>CM066033.1:494532426-497399208 GCA_033557465.1 Ichthyophis bannanicus
CGACCTCATTTGGAGTTATTGAGGTAGGCTATGGCCTAGCATGGCCTGATATATGAAAGGCCGGTAAGTTAGGCCTGCGATACTAAAACTAACATTATAGCTAGAAAATTAACCAAAAATCTGGGAGAAAAAAATAAGAAAGCTGTGTTAAAAGGCCTTAAATAAGAAGTTTTCATGAATTCATAAATTTTCTATTATATCTCTTGTGTGTGACAGAACAAGAAATGTAACAGGTATATGGCCATTCCAGAAGCCAAAGTTAACCTTGCAGTAGGAAAAGTAACGAGATTCAGAACTGTACCATTGTTCAAGCAATCCCAAAGGAGGGGGCCGGTTTGCTAGGCTCCGGAGGGATTTCTAATTGGACAGGTGCAGGGAATGTATAACCATAGAAAGTTTGCATGTATCGAGTAGGAACCAATAGAAAATTCTCATGTATCAAACTGGGAAAAAAGAGGTATAAAAAGTTAGGTCTCTGTATACACTTTTGCGCCTCAGTTCCTTTTGAAGCTTTGACTGACTGGGCCTTGTGCACAATAAACTGACTACGGACCTGGTCAGATCGACTCCTGGAATGATTCATATGATTGCACTTTGACTACAGCCATATTCTTGGTGAGTTGGCTGGGAAAGTCGCGAGTGGTAAATTGGTATTAAAGTGAATAATACAAGGAATGGGCCTTGAGGTTTGGCCCGGTTTCGAACCGTGTCTGCTCCGACAGTGGGGGAAAAACCTCAGGCGCCGCCAGGACCCTTTGTGCCGGAGCGGGTTCCGCCCTGCCGCGGCGGGCCATCGGGTCCAGCTGGCCAACACCTCAGACCCGGGGGAGTCCAGGTTCCAACTCAGAAGCTGGCTGAGGTATCGGGGACCGGATCCGGTGAGTAGGACACATTTTGAAGTATTTGATAGTCAGAAAGAACAGCCGGGCCGACAGATGTTTTGCGCCTCTGTGCCGAGAACTGTTGGGTATATTTTGGTGATAGACTAACTGGGAAATCTCGCCATGAGTAGACGATGAGACAAGGGAGCCTGATCAACTCCCATAAGGGCGGTCCTATGTAAGCTCCGCGTAAGGAAAGCGGGGAAGATGAAGCCATCGACCCGGCTTGTTTGGAATCGTCAGTTAGTCAGAAAACCTGGGGCCACTTGAAATATGTGAAATATGATATCTTGTTGAAATATGCGTGCCCGTTATGTGAGTGAGAGGTCTTGAAATACATATGGAGCGAGAGCGGACTCCTAAGTAGCAGCAGTTCCTGGCAGGGACGCACGTTGACCAGGTAGTGAACAGGAGGAAGCGAGTGGTGTTTGTCAACACCCAGTGTTCTGTGGGCTGTACGGACACCGTACCTACAGCCATACTACCCATCCTTATTGTTCGTTGTCTGTGTTGTACGTCATTAAGTGCTACGTCAGAGGACGTAGGGTAAGTAACGCTACGCAGGTAAGTTGAGTAAGTAGGTAGTGTAGCGTAGGTACGTGTAGATTATGGGAAGGGCGCGAGGTCCACGCACACTCCGTTGGCATGTATGATCCGAATTTCCGTAAAGGATTTTCGGGCGATTATGGTTATAAAACTTACTACATCCAGAATTAAAAATGTTATGTGAAAGGGAGTGGCCCGCCCGCCGCGTTATTAGAGCAGTTCATGGCCCTGAGGGGGCACCTTTGATTTTGATACAGTTTTACACATACCATCAGCTAATATTGAGAGCGTATCCTGACCAGTTCCCCTATATAGATTCCTGGGTAAGTGCATTGGAACAGCAGCCCTCTAGGATGAAGCGCTGTTATGGAGGAGCACTGTAAAATATTTGCTAGATACTAATAGGGGAACCAAAAAGGCCAAGGAAGCGTGAAGCCGCCTGTGCATTCTGACCCAGAGTCCTCAGATATTTTGGATAGTTTACCACGGCACCCACAGAACTTAGTCCCCACAGCCCCACAACTTGAAAGTAGAGTCCGACGAGGAGCCCCAGAAAATATAAGCAACAGCATAAGAAGCACCCTACTGAGTGGAAGTCCCGAGTGAAGAGCACAAGCACAGCAGGGGGACTCGAGTCCTCTGATGCGATAGAAAGCTGAAAAAGCTACTCCTGACAGTTCAGGGCTTATCACCAGACAAGGAGACTAGTGCACGGGAACCCCCCCCCCCCACCCCCCCGCGGAGAGACTTATGATTTAAGAAGCGTAAATCCCAAGAAGAAGGGAGAAGGCGGGGACACCTAATGCCAGTAAGCCAAGTGCATGGAATTAGCCTGCTTTTAATGATCAGGGCCAGATGGCGCCAGCAGACCAACCAGCTTAGTTTATGTACCCTTTTATACCACAGATTTATTAAACTAGAAAAACGCCATTATGCAGTCCGACACAGCCAAGCCCCAGGAATTGACAGAATTAATGTATAGCATTATGGCCAAACCCATCAGCCTACCTGGGCTGATTGTCAACAGCTCCTGTCCATCCTCTTCACTACTGAGGATCGAGGCCGAATCGGGCAAGTAGCGGCTCTGATGGTTAGAAGAGAACAGATCGAAGGGGGGAGGAATAAATCACCCGCAAGCAGCCAATGCGGACTATCCCAATATGAGATCCAGGGTGGAGACCCGAATGAAGGAAAGGGGACGGCGGCCTTAACCAGATTTCGCCAGGCCTTAGTGCAGGGCCATGAAGAAGGGAGAGACAGAGGGCCATGAATATGGGAAAAGTAGCGTGATGTTCTCCAGCCAGGAGTCCCAGGCTGAGAGACCAGAGGACTTTCAGTGAGCGGTTGTCTGAAGCTTATCGACTGTATACCCCATATGATCCCGACGATCAGGAAAATTTACGCCATGGTAAATGCGGCTTTTGTTAGTCAGTCCCAGAGAGACTATAAAGCAAAAATTACAGAAATTGGATGGATTTGATTGGGCATTGAATACAGCTCATTATAATGGAAGTCGATCAGGAAAGTATTTGTGAAGTGTGAAAATGAACGAGACAGAGAAAGTGAACGAAAGATGAAGAAGAAGGCCAGATCTTCTTGCTGCTGCTATAACCGAACGAAGTGGAGGACGGTTTTTTCTAATAAAGAGAACCAGAGGGGCGGTCGTACGAGGTATGACGGGGGAAGAGACAGGCCTCTCATTAGGTGCAAATCAATGCGCCTACTGCAAGGAAGAAGGACATCTGGAGAAATGAGTGCCCGCATTTGGACTACGCCCCTGCAAGGGGAGGAAGGGAGTCCCTGGAGGACCCGGAGGAAGATTTCGAAGGAGAGGAGTAATGGAATAGAACAACAGTCTTCAGCAGGGAGAGGTGAAGAAGCCGTGGAGGGAGTGGCAGTAGCAACGGGCTATGACCTGGATGGACATAGATGAAGACTAGGACCAGACCGAGGCTCCAAGGTTCCACACTGGCGTCCCCAGGAGCCTATGGTCAGTTTTAAAGATAGGGACGACCAATACATGGGAATTGCATGGTAGATACAGGAGCAGGAACATTTCAATAGTAGCCAAGCCAGCTATAGCTCCTCTGCCCCGTCTCAGATTCTGTCACCATTATAGGAGCCACTGGAAATAAAGCACCCAAACCATTCCTTGCAGAAACAGCATGTTGGTGAACTAGGAGGACAGAAGATTAACGCCACCAGTTCTTGTATATGACTGAGTGCCCTATTCAGATACTGGGCCGAGAAATAGTTGCCAAAGGCTCCAGGCCCAAATAATCCTTTGCTGAAGGGGTAGCGAAATGAAAAATGACTATGAACCCAAAGCCTGCTGGATTGAATGGGGCTTACTGTTCCCCGAGAAGAAGAGATCGGACGCGGTTCTATAGTCGCACATCCAATAAAGTCACCCAGTGACCTGTTTATACCTACCAACCTGATCGCGGACCCCACCTGAAGTGATGTGGCTTAGAAGATAATCCCACCTGGCCTAGCGAAGAACCTAGCCCCTGTCATTGTCACCCTCAAGCCAGGAAATGGAAACCACCGTGACAGGTGAAGCAGCTATACTCTCCCGACCAGCCATAGAAGGAATTCACTGCCCTTTGATGAAACTGCTAAAGTATGGACTTCTCAAGGGGAATGCCAGTCACCTTGGAAAACCCCCTCCCTTCTCCCCAGTCATAAAGAAGCCTGGCAGACATGGGGACTATCACCCAGTACAAGATCTAAGGTGAGTAAAGTCAAATGATGCAGTTGCAACACTATACAACCAGTTAGAAATACCAAACCCTTATACGATCTATGGGAATGCATCCCCGATGAGGCTACTCACTTCACCGATACTGCGACCATGAAAGATGCCTTTTTGTGGATGTGCCTAGCACCCACCAGTCAACTTTTATTCGCTTTTGAATGGCAAGACCCCACCACTGGGAAGGCGGGGGTCAAGCTCACCTGGACCCGATTACCCCAAGGATTCAAGAATTCACATACTCTCTTCCCAGTGCTGTAAATCTGAATCAAGAATCTCAAGTTACCCTAGTGCCCGACCCAGGAAAGAGAGGTTCTTCTTCAGTACGTAGATGATTTGCTCAGAGCCACCACATTCCGAAACGTGAATGCCTACAAGCTACCAACACCGCTGAACTTTTGTACCTTCTTTAAAGATGCTGGATACAAAGTCTCAAAAGACCAAAGCACAACTATGCCAAACTGAAGATCAAGTATTTGGCGATTCCAGTTGCTCAGTGGCGCGACCCGAGACGTTTAGCGACCAGCACGCCAAAGGAAGCTGTGTCGTAATATCCCCACACCAACCACTAGGAGCAGCAAGTAAGAGCCTTCCTGGGAAGCGCGCGGATATTGTCGCATTGGGATCGAGAAACCAACTGTGCCCTGCATTACAAAACCCACTATACCAAGCCACCAGAGGAATGCGAAAAATCCACACTACGAGTGGGGACCTCTGAACAAGATGTAGAACATTCCAAACTTTGAAAAAGGACAATGATGTCATCCCCAGCTTTAGGTACTTCCAGATGTTCAGAAGCCTTTCCATCTTTTTGTCCATGAGTCACAAGGAACCGCCACTGGGAGTATTGACCCAATCTCTTGGCCCTACTGGGCAACTGACCAGTAGCTTATCTGTCAAAACAATTGGGATGTAGTTGCAAAAGGATGGACCCCCCTTGCCATGAGAAGCCTGTCGCACCAAACAGCCCTCCTAGTGGATGCGAAAGGCCAGCACAAACTTACATTAGGACAAACTCTTCACGTCACCATGCCCACACTCTGTTCTGTCCCTTATGGAACACAAAGGAAACTTCTGGAACTGACCAATGCACGAATGTTGTATTGAAGTATCAAAGCATGCTGTGATGAGCACCCTCAGATACAGTTGAAAGTTAGTCAAGCCTCTGAACCCTGCTACATTGCTTTCAAAATTGCGTCCTGGGCCAGCCGGCATCATAATTGCCCTTAGAAACCATGGACACTGTATTTTCAAGGTCGCCCCAGATTTGACCGATGTCCCTCTAGAGGACCCAGAACGGAGCTTTCTTTGTGGATGGAAGCACAGTCTGCAGTCATCAATGGACATTGTTGTGCTGGATATGCAGTGAATGACTCTTGATCTGGTAGTTGAGTCCTCAGCCCTTGACCCCAGCCGAACGTTCTGCCCACAGAAAGCTGAATATGATAGCCATCACTAGAGCCTTGAAATTAGGAGCAGGACTCCGCATAAATGTGCTACACAGATTCAAAGTATGCTTTCTACTACTTTGCAAGCACATGGCCAGCCTTGTATAAAGAACGAGGGTTAATCACCTCAGAGGAGGTAAGCGACATTAGGTATGGGCACCGAGATATTGATGTTATTAGATGTTTTTTTTCTGTGTGCGGCCCCCAAACAAGTGGCAGTCATGCACTGCCGAGCGCATCAGGCAGGAGCAGGAGAAGTTAGCCACGAGGGAATAGAATAGTTTGCAGATGCCACAGACCGAAAGGCAGCCACCACAGGACAAGTTAGGACCCAAGATTACTCAATGCAAGCAGCCCTGATTCCCTGTGCCCCCTTAGTTCCGATTGTGGCCACCCAGATATATGAACAAGAAGAGTTAGACTATTATAGTGAAAAGGAGGTGAGGGATCTACCCGTGAACAAGGTTGCCTAGTGCCTACCACCCCCAGAGGATAGTCCACCTCCAGGTCCCACCGTTGTTATCCCGGAAGCATTAGGGCCAGCCTCTTAGTCCAAGCTTGCCACCCCAAGCCCACACATTATGGAAAAACAGCCTTTGGAGACGAAAACGCCTGACGGCCCATTTATGTAGTTCACTGATAGGAATCCCTGACCACCTCAGAAATGACCACAGACAATGCCTGATATGTGCCGGGACAAAACTAACAACCAAGCATAGAGTCCTGTTTCCCACCCCCAAGAGTTCAGGCAGTAGGAGGTGACCCCCATGGCGAGTGATATCGATAGACTTCTGCTGAGATGCCCCTGTGTCAATGGATATAACTATATGTTAGTGTTAGTCTGCCACATTTTCAGGGTGGCGTAGAAAGCCTACCCCACCCGAACTGCGCAAGTACGAGAAGTACACTACGGGTATTGCTCCATGAGATCATTCCCCGAATCTTAGGAATACCATCAACTATAGAGGTCAGACAATGGTCCATCATTATGTATCTCAAGTGACTCAACAGTTAGCTCAAGCCCTCTGAAGCGAATAAAATGGAAGTTGCACACTGACTTACAGACCCCAGAGCTCAGCGAAAAGTAGAGCCATATCGAATAAGAACCTTGAAAACTCATATTTATCCAAGCTCAGAAGCCAAGCAAGAAACACAAAATGAAGTGGCTCCAAGGTCCTTAACCCATAGGCCTTACTAGGATCCGTGCAGCCCCTCCAACCGCATCCTTAGGTGTATCCCCTCCGGGGTCCCCCCCTCCCTCTTTGCGATTTTGTATGGGCCTACCTCCACCCATAGTGCACAGGGAATAAAGGGAGAAATGCAGACAGATTAGCGATATGAAAAGATAACTAGACAAGAACTATTAGCTTTAGCGTTCTGTTTTGCCAGAAACTCCAAAGGGGTGGGTGCAAGATCGACTACACATCAACCTGACCGAGCATCCTGCCATCCCTTCAAGCCCAGCGAATGATCCGTGTTGGTGTGGGTGAAAAGCGTGGAAGAAAAGAGACCCCCGCTGGCGGCCACAATTGGAAAGGGGGGAAAACCCTTGATGTTGTCATCCTATCAACCTCCCACCGCAGTGAAAGTTGCAGAATTGGCAACCCTGGGATTCCCACTATAGTCTGAGGACGCGGAAGCAGGGGCAAGCAGCTGCATCCATGATCCTGGCCCAATGGGACATCAGGTGGAGGGACAACCGGAGGGGGGGACCCGCCATTGCGACTCACCACTTGAGGAGACAGCCAGACTTTATTAGAGGAATCTTCAGAGGTACAACTTACGTCACGCGAAAGTGGGGGGGACCATCCACTACAGACAAGAAAAACAGAAGAAAACAATCAAGCCACAGTTTTCATTATCCTTTCAAAACTTTCCAGTTAACACATCCAGAGAAATGTAATCACAATGTTCTTCCACTATTGGCATGTGGGCAGGTTGGGTGATCCTGGGGGGGAATTCCTGGGAAAAAAAGGGCTTTTGCTCTACCCAACCCTTGTATAGCTTGGGCCATGTGAAAACCACCACCCGAACAGGGGGGACAAAACAAAGGTTTACTAAGGTGACTTTGTGCTATATCATTTTCCTACTATACTTGCACTGGAAAACCAGTTCAGGGCCGGTTGTGTTTATAAAGGGGGGCACCAACCCGAAAATGAACGTTTGCACAAAGGGAAGAAAAAAGTTAAAAGACTTGTTATTTACCCCTCGACAAAACCCATCATACTAAGTACATTTGAGGATATGTGGGAGATGATGACAGGTTGGGGGGAAAAGCCATTCCTGAATTGCGACAAAACACCCCTCTTACCGGACCCCACCAAAAAAAAACATATTTACCTGGGAAACTTTGCATGCTTGTGATGCCCCAATCAAACAGGAAAAAAATGCTTACCCCCCATTTGATGGTGGGGTCATGGGGAAGCGGGGCCTACTACCATTGATGATAAAATACAGTTGTGTCCAGAAGGGGAAGGGGCTATGGATGGGGGAAAAAGGAAGTGTACAGGAAAGGAAGTACTGGCCAGGCCACTAGTTTTACACCACGCCATCTAAACATGAATTTACTTTTGCCCCAAAATGGGAAGGTGTATATTTTTGCTACCTGGGGAAGAATGCACCGACGGGAACAAGACGGGCCCAAAATCCCATCGCCAAAGGACCAGGGGCCTAACGCAAGATCAGCATACCAGAACCTAAGAAATGGCCAGAAAAAGGGGACTGGGTAAATCCTTTACAAAAACTCTTTCATAGCCAAAACCCCAGCCATTGGGAAAAGCAAGGATCCAAAGGTGTGGGTTGGCGATTATTGGCGGAGGACGGTGTAGATTGCCTTGGGGAAAAAACTATTTTATAATTTCTGCGAGGTAGGAAACACCAACAACCAATGTATCCTCCAACCCTATAGTATACATCACTATTTTTCTATTGATAGCCATGATGGGAAAAAATCAGAGTTTGAAAATCCCTCCTTGCCTCCCAGAAATTATTTTCTTGAAATTAAGCAGGGGGAGCAAGTTCTTTCCAGTCCCTCCATGTTTCAGGGGAACTGTTTGGTTTTGTGGGAGGAACAAAAACTGGGAGACCAATGGCCTTGGGAAGCCACAAGAACTGAACACTATTTCTGTTCCCATATGTAAATCCAGGGACTAATGATAACGCAATACCACAAGGGAATGGGTTATTGGCCCCACTCAATTGTGGGGTAATTGTAGGTTTCTCTCGCTATGGACCAATGTTTAATATGGGAAAATGGGGCAGCTGGTCTGGTCTCAATTCAAGGACATTGGTTACAACAGTACCAACGCTACATGCAACCTTTTCCAAACCCTCTAGTCCAGGTTCACCCAGGACTTGCCAGCATCTGGTGGGGGACTAACCTAGCAAGGAATATTAATTCTTGGCACAGCACCATTTCTGGACTGTTTTATGGAATTTGGTGGAATCCGAGCATATGCCAGGTGACTTCCTCACCATTGGGGAGGCGCATAGTGTATTGGGGACAAAACCATTACGGGAACCCTGCCTTTTTCCTTCTTGGCATACAATCCCAGGGAGAAAAACAAAACAAGCTGGGGATATCCAGGTGTACCGGAAAAAGGTGGGGGGACAGAGCTTGAAAATAGTGGGCCAATGGGGGGGACAAATGGTGATGGTGAAGGAATG
The DNA here is from genome assembly GCA_033557465.1 of Ichthyophis bannanicus. NCBI lineage: Eukaryota > Metazoa > Chordata > Amphibia > Gymnophiona > Ichthyophiidae > Ichthyophis > Ichthyophis bannanicus. The sequence goes on from CM066033.1 coordinate 494,541,723, forward strand.
GCCAACCAGGAAAAGGAAATCCTTTTTCATACTATGGGACCTGCTGACTTGGGAGCAGGATGGGATTGGGGATATCGGTTACCCCTGGGGTTATATGGATTTAATCTAATAATATGGTTTGGCAAAGCTGTTGTGAATGAAATAATAAAACCCAATGAAAACATAGTCAAGCCAATAACCCTACTAGCCCCCCCCCCCCAAAACTAAAAAGTACGCAAATTGCGTACAGGCCATTTATTCAAAAATCGTTTTAGGCCTTTAGGGGGATTATTTGTGTAGGCAGCTGAAGGGTGTGGGGTATGGGGACGGCTGAATTTCTAAGTACAATTGTTGTTTACACGGATTTGATAATAATGGGCAATTCATAGTTGGAAAGATTTTAGCCCATCCAGATGAGAGAAAGCCCAGACATTTTTGTTGCCTGTCCAGACTTGGGCACAGTTTAAAAGGTATGGATGGGGTGGGTTTGGGTCATTGTTTTTTCCTGGATTGGTGGGTTGGAAAATACCCCTTTATGCTTTGAATCGTACTATTCATATTAAAGCCCATGTGCCTGTATGTGCTCCCTTGTCTCCTACCCCTTTGCTATTACGCCATGGATTACCCTCATCAAATTCCAGTCTCTATTCATTCTTGATATGGTAAATAACCATATTTAATTTCTCAATGTATATAGTTCTAGGGTTTTTCGGGCGAACGTTATTTTTGCAGGCATTTCTAATTTTATTCTGATGTGATTTATTGGGTTAAATGTTAAAAAATGATCTACCAAATTTATATGTAAATTAATAATAGATGTTTCTATTATTGTTCTTTATTTTCTTTGTTAAAATGTTCTCGAAAGTATCTGTTATTATGTAATAATAATAGTTTCCTCTATATTAAGGGTTTTTATATGGTCAATTGTTAAACACCACTTTCTTTGATCTCTGGAAGAGGGCGGGTTTATTATAGAAAAAATGTTTAAATAAAAATAAATTAAATTTAAAAAAAAAAAATTGATAATACCACTATAGACAGGCGGGAAGGGCAAAGCTCTCCTTGCGAACAAGGTACTTAGCTTATTGTGGCGATATGATCCCTATTAACCCCACCGGAAGGATGATGCCCATTACATCAAGTATTTAATGTGTTTAATATGACTAAATGATGTGATTTAATTATCACCCCTTCCTCAAACTTGTGGGGTGAAGGAATACACACAGGTACACTAAAAAAGTTTTTTTTAAAATGCCTCTAATGTTTCGATTGATTTTTAGTTTGTTTTTTTTTGGTTTGCGGCTGATATCAAATCTTGGTAAACCAAGTTTTGCCCTCCAATTCATGTTACAGGATTTTTTTGCATACATTGGGTTAGCCAGGTTTGAGGGGAAACGTTTCAGATTGAGTGCGATCGGGAGATAAAAATTTCTTGGGATGGACGTTCTTTAGTACTAACTTTTGTCTTTAGGTAGTTATTCAAATAAGGAATAAAAGAAAAAAATTGTAACAAGGGGCAGAACACCATAAAGAATAGGGAAGTAATGTCAAAACACAAAAAAACCAACACTGTGATGGTAGCAAAAAAAATTGTCTGCACTTAAAAAACAGCCACATTAACATGTGCACAAACATTGGAAGCATATAAAGGAGGCGAGGTTAGTGACAACACAAAGGCCAAAGCAAAAGGAAAATGTGCAAAAAAAGGTGTAACCAGGTATGTATGTAAGAATTAGCATAAACGCCCAACAAACCCGCAACCCATTTGACAATAAGCACATGAAGGACAAAAAACAAACCCGATGGGTGTGAAAAATAAAATTCTAACATTAAATGAGGATTCCGGGGCCAACCTTGTGGTAATAAAACTAGGCAAATTTTTATTTCAAAGTTAGAAAAAACACCAGATATTTGTCAAACACAGTTTAGACTTTTTAAAGTATTCTTGGGTCACATCATTCTTCCTGGTGGGGCCCCGTTTCTTCTTCCCCCGAATGCTTCTGTCCTTGGGTTTTTTGGCGCTGCTGGCGTATTTTCATATGGGGTGCTTTTCCCGCAGCCAAGGCAAAACCAGCAGGGGAAATACAGGGCCATCATAGTGGTTAGTTCCAATCTTCTCTGTGGTACCTTCTCTCTGCGTCCATTGATGTCGCTGGTGGATGAAACCTTTCAACCTTGTTTTCTTCACTGGTAAACGCCCCCAAAGGGGGGGGGGGGGGGGTTTTTTTCGGGAAAGTAGTTCCACAGGGGAGTGTCAAGGAGAAAATTGGAACTGTTCAAGGGCTTCATGTACCAGCCTGTCCTTTGGATAGGCATTGAAGCAATCCTGGCAAACAATATCCTTTATAGTTCTCATCCCGCCTGTTCCCCAAGAATGTTGAGAAACACCAACATCCTTGAAGGAATCCCCAGGGCTTCCTGTTTTCCTTCTCCAGACATCGTTTCAGCGGAATGCTCCATCTGAAATGAGTTTCCTTATATCAGGGGCAAACAAACACTCCTTACTTTAGCTTTGCTTCAGAAAGTCGGGGGAACTTTGAGCAAAGGTACCGAAAGCACTCACCATCTTTTGGAAGGGACTTGATGAATTGCTTAATGAGGACCCAACTTAATGTGGAGAGGTGGTAATAGAATTTTATCACGAGGTACCAAGCTCTCATGAAGAACATTTTTTCTCACCGGGTCTCAAATACTCCCGAATTGGCCAGTCTTTTTTCCCCCAGTGTAGGTCGCGGGCCCGGCTATCCCACAAGCAAAGGAAGCAGGGATATTTGGTGAAACCGGATTGCTGCCCTAATAGCATGGATAGAATTTTAAAGTCTCCACAAAATCATCCACTTATGCTCATCATAACGAATCTTTTGAAGAATCAGGGCCAAATTCTCGTATTTTTCTTGGAGAATAACAGAGTGAGCAATAGGAACTGAAGCGAATGTGTTGCCATTATGAAGAAGAACACCTTTTATGCTGTCTTTGCTGAATCAATGAACAGCCGCCATTCAGCAGGATCATACTTGAGTTTAAACTTTTCCATCACTCCGTATATATCGTTGCAAAATACCAAATCTTCCTCTTTGCTGAAATACTAAAAAATTGTGTCTCGCGGTTGCGGGTCTTTGGTACCAATAAAAGTTGTTCCTGGGGACAATAGATTTTTCTGTTTAAGCCGAGAACCTAGCAGTTGGGCTTTCTTTTGGGAGTCCTAAATCCCGGACTAAATCATTCAATTTCGCTTGAGAGAAAAGTTCAGGTTTCGGATCTGGTTTCAGTTTCAAAACTCGGAAGTACTGGACTCATCGGGAAAAGCCATCTGATGAGTCTCATCATGATCAGAACCGTCCACACAAATATGATCCAAAGATTTTGGTGGTTCAGGCACCAGGTACTTCGTTGCTATGAGGCATAGGCCTAATTGATGAGGGAAGGTTGGGGTAACTTATTACGTTTCTTATTTTTTAAGTTGTATCCCTTCACAATGCAAGAGCAAAAATAGCAGTCACTGCTGTGGTTCTCTTTGTTCACGCCACATCATAGGTATTCCGAAAACGAAATCCTTGTTTTTTACCTTTCATCCATAAGCGTAGATCTTACTCACATGTCTTGCACACTTTGTGAGGAGCCCACGGTTTGTCTTGATCGCCTAACTTCAAACCGAAATAGGCGAAATATACTTTAATAAATGCAGAAATGTTCCTCTGCCGCTTTTTCACGGTATATTCCCCACAAATAAAACAAAAACTGTCCGGAGAGTTGACGCAAACCTCTGGCTCTGTGAGCCATCACAAATACACCAGCACTGCAAACTACAAACGTAGTGAACCACTTCGGAATAAAGCTGGATTACGGACTGAGCAAACAAAAGGTAATAATGAACTTGCAAGAAACTGAAATGTGACAGGAACGTTCATGTCGCAACCACCGTGTTTGAGCGAGCGAACGAGGCGAGGCGAACAGGAAAGAACATGCGCCAGCGCGGAGTACTGGATTTAGCCCCCCGCCTCCCAATTGTCCTGTTAATGTATAAAATGAATACAAAAACACTCTAAAATATCATGAGGGAGTGTTTCTAGTTAGTTAACCATTACAACCTATTTTGGGCCAAGAAAATAAACTGCAGTCGGCTAAAAAGAAATTATGGTGAACATTCCTTATATGGGTAAGAAATCTAATTTTGCAAGAAAACGTGACGTGATGGAACATTTTGGCTATTTTTCCTGGATTCAGCACCCCAAAATCTATAGGAATCAGTTGCAAAACTGGAGGCAGTTTTTTGGTAGTGTACCTGTGTAATCAAAGGGGGGGAATGAGGTAGGCTATGGCCTAGCATGGCTGCTATTATGAAAGGCCTGTAAGTTAGGCCTGGACTCCCCATTATAGCTAGAAAAGAACCAAAAATCTGTGAAAAATAAGAAAGCTGTGTTAAAATGCTTAATAAGAAGTTTTTCATGAATTCATAAGTCTTCTATTCTTCTCTTGTGTGTGAAAGAACAGAAATGTAACAGTATATGCATTCCAGAAGCCGAAGTTTGCCTTGCAGTAGAAAAGTAACGAGATTCAGAACTCTACTATTGTTCAAGCAATCCCAAAGGAGGGGGCCGGTTGCTAGGCTCCGGAGGGATTTCTAATTGGACAGGTGCAGGGAATGTATAACCAATAAGAAGTTTGCATGTATTGAGCTAGAACCAATAGAAAATTCTCATGTATCAAACTGAAAAAAGAGGTTATAAAAAGTTGTGTCTCTGTATAAACTTTTGCTCAGTTCCTTTTGAAGCTTTGACTGACTGGGCCTTGTGCACAATAAACTGACTTGGACCCTGTCAATCGACTCCTGGACTTATTCATTAATTGCACTATGCTACAGCAGGATAGTGTGCAATTCTGGAGACCGCACCTTCAAAAGGATGTGAACAGGATGGAGTCGGTGCAGAGGGTGGCTACTAAAATGATTAGTGATCTTCATTATAAAGCATATGAGGACAGACTTAAGGATCTTAATATGTACACCTTAGAGGAAAGGCAAGATAGAGGTGATATGATTGAGATGTTTAAATACCTCCGTGGCATAAATGTTCAGGGAGAGAGCCTCTTTCAATTGAAAGCAAGTTCTGCTACGAGGGGACATGGGATGAGGGTGAAGGGAGATAGATTCAGGAGTAATATGCGGAAATATTTATTTACGGAAAGAGTAGTGGATCCATGGAATAGTTTCCCAGTGGAGGTGGTAGAGATGAGGACAGTAACTGAATTCAAAAAAGCATGGGACCAACACAGAGGATCTCTAAAGGTAAAAAGGGGACTGTTGTAGTTGTTGATATGGAAGGACAGACTAGATAGGCCATGTGGTCTTTTTCTGTCATCATATTTCTATGTTTCTATGATCCATAATATCTGCATTATGCTGTCCCCCTGCTAGCCCCTTACTCATCTCAATATTGACAAGTTCCTACCTAAGTATCAAAAGTGACTTTGGATCAGGGAGAGAAAGTAAAATGGATAGGTATGCAGATAGTGATTTCGTCAATCCTTTATGTCACGGATCAAGGCCAAGGTCAAGAGGCTCACATCTTGAGGATGAATGCATGGCTGCATGGATGGTGTCATTAAGAGTGGTTTCGTTTTCCGTACTATGTCATGATTTTCCAAGGGCCGCTGAGCAGAGATATTGCCCACTTAGTGAAGAAGAGGTGAAGTACCTTCTGCAATAGCTTGGCTGTGGTGGGAAGGGGTTTTCTGTTCAAACACCACACCTTGGACCAATTCAGGGAAATCAAAACTTGTTTTTATTCAGACCCAGTTTGTTACGCCTTCACAAAGCTGGTCTCCCAGCCCTTCCTCTAACCCAATTAAAGATCCTTCCTTGCCCAGTTAAAGTTTCTACATTTGCACAGCTTGCCTTGAAAGGACTCATGGCTCCATGGGCCTTTCTGTATCCTGCAGCCTACTGGGTTTTTAACCTCTCTTTCTGAGCCATGTCCTACAAGCCTTGAACTCTGGGCTGCAGGTGCTCTTAAAGGGGCCTGTTGATAATCCCTCTGGAGAAGGACCCCATCATACTAACCTATTGAGGAAGGCTATGAACTAGGGTCATTGGAGATAGATGAACAAAGCCCTCAAGTAAGTAAAACATTAAAGAATAGTACAGAAAAGGTAACAAAGGGCAACATTTGGAGAACTGCATATTCTAATGCTCACAGCATAGAAAATAAAGTTTCAAATATTGAGGCTGTAATGGAAGAGGCTGACTTGAAAATAGTGGCAGTCATGGAGACATGGTACAACACAAAGAGAACAATGACTGGGATGTAGTTTTATCAGGCTATAATTTATTCAGAAAAGAAAAGACAAGGTAGAAAGAAAGGGAGAGCAGCAGTAGCAGTATGAGGATAATTCTATAAAACTCCCAGGCAGTTAACGCATGTTGCCACATGCGTATGTTGAGCTTATTCTACAAAGTAAAGCGTGAGTATACTTTACTTTATAGAATAGGGGCATACTGACATGCCTGAGTTTAGTCACGGCAGTTATGCCTGCTCTGGAACAGGTATAAATTCTTGCTCCTAGATTTGGAGAAAATGTGTGTAAGTTATCATATGCTATGACTTGCATGTGTAAATTTATGCCACTTGTATGCTCTGCCCAGGCTCTACCCATATGCAAACCATAACTGAAAGTATGCATGATGGGACTTATTCACGTGCTTGCGGAATAGCAGTCTCCTGTAAGTGTAAGTGCCTAGTCATATGCGTAAATCCTTTAGAAAATGGATGTGTAACTTTATGCATACTCTTTATGGAATTATCACCTATATTTAAAAAATCATATTAAAGCCATGGAATTTCAGGGCTTTAGAGGTAAGGAGGAGGCAGTGTGGGTTAGCCTGGAAAGAGGGAATGGAACATTTGCTTACATTGGTATGATATGGAGACCTCTCTCACAAGCTGAAAAAATAGATATGGATTTAATTGAAGACATTTCCAATATTGTTATGAAAGGGGAAGTGCTGTTGGTAGGTGATTTTAATTTTTCAGATATTTATTGGAACGTCCTAGCTGCAATGTCTTATAGAAGTAGTATATACCGCCTTTTCCTTAAATCAAGGTGGTTTACATTGAACTCAACTGTTTAACATTGTAACAACGTGGTTTACATTCAACTCAATAACTTGTGATAAGGAAGCTTATCATAGCTCAGGAAGGAGCTATAGAAAAGGTGAAGTGACTCTGAACAAGCAACCTGTCAGTTCTGGTAGAAATAAGAAAACAGAATTTTCCCATAAAAGACTACCAGTCCCAGAATGCACCAGGTTTCCAGCAGCCATTAGAGGAGCTGAAGGGGGGAAACGTGTGTTCAATCAGGAGGGCTATGAGGTAATCCCTAAGCACTCATCTCAAAGGGCAGGGCCTGATTCAGCACAGCTGCGCTGTGTTAGGGAGGAGCACTCATCTAAGCAGAATAAAGGTAGAGTTTATTCTACAGAGAATTATCCTCAGGATCATCATCATCTTCATGATCAGCTCGGATATCCTCAGTTTCATCTGAAGGATCATCATAAGCAGAAGCAACCGGACGGACAGAGAGGGAAAGAAACCCTTTGGAAGAAAGAGGAGAAAAGCCTTTGAGAGGTCTAGAAGAGTACAGAGCAGTACGTATACTGGGAGGCATTCCAAGGGCCAGCATACACCATTGGACTGGGGAAAGCCAGAGGAATGGTGCTGCAGAGCTAGGAATCTCCAGACGGTACCTGTGAGGGAGACGGCTGCACGTGGAAGGGACCCTAAGACCCGTGCCAGAAGGTATGTGAAGAGAGATCCAGTGTCCAGGGATCTGGATTGGAAGGCTGGACATAAGAACTGGACTACATACTGGCCAGGCTATATAGAGAGGAACTCTAACAGCAATGGAAGCTCAGGTATGAACACTGATCTATGCCCTAGCTATAACCTTGAAAGACAGCAGGGAAACAAGTATTCTCCTGAAAGTGCTCCATTGGGAGATTCATCTGTGCCAATCCATGATATTGAACCCATGCTTGTTGAAGAAGAGGGGGTGATAGCAGATGAAGAATCTGTTTACATGGACTGCTCTCTGTCTAAACTCCTTTGGTGATTTTCTGTTACAAAGTACAGCAATCATCACAAAGAAATACAAACTTGTTCTTTAATCTACTCAGAAAAGCTCCTGAGTAGGATTTTTTAGCCACGCAGTAGAAAGCAAGCCAGCTAAGGGGTTTCAGCTGGATAACTGCTAGCAATTGAGCCTTACCTAATTGCTTGTGTGCACTGAGAGAATCACTTCTGAATCTATGTGGGAAGATATAAGAAGTTAACCTGAAAAGAACAGTTTTTCCTTTCTTTGTGGCTTTTGGTTTGTTGTTTGATACATTGCTAAGAAAACATTAGCTAATGCCTACAGAAAAGACCAGTTTGTTGCCAACCAGGTCTTATTTCTTTGCTTTGATTGCCTGATAAGTTAAAATGTTGTTTTCCTGATTTTGTTTTTCCAAGTTTAACACTGAAAGCAAGTAACCTGATTTATGTGCTACCAAGCAAATCTGTGTTGGGAGAAATAACCCCATAAATAAATATCTTATTGGCTTTACACTTGAGCACAACTAAATTATTGTGAGCAGCTGTGTCTGGTGTGAATGGACTGCATTGACCACAATCCCTTGCAAATCATATTGACATATGCACTTGCCAAGACTGTGAACGTTCTCACCCAGGCAGCCGTCTGACAAATGGCGTAGTTTTTTGGATTGCTTTTGCACAAAAGGGATTTACTTGCTGAGGATTACAACTAAAGTTCAAGTTTAAAGCTGGAAAAAAAGATTTTCCCTCAACTGCATTTTGGAGGAGAAGTGGATGTTCCAGGCAGCTGTCTCAGGAGGAAAAGACCCTGTGCAGAGCTGGTTTCATCACTGACACAAGGTAATAAGTACCTGGGCATGTCTAGTGGTGGATGGGAGTAAGGCACAGGGGTAATTGAAAATAAAAAAGGTAGAAAAAAACCACACCTGTTTGGAAGGTGGTGCACTTTGTTTTTTTTCTTTGTTTCTTGCAGGGATCAAGATGGATCCGGGGGAGATGGCTAGCTGGATGGCAGCCCAGTTTAGCAGGCAACAGGAGCTATCGCAGCAGGCACAGGACACTGCTATGAAAGCCTTAATGGACCAGCAGAAGCCAGTGCTTGATCTGGTGCAAGCCCTAGTTAAGCTGCAGAACCAAAGTGGAACAGATGCAAGACCAGCAGTAAATACTGGTACACCACATGTGGACAGTGTGGGACTCAATCAAGGAATTGGGGCATTTAGTTTTGGGAAGTTAACTCCAGATGATAATGTTGATGATTTTCTAGAGTCTTATGAAAGAGTGGCACAAGCATTAGCATGGCCAGAGACCCAGTGGGCAGTAAGGCTGGCAGCCTCATTAACTGGAGAGGCGCTTGCAGCTTACAGAGCAATGCCAGCAGCCCAGGCTTTGAATTATAAGGATGTAAAGGCTGCTATTAGAGATCGCCTAGGGTTGTCTATTTCAGAGTATAGGCGAATGTTTAGAGCTACTACATTGAGAGTGGGTGAGACACCCAGGGCTCTGAGTCAGAGAATCAGAGGTAAAATGGTTGGAGCCTGAGCAAAAGATGGTAGAAATGTTATTAGACATTATAATGCTTGAACAATTTATGTCTGCGGTCCCTAAAGATTTGCACACTTTCCTTATACAGCAAAATTGCCAAAATCTTGGAGAGGCAACCATGCTAGCAGAGAGATTCTTGGAAGCCACGCAGGCTTGCCATAGAATGGGTGGCCCTCTGAAGATTGGCGCTGAGGCAAGATGTGCTGTATCAGAAAAGAAAATAATTAAAAATGTTTCTGAAAATGAATGTACTGTATCAAACCAGATGACACAGTGGAGTAGAAAGAAATGTTTCAAGTGTGGAAAATGGGGACATTTAAAAAAAGGATGTCAGACACACACTAGCTTAGTGGGTGTGGATTTAAAACAGCCCAAAGAAGGATTTCTTTTGATGGTTGATGTGCAAGGAATTACCACAAATGCTTTGTTAGACTCTGGGGCAGACCAGAGTATGATGTCAAAAAGGCTTTGGAAGAGGATAGAGGCCCAAGAAGGATTTGTGCCTAGAACCCTTGAAAGCCAAGTTCACATCAGATGCATTCATGGTGCTGCAACATCATATCCCACCTATAGGCTAAAGCTTAAGTGCCTGGGGGAACAAGAGGAAGTCCTGTTAGCAGTGGTGCCTAGGCTACCCTTTGATTTGGTTCTAGGAAGAGACTGGCCAAGATTTAAGCAGGGACTAGTGGAAGGACTAGGAAAGAAGGAGGGAGAAGGTTTAATGCTAATAGCTCCAGGGCCTTTATTTGGAAGTCCTCAGACCCCAGCTAAAAGATGGTTAAGCGTCCAGAAGACCAAGCTACCCCAAAGCAGACATTCGTCCTAAAGTACCATAGGGTCACAGAGAAGGCCCAAGCTCCTAAGCGGGCAACCCTTGTGATAAGGAAGCTTATCATAGCTCAGGTAGGAGCTATAGAAAAGATGATGTGACTCTGAACAAGCAACCTGTCAGTTCTGGTAGAAGCAAGAAAACAGAGTTTTCACATAAAAGACTACCAGTCCCAGAATGCACCAGGTTTCCAGCAGCCATGAGAGGGGCTGAAGTGAGAGAATGTGTGTGCAATCAAGAGAGCTATGAGGTAATCCCTAAGCACTCATCTCAAAGGGCAGGGCCTGATTCAACACAGCTGCGCTGTGTTAGGGAGCAGCACACATTAGAACAGGATAAGAATAGAGCTTATTCTTCAGATAACAGCTTCAGGGAGAGCTTCAGCAAAAGCTACAGAGGGAGGAAGAGATACAGAGACAGCAACGGCTACAAGCACCAGTATCACCTGGAGAAACAGAAGCCAAGCCAAGCAGATAGAGAGAGAAGGAAACTCTCTGGAAGGAAGAGAAGAAAGGCCATTGGAAGGTCTGGGAGATTCCAAGGCAGTACGCATACTGGGAGGTATTCCAAAAGCCAGCAGAGTCCATTGGACTGGATTCAGCCAGAGGAATGGAGTGGCAGAGATAGGAATCACCAGTGGCTACCTGGAAGAGAGAAGACTGCATGTGGAAGGGACTTTCAGACCAAGGCCAGAAGGTATGTGAGAGAAGATCCAGTGTCCAGGGATCAAGATTGGAAGGCTGGACATCAGAATTGGATTACATATTGGCCAGGCTATACAGAGAGGAATAATGATAGCAGGAGAGGCTCAGGTATGAACACTGATCCAGACCCTATCTATAATAGAGAATGGCAGCAAGGGAATAAGCATTCTCATGATAGTGCCTTAATGAAAGACTCATCTGTGCCAATGTATGATATTGACCCTATGATTGTTGATGCAGGGGGAAATACAGCAGATGAAACTATTTACATGGACTGTTCTTTATCTAAATGCTATTGCTAGTTTTCTATGAGCAAACACATCAGCCATCACAAAGAAACCTAACTTTGTTCTTTATTTCCACTGCAAACAGCTCTTAAAGCAGGATTTGGGCTCACACAGTAGCAGCCAGCCAGCTAAAGGCTTTCAGCTGGTCCATTGATAGTAATTAGGGCTGCACCTGATTGTGTGTGTGAGCAAGGGAGAATCACTGCTGAGATCGGCGTGGAAAATAAGCAGAAGTTAACCTAACCAGCAAAGTTTATTCTTTGCTTTGTGCCTTTGTATTTGGTAATTACTTGCTAAGAAAACATTAGCTAATTGCCTGACAAGCTGAAGGTTGTTTTCTGGTTTACTTTGTGACTTTTTGTTATCCCTTTAAACACTGCAAGCAAGTAACCTCATTTATAGTGCTATCAAGCATACATGTGCTGTGTGAATTAAACCCCATCAATAAAAGAAGTATTTTATTGATCTTACCACTTGGTTTCACAACTCAAATTATTGTCATCAGCTGTGTTTGGGAGTGAATGAACTACAATACCCACAATACCTTGCAAGAATCATATGAATATATGCATCGTCAAGATTGTGTAAGTTCTCACCCTAGGCAGCCGTCTGACAAATGGCGTAGTTTTTCGGATTGCTCTTGCACCAAGAGGATTTACTTGTTGTGGATTACAAATAAAAGTCAAGTTTAAAGCTGTAAGAAGATTTCTTTCCCTCATCTGCACTTTGGAAGAAAAGTGGTTGTTCCAGGAAGCTTTCCCGGATGAAAAGACCCTGTGCAAAGCTGGATTCATCACTGAGACAAGGTAATATGTACCTGGGCATGTCTAGTGGTGGATGTGTGTAAGCACAAGGGGTAATTGAAAAAAAAAAAAACAAAAAAAACCCCACACCTGGTTAGAAGGTGCTGCTCTTTGGTTTTTTTTTTTCTTTTCTTGCAGGGGTCAAGATGGATCCGACGGAGATGGCTCAGTGGATGGCAGCCCAATTCAGCAAGCAGCAGGAGCTATCACAGCAGGCCCAGGACACTGCTATGAAGGCCTTAATCGAACAGCAGAAACCAGTGCTTGATCTGGTGCAAGCTCTAGTTCAGCTGCAGAGCCAAAGTGGAACAGATGCAAGACCAGCAGTTAGTACTGGTGCACCACATGTGGACACTGTGGGACTCAATCAAGGGATTGGGGCATTTAATTTTGGGAAATTAACTCCAGAAGATAATGTTGATGATTTTCTAGAGTCTTTTGAAAGAGTGGCACAGGCTTTAGCATGGCCAGAGACCCAGTGGGCAGTAAGGCTGGCAGCCTCATTAACTGGTGAGGCACTAGCAGCTTACAGAGCAATGCCAGCAGCCCAGGCTTTGATTTATAAGGATGTAAAGGCAGCTATTAGAGATCGCCTAGGGTTGTCAATTTCAGAGTATAGGCGAATGTTTAGAGCTGTTACATTGAAAGTGGGTGAGACACCCAGGGCTCTGAGTCAGAGAATCAGAAGTTTAGCTGTAAAATGGTTGGAGCCTGAGCAAAAGACAGTAGAAATGTTATTAGATATTATAATGCTGGAACAATTTATGCTTGGGGTACCTAAAGATTTGAATGTTTTTCTTATACAGCAAAATTGCCAAAATCTTGGAGAGGCAACCATGCTAGCAGAGAGATTCTTGGAAGCCACGCAGGCTTGCCATAGAATGGGTGGCCCTCTAAAGATGGATGCTGAGGCTAGATGTGCTGTATCAGAAAAGAGAATAATTAAGAATGTTTCTGAAAATGAATGTATTGTATCAAACCAGATGACACAGTGGAATAGAAAGAAATGTTTCAAGTGTGGGAAATTGGGACATTTAAAGAAGAGATGCCAGACACACACTAGTTTAATGGGTCTGGATTTAAAACAGCCCAAGGAAGGATTTCTTTTGATGGTTGATGTGCAAGGAATTACCACAAATGCATTATTAGACTCTGGGGCAGACCAGAGTATGATGTCAAAAAGGCTTTGGAAGAGGATAGAGGCCCAAGAAAGATTTGTGCCTAGAACCCCTGAAAGCCAAGTTCACATCAGATGCATTCATGGTGCTGCATCATCATATCCCACCTATAGGCTAAAGGTTAAGTGCCTAGGGAAACAAGAGGAAGTCCTATTAGCAGTGGTGCCTAGGCTACCCTTTGATTTGGTTCTAGGAAGAGACTGGCCAAGATTTAAGCAGGGTCTAGTGGAAGGACTAGGAAAAAAGGAGGGGGAAGGTTTAATGGTAGTAGCTCCCGGGCCTTTATTTGGAAGTCCTCAGACCCCAGCTAAAAAGATGGTTAAGCGTCCAGAAGACCAAGCTACCCCAAAGCAGATATTCGTCCTAAAGTACCATAAGGTCTCTGAGAAGGCCCAAGCTCCTAGGCGGGCAACCCCTCAGTCTGCTGGGTTTGACCTGTGCAGCATAGAAAATGTGATTGTACCTAGCCAAGGGAGAGCCCTGGTTGACACCGGTCTCCAAGTGGAAATACCAATTGGATGTTATGGGAGAGTAGCCCCAAGGTCCGGATTAGCCCTTAAATATTTCATCGATGTGGGTGCGGGAGTAATTGATCCCGATTACAGGGGCAATATTAAAGTTCTGTTGTTTAACTTTGGACAGAATGAGTATCATGTGAGGACAGGAGACAAAATTGCCCAATTAATTTGTGAGAGGCTGGGTTTTCCACCTGTGGAGGAGGTCACATCCCTAGAGAATTCTGAACGTGGAGCCAAAGGCTTTGGTTCTACTGATGTCAAAGGGGTTAAAAGCTTAGCTGCCACCTGTGCCCGAGAGAGGGAGGTGAGTGAAGAGGAAGATTTGGGACCCCAGGTATCTGATTGTAAAGAAAAAATCAGAGCCCCAAATAGGTGAGGACCTGACAATGGTACAACAGGAAGAAATTAGGAAGTTGCTTAAGGAATTCCCAGATGTGTTGACACCCATACCTGGGGAGACCCATTTGGTGGCCCATGAAATAATAACTCCACCTGGGAAATTGGTTCGTCAAAGGCCATACCGCTTGCCTGAAGCCAAAAGACAGGAGGTAGTGGCACAAGTCCAGGAGATGTTGGACATGGGGGTAATAGAGGAGTCAAAGAGTCCCTGGAATAGCCCCATAGTCCTGGTGCCGAAGCCTGATGGATCCTTAAGATTTTGTATTGACTTCCGGCAGGTAAACGCCATATCAGTTTTTGATGCATATCCAATGCCAAGAATTGAGGAGCTGCTAGACCAGCTGGGACAGGCTCAATACTTAACCACCCTTGATATGACAAAAGGATATTGGCAAATCCCGCTCACCAGGGAGTCAAAGCCGAAAACTGCATTCAGCACCCCCGTTGGCCTTTTCCATTTCAAGAGGATGCCTTTCGGACTGCATGGAGCAGCGGCTACCTGCCAAAGGTTAGTGGATCAGGTACTTCGACCCCACCAAAGTTATGCTTTTGCATACATGGATGATGTCATAATCCATAGTAACACCTGGGCGGAGCATTTGAAGAGGATCAGGGCAGTCTTGTGCTCTATGAAGCAAGCGGGAATCACTTTAAACCCGAAGAAGTGTGCCTTTGCAAATAGGGAGGTAAAATACCTAGGCCACCTAGTGGGAAGAGGAAAAATTAAACCTCTATTAAGCAAAATAGATAGCATCAGGAATTTTCCTCCTCCAACAACCAAGAAACAACTAAGAAGTTTCTTAGGACTTATTGGATACTACCGCCGGTTTATACCGCAATTCGCAGAGAAAAGTGCCATTTTCACGGATATGCTGCGAAAGAATTGTCCAAACCAGATAAAGTGGACACCAGAAGCTGAAAAAGCGTTTTCAGTATTAAAAGAAAAATTGTGTACAGGACCGGTACTGAAAGGAGTAGACTTCAAGAAACCCTTTCTGGTTCAAACCGATGCATCGGATGTAGGGCTAGGAGCAGTCCTATCCCAGTGGCATGATGGGGAGGAGCATCCTGTGATGTACCTGAGCAGGAAGTTGTCACTGGCTGAACAAAAGTATTCCACAATAGAAAAAGAGTGTTTGGCTATCAAGTGGTCAGTGGAGGCGTTAAGGTTTTACCTTACAGGGAGAAAGTTCCAGTTGGTTACGGACCATGCCCCACTTAAGTGGTTGCAGCAAATGAAGAACCACAATGCCAGGCTGACACGCTGGTACATGGCCTTACAGGCGTTTGATTTTCAGGTTGAACATCGTGCCGGGAAGTTACACAAGAATGCGGATGCACTTTCCCGTATTACGGACTGTAGAGAAGAAGTTTCACCAGTAAAACCAGTCCGTAATAACTTAAGCAGGGGGGTATGTGATAAGGAAGCTTATCATAGCTCAGGTAGGAGCTATAGAAAAGATGATGTGACTCTGAACAAGCAACCTGTCAGTTCTGGTAGAAGCAAGAAAACAGAGTTTTCACATAAAAGACTACCAGTCCCAGAATGCACCAGGTTTCCAGCAGCCATGAGAGGGGCTGAAGTGAGAGAATGTGTGTGCAATCAAGAGAGCTATGAGGTAATCCCTAAGCACTCATCTCAAAGGGCAGGGCCTGATTCAACACAGCTGCGCTGTGTTAGGGAGCAGCACGCATTAGAACAGGATAAGAATAGAGCTTATTCTTCAGATAACAGCTTCAGGGAGAGCTTCAGCAAAAGCTACAGAGGGAGGAAGAGATACAGAGACAGCAACGGCTACAAGCACCAGTATCACCTGGAGAAACAGAAGCCAAGCCAAGCAGATAGAGAGAGAAGGAAACTCTCTGGAAGGAAGAGAAGAAAGGCCATTGGAAGGTCTGGGAGATTCCAAGGCAGTACGCATACTGGGAGGTATTCCAAAAGCCAGCAGAGTCCATTGGACTGGATTCAGCCAGAGGAATGGAGTGGCAGAGATAGGAATCACCAGTGGCTACCTGGAAGAGAGAAGACTGCATGTGGAAGGGACTTTCAGACCAAGGCCAGAAGGTATGTGAGAGAAGATCCAGTGTCCAGGGATCAAGATTGGAAGGCTGGACATCAGAATTGGATTACATATTGGCCAGGCTATACAGAGAGGAATAATGATAGCAGGAGAGGCTCAGGTATGAACACTGATCCAGACCCTATCTATAATAGAGAATGGCAGCAAGGGAATAAGCATTCTCATGATAGTGCCTTAATGAAAGACTCATCTGTGCCAATGTATGATATTGACCCTATGATTGTTGATGCAGGGGGAAATACAGCAGATGAAACTATTTACATGGACTGTTCTTTATCTAAATGCTATTGCTAGTTTTCTATGAGCAAACACATCAGCCATCACAAAGAAACCTAACTTTGTTCTTTATTTCCACTGCAAACAGCTCTTAAAGCAGGATTTGGGCTCACACAGTAGCAGCCAGCCAGCTAAAGGCTTTCAGCTGGTCCATTGATAGTAATTAGGGCTGCACCTGATTGTGTGTGTGAGCAAGGGAGCATCACTTATTCACAAAATTCTACCCAGAAGTGACCCCGCATGTTCACTCAAACAACAGACCTCCAACGTGCACTAAACACCATATTACCTTAATTCAACCAGAAAATGGTTAAGCTCCACGATAGCTCCACATCCTCTGTTGATTCCCGCCTCCTACATAAATTACGCAGATAATATCCACTTGAGCTAACATATTTATTTAGTAAAAACATATACATATATGATGTTGACTGTACATAGTTTTCCCTGTTAATCCATGTTATATATTCCCATGTTCTATGTAAACTCAATGTTACTTGCATACATTGTTGTATATTTTGTTCAATGTACACCGCACTGATCTTAATAGCGCGGTATATAAGAAATGTTAAATAAATAAATAAATAAATATAAATAAAATCACTGCTGAGATCGGCGTGGAAAATAAGCAGAAGTTAACCTAACCAGCAAAGTTTATTCTTTACTTTGTGCCTTTGTATTTGGTAATTACTTGCTAAGAAAACATTAGCTAATTGCCTGACAAGCTGAAGGTTGTTTTCTGGTTTACTTTGTGACTTTTTGTTATCCCTTTAAACACTGCAAGCAAGTAACCTCATTTATAGTGCTATCAAGCATACATGTGCTGGGTGAATTAAACCCCATCAATAAAAGAAGTATTTTATTGATCTTACCACTTGGTTTCACAACTCAAATTATTGTCATCAGCTGTGTTTGGGAGTGAATGAACTACAATACCCACAATACCTTGCAAGAATCATATGAATATATGCATCGTCAAGATTGTGTAAGTTCTCACCCTAGGCAGCCGTCTGACACCCCTCAAGCTGCTGGGTTTGACCTGTGCAGCATAGAAAATGTGACTGTACCTAGCCAAGGGAGAACCCTGGTGGACACTGGTCTCCAAGTGGAAATACCTATTGGATGCTATGGGAGAGTAGCCCCAAGGTCCGGATTAGCCCTTAAATATTTCATCGATGTGGGTGCGGGAGTAATTGATCCCGATTACAGGGGCAATATTAAAGTTCTGTTATTTAACTTTGGACAGAATGATTATCACGTGAAGACAGGAGACAGAATTGCCCAATTAATCTGTGAGAGGCTAGGTTTTCCACCTGTGGAGGAGGTCACATCCCTGGAAAATTCTGAGCGTGGAACCAAAAACTTTGGTTCTACTGACGTCAAAGGGGTTAAAAGCCTAGCTGCTACCTGTGCCCGAGAGAGGGAGGTGAATGAAGAGGAAGATTTGGGACCCCAGGTATCTGATTGTAAAGAAAAATCAGAGCCCCAAATAGGTGAGGACCTGACAGTGGTACAACAGGAAGAAATTAGGAAATTGCTTAAAGAATTCCCAGATGTGTTGACACCCATACCTGGGGAGACACATTTGGTTGCCCATGAAATAATAACTCCACCTGGGAAATTAGTTCGTCAAAGGCCATACCGCTTGCCTGAAGCCAAGAGACAGGAAGTAGTGGCACAAGTCCAGGAGATGTTGGACATGGGAGTAATAGAGGAGTCAAAGAGTCCCTGGAATAGCCCCATAGTCCTGGTGCCGAAGCCTGATGGATCTTTAAGATTTTGTATTGACTTCCGGCAGGTAAACGCCATATCAGTTTTTGATGGATATCCAATGCCAAGAATTGAAGAGCTGTTGGACCAGCTGGGACAGGCTCAATACTTAACCACCCTTGATATGACAAAAGGATATTGGCAAATCCCTCTCACCAGGGAGTCGAAGCCGAAGACTGCGTTCAGCACCCCCGTTGGCCTTTTCCAGTTCAAGAGGATGCCTTTCGGACTGCATGGAGCAGCGGCTACATGCCAAAGGTTAATGGATCAGGTACTTTGACCACACCAAAATTATGCTTTTGCATATATGGATGATGTCATAATCCATAGTAACACCTGGGCGGAGCATCTAAAGAGGATCAGGGCAGTCTTGTGCTCCATGAAGCAAGCGGGAATCACTTTAAACCCGAAGAAGTGTGCCTTTGCAAATAGATAGCATCAGGAATTTTCCTCCTCCAACAACAAAGAAACAACTAAGAAGTTTCTTGGGACTTATTGGATACTACCGCAGATTTATACCGCAATTTGCAGAGAAAAGTGCAATTTTCACGGATATGCTGCGGAAGAATTGTCCAAACCAGCTAAAGTGGACACCTGAAGCTGAAAAAGCATTTTCAGTCCTAAAAGAGAAATTGTGTACAGGACCGGTACTGAAAGGGGTGGACTTCAGGAAACCCTTTCTGGTTCAAACAGATGCATCGGATGTAGGGCTAGGAGCGGTTCTATCCCAGTGTCATGAAGGGGAGGAGCATCCTGTGATGTACCTGAGCAGGAAGTTGTCACCGGCTGAACAAAAGTATTCCACAATAGAAAAAGAATGTTTAGCTATTAAGTGGTCAGTGAAGGCGTTAAGGTTTTACCTTACAGGAAGAAAGTTCCAGTTGGTCACAGACCATGCCCCACTTAAGTGGTTGCAGCAAATGAAGAACCACAATGCCAGGTTGACACGCTGGTACATGGCCTTACAGGCATTTGATTTTCAAGTTGAACATCGTGCTGGAAAGTTACACAAGAATGCGGATGCCCTTTCCCATATTACGGACTGTAGAGAAGAAGTTTCACCAGTGACACCAGTCCGTAATAACTTAAGCAGGGGGGTATGTGATAAGGAAGCTTATCATAGCTCAGGAAGGAGCTATAGAAAAGGTGAAGTGACTCTGAACAAGCAACCTGTCAGTTCTGGTAGAAATAAGAAAACAGAATTTTCCCATAAAAGACTACCAGTCCCAGAATGTACCAGGTTTCCAGCAGCCATTAGAGGAGCTGAAGGGGGGAAACGTGTGTTCAATCAGGAGGGCTATGAGGTAATCCCTAAGCACTCATCTCAAAGGGCAGGGCCTGATTCAGCACAGCTGCGCTGTGTTAGGGAGGAGCACTCATCTAAGCAGAATAAAGGTAGAGTTTATTCTACAGAGAATTATCCTCAGGATCATCATCATCTTCATGATCAGCTCGGATATCCTCAGTTTCATCTGAAGGATCATCATAAGCAGAAGCAACCGGACGGACAGAGAGGGAAAGAAACCCTTTGGAAGAAAGAGGAGAAAAGCCTTTGAGAGGTCTAGAAGAGTCCAGAGCAGTACGTATACTGGGAGGCATTCCAAGGGCCAGCATACACCATTGGACTGGGGAAAGCCAGAGGAATGGTGCTGCAGAGCTAGGAATCTCCAGACGGTACCTGTGAGGGAGACGGCTGCACGTGGAAGGGACCCTAAGACCCGTGCCAGAAGGTATGTGAAGAGAGATCCAGTGTCCAGGGATCTGGATTGGAAAGCTGGACATAAGAACTGGACTACATACTGGCCAGGCTATATAGAGAGGAACTCTAACAGCAATGGAAGCTCAGGTATGAACACTGATCTATGCCCTAGCTATAACCTTGAAAGACAGCAGGGAAACAAGTATTCTCCTGAAAGTGCTCCATTGGGAGATTCATCTGTGCCAGTCCATGATATTGAACCCATGCTTGTTGAAGAAGAGGGGGTGATAGCAGATGAAGAATCTGTTTACATGGACTGCTCTCTGTCTAAACTCCTTTGGTGATTTTTCTGTTACAAAGTACAGCAACCATCACAAAGAAATACAAACTTGTTCTTTAATCTACTCAGAAAAGCTCCTGAGTAGGATTTTTTAGCCACGCAGTAGAAAGCAAGCCAGCTAAGGGGTTTCAGCTGGATAACTGCTAGCAATTGAGCCTTACCTAATTGCTTGTGTGCACTGAGAGAATCACTTCTGAATCTATGTGGGAAGATATAAGAAGTTAACCTGAAAAGAACAGTTTTTCCTTTCTTTGTGGCATTTGGTTTGTTGTTTGATACATTGCTAAGAAAACATTAGCTAATGCCTACAGAAAAGACCAGTTTGTTGCCAACCAGGTCTTATTTCTTTGCTTTGATTGCCTGATAAGTTAAAATGTTGTTTTCCTGATTTTGTTTTTCCAAGTTTAACACTGAAAGCAAGTAACCTGATTTATGTGCTACCAAGCATATCTGTGTTGGGAGAAATAACCCCATAAATAAATACCATATTGGCTTTACACTTGAGCACAACTAAATTATTGTGAGCAGCTGTGTCTGGTGTGAATGGACTGCATTGACCACAATCCCTTGCAAATCATATTGACATATGCACTTGCCAAGACTGTGAACGTTCTCACCCAGGCTGCCGTCTGACAAACTTGAATACATTATAACATCATAGAGAGGTTGGGTTTGCACATCATACAGGAAATTTTACAAGTAATCATTAACAGTACGTTTTCATAACTTATTTACAAGCGTAACTTATTTACAGTTTGGGATCATGCTTCATGGTCGTGCAGCATTATTCGTTATTCATTGTCTGGTGCCGAAGTGGATGGATATTACATGTTTTTTTATGTGATACTGCCAAAATGTTCAATAAACAGGAATGTCTTCAATTTTTTCCTGAAGTCCTTGGTATCCTTCGTATTTCTGGTATCCTCTGGTAGAGAGTTCCATAAGCTTGTTGCATAAAAAGATAAAGCCCTGGTGGATGTGGTCTGCTTAGTTTTGGAGAATTCATTTGGAGTAACAAATATGTTTTTGCAGTTTGTTCTCGTTGGGCAACTTTCGGGATATCTTCTTACCAGACCTTGGAGTGACTTGGCTGATTCATTTTGCAGAATTTTGAATATATTAATTGTTGCCTTAAACCTTGCATGACTCCTCATTAGGAGCCAGTGTAGTTGGGTCAATGTTGGTATTATGTGTTTGTCCTTGTTTAGTCCTCTGAGAATGTGGGCAGCTGTGTTCTAGACCATCTTTAGTGAATGAATGGTGTTTGCTGGCAGGCCTTGATATAGTGGAATTTCAAAAATCTAACACTGGTGTTACTATGGCTTGTAGTACCGTTCTGAAGTCATTATGGCTTAGGAGGGGTTTTAGTTTCCTGCTGACTTAGCAATCTGCGCCTTAAAGATAGACGAGGAAAACCCTTGCCTTTCTTTAAGGCACAGGAGCTAACTGGGCAACATGCTACTGCGGCTTCCGGTGTCTGCAGCGGTCCCCAGATATTGAATGCTGGAGCTGCATATGAACTTCTGCATTGAATATCTAGGGTTAAGAGTTGAGAGGCAGGGCTATACACCATTTATTTATTTATTTATTTATTTATTTTATTTAGCATACATTTATAACCCGCAACTTCCAGAGTTCAGTTGCGGTTTACAATAAAACAACAATCCACAAAGCAAAAGCTTAGTTTTACATTGAACATTTTGTAACAATAAAAGTAAATGTAAACAGCATGAACTTATGCATAATAGCAAAATTGGCTGGTAAATTATATACAATAAACTATATACAAATATATGTTGTGGGTACTTTAGAATTGAATCATGGTGTTTTTATAATAGTGTATTGTCTGTTAAGTTGTTGGAAATAGTATTACTAGTATTACCATAGGGGCGCATAGCCTGCCCAACTCAATATCGGGCCCAATGTGTTTAGATATGAAAAGAGTGAGCAAGGAGGAATTAAAACTAATGACTAACAGGGTTAAGATCCCTAAGTTCAATCTATTAGCTCCCTGGGGGTCGTAATGAACAGGGAGGTATGGTGTTTGATCATCAAAATGGTATATAAAATGTTTTATAAATATACTGGGCACATATTAACAAACACTGCAAAATTCAAAGTAAACGTACTGTTGTATGCATTTAATCAAATATTGCATAAACATAATGGAGGTTATTTTAGAAGCCCTATTCATTCTTTGGATGTCTGAAAATGGGCCTAGAGACATCCAAAGTATGGAGACATCTCCAGAAGCATTTTAAAAGATGGGTCTGTGGACATCCTCAGTGTGAGGACATCCAAGTCTGAACGGGGGCATGGTGGAGGCATGGCCAGGGCATTCCCAAGAACTTGGACAACGGCACCTGATATCAGAAAAAATCATGGATGTCCAGAGTCACTTCTAAGGTTATATCTGCTCCAGGCACAAACAGGCATATGAAAAGTGATCGTTTTGTCAGGCAAACATCTGGAGAATGTGAAGAAGGAGCTACATTAATACCCCCTTTATTTCACAATACAACAACAAACTCTGATGGGGAATCGGGACTCATGAGTTTGGTCTGTTATGTCGCCGGACATCCCCTTATCATAGCTTGCATTAGATGGACATCCCTGCCCCGCGTTTTCCTAAGGGGGACCTCTATGTGCCCACTGACATGGACCCCCACATTGGAAACGTCCATGTTACTAAAATCTGCTAGAGATCTAGATGTTCCTTGGAGTTTATCTGCATGATCCACCCTGGATGTCCCGGATTGCCTTGGATGTGCGTTCTAATATGCCACTTTAATGCGACTAAACACCATGGTACTTTACTTGATTAAGTATGCAGCAAAATCCATTCACAGGCAAAAACAAAGTGCCATTGTGTTACCAAAGCATTTCCATGATGAATATGCAGCATGTGTAGTCCATATTCATAGTTTTCTGTCGTTGGTCGTCTGTATTATTGTTTGTTGGCTTTTTGGCAACTCATCTTTTTTTCTATCTATAAACTGAAAAATGAGCATAACATGTTTAATGTTTCACAAGCACATATAAACACTGATCACTATATAAGGCAACTGTCTATCTTTAAGTGCTACCACCTCCGGTTATAAAAAGATATTAACATCGTAACAAAATATAATAGAGGATTTTTTTTTGGCCTAGAAAGGCAATGGAGTTAGATGCTGGTCATTGAACTTCTGATTCCTGCGACATTTTTCTAACCTGAAGCAGCTTCCCAATTGCAGGTGAAATAGGGAAGAGGAAGGGAAGGAACACATCTACCCCATGATGCAGTTTAGGCTCCCTGCATGACCCAGAGGATGCTGGCTGGGTCTGTCACATCTATGAAGACTGGAGTCTTGATAAGGCTTTGTTCAGTTCTAAGCAGATATCTGATGAGGATTTGAGCACTATCATAGTGTCCCTCAGTGGATTACAGCATCCACCTGTGGTAACTATGGACTTGATATGGGACCCTATCAAAGGTATGGAATCTTCTTTTTTCCAGGAAGTTTAAAGAGGATTTGAGTAAGGTCTATTGCAAGGTAAATAACCAAAACCTGGTTGTTGCTCAGCATGATACCAGACCGGGGACTCTAGGAAGAGATGAGGGGTCTAAATGCTCTTTTAGTAAAGGGCAAAGAAGTATTATCGGAAAATCAAATATTTGGAAAATCAGTCCAGAAAGAATAATCTGAGGTTGTCAAACTTTCCTAAATCTCCTTTGATACCTCTGGGAAATATGTAAAAGTATTTTCTTGAGGTGTTGAGGATGCCAGTAGAAGCATTACACCTATATCTCAACTTCAATATTATCCATTGGTAAAGTGCCTGGGAGTTCAACTTTAGAAGAGCCCCGAAGAACTACAGTGGAGGATTTAAGCTTGACTATTTGGAGAGTTCTCTGGAAATGATTACTAATAGAGCTACATTTTTGGTATCTTTCACCTTGGAAGCTGATTATTCTTCAGATGTATTAATGATCTGTTTTGGGGATCTAATGTGACTGTATGTCCTGACTTTTCTCAGAGATGAAACTGTAGAAGGACTTCCTGGAATTAAGAACAAGGGTTCTGGCAGCTGGGGTTAGCTGTATTGTTAAGTTCCCTTGTAAGTGTTTTGTAATGTTAGGGGGTAAAAATTATCTTTTATCCTAAGCAACTCCTAGACTTTCTACTTGTTAAAAGATTCTTTAGTGATAGCATCAGATGTAACTCAGAGTCCATCTGCTGCAAAAGTGCTAGCTGCTATAATTGTGACCTTTCCTAACTCCTTTACTTTTTTTCCATTTGCATGGATCTCTTTTTTCCATCTTTAGTTTTCAATTTTAGGCCTTACTAAGACTAATTACTAAGAAGGCTGTTTCCTATTATATTTGATGTTTGTATATTTGGGTTGGTATCGTCTTGCTATTTCTTTCATTTAAGTAATCCTTCCTGGATGCTGAATTGTAAAAGTGTACAACGAAAGAAATCATCCAGTTGAAAGTCTTGAAAAAAGAGGTCTTCTAAAAGAAATGGACCAAGAATATGAGAGCCTAGTGGAAGACACCATATAAAGACGCAGGCCAAAAGGCAGCTCCTAAACAAAGTAATTTTACGACATTCCAGTGCTGCCAGATACGTATACATTAAGATCTCGCCTTGATCTTCTCCTGGAAAGGGCATGAGCTAAATACTACTACTACTACTAATAATAATAATAATAATAATCTCAAAATTCAATAAAGTTAGCTTGCACAAACTTGGCCAGGATGAGTGCAGCCACCATTAGAGCAAGTACTGAAGCAAAAGCTGTGAAACACATGTCTCCTACAGTACACAAGTGACAGCCATGCGACTTGAGAGAGCCACAATAGAAGAGGAACAGAAGGCAGCTACAGCCACTACCTCAGCGTGGAAAAAGAGTGAGCTGAATGCTAACTTACAACTATTGTATCTAGTAATAGAGGCAACCAGGACTGTACCAAGCTAGCAATGCGCCTGACACAGAAAAGAGAAAAAGAGAAAGGCTAATGGGGATTGGCTAGGAGAAGAGAGAAAGACAGGAGAGAACTGGCTGAGGGAGGGGGAGTAAGACTGAGATTAGTCGGGAGTGACTGGAGGGAGAGAGAGACAGGCCTTGGAGGCAGAAAGGAATGAAAAAGAACATAAAGAGAGCTAGTAGGGATGCTAAGCTTGGTGCTGAGGGGAGGGGATATAGGAAGAGTGGTGGAGATAAACTGAGAGTCCCACAATTTTTTGAAAGTGCTGCCTCAGGGAGGTTTGACAATGTCCTTCAGGGAGTGGTTGAGGGAGACGTGGTTGGGGTTGACCCTGAGATTGGGGGAGTTAACAGAGGTGGACCAATCTGTGGTATGGAACCAGGTGACCTTTCTCTGTGAGAGCAGCGATTTAAGAAGCTGCTCAAAAGTGTTAGTGTGGGGGGGGGGGGGATGTCCACATTTTCCCACTGTGCAGCTTCATAAAATTGCTGGATACCTATGCAGTCCTGCACTTATTTTACAAGAGGCTCTTGTCAAATATAATCTGAATTACCCATGTCCTGACATGGACATGTTAATTCCCCTCCCCACATCTTATCTAAAGTGTGCCTTCATGCATGTAATATAAGCCAGAACATTTTGTGTATACTAAATAGCAGGGATAAAATTGTATGGGCATTTTCTGTGGGATACTTTTCAAATGGAAAACATGCACATACTTTCCCTTTGAAAATGGGTGTGAATTCTGCATGTAGTCAATGTATAAGTTAGGTGGCCTGTTATAATATCACCATTTTAGCGTACAGTGTATCTACCATGAAGAACAAGTGAACTTTCCTGGAGGTTCAGTGTCCATGTGGTCACTTCAATATGTAACTGAGGTGACCTGATACCTTATAATATTAGAATTATATTTCAGTAGCTTTATCATAAAGATTTTTTTTCCATCAAATGGATACTAACACTTATTATTGTCTTACAGGATTTAATTGGATGATTCATATCTTAAGTGAGATGATGTTTATGTCTACCAATAAACCACCGCTACCAGATATTCCGATGATTGAATTTGGAACTCCAGAATACTTGGAGGTTGGTACAGTATACATAAAAAACCTTGCTTCAGCTTAGGTTAGCAAACTGCAGGGCTGATTGTATAAGGGATGCACAGAAAGTGACGTGTAAGATCCTATGTTAAAGGACTTACGCCTGTGCACCTGCACTTTGCAGTCACTATTCCATAAGCATGCGCATAAGTCCTATTAATGGCACCTCCAGATTGGGTATGCACAGGGGTGATGCCTAAATCTGCACACGTAAGTTATAAATTATAATTTATGCACATTTCTAAACAATCTAGGTGTGGGCATTTATACCTCCTCTAGCAGGTCTCACTGTCATGACTAAATAGGGGCGTAAAGGACAGTCCTTTCACTTTGGGTCATTTAGAAAGGGGAGATTCTTTTTCTCTTCATCTTGAGAACACCCCCTGAGCTTCTTCAACCACCCTAAAAGCCTTCCTTTAGATAGGCGTCACTTCCCTACTTATGCAGGACGTACCCCCAGAAAGATATCACTTCCAACCATGTATCACTCCCACTGCGAGACTACCCTACCTGATAGAGGATGGACAAAATGATTTTGGATTTATCTTATGCTTTTCAGGAGTAGCTCAAAGCAACTTACGTTCAGGTACAGTGGGCCCAATATTCAAAGGCATTTACACAGTTTAAAAAGCTGTAAACCATGTAAATGCTGCTTTAGAGGGATATTCATCAGCACTGACATAGTTGATACCAATGAATGTCCACCAGTTCTGCTGCTTCACGCCCTGTGTAGAATCAGTACGTGTTGTGGGCGTTCTGGGGTGGAGAAGAGGTGGCACCCTTTGCTAACCAGACAGTGGCGATATTGAACCGCTGCCCAGTGAGCGACCCGCGGGTAATGATAGACGTGGGAAAACCTTGACTATCTTTACCCATAGGAGTTAACAGGACAATGGCTCTATATTGCCGCTGGCCAGTTAGCTTCTGCACCATGCGATGTGTTATGGCATATCCAGATATTCAATTCCAGTGGCCAGATATGGCCCCAGATTGAATATCCGGGGTTAAAGTTCAGCAGCGGCGACTATGTGCTTTAGAGACGCATAGCCGTCGCAACTCAGTATTGGGCTCAGTGGGTTTTCCTGTCCCCAGAAGACTTACATTCTAATTTTGTACCTGAAGCAGGGGAGGGTTTCTTGCCCAAGATTTTGCTCTTCCATGGCCAAAGAACTCCTCAGTTCTCCCTCACAGACACACACAGAGTTCTCCAGATATGTTTTACCATTCTAGAGTTGCTGGCTGGCTTTGATCTCCCTCTGGACAAGAGGGACATCAAAACCCTCCTGCCTGCACCACTGTCAATAGCAAGCAATGCCACTAGGAGGATGTCATCCCTAGTGGCATCATTCACTGGTGGCAGCAGCATAGGCAGGAAGGCTCTTATGTCCCTCCTGCTGATTAAAACTCATCCCCTACAGAATGGTAAGACATGTTTACATAGAAATGGGTGGGTGGGTGGAAGTTATTTTACGTTAGGAGACCTTTAAGTGGGGCATGCCTTTTGGTAAATATTCCTTTTGGAGGGATATTTTACTGACAGGTAATATCTTGTAGGGAAGATGGAGGTCTCTCAGGGGACTGTCTTGAGGAGTCAGGATGATGGTGCTAAGACAGACTGGAGAGGGGAACAGCTATTTTGCCAGGATTCAGAGAAGAGAGAATCATTGAGGTTAATCAGCCCAAAGAGAAAAGGTTACTTAACACAAGGGATTTTGTGCCATAGCATGCATGAAAAAAGATTAACACTTGGTCCACGGCAGGCATAGGCAGTTGGTCAGGGCTGGCCACTGTGGCCATGGCCCAACCAATATTTTGCCCAACACAGCATCAGCCATTTCAGAGCATGGCAGAGGGGCCAGGGATTGGTTAGCTTGGCCCCTCCAACTACTCCTGAAGGCAGGGTTTAAATTTTTGCTTTTACTGGGCTCCCAGCAAACACAAAAGTGGATGTTTGCCAGTGATGTGCCGTCAGGACCTTCAAGGGATTCAGTGAATCCCCATCCCTGCCGTGATCCCTGTAGTCTTCTCTTCCCCCACCGCCGCTGCCATAGCATAGCCACAAAGCGGCAATCATAGAGGCAGTTTTTTTATTGCCACTGTGACTGTTGCTCTGTGTATATGTTGCGGCAGCAGTGGTGGGGGAAGAGAATGCTGCAAAAAATGCTGCTGTCTGTGGGAAAGAACTACAGTAGGGAGACCAAGGGGAGCTGCTAGAAAATGGTGTGGGAGAGGTGGGCCTAGGAAGATGAAGGGAAGATACTGTATATGAGGGAGGGACATAAGGAAATAGAGGAGACATACTGGAAATGGAAAGAGGATCCTGTACATTGGAGGGGGTCACAGGAAAATGGAGGGGAGATGCTAGATGCAGGAGGACATAGGTTTGTGGAGTGGGTGATGCTGGGTGCAGAGGCCATAGACAGAAGGAGGAGGGGGAGATACTGGACGTGGAGGGCATAGGGAAATAGAGGAGACACTGGACCTGGGGAGGCAGAGGGAGATTGATGAGAGATTATGGATATGCCTGGAGCAGAAGCTGGATGGGAAGGAAATGTTAAACACAGAGAGGGGAGAGAAAGATGAGCGTTAAAGACTGGAGTTTAATGGGCTGGGGAAGCAGAGAGATGGAGAATGGGAGGGCTGGGGCGAGGGTTGTAAAGCTTTAGGTAGATGTAGTAAAAAGAGAGGGATGGAGTACTGGATATCTTTATCCTTATTCAGAACTTAATATACCACCCACACGCAAGTATCAGAGTGGTTTACAATCAAAGTTTATACGCTGTTTGGAAAAGGAAACAGAACGCCAGAATTCAGATAGGAAAGGGACAGAGAAGGACAGGCAAGTCAAAGAGAGAGTTAACAGAAAATGGATGACTACACCAAGGGCGGTGAGACAAGGGAATGTCATCATTGAGGGAGGCGAAACAAGGGGATGGAGGAAGGAAGAAGGTCAGAGGCTGAACAGAAAAGGTGGGTCTTTAGCCCTATTTTAAAATTATTGAAAGAGGGTTCCAGGTGGAGAGCTGAAGGGAGCGAGTTCCAGAGCCGGGGACCAAAGAAAAAGAAGGCAGAGGACCGGGTGGATTTCAGGTGGGCCTGAGACGGAGATGGGAGGGACATGAGATTGGAATGTATCGAACAAAGTGAACGTTGGGGGGTTTGGAGACAGACCTGATTGGAAAGATAAAGTGGTATACTGGTGTGGATTGCTTTATGAACTAAGATGAGGATTTTGTATTGAATTCTGAAGGACACAGGGAGCCAGGGGAGGTGGATGAGAAGATTATTTATTAAACATTTTTACTGGTATAACGTTGTCTGAGTGGGAAGCGTGGGTCAGGACATGTGCAGTTGTGTTTTGTACAAATTAAAGTCTGCGCAGTTGGAATTGAGGGAGGCCAGCTAATGAGACATTGCAGTAATCCATGCAGGACATGACAAGGGACAGAAGCAATGTGGTCAGGGAAGGTGCAGATATGAAAGGGCAGACTGCACGGAATCGCCTCAGGGCATGGAAAGAACACTGGACTACGGAAGAGATGTGTTCTTGAAATGAAAGGGAGGAATCAAGGGTGACACCAAGGTAATGCAGGAAAGGAACAACAGTGATGAGGGATGAGGAAAGAAGGGGGACAAGTGAGGGAATTGGGTCATCAAAGGTTCACCAAATAGCTATGGTTTTAGAGAGATTAACATGCTGGTAATTTGTGGACATCCAAGAGGCAATACAGGACAAGCAAGCATTGAGGGGGCCAATATCAGGTGTCGAGGAGTCAGTGTGATGAAAGAGGATGATATCATCCGTGTAGTAGTACGTGGAGATACCATACTGCTGTACCAGGAGGGTGAGGGAGGCCAAGAAAATGTTGAACAGAAGCGGGGCCAAAACAGAGCCCTGCAGTACACCATAGGGGAGGTGGGAGGGGGGGGTGGAAGGGGAGGAAACAGACCCTGAAAGAACTGAGAAGGACCTGTTGGTGAGGAAAGAACAAAACCAAAGAAAAACAGTGCCTGAGATCCCAACGTTGCGGAAACGAGTAAGGAGGGTAGAATGGTTGACTAGATTGAAAGCGGAGGTTAAATCAAGGGAAATGGCAACTGAAAAAAAAACCCGATCATGTGCGACATACAATTCATTGAGGAGAGACAGAAGAATGGATTCTGTACTATGGCCAGAACGAAAACTGGACTGACGGGGGTGATGGGCTAGAGTAGCTTTGAGATGGGAAGAGAGCTGGGCAAAGATTAATTTTTCCTGCTCTTCAGTTGCACATCCAAACCAGGATTAAGGTTAAGATTCTGTCATTGACTTAAGTTTTTAAAGACAGGGCTAAGGGTTTATTTGTGTGAGAAGCTTGAATGGTATGTTCCATTAAGGACTTTACTTCCTTCTTAAGATGCATTATTGTGTTTAGCAGGAGCCCTATGGTGAATTATGTTGATGCAGAGAAAATGGTGTTTCTTCTTATTCCCCTAAAATTTGGAATCATTTACCCAGAGACTTTGAAAAGAATATCTCTGATTTCAAAAATAGAATAAATCCTGTTTATTTTGCTTGCCCTTATGCTAAGCTAAGAGTTGATGTTTGGTCAATGTATCTTAAACTTTACATATATATATACAGTATATATATGTAATCGTCTATATTTTAGTCAAGATCTGCTGGTTTGTTTTTATTATTTCTCGTATTTGGTACATATTTGTTTTTATTTTTGCTTGTATTGTGCTATGATTATTTTTTATTCTTTCCAGTCCAATGGAAGCTGGAGAGAATTATACAAAGGGGTCAACAATCTCTGTCAATCTGGGGGCAAAATATTCTCTGAAAATTTAATGGAATGGGTTGAAACTTGCATGAGGGAAAAACAGGTAAAAATCACATCAAAATTGAAAATGGGCCAAAATGGACAGTGACCCTATACTACCCTTGCAACTGCCCCATCATCCCCCCAAAATTGTCCACACAACCTAAAATTACCCTGCTGCAACAGCCCAATGACCACCCATACTGCCCTCACAACCAAATATTTCCCTGACACAACTTCCCCATCACCCTGCAAACTGCCTCATCCTCAACAACAACTCTCCAAAGTTACCTCACCACCTAGCAAACTGCCCCAGTCCTAACAAATACTCCCCCATAACTGCCTCCAAACAAAAAAACACCCGGCTACAATCACCCCAACCACAAAAAAACTTCCCCCTGAAATGCCCACCACACCCCAACTTCCCTCACCCCTAAAAACTACCCTGCAATAACTGCCCTATTCGCAAACAATACCTCTACAGCTGCCTCACCACCCAGCCAACTATCCCACTCCCAAAGACTACCCCACTGCAGGTGCTTCATCACCCCACAAACTGCCCCTCACAACTGACAAGGACAGGAAAAGAATTAGACTTTGTCTCCAACTAGGGAGACAAACATGTACAGTATTTGAAGACAAGATAACTTGCTTAAGCATTACAAAAAACAAAGGAATAGACTTCTATCATATCTCCCCTCAGCCGTCTCTTTTCCAGGTTAAAGAGCCCTAACCTTTTTAGCCTTTCTTCATGGGAGTATCCTTCCATCCCCTTTACCATTTTGGTGGCTCTTCTCTGTACCTTTTCTAATAACGCTATATACTTTTAAGATACGGCAACCAGAATTGCACATAATATTCAAGGTGCGGTCTCACCATGGAACGATATAGAGGCATTATAATATCTTTTGTTTTATTTTCCATTCCTTTCCTTATGATACCTAGCATTCTATTTGCTCTCTTGGCCACCGCTGCACACCTTGCATCGTGTAACCATAGTTTGGGTTGTTCTTCCCTAGGTGCATAACTTTGCACTTGTCGACATTAAATTTCATCTGCCATTTTGATGCCCAGTCTTCCAATTTATCAAGATCCTCTTGCAATTTTCCACAATCCTCTTGGGTTTTAACAACTTTAAATAGTTTTGTGTCATCTGCAAATTTGATAATCTCACTCGTTATTCTACTTTCCAGGTCGTTTATGAATATGTCAAAAAGCAGCGGACCCAGCACAGATCCCTGGGGTACACCACTATTCACCTTTCTCCATTGGGAAAATTGGCCATTTAGCCCTATCCTCTGCTTTCTATCTTTTAACCAATTCCTGAGCCACAATAGTACACTGCCTCCTATCCCATGACTCTTTAGTTTTTCCAAAAGTCTCTGATGAGGGACCTTGTCAAAGGCTTTCTGAAAGTCCAGATACACTATATCAACCGACTCACCTTTATCCACCTGTTTATTCACACCTTCAAAAAAACATAACAGATTAGTAAGACAAGATCTTCCTTGTCTAAAGCCATGTTGGCTGTCTCCCATTAGGCCATGACTATCTACATGCTGAGTAATTTTATTCTTTATGATGGTTTCTACCATTTTTCCCGGTACTGACATCAGGCTCATCGGTCTGTAGTTTCCCGGTCACCCCTGGAACCCTTTTTAAAAATTGGTGTTACATTGGCGATCCTCCAATCTTCAGGTATTAGAGATGATTTTAAAGATAGTTCACAGATTACTAATAGCAGGTCTGCAATCTCATATTTCAGTTCCTTCTACATCCTTGGATGTATACCATCCGGCCCAGGTGATTTGCTACTCTTCATTTTATCTAATAGTTGTAATACATCTTCCCGATGTATCGATATTTCCTTCAATTCTTCCGCACCTTTAAATACCACTTCAGTCATGGTTTAACATCCCTACATCTTCCTCAGTAAGGAAGCAAAGAATTCATTCAGTCTCTCTGCTATCGCCTTGTCGCCTCTTAGTGCCCCTTTAACCCCTCTATCATCTAATGCACCAACTGACTCTCTCACAGGTTTTTTGCTACGAATGTACTTGAAAAAGTCTTTATTTTGCGTTTTTGCTTCCGCAGCATGCTTCTTCTCAAATTCTCCCTTTGCCTGCCTTATCAATGCCTTGCATTTGACTTGCCAGTGCTTGTGCTGTTTCCAGGTTTCGTCGTTTGGCTCTTTTTTCCATTTCCTGAAAGATGCTTTTTTGGCCTCTCTGACCTCACCTTTAAACCATGCTGGCAGTTTTTTGGACTTCCTTCCACTTTTCTTAAAGTGCAGAATACAGCTGGCCTGGGCTTCCAAGATAGTATTTTTCAACAACACCCAAGCTTGATGTAAGTCTTTAACCTTTGCAACTGCTCCTTTTAGCTTTTTCTTGACTATTTTCCTCATTTTATGCTATGATCACTATTGCCAAGTGGCCCCAACACCCTTATCTCTTGCACTAGATCTGGTGTTCCATTAAGGACTAGGTCTAATATGGCTTCCCCTCTGGTCGGTTCATGAACAAGCTGCTCCAAGAAGCAGTCATTTATTTCATCTAGGAACTTCATCTCCCTAGCATGTCCTGACGTGACACTGACCCAGTCGATACCGGAGTAATTGAAATCACCCATTATTATTATGCGCTGTAACTTTTGTTAGCTTCCTTGATTTCTTTGAGCATTTCATCATCCATTTGTTCATTCTGGCCAGGCGGTCAATAGTACACCCCCACTGCCATCGCCTTCCCCTTTTTACATGGAATTTCAATCCATAGAGATTCTACAGCAAATTTTGTTTCCTACAAAACTTTAATCCTTTCTGACTCAATGCCCTCTCTAACATAGAGCGCAACCCCTCCACCAATTTGATCAGCTCTATCATTATGATATAGTTTGTACTCAGGTATCACAGTGTCCCACTGGTTGTCCTCCTTCCACCATGTCTCTGATATTCCAATCATATCTAACCTCTCATTTAGTGCTATATATTCTAACTCTCCCATCTTATTTTTTAGACTTCTAGCATTTGCATAAAAGCATTTTAGAGACTTTATTTTATTCATATTAATTTGGCTATTCGTAGACATGGGTAATTTGGGATCTTTAAGCTCTGTCTGATCCATAGTCAAGGGCATTTGGGCTACTTTACTCTTTTTTGGAACCTCTCTGGTTTTGGTAGTATCCTTCAAGGATACATTCTTCCGAACCATCCACTCTTGGGCAACTGTCGGCTTTCCCCTATTATCAAGTTTAAAAGCTGCTTTATCTTCTTTTTAAAGGTTAATGCCAGCAGCCTGGTTCCATCCCGGTTAAGGTGAAGCCCATCCCTTTGGAAGAGCCCCTCCTTTCCCCAGAATGTTCCCCAGTTCCTAACAAATCCAAAACCCTCATCTCTGCACCATTGTCTCATCCACGCATTGGTCCTGCGCGTGGAATGGGAAGCATTTCAGAGAACGCTACCCTGGAAGTTCTGGATTTCAACTTCCTACCTAAAAGCCTAAATTTAGCCTCCATAGCCTCCCTACCACATTTTCCTATGTCATTGGTACCGACATGTACCAAGACAGCAGACTCCTCCCCAGCACTATCTAGGTGGCGCGTGAGGTCCGCTACCTTCGCACCAGGCAGGCATGTTACCAGGCAATCCTCACGTCCACCAGCCACCCAGCTATCTAAAGCTTCAGACAACAAGTGGTGAGACAGGGATGTAGCCTGAGCCCCACTCTATTCAAACCATTTTGCCTCAGATCATGCAACCTGTTGGTTTTGAGAAAGTCCACTATTTGCTCTTTCAAGAGCGCCTCCATTACTTTTCCCGCCACCGAGGTAAGGCTTATTGGCCTGGAGTTTGTCACCTCTTCTCTATTACCACTTTTGTGAAGAGGTACCACATCAGCCCTTCTCCAGTCCTGTGGAACTTCTCCTGTCTCCAAGGATCTATTAAAAACATCCTTTAATGGCCCTGCCAGAACCTCTCTGAGCTCTTTCAGTATACTGGGATGTATCCCATCTGGTCCCATGGCCTTGTCCACTTTCAGTTTTTTTTCAAACTGTTCTAACACATCATCTGCTGTGAATGGTGTGGTATCTACTCCATTCCCATTTGTATATTTGTCAATCACAGGTAGTCCTTCTCCAGGATTTTATTTAGTAAAAACAGAATAGAAGTACTGTATTTGTTTAGCATTTTTGCTTTTTCAATGTCACTTTCCACAAATCCATTCCCAGCACTTTTGAATCCTGCAATTCTTCCTCTGATTTTCTTCCTCTCCCGAACATACCTGAAAAATGTTTTGTCGCCACACTTCACATCTTTAGCCATCTTTTCTTCTGCCTTTGATTTTGCTATTTTTATTTCTCTTTTTGTTTCTTTTAGTTTTATCTTGTATTCTTTTCTGTGTTCCACTGTTTGCGAAAGCTCTGTTTTTTCACTTTATTTGTGCAGCCACTTCTTTGGAGAACCAAATGAGTTTCCTTTTCCTCTTGTTTTTATTTACTTTCCTTACATATGTATCTGTCACCCCTTTTATTGCCTCCTTTAGTTTAGCCCACTGCAATTCCACTTCCCTTATACCCTCCCACCCTGTCAACTCCTCCTTCAGGCACTTGGCCATTTTACTGGTCAGTATTTTTGAAGTCTAGGTCTTTGAGCTTGCTGTAATTGGACTCCGCCTTGGCTTTTATCTCAAACCACTCCATGTGATGATCGCTGCTGCTCACATAGGTACCCACTCAGATATTCAACATGCTGTCTCCGTTGGTGAGTACTAAATCCAGCATTGAGCTTTCCCTGGTCAGTTCCATCACAATTTGTCTAAGTAGTGCATCTTGGGAGGCATCTACAATTTTTTTACTTCTTTCCAGATTTGGAGAGGGAATACTCTGATCCACATCGGATAGATTAAAGTCATCCAATATGATCACTTCCCCCTTCATGGCTATCTTTGCAATTTCAATAATCAATTCTCTATCAATTTCTTTGGTTTGAGTTGGAGGCCTGTAGACTACACCAGTATGGATGACAATGCCATCTCCTCTTTCCAACACAATCGACAGTGCTTCTTCTTTTCCCCATGCCCCTTGCATTTCAGCAGCTTTAATATTGCTTTTGACATATATGGCTACTTCTCTTTCTTTTCTACCTTCTCTATCTCTTCTAAATAGATTATAGCCAGCTATGGCTATATCCCATTCATGTGACTTCTTAAACCATGTTTCTGTAATGGCCACAATGTCCAAGTCCATTTCCACCATTAGGGCTTCCAGATGAAAAACTTAGTTGGTTAGGCTTCGAGCATTTGTGCTCATTGCTTTCCAGCAATTGTTGGCTGGCTTGTCTGTATTTTGCATGGATGTTGTTTTACACGTCTCTTCCCACTTGGTGTTGATGTGTGGGTTAATACTGCGGCTGTTTCCAATGTTGTTATGTTTTTGCTGGGAGTGATGTCCTGAACTTGTTCTTTAAAACAAAAAAGCGGAGCCTGGACTGGTATAGTAAACCTTGTTTATTACGCCCCAACGCGTTTCGGCCACCGGCCTTCTTCAGGGGGTCTTAGAGAACACACCTCAAAAATAGTAAACATAAACATAAAAGTTAAAATCATAATATATAAAAAAGGTTTTGTATTACATCAATAAATAAATAAATAGAATATTGATGAAATAATAAATAAAACCATAACTTACACATAGAGCATCTAAAGGACAAACTATTAATCCATAATAGTTAATTAAAAACAAACTAATAGATAAAAATATATATTATAAAATACATATACACTAGAAAATAATAAATACCTTTTAAAATGCCAAAAAAAAGGGGGAAAAAAGAGAGAGACGAGGAGAAGCAAACAATAAATAAATACCTTAGTAGGATCAAATTGAATGTTATCCCGGAATGAACCTACGGGATACTGACGGCTGACAATGAACAAATAAATTATTAAATAAGTAAATAAATACTCACAAAGCAAATAAATACAATTCTAAAACATCAATAATACATATTGACAAATGTATAACCAGTTAGTAATAAATAATTAATTACATAAATAATATACATATACATAAAAAAGTGTAAAAAACACATGTACTGTATAAAAAACATTTATAAAAATAGCAATTATGAAAGTAAAACTGTATACATGTGTAATAAAAACTTTTCATATATGGACAAACAAGGTACTTCAAGGAACACAAAAAAAGCAAGTAAAGAAGAAATCAT
Organism: Ichthyophis bannanicus; assembly: GCA_033557465.1. NCBI lineage: Eukaryota > Metazoa > Chordata > Amphibia > Gymnophiona > Ichthyophiidae > Ichthyophis > Ichthyophis bannanicus. The sequence goes on from CM066033.1 coordinate 494,579,327, forward strand.
CATAGAGCCCATATAAAAACGTATATAAAAATAATATGAAAAACACATGTAAAACATGTGAGAATTGTATAAAGAATATATAAAAGACCTATTCTAAAAACAAATTGTAAAAAGGTGGAGACACTCTTAAATGTGCTTAAAAAGTACATCAAAAAATTGTAGTCTTAAAAATGCAGCTTATATAATGTGTTTGTTGTATTGCCAACAAATAGCTAAAAATAACAGCCAGAAAACACAAAGTAGTAGAGAAAGGTGGATGATTAACCGGAATAATGCATGATAGATTTGAAGGTCACATCAAAGAAGTTATCTATTGTGACTTCCATATCATACTTATTGTACTGACAACTTATATCTAAAAATATGAACCGATAATGCTAAATGAAATAATAACGAGTAGAACAATAAAAAAACAAAGTATTGAGTTAGACAAAAGATAAATATTTAAAAAATTTAAAAAAACAAAACGGAAAATGAAATGCGGTGACGAGCAGTACTCAACTATTTAAAAGGGAACAACAAACACCAGATCTATCACAAACTTATAGACCCCTCACGGGAACTTCTAATTGTGTTGTTTTGTATAAAACTTGCCAAGAACCTACGTTCTACTCCACTGCATTGTTGAGTGACGCGATGGGCTGTGCTGAGAACACCCAAAAAGAAACGTTTTCCCGCCTGTGCAGGTTTAAAGGGCATTGACTTAAACCGGCAAATAATCGCATAATTAAAAATACTCTGTTGGCACAATAACGGTAGATCGAACCGATGGCCATATTCAAGACATATGGGCCTACAGTCAGAGTATATGATTAGATTGCGTTATATTCAAAAATGTAAAAAGAACTAACCAAGAGACAGTCGCTTGTGCTATTGCACTGTTGGCTAATGGGGTCGGGCATATTAAAAGCGAACGCTCAAATGCTGACATGTTCCCGTCAGTGCAAAGTGAAGGGGACTGAATAAGAACAACAAATAAATATTGAATACATGTGTATTAAATGTAAAAAGGAGAAACTTGCCGAGAACCAGCGTTCTGCTCTACAGCAGTAGGTTGTGCTGAAAACGGACGCCCAAAGGATGACGTTTGTACAGGTTAAAGGGCAAACACTTGAACCGGCAAAAGATCGTACAAATAAATACTGAATAAATATGCTCTGTTGGCAAAATAGCTGTAAAGCAAGCACATAACCATCGTTAAAACATATGGACTCAAAATCAGAGTATGTCATTAAATTGTATTATGTTCAAAGAAAGTATAAAAGGAGCTTACCAAGAGCCAGCGTTCTGTGCTATTGCACTGTTAACTAACGGAGTGGGGCGTACTAGGAACGAACGCTTAAATACTAACATTTTCCCGCCGCTGCGGGTTAAAGGGCACTGAGTAAAAAACGGCAAAAAAATATATATTAAATACTTAGAGAAATGTACTCTTTTTGTAAATTGTGTAACAAACACATTAAAAATGGGCAAAACACAATAATGAAAAACATTTTATCAAATGGATGTCATCATTTTTACATCTATGCAAATGAGGGGAAACCGACTGAGAACAAATGATTGTATAATAGTATGAGAGAAAGAGAAGGGGAGGGGGGAGGGGGAGGGGGGAGAGGGGAGGGGGGGGGGGGAAGGGGGAAGGGGAAGGAGGGAAGGGGGAAGGAAAGGGGAGGAGAAGGAGGGGAAAGAGAGGGGGGGGGGGGGGGGGGGAGGGGGAGGGGGGAAGGGGAGGAGGGGGGGGAGGGGGGGAGGGGGGGGGAGGGGGGGGGGAGGGGGAGGGGGGGAAGAAAAAGGGGGGGAGGGGGGAGGGGGGGAGGGGGAGGGGGAGGGGGGGAGGGGGGGAGGGGGGGACGGGGGGGGAGGGGGGAGGGGGGGGAGGGGGAGGGGGGAGGAAGGGGGAGGAAGGGGGGAAAAAGGGGGGGAGGGGGGAGGGGGAAGGGGAGGGGAGGGGGGGAAAGAGGGAAGAGGGGGGAGGGGAAGGGGGGGAAAAGGGGAGGGGGAGGGGAAAGGGAGGGGGGAAAGAAAAGGGGGAGGGAAAAGGAAGCTGCTGGGGGAAAGGAATATTGTAAATAAGAATACTATAAAAAAACAGAAAGATCAACCTCTTGATTCAACCCCAAAGGGTGTAATGTACGTAACTCATAAATGAATCTCTGTTCGAGACGTAAGAGGAGTTTATCTAAATTGCCCCCTCGCCAATGAGGCCTTACTACTTTCAATACCAAAAATTTTAAATCAGAAAGGGTATGGTGAGCAGCCACCCAATGATCAACTAAGGGTTTGTCCAGCACCTGTCTCCGAATACTGCTCTTATGCTCGATTATGCGTGTCTTAATGCATCTTTTAGTCTTGCCAATGTAACAAAGGTTACACGGGCACAGAATCAAATAAATGACATTCTGGGTGTTGCAATTAGAAAAGTCTTTTAACAATACTTTATATGTAGAATTTGGCTTAGAAAATTCTTTTTTAGTTACCAGAACATTTTCACAGACGCAGCATGTCCCACATTTAAAATGTCCACACGCTCTTGGAACGAACTTAGGTTTGCCTAGGGCAGATGGTACTAGAATGTCTCTTATATTTGAGTTTCTCTTGTACGCAACCAAGAGTTTTGTATCACTTAGAGAAGAGAGAGGATCCAAAATGTGCCATGCGTTTCTCAAAATGTTAGCAATCTCTTTTGAGTGTTCTGAAAATGTGATTGTACAAACAATATTGTTAGATGCATCAGGCGTACGTTTCTGTAAAAGGGACATACGATCAGCCGACCAAGCGCGTTGGCAGGCTTTAGTGATACAAGCTTCTGGGTATCCACGCTCAACGAATCTTTGACCTAAGATGCCAGCCTGGACTGTAAAATCCTCATCTGTAGTACAGAGTCGTCGAATTTGCAGGAACTGACTCATAGGGAGATTTTCTTTCAACGACCGGTTATGAAAGCTGCTAAAATGTAAAAGAGAATTCCTATCGGTGGGTTTTCGGTACAAAGTGGTAGTGAAGCCTTCCAGAGTGTTTTTAATTAATATATCTAGATAGGATATTTCATGTGCACTATATGTGTGCTCAAACTGTAAATGCGGGTCGCAAGAGTTAAGCCACTGGAAAAAACACTGCAACAAATTTTCTGTACCTTCCCAAATAAGAAACACGTCATCAATGTAACATTTCCACATTTTTATATTTAATTGATAAGGGTGTGCATTTAAAAAAACTGATTCGAAATGTGAAACATAAAGGTTAGCCACATCTGGGGCTACTGACGAGCCCATTGCAACTCCTTGTATTTGGTGATAATATAGATCTTGGAAGCAGAAAAAATTGTTGCACAATATTAAAGTGGCCAATTGAATTAAAAAACTAGTAGGAGTACGGACAGGTACAGTCCTAGTAATTAAATAATCTGCTATAACTTCAATCGCGGCCTGCTGAGGAATATTAGTGTAAAGGGACTTAATATCTAATGTGACAAGGAAAATATCACTATGGGCACCATCATAAGCTCCAAGTAACTGAATCATGTGTGATGAATCACGCACAAACGATGGAGTGAGTTGCACGAATGGGCGAAGAAATACATCGAGATATTTGGATATAGGTTCAAATAAAGACCCAATAGCAGAGACAATGGGTCTGCCCGGGGGATTGTCTAAAGATTTGTGAATCTTTGGCAATACATATATCGTAGGCATCACTGGATGGGCCACTGTGAGAAACTGCGCTTCTTTAGCTGTGGCTAACCTTTATGTTTCACATTTCGAATCAGTTTTTTTAAATGCACACCCTTATCAATTAAATATAAAAATGTGGAAACGTTACATTGATGACGTGTTTCTTATTTGGGAAGGTACAGAAAATTTGTTGCAGTGTTTTTTCCAGTGGCTTAACTCTTGCGACCCGCATTTACAGTTTGAGCACACATATAGTGCACATGAAATATCCTATCTAGATATATTAATTAAAAACACTCCGGAAGGCTTCACTACCACTTTGTACCGAAAACCTACCGATAGGAATTCTCTTTTACATTTTAGCAGCTTTCATAACCGGTCGTTGAAAGAAAATCTCCCTATGAGTCAGTTCCTGCGAATTCGACGACTCTGTACTACAGATGAGGATTTTACAGTCCAGGCTGGCATCTTAGGTCAAAGATTCGTTGAGCGTGGATACCCAGAAGCTTGTATCACTAAAGCCTACCAACGCGCTTGGTCGGCTGATCGTATGTCCCTTTTACAGAAACGTAAGCCTGATGCATCTAACAATATTGTTTGTACAATCACATTTTCAGAACACTCAAAAGAGATTGCTAACATTTTGAGAAACGCATGGCACATTTTGGATCCTCTCTCTTCTCTAAGTGATACAAAACTCTTGGTTGCGTACAAGAGAAACTCAAATATAAGAGACATTCTAGTACCATCTGCCCTAGGCAAACCTAAGTTCGTTCCAAGAGCGTGTGGACATTTTAAATGTGGGACATGCTGCGTCTGTGAAAATGTTCTGGTAACTAAAAAAGAATTTTCTAAGCCAAATTCTACATATAAAGTATTGTTAAAAGACTTTTCTAATTGCAACACCCAGAATGTCATTTATTTGATTCTGTGCCCGTGTAACCTTTGTTACATTGGCAAGACTAAAAGATGCATTAAGACACGCATAATCGAGCATAAGAGCAGTATTCGGAGACAGGTGCTGGACAAACCCTTAGTTGATCATTGGGTGGCTGCTCACCATACCCTTTCTGATTTAAAATTTTTGGTATTGAAAGTAGTAAGGCCTCATTGGCGAGGGGGCAATTTAGATAAACTCCTCTTACGTCTCGAACAGAGATTCATTTATGAGTTACGTACATTACACCCTTTGGGGTTGAATCAAGAGGTTGATCTTTCTGTTTTTTTATAGTATTCTTATTTACAATATTCCTTTCCCCCAGCAGCTTCCTTTTCCCTCCCCCTTTTCTTCCCCCCCCTTCCCCTCCCCCTCCCCTTTCCCCCCTTCCCTTCCCCCCTCTTCCCTCTTTCCCCCCCTCCCCTCCCCCCCCTTTCCCCCCCCCCCTTCCTCCCCCTTCCCCTCTCCCCCCTTCCTCCCCCTCCCCTCCCCCTCCCCTCCCCTTCCCCCCCTCCACCCCTCCCTCCCTCCCCTCCCCCCCCTCTTCCCCCCTTCCCCCCTCCCCTCCCCCCTTTATTCCCCCCCCTCCTCCTCCTTCCCCCCCTTCCCCCCTCCCCCCCTCCCCCCTCCCCCCCCCCCTCTCTTTCCCCTCCTCCTCCCCTTTCCTTCCCCCTTCCCTCTCTTCCCCCTCCCCCCTCCTCCCCCCTCTCTCCTCTCCCCCCTCCCCCCCCTCCCCTTCTCTTTCTCTCATACTATTATACAATCATTTGTTCTCAGTCGGTTTCCCCTCATTTGCATAGATGTAAAAATGATGACATCCATTTGATAAAATGTTTTTCATTATTGTGTTTTGCCCATTTTTAATGTGTTTGTTACACAATTTACAAAAAGAGTACATTTCTCTAAGTATTTAATATATATTTTTTTGCCGTTTTTTACTCAGTGCCCTTTAACCTGCAGCGGCGGGAAAATGTTAGTATTTAAGCGTTCGTTCCTAGTACGCCCCACTCCGTTAGTTAACAGTGCAATAGCACAGAACGCTGGCTCTTGGTAAGCTCCTTTTATACTTTCTTTGAACATAATACAATTTAATGACATACTCTGATTTTGAGTCCATATGTTTTAACGATGGTTATGTGCTTGCTTTACAGCTATTTTGCCAACAGAGCATTTTTATTCAGTATTTATTTGTACGATCTTTTGCCGGTTCAAGTGTTTGCCCTTTAACCTGTACAAACGTCATCCTTTGGGCGTCCGTTTTCAGCACAACCTACTGCTGTAGAGCAGAACGCTGGTTCTCGGCAAGTTTCTCCTTTTTACATTTAATACACTTTTATTCAATTTTTATTTGTTGTTCTTATTCCGTCCCCTTCACTTTGAACTGAGGGTAACTTGACAGCATTTTAGCGTTCGCTTTTAATATGCCCGACCCCTTTAGCCAACAGTGCAATAGCACAAGCGACTGTCTCTTGGTTAGTTCTTTTTTACATTTTTGAATATAACGCAATCTAATCATATACTCTGACTGTAGGCCCATATGTCTTGAATATGGCCATCGGTTTGATCTACCGTTATTGTGCCAACAGAGTATTTTTAATTATGCGATTATTTGCCGGTTTAAGTCAATGCCCTTTAAACCTGCACAGGCGGGAAAACGTTTCTTTTTGGGTGTTCTCAGCACAGCCCATCGCGTCACTCAACAATGCAGTGGAGTAGAACGTAGGTTCTTGGCAAGTTTTATACAAAACAACACAATTAGAAGTTCCCGTGAGGGGTCTATAAGTTTGTGATAGATCTGGTGTTTGTTGTTCCCTTTTAAATAGTTGAGTACTGCTCGTCACCGCATTTCATTTTCCGTTTTGTTTTTTTTAAATTTTTTAAATATTTATCTTTTGTCTAACTCAATACTTTGTTTTTTTATTGTTCCACTCGTTATTATTTCATTTAGCATTATCGGTTCATATTTTTAGATATAAGTTGTCAGTACAATAAGTATGATATGGAAGTCACAATAGATAACTTCTTTGATGTGACCTTCAAATCTATCATGCATTATTCCGGTTAATCATCCACCTTTCTCTACTACTTTGTGTTTTCTGGCTGTTATTTTTAGCTATTTGTTGGCAATACAACAAACACATTATATAAGCTGCATTTTTAAGACTACAATTTTTTGATGTACGTTTTAAGCACATTTAAGAGTGTCCTCCACCTTTTTACAATTTGTTTTTAGAATAGGTCTTTTATATATTCTTTATACAATTCTCACATGTTTTACATGTGTTTTTCATATTATTTTTATATGCGTTTTATATGGGCTCTATGATGATTTCTTCTTTACTTGCTTTTTTTGTGTTCCTTGAAGTACCTTGTTTGTCCATATATGAAAAGTTTTTATTACACATGTATACAGTTTTACTTTCATAATGCTATTTTATAAATGTTTTTTTTTATAACAGTACATGTGTTTTTTGCACTTTTTTATGTATATGTATATTTATTTATGTAATTAATTATTTATTACTAACTGGTTATACATTTGTCAATATGTATTATTGATGTTTTAGAATTGTATTTATTTGCTTTGTGAGTATTTATTTACTTATTTAATAATTTATTTGTTCATTGTCAGCCGTCAGTATCCCGTAGGTTCATTCCGGGATAACATTCAATTTGATCCTACTAAGGTATTTATTGATTGTTTGCTTTTCCTCGTCTCTCTCTTTTTTCCCCCTTTTTTTTGGCATTTTAAAAGGTATTTATTATTTTCTAGTGTATATGTATTTTATAATATATATTTTATCTATTAGTTTGTTTTTTAATTAACTATTATGGATTAATAGTTTGTCCTGTAGATGCTCTATGTGTAAGTTATGGTTTTATTTATTATTTCATCAATATTCTATTTATTTATTTATTGATGTAATACAAAACCTTTTTATATATTATGATTTTAACTTTTATGTTTATGTTTACTATTTTTGAGGTGTGTTCTCTAAGACCCCCTGAAGAAGGCCGGTGGCCGAAACGCGTTGGGGCGTAATAAACAAGGTTTACTATACCAGTCCAGGCTCCGCTTTTTTGTTTTCTTCTATATTGTGCGGATCCTTAGCTCCTTTTTTGGTACTCCTGAACTTGTTCTTTTCCATCTATCACCCCCTTTCCCTAGTTTAAATGCCTGTCCACATAATGCCTGAATTTTTCACTTAGGATCCTTTTCCTTGCAACAGAGAGATGTAGTCCATCAACACAGTATAGCCTCTTGTTGTTCCATCTATTTCTCCAGTCGCCTATATATTTAAATACTTCTTATTTGCACCAGGCATGGAGCCATGTATTGAAGTTGATTAAGCGATTCAGCCTTACCAAGGACAAGTAGGACTTCTGAGAATGCTATAGTGTTAGCAGTGGGTTTCAGTTTCTCTCCCAGAATCTGGAAGTCCCTCTGAACTACAGAGGCACTGTTTATAGCCAGGTCATTTGTACACAAGTGGATGATAACATCAATTTTGGAGTGCTCACTTTCCGCACTTATGTCAGCAATTTGCTTCGTATTCCTGCTGGCTGAACAGCCTGGGAGGCATTTGACCATCTTCTCTCCTTTGAACTGTGATCTCAAGTTGATGTCTCTGATGATGGACTCTTCAAGTAGTAGTAGTTTCTTCTTTTGTGACAGTTTCTTCATATGTAGGGCATCATTAGTAGATTGGGCATTAACCTTCTCATTTAAGTTCACTTCAGTTTCCACTAATTGGGCACTCAAATTTCCCAAGGCAGAGAAGGCATTATGCGGGGATATCTCTTATGCGTGGATGGCAAGGGTGTCTCTGTGTTACAGGTTAAAACCTTCCAGATCCCACTGTGATCCATTTGTTCCTGGGCTGCTTGATTCTTTGTGGGAGTGATGGTAGATTTTTTTTCAATTTGTACCCTAGAGGAGGTGTGTTTAATTGCAGCTAATTCTTCCCTTAATAGAATCAATTCTTTATGCATGGCAGATAACTTGAGATATATAGGGCAAGCTCTTAGACTCCAAAAGATTCTGCTTAGAATGAAGGCACCACAACTACTGCATTGAATACATGACATGCTGATTAAGATGGTCATAAAGCAGTTCTAGGACAAGGAGAAAAGGTGGGTGTTACACCTAATTGTAGAACAGATGTCAATCTATATGATGGCTATTTAGGCAATGCAGCTGTGGGGTGGGTGGGGTGAGAGGTGGGGTGGGCAGGAATTTAAGTGTCTCTGGCCAGTAGGCTTCCTATGACCCGAGGGTACACTTAGATCTAAGAGAATATAAACAGGTAATAAATAGGTAAGGAAAATGTATATCAAAACCAGCCAAAATAGTAAATTTAGAAACAGCTTTGCAGTAAATGCTGGATCAGAACTCTTGCTCAGGTAGCAGAAACTGATTGAATTAACTCTCAGGCAACAGGCTGATTGAATTAACCACACCCTGTGAGGTGGGCTTCTAACAGATCAATGAAACTTTAAACTTTCAAATGAAATCCTACTTCAATATACCAATCTACTATGCAAAGGACCTTGGAACTTTAAAATGTATACCCTTTCTGCAAAATTTAGTAGGAAACCAGGTCTTCCGCAAATCTAAAAGCAATTGTGTACTGCAAGTCCTAGTAGACAAATATCAAGAATGTAGTGTCCCTGGCCAGTAGACCTTCTATGAACTGAGGGTACACTTAGATCTAAGAGAATATTAACAGTTAATAAATAGGCAAGGAACTTGTTGACAGAGTGGTAGCCATAGCTGCTGTTATTGTATTGATCCATCTCATTGCCTTCTTTCCTCTTCTTTCCTCCGCATGAATTAAGGCTCACAAACAACCTGAACGAATTTAGATGAAAACTGAAAACCTATCTGTTTCAAACCCACTACAACTTGATCTAACTGCGATACCCTACCTCAACCAGATCTCCTCTGCCGCACTCGGCAGCATATAATCTAATAGTATATAGTCATGTATAACTTGTACACCTTGGCAACTAATTCCGTACAAATTGTATATAACCATGTATAGTCTGTACACCTTGGCAACTAATTCTGTACAAATTGTATATATGGGGCCCTCCCCCAATCTACTGAAATCAAATGTATACCTTGATCTGTGTGCTTTAATCAAATATGTATCGTATCCAAATGCTTGTCCCGTGTTACGTAATCATTGACTAATCAAAATGTAAAACTGAAATCTCAATGTACCGTACAATACATTATGATTCTGTAAAGTAAACCGCTGCTGATCGTAGGAAGCAGCGGTATACAAGTGTTTACTAAATAAATAAATAAATAAATAAATAAATAAAATTGTGTTATTTTATTTATTTATTTAACATTTCTTATATACCGCACTATTAACATCAGCGCGGTTTACATGGAACAGAGCATATACATACAGGGTAACTGTAGTGCATTTTACAATTAACAGAGGTTTGAGAACTTGGAAGAACAGGGTAAACTAAATAAACTATAAACAGTAAACTATATACATTATTCACAGTTGAAATTCTTTAGATCTGAACATGGTGTGACTATTTCTCTTTGGGAGATTTATACCGGGAAATAACTTGTGAATAGGTAGTGCTTGAGTTTTTTCCTGAATTGTGTTAGGCTGGTTATGGCTTTCAATTCTGGATGGAGGGCATTCCATGCTACTGGGGCATGCATGCTAAAGGCTCTTTTAGATGTTTCCTTGGTGCATCTGACTGTTTTTTTCGGGATGGTTAAGGTATTTATTGCTGCTGATCTTCTAGCTCTGTTAGGGGTCTGGGTGTGTAATAGGTCAGTGATGGTTGAGGGTGCTTGATTGTTTAAGGCTTTGAAGGTGGTGATTATGATCTTGTGTTGGATTCTGGCATTGGTCGGTAGCCAGTGGAGTCTTTTTAGGATCGGAGTTATGTGGTCTGCCTTTGATATTCCTTCGAGTACTCTGGCGGCGGTATTCATTGCCAGTTGGAGAGGATTTAAAGTTGATTGAGGGAGTCCGTATAGAATTGCATTTGCGAAATCAAGGTGTGGCATCACCAAGGCTTGGTAGACGGTTCTGAAATCTGTGGGTTCCAGTAGAGGTCGTAAGTGGCGTAGTGTACGTATCTTGTAATATATTAGTTTTGTTATATTTTTTATGTGAGTTCTCATATTGAGACTCTGGTCAAGGGTGATGCCTAGGTATTGTATAGTAGGTTTTACTGTCAATTCCTTGTCCTTTATCTTTAATGTAGCAGGGGGTGTGAAGTTTTGGTTCTTCGTGATAAACATAACATCAGTCTTACTGTGGTTGATTCTTAAGTTCTGTGTGAGGAGCCATTCTTCTACTGCTTCAAAGGATTTTACCAGTGGTGTAAAATCAGGATGGTTGATGGAGAATGGCATGTATAGGAGAATGTCATCTGCATATGCTAAGCAGGTAATGTTAAAAGAACGGATGAGGTCACAGATAGGTTGCATGTAAATGTTAAACATTAATGCTGAAAGTGAGGAACCTTGCGGTACACCCTGATCTTGCAGAAATGGTTCTGATAATCTTTCGCCAATCCTTACCTGTTGCCATCGGTTAGACAGGTATGATTTACACCAGTTCAGTGCGGAGTCATGTATTCCTTTTTCCTTAAGGCGATCGATGAGTATTTGATGACTTACTGAGTCAAACGCAGCTGAGATGTCCATGAATATAAGGATGAAGCCTTGCCGAATATTATCTATTCCAGTGATTAATGTATTGAAAAGAGTGATGAGGAGGGTTTCTACACCATGAGATTCCCTAAAGCCATGTTGGGCCGGGTCAAACGGGGCTTCAGTGTCTATGTGTTGCTGTATTTGACGTTGGACCACTTTTTCAATTATTTTGGCTAACAACGGGATGCTGGATATTGGCCTGTACGATTCTACTCTTAGAGGGTCCAGTTTATTGTTCTTCAGTAATGGTCTAATGGAAGTTTGTTTTAGGCTCTGAGGAAAGATTCCGGATGCAAATGATTGTTCTAGGATTTTATAAAGGAAGAAGCTTACTTCACATCTGAGCTCTCTTATCCAGGCTGCTGGACATGGATCATTTGGTGCAGTGGTAGCGTTGATTGAGGCGATAGTGTTTTCAATATCCTTGGTTGATATCGTGTCAAACTTGGTCAATGTGGATGACTGTGACAGCTTGTGTATGCTAGTTGACCCAGTGGTGCAAGGGTTCTTGACTGTTTGCATCATTTTTGATTTTAGGTAATTAGCATAGTCTTGGGGGTGTATTGTTTGTGTATGTTGAGGGGATGGTTCCTTTGCCACTGTTTTTACAATATTGAAGAGATCATGGTGTTTATTTACTGATTGCTTTAGGAGATTTGTATGGAATTGTTTTCTTCTATCCGCTATTTCTTGGCGATGTTTTCTTAGGTGCGAGCAGTAAGCTGTAAAGGCTTCAGCAGAACGGGATCGTCGCCATCGTTTCTCTAGTCTGCAAAGATGGAGAAGAGATGTTCTTAATTCATTAGAGTACCAAGCTACATGTGTTCGATGATTGGACCTTCTTAACATGTTTGGTAATTGAGAGCTGGATCTGAGGGTGTTATCCCAGATGGTGATTAGGTCGTCCAGTTCAGGTTTAGAGGTGTGTAGCATTGGGAGAATATTCTTAAGTACATCCTCTTTATCAAAGGAGCGGAACCTCCTAGCTGTTGGTTTGGAGGGGGTGGTGTTGGAGTTAAGAGTATTAGAAGAGTTGGGTATTTGGAATATGATCAGACTATGGTCAGACCAGGGTACTGGTGTTATGGAAAGTGCTTGTGGTCTGCTTCCGTGGATGTTTGTGGTACGAAGATCAGGTCAAGTGTATTTCCCATGGCATGGGTAGGCTCTCTGACTATCTGATTGTATCCAAGGTCATCAAGCGCTTCCAGAAATGCTGTGATTTGCGTGTCATGTAGGGAGGGGAGGTTGAAGTCACCTAATATCCAACTCGATATTCGTGGTTTATCTGTGTTTCAGGCCAGGTCGACAATTGTTGACAGATCATCAGATGATGTTGTTGGAGCTCTGTAGACTAAGTTGATTGAGAGTTCGTTGTTTGATATAGTTAGCGTGTTTAGATGGGTTGAGCTGATATTGTTGGACATCTGAAATTGTAGTTGACTTTTTGTGATGGTGAGTACTCCACCTCCTCTTTGGTTGTTCCTGTGGCATGTGTGGATTGAGAATCCGGGGGGTAGCATCTGGTTGAGAATGACGTTGTCGCAGTCGGATAGCCAAGTTTCTGTGATCATCAGGATGTCAAGGTCATGTGATGTTATGAGATCGGTAATCAATGGCCATTTTGTGCGGATGGATCTGATGTTGATGAGGACGCAACGCAATGGTCGTTGGTGCTGTTGTTTGGGCTGAGGTTTTTTAGTAAGTTGGAGGGCGATGTGGAGTAGATGTGGGTGGGGTGTGTGGATAGGGTTTGTTGGGTGTGTTTGGGTCTTGTTTGACCATCTCTTCCAGTTGTTTCTTAGTATTGGTATAGAGTTTTGGCTGCTGTTGAAGGCGTTTGAGTTTCCAGATAGGGCAAGGAGGAGATAGGTGATGGTGATAGTTGTGAATGTGTACATCTTTAAGGGAAGCATTGTGTATCAAAGGAAAAGGGAGGAGCAAATTGCAGCAACTTTCAGCAAGTATGGTAGAGAATGCTATCGGAGAAATACTGGCAGCAATAGTAGCAATGTACAAATAAAGTATTAGTGGAAGTGGTGGCAGTATTGGCAGTACTGGCAAGAAGATTGCTGTCTATAATAATGATAGTACAGGTAAATACTGTCAGCACTGGCAGAGACAATAATGGCAGCAATAATAACACTGTATAGATGTTAATATTGGGTTAAGATAGTGGTAGGGAGTGTTGGCATTGGGAGAGTATTGGCAACAATAGTAACAATGAGATTGTAACAATAGTAACAATGAGATTGGCAACAATAGTAACACTGTGTAGAAATAGTAGCAATTGTTTAACTAACAGTGCTGGCTGGTGGAAGTTAGCAATATTGTTGCTATATGGCAGCGTGGAGCAACAAAATTAGTGGATCTAATGGTAACAAGTTGCTGGCAGGGTAAATTATAGGATGTCTGCTCTAAGGCTGAGGAAGGTGTGAGTGTCCGAACATCTTATTTTACTATGAGTTATCAAACCTTTTTCCTGAGCTGAGTTGTTGCTTGTGAGATACTGGTACCAGGTCTTTCGGTCTTGCTTCTGGCTGGCTGGTCTTTAAGGTTATGGATCGTATTGGCGTGGATAGTTGATATGGATAGTGGGTGCTTATGGTATCCTGTTATCGTGCCCCGCCTACCTTGCCAAGCATTATGTCTTTTTCTAATTATCTCTCTCAAAGTATGAAAGTTGAAGACTTGTCACCTGAGCTTCTAAAGAAAGCTTAGGCTTCATCCTCTCCAGTACTGACTGGTTTTTTCTTCAGGCAGTCCATTGTATAGCAGGAATTATAGCAGCAAAATATGTTGTAGCTTGGCCAAGAGTGACATAGACCAAAATTAGAAACTGGAAATTGTTCCTGCTATTGACTGCTCTGTACATTCTAAGTATTTCGCTATGATTAATATTACATTCTATCCAAACCTACCCTCTTGCAGCTGCCCCATCACCACACAAACTGCCACAGTCCTAAACAATCCACTGCAACTGCCCCACCATTTCCCCTTCCTGCAACTGTCCCACCCAAAAAATTAAATTTACACAAATGTTCCACCAGCCTATAAACTGCTCCACCCCTAAAACTATTTCCTGTAAGCATCCACCATAATTTCCGCCACCCTTCACATTCACTCACCCATAAAAACTAACTCCCCCAACTGCTCCAGCATCGTACACACTGGCCTCAGCCATACAATTTACCCCATAACAACCTCAGCACCGCATACTTCCCCGTCCCCTAAAATACCTTCCTGCAACTGCTCCACTACCACTCAAACTGCCCCTCCCAAAATTACACATCTACAACTGCCCCATGACCCCACAAAGAGCCCCACTCCTAAAATCTACTCCAAGTTACTGCCCCACAGCCTCACAAACTGCCACAAGCCCCAAAATTACCTCTTGCTCCAGCCACAAAAACTACTTTGTGTAAATGTCCCACCCCCCAAAACCCTCCCAAAAATTATCCCTGAGAACTGCCCCACCACTCCACATACTGCCAGCACTTCCAGAAACTATCCCATCGCAATTATTCCACCATCCCATAAACTGCCCCACTGCAACTATTCCACCATCCCATAAAATGCCCAACTTCGAAAAACTACCCATGTAAAATTCTCCACCACCCTGCACACTGCCCCAGCTTCAAAAACGATCTCCCTACAACATCCCCACACCAAAAACTATCCCCCTACCATTATGACACCACTCTGAAAACTGGCCTACTCCCAAAAACTACTCTCCCACAAATGGCCACCATTCATCCAACTGCCCACCTCCAAAATCTACATTCTTGCAACTGCCTCACCACCTTGCAAAGTGCTCAACTCGCAAACTAGCTCCCTTGTTTCTGCACCCTGACCCCACACCTGTTTGAACTCCCAAAACCTATTCTACAATTACCCCTCCATCCTTCCAACTGCCTCACCCCTAAAAACTATCCTTCCTCAACTACAGTACCACACCACCCATTGCCCCACCCCCACAAATTAAGCCCTGACTTAATGCCCTGCAAACTATTGCCACACCTAAGCTCTCCTCCCTTAACTGCTCAACCAGCCCACATACCCCAGCCCCCTTCCCAAAAACTGCCCTACAACTTCTCCGCCCCAAAAAATAACGTCCCACAAATGCCCCACCAACCCAGAAACTGCCGTACCTCTAAGAACTACCACTGCAACTGCCTCACCAAACTGTAAACTTCCCCACTACTGCTCCACCACAGTACACACTGCCCAAGTCACAAAATGTACGTCTGTAATTGACTCACCACAAAAACTAACCCCTGCAAATGCCCCACCCCCACAAACTACCACAAACTGTTCCACTACTAAAACTACTCCACTGCAAATGCCTTGCCATACCACAATCTGCAGCACCCCAAAGAATTACCCCTTGCATCCAACCCACCATCTGAAACATTGACCCACACATATAAACTACCCTCCTGTAACTACCCCACCAAACCACACCCACCCCAATAAACTAACTCTATGCAATAGCCCCACAGAAAGCACACTGCCCCACACCTCAGGCTATCACCTGCACTTGCCTCATTACCCCCAAAGCTATCAGCAGTCCCAAAAGCTACCCCTATGCAATTACCCCTCCATCCTAAAAACTGCCACTAACCTCAGAAACCAGCCTATCTCTACTGCCCCATCACCCCACCACTGTTAAGCCACAGAAACAACCCTCTGTAATTTCCCTACCACCCCACAACTATCCTAATACCCTGCAAAAAGCACCCTTTTTTAATTTTATTTATTTATTTAAAGTTTTTCTTGCCCAAAATCACTCCCCACATCTGCTTCACCACCCCTCAAACTGCCGCATGACCCAAGAAATTGATCTGCCCTAAAAAACGACCTGGTGCGGCTGCCCCACCACCCTGAAAATAGTCCAAACACCAAAGGCTATCCTTTTTAACTGCCACATGACTCCAAAACTGCCCCAGCTCCTAAAAGTACTCTTCTGAAACTACCTGTACACCCCTAAAACTGCCATACTCCCAGAATTATCCCCTCTGTAACTTCCCCAACACTCCTTATATTGCCCGCACACACAAAATGTACCTCCTCAATGGTCCCACCACCACAGAAACCTCTACTTTCCCCAGAAACTATTATACTTCATGGATTCCACCACCCACAAACTGCCAAAGCCCCAAAATGTATCCCACTGGAACTGACCCACCACACTAGAAACTGCTCCCACAACCAAAAACTATGACCTTACATCTGCCTCACCACCTTACAAGCTACTCCATCCCCCCCCAAAAAAATATGCTTCCTCAACTGCCCTCCACCCCTCAAATTGTCAGCACCCTCAATAAACTATCCTCTTGTAACTGTCCCACCATCCTGCAAACTGCCTCTACCCCAAATTCTAATGCCTCAACCATTTCATCCCCAAATGTTAGCCTTCACAAATGCCCACAACCCCGCAAACTGCCCCTTCACAAAACAACCCCTGCAACTTACCCATTACACTACAAACTTCCCTGCATCCAAAACTACTCTCCTTATAACTGTCACACCACCACACAAACTGCTCCACCAGCAACTGCCCTACCACCCTGCGTACTGCCCACTCCCAAGAAAGACACCCCTCAACAACTGTCTCACCACCCTGCTAACTTTCCCCACCAACTAAAACTATCATCCCAACATCTCAGTTGGAAAAAATTCCATGAACTTTCCTCACTTGTTTATTCTTTCCAATCCAATGGAAGTTGGAAAGAATGAACAAGTGGGGAAACATGTTCTGCAAGATTCATGGGGCAGTTACAGAAGCAAAGGTTTGGAAAGAATTATACTTAAAAGGTCAAGAATGTCTATTTGTCTCTTTGCGGTTTTGGGGCAAAATAATTCTAAAAATTTGGCATGGTGGAAAAAGTGGTATAAAGATATCTTGAATTTGAAAATGAGCCAGATTTGACCAGAGGCTCCAGAGAAATAATTTCCATCAAAAATAGCCCTTGCATTTCTGTGGGAAAAGCTGTTCCATCTTCTGCAGAAACTTAGAAGCAATGAAACATAGCAGTTAGTGGTTTCTCTTTTCAAACTGCTGCTCTCCTGTTCTTTATTCTCTCCTCCCAAACCTACGCAATACGCCCAAATACCCAGAGCTCCCAAGACTACCCTTAAATTCCACTCACCCCTCAAAACTACTCCTCAACAGCCCCACCACCCCCTTCAGCTGTATCTCATTCCTCAATTATTCACACTTTCCAAATGTACCCCAACTATCCCCACCCCCAAACTATGCCCATAACTGGCATCACCCCACTACCCCTGCATCTATCAAACCACCTCCACATCCACCCACCCCCATCCTCCAAAATTACCCCATGTAACTACTCCACTCCATCCCCTTAACTAACCCACACAATTGCCCCATCACCCCTAAAACTACAAGTACCCTGTCTGTCAACTATTCCTAACCCCCAAAATTAAGCCCCTGAAATTACCCACCAATTCCCAATTATTTCACCCCCAAAACTACCCCTGAAACTACTCTCCATCACCATCTACCCCTGCAATTACTCCCTACCTCTGCCCCGAAAACTGCCTCCTGCAACTACTCCACCATCCCAAATACTGCTACCCCAAAAATTACCTCCAACTCCCAATGCTCCCTGCAAGTACCCACACATGGAACTACACCATCCCTCCACCTCAGTACTACTGACATAACTACCTCCACCTCCCCAACTTCCCCTCAAAACTACTCCCACAACTACTTCCCCCATCCACCCCAACTGCCCCACTACAAAAGGGGCCCCCACAAATACCTTCTATTCTCGGCTACCCCACTGCCTAAAGCTATCCACCACAACTACCTTCATCCACAAAACTATCTCCTATTTTTTCAACTAATATCCACAACTACCTCTATCCATATTCAGATTCAGATAACTTTATTGGCATGATAAATTTACATGTGTTGCCAATGTAATACTTTTAGTAATTAAGCCACTGGTATTGAATATCCAGTTTGCTCAGATAGCAGATGAGCTATCCGATCCGCAGTGACATTCAATCTCTGGCTGGATAGTTAAACCGGCTAAAGTTAGGCTAAAGTCTCTCCTCTGTCGCTTTTATTTTTAACTGGTGTTCTTTTCAGTTTCTTAGCAGCCTGTAATTTTAATGTTATTTTAACGATTGTGAACCGCCCAGACGCCACTGGTATTGGGCGGTATAAAAAATGTTTTAATAAACATAAACGTAAACTTTTATTTGGCTTAACTTTAGCCAGTTAGGATTAACCGGCCAGCGGAACACCCCAATGCTAAGTGGTCGGGGTTGGTGCATTCAAACTAAGTAGCAGGGGATATTCAGTGGCACTAAACTTTTAAGCGCCACCGAATATCTCGCTAACCAGTTAAATGGCTTTGTATATGTCTCCGTCAATGTACCAAGAGGACAATAGCAAGAACAGCGTCCAGATTCTGGCTCCTGTCTATATTGACCCTGGTCAGGTTTAATTTCTTCCCTGGTAGCAGAATACAATGTTTTGCTGCTATAGTTGCTGTTGCTTCTTTGGGAAATGGGTATCTTTGATATCTTTGCATTTTGCACGTACAGGAAGAGTGTTTCTGTTTCTCCAGTGTTGCATTGCATGGGAAGTCTGGCTTCTTTGGGTTCCAGTTCAGTTCTTGTTTGCATCTTTCTGTTTCCAGCCTGATCACTTATTCTATATTTGGTAATGGTCCATCTGTGTTCTGCATATGTGAGAAAGGCCAGGTTGCAACTTTTCTAAAGTCAATAAAATATGAAAATATACTCCCCGAAGGAGTGTTTTTTACATGTTTGTTGATCAATGTGTCTGTAGTGTAAAAATATGGTCACTGGTTTAGTGCTTTGGAAGGAGCCTAATATGACTCCTGTGCAGACTTTGTTGTGCGTTAGGAATTTAAGCACACTACAGAACAATTTGCTAATGCTACGGTTGGCACAGATCCCTCTCTAATTATTTGGGTTGGTCATGTCCCTCTTTTTATCAATTGGTGTAATTAGCTCTTCTGACCGTGTCCCCAATATCCCCTAAAAGTATCCCCCCACCCTTCAAAGTACCTCTACAACTACCTCCCGTAGAGGAGAGGAGTGACAGGAGGGATATGATGCAGACATTTAAATACAAAAAGGGTGTTAATGAATAAACCTCTCTCAAAGACGGGTAAGCTCTGGAACTAGAGGACATGAAATGAAGCTGCAAGAAAATAAACTTAAAAGCAACATCAGGAAAGGGTGTATTGATGCTTGGAATGACCTCCCAAAGGAGCAAAAACAGTGACAGAATTCAAAAAGGCATGGGACAGACACAGAGCATCACTATATAGCAAGAGGATCGAATCAAAACAAACGTATTTAACTTCATGAACAGAGAGGAGTAACTTGCTTGGAGCGGCAGATACAACCTTAAGCAAAAACTTAGATGGAGAGTGACCTGCACAGAGTGGCAGTTACAACTCTACTGCTGTAGCCACCTTACTGGGCAGACTAGATGGATCATGCTGGTCTTTATCTGCCGTTAATTACTATGTTATTTAACTATCCTCAACTACCCCCATCCCAAATACTGCTACCCCAAAAAGCAGCAGAATGGGATAGTGTTGACGGCGGAGGATCACATTTTTGTGACAACGGCAACAAGACCAAACTTAAACTGCGTGGAAGAAAGGCCCGGCAATCTACTTCTGTATCTTGCCATGAAAACCCAATGGATAGTTACAACAAAACAAATTGTGCTATGGTGCTGGAAGATGAGACACCCAGGTCGGAAGGCACTCAACTAGCTACTGGGGAAGAGCTGAAGACTTTTCAGAGTAAAGCCAGCATTTATGATGTGGTTGGATCAAAGCCCTCGGGAAGTCTGACTGCTGATGTAGCTGCGCATGAAATGAGAGTCAGAAGCTGTAAAGATGTCTTACACATTGGAACATGGAACGTACGAAGCATGAACCAAGGGAAGTTGGAGGTGGTCAAGAATGAAATGGAACGTGCACAACTTGATCTATTGGGTGTCAGCGAACTGAAATGGACTGGCATGGGGCACTTTGCATCAGATGATCACATGGTCTACTATGCTGGAAATGAAAGACAAAGAAGAAATGGTGTTGCATTTATAATAAAGAAGAAACTTGCAAGAACTGTAATGAAATACAATGCAGTCAGCGAACGCATAGGGGTATGTTTACTAAACTGCGTTAGTGCAATTCGCGTTAGGAGCCGCGTTAGTGGAAGGAAAGCAAAAAAAGGACATGGGCGGTACATCGTAACCGATAACGCGCAGTTGCGCGCGTTATTGCGCGCAGCGCAGCAATGATCATTACAGCATGCTTGCTGCTGCGTGCAAGCGTAAGACAGTGCGCAGACACCCAACTACAGAAACAGAGCTGTAGTACAATGGTTACTACACAGACTGATGGTACAAGGGTCATGGGTTCGATTCCCCAGTGTGCCTAATGAATAAGGCTGGCTGAGGCGTCCTGTGTAACCCTTTGAAAGCCGACTATAATATTTTAATCCACAGTCTGCAGGCGGGTTACAGTTTGCATATGTCAGGAAAATTGTACCCGTCCTATGAAATATGTTCCAATAGTGACGTTCTCTCTGACATGGTCATGTATTATATACCAGTTGATAGGAATATTTAGGCGATCCCTATAGGGCGAAGTGTAAGGCACGCCCTATAGGGAGCGCCTAAATATTCCTTTCAAATGGCATATAATACATATAATATAGGGCGAAGTGTAATGTGCACCCTATAGGGCGCCGCGTAATGTGAGCCCTATTGGGCGCCGCTTAAATCGAGCTACCCTAAGGTGACAGTACCCTGAGGGTGGTTCTGCTGGCAGCACTAATATACAGTAAAAATAGACAATGCCTAAGACAACCCTATCAATGAACCCCACTGTGGGTTGTGAACCTATGACCACTGGCTCCATGGGCAGTGAAGTAACCAGTGGGCTAGAGCTGCTAATAAACACATGGCTGGCTACAGGAGGACTGCACGGCACCACACCCACATTCTGCTGTGGTTACCAGGGAGATTGCATACCACCACCCAACACACCCTCTAGGGCTCAGGGTGGGGGACAGGATCTCACACCCACAGATCCACTTTCAACCCCCTGCAATGGTGGTAGTAGAGGGGACCATCACCCCAGTCCCACTCGGGATCAAACACCCTACAGGGCAGGCAATGCAGAGCAGTACACACCCGTACAGCAAGAGCAGACAGACGGCAGGTCTGGAAATGCTCAGCTGCCCCCCCCCCCCACCATTATCTGGCATTCTCCAGCAGCAAGCCTCCAGCCACTGCACCCTGCATGGTGTTCCAGCAAGACACATACCTAGCTGCAGACAGTCCGCCAGCTAGTCCATAGTGCATGGTCCTGGAGGAGATGCATGTACCCAGAACGGGGATATCAGCATACACACCAAGCAGATAAGTCAGTGATTGGGCCCCAAAAGGAAACCCATAAATATCACATAAGAGAAATACTATACAGCACTATGGTGGAACCTAGCCATGCCATGGTCACTGCTCAGTCAGGGTGAGAGTGACCTCCCAGCAGGACATGCTATGGCCACCCTGTCCGTGCAGGTGGTACTGGGCACTACAATGTCCGGCCATTGCCCTATGCCCTGTGCAGATGAGGACAGGCCAGGCCACCCTATCCAGGCTATTCCCATGGTACCTTGCTCCTCATTATGCACATTGGCAGGCCAATACTGGCAACAGTGCTAGCAGTGTGGGCTGTGGAGGGTGTTGGCAGCCACCACACACTGGATAGACAGACACACACTCCCCTCACCTATGCCAGCATTGTGCAACTATAGAGGTGTTGGGCAGCCCAGGCCACCACACCAGTCCTGGGCACAGTGCAGGCATGGCTATGGTACGCAATACTGTAGGTGTCACTCCCCAGGTTGGTAAACACTGTCAGACACAAGACCAGTAGCACACTCCACAGACATCAGAAAGGATGCTATGATGCAGCTCACTCCGAAAATTGTACTTAACCTAGGAATTGCTATCTGCCAGTACTCATAGCAACCTTTTCATAGCTGTGTACCATATGTCCAGGTTTAGGGTGGCATACTAAGGTATGCAAGTGCTAGTATTGGGAGATGCATGCAGAGCCCAAAGTCCTGCCTCTCCAGGAGGCTTTGGATAATGGGGCCTGTGGGTGCAGGTGTGTCTGCCCCAGTTGGCTGCTGCTTTACGGCAGAGGCTCCCAACTCCAGTCCTGCGGTGCCAAACACTGTTCGGGTTTTCATGCTGTCCCTCATGAATATGCATGAGATACATCTGCATACCATGGGGGTGGCGCATAGAAATGCAGCACAGGCATCTTTATCAGAGGCAGCATGGAACCGGGATGGTGTTTGGCCCTCCAGGACTGCATTTGGGAGGCTCTGCTCTAGGTAATGTGCATGTTTATGGTGTCTGTGCTCTGTAGGGTAAAATGTGGGTGTTCTGGGCATGTTTACGTCATTTGCAAGAACAGTTCTGTCTGTATTAGCATGTTATAGTAGTGGGTAAAATATGCGGACTAGGTTGGCGGAAATCACAGCTGGGACTTGAACCTGTGCCCCTCTGCTTCTGAATACACTGGTTCTGTGCACTGCATCACCATGTTCTCACAGAGATGGTGCATTCCCTGGTGATACCATGACTGTTGGTCAGACAGGGCCTGTCTGTTGCAGTGCATGCCACCCACCTACACAGGGATAGGCCACGGTCTGCTCTGGGCAGCTGCCACTGCCCCCTCCACCACCAGTATCCCTCAGCCACCATGCTGACATGCCCTTCCGCTGGTGGTGCTGGTGGTATGCGGTCTCAAGCCATCCAGTGTGCAGGTAGGTGGCTGCCTATGGTGCGTGTTCTGGGGTGGGGTTGCCTGCCAGCACCGCCTGCCAATGTTCCGTGCCATTGGGGGTACCTGCTGGGTACTATTCCCTGTGACACTGTGGGAAGCACACTTTTGCCCATGTTGGGCCCTCATCAGTTGCTGTCTGGCTGCTCTACTGTTTCAGCATTCCTATGGGCCAGCTAGGCATCACCCTAGTCCCCACTGTGGCCCAGCTGCACCACATGCATGTGCCACCTGCAGCCCTCTGTATCCCCTTTTCCAGCATCTGCCCGGTTGCCCGTTCCGACATGCCCGCCCTGATGTTGCGGGACATGTGCCCGCCATAGGAACCCTGTCCGATGGTGGGGAAATCCCTGAGCAGTGCTATTTCACTGTGGGCCCATGCACCTTGTATGGGGACGGAGTATGGACCCTTCCGCGATTTATATCTGTTCAATGGAGCTTACTCGGGGGGGGGGGGGAGGGTTGATATTTCTCATTGATACCACTATTGGCCAGCTTGGTGGTTGTTTTTTTCCAGTTTGTTCGGGTCATTTTCAGTGTTTCTGTGCCCTTTTGTTCTGTGCACATGTATCACACTTATCACCTGTTTTTGGTTTCCCTGCCTAGGCTGTACATTGCTGACACTGAAATGGTTTCTCTTCCCTTTAAAGTGCTTTTACCGGTAGGTTTTCATTCGCGTTGGAATTCAGCTCTGAAATTCAGCGCGTTAGTGTAATGGGAGCCTCTCCCCGCCCACTCCCCGCCCATTGACCCCTTCTCTCCGCCCTCTCTCCACCTTCTGCGTTGTTTTACCACGCCGCGGAGCATTACGATCGTTAGCGCGTGATAACGCGCACTATAGCGCGTTTACGATCGTTAATGCGCTACAGCACATGCTATAGCATGCTAACGATCGTTAACATTGTACAACGCGCATTATTCACGTTTACCGCTGTTTAGTAAACATACCCCTTAATCTCTATTCGTCTACGAGGATTGCCTATCAACACAACTATAATTCAAATATATGCCCCAACAACAGCTGCAGAAGAGAATGAAATTGAAGAGTTCTATGAACAAGTACAAGCTGAAACTGACAGAACATGCAAACAGGATATCCTGATAGTCATGGGTGACTGGAACGCAAAGGTTGGCAACAAAGAAGAAGGCAACAAAGAAGTTGGAAAATATGGACTTGGCAACAGAAATGAAGCTGGAGAAAGATTGATAGATTTCTGCAAGACCAATGATCTATTCATCTCAAACACCTTCTTCCAGCAACACAAGCGGCGACTGTACACATGGACTTCACCCAATGGATTGTATAAAAACCAAATTGACTACATCTGTGGAAGTCAACGATGGAAAAGCTCTGTAACGTCAACAAAGACAAAACCTGGAGCTGACTGTGGTACAGATCATTTACTAGTATGCAAACTCAAGCTAAAGTTGAAAAAGAGCAAACCACTCATGAATGCAGCAAAATATGACCTTGAGAATATACCACTGGAATTTAAAGACTGCCTGCAAAATCAATTTGCTGCTTTAGATACAAATGACAGAGCTCCAGAAGAGTTATGGAATGACATCAAGAAGGTTGTGTTGGAAGAAAATGAGAAGTCTCTACAAAAGGTGAAAAAGCAAAAACGGCCAAAATGGATGACGGAAGAAACTCTGAAAATTGCCCAGAAACGCAGAGAACCTAAAACCAGAGGAGAAAGAAAGACAATCGCAGAACTCAACAGAGATTTCCAACATGCAGCAAGACAGGACAAGGAAAAGTACTACAATGACACTTGCAAGGAAATAGAAGCAGAAACTATTAGAGGAAGAACAAGATCGGCTTTCCTAAAGCTACGAGAGTTAAAGAAAAAGTTCCAGCCTCGAACTGGAATGTTACAAGATACTCAAGGTTCTATGTTGAATGACGCTGAGAAGATCAAGAAAAGGTGGAAGGAATATACAGAGTTTTTATATGATAAAGATCAAGTGGACAAACAGCCGTTTCAACCTGTACCTCATGATCGGGAACCATTGGTGATGAAAGAAGAAGTTGAAGCAGCATTGAAAGCCTTATCAAAGAACAAAGCACCAGGCATTGATAGCATTCCCATAGAAGTATTGCAGCAATTTGATGCAGCTGTTACCATACTCACAAGGCTCTGCCAAGAAATATGGAAGACAACATCATGGCCAACTGACTGGAAAAGATTTGTGTTTATACCAATACTAAAGAAAGGTGATCCAACTGACTGTGGAAATTATCGCACAATCGCTCTGATCCCACATGCCAGCAAGATTCTACTAAAGATTATTCAAAAGAGGCTACAACCATACCTGGAACAAGAACTACCTGAAGTGCAAGCAGGGTTCAGGAAAGGGCGAGGAACGAGAGACATCATTGCAGATGTGAGATGGATCCTTGAAAAGACCAAAGAATACCAAAAGGATATCTATTTGTGCTTTATCGACTATAGCAAGGCTTTTGACTGTGTAAACCATGAGAGACTCTGGACCACATTAAGAAGCATGGGTATACCAGAACACCTGATCGTTCTCTTGCGCAATCTGTACATTGATCAAGAAGCAACAGTTCGAACGGAACAAGGAGAAACAGAATGGTTTAAAATAAGCAAAGGTGTAAGACAAGGCTGCATACTTTCCCCCTACCTGTTTAATTTATATGCAGAACAAATCATCAGAGAAGCAGGATTGTATGAAGACAACAGAGGTGTGAAGATTGGTGGAAGACTCATCAACAACCTTCGCTATGCTGATGATACCACATTACTGGCTTAAAGTGAAGATGATCTGAAACATTTGCTTCTCACAATCAAAGAACATAGTCTCAAAATGGGCCTGCACCTTAATGTAAAGAATACAAAGATCATGACAACTGGCATAATCAACAGGTTCATCATTGAAGGAGAAGAAATTGAAATTGTGAACAACTTTAACCTACTTGGATCAACTATCAATAAAGAAGCAACAAGCAGTCAAGAAATCAGACGACGCATTGCTCTTGGCAGAATGGCTATGAAAGACCTAGATAAGATTCTCAAGAGCAGAGATGTCTCTCTCCATAGAAAGATTCGACTTGTTCAAGCCATGGTATTTTCAATAACATCATATGGATGTGAAAGCTGGACAGTGAAAAAGACAGCTAGGAAGAAAATTGATGCCTTTGAATTATGGTGTTGGTGGCGAATACTGTGTATACCATGGACTGCCCGAAGAACAAACCAGTCGGTACTAGAGGAGATCAAACCTAAGCTTTCTTTAGAAGCTCAGATGACAAGACTTCGACTTTCATACTTTGGACACATCATGCGAAGAGAGAAATTATTAGAGAAAGACATTATGCTTGGCAAGATAGAAGGTCAACGCAAAAGAAGAAGGCCAGCAATGAGATGGATCGATACAATAACAGCAGCTATGGGTACCAGTCTGTCAACAATGAGCCGCCTGACTGAACACCGAACACAATTTAGGATAGCTATCCAGAGGGTCGCCATGAGTCGACTCCGACTCAACGGCACTTAACAACAACAGCAACAACTACCCCACCCCAATAAGTACCCACTGCAACTACCCCAACAACCTTCACCTCTAAAACGAACCCTCACTTAGCCACTCCCCGCCCCTTTTCCCTACCCTATCTCACTTTCATCACTACTACAACAATACTACTACTACGTATCATTTATATAGCGTAGACATATGCAGCACTGTAACCACCCAACTTACCACCTCCAAGAAACTACCCCATCCCCATGAATATAGCTACACTCTTCCCTCTCTTAGTCAGACACACACACAGATGGCACAGTTGCATATACATACATGGAGGAGTTGGAAAGAATTCCATGAGCTGTATGATTTCCCCACTTCTTATATATATAGCAACTCCCTTCCTTCACTCTTGATGGGGTACACAACATATAGCAGGAGGATCCACCTACAGAGGCTACAGCAATTATCTTCTTCTGTAGTGTATGGGAGCAAATTCTGAGATGGACCCAGCAGGTGCTGGGAGGCCTTAGGCCTTAAGAGATCACCAACTCCATAGCAGAACATTTAATTCCAATCTAGGTTTTGTTCCAAACCAAATAAAGTTTACTACGGTCTATAAAACAAATAGGAGAGCACACTACAGAAGCAACAAATCACGCAGAGCAGAAAACAACCAGTCCAAGGTGTGATGATTTAAGTGAAGGGGGGGGCGGTGTTTGGACCCATAGGCGGATTATGTAGTACCACCCAACCCGCCCTCTGGGGCTCAGGGTGGGGGACAGGATCTCCCACCAACAGATCCACATTCTACATCCCTGCAATGGTGGCAGTAGAGGGGACCATCAACCCCAGTCCTGCAGGGGAACAGGCAACAGGCACCCCTACAGGGCAGTCAGTGCAGATCTGTACACATCCATAAGGCAATGGCAAGCAGACAGTAAGCCTGGAAATGCTCAGCTACCCCCACCACTATCGGACATTCTCCAGCAGCAAGCACAGTGAGTCTCCAGCCACTGCACCCTGCAAGGTGTTCCAGCCATACACATACTAACTGCAGACAGTCTGCTAGCTAGTCCATAGTGCATGTTCCTG
Organism: Ichthyophis bannanicus; assembly: GCA_033557465.1. Classification (NCBI taxonomy): domain Eukaryota; kingdom Metazoa; phylum Chordata; class Amphibia; order Gymnophiona; family Ichthyophiidae; genus Ichthyophis; species Ichthyophis bannanicus. Next base: position 494,607,101 of record CM066033.1, read on the forward strand.
GAGGAGATGCATACACACACACCAAGCAGATAAGTCAGTGATTGGGCCCCAGAAAAGAGAACCCATAAATATCACTTGAGAGAAATATTATATAGCACTATGGGGGAACCTAGCCATATCGTGGTCACTGCTCAGTCAGGGTGAGAGTGACCTCCCAGCAGGACATGCTGTGGCCACCCTGTCCATGCAGGTGGTGGCCGGGCACTACAATGTCCCAGCCATTGCCCTATGCCCTGTGCAGATGCATCCTGTCCGGGCCATACCCACAGTACCTTGCTCCTCATTATGCACATTGGCAGGCTAACACTCGAAACAGTGCAAACAGTGTGGGTTCAGTAAGGTGTAGGCAGCAACAACACATTGAATAGACAGACACACACTCCCACACCTATGCCAGCATTGTGCAAATATAGAGGCTTTTGGCAGCCCTGGCCACCACACGAGTCCTGGGCACAGTGCAGGCATGGCTATGGTACGCAATACTGTTGGGGTCACTCCTCGGGGTGGTAAACACTGTCAGAAACCAAAACTGAAACACACTCCACAGATATCAGAAAGGTTGCTATGATGCAGCTCTATCAGCAAATTGTGCTTAACTTGGGAATTGCTATCTGCCATTAATCATAGCAACTTTTTGATACATGTGTAACGTATTCCCAAGTTTAGGGCGGCATTGCTAAGGTATGCAAGTGCTAGTATTGGGAAATGCTGCTGCGTGCAGGGCCCAACACCCTGACTCTCCATGAGGCTTTGGATAGTGGAGCCTGTGGGTGTGGGTGTTTATGCCCCTGTTGGCCGCTGCTCTAGGGCAGAGGTTCCCAACTCTGGTCCAGGTGGGCCAAACACTGTTCAGGTTTTCATGCTGTCCCTAATGAATACATTTGCATACAATGGGGGCGGCGCATACTAATGCAGCACAGGCATATTTATTAGGGACAGCATTAAACCTGAATGGTGTTTGGCCCTCCAGGACTGCAGTTGGGAAACTCTGCTCTAGGGATTGCACATGTTTATGGTGTCTGTGCTCTGTAGGGTAAAATATAGGCGTTTCAGGCATGTTTATTTTATCTGCAATAAAGGTTCTGTCTTTATTACCACGGTTTAGTACTGGGTAAAATATGGGGGCAGGGTTGGCAGGAGCCACAGCTGGGACTTGAACTTGTGACCTTCTGCTCCTGAACACACTGGCTGTGTGTACTGCACCACTCTGTTGCCACAGGGATGGTTCATTCCGTGGGGATGCCATGACTGTTCGTCAGACAGACCCTGTCTGTTGCATTGCACGGCACCCACCTAAACGGGGCTAGGCCATGGTCTGCTGTGGGCAGATGCCTCTGCCCCCTCCGCCACCAGCACCCCTCCGCCGCCATTATGCCGGTGGTGCTGGTGGTGCGCAGTCCCAGGCCATCCGGTATGCCGGTAGGCAGCTGCCTATAGTGTGGGTTCTCGGGTAGGGGTGCCTACATGGACATACTCACTCCCCCCCCCCCCCGCACCACCTGCCAATGATATGTGCCCTTGGGGGTACCTGCTGGGTAATCTCCCCGTGACACTGTGGGACACACACTCGTGCCCATTTTGGTCCCTCATCAGTTGCTGTCTGGCTGCTTTAGAGTTTCGGCATTCCTATGTGCCACCTAGGCATCTGCCTAGCCCGCGCTGTGCCCCAGCTGGACCACAGCATGTGTCGCCTGCAGCCCCCTGTATCCCATTTACAGCATCAGTACAGTTGCCCTTGCCTACGTGCCCACTCTGCTGTTGCTGCACATGTGCACGCCATAACAAACCTGCCCAATCTAAACGACAGAAACCCTGATCAGCACTATTTCAATATGGGATCATTCACTTTGTAGGGGGACAGAGCATAGACCCTTCCAAACATGATATCTTAATTTATACGCTTTGTCAGTAGTGTTGCTTTATGTTTCTCATTAATATCACTATTGGCCAGCTTGGTTATTGGGATTTTAGATGTGGTTCTGGTCCTTTTATATGTTTATTTGCCTCTTTGTTCCCTGCACATGTATCACAACTATCACTTTTTCTGGGTTTCCCTGCCTTTGCTGCACATTGCTGACTGAAATGGTTCTCTTTTCTGCAAATGTGCCTTAACGTGAGGGTTTCACTGGTGTTAGTGTTCAGACCCGGATTTCACAGCGTTAGTGTGCCTGGAGCCTCTCCTCTCCCACTCACTGCCCATTGACCCCCTTCTCTCCGCCCTCTGGGAAGCCTTACTCCACCCTTTAGATCTGGATTTCACAGCGTTAGTGTGCCTTAACGCTGCTGCTGCATTATCGCGCGCTAAGTGACGTTATCACGCAATAATGTTACCGCTGCGACGTTAAGACGGTTTAGTAAACATACCCCAAAGATACAGGGGAAATTTGACTTGCGCTCAGGGGGTAGGAAGGTGAAGTAAACACTGGCATGTTTCACATAGGTTGTGGATATTTGCACATGTATTTAAACATTTGCAATTGGAAGGGGGTTGACCTACAAGGGATTTGGCATGGGGGGTTGAATCAAAACTTTGGGGGAGTAACTGAGACTAATTAGTTTGCTGGAGTTTGGAAGGAAGAATATGTTGCTTTACTATTCTAAGTCCCTGATAAATCCAACTGCTCACAATAGTCTCTTTAAAAAATCTTTTTTTCTTGAGCCCCACCCCCCACCTCCCCCATAAAACAGATTGACCATTATGCAGAGAACGAAGATGACCAACAATGGCAGTTCCAGAGGGTTTTCCCCCAGAGTATGGGCAATTTTACATCACTGAAAACTGTTTTATAGGCTCACTGCAATGAAGGTCCTGATGGAATAAAGGCAAAATGGTGCCATATAGACTTCGCTGTTGGGGGGTTAAAGTATTGGTTCAATTTTCAGTGGGTTAACTGGAGTCCGGAAAAGCACTATAGGGGCGCAGACATATAAGGCAAGTTAAATGAATTTGATGCACATATTTTTGATGCACATATATTTAAGTCATTGAAATTCTGAACTTTTGAGAAATAATACATAAGGATTGCTTTTAATAAACAATGATAGATGATAACTAGCCTTAGATAAATGTTACAGGGTAGTTTTTTGAGGTCTTTTTAAGTCCTTTTGCTATTATGGGTCATTTTAAGTACCGGAAGACCTTCATGTATATATATTTTTACAAAAAAGCTTTTTTAAAAAGGTAAAAAATTGAGAGTATATGATGAGAAGTTGAACTTACGAGAGAGTTGGTTTAATACTTTCACTGGTAAGCATTTATAGTGACTTCTTTATTTAAAAAAAGACTTTACTATTCTAAACATTCTTAGTGATAGATTCAAAGAACACTTAAATCTACTCAAATCCTGTTCTCCACAAAGCTCTAAAGAACGCATTCCACAAACAAAGACCCTGTACAGAAAAAGCACAATCCCTAAACTTGCTCTTACAAATGTCCTTCATTCCAGGAACAATCAACAACCTATCTCCTGCAATCTCAACCAACAAGCAGGGATTTAGGGGGCAACTTTTATAGAAAAATAACAAGAAGCCATATTATGCAAAATGCGAAACATTAATGTCATTGGTTTATATCTAACACGATACTGTATAGGAAGCCAAGCTGAAGCCTTCAGAATATAGGTTACATGATCCCTCTTCTGAAGGCCTTTAATCAATCTCACAGCCGTGTTCCGAACCAACTATAAAGATGCAAGACAGAAAAGGCTGCACTGGTCATTTGTAGTCTAATCGTGATTTCCCAGCATATACACTTCCCCCTCTACGTGACTTAAGCCATGCATATTACTAATTTTCTTGTTTCTTCTGTTTTAAAGAGAAAAGAGCAACAGCCTTCACCAAGGTTATTAGCGACTCATCTGCATCATGACAACATACCCGAGTCATTCTTTAAAAATAAAATCAAGGTGAGTGTCTCACTCCTTTCTTCTCAACAAAAGTTCCTAGGTAATGAATCTGTTCCTCCACATCCTATAGACTGAGACTGATGTAGTTTCTAATTTATATGTACAGTTTATATAACTGGAATACCCAGATCTCTTTCACTGTTTACTTAAATTAAAAGTACGAGTCAGAATATGAATACTCGTATTAGTGAGAATATTCCTTTCATTAAGGGATTCAGTGCGTCAAGGGTCACATAGGTTCACCACTATTGCTAAAGGGAAAGTATGAACATCTTTTCCTTTCCTTATCGTCCCTCCAGTCCAGTCCCACACCTCTGGGTAGTGTACCTCTTCCAAAAGCTTGGAGACTGAGCATTTAATCTTTTTGATGACACCAGTATACTTATGCTACTGGCACCACCTAAAGCCCCAGTATGCTCAGTCTCCAAGCAGCTGGAGGAGGTAGTGAGCCAATGTGCTGGACTCACTGAAAAGACAACTAAGGAGATAGGTTTAGTTAGAGTTTCCTTTTTATTTCCCCTGTTAAGGTACAGGTTTCTTTGTTTTTAAAGGCAGAAAAGAAATGAAAAAGAAAAAAACCCCCAGGGACAGATCAGAAAGGACCTGGGGGACAACGGGACTGAGGGGAGGATATTCCTTCTCCTCCCCCCCCCACCACCACAGGATTTCAGTGGGGAGTTCTGTGGAGGTCTGACTTCTGGTGACTCACGAATCCGTTATTAGGTGAGGTGCTGCCGCAGGTGCAGCAGTGGATTGGTGGGAGTGAAAGTCGGCAGCCCCCGATTCACCCCTTAGTGCTGAAGCTGGGAAGGAAGGCTGAGCAAAAGGGGTAGAAAAGCCACACAGTAAAGAGGCTCCAAGGTAAGAGTGGTGGGGAGGGGGAGGGGGGAGGACAGTAGGAACTCCTAGCAACCTCCGGGACACAAGGAGACAGAGAGCGGCCTGCAGCTGCGTGTTTCAGAGCCTGCTGCGGCACGGGAAACTCCCCCCACTGTGTTTAGGCGCGATTTCTTCTTCTTCAGGTCTGTGTGCGTTTTAACTCCCTGCTGTGTTTTGGGCACCTGGGGAGAGGCAGCCACCGGAGAATAAAGCAGGACAGCGCAGCTTCTTCCTAGGGGGCCATTTGCATTTTCCTTTAAATTTCAGTTTCTGTTAATTAGATTTCAGTAAATTGGTTTTATTTTATTTTAGTTCAGGTATAGTGCTCCATGCTTGAGCCCGTGGAGGTGCATTGTGCCATGTTACCTTCAATGGATCTGGGCCCCAGTCCCTGCACGATGGCCAGGCCATCCACTCCTCAAGCCCAGGGAGCAATAGGGCTCCCGGGGAAGTTCTTACTGGTGTTTGTCTTACTTTTGTATAAGGCATTTTGCTACATCAATGGGGCTTGGCAAGCGGCTCCTCACCCCCGGAATGTGGGGCTAAAAGGGCATCTGACGCAAAAGAGGTGCATTGAACAATTAATCAAATAACAGGTGCTGAAACATTCAATCAAAAAATTTACATGATTCTAACAAAATAACCTATATACAATTAATGGTTGAGATCGTAATTCAGCTTGGTGGAGGAGGAGAGAGGCTACTTATGTTGGGTCTGTGTCAGATGGTTGAGAATGTTCAGTAAAGGGATGAGTTTTGAGATGGGAATGAAATGAGGATAGATCAGTAATATTACGAAGGCTAGTTGGAAAAGAATTCCAGAGTGTTAGCAATATGTATTCAAATTCTCTAATGCTAGTGCATTGCTTGGTCTTACGAATTCTGTAGGGGTTTTGAGCATATTGTCCAACTGAACTTTTCTTTGTCGGGACTTGGCGCAACAATGATTAGCTGAGAGAGGGTGGGAGGGCCCATTTTCCTGATGATCTTGAAGCTGGTCATCAGCAATTTGTATTTTATCCGGCTTTGTATGGAAAGCCAATGCAAGTCATATAAGATTGGAGTAATGTGATCTATCCGACGTGAGTTGCTGATAATTCGTGCAGCTATAAGTTAAGCTAAGATGAGCGGGTGTAGGGATATTTTTGGCAGGCCATGGAGTAGACTGTCACAGTAATCTATATGTGGCATGATTAATGCTTGCATAATTGTTCTAAAATCAGATTGTTGTAGTAAAGGTTTTATGGGTTGGAGGAAACGTATCTTGTTGAATATAGTTTTGGTTAGGTTCTTGATCTGGGATTGGAATGTGAGGTGTTTATCGAGTGTTACTCCCAAATACTTAACTTCATCTTTGACTTCAAGTACATCATCAAAATGAGATGTTTTGTGGTGGCTTGTATGTTTGATTCCTAGTGATAATTAACACTTCAGTTTTTTTGTAGTTAATGTTCAGATCAACGTCCCTAAGCCAGAAAGCAATTTCCTTGAAGCAATTAATTTAAGACCTGAAGTTAGGGAAAGTTATGTTGAAAAGCATAAAGAGCATTATGTCATCAGCATATATAGAATAATCAATCTTAAATTGTTTTATTAATTGACAGACTGGTTGTAAATATATATTGAATAACAGAGCTGAGAGTGCAGTATGGAAGTATGCGCATGGATTAAGGAGTTTCATAATCAACACTCACACTTCGTGACTCCATCCATGCTCCTTGGCAACCCTTACAGCATGAGTAAGTCTCCCCCCCCCCCCCATGCATACTTTTATGCCTGGTGCAATTTTGTACAAGCTGTTTTACTTGTGCCTGTGTATTGGCAAATACATGTACAAATGCCTTATAAAATTATCCCCATAGAGGGCAACTTACAGCAGCCTTGGAAAATCCCACAGGTTTCAATGCTGTCTTTTCTTTTCCATTGCATAGAGTGAAAAGCATGTGTGGGGACCTAAAAATGATATACCCCTACTTGCTTTTTCCTAGCCCCATCTCATTTCCATAGTCAGAACCCAAGGGAATTTTTAAAGGATTTATTTTTGCAGGTAAAACCCACTATGTTTACTTGCAGAAATAACTGAAAGCTGCTCTGTTCACTAGACAACAAATAGAAAACCTGTTGTGCGTATGTCTAGTTGTTGTTAAGTAACACCAAGTTGATGTCGACTCATGGCAACCCTCTGCATAGCTGTCCTAATCTGCATTCAGTCCTCAGTCAGGCAACAAATTTTTGATAGAGTGACATCCCTAGCTGCTGCTATTGTATCAATCCATCGCATTCCCAGTCTTCCTCTTTTGCGTTGACCTTCAACCATGATGTCTTTCTCAAATGATCTCTCTCTTTGCATGATGTGTCCAAAGTATGAAAGTCGAAATCTTGTCATTTCAGCTTCTAAAGAAAGCTTAGGTTTGATTTCCTCTAGTATAGATTGATTTGTTGTTCCGGCAGTCCATGGTATAATGATACAAGATATTGACCCATTTCTGATTACATTTATTTTTATTTCACATGTTGAGTACATAACAGAGCACTGTGGCATTGCATAGCTATATTTCATTATCATCCTTCTTGCTCAGTCCAGATGAGTGTGCCAGCAGGTGGTGGCAGATTTGAGCAACTTTCAGTGATGTCATCACTCAGTATATCCTCTGGTGCAACTCTGAGGGAAGTCAGTATTGTCTGCCTCCAGTAGGTGGTAAGGTGCATGTGAACTAGTGCAGCAGTGCACAAGGCCTGACTCTCCTGGAGAAGGTGCCTGTATCCCAGATAATTTTATCAACATCAATTTTTGGCCATGTAAAGGGTAATTTTGTGATAGGGAGCCTAGATTAAGTGGGTTGGCAGATGTCTTTTTTTAGAAAGACTATTGGGCGCCTATTTGTCTTTATACAATGCCTGCCTAAATCCTGCACAAATCATGAGCACATTCCAGGCACGAACATTATGCCAGCTCGAGAACATCCACAGTATGGAAGTACACGCATGGATTAAGGAGTTTCATAATCAATGCCCACACTTCGTGACTCCATTCATGTTCCTTGGCAAACCCTACAGCATGAGGAAGCCTCTCCTCCATGCATACTTTTTATGCCTGGTGCAATTTTGTACAAACCATTTTACTTGCACATATTGCCAAATACATGTACAAATGCCTTCTACAAATATTCCCATAGAAGGCAACTTTCAGCAGCCTCTGAAAATCCCACAGGTTTCAATGCTGCCTTTCTTTTCCATTGCATAAAGTGAAAAGCATGTGTTGGGACCTAAAACCGATATACCCATACTTGTTTTCCTAATCCCATCTCATTGCCATAGTCAGAATCCAAGGGAATTCAGCTGCCCTGTGTCCATGCTGTTTTTAGGGTTGCCAACTGGCCAGTTTCAGCCAGCTTGGCCGGTTTTTATATGGCCAGGCTGGCTGCCAGAAGAGCCATAAAACTGGCAATTGGAAAAACATTTTTTTGTGCCTACTTCCGCCACCGCTGCCAGGACCTGCAGCACTTGTTTAGCTCACTTCCCCTGCCAGTGCCTACCTCTGCCGCTGCTGCCTGGGATCTGCGGCAGCGCCAATACAACAGCAAAAACAGAGTGGAGCCTGCAAATTAGTTCAGGCATGTTGTTCAGGGCTCTGCCGGTCTCGCCCCTTAGAAACAGGAAGTTTTCATCGGAAGGGGCGGGACCAGTAGAGCCCTGCGTAACACCTCTGAGCTAACTTACAGATTCCACTCTGTTTTGGCTGTTGTTTTGCTGCTGCCACAGGTCCTGGCAAAGGTAGTGGAGGTAGGCATTGGCAGGAGAAGGGAGTTAGACAAGTGCCATAGTTCCCTACAGTGGAGCTGTGGAGGTGGGTACCTTGGGGGGGGGGGGGGTGGAGAGGAGATATGGACATGGGAGACACAGAGTGAGGGATGGAATTAAGTGGGGAATGTGGAACAGAGAGGAAATAGGGTGGCACAGGGGAGATTTTGGATATGGGCAAATAGGGACACAAGATCAGATGCTGAACATAGGGAGGGAGAGAAGGTGACAGGAAGATGTTGGCACATGTGGCTGGAGGATTAGGGACACAGAGAGGGAATGCTAAACCCAAGGGGGTGGGGAATGGGGTGATGGAGCAGATGCTAGATGCAGGGGGGTAGGGACACAGAGGGGAATTGCTGGACATAGGAGGGGGATCAGACATAGGCGAATGCTGGACATAGGGGAGGTGGAGCAGGAATATAGAGAAGATATGCTGGGTTTCAGCTGTGGGAGAAGGACACAGACATGGGCATGGGGGATAGGTAGGAAGACAGCTGGAAAATAACCACAGAAATGAAGAAGAGATATTGAACAAAGAGAGAGTGAGACAAAATGCTGGAAGGAGAAGAAAAGAAAGAGGAGATGATAGAGAGGCGGTGGGGAGACTGGGGAATAAGGGGATAAGGAATGGCAGGCCAGGATGCTAGAAAGAGATGGGCAGTTGTACATACATGCAGTGGAAAGAAGATTGAAGACTGGATTGTAAGAAGAAGTGAAACCTGAGTGGACAGAGAGACAGAAAAATAAATGGAAGAAAGTGAAATGAAAAGATCAATGCGAGAGATGGATAAAGAGGAGGAAATGAAGAAAGGAGAAGAGAGAATTGAGCAAATGGATTGGAGAGATACAGAGGAAAGCAAAATCCAGAGACTGGGATCAACATGATTAGAACAATAAAATGGCCAAACATCGAAGGTAGAAAAAAAATTGACTTTGAATGTAGTGATTGGAATATGTCAATTTTTGGAAAGTATATTATCTTTTATTTTAATATTTGGCACAATACGGAGTAATTGCAGTTTCTATTTCTTTGGTGCTGCACCGCATGCAGAGTCTGGCTTCTTGGGATTTCTGTTTAATTTTTAACTACATATTTCTCTTGTCAGTTTGTGGTAATTTGTTCTGTACTTGGTGAGGGTCTATCTACGTTTAGAATGTGTGACTAAGGCCAGGTATTCTGTTAGCAGTGAGTGTCTGTGTAGGGATCTAATAATGCGGCTTGGTTAATTTTCCCAGTAGGTGGTACTGATGTATTTACAGTGCTCATCGGTTTTGCTATGGAATGGCAGATTTGTTCTGTCCAGACTGACATTTTTATAAAGTGGGCCAGAAGAAGAGCAAGAGGACCCTATGGGGCCTCTGAGGGGGGGGGGGGGTGGTTAGTAAGTTGGGCCCAGGCTCCCCATCCCTCTTGTTGTCCTTATCTTCTTGCTAGGTATTTATTCTGTATTTTTCTTCTGTCTTTTTCTTTTTCCCATTGCTTTAAATGGGCAGCATTTGGCTTTCTGTTGTTTTTAAGAAAGTACCTCCAAAAGGGAAAAAAAACCCTTTGTTTGGCAGCTGGGCCTGCATGGGTTCCCGAAGCTTGCCTGAAAGGGTTTCCTACCCAACAGGCATTGGGATTCCCTTTACAGGACTCCCTTTTTTACTGCAGCCTTGCTTCTTTTTTTTCTCCAGGAATAAGCAGGAAGTCAGTCTTCACATACGGGTGATGTCAGCACCAACAGAACCTGTGTGGAGCATTTCCCCAGCTTTCAAAGAAAGCCTTTGCGAATGCTACTACGCATACATGGTCCCCTTCCCGCCCAAGGGTGCCATCTTGCTCAGTCTCCTTTTTTCCGCGGAGCCCTTCAGACGTTGTCTGGCTTGTTTCTGGAAAAAGTTGAATTTTTTCTCTCTCTGAGTTTCACACTCACCTCCAGTATCGCACCGGTACTCTTTCCGCCTACCGACCTCAGTGCCTTGGTGTCGGGCTCGTTTTATTTTTGTAGTCTTTCGTTGTTTTCTTTTTCTGGCATCTTCGTACCCTTTTTTCTTCTGCTGGCAGCCTGGAGTATCTTTGATCTCGCAGGGGTATTTTTTCCCCCTATGGCTACCAGTGGCTTTAAGAAGTGTAATTGGTGCTCCAAAATCATGTCTTTGACTGACACACACGACTGCTCTCTTCATTGCCTCGGACTAGACCATGACCCGGCAGCCTGGGTCTCTGCAAGAGGATGTCAAGAGCCGCCAGCAGCAGCACGATAAGTTTTTCCCCAAGTCCCTGATGCCTCTAAAGGCCAAGGTCTCCTCTGAGGCCCTGACATCTCGGGCGGAACACTCCAAGCCCGAGCCTGAGCCTTGTCATGGGTCCTCGGAAAGGGGGTCTCATTTGAGGGAATCCAGGAAGAAGAAAAAACCCTAGAAGGCGATGTCCTTGGATTGTTCCAACCAGCTGGGGCCTATCTGGGCCCGGTCCCGCAGTCCGAGATGCTCGTCTGAGGTGGTGGAGAAGGAGTGGCCTGTGAAGGTTCCCTCGGAAGGATCCGACCGTGGACCTGCCTCAATGCGAAGACACTATCCTCGTCGAGGTTTACCTTTTGGGGGAGCCAGCGTCAAGCCCGAGTCTCTCGGTTCCCGCGCCGAAGGCTGCAGGAGCCTTCTGGTCTGGAGTCCAGAATGGCGGCCCTAGTGCACAGTTTGTCTGCCTTCGTGGACCAGCAGTGGGCGCTGTTGTCTGGCATGACTGGCTCGTCCGCCCTGACCACCGGGCCCTCGAGTCCAAGATGTCCTCTGAGGCTGAGCTGATCCTCAAGTTTTGCTGGGCGCCAGCCGCAGGGCATTGGGGGCCCCGAGGCCCACAGAGCAGCACTCCTATGAGTCAACAATGGACTACTCCGAGTGGGAGACAGAGGACGAGGAGTCACCACCTGTCACCACCATGACATACCTTCTGACTCTCCCATCTTGGAGCCTTGGCGGCAGTCCCTGCCCAAGGACATGGGCTTCCTGGACTTTGTCAAGGACATGTCTAAGGTCCTTGCATTCCCAACTGAGTTGGAGGAGGACCCTCTGGTATATGAGTTGGAAATCCTCCAATACGAGGCCCCTCCCAGGAATTGCTCATGGTGCCCATTCCTCCCATCCTGGAATGACTCATGCTTCGAATGTGGGAGGTACCGGCATTGGTGCCGGTGGTGAGCAAATGGTTGGACTTGATGTATCGAGTCTGCCAGAGCCTGGGCTTCCAGAACTCACAGCTGCCGCATAACTGCATGGTGATGGAGTCGGCCATGTGATGGCTGAAAAGCCAGAACACGCACTCCTCGGTGCCCCTGGCAGGGAGGCCTGCACCTTGGATGCCCTCGGCAGAAAGTGCTACCATTATTAAGAAGGGACCCAGGATACCAATGCTTGACCCAGTACAAGCATTGCAGAACCTGTGTCTTTTGGGGAAACTGCTAGGTACGTATGACCTAGATTGGCCACTGTTGGAAACAGGATACTGGGCTTGATGGACCTTGGTCTGACCCAGTATGGCATACTTATGTTCTTATGACTCAATGCTCATCTGCTGCATCCAGGCTTACCAGCTGTACATGGGCATGTACCTGAGAGACCTGGCGAAGGAACTCACTGGGTTCTCAGCCACTCTCTCCTAGGAACTTTTACAGCAGTTCAAGAACGTGGTCAAGGCAGTCCGTGAGTGCTCCAAATTCATGTCTCAAGTGGCGTATGATGGGTTTGAGTCGGCGGCCAGGGTAGCTGCGGCGGGCATCAGTGCATGCTGCCAAGCTTGGCTTCTGTCGTCCGACTTTGAGCAGTGGGTTCAGGACAAATTGGTTGATGTCCCATGCAAAGAAGAGAACCTGTTTGGCAAACCCATGACTGACAAGGCTGCCAAGCTGGAGACCGAGTTCATGACGATGACCAGTCTCTCTTAAGAAGACCACTGCCCCTTCCTGACGGAAGGGCTCAGGTAAGAAGTCCTTTTACCCGAGGAAGGGAACTGCTTACTGAAATTACCCCCTTATCCGGCGTCCCTTGCTTCCCAACAGGGTCAGCAGGCCAAGGGACATGGGCATGACCCACGTAAGCAGAAACTCCAAAGCCCCAGGCACCGGCTCTGGCCCAGCCAGGAGGGAAATTTTGACTCCTTGAGCATAGCCTCTCCAAGGAGATCAGCAGCCCACAGGGGGACATCTGACCCTCTATGCCCAGAGTTAGATGGCCATTACCACCAATTCATGGGCTCTTCGGGTGGTCAGGGAGGGTTACCTCATCCATCTGACTCAGACACCTCCCCCTTATTTCCCAGGAGAGCCCCTCAGGTCTCCCCTCTACCAGGACCTTCTTCTGAAAGAGTTGGCAGGTGTTCTCAAGGACAAAGCAGTGGAACCGGTGCCCCACCACTTCAAGGGCAAGGAGTTCTACTCCAGGCACTTCCTCGTGCCAAAGAGGACAGGGGACCTAAGGCCCATCCTCAACCTGCACAACCTCAACAAATTCCTGTTGAGGGAGAAGTTCAAGATGCTCTCCCTTGGAACCTTGCTGCTATACCTCTAGGAGAGAGACTGGCTATGCTCCTTAGATCTCAAGGATGCTTATACACACATTCTCATCCATCCCAACCACAGGCATTTCCTGCGGTTCATAGTGGGGGGTAGTCACTTTCAGTACAGGGTGCTCCCCTTCAGCCTAGCCTCTGCCCCAAGAGTCTTCACAAAATGCCTGGCAGTCATGGCCACCTCCTTCCAGCTCCAGGGAGTCTTCGTCTTCCCCTATCTGGATGACTGGCTTTGCACGCACCCCAAATTCCTACCGAAGGTAGTGTTGCCCTTCCATCTCAACCAGGAAGTGGTGCTCCCTACCTTATTTCCAAGAACTCACTCCAGTCGGGCAGAGATGGTTCTCCACACCTTGGACTGTAAGAGGGCTTTGTCCTTCTACATCCAACGCACTCAGGCCACCGCAAAGCTTCTCAGCTTTTCATCTCCTACGACCCTAGTAGGCTGAGGGAGGCACTGATCAAGTGTACGCTGTCCACTTGGGTGGCAGACTGTATCGTCTTCGCGTACGAGCAGGCGAGGCTTCCGTTGGATGGCCGAGTCATGGCACACCACATCAGGACCATGGCGGCTTTGGTGGTATACTTGTGCTCCGTCCCATTGGGGGACATCTGCCAGGCCACCACCTGGTCTTCAGTCCTTACCTTCACAGCCCATACTGCCTGGAAAGAGAGTTCCAACAGGACAGTGCCTTCGGCCAGGCTGTGCTCTGTAACTTTTTCAGGGTTTAGGCAACTCCTACCCTCCGACCCTTCTGTATTTAGGCTGCCGGAGTGATGGTTCATTAGACATAGGGGTCCTACTGTGGTCTGTGGGCACAGACTCAATTGCTGCTGCTTGTGATTCCCCATGAGGGGGCCCTGTTTTTTGCTATGGGCTTTCGGTAGCCTGTAGCTGGGGAGTCCCATATGTGAGCACTGACGTCCTGCTTGTTCCCGGAGAAAGCGTAGTTACTCACCTGTAACGGGTGTTCTCCGGGGCTAGCAGGAATCAGTCCTCATAACCCTTCCTCCTCCCCTTGGAGCTGCTCCTTACCATCTTTTATTTTTGCCGTCTTTTAGCTATGTCATCTGACTGAGCAAGATGGCACCTTTGGGCTGGAAGGGGACCACACATGCGTGGTAGCATTCCCAAAGGATTTCTTTGAAAGCTGGGGAAATGCTCCGCATGGGCTTCGTCGGTGCCGACATCACCCATATGTGAGGACTGATTCCTGCTGTGCCTGGAAAACACCTGTTACAGGTGAGTAACTATGCTTTCAGTGCGGGTTTTTTTCGCAGCGTTCTTAAAACTTTGCACTGCAGGTTTCAGCCATGCAGCCCCATGTGGCCAGCAACTCCCAGTGGTTGTTCTTTGCAGCTGCTCATTTTTGCCCCTGCATAGCCAGGGGCATTTTTTTTTTTGGCCATTAGGGACCCTCCACCGAGGGCCCAAGGACAAATGCTGCTTTTGTGGACCCCATCGTTCCTTCTGCTTTTTCGGGCCTTTTTTCCAGCCGATACTCACTGCTGTCATTTCAGATGGTGGACTATAGCACTGGCAAAGGTAAAGCTTGGCAAGGAGACCTTAACCATGTCCATATTCCCTGAGGGCTTTTAGAGACTTCAGGACCCTCCTTTTCAACCAGCTGGCTTTGCAGTCTTTAAACAGTTCCATGGCTATATTCAGTTCTGGATAGCTGCTTCGCATCCCCCATTTGTGGGGTCCTGAGGCCTGGGCTGCCTCTCTGGGGACCTGGAGTCCAGGAGCACTCCTGTCAAGGGCAGCTAGGAGGGTCACAGCCTTTGCAGTCCTCCGTTCCTCCAGGAGCCTAAACTTATTTCCTACAGAGGTTGGTTGAGGGACTCCAGTGAATTGCTTGTTGCCATAAGATAAGTGTAGGGAGGGCGGAATGGCAGATCCCCAGGGTCAGGATGAGGTCTCTGCAATCTGCCTTTTCATTGCTGGCCCTGTTTGTGCACTTTGCTGGACACTATGGCGAATCTGAAGCCTGCAGAGCTGGCTTCTAGAGGGTTTAGAAGGCCATTCCTCTTTAGGCTTGGTTGCTAACCCGTGGTCCTGCGTTTTTCTTCCTCCCTGATCCTATACAACAGCATATGGTTTTAGGGAGGGAACCCCTAAACTGGGCCATTGATACTCTTTGCTCCTGTCTCGGCATTTCTTCAGGCGGGGTCAGTCCTTGGGCTCCTGGGGTGGAAGTCCTGTTCTTTACTGAAGTATGCACATGACCTTCCCAAGGAAGGTGCTCTGCTTGAGGAATTTCAATTGGGGAAGATAGGAGTCCTTAACAGTTGCTGCCTTCAGCTCTTGGGCAATGCAGTACATGCCTAGAGGCTATTTATTTTATTTATTTATTTAACTGTCTTTTTTATACCACTTAGTCATGAAATCAGAGCGGGTTTACATGTAACAGGAACGTTAACTTTACATAGAATTGTGTTTAGCGTAACATAAGATAGTTATAACAACAATTTACATGATAACTTATATACAAGTGAGTGAAAAGTATCTTGTATTGTATAGGAGGTATTGTTATCGTGAGGATCATCTGCTGCTAGTAGTCTTGTGGTTACGGTCCTATGTCTATGGCCCTTTTCCCAAAGCTGCAGATGTCTCCAGACACGGCTATCAGGGTAGGGCCAAATGGTCCTCAAACGCATTCTCCTTCAGGATATTAAAGAGCTTGCAGCAGACCCCTTAGGCAGAAGCTGTTGATTAAGACTGGTTCAGTTTCCTTCCAGTTCAGGACAGCGGTTGTTTGGGCCAGTGATCCTTCAAAAGGATGTGAACAGGATAGAGTCGCTGCAGAGGGTGGCTACTAAAATGATTAGTGGGCTTCATTATAAAACATATGAGGACGGACTTAAGGATCTTAATATGTACACCTTAGAGGAAAGGCGGGATAGAGGTGATATGATTGAGATATTTAAATACCTCCATGGCATAAATTTTCAGGGAGAGAGCCTCTTTCAATTGAAAGCAAGTTCTGCTACGAGGGGACATGGGATGAGGGTGAAGGGAGATAGATTCAGGAGTGATATGCGGAAATATTTCTTTACGGAAAGAGTAGTGGATCCATGGAATAGTCTCCCAGTGGAGGTGGTAGAGATGAGGACAGTAACTGAATTCAAAAAAGCATGGGACCAACACAGAGGATCTCTAAAGGTAAAAAGTGGACTGTTGTAGTTGTTGATATGGAAGGACAGACTAGATAGGCCATGTGGTCTTTTTCTGTCATCATGTTTCTATGTTTCTATGATCAAACCCTCCTTAGTCTACCTATTCTGACGCCAAGCTGTGGCAGAGCAGTTTCCCTTAAGGGCTGCTTGCTATTTAACAGAGAAGCTTGCCCGTGGAGAATCCAGAAAAGCAGCCCTAGAGGGGCCAAGGGCTCATGTGTAAAGCCATGTGCAGAGTGTAGAGATGCTTACTGTGAGTCCTTTGGGGCCCGAGTTAGAATAGGGATGATCCTTTTTGCGTTTGGCGTGTTTTTGTCATCTCCATAGATCCAATGGGAGCCTGTGGTCCCTGAGATACAACCGGTTGGGGTGTAACACAGATCGTTCTTTCTCCAATTTTATCAACATTGGAGATGTATTAGCTCCTTCTAAAAGCTGCTTGCCTTCAATCCCTAAAGGCAGGATAGAGATGATATGATTGAGACGTTTAAATACCTCCGTAGCATAAATGC
The DNA here is from genome assembly GCA_033557465.1 of Ichthyophis bannanicus. Taxonomy (NCBI): domain Eukaryota; kingdom Metazoa; phylum Chordata; class Amphibia; order Gymnophiona; family Ichthyophiidae; genus Ichthyophis; species Ichthyophis bannanicus. The sequence continues at coordinate 494,623,926 of CM066033.1, forward strand.
ACAGGAGGAGAGCCTCTTTCGATTGAAAACAAGCTCTGCTATGAAGGGACATGGGATGAGGGTGAAAGAGGATAGATTCAGGAATGATATGTGGAAACATTTCTTTACGGAAAGAATGGTGGATCCATGGAATAGTCTCCCAGTGAAGGTGGTAGAGATGAAGACAGTATCTGAATTCAAAGAAGCATGGGACAAACACAGAGGATTTCTAAAGGAAAAAAGGGTACTGTTGTAGTGGTTGACATGGAAGGACAGACTAGATAGACCATGGGTCTTTTTCTGTCATTATGTTTCTATGTTTCTACTTGGTAGGTCTCACTCAACTGGACTGATCTAGCAGGATAATGAGGAAGGAGAAAGTTTACATACCTGATAATTTACTTTCCTTGAATCCTGTTAAATCAGTCCAGTACCCACTCTGGAAGACTTTTTCTGCAGGATTGGAAGTCTGCCTGCTGTTAAAGGCTAGTCAGCTCTGTAATATGACATCAACTTCCTTATGGTATTGGAGTATGTGCTTAGTATGGAAAAGTGGTTAGTGATTAGAACGTTTTCAGAGTCTTTTCTGAGATTTTCAGTTTTGCTTACTGCTCAGGAAGTTTCATACTGGCTTCTCTCAGTTTTGAACCAGAAGATATACTGAGTGATGACATCATTGTAAGTTGCTCAAGTCTGACTCCACCTGCTGGTGAGGTAGCATAACCCACTCATCTGGACTGGTCTAGCAGGACTGAAGGAATGTAAATGATCAGGTATGTAGAATTTATCCTTTCATTTTAAGATATCCCTGTAATAACAAACTTGGTTACCTGTGTATCATTATCCATTCACAGAAACTAGTTCTCTTTCGGAATCCAAAGGATGCAGCAGTGTCAGCTTTCCATTTCTATAACAGTAATCCAACACTTCCCAAATGCAGCTCATGGGATGAGTTCTTCCAGAAGTTCATGAATGGGAAAGGTACAGTAGACAAGTTACAGCTTGTAATATCTGTAGCCACTGATGGGCTAATACTCCGAAGCACATATCTAGTCTGCAATGGGGCTGACCACATTAGTACTTTCAAAAGACAAATCCTGCCATTTAAATGGATAATTTTGGTCATATAAATCATTCAAAGAGGGAGCAAGATTTATGGCATTCTAGGGATGGCATCTCTTAGACATCTAACTTGTATCCTTTGCAGACCTGCTTTGGCCTCAGATTTATCATGTTAGTGCGATCAACATCAGAAGTTTTTGTTGGAATTTGTGTACTGCTGGGGGGCTTGGGGTCTGTTCTCCCTATTTACTTTTTCACCTATAAACTAAACTTTATTCCCTTCTCTTTTCCTCTTTTTCATAGTATCTTCTGTGTGAGATTACGTTTGTTATTCTTTTATTTTGTAAACTGCATAGATACATAGAAACATGGAGGTGATATTCAAAGCGATTAATGCAGACCTGCTAACTGTGTTAATCGTGGTCACTGGGATATTCAGCGGCACTAACTGCACACCCTGATGCTAACCAGCTAGCATCGGGACATTCAGGAGCAGAGCAGAGGCGGCACCCAGGGATAACCAGGCAGCAGCAATAGTCAGCCGCTACCTGGTTATCCCTCAGCCGTGAAAGTCAGGCACATTAAAGGCTGGACTTAACGTTCACTACTGAAGCTAACTGGGCAGCAGCTGAATATCACCACTGCCCTGTTCGCGTCAATGATATCCAGCTGACCCACATACTGTATTCAGTGCTGGTGGCCAGACAGAGCCCAGGCATTGAATATCCAGCTCTTAGGTTCAGCGGCTGAATATCGGGCCCATAGAAAGTAACTACAGCTGAAGACCATTCGGCCTATCCAGATTTCTCTTCCATACTAAATTCTTGGGATGTGCAGGGTCAAAAAAAAATTCTGTTAGTCTTTATTTAAAATGATGTTAGCGATTTTCATGTGTTTTGTGCATATTCATTTTGGGTGTCTTCTATATGCGCGAAAACATTTTTGCACATGCAAATTGATTGTACATACATTAATTTCTAGCTATACATGTACACAAGCAATTTGTGCACACTTTTAATTTTTAGGTGCCCAAAAAAATGCCCAAATGATCCTAAAATGCACATTTCTCCGAATACTAAGTTCTACAATTTCTTCTTCCGCCTTAGAGATCCTCTGTGCGGTCCCATGCTTTCTTAAATTCATATAGGGGTATGTTTACTAAACTGCGGTAATCGTGAATAACGCGCGTTATGATGCTTTAACGATCATTAGCGCACCATAACGCGTGTTATGATGTGCTAACAATCGTTAAAGCATCATAACGCGCGTTATGATGCGCTAACAATCGTTAAAGCATCATAACGCGCGTTATGATGTGCTAACAATCGTAATGCTCCGCGGCTCGGTAAAACACCGCAGAAGGTGGAGAGAGGGCGGAGAGAAGGGGTCAGTGGGCGGAGAGTGGGCGGGGAGAGGCTCCCCTCACACTAACGCGCTGATTTTCAGAGCTGAATTCCAACGCGAATGAAAACCTGCCGTTAAAGGCACATTACAGGGGAGAGAAACCATTTCAGTGTCAGCAATGTACAGTCCAGGAAGGGAAACCAAAAAACAGTGATAAGTGTGATACATGTGCACAGAACAAAAGGGCACAGAAACACTGAAAATGACCCCAACAAACTGGAAAAAAACAATAACCAAGCTGGCCAATAGTGGTATAAATGAGAAACATCAACCCCTCCCCCCCCCCCGAGTAAGCTCCATAGAACAGATATAAATCGTGTAAGGGTCTATACGCCGTCCCCATACAAGGTGAATGAGCCCACAGTGAAATAGCGCTGCTCAGGGTTTTCCCCACCATCGGACAGGTGCACATGTCCCGCAACATCAGGGCGGGCATGTCGGAACGGCAACTGGACAGATGCCGGAGAAGGGGATACAGAGGGCCGCAGGCGGCACATGCTGTGGTGGAGCTGGGCCACAGTGCAGACTAGGGTGATGCCTAGGTGGCCCATACGAATGCTGAAACAGCGGAGCAGCCAGACAGCAACTGCTGAAGGTCCAACATGGGCACGAGTGTGTTTCCCAAAGTGTCACAGGGGATAGTACCCAACAGCTACCCCCAAGGGCACGGAACATTGGCAGGCGGGGCTGGGGGGGAGCGTGGACGTCTATGCAGGCACCCCTACCCCAGAAACCCGCACCATAGGCAGCCGCCTACCTGCACACTGGATGGCCTGAGACTGCGCACCACCAGCTCCACCAGCAGAAGGGCATGTAGGCATGGTGGCTGAGGGATACTGGTGGTGGAGGGGGCAGTGGCAGCTGCCCAGAGCAGATCGTGGCCTAGCCCTGTGTAGGTGGGTGCCATGCACTGCAACAGACCGGCCCTGTCTGACCAACAGTCATGGTATCACCAGGGAATACACCATCTCTGTGATAACATGGTGGTGCAATGCACAAAACCAGTGTATTCAGAAGCAGAAGGTCACAGGTTCAAGTCCCAGCTGTGGTTTCCACCAACCCAGTCCTCATATTTTACCCACTACTATAACGTGCTAATACAGACAGAACCTTTCTTGCAGATGACGTAAACATGCCCAAAACACCTACTTTTTACCCTACAGAGCACAGACACCATAAACATGCACATTACCTAGAGCAGAGCCTCCCAAATGCAGTCCTGGAGGGCCAAACACCATTCAGGTTCCATGCTGCCTCTGATGAAGATGCCTGTGCTGCATTTCTATGCGCCACCCCCATGGTATGCAGATCTATCTCATGCATATTCATGAGGGACAGCATGAAAACCCGAACAGTGTTTTGCACCGCAGGACTGGAGTTGGGAACCTCTGCCGTAAAGCAGCAGCCAACAGGGGCAGACACACCTGCACCCACAGGCCCCATTATCCAAAGCCTCCTGGAGAGGCAGGACTTTGGGCTCTGCGTGCATCTCCCAATACTAGCACTTGCATACCTTAGTAATGCCACCCTAAACCTGGGAATATGGTACACAGCTATCAAAAGGTTGCTATGATTACTGGCAGATAGCAATTCCTAGGTTAGGTACAATTTTCGGAGTGAGCTGCATCATAGCAACCTTTCTGATGTCTGTGGAGTGTGCTACAGTTCTTGTGTCTGACAGTGTTTACCAATCTGGGGAGTGACTCCTACAGTATTGCATACCATAGCCATGCCTGCACTGTGCCCAGGACTGGTGTGGTGGCCTGGGCTGCCCAACACCTCTATAGTTGCACAATGCTGGCATAGGTGTGGGGAGTGTGTATCTGTCTATCCAGTGTGTGGTGGCTGCCAACACCCTCCACAGCCCACACTGCTAGCACTGTTGCCAGTATTGCCCTGCCAATGTGCATAATGAGGAGTAAGGTACCGTGGGAATAGCCTGGATAGGGTGGCCTGGCCTGGTCGCATCTGCACAGGGCATAGGGCAATGGCTCGGACATTGTAGTGCCCGGTACCACCTGCATGGACAGGGTGGCCATAGCATGTCCTGCTGGGAGGTCACTCTCACCCTGACTGAGCAGTTACCATGGCATGGCTAGGTTCCCCCATAGTGCTATATAGCATTTCTCTCATGTGATATTTATGGGTTTTCTTTTGGGGCCCAATCACTGACTTATCTGCTTGGTGTGTATGCTGATATCCCCGTTCTGGGTACATGCATCTCCTCCAGGACCATGCACTATGGACTAGCTGGCGGACTGTCTGCAGCTAGTATGTCCTGGATAGGGTGCAGTGGCCTAGTGGTTGGGGCAAGGTATTACAGGCCGGAAGGTCGGTGGTTCAAATCCCACTAGAGGACAGCATCCTTGGGCCGGAAGGACTGGGGTTTCTAGTCCCACAGGTGCTCCTTGTGGTCTTGGGCAAGCCACTTAACCCTCCATTGCCCATGTTCCCTGTATTAGTGTATGTGTCTCATATCCCCTCGTGTTAAATGTATCCCCCAACCGCTTTGACCCGGTGAAAAGCGGGATATAAATGCAGCTAAATAAAAATAAAAATAAATAAAAATATGTGTCTTGCTGGAACACCTTGCAGGGTGCAGCAGCTGGAGGCTTGTTGCTGGAGAATGTCAGATAATGGTGGGGGGCAGCTGAGCATTTCCAGACCTGCCGTTTGTCTGCTATTGCGTTATGGATGTGTACTGCTCTGCATTGCCTGCCCTGTAGGGTGTTTGATCCCTAGCAGGACTGGGGTGATGGTCCCCTCTACTGCCATCATTGTAGGGGGGTAGAAAGTGGATCTGTTGGCGGGAGATCCTGTCCCCCACCCTGAGCCCCAGAGGGTGTGTTGGGTCATGGTATCTAATCTCCCTGTGGGTCCCAACACCCCCCTTCACTTACATCATGTGACCATGGCACCCACACAGGGTATGCACTTTTCTGGGTGCATCATAGTCCACAAGGGCTAGATGTGACATACAGATGAACACAGGCATATCCTAGGGTGTTTGCAAGGACTACCTATCACACATTGGCACTGATGGGGACCTGCAGCATAGCCTATCTCAGCACAGCCAGGTGCTGTGAGAATGGTGCTGGGCACCATACCTCTCCCTCAGGATGAGCACAGGACCCGCACACTGTGATGGTCTGTAGCTACTCTGTGCCACTGTCGGCACCCCCTACCAGGCTGAGGTGCATACCCCATCTTGTGATCATCTGTAGACTGCTGATTTACATGTGCTGTGCATCCTGGGTACGGATGGGTTGACCCTCTCCTGGTAACCACAGCAGAATGTGGGTGTGGTGCCGTGCAGTCCTCCTGTAGCCAGCCAGGTGTTTATTAGCAGCTCTAGCCCAATGGTTACTTCACTGCCCATGGAGCCAGAGGTCAAGGGTTCAAAACCCACAGTGGGGTTCATCGATAGGGGTGTCTTAGGCATTGTCTATTTTTATTGTATATTAGTGCTGCCAGCAGAACCACCCTCAGGGTACTGTCACCTTAGGGTGGCCCTATAAAGCGCCTTATAAGGTGCCTTATATGGTGTCCTATAGGGGACATTATAGGGTGCCTTGGCAGACAGTGCACTTTAGAATGTGCCCTATGGAGTGCCTTCTAGGGTGCCTTATGTGGCACCTTAGGTTACGCCACTGTGAGGGTGTGTTTGCTGGCAGCACTATTACAGTACAACTAAACTTCCTCACAGCCCAATACTTAACCCTTTCCAGGCCAAGCCCAAAACTTTCGGGATCCAAACGTCTGCCTAAATATTACTATCAAATGGTATATAATACATGACCATGGCAGAGGGAACGGCACTATTGGAACATATTGAATAAGACGGGTACAATTTTCCTGACATATGCAAACTTTAACCCGGCTGCAGAATGTGGATTAAAATATTATAGTAGGCCTTCAAAGGGTTACACATGACGCCTCAGCCAGCTTTATTCATTGGGCACACTGGGGAATCAAACCCATGACCCTTGTACCATCAGTCTGTGTAGTAACCATTGTGCTACACCACTGTTTCTATATTTGGGTGTCTGCGCGCGTTCTTAAGCTTAATGCGCAGTAACGCGCCCTGTAACGATCGTTGCTGCGCGGCGCCTTATAACGCGCCTTAACGCGCGTTATTGGTAACGATGTACCGCCCATGTCCTTTTTTGGCATTTCTTCTACTAACGCGGCTCCTAGCGCAAATCACACTAACGCAGTTTAGTAAACATACCCCATAGAGTTCTTGTCTCTGCCTCTTCCACTAAGAGGCATTTGCTCACATCCACTATTCTTTCTATAAAGGAATATTTCCTCAGATTATTCCTGAGTCTACCCTCTTTCACCTTTATCCTATGCCTTCTCCTTCCAGAGCTTCCTTTGAATTGAAAGAGGCTCTCTTCCTGTGCATTTATGCCACAGATGTAGTAATACTTCTGTATCATATCTCCCTTCTCCTTCCTTTCTTCCAAAATATACATATTGGGATCTTTAAGTCTGTTCCCCTATTCTTTATGACGAAGACCAATGATCATTTTAGTAGCTGCCCTGTGCACCAACTCCATCCTTCTTTTTGAAGGTGCGGTCTCCAGAATTTTACACAGTATTCCAAATGAGCTCTCAGAGAGACTAATACAGAGGCAATATCACTTCTTTTCCCCTCCAGCTATTACTTTCCCTGTGCACCCAAGCATCTTTCTGATTTTTGCCATGACCTATTTTACCTGTTTGCCCACTTTAAGGTCATCAGATATGACCACCCCTGGATCACACTCTTCTTTCATGCACAGAAGTACTTCAATCTCTATCCTGTACCTTGCCCTTCGTTTCTGCAGCCCGAATGCATGGCCCTGTACTTTTTAGCATTTAATCTCAGCCACCAAATTCTAGAACATCCCTCAAGCTTTGCTAGATTCCTCCTCATGATGTTTACTACTTCCAGGGTATCTGCCCTACTGCAGATTTTTGTATCATTTGCAAAGATGCAAGCCTTACCTAAGAGCTTTTCTGCAATATCACTTACAAAAAAGAAGTGGACCAAGGACCTTTATCCTTCAATCGAACTCCTTTTATCACTACCTTTTGTCGCTTCCCATTTAACTAGATTCTAACCCAGTCAGTCACTTCAGTACCCATCCCAAGGATGCTCAGTTTATTTATACATTGCCTATGTGGACACATGTCAAAGACTTTGCTGAAATCCAGGTACACCATGTTTATCACCCTTCCTCATTCCAACTCTCTGGCCACCCAGTCAAAGAAATTTATCAGATTAATTTGTAAGATCTACCTCAAGTAGACCCCTGGTACCTCAGATCCTGCAATCCACTGGATTCCAGAAACTGCACAGTCTTTGTTTTAGCAGCATTTCCATTAATTACTCAGCACATAGGTCAGACTAACCAGCCTGTAGTTCCCAATCTCTACCTTTTGCCTTTGTGGAGAGAGCACATTTGCCCTTCTTCAGTCCTCCCAGACCATTCCTGACTCTAAAGAAGCATTGGAAAGATCAACAGCAGAGTTATCAAAGTTTCCTTTGGATGTATCCCATTGGACCCCATCGCTAAAATCATTAAAGATCTGAATCACTTCCATTCCTATCTGTGCATTTTCTGAGGTCCCATTCCCAGCTCTTTATTGTTAACACAAAACAGGATTTGTTAAGCAATTCCACTTTATTCTCATCAGTTTTTACATATTCCCCCACTTCACTCTTGAGTCGGTCTTTATCACTTTTGCATTTCCTCCTGTCATTAGCATATCTAAAAAAAAATTTATCCCCCCATTTTACTTCCATCTGCATCTTTTGTTTTCTGACTATTGTCCATCAGCTTTTCAGATTATTGTTGCTTGCCTTCCTCTTTCTGCAATCTCTTTTAGTTGATGAAGAAGGCTAAACTCTTTTTCCTTTCCTTCTCAGATGCCTCATATGAGAACCATAGTGGCCTCCTATACCTCTAACTTTTATTTACTTTTCTAACAAAAAGTTTTGTTGCCCTTAAAATATCTCCTTTCAGTCTTCTCACTGTTTTTCTATATCCTCCAGATGTTCCCAAACAGCTAAGGAATCCTTGAGATATAGTAACGTAGTATATGATGGAAGATAAAGTATGGTCCATCTAGTCTGACCAGCGAGGTGATAAGAGTAGGTGCACCTGCCGCTCCATGTAGGTCAACCCTCCCCATGCCTTTGTTTAGGGATGTACCCACTGCTCCACATAGGTCGCCCCTATTTGTTGAGATATATGGGAGGGAGGAGTGGTCTAGTGGTTAGGACAAGGTACTTCAGGCCAGAGGGCCAGGGGTTCAAGTCCCACCTGGGGACAGCAATCTCAGGCCAGAGGGACTGGGATTTCTAGTCCTATAGGCACTCCTTGTGGTCTTGGGCAAGCCACTTAACCCTCCATTGCCCATGTTCCCTGTAAGTATTAGCATATGTGTCTCATATCCCCTCATGTTAAATGTATCCCCCAATTGACCCAGTGAAAAGCAGGATATAAATACAGCTAAATTAATAATAATATAAGAGTTATGTTTATTTTGATTTTATCTTGTTGCTATAAAGGGATCCACTGTGTCTGTCCCATGCCATTTTGAATATCGTCACTGTGTTTGCCTCCACCACTTCCATCGGGAGGGCAATCCAAGCATCCACCATCCTTTCAGTGAAAAAGTAATTCCTGACATTGCCTTTCAGTTTACTCCCTTGCAGCTTCATGTTATGCTCTCTAGTTTTACAGCTTCTGCGTCTTTGGAAGAGGTTTTTTTGTTCATTAATACTCTTTAAGTAGTTAAAAGTCTGAATCATATCTCCCCTGTCCCTCCTCTCCTCCAGAGTGTACCTATTTAGGTTTTCTAGTCTCTTCTCATAAGTCTTCTGACACAGACTCCAAATCATTTTGGTCGCCTTCCTCTGAACTGTTTCCAGTCTTTTTATATCCTTTGCGAGATATGGTCTTCAAAACTGAACACAATATTCCAAGTGAAACCTTACCAGCGACTTGTACAGTGGCATTAGTACCTCCTTATCTCCAGGAACAAGCAGGAATGAGTCTTCACACGTGGGAGACGTCGCCGACGGAGCCCGCATGGGAATGCTCCCCAGCATCCAATCAGAAAGCCTTTGGGAGCATCCCCTGCGCCTGCGCGGTGGCTTCCCGCCCTTCCTACTGCCTCTCCCCAGTTTTTCGTTTTCCGCGGAGCAGGCAGGACGTCCCTCCTGCCACCGCAGAAATTTTTCCTTTTTTCTGTAGTCGCGGCTTTCCCGCCGACGGTGGCACCTCCGTGCCCCCCTTTTTCTTTCTTTCTTTTAATTATTTTTCATTTAATTTTCATCGCCCCCTCCGGGCGCTGAGGACCGGGGCATGGAGCCTTCTTCCCCCCAGCCTCACGGCGGGGACTTAACTTTCCACGTGGACTCCAATGCCTGGTGCCTCTCTTGTTTGGGGCCTGACCCTTTTTTCCCGGATTCTCCGGGCTACAGTGTCGGGAGAAGACCCTCCCTCTTTCGGGTATCCCTCGACGACGTCTTCGCGCCCAAAGCGCGGTCGTCGGGTTGTTCTTCTCTCCAGGATCAGGTAACCACACAACAGTCTGTTAAGACTAGCCGAGTCTTGAGGGGCGAGTCTCATGCGCGGCATGGCGATGGCTCCGGCCAACCCCTCAAGTCCTCCTTGGCTGATATACCCCGGCGGGAGTCCTCGGGCTCCAAAGCATTTACGGGTTTCGGGAAGTTCCTGAGGTTCGCTCCTCACAGAACATTCCCGAGCCATGCCCGAGGGAGGTGCCCGCTTAGAGCGGTGCCGATTCCCCGGCATCGGCGTCGGCGTCGAGTGTTCCACTCTTCACCAGGGATCGTCAGCCGGTGTCCTCGGCGCCTTTGGGGCCGAGCGACTCGACCGGGTCTGACCTCCCTACATCCAAGCCATGCTCGGGCGTGGTAGCCGCTCCGGGCGGTACTGAGCCCCCGGCATCGGCGTCGGTGTCGAGCGCTCCGCTCCTCACCGAGGATCGTCGGCTGCTGTCCTCGGCGCCTCCGGGGCCGATCGACTCAGTCCAGCCTGGCGTTCCTCCATCCCTGCCACGCGCGTGGGCGGTACCCACTTCGGGCGTTACCGACCCCTTGGCGTCGGTGTCGAGCGTTCCGCTCCTCACCGGGGATTGGCAGCTGCGGTCCTCGGCGCCTCTGGGGCCGACCGACTCGCGCCGGTATGGCGTTCCTACGGGGGTGGTATCCGCTTTGGGCGGTGCCGACCCGTCGGCGTCGGTGTCAAGTGACCCGCTCCCCACCGGGGATCGCCAGCCACTGCCCTCGGCACCTCGGGGGCCAATCGACTCGACACTGTCTGACGGCCCTACGTTCAGGTCATACGCGGAGGTAGTACCCGCTTCGAGGGCGCGGGCATCGGTGGTTCCGCCCCGCACCGGGGATGGTCATCGGGCCTCCCTCCCCTCGGGGCCGCACGCTTCGACCCGCGCCGGGTCGCCGGTATCCCAGCCCTGCGCAAGGGTGGTACCGGGTTTGAGCGGCGCCACTCCGCCGGCAACGGCAGGGGCGTCGAGCACGAGGGACCGCCATCGATCTTCCCCGGGGACCTAGGGGTATGTCGGCCAGCGCACGGGCGACTCCCCGGCATCGACGCGGCCGTCGAGGGCCCCGCCCTTTCCTAGAGAAGGGGCCTCGGGGTCTTCGACCGCTTCGACCCAATCTGGGTCTGCGCCACCCCACAACGGTACCCCGACATTGGCGCAGGGGCTTTGCACTCCCCCCCCGCAGGGACTCATCATCGGGTGACCGGGGTCCCCTCGGAGACGGACCGTATGCCCCAGAAGGATTTCTCTCCGAGTTGGACGGGTTCAAGAGGGAGCCCGGCACCGGGCAGTGCCCGCCGATCGACATCGGCGCCGGCATCAGATGACCCCCTCTCCTCCAAGCACCGTCCTCGGGGGCCCTTGATGCTCGCGGCACCGGTCAGTGTGGTTCCGATCCGCGCTCCGGGATCTCCACCACCGGCGCGGTCACTCCCGCCGGGGGCCTCGAGGAAGGAGTCGATCTCCTCGCTCGGTTCGATGCCCAGCCTGGAGTCGTTGTCCAGCCTTGAAAGCCTGGCAACGGCACGTCTTGGGATCGGCCCCTGTCCTCTCCCACAGCGCAGAGCAGAGACCGCTGGCCCCTGCCCTCCGGCGGCCGCGGATTCGCTCCGGTCATGGGGGAAGCGCCGCCCCCGGGTTCGGGGCCGAGGCCGGTTCCTGCGGCACCGTCGGTGCCATCGACTTCTTCGGTGCCTAGCTTGGAATCAATTCCAGGAGCCGACGACGCCATGTTGACTGCCCTGATCCGGGTCGGTTGGTCCCCTCCTCTGCCCAGCGGGCATCGGCCCGAGCGGCCTCTTAGTGCCCTGGCAGCCTCTCCCGCCATAACTGCTCCGGCAGAGCCGCCTTTTCAGGATTTCCTCCTTGACATGACGGACTTGCTGGCCATCCCTATCCCGGACCCGAGCCCAGGCCCTGCGGAACAGGCAGCCGCGATGCTTCCTCTGCATCCCGCCCTGCAGGATCTCCTGCTGGGGGCTTGGAGGTCGCCTTTGAGGGTTCCAGCGCCGTCGACTGCGATGCAGGCTCTGTACCGGGTACCTCCGTCCCCGGGGTTTCGGCAGCACCAGCTTCCACATCGGTCCATTGTGGTGGAATCGGCGCTGAGGAAGGCCAGCAGGAAGGAGAGGCATGCTTCTCGCCCTCCAGGCCGCGCCTCGAAGACGCTAGATACTCTAGGACGTCAAGCCTTCCAAACGTCTATGCTGGCGGCCAGAATTATTTCATATATATTTTATATGAGTCTGTCGCTTCGGGAGGTCACCGAGAGGTTATCTCGGTTATCCACCTTCGTATCTGCAACCAAGGCCTTTGAATATTCCCTGCTTCTTTATAATTGCAGGAATATCTCCGGGTTCCTTTCTCGTGCTTCGCTGGACTCCTTCCGGTCGGTCAGCAGAGCCTCTGCTGTTGCCATTAGAGCACGCCGCACGGCATGGTTGCAGGCATCCGAGTTGTGTAGACGGGCACAGCACATCCTGGGTAATTCTCCCTGCGACGCAGATCACCTCTTCAATAGCGAAGCCTTACGTCAGGTCGCACAGTGCTTCGCTAACCTTCCCAGAGTTAGCAGCCAGCCTAGGGCCCGGCTTCCCCCCGGTGGTGGTAAACGCCCCTCCGGACCCCCCTTCCCTAGGAAGAGGAAATGTCAGCCCTCCGCCCACCCTCCAGGCGCGCCCAAGCAAGGGACCTCTCACCCCGGGTTGATGTCCCCGGACCCACGCCAGGACTCTCATACTAAGCATTTTTAGGCTCAGATGGGCGGCTGCCTGCACTTAACCTCCTTACCAGAAGTTTAGACTAGAGCTCTACTCTGGGGCTCGTCCAGTTGGAAAATGGTTTGGGGACTTATCTAGGGGTTCAGGTCTTCTCCTCCATGGGAAAGGGAGACCACCTTACGCCGTGATCGCTATGGCCCACGGTCACCCTACTTACTCTTCGGTATGTCCCCGAACCCCTCTCAGCCAGTATCCTCTTGCTGATTGCTTCCGTACTGGATTTCCCCTCCAGCCGCTATAGTCCCCCTATACTCACCAGGGACTATACCCTCATGTCCCCCGATTGTGCGGGGGACAATTTCTACACGCAGGTCCTGGGGACACATTAGGGCCTCCAACCCCTGTGGCATTCTACCGGACTGATGCTATCCTCCGTCCCCCGCGCTACCGCGCTCTTAGCTCGCCAATCTGCCCTTGCCCTCCGGGAAAGATCCCTCCCCTGACGGATCTTGCAGCCACCTCTCCAGGTGGACGTTCTGGGGATCGATGGCAGCTCCGCCTTACCTGAGTGCTGCTCATGGAGGCAGGCCCCCCGGCGTGCCTGCGTTAGTACCGGAGGGGGCATCCCCATGTCCACCGGCTTAGATATACTAGATATCACCTGCTTGGCAGGCACCTTTGGGGGATCCCCACAGTACCTGTGTTTACCGCCTTTTCCCCCTATGGCCGGTACTCACCCCCCCCCCCCCGGGGGTCCGGCCAGTCCGCCTGCCTATTCCCCGATCGGCCCGCGGACTGGTGGTACCCTACTGCTGTGAAGTCAACAGCCCCTTTTTCAGTTAGGTCCTCCTCCCGGAGGTCCGGACCCTTGTCTCCCTATCTCTCGCTAGGGCAGACTGTGTACCCCTTCTGCTCCGGGGTACACCTCTACTCTTCTCCGGGATAGGCTCTCTAGTTCGGCCTGTCTTCCACTGTTGGTCCTCTGAGTTATGGACTCTACTCCTAAGGGAGTGCTCAGCTTGCCGTGAGCCCCCTGGAAGACCTGCCGTCCTTCTCCTGATCCAGCTGCCGCCTGGATCCCATGGCCTTCCGGATTTGGAACTTCCTCCTCGCTGCGGTGAAGTTTCCTTGATGACCTCGCTACTGCGTCTACAGTGCCTTCATCACAGGACTACTTCCGACAACCCGGTGGGTAAGCAGTACAGGGTTCTAAACCATTAATTCATTAAAACTTAATGGTCGGTAAGCTCTGTATGGTACTAGGTCCTTTACTCATTACATGCTTCATGATTCTCTTCATGCACCCCTCTGACTACTCCCGTAGCCTGGGTTTTTTTTTTTCTGTATCCTAATGGTACCTGTTCTGCACTCTAAAGACTTGCCTCCATAGTCTTTGGATTCGCTGTTCCTCTATTCAACTCCTGCCCTCCATCCCTCAGGGGATGCCGGAGATTCAGGCTGGGCAAATGGCATCCTGTCCTGGGCTGCGCTTATGGGATCTCCCCGGGCATCCTAAGCTAGGGAGTCCCCACGTGTGAAGACTCATTCCTGCTTGTTCCTGGAGATAGCACAGTTACTTACCTGTAACAGGTGATCTCCGGAACAGCAGGAATTAGTCTTCACAACCCGCCCACCTCCCCTGGGAGTTGTATCTCTCTTTTTCTCTATTCCTTCCTCTCCTCTCCTTCTGGCTCAGCTATGAAACTCAACTGGGGAGAGGCAGTAGGAAGGGCGGGAAGCCACCGCGCAGGCGCGGGGGATGCTCCCAAAGGCTTTCTGATTGGATGCTGGGGAGCATTCCCGTGCGGGCTCCGTCGGCGACGTCTCCCACGTGTGAAGACTAATTCCTGCTGTTCCGGAGATCACCTGTTACAGGTAAGTAACTGTGCTTTTTCTGCTGGTAATTCCTCTCTGTATGCAACCCAGCATCCTTCTGGCTTTTGCCATCGCCTTGTCACACTCTTTCGCCACCTTGTGATACTCAGAAACAATCACTCCGAGGTCCTTCTCCTGGTTCGTGCACACCAATCCCTTGCCCCCTATCACATATAATTCCCTTGGATTTCTGCTTCCCAAGTGCATGACATTGCACTTCTTCACATTAAATCTTAACTGCCAAGCGTTAGACCATTCTTCTAGCTTTTGTAGATCTTTCCTCATGTTATCCACACCCTCAGGGGAGTCCACTCTGTTGCAAATTTTCATGTCATCTGCAAAAAGACAGACTTTTCCATTCAGTCCTTCAGCAATTTCACTCACAAATACATTGAACAGTACCGGTCCCAGGATCGAACCCTGGGGCACACCGCTAATCACCTTCATTTCACCTGAGTGAGTTCCATTTACCATCACCTTCTGTTTTCTGTCAGTCAACCAATTTCTGATCCATTTCACCACCTTGGGAACCAATCCCAAACTGTTGAGTTTATGGATAAGCCTCCTATGAGGAACAGTATCAAAGGCTTTGCTGAAATCTAGGTAGATCACATCCATCGCATGCTCTTGATCTAGTTCTCTAGTCACCCAGTCAAAGAACTCAATCAGATTTGTTTGGCAAGATTGTCCTTTGGTAAAATCATGTTGCCTTTGATCATGCAACCTGTTGGTTTCGTGAAAGTCCACTATTCGCTCTTTTAGGAGCACTTTCATTACTTTACCCGCCACCAAGGTGAGGCTTACTGGTCTGCAGTTTGTCACTTCTTCCCTATTACCACTTATGTGTAGAGGTACCACATCAGCCCTTCTCCAATCCTGTGGAACTTCTCCTGTCTCCAAGGATCTATTAAAAACATCCTTTAATGGCCCTGCAAGAACCTCTCTGAGCTCTTTCAGTATCCTGGAATGTATCCCATCCAGTCCCATGGCCTTGTCCACTTTCAGTTTTGCAAGCTGTTCTAACACATCATCTTCTGTGAATGGTGTAGAATCTACTGCATTCCCATTTGTATATTTGTCAATCACAGGTGATCCTTCTGAACACCTAAAGAAAACAGAAGTATTTGTTTGTTATTTTTGCTTTTTCAATGTCACTTTCCACAAATCCATTCCCTGCACTTTTGAGTCTTGGAATTCCACCTCTGATTTCCTTCCTCTCCCAAATAGAACTGAAAAACATTTTGTCGCCACACTTCACTCTAGCCATATTTTCTTCTGCCTTTGATTTTGCTATTCTTATTTCTCTTTTTGTCTCTTCTAGTTTGATCCTGTATTCTTTTCTGTGTACCTCTACTTGTGAATTTTGTGAAAGCTGTGGTTTTTTCCTTTATTTGTGCAGCCACTTCTTTGGAGAACCAAATAGGTTTCCTTTTCCTCTTGTTTTTATTTACTTTCTTTCATATGTATCTGTTGCTACTGTTATTGCCTCCTTTAGTTGATCCCATTGCAATTCCACTTCCCTTATCCTCTCCCACCCTTCCAACTACTCCTTCAGGTACTTGGCCATTTTTCTGAAGTCAGTGTTTTTGAAGTCTAGTACTTTGAGCTTGCTGTGATTGAACTCCACCTTGGCTTTTATCTCAAACCACACCGTGTGATGATTTCTGCTGCTCACAAGGGCACCCACCCAGATATTCCATACGCTATCTCCGTTGGTGAGCATTAAATCCAGTATTGAGCTTTCACTGGTTTGTTCCATCACCATTTCTCTAAGTAATGCATCTTGGAAGGCATCCACAATTTTTTTTACTTCCTTCCACATCGGGTACATTAAAGTCGCCCAACATGATCACTTCCTCCTTCATGGCTATCTTTGCAATACCAATAATCAATTCGCTATCCATTTCTTCGGTTTGAGTTGGAGGCCTGTAGATTAAACCAGTATGGATGACAGTGCCATCTCCTCTTTTCAACACAATCCACAGCGCTTCTCTTTTCTCCCCATCCCTTGCATTTCAGCAGCTTTAATATTGCTTTTGACATAGAGGGCTACTCATCCTTTTTTTCTACCCTCTGTATCTCTTCTAAGTAGATTATAGCCAGCTATGGCTATATCCCATTCATGCGACTCGTTGAACCATGTTTCCTTATCATCCCTCCAGTCTAGTCCCGGAAACTCTGGGTTGTCATCCTCTTCCAGCAACTTGGAGACTGATACACGTCATTCTTTGATGACACTGGTATAAGGGCACAGGCACCGCCTCCTCACACTCCAGTTATATCAGTCTCCCAGCAGCTGGAGAATGTGACCCAGGGTTCCTGGCTCACTAGAGAAACAATTAAGGGCATTAGTGTTAGTTAGTTAGTGTATAGTACCTTTAAAATTGGGTATTATTATTTTATTTCCTTTGGAATCTGTAATTTTTCATTTCTTTTGGTGTTTTAATTTTGAGGATATCGCTTTAAATTTTAGCTGCTGAGAGCTTCCCTTCCCTTCTTCCTGCATCATACCGAGAGCCAGCTAAGAGCAGGAGGATTCAGATCCTGGGAGAAGCCGGGAGCTGGTTCCAATTTGTTAAACATTTTTAAATGCTGCCTACTCCAGCGTGACACAGAAGATGTGCCTGTAGGCGCTTTGGAGAGCCAGCAGACGGGAACCGCGATCTCACAGTTCCCTCCTTATTCTCTTTGCCAGAGCTGTTCTTGAGTAGAGATTGACACGGGCTTCAAGACAGCCTTCGGCGGTGAGAGGCTACTTACCCGGTTCTCAGCAGGCAGGTAAGCTGTAGTTTCTGCCTTGTGTCTGCGACTTGAACCGTAGTTTGAAGTGTTTCAGGCCAGGCTCGAGGAAGCAGCTGCCTCGCACCCCGTTCCGTTTTGAGCGGGAAACACCGGTAGTGAGGTCGGGGAGACAAACCTGAGTATTGGGGAGAAGAAGCTTCGTTTTTGAATTTTGGTGGTGCGATTTAGATCAAGAGAGCTCCTGCTTTCTTTTACACCAATTAAAAAAAATAAAAAATAACGGCGCTGATATAGCAGGCTGGTTAACAGCTGCAGGTCCCTTGCAAGTCTCTCAGATATGTGCAGATCATTTCACACTGTGGATAAGGAACCAAGGAGTTAGGATGCCGACGAAGACCTTATGTTTACTCTGTGGAGTAAAAAGGTCTGTGGTATCGGAGGCAGGGATCTGTAAGAGCTGTAGCCAGGCTCCAACTATGGAGCAACAACGTTTAGATTCAGCAGAGGAGCTGGAGGGGGCTGGTCAGAGCCCTCTATCTCCTGTACGGGAACCTGTGGAGCCGTGGCGGGACCCTCCACGGCTTCTGATGTGCCGCGGACTCAGGCGCCCTTGACCGGTGATTTGGCCTCAATTTTTTCGCCAAACTTTGTGGCTCTTATTCAAAGGGCATTTGGCGGGGCTCATAAAGAAGCTTGTTCCTCAGATTTAGCTCCCATGGGTGGAGGTTTGGGGCTCAAAAGGCCAGGGACTCCTCTGTCAGGGGCACCTTCAACCTTAGGGCCGAAGAGGGCTCGAGTAGAGCTGGATAAACAGGCTCAATCAGAATTTTCGGTAGATTTGCGCACTGAAGATGAGGAGCACGATCCAGAGATGGACGAAGAGATGGAAGAAGGAGAGATTGCAGAGCAGGAAGATCAGGCCAGGGTAGTGCGCATTTTTCGAAGAGAAGAGTTACCCGCACTGATCTCGGAAACTTTAAAGGCGCTTAATATGCCGGCATCAGCGCCGGTAGAGGAGGCTACATTAGAAGATCCGCTCTTGCAAGCCTTTCGGAGGACCCAAAGAGTGTTCCCCATGCATAGGGTTATAAAAGAGATGATCCAAGGTGAGTGGGACATGCCAGAGTCGGCTCGCAGAGGCTCTAGGGTAATGTCTCGGCTTTATCCGCTAGTGGAGCAGGATAAGGAGTTTTTTAAGTCACCAAAAGTGGATGCAGCTGTCTCGGCTGTAACCAAGAAGACCACCATTCCGGTGGAAGGGAGTGCAGCACTTAAGGATACTCAAGACAGAAAGCTTGATGCTTTGTTACGGCAGGTTTTTGAGGTTAATGCTCTGTCCATTCAAGCTTCTATTTGTGGGGCTTGGGTGGCACGAGCCTGTCTCCGATGGGCTCAAAAAGTCCAGGGAGAGTGAGCTGAAGACGCCATTGGCAAGGCAGCTCGTTTGGAGTCTGGAGCGGCGTATCTGGCGGATATTCATTATGATCTCATTAGGGGGCTATCAAACAGTATGGCTTAGGCAGTGGCAGCAAGGAGGTATCTGTGGCTGCGAAATTGGGCAGCGGATATTTCCTCTAAGGCCAGGTTAAGTAAGCTTCCCTTTAAATCTTTGGTGAAGATTTGGAAAGGATAGTTAAGGATCTCAGAGAATCCAAGGGCAGACGTCTTCTGGAGGATAAGCAGAAGCAGGGAAAATTTCCGCCGCTAGCTAGGGGGCCGCAGAGAGATTTTCGTTGTTTTCGCTCCTCCAGGTTTACGCAGAGTCAGAGAGGGCGTTTTCCCTATAGAAACCAAGGCTTCCAGGGATTCCGATGTGCTAGCAGAGGTTTTTCTGCCGCCACTTCGAGTACCCGAAAGCAGCAATGAAGTCAGGGAGACCCAGGTGGACGTAGCAGTTGGCGATCATCTACAGGAGTTTTACGCTACCTGGGTCAGGATTACGTCAGATCGATTGGTGTTAGAGGTGATTCGAGAAGGTTATGCATTAGAGTTTCGGAAGCCGGTGTCTGACGCTTTCGTACAGTCCCCTTGCAAAGCTCATCAAAAGCGCGAGGCAGTCAAACAGACCTTGAAAAGGTTACTAGATCTCAAGGCTGTAGTGCCGGTGCCTCGAGACCAATGCGGGTTAGGTCACTACTCCATTTATTTTGTGGTTCTGAAAAAGGAAGGAACCTATCGACCAATTTTGGACCTAAAAAGTGTAAATAAGTGTCTCAGGGTTTCTCATTTTCATGTGGAGACGCTGAGATCGGTCATCATGGCAGTCAGGAAAGGGGAGTTTGTTACTTCCCTCGATCCTTCCCATCATCAGAACAAAAATATGATATTCACCCACAAGAATTTGCTGATCACTTGCAATCTAAACTCCTACAGACGGATGAGCTACAGAATACAGATATTCAAGAAACAACCTGCCAAAACACCTTATCTTCACTTTCTGCACCCTCAGCTAAACAAATTGAAGACACAATCTCCTCACTCAATACCTCCACCGCTCAAACTGATCCTTGCCCAGCCTTCTGGATAAAGGACCTTAGAAGTGCATTTAGCCCGTTCATTGCAAGAATCATGAACCTCTCATTCACAACTGGATCCTTCCCATCTGCTCTAAAGCTCACATCCATCAGACCACTATTAAAAAACTCCAAACTAGACCCAAAAAGGGCTGACTCATACAGGCCTATCGCTAGCATTCCCCTCCTAGCAAAAAGTTTTGAAAAAGAGGTGCAACGCCAAATTCAAGACCACATAGATTCCGCAGCTCCTCTCGACTACTTTCAACATGGCTTCAGAGAACATCATGGAGTTGAAACACTCCTCACCACCCTCCTCAATAACATACTCACCAGCATAGACAATATCCGTCAAGGCGTTGTGCTAATCTTCTTAGATATAGCAGCAGCGTTTGATTCGGTAAATCACGAGATACTCATTACACGGTTGAAGGAAAAAGGCATCGATAGTTCAGCACTGGAATGGTGTAAATCTTACCTGAACACCAGAATGCAATATGTAAAATCTGCAACGGGAGAATCAAATCTTTTCCATCAAAAACAAGGGGTACCGCAAGGGTCATCTCTTTCATCTCTCATGTTTAACATCTACATGCAGCCTATCTGCAATATCATCAGATCATTCAACGTGAAATGTATGATATATGCAGATGATATCCTACTTTATATGCCATTTTCTACAATGCAACTAGATCTACTGCCCATAATAAATTGCTTCAATGCGGTATCAGAATGGCTTCTCTCACAGAACCTCCGCATCCAACACAAGAAAACGGAGGTTCTCTTTGTTACGAGAGACCCTAACTTCATTCCACCATCACATATAAGTGTTAAAGGAGCTGATCTATCCACCAAAGAAACAATAAGATACCTTGGAGTCACCCTGGACCACCGTCTTAATATGAAAACACACGTAAACAACATTACAAAGGCTGTGTACTTCAAGATACGCACACTCAGGCATCTACGCTCATTACTGGACCCAGACGATTTTAGAACCATCTTCCAAGCACTCATCCTACCCCATTTCGATTTCGCCAATTCAATTCTACAAGGTCTCCCACAATCCACTCTAAGTTCTCTTCAACTGGCCATGAACACTGCTGCAAGGGTTCTACAAGGAGCATCCAGGAGTGATCATGTGACACCAATCCTCAAACATCTTCACTGGCTCCCGATACAAGGCAGGCTCATATTCAAAACCCTAATTCTCACATTCAAGTCCATCCATGGTTTGTCTGCAAACTCTCTAACTGATCTCACACAAGCATTACCTCCAACTAGATCCAGAAGACAAATTGCGATAAACACCCTAATAATGCCGAAGGCTATAACAACTTGTAGCCGAGCAACAGCGAACAGAGCCTTCATGTTTTGTGCCCCAAAACACTGGATTTCCCTACCACCCGAAATTCGTGCCATAACTGGCAAAGTCCAATTCAGAAAGGCCCTCAAACATAACCTATTCATTAAATACTACCCTACATAAAGTGCATAATATTCACTACAAACGTAACCACATTCCCTCCTTTTCCAAACATTTTTGATAATTTTACATAAATACCTCTCTTATGTGATCGGATTAACAGATCAATATTCTATGTATATAGTTTTACCCCATATTATCCATGTTTATCTTATCCAAGTTTATTTTCCGGTTTTATGTAATACCGAGCAGCCTGTTGTTCTGGTCTTTGGTTCTCTGTAAACCGCGCTGATTGTAAATAGCGCGGTATATAAAAATTGAAATAAATAAAATAAATAAAATAAATTTATCCGAGGCATACTTGCACATTCCGATTCGTCAGGAACATCAAAAGTTCCTCAGGTTTGCGGTTCCAATGGGGCATTTTCAGTTTCACGCGCTACCTTTTGGGTTGGCAACGGCACTAAGAACCTTTACCAAGGTCATGGTGGTCGTAGCAGCAGAGCTGAGGAAAAACGGTGTTCTGGTTCCTCCATATTTGGACGACTGGTTGATTCGAGCGAAGTCCAAGATGGAAAGCAAGGAGGCTACTGCCGAAGTGGTCAGCTGTCTTCAGAACTTAGGTTGGGTAGTCAATGTGGCCAAGAGCAGTCTGGTGCCTTCTCAGGACCTCGAGTACCTCGGGACCCATTTCGATACCAAGGCAGGCAAGGTCTTTCTACCCCCACATCGGGCGGTGGCCTTACGACGGTTGCTTCGACGGTTTCTCGACAGGCCGCGTCCGACAGCGTGGCTTTACTTGCAAGTCCTAGGAACAATGGCGGCAATGATAGACTTGGTACCCTGGGCGAGAGCGCATATACGGCCCTTGCAGAAAGCGTTGCTCAGAAGGTGGTCCCACCAAACCGATCCGCTGTCCCAGAGACTTCTCTGTCTGGCAGCGACTCGGGAAGCGTTACAGTGGTGGTTGCTTCCGGAATCCTTAGCAAAGGGGATGCCCTTGGACACGCCGCTCTGGGTACCACTGACTACGGATGCAAGTCTCCTAGGTTGGGGAGCGCATTTTCAGGGGAGATTAGCGCAAGGACAGTGGTGAGTTCAAGAGAAGACGTGGTCTATCAACAGGTTGGAACTTCGATTGGCGCTGCTGGAGTTCCAGCGACTTCTGAGGGGAGCAGCGATCAGAGTATTTTCAGACAACGCGACCGCAGTAGCCTACATCAACAAGCAAGGGGGCACCGGCAGTGCTCCTTTAGAGGCCGAGGCAGATCAGTTGTTCCGTTGGGTCGAGCAAAATCTTCAGGCTCTGTTGGCAGCACATGTAGCAGGCGTGGACAATGTAGAGGCCGATTTCTTGAGTCGGGTGAAGGTGGATCCCGGGGAGTGAATGCTTCATCCAGACATTTACGCCGAGGTAGTTTGGCGCTGGGGGATGTCCGTTATGGATCTCATGGTGACATTCCATTCCGCGAAAGTAGGTCATTTTTCCAGCAGACGCAGAGAAAGGATGTCGGAAGGGCTGGATGCTCTCATCCAGGATTGGCCAGTAGATCAGCTTCTGTACGTGTTTCCACCCTAGGTGTTAATAGGTCGGGTGGTTCGACGCATCGAACGCCACAGAGGGTTGGTGATTCTGATAGCGCCGGATTGGCCGAGAAGACTTTGGTACGCGGATCTCAGGAGGCTAGTAGTGGGAAAGCTGTGGAGGCTACCAGTCAGAAAGGATCTCTTGATGCAGGGCCCGTTGTTTATGCCTCAGGTAGCTCGATTCTCACTTACGGCATGGCTCTTGAAAGGGCGAGGTTAAGAGCTAGAGGATACTTGGAGGACTTGGTCGCTACCTTGTTGAGAGCTCGCAGAAGATCTACGTCCTTGGCATATGTTCGCGTGTGGCGTGTTTTTGAAGATTGGTGTATTCATAGGAATTGTGAGGCCTTACGAGCATCGGTGCCGCAGGTATTAGCGTTCTTGCAGGAAGGGTTTCAAAAAGGATTAGCGGCCGCTTCCTTAAGAGTGCAATTGGCAGCACTGTCCTGTTATAGAGGGAAGGTCAAGGGGCAAGCGCTCAGCTCCCATCCAGATGTGAAAAGATTTTTGAGAGCGGTGGGTCTTTTGAGACCACCATGCAAGCAAATTGTTCCTTCTTGGGATCTGCAATTGGTATTGGCAGCGTTGGGTCGACGGCCGTTTGAGCCTTTGGCTAAAGCAATGTTGAAGGACCTTACTCTGAAGGTAGTGTTCTTAGTGGCCACTGCTTCGGCAAGGAGAATTTCAGAGTTGCAGGCATTATCTTGTAGGGAACCGTTTCTGTCCTTTTATGAGTCAAAGGTAGTATTACGGCCGGTACTGCCCTTTTTGCCAAAAGTAGTGTCTCCCTTTCACGTCACTCAGGTAGTATCTCTGCCGGTGTTCCGAACAACTTCAGAGGGTTTGTCTAGCCTGCAGTTGCATCTTTTGGATGTCCGGAGGGCCTTGAAAAGGTACCTCAATAGAACGGCGGAGTTCAGAAGGTCAGATAGATTATTTGTATTGTTCGGAGGGCCTCGCAAAAGGGAGGCAGTGTCCAAAGCATCAATTGCTAGATGGATAAAAGAGGCTATAGCGTCAGCGTATCTCTTGAGGGGTAAGCTGGTGCTGCAAGGCTTAAAAGCGCATTCTACTAGAGCGCAGGCGGCTTCATGGGCGGAGTACAGCTGTGTTCCGGCAGCGGAAATTTGTAAGGTTGCGACGTGGTCGTCTTTAAATTCCTTTGTCAAACATTATCGTCTGGATATTCAGGCGAGTAGAGATACCTGTTTTGGAATGGTGGTACTTCAGGCAGGTCTAGCAGGTCCCGCCCATTGAGTTCTTTTACTGCTCTGTTACATCCCCAGAGTTTCCGGGACTAGACTGGAGGGATGATAAGGAAGTTTAAATTAGACTTACCTGCTAATTGTAGTTCCTGAAGGAACTCCAGTCTAGTCCCGGATCCCGTCCTGGTCCTTTAAGAGAATGGGAGCCTGAAGCAGAGGACTTCACAGGTAAGAGAACAAAGGGAACTGTGTAGCTTCCAGTTCAGGGGGCGAATTTGCCTTTGGCAGACTTAATATGGTATGAGCAGTTTTCTTCCTAGAAGGGAAGCCAGAACCTTGGCAGTTAAAATAAAACAACATAGTTGTTAAACGTTATGTTTTCTAGTTATATAGTTAGATAGCAATAGATTTATGGGTGTTTTCTAACTTAATTGTTGCTCCGGTGAGTCTTCTTTGTCAATAGTTACTGGAGTGTGAGGAGGCGGTGCCTGTGCCCTTATACCAGTGTCATCAAAGAATGACGTGTATCAGTCTCCAAGCTGCTGGAAGAGGATGACAACCCAGAGTTTCCGGGACTAGACTGGAGTTCCTTCAGGAACTACAATTAGCAGGTAAGTCTAATTTAAACTTCTGTAATGGTCTCAATGTCCAAGTCCATTTCCATCATTAGGGTTTCCATGTCAGGAACTTTGTTGGCCAGGCTTCAAGCATTTGTGCTTACTGCTTTCCAGAATTTGTTGACTGGCTTGCCTGTATTTTGCATGGATTTTGTTCTACATGCCTCTTCCCACTTGCCATTGATGTGTGGTTTAAAAGTGTGGCTGTTTCCAATGTTATTATGTTTTTGCTGGGAGTGACGTCCTGAACTTGTCCTTCTCCATTCGTCACCCCCTTTCCCTAGTTTAAATGCCTGTCCACATGCTGCCTGAATTTTTCACTTAGGATCCTTTTCCCTGTGACAGAGAGATGTCTGAGGGCCTCGCCAGAGGGCCCTTTGGCATGGCCCTTAGGCAGGGAACACCGGCAGTGGAACATGGATAAACCCCACTAGAACCCTCCAAAAAACATTGCCAATTGATATTAGATATTAGAAACATAGAAATATGATGACAGAAAAAGACCACATGGCCTATCTAGTCTGTCCTTCCATATCAACAACTACAACCGTCCCCTTTTTACCTTTAGAGATCCTCTGTGTTTGTCCCATGCTTTTTTGAATTCAGTTACTGTCCTCATCTCTACCACTCACAGAGGGGAGCAGGTCCTCCTGCAGGTAATCCAGAGAAACACAAAGAGCAGGAGACGTCGGATGAGATAAAACTTCTTTATTGTAAAGGGACCCCAACGCGTTTCGGCAATGCCTTCCTCAGGGGGAGTATCTCCAATTATCTCTTAATAGGCAAACAGAATAAATAAATAATTAGAATGATATATGATAATAATAATTAAAAGTGTAAAACAGTAAAACAATAGGACACCTGGCATGTTATAGTGCAAACGGACATACAAACATATTAAAATAAATCCTACTAAAACATACACATACCATGTAATAAACGAGTAAATAAATAAATAATTACATAAAAGTTATTGTGTAAAAAACTTATGAAACACAACAAAGCAAACGCAGGGCTGAGCGAACATGGATAAAACCAACAATGGGTATCTTAAAATGATAAGGTAGAGCTAAAAAAGGCCAATTGAAGACATACAGTGGGAAGCTTCATACTGCGGGAAACAACATCAGGGGCACGGATAATTATATCAATAAATACATTAAAAACGAATGATAAAATTATAATAATGAAAACACAGCAAAAGTAAGACCAATAGGGGACATAAGTGATAATTAATAATAATAAACACAATAAATAAGCATTGAGAACAAAAGCAATAATATAGAACTTAAATAATTATTCAAAACAATAGAAAATGAAAGTCATATGGTGATACACAATAAAAAATGACCAGCTATATTAATAACAAAAACTCATTTAAAAATCCATAAACATATGTCTAACACAAAGGAAGACAAATACCTTGCATAATGAACATTAAAAACAATAAATAATAAAAGTCATAATATGAAACTTATATAGATATTCAAAGCAATAAATAATGAAAGTCATATTATGAGTGTGATAAACAATAAAAATGGACAGCTCTATTAGTAACAGATAAAAATTCATTCTGGAATCCCTAACTATATGTGAAACTCAAGGGAAGACAAGTGCATTGTATTATAAATTTAACCTAGAAAGGGGGGGAATATATATATTGGGCATGAGTGAACATCTGCTGAGCTGAACAAAATTTTAGATAATCAGTAAATGTATGTAATATAAAAGCTTTAAAAATATGCCCCACGAAGGCTAAATAACAATGAGTAAGATTACACAAACGGCTGTGTAAGATGGAAAATGTCTCAAAACAAGGTAGAGCGGCGCTAAATGCATGACCTTACATTTTTTAACATTAAATCCCAGCTGCCAAATTCTAGACCATTCTTCAAGCTTAGCTAGATCCCTCCTCATGTTATCTACACCTTCCTGGGTGTCTACTCTATTGCAGATTTTGGTATCATCCGCAAAGAGGCAAACTTTACCCGACAGCCCTTCCGCTATATCACTAACAAAGATGTTAAAAAGAATCAGACCAATGACAGATCCCTGGGGCACACCACTGGTAACATCCTTCTCCTCAGAGTGAGCTCCATTTACTTGTACCCTTTGTCGCCTCCCTCCCAACCAATTTCTAACCCAAGCAGTAACTTTAAGGTCCATCCCTAGGGTGCTCAGTTTGTTTATAAGTCGCCAGTGAGGAACAGTGTCAAAGGCTTTAATGAAATCTAAATACACCACATCTAGAGCTCTCCCTCGGTCCAACTCCCTGGTCACCCAGTCAAAGAAATCAATCAGATTTGTCTGACAAGACCTGCCTCTGGTGAATCCATGCTGCCTCAGATCCTGTAATCCGCTGGACTCCAGAAACCTCACTATTTTCTCTTTCAGCAGCCACCAAAGTTACTCTAACCGGCCTGTAGTTTTCAACCACATCCTTACTTCCGCTTTTCTATAAAGGCACCACATGAGCCTCTCTCCAGTCCTTTGGCACCACTCCCGACTCCAACGAGGCATTGAAAAGGTCAGTCAGTGGAGTTGCTAGAACGTCCCCAAGTTCCCTCAGTATTCTAGGATGTATCCCATCCGGTCCCATCGCTTTGTCTACTTTAAGTTGAGCTAGTTTCTCACGAACACAGTCTTCTGAAAATTGTTCAAGATGTCCCTCGCTTCTGTTCCTATTTGTGGGTGTTTTCTGAGGTCCTGCTCCTGGTTCTTTATCTGTGAACACAGAACAAAAATATTTGTTAAGCAATTCCGCTTTATCCTTATCAGCTTCCACATATTCCTCCCCTCCACCCTTGAGTCTGACAATACAACTTTTGCCCTTCCTCTTCTCACTAATATATCTGAAAAATGTCTTATCCCCCCATTTTATTGCATTGGCTATTTCCTCCTCCTTTTGAATCTTTGCCTTCTTGACTACTTTGCTAGCTTCTCTAAGTTTTTCCAAATACAGATGCCTGTCTTCCTCTCTCTGTGATCTCTTGTATTTCATGAAGGCCTCCCTCTTTTTCTTCACTTTTTCAGCTACTTCTTTCGAAAGCCATAGCGGTCTCCTTTTCCTTTTACCTTTATTTACCATTTTAACAAAAAATGTTGGTTGCCCTTAAAATATCTCCTTTCAGTTTTGCCCACTGTTTTTCTACATCCCTCAGCTGTTCCCATCCCACTAACGACTCCCTGAGGTATTGGCCCATCTTCGCAAAGTTAGTCTTGCTAAAGTCTAAGATCCTCACCTTTGAATGGATTCTAACAGCCCTAGTCCTAATACTGAACCACACCATCTGGTGATCACTGGATGCAAAATGATCTCCCACTACAACATCAGAAACACTTTCACCATTGGTAAGCACCAAGTCCAGTATGGCCCCTTCACGTGTGGGGTCTGTTACCAATTGCCTGAATAGTTCTCCCTGTAGAGAATCCAGGATCTCCTTACTTGTAGATGATACTGCAGCAGGAATGTGCCAATAAACATCTAGCATATTGAAATCTCCTATCAGTAGCACTTCCCCTTTCCTAGCAATGCTGCGTATGTCTTCAATTAACTCTCTGTCCACCTCTTCCTCTTGTGAGGGAGGTCTGTATATCACACCAATGCAAATAGATTTCTCTTTCCCTCTTTCTAGTTTAACCCACAATGCCTCCTCTCTCCCTTTTAAGCTCTGTAATTCCAAAGCTTTAATAGTAGTTTTTACATATAGTGCCACTCCTCCTCCCCTTCTTCCTACCCTGTCCTTTCTGAATAAAGTATAGCCAGGTATAGTTGCATCCCAATCATGGTTTTCTGTGAACCATGTTTCTGTAACTGCCACTAGATCCAAGTCAGCCACTCCCACCAAAGCTTCAACATCAGGGATCTTATTTCCCATGCTACGGGCATTTATACACACTGCTTTCCATATGTTACCCCTGTTACCCATTTCCATAAAGTTATTTAATATATCACCTACGTGGGGGTTTTCACTTACCTGGGGGCTTTCTTCACCCATCCCCAACGAATCTAGTTTAAAGCCCTCTTCAGTAGATTAGCCAGTCTACTACCGAAGATGCGTTGACCTTTCTTGGACAGATGGATGCCATCTCTGCTCTGCAACTCTTGGAACAGCATCCCATGGTCTAGGAAACCAAAATGCTCTCGATGACACCATCCACGCAGCCATGCATTCATCTCCAGGAGGCGAGCCTCTCTGCCTTGGCCTTTACCCTCAACAGGGAGGATTGAAGAGAACACCACCTGTGCACCTAACTGCTTCACCCTCTGTCCCAGAGCCATGAAGTCACTTTTGATACGTTCCGAGGTATACCTGGCAGTATCATTTGTTCCAACATGGATTAGCAACACTGGGTAATAGTCAGTGGGCTTGATGAGTCTCGGCAAACTCTCCGTAACATCTTGGATTTTGGCACCAGGCAGACAGCATACCTCTCTGGACATCAAGTCTAGTCGGCAGATGGATGCCTCAGTACCCCTCAGAAGAGAGTCTCCAACCACCACTATCCTTCGTTTCCTTCTGGTCAATGATTCTGCAACTTTGGGGTACTTGAGCTCTAGTTTTCCCTTTCCAGGGATGCTTTCACCTCCTCTACTTTAAGGGCTGCATAATGGTTCTTCAATTCAAGGGCTGGAGAAGTTGGATTGGTGATTTTGCAGGCCCTGGTGACTTGTGTCCAAACCTTCGACATTCTGTTGGCACCCATCTTCTCCTGTGCTGGAGAGCTTGGTTGCTGCAAGAAGCATCTCATCAATGTACTTCTCACTGTCTTGAATGCTCCTCAGCCTCGTCACCTCCTCTCTGAGTTCCCCCACTTGTTTCCTCAGAGCTTCAGCATGCAGGCACCCTGCACATGGAATCGGTCCTTCAACTGGCATTAGGACCTCTGTCTGGACCGAGGCAGAAGCTGTAACGGGGGCAACAGCTTTAGCGATACGATTTTTCCCAGCCATTGTTCTGTTCATGGAGCTTAGGTATCTGTTAAAGCAAAAGAGAGAGATCTACCAAGTACCAGCTGGTTTCCCAGCTGTCCTTTCTGAGAAAGAGCAGTTAAATCTCTTTAATTATATTCAAAATGTGCTGGTCCAATTCTCTGTGATTTGTTAAATGGGGAGGTGCCCTATAAAGCAAGACTGCTCACTAGGGGTGTGTGGGAGTCGGGGTGGGTAGGGAGGGAACTAACTCCTGATTAGGTGTTAGCAGTTTCCAAAACTGAGGAGGTTACTAGAGTTCAGCAACCTACTGTGCTCAAAGAAAGTTCCACTAAAGCACCAAAAAGAAAGTAACCTTGCTTTAAAAATAAACAAAAAAACCTTTTAAGAGCTTCCAGTCAAAGAGCTAGCAATTTAATATAATAAAATAAACCCTCAAATCCTTACTGCTGGTTGATCTGTAGAGCCCTTGTTAGGAAAGCCTCAACAGGGCAGCGCACTGGAGCCTTTTATGCAGGCCTCAGCTGCTCTCAGGTAATCAGGCCCACTAACTCCTGATTAGGTGTTAGCAGTTTCCAAAACTGAGGAGGTTACTAGAGTTCAGCAACCTACTGTGCTCAAGGAAATTTCACTAAAGCACCAAAAAGAAAGTAACCTTGCTTTAAAAATAAACAAAAAACCCTTTTAAGAGCTCCCAGTCAAAGAGCTAGCAATTTAATATAATAAAATAAACCCTCAAATCCTTACTGTTGGTTGATCTCTAGAGCCCTTGTTAGGAAAGCCTCAACAGGGCAGCGCACTGGAGCCTTTTATGCAGGCCTCAGCTGCTCTCAGGTAATCAGGCCCACTAACTCCTGATTAGGTGTTAGCAGTTTCCAAAATTGAGGAGGTTACTAGAGTTCAGCAACCTACTGTGCTCAAGGAAAGTTCCACTAAAGCACCAAAAAGAAAGTAATCTTGCTTTAAAAATATACAAAAAACCCTTTTAAGAGCTCCCAGTCAGAGAACTAGCAATTTAATATAATAAAATAAACCCTCAAATCCTTACTGTTGGTTGATCTGTAGAGCCCTTGTTAGGAAACTTAGATAATACATAATCGCCATCTGACTGTATTCAAACTACAGTTCTGTGCTCTGTTAATTGTATCTTGTTTAATATTTCTAACATCTTTGTCTTCCATAACAGTGATTCCTTAAATATTTTGCATTGCTTAACAACTGACCAACCTCTGTCACACATTAACTCCAATAACGAAGCAGTCCCGCACCAATCTACAAAATAACTGTAATCTAGTCAGATCCTTCTACAAAGGCCTCCATAAAAGCCCACGCCATCACTCTTCTCCTCCTCCTGCTAACACTACAGATAACAAAGGCTCTCCTGTGCATGCCCGAATCAAGCCCTTACAACCCCATCTCTATTATACACCAGCCCTCCAGTAACATCCTAAACCCCAAACTAACCTACTACTCACACAATCACAAACCATACCAAAGTAACAACAGATCACGTAACAGATTAATAAAAATCCACCCCCTTTAGTCAAATAAAATGCAAGACACCCATACAAACCCCACTCTTCAAAAATGCATCCTCATCAACATAAGATCAATAAGAAACAAACTACCAATCATCACAGACCTGGTTATGGATGAGAAATCTGACATACTCTGTGTCACAGAGACATGGCTTACATCTGCTGATAAGATACTATTAAATCAACTACAAATACAAAAATATGGTCCATTCAGTTGACATTGTGACTCCAAAAGAGGAGGGGGGGGGGGACACTTATCCTGTCCAAAAAGGACTTCAAATTTACCCTGTCAAGTGTTAACAATGTAGATGGAATGGATAGCCTCAAAGTAGAAAACAAGACTATCTCTCTGTGCCTCATCTACAGACCCCCATCACCTGACCACAATAACCTTACCCCAGTCATTGAATTAGCATGCACCGCCTTGCTGAAAAAGTCATAGATCATACTAGGAGACCTGAACCTCCCATCCCTTAACTCATCCCACATAGCAAACTTCCTAGACACACTGAAGGAAATGGGATTCCAACAAATCATACACGCTCCCACACACATAAAAGGAAATACCCTTGACTTAGTCTTCCTTCCTACCCCATTTTCAAGCCATCAATTGTACACCCCCCCCCCCCCTCTCCATAGCTGACGTCTCCTGGTCTATCACTTAGTGACCTTCTATATACCCACTCCTACCACCACCAACTCATCTCCAGACTCTAAACCACAAAATAGGAGTTTTGCATACTTCAATAAAGATACCTTCCTAGATAACATACTGCCCTAGCTGACAACAAACTCCCTAGACATTAGCACTTCCATAGATTGATGGAGCCAAATCATTCAAAAAGCAGCCTCTCCCACAATCAACACCACTAAAAAACCTCTAAAGAGATCCGAGAAATGGTTCACACATGAACTCACAAAACTAAAAAGACAGCTGAGAAAGCAAGAAAAACGATGGAGACTGATCAAAACACATGAAACAAATTACAATACCTTAACCTTCTCAATACTTAAAAATGCTATTAATAAATCTAAGAGAGACTATCAGACAAAGATCATAAGATCCCAAACAAGAACATATAAAGCAGAATCAGAAATTGGTATAATAAGCACGCAAATACTAGCCACCCATTTTGCAGATAAGCTAAAAAATAAATCCTGCAACTCCTTCACCACCTCACATGTAGGCTCTACAAACCCCAACAAATGGGATAATTTTCATTTAATTGATCAAAAACGCCTTCTTAAGATTATAATAATGATCAACACTACACCTTCCCCCCTAGATCCCTGCCCTGTATCCTGGATCAAGTCCACCAAAACTGAACTGGCCCCACACCTCCTACACATAATCAACCACTCCCTCTCACAAGGCATTATGCCTGATGCCCTTAAACTTACTTTCATCCGCCCTATACTGAAGAACAACACTCTCGATCCAAAAGAACCAAGCTCATACAAACCCAGAGCCAGCATACCATTTGTTGCCAAATTAATAGAAAAAATCATCCAATTGCAACTCCAAGATTATATTGACCCCTATGCTCCCTTAGACTGTCACCAATTTGTTTTTTGTCCCTTCCATGGAGTTGAAACCTTATTGGTCACACTGATGGACCACCTTATCAGAGGTACAGATGACCATAAGCGAGGATTTATTCTTCTCTTTATAGCTATAGCAACTGCTTTTGACAATAACAATCATAACACACTAATCAGGAAATTGGAACAACTAGGCATAGGAGGTACTGTCCTTCGTTGGTTCAAGTCATACATATCAAACCGTAGGCTGCGTGTCCAAATAGGCCAAGACATTTCAGAGACATTCCCCCAAGATCAAGAGATACCACAAGGCTCGGCGCTCTCAGCCCTACTCTTTAACTTATATTTGCAACCTATTACTGACATATTCAAGAAATTCAACATTGGTCATTACATTTATGCTGACGACATTATGCTGTCTCTCCCCATAGATATAAACAACCCCTCCTACTTCGATCTATCAGAATGCATAAGAGAAACTGAATCTTCGTTAAAGACCAACCACCTTCATATCAATTTCAAAAAAACTGAAGTTATGTTTGTATCAAGGAATCACGATACCATCCCCCCCAAAACCATCACGATCAACAATACAGTCCTCCCTGTTAAACAAGAAGTGAAATACCTTGGTATAATATTAGATCACACTCTCAGTATATTCCCCTATATAAAACAAACAGAAAAAAAACATATTCTTTAAGCTAAAAACCGTGCAGCATCTAAGACCCCTCCTGGACACCCATGACTTCAAGTCAGTAGTCCATGCCATAATTACCCCTCACTTCAACTAGTCTATTACACAGACTACCGGGCAAAAACATAAACATCCTCCAGAGGGCTCAAAACATTACTGCCAAGATCATCACCAAGGCCCACCTAACTGAACATATAACCCCTATCCTAAAAGAACTACACTGGCTCCCATAACTGAGTTGGATAAAATATAAGATACTCATAACAACATTCAAACTGCTTAATAACATTTCCGCCTCCTACCTAACCACTCTTCTGCATACACCACCAGAATCCAGGGCACGCAGACAAAACACAAGCCATTCCCTTATGATACCCAATTCCATCCATAAGACGAAACAAAACACAAGCTCTAGAACCTTCTCATTTACTGCACCTAGGGGTATGTTTACTAAACTGCGCTAATGTGCGCTGCGTGATGTTAGCATACGGGGCACAAATATGCACGCTCATGTGCGTGGCGTGCTAATGTGCGATGAAGGCGGGGAAAGGCTCCCGGAGGGTGGAGGAAGGCTCCCTAGGGGCGGAGAGAAGGGGTAAATGGGTGGAGAGTGGGAGGGGAGAGGCTCCCCGCACATTAGCGAGGCTGAAATCCGAGGCAAAAAATACCGCGAGTGAAAACCTCACGTTAGAGCCGATTTAAAGGGAAGAGAAACCATTTCTGTCAGCAATGTACAGCAAACCGAGGGAAACCTAAAAAAAGTGATACGTGTGATACACGTGCACAGAACAAAAGGGCAAATAAACATTGAAAAGGACCCCAAAAAATTTTAAAAAAATATAATCAAGCTGGGCAATAGTGATAGTAATGGGAAACATCAAAAAACACTCCCAAGAAAGCCCCAAAAAATAAATATGAATTTTGGAAGGGTCTACACTCCGTCCCCATACAAGGTGAATGATCCCACAGTGAAATAGCACTGATCAGGGTTTCCCTCTCCATTGGACAGGTTTCCTATGGCATGCACATGTTCCACAACAGCAGGGCGGGCATGTCGGAATGAGCAACTGGACAGATGCTGGGAAACGGGATACAGAGGGCTGCAGGCGGCACATGCTGTGCTGCAGCTGGGGCAACAGTGCGGTCTAGGCAGATGCCTAGGTGGCACTTAGGAATGCTAAAACTGAACAGCAGCCAGACAGCAACTGATGAGGGCCCAACATGGGCACGAGAGTGTTTATCACAGTGTCACAGGGGATAGTACCCAGCAGGTACCCACAAGGGCACAGAACATTGGCAGGCGGTGTTGGGGGGAAACGTGGACGCCTATGCAGGCACCCCTACCCCAGAACACGCACCATAGGCAGCCGCCTACCTGCACACTGGATGGCTTGAGACTGCACATCACCAGCACCACCAGCAGAAGGGCATATCAGCATGATGGCAGAGGGGTACTGGTGGTGGAGGGGGGCAGTGGCAGCTGCCCAGAGCCGACCATGGCCTAGCCCTGTGTAGGTGGGTGCCATGCACTGCAACAGACAGGCTCTGTCTGACAAACAACCATGGTATCTCCAGGGACTGCACTGTCTCTGTGAGCACAGTGTGGTGCGGTGAGCACAGCCAGTGTGTTCAGGAGCAGAAGGTCACAAGTTTAAGTCCCAGCTGGGGCTACTGCCAATCCAGTCCCCATATTTTACCCGCTACCAAACCATGATAGTAAGGACAAACCTTTATTGCAGAGAACATACGCATGGTTCAAACGCCTATATTTTACCCCACCTAGCACAGACACCAGAAACATGCGCATTACCTGGAGCAGAGTCCCCCAAATTCAGTCCTGGAGGGCCACAAATCAATCAGGTTTTATGCTGTCTCCAATATAAGGCCATATCAGCATGGTGGCGGAGGGGTACTGTTGGTGGAGGGGGCAGTGGCAGCTGCCCAGAGCAGACCATGGCCTAGCCCTGTGTAGGTGGGTGCCATGCACTGCAACAGACAGGCCCTGCCGGACAAACAGTCATGGTATCACCAGGGAATGCACTGTCTCTGTGGCAACACAGTGGTGCAGTGCACAAAACCAGTGTGTTTGGAAGCAGAAGGTCACAGGTTCAAGTCCCAGCTATGGTGCCTGCCAACCCAGTCCCCAAATTTTACCCACTACTACAACGTGCTAATACAGACAGAACCTTTATTGCAGATGATGTAAACATGCCCAAAACACCTACATTTTACCCTACAGAGCAAAGACACCATAAACAGGCGCATTACCTAGAGCAGAGTCTCGCAAATGCAGTCCTGGAGGGCCAAACACCATTCAGGTTCCATGCTGCCTCTAATAAGGATTCCTGTGCTGCATATCTATGCACCACCCCCATGGTATGCAGATGTATCTCATGCATATTCATGCGGGACAGCATGAAAACCTGAACAGTGTTTGGCACACCAGGACTGGAGTTGGGAACCTCTGCCGTAAAGCAGCAGCCAACAGGGGCAGACACACCCACACCCACAGGCTCCATTAGCCAATGCCTCCTGGAGAGGCAGGACATTGGGCCCTTCGTGCATCTCCCAATACTAGCCCTTGCATACCTTAGCAATGCCACCCTACACCTGGGAATATGGTACACAGCTATCAAACGTTTGCTATGATTACTGGCAGATACCAATTCCTACGTTTGCTGATTGAGCTCCATCATAGCAACCTTTCTGATGTCTGTGGAGTGTGCTTCAGGTCTGGTCTCTGACAGTGTTTACCACCCTGGGGAGTGACCCCCAACAGTATTGCATACCATATCCATGCCTGCACTGTGCCCAGGACTGGTGTGGTGGCCAGGGCTGCTAAACTCCTCTAGAGTAGCACAATGCTGGCATAGGTGTGGGAGTGTGTGTCTGTCTATCCAGTGTGTGGTGGCTGCAAACACCCTCCACAGCCCACACTGCCAGCACTGTTGCCAGTATTGGCCTGCCAATGTGGATAATGAGGAGCAAGGTACCATGGGTATAGCCCGGACAGGGTGGCCTGGCCAGGATGCATCTGCACAGGGCATAGGGCACTGGCTGGGACATTGTAGTGCCCGGCCACTACCTGAACAGACAGTGTGGCCACAGCATGTCCTGCTGGGAGATCACTCTCACCCTGACTGTGCAGTGACCACAGCATGGCTAAGCACCCCCATAGTGCTATA
This sequence comes from Ichthyophis bannanicus, assembly GCA_033557465.1. NCBI lineage: Eukaryota > Metazoa > Chordata > Amphibia > Gymnophiona > Ichthyophiidae > Ichthyophis > Ichthyophis bannanicus. Next base: position 494,660,535 of record CM066033.1, read on the forward strand.
TAGTGTTTCTCTCATGTGATATTTATGGGTTTCCTTTTGGGGCCCAGTCACTGACCTATCTACTTGTTGTGTATGCTGACATCCCAGTTCTGGGTGCACGCATTTCCACCAGGAACATGCACTATGGACTAGCTAGCAGACTGTCTGCAGCTGGTATGTGTCTTGATGGAGAGCCTTGCAGGGTGCAGCGGCTGAAGGCTTGCTGCAGGAGAATATCAGATAGTGGTGGGGTGCAGCTTAGTATATCCAGGCCTAATGTCTGTCTGCTATTGCGTTATGGATGTGTACAGGGCTGCATTGACTGCCCTGTAGGGTGTCTGTTCCCCAGCAGGACTGGGGTTGATGGTCCCCTCTACTGCCACCATTGCAGGGAGGTAGAATGTGGATCTGTTGGTGGCACCCTGTTTACCACCCTCAGCCCTGGAGGAGGAGGGTGGTGGTACATAATCCTCCTAGGGGTCCATAGGGGCTACACCTGACTGAGACATACAGATATATCCAAGGTGTGTCTGCAGAAACTACCTATCTCACACATTAGCACTGCTGGGGACCTGCAGCATGGCCTATTTCTGTTGTGGATACTAATATCAGTTTTTTATGAGGTTTTGATTCCACTGTTCTATTCTGCATGTACAGTTTTTACTCTGTATACCCCCTGAGGAAGGCAGCAACGCCGAAACGCATCAGGGTTGGTTCAATAAACAATACTTATCATCCTTGCCAATTCGTCTCTTGCTTCTTGTGTATCCACTGTCTCTGCAAGAGCGCTACTCTTTGTTGTGTTTGCTATCTCTGCTGTGGACCTGGTGCTGGGCACCCCACCTCACCCTCAGGGTGAGTGCCGTACCTGCACAATGTGACGGTGTGTAGCTACTCTGTGCCAGTACCACACACGGTCAGTTCCCCCTACCAGGCCGAGGTGCTGTGGGGGTGCATACCCCATCTTGTGATCATCTGTAGACTGCTGATTTGCATGTGCAGTGCATCATGGGTATGGGTGGGTTAACCCTATCCTGGTGACCACAGCAGACTGTTTGTGTGGTGACTTGAAGTCCTTCTGCAGCCAGTCAGGGGTTTGCTAGCAGCTATAGAGCTGTAGCCCACTGGTTACTTCACTACCAGTGGAGCCAGAGGTCATGGGTTCAAACCCACAGTGGGGTTATTTGATAGGGCTGTCCAAAGCATTATCTATTTTTAACATACATTAGTGCTGCCGGCAAAAACACCCTCAGCGTACTGTACCCATAAGGTGCCTCAGAGGGCGCCCTATATGGCACCTTATGGTTACCGTCCATATAAGGTGCACTATACAGTATGCTATGGAGCGACTGATAGGGTGCCTGTCCGTATAAGGTGCCTTATAAGGTGTCCTATGGAGCGCCTTATAGGGTGCCCTATAGGGGACATTGTAGGGTGCCGTGGCGGATAGTGCACTTTAAAATGTGCCCTCTGGGGTACCTTATGGGGTGCCTTATGCAGCACCTTATGTTACAGTGCTTTGAGAGTGCGTTTGCTAGCAGCAGTAATTAAAATAAAATTAGAATGCCTCATAATGCTATACTACACATAACAGGTAGTGCCTCAGCCAGCCTTATTCATTGGGCACAGTCAGGGATTGAACCCATGATCCCTGCACCATCAGTTAGTGTCTTAACCATTGTGCTACACTGCTGTTGCTGTTTGTATGTCAGCACACCTACTTCAGCTTACCACACGTTAACATGTGCAGTGCTGCCATCAGAGTAACCTTGCCGTGCCTCATTGGGCACCCTATATGGCGCCCTATAGGCCACCCTTTAAGCAACATTGTAGGGTGCCTTGGCGGACAGTGCACTTTAAAATGTGCCCTCTGGGATACCTTATGGGGCGCCTTATGTTACAGTGCTTTGAGAGTGCGTTTGCTAGTAGCAGTAATTAAAATAAAATTAATATGCCTCAGAATGCAATATTACACATAACAGGTAGTGCCTCACCCAGCCTTATTCATTGGGCACAGTGGAGGATTGAACCCATGATCCCTGCACCATTGGTCAGTGTCTTAACCATTGTACTGTGGCTCTGTTCCTGTGCTTGCACATCAGCACGCCTGCTTATGCTTCCCGCGCGTGTTTCTCATGCGCTTATGTGTGCGGCGCACATGAGCGCACAGCGCACATTAGCGCATGATTAATCCCGGTTTGCTTTTTTCAGACTGAAACGCCCACTCCTTTTATGGCATCCCGCACACTAACGCGGCGCGCACCTAATGGAGTTTCAGTAAACATACCCCCTAGTCTCTGGAATGACCTGCCATTACCAATTTGCATGACCCAAGACCTTCAGCTATTTAGAAAGGAACTCAAAACCTTACTATTCACTGAACATTTTAGAAGTACAATTGAAAACTCATACCCCCTCCCAAACAGACAAACAACACACTCAAGGATCAACCCACCGACCCAAGCCCTCCCCCAACACTACCCTCTTGCAACCCCACACCTTTTCTCTTTAGACGCCCACAATCAGTACGTCATACAAATTGCAGAATACACTATGTACCTATGTAAATAGTTATACCACACCTTAGTTTATATCGCTCAGGTAGCAGCTCTACCAAGGTTTATAAATTATAATTTATAATATGTGTTTTTGTAAATAGTTTAACTACTGTTCCATGTAACTTGTTTTGTTGTACTGTTCTGATCTCTGGAAGGGGCGGTATAGAAGAACCAAATAAATGTTGTTGTTGTTGTTGTTAAGTGCCGTCGAGTCAGTGTTGACTCATGGCGATCCTCTGGATAGTTGTCCTAAATTGTGTTCGGTCTTCAGTCAGGCGGCTCATTGTTGACAGACTGGTACCTGTAGCTGCAGTTATTGTATCGATCCATCTCATTGCTGGCCTTCCTCTTTTGCGTTGACCTTCTATCTTGCCAAGCATGATGTCTTTCTCTAATGATCTTTCTCTTCGCATGATGTGTCCAAAGTATGAAAGTTGGTCTTGTCATCTGAGCTTCTAAAGAAAGCTTAGTTTTGATATCCTCTAGTACTGACTGATTTGTTCTTCGGGCAGTCCATGGTATACGCAGTATTCGCCGCCAGCACCATAATTCAAAGGCATCAATTTTCTTCCTATCTTTTTCACTGTCCAGCTTTCGCATCCATATGATGTTATTGAAAATACCATGGCTTGAATTAGCCGAATCTTTGCATGGAGAGAGATATCTCTGCTCTTGAGAATCTTGTCTAGGTCTTTCATAACCATTCTGCCAAGAGCAATGCGTCATTGAATTTCTTGACTGCTTGTTGCTTCTTTATTGATAGTTGATCGAAGTAGGTTAAAGTTGTCCATGATTTCAATTTCTTCTCCTTCAACGATGAACTTGTTGATTTTGCCAGTTGTCATGATCTTTGTCTTCTTTACAGTAAGGTGCAGGCCCATTTTGAGACTATGATCTTTGATCGTAAGAAGAAAATGTTTCAGATCATCTTCACTTTCAGCCAGTAATGTGGTATCATCAAATAAATAAATAATAAATAAATAAATGTAGTCCATCAGCACAGTATAGTCTCTTGATAATCAATCTGTTCCCCAGTTGTCTATATATCTAAAACCTTCTTGTTTGTATCAGGTTTGGAGCCATGTATTAAAGTTGTTTATGCAATGCAGCCTTTCTGTCCCCTTACCAAGAACAGGTAGAACTTCTGAGAATATTCTCAGATCTCGAGAGAGTTAGTTTTCATGAAGTCTTGGACCGTCACTTTTGAAAAACCATCTCCACCTATGTCCAAATTCTGAATCACACCATCTGGTAATCACTGAAAGCCAGATGATCACCCACTACAACATCAAAAACATTCTCCCCATTTGTAAGTACTAAGCCTAGTATCTCCCCTTCCCGCATGAGTTACTGTTACAAGTTGCAGGAACAGTTCTCCTGGTAGAGAAGCCAGGACCTTCCCACTTCTAGATGACACTGCATCAGGGATATCCCAATCAACATCTGGCAAACTGAAATCTCCTATCAATAGTGCTTCCCCTTTCATAGCAATATTGTGAATGTCGTCAATTAAATACCTAGCTCTTTCTTCTGCTTGCTAGGAAAGTCTATCTGTCACACCAATGTAAATAGATTTTCCATTCCCTCTTTCCAGGCCAACTCACAGTGCCTCCTCCTTCCATCATAAGCTCTGCGGTTCTGTGGCTTTAATATTATTTTTTACACTCCTCCTCCCTTTCTTCCTACCTTGTCTTTCCTGAATAGATTATAGCCTGGTATTACTACATCCCAATCATGGTTTTCTGTGTATTATAGTAACATAGTAACATTGTAAATGATGGCAGATAAAGACCAGCATGGTCCATCTAGTCCGCCCAGCAAGATGGCAAGAGTAGGTGCACCTGTTGCTCTGTGCAGGCCACCCCCTCCCCATGTCTTTGTTTAGTGGTGAACCCACCACTCCGTGTAGGACATCCCTATTTGTTGAGATGTTAGATGGTTCAGAAGTTAGATGGTTCAGTTTATTTTGTTTTTATCCTGTTGCTGTAAAGCAGGGGTCACCAACCTGCGGCCCGCGAGGTCCCTTCGTGCGGCCCGCGAGGCTCTACCCCGGTTAACATTACGTGCGGCCCGCCAAGGATTCCCGCCATTGTATCCACGCGCTCGCAGCTCACCGACGACCACCTGCAAGCGTCCCTTCTCCTGTCAGTGTCATCTGTGAAGCCGGACTTTAAGCGTTTGTCTGCTAGCATGAATCATCAGCCATCTCATTAAATTCAATAAAGGTGATCAGCCATTGTTTTCATAATTTTGCGTTTGTTGTTTTTTTCGCGGGGGCGGGGAGAAGGGGGGTGCGGCCCGCGAGGCTCCCGGTAGTCGGCTGTGCGGCCCGCGGCCCTCTGGAGGTTGGTGACCCCAGCTGTAAAGGGATCCACTGTGTTTGTCCCATGCCGTTTTGAATTCCGTCACCATGTTTGCCCCCACCACTTCCATCAGGAGGGCATTCCAAGCATCCACCACCCTTTCAGTGAAAAAATATTTCCTGACATTGCCTTTCAATTTACCACCTTGCAGCTTCATGTTATGCCCTCTAGTTTTAACATGAAGCTGCAAGTTGGTAAATTGAAAGGCAATGTCAGGAAATATTTTTTCACTGAAAGGGCAGTGGACGCCCGGAATGCCCTCCTGATGGAAGTGGTGGGGGCAAACACAGTGACGGAATTCAAAACGGCATGGGATAAACACAGTGGATCCTTTTACAGCAACAGGATAAAAACAAAATAAACTGAACTATGTAACATCTCAAGAAATAGGGGTGTCCTACACGGATTGTTGGTTCACCCCTAAACAAAGACATGGGAAGGGGTGGCCTGCACAGAGCAACATGACTGCCTTTATATCCAAGCTGACCCCTTCCATTACAGCTTCTAAATCTGGAACTTTATTTCCCACATTACGGGAATTAGTGCGCACGGCTTTCTAGATACTGCCCTTTTTCCCATTTCTATACAGGTATTTAATGTTTTGCTTATATGAGGGCTTTTACTTACCAGGGGGCTTTGGTCACTCTTCCCTGATGATCTTAGTTTAAAGCCCTGTTCCATAGTTTAGTCGCTCTGCTGCAGAAGACACGTTACCCCTTCTTTGATAAATGGACATCATCTCTGCTCAGCAGGCCTTTGGAAAACTATTCCATCATCCACAAGGGCCAATATGTGGTCTATCAAACTGAATAAATAAGAAAAAAAAAACATTTGTGTTAGATGTACAGCTTATGTAGGGTAATTATATAAAGGGAGGAGTGGCTTAGTGGTTGGGGCAAGTTACCTCAGGCTGGAAGGTCAGGGGTTTAATTCCCACTAGAGGATAGCAACCTTGGGCTGGAAGGACTGGGGTTTCTAGTCCCACAGGTGCTCCTTGTGGTCTTGGGCAAGCCATTTAACCCTCCATTGCCCATGTTCCCTGTAAAATAGTTATCTCCAAGTTATAATACCCTGTTCAATGTAATTTCAGTTTGTTCAATGTAAACCACCTTGATATCATGAAAGGTGGTATATAAGAAATGTTAAATAAAAGGTTACCTTGGTGGGGAAGCCAAGTTGGTGCCATTTATGGTGCTTTTTCGTAAAGACACATAGCGACCTATAGCATCAGCACAAAACCTACAGAAATCGTGAATTAAATGAACCTTCATATATTTGCTCGGGAGTAGGTATAAAAGTACGTGCATTACGTACTTGGTGAAAAGTGCCTCAGAATAAGCTATGTTACAAAAGCATTCAAAAAAAAGAACAGCATCAGCCAGGGCTTTGCACATGTAAGTAGTGCTGCTTAACTGGCAATTTTTGCATCTTCTAGCTGAAAATGGCAGATTTTCTAAACCTGCACATTTGTAGGGAACTCATTAATGACTAATGCTCTGAAATGCTAGCCGTTGACATTTCAAGGAGGTTTTGAATACGTGAGAGGTAAGCACAATTCATCCCTCAAGCTCTCCTCTAAAACCTAGGCCCAATTGAGAAGATTGCCGATACACGAGATTCAAGCAGGTAGAAATGCCCACAGAGACATTTCCCCAGATATACATAAACCATAATTTTAAATATGAAAACAACATATACTTTGAAGGACTATCCAAACTTCCCAGACACAAATTCTTGGAGAGAGGGATAACAAGGAAATTCGCTGCACTAGCATTTAACTTTCAAACAGGAGGCTATAATAAAATGAGGAAAATGGTTAAGAAAAAACTAAAGGGAACAACTGCAAAGGTTAAGAGTTTACATCAAACCTGGGCATTATGTAAAAATACTATCTTGGCAGCCCATACCAGATGTATTCCATGCTTTAAAAAAAAGGTGGAAGGAAGGCCTAATGACAGCCAGCATGGCTGAAAGGTGAGGCCAGAGATGCTTTTACAGCTAAGAAAGATCTTTCAGAAAATGGGAAAAAAAGAGCCTAATGATGAAAACAGGAAACAGCATAAGTACTGGCAAGTTAAATGCAAGGCATTGATAAGGCAGGCAAAGAGAAAATTTGAAAAGAAGCTTGCCAAGGAAATAAAAATGCATAATAAAAACGTTTTCAAGTACATTTGTAACAAAAATACTTGTGAGGGAGTCCATTGAACCATTATATGATGGAGAGGTAAAAGGCGCATTGAGAGAGGACTGAAGAAGAAGTAGGAAACTTACCTATGCCAGACATGATAATTAACAGTGATGTGTTGGAGGACCTGAAACAAATGTTGATAAATCAGGACAATTCAGCTAATACAGCTAATTGATAAACTGAAGAGCAGCAAATCATATGGACTGGATGGCATCCTAGGGTGCTAAAAGAACTGAAATATGAGATTGCAGAACTACTATTAGTAATCCATGACTTATCATTAAAATCATCTGTAGTACCTAAAGATTTTAGAGTGGACAATGTAATGGCAGTTTTTAAAAAGAGTTCCAGGGGTGATCCAGAAAACTACAGACCGATGAGCCTGACGTCAGTACTGAGCAAAATGGTAGAAACCGTTATAAAAAAAACAAAATTGCTGAACACCTAGATAGTCATGGTTTAATGGCAGAAAGCCATCATGGATTTAGGCAAGGAAAGTCTTCTCTTACTAATCCCCTATATCTTCTTGAAGGTTTGAATAAACAGGTAGATAAAGGTGAGTCAATTGACATTGTGCATCTCGATTTTCAGAAAGCATTTGACAGGCTCTCATGAGTGACTCTTGGGGAAATTAAAAAGTCATGGGATATGAGGCAATGTACTATTCTGGATCAGGAACTGGTTAAAAGATTAAAACAGAGAGTAGGGCTAAATGGCCAATTTTTTCAATGGAGAAAGGTGAATAGTGGAGTACCCCAAGGATCTGTGCTGAGCCTGATGCTTTTTAACATATTTATAAATGACATGGAAATGGGAATAATGAGTGAGGTGATCGAATTTGCAGATGACACAAAATTATTCAAAGTTGTTAAAACATAAGAGGATTATAAAAAATTGCAAGAGGACCTTGATAAAGGGGGAGAATTGGATGTCCAAATGGCAGATGAAATAAAATGTTGAAAGGTGCAAAGTTGTGTACCTAGTAAAGAACAACCCAAACTACAGTTATACGATGCAAGGTTCCACATTAGGAACCACCACCCAGGAAAAGGATTTAGGCGTCATTGTGGATAATATGTTGAAACTCTTCTCCCAGTTTGCAGCGGCAGCCAAGAAAGCAAATAGAATTCTAGGAATCATAAGGAAAGGAATGGAGAATAAGTGAAAGATATTATAAAACCTCTATATCATTCCATGGTGTGACCGCACCTTGAATATTGTGTGCAATTCTGGTCACCATATCTTAAAAAGGATATAGCGACATTAGAAAAGGTAGTCACCAAAATGGTAAAGGGAATGGAAGGATGCCCCTATGAGGAAAGTTTTAAAAGGTTAGGGGGTATGTTTACTAAACCCTCTTAACGTGCGCGCCGTGGTAGTCTGCAGGATGCCATATAAGGAGTGGGCGGTCCGGTCAAAAATAGAGCAAAACGGGATTAGCGCGCGCCGTGCGCTCTTGTGCGCCGCGCACAGTAGCGCACGAGGAACGCACGCAGGAAGCATAAGCAGGTGTGCTGATGTGCAAACAGAGGAACAGGGCTGCAGTACAATGGTAAAGACACTGACAGATGGTGCAGGGGACATGGGTTCAATACTCCACTGTGCCCAATGAAGAAGGGTGGCTGAGGCACTACCATTTATGTGTAATATTGCATTATGAGGCTTTTTAATTTTATTTTAATTACTGCTGCTAGCAAACGCACTCTCAAAGCACTGTAACATAAAGTGCTGCATAAGACACCCCATAAGGTACCCTAGAGGGCACATTTTAAAGTGCACTGTCCGCCACGGCACCCTACAATGTTGCTGAAAGGGTGGCCTATAGGGCGCCATATAGGGTGCCCTATGAGGCACAGCAAGGTCATAGCACTGTGTTTGATGGCAGCACTGTGCATTTAAACGCATGGGAATCTTAAGTAGGTGTGCTGACATGCAAGGAGGAACAGCAGTGTAGCACAATGGTTAAGGCACTGACTGATGATACAGGGGTCATAAGTTTGATCCCCAGTGTGCCTAATACGTAAGACTGGCTGAGGCATCAGCTTTGACATGTAAGTATTGTTTCCTGCAGCACTTTATTTGTATTTTATTAATTGCTGCCAGCAAACACACCCTCATGTGCCGTAACTGAAGGTGCCGCATAAGGCACCCTATAAGGCACTCCATAGGGCACATTATAAAGTGCACTGTCTGCCAGGCACCCTATAATGTCCCCTATAGGGCACCCTATAAGTTGCTCCACAGGATAACGTATAGTGCACCTTATATGGATGGTAACCATAAGGCGCCCTATAAAGCGCCCTCTGAGGCACCTTATGGGTACAGTACGCTGAGGGTGTTTTTGCTGGCAGCAATAATGTACATTAAAAAGAGATAATGCTTTGGGCAGCCCTATCAAATAACCCCACTGTGGGTTTGAACCCATGACCTCTGGCTCCACAGGCAGTGAAGTAACCAGTGGGCTACAGCTCTATAGCTGCTAGCAAGCCCCTGGCTGGCTGCAGAGGGACTGCACGTCACCACACAAACAGTCTGCTGTGGTCACCAGGATAGGGTTAGCCCAACCGTACCCATGATGCACTGCACATGCAAATCAGCTGTCTACAGATGAACACAAGATGGGGTATGCACCCCCACAGCACCTCGGCCTGGTAGGGGGAACTAACCATGTCTGTTACTGGCACAGAGTAGCTACACACCGTCACACTGTGCGGGTACTGTGCTCACCCTGAGTGTGCGGTGGGGCGCCCAGCACCAGGTCCACAGCACCTTCCATGGCAGAAATAGGCCATGCTGCAGGTCCCCAGCAGTGCTAATGTGTGAGATAGGTAGTTTCTGCAGACACACCTTGGATATATCTGTATGTCTCAGTCAGGTGTAGCCCCCATGGACCCCTAGGAGGATTATGTACCACCACCCTCCTCCTCCAGGGCTGAGGGTGGTAAACAGGGTCTCCCATCAACAGATCCACATTCTACCTCCCTGCAATGGTGGCAGTAGAGGGGGCCATCAACCCCAGTCCTGCTAGGGAACAGACACCTACAGGGCAGTCAATGCAGCTCTGTACACACCCATAACGCAATAGCAGACAGACTTTAGGCCAGGATATACTAAGCTGCACCCCACCACTATGTGATATGCTCCTGCAGCAAGCCTTCAGCTGCTGCACCCTGCAAGGCTCTCCATCAAGACACATACCAGCTGCAGACAGTCTGCTAGCTAGTCCATAGTGCATGTTCCTGGTGGAAATGCGTGCACCCAGAACTGGGATGTCAGCATACACAACAAGCAGATAGGTCAGTGACTGGGCTCCAAAAGGAAACCCATAAATATCACATGAGAGAAATACTATACAGCACTATGGGGGTGCCTAGCTATGCTGTGGTCACTGCACAGTCAGGGTGAGAGTGATCTGCCAGCAGGACATGCTGTGGCCACCCTGTCTGTGTAGGTGGTGGCCGGGCACTACAATGTCCCAGCCAGTGCCCTATGCCCTGTGGAGATGCATCCTGGCCATGCCGCCCTGTCCGGGCTATACCCATGGTACCTTGCTCCTCTTTATGCACATTGGCAGGCCAATACTGGCAACAGTGCTGGCAGTGTGGGCTGTGGAGGGTGTTTGCAGCCACCACACACTGGATAGACAGACACACACTCCCACACCTATGCCAGCATTGTGCTACTCTAGAGGAGTTTAGCAGCCCTGGCCACCACACCAGTCCTGGGCACAGTGCAGGCATGGATATGGTACGCAATACTGTTGGGGGTCACTCCCCAGGGTGGTAAACACTGTCAGAGACCAGACCTGAAGCACACTCCACAGACATCAGAAAGGTTGTTATGATGGAGCTCAATCAGCAAACTGTGCTTAACGTAGGAATTGCTATCTGCCAGTAATCATAGCAAACGTTTGATAGCTGTGTACCGTATTCCCAGGTGTAGGGTGGCAGTGCTAAGGTATGCAAGTGCTAGTATTGGGAGATGCATGCAGGGCCCAATGTCCTGCCTCTCCAGGAGGCATTGGTTAATGGAGCCTGTGGGTGTGGGTGTGGGTGTGTCTGCCCCTGTTGGCTGCTGCTTTACGGCAGAGGTTCCCAACTCCAGTCCTGGTGTGCCAAACACTGTTCGGGTTTTCATGCTGTCCCTCATGAATATGCATGAGATACATCTGCATACCATGGGGATGGTGCATATATATGCAGCACAGGCATCTTTATTAGAGGCAGCATGGAACCTGAATGGTGTTTGGCCCTCCAGGACTGCATTTGGGAGACTCTGCTCTAGGTAATGTGCCTGTTTATGTTGTCTTTGCTCTGGAGGGTAAACTGTAGGTGTTTTTGGCATGTTTACGTCATCTGCACTAAACGTTCTGTCTGTATTAGCACGTTGTAGTAGTGGGTAAAATATGGGGACTGGGTTGGCAGGCACCATAGCTGGGACTTGAACCTGTGACCTTCTGCCTCCAAACACACTGGTTGTGTGCACTGCACCACCGTGTTGCCACAGAGACAGTGCATTCCCTGATGATACCATGACTGTTTGTCTGGCAGGGCCTGTCTGTTGCAGTGCATTGCACCCACCTACACAGGGCTAGGCCATGGTCTGCTCTGGGCAGCTGCCACTGCCCCCTCCACCACCAGTACCCCTCCGCCACCATGCTGACATGGCCTTATATTGGAGACAGCATAAAACCTGAATGATTTGTGGCCCTCCAGGACTGCATTTGAGGGACTCTGCTCTAGGTAATGCGCATATTTCTGGTGTCTGTGCTCGGTGGGGTAAAATATAGGCGTTTGAACCATGCATATGTTCTCTGCAATAAAGGTTTGTCCTTACTATCACGGTTTAGTAGCGGGTAAAATATGGGGACTGGATTGGCAGTAGCCCCAGCTGGGACTTGAACTTGTGACCTTCTGCTTCTGAACACACTGACTGTGTTCACTGCACCACACAGTGCTCACAGAGAGAGTGCAGTCCCTGGAGATACCATGGTTGTTTGTCAGACAGAGCCTGTCTGTTGCAGTGCATGGCACCCACCTACACAGGGCTAGGCCATGGTCGGCTCTGGGCAGCTGCCACTGCCCCCCTCCACCACCAGTACCCCTCTGCCATCATGCTGACATGCCCTTCTGCTGGTGGTGCTGGTGGTGTGCAGTCTCAAGCCATCCAGTGTGCAGGTAGGCGGCTGCCTATGGTGCGTGTTCTGGGGTAGGAGTGCCTGCATAGGCATCCATGCTTCCCCCCAACACCGCCTGCCAATGTTCTGTGCCCTTTGGGGTACCTGCTGGGTACTATCCCCTGTGACACTGTGATAGACACTCTCATGCCCATGTTGGGCCCTCATCAGTTGCTGTCTGGCTGCTGGTCAGTTTCAGCATTCCTAAGTGCCATCTAGGCATCTGCCTAGTCCGCACTGTGCCCCAGCTGCACCACAGCATGTGCCGCCTGCAGCCCTCTGTATCCCATTTCCGAGCATCTGTCCAGTTGGCCATTCTGACATGCCCGCCCTGCTGTTGCCGCACATGTGCACGCCATAGGAAACCTGTCTGATGGAGAGGGAAACCCCGATCAGTGCTATTTCACTGTGGGATCAATCACCTTGTATGGGGACGGAGCGTAGACCCTTCCAAAATTCATATTTATTTTTTGTGGCTTTCTTGGGAGTGTTTTTTGATGTTTCCCATTATTATCACTATTGCCCAGCTTGATTATAATTTTTTTTTATTTTGTTGGGGTCCTTTTCAATGTTTATTTGTACTTTTGTTCTGTGCACGTATATCACACTTATCACTTTTTTGTAGGTTTCTCTGGTTTTGCTGTACATTGCTGACAGAAATGGTTTCTCTTCTCTTTAAATCGGCTCTAACGCAAGGTTTTCAATCGCGTTATTTTTGGCCTCGAATTTCACCTCGCTAGTGTGCGGGGAGCCTCTCCCCTCCCACTCTCCACCCATTGACCCCTTCTTTCCGCCCCTGGGGAGCCTTCCTCCGCCCTCCGGGAGCCTTTCCCCGCCTTCAGCGCTCGTGTGCGCCGCTGCGCGCATGAGCGCGCACTAAAGAGCATTTTTGCCCTGTAAAGCGTCATTAGCGTGTACTAAGGTACCTTAGCGCGCGCTCATGTGCGCCGCGCACGTTAAGAAACTTTAGTAAACATTACCCCTAAGGCTTTTCAACTTAGAAAAGAGATGACTGAGGGGAGACTATATAATAATGAATGGAGTGGAACGGGTAAATGTAGATCGGTTATTTACTCCTTCAAAATATAGAAGACTAGGGGGTATGCAGTAAAGCTACAGTGTTGCACATTTAAGACTAATTGGAGAAAATACTTTTTCACTCAACACATAATCATACTTTGGGGTATGTTTACTAAACGGCGCTAACGGCGCAGCGGCGGTATTATCGCTTGATAAGTGACGTTTTCACATGATAATGGCACTTTATGGCACGGTAATGTCACTTATCATGCGATAATGCGCCTGCGGCATTAAGGCACCCTAACGCCGTGAAATCCGGCCCTAAAGGGCGGAGGAAGGCTTCCCAGAGGGCGGAGAGAGGGGGTCAATGGGTGGAGAGTGGGAGGGGAGAGGCTCCATGCACACTAACGCTGTGGAATCCGTGTCTGAAAACTAACGCCAGTGAAACCCTGGCGTTAAGTCACATTTGCAGGAAAGAAAAACTATTTATGTCAGCAATGTACAACAAAGCCCTGGAAACCTAGAAAAAGTGATAGTTGTGATACATGTGCATGGAACAAAAAGGCACAAAAATACAGAAAATGACCTGAACAAAATTTTAAATCCCCATAACCAAGCTGGCCAATAGTGATATTAATGAGAAACATTAAACAACACTATTGAGAAAGCTAAAAAAAAAAAAAGATATCATGTCTGGAAGGGTTTATGCTCTGTCCCCCTACAAGGTGAATGATCCCACATTGAAATAGCGCTGATCAGGGTTTTCCCTTTATACTGGGCAGCTTTCTTATGGCGTGCACATGTGCCGCAACAGCAGGGTGGGCATGTAGGAAAGGGCAACTGTACAGATGCTGGAAATGGGATACAGAGGGCTGCAGGCAGCACATGCTGTGGTCCAGCTGGGGCACAGTGTGGACTAGGCAGATGCCTAGGTGGCACATAGGAATGCTGAAACTGTAGAGCAGCCAGACAGCAGCTGATGAGGGTCCAAAATGGGCACGAGTGTGTTTCTCAGTGTCACAGGGGATAGTACCCAGCAGGTACCCCCAAGGGCACAGAACATTGGCAGGCGGTGGTGGGGGGGGGGGGGGATTCGCGGATGTCTATGCAGGCACCCCTACCCTAGATCCCACACCATAGGCAGCTGCCTACCGGCACACTGGATGGCCTGAGACTGCGCACCACCAGCACCACCGGCATAATGGCATGTCAGCATGGTGGCAGAGGGGTGCTGGTGGCGGAGGGGACAGTGGCATCTGCCCACAGCAGACCATGGCCTAGCCCCGTTTAGATGGGTGCCATGCACTGCAACAGACAGGGTCTGTCTGACGAATAGACATGGTAACCCCAGGGAATGAACTATCCCTGTGGCAACAGTGGGGTGCAGTACACACAGCCAGTGTGTTCAAGGGCAGAAGGTCACAAGTTCAAGTCCCAGCTGCAGCTTCTGCCAACCCAGTCCCCATATTTTACCCAGTACTAAACTGTGGTAATAACAACGGAACCTTTATTGCAGATAACATCAACATGCCCGAAACACCTATATTTTACCCTACAGAGCACAGACACCATAAACATGTGCAATACCTAGAGCAGAGTTTCCCAACTCCAGTCCTGGAGGGTCAAACACCATTCAGGTGTCATGCTTTCTCTAATAAATATGCCTGTGCTGCATTTGCATGCGCCGCCCTCATGGTATGCAAATGTATCTCATGCATATTCATTAGTGACAGCATGAAAACCTGAACAGTGTTTGGCCCACCAGGACCAGAGTTGGGAACCTCTGCCCTAGAGCAGAGGCCAACAGGGGCATAAACACCCACACCTACAGGCTCCACTATCCAACGCCTCATGGAGAGGCAGGCTGTTGGGCCCTGTGTGCAGCAGCATCTCCCAATACTAGCACTTGCATACCTTAGCAATGCTGCCCTAAACCTGGGAATACGTTACACAAATATCAAAAGGTTGCTATGATTAATGGCAGATAGCAATTCCTAAGTTAAGCACAATTTGCTGATTAAGCTGCATCATAGCAACCTTCCTGATATCTGTGGAGTGTGTTTCAGTTCTGGTTTCTGACAGTGTTTACCACCCCGGGGAGTGACCCCAACAGTATTGCGTACCATAGCCATGCCTGCTCAGGACTGGTGTGGTGGCCAGGGCTGCCAAAAGCCTCTATATTTGCACAATGCTGGCATAGGTGTGGGAGTGTGTGTCTGTCTATCCAGTGTGTGGTGGCTGCCAACACCTTACTCAGCCCACACTGCTTGCACTGTTTCCAGTGTTAGCCTTCCAATGTGCATAATGTGGAGCAAGGTACTGTGGATATAGCCCGGACAGGGCGGCCTGGGCAGGATGCATCTGCACAGGGCATAGGGCAATGGCTGGGACATTGTAGTGCCTGGCCACCACCTGCATGGACAGGGTGGCCACAGCATGCCCTGCTGGGAGGTCACTCTCACCCTGACTGAGCAGTGACCATGGCATGGCTAGGTTCCCCCCCCCCCATAGTGCTATATAGTATTTCTCTCAAGTGATATTTATGGGTTTTCTTTGCTGGGGCCCAATCACTGACTTATCTGCTTGGTGGGTGTGCTCACATCTCCTTCAGGAACATGTGCTATGGACTAGCTAGCAGACTGTCTGCAGTTAGTATGTGTATGGCTGGAGCACCTTGCAGGGTTTAGTGGCTGGAGACTCACTGTGCTTGCTGCTGGAGAATGTCAGATAGTGGTGGGGGGCAGCTGAGCATTTCCAGGCCTACTGTCTGTCATCCATTGCCTTATGGATGTGTACAGATCTGCATGGACTGCCCTGTAGGGGTGCCTGTTACCTAGCAGGACTGGGGTTGATGGTCCCCACTACTGTCACCATTGCAGAGATGTAGAATGTGGATTTGTTGGTGGGAGATCCTGTTCCCCACCCTGAGCCACACAGGGCGGGTTGGATGGTGCTACATAATCTGCCTATAGGTCCATAAACCACCCCCTTCACTTAAATCATGTGACCATGGCACCCACAAAAGAAATGCACTATTCTGGGTGCATCATAGTCCATAAGGGCTAGATGTGACTGAGAAATACAGATGGACACAGGTGTATCCTAGGTGTGTCTACAGGAACTACCTATCACACACTAGCACTGATGGTGACCTGCAACATGGCCTATCTCAGCCATGCCAGGTGCTGCAGACCTGGTGCTGGGCGCCCCACCTCACCCTCAGAGTGAGCATAGTACCCCCACAATGTGATGGTCTGTAGCTACTCTGTGCCAGCGACACACACGGTCAGTTCCCCCTACCAGGCCTAGGTGCTGTGGGGGTGCCTACCCCATGTTGTGATCATCTGTAGACTGCTGATTTGCATGTGTAGTGCATCATGGGTACGGGTGGGTTAACCCTATCCTGGTAACCACAGCAGACAGTTTGTGTGGTGACCTGCAGTCCTTCTGTAGCCAGCCAGGTGCTTGCTAGCAGCTATAGAGATGTAGCCCACTGGTTACTTCACTGCCTGAGAAACCAGAGGTCTTGGGTTTGATCCCACCGTGGTGTTACTTGATAGGGCTGTTTGAGGCTTTTTTTTTTTAAATTTAAATTAGTGCTGCCATCAAAAACACACTCACAGTGCTGTAACCGTAAGGTGCCTCATAAGGCACCCCATAAAGCACCCTATAAGGCGCCCTATAAAGCACCTTATAAGGCGCCCTATAGGCAACATTATAGGGTGCCTTGGCGGACAGCGCACTTTATAATGTGCCCTCTGGAGTGCCTTATAGGGCGCCTTATGCGGCACCTTAGGTTATGCACTGCTAGGGTGTGTTTGCTGGCAGCACTAATTTAAAGTCAAAAAGAAAATGCCTCAGACAGCACTGATTTAAAGTAAAGGGTAATGCCTCAGACAGCCTTATTCATTAAACCCACTAGGGGATCAAACTCATGACCCCAGTACCATAAGTCAGTGTATGTGCTACACCTCTGGTCCTGTGTTTAAAAGTCAGCGCGCCTAATTAAGGTTAACGCGCGGTAACGTGCGCGGCTCCTTCTATTGCGTGATAATGTGCGTGGCGCACTTTATCGCGCGATAATGTGTGCGGCGCACTTTATCACGCGATAACGCGCGATTGCTACATTAAAACCGGAACGCCCACTCCTTTTATGGCATCCTGCACATTATCACTGGGGCGCACGTTAAGATGGTTTAGTAAACATACCCCTTTGTAATTGGTTACCAGAGAATGTAGTAAAAGCAGTTAGTGTAGCTGGATTTAAAAGAGGTTTGGACGAGTTCCTGGAAGAGAAGTCCATAAGTGTAGATCAAGGGAGAAGGGATGTCCAGAAGGCAAACCAAAACAAAAAAGAGAATGGAGGTAGACCAGGCCACAACTGAGTAGATATAATTGGGTCCTGAAATTTCAGCAGAAACTGCCCACTCGAAAGAGTTCTCACTGCTCATATACCAACTGCAGAGCAGCTTCAGTTTGTGTATTCTATTGTAGTGCAGATTTGTGGCTTTTGGTTTTGAGGAGAATGGGGACACATGACAAAATTCAAAGATAATAGTCACACAACATTGCTCCTGAGAAGCAAAAAGCCGCTATGATACAATTATTTCTACCTTTAAGAAATACAATTAGGGCAAAGATTGCATTTGGAGTTTAAACATGAAAAGCATGGAAGGCTAGATTTACTATGTGCTCTTCCATGTTGGTGTGCACTGATGCTGTGATTGTGTTTTATTTTATCACAGGCCCCATTTAATGCAATGGAACTAATAGCAAGCATTAACATGCTATCATGCTTTAGTAAATCTAGCCTGTTAAGGCAGGTCTCCTTTAGGTCAAAAGCTTTCTGGCAACAGGAATGAACTATTACAGTGGAAGTTACAACTGTGCAGGAAACTATACTGATAAATCAATGTCATCACAAGAAGACAGGATAATAATAAAATAAGTTCTGTGTAACATAGAAGCCAATTGAGACGCATCTGGGCACAGTCTGGTAAAGGACAGTGCTGTTAAAGGGTTTTACTCCTTCCTCGGCCTTCTAAGGATCCACTCCCCCTTTTTTTCCTTTTTCTATTACCATCTCCTGTTCCTTGTATCCATGGGTCATCTCCCCAGTGGATCCTCTCCCTCTTCTCAAACATTCATAATCTAGCAGGTCACACTATGGCTTCTTCCTCCCTTCTTCTGCCAGCTTTTGGGGGATGGAAGTTGTTCTGCACCTCCCCATCCTGTTCCTGCAGCAGCAGAAGGAAGGCAACTATCTGTGCTTGATGTGGTTATATCTTCAGCACATAAACCTGTTTCATGACTCCTCTCGATTGTGGTGAGTCTGACAGATAGAAGAAGAGACATGGGAGGCAGCACAAGTGGCCAGGCATCTCCTGGATAAATGAATTGGGAGAACTCCAATTACATAAATGGCAGGTCTAAATCTACCTGGGCACAGTTTGTCTGGTTAGACTTAGAAAGAGAATGTGAGTCGTAGGAATGGTATGGCTGAAATTTGGCATCAACTAACCCATAAATCGCTTCTTTATTTTGCTACTTGAAGAATGCATTTCATAAGAGTTTGACAATTTTATAGTGCAGTGTAAGTACAGTTCATTCTCTCTCAAGATTTGGAAGAATGTGCTCCACAGAGTGCACATTTCTAATGGGGTTCTTTATGACGTGTGAATGTGTTTGTCTGCTCAATCCCACCTACTCAGTCTGCAGTTTTTCTATCTCCAGCACTCAATCTACTCTTCCCTCAATGCCTCCCCTATCAAGCCTCAGTTGCAATAGTGCAAGCACTGCAGATGTGGATAACAACCCTAACACAGATGAAGGCCATGGTAAACATGTTTATGGTCCCACTGTGGCAGGAGATAAACCACAGAAATAATGAAGAAGTTACGAGAATTAACTACGGTTAATTGGACTTCTGCGGATAAGGAGGAGATAATGTACTGCTACTTTTATGCTACACAAAAACAAATACCACTTGCTCAAAAAAATCATGAAAAAGAAAATAAGAGCAGTAATAGCTGAGCACTATAATAGAAATTATTGGAAAATTTGTCTTGAGGAAATCTCTCGTGACAACTCTGCCTTTTTACTCAAATGAAGGTTTACTAATTTTAACCAGTGAGCTTTTATTAAAAATGTGCAAAAACACAACCTTGTGCCTTACACAAAATGTAGCTCAAAATTCATATGACAAGACACCTTTGTGTTAATCAGTAAAATCCATGCACTTATCTGAAGAATATCTCCAAATGTCCCAGACCCGTGCTTTTAGTTGAGCATTGATTCTTCAAAACTGCAGTGTTGAAATGCTCAACTTTAATCCTTCACATAAAGATGCGGTGTGAACAGCAATCAGTCGCAGAAAATGTGGTATCAACAGCAGACACAGTACTGCATTTAGGGCATACCAGCTATTGCTGCTACTTCAAGGCATCATCTTTACGGTTTTTGGAGCGTTAAAACAGGGTGTTCATAGCTGGTATGCTCTAAACACAGTACTGTGTCCGCTGTTGATACCGCATTTTCTGTGCTGATTGCTGTTCACACCGCATCTTTATGTGAAGGATTAAGGTTGAGCATTGCAACACTGCAGTTTGAAGAATAGATGCTCAGCTAAAAGCATGGGTCTGGGACATTTGGAAATTTTCTTCAGATAAGTGCATGGATTTTACTGATTAACACGGAGGTGTCTTGTCATGAATTTTGATTTAAATTTTCTGTAAGGCACTGGTTAAAATTCATAAACCTTCATTTGAGTAAAAAGGAAGAGTTGTCACAAGAGGAGTTTTCCTCAAGACAAATTTTCCAGCAATTTCTATTATAGTGCTCGGCTATTACTGCTTTTATGCTACAAGCGTTAGCAGTTAATTTGAGACTGAGACCCTACTCCCCATGCTCTGGCTTAGAAGTGAGGTTCACAACTGTCATGGTATGTGCTAAACTAATCCATTTGGAGAAACTGCCCTCAGCTACTTCCCCTCCTCCCCCTTCTCCTCCTCTTCACTCCCAGCTTTCTCCCTCTATCTCCGCTACCCTTTCTTCCTTTTCTATGATCTCTGAGGAGGAAACCACATACCTTTTTTCCTCCTCCAAACTCACTACCTACTCCTCTGATCCTATTTCCACCCGTCCCCTAAGCCCCATCTCCTTCACTATTGTCCCTTCCATCTCTCATATTCTCAACCTATCGCTCTCCACTACAACTGTCCCTACAGCCTTCAAGCATGCTGTAGTTACACCTCTCCTAAAGAAACCCTCACTAGATCCTACCTTTCCTATCAATCCATTTCCCTCCTCCCCTTTGTTTCTGAACTACTTGAACATGTGGTTCACCGCTATTGTCTCGACTTTCGCTTCTCTCAAGCCCTCCTGGATCCTTTCCAATCTGGCTTTTGTCCTTTACATTCTACTGAAACGGCTCTTGCCAAAGTCTCCTGTGACTTGTTCCCTGGCAAAATCCAAGGGCCTTTACTCACTCCTCATCCTTCTTGGTTTTAAGGGCTCTGCACTATCCTGGTTCTCTTCTTATCTCTCTCATCGCTCTTTCAGTGTGTTCTGGTGGATCCTCCTCTACAGCTAACCCACTCTCAGTTGATGTACCCCAAAGATCTGTCTTGGGTCCTCTCCTTTTCTCTCTCTCTATCCAGTCCCTTGGTGCATTCATTACTTCCTATGGCTTTCAGTACCATATTTATGCTGATGACTGTCAGATCTACCATGCTACACCTGAAATCTCTCTGGCAATCCAGGCCTGGATCTCTGCCTGCCTTTCTGACATTGCTACCTGGATGTCTCACTGCGCTTGAAATTGAACATGGCCAAAACTGAGCTTCTTATTTTTCCCCCTAAAACCTCCACTCCCCTTCCTCCTTTCTCATTCTCTGTGGATAACTCTCTACTACTCCATTTCCTGGGCTCGTAATCTTGGGGTTGTCTTTTGACTCCTCTCTCTCCTTCTCCACACACATCCATCTGATAGCTAAAACCTGCCATTTCTTTCTCTATAACATCAACAAAACCCGCCCATTCCTTTCTGAGCAGACTACTAAGACACTTATCCACTCTTTAGTCACCTCCCATCTTGATTATTGTTAACCTACTCCTTGCTGGTCTTCCTGTGAATCATCTCTCTCTCCTTCAATCTATTTAACACTCTGCTGCACAGCTAATCTTCTGCCAACCTCATTATGCTCATATTACCTCTCTTCTCAAGTCACTTCATTGGCTCCCTATCTATTTCCACATCTAGTTCAAAGTTCTACTGACCTACAGTATAAGTGCATTCACTCTGCAACTCCTCACTATTTTTCCTCTCTTAGCTCTCCCTATACCCAGGGCCAGCCCGTCCATTGAGCGAGAATGTTGTTCGCACAGGGTCCCGCGCGAACCACATTCTCACTCAATGGACTGCTGTAGAGGGAGCCGGGGAAGCCCGCGTGAAGCCCCAGCTCCTTCTGCCCAGCCTGCCAGGGTGAAGAGCCTTTACCTTCATGCTGGCGGCTGTTTCAATGAAGCCGCGAATGCCGGGAGAGGTTAAAGGGCATTGCCTTTAACCTTTCCCGGCATTCGTGGCTTCATTGAAACAGCCGCCAGCGGGAAGGTAAAGGTTCTTCACGCTGGCGGGCTGTGCAGAGGGAGCCGGGGCCTCGCGCGGGCTTCCCGGGCTCCCTCTGCAGCCCCTTAGACAGCGTGGGGCTCTTCGGGGGGGGGGGGGGCGGCTAGGACTGGATGGGCTATGTTGGGGGGGGGAAACATCCTGGAAATGGGGGTTGATGGGGGGGGGAGAAACGGACTGGAAATGGGCGTTGATGGGGGAGACTGAAAATGGGCTGGGATGGGGGAAACAGACTGGAAATGGGCTGTGATGGGGGGGGGGAACAGACTGGAAATGGGCTGTGATGTGGGGGAACAGACAGGAAATGGGCTGTGATGTGGGGGGGGGAGAACGGACTGGAAATGGGCTGTAATGGGGGGGAACGGACAAATTGGGCTGGGATGGGGGGAAACAGACTGGAAATGGGCTGTGGTGGGGGGGGAGAACAGACTGGAAATGGGCTGTGATGGGGGGAACGGACTACAATTGGGCTGTGATGGGGAGGACTGCAAATGGGCTGTGATGGTGGGGGGATAGGACTGCAAATGGGCTGTGATGGTGGGGGGAATGGACAAAATGGGCTGTGATGGGGGGAACTTGGACTGGAAATGGGCTGTGGTGGGGGGAGAACAGACTGGAAATGGGCTGTGATGGGGGGAACGGACTACAATTGGGCTGTGATGGGGAGGACTGCAAATGGGCTGTGATGGTGGGGGGATAGGACTGCAAATGGGCTGTGATGGTGGGGGGAATGGACAAAATGGGTTGTGATGGGGGGAACTTGGACTGGAAATGGGCTGATGAAGAGCTGGATTAGGACTGGAAATGGGCTTATGGGGGCTGGAATAGGGCGAAGTGGGCTGACGAGGGGGCTAGGATTGGAAATTAGCTGATGGGGGAGCGTGGAGGAAATGGGATGATGAGGGACTGGAATGGAACTGGAAAAGAGCATATGGGGGCTAGGACTGGAAATGGGCTGATGAGGAGCTAGGATAGGACTAGAAATGGGCTGATGGGGGAACGTAGACTGCAAATGGGTGATGGGCTGGAATAGGACACTGGAAATGGGCCGATGGGGGCTGGAATAGGACTGGAAGTGGGCTGATGGGAGTTGGAAAAGGGCTGGAAATGGGCTGATGGGGAGCTTGGAGTGGAAATGGGCTGATGGGGGGCTGGAATGGAACTGGAAAACAGCATATGGGAGGCTAGGACTGGAAATGGGCTGATTTGGAAGCTTGGGAGACTGGGACTAGAAGGGGGCAGATGCTGGGTGCGTCTAGAACTATAAAGGAGCTGATTTTGGGGGAGGACTAGAAAGGGATGGGAAATGAGAATGGAGAGGGGAAAAGATATTTTGTGTGGGAGGGAAGAAAGGTCTACGAAGGGCCGGGTATTGGAAGAGTAAGTGTAGATTGAGAATGGAAGGGTGAAATTTGAGTGGATGATAAAGCAATAAGGAAAGAAATGGAGGAAAGAGCAAAAGGGGAAAGATCAGTATGTTAAAGCAGATATAGAGAAAAATTTGGAAAAAAATCTAAAAGAGAAGAAAGGAAAATGGATAGCTCACAGAAGACACAAAGAAACCAGAAGAAAGTGACTGGAGCAATTGCAACTGAAAAGAAAATGCACAAGCAACAAAAGGTAGAAAAATACTTTTTTATTTTGAATTTATTAACTGGAATATATCAGCTCTGGGAAATGTGCATTGTTAACATCTTTTGTGTTTTGTTTAGTACAAGAGGAAATTAATTTATAGTTTTATTTCTCCAGTGTTGTTGTACATCCCAAGTTTGGCTTTTGGGGTTCCCAGTTTAATTATTGTCTTCCTATTTCTAAATTGTGATCCCTTGTTCTTTGGTGACGGTCTATATTCTGCATTTTAACCAAGCTGAGGTATTCTGTTCATGTAGTTTCTATTTGACCATGTCACTTGTTCTCTTTCCCCAGTAGGAGATGCATTGGTATTCTCTGAGATGTATTGGTTTAATATTTGCAGTGTTGCCTTTTGATAGGTAGGGTTTGGTGCTTTGTGAGTCCTGGCAGAGCTGTTATGATATGGTGGATTTGCTATGAGTTCTAAAAGGTCAGTGTTTATAGTACTTCCTAATGGGCCTGGCGGTTGGCACTGGAATATAGTAACGTAGAAATAGAAACATAGAAACATAGAAACATGATGACAGAAAAAGACCACAAGGCCCATCTAGTCTGTCCTTCCATAACAACAACTACAACAGTCCACTTTCTACCTTTAGAGATCCTCTGTGTTGGTCCCATGCTTTTTTGAATTCAGTTACTGTCCTCATCTCTACCACCTCCACTGGGAGACTATTCCATGGATCCACTACTCTTTCTGTAAAGAAATATTTCCGCATATCACTCCTGAATCTATCTCCCTTCACCCTCATCCCATGTCCCCTCGTAGCAGAACTTGCTTTCAATTGAAAGAGGCTCTCTCCCTGAACATTTATGCCACGGAGGTATTTAAACATCTCAATCATATCACCTCTATCCCGCCTTTCCTCTAAGGTGTACATATTAAGATCCTTAAGTCTGTCCTCATATGCTTTATAATGAAGCCCATTAATCATTTTAGTAGCAACCCTCTGCACCGACTCCATCCTGTTCACATCCTTTTGAAGGTGCGGTCTCCAGAATTGCACACCATACTCCAAATGAGGTTGCACCAAAGACTTATACAGAGGTATTATCACCTCCTTTTTTCTGCTAGCCATTCCTCTCCGTATGCACCCAAGCATCCTTCTAGCTTTTGCCGTCGCCTTTTCTACCTGTTTAGCTACTTTAAGATCATCAGACACAACCACGCCTAGGTCCCGCTCTTCTTTAGTGGACAAAAGTACTTCACCTCCTATACTGTATTGCTCCCTTGGATTGCTGCAGCCCAAATGCATGACCTTACATTTTTTAACATTAAATCCCAGCTGCCAAATTTTAGACCATTCTTCAAGCTTAGCTAGATCCCTCCTCATGTTATCTACACCTTCCTGGGTGTCTACTCTATTACAGATTTTGGTATCATCCGCAAAGAGGCAAACCTTACCCGACAGCCCTTCCGCTATATCACTAACAAAGATGTTAAAAAGAATCGGACCAAGGACAGATCCCTGGGGCACACCACTGGTAACATCCTTCTCCTCAGAGTGAGCTCCATTTACTTGTACTCTTTGTCGCCTCCCACCCAACCAATTTCTAACCCAAGCAATAACTTTAGGGTCCATCCCTAGGGTGCTCAGTTTGTTTATAATCGCCTGTGAGGAACGGTGTCAAAGGCTTTACTAAAATCTAAATACACCACATCTAGAGCTCTCCCTCGGTCCAACTCCCTGGTCACCCAGTCAAAGAAATCGATCAGATTTGTCTGACAAGACCTGCCTCTGGTGAATCCATGCTGCCTCAGATCCTGTAATCCGCCGGACTCCAGAAACCTCACTATTTTCTCTTTCAGCAGTGTTTCCAATAATTTACTCACCACTGAAGTTAAACTAACCGGCCTGTAGTTTTCAACCACATCCTTACTTCCGCTTTTGTGTAAAGGCACCACATGAGCCTCTCTCCAGTCCTTTGGCACCACTCCCGACTCCAACGAGGCATTGAAAAGGTCAGTCAGTGGAGTTGCTAGAACGTCCCCAAGTTCCCTCAGTATTCTAGGGTGTATCCCATCCGGTCCCATCGCTTTGTCTACTTTAAGTTGAGCTAGTTTCTCACGAACACAGTCTTCTGAAAATTGTTCAAGATGTCCCTCGCTTCTGTTCTTATTTGTGGGTGTTTTCTGAGGTCCTGCTCCTGGTTCTTCATCTGTGAACACAGAACAAAAATATTTGTTAAGCAATTCCGCTTTATCCTTATCAGCTTCTACATATTCCCCCCCTGCACCCTTGAGTCTGACAATACCACTTTTGCCCTTCCTCTTCTCACTAATATATCTGAAAAATGTCTTATCCCCCCATTTTATTGCATTGGCTATTTCCTCCTCCTTTTGAATCTTTGCCTTCTTGACTACTTTGCTAGCTTCTCTAAGTTTTTCCAAATACAGATGCCTGTCTTCCTCTCTCTGTGATCTCTTGTAGTTCATGAAGGCCTCCCTCTTTTTCTTCACTTTTTCAGCTACTTCCTTCGAAAACCATAGCGGTCTCCTGTTCCTTTTGCCTTTATTTACCATTTTAACAAAAAGGTTGGTTGCCTTTAAAATACCCCCTTTCAGTTTTGCCCACTGTTTTTCTACATCCCCCAGCTGTTCCCATCCCACTAACGACTCCCTGAGGTATTGGCCCATCTTCGCAAAGTTAGTCTTCCTAAAGTCTAAGATCTTCACCTTGGAATGGATTCTAACAGCCCTAGTCCTAATACTGAACCACACCATCTGGTGGTCACTGGATGCAAAATGATCTCCCACTACAACATCAGAAACACTCTCACCATTGGTAAGCACCAAGTCCAGTATGGCCCCTTCACGTGTGGGGTCTGTTACCAATTGCCTGAATAGTTCTCCCTGTAGAGAATCCAGGATCTCTTTACTTCTAGATGATACTGCAGCAGGAATGTGCCAATCAACATCTGGCATATTGAAATCTCCTAGCAGTAGCACTTCCCCTTTCCTAGCAATGCTGCGTATGTCTTCAATTAACTCTCTGTCCACCTCTTCCTCTTGTGAGGGAGGTCTGTATATCACACCAATGCAAATAGATTTCTCTTTCCCTCTTTCTAGTTTAACCCACAATGCCTCCTCTCTCCCTTTTAAGCTCTGTAATTCCAAAGCTTTAATAGTAGTTTTTACATATAGTGCCACTCCTCCTCCCCTTCTTCCTACCCTGTCCTTTCTGAATAAAGTATAGCCAGGTATAGTTACATCCCAGTCATGGTTTTCTGTGAACCATGTTTCTGTAACTGCCACTAAATCCAAGTCAGCCACTCCCACCAAAGCTTCAACTTCAGGGATCTTATTTCCCATGCTACGGGCATTAATACACACTGCTTTCCATGTGTTACCCCTGTTACCCATTTCCATAAAGGTATTTAATGTATCACCTACCTGGGGGCTTTCACTTACCTGGGGGCTTTCTTCACCCATCCCCAACGAATCTAGTTTAAAGCCCTCTTCAGTAGATTAGCCAGTCTACTAAAGAGGGCTTTAAACTAGATTCGTTGGGGATGGGTGAAGAAATCTATTAGTCTTTCTTTATCCAGACACTCATTAAGAAGCATGTTTACTAAAAATGCATGTTAACATTATGCAAATATTTATGCAAATGAGGCTCCCTATGCAAATGAGGCCCCGCAATTAATCTCCGCACATGGCCCCGCACCCCCCTTGGGCCACCCCTGCCTATACGCCTCCTCGGGAACTCCGGTCTTCTGGCAAATCGCTTCTATCTGTGCCCTTCTCATCTATTGCTAACTCCAGACTTCGCTCCTTTCACCTTGCTGCTCCTTATGCTTGGAACAAACTATCCAAGTCTGTATATCAAGCACCTTCTTTGGCCCTTTTCATATCGAAGCTGAAAATTCATTTCTTCGCTGCCGCTTTCTGATCTTGATTCACCTGATCTCCTTTGTGCTTCCTTATGTTCTCCCTAGATGTAGCCCATGTCTACAGCTACTGTGTTGTCTGTCTTGGCTAGATTGTAAGCTCTGATGAACAGGAACTGTCTTCTACATGTGTCTGTGCAGCGTTCTTCCCTCATTCTCAATAGCACCCCCAGCCTTAATTTCCCCCTCAGTCTCAGCAGCCTCTAGCTTCAATTTCTGTGCCTTTGTGTTTTGTGTGTGCGTGTATGTGTGTATGTGTGCGTGCATGTGCGAGTGAAACTTCTTTCAGAATCTGTAAGGAAAACAATGCGGGGACTTTGAACCTCTGGCTAGCAGTGTGATTGCCTATTGCTTGTCAACCATTTCAAAAGCTGATTGGTCAGCACTGATAAGAAGTAGAAACCTGGAGCAATAAGCATTTACAATTTTTTTTGTACACAGAATTGTTTTTATAACCAGTTTCATATATTTTCAATATTGTATATGTCTAGGATTTGAGTTCTGTGATTATATAATAAATGTTTCCAAAAACAGCTCAGTTGGCAAGATACTAGAGTGGTTTCAGCCAAAAGGGACAAACTTTTCCTGTGTGTAAAGCAATGTTATATTTGTTGAAATGGGAATTTTGACTAGTATCCACCCTGAATAGGCACAGATATATGCCACAATACACATACTTTTATCTGTGGGGCCGAGGAGGCAGAGTTCAGGAGTTTCCAGGGTAGGGTTAGGTCAAGGGAGGGAAGCACATGTGTAGTTTAGAAAAATATAAAAAAATGCATTTACTTTTTCCTTAACACAACAAAATACTTGTAGATAAAGCAGGCACAGCTCTGTTTGCATACTGTTTAGCAAGAATCAAAGAAAAAGCAGGCACGCACTTATAAGTAGCGATTTCAGAAAATGTGCTACTTAATATGTACAGTATATGCTGTGGCACAGAGAACATAAAAAGATAAGAAATGCCATGCTGGGTCAGACCAAGGTCCATCAAGCCCACTATCCTGTTTCCAACAGTGGCAATGCAGGTCACAAGTACCTGGCAGGTTCCCAAAAGGTACATAGATTCCATGCTGCTTGTCCCATGGTTAAGCAGTGAATTTCTCAGACCTCTTTAATAATGGCTTATGGACTTCCCCAAAACAAAAAAAAGAGAGCGAATGGAGGTAGGCCAGGCCACACTGAAAAGATATAAATGGGTTATATTTATTAAAATACTCGACTCAGCTAGGTTTTGGCAAACCAGCCTGCATCAGGGATCAGGATGGATATACAGCGAAAAGCTTAGCAAACAAGTGCAAGGCTGCTCGAGAAGGTAGGTAGACTTCAGTTCTAACTTTCTTCTAGCAGGAGGGGTGAAGATATGCAGAGGGAAGAAAAGGCAAGGAGAAATATCTAGCAGGCTATGAAGACAAATGCTCAAATTCTAGGGAATAAGATTGCAGACTTGCAAACCCCAGTACTAGAGGCAGATCTATATATTATGGCTGTCGTAGAAACATGATAAAATGAGTCTCATAAATACAATATGGCTTTATCAGACTATGATATTTTCAGGAAAGACAAGGAAGGCAGAAAAGGAAAAGGAAGGAGTAGCATTTTATGTAAACAATAATATTCAATTTACAAACTTGCTAGGGGCATGAAAATAAGAGCAGGCACTATGGGCAACCTAATGCGAAGGAGATTCCATTGGAGTGATGCGTAGATTTCCAGTGAAGACAGAAAAATTGCCTAGAAATCTTTATTGAAAGACATACAGTACATATAATTACAATGAAGTGGGAGACGCCACAGGGAGGAGACTAATCTGCATGATCTCAATTGACAGAGTGGAGGGGTAATTTAGTGGTTAGAACAGTGTCCTGGTGACCAAAAGACCAGGGTTTGATCCTTACTGGTAGTCTTTGGACAAATCACTTTACCTTCCATTACATTCTTGCCTGTTGTCCAGTTGTGAGCATCATCATTTTACGTTTGTTCAGGATCTGATGGTGTCCTACCATTAATCAGAATTTTGAACAGATACTGAAGTCTTTTGTACCCTGAAACTTAAGGGCATGTTTAGCATGCGGTAAAAAGGTATCGTGGGCATCCTTGCTAAAACTGCCACGCTAACCATGTAGCACGTGATGGAGTGGGGACTGGCTGGGTCAGGGGCAGGACAGCAAATTGCAGTTGGTGTGGATGATAGTAGCCCATGCTAACCGCCCTTGCTGCCCTTGGCATGGGTACTCTTAATGCCATCTCAGTAGCACCTTTGCACTGCGCTAACTGCAGGGAGACAGATGCACATGACTCCTGAAGTTAGCGGGGCCCTCCCCTGTGTTAATAAAGTGGCCCTCACGTGAGTTAGCAGCACAGACTTTAGTAAACGTCCCCCTTAAAGTGGTTGAAAGGGCTCTGCTGCATTAAGTACAATGACGTCCTTATTCCACAGTAGAAAGCTTTTAATCTGTTCTGCAGTAGTATATTTTTCATTAATTGCCTTTTTGATTGCAGTCGGCTACGGCTCTTATTTTGAATATATGCTTGCTTGGAATGAACATGTTGACGATGAGGATGTTCTGATCATTACATATGAAGACCTGAAAGAGGTGAGGGCCAAGACAATGATATTTTGCTGTTTTACTTATTTGACTACTTTTCTGGTAACATCAAGTTGAAAAGAAAAATATTACTGAGCAGGGACCACAGCAGTGGTCAAAAAAGCAAATAGAATGCTAGGGATTATACGGAAGGGATGGAAAATATAACAGAAAGCATTTTATTACTACAGATCCATGATGTGACCTCACCTTGAATATTCTACACTTCTGGTTACCCTCTAAAAGGATAAAGCAGAACTAGAAAAGCTACAGAGAAGGGCAACTGGAATGATAAAGGGGATGGAAGGGCTCCTTTGAAAATAAATGCCAGCAGGCTAGGCTCTTCAGTTTGGAGAATTCTTCATTGAGGAGAGAGATATGATAGAACTGGGCAATATTCAGCCTAAGGCAATCAGCATATTTTTAAACACCGGTCACCATGGCACAAAAGTCCAGATATACTCGTACTGCGGCATTATCCATGTAATGGGTGCCACTGAATATCTGGATTTTGCAGACATTATCTGGATAAGTACCAACATTATCCGGATTGCAGCAATTATTAGCCACTATCGAGATAGCTATCCAGATAGGCGTTAGGACAGCTTTTCAAGTATGCTAATTTATCTGGATGGTAGCTCTGAAAATCCATTTATTTTTCCCTCAGAGAATGGCCTGGAGGCTGTCAATCCGACTGTGTGCACACCTTGCAGAGTAGTTTTGCTTTCTGAGTTGTTTCAACCAACTTGGTTACCAGCTCCTCTGTTTTTTTTTTCTTGTAACTGGGCCTGAGACTGCAACTGGCCAGGATTTCATTTTGTTTGAACCTGTATTGAATGTTTTATGTTAATCTCTGCCTAATGTTTCACCTGATATTTTATTTTCCTGTAAATATTATTACATGCTACCTTATATTGTACAGTCAACAAAGCAGATGCTAGTAAACCTGCTTGCTGTTGAACACTGTCTTTTCTCTGGTGAATTCTGAGGGTGCAAGGGGGTGTATCATAGGCCTTAGCAGCAAGTGTTTCCTTTGATACAGGTCATCCATACGTCAGCTGGTACAAGTCCCAAAATCCTGGTTCCAGTTCCTGGAAGCCTAGTGATATTCAGGACCATAAAAATGGTTGTGCGAGTGGTGCGGACGCAAGCATACTTTAGTGGTAAAGAAAAACTATGCAGCCCCACAAGCTGTCTGGACCCTATTCCCCCTCCTGCCCTCCCCAAACATCCTGTGCTCTAAGAACGGGAGAGCTGGCAGGGGATGGGAGGGACGGAGTCTGGGTAGAGTGGGGGCGGGCCAGCCCGGCAGCATGTACAGAGCTGATTCAGGTCACGGCCCTGTACGCTCTGCCGGGCCCCTGGTGACCTGCTACTTATACCATCGCAAAGGTGCTTTAAGCAGCACTTTTGGGGCAAACGGGGCTGGGGAATGCCCCCCAGGTCTGGGCCCGGATGTGTGTGGGGGGGGGGGGGTCCCTGCCACCCGATCCAAGCCCCAGTTGGCAAGCTATGGCTCAGGCAGCAGGGAAGAGGGCGGGCAGAGCCAGGGCAGTCAAGGGATCCTGCAAGGAAGGCGTTTTGTTCCCGCAGGTCCAAAAGTGGGTCCAAATGGGCCCATCTTGCACGGGGCTGTCCGGAAGGCCCAGATGTGCCCCTAAGGGAATTGGGCTCCAGATCAACCAGTTCACTTTGGTCTGTTTATTCACACTTTCAAAAAAATATAACAGATTAGTAAAACAAGACTTTCCTTGACTAAATCCATGTTGGCTTTCTCCCATTAGACATGTTCAATAATTTTATTCTTTATAATGGTTTCTACAATTTTGACCGGCACTGATGTCAGGCTCAGAGGTCTGTAATTTTCCAGAGCCCCCCTAGAACCTTTGTTAAAAATCAGCGTTACATTGGCAATTCCCAAATCTTCAGGTACTATAGATAATTTTAATGATAGTTCACAGATTACTAATAGTAGGTCTGCAATCTCACCTTTCAGTTCTTTCAACATTCTTGGATGTATACCATCTGGTCCAGTGATTTACTATTCTTTAGTTTATCAAATACTTGTAATAAATCGGAAATTAGAAAAACTATAGAGAAGAGCCACCAAAATGGTAAAGAAGATGGAAGGATACCGCTATTAGAAAAGGCTTAAAAGGTTAGGGCTTATCAACTTGGAAAAGAGACTGCTGAGGGGAGATATGATAGAGGTCTATAAATGAATGAATGGAATGGAATGGGTAAATGTAGACCATAAAGTAGAAAGACTAGGGGACATGCAATAAAGCTGCAATGTAACTCATTTAAGATTAACAAGAGAAAATATTTTTTGCTCAATGCATAATCAAACTCTGGAATTCATTACTGGAGGATGTTGTAACAACTGTTAGTGTAGCTGGGTTTAAAAAAGGTTTAAAGGTTTCCTGGAAGAAAGGTCCATAAACCATCATTAAAGAGGACCCAGGAAATCCAGTTCTTGCCACGGGACAAGCATTGTGAAACCTGTGTGACTTTTGGGAACCTAAACAGTACAGAACAGGTGCATCAACGTGGAAGTAAAATGCTTTATTACAAAAACCCCAATGCATTTTAGCTGGAAGCCTTCTTCAGAGCGTATTCACATCAAAAAATGATACATAATAAGAATAAAATAATTATAAAAACAGCTCATATAAAAAAACAATAAAAAAACTCAAATTAATTATAAAACTTAAAACAAAGAAAACAGACACAAGTGAATAAAATGTTGTTGTTGTTGTTGTTGTTAAGTGCCGTTGAGTCGGAGTCAACTCATGGCAACCCTCTGGATAGCTATCCTAAATTGTGTACGGTCTTCAGTCAGGCAGCTCATTGATGACAGACTGGTACCCGTAGCTGCTGTTATTGTATTGATTCATCTCATTGCTGGCCTTCCTCTTTTGCGTTGACCTTCTATCTTGCCAAGCATGATGTCTTTCTCTAATGATCTCTCTCTTCGCATGATGTGTCCAAAGTATGAAAGTCGAAGTCTTGTCATCTGAGCTTCTAAAGAAAGCTTAGGTTTGATCTCCTCTAGTACCAACTGGTTTGTTCTTCGGGCAGTCCATGGCATACACAGTATTCGCCGCCAGCACCATAATTCAAAGCCATCAGGTTTCTTCCTGTCTATCGTTTTTACTGTCCAGCTTTCACATCCATATGATGTTATTGAAAATACCATGGCTTGAAGAAGTCGAATCTTTGTATGGAGAGAGACATCTCTGCTCTTGAGAATCTTATCTAGGTCTTTCACAGCCATTCTGCCAAGAGCAATGCGTCATCCTTGAGTGCATGTTGCTTCTTTATTGGTAGTTGATCCAAGTAGGTTAAAGTTGTTCACGATTTCAATTTCTTCTCCTTCAACGATGAACCTGTTGATTATGCCAGTTGTCATGATCTTTATCTTCTTTACATTGAGATGCAGACCCGTTTTGAGACTATGTTCTTTGATTGTGAGAAGCAAATGTTTCAGATCATCTTCACTTTCAGCCAGTAATGTGGTATCATCAGCATAGCGAAGGTTATTGATGAGTCTTCCACCAATCTT
This sequence comes from Ichthyophis bannanicus, assembly GCA_033557465.1. Taxonomy (NCBI): domain Eukaryota; kingdom Metazoa; phylum Chordata; class Amphibia; order Gymnophiona; family Ichthyophiidae; genus Ichthyophis; species Ichthyophis bannanicus. The sequence goes on from CM066033.1 coordinate 494,694,121, forward strand.
CACACCTCTGTTGTCTTCATAAAATCCTGCTTCTCTGATGATTTCTTCTGCATATAAATTAAACAGGTAGGGGGAAAGCATGCAGCCTTATCTTACGCCTTTGCTTATTTTAAACCATTCTGTTTCTCCTTGTTCCATTTGAACTGTTGCTTCTTGATCAATGTACAGATTATGCAAAAGAACAATCAGGTGTTCTGGTTTACCCATGCTTCTTAATGTGGCCCAGAGTTTCTCATGGTTTACACAGTCAAAAGTCTTGCTATAGTCGATAAAGCAAAAATAGATATCCTTTTGGTATTCTTTAGTCTTTTCAAGGATCCATCTCACATCTGCAATGATGTCTCTTGTTCCTCACCCTTTTCTGAACCCTACTTGTACTTCAGGTAGTTCTTGTTCCAGGTATGGTTGTAGTCTCTTTTTAATAATCTTCAGTAGAATCTTGCTGGCATGTGGGATTAGAGCGATTGTGCGATAATTTCCACAGTCATTTGGATCACCTTTCTTTAGTATTGGTATAAACACAGATCTTTTCCAGTCAGTTGGCCATGATGTTGTCTTCCATATTTCTTGGCATAGCCTTGTAATACGGTTACAGCTGCATCAGATTGCTGTAATACCTCTATGGGAATGCTATCAATGCCTGGTGCTTTGTTCTTTGATAAGGCTTTCAATGCTGCTTCAACATCTTCTTTCATCACCAATGGTTCCCGATCATAAGGTACAGGTTGAAATGGCTGTTGGTCCACTTGATCTTTATCATATAAAAACTCTGTATATTCCTTCCACCTTTTCTTGATCTTCTCAGCATCATTCAACATAGAACCTTGAGCATCTTGTAACATTCCAATTCGAGGCTGGAACTTTTTCTTTCTCCAGGACCAAGCAGGAAGTCAGTCCTCACATATGGGTGTCATCGGCGCCGATGAAGCCCCAGCGGAGCATTTCCCCAGCTTTCTATGAAAGTCTTTGGGAATGCAGGCACGCATGCGCGGTTCCCTTCCCGCCTAAAGGTGCCATCTTACCTCAGTCTCTTTTTTTCCGAGAAGCCCACCGGACGTGTGTCCTGTCATCCCGGATAAAAGTTGATTTTTTTCGGCGATTCTCGCTATTTTTTCTCCCAGTTCGACGCCGGTTCCCCTCCCGCCGGGTTCGGTACACCGGTATCGAGCCCGATTCTTCTTTTTCGGTTTTTGCCCTTCGTGGCTGGCGTTCGCGCCCTTTTTTGTTTTTTCCCTGGAAGGCTGGTCCTTTGACCTCGCGGGGACTCTTTTTTCCCTGATGGCTTCCAGTGGTTTCATGAAGTGTGATCGGTGTAAGAAATTAATGTCTCTCACCGACACACACGACTGCTGCCTTCGGTGCCTCGGTCCTGATCACGACCCTAAGTCGTGTGGACCATGTGGGAAGATGTCTTCCAAGGCACTCCGAAGTCGCCAGCAGCAGAAAGAAAGGCTTTTCTCGGACTCAGCCTCCGGCCGGGCCCGGACCTCGTCTGAGGCCTCGACATCTCGGGATTCAGATCCCGAGCGCCTTCGAAGCGCCTCGGACAGGGGGTCCCCCGATCGGGAACGCAAGAGGAAGAAGCGGCTCACGAGGGCGTCATCGGAGGAGGTCCCTGGCTCCTCGAGGGCCAGGTCTAAGACCCCCGACCGTCGCCCCGGGCCTGTGGAACAAGAGAAGCCTGCCAAAGTTCCTCGCGTGGAGCCGGAGTCTGCTGGACACGTAAGCCTCATAGTCCTCGAGGACTCTTCTCCCAGAGAGCCGACGTCGGGCCCGGCGCCGCCGGGGCCCAAGTCGGTGGCTGCTGCGTCTCCAGAGCTGAGTCTCAGGATGACAGCCTTGGAGAGCAGACTGTCTGCCTTCATGGAGCAGCAGCGGGCACTGATGGCCATCCTATCTGGTGCATCTTCCCCGACCACCGGGACATCGACCTCGAAGTCGACCCCGGAGACCGAGCTGATACTCGAGTCCATCATGGCTCGAAGTCGACCTCGGTCGAGGTCTCCCTCGACCTCCCGCTCGGGACCGAGGGCGTCGATGCCGGTGCCTCCGGCGTCGGGGCGGGTGCTCCACGGCCCCGCGGGGTCGGACCCTGACTCCTCGTCGGACGAGTCCGCCTGGGAGACGGAGGATGAGGAGTCTCCCGATACGTTCAAGACTCGGTGCGTCCCGTTGGACTCACCGCAGTCTGAGCCCCGGAGTAGATCCCCTCAGGAGGATACTCGGTTCTCGGAGTTCGTCCGGGATATGGCCACTGCCTTGGTTATTCTGGCGGACCCCGAGGAAGACAAACAAGAGAGCGAGCAGGATAAGGGTCACTTGCACTTTATTAAATGAACAAACCCCGACGCGTTTCGGCAGGTGCCTTCATCAGGGGGCTAAAAGGACTGCAAACCAAATAAAAACAATAACAACAAATCAATAAATAAATACTAAAAAAATTATAATGATAAATATGAACATAAATATATGATCACAAGTAAAATAAGTTATATTTACACTTTGTACTCTAAGAACATAAGAACATAAGATATGCCATACTGGGTCAGACCAAGGTCCATCAAGCCCAGTATTCTGTTTCCAACAGTGGCCAATCTAGGTCATATGTACCTAGCAGTTTCCCCAAGAGACACAAGTTCCACAATGCTTGTACTGGGTCAAGCATTGATATCTTCGGTCACTTCTTAATAATGGTATATGGACCTTTCCTCCAGGAACTTGTCCAAACCTTTTTTAAACCCAGCTACACTAACAGCCTTTACTACATCCTCCGGTAACAAATTCCAGAGTTTGATTACACGTTGAGTGAAAAAATATTTTCTTTTATTAGTCTTAAATAGTTTACCCTGTAGCTTCATTGCATGTCCCCTAGTCTTTCTATATTCTGATAAGGTAAACAATCAATCTACGTTTACCCGTTCCACTCCGTTCATTAATTTATAGACTTCTATCATATCTCCCCTCAGCCGTCTCTTTTCCAGGTTAAAGAGCCCTAACCTTTTTAGCCTTTCTTCATAGGAGTATCTTTCCATCCCCTTCACCATTTTGGTGGCTCTTCTCTGTACCTTTTCTAAAATCGCTATATCCTTTTTAAGATACGGCGACCAGAATTGCACACAATATTCAAGGTGCGGTCTCACCATGGAACGATATAGAGGCATTATAATATCTTTTGTTTTATTTTCCATTCCTTTCCTTATCATACCTAGCATTCTATTTGCTCTCTTGGCCGCCGCTGCACACTGGGCCGAGGGTTTTAACATGGTATCCACAATGACACCTAAATCTTTTTCCTGGGTGGTGGTTCCTAATGTGGAACCTTGCATTGTGTAACCCCTAGGTGCATAATCTTGCACTTGTCCACATTAAATTTCATCTGCCATTTTGATGCCCAGTCTTCCAATTTATCAAGATCCTCTTGCAATTTTTCACAATCCTCTTGGGTTTTAACAACTTTAAATAGTTTTGTGTCATCTGCAAATTTGATAACCTCACTCGTTATTCCACTTTCCAGGTCATTTATGAATATATCAAAAAGCAGCGGACCCAGCACAGATCCCTGGGGTACACCACTATTCACCTTTCTCCATTGGGAAAATTGGCCATTTAGCCCTACCCTCTGCTTTCTATCTTTTAACCAGTTCCTGATCCACAATAGTACACTGCCTGCTATCCCACGATTCTTTAGTTTTGCCAAAAGTCTCTGATGAGGGACCTTGTCAAAGGCTTTCTGAAAGTCCAGATATACAATATCAACCGACTCACCTTTGTCCACCTGTTTATTCACTCCTTCAAAAAAACATAACAGATTAGTAAGACAAGATCTTCCTTGTCTAAAGCCATGTTGGCTGTCTCCCATTAGGTTGTGACTATCTATATGCTGAGTAATTTTATTCTTTATGATGGTTTCTACCATTTTTCCCGGTACTGACGTCAGGCTCACCGGTCTGTAGTTTCCCGGATCACCCCTGGAACCCTTTTTAAAAATTGGTCACGCATAAAAATGTGTGACCAATAATACAATAGATAGTGCTGAAAGAACAATAAATACATTAAAATACAAAACCGTACCACGAGTAATGTTATATATGTTGTCATGTGTCCTTGTAAGCTTTTGTATGTTGGGAAAACTACTCGTCCTATTAAGACGCGTATTATTGAACATAAGAGTTGTTTAAGTAGACGGGTGGTAGATAAACCCTTAGTTCAGCATTGGATTAGTAAAGGCCATTTAGTTTCTGATCTCAAGTTTTTTGTTATTAAGGTTGTGCATCCACATTGGCGAGGGGGTAACTTGGATCAGATTCTTCTTAGATTAGAGCAACGGTACATTTATGAGCTACAGTCTCTTGAACCATTTGGTCTTAATCAAAAATTCAATTTGTCTGTGTTTTTATGACCAGTTTCTTTTGTACAATTATAGAAGTTTTTTCCTTTTCTGGTGGAAATTGGTATTTCGTACTTTTCACGTATGCCTTGCATTACTCCATATATAATTTGTGTGGCATTGCTTTTTTATTTGTTTTTACTTGTATTAAGGTTTTAATATTTGTACTTTTCCTTTTGGTTTGTTATTAGGGTTGTATTTAATAATTATGACTAGTTGGACCCACACATCGTTGTTTACTCTTTGGTTTTATTACTAGCCAGATATAGTATTGTTTTTTATTTATTTATTTGGTGTAATATGCTCCTTGTGCTATATGCTGGCAATTTTAATGTATAATTTTAGAAGCGTTGTTTTTTCATTCATTCTTTCCATGTTCTAGATTGGTTTCTTGTAGCCTTTTGTATGCTCTGTACCATTTCTTACATACTCTTCATGGCTATTTGTTCTTTGACCTTTTAAACGCGCCAAATTCAGCGTTTCATTCAAGGCTGTTTCGGCTCGCTATGCTATTGCTGAAGGTACGTGTGGCTTCTGTTTTCTTTGTGCAAGAAGTATTGTTTTTATGTTTGCCTTCTTCTTCTTTTCATTTGCCTTTTGCATTGATTGTTAGTTACTTTACATTTCAGGTTTAGTTGCCATGAGGGTATAGATTTTTATTCCATAGATTGGTCAGCGATTTTTTGCTTACATGCTTTTAAAGTGCGCCATTTTTAAATCCCCCCTTTTTACATAGTGCAATAGTTGCATTTTTTCAATTTTGCATCTACAGTTATTAGCACATTTTGTTCTGAGTCAGATGTTGAGTAACAGTCCTTTGTAGCCTTAATGTATGCTTTGCACTATCTTTTTTCTATTCTTCATGGTTTGCTCATCCTTATTGCATTAAGGTTTTTACCGCGAGCATGGCTACACTGTTTCATGCGTTCGGGTTGCATTCAGCAATCATGATAAGATACACTCATATATTGTTGATTTTTAATTACAAGCTAGTTATAGCATTAGACTTTTGAATCACCTGGTGCCATTACGTTTTTTAATACATATGCATATATGCTAAATTTAGTCTTGTGACTTTTTAAACGCGCCAAAATTCAGCGTTTCATTCAAGGCTGTTTCAGCTCTTTATGCTGTTGCTGAAGGTACGTGTGTCTCCTGATCTCTTCGTGCAAGAAGTAGTGTTTTCATGTTTGCCTTTTTCTTCTTCTTTTCATTTGCCTTTTGCATTGATTGATAGTTACTTTACATTTCAGGTTTAGCTGCTATGAGGGTATATATATATTTTTTTTTATTTTATAGGTTGGTCAGCGATTTTTTGCTTACAAGCTTTTAAAGCACGGCATTCTTAAATCCCCCTTTTTACATAGTGCAATGTTATTAGTACATTTTGTTCTGAGTCAGATGTTGAGCAACTAGTTTTTTGCAGCCTTATTGTATGCTTTGCACTATTTTTCCCATATTCTTCATGGTATTGCTCATTTTTGTCTTTCCTGCGTTAAGGTTTTTACCGCGAGCATGGCTACACTATTTCATACGTTCGGGTTGCATTCAGCAATCACGATAAGATACACTCATATATTGTTGATTTTTAATTACAAGCTAGATATAGCATTAGACTTTTGAATCACCTGGTGCCATTATGTTTTTTAATACATATGCATATATGTTAAATTTAGTCTTGTGACTTTCTAAACGCGCTAAATTCAGCGTTTCATTTAAGGCTGTTTCAGCTTTTTATGCCATTTGAAGGTAACCGTGCCTTCTGATTTCATTCTCATATGAGTAGTCATGTTTTTATTTCTGCAGCCTTAATGTATGTTCTGTACCATTTTTCTTATATTTTTCGTGGTATTGCTTATTATTTTTGTTTTTACTTCATTAAGGTCTTACTGCGAGTATGGCTATACTATTTTATAAGTTCGGTCTGTAAGCTAGGTTACATCTAGCAATCATGATAAGATTTACCCACACAATTTTCTGTGGTTTTAATTATAAGCCAGACATAGCATTAAGCTTTTGAATCACCTGGTGCTATTACATTTTTTAATGAATATGCACATATGCTAATATTTAGTCATCTGACCTCTAAACGCGCCAAATTTAACGTTTCATTTTAAGGCTGTTTTAGCTCCTTATGCCATTGCTGAAGGTACGAGTGTCTTCTTTCTTTTTTGCTTCTTGCATGGGCTGTCTACAATTTTTGTTTCGTTTTCCTGGCGTCAGTTGCTATGGGGGTTTACTTTTTACCTTATGTATTGGTCAGAGTTTTAAAAAATTTTTCTCACTCAGTGCATGGTTTGCATCTACTTTGTTCTGAGATATTAATACACTTATTTATTTTTTAGTGTGTTAAATTCTGCCCCTATGTTATAGCTCAATGTATTGGCATTTTTAAATAGTGCCTGGTCTCGTGGGGTTATTATACAGATGTCCAATTGTCTATATACCTATTGGCATTTACTGGTTTTATTTTGTGTTACCTTATGTGATTATTTTATAATTATTTTATTTATTACCATTTTGGTTCCTTTGAGCCTTAAGTTGGTTTTCTTTAAAAAAAATTTATTTTAACAATGTTATTAAGTATTTAGTGTTTTATTTGTGATGTTTTTTGGATGTTTTTAATTCCAATAATGATGTATTTGAGTATTTAGGGGTCTGTTTACTAAACGGCGCACATGTACGGGGCGCACATGAGCGCTCTAAAAGATGTATTTAAGTGCTCTTAAGCGCCCCGTACGAGTGCGCGGCACATTAACGGGTCCCGCAAGCGTGCGCCGACAACGCGCACATTTGCGGGGCGGTAATGTGCGAAAGAGGCGTGCCAAGGCGAAATGAGGGCGGTGGAAGGCCCCCTAGGGGCGGAGAGACGGGGTCAGTGGGCGGAATGTGGGAGGGGAGAGACTCGCCGCACAGGAGCGTGCCCGAATCTGCAAAGAAATTTACCGCCAGTGAAACACTCGCGTTAGAGGTGCTGTGCAGGGAAAAGAAACCGTTTCCGTCAGCAATGTGCAGCACAATAGTGGAAGCCCAAAGACCGTGAGCAGTGTGATCTATGTGCACAGATCAAACGCCGTAATGTCACAGGGCACTAACCACACGGGCGCCGCGCACCTTAGCGCATCTGTCAATCACAGCTTCTGTTCTTCACGACGGAACGCCCACTCCTTATACGGCACCCGCTCGGTACCGCGGACCGCACAACACCGGCCTTTTAGTAAACAGACCCCTAAGTGTCTTAGATTTGCTGTACTTATTGGTTTTTATAATAGTTATCATACTCTTTAATGTTTTATTTTAAATGTTTTTGTTACACTATTTATATATTATATTATTTTTGGTCTGGGTTTCTCATTTTCCTTTTCTTTTCACTGTTTATTAATTTGAAGTCATATGCGGTTTTGTATTTTAATGTATTTATTGTTCTTTCAGCACTATCTATTGTATTATTGGTCACACATTTTTATGCGTTGCATTTAATGCATGACTAGAGTACAACGTGTAAGTATAACTTATTTTACTTGTGATCATATATTTATGTTCATATTTATCATTATAATTTTTTTAGTATTTATTTATTGATTTGTTATTGTTTTTATTTGGTTTGCAGTCCTTTTAGCCCCCTGATGAAGGCACCTGCCGAAACGCGTCGGGGTTTGTTCATTTAATAAAGTGCAAGTGACCCTTATCCTGCTCGCTCTCTTGTTTGTTTTGGACTCTCTGCAAGTTAGTGCTCTTTTTTGTGTCGTTTGGACCCCGAGGAAGAGCCTCGAGTTGAAGAGCTCGAGGCCCTGCAGTATGACTCTCCTCTGAAGGAGGCCTTTACTGTCCCGGTTCCTCCGATGCTGGAACGGCTCCTTTTCCGGATGTGGGAGGCACCGGCCTCGGTGCCGGTTTTAAGCAAGCGAGTCGACTCGATCTATCGACTCAGAAAGAGCCCTGGCTTTCAAAAGGCACAGCTACCACACCATTCCATGGTTGTGGAATCGGCCATGCATCGTCTGAAGAACCAGAAGATACACTCCGCGGTGCCCCCCAGCAGGGAGGCCCGAAACCTCGATGGCGTCGGTAGAAAGTGCTTCCAGGGCTCGATGCTTGCTTGCTGTGTCCAGTCTTACCAGCTGTACATGGGCATGTACTTGCGGGACCTGGCCAAGGAGTTGGCCGGGTTCTCTGCTGGACTCTCCGGGGAACCCTTGCAGAGATTCAAGGCCTTGTCTTCGCAGATTCGGGACTGCTCAAAGTTCATGTCCTGCGCCGCCTACGATGGCTTCGAGGCTTCGGCCCGAGTTGTGGCAGCCGGCATCACGGCTCGACGCCAGGCATGGCTGCAGTCATCGGACCTCGAGCCATGGGTTCAGGACAAGTTGGTCGATGTCCCTTGCCGAGTTGAAAACCTTTTTGGCAAGCCCATGACTGAGAAGGCCGCCCAGCTCGAAACAGAGCACCTTACCCGGACAAGGCTGTCTAGAAAGACCTCTGCCCCTACTCATAAAAAGAAGGGCTCGGGTAAAAAGCTCTTTTACCCGAGGAAGGGCACTGCCTACAAACAGTACCCTCAGTATCAGGCTGCCCAAGCTGCACCCCAGGGTCAGCAAGCCAAGGGGCAGGGTATTGGGCCCCGTAGGCAGAGGACCCCCAAGCCTCTGGCCCCTGCTCCCACTCAGCAGGATGGGGGGTTTTGACTCCTTGAGCGTAGCCTCTCCATCCCTGCTCTCCCAACCCTGCACAGGAGGTCGCCTCGCCCTCTTTGCCCACCAGTGGCCCCTCATCACGGGGGACAGTTGGGTGTTGGACATAGTCCACAGAGGCTATGCCCTGCATTTTCACCAACTGCCTCCTCCATACTTTCCAGGGGAGCCTCCCAGGCCTCCCCTGCACACAGACCTTCTCCTTCAAGAGCTTCAGGGTCTGTTGGTGGACAGGGCGGTGGAGCCTGTGCCTCCCCACTTGCACGGTCATGGATTCTACTCCAGGTATTTCCTGGTACCCAAAAGAACCGGTGGCCTTCGACCCATTCTGGATCTCAGAAACCTCAACAAGTTCCTCGAGAAAGAAAAGTTCAAGATGCTTACTCTTGGAACACTTCTGCCCTACCTCCAGCAGAGAGATTGGCTATGCTCCTTAGATCTAAAGGATGCGTACACTCACATCCTCATTCATCCAGACCACAGAAAGTACCTCAGGTTCATTGTGGGGGGAAACCATTATCAGTACAGAGTACTGCCTTTTGGCCTCACCTCCGCTCCCAGAGTCTTTACCAAATGCCTGGCAGTGGTGGCGGCCTACCTGAGAAATCAGGGAATCTTTGTCTTCCCCTATCTGGACGACTGGCTCATCAGGGGTCAGACGTGCCAGGAGGCCAGACAAGCCACCCTCAGAACTATTGCCCTTCTTCAAAGCCTGGGGTTTGTAATAAACTTCGCAAAGTCCACTTTGCTCCCCTCCCAGAACTTGGAGTTCATAGGAGCAAGGCTGGACTCCCTGCTAGCAAAGGCTTTCTTGCCAACAGACAGAGCCCAACGACTGATAAACTTAGCAAACCAGTTTCTCAGCAAGTCTCTGGTCTCCGCCAGACTCTACCTAAGGCTGCTTGGCCACATGGCTTCGACAGTGCATGTGACCCCCAATGCCAGGCTCCATATGAGACCTGCACAGTGGTGCCTTTGGACTCAGTGGTCACAGGCCACAGGCAGCCTCAGAGACAGGATAAGGGTGTCCAGACAATTTCTGAACTCCCTCAACTGGTGGCTGCACCCATCCAATCTACTAAAATGGGTGCCTTTTCAGATTCCTGGGTACACGGTGGTACTGACCACAGACGCCTCCCTGCAAGGCTGGGGAGCTCATTGTCTAGGCAAGTGCACCCAGGGCCTGTGGTCTCCTTGGGAAGCTGCACAGCAGATCAATCTCCTCGAACTCAGAGCTATTCGATTAGCACTCAAAGCTTTCTCTCCTGCCCTGGCTCATCAATCTGTCCTGGTTCAGACAGACAACCAAGTAGCCATGTTTTATGTGAACAAACAGGGTGGGACTGGGTCCAGAATCCTTTGTTGGGAGGCTCAGGACCTTTGTTCATTTGCCCTCAAGCACAACATGCTCCTCAAGGCTGTGTACCTTCCAGGCCAGGACAGCTACCTGGCCGACAGGTTGAGCAGAATTCTGCATCCCCACGAGTGTCAGCTGCATCCTTCAGTAGTTCAGAGGATCTTCCTAAAATGGGGTCTCCCTTTGGTGGATCTCTTTGCCAGCCCAATGAACAATCAACTGCCAAAATTCTGCTCCAGGCAACCGCATCCTCTGAGAATAGCAGCAGATGCTTTTCTGATTCCATGGTCTCAGGGCCTCCTGTATGCGTTTCCTCCCACGCCCTTGGTGGCCTGAACTCTCTTCAAAATTCTTCAGGACAAGGCCTCGGTCCTGCTGGTGGCTCCCAGGTGGCCAAGACAGACTTGGTTTCCTCTTCTGCTTCAACAGGCGGTGGATCCCCCACTGCCTCTGGGGTTGCAACCCGACCTTCTCTCACAGGAGCTGGGTTCCCTTCTGCACCCCAATCTCAAAGCTCTCAATTTGATGGCCTGGAGGCTGCAAGGGTAGTTTTGGCTCCCTGGGGCCTACCTCAGGAAGTTGAGGAGGTTGTCCTAGCCTCTAGAAAACAGTCCACTAGGAAAACCTATGCTCTCAAATGGAAAAGGTTTTCTGTGTGGTGTCAGCTACGTACAGAGGATCCTTTCTCCTGTACTGTGCCAGTAGTGCTTCAGTACTTACTGCACTTATCAAATCAGGTACTTAAGTCCAATTCTGTTCGGGTCCACCTCTCAGCTCTAGCAGCTCACCACTCACTGGTGGAGGGACATTCTCTGTCAGGTCACGCCTTGGTGTCCCGCTTTCTCAGGGGCTTGCTTTTGCTCAAGCCTCCAATCCGTCTTCCTGCCCCTGAGTGGGAGTTGAATGTGGTCTTGCAGCAACTGACTCGCCCACCTTTTGAGCCAATGGCTACTTGTCCACTACGCTTCCTGTCCTGGAAGACACTCTTCCTGATAGCCCTTACCTCGGCTAGGCGAGTGAGTGAGCTTCAGGCCCTGGTCTGTGATAGGCCTTACACCAGGATTTATAGGAACAGGGTAGTCCTCAGGACTCATCCCAAGTTCCTCCCAAAGGTTGTCTCCTCTTTTCACCTCAATCAGGAGGTGGTTCTTCCAACATTCTTCCCTAGGCCTCATGCAAGCCAGGCTGAAGCAGTCCTGCATACCCTGGACTGTAGGAGGGCCTTATCCTTCTACCTTGACCATACGCAGGGGCATAGGAGGGCTACTCAGCTCTTCGTATCCTTTGACCCCAATAACTTGGGGTTGGCTGTGTCTAAGCGTACCTTGTCCATCTGGGTGGCTGACTGTATCACCTGGGCTTACAAGGCGGCTGACCTTCCTTTGCAGGGTCGGGTCACGGCCCATCGTGTCAGGGCAATGGCTGCCTCAGTGGCTCATCTCCGCTCTGTGCCCTTGGTAGACATCTGCAGGGCTGCAACTTGGTCTTCAAGCCAGACTTTTGCGGCCCATTACTGTCTGGAGAGGGAGTCCCGTAGGGACAGTGCTTTTGGCTAGGCAGTACTCCGGAATCTCTTTGAGGTTTAGGCAACTCCTGCCCTCCTGCCCTCTGTTGGGCTACCGGTGGAGGTTGTGTCCTTGAAAAGCCTTTCTTTGCTGCTGAGACTAGAGGGAGTACTCTTGTTCAGCCTGGGTTCCTCGGTAGCCCAGAGCTAGGGAGTCACCCATATGTGAGGACTGACTTCCTGCTTGGTCCTGGAGAAAGAGTAGTTACTCACCTGTAACAGGTGTTCTCCAGGAGCAGCAGGAATCAGTCCTCACAACCCTCCCTCCTCCCCTGGGATTTGCAGTTGTAGATAGTTTATTTTTTCATTTTTGTGTGCTGTTCTTAGCTATGTCATTTGACTGAGGTAAGATGGCACCTTTAGGCGGGAAGGGAACCGCGCATGCATGCCTGCATTCCCAAAGGCTTTCATAGAAAGCTGGGGAAATGCTCCGCTGGGGCTTCATCGGCGCCGATGACAGCCATATGTGAGGACTGATTCCTGCTGCTCCTGGAGAACACCTGTTACAGGTGAGTAACTACTCTTTAACTCTCGTAGCTTTAGGAAAGCTGATCTTGTTCTTCCTCTAATAGCTTCTGCTTCTATTTCCTTGCATGCGTCATTGTAGTACTTTTCCTTGTCCTTTTTTGCTGCACGTTGGAAATCTCTGTTGAGTTCTGCGATCGTCTTTCTTTCTCCTCTGGCTTTAGCTTCTCTGCATTTCTGGGCAATTTTCAGAGTTTCTTCTATCATCCATTTTGGCCGTTTTTGCTTTTTCACCTTTTGTAGAGACTTCTCGCTTTCTTCCAACACAACCTTCTTGATGTCATTCCATAACTCTTCTGGAGCTCTGTCATTTGTATCTAAAGCAGCAAATGCCAATGCCAATGTGGTATGAATAAAACCAATGTGCGTAAAACACATAAGGCGCCTAATTCTGTCCTGGATATACAAGCCTTCTGTACAACCGGTCTGAAGTGGACATACAGAGGGCATCGTGATTCATCTAGACCCACGAGATATGAATTGCGATCAGGCCTGTATGTGCAGGCCGGGACCGTGATTCAGCACAGCCTGCATGTACAGACCTTGCCCAACTAACTCAGTCAGGGCTTTTAAATGGAGCCGCAGCGCCATGGCAGCCAGTTGCCATGGCACCGCAGTTCCATTTAAAAGCTGCGATCCCAGGCCACTGGCCTCCAAATTGCTTTCCCTTCAGCCCGACGCCCGATCTGACCTCCCAAGGTCATGTTCAGGCAGCAGGGAATGCTCTCTGCCCCTTGCCACTCCTAGCCCTGGGCCCGCCAATTCCACCATCGGGGAACTTATCCCTTCTCAGAGGTGGAATAACTTCCCCATACAAGTCGCCGGCCCTAAACGTACAGGGCCGACATTAGAATCGGCCCTGTACGTCTGGGGCCGGCGACCACCCACTGCCCGCCCTAACGCCTCCCCCGATCCTCCTCTTTCGCACCCCCATCTAACTTCCCCATACAGCGCACGGGGAAAGAGAACAGGGCTGGGAAAGGCCACAAATAGCGGGGATGGATGTCCTGATGGGACGTCCATCCCTGCTATTCCTTTCTCAGAATGACCCTGATAGTTTAAAATGTGCATAAAAGCTGTGGTGTGAATACATTATATAAAGCATCATTAAAACAATATTAAACCAATAAGACAACTCCAACTTAAAAGTCAAGAAAGAGACTGTAGACTAGATAAACACTAAATAAGAACATAAGATATGCCATACTGGGCTGACCAAGGTCCATCATGCCCAGTATCCTGTTTCCAACAGTGGTCAATCTAGGATACAAATACCTAGCAGTTTCCTCAAAGACACAGGTTCCGCAAAGCTTGTATTGGGTCAAGCAGTGATATCCAGGGTCCCTTTTAATAATGGTTTATGGACGTTTCCTCCAGGAACTTGTCTGAATCATTTTTAAACCCAGCTACACTGACAGCTTTTACTACATCCTCCGGTAACAAATTCCAGAGTTTGATTACACGTTGAGTGAAAAACTATTTTCTGTTATTAGTCTTAAATAGTTTACCCTGCAGCTTCATTGCATGTCCCCTAGTCTTTCTATATTCTGATGACGTAAACAATCGATCTACATTTACATGTTCCACTCCATTCATTAATTTATAGACCTCTATCATATCTCTCCTCAGCCGTCTCTTTTCCAGGTTAAAGAGCCCTAACCTTTTTATCCTCTCTTCATAGGGGTTTACTTCCATCACCTTTACCATTTTGATGGCTCTTCTCTGAACCTTTTCTAATAACGCTATATCCTTTTTAAGATACGGCGACCAGAATTGCACGCAATATTCAAGGTGCGGTCGCACCATGGAATGATACAGAGGCACTATAATATCCTTTGTTTTATTTTCCAATGAACACTAAAAGCTTAAAAGGATCAAGACAGTTATATTAACTATTCCAAGGTGTGCTCTGCTTGAGGAGGGATGAGGAGGATATAAGCTGTGATTAAAAAGCTACAATACTAACTAGTATGGCATCTCATGAATGTGAGTGTAAAATCCGACTAAATTCTGATAGTACTGTACAATTATACAAGCAATATAAAAACCAGTGTGACCACATAGAGAAAAAACCTTTACATGAAGGGAATTAACTTATGCATGTTAAGGTGAAGGAAAGGGAAGGCATGTTAAGGTGAGTGAAAGCCGAACAAGGAGTTTTCTCCTAAAAGCAAATTTAATCCAAACTTAGAATTAAAAAGCCATAAGAACACAATTATGTATTTGTACCAATATACAATGAAATAATTACTTTCCTTATATAGTGTGTAGCAGCACTTGTGTAAAAACCCTAGACTGGCAGGGAAAACAAAGCGGTCTAAGTTGGTCTTTAAAAGACACGCGCCAAAAGGAAGAGGTCAAAGTTCAATGGGGACCAACCTAGAAACATAGAAATATGACGACAGAAAAAGACCACATGGCCTATCTAGTCTGTCCTTCCATAACAACTATAACAGTCCCCTTTTTACCTTTTACCCTCGTAGCAGAACTTGCTTTCAATTGAAAGAGGCTCTCTCCCTGAACATTTATGCCATGGAGGTATTTAAACATCTCAATCATATCACCTCTATCCCGCCTTTCCTCTAAGGTGTACATATTAAGATCCTTCAGTCTGTCCTCATATGCTTTATAATGAAGACCACTAATCATTTTAGTAGCCACCCTCTGCACCGACTCCATTCTGTTCACATCCTTTTGAAGGTGCGGTCTCCAGAATTGCACACTATACTCCAAATGAGGTCGCACCAAAGACTTATACAGAGGCATTATCACCTCCTTTTTCTGCTAGACATTCCTCTCCGTATGCACCCAAGCATCCTTCTAGCTTTTGCCATCGCCTTTCCTACCTGTTTAGCTACTTTAAGAACATCAGACACAACCACGCCTAGGTCCCGCTCTTCTTTAGTGGACAAAAGTACTTAGAAACATAGAAACATAGAAACATGATGACAGAAAAAGACCACAAGGCCCATCTAGTCTGTCCTTCCATAACAACTACAACAGTCCACTTTCTACCTTTAGAGATCCTCTGTGTTGGTCCCATGCTTTTTTGAATTCAGTTACTGTCCTCATCTCTACCACCTCCACTGGGAGACTATTCCACGGATCCACTACTCTTTCTGTAAAGAAATATTTCCGCATATCACTCCTGAATCTATCTCCCTTCACCCTCATCCCATGTCCCCTCGTCGCAGAACTTGCTTTCAATTGAAAGAGGCTCTCTCCCTGAACATTTATGCCACGGAGGTATTTAAACATCTCAATCATATCAATCATGCTTCACCCCCTATACTATATTGCTCCCTTGGATTGCTGCAGCCCAAATTCATGACCTTACATTTTTTAACATTAAATCCCAGCTGCCAAATTCTAGACCATTCTTCAAGCTTAGCTAGATCCCTCCTCATGTTAACCTCAAAAAATAATTCTTACTAATAAAAAATGCAACGGAAAATACCTTCTCAATATGTATAAACAAAAAAAAACAAAAAAAGAAAAGGGCAATAAGATGAAAAGTGAAAATAAAAACTGACAATAAAACTGAGAATGCTGCCAGGGCACCAGATTCGTGAGCCGCTCTTTTAATATATTCCACTGCAGTTAGTTAAGGTAATAGCAGTGAAGAGAAATAATAGGGATCTTCCAGATCAAAAATGTACTGATGAGTAAATCAGTAAGTTAACAACGGCAAAAGGAATACAGGATGTATATGTGCCCTATTGTTCTAAATGGAAATATATCAAATTCCAGAGCCAGGAGTCCAGTGAAGAATTTTTATTTCATTCTCGCGAGAACGCGTGTCGCTCACTATAGCAGGCACAAATCTTTATTCCATCTCACTCCTTTTATACATTTTATCTTTCCCCTTCCTGCTATCATGCTTATACCCCATTGGTTGATGTTTACAGTAAGGGGTATGTTACAGACCGCGCGTTAGGTAACGTTAACGCTCGTTAGGTAACGTTAATGCACGTTAACGTTACCTAATGAGCATTAACGTTTGCGGCCGCGGTAAACACCGCAGAGGGTGGAGAGAGGGCGGGGGGAAGGGGTCAGTGGGCGGGGAGAGGCTCCCTGCACACTAACGCGCTGAACTGAAGGGCTGAATCCTACCGTGAATGAAAACCTGCCGTTAGATGCACATTTGCAGGAGGGAGAAACAGTTTCAGTGTCAGCAATGTACAGCATTGACAGGGAGCCCAAGAACGTGATAGTAGTGCTCCATTTCCAGCAACAGCATAGTGCCCAAGTATGAAAGGCCACTATGGCGATGGTGCAAGTGGGGCATAGGGGGCTGCAGGTGGGAAATGTAGCCGGGGCAGATGGAGCACAGGGTGGACTAGGCGGGTGCCTAGGTGGCACATAGGAACATAGAAACTGGAAAGCAGCGTGACAGCAGCTGATAAAGGCCAAACACAATCGACCAACCTCTACCTAGTCCACCCAAGCTAACAGTTGCCAGGGCACTGACCTGACATCCCCCCAGCCAACCCTCCCCCAAGTGGAATGGACAGACTATTGGTAGGCGGTGATGGGGGGATGTGAGGATGCTCTTGTGTGCCCCATGCCCCAGACCCCACTCCCTAGGCGATCACCTACCCACACAATGGATGGCCTGGGATTGCGCCCTACCAGCACTGACAGCATATGGTCATGTCAGCATGGCGGGGGGGGGGGGTGTGTGCCCATGCTGAAGGGGGCAGTGGCACCTGCCTGCAGTGGACCTAGGCCATGCCCTGTACCAGTACATGGTGTGCAGTGCAACATAACAGGTCTGGCTGAGGAAAAGTACAGGTAGCCCCAGGGACCACCATGCATCTGTGGCAATGGTGTGGTGCAGTACACCCAGCCAGTGTGTCCAGAAGCAGAAGGTCACAGGTTCAAGCCCCAGCTGTGGTTCCTGCAGAGCATGTCCCTATGTTTTACTCTAGATGTTTTACCCTACAATGCAGATACAGCAACAACATATGCAAAGCCCAAAGCAGCGGCGAACAGGGGTACAAACACCCACTCACACAGGCTCCACAATCCAAAGATGCATGGAGAGTCAGGTTGTTGGCCCCAGCATTGAGCTGCAGTTATCACCAGAGCACTATTACTACCTCCTGCACAGTTCAGCAATGTCGGCACTGTGATCAGGACCAGTGTGGTGGGCAGGGTTGCCAGCCACCCCTATCTTTGCACAATGCTGCAATAGGAGTGTGTGTGTGTATGTCTATCCATTGTTTTGTGGCTGCCCACACCTCACCGGGCCCACAATGTCCCACTGTTACCAGCGTTAGCCTGAAGATGTGCATAATGAGGAGCAAGGTGTTGTGGGTATGGCACGGACAGGGCGGATTGGCCAGGATGCATCTTCACAGGGTGTGGGGCAATGGCTGGGACACTGTAGTGCCCGACCACCGCCTGCATGGACAGAGTGGCCACAGCATGGCATGCTGGGAGGGCACTCACTCTGACCGAGCAGTGACCATGGCATGTATAGGTTCCCACATAGCGCTCTATATCATATGCTTCCAGTGATACTTTTGTGTTCCCAGTGCTGGGGCCCCATCACTGAGATGTCTGCTTGGTGCAATTGTTCCATGCACTATGGACTGGCTAGTGGACTGTCTGCAGTTAGACTGTGCATGGTTGGAACACCTATAAAGAGCAGTCTGACTGTTCTGTCTGCTGGTGATTGGCAGACAGTAATATGAGGCCATTGTGGTTTTCCAGAGCGAACCCCATAAGAACATAAGATATGCCATACTGGGTCAGACCAAGGTCCATCAAGCCCAGTATTCTGTTTCCAACAGTGGCCAATCTAGGTCATATGTTCATTGCTGCTGTTCTGCCCCAGCCACAGGTATGGCTCTTATACGAGCAGGATGGAGGTTGCTTCATGGGGGCTGGGGCATCTGTCCCTTACCTACAAAAAGGGTGATGTGAGCCCTTTGGGGTATGTAGCATGTACCACTTTGACCAATAAAGGCACTGCTACAAAAACCTCATGCAAGTCTGGAAACCCCTCTGCCTTGATAACAGGTGCCCATGTCAGCCAGACCCAAACACAGGGTACACACTAATCTGGGTGGTGTCTGGTTCCAGAGGGCTACATGTGCCTGCAGGATAAAGATGGACACTGAATTACCTTCAGCTGCACTGCAAGGAACACCTGTCACACACTGTTAGTGATGGGGATGTACAGCAGGGCATGTCTCTAGCACCACATTTACTGTGGACCTAGTGCTGGGCACCCATCCTATCCCTCAGGGAGAACACAGAATCTGCACAATGGCATGGTCTGTAGCCACTCTGTGCCAGTATCACGCACTGTCAGTTCGTCTTTCCAAGCTGATGTACTGGAGAGGTGCAGACCCCATTTGCTGATCAGCTGTAGACAGCTGTTCAGCATGTGAATTGTATCATGGGTACTGGTGGGGCTACCCTATCCTGGCACTCAGAGCAGTTTGTGCAGTGACCTGCAGTCCTGTACCCAGCCATTGCTGTGACATACACCACGGAGGTATGGCCTACTGGTTAATACAATGCCATTTTCGCCAGTGTTCATGGGTTCAAGTCCTCATTGTTCCCTCCTCTCATGCCTGTCCTACTCAAATAGTGTGCATGCCTGTAACAGTCATATTTTTGCAGATTTGTGCTGCCAGCCCATAATACCCTTGCCACAATTGCCAACATTCCCTCGGTCCGTCTATCTGCGTCTGTCAGCTGTGTAGAGTCCTGTCTTCCTGTGCAGGCTGCCACCCCATGTCCTGCACTGGTGCCCTTTCCTGCATTGCGCCTCTTCATGCTTGCCTCGCCTGTGCCTGATCTGCATGGCACCACCACTCCTCTGTCCACCCATCATTGTAACTATCCTGCCACCTCCGCCTCCACTGGGGGACACGTATTCCCATCGTCTGCCACCAACTGTCTTTCCAGTACTTTACATTGCCAACACCCTGTGCTGTGGTACAGTTGCCCCCACCATGTCTGTCATCAGTACTGGCAGCCAGATGGGATGCCCTCAGATATGGCAGGTCCAGCGTCTCCCAGCTCTACCTCCTTCACTCACCTGTTCATTGCCTTTCCTGAGTGCTCTATCTAGTGTTAGGGCTACATCTGTCTCTGTTCCTCACAGCTCATGCATGTCATCCTGAAGCACCTTGCAGCCCGTAGGCCACACTAACCTAGGGCACCATAACCTTGTTAGGCCACCTTAACCTATGGTTCCGTAACCCAGGGTGCCTTCTAAGGTGTCTTGTCCAGGGGTGCCTAATACGGCCCTTAGCCTAAGGAGCCCTACTGTATAGGGCACCTTACAAAGCGCCTTATGAGGCACCTTACAAGGCATCTTATAGGGCACCTAACAAGGCACCTTATGAGGCACCTTACTTATAAGGCACCTTACTAGGCACCTTACAAGGCACCTTACAAGGCGTCTTACAAGGCGCCTTGTAAGGCATCTGACAAGGCGCCTTGTAAGGTGCCTTATGGGCACCTTGTAATGCGCGTTAGTTTGTAATATGCGTTGGCTGATACGGCTTGCTGAAATGATGCACCGCTCATGCCTTTATATGGGCATCTGTACCTTTACTGCGGAACCTAACGCGAATGACATTACCGCAGTTTAGTAAACATACCCCTAAGTCACATGCATGCTGCTTGTTCATACAATTTCAAAGTTCTCACGGGAAGCAAAGGACTTTTTCTGTACTTTTTCTGTTCATACAATTTCACTGTTAATCATTAACTGCACCCTGATCTCTAATGCTTTTATACAACAGAGTCATACAAAAGATTTTTATGGTTATAAAAACTACACTTGTTTATGTGACTATTCCTTGTAAAAGTAACATCTCCTAAATTCTCTATCCCCAACAATTCCCCCTTTTCTGTTTTTACCATTATGTTGCTTTTTACATTTGCTTCACCACTTCATAGATTTCCAATCTCCTAAGCATTCTTCTAATCTCATCTTCATCTGGGCTTCCCCCTTCCTCTTGTTCCTCCATTATAAACATTTTCTCCCCATATGGTGGGGGAGCTGGTACATCCATCCTTTTACTGATAGCGGTTTCTATCAACCTCTGGGTCAATCCCCTCACACAGGGGATTATGCAGCATCCTACAGTGGTCAATACCCCTGCTACTATTATCAATGAAGAAACTATGGATACCACTATCCTCCTCCATTTCCCAAACCATGTTTCCAACCAGCCCGTGAGGGAAGTGTCCACTCCTGAGTTCTCTGCCAGTTCTTCCGCCAATGTAGTCAGTCCCCTTAGGGCTTTAGCAATTGTCCCATCTGGTGCGGTGTTGTTAGGAATAAACATGCAACATTTTCCTCCCAACATCACAATACTCCCCCTTTCTCTGCCGCTATCATGTCCAAGACCATCCGGTTTTCCCATGCCATTCTACTGGTGGCATCTAACTGTTCTGCTATTCCTTTTATGGCATCCCTGGTATAGTTTATAAAATGTTGTTGATTATAATATATATATAGTTTATCCAATCTACACTCTTATTAATGGTAATAACCCACAAGAGGGACTTAAATCCTGCTGCTATCTGATTTCGAGCTTTGTATTCATCCGGCATCCCCCTAGGCACCCCAGTGGCATCTAGATATATTCTGTCATCAAAATAAGTTCCTAGGACACTTCGCTTCCCCTGACCCATTTTAGCAGAGTTGGGTTGAGTGAATGCCAGGGTGAAGGGGATGACCAACTGTACTAGGGCGCAAGTCCCCGTCCACAGTTGAGGAAGCGTTGGTCTCAGAATGCGTCCTCCACAATACCACCACAGGTCGGCCACCACAGGTCGGCCCTAGGAGTGTTTGGCTTGGAGCAGTTTCTCCCTTCTTCCCTTGTCCCTGTCAGATTGAGGTAGTGCACACAGGTGGTCAAGTTCCACATTTCTTTGGTGTAGTTCTGATCTCTCCTGGCAGGCGGAATGATTTCCGTACACAGTAGAAAATGTGGGAGAAACTCTCACCTCTTTGGGATCTGTGTGTGGAAAGAGTAATCCCAAGGTTCTGCAGCTCTTGTTCCCCCAGGCCTCATAAGAACATAAGAACATAAGATATGCCATACTGGGTCAGACCAGGGTCCATCAAGCCCAGTATTCTGTTTCCAACAGTGGCCAATCTAGGTCATATGTACCTAGCAGTATCCCCAAGAGACACAAGTTCCACAATGCTTGTACTGGGTCAAGCATTGATATCTTCGGTCACTTCTTAATAATGGTTTATGGACCTTTCCTCCAGGAACTTGTCCAAACCTTTTTTAAACCCAGCTACACTAACAGCCTTTACTACATCCTCCGGTAACAAATTCCAGAGTTTGATTACACGTTGAGTGAAAAAATATTTTCTTTTATTAGTCTTAAATAGTTTACCCTGTAGCTTCATTGCATGTCCCCTAGTCTTTCTATATTCTGATAAGGTAAACAATCGATCTACGTTTACCCGTTCCACTCCGTTCATTAATTTATAGACTTCTATCATATCTCCACTCAGCCGTCTCTTTTCCAGGTTAAAGAGCCCTAACCTTTTTAGCCTTTCTTCATAGGAGTATCCTTCCATCCCCTTTACCATTTTGGTGGCTCTTCTCTGAACCTTTTCTAAAATCGCTATATCCTTTTTAAGATACGGCGACCAGAATTGCACACAATATTCAAGGTGCGGTCTCACCATGGAACGATATAGAGGCATTATAATATCTTTTGTTTTATTTTTCATTCCTTTCCTTATCATACCTAGCATTCTATTTGCTCTCTTGGCCGCTGCTGCACACTGGGCCGAGGGTTTTAACATGGTATCCACAATGACGCCTAAATCTTTTTCCTGGGTGGTGGTTCCTAATGTGGAACCTTGCATCGTGTAACCATAGTTTGGGTTGTTCTTCCCTAGGTGCATAACCTTGCACTTGTCCACATTAAATTTCATCTGCCATTTTGATGCCCAGTCTTCCAATTTATCAAGATCCTCTTGCAATTTTTCACAATCCTCTTGGGTTTTAACAACTATAAATAGTTTTGTGTCATCTGCAAATTTGATAACCTCACTCGTTATCCCACTTTCCAGGTCATTTATGAATATGTCAAAAAGCAGCGGACCCAGCACAGATCCCTGGGGTACACCACTATTCACCTTTCTCCATTGGGAAAATTGGACATTTAGCCCTACCCTCTGCTTTCTGTCTTTTAACCAGTTCCTGATCCACAATAGTACACTGCCTCCTATCCCATGACTCTTTAGTTTTGCCAAAAGTCTCTGATGAGGGACCTTGTCAAAGGCTTTCTGAAAGTCCAGATACACAATATCAACCGATTCACCTTTGTCCACCTGTTTATTCACTCCTTCAAAAAAACATAACAGATTAGTAAGACAAGATCTTCCTTGTCTAAAGCCATGTTGGCTGTCTCCCATTAGGTTGTGACTATCTACATGCTGAGTAATTTTATTCTTTATGATGGTTTCTACCATTTTTCCTGGTACTGACGTCATGCTCACCGTTCTGTAGTTTCCCGGATCACCCCTGGAACCCTTTTTAAAAATTGGTGTTACATTGGCGATCCTCCAATCTTCAGGTATTAGAGATGATTTTAATGATAGTTCACAGATTACTGATAGCAGGTCTGCAATCTCATATTTCAGTTCTTTCAACACCCTTGGATGTATACCATCCAGCCCAGGTGATTTGCTACTCTTCAGGTTATCTAATAGTTGTAAGACATCTTCCCGATGTATCGATATTTCCTTCAATTCTTCCGCACCTTTAAATACCACTTCAGTCATGGGTAACATCCCTACATCTTCCTCAGTAAAGATCGAAGCAAAGAATTCATTCAGTCTCTCCACTATCGCCTTGTCGCCTCTTAGTGCTCCTTTAACCCCTTTATCATCTAGTGGACCAACTGACTCTCTCACAGGTTTTTTCCTACGAATGTACTTGAAAAGGACTTTATTTCGTGTTTTTGCTTCCGCAGCAAGGTTCTTCTCAAATTCTCTCTTTGCCTGCCTTATCAATGCCTTGCATTTGATTTGCCAGTGCTTGTGCTGTTTCCAGGTTTCGTCGTTTGGCTCTTTTTTCCATTTCCTGAAAGATGCTTTTTTGGCAACAACAGTCTCTCTGACCTCACCTTTAAACCATGCTGGCAGTTTTTTGGACTTCCTTCCACTTTTCTTAAAGTGTGGAATACAGCTGGTCTGGGCTTCCAAGATAGTATTTTTCAACAACACCCAAGCCTGATGTACATCTTTAACCTTTGCAACTGCTCCTTTTAGTATTTTCTTAACTGTTTTCCTCATTTTATCATAGTCTCCCTTTCGAAAGTTAAAAGGTAGTACTGTGGATTTCCTTACTATCCTCCTCCACTAATTAAATCAAAGGCGATCATGCTATGATCACTATTGCCAAGTGGCCCCAACACCCTTATCTCTTGCACTAGATCTGGTGTTCCACTAAGGACTAGGTCTAATATGGCTTCCCCTCTGGTCGGTTCATGAACCAGCTGCTCCAAGAAGCAGTCATTTATTTCATCTAGGAACTTTATCTCCCTAGCATGTCCTGAAGTGACACTGACCCAGTCGATACCGGGGTAATTGAAATCACCCATTATTATTACTGCGCTGTAACGTTTGTTAGCTTCCTTGATTTCTTTGAGCATTTCATCATGCATTTGGTCATTCTGGCCAGGTGCTCGATAGTACACCCCCACTGCCATTGCCTTCCCCCTTTTATATGGAATTTCAATCCATATAGATTCTACAGCAGATTTTGTTTCCTGTAAAACTTTAATCCTTTCTGTGTCAATGCCCTCTCTAACATAGAGCGCAACCCCTCCACCAATTTGATCAGCTCTATCATTATGATATAGTTTGTACCCAGGTATCACAGTGTCCCACTGGTTGTCCTCCTTCCACCATGTCTCTGATATTCCAATCATATCTAACCTTTCATTTAGTGCTATATATTCTAACTCTCCCATCTTATTCTTTAGACTTCTAGCATTTGCATACAAGCATTTTAGAGAATGTATTTTATTCATGTTAATTTGGCTATTGTTAGACATGGGTAAATTGGGATCTTTAAGCTCTGTCTGCTCCATACTTGAGGGCATTTGGGCTACTTTACTCTTTTGTGGAACCTCTCTGCTTTTGGTAGTATCCTTCAAGGATACATTCTTCCGAACTATCCACTCTTGGGCGACTGTCGGCTTTCCCCTAATATCTAGTTTAAAAGCTGCTCTATCTCCTTTTTAAAGGTTAATGCCAGCAGCCTGGTTCCATCCCGGTTAAGGTGAAGCCCATCCCTTCGGAAGAGCCCCTCCTTTCCCCAGAATGTTCCCCAGTTCCTAACAAATCCAAAACCCTCATCTCTGCACAGGGATAGGATACAACGTACTCCATCAGGATCCATTTCCCATGTAAGGGAAAAAGGAACAACCTGAGCAATCGGCCTTCCAGATGAGTATGCATAGCAAGTGCTATGGTTGAGACTCCCTACCGTATACCAGATCCATTCTATCCAGGCATTCATCTCTCCATACCCAGTCTCTATCTCTGAGGTGTCTCTTAGGTCGTTTATCTCCACTACTTTCACAGCCTTAGCTTCTGCTCCTGGTTTTGACATCTTAACTTCAAAGAGAGTCTGGTTGAGGTTAATTATTTAGTTTTTGGGGAACCCTAATTCTTAGCCTTCCTACTGGGTCTTCTCCTGTTACCTCAATCCCTAACCCATACGTCCCATCTACCAGATCAACTCGATCCATAAGTATAATTACTACTGGGTTACATTCATTTTTCCTACAATTAGGGGGAGCCTTTCTCTCTTGCATTTTTATTTTAGTAGTCAAAGGGTGACCATGACTTTCCAGAGTCACCCATTCTCCTTCCTCTGTTGTCCACCATATCCTTGTCCATGCATAACATGGTTTACCAAACTCTAGGGACCTTTTATTTTCAGGGCAAAGGTATTTGTGACTATTGCTGTATTGTTTCTCATAATATTCTCCCCCACATTCTATTACCTGATATGCATCGAACAGCAGGCTGATTGGACCTTCCCCTTTGGGCACTGTTATAGTGAAAAATTCAGGGTACGCTCTCCCCGTTTTATTTCCTCATCTGTCCAGCCTTTCCCTCTGCCGAACTCACACCTCCCTCCCTAGGGAGGAGGTTTGTGTTTGTAGGGGACATACTGGACCATTACCAACCACATTCCCCTTAGACCCATCCCCAACCACATATTCCACTTCCCTCCCATCTGTTAAAGGAAACTGCTAATGTCCCCTTCAATTTTGTGTCCTTCCTTTAAGTCAAAGTCAAATGCAGTGGGTCTTGGGTCTTTTTAACGCTCCACTGTTCATCAACGGGTGCTGGTACTTGGCTTTTAATTCAGGTGTAATGGGTCCAGCCCTTTTCTGCTGTTCTCACAGCCGTCTCTGTTTTCAACAAGACTTGATATGGACCTTCCTAGTTTGGCTGTAGCTTTGACTCTTTCCAGGATTTTACCAGGATCCACTATCCTGGTTCGATACCGTGAAACGCGAACTCCAGGGGCGGCATCTGTGCTAACAGTCCTTTATTCCTGAGGAAAGAGAAAGAAGATGACCCAAGTATATATTCTCTGAGGAATTTATCCTTAGTCTCAAACTGGGGTGGTTCCCTCGATTGTCCCATATTGGGCAGGCCAAACAGCATTTTGTAGGATGATAATCCTATGTCTTTTCTGGGGGCTGTTCTGATCCTTAACAATGCTAAGGGCAGGCATTTTGTCCAGGGTAGTTTAGTTTCCAATATTAACTTTGCTAGTTGTCCCTTTATTGTTTGGTTCATACGTTCTACTTGTCCTTGAGGATGGTGGATGCCAAGGGGTGTGGAAGTCTCTCCTTATTCCCAAGGCATCCACCAAGTCCCTAAGGATCTTGGATGTAAAGTGACTCCCCTGGTCTGAATCTATCCTAGTGACCATCCCGTATCTGGGTATGTTTATGTTTATGTTTATTTAAAACTTGTTATACCGCTCAATATCGTGGGCACCTGAGCGGTTTACAATAAATAAAATAAAGCAAGTTAATTAAAACAAGCACTTGGGTGCAGAAAAGGAAAGGAACGCCATCAATTATGAGAAAAGGAGAGGAGAGAAAGAAAAGAGAAGCTAAGAGCAGAAGATAAAATAAAACAGAATGAGTAACAATGAACAAGTACTATCAAGAGGGAAGGGGAGGGGGGACATACAGTACATGGGTGATCACAATAGAAAGGAAGGGAAAGGGGATAGGCTAGGGAGGAGGATCAAACGCAAGGGAGAAAAGGTGAGTTTTAAGCTGGGTTTTGAATGATTGATAGGATTCTTCTGCACGGAGAGAGGGGGGGGAGCGAATTCCAGAGGCTTGGGGCCAGGAAATAGAAAGCAGAGGAGCGGGTTTTTTCTAGGCGGGCATGTGCGGGGGAGGGAAGGACCATACGGTTTATGTGTATGGAGCAGAGAAGACGATGGGAGGTATGGAATTGTATCTGATTCGCCAGGTAAAGAGGAGTGCCAGTATGGATTACTTTGTGTGCAAAGATTAAAAGTTTATATTGAATGCGGAAGAAGATGGGTAGCCAGTGATGCTGATAGAGAAGGGGAGTAACGTGATCGAAACGTGATGCGTGGGTCAGCAAACGGATGGCAGCATTTTGGACGCGTTGGAGACGAGACAATTGGGACTTGGATAGGCCGGCGAAAGAGACATTGCAATAATCGAGACGAGACAGTACAAGGGTAAGCAAGAGGGTGGTTAGGGCAGGGGTAGAGAGAAAAGGACGGACTGCTCTGAGTTGACGGAGGGAAAAGAAGGAGCGCTGAACAATTGAGGAGATGTAGTCTTTAAAAGTAAGGGCAGAGTCAAGAACAACACCTAAGTAGCGGAGTGATGAGACCAGGGGGATAGATTGTGAGGATAGAGAAGGGGCACAGGTAGGGGAGGGGCTGCCAAAAGTGAACCAGATACCAAAAGATTTTGCCGGGTTAACATGTAGAAAATTAGAAGAAAACCAGGACACCACAGCAGTAAGACAGAGGTTAAGAGGGGAAATATCAGGGGAGGAAGAGTCAGTGTGATGGAGGAGAATAATGTCATCTGCATAATAATATGCAGAGATGCTAAACTGTTGGACTAAAAGAGCAAGAGGGGCTAGAAAAATATTGAAGAGAAGTGGGGCGAGGACAGACCCTTGGGGAACACCACAGGATAGAGGAGTAGGAGCAGAGGAGGAGGACGCAGAGACGACAGAGAAGGAGCGACAGGATAGAAATGAATGAAACCATCTGAGAACCGCACCCGAAAGACCAGCTTCCCGAAGACGGAAAAGAAGGGTGTGATGGTCCACCAGGTCAAAAGCCGCAGAGAGATCAAGAGAGACAGCCAAAGTAATAAAACCGCAATCGTGAGCAATGTGAAGATCATTGAGAAGAGAAAGAAGAACGGATTCAGTGCTATGGCCAGGGCGGAAACCTGATTGACGGGGGTGAAGAGTGAGAGAAAGTTCAAGATGAGAGGAAAGTTGAGAGAAGACCAGCTTCTCGAGGAGTTTCGACAGAAAGGATAAATTAGAAACAGGGCGCCAGTTAGAAAGAACGGAGGGGTCAGAAGAGTGAGATTTCAGGATGGGGTGGACTATTGCGTGCTTCCAGGTGGAGGGAAAAGAACCAGAGGATAAACTTGTGTTAAACAGAGAGAGGATATATGGGGATAGAGCTAGGGAAGGTTCTAGAAGCCACTGGGAGGGGATGGGGTCAGCTGAGCAAGTAGTTTTATGGATGGTAGAAAAGGTCTTAATTAAAACTTCGGATGTGATGGGATCAAAAGAGGACCAGGAATGTGATAATGTAGGAATTAAGGATGGTGAAGCAGGGGAAGGGGGAAGGGAGGGCTCGGTGGGGGGAGAAAGAGGTGGGGGACATTGGGGAAAAGCTTGGCGAAGAGTACTGACTTTGGAGACAAAGAAAGAGGCAAGAGAAGAGGAGTCCGGGGAGGAGGAAGTTACGTTGGGAGAGGGGGAAGATGCAGAATGAGAGGCTGTAAGAGAACGAAGGACAGAGTACAACTGATGAGATGAATTTGAGGAAGAGGAAATGAGGTCAGCGTAATAATCACGTTTTGCCGCGTGAAGAAGAGTGCGATAGTGGCGGTGACAAGTGTGGAAATCAGTGGAGGTGACAGGAGAGGGATGTTTCAGCCAAAGGCGTTCTGCGCGGCGAAGGTGCTTACGGTGTAGAATTAGACCATGGTGAAACCAGGGGTAGTGTGGAAGACGACGGCGAGAGTGATGAGGACGAAGAGGAGCGGCAAGGTCCAAAGCGGAGGAGAGTGATGTATGCAAATTATGAACCTGAACGTCGAGAGGGAGAGCATCGAAGTCTGCCGGAAGTAAGGAGGCTGGGGAGGGTAGTTGAAGAAGGGTATTGGCAGTAATTCGGCGAGAGAGCGTGGAGGAGGAGTTAGTACTGGGGTTCAGGGAGGAGATAGCGGGTGGAACAGAGACATCAAAAAGAAGACACACGTGGTCGGACCAGGGAAGAGAAGAGGAAGAAAGGGACAGGGGTGAAAAAGGGAAGGAGCTTGGAGCGATGAGGAGATCTAGGGTGTGACCAGCAGTATGAGTAGGGAAAGAAACAAATTGACGAAGAGAGTGATCAGACAGGAAAGTAAGAAAGGAGAGATCTCTCGCTGAGGAGGGGGCATCAACATGAATGTTGAAATCGCCTAAGATTAAAAGACGAGGATAGCGGAGTGAAACTTCAGAGATGGTATTTAGCAGAGAGTCCCAGGAGGGAGGGGAAAGAGAAGGAGGGGCATAGATCAGAAGGAAATAATATGGGGAGGGGGAGGAATCCAGTCGCACAAGAAGGGACTCAGGGTAGAATGGTGAGGCTAAAGGTGGGAGCTCAGATAGTGAAGCAGAGGAGCGGTAAATGACAGCAATTCCGCCGCCGCTTCTACCTCGACGCGAGGTAGACAAAAAAGAGTAGCCAGGCGGAAGACACCGGTTGAGGAAGGGCTCATCGCCCTCCCTCAGCCAGGTTTCAGTCAAAAAGAATATGTCCAAGCAGTGCAGCACGATAAGGTCTTGAATCAAGGATGTTTTGGTCCGGATCGAGCGACAATTTAAAAGAGCTAGGTGCAAGGATGGGCAGGAAGGCATAGAGGAAGGGAAGGACTGAGGAGGGGAAGAGGCACAACAGGTTAGGTTGAGGGGCTGTCGGGCGAGATGACCGGGGAGGGTAGAAGTAGGCGTAACGGGATGCCAACCCCAGTGCACCGGAATGACGGACATGATAGGGAGGAGGGAGAGCAACAGCAGGAAGCCCAGTGCTGCAAAGAGCGGTGTAGCAAGGGAAAACGCTTTTGGTGGCAGATGAAAGGAGAGTAGGGTAGCAGAGCTTAGGGACGGGGGCAAGGGAGAAGGCATATGTGGGCGTGTGGATAAAGAGGTCCAGGCCCTGGCTTCATCGCCCCGGAACTCGCCCCAAGGAGCTCGCACAAGGAGCAGGTCGTGCTCCCTATGCGCGCTCCTTCGGCACGCGCATGCGGCGGGCGCCGCACCGGTGTGGGTTTTAAATGCGGGAGAACCCAGCATCACTTCCAGTGGGTGGGAACTGGAGATGGGTACCTGAAGGAGACACAAGAACAGGATACAGAACTGCTTTGAGCACACACAGGCTACGGGTAGCAGACAAGCAGATGGATAATCAGCACAGGCAATTAGCAGGCAGGCAGGCAAGTAGTCAGCAGAAACACAACGAACAGCAGCCAGCAGCCGCACCGGTGTGGGTTTTAAACGCGGGAGAACCCAGCGTCACTTCCAGTGGGTGGGAACTGGAGACGGGTACCTGAAGGAGACACAAGGACAGGATACAGAACTGCTTTGAGCACACACAGGCTACGGGTAGCAGACAAGCAGATGGATAATCAGCATAGGCAATTAGCAGGCAGGCAGGCAAGTAGTCAGCAGAAACACAACGAACAGCAGCCAGCAGCCGCACCGGTGTGGGTTTTGAACGCGGGAGAACCCAGCGTCACTTCCGGTGGGTGGGAACTGGAGACGGGTACCTGAAGGAGACACAAGGACAGGATACAGAACTGCTTTGAGCACACACAGGCTACGGGTAGCAGACAAGCAGATGGATAATCAGCACAGGCAATTAGCAGGCAGGCAGGCAAGTAGTCAGCAGAAACACAACGAACAGCAGCCAGCAGCCGCACCGGTGTGGGTTTTAAACGCGGGAGAACCCAGCGTCACTTCCGGTGGGTGGGAACTGGAGACGGGTACCTGAAGGAGACACAAGGACAGGATACAGAACTGCTTTGAGCACACACAGGCTACGGGTAGCAGACAAGCAGATGGATAATCAGCACAGGCAATTAGCAGGCAGGCAGGCAAGTAGTCAGCAGAAACACAACGAACGGTATTATTTGTTCTAATAATACCTTCGTCACCCAGGCATTCGTGGCTCTTGGCATGGGGTACGCCTCCACCCACCCTGTCAAATGGTCCACCATCACCAGAAGATATTTTACCTTTCCTACTGGGGTAAATTCCATATAATCCACCTGTAGACTCTGGAAAGGACAGAGCCCTGGCTCCCGCCCTCCTATCTGGTATTTCCTCAACACTTGTTTGCTTGTTTTCTGACATATCAGGCACCTTTCACATATTTGCTTGGCCACAGTATAAATACCCACACACCCATATCTTCTTAGGACGGCGTCACGCATGGCCTGCACACCCCAATGACTCCCTTGATGTAGAATGGCCATAATTTCTCTCATTATTTGTTTGCTTACCATCTGCCTGCCATCGGGTAAAACCCATTTTTCCCCTTCAGTTTCTACTGCCCCTATATCTTCGTCGTTTTTCCCTTTCAGTAAATATGGGATTTGCTGCCTGACTCACTATTTCTGGGGTTAAATTGTATATAGGAGTTAAGTCTTCCCCTAAGGCAGCTTCCTTAGTAGTTTCATCTGTTAATCTATTTCCTCTGGCTTAAAAAGAATTCCCTGCTTAATGACAGTTTACAAGCACCACTGCTATTTCTTGTGGTAGCAGCAAATTCTTTAACACTTGCTGAATTAATCTTTTCACTGCTTACATATAAGTTAAGGATTTGACATAACCACCCTTGGTCCATGCCAAATTTCAGCCAGAAGACTGCAAGTAGCATTATGCTTTTCTTCTGTCCATGTAAAACAGCAATACTTAAAACACTTCTTTGCTTTATCCTTATTCTTAGTGTGTTCATTACTCTGCCAATACTTCAACATCCTCTCCAGTGTCGGGAGGTATGTCCCCAGGGTTTATAGCCTTAGACCCTGACCTACCTGGATCCGTCTTGGACCCCTTTATACCCATCGAGGCTTTACACACTGCTTTCTTTCCTTTTCCCTGCTTTCGCTTCGTCCATCTCCGGCCGCACCCCTCGCAGGTGTGTCGGAACCGTGGATCAGAACTTCTCACTCGCTTCGAGTCAGAGACTCGTCTCACACATCCAGTCTCGATACCCGACCACCAAGATGATACTTTCACAGCCTTAATTTCTTACCTTGGTCCGTGCACAGAGTTGCCTGGTTGTCGCGATTGTGCCCACTAGTTTCAGAAAACTACAGTTCCTTCACTGTAATCTGGCTCTATTGCTCTCTTTCAATCTCGAGATTCTTTTTTGCCAGTACATAGGTGGAGATCTCTGTCTGAGCCTGAGGCTATTGAACTCAACAGGGCATGTCTACTTGTTAGCCCTAGCATGGACCCCCCCACGATGGCGGGATCCCGGACGAGCTCCCAAATTTGTTCTAAATGGAAATAAATCAGATTCTAGAGCCAGGAGTCCAATGAAGAATTTTTATTTCATTCTCGCGAGAATGGGTGTCACTCACTATAGCAGGCACAAATCTTTATTCCATCTCACTCCTTTTATTCATTTTATCTTTCCTCTTACTGCTATCATGGTTGTACTCCATTGGTTGATGTTTACAGTAAGTCACATGGATGCTGCTTGTTCATACAATTTCAAAGTTCTCACGGGAAGCAAAGGACTTTTTCTGTACTTTTTCTGTTCATACAACTTCCCTGCTGATCTGTATTTTTTTCTGTTCATACAATTTCACTGTTAATCATTAACTCACAGAGAAGGAAAGTTTCTGTTACTGCAACCTGATCTCTAATGCTTTTATACAACAGAGCCAGAAAGACCTCAAAAAATAGGACAATCACCTAACTCTATAGAATAAACATAAGATTGTCTGAATTGCAAGCAAACAAAATTTGTATAGATAATTTTCATCTGTTTCTTTGTCGGGACCGAGTCTATCTATACTCGAGCCAGATATACTCACAGAGAATGGCTCTTACAGAATCGGATAGAGGCAATGATGAAGGAGAATGATCGGCTTGTGGGCATTCTTCCTTTCATTATTAATTCTTCTGAGGCGGTTAAGATACTCTGATGACATTAGAGTATTCTCAGCCTTCATCGTTGTTTTCAGGCACCAGTCTGTTTTGCGTTTACTAGAGGTCGCAATCTTAGAGATCATTTGGTTCATTCAGCCATGCCGACTGACCGCCCGACAAAATCTTCTACTGGCAAAGGCCATGTGGCCTGCCAGAATTGCCAATTTTGTGCTAACACTCTGGAGGGAGAAATTTGGCACCACCCACCCACTGGCCGTTCATATAGTTTTTCGGGGGACAGCTCATGTACCACCAGTTTTGTTACTAAGCTGCCCCTGTAATTTGCTCTATATCAGCCATACGTCACATATGGTTAAGGTCCGTTTGGGTGAACATGCATCTTGCATACCATCATCGGTACTTTCGGCCCCGCTGGTGGAACACTGCATCACTTTAGGTCACACTTTTCAGGACTTTAGGTGGAGAGTGATCCTCTCGGTCCCGGCAGACCCGAGAGGTGGCAATCGAACACAATGTCTTCAATGGTTAGAACAAAGATGGATTTTTCATCTACGGACTGTAATTTCTGACAGTTTAAATTTGGAGCAGGAATGGGGGACTTTATGAAGAATGGTGGATGTTTACCTTTAGTGATACCTGTTCACTCATTCGTTCAATTTGAATCCCCGAGAGCTCCTCCTCCTTTCAGTGATGTCATCCTTATCAGCCAATTGGAGTTCTTGCAAGCGTTATATTTAAGGGTTACAGCGTCTTCTGCAAACTCCGGATCTTTCCTTCTCAGCCAGCCGCACTTGAAGCAGGGCCTGTTGGCCCGAAACACGAGTGTCGTGTACAAATACTGCCGATACTGAGGATTCTGGATTTATGAAGGTAAGTATAGCTATTTGAAGTATTGTTTCACGAAGAATTTCAAAATTTATTAAAAGGGTCACGCTTGCATTGGGTTGTAGTTATAATAATAATACTCCCTGTTTTGTGAAGCCCGACAAAAATGATAAAAAAGACGACAAAGAAACAGATGAAAATTATTTATACAACAGAGTCATATAAAAGATTTTTTTGGTTATAAAAACTATGCTTGTTTTGTGACTATTCCTTGTAAAAGTAACATCTCCTAAATTCTCTATCCCCAACACTGTTCAGACTAATTTTGGATGTGTTAAAAAGAAAGAAAATAGAGCCTTTAATGCCCACATATGTGCAATGCAAAAATAAGTGAATTCAATGGTTAAATAGCAAATTAAAATGCCGAGACTGACATAGGCAAATAAATAAATAAATAAAGGCAATAAAATATGGAGCTTATTGTCAAAATTGGGCTTATGCTGTATATGTTCAAAACCAAGTGAAAACAAGTCAAAACATAGGGAATGAAAGCTACTAATTAAATCAATAACACAGGTACACTACCAAAAAACTGCCTCCAGTTTTGCAACTGATTCCTATAGATTTTGGGGTGCTGAATCCAGGAAAAATAACCAAAATGTTCCATCACATCACGTTTTCTTGCAAAATTAGATTTCTTACCCATATAAGGAATGTTCACATAATTTCTTTTTAGCCGACTGCAGTTTATTTTCTTGGCCCAAAATAGAGGTTGTAATGGTAAACTAACTAGAAACACTCCCTCATGATATTTTAGAGTGTTTTGTATTCATTTTATACATTAACAGGACAATTGGGAGGCGGGGGGCTAAATCCAGTACTTGCGCTGGCGCATGTTCTTTCCTGTTCGCCTCGCCTCGTTCGCTCGCTCGCTCAAACACGGTGGTTGCGACATGAACGTTCCTGTCAAATTTCAGTTTCTTGCAAGTTCATTATTACCTTTTGTTTGCTCAGTCGTAATCCAGCTTTATTCCGAAGTGGTTCACTACAGTTGTAGTTTGCAGTGTTGTGTATTTGTGATGGCTCACAGAGCCAGAGGTTGCGTCAACTCTCCGGACAGTTTTTGTTTTATTTGTGGGGAATATACCGTGAAAAAGCAGCAGAGGAACATTTCTGCATTTATTAAAAAAGTATATTTCGCCTATTTCGGTTTGAAGTTAGGCGATCAAGACAAACCGTGGGCTCCTCACAAAGTGTGCAAGACATGTGAGGAAGATCTACGCTTATGGATGAAAGGTAAAAAACAAGCATTTCGTTTCGGAATACCTATGATGTGGCGTGAACAAAGAGACCACAGCAGTGACTGCTATTTTTGCTCTTGCATTGTGAAGGGATACAACTTAAAAAATAAGAATGTAATAAGTTACCCCAACCTTCCCTCAGCAATTAGGCCTGTGCCTCATAGCAACGAAGTACCTGTGCCTGAACCACCAAAATCTTTGGATCATATTTGTGTGGATGGTTCTGATCATGATGAGACTCATCAGATGGCTTTTCCCGATGAGTCCAGTACTTCCAAGTTTGAAACTGAACCAGATCCGAAACCTGAACTTTTCTCTCAAGCTGAATTGAATGATTTAGTCCGGGATTTGGACTCCCAAAAGATGCTGCCCAACTGCTAGGTTCTCGTCTTAAACAGAAAAATCTATTGTCACCAGGAACAACTTTTAATTGTACCGCCACCGCGAGACACAATTTTTGAAGTATTTCAGCAAAGAGGAAGATTTGGTATTTTGCAACGATATACGGAGTGATGGAAAAGTTTAAACTCAAGTATGATCCTGCTGAATGGCGGCTGTTCATTGATTTGTCAAAAGACAGCATAAAAGGTGTTCTTCTTCATAATGGCAACACATTCGCTTCAGTTCCTATTGCTCACTCTGTTATTCTCCAAGAAAAATACGAGAATTTGGCCCTGATTCTTCAGAAGATTCGTTATGATGATTTGGATGATTTGTGGATGATTTGGATGATAAGTGGATGATTTGTGGAGACTTTAAAATTCTAGGAAGTACAAGAAGCAGGAGACGTCGGATGAACAGATTCTTCTTTATTGTATGGGGTTTCCATACAATAAAGAAGAATCTGTTCATCCGACGTCTCCTGCTTCTTGTGACTGGGGTTTCCATACAATAAAAAAGAATCTGTTCATCCGACGTCTCCTGCTTCTTGTGACAGGGGTTTCCATACAATAAAGAAGAATATGTTCATCCGACGTCTCCTGCTTCTTGTGACTCCCTGATCTCCTGCAGGAGCTCCTGCTCCCCCTGTGTGCCCGACTTTAAAATTCTATCCATGCTATTAGGGCAGCAATCCGGTTTCACCAAATATCCCTGCTTCCTTTGCTTGTGGGATAGCCGGGCCCGCGACCTACACTGGGGGAAAAAAAGACCGGCCAATTCGGGAGTATTTGAGACCCGGTGAGAAAAATGTTCTTCATGAGAGCTTGGTACCTCGTGATAAAATTCTATTACCACCTCTCCACATTAAGTTGGGTCTCATTAAGCAATTCATCAAGTCCCTTCCAAAAGATGGTGAGTGCTTTCGGTACCTTTGCTCAAAGTTCCCCCGACTTTCTGAAGCAAAGCTAAAGGAAGGAGTGTTTGTTGGCCCTGATATAAGGAAACTCATTTCAGATGGAGCATTCGCTGAAACGATGTCTGAGAAGGAAAAAGAAGCCTGGGATTCCTTCAAGGATGTTGTTCTCAAATTCTTGGGGAACAGGCGGGATGAGAACTATAAGGATATTGTTGCCAGGATGCTCAATGCCTTCAAAGAACAAGGCTGTAACATGAGCCTGAAAGTCCATTTCTTGCACTCCCATGTGAACTACTTTCCCGAAAACTTGGGGGCATACAGTGAAGAACAAGGTGAAAGGTTTCACCAGGACATCAAGGACGCAGAGAGAAGGTACCAAGGAAGATGGAACACCACTATGATGGCTGATTTCTGCTGGTTGCTGCTGCGGGAAACCCCAGATGAAAAATACGCCAAGCAGCGCACCAAGAGAAGCATTCGGGGGAAGAAGAAACGGGCCCACCAGGAGATTGATTGACCCAAAAATGACTTTAAAATCTAAACTGTGTTGACAAATATCGTGTTTTTACTAAACTTTGAAATAAAAATTTGCTAGTTATTTCCACAGTGTCGGATCTCATTTATTAGAATTTTATTTTCACACCATCGGGTGTTTGTCTTCATGTATTGCAATGGTGCGGTTTGCGTTTTCTATTCTTAAATACATACCTGTACAACATTTTTTGCACATTTCTTTGCTTTGCTTTGTGTCTAACCTCGCTCTTATATGCTCAATGTTTGTGCACATGTATGTGGCTGTTTTAAGTGCAGACAATTTTGCTACCATCACAGTGTGTTTTGTTGACATTACTCTATTCTTATGTGCTGCCTTGTTACAATTTTCTTTATTCTTATTTGAATAACTACTAAACAATTAGTATAAAGAATTCATCCAAGAAACTTTTATCTCGATCGCACTCAATCTGAAACGTTCACCTCAAACTGCTAACCCAATGTAGCAAAAAATCTGTACGTGATGGAGCAAATTGGTTACCAGATTTGGATTCAGCGCACCAAAAAACGTAAAAATCAATCGAAACATTAGAGGCAGTTTAAAAAAAAATTTTTTTAGTGTACCTGTGTAATTAAGAGCCATAAAAAAGGGAGGTTAATGTCAAGGTCGGGCTTATACTGTATGTAATCAAAACCATGTAAAAACAAGTGAAAACATGGAAGGAGTAAAAACAACTAAAAGCAGAATAAAAATGAATAAAAAAGATAATTTGTTATGGGGTTGCCAAGGGGTGTTACAACCATAGATTCCTATTAGTGTGTGGCAATCTACTTTGGAGAAATCTTGATAAAGAGTGAGATGAGAAATGAGGATAATAATGTATTTGACTATCAATTTTGAGAGAAGGAAATAAATGAAGACCAATGGGTGGTTGCTATCATCAAATGCAATGTCTTGAACACAAAAAAAAGCTGAGGTTGAAGCATAATAAAAATGAATAGTTGCATCAGGACAGGGAAAGCCAGCGGGGGGGCAGGAGGGGGCGGGAACAGGGTAGAGTGGGGGCGGGCCAGCCGTCCTGCCGGTCCCATGGGAACATGCTGCTTCTACTACCTCAAAGGTGGTATAAGCAGCACTTTTGGCCTGATCGAGTCTGAGGATCCTGCCCCCCCCTGGGGTCAGCTGCGGGGGGAGAGGGGTCCCTGCCGCCCGATCCAGGCTGCGGCTGGCCAGCTCTAGGTCGGGCGGCGGGGAAGTGGGGTGCTGGAGCCACAGATGTCAGGGGCGCCTGTGGGAAGGATGTCCCCACAGGCAGAAGGGACATGCCGGGCCATCCTCTCATGCCCAATTCTGGCTACCACAGGATCGTTTTGTTCCCAGAGACCAGAATCGGGTCCACACAGCCCTGTCTTCATTGGGGACATCTGGATGGCACGTATGTCCCCCGCTGTAAATCGGGCTCCACGTGTTTTACGCACATTGGTTTTATTCATAGCATATTGGCATTTATTTTGCTGTATGTTATCCACTTGTGTCTGTTTTCTTTTTTTAAGTTTTATAATTATTTTGCTCTCACTTGGTTTGCAGCTTGTCGTGCTGTGAGGGCTTGCGTGTAGTTTAACTACTGGCAGGGTCTCCCAAGATGGACAGGTCTCAGCTGAGGTGCCAGACCAAGACAAACCACCCATCTGGGCAGCAGCAGAATGGGATAGTGCTGACGGCAGAGGATCACATTTTTGTGACAACGGCAACAACACCAAACTTAAACTGCGCGGAAGAAAAGCCCGGCAATCTACTTCTGTATCTTGCCATGAAAACCCAATGGATAGTTACAACAAAACAAATTGTGCTATGGTGCTGGAAGATGAGACCCCCAGGTCGGAAGGCACTCAACTAGCTACTGAGGAAGAGCTGAAGACTTTTCAGAGTAAAGCCAGCATTTATGATGTGGTTGGATCAAAGCCCTCGGGAAGTCTGACTGCTGATGTAGCTGCACATGAAATGAGAGTCAGAAGCTGTAAAGATGTCTTACACATTGGAACATGGAACGTACGAAGCATGAACCTAGGGAAGTTGGAGGTGGTCAAGAATAAAATGGAACGTGTACAACTTGATCTGTTGGGTGTCAGCGAACTGAAATGGACTGGCATCGGGCACTTTGCATCAGATGATCACATGGTCTACTATGCTGGAAATGAAAGACAAAGAAGAAATAGTGTTGCATTTATAATCTTTATTGCAAGAACTAATTGCAAGAACTTTATTGCAAGAACTAATTTGCAAGAACTGTAATGAAATACAATGCAGTCAGCGAACGCTTAATCTCTATTCGTCTATGAGGATTGCCTATCAACACAACTATAATTCAAGTATATGCCCCAACAACAGCTGCAGAAGAGAATGAAATTGAAGAGTTCTATGAACAAGTACAAGCTGAAATTGACAGAACATGCAAACAGGATATCCTGATAGTCATGGGTGACTGGAATGCAAAAGTTGGCAACAAAGAAGAAGGCAAAGTAGTTGGAAAACATGGACTTGGCAACAGAAATGAAGCTGGAGAAAGACTGATCGAATTCTGCAAGACCAATTCATCTCAAACACCTTCTTCCAGCAACACAAGCGGTGACTGTACACTTCACCCAATGGATTGTATAAAAATCAAATTGACTACATCTGTGGAAGTCAACGATGGAAAAGCTCTATAACATCAACCAAGACAAAACCTTGAGCTGACTGTGGTACAGATCATCAACTACTAGTATGCAAACTCAAGCTAAAATTGAAAAAGAGCAAACCACTCATGAATGCAGCAAAATATGACCTTGAGAATATACCACTGGAATTTAAAGACTGCCTGCAAAATCGATTCGCTGCTTTAGATACAAATGACAGAGCTCCGGAAGAGTTATGGAATGACATCAAGAAGGTTGTGTTGGAAGAAAGCGAGAAGTCTCTACAAAAGGTGAAAAAGCAAAAACGGCCAAAATGGATGACGGAAGAAACTCTGAAAATTTCCCAGAAACGCAGAGAAGCTAAAGCCAGAGGAGAAAGAAAGACAATCGCAGAACTCAACAGAGATTTCCAACGTGCAGCAAGACAGGACAAGGAAAAGTACTACAATGACGCATGCAAGGAAATAGAAGCAGAAACTATTAGAGGAAGAACAAGATCGGCTTTCCTAAAGCTACGAGAGTTAAAGAAAAAGTTCCAGCCTCGAATTGGAATGTTACAAGATGCTCAAGGTTCTATGTTGAATGATGCTGAGAAGATCAAGAAAAGGTGAAAGGAATATACAGAGTTTTTATATGATAAAGATCAAGTGGACCAACAGCCGTTTCAACCTGTACCTTATGATCGGGAACCATTGGTGATGAAAGAAGAAGTTGAAGCAGCATTGAAAGCCTTATCAAAGAACAAAGCACCAGGCATTGATGGCATTCCTATAGAAGTATTGCAGCAATCTGATGCAACTGTTACCATACTTACAAGGCTCTGCCAAGAAATATGGAAGACAACATCATGGCCAACTGACTGGAAAAGATCTGTGTTTATACCAATACTAAAGAAAGGTGATCCAACTGACTGTGGAAATTATCGAACAATCGCTCTGATCCCACATGCCAGCAAGATTCTACTGAAGATTATTCAAAAGAGACTACAACCATACCTGGAACAAGAACTACCTGAAGTGCAAGCAGGGTTCAGGAAAGGGCAAGGAACGAGAGACATCATTGCGGATGT
Organism: Ichthyophis bannanicus; assembly: GCA_033557465.1. Lineage (NCBI taxonomy): Eukaryota > Metazoa > Chordata > Amphibia > Gymnophiona > Ichthyophiidae > Ichthyophis > Ichthyophis bannanicus. The sequence goes on from CM066033.1 coordinate 494,734,751, forward strand.
GAGATGGATCCTTGAAAAGACTAAAGAATACCAAAAGGATATCTATTTGTGCTTTATCGACTATAGCAAGGCTTTTGACTGTGTAAAACATGAGAAACTCTGGGCCACATTAAGAAGCATGGGTATACCAGAACACCTGATCGTTCTCTTGCGCAATTTGTACATTGATCAAGAAGCAACAGTTCGAACGGAACAAGGAGAAACAGAATGGTTTAAAATAAGCAAAGGTGTAAGACAAGGCTGCATGCTTTCCCCCTACCTGTTTAATTTATATGCAGAAGAAATCATCAGAGAAGCAGGATTGTATGAAGACAACAGAGGTGTGAAGATTGGTGGAAGACTCATCAACAACCTTCGCTATGCTGATGATACTACATTACTGGCTGAAAGTGAAGATGATCTCAAACATTTGCTTCTCACAATCAAAGAACATAGTCTCAAAATGGGCCTGCACCTTAATGTAAAGAAGACAAAGATCATGAAAACTGGCATAATCAACAGGTTCATCGTTGAAGGAGAAGAAATTGAAATTGTGAACAACTTTAACCTACTTAGATCAACTATCAATAAAGAAGCAACAAGCAGTCAAGAAATCAAACGACACATTGCTCTTGACAAAATGGCTATGAAAGACCTAGATAAGATTCTCAAGAGCAGAGATGTCTCTCTCCATACAAAGATTCGACTTGTTCAAGCCATGGTATTTTCTATAACATCATATGGATGTGAAAGCTGGACAGTGAAAAAGACAGACAGGAAGAAAATTGGTGCCTTTGAATTATGGTGCTGGCGGCGAATACTGTGTATACCATGGACTGCCCGAAGAACAAACCAGTCGGTACTAGAGGAGATCAAACCTAAGCTTTCTTTAGAAGCTCAGATGACAAGACTTCGACTTTCATACTTTGGACACATCATGCGAAGAGAGAGATCATTAGAGAAAGACATCATGCTTGGCAAGATAGAAGGTCAACGCAAAAGAGGAAGGCCAGCAATGAGATGGATCGATACAATAACAGCAGCTACGGGTACCAGTCTGTCAACAATGAGCCACCTGACTGAAGCCAGAACACAATTTAGGATAGCTATCCAGAGGGTCGCCATGAGTCGACTCCGACTCGACGGCACTTAACAACAACAACAACAACAATTATTTTGAGTTTTATGATTGTTCTTTTATGTGAGTTGTTTTTATGATTTTTTTATCCTTATTATATATTTATTTATTTATTTACATTCTCTTATATACCGCGCTATTCTGCATCAGCGCCGTTTACATTGAACAAACTGAAGTTACATTGAACAGGGTATTATAACTTGGAGAAAACTATTTTACAGGGAACATTTATACCATTTACCATTATATATATACCATATATACCATTTTTATATATGGTATATATATACCATTATGGTATATATATACCATTATGGTATATATACCATATATATATATATATATATATATATATGATATTATTGTGTATATATATACCATATATATATATATATATATATATGGTATATATATACAATAATACCATATATATAACCCAGGGTGAACTTGGAGCCCGGTCTGGCCTAGTCTTCATCCACATCATCCATGTCATAGCCCATTGCTACTGCCACTCCTTCAATGGCTTCTTCTCTCTCGCGCTGGAACTGTGCTCGGTTCATTCCTCCCCTCCTTCGGAATCGACCTCCTGTTCTCCAGGGACTCCCTCCTCCCCTCGCGGGGGCGGAGTCCAGATGCGGGCATTCACTTCTCCAATGTCCTTCTTCTTTGCAGTAGGTGCAATGATTCGCACCCAATTGAGGCCTTTCGCTTCCGCGGCCTCTTCCACATTCTCTGGTCCTTTGATTAGGAAAACCTCCTCCACGTCGTTCAACTATAGCGGCAGCAAGAAGATCTGCCTTCTTCTTCATCTTCCGTTCACTTTCTCTGTCACGTTCATTTTCATGATTCACAAATACTTTCTGAGCGACTTCCATTAGCTGTGCTGTATTCATGCCCGCAAATCCATCCAGTTTCTGCAATTTTCGTTTTATGTCTCTCTGGGACTGGCTGACAAAGGCCGCATTTACCATGCGCAAATTTTCCTGAGCGGCGGGATCATATGGGGTGTATAATCTATAAGCTTCGGACAACCGCTCATAAAAGGCTGCTGGGCTCTCATCTGGACCCTGGAGGACTTCCGATACCTTCCCGATATTCATGGCCCTCTGGCCTCCCTTCTTCAGGCCCTGCAACAAGGCCTGGTGAAATCTCGTCAGGGCCGCCGCCCCCCTTTCATCATTTGGGTCCCACCCGGGATCTTCATTTGGATAAGCCGCGGCGGCGGCTTGTGGGAGATTTATTCCTCCTCCTTCTACAGGGTTCTCTTCTAACCAACGGAGAGCTGCTTGCCCAATTCGCCCTCGCTCCTCAGTAGTAAAGAGGGTGGACAGGAGTTGGCGATAATCGGCCCAGGTAGGCTGGTGGGTTTGCATAATGCTGGACATTAATTCTGTTAATTCCTGGGGCTTTGCGGTATAGGATGCATAATGCATTTTCCAGTTTAATAAATCAGTAGTGGAAAAGGGTACGTAGACTAGACTGGTTGGTCCTGGTGCCATCTGGCCCTGGTCATTTAAAACAGGTACACCAGACACTTGGCGTAATGGCATTAGGTGCCCTGCTTTCTCCTTCTTCTTCGGGGTTACACTTCTTAAATCATAAGGCTCCCGGGCACAAACTTCCTTAGCGGGTGACCCTGAACTGGCAGGAGAGCCTCCGCTCTCAGCCTCGTCGGAAGACTCGGGGCCCCCCCCCCCGACGTGCTTGGGCCTGACTCGGGACTATCACTCGGGGGAGGGGGCTTCTTGGGCTGTCGCAGCCGCACTTGCTGGGGTTCCTCATCTGGCTCCGCTTCAGGCAGCGGTACTGGGGGAACTAACTTATGTGGGTACCGCGGTAACCTGGTCAGGATATCTGGGGACTCTGGGGCAGAATACACAGGCGGCTTCTCCTCCTCAGCTTTCCGGGTTCCCCTAGTGGTGGCTACAAATATTCTACAATGCTCCTCATAACAACGCTTCATTCATGAGGGCTGCCTTTCGCAAGCATCTAACCTGGAATCTATATAGGGGAACTGGTCAGGATGCGTTTTTTGTACAAGCTGATGAACACGAAAAACCTTTTCTACATCAAAAGTGCCCCCGTGGGGCCATGAAGTAGCTAATGCAGGCCACTCTCTTTCACATAGCAGTTTCAATCTAGACGGAGACATTTTTATACCGTAGTCTCCTGAAAATCCTTTACGGAAATTCTTGATCATACATTCCAACGGAGTTTGCGTGGACTCCGCCCCTCCCATAATCTAAACGTAACTACGTACACGTAATGATATACAAGATGGCAAACAGTAAGGGTAGGTAGTATGGCTGTAGGTAAGGGGTCCATACAGCCCACAACACACTGAGGGGGATGAACACCACTCACTTCCTCCTTTTCGCGACCTGGGCACAGTCGCCCGGCCAGGAACTGCGCTACTCAGGAGTCCACTTTCGCTCGGTCTGTATTTCAAGACCTCTCAATCACACAGGCAATCATTATCACAAAAATCATTTTTCAAGTGCCCAGGTTTTCTGACTAACTGACTATTCCAAACAAGAAGGGTTGATGGCTTCGGCTTCGGCTTTCTCTTATGCGGAGCGTACTAGGACCGCCCTTATGAGAAGTGATCAGGCTCTCTTGTCTCGCGCATACTTATGCGAGATTTCTCCAGTTAGTCTATACCAAATCAGTCTCACGAATGCAAGACTTTTTTTCCCAGGCTGTACTTTCTGACTGTCGAATCACAAAATTATCTACTCACCGGATCCGGTTCCGGATACCACACCAGTTCTTGGGTTGGATCCTGGACTCCCCCCGGGTCGGAGGTGTTGGCCAGCTGGACCCAGTGGCCCACCGAAGCAGGCGGAACCCTCTCCGGCACAAAAGGGCCGGCGGTGCCTGAGGTTTCCCCCGCGGTCGGACGGACACGGTTCCAACCGGGCCAAACCTCGAGGCGAATTGCGTAGATTACTCACTTGAATACCATTCACTATTCGCACTTCCCGGCCAACGCACCAAGAATATGCTGCAGCGAAGCGTAATCAATGAATAAATCCAGGAGTCAATTGACAGGGTCCAAACCAGTTTATTGTGCACAAGGCCCAGTCAGTCAAAGCTTCAAAAGGAACTGAGCAAAGTTTTTACAGAGACATACTCATTTATACCTCTTTTTCAGTTTGATACATGAGAACTTTCTATTGGTTCCATCTTGATACATGCAAACTTCCCATTGGCTCCAATGCCCCCTGCACCTGTCCAATCAGAGATCCCTCCTGGGCCTAGCACCAAGCTCCCTCCCTTAAGACTTTTCTAACAATGGTGCAGTTTCTAGGTTTGATACTTCTCTACTGCAAGGTCGTCTCTAGCTCCAGGAATGCATGTATTGAAACATTTCTTTCTTTTGTACACAAGAGAATAATGAAAGACTTATGAATTCATGTAAAACTTCTTATTAAGCAGTTTAGAACAGTTTTCTCATTTTGCACAGATTTTTGGTTCTTTTCTAGCTATAGTGGGGGTTGGAATCCAGGCCTAACTTTCATATTAGCAGACCATTCTAGGCCATAGCCTGCCACAACACAAATAGCTGCAGAGCAGGGGGGCAGCTCCAGGTTACATGGATAATCTATCCAAACTGCATGTCTAAATGTGTGTGTAGTTAGTCTCTTTATAAATGAGAATATCTGTAGGTGCAGTCACATGACATCATAATGCCAGAACTGCCTGAGCTGCCATCTCACCAAGAAAGAGAGAGGCAACATTGCTGGATATGAAGACAGATGCCCTCCGTCCACAGTTTAAACTGTGGCTTTTGTTTTTTTCAGAACCCAGTGGTGATCCTGAAACAAATAGCTGAATTCTTTGGGTTTCCTCTGACTCAGGAGCAGATCCAGCAAATTGCAGACAACTCCACATTTCAAAATATGAAAGCAAAATCCGAAGAGACCCATGGGCAATTGGGTCAGTCCATCTTCCGAAAAGGTAAAATACTACTACTACTATTACTGAACATTTGTATAGCACTACAAGACGTACGCAGTGCTGCATAGACACATGTAGAAGACGGTCGCTGCTCATCAGAGCTTACGGTATTGATATTACTCCCCAAGAGAGTGTCTAGGCATCAGATCAGAATGTTAATATTAACCCTTTAATACCAAAGTTATATTCTCATTACAGAGTAACTGGACATACGACTACCGGCTTAATACTAAACACTGAGGGGTAAATTCTCAGAAGTGCACTTAGCTGAAAAAGTATGTATGTACTTTTAAGCTTGCACAGACCCAGTCAATATTAAAACACAAGGTCTCTGCACATTTTGGGGGATAATTTTATAATAGGGAGCCTATGTGAGAAACCTAAATAGGTGCCTATTTATAAAGGCAAAAGCATATCAATGTTACCAGAACCCAAAAATGCAATATGTGCCTTTGAGTCAATGCTGATTTCTGGAGAAGGAGTGGCCTGCAAAGGTCCCTCGAAAGGACTCGACCTCCGACCTGCCTCGGCCCCCAGACACCATCCTCATTGAGGACTCCGCTTCGGGGGAGCTGGCGTCAGTCCCGAGTCCCTCAGTGCCCATGCCAAAGTCTGCGGAGCCTTCTGGCCTGGAGTCCAGAATGGCAGCCTTGGAGCACAGTTTGTCTGCCTTCATGGACCAGAAGCAGGCACTGTTGTCTGGCACGACTGGTTCATCCGCCAGACCACTGGGCCCTCGACGTCCAAGAAGTCCCCAGAGGCTGAGCCGATCCTCGGCCAAAGTCACGATCCGATTCCTGCTCAATGGGACCGCGATCATCCCTGGCAAATATGCCTGGCACCAGTTGTGGAACATCAGGAGCCTCAAGGCCTGCGGAGCAGCCCTCCTACGAGTCCTCGATGGACTACTCCGAGTGGGAGACGGAGGATGAAGAGTCCCCCGACACCTGTCGCCACCGCGACATCCCATCTGACTCTCCCATCTCAGAGACTCAACGGCGGTCCCCACAGGACGATATAGGCTTCCTTGATTTTGTCACGGATATGTCAAAGGCCCTAGCGTTCCCTACAGAGTCGAAGGAGGACTCTCGAGCGGGTGAGTTGGAAATTCTCCAGTATGAGCTCCTCCGTGGGAATCACTCACGGTGACCATTCCTCCCATCCTGGAACAGCTGATGCTCCGGATATGGGAGACACCAACTTCAGTATCGGTGGGGAGAAAATGGCTCGACTCGAAGTATTGAGTCCGCCCTAGCCCGGGCTTCCAAAATTCACAGCTGCTGCATAACTCCATGATGGTGGATTAGGCCATGCTTCGGCTGAAAAGTCAGAAGATGCCCCCCGGCAGAGAGGCCCGCAGCCTGGATGCCCTCGGTAGAAAATGTTACCAGGGCTCAATGCTCATCGGCCGCATCCAGGCCTACCAGTTCTACATGGGAATGTACCTGAGAGACCTGGCAAAGGAACTCGCCGGGTCCTCAGCTGGTCTCTCCGAGGAACCTTTGCAGTGGTACAAGAACCTGGCCAAGGCAGTCTGTGAGTGCTCCAAATTCATGTCTCGAGTGGCTTATGATGGGTTCGAGTCGGTGGCTCAAGTAGCAGCAGCAGGCATCGGCGTATGGCACCAAGCTTGGATACAGTCGCCTGACCTCGAGCAGTGGGTTCAGGACAAATTGGACCTCTTTGGCAAACCCATGACCAACAAGGCTGCTGAGCTGGAGACCGAGTTCATGACAAAGACCAGGCTCTCAAAAAAGACTGCTGCCCCTTCCAGATGGAAGGGCTTGGGTAAAAGTCCTTCTATCCGAGGAAAGGGGCTGCTTACAGAAACTACCCACCTTTTCAGGTCTCCCCAGCCCTACAACAGGGTCAGCAGGCCAAGGGACATGGGCATGGCCCTCGTAAGCAGAAGGCTCCAACACCCCAGGCACCGGCTCCAGCCCTGGCCCAGCCAGGGGGGGAGTTTTTGATGCCTTGAGCATAGCCTATCTACCACAAGGAGATCAGCAGCCCACAGGGGGACATCTGGTCCACTATGCCCAGAGGCAGTTGACCATCACCACCTACTCCTGGGCACTTCGGGTGTTCAGGGAGGGTTACCTTCTTCACCTGACTCAGACACCTCTCCCTTATTTTCCGGGAGAACCCCTCAGATCTTCTGTCCACTGGCACCTTCTACTGAAGGATTTGGCAGGTCTTCTCGAGGGCAAAGTGGTGGAACCGGTGCCCCACCATCTCAAGGGCAAGGGGTTCTACTTCAGGTACTTCCATCCTCGACCTGCGTAATCTCAACAAATCCCTGGTGAGGGAGAAGTTCAAGATGCTATCTATTGGAACATTGCTGCCATACCTTCAGCACGGAGATTGGCTATGCTCCATATATCTGAAAGATGCCTATACCCACATCCTCATTCACTCCAACCACAGGCAGTACCTGCTGTTCATTGTGGGGGCAGGCATTTTCAGTACAGGGTGCTTCCTTTCAGCTTGGCCTCTGCCCAAGTACCTTCACAAAATGTCTGGTAATTGTGGTCACCTTCCTCCGTCTCCAGGGGGTCTTTGTCTTCCCCTATCTGGATGACTGGCTAATAAAGGGAGGCACTGCCTCAGAGGTACAACAGGCCACCGCACGCACCATACGGGTTCTGCAGCACTTGGGTTTTCTCATAAACTACCCCAAATCTCACCTCCTCCCAACACAGTGTCTGGAGTTCATTGGGGCAAAGCTTGACACTCTCCAGTCAAAGGCCTTCTTGACCAGAGACCGAGCCGACCATCTCAGGACTCTGGCATGGGAACTATCATTAAAATCATCTCTAATACCTGAAGATTGGAGGATCGCCAGTGTAACACCAATTTTTAAAAAGGGTTCCAGGGGCGATCCAGAAAACTACAGACCGGTGAGCCTCACGTCAGTACTGGGAAAAATGGTAGAAACCATCATAAAGAATAAAATTACTCAGCATGTAGATAGTCATGGCCTAATGGGAGACAGCCAACATGGCTTTAGACAAGGAAGATATTGTCTTACTAATCTGTTATGTTTTTTTGAAAGTGTGAATAAACAGGTGGACAAAGGTGAGTCGGTTGATATAGTGTATCTGGACTTTCAGAAAGCCTTTGACAAGGTCCCTCATGAGAGACTTTTGGCAAAACTAAAGAGTCATGGGATAGGAGGCAGTGTACTACTGTGGATCAAGAATGTGTTAAAAGATAGAAAGCAGAGGGTTGGGCTAAATGGCCAGTTTTCCCAATGGAGAAAGGTGAATAGTGGTGTACCCCAGGGATCTGTGCTGGGTCCGCTGCTTTTTGACCTATTCATAAATGACCTGGAAAGTGGAATAACGAGTGAGGTTATCAAATTTGCAGATGACACAAAACTATTTAAAGTTGTTAAAACCCAAGAGGATTGTGGAAAATTGCAAGAGGATCTTGATAAATTGGAAGACTGGGCATCAAAATGGCAGATGAAATTTAATGTGGACAAGTGCAAAGTTATGCACCTAGGGAAGAACAACCCAAACTATGGTTACACGATGCAGGGTTCCACATTAGGAACCACCACCCAGGAAAAAGATTTAGGCGTCATTGTGGATAGCATGTTAAAGCCCTCGGCCCAGTGTGCAGCAGCAGTCAAGAGAGCAAATAGAATGCTAGGTATCATAAGGAAAGGAATGGATAATAAAACAAAAGATATTATAATGCCTCTATATCGTTCCATGGTGAGACCGCACCTTGAATATTGTGTGCAATTCTGGTCGCCGTATCTTAAAAAGGATATAGCGTTCTTAGAAAAGGTTCAGAGAAGAGCCACCAAAATGGTAAAGAGGATGGAAGGATACTCCTATGAAGAAAGGCTAAAAAGGTTAGGGCTCTTTAACCTGGAAAAGAGACGGCTGAGGGGAGATATGATAGAAGTCTATAAATTAATGAACGGAGTGGAACGGGTAAACGTAGATCGATTGTTTACGTAATCAGAATATAGAAAGACTAGGGGACATGCAATGAAGCTACAGGGTAAACTATTTAAGACTAATAAAAGAAAATATTTCTTCACTCAACGTGTAATCAAACTCTGGAATTTGTTACCGGAGGATGTAGTAAAGACTGTTAGTGTAGCTGGGTTTAAAAAAGGTTTGGACAAGTTCCTGAAGGAAAGGTCCATAAACCATTATTAAGAAGGGACCCAAGATATCAATGCTTGACCCAATACAAGCATTGCGGAACCTGTGTCTTTTGGGGAAACTGCTAGGTACGTATGACCTAGATTGGCCACTGTTGGAAACAGGATACAGGGCTTGATGGACCTTGGTCTGACCCAGTATGGCATATCTTATGATTTTATGTTCTTATGACATACAGTACCATCCCTCGGTGCCTGCTCGGCTTCTTCTGTGCCTCCTTGGGCACATGGCCTCCACGGTCCATGTCACTCTAGATGCTTGCCTCCACATGAGGAAGGCACAGTGGTGTCTCCGGGACTAGTGGTCTCAGGCCACAGGAGGCCTCTGAGACAGAGTCTGTGTAACCCGTCTACTGGCAGACTCCCTGATCTGGTGGCAATCTTTCCAGCTTCTCGAGGCGGGCCTGCCTTTTTAATCCCCGAGCCCCTCAAGGGTCCTCACCACAGATGCCTCCCTGCTTGGCTGGGAGCACACTGCGGGGAGCTCCGCACCCAGGGCAACTGGTCACCAGACGAGAGGACCCATAAGATCAACCTCCTGGAGCTGCAGGCCATATACTTAGCCCTGTGAATTTTCTGCCACCACCTGCATCACCAGCCGGTGCTGGTCCAGATGGACAACTAGGTGGCGATGTTCTGTGTAAACAAACAGAGGGGGCACAGGGTCTCATGCCCTCTGTCAGGAGGCAGGGATCCTCTGCTCATATGCAATCCAACAGAGTATCCTTCTGCGAGCAGTGTTCTTACCAGGATAGGACAACTTTCTGGCTGACAGGCTGAGCGGAGTCCTCCAGCAGCATGAGTGGCAGCTGGACCCCAGGGTAGCCAATAGGCTTTTCCAGATCTGGGGGGAACACGTGATAGACCTGTTCGCCAGCCTGGACAACTTCTAGGTGCTCCGCTTCTGCTCCCGGCAGGCCCACCCCTCCAGTGGTAGCAAACGCTTTACTTGTCTCATGGTCGGAAGGCTTCATGTATGCCTTCCTTCCCATTCCGCTGATCGCCAAAACCTTGTTCAGGACCCTCCACGACAGAGCCTCGCTCATCCTGATAGCCCCTCGGTGGCCCAGGCAACATTGGTTCCTGTTGCTCCTCTGGTTGATGATGGAGACCCCCCATCCCCTTGTGGACCTCTTTGGGACTCCTGTCTCAGGAGGGGGCTCTCTTCTGCACCCAAACCTGGTGTCCCTGTCACTGACAGCGTGGTTGCTGAGAGGGTGACTCTGACCCCTTTCAACCTTTCAATTGAGGTGGAAGAGATTCTGCTGGCCTCTCGCAAGGCCTCTACTAGGAAGGCTTATGCCCTCAAATGATGCAGGTTTTTGGCTTGGAGTGCCGAGCATGGGGCTGACCTGTTCTCCTGCCCGGTGGGACTGGTGGTACAGTAACTTCTCCACCTCTCACAATTCGGGCTCAAGTCTAACTCCATCCGGGTGTACCTTAGTGCCCTGGTGGCACACCACCACCTGGTGGATAGCAAGCCCCTCTCAGACCAGCCTTTGGTGACCCATTTTCTTCAGGGCCTGCTCTTATCGAAGCCCCCATTCAACCTCCAGCAACCGAATGGGACTTCAACGTAGTGTTGAGGCAGCTCACTTGCCCACCCTTCGAGCCTCTGACTACCTGCCACCTTCGCTACCTCTTTTGGAAGGTGGCATTCTGGATGCGCTCACCTCTGTTCGCAGAGTTAGCAAGCTTCAGACCCTAGTGGCAGAGGCGCCTTATACCAGGTTCTACAAGAACAGAGTGGTGCTTCACACACACCCCAAATTCCTTCCGAATGTAGTATTGTCCTTCCATCTCAACCAGGATGTAGTGCTCCCTACCTTCTTTCCAAGACCACACTCCAGTCGGGCGGAGATGGTTCTTCACACCTTGGACTGTAAGAGGGCTTTGCCATTCTATATCCAATGCACTCAGGGTCACCGCAAAGCAGCTTTTCATCTCCTGCGACCCCAGTAGGCTGGGGGAGGTGGTGACTAAGCGTACTCTGTCCATCGGGGTGGCGGACTGTATCGCCCTCACCTATGAGCAGGCGGGGCTCCTGCTGGAAGGCCGCATCAATGCGCACCGTGTCAGGGCCATGGCAGCCTCGATGGTAAACTTGCGCTCTGTCCCATCTGCTGGGCTGCCACCTGGTCTTCAGTCCATACCTTTGCAGCCCATTGTTGCCTGGAAAGAGAGTCCCGATGGGACAGTGCCTTTGGCCAGGCTGTGCTACATAACCTTTTCGGGATTTAGGAAACTCCTACCCTCTGACCCTTCTGTGTTCAGGCTACCGGAGTGCTGGTTTCATCGGACACAAGGGTCCTACTATGGTCTGTGGATACAGAGTCAATTGCTGCTGCTTGCGGTTTCCTGTGAAGGAGCCTCTGCTTTTTGCTATGGGCTTTCAGTAGCCTGTAGCTGGGGATTCCCATATATGAGGACTGACTTCTGCTTGTTCCTGGAGAAAGCGTAGTTACTCACCTGTAACAGGTGTTCTTTGGGGATAGCAGGAATCAGTCCTCACAACCCCCTCTTTCCTCCCCTTGGAGTTGCTCCTTTACCATCTTTTATTTTTGCCATCTTTTATCTATGTCATCTGACTGAGAAAGATGGCACCTTTGGGCGGGAAGGGGACCATGCATGTGTGGTGGCATCTTTGAAAGCTGGGGGGATGCTTCCACGAGGGCTCCATCACTGCCGATATCACCCATATGTGAGGACTGATTCCTGCTGTCCCTGGAGAACACCTGTTACAGGTGAGTAACTATGCTTTCGAGGTTGGCTGAATATCATCATATGTCTTATTTCTTATAATAAGAAAGGATACAGTGCTTCCAGACTGAAAATATATGACAAATATTTGATAGCTTGAATCCAAACATTTATCTTAAGGTACCCAACGTTCCACTGCTAGTGACCCGATGTTGAATTTTTAGCTGGTTAAGATACAGGGTTATTTTTCTAGCTCTTTACAGAAGGGGATTTTTCTGCTATTTTTTGCTTTTAGTCTGAGAAGTTGAAAGAGTGGAGAAGGTAATTAATACTGTTTTGAAGTCATTGTCCTGCTGAGGATTTAGCGTAGGTGTGGCTTGCTTGCTTTATATTGGTGAGACAAGAGGTAGAGATCTCATATTGGTTGGGCTGAACTGTCTCCCCCTCCCCTGTGAGGTGCATTGATTAGCTTTTCTCTCTCCCTCCTCCACTCCTGACTCACATGCTCTTTTCCACACATATACACACTCACAGTCTTTATAACTTTCTAATCCCCTACCCCTTTCCCAGATCTGCCGCCACCAGTTTCAGCCTTTCCACCTGTTCAGTTGTAGTTGCACCAGGGTAACACAATAATGTATTTTCAAACTTGGAATTTCTTTGTTTCGTTCTTATTCTTTTATTTAAATTTACTTTCATTTCTCAAGTCTTTCATTATTAATTCATTTTTCCTTCTTTTTTCTTGTTTCCTTTCCCCTCTGATTTATAACTGCCCAATATTTAAAGCAGCTGATATTTAAACACTGCAGCGCTCAGCAACGGCATTTATTCAGCAGCAGTATCCGTTTTACGCAGCCATTATCCAGATAAACGCCAACCTTGCGATTATCAGCTGCTATTTATATAAGCTAACTTTTTGGCTAGCCTAAGCCATCCAGCTGGCTTATTCAGATAGTGGCTGAAAATAGCCATTATGTGGATAAGGTGAGCACTTAGCTGGACAGTAGCTGTCACCACCTTCATTCTGCCTGATATTATCTAGGTAGTCTGTGGAGACATTCAGCCGCACTATCAAGACAGTGCTACTGAGTATCTCATTCAGGGCTCTTATCCTGATAACCTCTATGGTTTCTGGATAAGAGCTTTTAAATATCGGGTTCTACGTTTTTTCTTCTGTTATCTATTTTATTCTCTTGGCATTTCCTCTAGATTTTTCCATCATGTTGTCATCCTGTTTTTGTGGATGTTATAGATTCCATTTCTTTTGTTTTCACTTTTTTTCTTGTGTTTTACTTTATCCCATGTACAGTATAGTCTTCTGTTCTTCTCTCCCTCTCCTACTCTCACACAACCCTTTGCTCCTCAGTTCCTCACACACTCACCCTTCCCCATCTTTCCTTAATTCCTTCATCCTTCATCTCTTTCTCTCATTTCGTCCTCCACTCCTCCCTCCTTCATTCTCGCTACTTCTTTCCTTCCATTCATCTTTCCTCCTCACCTTTTCCTCAATAATTCTTCCTCGCTTCTTTCTCCTTTCCCCATTTTCTTATCTTCCCTCTACTCTTGCTTTTTCCATCACTTCCCTCCATCTTCTCTCCTTCTTATCTCCCCCTCCTCACACCCTCCTCTCTTATCTCTCTTACATCTCTCACCTTCCCCCTCTTCAGCTCTCTTTCTGTCTCTCCCCCTTTGGCTACCCCCCCCCCTCTGTTTATCTCTTTTCCCTTCATCCTCCTGGCGCACTCTTCTTCATCCTTTTCACCATTCTCTCTCTCTCTCTCTCTCACCCCTAACTCCTCTTGGCATACCCTCTCTCCTCCCCACTGCTTCCTCCTCCAAGCACTCTATCCCTCTCTCTGCTTGTAAAATGTGTCTTTAAACAAATTCCACAGAGGTTTTTTTATGCTTTCTCCTTATGCCTTTTATTTTATGCCTGTTCTCCATCTTCCTTTATATTATCTCTCCCTTCACATCTCTTTCCTTGTCCTTCCTTCTTTCCTCTTCTTCCTCTTCCATTTCTCTTTGCCTGACCTATCTAGTACCTTCTACCTATTCCCAACCCCCGAAAAGTCAACTGTTACAGCTGCTGCTTGAACATGCAACTCTCCTCCACTGCTCAGTTAGTTTGGTCTTGTGATAACTGTAGATGGTTCATATTGAGGTAGAGGCAAATTATGTGCTTAAATAGTCAGAAAAAGAGGTGGGGTGAGGGGAAAGACTGGTACAGCAATTGGTGTGTGATATTTCCTTTCAAGTGTTGTTACCTGAACCCAACAGAGAAGAAACTTGAAGAAAACCCTGTGAATGATATGTTACTGAATATGGAGACTCCTGATAAAGATCAGCGATTCCAGCGGAACTACTCATGTATGTGCAGCAGTGAAGCCTGGGTAGACGGTCACTGCTGACTGAAGCCTGGGTAGACGGTCCTGCTGACTGAAGAAAACCCTGTGATCTGGCCACAATACCATGGCTCTTTCGGTCTCTGGTCCGTCAAGCAGAGAGTAACACAGAATACAATCACACACAAAGTGCTACTTTCTTTGAGCTCAGAGGGAAAACCACAGACGGTCTATGGACACGCATAGTTCCACGCCTGCAGAATTCAAATTCTTCCTCCTGAAAAGCTCCTTTTATTAAAGAAAAAGGGGAAGTAACTGTCATTTATTATAAACGTGAAATAATGCAAGGTGTCGCCAAAGTTCTTTTTACAGAGTAAGAACTGATTACAGTGTACTAGATGAAATTCACTTTATTATGACAAAATTATTTATAATTGCAAAGTTGCAAAAATTATATTGTGTCAGCAGGACCTATAGTTGACTGTACAATGAACTATGGTTGCACAGTTCATAGCCTATGTTTACTCTTTATGCTTGCGTTAACAATGTTCCAGACTATTTTAAAGACGGTTACACAGAACTCCTGATCATGACATCCTATTCTATCTAAGAGGAAGTAGGTGAAAAGCCAGACTTCTAAACACATTCTGAAATTCATCCATCTTCAATTACATATTGGGGATTCTGGTATCCCTTTATCTGTCCATTTCGACAAAACTCAACACAGAACTCTAAACGCAGCTGAGTCAAGGAGCCCAGTGCAATTCCAAAGGCGTGAATAATATCACATGGCATAATAAACTAATGAACACACGGACCTTCAAAAAACATGATATATATGTAAACACTGAGTATCTTGCCTTTCTTTTCTCAAAGGTGATATTGGAGACTGGAAGAACGTCTTCTCTCCAGCTCAGAGTCAGGAAATGGATGCCAGCTTTAATAAATACTTAAGAGGAACCAAACTGGAAGCAAAACTGAAGTATGATGTTTACTGCAAGGCATAAATGTGACTGAATCATTTCTGAAGCAACTTCTACATGACACACTGGGCCAACCTGTCTCTCTAAATGTGTTACTGATTATGTATTTTTTGTACATTTATCCTAAACACAGACTTCCAGCTTATGTGGATTTATCAATTTCTTCTAAGATAGGGGTTCCTAAACTTGTCCTGGGGCCTCGCCAGCTAATCAGGTTTTTTGGATATCTACAGTGAATATGCGTGAGAGAGATTTGCATACAATGAATGCAGTACATGCAAATTTCTTTCATGCATATTCATTGTGGATATCCTGAAAACCCGACTGGCTGGGAGGCCGGTTTGGGAACCCCTGGTCTAAGATTATATGGCTTCCATGCTTATGATTACTTTCCATCAGTTTTATATAGTTCCACATATAATAAATAATGATAAAATAGAATTTACATGCTACTTACAAACTGAACAGGACTGTTCTTTCAAACATTCTTATGAAATTAAATTACTAGCCCAAATGTAAGTTCTTGTTGACACATGAAGGGTAATTTCATATGGAGCAATCTAAAGCTAGCACAATTTATGAATGTAAATCATGGTAGTTTAGTGAGTTATGCACGTAACCGAGACGGTACTATTCTTAAAGTGTGGATGTCAGCCGATGACGTGTACTTTCAGTGTGGGGATGTGCATAGGTGGAGATTGGACAGAGTGTGAGCAGAGTGTACAAGTATGCACATAAATTTATAAAATAGTGTAATTTAACTGCGTTCTTGAAAAGTCTAGGCATAGGTGCTTACACCAGCTCCAGGGCTGGCGTAAGTGATTGCACCTTAGATCAATTTATGCATTTGACCACTTGCACTAGTATTCTATAAGGAAAAGTAGGCATATACTTTGGTTTATAAAATAGTCTTGGCATAGGCATGTGAAAATGCATTTTAATTAGCAGGACTTTATAAAATTACCCTTATGAAATGCTTGTGACTTTTGATATGACAGTAGGGTGCACCTGCTTTCCCGAGCACTTCATATTCCTCTTGCCCTTCTGAGCTTAGTTTGGGACTGTGAAATAGATCAAGTATTTCTTAAAAGACAAGTTGCGCAACTCTGCTGTCTTCAGAAAACATTCCCTGCCCCACCATCGTATCTTACTGTAGCTTCTCAGAAACAGAGAACTTGTGTATTATACGACTGAATGTTGCTTGCATGATTTACATCTGATCGATATGATGTCCATTTTTTATTATATCTGGTGTAATCTGGGCTCAGTTCATAATATAAAATGGAAGGATTAGAAACCTAAATTTAGATTGTGAACCCCCCTGGGGACAGGGAAGTGCTTATTGTACCAGATTGTAGCTCACTTGGAGCAATCAATGAAAAGGTGTGAATTAAGTAAAAAAAAACCCACAAAGATTTTAAATAAATTAACAAATAAATAGATATTTTATCTTTAATGTGTATTGATTTGATTAACTGGGACATCAAGGCAGTGTACAAGAATTGATTTAAAAAAGGCCATAGTAAAAATCAAATGAATAAACTAAGCACAGTTAGTTAACAATGGAAAGCCAGGGGATAGCAACACCAGTAAAAAAAAAAAAACATAACATAAACAATGCTGAGCGTATAGGAGATCATTACAAGAGTTTGAAATAGTTCTCCAGGAATAAGCAGGAAGTCAGTCCTCACATATGGGTGACGTCAGTACCGATGAAACCCATGTGGAACATTTCCCCAGCTTTCAAAAGCAATCCTTTGGGAATGCTACCACGAATGCGTGGTCCCCTTCCCGCCCGAGGGAGCCATCTTGTTCAGTCTCCTTTTTTGTGTGGACCTCAATGGACGTAGTCCTCTTCTTCCCCGTAAAAAGTATCAGAAATCTATCTCTTCCTCCGGTGCTGCACTAGTCTCCTTCCCGCCTCGAGATGGTGCCTTCGGTGCCAGTCTCGACTCTCCCCTTTTTTCCTTTTTCTCTAGGTTTTTCCCTCGACCGGCCTTCGCGCCATTTTTCGCAAGGGGGTCATCAACCACGGCTAGGTGTTCTCCCACCTTATCCCCTGGTGGGTTCAAGAAATGCAACCGCTGCAGTCAGACTATCTCAGTCACTGACACTCATGGCTGCTGCATTCGCTGCCTGGGCCCGGACTACGACAGTTCCACTAGCGACCGGTGTCAGGCTCAGACCCCTAAAATGAATAGGAAGCAGTCTGAGTTGCAGGGGAAACTGTTTCCAAGATCTGACTCTGCCCCCAGCTTCCCTATCGGTGAGTCCCAAAGCCGGCCCTTTGCGAGAGGTCCGGGCATCCTCAGAGTCCCACAGCTCCTCTGGCATGGCCCCGGACCCTCCTAAAAAGAAGAAGGTCCCGAAGGAGGTGCCTCCAATGAAACCTGGCAAAGTCCCTCACCAGTGGAGGAGTGGCCTAGTGGTTGGGGCAAGGTACTTCAGGCCGGAAGGTCGGGGGTTCAAATCCCACTAGAGGACAGCAACCTTGGGCCGGAAGGACTGGGGTTTCTAGTCCCACAGGTGCTCCTTGTGGTCTTGGGCAAGCCACTTAACCCTCCATAGCCCATGTTCCCTGTAAAATATTTATCTCCAAGTTACAATGCCCTGTTCAATGTAATTTCAGTTTGTTCAATGTAAACCGCACTGATGCAGAATAGCGCGGTATATAAGAGAATGTAATAAATAAACTCAGAGCAGTGCCCTCAGAAAGTCTTGAGACAAGAGTCCTTGACCAGTGGAGACTGCGCCAGGACCCATGAGCCTATAGTTCTCAAAGACGCACTCTCTGGAGTGTTGGCGTTGGTCCTGAGGCCCTCGGTGTCCATGCTGGGAGCTGCACAGCCATCAGGCCTCGAGTCCCACATGGCGGCCATGGAACAGAGCCTGTCCTCCATCTTGGCCTTGCAGCGAGCATTGATATCAGGCCCCCTATCATCTTCGGCCCCGTCACTGGGCCCTCGACCTCAGGGGAGCCTCCGCGCATCGAACTTGGCACCAAGCGCCACCGGCCTTGGGTAAGTCCTCGGCGTCAATTGAGGTCTCGTTCACGCTCCTCGGGGATCCAGTCCTCCCCAGCGAGTTTACGGAAGCCCGACCCAAGGTCCTCCAGGGGGGCCTGGTTCCTCAGAGCTGCCTCCAGGACTGACTCCTCGACACCTTCGGAGTCCAATTGGAAAACCGAGGACGAGGCCTCGCCGGAGACCTCCCGACACCAGGACATCCCCTCCGAGCCGTCTCCCCCGGAGCCTCGACGCCCCTCCCTGCCTGAGAACATGGCCTTTCATGACTTTGTGACATGGCCCGGGCTCTCTCGATCCAGACGGAGTTGGAGGAGGACCCACGCACCGAGGAGCTCGAGATCCTACAATATGAGTCCCCACCCAAGGAGACTCTCACAGTGCCAGTTCCGCCTATCCTCGAAAGACTGCTTCTCAGAATGTGGGAGACCCCAGCTGCAGTGCTGGTGGTCAGTTGGTGCCTGGACGCCATCTACCATGTCCGTAAGGGCCCCGGGTTCCATAAGTCACAACTTCCCCACAACTCGATGGTGGTAGAATCCTCCGTGCAAAGACTGAAGAGTTAAAAGACCTACTCCTCAGTTCCCCCTGGCAGGGAAGCTTGGACCCTCGACACCATGGAACGCAAGTGCTACCAGGGTGCCATGCTCGGGTGCCGAATACAGGCATACGAGTTGCATATAGGGATGTACCTTAACGGTCTGATGCAGAAGCTTGCGGGGTTCTTGGCAGGCCTTGCCAGGAAACCTCTGCAGAGGTTCTAGTCCTTAGCGGCAGGCATCTGGGACTGTTCCAAATTCCTCTCCCAGGCCGCCTATGATGGGTTCGAGTCTGCAGCCAGGGTAGCAGCAGCCAGCATCGGCACCTGGCGGCAGGAATGGTTACAGACCTCAGACCTGGAGCAGTGGGTACAGGAAAAGCTCCTGGATGTCCCCTGCAATGGTGAGAACCTGTTCAGGAAACCGATGTTGGATAAGGCTGTGGTAATTGAGGCCAAAGTAGTGACCCAGCAGAGGTTGTCCAAAAAGACCTTGACCCTCCCCAGGAAAAAATCCTCGGGGAAAAAGCCTTACTCAGGGCAGCCTCACCAGGCCTCACAACTGAAAAACCAGGGACACGGGCCCAGGAAGCCCCAGGCACCAGCTCCCGCCCAGCCGGGGGGAAGCATTTGACTCCCTGGGCTGGGCCTCCCCTTCCCCGGGAGTCCCAACTCAGCCCACAGGGGTTGACTGGCCTTTTTTGCCCACAGATGGGCCAGCATCACCACAGACCAGTAGCTCCTGCAGGTAGTGAGGGAGAGGTACTTCCTCCATCTACAGCAAAACCCTCTAGACTTCTTCTTAGGAGAGTCATCACAGCCTCTCCTCCACCAGGCCTTGCTCGCCACAGAACTCACAGGCTTGCTCAGGGACAGAGTAGTGGAGCCTGTCCCCCAACATCTCTGGAAAAAGGGGTTCTACTCAAGGTATTTCCTTGTCCAAAAAAGAACAGGGGGCCTCTGGCTCATTTTGGACCTGTGCAACTTTAACAAGTTCCTGTTGAGGGAGAAGTTCAAGATATTCTCCCTTGGAGCACTGCTGCCCTACCTCCACCAGGGTGACTGGCTCTGCTCCTTGGATCTCAAGATGCTTACACCCACCTCCTGATCTACTCGTCCCACAGGCATTACCTGAGATTTGTGATGGGGGGGCAGCACTATCAGTACAGAGTGCTACTGTTTGGCCTCGCCTCCTCTCCAAGGGTCTTTACAAAATGCCTGGCAGTCATTGCCACCCATGTGCGCCTCCAAGGGGCCCACATCTTCCCTTACCTGGACGACTGGCTCATCAGAGGCAGCACGCCCTTCGAGAACAGTCTGGCCACAAGGCTCACTATCCACACCCTGCAGCATTTGGGGTTCATCATCAACTACCCCAAGTCCAGCTTCTCCCCAGTTCAAGACCTGGAATTCATAGGGGCCCAGCTGGACACTGTGGGTAAGGGCCTTTCTCCCTGTGGAAAGAGCCCACCACCTGATGCAGCTTGCACGGGAAGCACAGGGTTGTATGTCGATGCCAGCTTGCCTTCTCCTCTGTCTGTTAGGCCACATGGCCTCAATGGTTCACGTTACGCCTCTGGCTCGCCTGCACATGTAGGCAGCCCAGTGGTGCCTCAGTTCCCAGTGGACGCAAGCCACAGGCAGGCTGAAGGACTGGGTGAAGGTCACCCACCGGCTGGCGGCCTCCCTCTCTGGTGGCAGTCCCAGCATCACCTCAGGGCTTTGATACCCTTCCAGGCACCGACTCCTCAGAGAGTCTTGACAACAGATGCCTCCCTCATGGGCTGAGGAGCACACTGCGAGGGCCAGTTCACCCAGGGCACTTCCTGCAAAGCAATCTTCTCGAACTCAGGGCCAACTTCCTGGCTCTTCAGGCCTTCCGCCACCTCCTGAGCAACCTCCCGGACCTCATACAATCAGATTGCCATGTTCTATGTGAACAAGCAAGAGGGCACGGGATCATACTCCCTCTTTCAGGAAGCAGTGGCCCTCTAATCCTTTACAGTGTGCAACTATATGCTCCTGAGGGTGGTGTACTTACCAGGCCAGGACAACCTCAGCAGGGTCCTTCAGCCACACGAGTGGTGCCTAAACCCCAGGGTGACCTGAAGGCTTTTCCACCGCTGGGGTAGACCCTGGCTGGACATTTTTGTTTCCCTGGACAACTCACAGCTGCCAAAACTTTGCTCTCCTCAGCCACACCATAGGAGTGTGGTGGTGGATGCATTCATAATCTCCTGGTCACAAGGCCTGCTTTGTGCATTCCCACCGACCCCTCTGATACCCAAGTGCCTGTTCAAGATCCAGAGCGAGCATGCTTCAGTAATCCTGATTTCTCCCAGGTGGCCCAGGCAGCCCTGGTTCCCCCTGCTCCTCTCCCTTTCAGTGGCAACCCCAGTACCACTGGGCCAGGACCCAGACCTCCTGTCCCAGGATGGGGGTTCCGTGCTGCACCCTGACCTGGGATCCCTAACACTGACAGCGTGGCTGCTGAAAGGGTAGCACTGGCCCCTTTCAACCTCCCAGGTGAGGTCAAGGAGATCCTTCTGGCCTCCTGGAAGCTGCCCACCAGAGGGGCTTATGCCTTCAAGTGGAGGAGATTCTCAGTCTGGTGTGCAGAAAGGAATGAGAATCCATTCTCCTGTCAGGTGAAGCTCGTGCTGCGGTACTTACTGCGCCTCTCACATTCGGGCTTGAAGTCTAATTCGGTGAAGGTGCATCTCAGCGCCATAGCGGCTAACCATCACCCTATAGAGGGAAACCCCTCTCAGGCCAGCCTTTGGTCTCCAGGTTCCTCAGGGGCCTCCTGCTATCCAAGCCCCCTCTCCGCCCTCTGGCAGTGGAATGGGACCTCAATGTGGTGTTCTCCCAGCTCACCAGGCTGCCGTTCGAGCCCTTGGCCACTTGCCACCTGAGATACCTTTCATGGAAGGTAGCTTTCTTGGTGGCTTTGACATCTGCTCTCAGAGTAAGTGAGCTGCAGGCCCTGGAGGCAGACCTGCCCTATACCAGGTTCTATACGAACAGAGTGGTGCTTTGTATGCACCCCAAATTCCTCCCAAAGGTGGTGTCTGCTTTTCACCTCAATCAGGAGGTGGTTCTCCCCACCTTCTTCCCACGATCGCACGCTGGCAGGGAGGAGGTCATCTTGCATACCCTGGATTGCAAAAGGGCCCTGTCATTTTATCTGCAGAGGACTGCGGGCCATCAAAAAGCTCCTCAGCTTTTTATCTCTTATGACCCCAGCAGACTGGGGCTACCTGTGACCAAGCGGACCCTGTCCACTTGGGTGGCAGACTGCATTGCCCTGGCTTATGAGTGGGCTGGCCACTCTATGGAGCACCAGATCACTTCATTGCTTGAGGGCTATGGCCACAGTAGTGGCCAACCTACATGCTGTGCCGGTGCAGGAAATCTGTAAGGCCGCCATGTGGTGGTCTTCAGTTCATATGTTCGCAGCTCACTACTGCCTAGAAAGTGAGTCCCTCAGGGACAGTGCCTTTGGCCAGGCAGTAATCATAAGCATTCTTGGTGTATAGGCAACTCCTGCCCTCCGACCCTTCTGTGTTCAGGTTGCTAGACACTGGGGTCTGCAGAGTCTCTTGGCAGGGATTCACCTCCTGCAACTCACAGCCTTCCTTCGGTCACTGTTAATGCTGTCGTGATTCGATCCCCGCTAGCCTGGAGTTAGGGAGTCCTATATCTGAGGACTGACTTCCTGCTTGTTCCTGGAGAAAGCGTAGTTACTCACCTGTAACAGGTGTTCTCTAGGGATAGCAGGAATCAGTCCTCACAATCCTCCCTCCTCCCTTTGGAGTTTTTCATTTGCCATCTTTTATTTTTGCCGTCTTTTAGCTATGTCATCTGACTGAGCAAGATGGCACCCTTGGACGGGAATGGGACCACATGTGAGGACTGATTCCTGCTGTCCCCGGAGAACACCTGTTACAGGTGAGTAACTAAGTTTTCATATGACTTGTTAAACCATGTTTCTGTAATGGCCACAATGTCCAAGTCCATTTCCACCATTAGGGCTTCCAGGTCAGGAACGTTGGTGGCCAGGCTTCGAGTTACCTCGTTTACCTTCTTTTCTCTTTTGCCTAAGCTATGTCATCTGACTGAGCAAGATGGCACCCTTGGACAGGAAGGGGACTATGCCTGCATGGTAGAATTCCCAAAGGCTTTCTTTTTAAAGCTGGGGAAATGCTCCATGTGGGCTCCGTCAGTACCGTTGTCAGCCATATGTGAGGACTGATTTCTGCAGTCCCTGGAGAACACCTATTACAGGTGAGTAACTACGCTTTCTTAAAACACGCTAGTGCTAATAGAAAGAGAATCAAGTTACCAGGAAGGCATTTGATTTGCTGGCGCTTCACATGTAAAACCAAAGCTGACAGAAATAATGAATCTTCCTATGTTGCACTGTATCATCTTAGGGCTATGTTTACTAAAGCACGAAAGGCTTTTGCAGCTAACACCGAGCAATAGCTGCAAAAGTCCCACCATATCTACAGGGGGCATTTCCGGCATTTCCCTTGCAGATACCATGGAGAAAATGCTGGGATCGCTGGGGGCCAGCTTTGCAGATGCAGCTATCGCCACCCAATGAGATAGCGATAGCTGCAACCACAAAGCCTACAAACTTGTGGTGATTACTGCTGATGTTACCAACGCATGGTAATCGCCCATTGCAGGCATGCCCATTCTTCTCCCACTCTCTGTCATAACTGCCCAAGCCTGCTTGTCCCATGCAAAATGTAGACATCATGGAAAAGTGCCAGGATGTCCGCATTTTTCTCACGTTAGCTGATACCACCGCAAGATAATTCCCCGTTAGCCCCGCAATAGCAGCTAATGCCCTTTAGTAAACAAGACCCTATTTTATCATGATATTCCTTTCTTTGACTCTACCATACCATCATTCAATTGTAATGGCAAAAATCACCTCAGAACTAGGACTAACCCTGTAAACAAGAAACAGACCGGTAAAATAAAGTTCAAAAACCTTCACAAGCACAGCTGGTCTACTTATGGTGACAAAACCTCTTACTACCCTTCTGTCCAACAAAGATCTTTGTTTCACCCCCATGGGCTTCGTCAGAAGCAAGGGAATAGAACCAGAAGATGGGCAGAAGGGTAGTAAAAAGTTTTGTTGCCATAAGGCAGTAAATTCTGTGTGGCTGCTTTTGCAGTGAAGTTTGTTTGGAGTGGGTTGTAGCAGTGTAGCCTGTTCGGTCAGCATTCCCTGAGAGCTGTTTTGAAGTCCTTCGGTGACTGCTTTGAGGTAAGTAGACCAACTGTGCACACTGCATAATGCTAATGCAAAGGAAGCAACTCTATTAAATGAGCACCATATGCTAATTGGAACTCTGGGTTCAGTAACTGAGAGGTTACTAATAAGGAGGGAAAGAGTTGTGGACATTTGATTACAAGAGGTGAGAGATAAAACATAAAGGAAGGGATGGGGTTAGAGGAAGAAAGGATAAAAAGATCAGAGCATAAGGGAAGGGGCAGGGTTAGAGAAGGAACAGAGAAGAGAGAGTAAGTCTAAGAAGGGAGAGAAAAAGTGAAGGGCCGGTTTCAGGGAACAAAGAGAGAGACTGCAAGGTTGGATAGTGGGGAAGAGAGAGCAAAAGAGAGGATGGCAGGGATGGAGGATGGGTGCAAAAGGACTGAAGAAAGTGCAAGAAAAGTCTGCATGCCACAATCATTTAAACACAGTCCCGTACACACACACGTCTCTCAACATACAAATGTGCACACACACCCATCTCCCAACACATAAACATATGCAGTCCAACACAAATACAGACACACACAGCCCCCAACACATAACATGTACATAACCCAACACATAGCATCCACATAGCCCAACACAGCCCTACAACATCCATACACACACACAGAGCCTCCAACACGTGCACATACAATGTACACTGCAATGCTCCCAGCACAACACATTCATGCTTTCACAGAGAGCCCCAACATAGACACAAACATGCACACACACAAACAGAGCCTCCTGATATGTACACAGAAGCACATACAGCCCCACAGAGCTCTTGACAAAAATGCAAGTGCACACACATATGCAGAGCCCCTCACACATTCATGCATATACACAGCTGTTGACACATGCATGCACACACAGAAAGCCTCATCACATAAATGCATGCAAACATGCATGTGCACGCACACGCACACACAGCCCCTGTGAGGATCAGGAGTATCATGGTATGTGCAAAACTAATCCATTTGAAGAAATTTCCCCAACACTCATACACATACACAGAGCATCCAACACACACACGCAAACACACAACATACATACACATGCATGTGCAGAGACCCTCACACGCTCATGCACATACACAGCTGCTGATGCATGCAAGCACATAAAGAGAGCTCTGAAGGCATGCGCACACACACACAGATACCTCTGCCACATTCATGCATGCACGCACACACACATACACTGCCCCTGTGAGGTTCATGACTATCATAGTTTGTGCAAAACTAATCCATTTGAAGAAATTGTCCCCAACACACACACAACTACACCTTCAATAAAGACACTCACATATACACACATCAACACAGGAATCAACATGAGGGGAAGCTATTTTATATCTATTGGAGCACAGGATCTGGTGCTAGAAGTAACACTGTTGCGGCCACTTGGCAGTAATGATCATAGCATTATCACATATGATTTAATATATGGACAGAGGTTAGCAAGGAAATCCATTGTGCTAGTATTTAACTTTCAAAAGGGAGATTGAAAAAAAATGAGGAAAATGGTTAAGAAAAAACTAAATGGAATAACTGTAAAGGTTAAGGGTTTACATTAGGCTTGTGCATTTTTTTAAAATACTATCTTGGAAGCCCAGATCAGATGTATTTCATGCTTTGAGAAATATGACCTGTAACCGGACCTTCTCCCTCTATGCCCCATCCTTATGGAATGCCCTACCTTATGATTTACGAATCTGCTCTGACCATGCCAAGTTCCAGAAGAAACTAAAAACGCTCCTCTTCCTTGAACATGTCTCCCTACCCCCGTAGTCCCAGCCCTCTCTTCCCCTCTTCTCCCCTACACTCCAATCTCACTTCTACCACCTTGCTGTAAACTATACCCTATGTAAATAGTTGACTACTGTATAAAGTTTCATTCATGCCTTTGTACCTTTATTATGTTGTTCCAATGTAAACAGTTGAAATATACTGCCTATTTTGTTCTATGTCAACCGTCTTGAATCGCAGAAAGACGGTATATAAAAATTGTTAAATAAATAAATAAAAGTAAATAAATAAATATGGAAGGAAGGCCAAATGACTGCTGGAATGGTTTAAAGGAGACGTCAGAGAGGCTGTTAAAGCCAAGAAAGCATCTTTCAGGGAATTGAAAAAGTAGCCAAATGACAAAAATAGGAAACATATATACTAGCAAGTTAGATGCAAGATATTGATAAGGCAGGCAAAGAGAATTTGAAAAGGATCATTAGATGATAGTGGGGTAAAAGGGGAACAAAGGGAGGACAAGGACATAGCAGAGAGACTGAATGAATTCTTTGCTTTGGTCTTTATTGAAGAAGGTGTAGGCAAGTTACCCATGCCAGAAATGATATTTAAAGATGATGAACTGGAGGAATTGAAACAAATCTCGATAAACTGGGAAGATGTAATACAACAATTTGATAAACTGAAGAGTAGCAAATCACCTGGAGTGGATGGTATACATCCCATGATGCTGACTCAAAAATAAAATTGCAGACCTACTATTATAAATTTGTAAACTATCATTAAAATCATTTATAGTACCTGGAGAGTGGCCAAAGTAATGCTAATTTTTTAAAAGGGTTCTAGGGGTGATCCATAAAACTACAGACCGGTGAACATGATGTCAGTGTCAGGCAAAATGATAGAAAACATTTTAAAGAATAAAGTTACTGAACATATGAAGTGGCATTTTACAAATGACGTCCAAGTGCAATATGGGAGGAGTGGCCTAGTGGTTAGGACAAGGTACTTCAGGCCGGAGGGCCGGGGGTTCAAGTCCCACCTGGGGACAGCAATCTCAGGCCGGAGGGACTGGGATTTCTAGTCCTGTAGGTACTCCTTGTGGTCTTGGGCAAGCCACTTAACCCTCCATTGTCCATGTTCCCTGTAAGTATTAGCGTATGTGTGTCATATCCCCTCGTGTTAAATGTATCTCCCAATTGACCGCTTTGACCTGGTGAAAAGCGGGATATAAATACAGCTAAATAAATACAGCTAAATAAAATAAATATGGGATGTCCAAGCCAGAATATCTGAAAAAAAAGCAGGCTTGTCCAAGTTTAGGCACAATTTCACAAATGTGGCATCTACATAGATGTCCTTGGAATAATATTACAGACTGTGGACATCTAGAAAAAGTCTAATGGTTAGAGTAATAGGCTAGGACCAAGGAAGCTAGAGTTCAAACCCCGATGCTGCTTTCATTGTGATTGTGCAAAGTACTGGGAGTGGTGGAGTGCCATCTTCTGTAAACCCTCTGGATGTTTTAGAACCAAAACAAAAACTTTCCTGATGCCTAATCATGCCTCAAGAGGTATAACCTCAGATGCAACTCTGGAAATCCAGGATGTTTCTGAGATCAGGTGGTGATGTCCAGGTTCTTGGGAAAGTCCTAGCCACTCCTCCACTATGCAGCAATTTGAACTTGGACATCCTTGTGCTGGTGAGGTCCACAGACCCAACTTCTAAAATGCCTCTGGAGACGTCTGTGGGCTTTGAATGTCTCTATGCCCATTTTCAGATGTCCAAAGCACAAATAGGCTTCTAAAAACCCCCAGAGAGAGTCATGATTTAATGGGAAAAAGCCAACTTGGATTTATCCAAGGTTGTTCTTGTTTTAGTAATTTGTTATATTTTTTGAAGGTGTGAATAAAGAGATAGATAAAGGTGAACTGGTTGATCTAGAGCCCCATTCTGGGAGAGGGCCGTCTGGATGTCTCTGCTGAAGATGGGGCCGTTAGGACCTGATTCTGGTCTGCGAGAACAAAACGTTCCTGTGGGAGCCAGAATCGGGCCCAAGGATAGCCCAGCGTGCCCCCGCTGCCTGCGGGGACATCCTTCCCGCAGGTGCCCCAGCATCTGCGGCTCTAGTCCCCCAAATCTCTGCTGCCCAACCCATGGCTGGCCTCTCATGGCCTGGATCGAGCGGCAAGGACCCCCCCACACACACACACCAGGCCCAGAGGGTGGCTCCCCTGCCCCGATCTGGAAAATTGTGCTGCTTATACCACCTCTGAGGTAGTATAAGCCGCATGTCCCACCAGGCCTGACAGCATGTACAGGGCCGTGACCTGAATTGGTCCTGTACATGCTGCTGGGAGGCCCGCCCCCGCTCCACTCCCTCCCTCCCACTGCCAGCTTTCCCCATCCTGAAGTACAGGATGTATGGGGAGAGCCGGTGGGTGAATAGGGTCTAGGCAGATTGTGGGACTGCATGGCCCGCTAGGATATGCAGCCCTCCAACCTGCATTCGAGAATGAGGGCCATAGTGTATCTGGAATTTCAGAAAGCGTTTGATAAAGTCCCCCATGAGAGACTCTTGAGGAAATTAAAAAATTATGGGATAGGAGGCAGTGTACTATTGTAGAATGGAAACTGGTTAAAAGATAGAAGACAGAGTGTGGAGGAACTGGGCTTACAGGAGCAGGATGTGTGTTGTGCAGTTGGGATGAGTGAGAATTGTTTTTAAGGTATGTTGAAGAGATTTTGTGCTTAAGGGAAAACTAAGGGGAATTTTGGAAGGGACATCCAAGTACAATCTGGGATGTCTAAGCCAGAACGTCTGGAAAAAAAAAAGCAAGCATGTCCAGGTACTGACATGATTTCACAAACATGGACGTGTCTGATATGGATGTCTGCAGGGGCGTATACATAGCTGTTGTTGTTAAGTGCCGTCGAGTCGGTGTCGACTCCTGACGACCCTCTGGATAATTGACCTAAACTTTATTTGGTCTTCAGCCAAGTAGCTCATTGTTGATAAAGTGGTATCCATAGTTGCTGTTATTGTATTGAGCAATCTTATTGCCGGCCTTCCTCTTTTATGGTGACCTTCTACCTTGACAAGCATTATGTTTTTCTCCAATGATCTCTCTCTTCGCATAATATGTCCAAAGTATGAAAGTCAAAGTCTTGTCATTTGAGCTTCTAAGGAAAGCTTAGGTTTGATCTCCTCTAGTACTGACAGGTTTGTTCTTCGGGCAATCCACAGTATATACAGTATTGGTCGTCAGCACCATAATTCAAAGTCATCAATTTTTTTCCTGTCTGTCTTTTTTACTGTCCAACTTTCGCATCCATATGCCGTTACTGAAAATACTATGGCCTGGACAAGCCAAATCTTTGTATGGAGAGAAACATCTCTGCTCTTGAGGATCTTGTCTAGGTCCTTCATAGCCAATCTATCAAGAGCAATACGTCATCAGATTTCTTGACTGCTTGTCCTGTCTTTATTGATTGCTGATCCAAGTAAGTTAATAAGTTAAAGCGGTCAACTATTTAAATTTCTTCTCCATCAATGATGAACTTATTGATTTTGCCAATTGTGAGGATCTTTGTCTTCTTAAAGGTAAGATGCAGATCCATTTTAAGACTATATTCCTTGATCTTGAGAAGCAAATGTTTCAGATCGTCTTCACTTTCAGCCAGTAATGTGATATCATCAGCATAGCGAAGGTTGTTGATGAGCCTTCCACCAATCTTCACACCTCGGTTGTCTTCATACAGTCCTGCTTCTCTGATGATTTGTTCTGCATATAAATTAAAGAGATGGGGGAAAGTATGGAGCCTTGTTGTACTAACTGACTACATCTGTGGAAGAAAAATTAACTACATCTGTGGAAGACCATGATGGGAAAGCTTGATAATATCAGCAAAGACAAAACCTGGAGCTGACTGTGGTACAGATCACCAACTGCTAGTATGCAAACTCAGGCTAAAGTTGAAAAAGAGCAAGCCACTTAGGAATGTAGCAAATATGACCTTAAGAATATACCACTGGAATTTAAAGACTGCCTGAAAAATCAATTTGCTACTTTAGATACAAATGACAGAGTTCAAGAAGAGTTATGGGATGACATCAAGAAGGTTGTGTTGGAAGAAAGTGAGAAGTCTCTACAAAAGGTGAAAAGCAAAAACGGCCAAATCGGATGACTGAAGAAACTCTGGAAATTGTCCAGAAATGCAGAGAAGCTAAAGTCAGAGGAGAAAAGAGGCAATCACAGAACTCAACAGAGATTTCCAACGTGCAGTAAGACAAGACAAGGAGAAGTACTACAATAACACATGCAAGGAAATAGAATGAGAAGCTATTAGAGGAAGTATACATAGACTTCCCCAGAATAGCATTCCAGAACCTGGATGTCTAGGTATAACTAATGGTTAGAGTAGTGGGCTAGGAATAGGGAAGCAAGGGTTCAAATCCCACTGTTGCTATCATTAAAATTGTGCTGAGTTACTTCTCTACACACTCAGCCCAAATTAGCACTTTTCAGGTACCTAGAGCAGGTCTAAACTTAGACATGATTCCAGATGTTCAGGATGTTTCTGAGATCAGGTGGGGACATCCAGGTTCCTGGGAACACCTCAGCCACACCTCCACCACGCTCCCTTCAGACAAGGATGTCATCACATTGGGGATGTTCACAGACCCAGC
Organism: Ichthyophis bannanicus; assembly: GCA_033557465.1. NCBI lineage: Eukaryota > Metazoa > Chordata > Amphibia > Gymnophiona > Ichthyophiidae > Ichthyophis > Ichthyophis bannanicus. The sequence goes on from CM066033.1 coordinate 494,765,307, forward strand.
TTCCAAAATGGCTCTGGAAACATTTCTCTGCTTTGGACATCTCTATTCCTGTTTCTGGGCATCCAAAGCATGAATAGGGTTTCAAAATGACCTCCTTGGTGTTTGAGAAAATCAGCTTGTGTGTCTGGGAGTTGTGTATGAGGAAAGGATTCATATTTGTGATTTCTTATTTGTTCCACTCCTGAAAAAAAGAGACAGAGACCTGGAGAAAAGAGAAGTTCTGTTTTAAATTTAGTTTCGGGAAGATCTGGAAGGCAAAGCTTTTGTGGTGAGAAGTACTATTTTGTGGTGTTTCTTTTCAAGCTGAGTGACTGGTCAGAGCTACAGTATATGACTGAGGTGCTGTTCTTCTGTTTGGAGTAAAGACTATTCTCAGCTCTTGCTGCTAAATTGTTTTTCTGGAAGAAACTGAAATATTAGACAGGTACTGCTTTATCTGGGTTACCTTGTGCTCCCTGCAAGCTGGTTAGAAGATATAAAACAGAAAACCGGTCTAAAGAAATAATATTTCGAAGGGCTAGAAAAAGCAGTGCTCCCCGGTATTGGTGGGGTTTTTCCTGGTGTTGATCTTTTGATATTAAGCTTTAGTAGAAAGAAATTCAGTAGTTGATATCTGTTCTCTGCCAGAGGTCCTATGAATGGATGAGAGCTCTGTGTGGCATGGCTGAAAGGATGATTGCCTGCTTGCCCCATTTGTGAGGGGTTGCTTGAACCACAGTGCTTCTTCCAGCTATTATTGGCAGTTCCTGAAAAGGTGGAAAGAATATACAGAGCTTTTATATGATAAAGATCAAGTGGATCAACAGCTGTTTCAACCAGTACCTTATGATCCAGAACCATTGGTGATGAAAGTTTAAGCAGCATTGAAAGCTTTATCAAAGAACAAAGCACCAGGCATTGATGGCATTCCCATAGAAGTATTATAGCAATCTGATGCAGCTGTTACCATACTTACAAGGCTTTGCCAAGAAATTTGGAAGATAACATCATGGCCAACTGACTGGAAAAGATCTGTGTTTATACCAATATTAAAAAAAGGTGATCCAACTGACTGTGGAAATTATCGCACAATCGCTCTGATCCCACATGCCAGCAAGATTCTACTGAAGAGTAGAACCATATCTGGAACAAGAACTATCTGAAATGCAAGCAGGTTTCAGGAAAGGGTGAGGAATGAGAGACATCATCACGAATGTGAGATGGATCCTTGAAAAGACTAAAGGAATGAGAGACATCATCACGAATGTGAGATGGATCCTTGAAAAGACTAAGGATATCAATTTGTGCTTTATCGACTACAGCAAGGCATTTGACTATGTAAACCATGAGAAGCATGGGTATACCAGAACACCTGATCGTTTTCTTGCACAATTTGTACATTGATAAAGAAGCAACAGTTCGAACAGAACAAGGAGAAACAGAATGGTTTAAAATAAGCAAAGGTGTAAGACAAGGCTGCATACTTTCTCTCTACCTGTTTAATTTATATGCAGAACAAATCATCAGAGAAGCAGGATTGTATGAAGACAACAGAGGTGTGAAGATTGGTGGAAGACTCATCAACAACCTTCACTATGCTGATGATACCACATTACTGGCTGAAAGTGAAGATGATCTGAAACATTTGCTTCTCACAATCAAGGAACATAGTCTTAAAATGGGCCTGAACCTTAACGTAAAGAAGACAAATATCATGACAACTGGCAAAATCAACAAGTTCATCATTGAAGGAGAAGTAATTGAAATCGTGGAACAACTTTAACCTACTTGGGTCAACTATCAATAAAGAAGCAACAAGCAGTCAAGAAATCCGACGACACGTTGCTCTTGGCAGAATGGTTATGAAAAACCTAGACAAGATTCTCAAGAGCAGAGATGTCTCTCTCCATACAAAGATTTGACCCGTTCAAGCCATGTAGATGCGAAAGCTGCACAGTGCAAAAGTTAGACAGGAAGAAAATTGATGCCTTTGAATTATGGTGCTGGCAGCAAATACTGTGTATACCATGGACTGCCCAAAGAACAAATCAGTCAGTACTAGAGATCAAACCTAAGCTTTCTTTAGAAGCTCAGATGACAAGACTTCGACTTTCTTACTTTGTACACATTATGCGAAGAGCGAGATCATTAGAGAAAGACATCATGCTTGGCAAGATAGAAGGTCAACGCAAAAGAGGAAGGCCAGCAATGAGATGGATTGATACAATAACAGCAGCTATGGTACCAGTCTGTCAACAATGAGCCACCTGACTGAAGACTGAACACAATTTAGGACAACTATCCAGAGGGTCACCATGAGTCGACACCAACTCGACGGCACTTAACAACAACAACAACAGGGTATGAGGGCTGAGCTGGAATAGAGGTTCTGTTACTGCCCTTTTCAGTGATTATTGTTGAAGTTGTTTTTAGGAAACCTCAGTGAAGCTGTGCTCCGAAACATGGAATATTAGGAGTATGTTTACTAAGCTGGGCTAACGGTTAAAACATGCTATTTGCAAGTAGCTCCCATTGTATAACATGAGATCTTGTTAAAAATAGCATGCATTAACCATTAGCCCAGCTTAGAAAACATACTCCTTACTGCATAAAAAGTGTGTCTGAGAGTGAATAAGGGTTTAAGTGTGAGACAGGGCATACTGATTATTCTTTATTTTGTTAGATAGGGTACTGAAGATAACCACAGCCTCAGTTTAACTTCAGAGGAGATCGTCAGATCTCCTAAGATTAGAATTTTCCTTTATGTTTTTTCTTAAGTTAGGGAGTAGGCTGTTCTTAACTCCTGACTGAAAAGCTCCTAAGAGAACAGAACAGAGGAAATAAGAGAAATCCAACTCATTTATTCATCTAAAAATGAAAAGACTGGAAATTCCTTCTACTTGGTAGTTGATCTCATTCTGTCACCTCAAACTGATCTTCAGCTCTAAGTTAATTCTATTTAGCTCCTTTTAACTCCCACTAATTTCTGTAATTACTTCTGGGATCTCAGTAGTTAGTATGGGGACCATAGTGTCCAAATGTGAGAATCCGGTTTCCCAAAGGGTTCCAGTCCGGGATAACCACTTGGCATCACAACTACCCTAGTGGAGAGAAGTAATAGTAGGACTGGAATTCCATCCCTGGATGTCATTAGGGCCTTCCAGCCTGTCTTACTGCTGTGATGGTTCTCTTCAGGTCCTTTAGAGCCTTCCAGTCCATCTTGGTGCTGTATTAGCCCTCTTCAATGGGGCTGGCTGTGCCTTCCAGCCAATGTTCCTGTGCCTTCCAGCCAGTATCCATAATTTGTATATAATTTGTATATAACTTGTACATAGTTTTTCCCTCGGTTTTTTTTTTTTCCTCCATGTTTACTTTTCCCTGTTCAATGTAAAAACTCGATGTAACTTGTTACATTCTTGTATGTTCTGTTCAAATGTAAACCACGCTGATTATAATAGCGCGGTATATAAGAAATAAAAAATAAATAAATAAATAAATGTTATTACAGCTTTAACCTACTCATGCTTCCTTGGAATCATGCAAACAGTGCTGTTGCCACTTCACCTCTGCCTGCCTATGCCATGCCTTGGTTACTAGATTTCTTGTAGGCAAATCTGGAGCATTTATCTGAATGTGGGAGCAGTAAAGCATGGAGAAGGGAAGAGGAGACATTATCCTGCCTCCTCCATTCATCCATGACAGCAACAATATCGCTTCCAAGCAGACAAAATTGACAGAGAGAAAGAAATGGTGATGCATTTTTCTTGTTCTCTGTACCATGCTAAATACAAAGATATTGATGATAAATTCTAAAATCTGGCATATTTTCATTTCATTTTAATTTATTTAAGATTTGATATCCCGCTTAATGTGGGTACAGCAAAGCGGTTTACAATAGAATACAATAAAAACTGAAGCAGGAAAATGAAAAGAACACCAGTATGTATAGGACAGATGAGAAAATGAGATGTGACAAGGCAGACCTGGAGGGGGTGGTGAGAGAGGAGGAGGAGAGCGGGTAGAAAACATAAGGAAGTCAACTGAGGGAGTCCAGTGGGAGGTCAAAAACTGTGCAGAAAAGGTGGGTTTTAAGTTGGGCTTTGAACTTTGTAAAAGAAGACTCTATCTGGAGATGTGGAGAAAGATTATTCCAAAGGGAGGTTCCGAGGAAATAAAATGCTGAATGGTGAGTAGATTGAAGATGGGCCATAGAGGGAGAGGGAAGGAAAAGATGGTTCATATGAATTGCATGGAGAGAGTGTTGTGGGGCAAGTGGAATAAGAGAGTAATCTGGGGAACCAGTGTGAAGTGTTTTATGGACCTGGATGAGAATCTTGTAATGAATACGGGATGGTACAGGAAGCCAGTGTAAATGGATGAGGAAGGAGGTGATGTGATCAAATCTGGATGTGTGAAAAATTAATCTGGCTGCAGTGTGCTGAATAAGTTGAAGGCACTTTAAAGAGTATTACAATAGTCAAGTCTAGACAGAATGAGAGAGACAACAACAGTGATTAAGGCAGGAGTGGTAAAAAGGGAACGGACTGCTCTGATACAACAAAGAAAATCATTTTTTTCTACTCCTTCTGTCCCCATTGCTGGAATCGGACAGGAGGCTGCCAAACAGGTGAGATGGGGGACACAGCTCTAAAATTGGGGACAACTTGTAACCTTAGCCTTGGCGACTTCCTGCCAATGCTGGTACTATTCTCTCCTCTCAAAGTCCCTTGGTGTATTTCCACCAATTGTGATGCTGTTTCCCCTCTGACTATCGTCAGTTGTTTATTGTACTTTGTACAGTTTTCCCCTTCTGATGGTGATTTCTGGTACTCATTCTGCCACTGTCCATATTCTTTACCCCACATCTGGTGCCTCTGAGGAGTTTGTGATGCTTTTGTTGGCTGATAATTTGGTTACAGATGCCTGCCATCAAATTTCAAGCAGGTTTTCTTGAGAATAAATGTCAAGCCTTGCTGTTCTATTGTAAATAATATGCTTCCCCCACAGACCTTAAGGGGGATGAACAGGACAAATGCACTAGTGATTTGGCTCCCAAAGACTGGCCAAACAGGTATATTCTGATGAACCTAAACAAGCACTAAAAACTTTGGAGTTCACATGCTTATTATCTGGATAGCGCCAGCGACTCACTGTAGTATCCAGATATTCAGTGCCAGCCCCTATCTGAACACTAGCGCTGAATATCTGCGTATTTTTACCTGCATCGGCCCTCGTATTTTCCCAAGTGTTTAGTGCTTTAATCTGATTGTATAATAGATGATACTCGTATATGTTCTATTATTTCTTTTTAATTTTTATTTTATCTATTGATAGTTATCAATAGAGTAATTTCATAAAATGTTGCCTAGATTGAGAGGGCAAGAAGATGTCTATTTGTTGCCCAATTTAAAATGACACATGGAGGCCTATCTAATGTCTACGTTCAGGGCCACTGTGCGTCTGAATGCACAGTGGTAGATGCGATTCTGATCCCGCAGGGCACATCTAGCCCCCGCAGGATCAGAATCACATCTAAGTCTATACGTGCTTTCCAAGACCCGATTCCAGTCAGCCTGCACGTACAGGCTGCTACCCAGCTAACACAGTCAGACTCCTGAAAGGAGCCGCAGTACAATGGCATCCGGTTGCCATGGCATCACGGCTCCATTCAGGAGCCATGATCCCCGGTCACAGACAACTTTCTTCTTTCCCCACAGCCCAACCCCCGATTTGGCCTCCCAAGACCAGAGTCGAGCTGCAAGGAATCTCCTGCACCCACTCCTACCTTTGTCGCTCCACGGGCCTGCCATCCCTTGATGTCTAGGGGGACTTATTCCACCTCTGGGGTGGAATAACTCTCCTGTCTAGTCTGCCGGCCCCGGACGTACAGGGCTGACATCAGAATCGACCCTGTACATCCGGGGCCACGGACTGCCCACTGCTTGCCCTAACTCCACCTCCACACCGCCCCTTTTCTGCTCCCATCTAGCCTCCCTGTACAAACTCCTTGTTTGTATGGGGAGTCTTTGTCGAGGATGGGAAAAGGGGATGAATAGTGGACTACATAGGCACTATGGAGCTGATATTAAAAGCAACTAATGCTGTTAGCAGACCCCTAACTGCATTAATCACAGCGACCAGGATATTCAGCGGCACTAATGTGGTTAATATCACTGAATATCCACGGGTTCCAAATGCTCCAATGCCAAAAGCTCCAATGCTAGTCAGGGATCATGCCCTTGTGTTTCTTGAGAAGAGCAGTGCTTTCCAGAGCTCATCCAAAAGGTGATTTTTGCTGAATTTGCTGCTAAATTGTGAGTTTTTTGTCTGTTTGTCTCCACATATTTATCTATCTATTTGCCCTTCTTGGTGAGTTCCCTTACCTACTCCCTTGCTGTGTGCCCACTGTTCAGGAACAGCCTCCATTGCTGTAGAGTTTTAAACTATCTTTCTCTTTTTCTACCTGTTTTTTTGCCCCACCCCCCCCCCCCCCCCCTGCTGAGGCATTGTTGTAAACCTCCATTCCTGTTGTGCATGTGGGCTTGGTCAGACTGCCCTTGTGTTTCTTGAGAAGAGCAGTGCTTTCCAGAGCTCATCCAAAAGGTGATTTTTGCTGAATTTGCTGCTAAATTGTGAGTTTTTTGTCTGTTTGTCTCCACATATTTATCTATCTATTTGCCCTTCTTGGTGAGTTCCCTTACCTACTCCCTTGCTGTGTGCCCACTGTTCAGGAACAGCCTCCATTGCTGTAGAGTTTTAAACTATCTTTCTCTTAGTCTACCTGAGTTATTGCCCCTCCCCCCCCCTGCTGAGGCATTGTTGTAAACCTCCATTCCTGTTGTGCATGTGGGCTTGGTCAGACTGCCCTTGTGTTTCTTGAGAAGAGCAGTGCTTTCCAGAGCTCATCCAAAAGGTGATTTTTGCTGAATTTGCTGCTAAATTGTGAGTTTTTTGTCTGTTTGTCTCCACATATTTATCTATCTATTTGCCCTTCTTGGTGAGTTCCCTTACCTACTCCCTTGCTGTGTGCCCACTGTTCAGGAACAGCCTCCATTGCTGTAGAGTTTTAAACTATCTTTCTCTTAGTCTACCTGAGTTATTGCCCCTCCCCCCCCTGCTGAGGCATTGTTGTAAACCTCCATTCCTGTTGTGCATGTGGGCTTGGTCAGACTGCCCTTGTGTTTCTTGAGAAGAGCAGTGCTTTCCAGAGCTCATCCAAAAGGTGATTTTTGCTGAATTTAATGCTAAATTGTGAGTTTTTTGTCTGTTTGTCTCCACATATTTATCTATCTATTTGCCCTTCTTGGTGAGTTCCCTTACCTACTCCCTTGCTGTGTGCCCACTGTTCAGGAACAGCCTCCATTGCTGTAGAGTTTTAAACTATCTTTCTCTTAGTCTACCTGAGTTATTGCCCCTCCCCCCCCCCCCCCTGCTGAGGCATTGTTGTAAACCTCCATTCCTGTTGTGCATGTGGGCTTGGTCAGACTGCCCTTGTGTTTCTTGAGAAGAGCAGTGCTTTCCAGAGCTCATCCAAAAGGTGATTTTTGCTGAATTTGCTGCTAAATTGTGAGTTTTTTGTCTGTTTGTCTCCACATATTTATCTATCTATTTGCCCTTCTTGGTGAGTTCCCTTACCTACTCCCTTGCTGTGTGCCCACTGTTCAGGAACAGCCTACTGGCCAGAGACACTTAGGTTCCCGCCCACCCTGCCCCTCACCCCACCCACCCCAGGGGCTACATTGCCTATATAGTGGTCACATACGTGCCATCTATCGTTCCTAACTTGGTTAACGCCCACATCTTCAACTTTTCTTATTCTTCCTCTTCTGGGACTGCTTAAGCAACATGTCGTGTATTCAGTGCAATAACTGTGGTACTTTCATTCAAAGAAGAATCATTTGGAGCCTAAGAGCTTGTCCTATATGCCTAAAGTCAGCTGCCATGCATGAAGAACTGACTATACTAAGGAAAGACCTAGCAGCCATGCATAAAGAAGTTTCTCTACTGAGGGAGGAACTGGCTGCAATGAAGCGCACCTCTTCTAGGATACAAACTGAACAAAGTCCACCACCGCTCCCACAAAGAGTCAAACACCCAAGGAACAAATGGATCACAGTGGGTTCTGGAAGATTGCGACCTGTAATGCAGAGACATCCTACACATCAAGAGATATCCCTGCAAAATGCCTTCTCTGCCTTGGCTAATGAGGATGCGCAACCCAAGGAAACTGAAGGGCCCTTAAATGAGTCAGACAATGCCCAATCTCCTGCTAAAGCACCAAATATGAAGAAATCCTCACCAAACAGAAAACTATTACTACTTGGAGATTCCATCATCAGAGGCACCAACTTGGGAACACAGTTCAAAGGAGAGAAGATAGTCATGTGCCTACCAGGCTCTTCAGCCAGCAGGAATACAAACCAAGTTGTTGAAATACTTAGCGCAAAAAGTGAGCACTCCAAACCAGATGTTATTATCCACTTGGGCACAAATGACCTGGCTAGAAACAGTGCCTCTACAGCTCAAAAGGACTTCCAATCTCTGGGAGAGAAACTCAAGCCCATTGTTAACACTGTTGCATTCTCAGAAGTTCTACCTGTTCTTGGTAAGGGGACAAAAAGGCTGCATCGCATTAACAACTTTAATACATGGCTCCAGACCTGGTGCAAACAAGAAGGATTCAGATTTATTGGCAACTGGGACAATAGATGGACCAACAAGAGACTATACTGTGCTGATGGACTACATCTCTCTGTCGCAGGGAAAAGAAACCTAAGTGAAAAATTCAGGCAGTATGTGGATATGCATTTAAACTAGGAAAAGGGGGTGACGGATGTGGAAGGTCAACATCTGCATGCCACCCCCTGCAAAAGCAGAACAACATCAGAAACAGCCATACTCTTAAACCACACATCAAAAACAAGTGGGAAGAAATGGGCAGAATAAAATCAATGCAAAATACACACAAGCCAGGTAAATGCTGGAAAGCAATGAGCACAAATGCTCGAAGCTTAGCCAAAAAAATTCCAGACCTGGAAGCCCTAATGGTGGAAACGGATTTGGACATCGTGGCCGTTACGGAAACATGGTTTAATGAATCGCATGATTGGGATATAGCCATAGCTGGCTATAATCTATTCAGAAGAGACAGAGAAAATGGAAAAGGAGGAGGAGTAGCCTTGTATGTCAAAAGCAGTATTAAAGCTACTGAAATGCAGGGAACATGGGGAAAAGAAGAAGCGCTCTGGATTGCGTTGGAAAGAGGAGATGGCACTCTCATCCATATTGCTGTAGTCTACAGACCTCCGACTCAAATTGAAGAGAGAGATAACGAATTGATTATAGATATTGCCAAGATAGCAGCAAAGGGGGAAGCGATCATATTAGGTGACTTTAATCTACCTGATGTGGATTGGATTACTCCTTCTGCACATCTGGAAAGAAGCAAAAAAATTGTGGATGCTCTCCAAGATGCATTACTTAGACAAATGGTGATGGAACCAACCAGGGAAAGCTCAACGCTGGATGTAGTGCTTACCAACAGTGATAACGTGTCAAATGTCTGCGTGAGTGCCCCTGTGAGCAACAGCGACCATCACACGGTGTGGTTTGAGATAAAAGCCATGGTACAGGCCAATCATAGCAAGCTCAAAGTCCTAAACTTCAAAAACACTGACTTCAATAAAATGGCCGAGTACTTAAAGGAGGAGATGACGGGGTGGAAGAAGATAAGGGAAGTGGAATTGCAATGGACTAAACTAAAGGCGGCAATAAAAGGAGCAACAGATAAATATGTAAGAAAAATAAATAAAAACAAGAGGAGAAGGAAACCTATTTGGTTTTCCAAAGAGGTGGCTGCGCAAATAAAGGCAAAAAACACAGCTTTTTCAAAATTCAAAAGCTTGCAAACAGAAGAACACAGAAATGAATACAGGATCCAACTCAAAGAGTCTAAAAGAGTAATAAGGATAGCAAAATCAAAGGCAGAAGAAAAAATGGCTAAAGATGTTAAGGGTGGCAACAAAACTTTCTTCAGGTATATTCAGGAAAGGAAGAAGATCAGAGTTGGAATTGCAGGACTCAGAAGTGCTGGGAAAGGACTCGTGGAAAGTGACACTGAAAAAGCGAAATTGCTAAACAAATACTTCTGCTCTGTTTTTACTAAAGAAGATCCTGGAGATGGACCAGCTGTGACTCCCAAATATAAAAATAGGACTGAAGTAGATACCACACCATTCACAGAAGATGAGGTGTTAGAACAACTTGCTAAACTGAAAGTGGACAAAGCCATGGGACCGGATGGGATACATCCCAGGATACTGAAAGAGCTCAGAGAGGTTCTTGCAGGACCGTTAAAGGATGTCTTCAACAGATCCTTGGAAACAGGAGTGGTTCCTCAGGACTGGAGAATGGCTAATGTTGTACCTCTACACAAAAGTGGTGAGAGGGAGGAAGTGTCAAATTACAGGCCCGTGAGCCTTACCTCGGTGGCAGGAAAAGTAATGGAGGCGCTCCTGAAAGAGCGAATAGTGAACTTTCTCAAAACCAACAGGTTGCAAGATCCCAGGCAACATGGTTTTACCGAAGGACGGTCTTGCCAAACAAATCTGATTGAGTTCTTTGATTGGGTGACCAAGGAACTAGATCTGGGGCATGCAATGGATGTCATCTATCTGGATTTCAGCAAAGCCTTTGATACTGTTCCTCATAGGAGGCTTGTCAATAAACTCAGTAGCTTGGGATGGGTCCCAAGATAGTAAACTGGATTAGAAATTGGTTGACTGACAGACAACAGAGGGTGATGGTACATGGAGCTCACTCGGATGAGAGGAAGGTGATTAGCGGGGTGCCTCAGGGTTCGGTCCTGGGCCCGGCACTGTTCAATATATTTGTGAGTGATATTGCTGAAGGACTGAATGGAAAGGTCTGTCTTTTTGCAGATGACACAAAAATTTGCAACAGAGTGGACTCCCCAGAGGGAGTGGATAAGATGAGGAAAGATCTACAAAAGCTGGAAGACTGGTCTAATGCTTGGCAACTACGATTTAATGTGAAAAAGTGCAGTGTCATGCACTTGGGTAGCAGAAATCCAAGGGAAAAGTACACAATAGGGGTGAGAGGTTGGTATGCACGGTTCAGGAGAAAGACCTTGGTGTGATTATCTCTGATGATCTCAATGTGGCAAAACAGTGCGACAAGGCGGTGGCAAAAGCCAGGAGGATGTTGGGCTGCATTCAAAGAGGGATTACCAGCAGAAAGGAAGAGGTACTTATGCCACTGTACAAGTCACTGGTGAGGCCTCACTTGGAATACTGTGTTCAGTTTTGGAGGCCATATCTTGCAAAAGATGTAAAAAGACTGGAAACTGTTCAGAGAAAGGCGACCAAAATGATTTGGAGCCTGCGTCAGAAGCCTTATGAGGAGAGACTTGAAGACCTAAATATGTACACTTTGGAGGAGAGGAGGGACAGGGGAGATATGATTCAGACCTTTAAATACTTAAAGAGAAATGATGAACAAACAAACCTCTTCCAAAGACGGGGAAGCTGTAAAACTAGAGGGCATAACATGAAGCTGCAAGGTGGTAAATTGAAAGGCAATGTCAGGAAATATTTCTTCACTGAAAGGGTGGTGGATGCTTGGAATGCCCTCCCGATGGAAGTGGTGAGGGCAAACACGGTGATGGAATTCAAAACGGCATGGGACAAACACAGTGGATCCCTTTACAGCAACAGGATAAAAGCAAAATAAACAGTACCATCTAACTTCTGAACTATCTAGCATCTGAACAAATAAGGGTGTCCTACATGGAGTGGTGGGTTCACCCCTAAACAGAAACAAAAACATGGGGAGGGGTGGCCTGCACAGAGCGACAGGTGCACCTACCCTTGCCATCTTGCTGGGCAGACTAGATGGACCATGCTGGTCTTTATCTGCCGTCACTTACTATGTTACTATGTTACTATGTATGTCGTAGGAGGCATTTGGGATTTGGATTTAGCTCAAGCCTTTTTTTAGGAGTAGCTCAGAGCAAGTTATATTCAGATGTAATAGTTATTTTTCTATCCATTGAAGGGCTTACAATCTTAGGGGCCCTTTTGCTAAAGTGTATTAGGGTTTTGCACTTAACGTGTGTTTAGCACCAAAACTAATGTGCAGTACATGCAAAGCCAGCATGGTAACAATCAGGGCTGTGGCCAGCATGTTCCCGGCAGTTAATGTGTGGATGCGCACCCTAACACATGGCATAATTATCATGGGTGCACCTAACTCTACTTATTGAGCTGGCATTAGTTGCAGCCACGCTAATTGCAGCATTGACAATTAGGGGCATTTTAACCTTTGGTAAACATGCATTAATGAAATGAATGCACAACAAGTGCTACTGCGCCCATAGAAATGAAAGGACTGTGTGTATTTAAAGCACATTAATTTCATTAACGCACATTAAAACCTTTAGTAAAAATGGTCCACACTAATTGTAATGTGCTCTCCACACTCATGCTCAACTCCTAACCCGCCTATTCACCACCCCAACATGCCAATGGCAGTTAGAATGCAAACCAGGCAGCCTATGGTAAGTCACACCCTCGCAGTAAGGCCCATGCGTCCAGTTACTGCACTACAAGAATGTGTGCTAACTGCTTAGTGCACTTTAGTAAAAAGGGCCCCTAAGTTTGTACCTGAAGTAATGGAGGATTAAGTGACTTGCCCAAGTTAATAAGGAGCAGTAATGGGATTCGAACCCTGACTTTCTGATTCTCAACCTGCTAAAATGGCTTTATAAAATTGCCTTCTACTTGGATTAGAATGTTTTTAAACTGTGTTGTACTTGATATGCTGTACTTCGCAGAGATTATTCTTGATTAAATCAAGATGAATATAAAAATGCAATAAATAAAAGAGTTGTCAGGAGAGCACATTTCAGATACTGTACTGTACAATTTCTCAGATTCTTTTTCTTACAGATGCTGAGGTTTCCTGAAAAAGCTTTGCCTTTGCATGCATTCCTCGCTGAAATAGCAGCGTGATTTTAAGCATGCCTTTCAGTGCTTCATAGGACTCCCAAAATCATGTTTAACTAGAAAGCTCCTTGCAAAGCCTGAGATGGCCATATTAAGGGAAGAAGTTACTAATGCACATTTTTTGCTCCTTAACTGCGCAGTAAAGAATGACAACATATATTATTTTATTGTAACTCACAGTTTTGCACTGCATTGCACCATGTGTTGAATAATTATGAAATGCAAGTGCATATAAACCACATCACAGTCTGCATTATTCTTGGAAAATAACTCCAGCTGATGGTATTGTTTTTCTGCCAGGAGAATCAGACGATAATCATGCAGCTCGATGCTCCAGGTCAACAATATAAAAGGGGCTGTGCCACTGAAATAAAACCGGTAGTCCAGGGGTCCTCTTACTCCAGCACCACCAATGACTCTGGGCCCCCTCTCCCTCAAATAAGCTCCCTTACACAGCTCCAGACATCCTCCATAGGCCCCAGTAGAGAACCTCTTCCAAGATCCCTCTCCCAGATCTTAATCGAATATCTGTCCCATCCCTAAAGACCCCTTCCCCCATCCACTGTGGGCCATGGTGTCTACCCTTCACAGTTCTCAATGGTTTAGGGGAAGGCTGGGAGGAGCAATTCCCTCTTGCTCTTGCCAGCACTGGGTTCTAAATGGCACCTGTGATCCCCTAGCAGTAGTCTAAAGGTATTACCTCCAGGGTTAGCTCCAGCCGCAGTACTGCAATATTACCATTCGTGGATCATGGGTGCCATTTTGAACCTGGTACCATCAGGAGTGAAAAGTGGTTAGTGACTCCTGCAGTAAACTAAGCTGCAGTAAAATGTCAGATTTTACCTCAGCTTTGAATGGGAATTTTGCTATTTCTGATGCGTGTGTGTTTGCAAATACAATCATTGACTTGATAGGCGATGCAAAGAATAGACACTATATTAAGCATGTATGTCACGCATGTATATCACTACAAGAACATAAGAACATAACATATGCCATACTGGATCAAACCAAGGTCCATCAAGCCCAGTATCCTGCTTCTAGCAGTGGCCAATCTAGGTCATACGTACCTAGCAGTTTCCCCAAAAGACACAGGTTCCACAATGCTTGTATTGGGTAAAGCATTGATATCCTGGGCCCCTTCTTAATAATGGTTTATGGACCTTTCCTACAGGAACTTGTCCAAATCTTTTTTAAACCCAGCTACACTAACAGCCTTTACTACATCTTCCGGTAACAAATTCCAGAGTTTGATTACATGTTCAGTGAAAAAATATTTTCATTAGTCTTAAATAGTTTACCCTGTAGCTTCATTGCATGTCCCCTAGGGGTATGTTTACTAAACCGTCTTAAGGTGTGCCCGGCGATAGTGTGCAGGCTGCCATAAAAGGAGTGGGCATGTCGGTCTTAATGTAGCAAAACGGGATTATCGCGCGATAACGTGCACTGCGCACATTATCGGGTGAGACGCCGCTAAGCACGTTAACGCACGGTAATCTTAAGTAGGCGCGCAGACATGCAAACACAGAAACAGAGGTATAGCACAATGCTTAATATACTGACTGATGGTATAGGGGTCATGAGTTCAATCCCCCAGTGTGCCTAATGCATATGGCTGGCTGAGGCATTAGCTGTTACGTGTAAGTATTGCTTTTTGAGGAATGTTATGTATATTTTAATTAGTGCTGCCAGCAAACACACCCTCACGTGCCGTAACCGAAGGTGCCGCAAAAGGCACTCTATAAGACACTCCATAGAGCACATTATAAAGTGCACTGTCCGCCAAGGCACCCTATAATGTCCCCTATGGGGCACCTCTAAGGCTCTTTATAGGACACCTTATAAGGCACCGTAGAAGGTGCCTTATGGGGCGCCTTAGGAAGCACCTTATGGCTACAGTAGTATGAGGGTGTTTTTGCTGGCAGCACTAATGTACATTAAAAACAGACAATGCCTTGGAAAGCCCTATCAAATAACCCCACTGTGGGTGTGAACCCATGACTTCTGACTCCACAGGCAGTGAAGCATCCAGTGGTCTACAGCTCTATAGCTGCTAACAAACCCCTGGCTGGCTACAGAAGGACTGCAGGTCACCACACAAACTGTCTGCTGTGGTTACCAGGATAGGGTTAACCCACCCGTACCCATGATGCACTGCACATGCACATCAGCAGTCTACAGATGATCACAAGATGGGGTATGCTCCCCCACAGCACCTCGGCCTGGTAGGGGGAACTGACCATGTGCACCCCCACAGCACCTCAGCCTGGTAGGGGGTACAGACCATGTGTGTTACTGGCACAGAGTAGCTACAGACTGTCACATTGTGTGGGTACTGTGCTCACCCTGAGGGTGAGGTGGGGTGCCCAGCACCAGGTCCACAGCACCTTTCATAGCTGATATACACCATGCTGCAGGTCCCCATCAGTGCTAGTATATGTGTGATAGGTAGCTCCTGCAGACACACCTAGGATACATCTGTATGTCTCAGGCATGTCTAGCCCTTATGCACTATTCTGGGTGCATCACAGCCCATATCTTGTGTTGGTGCCATGGTCACATGATGTAGGTGAAGGGGGGGTGTGGACCCAT
Source organism: Ichthyophis bannanicus (assembly GCA_033557465.1). Taxonomy (NCBI): domain Eukaryota; kingdom Metazoa; phylum Chordata; class Amphibia; order Gymnophiona; family Ichthyophiidae; genus Ichthyophis; species Ichthyophis bannanicus. The sequence goes on from CM066033.1 coordinate 494,780,903, forward strand.
AGGCAGATTATGTACCACCACCCAACCCACCCGCTGTGGCTCAGGGTGGGAAACAGGATCTCCCACCAACAGATCCACATTCTACCTCCCTGCAATGGTGGCAGTAGAGGGGACCATCAACCCCAGTCCTGCTGGGGAACAGACACCCTACAGGGCAGTCAATGCCGATCTCTACACATCCATAAGCCAAGGCAGACAGAAGGCCTGGAAACGCTCAGCTGCCCCCCACCACTATCTGACATTCTCCAGCAGCAAGCCTCCAGCCGCTGCACCCTGCAAGGTGTTCCAGCCAGACACATACTAACTGCAGACAGTCTGCTAGCTAGTCCATAGTGCATGTTCCTGGAGGAGATGCATGTACCCAGAACTGGGATGTCAGCATACACACCAAGCAGATTAGTCAGTGATTGGGCCCCAAAAGAGCACCCATAAATATCACATGAGAGAAATACTATATAGCACTATGGGGGAACCTAGCCATGCCATGGTCACTGCTCAGTCAGGGTGAGAGTGACCTCCCAGCAGGACATGCTGTGGCCACCTGTCCGTGCAGGTGGTGGCCGGGCACTACAATGTCCGAGCCATTGCCCTATGCCCTGTGCAGATGCAGCCAGGCCAGGCCACCCTGTCCAGGCTATACCCACAGTACCTTGCTCCTCATTATGCACATTGGCAGGCCAATACTGGCAACAGTGCTAGCAGTGTGGGCTGTGGAGGGTGTTGGCAGCCACCACACACTGGATAGACAGACACACACTCCACAACCTATGCCAGCATTGTGCAACTATAGAGGTGTTTGGCAGCCCTGGCCACCACACTAGTCCTGGGCACAGTGCAGGCATGGCTATGGTACGCAATACTGTTGGGGTCACTCTGTCAGACACCAGACCTGAGGCGCACTCCACAGACTTCAGAAAGGTTGCTATGATGCAGCTCAATCAGCCAATTGTGCTTAATGTAGGAAGTGCTATCTGCCAGTTATCGTAGCAACCTTTTGATAGCTGTGTACAGTTTTCCCATGTTTAGGGTGGCATTGCTAAGGTATGCAAGTGCTTGTATTGGGAGATGCACGCAGGGCCCAACATCCTGCCTCTCCAGGAGGCTTGGGATAATGGAGCCTGTGGGTGCGGATGTGTCTGCCCCTGTTGGCCGCTGCTCTAGGGCAGAGGTTCCCAACTCCAGTCCTGGAGGGCCAAACACTGTTCGGGTTTTCATGCTGTCCCTAATGAATATGCATGAGATACATCTGCATACCATGGGGGAGGCGCATAGAAATGCAGCACAGCCATACTTATTAGAGGCAGCATGGAACCTGAATGGTGTTTGGCCCTCCAGGACTGCATTTGGGAGACTCTGCTCTAGGTAATGCGTATGTTTATGGAGTCTGTGCTCTGTAGGGTAAAATGTAGGTGTTTTGGGCATGTCTACGTCACCTGCAATAAAGGTTCTGTCTGTATTAGCACGTTTTAGTAGTGGGTAAAATATGGGGGCTGGGTTGGCAGGAACCACAGCTGGGACTTGAACCTGTGACTTTCTGCTCCTGAACACACTGGCTGTGTGCACTGTATCACCGTGTTGCCACAGAGACAGTGCATTCCCTGGGGATACCATGACTGTTCGTCAGACAGGGCCTGTCTGTTGCAGTGCATGGCACCCACCTACACAGGGCTAGGCCACGGTCTGCTCTGGGCAGCTGCTACTGCCCCCTCCATCACCAGTACCCCTCTGCCACCCTGCTGACATGCCCTTCTGCTGGTGGTGCTGGTGGAGCGCAGTCTCAGGCCATCTAGTGTGCGGGTAGGCGGCTGCCTATGGTGCGGGTTCTGGGGTAGGGGTGCCTGCATATCTGTCCACGCTTCCCCCCCAGCACCGCCTGCCAATGTTCTGTGCCCTTGGGGGTACCTGCTGGGTACTATCTCCTGTGACACTGTGGGAGGCACACTCGTGCCCATGTTGGGCCCTCAGCAGTTGCTGTCTGGCTGCACTACTGTTTCAGCATTCCTATGGGCCACCTAGGCATCACCCTAGTCTGCACTGTGGCCCAGCTGCACCACAGCATGTGCCGCCTGCAGCCATCTGTGTCCCCTTTTTAAGCATCTGTCCAGTTGCCCATTCCAACATGCTCGCCCTGCTCTTGCGGAACATGCGCACGCCATAGGGCACCTGCCCAATGGAGAGGGAAAACCCTGCTCAGTGCAATTTCACTGTGGGCTCATTCACCTTGTATGGGGACGGAGCATAGACCCTTCCAATATTCATATCTTTTTTGTGGAGCTTCCTCGGGGGGGGGGGGGGGGTTGATGTTTCCCATTAATATCACTATTGCCCAGCTTGGTTATGTTTTTTTTCAATTTTGTTCAGGTCATTTTCAATGTTTATTTGCCCTTTTGTTCCGTGCACATGTATCACACTTATCACTTTTTGTAGGTTTCCCTGGTTTTGCTGTACATTGCTGACAGAAATGGTTTCTTTTCCCTTTAAATCAGCTCTAACGCCAGGGTTTCACTGGCATTAGTTTTCAGCCTCGAATTTCACAGCGTTAGTGTACAGGGAGCCTCTCCCCTCCCACTCTCCACCCATTGACCCTCTCTCTCCACCCCTGGGGAGCCTTCCTCCGCCCCCTGGGAGCCTTTCTCCGCCCTCAGCGCTCATTTGCGCCGCTGCGCACGTTATCACACGCTAAGGTACCTCTTCGCCTATAAAGTGCCATTATTGCATGATAAGGTACCTTATCACGTTATCACGTGGTGGAAGAGCCACGTTAAGACAGTTTAGTAAACATACCCCCTAGTCTTTCTATATTCTGATAACGTAAACAATCGATCTACGTTTACCCATTCCACTCCGTTCATTAATTTATAGACTTCTATTATATCTCCCCTCAGCCAACTCTTTTCCAGGTTAAAGAGCTCTAACCTTTTTAGCCTTTCTTCATAGTGGTATCATTCCATCCCCTTTACCATTTTGGTGGCTCTTCTCTGAACCTTTTCTAATAACGCTATATCCTTTTTAAGATACGGCGACCAGAATTGCACACAATATTCAAGGTGCGGTCTCACCATGGAACGATATAGAGGCATTATAATATCCTTTGTTTTATTTTCCATTCCTTTCCTTATGATACCTAGCATTCTGTTTGCTCTCTTGGCTGCCGCTGCACACTGGGCCGAGGGTTTTAACATGGTATCCACAATGACGCCTAAATCTTTTTCCTGGGTAGTGGTTCCTAATGTGGAACCTTGCATCGTGTAACCATAGTTTGAGTTGTTCTTCCCTAGGTGCATAACTTTGCACTTGTCCACATTAAATTTCATCTGCCATTTTGTAGCCCAGTCTTCCAATTTATCAAGATCCTCTTGCAATTTTCCACAATCCTCTTGGGTTTTAACAACTTTAAATACTTTTGTGTCATCTGCAAAATTTGTTAACCTCACTCGTTGTTCCCTTTTCCAGGTAATTTATGAATATGTCAAAAAGCAGCAGACCTAGCACAGATCCCTGGGGTACACCACTATTCACCTTTCTCCATTGGGAAAATTAGCCATTTAGCCCTACCCTCTGCTTTCTATCTTTTAACCAGTTCCTGATCCATAATAGTACACTGCCTCCTATCCCATGACTCTTTAGTTTTGCCAAAGGTCTCTGATGAGGGACCTTGTCAAAAGTTTTCTGAAAGTCCTAATACACTATATCAACCGACTCACCTTTGTCTACCTGTTTATTCACACCTATCCTACATTCTTCCAAACCATGTGCTCTTGTGCGACTGTCAGCTTTCCCCTATTATCTAGTTTAAAAGCTGTTCTATCTCCTTTTTTAAAGGGACCATATAAGGGTCAAAGGGCATAAAATTCACTAGCTGTGGTTGGTGAATTGCTGTCCATCTCCTAGGGAGAAAGAATATAGTTCTCTCCGGAAGTCTTGCTGGGTACCTCTAGATGGTGACCCTGTTGTACAAAATCTATACTAAATCCCAAACAGGAAGCACTACAATTGAAGCATGGTAGGAAAGAAAAAGAAAAATACATACTAGCTGCACATTGCCCAGGATAAAAAGGTGCCCACCCATAGCCTTCACACTAGGGATAATGATGGTGGTAGCAATTATGCAGACACTGCAAATGCGGGTAGCATCCCTGCCATGGATAAAGGCCATGATGAGCATGTTCATTGGTCCACCGTGGCAGGAGATAAACCACAGAAATTAATGAAAACGTTAAGAGGATTAACTACCGGTAAGTGGAGTTCTGCAGATTAAGAGGAGATAATGTACCTCTACTTTTATGCTACAACCCTATATTTAAATCAAGAGGGTATACAAAGAGAATCTGCTAAAAACTGGAAGAAAGAGGAAAATTGCCACAAGAAAAACTGTAAAAAGCAACGGATGCAAATTTAAGATCTTTAATTTCACAGCTCAAAGTAAAGAAGTATGTGGATGATAGCATCTTAAATCAACTAAGGACTTCTATGGAAAAAGAAATACAGGGAGGAGGAGGAGGAGATCTAGGTGAGAGTAACTGAAGAAAGGAATACACAGAAAAAGAAAGAGCAGTTGAGGGAGAGATGGAGCTTAGAGATCCAGAACTGCAGGAGAGTGAGATGAACAAAGGACAGGTCAACAAATCAACCGAAGAGGAGGAAGACAGGGAGGAGAAAGACCCAGAGGTGGAGGAATTCAAGATCAAACTCCTAGTCCACATGAAAAAAAGATGAATATGCTAGGTTCCAGGCAAAGGAAAGATCACCCAAGTTAAATTTAACACCTAAGGTTAAAAGTGTAATAATTAAGATGAACAAGGCCATATCCTGTATAAAGGGATCATTTATTGACCACCTAAAAAAATCAAATACAGTATTGTGCAGCTAAAATTATAATTATAACTGCAAGAATATTACCAAATAAAGTGCAAAAATGAGAACAATAAAAGTTCCTCCTTGGAAAAAATGCATCAAAGGAAAAATACAATCATTGCGTGCAGAGGTATCCCTGATAGACGGGTATCTAAAAGGATTAAGATCATCAAAGATACTGAGGAAGATCCAAGATATCAAGCTGAAGCATGCTGCATTAACAGAAGAAGACCTGAAATTTATATGTTCCAACAATAAATTGAAAGTAGCAGCAGAAGCTCCAAAACTGAGAACATATGAAGAGCATTAACATGGTGAAAACATACCAACCAAGGCTGAAATATAAATCTTCTGGAGAAGTTTATACAAAGAACCTATAGAGCACAGTCAGGAAGCAGAATAGGAACATTTAGAAAAATCAAACATCAAACCTACGGAATGGCATGTGATAACAACAGAAGAGCTGGAAAGCAGGTTAAAATGAGCCTCCAATTAGAAGAGCCCTGCCCAGATGGAGTGACCAACTTTTGACTCAAACAGTTAACATCACACTAACAAGACTTAGCAACCTGCAAAAACCAAATGATTAAACCACCAAGTTTTACACCACAGTGGCTTATAATGGGAAGAACATTTCTCCTTCCAAAGGAGGGCCCAAGTAACATTCTGAAAAATTACAAGCCGATAACTTGTCTACCTACAATCTATAAGCTGTTCACTGCAATAGTTGCAGTCAGAATATATGATCATATTGAATCCAATAACATCATGGCAACAGAGCAGCAGAGCAATACAAGGGGAGCATATGGAATTAAAGACCAGTTAATGCTGAATAAGGCCATCATGGCCAGTGCTAAGAAAAGCAGAAATCTCAGCATAGCATGAATTCTTTATAAGAAAGTTTTTTTGACAGCGTCCTACATTCTTGGATAATAAATTGCCTTGAGAAATCCTCCCGCTCAGAAGCTCCTGCCCAATCGGGGCAGTGGGAGCACCTTTAAAAGCAGCGACCCAGCAGGGTGCGCCCACGCCTGGCCGGCCCGCGTCTGAGGGCCTCGCCAGAGGGCCTTTTGGTGTGGCCCTTAGTCGTGGCCACAGATGCAACCACAACCAACAGCTGCAACAAATCCACCAGCAGCAGGCGACCACAACCAACAAAACAATGAAAACCAACACCAGCAGAGCAAAGTAAGTGCAGACATCCACTAAAGTCTGACGGATAAAACATTTATTTATTTAGCTGTATTTATATCCCGCTTTTCACCGAGTCAAAGCGGTCAATTGGGGGATACATTTAACACGAGGGGATATGAGACACATACGCTAATACTTACAGGGAACATGGGCAATGGAGGGTTAAGTGGCTTGCCCAAGACCACAAGGAGTGCCTATAGGACTAGAAATCCCAGTCCCTCCGGCCTGAGATTGCTGTCCCCAGGTGGGACTTGAACCTCCGGCCTGAAGTACCTTGTCCTAACCACTAGACCACTCCTCCCCTACATGTACACAACCCTGATACTGCCCATCACCCTCCTCCTCATCCAACTCCTACCACCTCAAGCAACCAACCACAACCTACTAACAAACACTCCATGGCATCCACTGCTCTACACACACCCCCAGTATACACACTGGAACATACACAAGACACCCAAGCACAAGAGGCAAAACAGGCATAAGTCCAACACGCACTCAAACTCAAACGAAGCACAGAGACCACTAAACACCCCAGCTACAATCACAATAAAGCTTATGAATGCCAGATCCATACGAAACAAAATTAACACAATAGCAGACCACATAGAAAATCAGCGACCTGACATACTGTGCATCACAGAAACATGGCTCACCCCCACCGATAACGTACTACTTAATCAATTAGTACCATCCACCTACTCAGCATTCAACTGCCCACGCGCACAACGGAGAGGAGGAGGGGTCTTGATCATCGCAAGAAACAGCCTAAAATTCGAGTCAAGAAGTGCCTCAAACACAAACCAATGCAACACCATCACTGTGGAAAACAAACGGATGGCCCTATGCCTCACCTACAGAACCCCAAATGCGCCACCAGATGAACTAGCCTCCACTCTAGAAGAGGTCTGTGCCGTCAACACAAATCACAAACCCCTGCTACTATTAGGAGACTTCAAACTAAAATCGACCAACACAAAGGATGCAGAAGCTTTCCTACGAGCTATGGGATACAATACACCCAACTGATCAATACCCTGACACACAGACACGGATCATCACCAGACCTCATATTCGCACCCAACTTTCTAATGGACAGCGGTAACATATCAACACCCGATGTCACACCTGTACTGTGGTCAGACCATCACATAATCAAAATAAAGATTATGCCACAAGGGTAAAACCACGATGAGAACCTGGACAACCCACCAGCACAAAGAAGATTTAAAAGCTTCGAGAGGGCCCAATTTCTACAGGACACGCTACCCCACCTGAACACGGAAGAAGAGGATCTAGACAAACAAATCAGAAAATGGAACAGCATCATCAATGCTGCTGCCAAAGCCACCGAATACAGACCCAAGAAAGCTCGCCACACCAAAGCACATCACACACCCTGGTACTCAAAAATCATACGGAATGAGAAGAGGGAACTCAGGAAGTTAGAACAGCGATGGAGGCACTCCAAGTCACCCAACAATCAGGCACTATACTTAACAAAACAAAAAGAATACAATGAACTCATCAACTAAACGAAGAAAGAATACCACACCAACATCATACACAAATCAAACAACAAACCGAGAGAGCTCTTCGAAATTGTGGAAACCCTCACCAAGGAACAGAAAACCGAAAGCGAAGTGCAAATAGACCCACAAGCATTCGCAGACCATATCCAAGAAAAATTCCATTTCTGCTTCACAACGGAAAACAGACACAAGCACCAAACCAGCCACCCCCTCAAGAAAAACTTGGAACAAATTCAGCAACCCATCCACAGAGCAGCTCTCACACATCATCACCACACTCAACACAAGCACGGCCCCAACAGACCCATGCCCAGTTACATGAATTAAGGCAACAAAGTCAAACTTCATCCACACCATACACAACATGGTGAACAGTTCACTAATCCAAGGAATCATGCCAGACCAGCTAAAACTCGCCACAATAAGACCAATCCCAAAGAAATCACCACTCGACAAGAACAACCCAGCAGCCTACAGACCTATCTCAAGCATCCCTCTACTGGCAAAGATTATTGAGAAAGCGGTACAACATCAGCTACAAGAACACATCGACAACCACGCACAACTGGACCTCAACCAACACGATTTCCGCCCCAACCACGGAGTCGAAACACTCCTGCTATACCTATTTAATGACATACTACACCTCATAGACAACAGAAAGAAAGGAATACTCATGATCTTCATTGACATTTCATCAGCATTCGACACAGTGGACCACGGAACTCTACTAGCAAGACTACAGAACATCGGATTACACGGAGCCACACTGAGGTGGTTCCAGTCCTACTTAACGGACAGACAGATACAGGTCAAGATCGGTCCCAACACATCCCGACCCATAAAGGTCATGCAAGGCGTACCTCAAGGATCCGTCCTATCAGCACTATCATTTAACCTCTACATCCAGCCAAAAGCAGCATCATAAAAGAACACAGGATAAAATACACAATCTATGTGAACAACATAATGATATACACACCAATCACCCTCGACAACCCAGACTACACCAAGATAACAGAATGTCTCATGCACATGAACAGCTGGTTTCAAGACAACAACCTGACCATAAACGACAGCAAGACCGAGGCTCTAATCATCACACAAAACTCCAACTTCATCCCTCCTCGCAACATCAAGATAGACAACACAAGCATACCCATTCAACCAGAAGTGAAATACCTCGGAGTGACCCTGGATAAAGAACTGAACCTTCAGTCCCACATCAGCAGAACCACCAAAAATGCATACCACAGGATGAGACTAGTCCAACGCCTCAAACTCCTCCTCTCTCAGGAACACTTACGCACAGTCTGTCAGGCACTAATAACCCCAATCCTAGACTTCTGCAACCCAATCTATCTTGGCCTAACAAAACAGACACTCAGGCCACTGCAACTAGCGCAAAACACAGCAGCACGCATAATAACTGGCACCACAAGACAAGAACACATCACACCCACCCTAAAAGATCTCCACTGGCTACCAATCAGCTCCCACATCAGATACAAGACAATTATAAACATATTCAAAATCGAGCAACAGTCATCAGCTTTCAGCCTAACACCCACTCATACAACCCGACAGCAGCACAAGACCGAGGAGGAGAGGCACATCAAACCGTGTCAACACACCTAAAGACATCAACAAGGTATGCAAGGACACCGAAAAACGAGCCTTATCAAAGGCGGCACCAACAATCTGGAACGCCCTCCCTGATGAACTGCGGTCAACAACAGACATTAAGGACTTTAGGAAACTGCTAAAGACGACCATCTTCATAGAGCTCTACGGTGACGTCACTGAAACTGTGCAACAGACAATACCCCAACTTAACACCCTACCCTAGCGACACAATTATAGTATTAAAGTCCTGATATACATAGTATTGTAAATAGCACACGTTGTAAATAGCTCACCAAGAATCAATGACCATCTACACGCACACGCACTCACTGCTCAAAGCATGCGCACACTAAACACTGTATTTTGTTGATTGTTTGCTGTGTAGACCGCCTTGATTGTAGGAAAAGGTGGTATAGAAATCCATTTAAATAAATAAATAAATTCTGGTTTGATAGAGTACATTAAGTTCACCATGACAATGTGGCAAACTACCTTATTTTTGAACTATGAAGGTAGTCAGTACATCATTTCTAACATCGAGATCCAGCGAGGAATATTTCAGGGAGATTCCTTGTCACCACTATTGATTTGTATGGCACTTAATCGAATAAGTACTCTCATCAACTCTTAGGGATACGGATTTATCCTAAATCCTAAAGCAAGTAACAATCCAGAGGTAGCATCCTATTTACTATTTACCTGAAGCTCAACAGTTCCAGTGACCAACAATTAGCAGAACAAATTTGTGTAGTGAAAAGATTTTCTGATGATATCAGGATGACTTTTGGCCTAGGCAAATGTGCTAGAGCAAATTTGTTTATCTGTATTGTAGGGTAAAATGTGGGGAGGTGCTCTGCAGGAACCACAGCTGGAACTTGAACCTGTGACCCTCTGCTCCTTGACACACTAGCTGTGTGTACTGCACCACACTGTTGCCACAGAGGAGTAGTGGTCCCTGGGGCTACCCTTACTTTCCTCAGACAGACCTTTTCTGTTGCACTGTACACCATGTACTGGTACAGGGCATGGCCTAGGTCCACTGCAGGTGGGTTGCACTGCTCCCTCCAGCACAAATACACCCCCCCCCCGCCATGCCGACATGGCCATATGCTGTCGGTGCTGGTCATGCGCAGTCCCAGGCCATCCACTGTGCAGGTAGGCGGGTGCCTAGGGTGCAGGGTCTGGGGTGGCGAGGCATACATGGACTTCCATACATCCCCCCATCACTGTCTACCAATGTTATGTCCCTTCCACATGGGGGAGTGATGGCTGGGGGGATGTCAGGCCGGTGCGCTAGCAACTAATCGCTAGGGTGGACCGGGTAGATGTAGGTGGAGTGTGTTGTTACTGTCGACTGTTGACAGGCTAGGGCATGTACCTCAGGTACGGTGTACTCAGTTTGGCCTACTGGTGGTATATATGTTTCCGACAATGTGTGGGAACACCCCACAATGCCTTACTAGGGGCTGCCATAAAGTGTGTTCATTTAGCTGGGTCTACAAACTGTTTGGGACCCATCCTGGGTGTGGTCTATGGACTCTTGTTAGTGTGGTCCCCATATGTGCACTGCTTGCCCTATTACAGGCATAGTGGTACCTGTGTGACTTTTGGAGTACTTGCTGGGTAATGTCCCTTGGATGGGACACTGTGGAACACGGACTACTGGGCATGTTTGGCCCTGGTCAGCTGCTGTCCTGCTGATTTCCAGTTTCTATGTTCCTATGTACCACCTGGGTGACGGCCTAGTTCACCCTGTGCCCCAGCTGCCCCCATTGCATGTCCCGCCTGCAGCCCCCCTATGCCCCATTTGCACCATCACCATAGTGGCCTTTCATACTTGGCCACTATACTGTTGCTGCAGATGGAGAACTACTATCACCTTTCTCGGGCTCCCTGCCTAGGTTGTACATTGCTGACACTTAAATAGTTTCTCTCTCCTGCAAATGTGAATCTAACGCCAGGTTTTCACTCGTGGTAGTTTCCAGCCCTTCAGTTCCCTGTGCTGGTGTCGTGGGAGCCTCTCCCCGCACACTCCCCGCTCATTGACCCTTCTCTCCGCCCTCTCTTCACCCTCTGTGGGGTTTACCACGGCCGGGAACGCTAACGCACGTTATGTAACGCTAACGCGCTTTAACGTTACATTACCGCGCATTAACATTACATAACGTGCATTAACGTAGCCGCTGCTACTTTACCGCAGTTTAGTAAACATACCCCAAAATAAGATTCAAGCCATCAATCAGCTGGCAATCCCTATACTCACATACAGCTTTGGGATTGTGAACTGGCCTCTTAAAGATCTTGAAAAACTGGATGTGTGAACAAGAAAACTCCTCCATGCCCATGAGATAATTTACAAGAATCAGCATATGCCAAGACTGTACATTCCTAGAACTGAAAGAGGGCTAGGCTTCATAGAGATTGATTAGACATACAGAGCTACTATCATAGGCCTCCAGGTCTACCTAACAGCATCATTGCATCCAAATACACAAAAAGTATTGAAATATGAAAGTGAACTTCCAGAATCTGTCTCCATTGTCAAACTTGGACAAGCGTTCCGATGACTAGAGAGAATGAGTGAGAATCCATAAGCACACACAGGAAAGGAAGCAACAGAATTTGCAAAACAAAAGAAAAAACACTATTCAAAGAATCAGATCAGCAAACAAGAAAAAACAAGTGGCAAATGCACAAATACAGTGGGAAGTACAGTGTTATTCCGGGAAACCTTTGTTGATCATGAACAGACACATGAATGGTTAAGAAGAGGTGAACTGAAATTGAAGGATCAGAGATTGATAGTTGCAACCCAGGACAGCAGATTACAAATGAGATGGTTTATAGCGAACATTGAAAAGAACTGGCAACAGACACATGTTGATTCTGTAAGAAAGACCTGGAAACAGTGCCTCACCTCACAGCTGGTCATGAAGTTCTGATGGTGGAAATTGTTTATACAGAAAGCCACAACAAAGTATCACGCCTCATCCATTGGAAACTCTGTAAACACTACAACATTGCTGTGCCTGAAAAGCACTGGGACAATGAACCTAAGAGAATTACAGAGAATGAAGAGATTATGATCATTTGGGACATTCTCATTCCGGTGGATAAGAAACTGGATGTGAGGAAACCTGACAAAGTGGTAGAGGAAACAGCATTGATAATAGAGGTGTTGATTATTCTGTGAATTGCAGGGAGAGGCAGAAGATCCTGAAGTACCAAGAAATGCAATCAGAGACCAAGAAAATGTGGCAGAAAGATGAGTGGCCTAGTGGTTGGGGAAAGGTACTTCAGGCCAGAAGGTCGGGGGTTCAAATCCCACTAGAGGACAGCAACCTTGGGCTGGAAGGACTGGGGTTTCTAGTCCCACAGGTGCTCCTTGTGGTCTTGGGCAAGCCACTTAACCCTCCATAGCCCATGTTCCCTGTAAAATAGTTATCTCCAAGTTATAATGCCCTGTTCGATGTAATTTCAGTTTGTTCAATGTAAACCGCACAGATGCAGAATAGCGCGGTATATAAGAGAATGTAAATAAATAAATAAAATAAAAAGATACAGAAACATTTTCCATTATATTGAGAGCTACAGGCTTGATAAAGAAGAATTTTGAAGCACATCTTGACAAACTACCCATACATGTTGTTATATCTTATGAACTCCAGAAGGAAGCTCTCTTTAGCATGATGCAAGTACTACGCTGAGCATTAGCAGTGAATTTGAGAGACTGAGATCATACTCCACATATCCTGTCTTAGAAATGAGGTTCATGACGGTCATGGTATGTGCAAAACGAACCCATTTGGAGAAATTGCTCCATGACAGAGCATAATCACATTCATATCAATAAATAAATCTAACTTCCTATATTAGGGGGCATAATATACACTCAGTGGTCAACATCAATGAGCAGAAAAAAGTTGTAATATGTATCTGTAATTTGACTTGTCACATTCTTTTATACTCATATACCTTAATACATTTCAAAGTCCCAATCCAAACTTACATTAATAACAAACATTTTTTGCCAAATAATGCACATTAAATTGCAAAATCATGTGTTACTAAGGTACCACTGGTGACAGTTGCAGAAACTTTGCAAATTTTACCACAACTTAGTAACTGTCCCTCTTAGACAGGTACAAGGAATATTTATTTATTTTAAAACATTTCTTTGCTGCCATATGCTATAGCATATAAATTGCTCAGGAAAGTAACTAAATATACTGCCATATCAGAGGTCACAGTTACTCTCTCATGCTGTGAGTGCCATAAGTAGTTTTAGGTCTCTGACAGTTCAGTTCAGAGCAAGTCTAGGACCAGTCTAGCAGTAGTACGCCTTGGCAGATGAGTCTCAGTACAAATCAAAGGAGAGGGAAATGGATGTGTCATTCCTGTTTCAGAATAAATGCAAAAAGAGGGGTTGTGGTTTTAGGCAGGGGGCCAGAAAGTCCCCTGGTTCCCAGAAATCATTTTTGAAGGCCGAAATTCCAGATCGTGTCCCTCAAGGATGGGGTTATTGGCTCTGGCATCAGGATTATTCCATTTGGTACTTCAGCATGCCCTGTACTGAAACTTTAGGCGAGTGAACAGAGAACCAATCTGCCTCCCTGAGTAGTCCCTAGTTCAAACCCCATCAGTTGCTAGTCTTTACAATGCATGAACAAGAACTGATTTCTCCTAGCAATTTTATTTCATAAGAATGTCTAAATGTTTGAAAGGTCGAGACTATTCAGTTTTACAAGTGACATATAATAATTTTATCATTATTTGTTATATGCAAAAATAATATAAAACTGATCCAAAGGATTCATCAGCATGAGATCCATATAATCTTATTTATCATTATCAAATTAACATTTGAATATCATTCCATAAACGACATAGGAAAAACAATGGAGCTCTCCCAATTAAATCAACAAAACATCATAAGCCCCTTCAAATACAATCTATTTCCATCTTATTTAGACCCCAACAAAACATAGGAAATAAAGGGGGAGTACAAGGAAACATCAATAAACTGCCAAAAACTTAGCATTAATACAATTAAACAAAAAGGCAGAAGGGAGACTTACACGTCAGCTGTATGAGGAGAAATAACAACCTCAAAATTACTCCGTTCCCTAGACACTAGAAAAGCTAGCAGCTGCTTGGGGTCAAAAAACAAATACATCTTTTGATTATAATTAACAAAACATTTAACAGGAAATTTAAGTTGGAAGGAGGCACCCAAGGCCACAACCCTGGACCGAAGAGCCAAAAACTCCCTCCTCCACAACTGAGTAATTCGTGAGAAATCAGGAAATACCCTCACCCTAGACCCCAGAAAAGCTTCATTAGCATTACGAAAAAACATTTTAAGGATAAAAAGAGATCCATATAATCTTAGATGCAACTGCTACATCCACAAAGTAAAACTATGCTGCAGACACAAACTGGAAATGTACAGAAAATAATCGGTAATACATTTAGACAGACAAGTTGGGCCCGTTGTGTCACATGGAAGATGCTTCAGAAATAATGCGGTCACGTTTATGCCTTGCAGTAAACATCATACTTCAGTTTTGCTCCCAGTTTGGTTCCTCTTAAGTATTTATTAAAGTTGGCATCCATTTCCTGACTCTGAGCTGGAGTGAGGACGTTTTTCCAGTCTCCAATATCACCTTTGAGAAGAGTGTAAAGAAGTGTAAGAAAGGCAAGATATTTGGATGTTCTTTAAAAATAGCTTCCAATATTTTGCCCAGTACCAATGTCAGTTGAGGGATCTGTGGATTCTTTTTTTTAAATGGCATTACATTAGGGTTGCCAACTTTTTTGAAGACAAAAACCTGCCACCTGTTGCTGCCTGTTCTCTGCCCTGCCCTCAACTCCAGCCCCTGTCCCTGTCCCACCCCCACCCCACCCTGCCCCACGCTCCCTGCACCACTCCCAACAATAAGTTCTATGTCACATGTGGTGGGGTAGGGTGGGGTACCATAGGTTGAAGTCTTCAATTCCCATTGAGCTACAGTCTCTTTCTTAGTCCCCCAACACACACCTGCTCCCCTATGTGGTGTTAAACATATTCTAAGATGTGTGTCCCAGGCCTCTGTGCATTCGGTCGGAACCGGACGCACAGAGGTAGACGGGATTCTGATCCTGCAGGGAACGTTCAACCCCCATGGGATCAGAATCCCGCACATAAGAACATAAGATATGTCATACTGGGTCAGACCAAGGTCCATCAATCCCAGTATCCTGTTTCCAACAGTGGCCAATCTAGGTCATACATACCTAGCAGTTTCTCCAAAAGACACAGGTTCCACAATACTTAAAGTGGATCAAGCACTGATATCCCGGGTCACTTTTAATAATTGTTTATGGACCTTTCCTCCAGGAACGTGTCCAAACCGTTTTTAAAACTAGCTACACTAACAGCTTTTACTACATCCTCCGGTAACAAATTCCAGAGTTTGATTACATATTGACTGAAAAAATATTTTCTCTTATTAGTCTTAAATAGGTTACCCTGTAGCTTCATTGCATGTCCCCTAGTCTTTCTATATTCTGATGATGTAAACAATCGATCTACGTTTACCAGTTCCACTCCATTCATTAATTTATAGACCTCTATCATATCTCCCCTCAGCCGTCTCTTTTCCAGGTTGAAGAGCCCTAACCATAGGGGTATCCTTCCATCCCCTTTACCATTTTGGTGGCTCTTCTCTGCACCTTTTCTAATAACGCTATATCCTTTTTAAGATCTTTATCTTTATCTTTATCTTTATTTACATATTTGATATACCGCTAGGGCATAAGCATTAAGCGGTGTACAATAAAAAATTTGATTAAACACTGCACACCAGGAAATAGAACGCCAAAGTTAGATAGGAAAGAGAGGTACAGAAAGGGCAAACAAATCATATAGTGAAACCAACTCATAATAAACCATAAAGACAAAGTGGGAGACAAACAAAGACAATTTATAACATATTAGACAAAACATAGGACAGTCAGGAGGGGACTTCGGGGAGGAGGTCAAAGGCTTTCTGGAATAAATATGTCTTAAGCAAAGACTTGAACTGGGGGTATGATGACTCTAGCCGAAGATAAGTGGGTAGCGTATTCCATAACATAGGTCCGAGAAAGAACCAGGCAGAGTGTCGTGTCTGTTCTAGGCGGGCTTGGGAGGGCGAGGGAAGGGATAGGCGATTGGTGTTGATGGAACGGAGTTGACGATGAGGAGAATGTAGAGAAATGCAATCAGCCAAATAGAGAGGAGTACTGGTGTAGATGGCTCGATGAAGGAGAATCAGGAATTTGTAATGGAAGCGGTAATGAAGGGGAAGCCAGTGCAACTGAAGGAGGATAGGTGTAATGTGGTCAAATTTACTGGAAGAGGTGATGAGGCGAGCGGCAGTATTCTGGATGCGCTGCAGCCTTTGCAGGCTGTATTTAGGGAGGTTGGCTAAATAAACATTACAGTAATCTAATCTGCTAATGACGAGAGCAATGACAAGAGTGATTAGGGAGCTAATGGGTAATATGGATTGGACGGCCCTGATACGCCATAGAGCAGCAAAGGAACGGCGGGAGATCATGGAGATATGTTCGTGAAAGGACAGAGAAGGATCTAGAAGAACGCCCAAGTAACGGAAAGAGGATGTGAGAGGAATGCTGGTTGAATCGATGGAGGGAGCTAGAGTGGGACATGAGCCACCCAAGGAAACCCACATTGCGGAGGACTTTGCAGGATTGAGGTGAAGAAAATGTTCTGATAGCCAAGAAGCGATATGGGAAAGGCAGAGATTTAACTGAGTAACATTGGGGGATAAAGGCGAGGTATGAAACAGGAGAACAATGTCATCTGCATAAATGTAAGAGGAGACCGGATATTGCTGAATGATCAAGGGCAGCGGAGCAAGAAAGATATTGAACAATATGGGGGAAAGCACAGAGCCCTGCGGGACACCACAAGTGAGGGGAAGGACGGGAGAGGCCTGGTCATTAACGTGTACAGAGAAGGAACGGGAGGAGAGGAAGGAGCGAAACCAGTGCCAAACAGCACCACAGAGACCAATATCATAGAGTCGGGACAGGAGTGTAGGACCTGAATTTTACACAATATTCAAGGTGCGGTCACACCATGGAACGATACAGAGGCATTATAATATCCTTTGTTTTATTTTCCATTCCTTTCCTTATGATACCTAGCATTCTATTTGCTCTCTTGGCTGCCCCTGCATACTGGGCGGAGGGTTTTAACATGTTATCCACGATGACACCTAAATCTTTTTTCCTGGGTAGTGGTTCCTAATGTGTAACCTTCCATCGTGTAACCATAGTTTGGGTTTTTCTTTCCTAGGTGCATAACTTTGCACTTGTCCACATTAAATTTCATTTGCCATTTGGATGCCCAGTCTTCCAATTTATCAAGATCCTCTTGCAATTTTCCACAATCCTCATGGGTTTTAACAACTTTAAATAGTTTTGTGTCATCTGCAAATTTGATAACCTCACTCGTTATTCTCTTTTCCAGGTCATTTATGGGGTACTCCACTATTTACCTTTTTCCATTGGGCCTGTACGTGCAGACCGGGACCCGATTCTTGTTAGCCCGCACATACAGGCCTTTCCTCGGCTAACTCCGTCAAGGCTCCTGAATGGAGCTGTGGCACCATGAAGTCCGGTTGCCATGACACTGTGGCTCCATTCAGGAGCCACGATCCCCAGCCGTGGACTACTTCTTTCATTCCCTGCAGCCTGACCCCTAATCTGGCCCCCATTGGCCAGGGTCAGGCTGCGAGGAATCTCCTGCACCCCCTCCTACCTTTTCCGTCAGCACACTTATTAGGAAAACTGAACAAGTCGGAATAACTGCACATTCTTACATGTAGGGGTATGTTTATTAAACTACGGTAACGTAGCAGCGGCTACGTTAAGGCGCGTTGTGTAACGTTAAGGCGCCTTAACATTACATTCTGTAATACATAACGCGCCTTAACGTTCCCGGCCGCGGTAAATCCAGAAAAGGGTGGAGAGAGGGCGGAGAGAAGGGGTCAATGGGCAGGGAGTGGGCGGGGAGAGGCCCCTTCTACCCTAATGCGGAGAAATTAAGGGCTGAATCCTAACGCAACTGAAAACCTGGCGTTAGTACACATTTGCAAGAGAGAGAAACCATTTCAGTGTCAGCAATGTACAGCATAGGCAGGGAGCCCAAAAAAAGTGATAGTAGTGTTCCATTTGCAGCAACAGCATAGTGCCCTGGTATGAAAGGCCACTATGGTGATGGCGCAAATGGGGCATGGGGGCTGCAGGCGGGACATGCAGTGGGGGCTATTGGGGCACAGGGTGGACTAGGCGGTTGCCGAGGTGGCACATAGGAACGCAGAAAATGGAAATCAGCAAGACAGCAACTGACCAGGGTCAGACATGCCCATGAGTCTGTGGCCCACAGTGTCCCATCCAGGAGACATTACCCAGCAGGCACCCCAAGGGGCACATAACATTGACAGGTGGTGCTGGGGGGAAGCGTGGACATCTATGTAGGCACCCCTACCCCAGAACCCACACCTTAGGCAGCCGCCTACCTGCCCCCTGGATGGCCTGGGATGGCACACCTCCAGCACAAGGTCATAGCGGCATGGCAGAGGGGGTGGGTGATTGTGCTAGAGGGAGCAGTGGCACTTGCCTGCAGTGGACCTAGGCCATGCCCTGTACCAGTATGTGGTGTGCAGTGCAACAGAAGAGGTCTGGCTGAGAAACGTAAGGGTAGCCCCAGGAACCACTATGCTGCTGTGGCAACAGTGTGGTGCAGTACACTCAGCCAGCATATCCAAGAGCAAAGGGTCAGAGGTTCAAGTCCCATCTGTGGATCCTGCAGAGCATCTCCCCATAGTTGTAGCCCACAATGCAGCCACAAAAACATGGGCAAACCCCAATGCAGTGGTGCACAGGGGTACGGGCACCCACTCACAGGGGCTCCACTATCCACAGCTTCATGGAGTGTCAGGCTGTTGGCCCCAGCACAGAGCTGCAGTTATCACCAGAGCACTACTACTACCCCCTGCACAGATTAGCAATGTCAGCACTGTGATCAGGACCAGTGCAGCAGGTAGGGTTGTCAACCACCTCCATCTGCACAATGCTGAGATGAGTGTGCGTATGTCTCTCCATTGTTTTGTGTCTGCCAACACCTCACCTCATTGCTCACACTGCTTCCAGCGTTAACCTGCAAATGTGCATAATGAGGAGCAAGGTATTGTGGGTATGGCCCAGACAGGGCGGATTGGCCAGGATGCATCTGCACAGGGTGGAGAGCAATGGCTGGAATACTTTAGTGCTCGACCACCACCTGCATGGACAGGGTGGCCACAGCATGTCACCCTGGGGTGTGTGTGTGTGTGTGTGTGTGTGTGTGTGTGTGTGTCACTCTCACTCTGACCGAGCAGTGACCATGGCATGTCTATGTTCCCACATAGTGCCGCACATTATTTGTTTCCAATGATATCTGTGTATTCCTGGTTTTGGGGCCCAGTCACAGAGATACCTGCTTGGTGTCTGTGCTGTGCAGCCTACCTCTGGGTGCACAGGGTTCCCCTTTGAGCAGGCACTATGGACTTGTTAGTGGGCTGTCTGCAGTTCGCCTGTGCATGGTGGGAACACCTTGTAGGCTACTGCAGGTGCTGTCTGTTGTTGAATGGGAGACCATGGCGTGGGGCAGTTGAGCCTTCCCCTGCCTACCCCAAGCATCATTGCTGGTCTGCAATGGTCACAGGTGTGGCACTGGCCCAGCAGCCCTGGAGGCTGTCATCCGCCAGCAGGACTGTGGTTGCTGGTACTACAGCCATTCTGCAGGGTACAGGCACCTGTCCCACCACACCCTCATCTAGAAACAGGGTGATTCAGGCCCCTTGGGGTATATAGTGCATACTACTTAAACTCATAGTGGCAGTGTTACATAACACTCATGCCAGTCTAGACACCCCACTCCCCTGATAACAGGTAACCAAGGCAGCCAGACCTTAACACCAGGTACACGCTAATCTGGGTGGTGTCCGGTCCCACAGGGCCACATGTGACTGCAGAACACAGCTGGAACAGATGTACCTTTGACTGCACTGCTGGAAACACCTGTCACACACTGGTAGCAATGGGGATGTGCAGCAGGACCTATCTATAGCACCACATGTACTGTGGACCTAGTGCTGGGTGCCCATCCTAACCCTCAGGGTGAACACGGAACCTGTACAATGGCATGGTCTGTAGCTACTCTGTACCAGTATCACGCACTGTCAGTCCATCTTACCACGCTGCAGTACCGGAGAGGTGCAGACCCCATTTTGTGGTCAGCTGTAGGCCGCTGTTCTCCATGTGCAATGCATCATGGGTGCTGGTGGGGTTACCCTATCCTGGCACACAGAGCAGACGGTTTGTGCGGCGACCTGCAGTCCTTCTGTACCCAGCCATTGCTATATAACAAGCCATATAACAGCCTACTGGTTAGTATGCTGACATTCTAGGCAGAGGTCATGGGTTCAATTCCTTGTTGTTCCCTCCTGTCTAAGGCAGATATTTTTCTTGCCTGTGACAGTCGTATCTTTGCAGATCTGTGCTGCCAGCCCATAGTACCCTCACCACAGTTGCCGACAATCCTTATAAGGCATTACAAGGCTCCTAATTAGGCACAGTACAAAGCACATTATAAGGCACGTTATAAGGCACCATATTAGGCACAGTACAAGGCACGTTAAGGCACGTGCCTTGTACTGTGCCTAATAAGGTGCCTTATAACGCGCGTTACCTGACACATTTGCCATAATGATGCCCTGCCCACGCCTTTATATGGGCATCTGTGCCTTTACCGCAAACATACCCCATAAACGCCATACTAACAGAATATTCAGCACCTGATATACATTGCAAAAACTGACATATTCCAGTCACTTAATAGAAAATAACATTGTTTTTCTACTTTTGTTGTCTGATCATTTTATTTTTCTTATTATGTTGGTCTCCGGATGTGGCTTCTGTTTTCATCTGTCTTCTCATAACTCTTTCCAGCATCTCCTATCTTCACTTCCTCAACTTTAGTCATCTCTGATATTAATCTCTTCCTTTCAGCTTTCTTCCATTCATTTTTCTGCTTACTATCCAGGTTTCACTCCTCCTTCCTACAAA
This sequence comes from Ichthyophis bannanicus, assembly GCA_033557465.1. NCBI lineage: Eukaryota > Metazoa > Chordata > Amphibia > Gymnophiona > Ichthyophiidae > Ichthyophis > Ichthyophis bannanicus. Next base: position 494,802,271 of record CM066033.1, read on the forward strand.
CCAGCTTTCAATCTTAATTTTTATTGCATCTACATACAACTTTCCCTGACTCCAGGCCTGGCATTCCTCATCACGCACTCCTCCTTCAACATCTTACTAACTCCCCTTTCTCCCTCACCACCTCCTCTTCATGACGAATCTCCTCTCTCCCCTTCTCCCCAGGTCTACCATCTCCCCTTTTCCCTCTTCCTTTAGTCCAGTATCACCTTTCTCTCTCTTCTCTCCCTCCCTCCATCCAATGTCTTATATCCAGCATCCACTCCTTGTCCTTGTCCTCCTCCTACCAGTTTCCTCTCCCTAAGTCCAGCATCCTCTCACTGTCCCCAATGCCCCCCCTGCCCAGGTGATCCACCATATCCCACTGGTGCCCCTATTTCCCCCCTCTGTAATCCAGCATCACCCTCATCTGTGTCTCTATTCTTCATTCTAGAGCCCCATTATGTTCAACATATCCCCTTCAATTCCTCTACTACTCTCCCACAAGTCCAGTGTCTCCCTATCCGTGCCTCTATTGTCCCTTGCACAGACCCATTATGTCCATCAAATCCCCTCCCTCACCAAGTCCACCATTCCCCCCCCATCCTTTTACCTATTCTCTTTCCCACAGCTCCTGCGCCCCATCTTATCCAGCAAACCAGTACATCCCTCCATCGCCCCTCTCCTCCAATTCCAGCATTTCCCCAATCTGTGCCCTTATTCCCTTCTCTCACAGCCACACTAAATCCAGCACATCGCCTGCATCCCAGTCTGACCTGCTGCACCTGCCAGCCGGTGACAACCTGCAGCAGCGTGCCAAAGAGTGACGCAGGAGGCAGTGCCTGTGTCCCTTTAACTCCGCCATGGCGCAGGCTAGAACCGGGTAGGCAGGGCCGGTGCTATCTAATGGGGCCCTTCACAAGCTTCTCTTTTGTTCCTATGTGGTGAAATGTTTCCTGTGGCTAGCTGTGTTAAGTCTGGAGTAGCAAAACCGACAGTCAGGTGGCACCTTATAGATGACACATTATACACTATGGTTATGGTTATGGTTTAGGCACTTGATATACCACCCTTTACCCTGTGTATCAGAGCAGTTTACAAACTTATGCTAACAGGCACTTTTTATTCCCTTGTCCCCGAAGGCCTCACAATCTAAGTATACCTGAGGCAATGGAGGGTTTAATGGCTTTTCCAAGGCCACAAAGAGTGGCCATGGGACTAGAGCCTCTCCGGCCTAAATTGATCAGTCTATAAGGTGCCACATGCCTCTGTCATTTTCCTCTGAACATCATTTATATGTGCAGTGGGGTTAGAGAGGCTACCAGATACCTTCAAAAGACTCCCCTCCAGCGTCAACTACCATATACATGAGGAAGTGCTATAAAAACCAGGAAAAAGAACAGTCAGAGTCCTTAGCAAACCTGCCACAACATAATAGCAGGACTCACACAGCACCAATCCTACCTATGAAAGACAGCACTACACATTTTCTACTGCAAAACAGAACAGGTGAGAATGCTACAGATATCTACACAGAAACTACATGCTAACAGAGCACCATACCTCAGTTATACATACAACACACAGACAGGTCCTTGCCAAATACAAAACAAAGGAGCAAAATTAGAAATAGACAATTGAACGGAGAACCCCAAGAAGTCAAACTCTGCAGTGACGGCAACACTGGAAAAATAAAAAGAGAAATGCATTTCCTCTTGTACTGAACAGAGACATCAGCAATGCTCATTTCCCGAACTTAACATATTCCAGTTAATAAATTCAAAATAAACGTTTTTTATACCTTTCTTTTCTGGACATTTTATTTGTTTCAGTCTCAATGGCCCCGGTCTCTCTTTTATTACCCTCTGTATTCTTTTAACCTGTTTCCCAGAATCTGCTGCTGATTTGCCATTTCTCCTTGCTCTGTTTTCTTCCATTCCCTCTTTTTATCTGTCTCTGACATATTGATCTTTCCCTTAGCTCCTTCCTCCATGTTTCCTTCCTCCATCTTCATCCACTCAAATTTCACTCTGTTCACCCTCAGAGCCCAGCTACCCTCTCTCTCTCTCTGTCCACCCGTCAGAGTCCAGCATCCTTCTGCCCACCCCTCACCCTCAGTGTCCAGCAACACCCTCTCCAACCATCATTTAGAATCAAGCATTTCCCTCTCTGTCCACCCCTCAGAGCCCACTATTTCTCTGTCATCCTCTCAATCAGATACCCCCCCCCCCCCCGCTGTCCAGTATCTCCCCATCCTCTATGATAGAAGTAGTTCCCAATGACAGAAGTAGATTTCTGAAGCTTGTCCTCTCTGTGCAATTTACCTTTAAATGCCAATACTGCACTTACAGTATACGCTGCATGCACAGATTCTCAAATGATGCAGCCTCCCGTCAGCAACCAGTACAGAAGTTATACTTGAAAGGATTCAGCACATTCAAAGCTTATTGCATTTCTCAATGTTCTTCCCCAGTAAACAGAACCAGCTAATACTTACAATGTTAAGACTTCATCTCTTGGTAGACAGGCCAAGCAGATAAATAGGCTACATCTGATTCATCATCATCTCTGAGATGAGTCCCCATGGAGATCTGCCACAGTCCCTTACACAGTGCATCCAAAGCTTAAATGCTGTCAGTGGCGATTTTCCACCAGATCAGCACCCCCAGAAACTTTTTGAACTTGCTTTTTTTTCCCATCACAGCTTCTGTTCCCCTTTTCGCCTGCTTCATTTCCCCCTTACTTTACCATTTACCATCACTAATTTGAAAAGCAACAAGTTGAGAAGTGTACACCAGCACCGTAACACAATGGCACATTTCCCCCATTTCCAGAGTCAGGCATGTGGGGTGCCCATGTGTGTGTCTCACTGGAAGTGTCAGGCAGTATCAAGGGCTAGGGGGTGCTGCTGCATGTGTGTGTCTGTCTGTCATGGGAAGTGTTGGGGGCTGCACTGTGTGTTATGGGGAATGTGGGTGCAGGTATGTCTGTCATGGGGAATGTCATGGGCTGTGTGCATGTCTCTCTCTCTCTCTCATGACCTTCCCCCAGCCATCATCCAGTCCCTCTCTCTCTCATAGCCCACTCTCAGTCACCACCCATTGTCTCTCTCTCTCTCATAGCCCCTCCAGCCATCCCCCAGTGTTTCTCTTGTAGCCCCCCAGCATGTCTCTCTCTCTTTCTCATAGTTCCTCCCCAGCCATCACCCAGTGTCTCTCTCTCATAACCTCCCTAGCCATCACTCAGTGTCTCTGTCTCATTGCCTCAAACCATCAACTAGTTTCTCTCTCACTGTTCCTATCCATCAACCAGTTTCTCTCTCTCTTTGCTCCCCACCCAACCATCACCTGATTTCTCTCTCTCTCTCTCGTTGCTCCCTGCCACTGCCACTGCCACTGCCACTGCCACCATCACCCAGATGTTTTTCAAATTGCCTCTCATCAGAATTCGACATCTTAATAGATTACTTTTGCAGCAGACAGGAACCTATACAAAGCGTGGGGCTTTTAAACCCATGCGCATGCTGTTCCCTTTGTGGAAAAAAAGGTGATCACTGATCCCAATGGATGGTATGTGGGGGTGTTGTGAGAACTATGAAGCAAGCACACGTGTCTGCTTTCCTAGGGGGAGCAATAAGCACTTTTTTGCACATATAGGTATGATACTGTTGGGATTGGAGGTTACGCCTGTGGTGTTGGCTGATGATTTTAATATGATGTCAGACCCCTAGATAGACCACCGGCTCAGGGGGCAAGGCAAGAAAATAAAGATCAGCCTTGGTTGTTTCAAAAATGTCAGTTTGAGGATGTTTGGAGGGTTCTTCACCCAGCAGATAGCAAATATATCCATGCCTCCAGGGTGTATCCCACATATTTGTTGGGTAGCATTTCCTAAGCTAAGTACATTGGTGGGGACTTTGTGGGAGTGCTTGTGAAAGTGCTGTGCTCCATTTTGTTTGCAGGAGTATGCCTTGAGCTGCTATGTGTAACAGCTTCCCTGTGCATTCCCTGGGTGATCACTATATTTGTTCTGGCTTTACCTCTTAAAGATTGTGGATAAAGAGGGTACCAGTAATTGTTGAATAGTGTATAGATAAAAATTGATTAAAAATATTGGAGATTGAAAAAGTACTTTTTTAAGTCTTTCATTTTAAATAAAAATAAAAATTTAAATAATAAAAAAGGGAGAGTTTTTTTAAGCCAGTGATGCTGAGTATTCTATTTCCCCTATGGCTGTGATTTGCCACATAGAGGGATGTGATAATGTCCTGAGGCTTTTTCTCCCATTTGATAAAATGTTGAGATTTGCATGACTTGCTGATCTTTCTTTCTTTCTTTTTAAGACTGGATCTACAGAGTGGGACCTTTTTTGGGAAATTTTAGTCCTGTTGAGGTATGAATGTTGATAGTTTGAGATATTGAATGACTGTGGGAGTGTATTAATACTCTATTTGTGATGAATTTCATGAGAGAGATTTGCATATTCATTACCTCCACTGTATGTAAATCTCTCTCATTAACTATTGCAGTGAGGCCGCTGAATATTGATCTCTTCGATTTTGGGATTAAAGAGTCATTTTTTGATGCCTAGATGATTCTCTTAGGGAAGAAATGCTGGAATTCATGCTTGCAGTCTAAAATTTTACCTTTTCGGAAGATGGCAGGAGCCAATGGTCCATGGGTCTCCTGAGATTTTGCTTTCATAGTTTGAAAAGAGCAATTATCTGCAATCTTCTGGATCTGTTCCTGAGTCAGATGAAACCCGAAGAACTCAACTATTTGTTTCACTCCCGCCACCAGGTTCTGAAAACAAAGGTCACAGTTCTAACTGCATGCAATCAACATTAGTTTTCATATCAAGCTATTTTGCCTCTCTTTTGACAAGATAGCAATTGAGTAGTTCTGGCATTACAGTGTCATGGGACTGCAGACATTCTCATGTGTAAAGATACTCAGAAATGGATTTTGAATGGATTATCCTCTCCAGAAAGCAATTCTTCAAAAATGCATTTTTCTTCTTTTGCTTCAATGTACTATTTTGCCTTTTTATGAATGTAGTTTAATTTTAAGTTTAATTAATATTGCTTTATATTTAACTTTAAGAAACAGGTTTTTTTTCAGGTAAATTCAGTGTCCATGAAAAGTGCCTGATTGTAGCAGTGGAAACACTGACTTGGTGTAGAAAGAGAAAGGTGGTAGACAAAGATCTGTTCAGACTCCACCTGGACTTTAATTTTGCTATGTTTTTATTTTCTTGGTAAGTTCCAAATAAATCCCGATGGGCCTAATATTGTATTGGGCTGGCTATGCACCTCTACGGTGCATAGCCGTCCTTGCCGACCTCGAATCCTGGATATTCAATGCTAGGTTGATTTGCAGCCCTGGCATTGAATATCTGGGTTTGCCACACAGATGATGCTGACGCTGAAGTTAACTGGGCAGAGGTGATATTGCACCGCTGCCCAGTTAGCTTCAATGGGTAAAGATAGGCCAGCCTTTTCAGTGCCTATCTTTTACCCGTAGAAGCGAACTGGGTAGCAGTGCAATAGTGCCGCTACCCAATTAGCCTCTGTCGCTGCACATGACATGCGCCAGAACGCCCACACAATGCCCCTATGCTTAGCGGTTAGCATCGGGGCGTGTAAAGGAGAAGATCGGGGATATTCAGCAATATGAACCACTAAATGGCTGTAAACTGTGTAAATGCTTTTCAAATATCGGGCCCACTGAAAATATAATAAAGAACAGGGCCAGCCTAAGGGTATCTGACGCTGTAGGCAAACCTTAGTGCTATGCGCACCCCACCTCCCCTAAGGTGTTCAGCATCTGCTCTTCCTCTCCCTGTGCTAACCTTTCCAGCATCTCTCCTCGGCTGCTAAACAAAGGTCTACATGGCCAGTGTGGAGCCTTCAGAAATTTGTACATGCTCAAGGCCTGCCACATTCCATCCCTTCTGAACTTTCTGTTTCAAAGGGGGTTGGAGATGGCAAGTCCTTGAGCATGGATGCACAAAGAGCAAGAGTCGAAAGTCGTTAGGATAAATTCAAATGTCTTTTATTGAGGCACTCCTTGTTTTTTGTTTGAAGTCCTTGAGCATGTACAGATGTTCATGGTTCCACACCAGCCATGTTGACTTTTGCTTAGTGGCATAACTGCTGCTCTAGTGTCACTCCTAAATTTGTGCCATCCTAGGTAGGTGTCTAATCCACCTAGTGGATGAGCTGACCCTGATAAAAAAATATCAGAATGTTCCCATGATCATATCTACAAATTGTATTCTAAACGCTATCAAGTCAACAATATGGAGGAAAAAAGACAAGACAGTATTAAAAATCAAGTAATTAATACCAAACTATTACATAATCAGAATCCTTTATTCTGCCTACTAATGCCTACAGATGGAGGTCATGATTCGGCTTTAGTAGGAGTAAAATAGGTTATTTTTGAGGAAGAATTCTAGTAAAACTGAAACATAGAAACATGATGGCAGAAAAAGACCACATGGCCTATCCAATCTGCCCTTCCATATCAACCACTACAGCGGTCCCCTTTTTTCCTTTAGAGATCCTCTGTGTTTGTCCCATGCTTCTTTGAATTCAGATACTGTCCTCATCTCTACCACCTCGATCCACCACTGTTTCCGTAAAGAAATATTTCCGCATATCACTCCTGAATCTATCCCCTTTCACCCTCATTCTATTTCCCCTCCTAGCACAGCTTGCTTTCAATCGAAAGAGACTCTCCTCCTGTGCATTTATCCAATGGAGATATTTAAACATCTCAATCATATCACTCTATCCCACCTTTCCTCTAAAGTGTACATATTAAGATCCTTAAGTCTGTCCTCATATGCTTTATAACAAAGACCACTAACTATTTTAGTAGCCACCCTCTGTACTGACTCCAACCTGTTTATATCCTTTTGAAGGTGCGGTCTCCAGAATTGCACACAATTCTCCAAATGAGGTCGCACCAAAGACTTATGCAAAGGCACTATCACCTCCTTTCTTTATCTTTATTTGCAGAACTTGATATACCACCCTTGCCGAAGCATCAGGGTGGTGTAAAAACAATAAACCATGGGCTACAGAAAATAAAGGGGAGAAAGGAACGCTATTAACAGACAGGAAAGTACAAGAGAAAAAGGAACGAAAAAGTAGGACAGAGAGGAGACATGACATGGGAGAAACAGAGATACAGGGCAAGGGGAAGGAGCTGTCTGGCAAGTTAGGCAGGGGATAATGAAACTAGCGTGGGGGGGGGCCTGATGGGGAAGGGTCCAAGCCACCAGCAGGAGCAGGAAGGTCGTAGGCCTGATATAAAAGGTGAGTTTTTAGGAGAGACTTGAACTGAGGGAAGGAGGGTTCGGTGCGAAGGGAGTGCGGGAGAGAATTCCAGAGGGCAGGGTTGAGGGAAAAAAAGGCAGAGTGACGGGTGAGCTCAAGGTGGGCCTGGGAGGGAGACGGAAGAAAAAGACGATTGCCGTGAGCAGAACGGAGGAGACAGGAGGCAGGCTGAAGGTAAATTTATTTATTTATTTATTTTCAGTTCTTATATACCGCACTATTTGCGATCAGCGCGGTTTACATAAAACAAGAAGGTAACCGACAATGAACAAAAGTCAGGTCATTACATTGAACAGGAACAAGTAACTTGGAAAACAGGGTAAACTATGATGTCTGCCAGGTATTGTGGAGTACCAGTATGCAGGACCTTGTGGGTGATTGTGAGGAGCTTATAGATGAACCTAACAGAGATTGGAAGCCAATGAAGGGAGAGGAGAAAGTGGGTGACGTGGGCATTAACAGGGGAGTGGGTGATGAGACGGGCGGCAGTGTTTTGAACTAACTGGAGACGGCGAAGGTGATAGCGGGAAAGACCAGCAAAAACGGAATTACAATAGTCTAGATGAGTGATCACGAGGGACAGAACGAGAGTAGTGATAGCAGAGGTAGAAAGGAAGAGGCTGGCAGTATCTCTCCGTATGCACCCAAGCATCCTTCTAGCTTTTGCTGTTGCCTTTTCTAACTGTTTAGCTACTTTAAGATCATCAGACACAATCATGCCTAGGTCCCGCTCTTCTTTAGTGGACAAAAGTACTTCACCCCCTATACTGTATTTCTCCCTTGGATTGCTCCAGCCCAAATGCATGATCTTGCATTTTTTAACATTAAATCTCAGCTGCCAAATTCTAGACCATTATTCAAGCTTAGCTAGATCCCTCCTCATGTTATCTTCACCTTCCTGGGTGTCTACTCTATTGCAGATTTTGGTATCATCCGCAAAGAGGCAAACCTTACCAGGCAGCCCTTCCACTATATCACTAACAAAGATGTTAAAAAGAATCGGACCAAGGAAAGACCCCTGGGGCACACCACTGGTAAATTCCTTCTCCTCAGAGTGAGCCCCATTTACCTGTACCCGTTGTCACCTCCCACTCAACCAATTTCTAACCCAAGCATTAACTTTAGGGTCCATCCCTAGGGTGCTCAGTTTGTTGGTAAGTCGCCTGTGAGGAATGGTGTCAAAGGCTTTACTGAAATCTAAATACACCACATCTAGGGCTCTCCCTCGGTCCAACTCTCTGGTCACCCAGTGAAAGAAATCAATCAGATTTGTCTGACAAGACCTGTCTCTAGTGAATCCATGCTGCCTCTGATCCTGTAACCTGCTGGGCTCCAGAAACTTCACTATTTTCTCTTTCAGCAGCGCTTCCAATATTTACTCACCACCAAAGTTAAACTAACCAACCTGTAGTTTTCAACCACATCCTTACGTCTCCTTTTGTGTAAAGGGACCACATGTGCCTCTCTCAAGTCCTTTGGCACCACTCCCGACTCTAACGAGTCATTGAAAAGGTCAGTCAGTGGAGCTGCTAGAACATCCCCAAGTTCCCTCAGTATTCTGGGGTGTATCCCATCTGGTTCCATCGCTTTGTCTACTTTAAGTTTAGTTTGTGTTCATGAACACAGTCTTCTGAAAAATATTCAAGATGCCCCTCGCTTCTGTTCCTGTTTGTGGGTGTTTTCTGAGGTCCTGCTCCTGGTTCTTCATCTGTGAACATAGAACAGAAATATTTGTTAAGCAATTCTGCTTTATCCTCATCAGCCTCTACATATTTCTCCCCTTCACCCTTGAGTCTGACAATACCACCTTTGTCCTTCCTCTTCTCACTAACATATCTGAAAAATGTCTTATCCCCCCATTTAACTGCATTGGTTATTTCCTCCTCTTTTTGAATCTTTGCTTTCCTGACTACTTTGCTAGCTTCTCTACGTTTTTACAAATATAGATGCCTGTCTTCCTCTCTCCATTGATCTCTTGTATTTTATGAAGGCCTTCCTCTTTTTCTTCACTTTTTCAGCTACTTCTTTCGAAAACCATAGCAGTCTCCTTTTCCTTTTACCTTTATTTACGTTTTTAACAAAAAGGATGGTTGCCCTTAAAATATACCCTTTCAGTTTTGCCCATTGTTTTTCTAAATCGCCCAGCATGGGCTCAAAAACCTAAAATGATTAACCTGATGTTTTTATTGTTTTGTTTTTTAATTTTTATTTTTTATTATGCATTTCCTTGTTTACATCAGAAAACAAGTACAGAAAAGAGAAATTATTCAAAAGCTATACCAGATGCAAAAGACAAAGGAAAATAATCTCAAAAGACCACAATATAGGGAAGCTGGTAAAAAACATTCATAATACAAAAAAAGAGAACCAAAAATTTGACACAACAATTCAGCAACAATTCAAATAGAGCATATTTAAACAATCTAACAAGCAATCTAAAGCAGCTATTAAATAGCTGAACTTACCCTGATGCTTAATAATATGCTTACATAGAAACTCAAGAAGAAATCTGCCCCACTGGAGCAATAAGCAGTGGAATGGAGGGAGCCACTGGGTCCTTGGCCCTGCCAATATTTTGCTCAACACATCAGCAATCAGGGAGTTTGGGGATGGGGCTGGAGATTGGTTTCTTTGGCCCCCAAAAAGATGTTTCAATGCCCATGAGTGAAGCAAGCTTGCTGTCACAGAGGCCACAATAAATGTTTTCTTATTCTGAGTAACTTTGCAGATGTTAGGGAAAAATACTTGGGCCAATATTCAGAACTACAGTAGTTATATATTCACTAGCTGCCAGTGAACCTGCATATCTATGGATTTTTAGCCTCTCTACAATAATATTGGGTTGAAAATCCCAATGGGTAGTTAATTTTTATGTCATGATTGCATTTTATATTGTTGATCTTTTCATTAATTGCGCTGTACTATTTTATTTGCAATCTGCCCTGAGCTCACTATTTTAGATCGGTGTGAAATATAAGAATGTGAATTGGATTGAATTAAATTAATGAAGTGCAGGACCTTTCTCCTAGAAAGAGTCTCTAGGACCTAAATTTTATTACTTAAGATGATATTAGCCTGAAGAGAAACCATATTTCCACTATGCTTAGTTGCCGCCTGGCTGCATATTGTTGAAATGTGGGTGCTATCGCCTTCAGTGTTTGAATCCAGCTGGTTTAACTTATTTGCTGAATCCAAAGTAGAATACCACAACTGAATAATGAATCCTACAAAAGTAACCTCTTCTGTAAGCACCTTCCACATCCCCTCAAGCAAGAATATACTTACCTGAAAATCTTTTTAAAACTTTTATAATAAAACATTAAAAAAAACTTCATGAGATATTTTATGTACGTAGATTAATGCTTTATATTAATGTTTTTATAATACTGACAGGAAACTGCTGCTACTTTTGTATAAGAAATGTGCCGGCTATGTTTGTTATCTATTGGTTTGTTTGTTTTTAGCTCTGTTATTCTTATTGCTTACTATTAGAAGCCAAATTAGAAAAGTAATTATATGGCTAGCAAAAGTGCCAAATGCTTAAGAGGTTTTTTTTAATTCTTAAATCACCAGCAGTTCTATGTATCACTTCAGTGATTTTATTCTCAAAATGGCCAAAGTTATATATCCAGAACGGGGAAGTGTTTTGGAGAGAGTCAAGGACAGAGCAAAAATTCACATGTTCAGCAGTAAAATTCAGCCACTGAATATATAAACTAGCTGTCTATGGGGGGAAGCTGCTGAGTTTTTCTTCCATATGAGCAATTGGGTTGCTAATGCATTCCTTATCAGGCAGCTTGACCACTAGCAGAGTACCATGAGATAACCACTAGGGGCCGACCTTTGCCATGTTCAAACTGGCACCTGATTGAGAAAGAAAGGCTAAGGAGTATGTTTATTAAAGGGCGTTAAGGGAGCCAGGGTGTCGTTAACGCATGTTATCAGCACACTTGCATCCTTAATGTGTCTAAAACGCTGCTTTAATATGCGTTAAAGATTCCAGTAGCATAAAGCATTTTGTGGGCGGAGAGAGGGTGTTAACAACGTGTGTACCCCTAACGTGCATTGCACAAACCTGGCCTAAAGCGCCTTAATGCTGGGAACCCTAACGCAAAGTAAAACCACATAGAATGGGTGTAGTTTGAGGAGAGAGCTCGCCTATTGTAATGTCTGCAATGTGATGCACAGACAGGGGAGCCCAAGAGTGATAGTAGTGCTCCATTAGCAGCAAGAGCATAGTGCCCAAATATGAAAGTGCACTATGTTGATGATGCAAATGGGGCAAAGGAGGTGGCACATGGGTCATGCAGTGGGGGCTGCTGGTGCACAGGGTGGAACAGGCAGCTGCCTAGGTAGTACACAAGAACATAAGATTAGAAAATATGCCAGACTGTGTCAGACCAAGATCCATCATGCCCAGTATCCTGCTTCCAACAATGGCTAATCTAGGTAACAAGTAACTAGCAGTTTCCCCAAAAGACACACAGGATCCACAATGTGTGTAATGGGGCAAGCAGTGCATATCCCAGGTCCTCTTTAACAATGGTATATGGACCTTTCCCCAGGAATCTCTCCAAACATTTTTTAAACCCAGCTACACTAACAGATTTTACTATATCCTCCGGTAATGTATTGCATTATTTAATTACACATTGATTGAAAAAATATTTTCACCAAGTAGTCTTAAATGGGTTACACTGTAGCCGCATTTCATGTCCCCTAGTCTTTCTACATTCTGATGGCATAAACAATAGACCTACATTTACCCGTTCCACCCCAATCAATAATTTATAGACCTCTATCATATCTCCACTCAGTTGTCTCTTCCCCGGGTTGAAGAGTCCCAACCTTTTCAGCCTCTCCACAAAGGGGTATCCTGCCATCCAAATTACCATCTGTGATGTCCGTCATGATCCCACAGTGACAGTGGTGGCACGCAGACATGCTACTGCTGCGTAAAGGAGATGTGCCACATGGGGCGGTCCAAGGGTCCTGGCACCCCAAGCAGAGATCCTGGCTGGCCCCCCGCTGCTGCCACTGAACCCAGCTGTGGGGGAAGAGGCAGATAGTGCCAGCAGCTGTAGCCTTCTAGGTAGCTGCAACATGCAGGTGCCCAGGGGACTACCACTGCAGTGGCTGTCATCCTCCACCTGAGACCTATCATTGGCAGGTGGTAATGGGATCCTGCAGAGGCAGATGGTTGGGGAGGGGGGCTGTGTGCACATCCATCTATGCCTCTGCACCCCCCCCCCCCATCCAGACCTTGTGCCCTAGGCACCTGCCAACCCGCATGTTGGATGGGCTGGGACTGTGCACCGCCAACAGGGACAGCACATGGGCATGTCAGCATGGTGTGGGGGTGCTGGCGGAGGGGGCAGTGGCACCCGCCGGCAGCAGACAAAAGCCATGCCCTGGTCCTGTGCACCATGCCCATTGCAACATGTGTCAAGGTCTGTCTGATGTGAAGCATGTCAGTTTCATGGATTGTTGCAACCATATGACAGCACTATGGCTCAATGCACACAGTTAGTGTGTATATGAGCAGTGTGTTGCAGGTTTGGGTCCCAGCTGTGGATCATGCATTGCATGTCCCTGTAGCTAACCGTTAGCCCACAGTGCAGGTACAACACCAACATGTGCATCCCCCAATGAGTTGGCCAGCAAGGGCACAAACACCCATCAGCGACACAGACAGATAGCTGGATGGAGAGTCAGGCTGATAGTACTGGCATACTGAGTTCCTGCACAATGAGCACACAGTAACAATGCTCAAGCTGATATCAGGACCAAGGTAGCAGGCATGAATGCCAACCATCCCCATTTTTGCACAGCGCGTCGATATGTGTGTGTGTGTGAATATGTCTATCCATTGTTTTGTGGCTTTATACACCTCACTGAGCCTCGCAGTGCCTAAACAGTTTCCAGTGTTAGTCTGCAAATGAGCATGACGAGGAGCAAAGTATTGTGGTTATGGCCTGAAACAGGGTGGATTGGCCAGGATGTGTCTGCATTGGAGGTAGGGTCAATGGCTGAGATGTCGTGCCTGTCTGCCATGTGCATGGACTGGGTGGCCACAGCATGTCATGCTGGGAGGGCACTCTCACTCTGACCGAACAATGACCATGGCACGGCTGTTATCCACATAGTGCTTACACAGTGTCTGGCTCTAGTGATGTGGATGCACTATCTGGCTTAAGGTCTGAACCAAATGCTGGGTGTCCATGCCATTTATCCCAAGCCTAGGTGCACATTCCAGACTTCGCTCCTTCCAACTGGCAGCACCCTTTGCTTGGAATAGTCTTCCTATCTCTGTGCGCCAGGCGTCCTCCCTGGCCATTTTCAAGTCCAGACTAAAATCCCACCTCTTCACTATTGCTTTCCATTCCTGTCTTACCCTATCTTGATCTCTCTATCAACATTTGCTTACTTTGTCCTTTAAATTTTTGTTATTTGTATTATGTAACTTATTTTGTTTTCTGTCTTATTAGATTGTGAGCTCTGATGAGCAGGGACTGTCTCTCTTCTATGTTTGTACAGCGTTTTGTATGTTGCGGCGCTTTATAAGTCTTTAATAATAATAATAATAATAATAATAATAATAATAATGTGCACTGACTGTCCGCAGTTAGTATGTGTATGGCTGGAAAACCCAGTGGTGGGCAGCAGGTGCAGTGTGACTCTGCTTGCAGTGGGCAATTGTTAGACCTAGATGATTGGGACCGGAGGTGTTCTAGGCCTACTCCCTGTGGTAATGGTAGGGCCAGCATGCCTCTAATAACACCACCATGCAAGCCTAAATGCTGCCCCCCCCCCCCCGGTAGTTGGTGTCCATGGTATCAGCAGTTTAATGCTGGGTATTGACATGCACTGTTCTAGGAGGGTCCCTGTCCAACAGGGGCAGATCACAGGGCACATACAGCATGCTGCAATTGTTCAGGAAACAAGGTGACCAGCATATCACACTGCAGACAATACCAGCCACACTCTAGCAGTGATGGGGATCTGCAGCACAGGCAGTAGAGACCATATGTAGCACTGCAACTTCTGGGGACCAGGTGCTGGGCGCCCATCCTCACCCTCTGGGTGATCACAGAAACTGCTCAGTAGCACAGTTTGTAGCTGCTCTGTGCTTGTGTCACACACTGTTAGTGCATCTTACTAAGCTGAGGTGATGGATAAGTGCATTCTCCATTTGGTGATCAGCTGTAGACTGCTATTCTGAGTGTGCACTGTATCATGGGTACTGGTGGGGCTACCCTATACCGGCACATACAGTAGACATTTTAGGCAATGACCTGCAGTCTCTTTGTATCCAGCCATTGCTACACAGAGCAATGTGGAGATATAGCTTACTGGTTAGTTCAATGTCCTCCCATAAGCAGGGGACAGGGGTTTGATTCCTACTTGTTCTTTTTGTGACTATGTGCTACTCAGATCATTTTCATGCCTGTAACAGTCAGGCCTCTGCACATCAGTGCTGCCAGCCCATACCACTCTCTCCTCAAACGCGATCCTTCCTTCAGCCCATCTATCTGCCTCTGTCAGTTGCGTACAGTCATGTCTTCTTGTGCAAGCTGCTACACCATGACCTACACTGGTACTCTTCTCTGCATTTCGGCTCTTTGCGCTCGCCTCTCCTGTGCCTGATCTGCACATCACTACTATTACTCTATCCATCCTGCTGCTTCTGACTACTGGGGGACACGTCTTCCCCATCCTATGCCACACACTGACATTGCAGCACTTTATATTGGCACCATCCTGTGCATCAGTACAGCTGCCTCCCATATGCTCATCCACTTTACAGGCTGCTACATAGGGTGCCCACCAATATGGCAGGTCCATCAGCACTCCCACCTGTCCTTCCTTCCATCACCATTACATTGACTTTCCTTTATACTGTATCCAGCGTTTGGGTTACAGTCATTTTCGTGCCTTAAGGTGCATGCTTTCCACCTTAACATGCAATGTCCTGTTAACATGCATTAAATGGCCAAGGCGCCCTGTTAACGTGCGTCAAACAGCACATAGGGCGCTTTATGCTGGAACGCCCCCTACTTGCCCAATGCCTTTTAAGGATTAACGCCTTTCTATATTCTGATAACATAAACAATTGATCTACGTTTACCCGTTCAACTCCTTTCAGGATGTAGTAACTGCCAGCATGGTTTAAAGGTGAGGTCAGAGAGGTTGTTGTTGCCAAAAAAGCATCTTTCAGGAAATGGAAAAAAGAGCCAAATGACGAAACCTGGAAACAGCACAAGCACTGGCAAGTCAAATGCAAGGCATTGATAAAGCAGGCAAAGGGAGAATTTGAGAAGAACTTGCTGCGGAAGCAAAAACGTGAAATAAAGATTTTTTCAAGTACATTCGTAGCAAAAAATTTGTGAGAGAGTTAGTTGGTCCATTAGATGATAGAGGAGTTAAAGGGGCACTAAGAGGCGACAAGGCGATAGCGGAGAGACTGAATGAATTCTTTGCTTCGGTCTTTACTGAGGAAGATGTAGGGATGTTACCCATGACTGAAGTGGTATTTAAAGGTGCGGAAGAATTGAAGGAAATATCGATACATCGGGAAGATGTATTACAACAATTAGATAGGGAGGAGTAGCTTAGTGGTTGGGGCAAGGTACTTCAGGCCGGAAGGTCGGAGGTTCAAATCCCACTAGAGGACAGCAACCTTGGGCCGGAAGGACTGGGGTTTCTAGTCCCACAGATGCTCCTTGTGGTCTTGGGCAAGCCACTTAACCCTCCATTGCCCATGTTCCCTGTAAGTATTAGTGTATGTGTCTCATATCCCCGCATTTTAAATGTATCCCCCAATTGTGTTGTGACCGCTTTGATTGAAGGATAAGGCGATATACAAAACTGTCTAAATAAATAAAATAAAAATAAATAAATAAATAAACTGAAGAGTAGCAAATCACCTGGGCTGGATGGTATACATCCAAGGGTGTTGAAAGAACTGGAATATGAGATTGCAGACCTGCTATTAGTAATCTGTGAACTATCATTAAAATCATCTCTAATACCTGAAGATTGGAGGATCGCCAATGTAACACCAATTTTTAAAAAGGGTTCCAGGGGTGATCCAGGGGTGATCCGGGAAACTACAGACCGGTGAGCCTGACGTCAGTACCGGGAAAAATGGTACAAGCCATCATAAAGAATAAAATTACTCAGCATGTAGATAGTCATGGCCTAATGGGAGACAGCCAACATGGCTTTAGACAAGGAAGATCTTGTCTTACTAATCTGTTCTGTTTTTTTGAAAGTGTGAATAAACAGGTGGACAAAGGTGAGTCGGTTGAAAGCCTTTGACAAGGTCCCTCACCAGAGACGTTTGGCAAAACTAAAGAGTCATGGGATAGGAGGCAGTGTACTATTGTGGATCAGGAACTGGTTAAAAGATAGAAAGCAGAGGGTTGGGCTAAATGGCCAATTTTCCCAATGGAGAAAGGTAAATAGTGGTGTACCCCAGGGATCTGTGCTGGGTCCGCTGCTTTTTGACATATTCATAAATGACCTGGAAAGTGGAATAACGAGTTAGGTTATCAAATTTGCAGATGACACAAAACTATTTAAAGTTGTTAAAACCCAAGAGGATTGTGGAAAATTGCAAGAGGATCTTGATAAATTGGAAGACTGGGCATCAAAATGGTAGATGAAATTTAATGTGGACAAGTGCAAAGTTATACACCTAGGGAAGAACAACCCAAACTATGGCTACACAATGCAAGGTTCCACATTAGGAACCACCACCCAGGAAAAAAAGATTTAGGCGTCATTGTGGATAGCATGTTAAAACCCTCGTCCCAGTGTGCAGTGGCAGCCAAGAGAGCAAATAGAATGCTAGGTTTCATAAGGAAATGAATGGAAAATAAAACAAAATATATTATAATGCCTCTATATCGTTCCATGGTGAGACCACACGTTGAATATTGTGTGCAATTCTGGTCGTCGTATCTTAAAAAGGATATAGCGTTATTAGAAAAGGTTCAGAGAAGAGCCACCAAAATGGTAAAAGGGGATGGAAGGATACTCCTATGAAGAAAGGCTAAAAAGGTTAGGACTCTTTAACCTGGAAAAGAGACGGCTGAAGGGAGATATGATAGAAGTCTATAAATTAATGAACGGAGTGGAACAGGTAAAAGTAGATGGATTGTTTACGCTATCAGAATATAGAAAGACTAGGGGACATGCAATAAAGCTACAGGGTAAACTATTTAAGACTAATAAAAGAAAATATTTCTTCACTCAACGTGTAATCAAACTCTGGAATTTGTTACCGGAGGATGTAGTAAAGGCTGTTAGTGTAGCTGGGTTTAAAAAAGGTTTGGACAAGTTCCTGGAGGAAAGCTCCTTAAACCATTATTAAGAAGGGACCCAGGATATCAATGCTTGACCCAGTACAAGCATTGCGGAACCTGTGTCTTTTGGGGAAACTGCTATTTACGTATGACCTAAATTGGCCACTGTTGGAAACAGGATACTGAGCTTGATGGATCTTGGTCTGACCCAGTATGGCATATCTTATGTTCTTATAATGCTTGACCCAGTACAAGCATTTTGGAACCTGTGTCTTTTGGGAAAACTACTAGGTACGTATGACCTAGATTGTCCTCTGCTGGAAACAGGTTACTGGGCTTGATGAACATAAGAACATAAGAACATAAGATATGCCATACTGGGTCAGACCAAGGTCCATCAAGCCCAATATTCTGTTTCCAACAGTGGCCAATCTAGGTCATATGTACCCAGCAGTTTCCCCAAGAGACACAAGTTCCACAATGCTTGTACTGGGTCAAGCATTGATATCTTCGGTCACTTCTTAATAATGGTTTATGGATCTGTCCTCCAGGAACTTGTCCAAACCTTTTTTAAACCCAGCTACACTAACAGCCTTTACTACATCCTCTGGTAACAAATTCCAGAGTTTGATTACACGTTGAGTGAAAAAATATTTTCTTTTATTAGTCTTAAATAGTTTACCCTGTAGCTTTATTGCATGTCCCCTAGTCTTTCTATATTCTGATAAGGTAAACAATCGATCTACGTTTACCCGTTCCACTCCGTTCATTAATTTATAGACTTCTATCATATCTCCCCTCAGCCATCTCTTTTCCAGGTTAAAGAGCCCTAACCTTTTTAGCCTTTCTTCATAGGAGTATCTTTCCATCCCCTTTACCATTTTGGTGGCTCTTCTCTGTACCTTTTCTAAAATCGCTATATCCTTTTTAAGATACGGCGACCAGAATTGCACACAAAATTCAAGGTGCAGTCTCACCATGGAACGATATAGAGGCATTATAATATCTTTTGTTTTATTTTCCATTCCTTTCCTTATCATACCTAGCATTCTCTTTGCTCTCTTGGCTGCCGCTGCACACTGGGCCGAGGGTTTTAACATGGTATCCACAATGACACCTAAATCTTTTTCCTGGGTGGTGGTTCCTAATGTGGAACCTTGCATCGTGTAGCCATAGTTTGGGTTGTTCTTCCCTAGGTGCATAACCTTGCACTTGTCCACATTAAATTTCATCTGCCATTTTGATGCCCAGTCTTCCAATTTATCAAGATCCTCTTGCAATTTTTCACAATCCTCTTGGGTTTTAACAACTTTAAATAGTTTTGTGTCATCTGCAAATTTGATAACCTCACTCGTTATTCCACTTTCCAGGTCATTTATGAATATGTCAAAAAGCAGCGGACCCAGCACAGATCCCTGGGGTACACCACTATTCACCTTTCTCCATTGGGAAAATTGGCCATTTAGCCCAACCCTCTGCTTTCTATCTTTTAACCAGTTCCTGATCCACAATAGTACACTGCTTCCTATCCCATGACTCTTTAGTTTTGCCAAAAGTCTCTGATGAGGGACCTTGTCAAAGGCTTTCTGAAAGTCCATATACACAATATCAACCGACTCACCTTTGTCCACCTGTTTATTCACTTCTTCAAAAAAACATAACAGATTAGTAAGACAAGATCTTCCTTGTCTAAAGCCATGTTGGCTGTCTCCCATTTGGTTGTGACTATCTACATGCTGAGTAATGTTATTCTTTATGATGGTTTCTACCATTTTTCCCGGTACTGACGTCAGGCTCACCGGTCTGTAGTTTCCCGGATCACCCCTGGAACCCTTTTTAAAAATTGGTGTTACATTGGCGATCCTCCAATCTTCAGGTATTAGAGATGATTTTAATGATAGTTCACAGATTACTGATAGCAGGTCTGCAATCTCATATTCAGTTCTTTCAATACCCTTGGATGTATACCATCCGGCCCAGGTGATTTGCTACTCTTCAGTTTATCTAATAGTTGTAAGACATCTTCCCGATGTATCGATATTTCCTTCAATTCTTCCGCACCTTTAAATACCACTTCAGTCATGGGTAACATCCCTACATCTTCCTCAGTAAAGACCGAAGCAAAGAATTCATTCAGTCTCTCCGCTATCGCCTTGTCGCCTCTTAGTGCTCCTTTAACCCCTTTATCATCTAATGGACCAACTGACTCTCTCACAGGTTTTTTGCTACGAATGTACTTGAAAAGGTCTTTATTTTGCGTTTTTGCTTCCGCAGCAAGCTTCTTCTCAAATTCGCTCTTTGCCTGCCTTATCAATGCCTTGCATTTGACTTGCCAGTGCTTGTGCTGTTTCCAGGTTTCGTCGTTTGGCTCTTTTTTCCATTTCCTGAAAGATGCTTTTTTGGCAACAACAGCCTCTCTGACCTCACCTTTAAACCATGCTGGCAGTTTTTGGACTTCCTTCCACTTTTCTTAAAGCGTGGAATACAGCTGGTCTGGGCTTCCAAGATAGTATTTTTCAACAACACCCAAGCTTGATGTACGTCTTTAACCTTCGCAACTGCTCCTTTTAGTTTTTTCTTAACTGTTTTCCTCATTTTATCATAGTCTCCCTTTCGAAAGTTAGAAGGTAGTACTGTGGATTTCCTTACTATCCCTCCTCCACTAATTAAATCAAAGGCGATCATGCTATGATCACTATTGCCAAGTGGCCCCAACACCCTTATCTCTTGCACTAGATCTGGTGTTCCACTAAGGACTAGGTCTAATATGGCTTCCTCTCTGGTCGGTTCATGAACCAGCTGCTCCAAGAAGCAGTCATTTATTCCATCTAGGAACTTTATCTCCCTAGCATGTCCTGACGTGACACTGACCCAGTCGATACAGGGGTAATTGAAATCACCCATTATTATTACTGCGCTGTAACTTTTGTTAGCTTCCTTGATTTCTTTGAGCATTTCATCATCCATTTGGTTATTCTGGCCAGGTACTCGATAGTACACCCCCACTGCCATCGTCTTCCCCCTTTTATATGGAATTTCAATCCATATGGATTCTACAGCAGATTTTGTTTCCTGCAAAACTTTAATCCTTTCTGAGTCAATGCCCTCTCTAACATAGAGCGCAACCCCTCCACCAATTTGATCAGCTCTATCATTATGATATAGTTTGTACCCAGGTATCACAGTGTCCCACTGGTTGTCCTCCTTCCACCATGTCTCTGATATTCCAATCATATCTAACGTTTCATTTAGTGCTATATATTCTAACGCTCCCATCTTATTCTTTAGACTTCTAGCATTTGCATACAAGCATTTTAGAGAATGTATTTTATTCATGTGGATTGGCAAAATAGCGAGCACTGCACCTTTAAAAGCCAGAGCAAGCCAGGTTTCCATGACAGCAGGAAGCTTTCAGAGAGAATGCAGCTCAGTCAGATTCATGACGTAAGAGCTGGCAGCCCTAACGAGGTGCACCTGGATAGTCAGAAGGGCGTGCCTGAACAAGAAAGCCGTTTTAAACCAGCGTCAGGGCTAGTCTTTCAGAACAGCACGCAGTACCAGAACAGCTGACAGGATTGTCAGCAGAGAAGGAAACTGGACAGACAAGAAGGCAGGGAAAAGCCTTTACAAGTGTCTAAACCACTTCAACAAGGAAGGCAGCAACTGAGGAAGTCTTGGAACCCAGCTCCAGGCAAGAGGGATTCTGGTGGGTCCAATCCCAGTTACCTTAAAGCTAAGTCAACGCCGTTGTGGGAGTTACCTGAAGACAGGGACAAGCATTTTACCTGTGGAAGGGAAGAGAGCTCCAAGCACAGACCGGGCAGTGATAGCAGACAAGGTACGTTGGTTTTCTGCCTAATCAGAGTCTTGTTGAAGACATTGTAAAACAACTAAAAGCCAGTGCTAACAAGTGCCACGATAGCATGGCTGTAAAACCACCTAGCAGAAACACTTGGAATAAATGGTTTAATGCAGATGTAGAAACCATAAAGAGAAGCTTACATACTAACCAAACTCCTGAGCTAGAGGACGTCACGGCTAGTAGAGGAGGGAATCTTCTAGAGCAGCTGCAAAAGGCTATTCCAGAATGCCAGCCTAGAAGTTCTCCTAGGCAGAGCTGTGAGAATGAAAGCGAGGACATGATCATTGACGCAGCAGATGTTCCTGAGTCCTCTGGTTCTTTTGAGATGGACTGTTCTATGTGTAATAGAGTGGACATGAACTTATGTTAAACAAGCTTTGGTAAGAAGAATTACAAAGTTGTTTGGAAGTTTTGTGCTGCTGTGAAGAAACAGTTTTTCCACTTTTATTTGATGCTTTTCATTTGCTCCTGTTTTTCTGTTTATTCTGGAAAAGAATTATATTGCTTTGCTTATTTGCCTGAGAACCTCTGTGAGGGTAAAAACCCAACAATAATAATAAATTTATCTGTTCCAAAAGACCCTTGTGCCACAACACATTTTTGTGAGAGTGAAACCAAAAACTACATATCCCAGCAACCCTTGCTGCTAGATAGTATAAAGGACACTCAGAAGCAAAACAGCGGTCACCCCTACTATAAAGCCTTCGGCCAGTAGCAGGGGAGCGTGACAGATTGGCGCAGTTGGCAGGATCAAGGCAAAGGCGCATGCGCAGAAGAATTAAAGGGTAAGAAAAGGTTTTGAAAAATAAAGTTTTGGAAAAAAATTTTTTTTGAGAAAAAAGAATCTTCAAGCAAGACTGCTTCTACAGAAGAAGAAGACGTGTCTGATACTGGAGAGACCACCGCATACACAAAGGCTTGATGCACCCCAAGTATCAGGTAATTTGTACATAGCAGAGTTACCTGGGGATACTTGGTTTGGTATCAGCGCAGCAAGTGGGGGAAAGGTAGAAGTACCTCCTATCTGGTGATACCGCACTTGGTGGTTGTGTCTTGTGTTTTGTCTTTTCAGCATGACAATGGAAGTTAAAGAAGTCTTGACGTGGATGTCAGCCCAGTTCGAGCTAGCCACGGAGGCTCTAGTAAACGCTACAGCACGCATAGAAGCGCAGCAGCGGCCACTCATACAGATGCTGGAAGCATGGATCCAATCCATGAAGAAGAAGCCCGAGCCTGCTTCATCTTCAACAGGTTTTGAACACTTAAGCCAAGCTCATGCTTCGGGACTTTGGTCTAAAGAGGCATGGAACTTTGGGAAGTTGTCTCAGTCTGATAATCTGGACGATTATTTAGAGACATTTGAGCGAGTTGCTTACCTGATGCATTGGCCAAAAGACCAATGGGCAGTCAGGCTGGCAATGTGTCTCACAGGAGAAGCATTAACTGCTTATCAAACTGTACCACCTAATTTGTCAAATAACTACGATGAAGTTAAAAAAGCGATTAAGGATAGAGTTGGTCTTACGTCTTCTGCATACCATCATTTGTTTAGAGACGCTAAACTTATGATTGGTGAGACGCCTAGAGCCCTACACTATCGCTTAAAAGCTTTCCTTAACAAGTGGTTAGAGCCTGAAGGCAAAGGTATGGAAACAATATTGGATACCATATTGTTAGAACAGTATATGAACGCTGTCCCTGAAAATGTCCGAACTTTTCTAACCTTGCAAGGTTGTAAAGACTCACAGGAAGCGATCATGCTCGCTGAGCGGTTCCTGGAAGCAGAGGGGAATGCTCAGGGTAAAAGCATGACTTCTGGGAGACCAACCGAGGCAAGCTCAGAAAAGAAGGAAAATACTATGAAAGTAACTGCATTGTGTTTACCTGAATGTAAAGCCAGGTATGCTAAGAGAGTATGCTTTAAATGTGGCAGTAGTGACCATTTACAGCGTAGCTGCAGAGCGAAGGTAGCGCTGGTGACCACTAGCCCAGGACAGGTTAAGGAGG
This sequence comes from Ichthyophis bannanicus, assembly GCA_033557465.1. Taxonomy (NCBI): domain Eukaryota; kingdom Metazoa; phylum Chordata; class Amphibia; order Gymnophiona; family Ichthyophiidae; genus Ichthyophis; species Ichthyophis bannanicus. The sequence goes on from CM066033.1 coordinate 494,825,771, forward strand.
GATTCCTCATAGCCGTGACAGTCCAAGGGGTAAGTGCCAATGCCCTACTAGACTCTGGTTCCGATCAGAGTATGCTTTCATGCGGCCTCTGGAAAAGGATAGAAGCCCAGGGGAAAGCCATACCTGATCTGCCCAGTGGCTCTGTAAAAATTCGCTGTGTGCACGGCGCGTCCTCCTCCTACCCTATATACAAACTCCTTGTGAAAGGATGCGGAATAGGAAAGGAGATTCCGCTGGCCATTGTTCCTCACCTGCCACAGGAATTAGTACTAGGCCGGGATTGGCCGCAGTTTCAGAGAAGCATTCAGCAGGCTCTGCAGAAAAAGGAAAGCCTGGTAGCTGCAAGCAATCCGCCAGAAGTACTAAGTAAGAACACACGACAAATGATGGCGGTTCCAAATCCTCTATTTGGGAAGATGCAAAAGCCTTCGCGACCATTGCCAGAGGAAAAGGAAGCCAAAAAGCCTGTGTTTGTTTTGAAGTATTGCCGCATGAGTCCAGACGCGCACCCACCAAAGAGAGCGTCACCCCAGGCCGCTGGATTCGATTTATACAGCGCGGAAGAGGCGACTGTGCCAAAACATGGCAAGGCTTTGATAAACACGGCCCTGCAGTTGGAGTTGCCGCCTGGGTGTTACGGGCGCATCGCCCCGCGTTCCGGACTGGCCGTAAAATACGCGATTGATGTGGGAGCCGGCGTCGTGGACCCGGACTACCGAGGAGCCGTGAAGGTCCTACTTTTCAACTTCGGGTCTGAAGACTTCAAAGTCCACACGGGTGATCGTATAGCACAACTAATATGTGAGAGGGTCGGGTTTCCACCTCTTGAAGAAGTACATGTGGTTTCCAGTACAGCCAGAGGAGCCCAAGGATTCGGGTCCACAGGTAGAGCTGACCTCCAGGGATTGGCGGCCATAGTAGAGGAGCCGTCAGAAGAGGACTTGGGCCCCCAATTAAGTGACTGCCAGAAGACCCCGGAGCTAAGGATGGGAGAAGGGTTATCCTGGACCCAAAGGAAACAGCTGGAACAATTGGTGCAGAGTTTCCCGACGTCCTAACGCCTCTTCCTGGGTATACTCAGCTCGTTGCCCACGAGATCGTGACTCCCCCAGGAGAGGTAGTACGTCAGCGCCCATACCGGTTGCCGGAGGCTCGGCGGCAGGAGGTCATCAACCAAGTGCGGGAAATGTTGGACCTCGACATAATTGAGGAGTCTAAGAGCCCATGGAGCAGCCCGATAGTCCTAGTCCCTAAGCCTGACGGGACACTTCGATTTTGCATCGACTTTCGGAAGGTCAATGCCATATCAAAATTCGATGCGTACCCGATGCCACGCATCGAAGAGCTCCTGAACCGCTTGGGAAGAGCCACGTACTTGACAACGTTGGACATGACCAAAGGTTATTGGCAGGTGCCATTAACTAGAGACTCCCAACCAAAGACGGCATTCAGCACTCCGGTAGGCCTCTACCAGTTTAAACGTATGCCTTTCGGCCTACACGGAGCAGCGGCTACATGCCAGAGACTGGTAGATGTGGTGCTCAGACCACATCAGGCATATGCAACAGCCTATATGGATAACGTTATAGTCCACAGTACGGGTTGGGAAGATCATCTGTCAAGGCTAAGAGCGGTGTTGCAGGCTATGCGAGAGGCAGGCCTGACATTAAACCCCAACAAGTACATGTTCGCAAGCCCAGAAGTAAAATACTTGGGACATCGTGTTGGACATGGTACCGTTAAACCCTTGATAGACAAGGTGGAAAGCGTGAAGACGTTCCCCCAGCCCACCAATAAGAAGCAACTTAGAAGCTTCTTGGGGTTAGTGGGCTACTATAGGCGCTTTCTGTCTAGATTTGCGGAGAAAAGTGCCCCATTGTCAGATACGTTAAAGAAGAGCCAGCCCAACCAACTACGTTGGACGCCAGAGGCACTCAAGGCGATGGAATGTCTAAAGGCCGAACTCTGCGCTGCCCCAGTGTTGAAAGGGGTCGAGTTTGACCTTCCGTTTATATTGCAAATGGATGCCTCAGACACCGGACTAGGGGCTGTCCTCTCCCAAAAGCACAATGGCATAGAGCACCCGGTGCTATTCTTGAGTAGAAAGTTATCGCCCGCCGAGAGGAACTACTCTACAATAGAGCGGGAGTGCCACGCTATCAAGTGGGCCATTGAGTCATTAAAATTCTATCTAGCAGGTAGGAAGTTTCTCCTCATGATAGATCACGCCCCGTTAAAGTGGCTGGGGCAAATGAAGGACAGTAACCCCAGGCTAACACGCTGGTATATGGCGCTGCAAGCGTTCGATTTTAACATTGAACACAGAGCAGGACGTTTACACCAGAACGCGGACGCGTTATCTCGGATTCCATGCTGTGATAAGATTGACCCAGCCTGGAATATCTTAAGGGGGGGAATATGTGGTACCGAAAGCATGCCTGAGCAGATGGAATGGCAAAATAGCGAGCACTGTACCTTTAAAAGACAGAGCAAGCCAGGTTTCCATGACAGCAGGAAGCTTTCAGAGAGAATGCAGCTCAGTCAGATTCATGACGTAAGAGCTGGAAGCAGCCCTAACGAGGTGCACCTGGATAGTCAGAAGGGCGTGCCTGAACAAGGAAGCCGTTTTAAACCAGCTTCAGAGCTAGTCTTTCAGAACAGCACGCAGTACCAGAACAGCTGACAGGATTGTCAGCAGAGAAGGAAACTGGACAAGAAGGCAGGGAAAAGCCTTTACAAATGTCTAAACCACTTCAACAAGGAAGGCAGCAACTGAGGAAGTCTTGGAACCCAGCTCCAGGCAAGAGGGATTCTGGTGGGTCCAATCCCAGTTACCTTAAAGCTAAGTCAACGCCGTCGTGGGAGCTACCTGAAGACAGGGACAAGCATTTTGCCTGTGGAAGGGAAAAGAGCTCCAAGCACAGACCGGGCAGTGATAGCAGACAAGGTACGTTGGATTTTCTGCCTAATCAGAGTCTTGTTGAAGACATTGTAAAACAACTAAAAGCCAGTGCTAACAAGTGCCACGATAGCACGGCTGTAAAACCACCTAGCAGAAACACTTGGAATAAATGGTTTAATGCAGATGTAGAAACCATAAAGAGAAGCTTACATACTAACCAAACTCCTGAGCTAGAGGACGTCACGGCTAGTAGAGGAGGGAATCTTCTAGAGCAGCTGCAAAAGGCTATTCCAGAATGCCAGCCTAGAAGTTCTCCTAGGCAGAGCTGTGAGAATGAAAGCGAGGACATGATCATTGACGCAGCAGATGTTCGAGTCCTCTGGTTCTTTTGAGATGGACTGTTCTATGTGTAATAGAGTGGACATGAACTTATGTTAAACAAGCTTTGGTAAGAAGAATTACAAAGTTGTTTGGAAGTTTTGTGCTGCTGTGAAGAAACAGTTTTTCCACTTTTATTTGATGCTTTTCTGTTTATTCTGGAAAAGAATTATATTGCTTTGCTTATTTGCCTGAGAACCTCTGTGAGGGGAAAAACCCAACAATAATAATAAATTTATCTGTTCCAAAAGACCCTTGTGCCACAACACATTTTTGTGAGAGTGAAACCAAAAACTACATATCCCAGCAACCCTTGCTGCTAGATAGTATAAAGGACACTCAGAAGCAAAACAGCGGTCACCCCTACTATAAAGCCTTCGGCCAGTAGCAGGGGAGCGTGACAATATATATATATATATATACCGAAATATATATACACATAGAGAATACAAAGAGAGAATTTGAGAAGAAGCTTGCTGCGGAAGCAAAAACGCGAAATAAAGACCTTTTCAAGTACATTCGTAGCAAAAAACCTGCGAGAGAGTCAGTTGGTCCATTAGATGATAAAGGGGTTAAAGGAGCACTAAGAGGCGACAAGGCGATAGCGGAGAGACTGAATGAATTCTTTGCTTCGGTCTTTACTGAGGAAGATGTAGGGATGTTACCCATGACTGAAGTGGTATTTAAAGGTGCGGAAGAATTGAAGGAAATATTGATACATCGGGAAGATGTCTTACAACTATTAGATAAACTGAAAAGTAGCAAATCACCTCGGCCGGATGGTATACATCCAAGGGTGTTGAAAGAACTGAAATATGAGATTGCAGACCTGCTATCAGTAATCTGTGAACTATCATTAAAATCATTTCTAATACCTGAAGATTGGAGGATCGCCAATGTAACACCAATTTTTAAAAAGGGTTCCAGGGGTGATCCGGGAAACTACAGACCAGTGAGCCTGACGTCAGTACCGTGAAAAATGGTAGAAACCATCATAAAGAATAAAATTACTCAGCATGTAGATAGTCACAACCTAATGGGAGACAGCCAACATGGCTTTAGACAAGGAAGATCTTGTCTTACTAATCTGTTATGTTTTTTTGAAGGAGTGAATAAATAGGTGGACAAAGGTGAGTCAGTAGATATTGTGTATCTGGACTTTCAGAAAGCCTTTGACAAGGTCCCTCATCAGAGATTTTTGGCAAAACTAAAGAGTCATGGGATAGGAGGCAGTGTACTATTGTGGATCAGGAACTGGTTAAAAGATAGAAAGCAGAGGATAGGGCTAAATGGCCAATTTTCCCAATGGAGAAAGGTGAATAGTGGTGTACCCCAGGGATCTGTGCTGGGTCCGCTGCTTTTTGACATATTCATAAATGACCTGGAAAGTGGAATAACGAGTGAGGTTATCAAATTTGCAGATGACACAAAACTATTTAAAGTTGTTAAAACCCAAGAGGATTGTGAAAATTTGCAAGAGGATCTTGATAAATTGGAAGACTGGGCATCAAAATGGCAGATGAAATTTAATGTGGACAAGTGCAAGGTTATGCACCTAGGGAAGAACAACCCAAACTATGGTTACACGATGCAAGGTTCCACATTAGGAACCATCGCCCAGGAAAAAGATTTAGGCGTCATTGTGGATACCATGTTAAAACCCTCGGCCCAGTGTGCAGCGGCAGCCAAGAGAGCAAATAGAATGCTAGGTATGATAAGGAAAGGAATGGAAAATAAAACAAAAGATATTATAATGCCTCTATATCGTTCCATGGTGAGACCGCACCTTGAATTTTGTGTGCAATTCTGGTCGCCGTATCTTAAAAAGGATATAGTGATTTTAGATAAGGTTCAGAGAAGAGCCACCAAAATGGTAAAGGGGATGGAAGGATACTCCTATGAAGAAGGGCTAAAAAGGTTAGGGCTCTTTAACCTGGAAAAGAGACGGCTGAGGGGAGATATGATAGAAGTCTATAAATTAATGAACGGAGTGGAACGGGTAAATGTAGATCGATTGTTTACGTTATCAGAATATAGAAAGACTAGGGGACATGCAATGAAGCTACAGGGTAAACTATTTAAGACTAATAAAAGAAAATATTTTTTCACTCAATGTGTAATCAAACTCTGGAATTTGTTACCGGAGGATGTAGTAAAGGCTGTTAGTGTAGCTGGGTTTAAAAAAGGTTTGGACAAGTTCCTGGAGGAAAGGTCCATAAACCATTATTAAGAAGTGACCGAAGATATCAATGCTTGACCCAGTATAAGCATTGTGGAACTTGTGTCTCTTGGGAAAACTGCTAGGTACATATGACCTAGATTGGCCACTGTTGGAAACAGAATACTGTGCTTGATGGACCTTGGTCTGCCCCAGTATGGCATATCTTATGTTCTTATGTTCTTCATATAGAGGCATATATGCATATATCCCAAAGAGATATATATATATGGGCAGAAGATACACAGATAGATATAGATAGTATATATCTGTATCTATATCTATACCTATATATATATATATACCTATATATATATACCCAGAAGAGTAGGTCGGCATACGGAGACCTGTCTCCAGGTATATGGATGGAGAGATGTTCAAAGATCCTCATCACCCTTATAGGGAGAGAGGGAGATTTATCTGACAACAAGAAGGTTGATACCTACTTGAGTAGATAAACAAGAAAAAAATCCTCTCCTCCTGGTTATGAATGTTATAGTCAGAGGAAGGTTGTCCTTGACAAAAGGGTGGTTTATTTCTTTGTAGAATTTGAGCTGTTGAATAACCAGGATGGCCTACCTGAAGATGGCAGAGGATACATTAGTCTGCAGACCAGAAGTCCAGATATCTCCAGAGTTGTGGTATGGAGATTGGATAGAGGAGGCTACTAGAGGAAGATACCCTAGTGATCCGCCTATGAGGGCAAGATGGGTATTAGATGTCCTCTAGTTGCCAGAAAAAATTTTATCCCTGATGGGAAATATCCCAGGCAATATGGGCCAAGCCAGGGAGTTGGCCCCTCTTTTAGGCTTTCACGTGATGAAAAGTCCGAGGCTTATGCCTTAAGGGAGATTTAAGATAAGATGGAAAGGGTAGAATACCTGCCAGGCATGAATATGACTGGGGGAAACCCTTTTAAACCATCTGGGGTTATCTGCTAGGGAAGATATTGATGCTCTCTAGCAAGGGCCCATAGTGCAAAGCTACCCTGTAGAGTTGCAGAGAGCATGCTGCAGGTTGGTTAGAAGAAAAACTGGCTGTGGACAATCCCTGGTGAGGAATGTGGACAACCAGTAGGTAACCAACTATTCTGCCAAGGACAAAGGCAAAGAATAGAAGATAACCTAACCAAACTGTGAAACAGGGTTTCCCAACGAGGTTAATAACCTGTTTGGGACTTAGTACTGAGGTTAGGAGGATAGGTTAGGAGTGGAGAGGAAGCCCTGGTTGTGTAGTGAACAAAACCTGTGGCATAACCACTAGAAAGTTTTGCATCTGCAGCAAGTATGAGGGCAGCATAGAGAATTTCTTTCCCCTACTCTGTAGATTGGGAAAAAGAAAAACCAACAGACATGGTAGGACTTCCTACTGTCTAAGGAGCTGCCCTAAGGTAACAAGGGAGAGACAACTCCAAAGGGAGAATCCCCCAGTAGAAGAGGTAGAGGACCATAGGGGCTTACCCGTATAAGAGTCACTCTTACAAAGAGTTGCAGGAGACCAGTATGGAGGAAATCTCCGACAGGTGAGATGATACATGCCAGTAGATGGAAACAACTGTCTATTGATAGTTGTTACCTCTCCCTCTCCTCCAGGAGGAAGAGGAAAAACCTGTTAAGAATGGGCATGATCATCATGAAGAGTCTTAAGAAAAGATGTCTCATGAAGAGATATCTAAGTAGGTTAGGATAAAATTAGTGCAGATACTTCAAGTAAAAAGAAGCAGACTTTTATCCCAACCCCCCAGACAAAGGGGCAATAATCTATTTAAAACCCTGCAACTGCTGGGTTTGCTGACCCTGTTGGGGTTGTGGATTGCTCAGACTAGAACGATGTTTCCCCTGTTTAGGGACATCTGAATGATGGGCAGATGATGGGTAAAACCTTCTCCCCTTAGGGGTTGAAAGTTTGGTAGGACATTTCCTACCTACTGGGAAAGAAGGCGGCGCAGAGCAGCCTCTGGAAAAAGGAAAGTCAGTGGAGAACTGAGTAACCTGAAGTAAAGACTCCTTGTTGAAGAGATTCTCTCCATTGCAAGGAGTATTTCCCAGTCTTTCCTGTGCCCATTTGTCCAAGTCTGAGGCCTGAAGCCAGGCTCTACATCGTGCCCCTATAGCTATAGCAGAAGTCCTGCTAACAGACTCAAAGGAGTCTAGGGTAGCACGAGTAAGGAACTTAGAGATATTCTGAATATGACTAACCAGTGAGGAATAGTCTGAACATCTGGGCTCCTGAAGAAAAGGAGTCAAAAGATGTAATTGGTTTGTGATCTCTTCAAGAGATAGACCCATATAAAAAATATATGAGAGAATCCTTGCTGAAAGCATGGAGGTCTGGAAGGTTTGACGTCCAAAGGCATCTAGTGTCTTAGACTCACGACCTGGCGGACAAGAAGAGTGCTTTTTAGTACTCTTCACTCGCCTCAATGCTGATTCCATTACAATGGAATGATGAGGAAGTTGAGTCCTTTGAAACCCTGGAGAGGGAGGCACCTGATATAGGAGATCAGTTGCTCTTGAAAGTGGGGGTACCTTTAAAGGAGATTCCCACATTCGTAGAAGGAGATCCTGCAAAGAATGATGCAAAGGAAGCATTATATTTTCCTTTGCTTCGTTAGGGACAGAGAGGTATTCTGTACTCCCCTGTGTAGGATCTTGTCCAGGGACAGGAATGGCAAGTGATTTTGCCATATCCAGGAGGAAAGTCTGGAAAGAAAGATCCCTGGAGGGAATTCCCCCTGGATAGGCTAGATCTGATGAAGAACTAGCCTTAGCACCAAGGGATCTATTCCAGTATATAGGAATAGAAGATCCAGAATAGGATCCTTAGATAGTGGTCGTTGGTACTGCAGGACAGAACCAGCAACAGTCGGTAACATGTCATCCATGCTTGGAATCGATTCCAAACTCGGCATCGAGGGAAGCAATCCTAATGAGTGAAGCATGGAAGGTACCAACTGTAAAGGTACTGTGGATGTCGGTACCGATGTCGGTACCGAAACTGATGCCGGAGGAAGAAAACCAGCCGGTGGCAACTCTAACGATATCGGTGGAACCGAGGGTTGTGGATCCGAGGTATCAGAACCGAGCCTCCGGTACCGATGGGAGTCGGTACCAAGGCGAGTCGGTACCCAGTCCTCCAGACTGGAGATCGATTCTAGACTCGGCATCGAAGGAAGCGAGTCTATCGATGCACGTCTGGAGGGTACCGACGTCGGAACTCGTATCGGTGTCGATACCGATACTGTAGAATCGATCTGAAGCGTATCCACCGGCCCCGTAGGTACCGGAGATGCCAGACGATGATCCTTGGTGAGGAATATTTCATCCAACACCGGTGCCGATGCCGGGGTATCGGTACCGCTTGAAGCGGATGCCACCACCGGACATGGCTCAGGTATGTTCTGTGAGGGGTGAACCTCAGGAACAACCTGAAACCCCACATAGGCTTTGGAGGCCGAAGACTCCCACCGGGGTTTTGAAACCAGTGGATTCTCGAGGGCAAGGCCGGAGGCATCTCTATGCTGTGCATGAGAACTGCCACTCGAGGACTGGCTAGTCTTAACAGACTGTTTTTGGGTTACCTGATCCTGTGTAGAAGAAGATATAGTCAGTGCCCTGAAGTTGGAAGGGGACCGCGTGTCGAGGGAAACTCGATGTTGAAAACTGCTTCTCACAGCACTGGTGCCCAAAGGCTCCGGAGGACAATGGTCAGGACCCAAACAGGTTAGACACCAATTGTGAGTGTCTAAAAATAAAGTTGTACCGCCACAGTTTGTGCATTTCCTGGGGAAAAAGGCTGGCGGTTCCATGAGGAAAAAAGGAGAGGCCTAGGCCTAAGAACCGTGAACACTAAGATAGAAATTTTATATTCCTTAAGGAAAAATTTTTTTTTAAAAGAAAATAAGAAAGAAACACCGGCGGTACCGGTGGCTCCGGGGAAGGCAGCCGCGACCACAAGAAAACTAAAAAATAAATGAAGAATTTTCTGCGGTGACAGGAGGATGTCCTGCCGGCTCCGCGGAAAAACAAAAACTGAGGAGAGGCAGTTGGGAAGGCGGGAAGGCAGCATACAGGCGTGTTGGGATGCTTCCAAAAGCTTTCTGATTGGACGCTGGGAAGCGTTCCCGCGCGGACTCCGTCGGTACCGACGTACCCATATGTGAAGACTCATTCCTGCTTGTTCCTGGAGATAAGTGATAGTAGTGATACATGTGCAGTAACCAAACATGCAAAAACCAGATAGATAATGACCAGAACCAAAATTGAAATACAACACACAGAGCTGGCCAATAGAAAAAAACAATGATAAGCGGTAATCAACACTACCCATAAAGAATAAAAAGGAAGATGTCACATTTAGAAGGGTCAATTCTCATTCCCCCTACAAAGTGAATGTTCCAACATTGATAGTGTTGATGAGGGTTTGCTGTGGTGTTTACTGGGCAGCTTGCTTATGTGGCTCTCACATGTGCAGCAACAGCAGAGTAGCCATGTAGGAAAGGGCACTATGGCGATGGTGTAAATGGGGTACAGGGGGCTGCAGGCGGCACATGCAGTGGGCCAGCTGGGGCACAGTGCGGACTAGGCAGATGCCTACCTGGCACATAGGAATGCAGAAACTGAAAAGCAGCAAGACAGCAACCGACCAGGGTCCAACATGGCCATGAGTGTGTGTCCCACAGTGTCCCAGGGGACAGTACCCAGCAGGTACCTCCAAGGGCACAGAACATTGGCAGGCGGTGCCGGGGGGGAAGTGCGGATGTCCATGTAGGCACCCCTACCACAGACCCCACACCATAGGCAGCCACCTAGCGGCACACTGGATGGCATGGGACTGCGCAACACCGGCATAAGTGCATGTCAGCATGGTGGTGGAGGGGTGCTGGTGGCGGAGGGAGCAGTGGCAGCTACCCACAGCAAAGCAAGGCCAAGCCCTGTTTAGGTGGGTGGCATGCAGTGCAACAGATATGGTCTGTCTGAAGAACAGTCATGGGATCACCAGGGAATGTCCCTATTAAATATGCATGAGATGCATTTAAATGCACTGCCCCCATTGTATGCAAATGTATTACATGCATATTCATTAGGGACAGCCAGGGAACCAGAACTGTGTTTGGCCCACCAGGACCAGAGTCTGGAACCTCTGCCCCAAAGCATCGGCCAACAGAGGCACAAACACCCACACCCACGGGCTCCACTATACAAAGCCTCATGGAGAGGCAGGCTGTTGGGCCCTGCGCGGAGCAACAGCTACCACTACTTGCACCTGTATACCTTAGCAATGCCATCATAAACATGGAAACACGTTCCATATATATATGTTTAATGTCAGATCACAAATCCAAAGTTAAACCAATTTGTTAACAGAGATTCATCATAGCAACCTTTCAGATATATGTGGTGTGTGCTTCCAGATTTGTTTGCAACAGTGGTTACAACCCCGGAGAGTGACCCTAACAGTATTGCGTTCCTTCGCACTGCCTGCACTGTGCCCAGGACTGGTGTGGCGGCCAGGGCTGGCAACCACCTCTATCTTTGCACAATGCAGAAATAGGTGTGGGAGTGTGTACATGTCTATCCAGTGTCTTATGGCTGCGTACACCTTACTGAGCCCACAATGCTTGTACAGTTTCCAGCGTTAGCCTGCCAATGTGCATAATGAGGGGAAAGGTATTGTGGGTATGGCCCGGACAGGGCGGTCTGGGCAGGATGCATCTGCGCAGGGCATAGGGCAATGGCTGGGATTTTGCACCTGCAAGGACAAAGTGGCCACAGCATGTCATGGCTCATGTGGTGCCTTTACACAAAAGCGGAAGTAAGGATGTGGTTGAAAACTACAGGCCGGTTAGTTTAACTTCGGTGGTGAGTAAATTATTGGAAACGTTGCTGAAAGAGAAAATAGTGAGGTTTCTGGAGTCCAGCGGATTACAGGATCCGAGGCAGCATGGATTCACCAGAGGCAGGTCTTGTCAGACAAATCTGATTGATTTCTTTGACTGGGTGACCAGGGAGTTGGACCGAGGGAGAGCTCTAGATGTGGTGTATTTAGATTTCAGTAAAGCCTTTGACACTGTTCCTCACAGGCGACTTATAAACAAACTGAGCACCCTAGGGATGGACCCTAAAGGTACTGCTTGGGTTAGAAATTGGTTGGGTGGGAGGCGACAAATGTACAAGTAAATGGAGCTCACTCTGAGGAGAAGGATGTTACCAGTGGTGTGCCCCAGGGATCTGTCTTTGGTCCGATTCTTTTTAACATCTTTGTTAGTGATATAGCGGAAGGGCTGTCGGGTAAGGTTTGCCTCTTTGCAGATGATACCAAAATCTGCAATAGAGTAGACACCCAGGAAGGTGTAGATAACATGAGGAGGGATCTAGCTAAGCTTGAAGAATGGTCTAGAATTTGGCAGCTGGGATTTAATGTTAAAAAATGTAAGGTCATGCATTTGGGCTGCAGCAATCTAAGGGAGCAATACAGTATAGGAGGTGAAGTACTTTTTCCACTAAAGAAGAGCGGGACCTAGGCGTGGTTGTGTCTGATGATCTTAAAGTAGCTAAACAGGTAGAAAAGGCGACGGCAAAAGCTAGAAGGATGCTTGGGTGCATACGGAGAGGAATGGCTAGCAGAAAAAAGGAGGTGATAATGCCTCTGTATAAGTCTTTGGTGCGACCTCATTTGGAGTATGGTGTGCAATTCTGGAGACCGCACCTTCAAAAGGATGTGAACAGGATGGAGTCGGTGCAGAGGGTTGCTACTAAAATGATTTATGGGCTTCATTATAAAGCATATGAGGACAGACTTAAGGATCTTAATATGTACACCTTAGAGGAAAGGCGGGATAGAGGTGATATGATTGAGATGTTTAAATACCTCAAATGTTCAGGGAGAGAGCCTCTTTCAATTGAAAGCAAGTTCTGCTACGAGGGGACATGGGATGAGGGTGAAGGGAGATAGATTCAGGAGTGATATGCGGAAATATTTCTTTACAGAAAGAGTAGTGGATCCATGGAATAGTCTCCCAGTGGAGGTGGTGAGATGAGGACAGTAACTGAATTCAAGAAAGCATGGGACCAACACAGAGGATCTCTAAAGGTAAAAAGTGGACTGTTGTAGTTGTTGTTATGGAAGGACAGACTAGATAGGCCATGTGGTCTTTTTCTGTCATCATGTTTCTATGTTTCTATGTTTCTATGTCATGCTGGGAGGTCACTCTCACTCTGACTGAGCAGTGACCATTCTTGTGATGAAACAAATAATGATGGTCTATTTTTCTGAGCATAAATTTTGTCAAAAATTCTAAATAGAAAACGCTCAGTGTTATCAATAAAGGATCTAGATCTTTTTCAAACCATTTTTCCTCTTATGGTTACTACTTCATCTTGTTGAAGGTCTCAGACTTTTATGGCACGTAATATTTAGACTTGTTAAATGTCTAACTTTCGTGCCTATTAGCATCAATGACCTTCTACCAACTATCTATATCTAAATCTATTGTGGGGTTTTTTTGGAAACATGAAAATATGAAGCTTTTAACACTCTGTTTTCCACTCGATAAATATGCTGCTTCTACAACATTCATGGCAGCTCTTATGTTTAATGTAACTAACTCCAAGTGCTTAGCTTATGCTTCAATTGTGTCTTCATGCTTCTTAGCACTTATCCCAACGCCTTCCCTAGGCGCCTCCGTCGCGTTTCACTATGGTAAGTTTCCTCAGGGGATTACTATCCGATTCTATCACTAAAAAACATAAAACCCATATGAATAACCACTCAGTATCAAAACACTCCCTAACTCCTTTATTTATTCCTTTATCATGTAACTATGATGAGTCAATCACCTACCGGAGAGATAAGTAATGCTGCACACGTTTCATAAAACCTCTACTACTGAAACTTTTCATCCAACTTGGTTGTAGAAAAACGCCGTGCATGCGGGTGAGATGTTGTTACTTCCGATTTTAAACCCTTCACAGCTATCAATCTATTGGTGGTTTCTAAAACCCCACCCTCTTATGACATCATTCTAGCCTCTAGTGTTACTATATGGATGATTCAGGCGTTGACTTTCATTGAAGTAAATCTTTTACCTTCTCATAGTTACTTAATATCCACTTCTGTTCTTCTATGAGCAAAGATTGCTCCTGTGATTTACCAGCTATAGCTGACTGCACTCTATCTATGCAGAAACATCGTAATTGTTAAAACAGTGTTGAACTAATGGTGCCTCTCTAACTTTACATTTTAAGCGACTCCTATGTTCCCCCATTATGATTTTCAAGGGGCGAATGGTTTTCCCCACGTAAAACAGAAGTGCATCGATACAGCTGCCCCCAATATGTCAGTCCACTTTGCCAGCTGCCACATGGGCTGCATGCAGATTTGGCAGGTCCATCAGCAATGACATCTACTTCCTTCCATCACTTGTTCATTGCCTTTCCTTGGTGCTCTGTGCAGTGTTAGGATTCCATCTGTGTTTGGCCCATACCTTGCTTGTTTGTCAACTTGGGGCACCTTACTGCCCTTGTGCACCATTTCTTGGGTCACCTATATATCCTTGGGGCATCTTTATTTTATTTTCATTTCTTATATACCGCACTATTTGCGATCAGCGCGGTTTACATAAAACAAGAAGGTAACCGATAATGAACAAAAGTCGGGTCATTACATTGAACAGGAACAAGTAACTTGGAAAACAGGGTAAACTATATACTATATCTTTAACGGCACCTTAGATTCCGGCAGCTTATGGGGCACCTTATATGGTGCCTTGGGGGGTGCCAAGCTTCCATGCCGCCCTCTGGGGCACATTATGACCCGCCTTGGCTGATGTGCCTTCTGGTGCGCCCTAAAAGGTGCATTAGGTTAAGGCACTGGGGTGCGGGCATTTTTGGCTGGCAGCACAGATTGTTGGAATGTGTCTGACTGTTACAAGCAGGAAAAGGAATTGCCTTGGACACCCTTATTCATTGAGCTCACTGAGCGATTGAACTCATGACTGCTGTCTCAGCAGGCATTGTATTAACCAATGTGCTACATCTCTGTTGCTGTGATTACAGGTCAGCGTGCCTAATTAAGGTTACCGCACGATAACATGCCATGGCTCCCTCTATCGCTTGATAACAGACAAGGCACCCTGTATCGCGCGATAACCCACCATTGCTAGCTTAAGACCGGAATGCCCACTACCTTATATGGCATTCGTCACAGTAATGCTGTAACTAGTGCCGGTAATATTAGGACGTTTTAGTAAACATACCCCTATGACTTTGAGTTTTCTGTGATTGGATTCCACCTTGGCTTTTATCTCAAACCACACCGTGTGATGATCACTGCTGCTCACATGGGCACCCACTAGGATAGTTGACATGCTATCTCCGTTGGTGAGCACTAAATCCAGCACAGAATTCTCCCTCGTCAGTTCCAACTGTACTTATACTGTTTCCAATTTTCATCATTTGGCTCGTTTTTCCATTATCTGAAAGATTCTCTTTTAGCTATAACAGCTTCTCTCACCTCACCTTTAAGACATACTTCATTTTGCTTTCCTGCCACTTTTTTTGAAGCATGGAATATATCTGGCCTGAGCTCCCAAGACAGTATTTTTAATTAACGCCCAGGCCTGATGTAAACTCTTAAACTCTGCAGTTGCTCTTTTTAGTTTTTCTTAATCATTTTCCGCATTTTATTATAGTCTCTTTTTTGAAAGTTAATGGTAGCGCAGCCAGTTTCCTTGCTATCCTCCCTCTGTTTATTAAATCAAATGTGATCATGCATGGTGAACTCACTTGTCATCCCTTCAGCAATAAGGATATGCACCCGGGGGGCGGAGCCCGATGTCCAGCGGGATGGTCGCATAACGCTGAGGCTCCCGAGAGGCCTACTCAGAATCCTGAATTAACACCGGACATACTTGAACTTCTGCTCTGATCTTGCCGGGGCACATTGGTGAGATGGCGGGGACCAAACCCACGCGCCTGGAATTTGGATCTCCAGCGGCTTCTCACGGCAAACACTCCAAAACTGAACCCCCGTCCCCGCAGAAGGGGCTGGCTTTGCGCGAGGGCCCCGAAATGCAGCAGGAAATCCT
Organism: Ichthyophis bannanicus; assembly: GCA_033557465.1. Lineage (NCBI taxonomy): Eukaryota > Metazoa > Chordata > Amphibia > Gymnophiona > Ichthyophiidae > Ichthyophis > Ichthyophis bannanicus. The sequence goes on from CM066033.1 coordinate 494,841,356, forward strand.
CGCAGAGATTAGAAGGGTTAAGGACCTCGTGCAGTCAAACGGTGAAGCACTCCGAGCGCTGCGGGAAGATCTTGGTGTACTGCAGGGCAGGCTAGAGGGGCTCTCTTCGCGTCAGGACAAAATGGAGAGCATATTAGACTCCCATGCGGCCCGGTTGTCCAAACTCGACAAAGTTGAACGCCAGGTACGGGCCTTGCAGAAAGAAGTGGAAGATGGCAATAATAGAGCGCGCCGCAACAACCTACGACTCGTGGGCATACCGGAGTGAGCGGAATCGGGAGACATGAAAGAGTTTTTATGTAAAATCCTCCCTTCCCTGCTCCAAATCACCTTTACCAAAGAATTGGAGATCGATCGCGCCCATCGTGTACCCACAAACATAACGCTCAACAGGAAGACCCCGCGGCCTATCATCTTTCGACTTTTGAGATATCAACATGTGGAGCAAATTCTCAGTGCCTCTCGGGCAAAGGGCCATATGGAGTTTGAGAGCCACAAGATCTCCTTCTATCCTGACTTGGCTAAACCCACGGTCGACCGCCGAAAGCGCTTTCTGGAATTCCGGCCGAGGCTTCAACAACTACAAGCACGCTATGGCCTGATGTATCCGGCCAAGCTCCAAGTCACGCTTCACAATCAGACAAGAACATTTGAGGACCCTGATCTACTAGTGGAGTTTTTGGATTCTAAAGAAGCCGACTTGATGCGCTGACTTCCAGAATATTCCTGCAAGTATTCTCATATCCGCTGTACCTGCCATATTGGATTTGCCGCGGCTCAGCAAAGAGTTTGGCGAGGGCGGTTTGTTGCCTTATTTTGATGATATCTGTGACCCGACTCCATCTACCCACAGTAGCCTCGATGAGAATCAGAGACAGTGTTAATTATGGACTCTGGTGTTTCTTTTCTTTTTTTCATGTTTCTATCTTCCTCTCTAGGGCCTCCTCCCGCAGACATATGGTCGCCATATTCATTGGGGGTTTTGCTTCTTCTCTAAGTTACTTTGGTACATACTTTTCAATATGGGGTGTATTAACCAGCATATTCGGTGATTATGTCATTGTTGCACAGATTCTGATTATGTTGTATGTTTTCAAGCGCCCTTACCTAAAATGTCTATTACCGATTGATGGCACCATGTAAGATTTTCTCATTGAACGTAAAAGGAATCAATAATCCGATAAAACGGAAGAAAATCCTAAGCTATCTAAGTCATGAAGCTGCGGACCTGATTTTCCTCCAAGAAACGCATTTAAATTCGAAGGAAACTCTTAAACTCAATATTAAACCTTACATGGTGGCCGCCTATTCCCCAGCCGTTTCTAAGAAATGTGGGGTTGCCATACTGGTTAGGAAATCTCTGCATGCTACTATTATTGCGACTAGCTCAGATACAGCAGGTAGATGGTCCAGAGTTCACCTCAAGATAGGTAGCCTTGAAGTTACATGTATATGCCTTTATGCTCCTAATGTGGATGATCCTGCCTTTTTTGCTACCATTGCTCAGGTTGCACAGGCCTCTGCTAATACTTCATTGATAATAGGGGGGGATTTCAATTTAGTTCTTGATCCCCTGATTGACAAACAGCCGCCTAGGACAAGTGGTCCCCCCAAGAGTCACACCACGCTTACCTCTTTGATCAAAGATCTTGCTTTAGTTGATCTATGGAGGTTACTACACCCCAATGAGCTTGACTTTACCTTCTTCTCTTCCCCTCACAAATCCCAGTCTCGCATAGATTTCTTTCTAATATCAAAACGGTTAGTTCCTCAGGTGGACACTGCAAAGATTCACTCCCAACATATTTCAGATCATGCTGCTATTTCTTTTCAATTACACACTACTGCACCCCAAGGGAATTCGGGGGCCTGGTTCTTTGATAGAGCCCTGTTAACTCAGCCAGAGTTCCAGTTAGAAATTCGAGCAGCCATACAGGATTACTTCCATTTTAATTTACCCCAGGATACTGCGAATTGGGCTTGGTGGGAGGGTTTCAAAGCGGCCATTCGAGCAACGATCACTAGCTATCAAATCCGCCTGCGGAAACAACGCAAACAGCAGCTACTCATACTAGACCAACAAATCAAAGCAGGCGAACGAGTTCTAACTTCACGTACTGATCCATGTGTCTTAATTCGCCTACAGCGTCTCCGTTTTCAATATAATGCAATCCTCTCAACTGCAGCTTCTAAGAGTATTGAGCTTCAACGAGGGACATACTATCGTGTGAAAACAACCGAGCCGGTCGACTTTTAGCCAACGCCTTGAAAGGTCAAAAAGAAGCCAAACGTGTAGCGGCCCTTCGAGCCCCACAGGGAGGGGGCATATTGACCACAGACTCCGATATTGTAGAACTCTTTCGGGATTTCTATACCCGCCTATATCAATCTGAATGTGAGTTCTCATCAGAGACCTTCGAGCGATTGCTTTCTGGTATTCAGCGGCCGACCCTCTCTGAAGCTGATAGGGATGCGCTGGATGAACCCTTCTCTACCTCAGAGATCCAATCTGCCCTAAAACGAACAGCCTCGGGTCGAGCCGCAGGGCCTGATGGTCTCCCGTCCGAATTCTACAGAACGTTCAGTGCAGATTTAGTTCCCTACTTAAAACTCTATTTTACTGCCCTTGCGGTAGATACATCCTCTTTGGGATCCTTTTCTGCAGCTAATGTGGTAGTATTTGAGAAAGAAGGCAGAGACCCGCTGCTAACCGCCAACTACCGTCCAATCTCCCTACTTAATGCCGATTATAAGATCTTCGCAACGATCTTGGCCACCCGGCTATCTGACAGGATGGCCACCCTAATCCATCCCGACCAATGCGGTTTTATACCCGGCCGATCCACCGCTGACAATGCTCGGACCTTGTGCCATGTGCTATCCAGTGCTGCCAATCTAGATCACCCATGGGTGGGTCTTTCCCTAGATGCTGAAAAAGCCTTTGATCGCCTAGAATGGCCCTTCTTATTTGCAGTTCTCCGATGGTATGGCTTTGGGGAGGGCTTCCTCCGATACCTCCAAGTCATGTATACTCAACCCGTCGCCAGTATTTATGTAAATGCCATTAAGTCTCAGCCTTTTAATCTCCAAAGAGGCACGCGTCAAGGTTGCCCCCTATCACCAATGCTCTTTGATCTAGCTCTTGAACCCCTCGCCCTCCTTATTAGACAGTCCGCACGTATTCGAGGTGTCCCCTTCAGTCACAGAGAGATTAAACTCTCTGCATATGCAGATGACCTTATGCTTTTCGTATCCCTTGATTCGGTTCCAGCTGTCTTGGCTCTGATTGATGGATACTCGCAATTATCGGGCTATAAAATTAACTGGACCAAATCTGTAGCATTCCCACTGAACCGCTGGGTACATGAGGCTGACATGCAGGCCTTTCCTTTCCTTTGGCAATCCCGCATGGTGAAATATCTTGGGGTCCATTACTGTTCTCCTTTAGAAGACACTATCAGTTTTAATGCCAAAGAGGTAGTCTCCAAAGTCCGTGAGCTCACAAATCGTTGGTCTCCCTTATCCCTTACATGGTGGGGCCGCCTAGAAACTGTGAAAATGGTGATAGTCCCCAAAGTGAACTACATTTTAGAAATGCTGCCATGCTTACTCCCGCCACACACTTACAAAGATATTGAGGGCTTTCTCGTCCGCTATCTCTGGCAGGGCAAACCACCAAGGATAGCCAAACAAAAACTACAGTCTGCGAAGGAACTAGGGGGTACCAGATTTCCTGATTTTCTCAGATATCATCAAGCCTTCCTACTTAAACAAGGTGCCCGATGGCTAGATGCCTCAACAGACAGCAGACCAGTTTGGCTTGATATAGAAGAGGAGCTTAGTAGCCCAATTCCGTTGACCCATCTCCCCGGTATGTCCCATCAAGTAGACACCCGCCATCCCCCAATGATTGTCGATACTCTTGCGGCCTTTAACACTCTCATTCTATCACTGGGCCCAAACGTATGTCCTCAGGACGGACTCCCGCTGTGGAATAACCCCAGAATTCAAGTCCTAAATAGAACGATAGCATGGAAACCCTGGTACTCTAGGGGGATCTGGACACCCCAACAGCTCTTCTCGGCAGCTCGTTGGAAAACCTTTTCTGATTTACAAAAGGAATTTGCGTTACCAGCGAAACATTACTTTCAATTGATGCAGCTTCAACACTGCCTCAAAAGTGCTCAAATCATGCCGCCCTCTGTCCCTACTGAGGACGGGCTATTAGAACTAGTTCACTCTATTAGTAGTACACATGGGGTAGCCTCTAACTTTTATAAAATATTATGTCAGGGTACAGATACTGCCACTTTTAGAGCCCAACAAGCCTGGGAGCGCGAACTGCAAACCACTTTAACCCCTGTGCAATGGAGCGTTTTCTGGAGCAAAGTAGTGCGGGTTTCCCGGTCTGCCTCAGTTACCCAAACTCTCTTCTTTTTTGCACATAGATGCTTTTATACTCCAGAAAAAATAGCCAAATGGAACACAACTGCTAGGGACCAGTGTTGGTCTTGCCATACTGCTGTGGGAACCCTCGCTCATGTTATTTATGAATGTCCTCAACTACAGGTTTACTGGGGGCGGGTCTGGGGTCGTATTCAATTTATCTTACACCTTCACGAGCCTCTCTCTTGGAAGATTGTGGGACTCCGCTCAGTGGCGGAGGTCCCCTCTCTTCCTAAGAAGGGTCGCTTTCTCCTTGATTTCATGCTGGGTATAGCCATATGTTTAATCACGAGGAATTGGAAGGATAGCTCTCGACTTACTGTCAATGAATGGTGGAACCTCGTCTGCTTATATAGTAAATATGAGCAGATATCTCGGGGAGCTATTCCCCATACCCAAACTCACTCTCGCTTGTCTAAATGGCAGATGCTCAATGATTATGTACAATCTGCTCATTGTTCCGACATGTCTGTTTAATGTGCACTCATCATGTTTCAGATCACCGTTAGGTTTTGTAACACAATAATGTCCGTACACGCCCGCTTCGGGAATGATTAGTTTTCTAGAGAAGAAGCAGGGGGGAGGGGGGTGGCAGGGGTTTACTTTGGTGTATGTATCACATTCTATGTATCTGTCTTTTAGCTGTATGTCTTCCTTTCCTTTGTTGTTATAAAACGAAAATAAAGAATTAAAAAAATAAATAAGGATATGCACCCAATCTACCAAGAATCGTGCCTTTTCCTTATATGCACCAACCTGCTGGAACGCCCTACCTCCAACAATCCAAGCCATCCCAGATCTGACATCCTTTAGGAAGGCATTAAAGACATACTTGTTCCAACTAGCTTACAACCAGCCACCCTAAATAAGGCCTATGTCTTTATTGCCCAGCTTGCCACTAGTCCTCCCGCCTGCACACTCCAAGTTCATTTCCCCTTATTAACTTTTAATATGCAGCTATCTGTTCTTAATACTTGTATATTTACTGTTCCATTGTTTTCAATTCAATTTAAACTGTTCTATGTAAAGCACAGTTACTTACCTGCAACAGGTGATCTCTGGGAACAGCAGGAATAAGTCTTCACATATGGGTATCGTCGGTATCGATGGAGCCTGCGCGGGAACGCTCCCCAGCGTCCAAAAGGAAAGCTTTTGGGAGCATCCCACAACACCTGCACGCTGCCTTCCCACCTTTCCTAACCGCCTCTCTCCAGTTCGAGTTTTAAAGCTGAGACAAAGAGAGAGTGAGGAAAGGAAAGAAAGATAGAGAGATACAACTCCTAGGGGAGGTGGGTGGGTTGTGAAGACTTATTCCTGCTGTTCCCAGAGATCACCTGTTACAGGTAAGTAACTGTGCTATCTCCAGGAACAAGCAGGAATGAGTCTTCACATATGGGGACTCCCCAGCTAGAGATGCCTGGGAGATCACCCAGGTTGTGAGTCCCTGGGAAGGGCTCTACCTCCACCCATGAATCTCAGGCATCCAGCCAGGGATGGAGGGTAGGAGTTGGTTAGGTATGGAGAACAGCCTGACCAAACAAGGCATCCCAGCGGGAGTCCTTGTCCAAGCAGTAATGGGCTGTGAAGGTATGAACCGAGGCCCAGGTGGCCGCTCGACAGATCTGGTCGATGGACACAGAATTTAGATGAGCCATAGAGGCTGCCATGGCCCTCACATTGTGAGCTGTGACATGGCCCTCCAGAGAAAGGTTCTTACTCTGGTAGGCGAAAGAAATACACTGAGCAATCCAATTGGACAGAGTTCTCTTAGAGACTGGAAGTCCTAAATGAGAGGGATCAAAAGCAACAAAGAGTTGAGAGGACTTTCTATGTTGCTGTGTCCTTTGTAAGTAAAAAGCAAGAGCTCTTTTACAATCCAGGGTATGAAGATACCTCTCTGCACTTGAAGCATGAGGTCCTGGAAAAAAGACAGGTAAATAAACCTCCTGGTTCAGATGAAAAGGTGAGACCACTTTAGGCATAAAGTGTGGATTAGTCCTGAGGACTACCTTGTCATGATGGAACCTTGTATAAGGAGGATTAGCCACCAAGGCTTGCAGCTCACTGATGCGGCGAGCTGAAGTGACTGCAATGAGAAAAATAACCTTCCAGGAAAGGAATTTCAAGGAGGTAGTGGCTAAGGGTTCAAAGGGTGGCTGCATAAGCTGGCCAAGAACCAGATTCAAGTCCCATGCCACTGGAGGTGGTCTGATGGGAGGTTTAGTCAAAAGAAGGCCTCTCATGAATCTTGCTATAAGAGGATGAGAGGAAATAGGCTGTCCATTGAGAGGTTTAAGGGATACTGCAATAGCACTCAAATGGACTCTTACTGAATTCGTTTTAAGGCCTGCATGGGATAAATGCAGCAAATACTCTAGTAAAGAATTCAGAGGTATTGCAAGAGGGTTAAGACCCTTCTCTGCACACCAAATGGTAAACCTTTTCCATTTAAAAGCATAGGAACGTCTAGTGGAAGGCTTTCTGGAAGCATGAAGGATATCCTTCACTTGCTGAGAAAGATGCAAATCTTGAAGGTCTAGGCCTTCAGCAACCAGGCTCTGAGGTGAAGAGACTGGGGATTTGGGTGCCACAACGGTCCCTCCTCCTGGGACAGGAGGTCTGGAGCAGATCCCAAGTCCAGGGAGGGAGCTTGAGAGAGATGCAGAAGTAGAGGGTACCACACTTGGCATGGCCAATGTGGTGCTATGAGGATCATAGACCCCTTGTCTCTCTGAAGTTTGAAGAGTGTCTTGGGAATTAGGGGAATGGGTGGAAAGGCATAGAGGAAGTCTTGCCCCCAATGGAGGAGGAAGGCATCCCTGGCCTGAACTCCCTGACACGGAATTCTGGAACAGAACCGGGGAAGTTTGGCATTCCACGGACTTGCAAACAAGTCTATGTTTGGGGTTCCCCAAATTCGAAAGATCCTGGCTATCTGGTCCCCATGGAGGGACCATTCGTGTGGAAGCAGAACTCGACTGAGTCTGTCTGCCCAAGAGTTTTGAACCCCTGGAAGATACACTGCCATGAGATGAATTTGATGCTCTCTGGCGAAGGCCCACAATCTCAGAGCTTCATTGCAAAGCGACAGAGAGCCAGTCCCGCCCTGCTTGTTCACGTAGAACATGGCTACTTGGTTGTCCGTGTGGATGAGGACTGTCTTGTAGCTGAGCAGGGTGTGGAAGACTCTGAGAGCTAGAAAAATTGCTCTGAGCTCTAAGAGGTTGATATGTAGAGATGTCTCCTGTAAAGACCAGATGCCTTGAGTGGAGAGATCTTGAAGATGAGCTCCCCAACCTCTTGGAGAGGCATCTGTTGTAAGGGTTGCTTGGGGTAACACCTGTTGAAAGGGAGACCCTAGCAACAGATTTTGAGTGGACTTCCACCACTGGAGAGAGCAAAAGAGGCGACAGGAGGTTGCTATTTTGTCTGACAGGCACCCTGATGCCTGGGTCCATTGGGTGGATAGAGTCCATTGAGCTGCCCTCATGTGAAGGCGAGCGTAAGGAACCACATGCACAGTGGATGCCATGTGGCCTAACAGTTGCAACATCTCTCGAGCAGTTAAATGGGATTTTAACTGAATTTGTGAGGCTAACTGCACCAAGCGTAGGCAATGTGCCTGGGGAAGATAGGCCCTTGCAGTTGTGGTATCCAGAAAGGCCCCTATGAACTCTAGAGACTAAGTAAGGGTGAGATGGGATTTTGGAATGTTTATTACAAGTCCCAGATACTGAAGGATACGCCTTGTGCAGGTTAGAGAAGTCTGGGCCTCTGACTGGGATGGAGCTCGGATGAGCCAGTCGTCCAGATATGGGAATATGAATATCCCTAGAGTGCGTAGAAATGCAGCTACTACTGCCATGCATTTTGTGAACACCCTTGGTGCAGAGGCCAGACCGAAAGGAAGCACTCTGTATTGGTAGTGCTTCCCTTGATAAAGGAACCGAAGGAACCTTCTGTGTGTTGGATGGATGAGGACATGGGTGTACGCATCCTTGAGGTCTAGAGAGCAAAGCCAATCCTGACTCTGAAGGTATGGAAGGAGAGTACCGAGAGGAATCATCTTGAATTTCTCCTTGCATAGAAACTTGTTCAATTCTCTGAGATCTAATATGGGTCTGTAGCCCCCTGTTTTCTTTGGGATAAGAAAGTAGGGGGAGTACAACCCTGAGCCCTGTTGAAGAAGGGGTACTTCTTCTATTGCTCCTTGGGCAAGAAGGGTAGCAATCTCCTGACCCAGAAGGTCGAGGAGAGATGTCTGAGAATTGAACTGTCTCACCATGGTGTGAGGAGGAAGGTTTAAGAAATGAAGCTTGTACCCCTCCCTTATGATGGAGAGAGTCCATTGTTCTGCTGTGATTTGTTCCCACCTGGGAGCAAAGTAAGCCAACCTTCCTGGAATGGTGAGAGGCTCTGGATGTTCTAGAGCCAGAAAGGCTAAGCTCTCTAGTTGTAAGTCAAAGGCCCTGAGGAGGCTGAGGCTGTTGGGCCGTAGCAGTCCTAGCAGCCTTAGGCTTGGCCTGTTTCGGTTGTTGCTGTCTCTTTGTAGCAAAACGACCTGCAGAAGATGACTGCTGACCATAAGCAGAATATTATTTCCCTTTTTTGGGAAAAAAACCCTTTTTGAACAACCTTTTCTTAAAAGGAGCAGAAGTAGACTTTGAAAGTCTATCTAAAGCAGAATTTTCAGCATCCATCTGGGTGACCTTTGCTTGCCAATCTTTGCCAAAAAGGTTTTCACCTGTACAAGGAAGGTTTCCTAGGCCATCTTGAACCCAGGGTTCCAAATCAGAAGCTTGTAACCAAGCAACTCTGCGTGCACCTATGGCAATAGCTGAGGCTCTGCTGGCACCTTCAAAAGAGTCAAAGGCTGCACGGTTGGAAAACTTGGAAATATCCTGGGCATGTTTGAGCCAGGTGAGGAACTCTTCCCTTTTATCTTCTGAAATAAAAGGAGATAAAGTTTGCAGGTGATCTGTAACTTCTTTTAGAAACATCCCCATATAGAAACTATAGGAGTTGATTCTGGCAACAAGCATACTGGCCTGGAAAATTCTCCTGCCAAAGGCATCTAAGGTTCTGCATTCTCTTCCTGGAGGAGCAGAAGAGTGCCTTTTTGTACTCTTTATCTTCTTCATAGCAGACTCCAACACAATGGAGTGGTGAGGAAGCTGAGTCTGATGGAAGCCAGGACAAGGAGGAGCACGATACATGGTGTCCAACCTGCGAGAATGAGGGGAAGTGGTGAGAGGAGTCTCCCATATGCCCAACATGTGATCATAAAGAATCTCACGTATTGGTAAAGTGGCTGCCTCTTTAGGAGCCTTAGGATATTGTAAAATATCTAATTTTTTGGCTCTAGGCTCTTTCTCAGGGGCCACTGAGATGGAAAGGCCCCTGGCCACTTCCCTAATGAAGTCTTGAAAAGACAAGTCTTTTGGAGGAGACATTCTCCTTTTTGGAGAAGAGGGCTCCTGAGGATGGATCACCGATGCTTTGACAGAGACCTCTGATTCATCAGAGTCTTCAGAGGAATCGAAGTATCGCCTGTCTGGATGCTCCTGCAGAGCCGATACGCGTACCGGGTGGTATCGACATCGGGAGTGATCGGTACCAATTCGGTACCGATGGGCATCACAGAACAGTGTACCGCTGCAGTCGACACCGAAGCGGATGTCGATGCATTCGGTACCGGCACCGGAACCGATATTGGTACCGGTGCCGGAGTCGGTACCAGCAATGGAGTTTGTTGCGGTACCGAAGGCGTCACAGCTTGTATGAATGCCGTGATGGCACGCTGCATGGTCAGGATATTCTGATCCATCGACGCAACCAATGTCTGGATAATCGGTGCCAGTGGGAACCACCGGTACCCCAGAACATGGCAACAGGTGATCGGTCGAGGCCGAGCCATCGATGTCAACCTGTGACCCCATAGATAAAGCTTTGGAAGCCGGAGCCTCCCGCGGGGGTAATTTTGCCGGTGCGGATTCCTCGAGAGCAAGCCCGGAGGCATCTCGATACTTAGAGGGAGATTTACCCTTCGAGGACCGGCTGGACTTAAGTTTGGTTACCTGAGATCTATGTGAGGAAGAAGAAGCCCTGGAAGACGTCGATGCAACCAAAGCTGCATCAGAGGGAAACAGGGTACTGAGCTTGGCTGCTTGATTCTGTAGACCTCTTTTAGATATCATGAAACAGGACTCACAATCCATAATGGAGTGGTCAGGACCTAAACATTTTAGACACCATTCATGGGTGTCGGTGACAGAAATAGTGCCGCTGCACTTCGTGCATTTTTTAAACCCAGAGGCGGGCTTTTCCATGAGGAAAAATTTCCTAAGCCTAAGGCCAAAGAAGAAAATGCACTGAAGTGAGAAAAACAGTAGGTTTTTTTGTTTTTTTTTTAGAATAAAGAAAAGACCGGCGGTACCGGTCCAGCGTCGAGAAGGCAGATGCGCGACCAAAGAAATAAAATAAAATAAAGAAATTCTTCAGCGGTGACAGAACACGACCTGCTGGCTCCGCGGAAAAGAAGAACTGGAGAGAGGCGGTTAGGAAAGGCGGGAAGGCAGCGCGCAGGCGCTGTGGGATGCTCCCAAAAGCTTTCCTTTTGGATGCTGGGGAGCGTTCACGCGCAGGCTCCGTCGGTACCGACGATACCCATATGTGAAGACTCATTCCTGCTTGTTCCTGGAGATACTGTTTTATTTTTCACGTTATATTTAAACCGCACTGATTTCAAAGAGCGCGGTATATAAAAGCAAAAAATAAAATGTTATGATCGCTATCGCCAAGCGGCCTCAAATCAGATACCTCTCGCACTAGATTCTGCATTTCACTGAGGACTAGGTCTAAAATAATGCCCCCTCATTTTGGTTCTTGAACTAGCTGCTCCATGAAGCAGTCATTTACTTCATCTATAAACTTGGTCTCCCTAGCATGTCCTGATGTGACATTGACCCAGCCAATACTGGGCTAACTGAAATCTCCCATTATTACTGTGTTGTAAACTTTGCTAGCTTTCCTAATTTCTGTTAGCATTTCATCATCCATCTGTTCATTCTGTCTAGGAGGATGGCATTACACCCCCAGAGCCATTCTCTTCCCCTTTTTATATGAAATTTTTATCCATAGAGATTCTACAGTGTATTTTGTTTCCTCTAAAATCTCTATTCTGTTTGATTCAATGTCCTCTTTAACATATAGAGCCACCCCTCCACCATTGTGATCTTCCTTATCATTACAATATAATTTGTAGCCTGGTATCACAGTGTCTCCTTGGTTATCCTCCTTCCACCAGGTCTCTGTAATGCCAATGATATTTAACCGTTCATTCGATGCTATATATTCTAATTCTCTGATCTTATGTTTTAGGATTTTAGAATTTGCATACAGGCATTTCGAAGTTTTTTTCTGCTAATAGTAACAGTCTGGCTATTTCATGATAGGGTTAATTTGGAATCTTTCAATTTTGTCAGATTTTTATTTTAAAGTACCTGAGTTAATTTTGCCTTTATTGGAACATCTCTGTCAGGATGCCCCAACTTCTCTGTTTTGCTAGTATCCATCAAGGATACGTAATTCCGAACCATGCACTATTGGGTAACTGTCCGTTTGCACCCATGATCTAGTTTAAAAGCTGCTCTATCTCCTTTTTTAAGGTTAATGCCAGCAGCCTGGTTCTACTTGGTCTCTGCTTAGTCCACACACTCATTCCTGGTTTATACATGTTGCTAAATTATTTACTATCTTAGCAAGACCTGTTTACTAATATTTTCTATGTTTTTTCAACTTGTTTAAAATACAAAATCTAAACCACATCATCCCAAGACTCAATGCATCCATGCCTGATCTCTCAGAAATTGTAGATAACTGGAATAATATCAATTCATCTAACATTCAGGCCCCACCGAAAGCTCCTTCAGTTCGTAAATCCAATGCAACTTGGTACTCCCAGGAAATAAAAGAAGGCAAGCTCAAACTAAGAAAAATCAAACGAGTTGGAGGAGAACCAGAGATCCACACCTTCAGAGCGAATACTCACTCAACCCAGAGAAGTACAATAACCTGATATCAAAATATAAGAGAGAATACCACACTAATCCTTCTTCTCAAATCCCTAAACCGACCCAGAGAATTATTTGACATTTGTCTGATCATTCACAAGGTTCCTACCAACTCAACCCGAGATTGGCAAATTCTTGTGGGTGTGGGGCAAATACCTACAGAATAAGCTCTATCCTGCCCAGCTAGCACTACCACAAACCATCTAACCCATGATGATATAAGAGCCACACACAAATGGATGCCATTCCAACAAATCTCTACACAGTGCCAAGAGGAGATTCTCAACATGATCAACACAACTACCTCCCCACACGACCCATGCCCCATGTCATGGATTAAGATGACCAGAACAGAGCTCTCTCATATCCTAAGATAATAAATCTATCACTGACTCAAGGGCCCATACCTGCCAATCTAAAAGCCACCTCCATCAAACCCACCCTAAAAGGACCCACAACTGACACCATACTAATCTCCTCTTAAAGACCAATCTCTAGCATCCTCCTCCTAGAAAAAATAATTGAAAAGACCATGCAACTCCAGCCCCATTTAACTCCAACAGCATGGATTTAGATCCAATCATGATGTTAAAACACTGCTCACCTCACTATTAAACACCCTCCTCAAGGAAATTGAACATACCAGACAAGGGTTTCTACTGATATTCCTTGATATCTCTGCCACGTTCGACTCAGTAAACCACAAGAAACTCCTAGAACACCTACTAGACCTTGGCATAAGCAGCACCCCCTTGACCTGGTTCCGCTCATACCTTACTGACCAAACACAACAAATAACAGCAAGGTATGCAAAGTCAAAACCATTTGAACTCAGCAGGTACTACCCCAAGGGTCATCACTATCATCATTACTTTTCAATCTGTTCATTCAACCAGTATTCAAAGTCTTCAAAGAACATAATATCCTGTACCATGTCTATGCTGACAACCTGATGTTCTTCTCCCCTATCTCTACAACCAACCCAGATTACACCCCTACAAAATCCTGTTTCAATGCTGTGGTAGAATGGCTAAAAAAATACAACCTCCTAAATTATGCAAAGTCTGAAGCCATGTTCACGTCAAGAGATCCCTCTTTCACCCCACCAAAAACAATCAAACTTGACAAAATAATCCTCCCAGTCAAACAGAAAGTCAAATACCTTGGTGTCACCCTGGATCAGCAATTGAATATGCAGGCTCACATAAGGAATATAATATCTACTGCCTGTTATAAGATGAAGACCCAACACAACTTTTGCCCACTCCTGGACCCCAGCCACTTCCAGACAATATGCCAAGCTAAAATCACTCCACAACTGGACTACTGCAATTCCGTACTTCAAAGCCTCCCAAAACATGCCCTCCATCCTCTCCAGCTGCCTCAGAACACCACAGCAAGACATGACAGGGACACCAAGACACAAACACATCACCCCAGTGCTCAAAACTCTTCATTGGCTCCCTATACAACTACAAATCAAATTCAAAGCCATTATGCTCACCGACAAATCCACCCACGTCCAAGCTTCAGGCTGCCTTCATGACCTCATTCAAAAACCAACTAGTACAAGATCAAGAAGACAGCACAACCAGAACTTGCTCAATATTCCAAAACTCAAGACAACTAGCACCAAAGCAGCTTGCCTGAAATCCTTTTCTATATATGGTCCCACACTGTGGAACTCACGCCCAGCCATACTAAGACACCAATGACTGTAGCGATTTTCATAAAAAACTAAAGACCTTCCTATTCCAAGAATACTTCAGATCTGTCACTTAACATAAAATGTCCCCCTACCAATATGCATTCAGGTATCTTGATAACACCTGTATTTAGCCCTATATAAATATCTTCCACCTGTACATAGTTTTACCATACCACCTTCCTAATATGTTCACCCCCTATCCCCTAATCCCCAAGTTCTTGTACTACGTTTTATTCTCACTGTTCCTTGTATAACAACTTTACTGGTCTATGCAGCCCACCTTGATAATCTGAAAGACGGTATAAAAGAAATGTTAAATAAATAAAATAAGACATCAAGCAAATTAAACAACAGCAAAATATCACTTTCTTTGCTCTCACCTCTTTCAGGTCTTCATAAGTAACGATCAGAACATCCTCATCATCAATGTGTTCATTCCAAGCAAGCGCATGTTCAAAATAAGAGCTCCAGCAAACTGCAATGATCAAGATGATTAATGAAACATGAATAACTAGGGGGGAATTTCATAAAAATGTCACCTACATGGAAAGAACAAGACGGTACTTATTTGTTGTCTGTTTTAGAAAGATACATCAGAGGTCATTTTAGAAGGGGCAGAGATTTCAAGAAGACATGGTGGGAATGTGTTTCTCCTTTTTTCCCAATGGGAATACAAAGCTATTTGAAAAGTTTCCCTGTGGGATTTGGCACCTGCCCCAAGGCACACACAGGTGCCAGTTAACAGTTTAGATCTGGGGTCTGAAAAAAGAGGCAGATGCAAAACTACATCAATCCGCTGATCCCCTAAGAAAACCCCCACGGCACACAATCACCTTCCAGCAACCCCTTCTGACCCCTGCCCCATCTCCCCCTGACATCAACACTAATACCGCAGCTCCTAATCCCCATCCCTGCGGCTGCCAAAGACCCCCACCCCTTATGGCAATAGATTCCCACACGTCCTGATCCCCTTCATGGCAGCAGATGATCCCTGAAACTCACTACTGCAGTGGATCTCCCTACCCCAATTACCCTAACATCAACACTAATACCCCCCACCCCCAGCACCAGCAGCAGATGACCTCCATCCTCCCAATCCTACCCCTGACTCTAACTGGGGGTCATCCTGATGGCATGTGGGGACAGAAATGTTTCCTAGGCACCCCTGCTCCATCAGCAACAGACTAAAAATATTGTTCCTCTGAGCCCCTAAGGGTAGTCTCAGTGCAGCTAAAGGAATGTGCTCGGCTTTGACTGCTGCTGCTCTTTCTTGCCCCACAGAAGCTGCAGCCCTAAGGGACCATTTAGTCTTGCCTAATGGTTGGGCCACCCCTGCATACAAGGATATAGGTTCTTGTCATTGCACATGCTTGTATATGCAGGGTAATTTTATGAGAGGCATTTTCCATGTTCATACTGCAATATGTCTGCCGAATGACTTTATAACATTACCCTCTGGGAGCCAATAGAGAAGATGAAAATATCAGTACCGCTGCTAAGGCATACTACAAATTAAAACTCAAAGGGAGACTCAAACCATTCCTAAGCCAAGACCACTTCAGAACAGTTTGTCAGGCAAATCATCAAGCTTATATTAGTCTATGGTAACTCACTATATCTTGGACTCCCTAAACAAACCATGCACCCTCTCCAATTGGTGCAGAACACAGCAGCCAGGATCATCAAAAACACATCAAAAAACGAACACATCACTCCAGTGCTCCAGAACCTCCACTGGTTGCCCATACAAGCTTGTGCAAGATTCAAGGTGACTTTAAACATTTTCAAAATCATTAACATGTCAGCTAATGCTCTCCAGAACTTAATAACCAGACACACCAGCACGAGACCACTGAGAAGCAGCATGGATAACAAGATAGTCAACCTACCTGAATACCAAAGAACAAATCAGGCAACATCCAGGGCACCATCTCTCTATGCACCAGAATTACGGAACACCATACCTGACAGCATGAGATCCATGAGCGACAAAAGGATTTCAAACGTATGCTCAAAACCATACTATTTGTACAATACTATGGACCCTCCCAGAGCCTACAAACCAAGCTATGAACGTGATCGCAAACAACAAGCAACGGTCTCTATAAGTAATTGTAAATTGTCAATGTCGTATTTACCTCCCCCAGTACCCACTCCACCCAGAGGTACCATTAGCATGCGCTAAAGTGGCTGGTACCGTTGTCACATGCTAAAATGGCTTTTTGCACGTGCTAAGAGTGCAGATGTGCAGTTAACGCGTGCTAACGGCACACTTGCTCCTTTACTGCGGTTTAGTAAACATACCCCATACTATACTTTAGATAATGGTGGCAAAAAATCAGTTACCTACAATCATGTAACATTTCAACATACTGTATCCCTCGCAGAGATCAAAGGAGAACGAGGGAAGTTCACCAAACAAAGATTAGGAGAATGAACTTGATTTTCCAGAAGCTCAGCTTTCACTTTTACTGCAGCCAAATCCTTAACCA
The DNA here is from genome assembly GCA_033557465.1 of Ichthyophis bannanicus. Lineage (NCBI taxonomy): Eukaryota > Metazoa > Chordata > Amphibia > Gymnophiona > Ichthyophiidae > Ichthyophis > Ichthyophis bannanicus. The sequence continues at coordinate 494,858,074 of CM066033.1, forward strand.
ACAGTGAATAATAATTTTCATGAGTCTGCATATCCGATTGTAAAGTCTTCACAAACTTTTTTATCTCTGCAAGTTCAGTAATAGCTGTATGTACAGATGCAGAGTTAGCTAACACTTGAGAAGATAATCTATTAGTTTGTTGTACTATTACTTTACCCAAAGATGATATAGCTGACCAGATCGAGTATAACGAAATAACCGCAGGACGTTCCAACATAAAGGAAAAAGAAAAAATCAGATCCAGACTCTACCAGCCCTTTGAAGGAAGGAGGGTCCCCGCTACTCCAGCTGTGGATGTCTCAGCAGCCCGCTCTCCATGCTTCTTGGATACTCAACCACTCTTTTGACAGGCTCAAAGCCCTTCAAGGCGTGTCCAAACACTGGGACCAACTCAGGAGAACTATCCCCTCCTGAGGAGGTTTCACACCCCCACTTGGAGTCAGCTAACCCGAATACTTCTGAGAAAGTAACCCCGGCAGAAAGAACAAGAGAGGTATGCAGCTCCAGTGACAGATCACAGCTGGAAGATGATGTCAAGCTCTCCAGCCCTGCATTGCCTAGCCCAACAAAACACCGGTTTTCTCTCGCTGACTCCTCGGATGGAAAAACTGATCCAAAGGACCAGAGGTAACAGCAAGTACGGGGGTCCCCGAAGACTGAGCAAGTTTCAAACGGGTCTTCCCTTTCCTCTTTGGCATCTCAGAAAAAACACCCGACAACACAACAGTCTAAGCAGCCATCTTAGATACTGATGTTTTTTTGTGCAGAGCAATTTTTTCTCTTTTCACATTTTACTGGTCATATTCATTTATTCTTTTAATTATTGATTTACTTATTTAATTATTTAATTACTTATTGATATTTTTAGACCTAGGGGTATGTTTACTATACCGTCTTAACATAGCAGCGGCGGTGAGATGCTCAGAGTAAGGAGAAAGGCACCCCAGAGGGTGGAGTAAGGCTCCCCAAGGGCGGAGAGAAGGGGTCAATGGGCGGAGAGTGGATCCATGCACACTAACGCCGTGAAATAAAGCTCTGAAAATTAGCGCCAGTGAAAACCTTGTGCTAGGCACATTTGCAGAACAGAGAAACCATTTCAGTCAGCAATGTACAGCAAAGGCAGGGAAACCCAGAAAAGTGATAGTAGTGATAGATGTGCAGGAACCAAAAAGGCAAATAAACATATAAAATGACCAGAACCACATTTGAAATCCCAATAACCAAGCTGGCCAATAGTGATATTAATGATAAACATAAAGCAACAGTACTGACAAAGCGTAAAAAGGAAGATATCATGTTGGAAAGGGTCTATGCTCTGTCCCCCTACAAAGTGTCGTTTATATTGGGCAGGTGTGTTATGGCGTGCACATGTGCAGCAACAGCAGAGTAGGCACGTAGGAAAGGGCAACTGTACTGATGCTGTAAATGGGATACCGGGGGCTGCAGGCGGCACATGCTGTGGTCCAGCTTGGGCACAGTGCAGACTAGGCAGATACCTAGGTGGCAACTAGGAATGCGAAAAACTGTAAAGCAGCAAGACAGCAACTGATGAGGGTCAAAACATGGGCATGAGTGTGCATCCCACAGTGTCACAGAGGATATTACCCAGCAGGTAACCCCAAGGGCACAGAACATTGGCAGGCGGTGCCGGGGGGGAATTGCGCATGTCCATGTAGGCACCCCTACCTGACAACCCACACCATAGGCAGCTGCCTACCGGCACACTGGATGGCCTGGGACTGCGCACCACCAGCACCATCGGCATAAGGGCATGTCAGCATGGTGGCGGAGGGGTGCCTGTGGCAGAGGGGGCAGTGGCATCTGCCCACACCAGACCACGGCCAAGCCCCATTTAGGTGGGTGCCGTGCACTGCAACAGACAAGGTCTGTCTGCCAAACAGTCATGGTATCCCGAGGGAATAATCTGCCCCTGTGGCAACAGTTTGGTGCAGTACACACAGCCAGTGTGTTCAGAGGCAGAAGGTCACAAGTTCAAGTCCCAGCTGTGGCTCCTGCCAACCTTGTCCCCATATTTTACCCAGTACTAAACCGTGGTAATAAATATGGAACCTTTATTGCAGATAAATTAAACATGTCTGAAAAGCCTATATTTTACACTACAGAGCACAGACACCATAAACATGTGCAATCCCTAGAGCAGAGTTTCCCAACTGCAGTCCTGGAGGGCCAAACACCATTCAGGTTTCATGCTGTCCCTAATAAATATGCCTGTTATGCATTTGTATGCATTGCCCCCATTGTATGCAAATGTATCTCATGCATTCATTAGGGACAGCATGAAAACCTGAACAGTGTTTGGCCCACCAGGACTGGAGTTGGGAACCTCTGCCCTAGAGCAGCAGCCAATAGAGGCAAAAACACCCACAGGCTCCACTATCCAAAGCCTCATGGAGAGTCAGGCTGTTGGGCCCTGCGTGGAGCAGCATCTCCAAATATGGCACCTGCATACCTTAGCAATGCCATCCTAAACTTGGGAACACGTTCCACATATATCAAAAGGTTGCTATGATTAATGTCAGCTAACAAATCCTAAGTTAAACACGATTTGTTGATAGAGATTCATCATAGCAAGCTTTCTGATATCTGTGGAGTGTGTTTCAGTTATTGCTTCTGACAGTGTTTACCATCTCGGGGAGTGACCCCAACAATATTGCGTACCATAGCAATGCCCGCTCTGTGCCCAGGACTGGTGAGGCGGCCAGGGCTGCCACAAACCTCCATATTTTCACAATGCTGGCATAGGTGTGGGAGTATGTGTATGTCTATCCAGTGTGTTGTGGCGGCCCACACCTTACTGAGCCCACACTGCTTGCACTGTTTCCAGTGTTAGCCTGTCAATGTGCATAATGAGGAGCAAGGTACTGTGGGTATGGCCCGGACAAGGTGGCCTGGGCAGGATGCCTGGAGAGTTCTTGATTATGTACCACAAAATCCAAGAGGAGGCAACCGTGAACAGTGCCTTCAGTTTTTGGAACAGTTGTGGATATTTAGGCTGTCCACGGTAGAACCATTAGGTCTTAACAAAGAACTTGATTGGAATAGTCTTCTTTGAGATACAAAAATGTTTTGGGTCTCCTTATGACGTGTATACCTATGATTGGCCTTGAATTGACATTTAACTATTGCTTTTGGCATCTTGGCATTAGATCATAAATGAGCATGCGCTGGCGTCCAGTAGAGTCAGGGAAGCTAGAAGTCGGTGGTTTGCAGTTTAATGAAAAGCGTTGAAACAGGGCATCAAGATTGGTTTGCCCGAAATGCAGTACTGTGTCCTTCTTTGTCATAACTGCGGACAGGAGTGATCGGCATTCATTTTGGGTTCAGAAAACGCCTTTGATTTATATGGACAACTACAGATAAGTGCTATTTTTGAGTAGTCACTGATTGGTTCTTTTCTGAACATGGAAGTATAACATTTTGCAATATGTTGGGAGCGTAATATTGGCAACACATTGGGGTGTAGGGCACACTATTTCATGGTGTTTTTACCTACATTGCAAAGCTTTGTTTGAGCTTTAAATATTTGAGTAAAACGAAAGTAAAGCCACGAGAGGTAGTTATTTCCTCACGGCTCGTCTTCCAACATTAATTTACATATACATACACACATACACACTTTAGCTCATGACGATAGGTTACAGCTCTTTTTTGGTTTTGGATTATAGTTATATAAAGCAATAGTTATTTTGAGTTATTGGTTCTAACACTGCGCTGGCATGTACTTAGGGTTAACATGCGTGCCACGGCGCCCACTATCGCGCGATACAGATTCTTGCTACCTTAGGACAGGAATGCCCACTCCTTATATAGCATTCTTCACATTATCACTGCAACTAGTGCCGGTAACATTAAGACGGTTTAGTAAACATACCCCCTAGAATTTCTTCTCTGTATCTATTTAAATTAAGACGTCGAAAGAAATTCCTTTACACAAATCCTTCATTTTATAGTTATCATTTATTTATCAGCATGCAAATATTGTATTTTAGATTTATGAAGATATTGTTATTTTCTTATTTATTAGTATATGTGACAACTGTGATTTACTGGGTTAAGTTGGAGAATATAGCAACCTACACTATGGAAGGATATGAGCTGCAGCAATTTTGGAATTGATATTTTCATTATATATGTTTTTTTATTATTACAAGAGAACAAGGTCATATGTAGATATTATTTGAGGTATAATATCATAGACAATAAAAATAATCATTGTCTACATTATTCTTCGTGGACAAGTACGATAATGTCCTCACATGTTGATAGGTAGCAAAAGTATATGGCGAGCAGGTCTCCCAAGAACCTGTCCCTCTTTTTCCCATAAAATCAATGGTTCCCTATTCGCAAACATGGATTGTGAGCCCTTTGGGGACAAGGGAAATATATACTGTACCTGAATGTACACCACTTTGACTTGATGAAAAGTGGTATATAAGCATTGCTAAATACATTTTTTTTTATTTATTAGATTCTTCTATACTGCCCCTTCCAAAGATCAGGGGTGTTTTACAGATAACCAAACATGTTACATATAAAGGTAGTTGAACTTTTTAAATAGTGATTTTAGGATTCTCAACATATTACATGTTGTATTTAACAGGTAGTTGAACTATAACATAAACTTTGCATTCTTCATAGAAGCAACAAATTATATACATGTTTTCTGAATATATATAGGAGGATGTTTGAGTTTGATTGTGAAGAGTATATTGTGCAGTGGTAAGTAAGGTGTGTGTGTTTGGGTGGCTGTCATTGAGTGTGTTGTGAGGTTTGAGGTTTGAGAGGTGGAGTTATTATTTGCATTTCCATAGTGTGCAATGTATAGGTATGTTTTGAATTCCCTTCTAAATATCTGGAGATCTCTGATCGAGTGGATTGGTAATGGGAGTGAGTTCCAGAGACTAGGGGCAGTGAATGTAAAGGCTCTGGAGCTCGTAGTCTGTATTGTCTTACGTATTGAGTGGGGGATTACAAGTGAGTGGTTTGCATTTTGCCTACAGGATCTGGTATTGTGTGTGGAGAAGAGTCGATAGGTAAAACGGAGAGATGTTGTTGAGCAATTTGAAGGTTATCATCAACATCTTACATTTTATCCGACTCAATACTAGGAGCCAGTGGAGGTCGAATAAGATGGGTGTTATATGGTCAGTTAGTCGGGCATTGCAGATGATTCTAGTAGTGATGTTTTGTGCTCTCTGGAGTATATGTTTTTGGCTAGTAGACCCTGTAACAAGCTGTTACAGTAGTCAAAGTGAGGAGTGATGATATCTTGGACTACTGATCTGAAATCGTGAATGTCTAGCAGGTGTCTTAGGTGTTGCACGTTTTTTAGCTTAAAGAAGATGGTCCTTGCTGTTTGTTTTAAATGGGGGAGCATGCTGAGGGATTTGTCGAGTATTATGCCAAGGTATTTCACCTCTTGCTTTTCAGTATTCATGGGGTTTTCTAGGAATCTATCCGCCAAGGATTTGCTGTATTAAGTACATTGCATATATGGCTTCCTTAGCATCTCTCCGGGCTAGTCCTGAACCTTTGGGGTCTTGCTCCTCCTCTAGCAGCTTGGAGACTGAGAAACGTCACACCTCTTTGGCGTCACCAGTATAAGTAGCCAGGATCCGCCTCCTGATGCCAGTTATCTCAGTCTCCAAGCAGCTGGAGGGCTGGTGAGCCCTGGACATGGGCTCACTTTGAGGAGCAATTAAGTGTAGTTTCAGTGTAGTTTAGGTTTAGACTTAGAGTGTTTGTTGGGGCTAATTGTTTTCTTTTGTTTTTATTACAGGAGCAGTGGGGCAGACTGAGTTCCTTATTTTTTCTGGGCTGTGCCTGTCTCCCCCCCCCCCCCCCCCATCTTTCTTTCTCTCTCTCTTTCTTGGGCTTACCGGGCTTTGGGGGCCTTTGGCAGCAGAACTAGATCGGCGTGGGGGGAAAGATAGAGCCTGGTTCCCGATCCCACCTTGATGGGTGAGGAGCCGGCTCTTGGTTAGCTGGGCAGTTGCCTGAACATCGCTGGCTGCTCAGACGCTGAGGTTTCATTCCCGTGGAGCACTTTTCAGCGTGGCTGCAGTTCCCTTCGGCTGTCGGCTGTGTGCAGGGGCTGCGATTGCAGAAAAGGCTCCGCAGCGGTGTCTGAGCCTTCAGAGCCTCGGGATCTCAGGTAAGAAGGGCCGGGATCGGCGAGGCAGCACCAGTTTAAGGGGTGAGAGGCGGCATGTGGAGAGGTGGCGTGTGGAGACAGCACTGGGCCTCGCCTCGTGGTAGGCGCGCGCACGGGAAAACAACGGGCCGGCGAATTTCTTATCTTTGAAGGCCTCGTTTGAAGCGGGGGAGCTTCGGTTTTTGCTGCGGGGGCCTATTTTTAGGTGGAGGAGACCAGTTCTTTGTCTCACAAATAAAAAAAAACAAAACAAAAAAAAAACAAGAAAAAGAAAAGAACAACCGTTGTCAGCTAAGGAGCCTCAGTGGACTTGGGGGGTTGGCAGCTGCGCAGGTCAGGCCCACGCATTATGCCTTCTAAGCCACTCTGCTTGTTGTGTGGTTTGCATAAGACTTTAGTGGCTGAGACTGGGCTCTGCAAAGGTTGCTTCAAAGAATCTCTGTCCATGGAGCAGGGGCTTGCGCAGGATGGAGACGGCCAAAAGGATGGCTCGGCTGCCCTTGCAGAGGGCGGGGCTGCCCGGGATCTCAATCAGGAGCCAGTTGCGGGACCCTCGGCTCTGCAGGGGGTTTAGACGCCGCAACCGCAGATCCCTGGAGGTCTCGCCACCATTTTTTCTCCTCAGTTCCTCACCCTCATGCAGCAGGCTTTTGGTGGGGTGCAGGCGAAGGCCTCTGTGAGTCCGCCGGACGGGGACTTCGGGGAAAAGAGGCCGGGGACCCCCCTGAGCATAGGCGAGTCGGGCATCCCAGCTAAGCAGCTGTGGGCCAAGAGAGAGCGCTTAGGTCACTCAGTCGGGTCAGAAGGGGTGGCTTCGGAGGACCTGGAGCAGGATTTTGATTTGGGCGATGATGTGGAGGAAGGAGAGATTGTTGAACAGGAGGATCAGGCCCGAGTGGTGCGGATTTTTAGGAGGGAAGAGTTGCCGGAGTTGATTTCCGAGTCGCTGAAGGTGCTGAATATGCCCGCAGTGGGTCCGTCCGAGGAGGCACAGTTGGAGGATCCTTTGCTGCAGGCTTTTCGGAAGTCTCAAACGGTTTTCCCTGTCCATAGAGTGATCAGAGAGATGATTCAGGCCGAATGGGATACGCCTGAGGCAGGCCTTAAGGGGTCTCGGGTGATGTCTCGCCTCTACCCGTTAGGGGAACAAGATCGAGAGTTGTTTAAATCTCCTAAGGTGGATGCTGCAGTTTCAGCAGTTACTAAGAAAACCACTATCCCGGTGGAAGGTAGTGCTGCGCTGAAGGATGCTCAGGATAGACGGTTGGATACCTTGTTAAAGCAGGTGTTTGAGGTGAATGCGTTGTCCCTTCAGGCGTCCATTTGCGGGGCTTGGGTAGCTCAGGCTTGCCTGCGGTGGGCACAAGGGCTTCCGACTGGTCCAACAGGGGTTGCGGCCGCGGAGGCGGCGAGATTGGAGACGGGGGCAGCCTATCTAGCCGACATTCATTATGATTTGATTTGTGGATTGTCGAATAGTATGGCCTCGGCGATGGCGGCCAGGAGGTATCTGTGGTTGCACAATTGGGCAGCAGATACGTCTTCCAAGTCTAGGCTGAGTAAGCTCCCGTTCAGAGGAAAGCTTCTGTTCGGGGAGGATCTGGAGAAGCTAGTGAAGGATTTGGGGGAATCCAAAGGCGGCCGGTTGCCTGAGGATAAGCAGAAGCAGGGTCACTCGGGCCGGCGACAAGAGGTCAGCAGAGAGATTTTCGTTGTTTTCGTTCCCCGCGGTTTGGACAAGTGCAGAGGGGGCGTTTTCCCTACTGAAGCCTGGGGTTTCGAGGCTTTCGGGGAGTGAGTAGAGGTTTTGCAGCCTCTTCTTCCTCCGCTCTGCGTAAGACACAATGAAGCCAGGGTGGTCCAGGCGGGGCAGGTACCAATAGGGGGGGCGCCTGCGGAGATTTTATCCTGCCTGGACCTAGATAATGACCGATTATTGGGTGCTGGAGGTCATTCGAGAGGGATATGCCTTAGAGCTGCAGCAGCCAGTGACCGAGTCTTTCGTACAATCCCCCTGCAAAGCTCCGGGAAAGTATGCGGCGGTACAGGAGACCTTGGGTCGGTTGCTAGCCCTGGAAGCGGTGGTCCCGGTGCCCCTGGACCAATGCGGCTGCAGTCGGTACTCCATCTATTTTGTGGTGCCAAAGAAAGAAGGCAGTTTTCGGCCGATTCTCGATCTCAAGCGGGTAAATCGCTGTTTAAAGGCGTCTCATTTTCGGATGGAGACATTAAGGTCGGTCATAGTGGCAGTGCGTCAAGGAGAGTTTCTTACGTCGCTAGACTTGTCCGAGGCTTATCTCCATATTCCCATCCGTCAGGAGCATCAAATGTTTTTGAGGTTCGCGGTGCCGATGGGTCACTTTCAGTTCCAGGTGTTACCTTTCGGGCTGGCGACAGCTCCCAGAGTTTTCACCAAGGTAATGGTTGTGGTAGCGGCGGCGCTCAGAAAGGATGGGATTCTAGTTCATCCGTACCTGGATGATTGGTTGATTCGAGCGGAATCCGAGGCGGAGAGCATGGGGGCTACAGCCAAGGTGGTGTCCTTCTTAGAAAGTCTCGGTTGTGTAGTCAATATGGCCAAAAGCAGATTGGTTCCCGCGCAAGACCTCGAGTACTTGGGGGCGCGGTTCGATACGAAGGTTGGAAAGGTGTTTCTGCCACAGAAAAGGGCGCAGGGGCTGCGGGATTTGATCCGCAGGTTTCTGGGCACCAAACGCCCCACAGCTTGGGACTACCTGCAGGTGTTGGGGACCATGGCAGCGACTCTCGAAGTGGTGCCATGGGCGAGAGCACATATGAGACCTTTGCAAAGATCCTTGCTGAGGCATTGGTCACACCAGAACAACCGGTTGACGCAAGTACTGCCCTGGCAGCAGGAGACGCGGCGCGCCCTCCTTTGGTGGTTGAGAAGAGGACATCTCGAGGAGGACATGCCCTTGGAGGCGCCGGATTGGGTTCCTATGACGATGGACGCCAGCCTTGCAGGTTGGGGGGCTCATGTCCTGGGACAGTACGCGCAAGGGGCATGGTCGAGCCAGGAACAGGCCTGGTCGATCAACAGGTTGGAATTGAGGGCAGTCGTCCTGGCGCTCTGAGTGTTTCAGGAGTTACTTCAAGGAAAGGCCGTGCGTGTGTTCTCTGACAATGCGACGAAGGTCGCCTATATCAATCGGCAGGGGGGCACCAGCAGTGTGACATTGGAAGCCGAGGCCGAGCAGTTGTTCGAGTGGGCCGAGGTACATCTTCGTGAGCTGTCAGCGGCGCACGTCGCAGGCGTAGAAAATGTGGAGGCCGATTTTTTGTGTCGAGTGCGGGTAGACCCGGGGGAGTGGGTTCTACATCCAACAGTGTTCGACATGGTTGTACGGCGCTGGGGTCCGCCGGTAATGGATCTCATGGCGACTTTTCAGTCCGCAAAGGCCAGCCGGTTCTTCAGCAGAAGGTGGGAAAGGATGTCGGAGGGCCTGGATGCGTTGATCCAGCCTTGGCCGGAGGGCCAGTTGCTGTACGTGTTTCCGCCGTGGGTGTTAATAGGTCGGGTGCTGCAGCGCGTGGAGCTTCACAGGGGGAGAGTAGCGCCGGACTGGCCAAGGCGGCGTGGTATGCGGATCTCATCAGGATGCTAGCGGACAGACTGTGGCGGCTTCCAGTTCGAAGGGACCTCTTGATTCAGGGGCCTCTGCGAATGCCTCAGGTGGATCGGTTCTCGCTTACGGCTTGGCTATTGAAAGGGCGAGGCTAGCGGCGAGAGGTTACTCGGAGGCAGTGGTGGCCACTTTGGTGCGAGCTCGGAAGCGGTCTACTTCATTGGCGTATATTCGTGTTTGGTGGGTTTTCGAGGCTTGGTGTGCTGGTAAAGGTGTTTCGGCCTTACGAGCTTCGATCCCTCAAGTTTTGGTGTTTGTACAGGATGGGTACGAGAAGGGTTTAGCGGCTGCTTCTCTGAAAGTGCAGTTGGCGGCTCTCTCCTGTTACAGGGGTAAGATCGGAGGTGTGTGTCTCGGAGGTCACCCAGACGTTAAGCGCTTTTTGAGAGCGGTGTTGCTCTTGCGGCCTCCTTGTAGACCGGTGGTCCCATCTTGGGATTTGCGTTTAGTTCTAGAGGCTTTGGTGCGGGCGCCTTTTGAGCCTTTGGCGAGGGCGTCGTTGAAGGATCTTACTCTGAAAGTGGTGTTTCTGGTGGCTATGTCCTCGGCCAGGAGGATTTGCGAACTGCAGGCCTTGTCCTGCCGGGAGCCATTTCTCGTGTTTAGCAATTCCAAGGTGGTGTTGCGGACTGTGCCGTCCTTTTTGCCCAAGGTAGTTTCGCCGTTTCATGTAAATCAGGTGGTTTCCCTTCCGGTTTTTGCGGAGGACAGTGCAGGCGCAGCTCCGCGGCGCTTGCATAAGTTGGATGTTCGGAGAGCTCTGCGTCGTTATTTGAGGGCTACCCATTCTTTCCATGGCTCAGATAGGTTGTTTGTGCTGTTTGGAGGTCCTAGGAAGGGTCAGGCAGCGTCGAAGGCCTCCATTGCGAGATGGATTAAGGAAGCTATTGCGTCCGCATATATGATGAAAGGTAGGGCGGTCCTGATGGGGTTGAGAGCTCATTCCACTAGGGCGCAAGCGTCGTCTTGGGCAGAATGCACCCTGGTTCCGCCTGTGGAGATTTGTAGGGTGGCTACATGGTCGTCCTTGCATTCTTTTGTCAAACATTACCGTTTGGATGTGCAGGCGCAGAGGGATGCCTGTTTTGGATCGGCGGTGCTTCAGGCTGGTCTGGCAGGTCCCTCCCGTTGATTCTTTTTGCACTGCTCTGGTACATCCCCAAAGGTTCAGGACTAGCCTGGAGAGACGCTAAGGAAGGTTAAATTAGACTTACCTGCTAATTGTTGTTCCTTTAGGAACTCCAGGCTAGTCCTGTATCCCTCCCGTTATTGTGCATGGACTCTTGCCTGAAGCTCCGTAAGCCTGACAGGTGAGTACTTCTGGGGTTGCGGGCGCGGTGATAGTCCTTTTTTGGGGAGGGCATCCTTCCAGAGAATTTCGGGGGTTTTTCATTTCAAAAAGTATGGATCTCAGTATGTGCCACAGTTACTTCTAATTTGGGGGGTAATTGAACATTTTTCTATAAAGGTCGGCCCTTTTTTGGTGGTCTTATCGATAGTTTGTAGGTAAAGTTATTACTACTGTTGCTACTTAATTGTTGCTCTGGTGAGTTTTGCTTTGTCAATAGGTTACTGGCATCAGGAGGCGGATCCTGGCTACTTATACTGGTGACGCCAAAGAGGTGTGACGTTTCTCAGTCTCCAAGCTGCTGGAGGAGGAGCAAGACCCCAAAGGCTCAGGACTAGCCTGGAGTTCCTAAAGGAACAACAATTAGCAGGTAAGTCTAATTTAACCATATGCAACCATGTTAATTGTTTCTATAAATTATTTGAATTTCTAAAATGTTATATTGTAACATGTTAGTCATTAATTAATGTTTGTATTTTTTTTTCCAGATCTGGATGAAAAAATTGTAAGTATTAACATAAATCCACACAGATGAAATATTTGTATTCATTTATTATTTTTCATCCCTGATGCAGACAGAATACTGAAACAAGGCCATGGCAGGTTTTATGTGATCATGTTTTTTTTATGTTTTTTGATAAATATTTTATATGAATCTGTTTGTCTTTTTTGCATTAAATGAAATCATTTCAAGAAATTAACTTTCAAATAAAGTTTTTCTTATTAGAAGGAATACCACTTCCTGTTTGAAGAGTGCTTTTTTAAAGTTACAGTTAGTCCTAATACTACAGGCCCTTCCCCCACTGAAAACAAATCTTGGGCATCAGGTGAGTTCTGCGAGTCCTCAGCAGTATACACCTTGCTTGATGAAGACATAGGAAGGAGGCTGCAGATGCTTTTTCCTCCCACATAGTGCCTCCCTCTCTTTTGATGTTATATGGTGCTGCAAGAAGGAGCATGGCAATAAAGCAGGTACTGGGAACCAAATGCAAATAGGTCTTGGCTGAGTTCATATTGTGATATTTGCAAGATAGCAGTGATAAGAAATACAGCTCTGAAGCTGTAATACAATATTTAAATCTTTGCTTAACAATCAGTTTTGCATAATTCTCATCCTCCAAATATTGTATTGAACTTCAAGTTCTATGATAATAGGGAAAAACAAGATTATTCTGGATATTGCAAGCTGTAATATTGTAGGTGTGCTATACCTTTTCCAGTCATGAAGTGCTGGAAGAATTCAATCCAGGAGTCGTAGTTTGGAAGTAGTGATAATGTGTTATGGAAATGGAAATATGATACCACTGCATCCTTTGGATTCCGAAAGACTACCAGTTTCTGTTAACGGGCAAAGAAACATAGATAGCTAAGACATTTTAGATATCTTAAAAAATATACTGTAATTATGCATGCCACTGTGACTTTGATATTAGAGTTCATAAATTCACAGGGTATTAAATACTGTAAAAATACATGTAATCAGAGATGGGGTGACATCTTATATCAGCGGCAAGCATAAGCAGCATATACATTTCATCGGTGGTCTGATTCTATACACAATTATTCACACCTAAAACCTTTCTATATTTCATTTTGATATAATTTTGATACGATTATCAAATCAAACTAGTTACATCTCAAAAAGAACATCCTTAGAAGAACTCAGCTTATTCTGAGTCCCTGACCTAAATATGCCCACGAAGATTTCTCTTTTTCTCATGTTTAGCAATATGTGTACTGGCAGCTATACCTACTTTTTATTCTTCACAGCCCAACAGAAGTTGGAAAGATTACACCAAAGGGGTGAGAATGTTTGGGGGAAAAATAACTCTGAAAATGTAATAAAATGTGGTGAAACGTCGCATTTGTGAAAAACCACTAAAAAGACACAGTGAGTATGAAAATAGGCCAGACTGGCCTGGGGGTTCTGGAGAAATAAGCCCCACCCCCTCCCAAATGGCCCAATGCATTTTGATGGGAGGAGTCCCTGCTTCTGTAGCATAGAAACTTGCATACAAGGAGAGGCATGAGGAAGGTGCCTGATGTCACTGGAAACTGGTGGGAGTTTATTCTGTGTGGCTGCTGTTCAATCAGCATTGAAGGCACCACTGGAACAGTGCCACTCAACCCTTGTGATGACATCAGCAACAAGTGCCACTGAAGGACTGTAAAACAGCCTGCTTGCAGCATGTGGCTGCAGGCGGGTGCCTGAAGGGGCATGCTCAAAAGGGAACTTCCCTCTGGAGCCCCAGCAAAGTTGCAGGAATATTATTTGCCTTCAGGACTTTCTGGTGTGTTTTGGTTGTGTATAATCTTTGTATAAGTGGATAAAGGAAAGTTAAATGTAAAAATCCAGCTGCTCCTGCTCTCTTGTAGACTGGGCCTTTAGATAAACTTTGTGATGACTAATAAGTTTGGAGAAACAATGGATGTTGTCTCCAATTTATTTATCTCAATTTATCTTTGAGTTCGAGTGGCAGATCCTACTCCCCTTAAGGCTTTGCCTATTCCTTTTTATTGGAGGAAATATTGTTCTCCTCTACCCAGAGCTCTACCCAGTCTCCCTCGGTCTGGGATTTCTGGCCTACTACCTGTCCCCAAAGCTGTGCTGCTACCATCATCAAGAAGGGTGGAAGAGATCTCCCTGAGACATTTGGCAAGTGATCACCAGAACTGAGGGTTTAATTAAGAATTGTCTAACTCAACTGTGCTACAACTACCACTATGCATTTTTGTAGCGCTGCAAGATGTATGCAGTGCTGCAAAGACACGTGCAAAATAGATAGTCCATGCTTATCAAAGCTTACAATCTACTGTAGTCAAGACAGACAACACAGTAGCTGTAGACATGGGATACATCTAGGAGGAATGGTAAGGAAACACAAAGGAGACCAGGTGAGCCAAGATCCGAAAGCGACAGCGAAGAGGTGATTTTTCAGCCTGGATTTGAAAGGGCGAGAGAAGGCGCCTGATGTACAGACTCATGTAGTTTGTTCCAGGCATAAGGAGCAGCAAAGTGAAAGGAGCAGTCTGGAGTTAACAATAGAAGAGAAGGGCACAGATAGAAGTGATTTGCAGGAAGAGTAGAGTTCCCAAGAAGTGGTGTAGGGAGAGAGATAAGAGAGGAAAAGTAGTGATGAGCTGCACAGTGAATGCATATATAGGTCAGCAGGAGAAATTTGAACTGGATGTGGCAGTGGATAGGGAGCCAATAAAGTGACTTAAGAAGAGGGGTAATATGAGCATCATGAGGCTGGCAGAAGATTAGTGTTGAACAGATTGAAGGGGAGAGAGAACAGATTGAAGGGGAGAGAGATGATTCAGAGGGAGACCAGTAAGGAGTAGGTTACAATAGTCTTGATGGGAGGTGACTAAAGAGTGGTAAGTGTCTTAGTATTGTGTTCAGAAAAGAATGGGTGAATTTTGTTGATGTTATAGAGAAAGAAATGGCAGGTTTTAGCTATCAGATGGATGTGTATGGAGAAGGTGAGAGAGAGGAGTCAAAGGCAACCCCAAGGTTGTGAGCTGAGGAAACGGGGAGGAGTAGAGAGTTATCCCCAGAGAAAGGAAGAAGGGGAGACAAGGGTTTAGGGGGAAAATAAGAGTTCAATTTCAAGTAGCGGTGAGACATCCAAGCAGCAATGTCAGAAAGGCAGACAGAGATCTGGGCCTGGATTGCCAGAGAGGTTTTAAGTATAGAGAGGTAGATTTGGGAGTCATCAGTGTAAAGATGGTATTGAAAGCCATGAGAAGAGATGAGTATACCAAGGGACTGGATATAGAGAGAGAAAGAGAGTGGACCCAAGACATTTCCTTGGGGTACACCAACTGAGAGTGGGTTAGAAGCAGAGGATGATCCACCAGAGCAAATACTAAAGGAGTGATGGGAGAAATAAGAAGAGAACCAGGATAGCGCAGAGCCCTTAAAACCAACCGAGGACAAGGTATCGAGGAGACGGTTGTGGTCAACAGTGTCAAAAGCAGCAGAAAGGTCAAGAAGGATGAGGATTGAGTAAAGACCCTTGGATTTTGCCAGGAACAAGTCGCTGGAGACTTTGGCAAGAGCCAACAGTGCAACTTTATAAGAGAGGCCACAAAGAAGAGGATGGAGATAGACAGCAGGTTTGATGCTCTTGGAAAGATGAAGACTCTTGTGTCTCAAATACCAACAGTTCAGACTGTTTTAACTTCAGAGATTAAGGATAACCTGAGTGTCCATTTTTAGACTCTATTGAAAATCTGTCTTGATCTAAGAAATTGTGATTCTTGAACTTCCCACCTACTCACCTGTTATCACCAAAATAATTATTTTGAAATTATCTTTAAAAAGTCTTAGGAGATTCCCATTGCAGAAAGCATTGGAATCACAAAATGTTATTATCACTCTAAAATTGCGGTTTCTGCCATAGTAGGTAAGTGAGGGCTAGACATGTTGATTCCCTTTTCTAGTTTGGATTTCTCAGCTTTTTTGAAGATTTACAGGATGATATTTCCATTTGGACTACTCTCCTTGTGATCTTGTTGGAGGAAAATGATAGATTGTTGATATTGAAATCTTTCTTCAATAAAACAGATACTTTATTTTATGGCGGACCATTCAAGTTTTTCCTGACATGTCTCTGGCTATGCAATGCAGGAGGAAAGCTTTCCTGCAGTTAAAGGCTAAGCTGCTGGAATTTTTTCTTCAAATTTCCATGCAAATATATTAACCATCAGGCGAGCTAGTTATTTATTTGTGGATCTGCCTCATTTGAAAAAGTTCATATTGGATAAATATGTTTATTTTTGGTTATTCTTAATGTTTGAGAGTCCTGAAGAATAAGGCACATGGTATTATCCTGGATCAAAGTAATGAGTACAGATTTGTAGGGTAAATGTTTATGTCCTTACTTGCTGAATTGTAATTTTTTTCTTTAATTTCTCTCATCTTCTCCTCATGATGTGGGCTAACAGCCATTTTCTTTATTTTTTTTCCAAGTAAGTTGTTGCTTTGATGTGATAACTTACTTTTTCTTTTGACACCATAAATATGCTTTGTCAAATAAAACTGTTACATATCCCAAAGGCTCTATAAACTTTGTTCCACATGAACAAGTATAGAGGTTTCATAGTACACTGGGGTATTGGCATGATTCGCATGATTACTGCTTTCCTTGCTGTGGTTGATCAGTCCAAGAGCGCTGTGGGCATTCTGAGGCTTCATTCGGAATAGCAGTTTTATAAGGGGGCCCAGCACAAGTCCCTAGTTAGTCGCAAAAGTATGGGAGGGGTGCTATTTCCTGGAGGGCCATTCGACCCTCCCCAGTCCTTTTATTCTTTCCCAGAACAAAAAAATGTTCAAAAGGCAAAAGCAGGACTGGGAGGCATGGAAGGGGAGAATAACAGAGAGAAAAGGTGATAGGAGAGGCACAGTGACACATAGTTGACTATTGTAAAAGCAATCCACCTTTATTTACACAAGGCAAATGCATTTCCAAACAATAGATTCACAGAGGACAAAGATCTTTGCAGTCACTGGTATTATTAGTGTGGCAAAAGACCAAGACTTGGCACTGAACAGCAGAGCTCATTTCTGTGAGGCACTATGGGACTTTCCAGTGCCTTTATTATTGAGTAGTAGTGCAAACGGAAATGGTCAGATGCCAGTGCCTCTTTGAGTCAAATTGATCATATTGCTCCCTTAGTCATCCCCCATACATGCTTCCATCTATCACCAAGTACCCCCTCTCACAACACTTTTGAAGACTCTTACTAACATAAAGGTGAAATGGATCTAAATGTACATGCCAGTTTTTGACTTTCTTGGAACGCTCAACTTTCCTTTCAGCTCTCTTCTATAGCTTTCCCATTTCTTCCTTTAGCACTGAAAACGCCCCTTTGTCGGGCTTGCTTCTATACCCTTTGGAAGCAAGCCGGAGGAGTAAAGAGAAAAGAGAACAGTGAATGCTCAGTTTAGTGTGTCATAGTCTAACTTTCCTTAAGCATCTTGATCATGCTAGTTAGTCATTGCATTTTCTGCTTTCAGTAGACAATAATAGCATGACCGTGTTCCAAGAATATAAATGCTCCAAAGATATGTCAAAGAAGGGAAGTTGTAGAACTAGAAGACAGGAGATGAAACTACAAGAAAGAAAACCTAAATGTAACATTAAGAAATACATTTGCATGCAACTCCTGGAAGACCATCCAGGTGGAAGTGGTGGAAACAAAAACAGTGATGGAATTCAAAAGGTGTAGGATAAACATAGAGAGTCCCTATATGACAAGAGAGTGGAACCAAAGTTTGGGTAAATGACAGCCTACACAAAATGTACCTGAAGGAGGCAGGGTTATGGACATTCTCGAGGAATGCTAAAACTTTAGCTGGTCAGCACTGATATTCAGAATTTTTCCACTAAATTATGAGGGTAAACTTGGTCAGGGAGAGTGGTTATTCTAGAATTATCCAGATAATTATTGTTTCTGGATAATTTTTATCCATCTATATTTAACAGCAAAGTTACCTGGATAAATCCTGCTGAATATCTGATAATATCTGGATAACTTCTGCATCAGCCCTTTGAATATGGAACACTGGGTCTTTTCATATTACTTCATAAGAAACACTGTAAAGTGCATGTAATATTTTTATGCGTACATGTTAAGGGGGTCATTCTGATGTTCATATAGTGGGGTTAGATGTATGGCATCAATGTCTAACCTACGCTTAGCCCCGGTACGGAATTCAGCTCCAAGCACTCCCCGCACATACAGACCATCTGTGCGGGGAGCGCTGGGAGAGGGCGGAATGGAGGTGGAATGGAGGTAGAGAGGGGGCGGAGCCATGCGCTGGGATGTACAGAGGCCATTCTGGTTGTGCCTCTGTACGTCCTCTGGCACCTGCATAGACGCCCGCTTTATTCCACCCCAATGGTGGAATACTACTGGGCATTGGGGAGATCGAGTTCTGCAGCCCCCCTATCACTTCGTGCTGCCTTGGGAGAGCTTCAGGCACCCAATCCCGGCCATGGCAGCCCTTGTGACTCAGGCTGGATGTGCCAGTGCCATGGTGATGGGATGCCACTGCACCAGCACACCAGTTGGAATGTTGTGCAGGCTGGATGGGCGGATGCATGGATGGCTCTCGCCTTGGAATCAGGTGCACACCAGGCCGTCTAAGTGCAATGATTCTGCAACTGTGTAAATAAGATGTAGATATGTTATACAATGTACATAGTTCCCCCCAGTTACTTCCAAGTTGATCTCCTGTTTATTGTAAATACAACTCAGGGTTCCTGTGTTGTATGGTTGATGTTGAATGTAAACCGCTCTGATCTAAAATAGAGCGGTATAGAAGAACTGTTAAATAAATAAATAAAATAAATAACTGTGGGAACATATAGCTCCCACGGTTGCAGAATTGCGTACAAATTGGCCTCATCCATTTTTTGGGTGGCCGGACAGCCTAGCTGTGCACATTTCAGAATTGGCTTCCATACATCTTGAAGCATGAGCTTTATTGCATTAGTCCCTTAGCAGCCAAATATAGTCTAAATGAGGCCACACACGCTTTTGTATTGTTTCTGCTGTTGCAACAGCAACTTTAAAAGATATGATTCTGGGGTTTTAATATCTTGACAAAAAATTCCTGCAAATAATTACAGCTATGAGAAATGTGAAATGGATGTCTAAAGTACTTAGTGAGAGGCCCATGCTGGCTCTGATACTTCCTCTTTAAACATACAGTGGAAGAGACTTTGGTATTCCAGCAAAATAAAATGAACAGCCAATATTCAATAGGACTTATCCAGTTAGTGGAGTCTGCTAATTGGATAAACCATGGTGGGGCCAAAATTCAGTGACCAAATGGCGCCTGTGTGGTCCGTGGGCAGAGCTGGGAGAAGCTAGTACCTATCTGGATAGCAGTGAATTTCAGCATCAATATCTGGATAAGTATCTGCATAGCATAGGCCTGTTAAAAAGCAGTCTCAAGTCTATGTGGACTGGCTATCTGGATATTGGCTGAATACTGCTACTCTCCAGATAGTCACTGGCACTGACCGCAAATCACAGATATTCAGTGACAGATGCTGAATATCCAATATCTTTTGCCTGTGGTAGCTGGTGGTTAAAGAACCTGCTGACTGCTAAGAGCAGTAAGAGACTTTCTACAATTCCAAAAAGATCTAAAAACATATCTATTCACCGAATATTATGGCAACTCCTATAATACATCCCAAGCCCAAGCTAATTAAGACACTCAGCATTTTTTGCTCTTAAGAATGACTACACATAAATAAGAACCATCCCCCTTTCCCCCTTTCATATCTAACTGCTGTATGTTGTACATAGTTCATTGTAAGATAGTTTTAACAAGCTAACTGTATATAGTTACCAAGTTCAACGTAAAAGCTTTCTTCGATGTTCTATGTAAACCCCCCTTGATCTCTGGAAGGAGCGGTATATAAAAGCATGTTAAATAAATAAAAATAAAATAAATAAACTGCATTGACATCAAGAGAAAATTAGACTTACCTGCTAATTGTTGTTCCTTAAGGAACTCTAGTCCAGTCCCGGCCACGATCTCTCCCCTGCAAGTCTCGATCACCTCCCCAACCCAGGTCTACTCACCGCAAAGCGCCGATCCTGAGGGGGGGGGGGGGCAAATGGACACCGGAGCACAGCCTACTCACGGCTTCAGCTCCGGTGGTTTACTGCTCTTAGTGCCCTGGAGAAAGCCTGCACTGGCTTTTATTTTTAGCTCCCGCGTCGCTGCTGCTGCAACCTGCCGCCTTCCACCTGCTCCTCACCCCTTCAATGCAGGTTCGGGAGCAGGGAGGCCACTGAGCAGTACTATTCCCCCTTTGCTCGTTTAGACGCTGGGGAAGTGAGAGAGGGAGGGGGAAGAGAGAGAGTAAGAGACAAAAGATAAAGGTTCACAGACACAGGAACCCGTGCAGCAGCAGCAGCTCTGACCTAAAAAGAAAACCAAGGAACCAAATCAAAAAAGATAAAATAAAATAAAGATAAAATAAAACAAAGGCAAATAAGCCCCAAAAGATTTATGGTTCCGGGACTGGACTAGAGGGACGCAAAGGAACTGCAAGAATGTAGAAGAGCCGACTCATTCCCTAGAAAAAGCTGTCAAGAAGAATAGAGTGACACACTCACCTTTGTTTTATTTTTAAAAAATGACTTGGGAATCTTATCCGGATGTAGATGGGTTGCTAATATCCTTGGTGAGGGCTGCTCATTTATCTGCTTGAAAAGAGCAAAACAAAGAAAATTCAATATTCATGGCTTAAGTCACATCAGTAGGATTGTTGCAAACAAGGGAGATATATGCTAGGAAAGGCTGAATAGATTAAGCATGACCGACCTGATCTCTACTTTCCTGTAAAGCTGTGTGGAGTGCCCCACCTGAGCTGCTGCCAGTGGGGGGAGGTGCTGCAATATTGTTCTTTCAATCATGGAGGACTCTCGCACAGCTTCATGGGAATACTGGACCCAATATTCAAATTGATTAACGCAGTTAGCAGAACTGCTAACCATGTTAATCGCAGTGAACGAGATAGTCAATGGCACTAATTCCGTCTGTTCCGCTGATAAGCGTGTTGGAGCATTCTGGGGCAGAATGGAGGTGGCGTCGCATGCTAACCGGGCAGCAGTGATACCAAGTCACTTTCTGGTTAACGATATGCGGCAAAAGCCAGGCGCAGGTAACCCTGACCTATTTGCTACATATTGTTGCTCAGTTTCACCGCTGTCCAGTTATCAACTGGCAAGGTGAAATTAGACTTACCTGCTAATTGTTGTTCCTGGAGTAGACCCAGTCTAGTCCCAGACCTCTGAGCTGTCCACCTTAATCAGCAGCTTGGAGACTGAGGAACCTCCTTCTTTTCCATGATGTCATCCGTATATATCTCTGGGATCCGCCTTCCTCCATCAGTACCCTACTGACAAAGCAGACTCACCAGAGCAACAAGTAAGTCATGACCTCACTTACCCCCCGTAAGGTCCAACCACCCAGCACCTAAAATACACTCAACAAAGTAACTGCATAACAACAAATCACCTAACAAACTGTTAACCACTAAGGGTGCCAAGATTTCCTTCTCACCTGTCCGAACACCCACCTTAAAGATGACATCCAATTGTCCCCCAGGGACACAAGCCCCTACACCACTTTTCTTACTTGCCATCCTCGAGAAATGTAGACAGTGCTGCAGACCCCTTCAACACCAGGGTGGGACGCGGGACTAGACTGGGTCTACTCCAGGAACAATTAGCAGGTATGTCTAATTTCACCTTCCTGATCGTATCCCCAGTCTAGTCCCGGACCTCTGAGTAAGTACCAGAGCAGTAAAGTTAACGGGAGGGCCCCACTACAGCAGCTTGCAGCACTGCCGCACCAAAGCAGGCATCCTGTGCTGACTGGACGTCCAGCCAGTAGTGTTTAATAAAGGAATTCAAAGAAGACCACGTGGCCGCCTTACAAATCTCCACCGGCGGCACTAAGCGGACCTCCGCCTAGGACGTAGCCTGGGCTCTGGTGGAATGGGCTCTCAGCCCCTCCGGAACCGGTTTTCCCTTCAGCAAGTAAGCCGACGCAATCGCCTCCTTAATCCACCTTGCGATAGAGGCCTTAGATGCCGCCTCTCCCCGGCGAAGCCCTGCGAACAGGACAAAAAAATATCTCCGATCTGCGGAACCCCGCTGTATGCCGAAGATACTTTTTCAATGCCCGTCGAACGTCCAACTTCCTTGACACCGAATCCGACGCATTTGCATGGAACACTGGCAAGGAAATGTCCTGATTCAAGTGAAACGCCGACACGACCTTGGGCAGAAATGCCGGAACTGGTCTCAAAACCACCTTCGAATCAAAAAAGGACAGATAGGGTTCTTTACAGGACAACGCTTGCAGCTCCGAGATCCGCCTGGCCGAGCAAATAGCCACCAGGAACACGACCTTCAACGTGAGATCCTTCAACGAAGCCGTGCTCAGCGGCTCAAAAGGCTCCCGCTCCAGTGCCGCCAGCACCAGCGGAAGCTGCCTTTTGGGTACCAGGCGCCCCCTGGGCGGCCACAATAACGCCACCGCTCGCAAAAAACGCCTGATATCCAGATGGTCTCCTATGGCACGACCGGCAATCCTTCCCCGGTAGCACGACAGAGCCGCAACCTGCACCCTAAGCGAAGCCGCTGCTAAGCCCTTGTCGAAACCGTCCTGTAGAAATTCCAATATCTGAGAGATGGACGCCCTGAGTGCCTCCAAGTCCCTCTCTCTACACCACGCCTCAAAAACTCTCCACGCCCGGACATACGCCAAGGACGTGGACCTTTTCCTAGCTTTCAGCAGCGTGGAGATCACCGCCGTGGAATAACCTCTCGCCCTCAACCGAAGCCTTTCAATAGCCAAGCCGTAAGCGAGAACCGATCCACGTGAGGCATGAACAGAGGGCCCTGTGACAGCAGATCCGGACGGACTGGGAGCCGCCACGGCTGCGCTACCAGAAGCCTTAACAGATCCGCATACCAAGGACGGCGTGGCCAGTCCGGAGCTATCAAGATCACCAGCCCCCTGAAGCTCTCTATCCGCTGGATCACCCTGCCTATGAGCACCCACGGCGGGAAGACGTACAGCAGCTGGCCATCGAGTGCATCGAGCTGGCCATCGAGTGCATCGAGATCTTCCGACATACATTCCCTTCTCCTGCTGTAGAAGCGACTGGCCTTCGCCGAGCGCAAAGTGGCCATCAGATCCATCACCGGTGTGCCCCACCAGTGCGTTAGCATGTCGAACACCTCTTGATGGAGGACCCATTCCCTGGGATCCACCCGTACTCGACTGAGGAAGTCAGTTTCCACGTTGTCCACTCCTGCTATGTGCGCTGCCGATACTGCCAGGAGATTCTGCTCGACCTAAGCAAACAGACTCTCTGACTCTGCCTCCAGCGCCAAACTGCTGGTCCCCCCTTGACGCTTGATGTATGCCACCGCGGTGGCGTTGTCGGAGAACACTCGTACCGCTGCCCCGACGAGGCACGGCTGAAAACTCACCAGCGCCAGGGACACAGCTCGCAACTCCAAACGGTTGATCGACCAAGTTTTCTCCTGAGCATTCCACTGCCCTTGCGCAAACTGGCCCCGGCAGTGGGCCCCCCAACCCAGGAGGCTGGCGTCCGTTGTTAAAGCTATCCACCCGGGTACCTCCAGGGGCCTCCCTCTCTGCAAGGAACTGGGAACCAACCACCAGCGCAGCGCCGCTCGTGTTTCATCCGGGCAGGCGAGCTTCCGTGGCAGCGGGTCCTGCTGATGAGACCAGCGCCTGAGTAGCGCCCTCTGCAAGGGCCTCATGTGAGCTCTCGCCCACGGTACCAGTTCTATGGCCGCCGCCATGGTACCCAGAAGCTGTAGATACTGCCACACCGTGGACTCCTTTGTCTTCAGGAACCTCCGGACTAACGTCCGTAACCTTTGTGCCCTTTGCTGAGGGAGAAACACGTGCCCGGTCTCCGTGTCGAACTGAGCCCCTGAGTATTCTATGCTTTGGGAGGGCACAAACTTGCTCTTTGCCCTGTTGACTACCCAATCTAGGCTCTCCAGAAAACTGACTACCCTGGAAGTAGCTTGTTCGCCCTCGCACCTTCACTTTGCTCTGATCAACCAGTCTTCTAGGTAAGGGTGCACTAGGATGCCTTCCCTGCGCAAGGCTGCCGCAACCACTACCATAACCTTTGTGAACGTGCACGGCGCCATCGCTAGGCCGAACGGCAACGCTCGGAACTGGTAATGGCCGAAAGGAACCGCAAAGCGGAGAAATTGGTGATGCTCCTGCCGAATGGGAATGTGCAGATAGGCCTCTGACAGCTCTAGGGCGGTGAGAAATTCTCCCTTCCGGACCGCCGCAATCACCAAACGCAGGGTTTCCATGTGAAAGTGGGCCACGCGAAGACACCGATTCACCCCCTTGAGGTCCAGAATAGGCCGGAATCCTCCGTCCTTCTTTGGCACCACGAAATATATGGAGTATCGACCGCAACCTTGTTGGTTTTGGGGCACCGTCTCTATTGCCCTGAGGTCTAGTAGCCTTTGTACGGTCTCCTGCACCGCCTCACACTTGCCCGGCGCCTTGCAGGGAGACCGCACGAAGGCATCGTGCACTGGCCGCTGGAGCTCCAGCGCGTAGCCCTCTCGGATGACCTCCAGCACCCACTGATCTGAAGTAATCTGGACCCAGGCGGCATAGAACTCCTGCAACCGACCTCCCATGGGAACTAGGGGCCCCTGGGTCCGCCTGATCGCATTGTGCCTTTTGAAGATTAGAGGAGGAGGAAGAGGAGGCCGACGAGGCACCCCCAAATCCTCTCCCTGCTCCCCAGAAGCCTCGAAACCCCTGGTTCCGGCCGAGGAATCTGCCTCTCTGTCAGGAACCGAACCTTTGGAAACGAAACCGGCGAAAGTCCCGTTGCTGACTCTTGCTCGCCGAGGCTCCGAGGCTCTGCTTGGGCTTGTCCTCCAGTAGCTTGCCTCCCTTTGCCTCCCTTTGCCCAAGTCCTTGACCAACTTCTCCAGGTCTTCCCCGAACAGGAGGCGCCCTTTGAAGGGGAGCTTAATCAGCCTGGCTTTGGACGAAGAATCCGCCGCCCAGTTACGGAGCCACAGGTACCGCCTGGCAGCAACCGCCGTCGCCATGCTCATTGAGAGACCCCGCATGAGGTCATAGTGAATGTCCGACAAATAGGCCGCTCCCGACTCCAGGCAGGTGGCCCTGCTGGACTTGTCGTCCACCTGCCCTGATTGAACCTGTTGAAACCAGCGAAGACAGGCCCTGGCCACCCAGGCCCCACAGATAGCCGCCTGGAGGGACAGAGCATTGGTGTCAAAAACTTGCCGCAATAGGGCGTCCAGCTTCCTGTCTTGCGCATCCTTAAGGGCCGCGCTGCCCTCCACCGGGATGGTGGTCTTCTTTATCACTGCTGCCATGGCTGCGTCCACCTTGGGAGGCTTGAAAACCTCCCTGTCCTGATCTACCAGCGGGTATAACCGACCTAACACTCGGGAGCCCTTGAGCGCCGCCTCCGGAACGTTCCACTCTTCCTGAATCAACTCTTGAAAGACCCGGTGTACCGGAAAGCCCTCTGAGACTTACGGAAGACCTGCAACAATGGATCCTCCAGGGACTCGTCCTCCGCCGGCCCCTGCGCCGGCATGTTTAGGGTACTCAACGCCTCCGCAATGAGGGCCGGCAGCTCCTCCCTTCGAAATACGCGCACAACTCTGGCTTGCTCCTCCTTGTCCTCGAGCTCGCCTTCTTCCAATTCCTCCTCGGGGAGCACACTCTCTCCTTCCTCATCCGAGAGATGCCCCTCCGAAGCCAGAGATGGCACCTTGGCCTCCGCATCTAGCCGTAGCCGTTTTCCTCCTTGCTGGCCCTCTGCGGGTAAAGGCTGGCTGGCACGCTTTATGCGGGACCCTTCGGGAGAGTCCATCTGCTTGAGAGGCAGGCCACCCACCGCCTGCTGCAGAAGGGCCACAAAGTCAGGCGAAAAGATGGACTCCAGCCCCTTTGGCCAGCTCACCTGAGGCGCGGGCTGCTCCATGGCAGAAGACGGCCCAGCCACCGGCTCCCCACGGGGTAAACCGACCAAGGGGGCGTCCAGAGGCCCTGCCTCCGCCCCTGTCCGCTCCCCCACATCCTCCCCGGAAGGGTCCAGGACTGCGGCCTCTTTAGAGCAACCCCTGCACACTCCTGAGTCTAGCAGAGTACTCCTCTTAGCCCCACAAAGTACACACTTGGCTTTGGGAGACATAGCCCCTTAGAGCTACCACCCCCCCCCCCTTGGGGCCCTACTCGCAATCTGCCAACCCCAAGGGAACCGCGGGAGTCTGCAGCCCCGTAAGCAACTCCTTACCCAGATATGCTGTGCCTTTGCGCAAAGGTGTTTTTTTTTTTTTGGAAACACATGCTGCCAAAAAGAAGCACCCTAGCTGTCCCCCCTGATCAGCTCCCGCGGGCCTCCAAACCGCGGCCCTAGAAGCCGGGAAACAACCGAGAGTGAACTCCGGAGCAGACTCTGTGCTCCCGCGCTACTGCCACGTGGCCGGGCCTGCACTGAAAAAAGGCGCTCCTGCGCGCCACGGCAAAAAACGGTCCCCAGCCCGCCCTCTTACCTCTGCTGCCCCTGCAGCCAGATTCTGACGGGCCGAGCACACCGCTGCCAGAGGAGGACCTGAAGGCCCCAACTCCGTCCTGAAAACACCGCGCGGAGGGCTGACCCCGGACACCCCCGCGGGCAGCCAGAGGCGCGCTCACAGGCAGGTCTTCTGTTTGGCGTTTGGCTGAGCAGCTCTGCCACCTCTGCCGGTTCAGCTCCCCTGCTCCCCACCGGGAGCTAACCGGCCCCTCTACAGACTATCGCCGGGCCACTCTGAGGGGAAACTAAAAAGAGGTTAGAGGAGAGCCTGAGGCACCAATAAGGCACAGCTCCTGAAATTTAAAGGCACAGCCCCGACTTTCTTTTTTCTTTTTTTTTTTTTTAACTAAAACCCTATTACTTCACTCAAACTGTTCCTTAATTGTTCCTCCAGGGAGCCCGGACTCCCGGGCTCGACCTAGTCAGCTGCTTGGAGACTGAGGTAAGTGAGGTAACTGATGGAGGAAGGCGGATCCCAGAGATATATACGGATGACATCATGGAAAAGAAGGAGGTTCTTCAGTCTTCAAGCTGCTGATTAAGGTGGACAACTCAGAGGTCCGGGACTAGACTGGGGATACGATCAGGAAAAGCGGTTAACTCAGATATTCAATGCCAGAGCTGGATATGGCCCCAGCATTGAATATACAGGTTTAATGTTCAGCGCCAGTGGCTAGACACTGGCGCTGAATATCAGGCATATTGTTCATGTCTTTTAGAAGGTAAGCTCAGAGGGCAACTTTCCTCACAAGAGCTCTGCACTCCCACTTACTGGCAGACCCTAGACACTGCACTCCAGAAATGGAAAGGGAAACACAAACAGTCTCTCTAGGATGTGGTGAAATCTTCCGTTTCCTCTATAGCAGGAATAGAGGCTCCTTACATATCAAACTTACTTTAGTTTACAGCACAAAACTACAATATATGCCCCAAAACTTTCTGCATCCAGATTTTGCCAATGAGCAAAAATTTGTTTTGAAGGTTTGGGTACATAATTATAATTCTGTAAGCTAGAAATCACACTTCAAACCTTTTTCTTAATGACAGTAATCAGTATAAGAGAGATTTACAAACCTAGTTTACATGTTTATGTGATATATTTGATTTAAAAAAGATTAATTTGCATACCGGTCAGTTTTCAGAAGGATCTAGTCAGATAGCTAAGGAGACTACCTGCCTAGTCTCCTTTGAAAATTTGTTCAAGGTATGTGAGTAAAGAGGATCAGAAGACCTTGCACCTTTGCGCCCTACTCAACAGGGACCCTTTTATGGTTATTCTTCAGCTTCAGTGTTATTTATGTATTACTCTGAAAATTAGATGGGCTCGCAGTCTCTGAAGACTGCGGTAGGGTTGCCAGTTTTTCCACAGACCATTACTGGATACCACCTGAAGCGTCTAATGAAATGAAGTCTTGCTTTTGAAAGCTTAAACCTAAATAAGGGCTCCTTTTACTAAAGCCCGCTAAGGGTTTGCACTTAATGTGCAAAACAAATACATGTTAAGTGCAAAGTCTCTGGGTTAGCTCTCGGGGGCCCGATCAGCATGCTGTTAATGTTCGGATATGAATGCTAACATTGGCTCCAATAAGGCAGATTCACTTAACAACTTCCATAGAGGAGGCACTGGGTGAACTCATGTTAAGAGCCACATTGCTACTGAGCATGTGCCAATTGCCCTGGCACTAGTGCTAATGTGCTCTCCATGCCCACACGCCACCGATGCTTTGCCCCATCCTGCAATGGTCAATTACAGTGTGTTTTAATGTGCGGTATCTGGCATCCCTGCACATTAGTGTTCTCGGCTGCCAGGTACCATGCAAAAACGCACCTTAACGGGTCACTGGGCTTTAGTAAATGCGGCTCTAAATCTATTAGGTGTCCATATTCCAAGGACATACACGGTTAGTATCAGGTTCTAAAAATAGGAGCTCTTTGGTTTCAAAATTTAACAGTGTTTTGGAGAAAGCAGTACTAGAAGCATTCAAGGGTTGGATCCAAAGTTATATGGATGGCAGCAATATGCAACCATGGTCCAGATAACATCTATGTGGGTAGGACAAAAAGCAGTCCTGAATGGATGACTTAGCTATTTAAGTTTAGCATTGCATAGTCAGTAGCCCTCCGTAAAAAGATAGCACTGCTGTATATAGGCTATACAGATAAACAGATAAGTTATGCTTTTATCATCTTTCTGTGGCAACCAGGAAAATGAATATCAGCACCTTATCTATAAGGTGCCACCAGTCTCTCTGTACTTTCTGAACACATTGTTAAAATTGAGTGCACGTTTGAGGAGGGAGGCCCTCTGAGTCTGAAGGCCTGGGGGTCAGGAGGAGTCTGCCGGGGGTCCAAAGCCTTTTAAAACCTACATATCTGGAGCTCATCACTTTAAGATGGGAGCTCCAGCCCTTTAAGATGGGACTGCGGCAACTCCTGCTCAAGCGGACATTTATAGTGTCTTGTTACAGAAGTAAGCAACCACTGTACAACAGTGCTGGGATTGAGGGAGGTAGGATAAGTTGAACACCTACCACAGGCATCAGGCCCAAAGGGTGCCATCAGATTTCTCCCAGAGTTGCAGAAAATGAGCAAGAGATTTGATGGGGACTATGTCTGGGCAGAGGGAGAGAAAGCGAACACTGTCGGAGGGGAGAGAGAAAGAAAGTAGGTTGGGCAGTGCAGGGGATGGGGCAAGAGAGAAGATTTTCTGAGCATGAGAGCAAGAAAGGGGTTGTATCTGTGAAAGGAGAGAAAGAAAGGGGGGACTATTTCTGGATGGGGAACGAAGAAAAGGAATAATATTGGGCAGGGGAAGAGAGAGGAAGTGGGCAATTACTGGGAAAAGAGTAGTGGGGTGCACGAGGAGATTGTTGCTAATCTGGGAGCAGCGGGAGGAGAGAGGGGGCTGATTCTAGGTGGGAGAGAGAAAGGAAGGCTACTTTCGGCAAATGGAGAGAATAAAGGAGATTATTTGTGGAGAGGAGGAGAAAGAGTGTGGGGATAGTTTCCGAATGGAGAAAAAACAAAAGAAGGGGGCTATTGGTTGACTGGGGTGGGGGGAATTAGGGGCTGTTGCTAGGCTGAGTGGTGGGAGAAAGATAGACAGCTGCTGCTAAGCAGGGGTGCATTAGAGGCAGACGACCCAATGTAACAAGCTACGCTTTTAGTTTGGTAGATTACTTTCATTTTCCTACACCTTCCTTACTCTTGATGCAGTAACAGTTTTAGCACAGAAAAAGCCACAGTAAGACCAATGCTCATTATTGCTGGAAATGCCGCAGTCCAGCAGTTTATAAAATAGCAGAGAAGTATTCCCGCAGCTCTCTCAAGCAGCGAATCAGTGAGGGGGGGGGGGCAGCTAGCAACAGAGAGCCTGCCATCGGTGACCCCTTGCAGCGCTTACCCGACTTAACAGGTAGTGCCGGCCTTAGTCCTACCCACCAGCACTGCAATTTTGCATGTTTTTTAGTCACCACTTGAGTCTCCTGTAGCATAGTCACATCAACCTTCATATCTTGGAGCTGCTTAAGTACCCTATGACATTTAATGGGCAAACCTAAACCACATACCTCTTCCAAAGACAGGGAAGCTGCAAAACTAGAGGGCATAACATGAAACTGCAAGGGGGTAAACTGAAAGGCAATGTCAGGAAATACTTTTTCACTGAAAGGGTGGTGGATGTTTAGAATGCCCTCCCGATGGAAGTGGTGGGGGCAAATACAGTGACAGAATTCAAAATGGCATGGGACAGACATAGTGGATCCCTTTATAGCAACAGGATAAAATCAAAATAAACATAACTATCTCTTATATCTGAACAAACGAAGGGTGACCTTCACGGAGCAGTGGGTACACCCCTAAACAAAGGCATGGGGAGGGGTGACCTGCACAGAGTGCAAGTGCATCTACTCTTGCCAACTTGCTGGGCAGACTAGATGAACCATACTGGTCTTCATCTGCCATCATCGGGGCCATACCAAGTGGAATTGTGCCCTATGCCCCGCCCACCCACCCCCACCCCCGCAGTGGGAGAGAAGAGGCACGCCCAATATGCAAGTCGCCGGCGTACTAAGCAGATCTGTCCCTCCCTGCTCTGACACTGCGTCAGAGCAGGGAGGGACAGATCTGCTTAGCATGCCACGAGAAGGCTTAAGGGGCGCATTTCAGCTGTCTGCCATTGCCTGCCACCGCTGAGAGAAGAAAAAGTGGCGGCGGCAGGCAACGGCAGACAGCTGAAATGCGCCCCTTAAGCCTTTGCGCCCTGTGCGGCCACACTACTCGCACAGGGCTAGGTACGGTCCTGGCCATCATATACTATGTTACTATATGTTACTATGTTATAAACATTATAAATAATGCAACAAACATTCAAGTCCCCACTTGCAAGTACATTCAATGCTTACCTCATAGCATAAGTCCAGCAAGGCACCCCCCAGCCTCGGTACCCCACCAGCTCAAGAAAAGGGCCATCCAAGTTCGCAGCTATCCATAATAGCCTTACCATCTACTCACCCCTCCCACCACATCACCCCCCCCACATCACCCCCCCACCACATCATCCCCCCACCACATCACCCCCCCCCCACCACCACCCCCCTTCCCATCCAGCTCCCAGGCCCTACCCACTCCAACCCATAGCCCCTCCCCTTAGGACATCAGGCCACTCCTGCATCTGAGGTCACTTTAATGTGCCCGGGGCTCCCTACCCCTCACACACCACAAAAGCAAACTCTCCCACCCTGCCACACTCATTCTTCATCCCCCACTCCCCACCCTGTGCACATTCCCAAGCTACAAACACTCCTCACACACAGCTCCACACTCACACACTCCTTATCTACCCCAACTCCATCTAGCCACCCTCCTCCCTGCCACACCATACACCTCCCAGCCCAATCAGACACTGTTCTATCATTGGAAGTCCTGGACTTCTGTCTTCAACCCCCCGTAACCAAATCACTAAGCATCTTGATGGGGTAGGCAAGCCCAGGCATTTTGACCTTGACAATCTCACTATCTGGTGGATCTGTGGAGATTCAGCACTGAAAAAGATGTCTCAACAATCAACTACCCAACCATTCATGTACCCCTCTTCACACATACGGTAGGCCCCACCTATACCCCTGTCAACCTCATCCCCTGGACCAACTTTCACAGCCACCCAAAGTCCCGCACCCTACAAGACAAGTGCTCCCTCCTCACATGCCCACATTCAGCTCACCTTTCATTCCTCAGGCACTGTACAACTACCCCACTTTCTCGCCCATACACATCCCATCCCCCCCCCCCCCAAGCCAAGTCCTTCGACTGTTAGCCCCACCCCCCTGCCCCTGAGATCCCAGCAGACAGATCAGCAGTCACCCTATCGGGACAAGCGGCACCACCATGTCCATCTCTAGCAGTGTCCTCTCAAAAGTAATTCTGGAGGGTATTCAGCACAAAGGGGGTGGTTCACAGCTTCCATCTACCGGGACTATGCAGGAACAAGAAGTCCAGCCCAAGCACGCTAAGTGGATCACTACCACAAGAAAAGGTAGGCCCTCTAAGGCCTTCCCACTTGAGGTCTCATGGAGTTCAGACTTAAGGTCTTGCATATAGGACCTGGCAGCCTCCACTGATTCAAAGATATGCGGCATTCCATTATACAGTACACACAGTCTAGCGGGGTATTGGAGGGTAAACTTGATTCTGGTTGCCATGAGGTCCTGACAGATGTTCGCAAAGTCCCACCGACGTTGACTGAGTTGCAGGGAGTAATCCTCGAAAATCAAAACTTCATGGTTTTCAGGTTCTAGCAATCCATGCTTCCGCACTTCTCACATGACTTTCTCCTTTTGTGCAAAGTTTAGAAAGCGGGCCAAAACAGCACAGTTACTTACCTGTAACAGGTGATCTCTGGGAACAGCAGGAATAAGTCTTCACATATGGGTACGTCGGTACCGACGGAGCCTGCGTGGGAACGCTCCCCAGCGTCCCAAAAAGGAAAGCTTTTGGGAGCATCCCACAGCACCTGCGCGCTGCCTTCCCGCCTTTCCTAACCAACTCTCCTCAGTTTGGTTTAAAGCTGAGACAATAGAGAGAGAGAGGAAAGGAAAGATAGAAAAGAGATACAACTCCTAGGGGAGGTGGGTGGGTTGTGAAGACTTATTCCTGCTGTTCCCAGAGATCACCTGTTACAGGTAAGTAACTGTGCTATCTCCAGGAACAAGCAGGAATGAGTCTTCACATATGGGGACTCCCTAGCTGAGATGCCTGGGAGATCCCCAAGGATATGAGACCCTGAAAGGGGTCTGTGTCCTCCTATGGATCTCAGGCATCCATCCAGGGAAGGAGGG
This sequence comes from Ichthyophis bannanicus, assembly GCA_033557465.1. NCBI lineage: Eukaryota > Metazoa > Chordata > Amphibia > Gymnophiona > Ichthyophiidae > Ichthyophis > Ichthyophis bannanicus. Next base: position 494,890,758 of record CM066033.1, read on the forward strand.
CAGGAGTTGTTTAAGAATGGAACAGGTGTCTGAGGACAGCCTGACCAAACAAGGCATCCCGGCGGGAATCCTTGTCCAAGCAGTAATGGGCTGTGAAGGTATGAACAGAGGCCCAGGTGGCTGCTCGACATATCTGGTCGATGGACACAGAATTTAGATGAGCCACAGAGGTGGCCATGGCCCTCACATTATGAGCTGTGACATATCTCTCCAGAGAAAGGTTCTTACTCTGGTAGGTGAAAGAAATACACTGAGCAATCCAATTGGACAGTGTTATCTTAGAGACTGGAAGTCCCAAGTGAGAAGGATCAAAAGCAACAAAAAGCTGGGAAGACTTTCTATGTTGCTGTGTCCTATGTAAGTAAAAAGCAAGAGCTCTTTTACAATCCAGAGTATGAAGATTCCTCTCTGCACTGGATGCATGAGGAGCTGGAAAAAAGACAGGTAAATATACCTCTTGATTAAGATGAAAAGGTGAGACCACTTTAGGCATAAAGTGTGGATTTGTCCTAAGGACTACCTTGTCATGATGGAACCTTGTATAAGGTGGATTAGCCACTAAGGCCTGCAGTTCACTGATGCGGCGAGCAGAAGTGACTGCAATGAGGAAAATAACCTTCCAGGAAAGAAATTTCAAGGAGGTAGTGGCTAAGGGTTCAAAAGGTGGCTTCATAAGCTGACCAAGAACCAAATTTAAGTCCCATGCCACCGGAGGAGGCCTAATGGGAGGTTTAATTAAAGTTAGGTCTCTCATAAATCTTGAAATAAGAGGATGAGAGGATATAGGTTGTCCATTGATGGGCTTAAGGGATGCTGCAATAGCACTCAAATGGACTCTTACTGAATTTGTCTTAAGTCCTGCATTGGAGAGATGCAGGAGATAGTCTAACAAAGAAGTTAAAGGTAGTGCTAGAGGGTCAAGACCCTTTTCAGCACACCAAATGGAAAATCTTTTCCACTTAAAAGCATAGGAACGCCTGGTGGAAGGTTTCCTGGAAGCATGGAGGATATCCTTCACCTGCTGAGAAAGATTCAAGTCTTGAAGGTCTAGGCTTTCAGTAACCAAGCTCTGAGGTGAAGGGACTTGGGGTTTGGGTGCCACAAAGTCCCTCCCTCCTGAGACAGAAGGTCTGGAGCAGCTCCCAAGTCCAGGGAGGGGGCTTGGGAGAGATGCAGAAGCAGAGGGTACCACACTTGGCGTGGCCAGCGTGGAGCTATGAGGATCATAGATCCTTGATCCCTCTGGAGTTTGAACAGAGTCTTGGGAATCAAGGGAAAGGGTGGAAAGGCATACAGGAAGCCCTGACCCCAATGAAGGAGGAAGGCATCCTTGGCCTGAACCCCCTGACACGGAATTCTGGAATAGAACCGGGGAGGTTTGGCATTCCACGGACTTGCAAAGAGGTCTATGTCCGGGGTTCCCCATTCTTGAAAGATTCTGAGTACCTGATCCATGTGCAGGGACCATTCGTGTGGAAGCAGAACTCGACTGAGTCTGTCTGCCCAAGAATTTTGGATTCCTGGGAGATATACTGGCAGGAGATGGATTTGATGATCTCTGGCGAAGGCCCACAATCTTAGAGCTTCGTTGCAAAGCGACAGAGAGTCAGTTCCTCCTTGCTTGTTTATATAAAACATAGCTACTTGATTGTCCGTATGGATGAGGACTGTCTTGTAGCTGAGGAGGGTATGGAAGACCTTGAGAGCTAGAAAAACTGCTCAAAGCTCCAAGTGGTTGATATGAAGAGAGGTCTCCTGAGGGGACCAAGTGCCTTGAGTGGAGAGGTCCTGTAAATGAGCTCCCCAACCTGTCTGGGAGGCATCTGTTGTGAGGGTTGCTTGGGGCAACAACTGTTGGAAGGGGGACCCCAGCAACAGATTTTGAGTGGACATCCACCATTGGAGAGACCAAAAGAGACGTTTGGAGGTTGCTATTTGGTCTGAGAGAGCTCCTGAAGCTTGAGTCCACTGGGTGGACAAAGTCCATTGAGCTGCTCTCATGTGTAGGCGAGCATAGGGTACCACATGTACTGTGGAAGCCATGTGGCCCAGCAGTTGTAGCATCTCCCTGGCAGTTAAGTGGCTCTTTGACTGAATCTGGGAGGCTAGCTGCACTAGACGTTGGCAACGGGCCTGAGGAAGGTAGGCCCTTGCAGTGGTGGTATCCAACCAGGCCCCTATGAATTCCAGGGACTGAGTAGGGATGAGCTGGGACTTTGGGAGGTTTACCACCAGTCCCAGATACTGCAGAATGCGCCTTGTGCGGTCCAGGGAAATCTGGGCCTCTGACTGAGATGGAGCTCGAATGAGCCAGTCGTCCAGGTATGGGAAGACAAATATTCCCAGAGTGCGTAGAAATGCAGCAACTACTGCCATGCATTTGGTGAACACTCTTGGGGCAGAGGCCAGACCGAAAGGAAGCACTCTGTATTGGTAATGTTTTCCTTGGAAAAGAAAACGCAGGAATCTTCTGTGAGATGGATGGATGAGAACATGTGTGTACGCATCCTTGAGATCTAGAGAACAAAACCAATCCTGACTTTGAAGGTATGGAAGGAGAGTGCCCAGAGAAAGCATCTTGAACTTCTCCCTGCATAGAAATTTGTTCAATTCTCTGAGATCTAGAATGGGTCTGTATCCCCCTGTCTTCTTTGGAATGAGAAAATAGGGGGAGTAGAACCCTGACCCTTGTTGAAGAAGAGGAACTTCTTCTATTGCCCCTTGGGCAAGAAGGGTAGTTATCTCCTGACCTAGAAGGTCGAGAAGAGATGTGAGAGAATTGAAGTGTCTCACCATGGTGTGGGGAGGAAGGTCTGAGAAATGAAGTTTGTAGCCCTCTCTTATGATGGAGAGGGTCCACTGCTCTGATGTGATTTGCTCCCATCTGGGAGCAAAATGAGCTAACCTTCCTGGAATGGTGAGAGGTTCTGGCTGTGTTAAAGCCAGAAAGGCTAAGTTTTCTAGCATCAAGTCAAAAACCCTGAGGGGGTTGGGACTGCTGGGTTACAGCAGCCCCTGTAGACTTAGGCCTGGCCTGCTTAGGTTGCTGACGCTTAGCGGTAAAGCGACCTGTAGAAGATTGTTGGCCAGAAGTGGAAGGAAACCTGCCCTTTTTGAAAAAAGACTTTTTAAAAGTCTTTTTCTTGGCAGGAATGGAGGTAGACCTTGAAAGTCTTTCCAGAGCAGAATTTTCTGCATCCATTTTAGTGGCTTTAATTTGCCACTCTCTGCCAAACAGATTTTCACCTGTACAGGGCAGATTTCCTAAACCATCTTGAACCCAGGGTTCTAAATCAGAAGCCTGGAGCCAAGCAATTCTGCGAGCAGCTATGGCAATGCCTGAGGCTCTACTGGCACCTTCAAAGGAGTCAAAGGCTGCCCTGTTTGAAAACTTGGAGATGTCTTGAGTATGCTTAAGCCACATGCGGAATTCTTCCCTTTTATCTTCTGGAATAAAAGGGAGGAAAGTGTGCAGCTTTTCTGCCACTTCTTTCAGAAACATACCCATATAAAGGCTATATGAGTTGATTCTGGCAATAAGCATACTAGCCTGGAAGATTTTCCTACCAAAAGCATCCAAGGTCCTGCATTCTCTTCCTGGAGGAGCAGAAGAGTGTCTCTTTGTACTCTTTATCCTCTTCATAGCTGACTGCACCACAATGGAATGGTGAGGAAGCTGAGTTTTTTGGAACCCAGGACAAGGAGGGACACGATACATAGTGTCCAACCTGCGAGAATGAGGAGAGAGAGTGAGAGGAGTCTCCCATAAATCAATCATGTGTTCATGAAGAATCTCATGAATTGGTAAGATGACTGCCTCTTTAGGAGCCTTAGAGTATCCTAAAATATCTAATTTTTTTGCTCTAGGCTCTGATTCAGAGGTTACTGAAATAGAGAGTCCTTTAGCTACTTCTCTTATGAAGTCTTGAAAGGACAAGTCCTCTGGAGGAGACATTCTTCGTTTTGGAGAAGAAGGCTCCTCAGGAAGGGCTATGGAAACCTCAGGAGACTCATCTGATGTATCAGAATCATCAGAGGAATCGAAGTATCGCCTGTCAGGGTGCTCTTCTAACGCTCGATACGCGTATCGAGCGGTATCGACATCGGGCGTCCCGGGTACCGGATCGGTACCGAGAAGTAGCCCTGGACAAGGAACCACAGCAGTCAGTATCCTGGTCGATGTCGATGCAGTCGGTACCGGCATCGGTGCTGGTGCCGGTACTGGAGCCGATACCGACAACAGAGCTCGTTGCGGTATCATCGGCATCGCAGCTTGAATGAAAGACTGTATAGCCTGCTGCATGGACAGAACATTCTGATCCATCGACGCCATGAAAGCCTGGAAGTCGGTACCGGGAGAAGATGCCGGTACCCCAGAGCAATCTAACAGGTGATCGGTCGAGGCCGTGCCATCGATGTCAACCTGTAACCTGTGATAAGGAAGCTTATCATAGCTCAGGTAGGAGCTATAGAAAAGATGATGTGACTCTGAACAAGCAACCTGTCAGTTCTGGTAGAAGTAAGAAAACAGAGTTTTCACACAAAAGACTACCAGTCCCAGAATGCACCAGGTTTCCAGCAGCCATGAGGGAGGCTGGAGTGAGAAAACGTGTGTGCAATCAAGAGAGCTATGAGGTAATCCCTAAGCACTCATCTCAAAGGGCAGGGCCTGATTCAACACAGCTGCACTGTGTTAGGGAGGAGCACACATTAGAACAGAATAAGAATAGAGCTTATTCTTCAAATAACAGCTACAGAGGGAGATACAGCAACAGCTTCAAGCTCAAGCACCAACATCATCTCGAGAAGCAGAAGCCAAGCCAAGCGGATAGAGAGAGAAGGAAACTCTCTGGAAGGAAGAGAAGAAAGGCCATTAGAAGGTCTGGGAGATTCCAAAGCAGTACCTATACTGGGAGGTATTCCAAATGCCAGCAGAGTCCATTGGACTGGAGTCAGCCAGAGGAATGGAATGGCAGAGATAGGAATCACCAGTGGCTACCTGGAAGAGAGAAGACTGCACGTGGAAAGGACTTTCAGACCTATGCCAGAAGGTATGTGAGGAAAGATCCAGTGTCCAGGGATCAAGATTGGAAGGCTGGACATCAGAACTGGATTACATACTGGCCAGGCTATTCAGAGAGGAATTATGATAGCAGGAGAGGCTCAGGTATGAACACTGATCCAGACCCTATCTATAATAGTGAATGGCAGCAAGGGAATAAGCATTCTCATGATAGTGCCTTATTGAAAGACTCGTCTGTGCCAATGTATGATAGTGACCCTATGCTGATTGATGAAGGGGGAGATACAGCAGATGAAACTATTAATTACATGGACTGTTCTCTATCTAAATGCTATTGCTAGCTTTCTGTGAGCAAACACATCAGCCATCACAAAGAAACCTAACTTTGTTCTTTATTTCCACTGCAAACAGCTCTTAAAGCAGGATTTGGGTTCACACAGTAGCAGCCAGCCAGCTAAAGGGTTTCAGCTCGTCAATTGATAGTAATTAAAGCTGCACCTGATTGTGTGTGTGAGCAAGGGAGAATCACTGCTGGGATCTGCGTGGAAAAATAAGCAGAAGTTAACCTAACAAGCAAAGTTTATTCGCTTCTTTGTGCCTTTTTATTTGGTAATTATTTGCTAAGAAAACATTAGCTAATTGCCTGACAAGCTGAAGGTTGTTTTCTGATTTGCTTTGTGACTTTATGTTATCCATTTAAACACTGCAAGCAAGTAACCTCATTTATATTGCTACCAAGCATATTTGTGCTGGGTGAATTAAACCCCATCAATAAAAGAAGTATTTTATTGGCCTTACCACTGGTATCACAACTCAATTATTGTCTTCAGCTGTGTTTGGGAGTGAAAGAACTACATTACCCACAATACCTTGCAAGAATCATATGAATATATGCATCGTCAAGATTGTGTAAGTTCTCACCCTAGGCAGCCGTCTGACAAACCCCATAGGAGGAGCTTTGGAAGCCGGAGATTCCCGCCGTGATTGTTTGGCTGGTGCAGGATCCTCGAGGGCAAGCCCGGAGGCATCTCAATGCTTAGAGGGAGATCTACCCTTCGAGGACCTGCTAGGTTTATGTTTGGTTACCTGAGATCCTTCAGGAGAAGAAGACCTGGAAGATGTCGATGCTACTGCCAGTGCCTCAGCGGGAAACAGCACATTGGAGCTTAGCTGCTCGGTTCTGTAACCCCCGTTTAGACATTAGGGAGCAGGACGGACAATCCGGAATGGAGTGTTCAGGACCCAAACATTTAAGACACCATTCATGGGTATCTGTAACAGAAATAATACTGCTACACTTAGTGCATTTTTTGAACCCGGAGGTTGGTTTTTCCTTGTGGAAAATTTTCTTGTGGGCCCTGAGGCCTTAAGAAGAATAATACACCAAGTGAGGAAAAATATCGATATTTTTTTTTTTTAAAGAAAGAAAGAAAAGACCGGCGGTACCGGTCTGGAGTCGGGGAAGGCAGACACGCGACCAAAGAAACAAAATAAAATAAAGAACTTCTTCAGCGGTGACAGGGCTCGACCTGCTGGCTCCGCGGCAAAGAAGAACTGAGGAGAGTTGGTTAGGAAAGGCGGGAAGGCAGCGCGCAGGTGCTGTGGGATGCTCCCAAAAGCTTTCCTTTTTGGGAAGCTGGGGAGCGTTCCCGCGCAGGCTCCATCGGTACCGACGTACCCATATGTGAAGACTCATTCCTGCTTGTTCCTGGAGATCACGTGGGACTGCTGGTCTGCCTCGCCGCGGGCCTAATCAATGCGCCCACTCTATGATCAGCTGACCACAGTCCGTTCCCAGTGGGAGGTTTAGCGGAAGGACAGTCTCCAGAAAACCTCACAGTTCAGTATCCAAGATGGATTCAGGGAGGCCCACTATGTGGAGGTTCTTTTGGCGTCCTCTATTTTCCATGTCATCCACCTTCTCAGCCTGCTTGGCCGCAGTGTCCTTAAGGGTCGAAAGCTCTCTAACAAAGTTTTGCACAGAATCCTCAGTGTATCCAAGGCGACGCTCAGCATCCTGTAGCCGACCTCCCAAGCCCTCAAGCGATCTGGTGACCACACCCAGCTTAGAGTCCATGGCGTCAAATCTACCTGCTAAGGCACTAATGACTGCTGCAGTCATGTCCTCAGTTAGCACAGCCGATGCTGGAGAGGAGGGGGCCGGACGGGGCCTTCTTGCACTCTTCTAGCGGATTTCATCGCCCGCCGTACAGCAAACTCCTGTTTAAGACGCCAGACTCTGTCCTGCGTGTTCATCTGTGGCCAGGGAGGGGTTTCACCAGCAATGCCAGACTCAAAGGGTGTGAATCAGGAAGGGGAGCTCCAGAGAGCTAACACCATACTCCCACTCGCTCTCAGTATATCACGTAACCCTCCCCAAATCATTTGTAAGTATGTTAAAAAGCATTATTCCTGGCATAGATCCCTGAGGTCTCCACTATTTTTTTAGTTTGTCAGTTTTCCCCCTTACATCTTGTGGGTTCACTGAGATTTGTTTCAGTTCCTCCAAATCGTCACCATTAAATAACACTTCTGACTTGGGTAGCTTCCTTGCATCTTCCTCAGTAACAAAGCAAAGAATTCATTTAATCTCACTGCTATGGCCCCTTTTACCTCTTGATCATTTAATGATTCATTCATCTACCTCACAGGATTCTTGCTTGGAATGTACCTGTAAAAGGTTTTATTAGGAGTTTTTGCCTCTATGCCAAGCTTCTTTTTAAATTCTCTTTTTTTCCTTCCTTCTCAGTGCTTTGCATCTAACTTGTCTATGCTTATGCCGTTTCCTGTTTGCTTCATTTGGATCCTTTTTCCATTATTTGAAAGGTGTCCTTTTGGCTGCAATTTTGTTTGGTTTTGTTTATTCAGTCTCTTGATATACCAACTTTTGATCAAATACATCCAAGCAGTTGCCATAAAAGTACAAGGCAAAAAAAAAAATAATAAGGAGCGGAAAGGAGTGAACAGTGACCAGTATAGCAGTCTCTGATGGAGACAGGGAAATCCAACACCTCAGGGTGTTGGGCCCATGCTCTCCAGCTCGGCAGCCCCCCAGAAGCAACGGAATCGCGGGAGGTGAGTCCCCGCCGCCCGATCCCAGCCCTGGCAAACCCTGCCAAGGGTCGGGTGGTGGGAAAACTGGTCTGGTGGGTTGTCTGGTCATCGGCGCTCCTGCTGGATGTCCTGGTGCCATGGCATTGGGATGCCACAGCACCAGCACACCAGCAGGAGCAGAGGGAAACCTGTCTGTTTTGCTGCCTGGATGTCTCCTGTGACTGCTGCAGGGGCATGCCGAGCTGTCTCAGTGCCTGATCCTGCTACCGTGGGAGCAGAATAGGGTACAGTCCGGTCCATCCAGTGCTTGGCCATCCAGACACCCAGATGTGCCCCTTATGGCATCAGGCTCTTGGTGAATTCAAAGCGAATCACAGTGGCTGAAGGGAGAATTAGCTGGTTAACATATTATATTATGAGCAAAGTGGATGAGTGGAGCACAGAGGGATCAGGAGTTGTTGTAAATAGAGGGATCCTGGAATAAAAAACTTTATAAACCAGCAGGAGAATCTGCATATGGAAAATAATTGGAAGCCAATGGAGGATGGTAAACAGCAGAATGACCGGGGCCGTACCGAGACTGAAATGTGCCCTTGCGACTTGCACATTGGGCGCGCGCCCCCCTCCCGCACCTCCATTTAGACACTTTATGGGGGTGCGGGAGGGGGGGCGCACGCCCGATCTGCAAGTTGCTGGCATGCTAAGCAGGTTGCCCCCATTCTGTGCCTTTTTTAGAAGCATAAAAGTCATTTAAATTTTACTTTGAGCAGGAATGCTCTTCTTCTTATATATGGATTCTCAGTGTTTATCCCATTTATTTATTTATTTGTTTGTTTTTATATACCACGCTATTTCGGATCAATGCGGTTTACATATAACATATGAACATGGTTTACATATAACACATGAACAATTAACAATTAAAACCCATGCCTTTTTGAATTCAGTCACAGGTATTGTCCCCACTACCTCCACCAGGCATTCCAGGCATCCACCACCCTTTCCATTAAAAGTACTACCTGGTACTTTAGGTTTATCTCCTTGTAGCTTTATTTTACCTCATTTTATAGCTTCTCTATCTTTGAAAAAGGTTAGTTTATTCATTATTACCTTTCAAGTATTAAAGGTCTGTATCATATCTCCCCAATCCCTCCTTTCCTCTAGGCTATACTTATTCAGCCCTAGCACTCGCCAAACAAGGCTATCATGTCCACCTGACTAACTCTCTTGCCTCTGATCCTTGCCGTCTCTTTACAACTCTCAACTCTGTCCTCAAGCTGCCTCTGCCTCTGACCCTTCATCTCTTTCTGCCCAAACTTTGAAGTTCCATCCCCTTCCCCCTCTTCACTCCCAACTCCTCCCCTCAACCTCTGTCAACCTTGCTTCCTTTTCTAAGATCTCTGAAGAGGAAACCACACATCTTCTTTCCTCCTACAAACTCACTACCTGCTCCTCTGATCCTATTTTCACCCATTTCCTAATCACCATCTCCTCCACTGCCATCCCTTCCATCTCTCATATTCTCAACCTATCGCTTTCCACTGCAGCTCTTCCTGCAGCCTTCAAGCATGCTGTGGTTATAACTCTCCTCAAGAAACCCTCACTAGACCCTACCTGTCCTTCTAATTATTGACCCATCTCCCCCCTCCCTTTCATTTCTAAACTATTTGAACATGCAGTTCACCACCATTGCCTTTACTTTCTCTCCTCTCAAGCTCTTCTGAATCCATTGCAATCTGGCTTTCGTCCTTTACATTCTACTGAAACAGCTCTTGCCAAGTCTTCAGCAACCTGTTCCTGGCAAAATCCAAGGGCCTTTACTCAATCCTCATCCTTCTTGACCTTTCTGCTGCTTTTGACACTGTTGACCACATTCTTCTCGATACATTGTCCTTGAATGGTTTAAGGGCTCTGTGATATTCTGGTTCTCTTCTTATCTGTCCCACCAAACTTTTAGTGTTTGTTCTGGTGTATCCTCCTCTACTGCTATCCCACTTACAGTTTGTGTACCCCAAGGGTCTGTCTTGGGTTCACTCCTCTTATCTCTCTATACCAAATCCCTTGTTGGACACATTTCCTCCCAGATCTACCTTTGTACACCTGAAATCTTTCCAGCAATCCATGCCCGAATATCTGCCTGCCTATCTGACATTGCTTCCTGGATGTCTCACTGCCATTTGAAATTGAACATTGCCAAAACTGAGCTTCTTATCTTTCCCCCTAAACCCACCTCCCCTTTTCCTCCTTTCTCTATCTCTGTGGATAATGCTCTACTCCTCCCTGTTTCCTCAACTTGCAACCTTGGAGTCATCTTTGACTCCTTCCTATCCTTCTCCACACACATCTAACTGATAGCTAAAACTTGTCATTTCTTTCTCTATAACCACCAAAATTCAACCTTTCCTTTCTGAACACACCACTAAGATACTTATCCACTCTTTAGTCACCTCCGTCTAGACGTATTGCAGCCTTCTACTTGCTGGACTCCCTCTGAATCATCTCTCTCCCTTCAATCTGTTCAAAAATCAGCTGGGTAACTAATCTTCCTCCAGCTTTGACATGCTCATGCCACCCCTCTTCTCAAGTTGCTTCATTGGCTCCCTATCCATTTCTGTATGCAGTCCAAACTTTTCTCACTGACCTATAAGTGCATTCGTTCTACTGCTCCTTGCTACCTTTCCTTTCTTATCACTTCCTACACTCTTCCTCGGGAACTCCAGTCTTCTGGCAGATTGCTTCCATCTGTGCTCTTCTCCTCTACTGCCAGCTCCAGACTTCGATCCGTCCACCTTGATGCTCCTTATACCTGGAACAAACTACTTGAGCCTGTACATCAGGCTTCGTTTCTGTCCCTTTTCAAATCCAGGCTGAAAACTCACCTCTTTGAGGCCATTTTGGATCTTGGCCTGTGTAGTCTCCTGCTCTTCAACTATGTGTTTCCATACCATTCCCTGGACATATCCTTGTCCGTAGCTGTTGTCTGTTTTGACTAGATTGTAAATTCTGATGAGCAGGGCCACCTTTTACATGTGTCTGTACAGTGCTGTGGATGCCTTGTAGCGCTTTTCAAATGATCAATAGTAGTAGTAGTAGTAGTAGTAATATTCAAGTTAGAACATAAGAACATAAGATATGCCATATTGGGTCAGACCATCAATCCCAGCATATGTTAAGATATGTTTCCAGAAGTATGCATGAGTGTATGTGGAGTTTCCAACAGTGTCCAATCCAGGACACAAGTACCTAGCAGGTTCCCAAAAAGACACACAGGTTCCCCCAAGCTTGTATTAGGCCAAGCAGTGGATTTCCCAGATCCTCTTTAATAATGGTTTATGTATCTTTCCTCCAGGAACCTTTCCAAACCTTTTTTAAACCCAGCTATACTAACAGTTTTTACTGCATCCATTGATAACGAATTCCAGAGAGTGATTATGTGTTAAGTGAAAAAATACTTTCTCTTATTAGTCTTAAACGGGTTACAGTGTAGTTTTATCACATGTCCCCTAGTCTTTCTATATTTTGATGGCATAAACAATCGATCTATGTTTACCCATTCCATTCCACTCCATTCATTAATTTATAGACCTCTATCATATTTCCCCTCAGCCATCTCTTTTTGAGAATGAAGAGCCCTAACCTTTTAAGCCTCTCCTCATAGGGGTAGCCTTCCATTCCCTTTACCATTTTGGTGTCTCTTCTCTGTACTTTTTCTAATTCCACTATACTCGTATCCTTTTTAAGATACAGAAACCAGAATTGCACACAATATTCAAGGTGCGGTCGCACCATGGAATGATACAGAGGCATTAACAGGCTGATGCAGAAGGCTAGCAAGGGCTTTATGAACCCTAATGCCACATTTAAGCACACTTTATGATCCTTTAAATTCAGAAAATAGATGTAAGCGCCGATGGAAAACTAGCGTCCAACTAACGCCACGCATATTTAAATGTATCTAAATGAACTTTTAATTATTTAAATGCATTTTAATTAACTGGTCTGGTATACAAATCATAGCTACACCGATGCAGAGACAGGTGTAGAGGATTTCGCAACCAGCCATAGTGCCAAAAGTTTTACTGCAGGGCCTGAGTAGACGTTAACCTCTAACGTGTGCACCCGACAGTATTTTGATGGCAGCAGGTGCTTTCCCTGATACCTAGATCATCTTCTCCTCAGATGATCAGGCATTGGGAAAAGCCCCTGATGCCATCAAAACACTGTCGGGGGCTGGTGCCTGACAGAAAGTAAGTATCTGGTGATCTAGTGACCCCTGTACCCCCCACCCTAACCCAAAGTAAAATAAAATAAAAGTCAAAACCTGGTGGTCTAGCGGCCCTTGAAACTCCCACTCCCAACTCAAAGCAAAATTTAAATTAGCTGGTATTCTAGCAACTCCAAAATTCAACCCCCCCCCCCCCGTACCTTAAAATAGGCAGGAGCACTGCCTACGCACCTCCACACTTGTCTTGGGATGTGCCGGTTGAGGTCAGACTACCATATAAGGTATTTTAAGGTGCAGGGGTGGGGGGTGGATTTTGGGGACACTAGACCACCAGGTAATTTTATTCATTTATTTGTGAGATTTTTATACCACCATTTCGGGTAATCATAGCAGTTTACATAAAGAACAACTGGTACATTGAACATTTTAACAATAGAACAGGTGCAGGGACACAAATGATCACTGACTTTACAAGATTCTGAATAATTGATCTTATTTACAATTCAGATGAACCAGGAAGTCATATTCATCATAATAGAGAATGTTCCAGAGTGGATGAGAGAAAATGTGTTATCTACAGTGATGGGGATGGCTGATTTGATAGTAGGTGAATGAGTGGGAATTGATTAGGATGCATCATGTAAGATGTGCTATGTTGGATCAACCTCTGAGGTTAGTTCATTTTGTCCAAAGTGTTCGATGAATAGCAAAGTTTTGATCTGGGTACGGAAGGTGGATAGCTCTGTAATGTTTCTGAGTCTTTCTGGCAGGGAGTTCCAGAGCAATGGAGACACGTACTCGAATGCTCTGTTGCTAGTATATTGTTTAGTCTTTGGGTAGTCAGACGGGGTTGAAAAAGTGTTATTCATTTGACTTCTTTGGCGGTCACTGGGTGCATCATTAATTAAGTGAGATGCTATCTTTCTAATGATTTTGAATGAAGTCATTATTAACTTGTATTTCATTTGGCTCTAGATAGGTAATCAATGGAGAGCATGAAGTATAGGTGTTATATGATCAATTCGGCATGAGTTGTGGATAATTCGTGCAGCCATATGTTGTGCCATTAAAAGGGGGTGAAGAGATTGTTTTGGTAGGCCATGTAGCAGAGTATTACAATAGTCACTATGTTGGATTACCATTGCTTGCATCAGAGTTCTGAAATCAGTCAAGTGTAGTAGGGGTTTCATATGTTGTAGGAGTCAGATTTTATTAAATATTGTCCTTGTTGTACTTTTAATATGAGTTTTGAAAGAGAAATGTTTGAATGCGACACCTAGGTATTTTACCTCTTCCTTGACTTCCAGATTGATTTCATTGATAGATATATTGTGAAGTGGGGTATATTTTTGGTTTCTGGTGACTATTAAAACTTTAATCTTTTTGTAGTTAATGGTCAGACCATAGTTTTTGAGCCAAGTTGCTAATTCTTTGAAGTATGAAGTTATAGGTTCAAAGTTAGGTATGTTTACATTGAAGGACATATAGAGCATTATGTCATCTACATAGATAGCATAATCAATATTCAATTTAATTTTACTTGGGGGTGGGAGGTTCAAAGGGCCATTAGACCATCTTATAATTTTAATTTACTTGGGGTTGGGGGATGGGGTTTCAAGGGCTGCTAGACCACCAGGTAATTATTTTTTGTTGGGGCACTGGCATCATCAGTGTTTTGATGGCATTGAGGGCTTTTCCCGATGCTGCTGTCATCCCTGGTGCCATCAAAATACTGTTCATGTGGGGGGGGGGGGGGGAGGAATGGGCCGCTAGGCCACCAGGGATTGTTTTTTGTCAGGTACGGCCCCCAACAGTATTTTGATGGCAGGGGCTTTTCCGATGTTGCAATCGTCCCCGATGCCATCAAAATACTCTTATGCAGTGCCTGGAGAGCAAGCCAGACTAGCGCAGGCTTCTTGTGCGCATGTGTTTGTCTTGCTCTCCCACTTTAACGCTGCAGTGGCTCATTTGCATGTGCACGGTTAAAGTGGTTGTCATTTGCATGCCCTATCCTTCCTGCATCGCACGTTAAAATGTGTGCATTGTCAGGAACATAAAAAATCGCTTCAGCACGGGTCTAGCGCTAGCTTTCTGCTTTGGCCTGTATATCCTTTGTTTTATTCTCTGTTCCTTTCCTTATGATTTGCAGCATTCTATTTGCCTTCTTGGCCGCTGCTACATACTGGGATTCATGATGATGCCTAAATCTTTTCCCTGAGTAGTGGTTCCTAATGTGGAACCTTGCATTGCGTAACCATACTTTGGGTTGTTCTTTCCTAGGTGCATAACTGCACTTGTCCACATTCAATTTCATCTGCCATTTGGATGCTCAGTCTTCCACTTTATCAAGGTCCTCTTGCAATTTTTCACAATCCTCTTGGGTTTTAACAACTTTGAATAATTTTGTGTCATCTGCAGATTTGATTACCTCACTCATTATTCCCATTTCCAGGTCATTTACGAATATGTTAAAAAGCAGCGGACCCAGCACAGATCCCTGGGGTACTCCACTATTAACCTTTCTCCATTGGGAAAATTGGCCATTTAGCCCTACCCTCTGCTTTCTATCTTTTAACCAGTTCCTGATCCACAGTAGTACACTGCCTCCTATCCCATGACTTTTTAATTTTGCCAAGAGTCCTCATGAGGGACTTTGTCAAAGGTTTTTTGAAAATCGAGATACACTATATTGACCAGCTCACCTTTGTCAACCTGTTTATTCACACCTTCAAAAAAATATATAACAGATTAGACATCCAGAGAGGTATGCTGTCTGCTAGGTGCCATCAATCAATCAATTTCTAATCCAGTTCACCACTTTTGGTCTTAATTTCAAGCTGCTCAGTTAGTTCATGAGCCTCCCATGAGGAACAGTATCAAAGGCTTTGCTGAAATCCAAGTAGAGCACATTCAACACATACCCCTGATCCAGATCTCTGGTTATCCAGTCAAAAAAATCAATCAGATTCATCTGGCTTGTTGCCTTAAATCCTGCAATCCATTGGACTGCAGAAAGTTCACTATCTTTTCCTTCAGCAGCATCTCCATTACTTTTCAAAACAATGAGGTAAGGTTTGCAGACCAGTAGCTTCCCTCCTCTTCTCTGTTACCACTTCCGTAAAGAGGCATCACATCTGCCCTTCTCTAATTTCATGGAACCTCTCCTGTCTTTAAGGATCTATTGAACACATCCATAGAAGGAGCAACTAGAACTTCTTTGACCTCCTTCTGCATCCCATCCAGTCCCATGGTTTTGCCCAACTTTTATTTCAAATTGCTCAAAGTTTCTGCCATGAATGGTGTGCTATCTACTCTATTCCCATATGTATATTTCAAGCAATTGCGGTTCTTCTCCAGGATTTTCTTCCAAGAGGATCGAACGAAATTATTTGTTTAGCATTTCTGCTTTATCTTTATTGATAAAACTCAGCAGCCTGGGTTATTTTTGGTCTTTGTAAATACGATCCAGTTTCAAGACTGTTAGAACAGTTACATTGGCTCCCTGTCAAGCAGAGATGTATATTTAAACTTTTAGTGCTGACATTTAAGGCCCTTTGGGGCTTGAGGTCTTGGTATCTTCAAGAATTATTGCAGTGGTACGTGCTCAGATGGGCTTTGTGCTCAGATGCTGCAGGTTCCAGGGCCAAGTTAGATTTGATGACAACAATGGCGCACACGTTTATTTTCGGTGGCTGTTCTGATGTTATAGAACTCCCTTCCAGTAGCTTTATTTATTTATTTTATTTAACAAGCTTTTATATACCGCCCCTTCCTGAGATCAAGGGCAGTTTACATGAAACATCATAGCAAATTTTACATTAAACTTTGAAGCTATGTACATTTAACTTGTTATAACTACATATAATAAACTGTGTTAAGTATGGTTGAAAACATTTGTATCATGAGGTTTGCTGTATCATTATTTTATGAATATTGAATTGCCACATGGTGTTGCTTTATAGTGCTTTATATATCTTGGGATTTAGGGACATTGTTTGAATCGCCATAATGTTAAATGAAAAGAAATGTCTTTACATCCTTACGGAACTGCAGGAGGTCTTTTGTCGCTCTTAAGTCATTGGGGAGTGAGTTCCACAATATTGGGGCAATGTAAGAGAAGGCTCTGGAGCTGGTGCATTAGTTTGTGTTGCAGATGTGGGAGGGAATTTTATAGGTGTTTTGGGAACAATTTCTTCCTTCTCGTCTCTCTGGGCCAGTCCAGGAACAGGAGGGTTGTCAACCTTCTCCAGCAGCTGAGGACTGAATTCAGACGTTTTGCTGATCTGGTAGCTGGCACCCCCTGCTGGCCACCTCAGTCTTTCAGTCCTCAGCAGCTGGAAGGGACAGAATCCTGGCTGGCTCCCGAGGAAATATTTAAAGTTTGAATTTGGCAAGGTGTTCCTTTTTTTATTTTGGGTGCTGCAGTGGCAAAGAGGTTTGAGCCCTAGCAGGGTTTGCCTCCGCAAAATATTCAGCTGGTTTAGCTGTTTACTTTGTACATTCAAGGAGCAGGGAGGCAGAGCCTGCCTCAGACAGCAGCTTCGTTTGCCGGGGGGAAAGCACAGCGAGGTACTGGGAGCCCCAGCGACCATCCTGACACCCCCGGAGTTAAGTTTTTCTCTCCCGCTAGCAGCGGGGTGAGTAACTTACAAGAAAGGAGCAGATTATAATTGACAAGGTTTGTGGAAACGTCTGTTTGCTCTGCCGGTAGCTTTTCGTGAGGTTCGCAACGGCTTTGAGCTCCGTGCTGGCTTTCGCGTGGTAGCTGGTTCCCAGGTAGGTTTTTAGCCACGGTTTTGCTGTAGCGGTGTTTTTTCTTTACGTTGCTTGTCTCGGGGGGGGGGGGGGGGTTCGTGTTGGCGATCTTGCTGAAGCGAGTATGGAGAGCAAGGCAGATTCGGGCAGTTCTTTAGGAGGCCCTCATAACGCCTCAGATTTGGCGGGAACGGCGGCCATGACAGCTTCAGCTCTGGTTTTGGGGTCTGTCCAGGAAAAGCCTGCCAAAAAGAAAACAAAGTCTAAGAAACCAGTGCAGGTGGAAGAAGCTCTTCCTCAGTCCCTGCCTGAAGTACAAAAGAGCTTAGAATCTGTTTTTTTCTGCGGATTTTATTTTAGCATTGCACCAGGCTTACTGTTTGAAGTGGCAGCAATCTCAGGATAAGGTGGCTGCTCCTTTGACCGGGCAAAGCTCTGGAATTCAGCCTTCCCTGTTGGATCCCGGAGAGGGTCCTTCTCAGTTGGCCCACGGAGCAGAGTTGAGCGCCGATAGCACCGGTCAGCACATCTCAGGGCTCCAGGGAGTCGAGGAAGGAGAAATCCTGTCAGATTCCGGTATGGAGTGGGCTACGGTTTTGGATGAGAGTGATCTTTGTGCCAGCGAAGATCCTAATATGTTCAGGGTTTTTAGAAAGGAGGAGTTGGGAGCGCTTATCGCTCAGACATTGTCTGCCTTAAATATTGCTTTGCCAACTGCTCAGACTGAGCCCTTAGAAGATCCCCTTCTTCAGAGGTTTAAGGTGGAACAGCGGTGTTTTCCGGTGCATAGGGTCATGAAACAGATGGTAAAATCTGAATGGGAATGCCCGGAGACTACTTTGTGTGGAGCAAAGGCTATCGGCCGCTTGTACCCTTTGCCTCAGGAGGAACAGGAGTTATTAAAGATGCTTAAGGTGGATGCTTTGGTTTCAGCGGTAACCAAGAAAACGACTATTCCTGTCGAGGGCAGTGCGGCCTTGAAGGATTTGCAAGATAGGAAATTGGAGGCCTTGTTGAAACAAACCTTCGAGTCTTGTGTTCTCTCGCTACGAGCGGCTATCTGTGGAGCGTATGTCTCCCGAGCCTCTATTCGGTGGATCCAAGGAGGGGCTCACTCCCAAAGGGAGGAGGACGAAGGGGCAAAGCTGGAATCAGCAGCGGCTTATTTAGCGGATTCATTTTATGATTTAGTTAGAATTTCAGCAAAGTCCATGGCTACAGTGATTGCGGCCAGAAGATTTCTCTGGTTGAGGAATTGGGCGGCAGATGCCTCTTCCAAAGCCCGCCTAAGTAAGCTTCCATACAAGGGCACCCTGCTTTTTGGGTTGGCCTTGGAAAAGATTGTTAAAGATCTCTGGGATTCCAAGGGCGGTCGACTCCCTGAGGACCGCCCGAAAACTCAGAAGCCTATCAATTTGCACAGGGGTCCCTCTCGCGATTTTTGCAGATTTAGGGGGTCCCGTTTCACTCCGTATCAGAGAGGTCATTTTGGGGCCAGAGCTCAGTCCTTTCAGGGAGCTCGAGGATTCGGTAGAGGTTATTTCGGGGCCCAGCTCAATACCCCTAAAAAGTCACAATGAAATGAGGTTGGTCCAGGCGGAGTACCCGGTGGGGGGCGGCTTCACAGCTTCCTTTCGTCCTGGACCACCATTACGTCTGACCAATGAGTCCTAGAAATTATTCGAGAGGGGTATTCCCTCGAATTCGCTCGTCCGTTGTCAGAAGCTTTCGTGGTGTCTCCATGTGGTTCGGTGGAAAAGCAAGCAGCGGTGTCCGAGAGGCTTCGGCGGCTGGTACGTCTGCAGGCGGTTGTTCCGGTTCTTCCGGATCAATTAGGGTTAGGTCGGTACTAGATTTATTTTGTAGTTTCCAAGAAAGAGGGCTCTTTTCGGCCTATTTTGGATCTCAAGCACGTAAACCGGTGCTTGAGGGTTCCGCATTTCCGCATGGAGACGCTTCGTTCGGTCATAAGCTCAGTGCAACCGGGGGAAGTGTTAACTGCCATAGACCTCACGGAGGCCTATCTTCACATTCCCATCAGACCAGAGCATCAAAAGTTCCTGCGTTTTGCGGTGCACATGGGTCACTTTCAGTTCCGAGCCTTACCGTTTGGGTTGGCCACGGCGCCCCGAACCTTCACAAAGGTGATGATAGTGGTGGAGCGGCCTTGAGAAAACAGGGGATCCTTGTGCATCCGTACCTCGATGACTGGCTGATTCGGGCGCCATCCGTCTCGGAATCTCGGGTGGCGACGGTGCGAGTGGTGAGCCTTCTGGAGCAGCTTGGTTGGGTAATCAATCAATCCAAGAGTCAGCTGCAGCCGGTAACCCGCCTTCAGTACTTGGGGGGCGATTTTCGATACAGAGATAGGTGCGGTCTTTCTACCCAAATGCAGGGTACAGAAGATTTTAAAACAGGTAACAGAGTTCTTGAGGTTGAAAGCGCCAACAGCGTGGCGATATTTGCAGCTCCTCGGCTCCATGGCGGTAGCCTTAGATCTGGTTCCGTGGGCAAGAGCCCATATGCGTCCGTTGCAACAGGCGTTGCTGTCAAGGTGGTCACCTCAGGATCATCCGTTGGATCGAAAATTGCCCAGGTTACAGAATGTAGGCGACAGTCTGCAGTGGTGGTTGGATCCCAGCCATCTTCGAGCGGGAATGCACTTACGTCAGCCGGACTGGGTGCTAGTCACTACCGATGCCAGTCTTTTGGGCTGGGGCGCCCACTGTCAGGCGTGCATAGCTCAAGGTTGTTGACCGTCGGAGATGAAAGACTGTTCCATAAATTTTTTAGAACTCAGGGCGGTCTCTCTAGCTCTTCAGGAATTTCTTCATTTAGTGGAGAACAAAGCCGTAAGGGTGTTCTCCGACAACGCGGCGACAGTGTCTTATATCAATCGGCAGGGGGGAACAGGAAGCGAGTTTTGTTGGAGGAGAGTCAGCGGTTGATGTCCTGGGCGGAGGCCCATCTGCAAGGCCTTTCAGCAGCACATGTGGCAGGACAAGACAATGTACAAGCAGATTATCTCAGCCGTCATGTGATGGATCCCGGAGAGTGGGAAATGAACTCCACGGTGTTTCACGACCTGACCCGAAGGTGGGGTCAGCCGGTGATGGATCTGATGGCGTCCTTCGGCAATGCCAAAGCACATCGGCTCTTCAGCAGATGCAGGGAACGTATGTCGGAGGGGCTCGACGGTCTAGCACAGCCGTGGCCAGCCCGGGGGCTCCTTTATGTCTTTCCACCATGGTCAATGATAGGAAGAGTCGTTCGGAGAGTGGCGAGTCACCGCGGTCGCGTGATTCTCATTGCACCAGACTGGCCCTGGAGAGCGTGGTATGCAGATTTAGTTCGTCTTCTCATAGACAATCCCTGGAAGCTTCCCCCTCGAACGGACCTCTTGGTTCAGGGGTCCCTGAGCATGCCCAATGTGGATCGCTTCTCGCTTACGGCTTTGGCTCTTGAAAGGGAAAGGTTGACACGTAGAGGGTATTCGGCGGCTGTCGTGGCCACTCTGTTGAAGGCCAGGAGGCGGTCTACGTCCCTAGCTTATGTTCGCGTTTGGCGTATTTTTGAGAGCTGGTGCAAGGAGCGGAGCATCCGAACGCGCGACACCTGGGTGCCGCAGGTATTGTCTTTTCTTCAGGAGGGGCTGGATAAAAGTTTGGCCCTCAGCACCATCAAGGTGCACTTGGCAGCGATTTCCTGTTTTCGAGGGAGTTTGCAGGGAGCTCGTCTATCTGCCCATCCAGATATTCTTCGGTTTCTGAGAGCGGTAAAGAACATTCGACCCCCTGTTCGGTCTGTGGTCCCCCCTTGGGATTTGAATCTCGTCCTTGAGGCTTTGGGAAAGCCTCCCTTTGAGCAAGCCTCCCTTTGAGCCGGCCAAGGACATATTGCTCAGGGAGTTTTCCTGGAAGGTGGCCTTCCTGGTGGCTTTGTGTTCGGCAAGAAGGATTTCGGATCTCCAAGCTCTCTCGTGTAAAGCTCCGTATATTCAGTTTTCGGAGGAAAAGGTGGTGTTGCGCACAGTTCCTTCTTTTCTCCCTAAGGTGGTGTCCAAATTTTATGCACCAAACTATTTCCCTTCCGACCTTTCGGAAACATGACGGTCTTCCCATTGACGATGTGTTAAAGAAATTGGATTTAGGGAGGCTGTTCAAGAGGTACCTTAGGAGGACCAAACCGTTTCGTAAAATGGACAAGCTGTTTGTGTTGTTTGATGGGCCTCGGAAAGGGGAGGCAGCTTCCAAGGCCTCGATTGCTAGATGGGTAAAGCAAGCCATAGCGGCGGCGGCGTATCAGGCAAGTGGACAAGTGCCTCCAGTGGGGCTTCGCGCTCATTCCACTCGTAGCCAGGCTGCTTCCTGGGCCGAGTATGCTTTGATTCCGCCGGCGGACATTTAGTCTTTTCGTCACACATTTGTGAAGCATTACAGATTGGATGTTCAGGCCAGGGGAGATGCAAATGTGGGGGCTTCGGCCATCATAGCGGGCCTGGCGGGTCCCTCCCGGAGTTAGGTACTGCTCTGGTACTTCCCTCCTGTTCCTGGACTGGCCCGGAGAGACGAGAAGAAAGCAGGTAAGATCTAATTTCTTCTAATTGTCTTTCCTTGAGTTCTCTCCGGGCCAGTCCAGGACCCACCCGTATTATGGTAGTTCTTTCTCTGTTGGGCGTTACCGATATTGTACTTTCATAGTGCATGTCTAAGAGTTCGAAGGCTAGTCGGTTGGAAGGCCTCTTCAGGGATACTGCTCGGGGTGGTCTATGGGGCTTTCTCAATAGGAATCGGGGATTCCGATAGGTTTCATTACAAAAAAAAAAATTTATATATATATAACAATAATAATAATTCATAGATCAATGCATAAGGGAGACCGGCATGAGGGAGTTGTTCTCTGGTTGGTACGTTCTATATCTCCTTCAGTGTTGGCTCATTAGCATTCTTTGTTTTTCAAGTTATGGATATCTTCTTAGGCTGCTTGGATAGGAAGTGACTGAGGTGGCCAGCAGGGGGTGCCAGCTACCAGATCAGCAAAACCTCTGAATTCAGTCCTCAGCTGCTGGAGAAGGTTGACAACCCTCCTGTTCCTGGACTGGCCTGGAGAGAACTCAAGGAAAGACAATTAGCAGGTAAGGTCTAATTTCTTCTTCTTACCCTTGAGGTGTTGGGTGTTATGAGGAGGGCAGATAGAGGGGTTGAGGCAATGTTCTTATGATGTTTAAATATAATCATTAGGTATTTGTATTTTATTCTTGAGGTGACTGGTAACCAGTGGAGGTCATGCTTTATGCTCTGAGTCAAACCTCTTGAGTTTTCATAAGAGCTTGAAAACCTTCCTAATTCCTTAAGATAGCAGAGTGGTGAGGAAGCAGCAGTAGTGAAGCAGCTTTTGGGATTGTGGAGCTTTTGGTAATGGGGGAGTTTGTGAGGTTGGGTTTGAAGGTTTACTTTACATTTGACTGATGTCTGTACATCGCCTAGAATGCTTTGCACTGGGTGGTATATAAATGTTTTTAAATAAAAAGATTTAAACAAATTGCTCTCTACACAGTTGTCCTCAGCATCTTTCAATCTAACAGTTCTTCCTCTAGCCTTTCTCCTTTCTCCTTGGCACACCTGAAAAAGTCTTATCTCACTTTTCATCTTGCTGGTGGGTACCTTTTAACTTTCGAAAGGGAGACTATGATAAAATAAGGAAAATAGTTAAGAAAAAACTAAAAGGAGCAGTTGCAAAGGTTAAAGACTTACATCACGCTTGGGTGTTGTTGAAAAATACTATCTTGGAAGCCCAGACCAGCTGTATTCCACGCTTTAAGAAAAGTGGAAGGAAGTCCAAAAAACTGCCAGCATGGTTAAAAGGTCAGAGAGGCTGTTGTTGCCAAAAAAGCATCTTTTAGGAAATGGAAAAAAGAGCCAAATGACGAAAACTGGAAACAGCACAAGCACTGGCAAGTTAAATGCAAGGCATTGATAAGGCAGGCAAAGGGAGAATTTGAAAAGAAGCTTGCTGTGGAAGCAAAAAGATGTAATAAAGAGGTATGTTTACTAAACCATCTTAATGTTACAGGCGCTAGTTGCAGCGATAATGTAAAGAATGCCATATAAGGAGTGGGCGTTCCGGCGTCAAGGTAGCAAGAATCTGTATCGCGTGATAGTGAGCGCCATGGCATGTTAATGCACGTTAACCCTAAGTTCATGCCAGCGCAGTGTTAGAAGCTATCAAGATGTAGCCCACTGGTTACTGCAATGACTGTGGAGGCAGTGGTCATGGGTTCAATCCTGCAGTGGTGTTATGTAAGAAGGCTGTCTGAGGCATTTCCCTTTTCTAATTTAAATCAGTGCTGTCTGAGGCATTTCCTTTTTTAAGTTAAATCAATACTGCCAGCAAAAACACCCTCACAGTGCCGTAACATAAGGTGCCGCATAAGGTGCCCTATAAGGCCCTCCATAGGGCACATTATAAAGTGCTCTGTCTGCCAAGGCGCCTTCTAATGTGCCCTATAGGGCGCCTTATGAGTCATCTTAAGGTTACAGCACTGTAAGGGTGCATTTTGCTGGCAGCACTGATTTAAATTAAAAGAAAAAGCCTCAGAGAGCCTTATTAAATAACACCACAGTGGGATAAAACCCATGACCTCTGCCTCCACAGTCATTGAAGTAACCAGTAGGCTACATATCTATAGCTACTACCACATTACTGGCTGGCTACAGAAAGACTGCAGGTCACCACCCAAACTGTCTGCTGTGGCTACCAGGATAGGGTAAACCACCCTTACTCATGATGCACTGCACATGAAGATTAGCAGTCTACAGCTGATCACATAATGGGGTATGTACCCTCACAGCACCTAGGCCTGGTAGGGGGAACTGACTGTGTGTGTTACTGGCACAGAGTAGCTACAGACCGTGACATTGTGCGGATCCTGTGCTCACCCTGACGGTGAGGTGGGGCACCCAGCACCAGGTCCGCAGCACCTGGCTTGGCTGAGATAGACTATGCTGCAGGTCCCCATCAGTGCCAGTGTGTGATAGGTAGTCCTTGCAGACACACCTGTGTCCATCTGTATTTCCCAGTCACGTCTAGCCCTTGTGGACTATGATGCATCCAGAATAGTGCATATCCTGTGTGGGTGCCATGGTCACATGTTATGGGTGAAAGGGGGTGTTTGGACCCAAAAGTGGATTATGTAGCACCAGCCAACCCACCCTCTGTGGCTCGGGGGGGGGGGGGGATAGGATCTCCCAGCAACAGAGCCACATTGTAGATCTCCGCAATGGTGGCAGTAGAGAGGGCCATCAACCCCAGTTCTGCTGGGGAGCAGGCACCCTACAGGGCAGGCGATGCAGATCTGTATGCATCACATAAGGCAATAGCAGACAGGCTAGAATGCTGGAGAAGCTCAGCTTCCCCCCACCACTCTCTGACATTCACCAGCAAAGGGCACAGTCAATCTCCACCCACTGCACCCTTCAAGGTGTTCCAGCCATACACATGCTAACTGCAGGCAGTCTGCTAGCTAATACATAGTGCATGTTCCTGTAGAAACTGTGTGCACCCAAAAATGGGGCGGGGACAGGGGGCACACGCACGCACCAAGCAGGTATGTCAGTGATTGGGCTCCAAAAAAGAGAACCCACAAATATCACTTGAGAGAAATGCTGCATAGCACTATGGGGGAACCTAGCCATGCCGTGGTCACTGCTCAGTCTGGGTGAGAGTGACCTCCCAAGAGGACATGCTGTGGCCACCCTGTCTGTGCAGGTGGTGGTCAGGCACTACAATGTCCCAGCCATTGCTCTATACCCTGTGCAGATGCATCCTGCCCAGGCCACCCTGTCTGGGCCATACCCACAGTACCTTGCTCCTCATTATGCACATTGGCAGGCTAACATGAAATAGTACAAGCAGAGTGGGCTCAGTAAGGTGTAGGCAGCCACAACACATTGGATAGACATACAATACTCCAACACCTATGCCAGCATTGTGAAAATATGGAGGTGTGTGGCAACCTTGGCCGCCATACCAGTCCTGGGCACAGTGCGGGCATTGCTATGGTACGCAATACTGTTGGGTCACTCCCCGGGGTGGCAAACACTGTCAGAAGCAATAACTGAAACACACTCCACAGATATCAGAAAGGTTGCTATGATGCAGCTCTATCAGCAAATTGTGCTTAACTTAGGAATTGATATCTGCCATTAATCATAGCAACCTTTTGATATATGTGTAACGTATTCCCAAGTTTAGGGCGGCATTGCTAAGGTATACAAGTGCTAGTATTGGGAGGTGCTGCTGCGCGCAGGGCCCAACAGCCTGACTCTCCATGAGGCTTTGGATAGTGGAGCCTGTGGGTGTAGGTTTGGGTGTTTGTGCCTCTGTTGGCCGCTGCTCTAGGGCAGAGGTTCCGAACTCCGGTCCTGGTGGGCCAAACACTGTTAAGGTTTTCATGCTGTCCCTAATGAATATGCATGAGATACATTTGCATACAATGGGGCCGATGCATACAAATGCAGCACAGGCATATTTATTAGGGACAGCATGAAACCTGAATGGTGTTTGGCCCTCCAGGACTGCAGTTGGGAAACTCTGCTCTAGGGATTGCACATGTTTATGGTGTCTGTGCTCTGTAGGGTAAAATATAGGTGTTTCAGGCATGTTTATTTTATCTGCAATAAAGGTTTTGTCTTTATTACCATGGTTTAGTACTGGGTAAAATGTGGGGAAAAGGTTGGCAGGAGCCACAGCTGGGACTTGAACTTGTGACCTTCTGCCCCTGAACACACTGGCTGTATGTACTGCACCAAACTGTTGCCACAGGGGCAGATCATTCCCTGGGGATACCATGACTATTCGTCAGACAGACCTTGTCTGTTGCAGTGCACGGCACCCACCTAAATGGGGCTTGGCCATGGTCAGCTGTGGGCAGATGCCACTGCCCCCTCCGCCACTAGCATCCCTCTGCCACCATGCTGACATGTCCTTATGCTGGTGGTGCTGGTGGTGCACAGTTCCAGGCCATCCAATGTGCCGGTAGGCAGCTGCCTATGATGTGGGTTCTCGGGTAGGGGTGCCTACATGGACATGTGCACTTCCCTCCCAACACCGCCTGCCAATGTTATGTGCCCTTGGGGGTACCTGCTGGGTAATATCCCCTTTGACACTATGGGACACACACTCGTGCCCATGTTGGACCCTTGTCAGTTGCTGTCTTGCTGCTTTACTGTTTTGGCATTCCTATGTGCCACCTCGGCATCTGCCCAGTCCGCACTCTGCCCCAGCTGGACCACAGCATATGCCGCCTGCAGCCCCCTGTATCCCATTTACAGCATCAGTACAGTTGCCTTTCCTACGTGCCCACTCTGCTGTTGCTGCATATGTGCACACCATAACAAACCTGCCCAATATAAATGACAAAACCGCTGATCACCGCTATTTCAATGTGGGATCATTCACTTTGTAGGGGGACAGAGCATAGACCCTTCTAAACATGATATCTTCTTTTTTACGCTTTGTCAGTAGTGTTGCTTTATGTTTATCATTAATATCACTATTGGCCAGCTTGGTTATTGGGATTTCAAATGTGGTTCTGGTCATATTATATGTTTATTTGCCTTTTTGGTTCCTGCACATGTATCACTACTATCACTTTTTCTTGGTTTCCCTGCCTTTGCTGTACATTGCTGACTGAAATGGTTTCTCTCTCCTGCAAATGTGCCTCTAACCGAGGGTTTCACTGGCGTTAGTGTTCAGACCCGGATTTCACAGCGTTAGTATGCCTGGAACCTCTCTTCGCCCACTCTCCGCCCATTGACCCCTATCTCCGCCCTCTGGGAGGCCTTACTCCACCCTTCAGACCCTGATTTCACAGCGCTAGTGTGCCTTAACGCCACTGCTGACGTTATCGCGCGATAATGTTGCTGCTGCTACATTAAGACGGTTTAGTAAGCATACCCCAAAGACCTTTTCAAGTACAATCATAGCAAAAAACCTGTGAGAGAGTCAGTTGGTCCATTAGATGATGGAGGAGTTAAAGGGGCACTAAGAGGCGACAAAGCGATAGCAGAGAGACTAAATGAATTCTTTGCTTCGGTCTTTACTGAGGAAGATGTAGGGATGTTACCCATGATTGAAATGGTATTTAAAAGTGCGGCAGAATTGAAGGAAATATTGATACATCGGGAAGATGTATTACAACTATTTGATAAACTGAAGAGTAGCAAATCACCTGGACTGGATGATATACATCCAAGGGCGTTGAAAGAACTAAAATATGAGATTGCAGACCTGCTATTAGTAATCTGTGAACTATCATTAAAATCATCTGTAATACCTGAAGATTGGAGGATGGCCAACGTAATGCCAATTTTTTAAAAGGGTTGATCCGGGAAACTACAGACCGTTGAGCCTGATGTCAGTACCGAGAAAAATGGTAGAAACCATCATAAAGAACAAAATTGCTGAACATGTACATAGTCATGGCTTAATGGGAGACAGCTATGACTTTAGACAAAGAAGATCTTGTCTTATTAATCTTTTATGTTTTTTTTGAAGGTGTGAATAAACAGGTAGACAAAGGTGAGTTGGTTGATATAGTGTATTTGGACTTTCAGAAAACCTTTGACAAGGTCCCTCGTCAGAGACTTTTGGCAAAACTAAAGAGTCATGGGATAGGAGGCAGTATACTATTGTGGATCAGGAACTGGTTAAAAGATAGAAAGCAGAGGGTAGGGCTAAATGGCCAATTTTCCCAATGGAGAAAGGTGAATAGTGGTGTACCCCAGGGATCTGTGCTTGGTACGCTGCTTTTTGACGTATTCATAAATGACCTAGAAAAGGGAATAACGAGTGAGGATATCAAATTTGCAGATGACACAAAACTATTTAAAGTTGTTAAAAACCTATGAGGATTGTGGAAAATTGCAAGAGGATCTTGATAAATTGGAAGACTGGGCAACAAAATGGCAGATGAAATTTAATGTGGACAAGTCCAGAGTTATGCACCTAGGAAAGAACAACCGAAACTATGCTTACACAATGCAAGGTTTCACATTAGGAACCACCACCCAGGAAAAAGATTTAGGTGTCATTGTGGACAACATGTTAAAACCCTCCGCCCAGTGTGCAGCGGCGTCCAAGAGAACAAATAGAATGCTAGGTATCATAAGGAAAGGAATGGAAAATAAAACCGAGGATATTATAATGCCTCTGTATCGTTCCATGGTGCGACCGCACCTTGAATATTGTGTGCAATTCTGGTCACCGTATCTTAAAATGGATATAGCGTTATTAGAAAAGGTTCAGAGAAGAGCCACAAAAATGGTAAAGGGGATGGAAGGATACTCCTATGAAGAAAGGCTAAAAAGGTTAGGGCTCTTTAACCTGGAAAAGAGACGGCTGAGGGGAGATAAGATAGAAGTCTATAAATTAATGAACAGAGTGGAACGGGTAAACGTAGATCGATTGTTTACGTTATCAGAATTTAGAAAGACTAGGGGACATGCAATGAAGCTACAGGGTAAATTATTTAAGAGAAATCAGAGAAAATATTTTTTCACTCAACGTGTAATCAAACTCTGGAATTTGTTACCGGAGGATGTAGTAAAGGCTGTTAGTGTAGCTGGGTTTAAAAAAGGTTTGGACAAGTTCCTGGAGGAAAGGTCCATAAACCATTATTAAAAAGGGACCCAAGATATCAATGCTTGACCCAATACAAGCATTGTGGAACCTGTGTCTTTTGGGGAAAATGCTAGGTACGTATGACCTAGATTGGCCACTGTTGGAAACAGGATACTGGGCTTGATGGACCTTGGTCTGACCCAGTATGGCATATCTTATGTTCTTATGTTCTTATACCTTCTTGATGGAATAGGGGAGAATGATGTATGGTTGGTGATGATTCCTTGAATGGATGGTTGTGCCTTTGCTTGGGCAAGGGGGTGCCTATGCAGAGGATGGGATATATCTATTGAAGGCCAAATTTTGAGGAAGAAGAAATGTCCAGTGGTAACCGGCCAAAAATGAAAGGGCTAACTAGTATGATGGATTTGAGGGTCACAGTTCACTTAAGCCTTTTTTTTTGTTAATGTCTATATTAGTACCAAGCCCAAGATGTTGGGGAAACCTCTTGCCATTATCTTGGTAAAATGTTTTAGATAGCATGTTAAATCCCATTTTAATGTGATAATTTTAATAGGCTACACAGTAAAATCATTTAACTGCAAGCCTTACTGCATAAGCTGAAATGTCTACCTCACAGTTTGACACAAACAGCAAAAACATGGAACACAAAATCAACAATATATTTTACTGCTCCCACATTAGGTGCGTGGAACATCTGAAATTCACAGAGCAGTTCTAGAATGCCAGCTTTTTAGGATGAACCTATTTTACCAGTATTTTCTAAGTATTCTGTACCAACCTTAAATTTTTCTGGAGCTCCAAATTCAATTAACAAAAAGTCTCCTGTTGGTGGTATATTCGTGTGCTTAAACACCATCTCATGTAAGATTTGAAGAATCCAGTTGGTTCCTAGAGCACATTAATAAAAGTGTTATAATATCCATTTGATGTAAAAAAAAAAACAACCCTTTATCACTAAAGGGTATGTTTACTAAAGAGCGCTAACGTCGCAGTGGCGACATTATCGCACAATAATACCGTGTGATAACGTCTCTGGCAGCGTTAATGTGCACAGAGGGTGGAGTAAGTCGTTCCAGAGGGCGGAGAGAAGGGGTCAATGGGCAGAGAGTGGGTGGAGAGAGGCTCCAGGCACACTAACTATGAAATCAGGGTCTGAAAATTAATGCCAGTGCAAACCACGCGTTAGAGGCACATTTGCAGGAGAGAGAAACCATTTCAGTTAGCAATGTACAGCAAAGGCAGGGAGACCAACGAAAGTGATAGTAGTGATACATGTGCAGCAACAGCATAGTGCCTAAGTACAAAAGGGCAATACGGTGAGGCTGCAAATGGGGTACAGGGGGCTGCAAGTGGGACATGCAGTGGGGCAGCTGGGGCACAGGGTGGACTAGGCAGATGCCTAGGTGACACATAGGAATGTAGAAAAGGAAAACCATCGAGACAGCAACTGACCAAGGGCAAACATGTCCACGAGTGTATGTCCCACAGTGTCCCAGGGGACAGTACCCAGCAAGTACACCAAAGGGCACATAACATTGGCAGGTGGTGCAAGGGGGGAAGCGTGGATGTCTATGCAGGCACCCCTACCCCATATCACGCACCATAGGCAGCTGCCTACCGGCACACTGGATGGCCTGGGACTGCGTACCACCAGCACCACCGGCACAAGGGCATGTCAGCATGGTGGCAGAGGGGTGCTGGTGGTAGAGGGCTCAGTGGTATCTGCCCACATCATACCAAGGCCAAGCCCCATTTCCTGATCGTATCTCCAGTCTAGTCCCGGACCTCTGGGTTGTCTACCTTAATCAGCAGCTTGGAGACTGAGGAACCTCCTTCTTTTCATGATGTCACCAGTGTAACATCCCGGGAGCCGCCTTCACTTCCCAGTTACCTCAGTCTCCAAGCAGCTGAAGGGTGGTGAGCCCGGAGGTCCGGGCTCCCTGGAGGAACAATTAAGTGTTTTTTATTGCTTAGGTTAGAGTAAAAAAGAAAGAGTTAAGGTAAAGGGGGGCATTAGTGTACAGCTCAATAATTTGGCAGCTATACCTTTAAATTGCACAAGAGACCCCCCCCCCCTTCTTTTTTCTCCCGTCTCAGCTTGGCTGCAGGTTCGGGAGTGGGGAAAGAGGGTCCAATTTGGCTAAGTGCAGGAGCATCTGAGTCTGCTGGTGAGCAAGTCCAGACCGGTGCCCTCAGCCTATTTAGAGCCGGCACTTAGCAGACGCTTTACCTGGCAGCGCTTGGGGCTCTAGCGGCAGTGGGAGAGCCGACAGTGGACAGAGGGGAAGTTGCTACCTGAGGCCTCCCGAGAGTAAGACCGACGCAGCAGAGCACGGTTCACGGCAAAGGTGAGTGCGCTTGAGTCGTACAGCATCCAGACAGCTCCTTAGGCCTGGTCGGCGCCACCGCTCATCTGCGCATTTGGGCGCAATAACGGAGGTGCGCCTGACCGCGTGGCACAGGCCTTGTGGCGCCAGGCAGGAGGGCCCGTATTTGTAGAATTACTGGGATTGCATCTGTTTTTTTCGTTAGATTTAGCTGCGGTCTGGTAGAATTAGTGCTTCTTGTGGGGACCCAAGTCTCAGGGTTTGAAAAAAAAAAAAAAAAAAGAGACGCTTGAACCGGGGTTTTTCCTGTTTGGGATTGCAGGCTGTGGGGCTTCTAGCTCTTATTTTTGTGGGGAAGAGTTTCGAGCCTCGAGAAGCTGAACACTGGGAGAATATATATTTTTGTTTTACAAGATCTGCTCCACAGGATGCCATCTCGGCCCCAGTGCTTTGTGTGTGGGGCCAGAAGAGGCTCGGTGGCTGACTCGGGTGTGTGCAAAAGCTGCACGAAGGAGGCCGCAGTGCTAGAGCAGATGCCAGGAGCCAAGGAAGGCACTCTGCAGGAAAGGAATGAGAACTCCGGGTATCAGACGGCGTGTGTGTCCCTGGAGGAGCAGGTAGCTGGGCCGTCTTCGGCCCCGGACTTGCCTCCCACCCCAGTAGCATGGCCCAAAGGGCTGGCATCTATTTTTTCCAAGGACTTCATGGCTCTTCTTCAGCAAGCAGTGGGAGGAGGGCCAACTAGTCAAGGAAAGACTAAGCGGGAGGGCAAAGGTGTTAAACGCCTCTCAGCGGTTGGAGAGGCGGAGGACGGGCCCGAAAAGAAAAGGCGTCTGGAGGAGGACCTTAGCACCCCTTCTCTGGTCTCTGAGGGGCATCTCTCGGATGAGGAACGCCTGAGCGTGGCGGAGGATGAATTGGAGGAAGGTGAGCTCACAGAAAAAGAAGACCAAGCGAGAGTAGTGTGGGTGTTCCGCAGGGAGGAGCTCCCGGCGCTGATAGTGGAGACGCTAGGGACATTGAACATGCCGGTTCCCGGGGCGGCAGAGGAGGAGACCCTTGAGGATCCGTTGTTACAAGTCTTTAGGAAGACTCAGAGACCGTTTCCGGTGCACAGAGTTTTTCAGGAGATGATCCAAGAAGAGTGGAATGTCCCGGAGGCTTCTCTGAAGGGGGCCAGAATGATGAGGCGTCTCTACCCTTTAGTGGATCAAGACACAGAGATCTTTAAGCCACCTAAGGTAGATGCTGCCGTGTCAGCGGTTACTAAGAAGACCACGATCCCGGTGGAGGACGGAGCTGCCCTCAAGGACACTCAGGATAAAAAGTTGGATGCTCTGCTGCGGCAGATCTTTGATGTCAGTGCCCTCGCGCTTCAGGCAGCCATTTGTGGAGCGTGGGTGGCCAGAGCCTGTTTGAGGTGGTCGCAGCGAGTCCAAGGGGATCAAGGTGGTGACATAGCTGGGGAGGCTTCCAAACTGGAATTGGGAGCGGCTTACCTGGCGGATATACAGTATGACCTGATGAGAGGATTGTCAAAGAGTATGGCATCGGCAGTAGCGGCTAGGAGCTATCTGTGGCTTCGTAACTGGGCGGCAGATAATGCATCCAAGTCAAGGTTAGGCAAACTGCCGTTTAAGGGGAGGCTTCTCTTTGGCGAGGACCTAGAGAAGTTAGTTAAGGACCTAGGGGAATCGAAGGGCGGTAGATTGCCAGAGGATATGCCTAAGCAGGGCAGAGTGGCCCAGAGAGGCAAGGGGCCTTTGAGAGATTTCTGGAGATTTCAGTTTCAAAGGTCTAATACCGTCCAGAGAGGTAGGTTTCCCTACAGAGCCCAGGGCTTTCGGGGTTTTCGTGGAGCAGGTAGGGGATTTGGTGCCTCTTCCTCCTCGTCCCCAGCCAACATTAGAAAGTCACAATGATGCCAGGGGGACCCGGGCACCCTTAGTAGCCGTAGGAGGGCGGCTACAGGATTTTTACGCTGCCTGGGTCCGCGTCACGTCAGATCAGTGGGTGTTAGAGATTATTCAAGAGGAGTACGCCTTAGAGTTTCGAACCCCAGTGTGTGACGCCTTCGTGCAGTCCCCCGGCATGTCACCAGGCAAACGCAAGGCGATGAGGGAGACAGTTCGGAGGCTTCTCAACCTCGGGGCAGTGGTCCTGGTGCCGTGAGACCAACTCAGGTCGGGTCGATACTCCATTTATTTCGTGGTACCAAAGAAGGATGGCGGCTTTCGACCAATCCTGGATCTCAAGGGAATGAATCGTTGTCTCTGCGTGTTGCACTTTCATATGGAAATGCTACAGTCGGTGATAGTGGCAGTACAAAAAGGAGAGTTCCTAATGTCCCTAGACCTGTCAGAAGCGTACCTCCACGTTCCCATTCGCCCAGAGCATCAACGCTATCTGCGCTTCGCGGTGCCCTTCGGTCAGTTTCAGTTCCGAGCACTGCCGTTTGGTCTTGCAATGGCTCCCCGCACGTTCACAAAGATTATGGTGGTCGTGGCGGCGGCCCTGCGGAATGAAGGAATAATGATACACCCGTACCTGGACGATTGGCTCATTCAAGCAAAGTCGAGGGTCGAGAGCGAGCGAGTCACGGCCAGAGTGGTAGCCTTCCTGGAGAGTCTAGGTTGGGTAGTGAACCTGGGGAAGAGCCATCTCACTCCATCTCAGAATTTAGAGTATCTCGGAGCTCGCTTCGATACAGAGACAGGGCATGTGTTTCTCCCTCGGCTTCGAGCCCAGGGGTTATGCAGGCTGGTTCGAAGCTTCTTGGGCAGCCGGGCGCCCACGGCCTGTAAGTACCTGCAGCTGTTGGGCACAATGGCGGCCACAATAGAGGAAATTCCGTGGGCAAGGGCGCATATGCGACCCTTGCAGAGGGCTCTCCTCAGGCGATGGTCGAACCAGAGGGATTCATTGTGAAGGAGGCTGCCTTGCCCAGAGGAGACGTCGGTGGCCCTCCAGTGGTGGTTAAGGCTGGGGTCGCTGGAGCAAGGGAGACCCCTGGAAGCGCCAGACTGGGTAACGGTGACGACGAATGCCAGTCTGGTGGGCTGGGGGGCGCATTGCCAGGGCAGATTCTCGCAGGGGCTTTGGAACATGGAGGAGAGGACCTGGCCAATCAACAGGCTAGAACTGAGAGCAGTGTCCTTCGCGCTGCAAAGCTTCAGAAGTTTCCTAGCCAGGTCGGCGGTTAGAGTGTTCTCGGACAACTCGGCGGTGGTAGCTTATGTAAATCGTCAAGGAGGCACCAGCAGTGTGGCACTAGAGGAGGAGGCCGAGCTCCTGTGCAGTTGGGCCGAGGAAAATCTGCTGGTCTCTCGGCGGCGCATGTGGCAGGAGTAGACAATGTGCAGCGGACTTCCTCAGTCGGGTGAGGGTGGACCCAGGGGAGTCGGTTCTGCATCCGGAGGTGTTCGAATGCACAGAGAGACAATGGGGCACGCCAGTGATGGATCTCATGGCAACATTCCAGTTGGCAAAGGTTACTCGTTTTTACAGCAGGCGAAAGGAGAGAATGTCAGAAGGGCTGGATGCTCTTCTTCAAAGGTGGCCAGAGGATCAACTGCTGTATGTTTTCCCCCCTTGGGCCCTAATAGGCAGAGTTCTGCAGCGGATAGAAAGGTACAGGGGTCTTGTAATACTAATAGCCCCGGACTGGCTGCGGTGGCCCTGGAACGCCGACTTGGTGAGACTGCTGGTGGAAAAGCCATGGAGGCTCCCAAGGCACGCCGATCTGTTATCGCATGGTCCGCTGGTCATGCCTCACCTGGATCGGTTCTCGCTTACGGCTTGGCTATTGAAAGGGTGCGCTTAAAAGCGAGAGGTTATTCGGCGGTGGTAATCTCCAAGTTGTTGAAGGCCAGGAGAAGATCTACGACGTTGGCGTATGTGCGGGTCTGGAGAGTGTTCAAGGCCTGGTGTGCAGTCCGCGATTGCGAGGCGTTACGTGCGACGGTGCCGTAGATTTTGCAATTCCTGCAGGATGAGTTTGAGAAAGGGTTGGCGGTGGCTACGCTGAGGGTGCAGGTCACAGCGCTGGCTTGCTACAGAGGCAGGATAGGGGGGCGGTCGCTGGGAGCGCACGGGGATATCAAGCGCTTCCTCCGGGCGATTTCGCTGTTACGGCCTCCCGTGAGGCAGTCAGTGGCTAACTGGAGTCTTCCGTTGGTCTTGGAGGCATTGGAAAGAGAGCCTTTTGAGCCCTTGGGTAGGGCATCGGTTAAGGATTTGACCCTGAAGGTGGTGTTCTTAGTGGCGATCTGTTCGGCGAGACGGATCTCTGAATTGCAAGCTTTGTCCTGTAGGGAACCGTATCTGTCCTTCTTTGAGTCTAAGGTAGTTTTGAAGACAGTGCTAACTTTTCTGCCTAAGGTGGTCTCGTCTTTTCACGTGAACCAGGTGATTTCGTTGCCTGTATTTACTGGTAGCGAGGGTAATTCGGGCGTGAAGAATCAACGTAGTTTGGATGTTAAATGGGTATTGAAGAAGTATCTGCGCCATATGGAGTCGTTCCGCAGATCAGACAGGCTGTTTGTTCTGTTTGGGGGGCCGCGGAGAAGTGAAGCGGCCTCCAAAGCTTCCATTGCCAGATGGATTAAGGAGGCTATAGCTTCGGCCTATGTGCTGAAGGGCAGGTCGGTGCCGGAAGGCTACAAGGGCGCAGGCAGTGTCTTGGGCAGAATTGCGCCGAGTTCTGCCATTAGAAATTTGCAGGGCGGCGACTTGGTCGGCGTTGAGTTCCTTTGTGAAGCATTATCAGTTGGACGTGCAGGCGCAGCAAGACGTGTGTTTTGGAGTGGCTGTTCTGCAGGGGGCTAAGTTAGGTCCCTCCCGTTGAATACTGCTCTGGTACATACCCAGAGATCTGGGACTAGACTGGAGATACGATCAGGAAGGTGAAATTAGACTTACCTGCTAATTGTTGTTCCTGGAGTAGATACAGTCTAGTCCCGTATCCCTCCCCGGTGCTGTGATTTCCAAGAGAGATGAGTTGCACAGGATTCCAGTGGTCACAGGTAAGAGAGTTCTGTTCCAGAAATTTTGTTAGGTGGAGGGGCGTCGCTGGCACTTTTAACGCCGACAAGAATGGCGGGTGGGCGGCGATACTTCGCATGTTAAAGGTTCATGAGTTGCCATTTTCAAATTTTCAAATGTGAGGAACGGAGAGTGAGCTTCCTTTCCGTAGTTGGCAGTTTCAGTTAGTTTAGAGAAGTTTGTAATCAATTGAATGTGGATGTAATACTTACTTGTTGCTCCGGTGAGTCTGCTTTGTCAATAGGGAACTGGGAAGTGAAGGTGGCTCCCGGGATGTTATACTGGTGGCATCATGAAAAGAAGGAGGTTCCTCAGTCTCCAAGCTGCTGATTAAGGTAGACAACCCAGAGGTCCGGGACTAGACTGTATCTACTCCAGGAACAACAATTAGCAGGTAAGTCTAATTTCACCTTAGGTGGGTGCCGTGCACTGCAACAGACAAGGTCTGTCTGACGAACAGTCATGGTATCCCCAGGGAATGATCTGTCTCTCTGACAACAGTTTGGTGCAGTACACACAGCCATAGGTTACAGGTTCAAGTCCCAGCTGTGGCTCCTGCAGACTGTGTCCCTATATTTTACCCAGTACTAAACCGTGGTAATAAAGACGGAACCTTTATTGCAGATAAAATAAACGTGCCATAAACGCCTATATTTTTACCCTACAGAGCACATACACCATAAACATGTGCAATCCCTAGAGCAGAGTTTCCCAACTGCGGTCCTGGAGGGCCTAACACCATTCAGATTTCATATTTGGCCACCAGGACCTGAGTTGGGAACCTCTGCCCTCGAGCAGCGGCCAACAGGGGAAAAAACACCCACAACCACACCCACATGCTCCACTATCCAACGGCTTATGGAGAGTCAGGCTGTTGGACCCTGCGCAGAGCAGCATCTCCCAATACTAGCACCTGCATACCTTAGCAATGCTGTCTTAAACTTGGAAATATATCAAAAGGTTGCTATGATTAATGTCAGATAACAAATTCTAAGTTAAACACAATTTGTTGACAGAGATTCATCATAGCAACCTTTCTGATATCTG
This sequence comes from Ichthyophis bannanicus, assembly GCA_033557465.1. Classification (NCBI taxonomy): domain Eukaryota; kingdom Metazoa; phylum Chordata; class Amphibia; order Gymnophiona; family Ichthyophiidae; genus Ichthyophis; species Ichthyophis bannanicus. The sequence goes on from CM066033.1 coordinate 494,927,878, forward strand.
TGGAGTGTTTCAGTTTTTGTTTCTGACAGTGTTTACCACCCTGGGAGTGACTCTAACAGTATTAAGTACCATAGCAATGCCTGCACTGTGCCCAGGACTGGTGTGGCAGCCAGTGCTGCCAACCACCTCTATATTTGCACAATGCTGAAATTGGTGTAGGAGTGTGTGTATGTCTATCCAGTGTTTTGTGGCTGCCTACACCTTACTGAGCCCCCAATGCTTGCACTGTTTCTAGTGTTAGCCTGCCAATGTGCATAATGAGGAGTAAGGTACTGTGGGTGTGGCCCGGACAGGGCGGCCTAGGCAGGATGCATCTGCACAGGGCATAGGGTAATGGCTGAGACATTGTAGTGCCCGACCACCACCTGCACGGACAGGGTGGCCACAGCATGTCATGCTGGGTGGGTGGGTGGGTGGGTGGGGGGGGGATCACTCTCACCCTGACTGGGCAGTGACTATGGCATGGCTAGGTTCCCCCATAGTGCTATTCAGTATTTCTCTCAAGTGATATCTATGAGTTCTCTTTTCTGGGGCCCAATCACTGACATGCCTGCTTGGTGTATGTGCTCACATCCCATTTTTGGGTGCACACAGTTCCTCCAGGAACATGCAATATGTACAGTACTAGCTGGCAGACTGTCTGCAGTTAGCATGTGTATGGTTGGAACACCTTGTAGAGTGCAGCAGGTGGAGACTGACTATGCCCTCTACTGGTGAATGTCAGATAGTGGTGGGGGGCAGCTGAGCTTTTCCAAGCCTCCTGCCTGTCTGCCAGTGCCCTATGTGTTGTATACATATCTGCATTTACTGCTCTGTAGGTTGCCTCTTCCCCAGCAGGACTGGGGTTGATGGTCCCCTCTATTGCCACCATTGCAAAAATGTAGAATGTGGATCTGTTGGTGGGAGATTCTGTCCCCCACCCTGACCCACAGAGGGCAGGTTGGGTGGTGCTACATAATCCGCTTTTGGGTCCAAACACCACCCTTCTCTTATAACATGTGACCATGGCAACCACACAGGATATGCATTATTCTGGGTGCATCATAGTCCACAAGGGCTAGACGTGACTGGGAAATACAGACGGACACAGATGTATCCTAGGTGCATCTGCAAGGACTACCTGTCATACACTGGCACTGATGGGGATCTGCAGCACAGTCTATCTCAGCAAAGCCAGGTGCTGCGGACCTGGTGCTGGGGGCCCCACCTCATCCTCAGGGTGAGCACAGGAACCGCACAATGTCATGGTCTGCAACTATTACACACACGGTCAGTTCCCCCTACCAGGTCGGGGTGCTATAGAGGCGCATGCCCCATCTTGTGATCAGATGTAGGCTGCTGAACTGCATGTGCAGTGCATCATGGGTATGGGTGGGTTTACCCTATCCTGGTAACCACAGCAGACAGGTTGTGTGGTGACCTGCAGTCTTTCTGTAGCCAGCCAGCAGTGTGTTAGACACTATAGAGATGTAGCCCACTGGTTACTTCAGTGACTGCAAAGATAGAGGTCATGGGTTTGATCCCACAGTAGTGTTATTTAATAAGGCTGTCTGAGGCTTTTCCTTTTAATTTAAATCAGTGCTGCCAGCAGAAACACCCTCACGGTGCAGTAGCCTAAGGTGCCTCATAAGGCACCCTATAGGGCACCCTATAAAGCGCCCGATAGGGCACATTATGTGGTGCCTTGGCAGACAGGGCACTTTATAATGTGCCCTATGGAGTGCCTTATAGGGGGCCTTATGCGGCACCTTAGGTTATGGCACTGTGAGGGTGTTTTTGCTGGCAGCACTGATTTAAAATAAAAGGAGATGCCTCAGACAGCTTTCTTACATAACACCACTGCAGGATCAAACCCATGACCTCTGCCTCCACAGTCATTGTAATAACCAGTGGGCTACATCTTTATAGCTTCTAACACTGCGCTGGCATGAACTTAGGGTTAACGCGCATTAACGTACCATGGCGCCCACTATCACATGATACCGATTCCTTGCAACCTTCCCTCCGGACCACCCACTACCTTATATGGCATTCTTCACATTAACGCTGTGACTAGCGCCGGTAACATTAAGACGGTTTAGAAACATACCCCTAAGATTCTGAAAATGTCAAAAAATGTACCTACAAGAAAAGCAGGTACTTTCACTTTGAAAACTGGTACAAAGATTGCAGGTAAAAAGTACCCATAAAAATTTGCAGCAGTTTGGAAATTGCCTTATATGAGGGGCGTCCAATATTAAAGGTACAGGCAAAATTACCCTAACATTTGTATTTAAAAAAATTATTCAATACATTCCACCAAAAACTACATACTTTTGTTTACTTCTCCACATAATCACCATAAACATTGAGACATTTATCCCTGCATGACACTGGTTTTAACATCCCTATACGGTACAGTTACGTATCAAGTTGCTTGAAGTAGTCCATAACGGTGTCTTGCAATTCCTCCTGATCTTGCGGAAGTTGAGATCGCATATGATTTCATGAACAGAACTCTTAGGAATGCCAGTCATTTCAGCCTGTAGGTCCAAACACCACCCCACCCTTAAATCATGTGATCATGGCACCCACACAGGATTATGCACTATTCTGGGTGCATCATAGTCCACAAGGGCTAGACGTGAATGGGAAATAAAGATGGAAACAGGTCTATCTGCAAAGACTACCTATCACACACTGGCACTGATGGTGACCTGCAGCATAGCCTATCTCACCTAAGCCAGGTGCTGTGCGCCCTACCTCACCCTCAGGGTGAGCACAGTACCCGCACAATGTGATGGTCTGTAGCTACTCTGTGCCAGTAACACACACGTTCAGTACCCCCTACCAGGCTGAGGTGCTGTGGGGGTGCACACGGTCAGTTCCCCCTACCAGGCCGAGGTGCTGTGGGGGTGCATACCCCATCTTGTGATCATCTGTAGACTGCTAATCTGCATGTGCAGTGCATCATGGGTATGGGTGGGTTAACCCTATCCTGGTAACCACAGAAGACAGTTTGTGTGGTGACCTGAAGTCCTTCAGTAGCCAGCCAGGGGTTTGCTAGTAACAATAGAGATGTAGCTCACTGGTTACTTCACTGCCTGTGAAGCCTGAGGTCATCGGTTTGATCCCACAGTGGGGTTATTTGATAGGGCTGTTTGAAGCATTTTCTTTTTTTAATTTAAATTAGTGCTGCCAGCAAAAACACCCTCAGTGCTGTAACCTTAAGGTGCCTCATAAGGTGCCCTATAAAGCGCTCTATAAGGCGCCCCATAGGGAACATTATTGGGTGCCTTGGAGGACAGTGCACTTTATAATGTGCCCTCTGGAGTGCATTATAGGGTGCCTTATGCAGCACCTTAGGTTACGGAACTGTGAAGGTGTGTTTTCTGGCAACACTAATTAAGATAAAAATAACATGCCTCACAAAGCACTGCTCAAACGTAAAGGGTAATGCCTCAGCCAGCCTTATTCATTAGGCACACTGGGGGATCAAACCTATGACCCCTGTACCATCAGTCAGTATATTAACCATTGTGCTACACCTCTGCTGCTCTGTTTGTGTGTCAGCGCGCCTACTTAAGGGTAACGCGCGTTAATGCGCATAACTCCATCTTTCGCCCGATAATGTGCGCAGTGCTCGTTATCGCCCGATAATGCCGGTTTGCTACGTTTAGACTGGAACGCCTACTCCTTTTATGGCATCCTGCACATTATCGCCAGGAGCACGTTAGCGGCGTCTAGTAAACATACCCCTTAGTGTCAGAGTTATTGGTGCACATATCGGCCTTGTATGTTTTTCATATGCTGGGCTTATATGTTGTCGAAACTAATTGCTGTCAAGCATTCTGTTCTAGGTGTTTCAATGGTGCAATATCAACACACTGCATCAGAAGTGTTTTCACGTGTATCATATTCTGTTGTCAGAATGGACTGTTGACAAACTATATTATATCATAATAAAGTGTTTTAAATGAAAACTGCAGTTTCAATAGTATCATACAGTATGTTTATGTCAATGAATATTGGAACTGAATCCTATCTTTTCTGAAGACGGACAATATACTATATTGGACCAGTGTATGAAAAAACATACACTATGGGGTATGTTTGCTAAACTGCGGTAACGTTACATACCGCACATTATGTAACGTTAACATGCGATATGTAACGTTAACGTGCGTTAACGTCACTTAACGATTGTCAACGTCCCCGGCCGCGGTAAACACCACAGAAGGTGGAGAGAGGGCGGAAAGAAGGGGGTCAATGGGCGGAGAGTGGGTGGGGAGAGGCCCCTTTCACACGCACTGAATGAAGGGCTGAATCCTACCGTGAATGAAAACTTGCCGTTAGATGCACATTTGCAGTAGAGAGAAACCATTTAAGTGTCAGCAATGTACAGCCTAGGCAGGGAGCCCAAGAATTATGATAGTAGTGCTCCATTTTTAGCAACACCATAGTGCCAAAGTATGAATGGCCATTATGGCGATGGTGCAAATGGGGCATAGGGGGCCGCAGGCGGGACATGTAGCTTGGGCAGCTAGGGCACAGGGTGGACCAGGCGGGCGCCTAGGTGGCACATAGGAACATAGAAACTGGAAATCAGCAAAACAGCAGCTGACCAAGGCCAAACACAATCCACCTATATCTACCTGTTTCACCATAGCCAATAGTTGCTAGGGCACTGACCTGACATCCCCCCAGCCATCCTGCCCTCATGTGGAAGGGACATAATATTGGTAGGCAGTGATGAGGGGGGGATGTAAGGATGTCCATGTATGCCCCCCCACCCCGGGATCTGCTCCCTATGTGGGTGCCTACCTACACAGTGGATAGCCTGGGACTGCGCACTACCAGCACCGACAGCAAATGGCCATGTCAGCTTGGCAGGGGGGGGGTGTGCCCGTGCTGGAGGGGGCAGTGCCACCTCCCTGCAGTGGACCTAGGCCATGCCCTGCATTAGTACGTGGTGTGCAGTGCAACATACAAAGTCTGGCTGAGGAAAAGTACAGGTAGCCCCAGGGACTATTGTGCATCTGTGGCAACAGTGTGGTGCAGTACACCAAGCCAGTGTGTCCAGAAGCAGAGGGTCACAGGTTCAAGCCCCAGCTGTGGTTCCTGCAGAGCATGTCCGTATGTTTTACCCTACAATGCAGATACAACAGCAACATGTGCAAAGCCCAAAGCAGTGGTGAACAGGGGTACAAACACCCACCCACACAGGCTCCACAATCCAAAGATGCATAGAGAGTCAGGCTGTTGGCCCCAGCATTGATCTGAAGTTATCACCAGAGCACCACTACTACCCCCTGCATAGTTTAGCAATGTCAGCACTGTGATCAGGACCAGAGTGGCGGGCAGGGTTGCCAACTACCTCTATCTTTGTACAATGCTGCAATAGGAGTGAGCATGTGTGTATGTCTATCCATTGTTCTGTGGCTGCCCACACTTCACTGGGCCAAAAATGTCCCACTGTTACCAGCGTTAGCCTGAATAGGTGCATAATGAGGAGCAAGGTATTTTGGGTATGGCCCGGACAGGGCAGATTGGCCAGGATGCATCTTCACAGGGTGTGGGGCAATGGCTGGGACACTGTCATTCCTGACCACCACCTGCATGGACAGGGTGGCCACAATCTGACCGAGCAGTGACCATGGCAGGTCTAGGTTCCCACATAGCGCTCTATACTATCTGCCTCCAGTGATATATTTGTGTTCCCCAGTGCTGGGGTCCCAATCACTGAGATGCCTGCTTGCCACGCATAGTTTCTCTGTGAGCATGCACTATGGACTGGCTGGTGGACTGTCTGCAGTTAGACTGTGCATGGTCAGAGCACCATGACTGTGCTGTCTTCTGGTGACTGGCAGACAGTGGTGGGAGGCAGTTGGGGTTTTCCAGATCTAACCCCAGCATTGCTGCTGGTCTGCCACTGCTCTAGTCATAGGTATGGCTCTGGCCCACCAACCCTGGAGGGCTGTCTCATACAAACAGGCTGGAGGTTGCTTCCCTGGGGCAGGGGCACCTGTTCTTTACCTACAAAAAGGGTGAGGTAGGCCCCTTTGGGGTATGTAGTGTATACCACTCTGACCTATAAAGGCACTACTACACACACCTCATGCAATTCTAGGAACCCCTCTGCCCTGATAACAGCTGCCCATGTCAGCCAGACCCTAACACAGGTTACACACCAATCTGGCTGGTGTCTGGTCCCACAGGACCACATGTGACTGCAGGATACAGATGGACACCAAATTATCTTCAGCTGCCCTGCAAGGAACACCTGTCACACATGGGTAGTGATGGGGATGTACAGCAGGACCTATCTCTAGCACCACATGTACTGCGGACTTAGTGCTGGGCACCCGTCCTATCCCTCAGGGTGAACACAGAACCTGCACAATGGCATGGTCTGTAGCTACTCTGTGCCAGTATCACGCACTGTCAGTTCGTCTTTCCAAGCTGAGGTACTGGAGAGGTGCAGACCCCATTTGCTGATCAGCTGTAGACTGCTATTCAGCATGTGCATTGCATCATGGGTACTGGTGGGGTTACCCTATCCTGGCACTCAGAGCAGACAGTTTGTGCGGTGACCTGCAGTCCTTCTGTACCCAGACATTGCTGTGACATACACCATGGAGGTATAGCCTACTGGTTAATATAATGCCATTCTTGGCAGTGTTCATGGGTTCAGTTCCTCATTGTTCCCTCCTCTCATGTCTGTCTTACTCAAATAGTGTGCATGCCTGTAGAGGTCATATTTTTGCAGATCTGTGCTTCCAGCCCATAATACCCTCGCCATAATTGCCAACATGCCCTTGGTCTGTCTATCTGCGTCTGTCAGCTGTGTAGAGTCCTGTCTGCCATTGCAGGCTGCCACCCCATGTCATGCACTGCTACCCTTTCCTGCATTGCGCCTCTTCATGCTTGCCTCGCCTGTGCCTGATCTGCATGGCACCACCACTTCTCTGTCCACCCATCATTGTAACTATCCTGCCACCTCTGCCTCCACTGGGGGACACATATTCCCATCGTCTGCCACCAACTGTCTTTCCAGTACTTTACATTACCAACACCCTGTGCTGTGGTACAGTTGCCCCCACCATGTTTGTCATCAGTACTGGCAGCCACATGGGATGCCTGCAGATAAGGCAGGTCCAGCGGCTCCCAGCTCTCCCTCCTTCACTCACCTGTTCATTGCCTTTCCTGAGTGCTCTATCTAGTGTTAGGGCTACATCTGTCTCTGTTCCTCACAGGTCATGCATGTCATCCTGCAGCACCTTGTAACCCTTAGGCCACACTAACCTAGGGCACCATAACCTTGTTAGGCCATTTTAACCTATGGTTCCGTAACCCAGGGTGCCTTCTAAGGTGCCTTGTCCAGGGGTGCCTAGTACGGCGCTTAGCCTAAGGAGCCCTACTGTATAGGGCACCTTACAAAGCGCCTTATGAGGCACCTTATAAGGCACCTTATAGGGCACCTTACAAGGCACCTTATAATGCACCTAACAAGGCACCTTACTTATAAGGCACCTTACAAGGCGCCCTACAAGGCACCTTATAAGGCGCCTTGTAAGGTGCCTTATGAGGCGCCTTGTAGTGCGCATTAGTTTGTAACATGCGTTAGCTGTTACGGTTGCTGTAACGATGCACTGCCCACGCCTTTATATGGGCATCTGTACCTTTACCGCGGAACCTAACGTGAATGACATTACCGCAGTTTAGTAAACATACCCCTAAGTTATTTCCCATCATGTTGGCTGCCACAGACTTGATTCAGAAGAATTTCCAAGCACATCTTGATAAATTATCCATACATGTTATATCTTATGAATTCCAGAAGCAAGCTCTCTTTGGCATGATGCAAGTACTTCATTAGCACTAAATTAGAGAGACTGAGCATACTCTACATACTCTAGCTTAGAAGTGAGGCTCATGATTGTCATGCTATGCTTAAAATGAACCCATTTGAAGAAATTGCCCCAAAATAAACCCTATATTGACTGAAGACATCGAGTTTACCATGAAAGTGTGGCAAACCATACACCATCTGAAGTATGAAGATGGACAATTAATTATTCCTAACCATCAAGATCCAACACGGGATATTTCAGGGAGACTCTTTGTTGCCACTTTTGTTTTGTATGGAGCTAATATCACTATGAAAGTCCTAGATAAGATTCTCAAGAGCAGAGATGTCTCTCTCCATACAAAGATTTGACTTGTTCAAGCCATAGTATTTTCAATAACATCATATGGATGTGAAAGCTGGACAGTGAAAAAGATAGGAAGAAAATTGATGCCTTTGAATTATGGTGCTGGCAGCGAATATTGTGTATACCATGGACTGCCCGAAGAACAAGCCAGTCGGTACTAGAGGAGATCAAACCTAAGCTTTCTTTAGAAGCTCAGATGACAAGACTTCGACTTTCATACTTTGGACACATCATACGAAGACAGAGATCATTAGAGAAAGACATCATGCTTGGCAAGATAGAAGGTCAACGCAAAAGAGGAAGGCCAGCAATGAGATGGATCGATACAATAACAGCAGCTACGGGTACCAGTCTGTCAACAATGAGCAAACACAATTTAGGATAGCTATCCAGAGGGTCGCCATGAGTCAACTCCAACTCGACAGCACTTAACAACAATACCACTGAGTACCCTCATTAGCTCTTTGGGATATGGATTTAGCCTTAATTCTAAAGATGGTAACAATCCAAGAAATATCATCACACTTACTGTTTGTAGATGACTTGAAGCTGTATAGCTCCAGTGATCAATAACTAACAGAACAATTCCATGTAATAAACAGCTTCTCAGATGACTTTTGGCCTTGATAAATGTGTTAAGGCAACCTTCCTTAGATGGAAATTGTGAAAAATAAAAAACATCTCCCAGACTGATGATTGTTACATCAAGGAACTTGAACATGAAGGCATATAAAAATATCTAGGAGACGAGGAAGGAGCTACAATCAAGCAAAAATTAATGAGAGAAGACATCAGCAAAGAATGTTACAGGAGATTAAAATTGTTATTGAAAAGTGCTACAGCATTAGAAAAGAGACAAACCATTAATCAGCTGGTAATTCCTGCACTATCATATAGCTTTAGAATTTTAGAATGGCCTCTTATGATCTTGAATGTATACCAAAGTGGTACATTCCTCAAGCTGAAGGAGGGAGGGGGCTCATAGAAATTGATTATACATACAAGCTACCATCATAGATCTCCAGATCTACCTAACAGCACAACAGATCCCAGCACGCAAAAAGTATTGAAATATGAAAGTAAACATCAAGAATTCATCTTCAGTATTTATTTACATTCTCTTATATACCGCACTATTCTGCATCAGTGCGGTTTACATTGAACAAACTGAAATTACATTGAACAGGGCATTATAACTTGGAGATAACTATTTTACAGGGAACATGGGCTATGGAGGGTTAAGTGGCTTGCCCAAGACCACAAGGAGCACCTGTGGGACTAGAAACCCCAGTCCTTCCAGCCCAAGGTTGCTGTCCTCTAGTGGGATTTGAACCTCCGACCTTCTGGCCTGAAGTACCTTGCCCCAACCACTAGGCCACTCCTCCACTCCACAAACTTGGACAGGCATTTTGACAAGAAGGAATGGATCAGAATCTACCAGTACACACAGGGAAGGAGGAAACAGAATTTGCAAAACAAGAGAAAAAACTCATCAAAGACTTAGATCAGCAAACTAGGAACAAGTGGCAAATGCACAAATAATGTGGGAAATATAATGCATTATTTCAGGAGCAATTGGTCAATCACATCAGGACACACAAATGATTAAGAAGGGAAGAATTGAAACCTGATGAGAGATTGATACTAGCAACCCAGGACAGTGGATTATAGCTGAGATGGTTCACAGCAAGCATAGGAAAAAACTGTGAAAACTGATATATGTAGATTTTTTAAAGAAGAGCTGGAAACAATTACTCATCTCATTGCTGGCTGCAAAGTTCTGATGACAGCATATCTCTGGAATCTTTGCAAACATTATAACATCACTGAACTGGCCCAAGGGTTTTGCGGGGTCATGTGCGGAGACTAATAGTGAGGCCTCATTTGCATAAACATTTGCATATCCACTGGGCCTCATTTGTATAAATCTAATTTATTTTATTTTAAAATATTTATGCTGCCCATCTAAAACTTTAAGTGGCTCTCAAAGGAGTCCTTCAGAAACCTCTTTTTTGTCCTAACAATGACTTAGGGGCATGTTTATGGATAACACACATTAAAGTTTAGTAAACATAAATGGATGTTACTGTACTTAGCACACATTCAAATCTGTGAAAGCACATTAATCTTTAGTAAACATGCCTCTTAATGAGTATCTGAAAACCATTTGCATGTACAGTGAGGAAAAAGAAAGGCTACTATATTCCTGCATTACCATCTTTCAGTGCTGCCAGGTGCATTACTACAAAACCCTGCTCATTTAGAACCCATAGCAAACCTGCCATATCATAACTGCATTACCAGGACTAACACAGCACCAAACCCTACTTATCAAAAGGTAGCATTGCAAATATGAAACCAATACATCTCTTACTGGGAAAAGAGAACAAGTGGGTCTACTACACAGAAAATGGACAAACAGAATAGCACAGTTCTGTCATACACGCAAAACAGACAGACCATCACCAAATACAGAACAAGGGATCACAATTTAGAAATATGAAGACAATAATTGAACTGGGAATCACAAAAGCCAAACTTTGAATGCACCTCAACACTGGAAAAATTAAACTATGAAATTAATTTCCTCTTATACTAAACAAAGCACAGACACCAGTGCCCATTTCCCAGAGCTGACACATTCCAGTTAATAATTTCAAAATAAAATACTCTTTTTTTCTACCTTTTGTTGTTTGGGCATTTTATTTTTCATTTGCAGTTGCCTCAATCTTTCTCTTCTACATTCTTCGTGTCTTTTGCTAACTCTCCACGGTCTGCTGTCCATTTGTCCTTTCTTCTCTCTTATATTTTTTCACATTTTCTATCTATACATACGTCTGACATACTGATCTTTCACTTTTTGTTCTTTTCTCCATTTCTTTTTTTACTCATTCATTCACTCAATTTCAACCCTCTGTTCTCAATCCCCTTTTGACTTATCACTTAGCAACTTTCCATCTACTCTTCTAACCTTCAGCCCAGCTTCCCCATTTCTCATCTCACTTCTTTGCTAGTCTCTTATTCCCCTGTCTTTCACCCACTCCGCATTACCACATTTCAACCCTTTGTAGTCATCCTCCTCCTCTCACTCATCTCCTTGCCAGGTTCCCATGGCCTCTCCCACATAGTTCCATCATGCCCACTATTACCCTCTCTCTCTCTCACCACCCCAATTTAGCATCTCCCAATACCCTCGCTCTTCTGCTTTACCCCCAAAGTCCAGCATCTTATGCTTTCTCTTACACCTCAGTCCTTTCCCCCACCATAGACCCCCCAGACCATCAGTTTTCTATCCCCTTCCCCTTCTCCATCCTCTCCCCCTGCAGTGATTTGGCATCTCTCCTTTCTCCCTTCCCATCTCAGCCTTCTCTCTCTCTCTCCCCTTGTTCCTCTCCATTTCAGGCCTTCCCTATCATTTATTTATTTAGTTTGCTGTGTTTATATACTGCTTTTCACAAAGGTCAAAACAGTTTACACAGAACTGAAGTTATACACGCAACTTTATACATTGAACAAAGGGAAGGGAGTTTGGGATGATTAACTATGTACAGTTGCTGAGTCATCTACATAGTCTTGTAGTATTTGGTGTTCATTTGTTGGGGGTGCAAGGCATTTAGTGTTCATTTGTGGAGGATGCAAAGTGGAGGGTGAAGAGGTGGTCTTGAGGAGTTTGCGGAAGGTTAGGAGGTCTGTGGTGTTTCTTAAGTTGGGAGGGAGGGAGGGAGTTCCAGATGGATGGGGCATATAACTCGAAAGCTCTGGCACAAGCTTTTTGAGAGCTTTTTGTTATGGCTTGGTGGGTAGTCATGTTGGAGGCTCTCTGTGGTCTGTTTGATTGCTGTGGTGTGATGAGGGAATAAAGGTGGGTGGACGACTGGTGGATTAAGGCTTTGTGAGTCATTAGCAGGATTTTGTAGAGTATTCTTCTTTGCAGGGGGCACCAGTGGAGGTGTCTAAGAATGGGGGTGATGTGTTTGGATGTTTATGTGATGGTCCTTGCAGCCATATGGAAAGCTGTTTGGAAAGGTTGGAGTGTTGATTTTAGGAGTCCTTGATATATTGAGTTGCAGTAGTCAGCAGGGGTGTTGTGAGGGCTTGTAGGACTGAGCAGAAGTCTGATGGGGCGAGGAGAGAGCGGAGGTGTTGTAGTGTATGTGTTTTGTAGTAAATTGCTCTTGTTGTATTTGCTATTTGAGTCTTCAGCATGAGGTGGTTATCAAGGGTGATTCCCAGATACTTTACTTCTATTTTGATTTGAATTTTGGTGTTGAGAGTGATGAGAAGGGAAGTGAAGGAGGCATTCCTGAGGATGATTAGAGCTTCCATTTTCTTCAGGTTTATGGAGAGATGATTTTCAGATAACCATTGTGAGTTGACTGAGAAGCATTGCTGGAGTTCATAGTATGATGGATTGTTGAGGTTGAATGGTATGTAGAGCATAATGTCGTCTGCGTAACTGTGGTAGTTGATGTTGTGGGCTTGGATGACATTGCAAAGTGGTTGCACGTAAATGTTGAAGAGAAGAGGGGACACCTTGAGTTTGAAAGTATGGGGCTGTTGATAGCAGTCCGATTCTTATCTGTTGGGATCTGTTGTTCAGATAGTCTTGGCACCATCTTAGTACAGTGCCCTGTATTCCAATTGATTGGAGGCGCTGTAGGAGGGTGCTGTGGTTGATGGTGTCAAAGGCAGAAGAAATGTCAAGAAATACAAGGGTGAAACCGTGATAGAGATTTTTGGTTCCCTTTGTGAGGTTGTTGAGAAGGGAAGTTAGGAGGGTTTCCACTCCATGCTGAGGTCGGAATCCGTGCTGTTGAGGGTCAAATGGGGGATGTGTGTCGAGATGTTCCTGGAGTTGGATTTGGACAGTTTTCTATATTATTTTGGATAATAAAGGTAGACTTGCAATAGGTCTGTAGGATGTGGAGGCTGATGTATCAAGGTGAGGCTCTTTTAGAAGAGGGAGAATTGAGGAGTTTTTTTGACAAGTTGGTAGGTAGCCTTGTAGCAGAGAACATTGGGTGAGTTTGGCTAGGAACTGTGCAAGATCAGGTATGGTGGCTTTGATCCAGCTGAATGGACATGGGTCAAGGAGGGAGATGATGGTGTTGAGGGATGAGATGATGGTTTGGATGTTTTCAGCAGAGATAGTTTCAAAGGTGGTCCAAGAGCATGTTGGTTTGGCATGTGGTGGGAGTGGATCGTGTTGAGCTGTCGATTGGGGATGACGATTAGAGAAGTAGTCCGCCAGCCCATGGGGGGTAATGGGGCAGTTATTTGTGGTGTTCGTGGGGGTTGAAGTGAGTTATTTTACAAGAGGGCCCGATTCCGTCCCAGACGTCATTCCCCTCTGTACGTGGTCTGAACCGGACATACAGAGGGGATCGCAATTCTGATCCCGCAGGGCACGTCTAGCCTCGCGGGGTCAGAATTGTGAACAGTCCTGCACATGCAGGCTGGGAATGCGATTCAGTCTGGCCAGAATGTGCAGGATTGACCCTGGCTAACTCAGTTAAGGCTCTTCAATGGAGCCGCGGCGCCATGGCATCATGTTACCATGGTCCTGCTGCTCCACTGAAGAGCTGCAATGCCAGCTGTCACAAAAGAAAGCATATTCCCCACAGCCTGACCCTTGATCTGGCCTTCTAAGGCCAGGGTCGAGCTGCGGGGAATGTCCCCTGTCCCCCCCTGCCCCATCTGTGCTCTGGGCATACACTTGAAAAATGTCCAAGGAAGTTATTCCACCTCAGAAGTGGAATAACTTCCCCGTACATATCGCCAGCCCTGGATGTACAGGGCCAACAGTAGAATCAGCCCTCTACGTCTATGGGCCAGTGACCGCCCAGACTCTGCCCCTTCCCCGCCCACGTCCTAACTTCCCCACACAACCGATGGGGAAGTTAGTCAGGGGCAGGAGCAGGCACGAATAGCAGGATGGTCGTCCCATCGGGCAGTCCATCCCTGCTTTTCGTGGCACAGAATAACCCCCAGAGTGAATAGTGCCCTTGGGCAGTTGAGTGATCTTTGTATTAGTTTTGTATGGTAGCTTTGTTTTGAAATGTTGACAATTCGGTTGTACTCTCTTAGCAAGGTCATCTACAGGACTTATTCTGTGGGTAGTCATGATTTTCTCCATCTGCGTTCTTGTTTTCTTAGTTGGGCTTTCAGAGGTCGGGGGTGTACCATGGGGTCCGTTTATGAGCAGGGTTGTGAGGATGGGTCATGGTTGATGTAGAGGCTGCTTTGCTGATGAGTTTGTTCCAGGTGTTGATAGTAGAGTCTATATTTTGAGGTTCTGTGGCAATGATTGGGGAGATATGGGTGAGGAAGGAATCTTTATGGAATTGTCTGAATTGATTCCTGTGCAGGTTGGGGGTTGTTTTGGGTTTGCTGAAGTTGTTTAGAGGCAGCTGGAAGGTTACTACCTTATGGTCTGACCAAGGTACTGGTATGGTTTGAAATGGGGGGAGAGGTGATGTGGGTGGGGTTGTTACTGAGGAAGATAAGGTTCAGGATGTTGCTTTTGCAGTGAGTGGGGGGAGTTCACTATTTGCAAGAGGTCCATTGCTGTCATTGCTTCCATGAAGGCTGTTGCTTGGTTGGTTGGGGCTGATTGTAGGTTGAGGTCTCCTAAAAGGATGAGGTTCTTGTGTTTTGTGTTGTTCTCAAGGGTAGCGTGAATCAGGTCGGAGAGATCACTGGCTGGTGTGGATGGAGAGTGGTAGGCAAGGCAGATGGTGATTTGTTTGTTTGAGATGGTGAGTATGTCCAGGGTTGTGGTGGATTCGGCAGTTTTCTTGGTGAAGTTTAAGTCAGATTTGGTGAGGGTGATGACTCCACACCCTTTTTTTTGAGTGTGTGAGGAGTGGAAGAGGCTGAGGTTTGGGAGTCGCATCTGGTTTGAGGATGATTGTGTCGGTTTCTGTGAGCCATGACTCTGTGATGCAAAGGATGTCTAGGTTGTGGGTGGAGATGAGATCTCTTATGAGTGTTATTTTGTTCTTTGTGGAACATGTGTTGATGAAGGCACAGTTGAGGGATGCTGAGGTGGGAGGTTTGGATGTGATGGGGGGCAGAGTGTTGTGTGTTGGGATGGTAATGAGGTGTTTTGTGTTGCGGGAGCGGAGGAGGGGGTGATGGCTGGGTATTGTGTTGTAGGTGGGGAGGGGGAAGTGGGAAATGATGAGGGAGGAGAGAAGAGGGGGGAGTTTGGGTAGGAATGTAGGATGGAGTTTGCGCTGGGGGATAAAATGAGTAGGGCTAGCAGAGAGTAAATGAGGGTGTAAAGGTGCAGCATGTTGTTTTGTGAGTTGTTGGTTTTATTGTTTGGGGTTATTGTGTGACCAGGTCTGGAGGACTATCTTGTTAGAGTGGTCAGTGTTCTGCGGGGCTCCTTGCTTTTTATTTTGGTGGTGTACATTTACATTCTGGTCAGAGATGGGGTTTCTCTCTGAAGTTAGAGCTATGAAAAGGTAACAGTTTATGTTCTGTTGCGTTTGTTTACCCTGTATTTTTGGGCTGTTGGAATGTTGGTAGAGTGCTGTTTCTGGCTAAAGGGTGTGGTGATGTTCTACTACACTGATGATCTCCTAGTCAAGATGCTTGTATGCAGCTATAACAGGATATAGTAACACAAATTTACAATTGTTTGTGTGTGAGTACAACAAAATACATGTTAAACAGACTTACAAAAGCTTGTGGCAGAGTGTCCAAAATGTCCAGGTAGTTATGCTTTCACTTGTGAGTGGTAGGGTGCTGTGTTATCTGGCAGTGCAGGGAGTGTAGTTTTCCTCGTTGGTTGTTGAGCCTTTGGTCCACGTCTAAGGGCCACGCTAAAGAGCCATCTGGGGAGGCCCTCAGGTGCGGGTGCGCCGGATGGCGCTTCTTTAAAAAGGTGTCCTGCTGGTTGGTGTGCATAGGCCCGATTTGCCTTGGTGGGGGGAACGGGAGGCACTTGCTTCTCCCACTTTCAACCCTGAATCTGATCAGGTGCCTCTGGAGGTGGTCTTCATGCCAGATAGCGCTTCTTTAAAAAGGTGTCCTGCTGGTTGGTGTGCACAGGCCCAATTGGCCTTGGTGTGGGGAGCGGGATGCGCTTGCTTCTCCTGCTTCCACCCCCCATGTATATAAACAGAGAGAGAGAGAGAGAGGTGGATTTAGGCACCCGATCAGCATTGGGGGTGGAAGCAGGAGAAGCAAGCGCACTCCTTATACACACACACCCATCCAGCATGTCTCATCTCCCTTTTCTCCCTCTCTGTGTCCTCCCCCCGGGAAAAAATATCATGCAATACCATCCCTGGCATCTTCTTTTTTTTTCCTGAGTCGGTGATAGAAAGATCTCATAGCATCATCCCCAACTTTATCTTTCTTTCTCTGAATCAGTATACAGCAGCACTTCCGGTGAATGGCCCCGTGCACTGCAAGTGAATGTTACGGGCAGCACTGGCTGCTATTGCTGACTCAGAGAAAGAAAGATGAAGCTACACAATGCCGAGCTGCATATACAGTGAGTTGTGCCAGCTCCTGGGCCCACCATCTGAGTCCCCACTTACTCTCCCTATACCTAGCCAATCTTAGATTCTGTCTTCTTCTTTTCTCCCACCCAATTTTAAAGTCTCCACCTAAATCCCAGTCCCTCCTCTTTCCTACCTCCCTGTCCCCAGTACTACCTCCTACATCCCTTCCGCACACCCACCCAGTTACTTCCTTCTCCGATATTCAGTAACCCTGCCTTTCCTCCTTCTTACCCCAGCATTCATTCTTATGACCCTCCCTCTCGAATGCTCCCTCTGTATGACCGTTTTCCTTCCCTCCCACACAAAATATCTGTCCCCCCTCTCCATCCTCACTCCCCCAACTTCTTTTTTAATCCCTCAGCCCCATCCCTAACCCCTCCCCTCCTAGTCCTCCTCCAGAATCAGCTTCATTTTAGTTCCAGCCCCTCCCAGCTTCTACTCAATTCCAGTCCCATTCTCCCCATCACCCTACATGTTGTTTTGTGAGTTGTTGGTTTTGCTGTTTGGGGTTATTGTGTGACCAGGTCTGGAGGACTATCTTGTTAGAGTGGTCAGTGTTCTGCGGGGCTCCTTGCTTTGTATTTTGGTGGTGTACATTTACATTCTGGTCAGAGATGGGGTTTCTCTCTGAAGTTAGAGCTATGAAAAGGTAACAGTTTATGTTCTGTTGCGTTTGTTTACCCTGTATTTTTGGGCTATTGGAATGTTGGTAGAGTGCTGTTTCTGGCTAAAGGGTGTGGTGATGTCCTACTACACTGATGATCTCCTAGTCAAGATGCTTGTATGCAGCTATAACAGGATATAGTAACACAAATTTACAATTGTTTGTGTGTGAGTACAAACTGCTAGGTATGACCTAGATTGGCCACTGTTGGAAACAGAATACTGGGCTTGATGGACCTTGGTCTGACCCAGTATGGCATATCTTATGTTCTTACATTAGCCCTTTTCCCATCCTAGTCCCCCAGTATCAGTCTTCCTCCAGTCCCAGTCCCTCCCAACATTATCTCCCTTCCAATCCCAGGCTCCCCATCCCCTAGCACCAGCCCATTTCTAGTCCTAGCCCCCCAGTTTCAGTATTCTTCCAGTTCCAGTCCCTCCCAGCATCAGCTCCCTTCCTGTCCCTCCATCCACTAGCATCAGCCCTTTTCCATTACTAGCCCCCCTAGTGTCAGCCCTTCTCCAGTCCCACTCCCTCCCAGCATTGTCTTCCTTTCAATTGCAGTTTTCCCATTCCCCAACATTAGCTCATTTCCCATTCTAGTCTCAGTAGCAGTCCTCTTCTAGTGCCAGCGGCTCCTCCCTTCCTCACACATGCACATGGCTGCGCACCTCAAGGGGTCCTGCGTGCACCTGACAGACTTCAGAGAGAGCCAGTGACACCCGAAGCATGGCGCCCTCCTCACCTCTGCACAGTCACTGGAGTATTTTCCTTAAGCCCCATGGCAGTGTTAAGTTGCAGCCGCCAGCTCCGCTCAGTACGTAGAGGTTAAACAGGAGCGCTTCCAGTCTCTTACAAGTGCTCTCGTTTAATCTTTACATACTGAGTGGCACCGGCGGCTCCAACTTAACACAGCCATGGGAATTAAGGAAAATGCTCCAGTGGATGTTTAATCCCATGGCTGTGCAGAGGTAAGTTGGGGAGCTGGGCTTTGGGCCTCACAGTTCCCTCTGAAGTTGGTCAGGCACGCACGGGGCCCCCTCGAAGTGCGGGGCCACATGCGGGTGACATTCCCGCACATGCCTCGGGCCGGCCCGATCTCAGAAAATTGTGGAAAATGAAGAGGTTATGTTCACTTGGGACATTCCCATTTCATCCGATAAAAAGCTGATGCAATGAACAAGTGGGAATCAAACCCTGGACCTTTGACCATGGAGACGTTGCACCAACAAGTAGGCTACACCTCCATACTACTTTACATAGATGGGTAGAGCCTACAGGTCTCTGATCAAACTGTTTGCTGTCTGTGCCAGTATAGGTAGGGCCCTCCACTTCCAATGAGGCACTGCACATGCAAAACAGAAGTCTGCAGCTGAAGAACCAATGGAGAATGCACCAATACAGCATATAAACTCAGTAAGATGCACTGACTGCGTGTGCTACATGCACATAACAACAGCAAGCTGTGCTGCAGAGCAGTTTCAGCTGTCACCCTGAAGGTGAGGAGGGGTGCCTAGCACCTTGTCCACTGAACATGCACTGTTAGAGATGGTCTCTGCTGCAGGCCAACATCACTGCTAGTGTATGGCAGATATTGTCTGAAGTGTGTTATGCTTTTCTCCTTGTTTCTTGCATGCTGTAGGTGACAGTGACACAACAGCTTGGCCCTGTGTTCTGCCCATGTTGGACACTAACCCTCTAATAACAGTGTAGGTTAGTGGCCAGTGTCAATATGCTGCTGCCATGGACAGCCAATGCAGTGGGGGGTGTAAAGGATGGTGTGGGGCTACTGTCCTGCCAGGACCCCAGTGTGTAGGCCATGAACCACTGCTGCCCCAACAATTGAGGACTAAGTTGACTACAGCATGGGCAATAAAGCTGCCCTTCACTGGGCTGTGTCAGCCAAGCACAAACAAACTGCAGTTGATCTGCTGGACAGCATGCATGACATGTGCATAGTGTGACCCACAAGTACTCTGCCTTGGGATACTCAACATTGACACCCAGCCATCTGCTCAGTGATTGACATTCCCAGACAGAGAATGCATCCACGTCCCTTGAGCCAGACATTATAATAGCTCTATATGGATAAATAGCCGTGCCATGGTCACTTTTTAGTCATAGTGAGAGTGCCATCTCAGCATGATATACAGTGGCCACCCAGGCAATGCATGTGGCAGATGGGCACAATGGCGTCTCAGCCAATGACCCTATCATTGTGGCAGACACATCCAGGCTAATCTGTACTGTTTCAGGCGATACCCACAGTCCTCTGCCTCGCTTTATTCACATTTTCCAAACAGGCTGGGAAAAACTTGGACAATGTGAGCCAAGGTGCAGTGCAGAAATCCACAGGAGAAAGGGGAGCCATACACACAAACATGCATACACTCTCATTGGCGCACTATGCAAAAGTGGAGATGGTTGACATTCCTGTCTCAATGCCAGCTCAAGTATTGATAACATGTGCTCTGTTTGCAGGTGCTATTGCTGTGCCTTGGCCTTGCCACACATTGTTACCATGTGCTATTAGCCTCCAACCAGCTGTGGATAGTGGAGCCTGTCAGTGCTGCTGGTGAGTGCTTCCACCCTTGCTGGCCATTTCCTTCGGGGTTGCACATGCTTGAGCTGTACTTACACTGTCAGCTAAACCTTATCCACAGGAGGATGCAATACAGAAACCCCAGCAGGGACTTGAACCTGTGACCCTCCACACATATACACACCATGTGTGTTGCATCACAGTGCTGCCTTATGAGACTAGCAGCTGTTGTTGTTGACATGCTTCCCTTCAGTTGGCCTTTGGCACATGCAGCTCGGTGTTTTGTATTTCTATTTTGGTTCTGGTCATTATCTCTCTGGTTTTTGCATGTTTTGTTTCTGCACATGCATCACTACTATCACTTATCTGTGTCTCCCTGCCTTTGCTATACATTGCTGACTGAACTGGTTTCTCTCTCCTGCAAATGTGCCTCTAACACAAGGTTTTCAGTGGCGTTAATTTTCAGGCCCTGATTTCACAGCGTTAGTATGCCTGGGGACTCTCCCCGCCCACTCTCCGCCCACTGACCCCTTATCTCCGCCCTCTGGGGAGCCTTACTCCACCCTCTGCGCACCTTAACACTGCCGGAGACGTTATCGCGTGATACGTGACGTTCTTGCACATAATGCACCATTAGCGCTGTTTAGTAAACCGTCTTAATGTTACCAGCGCTAGTTGCAGCGATAATATGAAGAATGCCATATAAGGAGTGGGTGTTCCGGCGGCAAGGTAGCAAGAATCTGTATTGCGTGATAGTGGGCACCGTGGCATGTTAATGGGCGTTAATCCTAAGTTCATGCCAGTGCAGTGTTAGCAGCAATAAAGATGTAGCTCACTGGTTACTGCAATGACTGTGGAGGCAGAGATCATGGGTTTGATTCCACAGTGGTGTTATGTAAGGAGGCATTGCCCTTTAATTTAAATCAGTGCTGTCTGAGGCATTTCCTTTTTTTAATTTAAATCAGTGCTGCCAGCAAATACACCCTCACAGTGCTGTAACCTAAGGTGCCGCATAAGGCGCCCTATAAGGCACTCCAAAGGGCACATTATAAAGTGCCCTGTCTGCCAAGGCACCTTATAATATGCCCTATAGGGCGCTTTATAGGGCGCCTTATGAGGCACCTTAGGCTACAGCACTGTGAGGGTGTTTTTGCTGGCAGCACTGATTTAAATTAAAAGGAAATGCCTCAGACAGCCTTCTTACATAACACCACTGTGGAACTGAGCCCATGACTTCAGTCTCCACAGTCATTGAAGTAACCAGTAGGCTAGATTTCTGTAACATCTAACACACCGCTGGCTGGCTACAGAAAGACTGCAGGTCACCACACAAACTGTCTGCTGTGGTTACCAGGATAGGGTAAACCCACCCGTACCCATGATGCACTGCACATGCAGCTCAGCAGCCTACATCTATCACAAGATGGGGTATGCGCCTCTATAGCACATGGGCCTGGTAGGGGGAACTGACCGTGTGTGTTACTGGCACAGAGTAGCTACAGACCGTGACATTGAGCAGTTCCTGTGCTCATCCTGAGGGCTAGGTGGGGCGCCCAGCACCAGATCCGCAGCACCTGGCTTGGCTGAGGTAGGCTGCGGTGCAGGTCCCCATCAGTGCCAGTGTGTGATGGGTAGTCCCTGCAGACACATTTAGGATACACCTGTGTCCATCTGTATTTCCCAGTCACGTCTAGCCCTTGTGGACTATGATGCACCCAGAATAGTGCATATCTGGTGTGGGTGCCATGGTCACATGTTATAAGGGAAGGGTGGTGTTTGGACCCCAAAGCGGAATATGTAGCACCACCCAACCCGCTCTCTGGGGGGTCAGGGTGGGGGAGACAGGAACCCCCACCAACAGATCCACATTCTACATCTCCGCAATGGTGGTAGTAGAGGGGACCATCAACCCCAGTCCTGCTGGTGAATGGGCACCCTACAGTGCAGTCAATACAGATCTGTACACATCATATAGGGCAGTAGGCCTGGAAAAGCTCAACTGCCCCCACCCCTATCTGACATTCACCAGCAGAGGGCACAGTCAGTCTCCACCCAATGCACCCTGCAAGGTGTTCCAGCCATACATATGCTAACTGCAGACAGTCTGCTAGTTAGTACATAGTGCATGTTCCTGGAGGAACTGTGTGCACCCAAAAATGGGATGTGAGCACACATACCAAGCAGGTATATCAGAGATTGGACCCCAAAAAAGGGAACCCATATATATATCACATAAGAAAAATACCATTATGGCACTATGGGGGAACCTAGCCATGCCGTGGTCACTGCTCAGTCAGGGTGAGAGTGACCTCCCAGCATGACATGCTGTGGCCACCATGTCCTTGCAGGTGGTGGCCGGGCAGTACAATGTCCCAGCCATTGCCCTATGCCCCGTGCACATGCATCCTGCCCAGGCCGCCCTGTCCGGGCCATACCCACAGTACCTTGCTCCTCATTATGCACATTGGTAGGCTAACATTGGAAACAGTGCAAGCAGTGTGGGCTCAGTAAGGTGTAGACAGCCACAAAACACTGGATAGTCATACACACACTCCCACACCTATGCCAGCATTGTGCAAATATAGAGGTTTTTGGCAGCCCTGGCCGCCACACCAGTTCTGGGCACAGTGCAGGCATTGCTATGGTACGCAATACTGTTGGGGTCACTCCCTGGGGTGGTAAACACTGTCAGAAACAAAAACTGAAACACACTCCACAGATATCAGAAAGGTTGCTATGATGAATCTCTGTCAACAAATTGTGTTTAACTTAGAATTTGTTATCTGACATTAATCATAGCAACCTTTTGATATAGGTGTAACGTGTTCCCAAGTTTCGGACGGCATTGCTAAGGTATGCAGGTGCTAGTACTGGGAGATGCTGCTCCGCACAGGGCCCAACAGCCTGACTCTCCATGAGGCTTTGGATAGTAGAGCCTGTGGGTGTGGGTGTTTGTACCCCTGTTGGCCGCTGCTCTAGGTCAGAGGTTCCCAATTCCGGTCCTGGTGGGCCAAACACGGTTCAGCTTTTCATGCTGCCCCTAATGAATATGCATGAGATACATTTGCATACAATGGGGGCGGTGCATACAAATGCAGCACAGGCATATTTATTAGGGACAGCATGAAACCTGAATGGTGTTTGGCCCTCCAGGACTGCAGTTGGGAAACTCTGCTCTAGGGATTGCACCTGTTTATGGTGTCTGTGCTCTGTAGGGTAAAAAATAGGTGTTTATGGCATGTTTATTTTATCTGCAATAAAGGTTCCGTCTTTCTTACCATGGTTTAATTCTGGGTAAAATGTAGTTACATGGTTTGCAGGAGCCACAGCTGGGACTTGAACCTGTGACCTTCTGCCCCTGAACACACTGGGTGTGTGTACTGCACCAAACTGTTGCCACAGAGGCAGATCATTCCCTGGAGATACCATGATCTTGTCTGTTGCAGTGCACGGCACCCACCTAAACGGGGCTTGGCCGTGGTCTGCGTGGGCAGATGCCACTGCCCCCTCCACCACCAGCACCCCTCCGCCACCATGCTGACATGCCCTTGTGCCGGTGGTGCTGGTGGTGCGCAGTCCCAGGCCATCCAGTGTGCCGGTAGGCAGCTGCCTATGGTGCGTGGTATGGGGTAGGGGTGCCTGCATTGACATCCATGCTTTCCCCCGGCAATGCCTGCCAATGTTATGTGCCCTTTGGGGTACTTGCTGAGTACTGTCCTCTGGGACACTGTGGGACACACACTCATGGACATGTTTGCCCTTGGTCAGTTGCTGTCTTGCTAGTTTTCCGCTTCTACATTCCTGTGTGCGAGATAGGCATCTGCCTAGTCCACACTGTGCCCCAGCTGGCCCACTGCATGTGACGCATGCAGCCCCCTGTACCCCATTTACACCATCACCATATTGCCCTTTCCCACATGCCCACTCTGCTGTTGTTGCACATGTGAAAGCCACAAAAGCAAGGTACCCCATACACACCACAGAAAACCCTCATCAGCACTATTTCTATGTTGGGACATTCACTTTGTAGGGGCACTGAGAATTGACCCTTCCAAAGGTGAGCTCGTCCTTTTTATTCTTTATAGGTTGTGTTCATTACCGTTTGTCATTATTTGTTCTATTGGACAGATCGGTGTTTTAGATTTCACTTTTGGTTCTGGTCATTATATCTGGGTTTTGCCTTTTTGGTTGCTGCACATGTATCACTACTATCACTTTTCTGGGTCTCCCTGCCTTTGCTGTACACTGCTGACTGAAATGGTTTCTCTGTCCTGCAAATGTGGCTCTAGCGTAAAAGTTTTCACTGGCGCTAATTTTCAGACCTTCATTTCACGGTGTTAGTGTGCCTGAAGCCTCTCCCTGCCCACTCTCCACTCATTGACCCCTTATCTCCGCCCCTGGGGAGCCGTTCTCCGCCCTCTGGGAAGCCTTACTCCACCCTCTGCGAACCTTAATGCCGCCGGACACATTATCACGCGATACGTGATGTTCTTGCATGGTAATGCGCCATTATCACTTGATAACATCACGTATCACGTGCTAACGTTGCAGCTGCACCATTTAGTAAACATACCCGTTAGTGTCTGTAAGAAAGTCTGAACATGAAGCAATTCAGACCCGCAGAAACAGATGACAAACTAGTCAGGAGCAAGGTAATAACCAAAGTCAATTTATTGAGATGAATCACTAAAAGCCACAGGACCCAACATGGCCATGTTTTGGCACTGCTTTCATCAAGGGTATAGGCCTCTAGAGAATATTAACAGTAAAGAAATTATGCAATAATAAATGCAAACAAATAAAGTTAAAAACACCAAATTATACAAATAGACTGAAATAAATAAAATTATGCAAAAGAAGGAGAAAGACATCCTAAAACATAAAATAAAATTGGTGGATGTTAAAACTCCATAAGAACCATAATAAACTAAATAAAAGTAACCATGTATATCAAACAAATGTCATGAAAATTATACATATAAATAATACAAATAGTAGGAAGACATCATAAAGGAATCAAGTCTATTTGCATAATTTGATGCTTCTAACTTTGTATTTATTATTGCATAATTTGTTAATTGTTAATATTCTCTAGAGACCTTGCTATTTAGTGCCCATATCCAGCACCTGGCACTATCCATGTTGCAGTGATTTTCAGACCCACTATACAGATAGCTATGGCTCCTAAGCTATCCACATAGCTATCTGTATGGCGGTGCTGAAAATCACCGCTGTACGGATAACTAATGGCTCTTGCCACAGACCACTGCAGCTCTTTTGGGATAGTGCCAGGGCAGTAAGAGAATATTTTGCTAATCAGATAAGTGCCTTTGAATATCGACCCCAGTGAGATTGATGCACCGCCATGAGTAGTACCTTCTCTGGAATTGCTGCTTATGCATGTATGGCAATTGCATTGTATAAATCAGTCCAATCCTTCTAAAATCACCTCATACATTTCATTACATTTTATTTTCAGCAGACTAGGCTGCACACTCACCACATTTTGGGTAAGCTATCAGCATTATATCATCTTGTCGGGCTTCAAACTTTTCCAGTTTTTTGAAAGTCTCAGGGCTGCACAAAGTGCTGGGATACAGCATTCCCTCGTAGGTAAAGAGCAGATCTACCGAGGCTTTGTCCTTTGCTGAAATCAATACTTTCTCCACTTCTTCAATAAACTGTTTTCTGTTGTGCTCCATCTTTGCTTTCAGACTTCAAACTGTTTTTGCAGCAGCCAGGAATAGAGATTACTCTTAAAAAAACTCGTCCATCCTGCTCTGTACTCTTTCTCTTTTTGTTTTTTTTCAAGAAGTGGGAGGAACTGGCTTGATATTTGAACTTCGACCGCATTCTCATTATTTTAAACAAAACTCGGATTATCTTTCAGCTTTCCCCCACTCCCTTTGCATGCAGTCCACAGGATACTTGAAACTGCTCCGTGCCTCAGTGGGGAGAGAACGTTTTTGTATATTGTACAAATATACAGAACATTATGTAGAAAAGAGCATGCAAACAAAATGAAATTGTGCTAGCCAAGGGCTAAGGGGAGAGGGGCTAAGAAGTGTAATCACTTTTTTTTTTCTTTCACAAAGCATTTGGGGATTGCATATGTGGAAGTGCAGCCAAAGCACCTTAAAACAGCAAAATATGTTTGAATGCAGCAAAATAGAACTTCTGCCGAAATTGATTAACTAAAATACTTTTGTGAATGTGTCACATCATGTTGTGTAACTAATGAGCACAGTATGTGCATTTTCTTTATTTCCCCAGGAAGTGTAACCTGATGCTCTTTAAGATAAGGCAAATTCCATTCCTTTGCCCTCGGAGCCATTTAACAAAGTTTTGCTGTTCTTCTGTTCTGAAGTTTACCCCCACTGAAAATAGTAAGACATTTTTGTTAATAAATCTGGCAGTGGCAGGCAAGCAAGAGGTGAAAACAGGGAAAATTAGGACTAGGAAGGATAATGGTCACAAGAGAGTGGAAGGGGGAGATAGAGAAAGATAAAATGGGAGAGATTAATGGAAGGTGAAAGATAATAAAAGATGAACATAAGAAATGCCATACTGGGTCAGACCAAAGTCCGTCAAACCTAGTATTCTGTCTCCAACAGTGGCCAATCCGGGTCACAAGTACCTAGCAGGTTCCCAAAAATACACACAGGTTCCACATTGCTTCTATTGGAGAGAACTCTTTTTCCTGGGTGGTAGTTCCTAATGTGGAACCTTGCACCTTGTAACCATAGTTTAGGTTGCTCTTTCCTAGGTGCATAACTTTGCACTTGTCCACATTAAATTTCATCTGCTATGTAAACATCCAGTCTTCCAAATTATTAAGGTCCTCCTGCAATTTTTCACAATCCTCTTGGGTTTTAATAACTTTGAATAATTTTGAGGTATGTTTACTAATTGGCATTAGCGGCTTCTGTGCGATATTGGAGCCGCTGCACCTTTGACTTCAATGGGGCTGTGGCTCTGATATCACACAGAAGCCGCTACCGTTGATTAGTAAACATACCCTTTGTGTCATCTGCAAATGTGATTACCTCACTCGTTATTCCCATTTTTAGGTCATTTATGAATATGTTAAAAAGCAGCGGACCTAGCACAGGTCCCTGGGGTACTCCACTATTCACCTTTCTCTATTGGGAAAATTGGCCATTTAGCCCTACCCTCTGCTTTCTATCTTTTAACCAGTTCTTAATCCACAATAGTACACTGCCTCCTATCCCATGAGTTTTTAATTTTGTCAAGAGTATCTCATAACGGACCTTGTCAAAGGCTTTCTGAAAATCCATATACACTACTGACCTGCTCACCTTTGTCTACCCATTTATTCATATCTTCAAAAAATATAAAAGATCAGCAAGACAAGACCTTCCTTGGCTAAAGCCATTAAACCATGACTATCTACATGTTCGGTAATTTAGTTCTTTATAATGGTTTCTACTATTTTGCCCAGTATTGACATCAGGCTCACTGGTCTATAATTTCTCAGATCACCCCTAACATAGGAACATAAGAACACAAGATATGCCATACTGGGTCAGACCAAGGTCCATCAAGCCCAGTATTCTGTTTCCAACAGTAGCCAATCTAGGTCATATGTACCTAGCAGTTTCCCCAAGAGACACAAGTTCCACAATGCTTGTACTGCGTCAAGCATTGATATCTTCGGTCACTTCTTAATAATGGTTTATGGACCTTTCCTCCAGGAACTTTTCCAAACCTTTTTTAAACCCAGCTACACTAACAGCCTTTACTACATCCTCCGGTAACAAATTCCAGAGTTTGATTACACATTGAGTGAAAAAATATTTTCTCTGATTTCTCTTAAATAGTTTACCCTGTAGCTTCATTGCATGTCCCCTAGTCTTTCTATATTCTGTTAATTTATTTAATTTATTTATTTATTAACATCTTTTATATACCGCACTATTCATAATCAGCGCGGTTTACAGAGAACAAGAAAACTTCAGACAAGTTACATTTATCTGGTTTTACATATAACAGGAACAATAACTTGGATAACCGGGGCAATTATTTACAACAAAAGCAGTCAGAGTAATTATTTACATTAGGAAGACATGATGTCTGAAAAAAGCCTTGTAATATGGGAAAGTGGTGTAATGTGTTTTTGGGTCAACAGAGATTACGTGGTCAGAAAGGTAATGTTGCTATTTGCATGTGCCTGAGTTTCTATGTCCTCTGGGAAGTAATTGATGAAAAGGTGATGTTTCAAGGCCTTCTTAAACAGGCTGAGATCAGAGATGGCCCTAATGTGTGATGGAAGGGTATTCCAAAGTTTTGGAGCGCATAAACTGAAGGATCGGCTTACTGTTGTAGAGTTGTATCTTAGAAACTCTTTTGGTACCATTAGCATATTTAATTCCGTGGTTCTTCTTAGTCTGTTGGGGGTGATTGGTTGGATCATCTCTGATAATGAGGCGGGAGCGAGTCCTTTGAGAGCTTTAAAGGCCTGGAGCAGAGTCTTGAAGGTGATTCTCGCTTGAATAGGAAGCCAATGTAGTTGTTTCAGAAGAGGTGTTACATGTTCTCTTATAGGTACCCCAAAAAGCACTCTTGCTGCACTGTTCAAGGCTAGTTGAAGCGGGTTTAGGGTAGATTGGGGGATTCCTTGTAAAATGGAGTTCGCGTAGTCAAAATGGGGAATAATTAAAGCCTGGTAGACAGTACGGAAATCATCTGGATCGATCAATTGTCGGAGATGTCTGAGGGAACGAATCTTGAAATAAACTGCCCTTACTGTGTTGGCTATGTGGGACTTCATGTCCAGTTTTTGATCCAGAGTCACTCCAAGGTATCGGATGAGGGATTTTACTTGCAGCTTAGCATCTTGAACCTCAAGGAATGTAGGTGGTATGAACTTAGTATTCCTTGAAATAAAGAGAACTTCTGTTTTTTTATGTTGAATTCTGAGATTTTGAGTCAGTAGCCAATTTGATATGGCATTAAAACAGTTGGTTATGGGGGTGAGGTTCATCTTATCTATGCAGAACGGCATATATAATAACACGTCATCAGCATAGATCATACAGTTGACGTTGAAGGATCTGATGATGTTACATATAGGTTGCATATAAATGTTAAATAGTAATGATGATGCAGAGGATCCTTGCGGGACTTGTGCAGCACATCTTAGATTGTATGTAAAAAGCGTATTCTTGCGGGTTGATTTCACACTGGTGCTCAGGTGATGGTTCCTTGGCTAGTTTTTTTGACAAGAGTAAATAGGTCATGGGGTTTGTTTAGAGCACGTCTCAGGGTGTCAGTGTGATATAGTTTCATTTTTTCTGAGATGGCTTTACGGTGAGCGTCAAGATGTTGCATGTATGCAGTCTGATTGCTGTTGGTGTGTGACCTCCTCCATCTCTTCTCGAGCTTTCGTAGTGATTTTAGGGATTCTTTAAGTTCTGATGTAAACCATGGTACCGTAGCTTTTTTCCTTGAGGATTTGTTTCTAGGTGGACGCGATGAGATGAGGTTGAGTCTGTTGTTCCAAGAAGTGATAATCTCTGCCAGGTTTAGGGTAGAGTCTTTGAAGAGTGCATCAGTTACATCCAGGATCCGTTCCCTGTTGAAAGGTTGGAAGCATCTGGAAGTGGTATTTGAGTATTTGTTTAGGTCCTTGTCGTTTGAATATTGTTTATTTTGAATGGGAATCTGGAACATAATGAGCTTATGGTCTGACCATGGGACTGCTAAGGTAAACAATCGATCTACGTTTACCCGTTCCACTCCGTTCATTAATTTATAGACTTCTATCATATCTCCCCTCAGCCATCTCTTTTCCAGGTAAAAGAGCCCTAACCTTTTTAGCCTTTCTTCATAGGAGTATCCTTCCATCCCCTTTACCATTTTGGTGGCTCTTCTCTGTACCTTTTCTAAAATCGCTATATCCTTTTTAAGATACGGCGACCAGAATTGCACACAATATTCAAGGTGCAGTCTCACCATGGAACGATATAGAGGCATTATAATATCTTTTGTTTTATTTTCCATTCCTTTCCTTATCATACCTAGCATTCTATTTGCTCTCTTGGCCGCCGCTGCACACTGGGCCGAGGGTTTTAACATGGTATCCACAATGACGCCTAAATCTTTTTCCTGGGTGGTGGTTCCTAATGTGGAACCTTGCATCGTGTAACCATAGTTTGGGTTGTTCTTCCCTAGGTGCATAACCTTGCACTTGTCCACATTAAATTTTATCTGCCATTTTGATGCCCAGTCTTCCAACTTATCAAGATCCTCTTGCAACTTTTCACAATCCTCTTGGGTTTTAACAACTTTAAATAGTTTTGTGTCATCTGCAAATTTGATAACCTCACTCGTTATTCCACTTTCCAGGTCATTTATGAATATGTCAAAAAGCAGCGGACCCAGCACAGATCCCTGGGGTACACCACTATTCACCTTTCTCCATTGGGAAGATTGGCCATTTAGCCCTACCCTCTGCTTTCTATCTTTTAACCAGTTCCTGATCCACAATAGTACATTGCCTCCTATCCCATGACTCTTTAGTTTTGCCAAAAGTCTCTGATGAGGGACCTTGTTAAAGGCTTTCTGAAAGTCCAGATACACAATATCAACTGACTCACTTTTGTCCACCTTTTTATTCACTCCTTCAAAAAAACATAACAGATTAGTAAGACAAGATCTTCCTTGTCTAAAGCCATGTTGGCTGTCTCCCATTAGGTTGTGACTATCTACATGCTGAGTAATTTTATTCTTTATGATGGTTTCTACCATTTTTCCCGGTACTGACGTCAGGCTCACCGGTCTGTAGTTTCCCGGATCACCCCTGGAACCCTTTTTTAAAAATTGGTGTTACATTGGCGATCCTCCAATCTTCAGGTATTACAGATGATTTTAATGATAGTTGACAGATTACTGATAGCAGGTCTGCAATCTCATATTTCTGTTCTTTCAACACCCTTGGATGTATACCATCCGGCCCAAGTGCTTTGCTACTCTTCAGTTTATCTAATAGTTGTAAGACATCTTCCCGATGTATCGATATTTCCTTCAATTCTTCCGCACCTTTAAATATCACTTCAGTCATGGGTAACATCCCTACATCTTCCTCAGTAAAGACCGAAGCAAAGAATTCATTCAGTCTCTCCGCTATCGCCTTGTCGCCTCTTAGTGCTCCTTTAACCCCTTTATCATCTAATGGACCAACTGACTCTCTCACAGGTTTTTTTGCTACGAATGTACTTGAAAAGGTCTTTATTTCGCGTTTTTGCTTCCGCAGCAAGCTTCTTCTCAAATTCTCTCTTTGCCTGCCTTATCAATGCCTTGCATTTGACTTGCCAGTGCTTGTGCTGTTTCCAGGTTTCGTCGTTTGGCTCTTTTTTCCATTTCCTGAAAGATGCTTTTTTGGCAACAACAGCCTCTCTGACCTCACCTTTAAACCATTCTGGCAGTTTTTTGGACTTCCTTCCACTTTTCTTAAAGCATGGAATACAGCTGGTCTGGGCTTCCAAGATAGTATTTTTCAACAACACCCAAGCTTGATGTACGTCTTTAACCTTCGCAACTGCTCCTTTTAGTTTTTTCTTAACTGTTTTCCTCATTTTATCATAGTCTCCCTTTCGAAAGTTAAAAGGTAGTACTGTGGATTTCCTTACTATCCCTCCTCCACTAATTAAATCAAAGGCGATCATGCTATGATCACTATTGCCAAGTGGCCCCAACATCCTTATCTCTTGGACTAGATCTGGTGTTCCACTAAGGACTAGGTCTAATATGACTTCCCCTCTGGTCGGTTCATGAACCAGCTGCTCCAAGAAGCAGTCATTTATTTCATTTAGGAACTTTATCTCCCTAGCATGTCCTGACGTGACACTGACCCAGTCGATACCGGGGTAATTGAAATCACCCATTATTATTACTGCGCTGTAACTTTTGTTAGCTTCCTTGATTTCTTTGAGCATTTCATCATCCATTTGGTCATTCTGGCCAGGTGCTCGATAGTACATCCCCACTGCCATCGCCTTCCCCCTTTTATATGGAATTTCAATCCATATAGATTCTACAGCAGATTTTGTTTCCTGCAAAACTTCAATCCTTTCTGAGTCAATGCCCTCTCTAACATAGAGCCCAACCCCTCCACCAATTTGATCAGCTCTATCATTACGATATAGTTTGTACCCAGGTATCACAGTGTCCCACTGGTTGTCCTCCTTCCACCATGTCTCTGATATTCCAATCATATCTAACCTTTCATTTAGTGCTATATATTCTAACTCTCCCATCTTATTCTTTAGACTTCTAGCATTTGCATACAAGCATTTTAGAGAATGTATTTTATTCATGTTAATTTGGCTATTGTTAGACATGGGTAAATTGGGATCTTTAAGCTCTGTCTGCTCCATACTTGATGGCATTTGGACTACTTTACTCTTTTGTGGAACCTCTCTGCTTTTGGTAGTATCCTTCAGGGATACATTCTTCCGAACCATCCGCTCTTGGGCGACTGTCAGCTTTCCCCTAATATCTAGTTTAAAAGCTGCTCTATCTCCTTTTTAAAGTTTAATGCCAGCAGCCTGGTTCCATCCCGGTTAAGTTGAAGCCCATCCCTTCGGAAGAGCCCCTCCTTTCCCCAGAATGTTTCCCAGTTCCTAACAAATCCAAAACCCTCATCTCTGCACCATTGTCTCATCCACGCATTGAGACTCCGGAGCTCTGCCTGCCTTTTGGGTCCTGCGCGTGGAACAGGAAGCATTTCGGAGAATGCTACCCTGGAAGTTCTGGATTTCAACTTCCTACCTAAAAGCCTAAATTTTGCCTCCAGAACCTCCCTACCACATTTTCCTATGTCACTGGTACTGACATGTACCAAGACAGCAGACTCCTCCCCAGCACTATCTAAGAACTTATCTAGGTGGCGCGTGAGGTCCGCTACCTTCGCACCAGGCAGGCATGTTACCAGGCGATCCTCACGTCCACCAGCCACCCAGCTATCTACATGCCTAATGATCGAATCACCAACTATAACGGCTGTCCTAACCCTTCCCTCATGGGCACATAGCCCTGGAGAAACTTCTTCGTTGCGAGAGGGTTTTACATCACCTGGAGGACAGGTCCTAGTTACAGGATCACTTCCTGCCACACCAGGGTGATGCTCTCCTGTCACGTGACCTCTCTCCTCCATGGCAACAGGGGTGCTGCCAGACTGGAGGTGGGACTTCCGGATTATATCCCTGTAGGTCTCGTCTATGTACCTCTCTGTCTGTCTTATGTTTTCCAAGTCTGCTACTTTAGCCTCTAGAGAACAGACTTGTTCCCTGAGAGAAAAGAGCTCCTTGCACCTAGTGCACATGTAAGACCTCTCACCAACTAGGAGAAAATCATACATGTGACACTCAATGCAAAAGACTGGAAAGCCCCCATCCCGCTGCTGGACTGCTGTCTGCATCTTAGTTTAAGTTTGTGTCTAGATCTTTAAGTTCTTACTTACTAGGGGTTGCTATGGGTATTTATACCAATAAAACTGTACCTAATACGTTTAATTTACCTTGTTCACCTGAAGCTTAATTAATCTCAGGTCCTTAGTGTATGACTGATTTGGGTAATGAGCTTCACCTGAAAGCACCTCCTGTCTTTTAAGATGTGTAAGTACCTATAAACCTATGATTATCCCAGGGGAGGGTGGGTGTGGGGAGGGAGGGAGGGAAATAACACTTATTAAAAGAGGGCTGCTACACAGTACCCTGTCTTGTGCTGCTGAGGTAAGCTAAATTCTGATTTGATTTAAATTATAGCTCTTAGCTGCTGCTAGGCTGTAACTTCTTATGAAATTTAAACTACAAGCTCTCTGCTGGGTATGAAATGTAACCAGAAAGCTCTCCTCTGTGTTTTAAATTCAAACTTTAATTGCTGCTACTAGGCCCTAACTGATCCAACAAAAAACAGTGGGTTCACAGATTAAGTAGCTTTAATACAAATAATTCTTTTTAGAAAATTACCAGAAGTATATACTCATAGTTGCAGATTTCTCTCCAGAAGTAACAGTCCCCCTTTCTAGTCCTTCAAGACAGAGGTTCACAGAGCTCTGGTTGAGCTATTTATGCCTCTGCTGCTGAGGTAATGCTGTGACCAACTTTCTGGGTAATTAACAGTCCTTGCTTGGATAGGAGGAGTCTTTCAAAATGGCCTTTTGATCTGACACCTGGTGTTAACACCTATTGAAAAGATTTCACAGGTCTCTTGCCCCCTAGGTAGAAGGCCTCTTTGTAAAGGTCTCTAGAAGACTTTATTTGTTGCTCAAAGAGTACAGACCCTGTTTTGCCTTTTGTGCTAAGCTAAATTCTGATTTGATTTAAATTATAGCTCTTAGCTGCTGCTAGGCTCTAACTTCTTATGAAATTTAAACTACAAGCTCTCTGCTGGGTACTAAATTTAACCAGAAAGCTCTCTTCTGTGTGTTAAATTTAAACTAAAAGTACTTTGCTGTTACTTGGCCCTGAGTGACTATTAAATTTAAACTACAAGCTCTCTGCTGGGTATGAAATGTAACCAGAAAGCTCTCCTCTGTGTTTTAAATTCAAACTTTAATTGCTGCTACTAGGCCCTAACTGATCCAACAAAAAACAGTGGGTTCACAGATTAAGTAGCTTTAATACAAAGAATTCTTTTTAGAAAATTACCAGAAGTATATACTCACAGTTGCAGATTTCTCTCCAGAAGTAACAGTCCCCCTTTCTAGTCCTTCAAACTCTTTTTAAAAATTGGCATTGCATTGACCATTCACCAATCTTCAGGTATTACAGATGATTTTCATGATAGTTCATAGAGTACTAATAGCAGGCCTGCAATCTCATATTTCAGTTCTTTCAACAACCTCAGATGTACACCATCCGGTCCAGGTGATTTGCTACTCTAGTTTATGAAATAGTTGAAATACATCTTCCCGGTTTATTGATATTTCTATCAATTCTTCCGATGCATCTCCTTTAAATGCCATTTCAGTCATGGGTAACTTACCCTACATCTTTTTCAGTAAATACCAATGTAAAGAATTCATTCAGTCTCTCTGTTATGGCCTTTTCCCCTCTTAGTGCCCCTTTTACCCCCTCTATCACCTTATGGTCCAATTGACTCTCTCACAGGTTTTTTGCTACGAATGTACTTGAAAAAAAAGTTATTATGTGTTTTTGCTTCCACAGCAAGCTTTTTTTCAAATTCTCTCTTTGCTTTCCTTATCAATGCCTTGCAGCTAACTTGCCAGTGCTTATGTTGTTTCCAGTTTTCATCATTTGGCTCCTTTTTCTATTTCCTGAAAAATGTTTTTTTTTGCTACAACAGCCTCTTTGACCTCACCTTTAAACCATGCTGGCAGTTTTTTGGACTTCCTTCCACTTTTCTTAAAGCATGGAATACAGCTGGTCTGTGTTTCCAAGATAGTATTTTTAAACAACAGCCATGTGTGATGTAAATCTTTAATGTTTGTAGAACTGCTTTTAGTTTTTTCTTAACTATTTTCCTCATTTTATCATTGTCTCCCTTTTGAAAGTTAAAAGGTAGTACTGTGGATTTCCTTGCTGTCCTTTCTCCAATTATTAAATCAAAAGTGATTATGCCAAGTGGCCCCAATATCCTTATCTCTTGCACCAGATCTTGTGTTCCACTAAGGACTAGGTCCAAAATGGCTTCCCCTCTTGTTAGTTCATGAACTAGCTGCTCCAAGAAGCAGTCATTTATTTCATCTAGAAACTTTATCTCCCTAGCATGTCCTGCCATGACACTGACCCAGTCGATATTAGGATAATTGAAATCACCCATCATTATTACTATGTTGTAACCCATTGTTTCTTTGAGTATTTTACCATCCATTTGTTCATTCTGGCCAGGCAGTCAATAGTATATCCCCACTGCCATCGCCTTCCCCTTATTACATTGAATTTCTTCAGTGATTTTTTTTCCCACAAAACTTTAACTCTGTGTGACTCAATGCCCTCTCTAACATAGAGCGCAGCCCCTCCACCAATTTGATCTTCTCTATCATTGCGATATAATTTGTATCTAGGTATCAGATTGTCCCACTGGTTGTCCTCCTTCCACCAGGTCATATCTAACTTCTCATTTAGTGCTATATAGTCTAACTCTCCCATTTTATTTTTTAGACTTCTAGCATTTTCATACAGGCATTTTGCAGGTTGTATTTTATTCATATTAATCTTGTTATTAGTAGGCAGAGGTAATTTGGAATCTTTAAGCTCTGTCTGCTCTGTGCTTAGGGGCATTTGGGTTACTTTTGTCTTTATTGAAACCTCTCTGTTGATATGCCCTAACTTCAGTCTTTGGCTAGTATTCTTCAAGGATACATCCAGGAATGTTGCCTTCACATATGGGTATTGTTGGTACCGACGGAGCCTGCGCAGGAACGTTCCCCAGCATCCAATAGGAAAGCTTTTGAGAGCAAGAAATTTTCTAAATGTGACGGTACCATTTCCATCACAGACAACTATGAATGGTGTCTTAAGTGTTTAGGTCCTGACCATTCTCCATCGGAATGTCTCTCCTGCAGAAAGATGACCAAGAGGGGCCTGCAGAATAGAGCTGCAAAACTCGGTACCCTTTTTGCCGCAGATACGATGTCAGTTGCATCAACGTCTTCCAGGGCTTTATCTTCCTCCCATGAATCTCAGGTAACTAAACTTAAGTCTTCTAAGACTGGCCGGTCCTCAAAAGGTAGATCTCCTTCCAAGTATCAAGGTGCCACTGGCGTTGCCCTCGAGGAAAGTTCACCAGCAAAACAGGCCTGGCGGGAGGCCTTGGTCTCCAAAGCATTAACAGGGCTCCAGAATGTTCCAGAGGCTTCCACCTCTGCAGAACTACTGGTGCCATGTTCTGGGGTCATAGCTGCTTCCACCGGTACTGACACCCAGGCATCGACAGGAGAGATGGATCACAGAATCCTCGCTATCGAACGCAGTCTAGCGGCCCTCTTAGCAGCTTTGGTACCGCTAAGATCGCTACAGACGGTTCCACAGGTATCGGTACTGACACCGGTACTGGTACCAAGTGCTTCGGTGGGTATGCTTCCCCCAATGCTGAGCCTTGAGTCTATCTCAGGTATCGACGGATCGATACCGAGACACCCCGATACCGACTTTGAGCAATACCAGTACTGTGCATTGCAAGAACACCCGGTGCAGAGATACTTCGAATCATCCGATTTCGATGACTCTAATGACTCTGCCGGTACTAGAGCTACCCTTCTGGAGGATCCATCTCCTTCTCCTCAATGAAGAATGTCTCCTCCAGAAGACATGTCCTTCCAGGATTTTGTATGTGATTTGGCTCGAGGTCTTGCAATCACTGTGACTCCAAAGAAGGAACCTAGAGCAGAAGAATTAGAAATTCTTCAGTACCCTAAGGCTCCTAAAGAGGCAGCTAATCTGCCTATTCACAAAATCTTGCATGATCTTATGCTAAGAATGTGGGAAACTCATTTGACGGTGTCTTCACACTCTCAACGACTCGATACCATGTACAGAGTTCCAAGCTGTCCTGGCTTTCAGAAGACTCAATTACCCCACCATTCAATGGTAGTGGAATCAGCAATGTGTAGGATTAAGAGTGCTAAAACACATTCTTCCAATCCTCCGGGTCGTGAATCGAGGACTCTCGATGCCTTTGGGCGTCAATGTTTCCAATCCTCCATGTTGGCAGCCAGGATTAGCTCCTACATTCTCTATATGGGAATGTTCCTCAAAGAAGTTACAGGTGACTTGGAGCTCATGAGCCGTCTTCTCCCTGAGGAAAAAAGGAGGGAATTACTTACTCTGATCAAACATGCCCAGGATGTCTCAAAATTTGTAAACCGTGCAACCTTTGATTGCTTTGAATGCATTAGCAGAACATCTGCTATTTCCATTGGTGCACGTCATATTGCCTGGCTTCAGGCATCAGACTTAGAACAAATGGTGCAAGATAAACTGGGAAATATTCCTTGCACAGGAGAAAATCTTTTGGGCAAGGATTGGCAAGACAAGGCTAATCAGATTGAATCTGAAAATACTACCTTGAACAAACTATCAAAGTCTACAGTCAACCCAGCAAAGAAAAAGTCAGTCAAGAAACCATTTTTCAACACGAAAAAGAAATTTTACCCATCCTGGAGATGAATGCATGGCTGCGTGGATGGTGTCATCGAGAGCGTTTTGGTTTCCTAGACCATGGGATGCTGTTCCAAGGGTTGCAGAGCAGAGATGGCATCCATCTGTCCAAGAAAGGTCAACGCGTCTTCGGTAGTAGACTGCTAATCTACTGAAGAGGGCTTTAAACTAGATTCGTTGGGGATGGTAGGTGATACCCCAGGTAGGTGATACATTAAATACCTTTATGGAAATGGGTAACAGGGGTAACATATGGAAAGCTGTGTGTATAAATGCCCGTAGCATGGGAAATAAGATCCCTGATGTTGAAGCTTTGG
The DNA here is from genome assembly GCA_033557465.1 of Ichthyophis bannanicus. Lineage (NCBI taxonomy): Eukaryota > Metazoa > Chordata > Amphibia > Gymnophiona > Ichthyophiidae > Ichthyophis > Ichthyophis bannanicus. The sequence goes on from CM066033.1 coordinate 494,966,258, forward strand.
TGGGAGTGGCTGACTTGGATTTAGTGGCAATTACAGAAACATGGTTCACAGAAAACCATGATTGGGATGTAACTATACCTGGCTATACTTTATTGAGAAAGGACAGGGTAGGAAGAAGGGGAAGAGGAGTGGCACTATATGTAAAAACTATTATTAAAGCTTTGGAATTACAGAGCTTAAAAGGGAGAGAGGAGGCATTGTGGGTTAAACTAGAAAGAGGGAAAGAGAAATCTATTTGCATTGGTGTGATATACAGACCTCCCTCACAAGAGGAAAAGGTGGACATTGAGTTAATTGAAGACATACGCTGCATTGCTAGGAAAGGGGAAGTGCTACTGATAGGAGATTTCAATATGCCAGATGTTGATTGGCACATTCCTGCTGCAGTATCATCTAGAAGTAAGGAGATCCTGGATTCTCTACAGGGAGAACTATTCAGGCAATTGGTAACAGACCCCACACGTGAAGGGGCCATACTGGACTTGGAGCTTACCAATGGTGAAAGTGTTTCTGATGTTGTAGTGGGAGATCATTCTGCATCCAGTTATCACCAGATGGTGTGGTTCAGTATTAGGACTAGGGCTGTTAGAATCCATTCAAAGGTGAGGATCTTAGACTTTAGGAAGACTAACTTTGCGAAGATGGGCCAATACCTCAGGGAGTCGTTAGTGGGATGGGAACAGCTGGGGGATGTAGAAAAACAGTGGGCAAAACTGAAAGGGGATATTTTAAGGGCAACCAACCTTTTTGTTAAAATGGTAAATAAAGGTAAAATGAAAAGGAGACCGCTATGGTTTTCAAAAGAAGTAGCTGAAAAAGTGAAGAAAAAGAGGGAGGCCTTCATGAAATACAAGAGATCACAGAGAGAGGAAGACAGGCATCTGTATTTGGAAAAACCTAGAGAAGCTAGAAGGCAAAGATTCAAAAGGAGGAGGAAATAGCCAATGCAATAAAATGGGGGGATAAGACATTTTCAGATATATTAGTGAGAAGAGGAAGGGCAAAAGTGGTATTGTCAGACTCAAGGGTGCAGGGGAGGAATATGTAGAAGCTGATAAGGATAAAGCGGAATTTCTTAACAAATATTTCTGTTCTGTGTTCACAGAAGAAGAACCAGGAGCAGGACCTCAGAAAACACCCACAAACAGGAACAGAAGCGAGGGACATCTTGAACAATTTTCAGAAGACTGTGTTCGTGAGAAACTAGCTCAGCTTAAAGTAGACAAAACGATGGGACCGGATGGGATACACCTTAGAATATTGAGGAACTTGGGGATGTTCTAGCAGCTCCACTGACCTTTTCAATGCCTCGTTGGGGTCGGAAGTGGTGCCAAAGGACTGGAGAGAGACTCATGTGGTGCCTTTACACAAAAGCGGAAGTAAGGATGTGTTTGAAAACTACAGGCCGATTCGCTTAACTTCGGTGGTGAGTAAATTATTGGAAACGCTGCTGAAAGAGAAAATAGTGAGGTTTCTGGAGTCCAGCGGATTACAGGATCCGAGGCAGCATGGATTCACCAGAGGCAGGTCTTGTCAGACAAATCTGATTGATTTCTTTGACTGGGTGACCAGAGAGTTGGACCGAGGGAGAGCCCTAGATGTGGTGTATTTAGATTTCAGTAAAGCCTTTGACACCGTTCCTCACAGGCGATTATAAACAAACTGAGCACCCTAGGGATGGACCCTAAAGTTACTGCTTGGGTTAGAAATTGGTTGGGTGGGAGGCAACAAAGAGTACAAGTAAATGGAGCTCACTCTGAGGAGAAGGATGTTACCAGTGGTGTGCCCCAGGGATCTGTCCTTGGTCCGATTCTTTTTAACATCTTTGTTAGTGATATAGCGGAAGGGCTGTCGGGTAAGGTTTGCCTCTTTGCAGATGATACCAAAATCTGCAATAGAGTAGACACCCAGGAAGGTGTAGATAACATGAGGAGGGATCTAGCTAAGCTTGAAGAATGGTCTAGAATTTGGCAGCTGGGATTTAATGTTAAAAAATGTAAGGTCATGCATTTGGGCTGCAGCAATTCAAGGGAGCAATATAGTATGGGGTGAAGTACATTTGTCCACTAAAGAAGAGCGGGACCTAGGCGTGGTTGTGTCTGATGATCTTAAAGTAGCTAAACAGGTAGAAAAGGTGACGGCAAAAGCTATAAGGATGCTTGGGTGCATACGGATGGCTAGCAGAAAAAAGGAGGTGATAGTGCCTCTGTATGTCTTTGGTGCAACCTCTTTTGGAGTATAGCGTGCAATTCTGGAGACCGCACCTTCAAAAGGATGTGAACAGGATGGAGACGATGCAGAGGGTTGCTACTAAAATGATTAGTGGTCTTCATTATAAAGCATATGAGGACAGACTGAAGGATCTTAATATGTACACCTTAGAGAAAAGGCGGGATAGAGGTGATATGATTGAGATGTTTAAATACCTTCGTGGCATAAATGTTCAGGGAGAGAGCCTCTTTCAATTGAAAGCAAGTTCTGCTACAAGCGGACATGCGATGAGGGTGAAGGGAGATAGATTCAGGAGTGATATGCGGAAATATTTCTTTACAAAAAGAGTAGTGGATCCGTGGAATAGTCTCCCAGTGAAGGTGGTAGAGATGAGGACAGTAACTGAATTCAAAAAAGCATGGGACAAACACAGAGGATCTCTAAAGGTAAAAAGGGGACTGTTTTAGTTGTTGAAATGGAAGGACAGACTATATGGGCCATGTGGTCTTTTTCTGTCATCATATTTCTATGTTTCTATCTTACACTCATCAGGGACACTGTCCAGTTCATGTTCCCCAAAGGGGACAACAGCAGAACAGACAGCAGAGGAAGCCACAAGTTCCAAGAGCTCAACCGGCTCAACAGACTCAACCTCCGCAGGGGCTTTGACTCCTTCCTAGTGAACTTAGTTTTTCTGCCCCTGAAAGGTCCAGAACCCCTTACCATCCCGGGCAGGTTATGCCATTTTGCCATAAGATGGCAACAAATAACATCAGAAAACTGGACTCTGTCCATTGTACGAGAGGGGTACAGACTTCATTTTCACAGTATGCCTCCTCCTACAATGATAAGACAGTTCAATTCTCCGGTCCCTGCCACCAATCTCTTGGGTCAGGAGGTCGCATCACTTCTTGCTCAAGGAGCAATAGAAGAGGTACCCATACCCCAACAGGGTACGGGATTCTACTCCCCCTTCTTTCTCATACCAAAGAAAACAGGGGGACACAAGCCTATACTAGACCTCAGAGAATTAAACAAGTATCTGTTCCGGGAAAAATTCAAAATGATCTCCCTTGGAACACTCCTGCCATACCTTCAGAATCAGGACTGGCTATGTTCTCTAAATCTAGATTCCTTTTCCAGAGAAGACACTACCAATACAGGGTTCTTCCCTTCAGTCTGGCTTCTGCCCCAGGAGTCTTCACAAAATGCATGGCAGTAATTGCAGCATTCCTGAGAACTCTAGGAATATTCGTCTTCCCCTACTTAGACAACTGACTCATTCGAGCATCAACAGCTCCAGAAGTCAGCTTCGCTCTTTCTCGCATCATGCAAATCCTTCGATACTTGGGACTGGTCATAAACCTCCCAAAATCTCATCTCACCCCTTCTCAGTCTCTAGAATTCATAGGGGCTCGTCTACACACAAGGCAGTCAAGGGCTTTCCTGCCACAGCCACGGTGTCTTCGTATAGTACAGCTGGCCTCCCAAGCAGCTATGAAGGTCTCTCTGACTGCTCGGGAGATGCTTCAGCTTCTGGGGCATATGGCATCCATGGTCCATGTGGTTCCCTATGCTCGCCTTCATATGCCAGCAGCCCAGTGGACCCTATCCTCTTAGTGGACACGGGTCGGCTAACGGACAAAATCAGAAACTCCACATGTCTCATTTTGTCCCTGCAATGGTGGCAGTCACTGGAAAATCTTCTCGTGGGTTCTCCTTTCCAGCAGCCTCTATGCCAAACCACCCTAACAACAGATGCGTCCAAGTTGGGTTGGGGGGCTCACTTGCATGATCTATCTACTCAGGGTCTCTGGACCCCACAGGAGACTTGTCTTCACATAAACCTCCTAGAGCTCAGAGTCATTTTCCATGCTGTCCGAGTTTTTCAGGCCCATCTCAGCTACAAGACAGTTCTGGTCCAGACTGACAATCAAGTAGCCATGTTCTATGTGAACAAGCAGGGCGGAACAGGCTCTCTGTCATTATGCAACAAAGCTTTGCGACTTTGGGCCCTCACCAGAGATCTTCAAATCCACCTCCTAGTGGTATATCTTCCGGGCATTCAAAATCTTTGGGCAGACAAACTCAGTCAAATACTGCTGCCACACGAATGGTCTCTGCACTCAGACCAGCTTGCTCGAGTGTTTCGAATCTGGGGAATGCCAGATATAGACCTCTTTGCAAGTCCACAGAATGCCATACTTCCCCGATGCTGTCCCAGATTTCCGGCTCAAAACTATCAGGCAAGGGATGCTTTCCTCCTCCATTGGGGTCGGGACTTCCTCTATGCCTTCCCACGCATTCCCCTCATTCCCAAAACTTTGTTCACGTTTCAGAGAGACAGAGGTCATATGATACTCATAGCTCCACGTTGGCTACGGCAGACGTGGCATCCTTTGCTTCTGCGTCTCTCTCAAGCCACACCTCAGGAGTTGGGATGTGCTCCAGATCTTCTTTCCCAGGAGAAAGGGACGCTATTGCACCTGAATCCCTAGTCCCTACACCTCAGGGCCTGGTTACTGAAAGCCTAGGATTCCCGGATATCAACCTATCTCAACAGGTAAAGGATATCCTTGTGGCTTCCATGAAGCCTTCCAAAAGGTGATCCTATGCCTTTAAGTGGAATAGATTCTCTGTATGTCGTTCTCAAAGGGAACTTAACCCCCATACAGTGCCTGTCGAATCGCTTCTGGAGTACCTACTCCATCTATCAGATTTTGGTCTTAAGACCAATTCAGTAAGGGTCCATCTTAGTGCCATTGCTGCTTCTCGCGATCCTCTGGATGGACAACCTATTTCCTCTCATCCACTTGTAGAGAGATTTATGAGAGGTTTACTTTCAACAAAACCTCCCATTAAGCCACCGCCGGTGGCATGGGATCTGAATCTTGTTCTCGGGCAGCTCATGAAACTGCCCTTTGAGCCTTTAGCCACTACAGCTCTAAAGTTTCTTTCTTGGAAGATCATCTTCCTAGTTGCACTCACTTCTGCAAGACACATAAGTGAGTTACAGGTTTTAGTGGCGGATCCTCCTTATACAAGATTTCACCATGATAAGGTAGTTCTTAGGACTCATCCTCACTTTATGCCAAAGGTGGTTTTGCCGTTTCATTTAAACCAAGCGGTTTACCTTCCTGGATTCTCTAATGCAGAAAGGAATCTTCATACCTTAGATTGTAAAAGAGCCTTAGCTTTTTACCTTCAAAGAACTAAGCAACATAGAAAATCTTCTCAGCTTTTTGTTGCTTTTGATTCTGGTCATTTGGGACTTCCAGTTTCCAAAAGAACTCTCTCTAGGTGGATTGCAAATTGCATATCCTTTGCATATGAGAGTAAGGGACTTCCTCTCGAGGGCCATGTCACAGCTCACAATGTGAGAGCAATGGCAGCCTCAATGGCTACTCTTTGTTCTGTGTCCATTGATGACCTCTGTAGAGCAGCAACTTGGGCTTCGTAGCACACCTTTATAGCCCACTATTGCTTAGACAAGGACTCCCGTCGGGATGCCTCATTTGGCCAGGCTGTGCTCCAGCATCTCTTTCATACTTAGTACAACTCCTACCCGCCATCCCGGGTTTCGATGCCAGAGATCCATGGGAGGAAGAATGACCCATCTCACCTGGGGTTCGCAGCTTTCTGGGGTCATCCCCCTGGCATCTCTCAGCTGGGGAGTCCCCATATGTGAAGACAACATTCCTGCTTGTTCCTGGAGATAGTGTAGTTACTCACCTGTAACAGGTGATCTTCGGGAACAGCAGGAATAAGTCTTCACAACCCACCCACCTCCCCTAGGAGTTGTCTCTATCTATCTCTCTCTCTTTGTCTACTCTCTCCTTTGGTCACAGCTATAAACGCAACTGAAGAGGGAGAGTTGGAAAGGTGGAAGGCAGTACGCAGGTGCTGTGGGATGCTCCCAAAAGCTTTCCTATTGGACGCTGAGGAGCGTTCCCACGCAGGCTCCGTCGGTACTGACGATATCCATATGTGAAGACTTATTCCTGCTGTTCCTGGAGATCACCTGTTACAAGTGAGTAACTATGCTTTCCGAACCATGCGCTCTTGGGCAATTGTTGGCTTTCCCCTATTATTTATTTAAAAGATGACAAGGTTCAGGTTTCATCTACCACAAATCAATAAGGCCCCAATTCCATAAGGCAGATAGTGGGGTAGCACATGCCAGCGTATTCCGCCTCCATCCCCCACTGCACTCACAGAGCTACTTTGCATGCTACGTGGGACGGAGGCATGATGAGGCGGAGAGTGGGTAGGACCAATACCCGGATGTACAGGGCTGATTCCAGAATGGCCATGTATGTCCGGGGATCGCCGTGTGGATGCTCTGCTTATTCCATCTCTGAGGTGGAATAAGAGCGAGGTGCTCCTCAAACATTGCCAGCAGCTTCTCCAGGAACCCTCCCACAGAAGCACTGGAACATGGAGGGTGAGTCCCCCGCCCATTCTGGGTCCTAGCAAGACCCCGTCGGAGTTGAGCAGTGGGAGTCCAGGGCTGCGGGAGCGGCACACCAGTCCATCCTCAGGCCCGCTTCTGACAGCCGAGGGAATGATTTGCTCCCATATTTCAGAATCGGGTCCAAACGGGCCTGTCCAGCTTGGGGCCATCTGAATGGCCCGGAGATGCCCCTTCCAGAATCAGGCTCTTATTTTTTAAGCAGGTTACCATCATTAGTTGTTGTTGATATGGAAGGACAGACTAGATAGGCCATGTGGTCTTTTTCTGTCATCATATTTCTATGTTTCTATTAAATAAACTTAGAACAGATAATATAGTAATAATTAAGGTAAAAAAGAGGCCAGAGATATTTAGAGATGGAGGTGAGACAGCATGAGAGGAGGTGAGGGAGAAAATAAGACAGAGAGCACGGGGATGATCGGGGGAGAGGGTGTGAGAGAGCCAGAAAGGTAGTGATTGTTACAGAAAGCCTGAGAGTTTATTTATTTATTTGAAGGGCTTATATACCGCATTTCCAATGATCAAGGTGGTTTACATACAGCTCACAACATACAACTCAACTTAATATTACAGAGAACAGGCTAATAAGGGCCTAGGCCAACAAAATTTTATAATATTATAACTTAAGTACAATAAGGAAAGACGGGGGGGGGGGGGACGCAAGATGTCTTACATACAATAAGGAAGGAAAGAGGGTGGAGGAGGCAAGATGCCAACGAGGCAAACTAGGTCATGAGTGAGCAATGGGTGCATGGAGCAGAGTTCACTGTTCTCGATGGGGGTGTAGATGCTTAGATGACTCTTTCAAAGTGTTCTTTGAACAGGAGTGTTTTTAATAGTTTTCTGAAGTCCATGAGGTCTCTGGTAGTTCTAATCTGTACAGGTAGGGTGTTCCATAGACCAGGCACGTACAAGGACAATGCACAAGTTGGAGTTAGAGGAATGGGAGATAGCAACTGAGGGGAAACATGGGGATGTAAAAGGTTGTGGCAGTGAGAACTTGAGGTGCAGCTATAAGTGGACAGAGCAGCAGAGAAAGAGAGAAATGGAGAAAAATGAGAGAGGGAAGGATCACTGTTAATGAGAGAAAGAGAGATGACAGGGAAAACATGAAGACAGGCGGAACTCAGAATAAACTGAAAAGGAGAGAATACCTTGAAAAAGGAGTTAGGAGATGAGCAAGTTTGTTATTTACAAATTTTAATCTCCAAACTTTCTTTTTGTCCTTTTATTTGAGATCTGATAAAAAGATCATTTTTCAAGTTGTGACTATTTATGATGACTTAAGAGTTATTTGAATACTGATGGTTTCAGAAGAGTTACACAAGCCGCTGTGCTCTCCTCTTAATTATTGTAATGTGATTTCATGTGGTCTCCCTACTTCTTATTCTAAGCCTTTACAATCCATTCAAAATGCTGTAGGGCACCTTCTTTTTGGGGTCCTATTTTACAAACATATCTGCCTTCATTTGCAGACTTTACACTTTTTACCCATGGCTTATCAAATAAGATTTCAGGTAGTAAGGTAGTAAAACGAAGTATCAGGTTTCCTCTTTATTCTTCATGGGAGCTTTACTGTTCTCGTGAAAGTTGCCATCTTCGGCAGGTAGACGACTTCATTATCCTTTGTTTCCTAAAATTCAGATTAAACAGATTTTGAATCGACTTGTTTTTTCTGTGCCCATAGGAGTGAAATCAGTTGACTGTTCAGATACGATTGCTTGATGACATGCTTAAGTTTCATAAGAAGTTAAAAACATATTATTTTCAACAAGCTTTTGGCTGAGGGCATATTGTTAATATGATGCTTTAATCTTTGCTTTTTTGCCCTGGTTTTTATTGCCGTATTTTAGTATCTTAGCTTTTTCTGATGTACGTCCATTCTAATTGGTGTATATTTATTTTTATTTTTCACCTATTTGGTATATATTTGTTTTTATTATTTACCGCAGAGTATGCAACAGATCTGCAGTCTATAAATTCTGATAAATAAATCAGTAAGAAAGTCAGTCGCTGCTCCTACAATCCTGTTCCACTCATGGTCCTTGCGTTGTTCATGCCACTGTTTGTGCCATTTCATTCCTATTTTGATGCCATGAGATGTTCATGTCACTCTTTGTGCTGCTTTGTCCCCCCTTGACACCTTTGTGCAACTGTCAAGGTTAGTGTATTCCTCTTGTGTTGCTTTGTGCGTTCTCACCACTGTTAGGGCTGCTTTGCTCTTCTCACAGTGACTGGAGTGTTTATACCACCATTCAGCCCCTCTGCCCCTCTCATTATGACCCTTTCATCACCCCACCTTGCTCTTCTCGCCTTGGGAGGCTAATGCCTCCTCTGATGCTGACAATGCCTGCAGCATTTCATAAAACGTTATCTTTATCTTTATTTGCACACTTTTTATACCGCCCTTTATGACATCAGAGCTGTTTACAATATCAAAATTCTAAAAAGAAAGCCAAAGTCTGAAAAGGAAAGGGATTGCATTGTTTGACAGGACAGTGGACGATCATTCGAGCAGCCGGAGAAAGGTAAAGCAGCACAAGGAAGGTTAGGAGGTGAGAGGTGGCAGGTCAAAGGCGGGGAGAAAAAGGTGGGTTTTTAAAAGAGACTTGGATAGAAAACTCCAGTGTTAGAATCAAAATAGGAAACTTTGCTTCTGTTAGTTGGAAAATGAAATAAATGATAGAATAAATAATTTGGAAAGCAAAACAAATGAAACAGTAACAGTAAAATGAAATAAGAAAACACAAATTCCTTATCGTTCCTACAGTTCAGTCCTCCACCTCTGGGTTGTGCACCTCCTCCTGCAGCCTGGAGACTGGACTTGCCAAAGCGTTGACATCACTGGATAAGGTCTGGTGCACACTCCCCTCCTCTCCAGTGTATCCAGTCTCCATGCAGCAGGAGGATCTAGTGAGCCTAGGTGCTGGGCTCACTTGAGGAACTCATAAGGAGCCTTAGGGGTCTGTTTACTAAACGGCGCACATGTACGGGGCGCACATGAGCGCTCTAAAAGATGTATTTAAGTGCTCTTAAGCGCCCCGTACGAGTGCGCGGCACATTAACGGGTCCCGCAAGCGTGCGCCGACAACGCGCACATTTGCGGGGCGGTAATGTGCGAAAGAGGCGTGCCAAGGCGAAATGAGGGCGGAGGAAGGCCCCCTAGGGGCGGAGAGACGGGGTCAGTGGGCGGAATGTGGGAGGGGAGAGACTCGCCGCACAGGAGCGTGCCCGAATCTGCAAAGAAATTTACCGCCAGTGAAACACTCGCGTTAGAGGTGCTGTGCAGGGAAAAGAAACCGTTTCCGTCAGCAATGTGCAGCACAATAGTGGAAGCCCAAAAACCGTGAGCAGTGTGATCTATGTGCACAGATCAAACGCCGTAATGTCACAGGGCACTAACCACACGGGCGCCGCGCACCTTAGCGCATCTGTCAATCACAGCTTCTGTTCTTCACGACGGAACGCCCACTCCTTATACGGCACCCGCTCGGTACCGCGGACCGCACAACACCGGCCTTTAGTAAACAGACCCCTTAGTGTAGTTAGTTCAGGTGTAGTTTAGTTGGGATTTTGGATATTCTTTCCCACTACCTTTATTTTATTTTTGGGGAGTTACTGTTCCTTTAAAAAAAAAAAAAAAGGACCCGTGAACAAGCAGTGCCTCAGGTGCCGGTTCCTGCCTGCCCCTGATCTCCGGGGCGGTGGGCTCATCTTCAGGTCTCTCTCCCTGGACTGCACGGGGGAGAGCCCTTGAACAGGACCGGAGCAGCTTCCTTGTCGGGGCCAGGGAGCCGCTCTGCACTTGAAGGCAGGAGCGTTTGCACGGGAGGCTCACTGGCGGGAGACTGCTCAGCTGACAAGCAGTCCCGCTGGCTGGAGCCCCGTTGAAGCCGCGTAAGTTTTTTGTAACGGGCATACTTCCCTTCGGTGGGGTTGGGGGGATCGTTGCCCTGGCCCGCGGCAGACTGGGACGCCTTGTTAGATCCCTCTGTTCACGCGGCGAGTTTTGGCGCCCTTTTCGGCCGCGCTCAGGTGCTGGCGGCCATTTTAGTTTCGGGAGCGTCTTTTCAGAGCGGCTCCAGTCAGCTGTTTGCTGTGGGAACACGACGGCGCGGAGGCTCTGCGCTTCAACTTATTGCAGCTTATTTCATTTTGTTTCCTGTTTATTTCATTTTTCTTCATTTAACCCCGGTCTGCGTCGGAGAGGAGTTTCTTTTTGCAGTCCTTGTCCCGGGGTGTTTTTTCTTTCGTTTTAAAACGAAAAAAAAAAAAAAAAAAAACCCAGGGGTTAAAGGACGAGACCCTGAGCAGTCTTGCGTTTGGGAGTAGCTGCAGAGCCCTAAAATTCCTTTCAAGAGAGGGTTCGCTGAGATGGCGTCCCGACCCCAGTGCGTTCTCTGTGGTTCACGCAGAGGTACGGTGGCGGAATCCGGGGTTTGCAGGGCTTGCGCCTCGGGGTCTGCCAGCATGGAACGGCAGATAGAGGCCAAGCCGTGCCAGGATCTCCAGCCGACGGCGGCGGCCCCGGAGGAAGACTTGGCGATGGCTTCCTCGTCAGGGGCTCCCCAGGAGGCTGCGGCTGGGCTTCCAGCCACGTTTCCAGCCCTGGAGTCCCCTTCTCCGTTTTGAGATTTCTCCCCCGACTTTGTCTTGCTCATGCATCAAGCGTTCTGCAGGCAACGCCAGGGGCTCTTGCCGGAGACAGTGGATAGGTCTTCGGCCGCCCCTCAGGCCAGAGTAGCTGGTAGCCACACAGTTTTCCCCAGGCCGTCGAAGAGATCTCGGACACGCAAACTCTACCCTTCCTTTAGGGAGGCGATCGATTCGGATGGGGAGGACCGCGGTTTGGAGGCGGATATGGAAGATCTAGAAGAGGGGGAGATTCCAGAGCCGGAGGATCAGGCCAAGATTGTACGGATATTCTGCAGGGAGGAACTCACTGCTCTTATCACCGAGTCCCTCCAGATGTTGAACTTGGCGGCTGTTTCTCCCACAGAGGAAGTGGGGGTGGAGGACCCCATCATCCAGGCGGAGAGGCAGACCCAGGTGGTTTTTACGGTCCACAGGGTGGTGGATAAGATGATACAGGACGAGTGGGATCAGCCCGAGGCTGCGCTCAGAGGTATCCGGACGATGAACAGGCTCTATCCTCTGGCAGATAAGGACAAAGAACATTTTAAATCCCCCCTAATTGATGCTGCGGTCTCGGCGGTTACCAAGAAGACCACTATCCCTGTGGAGGGTAGTGCTGCATTGAAAGATGCGCAGGATAGAAAGGTGGATGGACTTTTGAGACAGTCCTTTGAGGCTGACGCCTTGTCATTGCAGGCTTCTATTTGTGGAGCTTGGGTGGCCAGAGCGTGCCTCCGATGGTCTCAGCAGCTTCGGCAGTCCTCTGGATTGGACCAGGAGGGGACTGCGGAGCTGGATCGCTTGGAATCCGGTGCTGCGTATCTGGCAGATGTTCATTATGATTTGATCAGGGCCCTCGCTAACAGCATGGCTTCCTTGGTGGCGGCGCGCCGCTCCCTGTGGTTGCGGAGCTGGGCAGCGGATGGCTCCTCTAAATCCCGGCTGAGTAAGCTGCCTTTTAAGGGCAGGTTACTCTTTGGAGAGGACCTGGATAAGCTGGTGAAGGATTTGGGAGAGTCCAAGGGCGGCAGGCTCCCGGAGGACAAACCCAAGCCAGGTAGGGCTGCTCCGTCCTTTCGGGGCCAGTCCAGGGATTTTTGGCGTTTTCGGATGTCTCGTCTGGGCGGCACCCAGAGAGGTAGATTTCCATACAAGGGCCAGAGTTTTCGGGGCTTTAGGGGGGCAAGTAGGGGATTCGCAGGATCCGCCTCCTCCTCGGCTGGCAGAAAGCCCCAATGAAGGTTTGCGGGTCCCGGTGGAAAGCGCTCCAGTGGGGGGAAGGCTGCGGGAGTTTCTTTCTGCTTGGACCCAGATCACCACGGACCAGTGGGTGTTAGAAATCATCCGCGACGGGTATGCTCTGGAGTTCGCCTATCCAGCCCGAGATTCCTTTGTGATGTCTCCCTGCAGAAATCAAATCAAGGCCCTGGTGATTCGCCAGACTCTGGATCGACTGTTACGCTTGCGGGCCGTCCGGCCAGTACCGTTGGAAGATTACGGATTGGGTCGGTACTCAATCTATTTCGTGGTGCCCAAAAAGGATGGGTCCCTGCGCCCCATTCTGGATTTGAAGGGCGTGAATCGTTGTCTGCGGGTGCCACATTTCAGGATGGAAACCTTGCGTTCCGTTATTGTAGCGGTGCGAAAAGGGGAGTACTTGACCTCCCTAGACCTCACGGAAGCGTATCTTCATATTCCGATCAGAGAGGGTCACCAAAGGTTTCTACGGTTTGCTCTCCCCTGGGGGCACTTTCAATTTCAGGCATTACCCTTCGGCCTGGCTACGGCTTCGCGTACCTTCACCAAGATTATGGTGGTGGTGGCGGTGGCGTTGCGGAAAGAGGGCAATTTGGTTCACCTCTATCTTGACGACTGTTTGATTCGGGCGAAGTCCGAGGCATAGAGTGTGCGTGTGACTACCAGAGTGGTGCAGTTCTTGCAGCATCTCGGATGGGTAGTCAACCCGGCCAAGAGTCATCTTGTGCCGTCCCAGGAGCTCGAGTATCTGGGGGTGCGGTTCGACACCCGGTCGGGGATGGTATTTTTGCCTCATCACCGGGTCCTGGGCCTGCGGCGTCTTGTCAGCAGGTTCCGCGCAGCCACGGCTCCCTTGGCGTGGGAGTACCTGCGCGTGCTCGGGACAATGGCGGCGATCCTGGAGGTGGTGCCATGGGCTCGGGGTCACATGCGGCCGTTGCAGCGGGCGCTTCTCCGCCGCTGGTCCCACCAGTCTGACCCCTTGAGCAAGCGTCTTCCCTGCGGTGGTGGCTCGTACCCGCTAAGCTTCGGGCGGGCATGCCCCTGGAACAGCCTGCCTGGATTCCGCTGATGACGGATGCGAGTCTCGTGGGCTGGGGAGCCCACTGCTGCGATCAGTATGCGCAGGGCCTGTGGTCCGCCCAGCAGTGCAGTTGGTCCATCAATCGGCTGGAGCTGAGGGCGGTTTTGCTGGCGCTCCAGGCCTTCGAGTCGACGGTGGTCGGTCGGGCGGTCAGAGTGCTGTCGGACAACTCCGCGACGGTAGCCTACATCAACCGTCAGGGAGGGACCGGCAGCGTGGCCATGGAAGAGGAGGCGGAGTTGCTGTTCGCTTGGGTGGAGCAGCGTCTTCCAGCGCTGTCCGCGGCGCACATTGCGGGGAAGGACAATGTAACGGTGGATTTTCTCAGCAGGGTCCAGTTGGACGCGGGGGAATGGGAGCTCAGTCCCCAGGTGTTCGCTCAGATAGTCCGTCGGTAGGGACCCCCAATTATGGATCTCATGGCAACCTTCCAGTCCGCAAAGGTGAGCCGATTCTTCAGCAGGCGGTGGGAAAGGATGTCAGAAGGGATCGACGCCTTGATGCAGCGGTGGCCGAGGCACGGCCTCCTCTACATTTTTCCGCCTTGGGCCTTGATAGGTCGCGTGGTGCAACGGATCGAGGCTCATCCCGGAAGGGTGTTGTTGGTGGCTCCGGACTGGCCGCGGCATCCGTGGTACGCGGACCTGGTTCGTCTGCTGGACGGAGAGCCATGGAGGATGCCTGATTCGGAAGATCTCTTACTCCAAGGTCCACTTCGAATGACTCAAGTGACTCGATTCTCGCTTACGGTTTGGCCATTGAAAGGGCGAGGCTGAAGAGGAAAGGATACTCAGGATCGGTGGTGGCGACGCTACTACGCGCCAGGAAGAGGTCAAAGTCCTTGGCTTATGTTCGGGTATGGCGCGTTTTTGAGGATTGGTGTTCAAGGTGACAGATTCGTGCGGCTACGGCCTCCGTGCCGGTGGTCTTGAGCTTCCTACAGGACGGTTTCGACAAGGGCTTGGCGGCTAGTTCGTTGAGGGTACAATTGGCGGCTTTGGCCTGCTATAGGGGCAAGGTGCAGGATATCTCGTTGGGAGCACACCCGGATGTGTTGCGTTTTCTAAAGGCGGTATCGCATCTGCGGCCCTGTCGCAGGGTTCTTGTGCCTCCATGGGACCTCAATCTGGTCTTGGGGGCGTTGGTTAAGGAACCCTTTGAGCCTTTGAGTTCGGCGACGGTGAAGGATTTAACATTGAAGACGGTGTTCTTGGTGGCTATCTGTTCCGCGCGGCGCATTTCGGAGTTGCAGGTGCTTTCATGCAGAGAGCCATTTCTGTTTTTTTCAAAGGAGAAGGTGGTCCTGCGTCCGGTACCTTCTTTTTTGCCTAAGGTTATCTCTCCGTTTCACCTTAATTAGTCGGTCTCCCTCCCGGTGCTTTCCTCAGGGGGGGGGACTCTTCTTCGGCGGAGCCTTTACGTCGGTTAGATCTTAAGAGGGTGTTGCGACGTTATTTGCATGTCTCCGCGTCGTTTTGCAAATCGGATCGTCTGTTCATGCTGTTCGGTGGGCCTCGCAAAGGTGAGGCGGCAGCGAAAGCTTCCATTTCTAGATGGATTAGGGAAACTATTGCGTCCGCGTATCTCCTTCAGGGGCGCGTAGTGCCGTCGGGCTTGCGGGCGCACTCTACTAGAGCGTAGGCGGCCTCTTGGGTGGAGCTTGGCTTAGTTCCCCCGGCGGACATTTGCAAAGCAGCGACGTGGTCTTCTCTTCACACGTTCAGTAAGCACTATCGTCTGGACGTGCTGGCGGCGGGGGACGCCTCCTTCGGTTCCGCGGTTTTGCATGCCGCGATGGAAGTCCCCTCCCATTGAACACTGCTCTGTTACATCCCAGAGGTGGAGGACTGAACTGTAGGAATGATAAGGAAATGATAATTACACTTACTTGGTAATTGTAGTTCCTTGAGTGAGGATAGTTCAGTCCTCATTCCCGCCCAGGACTTATTGGGGAGATGTGGTTCCTCTTGGATCGCCTGATTCAGTCGCAGGTAGGTCCTTCTCCTTACTGTCCTATTTCTGTCTGTCTCTATTCTTTCTATGAAGGGGTTTGCAGGGACCGGTACTGAGCAACGTTTGTTCCCTGTTAGGTTACTTTTTTAGATAGTTATTGTTGCTTAGGTTGATATTATTCCTTATTGGCTACTTATTTGTTGCTCCTTTGAGTGTGCTTTGTCAATAGTTCACTGGAGAGGAGGGGAGTGTGCACCAGACCTTATCCAGTGATGTCAACGCTTTGGCAAGTCCAGTCTCCAGGCTGCAGGAGGAGGTGCACAACCCAGAGGTGGAGGACTGAACTGTCCTCACTCAAGGAACTACAATTACCAGGTAAGTGTAATTATCATTTTTCCCATGAACCTCTTGATCCACTAATCCCCGCCCCCCCCCCCCCCCATCTCCATTGGAAAAAAAATTGATTCTGTATTCTTCCTCTTTGACCACTTATTTTATTTTATTTTATTTAGCTGTATTTATATCCCGCTTTTCACCGGGTCAAAGCGGTCAATTGGGAGATACATTTAACACGAGGGGATATGACACACATATGCTAATACTTACAGGGAACATGGGCAATGGAGGGTTAAGTGGTTTGCCCAAGACCACAAGGAGTACCTATAGGACTAGAAATCCCTGTCCCTCCGGCCTGAAATTGCTGTCCCCAGGTGGGACTTGAACCCCTGGCCCTCTGGCCTGAAGTACCTTGTCCTAACCACTAGGCCACTCCTCCCACTCAGCATTTAGCATTTTAGAGTAAGGTACTGCCTGCTATTTCATGATTTTTTTTATTTCATCAGATGTTCCTCATCAAATGCCTTCTAAAATTAACTTTTTTCTATGTCATTTTGTTTCCTCTTTTAAATGAAATGACAGAAAAACAAGCACAGTTTGCTGTCTAGGCACATTTCATATAAGCAGAGTGGCGGCAGCAGCAGCCGGAAGGAGGTCCCAGGATCTGCCAGAAGTAGGAGGAAACAGCAGTTTTAAAGAGCCCGCACAAGTCCCCAGGTCCTGCCATCCAGAGGAGGGAGAGAGTCACCAATGAGCCATCAAGAGCTCCCAAAACCCACTGGCAGAAGAGACAGAGCAGCAGTTTTAAAGAGCTGATAGGAGTCCCCAAGTCCCACTGGCAAAGAGCTAAAGTTGCATGCTGAAATGCCAGCAGGACTCCCCAGGCCTCACTGGCAGAGAGGAATGAAAGAGGCACTGGAGCTGGCGGGAGTCCCCAAGGTCCACTGGTGAAGTTAGACGGAGTATCAGAGAAGAGGTGAGTGGAAAAAAGGAGTGGTGTTAGAGAGAAGGGAAGGGAGTGGTAAGAAGTGGAGCATAAAAGAACAGGATGGAGTTAGAGAGGAGGAAAAAAGAGAAGGGGCAGGTGGCAGCGTGGAAGAAAGGGTTGATTTTAGAGAGGTGGAGATGGGAAGGGGAGAGACTGAGGGAGCAAAGGATAAGGAAAGAAGTGGGGATATAGAAGAGGATGAATGAAGGGGCAGTGTTAGGAGCAGGGAAGTTGGATGTGCAGGGAGAGAGAAGAGTAGAGAGGGATGGGGGAATTGGGAGAGTGCCTGGGGGGGAGGGAAGGTAGGAAGAGAGTAAGGGAGGGATGGAGTAAAAGTGAATGGCAGGAAATTAGACAGCACAAGGCTGGGTGGCAGAGAAAGAGAGAAATACAAAGAGAGAAGGCAAAGTGAAAAAGAGTGAGGGATGGGGGAAGTGCAAGAGAAAGAGAAGCCTTAGCTTACATGCCCACAGCAACACACACAACATAAGATATGCCATATTGGGTCAGGCCAAGGTCCATCAGAAGATACATGCTGCCCCTTATTGTAGATACTGTTAGCATCTACAGCTCCCTACCCCCATCTCTATTACAACCGCCCCATGATGAAAGAGGGTGCAAGAAGGGAGAGGGAAGGAGGGAGTGAAAGAGGGTGATAGGGAAGGGTAGGTGAAATAGAAAGCTGGGTGGCAAGAAAGTGAAGAGAGAGTGCAAAGGAGTGGCAAGGAAATGTGGAGCATGTACAGGAAGTATGGTAGCACAGAGGAGGGAGGGGGAATAGTTCAAGAAGTTGGGAGTGACAGAGTGAATGCAGGAGGACAGGGAAAGAAGCCTAAGTCAGGACCATTTCCGCACAGTGTGACAGGCTATCATCGCCCCTATACTGGACTATGGCAATGCACTTTACCAAGGACTCCCAAAGCAAGCTATCCATCCATTACAACTGGCACAAAACATGGCAGCACACATCATCACAGGTACAGCCAAATATGACCATATCACCTCTATACTCTACCAACTGCACTGGCTTCCAATTCACGCCCATACAAGATTTAAAACAACCCTAAACATATTTAAAATCGTTCAGCACTGCTCAGCAGATATCCTACAGAACATGATCATTAGAGGCCCAGGTGAAACAACAAGGAAAATATGCTCATCATACCCAGAGAATACCAAAAAAACAAACATGACACGTCCAGAAGAGCGCCTTCACTACTGACACCTACGTTATGGAACTCCCTTCCTGATGACATGTGAGCCTTAGGAGACAGAGGAAGGAGCAAACCTCTTGCAGACCAAGGAGGAACGAACAGAGCAAGAGATGTGGGTTGGAACCAGACTGCTTTATTGTAATTTAGTCCCTACGCGTTTCGGCTTGCGCCTTCTTCGGGGGACAGACAGCTACCAGAGAATAAACAAATACATAATATTAAAATGGGAGAGGACAATAAATTACTCAATGAGAAATTAATGTATAAATACATGCAAAACAATAAATCAAAAAACATCAAAAAACATTACCAAACATATATTAAAAAATATTATTACAAGTATATATATGTTTGGAACCATGTTAAAAATAACTTAAATTGACAAATTTTTTAAAATTATTTAATTATTAAAATTAAATCAATAATAAAAAATAAATAATGAATAAAAATAAAATAAAATAAAAATAAAAACAGAAGGACCGAGACAAGAACCAACAATCATATAGATCACTAACGAATTATGGTGCAAAATCTAATCTACCTATATTATACAAATAAATATAATAAGAATAAGAAACAATAGTGAATACAATTAAAGAATGACGAATGTGTGACAGTCATATATGCTAAGCCAAGATCAAAAGAGAATGAATTAAAAGTTTAGATTACTTCAAATATAAATTATATATGATAACAATAAATATAATAATAAATAATACAATCATAGAAAAAACCATAAAAATAATAATAATAAGAATAAATATAATAAATAAATAAAATAATCAATACATTAAAATAAATATAAATATAGATATAAATATAAATTTTATAAATTTAAAATAACCATAAAAAGTAAAAAATAGTGACAAGAAAATTATTAAAATTATATACAAAACCTACCAGCGCTGTGTCAGATGGAGTGTCTCATTAAGACAGTTTTTTTCAAATCACTCTAATGATAGCTGAAGAAAAAAGAGAGCTTAAACCTTTTAGAGTGATTTATGCAACCAATAATAAATAATCTATAGAAAGACTATTGTAGAAAGAAGTACAAAATACAAAAAACCTGTGGGTATATATGACATTAAATAGGATATTATAGTCTGGAGATGAATTTTGTAAAAATTTGAAAGCTAAATGCGTCTATATATAGGGTTGAGCAATCTATTATCATCTAATTTTAAATACATATTAAATAAAAAACATGCAAGACTTAAGAGAGATAATGTGGTATGAAATCTATGAAAAAGACTCATGATAAGAGACAACTCTAATTACAATATATGTCGAATATTACAAAATTATAACGGACAAACATTAGAAAAAGAGTAGTGTGCTCATCCTGAGTGATAGAACAATATTAGTCAAAGCATGATGACAATGAAGACCACCTAGTGTAGGAATTAATACTGGCGAAAAACGAATCAATGCCCCGATGTTGAAAACACTATTTGGCCGAAGTGTCAGAAATGCAGAAAGAGGAAAGGGACATGATATGCTAAGTAAATGTACAGCAAAGATAAAATATGTGATATTGCAGGTTGATTATTAATATTAAAGAACCGGCATGTAAGACTCAGTATAGGAATAGCTACAACCAATCAATCATTGCCCCGATGTTAAAAACGAAAGTGAAACCACTGCTTGGCCGAGGTAACAGAAAAGTAAACAACTGAAGGTAACATGATAAGCTGAATTGATTTTTGTAAATTAAGGTGCACTGAATCAAAACGAGATACAATATGTACTATTGCAAGTCAATTGTAATATTAGAGATCCGGCATATAAAACTCCACTGAGTGTAAAGAAATAACTGCAGACAATCGATGTCTGATGAAGTCAGCAAGAGACAGAATGAGAGAAATACAATGCATTCGAGTCTGTAATGAAATTAATGTTATAGACAAAAACGTCTGAAAAGTGTAGAATAAACGAATCTGAACATAAACTCACTTTTTATCGTGGATACAACGTCTATGATCTTTTTTATAAGTCACAAGGACTTATATGCTGAGTACAGGCACGGTGTGTAACCAGTTAAGAGAGAGAGCTCAAAGTGACATCTAGTCTATATAAACGCCGTGTTTCGCGCCTTTTTTTGGATGACGTGAAGAAAGTGGGCGGAGTCATAACCATAACAAAGAAAAACAAATAAACCACAATAAATTAAATCCAAGTAACAAAAATGTAAAAAACTGAAGGTGACCTGACAAGCTGAATTGATTTTTGTAAAAGTGCACTAAAAAAATACGAGATACAATGTGTACTATTACAAGTCAATTTTAATATTAAAGATCCGGCATGTAAAGCTCCACTGAGTGCAAAGAAATAACTACAGACAATCGATGTCAGATGAAGATAGCAAGAGACAAAATAACAATGCATACGAGTCTGTGATGAAATTAATATTATAGACAAACGTCTAAAAAGTCTGAAATAAACAAATCTGAACATAATACTGATGAACAGCCAATGGGGAAGGGGGGGGGGAGGGAATATTCTAACTGACTTCAATGTAGTGGAAGAAATAACACGAGGTATTAAGAACATCTATGGGGATAGATGTTCTTAATACCTCGTGTTATTTCTTCCACAAAAATGTCGTCTCCGGGCCGTCTACGCGTGGATCGCTATTAGAACCCCTGTCTGTCTTCTTGGATCCGTACCTTCGACCATTGATGCCTACAATCTCATCATATATTAAAGATTCCACACATTTTCTTAACATCCTACATGAATATGATCAGTTAGCCCTCTCAAAGGGAATAATATTAGTAACGTTTGACGTTGCCTCTCTGTATACAGTGATTCCACAGATACAGGCTCATGAAGTAGTCATGCAGGCGCTTAGACAACGTAATGATTTGTCAGCAGCAACACTTGCTTTTTGTCCACACTAGCAGAATTAGCATTGTTCAATAATTATTTTGTCTTCGAACAACTATTATACCATCAGATTGCTGGAGTGGCGATGGGGGCCACTTGTGCTCCATCTGTGGCTAACCTGTATATGCAACAATTTGAACATCAATGGTTGTCTCAATGCCCTTTTAAAACCTCATTGAAAATGTGGAAACGATATATAGACGACATTTTTGTTTTATGGTTGGGGGATCAAGCCTCTCTACAAGATTTTGCCGTCTGGCTGAATGCATGTAAACCTAACCTACGATTTTCTATGGTCTGGCATGAAACTCAGATTTCATTTCTGGATATTCAGATCCAGAAGACATCATGGGGATGGATGACATCGGTCTATCGTAAGAGCACGGATAGAAATACTCTACTTCATTACTCCAGTGCACACCCACAGCGGCTGCGTAACAGCCTTCCCTTCTCACAGTTTGTTCGCTATCGACGTAACTGTAGCACTATTCAGGAATATCAGAAACAAACAGTTCAGTTAAAGCAGAATTTTATGCAACGGGGTTACCCACGGCATATTATTAAGGAAGCTTATACTAGAGCGCGTTTTCTCAATAGAGATTTACTACTACAACCTAAAGGTCAAACTTTATCATTAGAAGATCAAATTAACTTCATAACGGCATACTCTCCATTGAGTAAACAGCTGCAAGCCAGTATGCACAGACATCAGAATGTTTTATCAGCCATTCCAGGCTTGCAGCAGTATCGGACTAGGTGTGTATGGCAAAGACAAAAGAATCTAAAAGATCTGTTAAGTCCAGCAGTTCTTCGATCCCCCCATGCAGATGTAGAAAACAGGGGTGGACATAAAGATTGTGGGAATTGCTCTATCTGTTGTGTGACTCAGGACTGTGACAGGTTTACACATAATGGACGAGAATATAAATTAAGGACTAACACCTCATGCGATTCTACACATGTCGTGTATTGTATCAAATGCCCCTGCTCCTTGCTGTATGTTGGCAAAACCAATCGTGCCTTTCACTTGCGGATAAATGAACATAAAAGCAAGTTGAAATGTGGTCGAATTGAGGCACCTATTGTAGAGCATTGTTTAGCTCATCAACACAGCTTTGAGGACCTACGATGTTTTTGCATAATACAAATACAACCCACACACTTTGGCAGTACAAAGGATGAGACTTTGTTATTTATAGAACAGAAATGGATTCATTCATTAAACACGGTGATGCCTTTAGGCTTGAACGCCCGTATAGAATGGGAGGCATGCTTATGACGTAACAGTCAGCTGAGCTTTTTCAAACTTACTCCCTGACTATTTAAAGATAACGCATGTGCGGCGTCCCTCACTCTTGTTCAGCAGTTCAGCAGTTGTGTGTGATGGGAACGCTAGCAGGACATTAAAAAAGTGAGTAGATGAAGTTTCCTGTGTTTTGAATGGAGACGGTTTATAATTTTGAGAAAGTGGTATCTAATTGAACTACATTTTGCATTTTAGTAGCTTAGCATTTCACCTGAGGAACCCTGAGTGGCGAAACGCCTAGCGCTGGTTAGTGTCGGGAACAACAAGTGGCGAGAATCATTGGGAAGAAACGATAACACCATTGGCAACAGATCGAAGTTGAAGCTCGATCAATACAAGCTAAGCAAATTTTTTGGATTACCTTATGTTGTTGGAGAGAGTTTTTAAGAAACATAGTTGAAAAATTGGTTGCTATGAAAGTGTAGTCGTTGATGTTAAGTCCGTGACAGTGAATTAGAAATATTTCTTTCCTGTCTACAAATACTGAGACCACGTTAGCTTCCAATGTAGAATGCTGCCTTTTGAATACTCGATCCATTAAGGTTTCTAGTCTACATGAAAATTTACCAATCTTTCTAATTAATACAGAGTTGAGTTGCTTTTATTACAGATTTTTACTCTGTACAAGTTGTGACCATATAATAATTGATATTTAATGCCAAGAAGTGCAGAGTGTTGCATTTGGGATGCAGAAACCCAAAGGAACTGTACATGATAGGGGGCAAAAGGCAGGTGTGTACGGACCAAGAGAGGGATCTCGGGGTTATAGTATCTGAGGATCTCAAGGTGGCGAAGCAGTGTAACAAGGCGGTAGTCAAAGCCAGAGGGATGTTAGGCTGCATACAGTGAGAAGAACCCAGCAGGAAGAAAGATCTATTAGTGCCCCTGGACAGGTCATTGGTGAGGCCTCACTTGGAGTATTCTGTTCAGTTGTGGAGACCATATCTCACAAAGGATATAAAAAGACTTGGTTCAGAGGAAGGCAACTGAGATGATTTGGGGCGTGTAGCAGAAGACTATAATAAAAGACTTGAAGACCTTAATATGTATAATCTAGAGGAGAGGAGAGACAGAGGGGATATGATATCCTTTAAGTATTTAAATGTCTGTATTAATGAACAAATAAATATTTTTCAAAGCCAAGGAAGCTGTAGAACTAGAGGGCATTAAATGAACTTACAAGGAGGTAAACTTAAAAGCAGCATCAGGAAATATTTATCTCCAGGAACAAGCAGGAATGAGTCTTCACATATGGGTACGTCGGTACCGACGGAGCCTGCGCGGGAACGCTCCCCAGCGTCCAATCAGAAAGCTTTTGGGAGCATCCCTCAGTGCCTGCGTGCTATCTTCCTGCCTTTCCAACTGTCTCTCCTCAGTTTTCGTTTTTACGCGGAGCCGGCAGGACGTCCTCCTGTCACCGCAGAAATTTTTTTCTTTAATCCTTTAAATCTTGTTTTCTTGTGTTTGCGGCTGTTTTCCCGCCTCCACCGGTACCGCCGGTGGGTTTTTTCTTTTCTTTTTCTCAAACTCTGGGAGTTTTTTTCCCTCAGTTTCTGTCTTAAATTTTTGGGCCTGTAAGGCCTCTCCATTATGGAGCCTTCTTCTCCTAAGAAGTGCCTTAACTGTGGAAATACAGTTTTCTTTTTAGACTCCAATAACTGGTGTCTAACCTGTTTGGGTCCTGACCCTTTTCCTCCGGAGCCATTAGCCTACAATTTTATGAGAAGAGATTTTCCATTTCGAGTTTCCCTCGATACCAAGTTCCCTTCCAGTGTCAGGGCACCGACCATTTCTTCTCTACAGGATCAGATAACCCACAAACAGTCTGTTAAGACTAGCCTATCCTTGAGTGGTAGGTCTCATGCCAAGCATGATGACGGCTCCGGCCTTGCCCTCAAGACCCTATTGGCTTCAAAACCCCGGCAGGAGTCTTCGGTCTCCAAAGCCTTATAGGGGTTTCAGGTTGTTCCTGGGGCTCACCCCTCACAGAACATACCTGAGCCATGCTCGGTGGTGGCATCCGCTTCGAGCGGTACCGATACCCCGGCATCGGCACTGGTGTTGAGCGATCCACTCCTCACCAGGGATCATCATCTGGCGTTCTCGGTACCTTCGGGACCGATCGATACGTCCCAGATTGACTTTCCAGTATCGGCAGCATCGCCGATACGACCACCGACGTCGGTACCCTCCAGACATGCATCGATAGACTCGCTTCCTTCGATGCTGAGTCTGGAATCGATATCTAGTCTGGAAGACTGGGTACCGACGCATCTCGGAACCGACGCTTACCGATTCCGGATGCGCGGTACCGAGGATACTCACCAAGGGTTTTTGGTTACTTCGGTACCGCTTGAGCAACCGTCGATGACTGCTTTGATGTCGGTATCGCCTTCGATTCCGGCACAGCTACCGGTATCGGTATCGATGCCGGTACCTGCAGTAACATCGGGACCAGCTCCTTCCATGCCTTTTTCACCAGGATCGCTCCTTTCTATACCTAGTTTGGAGTCGATACCTGGCATGGACGATGCAGTACTGACTGTCTCAGGTCATAACCGCCAGTACCAGTATCCATCCATTAGAGATCCTTTCCTTCACCGGACAAGTACATCCTCCGGTGCCCAGGCTAGTTCTTTAGCTTTAGCCTGTCCAGGGATGGTTCCCATTGGAGATCCTTCTTTTCAGAAATTTCTCCTTGACATGGCAACATTCCTTGCTATTCCTATCCCTGGCTATGATCCTACACAAGATTCTTCTGGGTAAAAGGAAAATATAATGCTTCCTTTACATCATTCTTTGCAGGATATTCTCCTGAGAATATGGGAAACACCTTAAAGGGTTTCCTCACCTGCTACAGCAACTAATCTTCTGTATCAGGTGCCCCCCTCTCCAGGCTTTCAAAAGACTCAACTTCCCCATCATTCCATTGTTGTGGAATCAGCAATGAGGAAGGTAAAAAGCAAGAAGAAGCATTCTTCTTACCCGCCAGGTCGTGAATCTAGAACACTAGATGCCTTTGGACATCAAACCTTCCAAACATCTATGCTGGCAACAAGGATTCTCTCTTATATTTTTTATATGAGTCTATCCCTTCAGGAGGTCACAAAGAAATTATCTCTTTTGACTCCTTTTCTATCAGAGCCCAAGGCTGCAGACTATTCCTTACTTCTTAGTCATAGACAAATATATCTCTTGGTTTCTTTCTCGTGCTTCCCTAGACTCTTTTGAGTCTGTTAGCAGAACCTCTGCTATAGCCATAGGAGCACGACGTAGAGCCTGGCTCCAAGCTTCAGACTTGAACAGATGGGCACAACAAAGACTGGGTAATACTCCTTGTACTGGAGAAAACCTCTTCAATAGGAAGTCTTTACGTCAGGTTGCTCATTGCTCCACTGACTTCCCTGTTTCTGAGGGCTATCCTAAGCCTTCTCCTTCCCCAGTAGGTAGGAAATGCCCTACCAAACCTTCTTTCCCTAAGAGAAGAAGGTTTTATTCTTCTCCTGCCCATCATACAGATGTTCCCAAACAAGGGAAACCTCGCTCTAGTCTGAAGAATCCAAACTCAAGCCAGGAAAATTAACCCTCAATAGGGTTCTAATTAATCTTTTATAACCTACAGTTCACTTATTCTCAGCAGAAGTTTTTTCACTGTTTTTTTCATTTAAAACTCTACACATGGGCTCCTGTTTTTCCAGGACATCCACTTGCTCTTAGGTAGGCTGAGCTGTCAGGAAATTCATGTCTATGGATCACAGGGTTTTCCTCTTCTTCTTACTATGAAGAGAAGTTTGCCAACTATCTCATGATAGTTTTTTCCTGTACCACCATGAATTCCATTTTTCCTTCTGCAGACTTACCATATGGCAAGTTTCCCTTCAGCTCCTATTTTTTTTTTACCCTCTTTTTCAGGGCCTTCCCTGTAAGAGTGGTACCATACCACTGGAAGGCTTTCTTAGCCTTTCTAGTCTTCCTGTCCTTCTAGTGCAGAGTTTTCTCTGGAGTAACCTCCCTGCTTTCATTTGGGCAGCTCATCAGACATGATCAGGATTGTCTCCTCTTGTTCTGTCTGTTCTCTCTGTTAAAAACAGAAGGATTCTCTCTGCTGTTCTATTCAGCAGCTGCCCATGCAGGAGTTCCAGTGATTGGACTACTGGTACTTTTCTACAAGTTCCAGTCTTGTCTTCCACTACTTTTTCTCTGGCCTTAGTAGTGCTTCCAAGATAGTGCTTCATCTATCTTGGATAATTCTTATCGCTTCTTTTCTGCCATCTCCAAATCCCTGGAGTTGGCAGCATAATTGAAGTGGCAGCTGGTTTTCTCCAACAGCCAGTTTTTATTTCCCAATTCTCCTGCATAATGCTCTCTGCAATCCTACTGAGAAGCTTTCCACTATGGGCCCTTGCTAGAGAGCATGGGGATTTTTTCTCTAATTACTATCCTATATGGTTGAAAAAGGCTTCCTCAATCATTCCTCATGACTGCAAGGGTTCTTACACCCTTCTATTTCTTTTTAATAAAGGACATAAGCCTTCTCTATGTGACAGTCTAAAGAGTTACCCATTTCCTACAGGAAATATGCTCTTTTTCCTTGCAGCTTGTCCTCATGGTATCCTAATCCTTTATGGACAGCACATATTTAATTAAACAACGCATGATACCCCCCCCCCCCCTTGTCCCTCAAGTGGGTCAATCTGGTATCTCATCCTCTGCGTTTTCGGTCCATTCACCATGTTAGAGTTCTACCGGACTCAGGATTTGCTGCTTACAGACTGATATTATCCTCTGTTTTTTCCACTCAACCATCCTGGTTATTTCACTGGATAGTATTCCTGCTCCATCTTAACCAGAGGGAACAGATTCTCTATATCTTTTCAAGTAGGTTCCACCTTCTTGTTATTAGATGAATCGTTCCTCTTCACATCTCCCATGTGAGGTCCCTATAGACATATCTCTGTCTGCTTAATTACAGACATTTATCTTTAGACCTATATATTCATATATGTTCATATGTCTATATACATTCTTTAGATACATATGTCTGTCAGCCATGTGTGCATATGTTATGCCCCCTGCATCTCGCCATAAACATATGTATATATATATTACCTTATTTATATATATATATCTACACACATATATATATATACATAACTATGTGTGTGTATCTGTCGAGATACTTCCTTATAGGTAATTATGTATTCACATACTTATCTTTCTAACTGTCTGTGCTCATTAAGGGTTTTTTCCTTCCTGTATGTTCCAGACAGTGGGCTTGCACATGTTCATTCTATTCCACAGTATGTTAAACTATTATGCACACGACCACTGCTGTGGTGCTGACAGCTCTTACCATAACCCTAGGTTCAGGTATCCCTGAAGCTCCATACACCAATATCTTCCTACCTCTCATCAGTTAGGAAAGACATGGTGGATCTTCAGTAGATCTGAGGTTTTTAACTCCTCAGACATCTGTCCTTTCTTGGGCATACAGGGTTTCTCCCATACCCCTTCTTCCCTCAAGAACTAGGCCAGTTGTCCAAATCGGTCAGTCTTCCTCTTTTGCTCCTAACTATGATTAACTCTGTAGCCAAAAGAGTTTTCAGCTTTTTTCCATAAAGCTTCCCACTAAAGACTTACCGTTTTTGTTCTACCCCAGTTCAATCCTGGGGTCACCTGTCACTTCCAGTTTTTGACCTTCACCTTCGCTTCAGTGAGGTCACCTTGAAGATTCCTCTACTGGATTTCCAGTAGATTCCGTCAGACTCTCTACTTTCTGCAATTCAGTAAGTGAGGTCCATATTGTGATTGTTTATTTTGTTATATTTCCTGATGATTATCATACATACCAGGACTCCTTGCCTGTAGTCCTATCTAGGGTCAACTGTTTCCTACAGCTCCTCTCTTTTCAACTCCTACCCTCCATCCTCGGGATGCCTGGCCATATGAGGTGTAACATGTTCAATCTCCAACATGTAGGGCTCCAGGCATCTTAGCTTGGGAGTCCCCATATGTGAAGACTCATTCCTGCTTGTTCCTGGAGATAGCACAGTTACAGGTGATCTCTGGGAACAGCAGGAATAAGTCTTCACAACCCACCCACCTCCCCTAGGAGTTGTATCTCTCTATCTATCTTTCCTCTCTCTCTCTCTCTTTGTCTCAGCTATAAAACTCAACTGAGGAGAGACAGTTGGAAAGGTGGGAAGACAGCATGCAGGTGCTGAGGGATGCTCCCAAAAGCTTTCTGATTGGACGCTGGGGAGCGTTCCCGCGCAGGCTCCGTCGGTACCGACGTACCCATATGTGAAGACTTATTCCTGCTGTTCCCAGAGATCACCTGTTACAGGTAAGTAACTGTGCTTTTTCACACAAAGGGTGGTAGATGCCTGGAATACCCTCCCGAATGAGGTGGTAGGAGCAAAAACAGTGATGGAATTCAAAATGTCATGGGACAGACACACAGAATGACTACATCACAAGAGGCTGGAATCAAAACAAACGTAAATAATTTCTAAGTAGAGGAGGTAACCTGCCTGGAGCAACATCTACAGCTCTGGCACCTTACTGGGCAGACTAGGTGGACTATGCTGGTCTTTATCTACCGTCATTTACAACAGGGGTAATGAAAGATCTTTTTCTTTGGGGGGGGGAGGACCCAAGCACCATCTCAAGCTCCAGCCTAACTCTGCCCAAGCTACACTCCGTGGGCAGCTTTCTGTTTGCAGATAGTGAGGGTCTTTGCCACAATTGTGGCTTTACTTCTGCCCACGGGGGATGGGATCCGTGAGGGCAGACTGCTGCCTGAAAGCCGCAATCATTGCAAAGACCTTTCCTGTCTGCCCATGATCTTTGCTGCGACCAGCAGGCAGTAGGCTGCCTGTTAGATATCCTCATTGAGGAAGGGGTGAATTGTCTGCTCCTTACAGAAACCTGGGTTGGGGAAGGGAGGAGTTTGGTGGATGATTGGTTGGCTCAGTTAGGGTTCATTGGATATTGGGTGAGGAGATCAGACCATAGGGGAGGGGTTGGTTATGGTTTGGTAGCAACTTTGGATTCAGAGGGAAGTTGTGCACGCCTTCCGGAAGGGATGGAAGGGGATTTTCTATAGAGGCAGGGAGAGGGCTCTTGCTAACCTATTGCCCCCCGGGGTTAGTTGAGGGATGTGGGAGGCATTGGTGGAAGCCATTTTGGAGAAGGCATTGGGGGATAGAGACTTACTGGTTGTGGGTGACGTTAATGTGCATGTGGATATGGTTAGCAATAGTAGAGAGATGTTTCTGTTATCTTCATTGAAACTGGGTGACAACGCAGCTGGTTGGTTGTGTGACACACTCAGGGAATTACACTCTGGATCTCATGTTTGGGAATGTGCATATGCTGGCTAAGAGTGATGTGGAAATGTTGGGTGTGCATCTGCTCCCACAAACAGACCATAATTTGATCCAGTTTCACTGTCGTTGGTCTGAAGCAGCTTGGATGCAGTTGGTGGGGAGGATATGGAGGAAAGTGAGAGGGGAGGTGGATATGGACACGTGGGGGTTCGCGGCTACAGCAGAACAGCAGGAGAACCAGGATGAGCTGGAGGCTGTGGCACTGGTGCATAAGGACTCGTACAGAATGCGAGACCGGATGCTTTGTTTTCTAGGGAGCTCAGAGAGGAGAAAAGGGCTTTACAACGGTTGGAGTGGCAGTGGTGGTGCACTCTGGATGAGTACAGTCAAGCAAATGTGCAAAGTTTGGCAAATTTTTATTTCACAGGCTTTTTTTCAATCAAAGCGGTTTACATTGTAACTTTTTTTTTTTAATTTAAATTTTAGCATTTTACAAACAAAGAAGCATATACAACTTCATAGAAATATGGGAACAGGAAAGAAATAGTAACAATATTGAAACCCTCAATATTATGTGAAAAAAAAATACAAGAAAATATAGTTCCTGGCCCAACTATAGCCCACCACTGAAGAAAAGATCCAACAAAATATTTAACACACAAAAGGCATAGGAAAATGTATGAGAACTAACAGTCAAGACTAAACTAACTTAGCAGTGGAGCTCGGGACTCATCTGGAGGGCGTCGAGCACTCAAAAAAGCCACTAACTGTGACGGTTCAAAAAAATGTACGAATCATTATTTAATCTAATCAAACATTTACAAGGATATTTCAAAAAATATAGACCCCCTAACATCAATATCCCGGAACGAAGCAACAGAAACTCTTTCCTACGTTTTTGAGTTTCCTTAGATAGATCTGGAAACACACGAACAGTTATTCCATGAAACTGCACACTATGCTTCTGAAAGAACATACGGAGAAACCAATCCCTATCAGAGGCTAGAACAAATGTGGCAATCAACGTAGAAGAAGAAACAACCTCACTTAATGATGACTCCAATATAGCTGAAATGTTTAATACATCTACTTGAGCCCCACCGTCAATTACCCCACCACCAACCACTTTTTTCCCCGAGGGGAGATAATACACTTTAAGCATAGGAGGGTGAGACTCAATTGGCACCTCTAGCATTTCCAATAAATATTTCTTAAACATTTCCTTAGCAGAAATAACTGAAGACCTAGGAAAATTAATGCAATGAACATTGTAACTTAAACTTGGTAAATGTACATTAAACAGGGACATTGATAACTTGGATTTTTCTGAGCAATGGAGGGTTAAGTGACTTGCCTAAGGCCACAGGGAGTGCTAGTGGGTCAATAACCCTGGTCTCTGGGTTCCCAAGCCAGTGCTCTAACCACTAGGCTACTCCTCCACTCCAAATAAGCATAAATGACAGGTAGCCTTGACTAAGAGGCACTGTTTTCGGCACAAATTGAACAAGCAGAGGATCGACCCAAGGCAATCTCCCAGGTAGTGTCGGGTTTGGTAGCATATAGCAATATCTGGTGGGGGGAGGGTTAGAAAAGAAGTGGAGAAAGAGGACTTAGATACTTTGTGGATAAGGTGGGACAGCTGAAGAGTGGGCTAGGTGTTCCCCAGGTGGTGGCAGTTGTATTGCCCTTGGCAATAGGCCTGGAGAGGCTAGAATCCTTCTACCCCGTGACAGACAGGCATTTGACCTCTCTATTGTTCAGTGTGTGGGACACCTATTCGGGGCTACACCCAGCCCCGATTGGGTGTTTCAAGGAGGCAACACAGCCTATGCAGGAAAGGTTATGTGACTTAATTAATGTATCTTTATCGCAAGGCAAAGTTCCATGATGCCTTAAATAAGCAGTGGTGACACCTGTGCCCAAAAAGGTGACCGAGGACTTGAAAGTTTGTCGTAATTATCACCCGATCCCTAATCTGCTGCTGCTAGCTAAGCTGGCTAAAAAGGAAATAGTGTCACAAATTGAGAGTTAACTGGAGGACGTCTCACTTTTCAGTGGGGATCAAGGTTGGTTTCAAATGGGGAATGGTGTTGAGGCACTATTAGTAGCACTACTTGACCAGATCCACGTGTGGTTGGATCGAGGGATGTCAATACTCTTAGTTTCACTAGATTTGTCGGCAATGTTCAACCTTGTCGAGCATGAGTTATTGCTGGAGAGGTGTAGTATGTTAGGAACTGATGGAAAGATTCTTTTATATCTGGCAGATGTTTTCAAGTATGAGGCATCGAGGGTTGCTCTTCATTTTTGGGAATGAGGAGCGCCGCAGGATTCCCTCTTCCCCCCCCCCCCCCTTTCGTTCAACATCGATCTACAACCTTTGGGTGCTTTGATACGCTCATACAGCCTACAGTTGTACACTTATACTGATGATCTCCTGATCCTGGCACCTTTGAGCGGAGATTTGGAGGTGGCGGTAGGGCACTTGAATGAGTGCTTGGACCATGTTTCTGTCTGGTTAGGGGCCAGTGGTTTAGTGTTAAATATGTTTGTAGCTCAGAGTGGTAGATTGCTCCAATTTCCATCAGCAGCCCACCATCTCAGGTTTTGAAATCCCCTGGACGGAGGAATTGAGGTCACTGGGGGTGGTTCTAGAGCAGACTAGTGTTGGGGAATGTCAGGTCAGTCAGATTGTTCAGATGGCCTAGCTGAAGTTGAGGGTGACGTGTCAGCTGGGCCCATATCTGGACACTGCAGCCTTGCAACTGGTGGTACAGATGCTTATACAAGGGTTTTTTGTCTATTGCAACATACTTTATGTGGGATTGCCAGATGGGATGGTTAGGCGCCTCTAGGTAGTGCAAAACACTGCAGTACACTTGTTAATGGACATGGATCGCAGGGTGAGTGCAAAGCCTTTACTGACTCAGTTGCACTGGCTACCAGTGTGGCAGTGGGGACTGTTGAAGTTACTGGTTATCATTTTCAGAGTATTGCATGACTCCCACCCAGGATATTTACGTGTCCTCCTAGATTGGTACAACCTGTCCCATCCTTTGAGGTCCTCACAGACTCAGCTACAACGCTTACCAGGGCTGGAGGTGGTTTACCAGGTGCCCAGTCTCAAGAAGGGTGGTAGCTAGTGAGCAGGAGACTGCTCTGCTACTGGAATTCCACTCCCCGACTTCTTTGTTGGCCTTTCGGAGGACCTTGAAAACCTGGTTATTTTCCACAGGCAGAAGCGTGCTGATGATGGCCCAGGGAGAGGGGAGGGGGGCTGTTCTTGTTCTTTTTCTTCTTTCAAGTTGTTATCTGCTGTGCAATGTATGCTATACCTTTGTGTACACCCTTTTGAATGACGTTCTGTCAGAAAAGTGGTTTAAACTCTGTAAATAAATAAATAATCCAGGCTCCTATTCTCCTTTTTACTTCCCCATTTCCACTTTCTCTCACCTGCTTCAAGGAACTATCCCCTTCCTTTGTTTCTCACCCTCTTCTTATCCCTTTGCCTCTTTCTCCCATTTGCTCTATCTCTGCCCCTCCCCCAACTCTAGTATTTATTCTCCCCATGTTTTCCCTTATACCCCCTTCCTCAACATCGTCATCTACCTCCGTTTCCAATATCCTTTCACCCTGCCTTTCTTCCTTCTTGCCTTAACATCCTTCCCTCTGCTTCTCCATCTCCACCTTCTGTTATATATGTCAGTGCTTTACACCCCTATCTTGTCTATCCTCCTCTTCCTTCTCATTCTCATTCTTGCAGCATCAATCCCTTTCTCCTAATGCCGTCCTCCAGCAACTGCCTCCTCCCAGCCCTAGCCCTTTTCTCTCATCCCCAGCATGAGATCCTTCTCCCAACTCAGCCCCCAGACCTACCATCTGCCCCTTCTCCCATACTGCCAGAGTCTACCCCTTCTCCTATCCTCAGTATCTGCCAAAGTCTGGCCCCTTATCCCATCCTCATCCTCCTTGTCTCTCCCCTGCACCATTCAGTATCTCTCCTCTGTCCCCTTCTCTCATCCTCAAAATGGGCCACACAAGTTCCAGCATTTCAGTCTCTCTCTCCCTTCCTCTCTTCCTGTCCATCATCTCCCCTCTATGGCCTCTCCCCAAATCTCATGTTCCCATCACGGCATTGCTGAAAAAAAACAAAAAATGCGGTACTGATCCTCACCCTCAAGCACTCTGCTGGTCCTGCCCCTTCCAATGCATACATTCTCCTGCTGAGGGGGCAGACCAGCAGAGCTTGGCAGAGTGCTTTAGCACAAGTCTCGTCACTATTTTTGTTTGTTATTTTTAGCAATGCCCGATGGGATCATGAGGTTTAGAGGAGCCATTGGAAGAAGCAGATTCTGGATGGGGGAGAGGGAGAGAGAGAGATAGAAAGAGAGATGGTAACAGCACTGTGGTGGGGGTAGGGGCCTGAGCCAAAAGTGAGGGAGCCCAGGCCCTGAAGCCCCCCCTCCCCCCGTGATTATGCCCCTGGTACTATCTCTCCTCTGATGCCTCTCAGATCTACCTTTCTGAACCTAAAATCTCTCCAGGAATCCAATCCTGGATCTCTGCCTGCTTGGCTGATATTAGTGCCTGGATGTTTCACTGCCAACTAAAATTGAACATGGTCAGAACTGAGATCCTTATCTTTCCCCCTAAGCCTACCTCCCCCTTTCCTCCTTTCTCTGCTTCTGTGGATAACCCTCTACTCTTTCCTGTTTCCTCAGCTCACAACCTTGGGATCAAATTTGAATCCTCCCTCTCCTTCTCCACACACATCCAACAGATAGCTGAAACCTGGCGTTTCTTTCTCTGTAACACTGGCAAAATTTGTCCCTTTCTTTCTGATCACGCTCTCTAGTCACCTCCTGATCAAACTATTGCAACATCCTCTTCACTGGTCTTCTTCTGAATTTTCTCCCCAATCTGTTCAAATTCAATTGTACGGCTAATCTTCTGCCAGTGTCATTATACTTATGTAACCCCTTCTCTCAATTCACTTCATTGGCTCCCTATCCATTTCTGCATCCAATTCAAACTTCTACTGAACTAAAAGTGCCTTCATTTGGCTACTCCTCACTATCTTTCCTCTCCTATCTCACTCTATACCCCTTCTTGGGAACTGGCAGACCTTTCTATCTGTGTCCTTCTCTTCAACTGCCAACACCAGACTTTGATCTTTGTACCTTGCTGTTCCTTATGCCTGGAACAAACTAACTGAGTCAGTATGTCAGGCTCCATCTCTGGCTCTGTTCAAATAGAAACAAAGAAACATGATGGCAGAAAAAGACCACATAGCCTATTTAGTCTGTCTTTCCATATCAACCACTACAACAGTCCTCTATTTTTCTTTTAAAGAGCTTCTGTGTTTGTCCCATGCTTTTTTGAATTCAGATACTGTCCTCGTCTCTACCACTTTCATTGGGAGACTATTCCATGCATCTACCACTTTTTCTGTAAAGAAATATTTCTGCATATTACTCCTGAACCTATCCCCTTTCACCCTCATCCTATGTCCCCTTGTAGCAGAGCTTGCTTTCAGTCAAAAGAGGCTCTCCTCCTGTGTATTTATGCCACGGAGGAATTTAAATGTCTCAATCATACCACCTCTATCCCGCCTTTCCTCTAAAGTATACATATTAAGATCCTTAAATATGTTCTCATATGCTTTATAATGAAGACCACTGACCATTGTAGTAGCCACCCTCTGTACCGACTGTCAAGGTCCTAATAGTCTGAAATACAGGCCAAAACCTCATCTCTTTGAGACTGCTTTTGGATTCCGATCACCTTAGTCTCCTGTTCACATCTTATATGTTTCTTTACCATTCCCCTCAATATATCCTAGTACCCAGTTGTTGTGTTGTTTGTCTTGACTAGACTGTAAGCTCTTATGAGAAGGGCTATCACTTATTTATTTACATTCTCTTATATACCATGCTATTCTGCATCAGTGTGGTTTACATTGAACAAACTGAAATTACATTGAACAGGGCATAATTACTTGGAGATAACTATTTTACAGGGAACATGGGCAATGGAGGGTTAAGTGGCTTGCCCAAGACCACAAGGAGCATCTGTGGGACTAGAAACCCCAGTCCTTCCAGCCCAAGGTTGCTGTCCTCTAGTGGGATTTGAACCCCTGACCTTCTGGCCTGAAGTACCTTGCCCCAACCACTAGGCCACTCCTCCACTTATATGTCTCTGTACAGCGCTGTGTATGCCCTATATATAGCACTATGCAAATGATAAGTAAAAGTATTAGTAATACTGTAAGTCTCCCTTTATGTATCAATCTGTAACAAAATGCGGGGTAGCCCTAAGCATATGCCAGTGCTTTAATCTCTCCTCCAATTTTGCCCCTACAAAAGTTTTCAAAGGGAATGGATGAAAAAGTTCCCTCTTTACTTGAAGCCATTTGGAGTTTGAAGCTGATTCTTTCAGGCTAACAAACACAAGAAGCCAAACTGCAGCACAAAGACAGCATGATAGGTATGAAAATCAGAGACATTGACTCTCATTTTGGTCTTAGAGGCTTTCAAATTTGCCAAGGCAATTCTTGTGCTCCTGTTCTTCCATAGATACTTTGGGGGTTATTCTGAGCCAGAAAAAGCGGGGATGGATAGCCTGATGGGACGTCCATCGCTGCTATTTGTGGCTTCTCTTGCCCTTGAATAACTTCCCCACTGGTTGTGCGGGGGAAGTTAGACTGGGGCGGGGAATGGGCGGCACAGGGGCAAAGAGTGGGTGGGCAGTAGACAATCACCGGCTCTGGACATACAGAGCCGATTCCAATGTCGGCCCTGTACGTCTGGGGCCGATGAAATGTCCAGGGAAGTTATTCCATTTCCGAGGTGGAATAACTTCCCTGGACATTTTGTTTTGGAAGGCCCAGGGCGCGGATGGGGCAGGGGGGGACAGGGTTTATTCCCCATAGCCTGACCCTGGCCTTAGGAGGCCAGATCGGGGGTCGGGCTGCGCAAAATAAACTCTTGTTCTTGGCGGCCGGCATCACAGCTTTTAAATGGAGCTGCGGTGCCATGGCAACAGGATATCATGGCACCGCGGCTCCATTTAAAGGCCCTGACTGAGTTAGCCAGGTGCAGTCCTGCACATGCAGGCCAGACAGAATTGCTAGACGTATCCCGTGGGATCAGAATCGCGATTCCCTCTGTGCGTCCGGTTCAGACTGGACGCACACAGGGGATCTACATCTGGGACAGAATCAGGCCCTTTATGAGTAACCTATCAATTGAGGTGTAAAAGCCTTTAGGTTAGAGGTCTGGAAATATTACCAGTATATAGCTAATCTGCAGGACCACTATAATTTTAATAGAATCTAGTATCTCCCATCAAGATAAAGTCACACTCTGAGCACTGAGACAATTCCTGGACCAATTCCATCAGCAATGTCAAGGAGCGATTGGTGTGAGAAATTAGCAGTACAGATCGTCTGCATAGGCCATCACTTTATACTCTACTTTCCCCACATCCATTCCTCTTATTAAGCTGTTTTGTTTGATTGCTAGCAGTAGCAGCTGTAGAGAAATATTAAATACTAATGGTGATAAAGGGCAGCCTTGCCAAGGTGCCAAGATCAAGTAAATGTATTCCGAAACAGTCTTATTCACAAAACTCCTTGCTCATAAAGTAATTCAACCATTGTTATAAATTGATCTCTGCATCAGACCATTCTATCATCATTACTATCTACAGTAGGTTCACTCTGCCCTATTAAACTTCTCCACATCCAATGATAATGCACAATCTTTTAGAGGAGTGCAGGTTAAGAAATAATGAGATGCAAAGCATCCAATTACGTGCAAAGTGGTTCATTATTATGCAAAATGGATAACAGCTTTATTTGACCTTGCAAGCTGTATTTATTCATGAAAAGATAAAACCTAGGAGCTGGGCAGGCAACAAATTCCCCCCTACCCCCTGATACACCCGTCTGAAGATCACCTCACCCCTGGCACCTATCGAGGGTCTCCCTGGTGCCTAGTGGATAGATAGGAATGATCCTCAGTTGCTCCTGTCCATTAGCACCTGAGTTCAAGATGGTCCCCAAATCCCACTAGCAGTACACTTGCAGTACTACCACTAGGCATCAAACTGCCAAATAATTGAAAATGGACAAAGTCAGACCAGCAATTTCAGAAAAATAAGCCCCCCCCCCCAAAAAAAAAAAATTCTATAGGAGGAGTTCTAGCTTCTTTAGCATAGAAACTTACATACAATAACACAGCAGTTAAAGAATTGCTCCTTCCTTATCATCCTTCTAGACCAGTCCAGACAAGTAGATTATGCTCCCCAGCCAGCAGGTGGAGGCAGACTTTAACAACTTTCAGTGATGCTATCACTTGGTATATCCTCTGTTGCAGTACTGAGAAGCCAGTATTGTCTGCATCCAGTAAGTGGCAAGTTGTGTGGACTGGTGCAGCAGAGCAGAAAGGCCTGTGGTCCTGTGGCCTGTGTGCCTGAGACTAGTAGTCCCAACATTTGCTCAGAGCTTCGGTATGTCCCATCTTCTTGAGCTGACAGCTTGCCCTGTGTCCAGCACCACTACCAATAGGTTTCTAGCACTTAGTGGGCCAGAGAGTGGACTGAAGAACCTCACAGGGACACTAAGGGAGTGGTAAATTTGGGCCCAAGACCCCCTTCCCTCTTGCTATCCTTGCTGAGTTTGTCTTTGATTTTTTTCTGAATTTTTTCTTTCCCCATTGAATTGAATGGACTGTATGTGGCTCTCTTTTCTGCTTATTAGAGTTAAAGGCCCTCCTTAAGAATATCTTTGCAGCCTCCGTCTTAGGCTCTTCAGTGGCACAGTGTGCCGGTTTCATGGCCTGAGCCCTCTTGTGCTGAGTCCAGCAGCTTCCAGACAGCCTGAAGACTGCGGGTTTGCAGTCTGGAGCCACATATGTGGTGGATGCCCTGTATAACTTGATCAGAATATTCTCTAAGTCCACAGCAGTGGTAGTAGTGGCTGGGTGGTAGCTTTGGCTTTGCAATTGGTTGGCTGATGCTGTTTTCAAGTTATGGCTGAGCATATTCCCCTTCGAGGGCAGGTTACTCTTTGGAGAGGACCTAGTGAAGTAGGTGAAAGACATAAACTAAACGTATAGTGCCACATTCTAGGGTCCATCGTGTGCTACGCTTATTTATTTATTTATGTACACTTCTATACCGCTTTTCCGGAATCAAAGTGGTTTACATTGAACTCAGTACCAATAAAACATAAACTTACATGGAACAGTGTTACCACTGTGTGTCAGATAACTGTTAGTACATATAACATTAATCACATGTGAAGAGGGAAGTGTCCCTGAGGCGCATCACTTGCCTTGAAGCTCCAACAGCCAGGCTTGAAATGTGAGTCCACACTGCTGCACACTGCCAGCTTATTTTCTCCTTTTGGCTGGCTTCGCAAAGTCTTTAAGAAAATTGGGTACAGGCCAGCTCCACACCTCTCATCAGTTTTCAAAAGGGTTGCTAACTGGCCGGTTTTAATATGGCTAGGCCAGCTGCTGGCAGAGCTGTAAAACCAGCATGGAAAAGCCATTTCTTTTGTGATGAGGGACAATTCAAGGGCAGCTCTTATTGTCTATAAAACAGCCAACCCCCCCCCCCCCCCCTCCCTGGAAGATAAGCGATTAGGCAGCACTAGTTCTGCACTGCAGTCCAGCATCTCTCCTCCCCCTTTAGGCTCTGTTTCAGTCCCTTCTCCCCCTCCCTCGAGTAGCAACAGCGGAAGGTCCTCTGAAGCTGAAACTTGAAAAAAAAAGAAAAGCTCAGGCCTGAGCATCATTCCACTCCTGTGCACAGCCTGGCCAGTGCCGCCCCCTGGTACGACATCAGAGGGGGTGGAACTGGCCAGGCCACGCCTTCTCCACATGCCCTCCTGCTCTTTCTTCCAACCTCCCCTCTCCTTCACCACATCCTCCCTTGATTCATACCTGGTCAACCTTCTTAATGATTTCTGAAGCTGAACTCTCTAAATCCCTATCCTCTGTCAGAAAGACCACATGTTGTACATATCCAATTCCTTTCACCTGGCTCCTGGAGCAGTCTTTGGCACTCCTCCCATTTATCCGTATCATTCTTAACACCAGCCTTTACTCTGGTACCTTCCCTTGCTCCTGGAAAAATGCTCTTGTTCGCCCTCTGTTGAAGAAGCCTATCCTGGAATCCTC
Source organism: Ichthyophis bannanicus (assembly GCA_033557465.1). Taxonomy (NCBI): domain Eukaryota; kingdom Metazoa; phylum Chordata; class Amphibia; order Gymnophiona; family Ichthyophiidae; genus Ichthyophis; species Ichthyophis bannanicus. The sequence goes on from CM066033.1 coordinate 495,006,120, forward strand.
TAACCCATCTCACTATCACCCTGTCTCAAACCCCTTTCTTTCTAAAATTCTTGAACAATTTTTCTTCTCCCAACTCTCTCAGCACTTGGAATCTATCCATTGGTAATCTAGTTCAAGCCTGGGCACTGCACTGAGTACATTCTTTTTCCCTTCTGAACAAACTACACACCTGCTATGAATGTTGTGACATCTCTCTCTCTGTGCCTCTCGATCTTTCATCTGCTTTTGACCTGGTTGATGACTTTATCCTTATTTCTCGTCTACACGCTGCCAATGTCTCTGGGATAGTTTTGTAATGGCTTCATTCTTTCTTGTCTTCGTGCTCATTTTCCATCATTTCTGGTACTACCTCTTCAGACTCTGTTTTACTTTTTTGTGGTGTTCCTCAGAGATCGGTTCTGGCCCCACTCCTTTTTAATGTCTTACTATCTCCTCTCGCCCTATTAATTCTGGGATCTGGCTTATTGGCTTACTATTATGCCAATGATATTATCATAGCTCATCATACCTCTCCTGTCTCGCCCGACCTTTCTCTGTTAAATTTCTGCCTTAATCGGGTCTCTGACTGGCTTGCCTCTAATTTCCTTCATCTTAATGCCTCAAAAACCTCTGCCCTCTGGTTCTACCCCCATCTTTGGGCCCCTCCTTATCCAGTTCCCCAATCTTACTGGTCATGTCTCTTTACTACCTTGGTGTCACCCTGGATCCCACCCTCTCTTTTCACGAACATATTTCCTGCCTGGTCCATCGCTCCTTTTTCTCCCTCAGACAGATCAGAGCCCTGTGCCCTTTTTGAATTTTTCTTTCTCACCTCTCTTCTCTTATCCCTGTTTATATTGCATCTTGATTACTGCAACTCTGTCCTTTCACGTCTCCCCCAGTCCCAACTCTGCCATGTTCAGCTTATTCAAAACACTGCTGCAAGGTCATCTCACATGCCACCTGCTATGATCATGCTACACCACTACTCATTGACCTCCAATGGTTTTCTATCAGATAACGGGTTCAGTACAAAATTCTCATCACTGTTCATAAGGCTATCTACATGCATGTCCGGCAGTACCTCTCAGATCTCATTCAGTCCCATACCCCATCCTGCAGCCTCCGCTCCGCTCACATCAACCAATTGCATCTTCCCTCCCCATCATGTGTGCACTATGAATCCACCCAGCACTCAGCCTTTTTCTTTCTGGGCCCCACACTGTGGAACTCCCTACCATCCAATCTCTGACTAGAATCTTCTCTCACAATGTTCAAGTCCCTCCTTAAGATCCACCTGTTTCTTGATGCCTATGACTTCCCCTCCCTCCCCCCCCCCCTATTCTCTTTTATGCTCTGCTCTCTACTTCGATTTCTTTAAGCTGTGTGACTGTATACCCTGTCCTATCAACTTTATAGTTACTTTCCTTTCCTTTGGCAAAGCCAATTTCTTGTATTTCTTTAATTGTCATTATAAACAACCCTGATGTCGTAAAGGTGCGGTATAGAAAATGTGCAAAAAGATAAAGATCATGTAGGAGAGGTTAGCATAGAGAGGTTAGCAAAGAGATGAGTGAAAGGTGGATGGAAAGCTGGGGAGCTGGTTAAAGGGAGAAGTCAGACTGGTTAGGATAAGAAACAAAAGAAAGAGATTGGAGAGAATAATTGACAGGGAAGGAGATGGGTTCTGGTGAGGGGGATGGGAGACAGAAAAAAAAAAGATGAGGGCTGGAAAGGGAGTGAGTATATAGGGTGCAAGTGGAAGGAGAGGGAATCGGTAAAAGACAGAAAGGAATAAAAGACTTGGGAAGGAGTGAATGTATGAGGGGGAATGGGCAGGCTAGGAAGAGGGGAAGATGGGTTGGAAAAGAGAAGAGAGAAGAAAATGGAAACTTGATAGGTGAAAGGTAAAGAGAGATTAAGAAATGGAGGGTGAGAAGGAGTGTGCGATTTGAGTGGGTAGGCAGAAAAGAATGAAATGGAGAAAACAGCTGAAAGGAAAAAATAAATGCCAAGGAATATGTAAGAGAGGAATGGATGAAAACAGGAGGAGAGAGAAAAATGTTAAATGGACAACAGATGCTAGTATGTTAGGAAAAAAAAACCAAAGAAATGGACCAACACAAATGGAAAATAAAATACCCAGAGGAAAAAGGTAGTAAAAATATTTTATTTTGAATTTATTAACTGGAATCTGCCATCTTTGAGAAATGTGCATCTCTTATATCTTTGCATTTTGCACAATACAAAAAGAAATGTATTTCCTTCTTTTCTTCCATTGTTGCACTGGAGTCTGACTTCTTAAGGTTTTCAGTAAAATTTTTGCCTGCCTATTTCTATTTCTAACTTGTGGTCCCTTGTCTGTATCTGCCTCTATGTTTTGCTTATGTGATCAAGGTGCAGTATTCTGATAGCTTGCAGTTTTGCAGGATTTTGGAGTACCTCATAATGCACCTGGCAGTTGGCACTGGAGGGAAGTTGTGTAGAAATCTGGAGCCCTTTCTCTAACCCCAATGGATGTGTAAGTGGTGCTTAGACACGTAAGTTATTCTTGAGACAAAAGCAAAACTTGTGAAGGGGTCTATTTGAATTTATGGGGATGGGAGCAGCACAGAAATCATTTGCACAGGGCAGCAAAAAAAGGTAGCACTGGCCCTGGGCTGAAAGGAAGATGGTGGACACTGTTGAGGGTCGGAGGGTAGAGGGCAGATGTGGGAATGAACCTTTGGTTGTGGTTAAGAGAGGATGAGTCTGGGAAGTTGAGCCAAAAGAAGGGGGAAAGAGAATGAGCCTGGGAAAGACCAGAATGAGAAGACATACCTGGAATGTGAGAGGGTGAGTTGGGATGGAGTGAATGAGTGGCAGAGTCTGAGTGTGGAGGGTGTAGTCATGAGCCTTTGGTTGGAAGGTGAAGACAAGGAAGGGGATATAAAGAGAAGAAGAAGAAACAGATTGGAGGGAAAATAAAGAAAGGAAAAGGGAGTATAGGATGGTGAGAGCAGACAGAAGAGAAGAGTGGAGGGGAGAGGGTAAGAAGAAGAGGGAGAAAAATGGGTGACTCAAGTATCACATACTCTCAAACATACCACACGTTCTCACTCACTTCTTAATGCAATCATATACATGCATACACACACAAAATCTACACACTCATCCCCATCCATTCAGACACACAGCACATTCATGCACTGACCCCATCTACACACTTAGACATTCTCCACTCACTCTAAACGCACAGTGCCCAGTCATACACATACACCCCCACAGTCTCATCCCCAAGTTCCCGTAAATCCACTCAGTCACACACACATACACATCCTTGCATTCATACATGCACATAAAGACCACAATAAAGCACTTTTAGACACTCTCCCACCCCTCTATCCACATCTCCCACCTCCAACCAAACCTTCACCCATATGTCCCACCGACTCCCACTCTGAATGACAGAATGAAAGCTTGAGAAAGAGAAGATGAACCTGAGGGAGCAACCTTGCAGGTTTGAGAGAGGTGGTGAGTTGGCCAAAAGTGGACGAGTGGTCGAGTCTGAGGGCAGGTAAGCCTGTGGTATTTACCTTTTTTAACTAAGATGAGTAAATGTAACAATTGGGTAGAATGAAGGAAGTTAGGAGCACATGAAGGGAAGAGCGAATGGATGGGCCAGAGCGGTGGATGGAGTATGGTCAAAAAGAGAATGGTTTTGGCAAAAGGAGGAGAAGAGAAAGGAGGTAAGGGGACAGCAGGATAAGGGAGAGAGGAATGTGGGGTGAAGGGATAGGAGAAAAAAGTAGAGAGAAGAGCAAAGGGTATGAAAGAAGGGAGTTGTTGATGTTTTTGTTGGAGTGGGAGTTGTGGTGTGGGGGCTGCAAAGCCCCTTTTGTTGCTTGGCACACTTATTGAATCCCCTATTGTAAATGTCACTGCACACCACTGGTCACAACAGTGCCTGACAGCTAGCCAGAGTTGTGACCTAGCCGGCATTGGTATCTGCAATTGTTCATTGCTGTTGTGCCCTGCTGTGCAAGCACAGAGTGAGACTGTGGGAGGCGAGTGTGGGTTAGTCAATCCACCAACACTAGCCAGCCAGACCAACCCAATCATTTACAGATGGGTACAGATGCAAGGCAAGCTTGTTCATTTTTCTCAGTAAGTGTATTGATGTTCTAGGGCTCACTGTAATGTTTAATGTCCTACCTTTTCCTAGGTGGCGACCTTGATGTGAGACCTAGATTTGCTCTAGGTCCTGAGCAACATTTTGGTAGTTTTGTATTACTTCACAATATGCCTGGTACTGAGAGGGTTTATGTTGCTGTTGCTCAGATAATACTAAGAGGGAAATGTCCTAGCTCTGCTCTGCACTCGTTTTTGAAGGAAGTGCTGAGGGAGGGTTCTGTGGATAAAGAGTATAGTTTTGGATTTAATATAGTATAGGGGAGAATGTATGTGTTGGAGGATTGAGGAGATAACTGTGATTCAGTGGGGGTTGAATAGTGCAACCTCTTGTACTCCTCATCTCCACCACACCCCAATGTGGCCAGCAGATGCTGAAGCTTGCACTGCTGCTATCACTGAAGTTATTTTGGAGGGTGTGACAATGGTGGGGCACAGGCACAACATGTGGAGGGTTTTTCTCTTTCAAAAAGTTCGCAACCTTAGTCTTCAATCAAAACAAAACAGCAAAAAAACAAAACAAAACCTCAAGCAAAGCTTCCCTGCTGTACATACAGACTCTGATGGAAACAGAAAAAGCTGCAAAGTGGACCAATCCAGGTTTTCCCTCACAGGTCTTTACCCAAAATCAGCAGGTTACTGTAACCTCTTGGGTATCAGATGGGGCTACAAGACCCTCTTAAGTTCGTCCCCGCTAAGAGTAGTTTCTCACTGATACATTTTTCATCAATAATAGTACATATCATTAAGGGCAATTCATCAGCAATTCAGTCCATTCTCCCTTTGAAACCTGGGCAAACCCTTACTCTTGCAATAGCCTGGAGTAGAGTTGGGGAAGCTTTTCACCCACACCTCCCCTAGGCATTCCCAGACCCAGTCCACATCCACAATAAGGCAAACAAGGAAACTCCCATGCTTGAAGGTCCAGCTTCCTGTAATTCCATATCCTTAAAGATGCATTCCCAGGGTTCTGCTTCTCCCAGCTCCATAGACTCAGGTACCTCAGGAACCATGGAAAGCTCATGTGGGGGGCTGACCATTGATTTTTAGGCACAGAACAGCCAATACTGCTGGTCATATTAAGGAGGAGCAGGTGGTGGGAGTGCCATAGTCAGATCATAAGGTGATAACATTTCAGACTGGAATCAGGAGGACTGAAAAAAGGCAACTTTGAGAAGCTACTTTATAGGCTGTTCTAGATACTAATTTATGCATGATATTATTTTATAGGTTATGCCTTGATACTAAGGCAACAGAGGATGAAATAAGGCTGCTTCCACTGGTGTTAGACAGGGAAAAGATTTTGGTGGAATAGTGGAACGGTGAAAAGGAAATCACCATAGAGCAGTTAGCTCCATAGAATGTGGAAATGAAATCTGGATAAGATGGCTCCATGATCACAGAGGAACTGCAAGTGTTAAATGATACAGTGAGGAGGGTAGAATGTGTGGGTTCCAAGAATCCAATAGAAATGTGTGGAACAGCATACAAACGATATGTTACTGTATATGTAAGTGAGCTGAATGTAGTTAAGAAAGGATTCTGGAATAAGATCATAGAGAGAAATAGGAATCAACCCCAAGAGAATGATGCAATGATTAAAGGGTCAGCAGAATAAGAGAGTGCCAAAGAGAGATCCATTCTTCAGGAGTTAAATGATGTGTTTGCCAAGCTTTTTCAGGAAAAGGTGGAAAGTGTGTAAGCTCCTGGATGAGTATGATAAGGGAAATGAGAATGGTGAAGAAATACGGGGTTAAAGGAGTGGAAGAGAGCACTGTGAGAGGATGAGGACTCAGTGAATTTTCAATTGCTTAGGAAAGAAGATTTACAGATGATTTTAAGAAGCACTTATTGTTTGTAGGGTCCATGACTGCCCTAATTATTGAAGGGAGCAAGGGGACAATATTGTCAAGAACTGAGACAACTGTGAACATGCCATTACAGTTGAGAATGTTTCCCATTGCTTGTAAGCAGACAGTTCCATGTGCAGGATGCCTGCATACTGAAGTTCTCAGGAAACAAGTGGAGGAACTCAGAGAAGAGGTGGCGCGGCTGAGGAGCATTCAAGAAAATGAGATATACATTGATGAGATGCTTCTTGAAACATCCGAGCTCTCCAGCAGAGGAGAAGATGGGAGTCTACAGAATGATGAAGGTTGGACACAAGTCACCAGGGCCTGAAGAATTACCAATCCATCTCCTCCAGTCCTTTAACTGAAGAACTATTATGCAGCCCTGAAAGTGGAGGAGGTGAAAGCATCCCTGGAAAGGGAAGAACCAGAGCTCGAGCACCCCAAAGTTGCAGAATCAGTAACCACAAGGAATGAAAGGTAGCAGTGATTGGTGACTCTCTTCTGAGGGGTACTGGGGCATCCATGTACCGACCAGACTTGATGTCCAGAGAGTTATGCTATTTGCCAGGTGCAAAATTACAGAGTATTTGCCACGACTCATCAAGTCCACTGAGTATTACCCAATGTTGCTCATCCATATCAGCATAAATGATATTGCCAGGTATCCTTCTGAGCATATCAAAAGTGATTTCATTGCTCTGAGGAGGAGGAGGTTACCAGTAGTGTGCCCCAGGGATCTGTCCTTGGTCCAATTCTTTTTAACATCTTTGTTAGTGATATTGTGGAAGGACTGTCGGGTAAGGTTTGCCTCTTTGCGGATGATACCAAAATCTGCAATAGAGTAGACACCCTGGAAGGTGTGGATAACATGAGGAGCAATCTAGCTAAGCTTGAAGAATGATCTAGAACTTGCAGCTGAGATTTAATGTTAAAAAAATGCAAGGTCATGCATTTCAGCTGCAGCTATCCAAGGGAGCGATATAGTATAGGGAATGAAGTACTTCTGTCCCCAAAAGAAGAGCGGGACCTAGGTGTGTTTGGATCTGATGATCTTAAAGTAGCTAAACAGGTAGAAAAGGCAATGGCGAAAGCTAGAAGGATGCTTGGGTGCATAGGGAAAGGAATGGCCGGTAGAAGAAAGGAGGTGATAGTGCCTCTGTATGTCTTTGGTGCGACCTCATTTGGAGTATTGTGTGCAATTCTGGAGACCACACCTTCAAAAGGATATCAACAGGTTGGAGTTGGTACAGAGGGTAGCTACTAAAATGATTAGTGTTCTTTGTTATAAATCATATGAGGAAAGACTTAGGGATCTTAATATGTATGCTTTATACTATATATTTATTATAATTTTTTACTGACAATACATCATCAGAAAAAGAAACATCAGAAATACAAAATCAGCCATCCATAATATATTAACAATGAACTTCAAAAACAGGTACATTAGCCCATGTCTCGGAGAAAAGAAACGCAAGAAATTAATGAAGAAAACAAAACTAGGGAGAAGCCCTCAAAAACAAAAGAGCGGCCCTAGTTAACACAACACCTAGCCAAAATCCCTCCCACTAACACCCAGAAGAAAAAATATAAAATGAACTAAATAAAGAAAACCATCATTGTACTTTTTCCCTGTCAAGAATCCACTTCTCCAAATCCGAAGTAGACAGAAAAACAAATTTATCATAGCCAAGGGACACCAAACATTTACATGGATAGCGTAAGAAAAACGTAGCACTAAGAGCAATAACTCTAGCTTTATAAGTAAGAAAAGTTTTCCTGCGAATTTGTGTTGAACGAGATACGTTGGGAAAAATAGATACCCTGTCTCCACAAAACAGAATCTCTTTTTTCCTGAAGTATGCTTTAAGAATTGCAGTTTTATCATCTTCTGAAGACAAAGTAACTAATAAAGTAGCCCTAGTGGAAATAATATCCTGTGTGTCCTCAAGAAATGCAGTCAAATTGAAATTATTTTGTTCCTCCAGGACAGCTACTTCCCCGTCAATACTAGGTAAGGCAGCTTTAATAGGAATATAGTAATATTTAGTAAGAACTAAGGTATCAGCATTAAACAGGAGTAGAACGTCCTTCAAATATTTCTTAAATAGAATTAAAGGAGAAAGCAAAGCTGTACAGGGGAAATTAAGCAACCTTAAGTTTTTTACTCCGAGACAGGTTCTCTAAATTCTCAAGTTTCTGATGTAATATCAAACTATCTTTCATACTACTAGATTGAAACAGTGAAAAAGAATTTAACTTGAGCATCAATATTCATAAAACCAAAATTCAAACTCTCAACTTGCAAATCCAAACTTTGAAACTTCACAATCGCATCTCTAGTAAATTGGCATAATGAAGGAACAGTCTCAACTAAAATCCGCTCAGTTCAATTAACCACCTGCCAAATGTCCAAAAGCAAAATTGTAGAGACTTGAGAATTATCAGTGGAAATGGCGGGCTCCTTCCATACTACAGCTTTGGGGAGCTCACCAACTCCATGGGAATTCAGACAGGATTGAGGTACATCCGATAGTTCCAAAAAAACAGGAGGAAGAGGAGGGGTATGCTCAACAGAGCTAAGGCTAACTCCCTAAACAGAGGGGACAGAGAGAATAGTACCTGGTTTTGTTATAACTGACGTCGAGATCACATGTTTATCCATAGGGCCCTCAGCAATCTCCACTGTAGTGGGTTTCTTTTTTCTCTTACCACCGGGCATTGCGGCACACCACAATCTCCTGCTCCCAATGTGCTCCTAAGGGGCTCACAAGGGGCCTGTTGTCCCCCTTTAGATACACCCCTTAGGAGACACCTGTGGGGCCCTATATCCCACAACAAATGTTTTTCTAGATATCACCAATTACCAATTAGCAACAAATTACTCAGACCACAAATTGCTCCAATACAATGCCTTTTATTTGGGTACCAAAACAAACAAACAGCAACTGCTTTGAGCAAAGGTCTCTGTCTGAGAAAGGTGGTGGACAGTCCACTTCCCTTACCGGAATTGGGGAGCAGACTGCCCGCTGAGTTATGGAGCCGTCCCCTTATATAGATATTCTCTGTCACAAAACTTCTAGAAGTCTGATGTCATTCTGTAAAAGTCAGAGTTACTTGCAAAGAAAGAAAACTTTGCTAGAACTCCTTCTCTGAGGCCCCCTCCCATGAATAATGCCAATTATGCCTTAGGGCTGCCCTCCCTGCAGCTGGTGCTCCCAAGGTCTTCTGGTCTTTGCTTAATTGTGCTTCTTATCTGTGCTGTGGAGCAAATCTTTCCTGCATTCCTTGGCCTGTTTTATGGTCTTTCATCTCCTGATGCTAAATTACATTCTTCTTTTCTTCAAGACTGAAAGTATGTTTTCTGCTAATTATTTTTCTGAGCTGACCTGTATTCTCTCTTTCTGAGCCTGACTCTGTGTACTTCTACTCAAAGCAAGGCCTCCAGACTACAGCAGGCCGCAAAGCTCTCTTGTAGCATATACTTTCTTAGATAGCCCACAGGATCTCCTTGTATCATCGTGCAAACTGCAGGCAGGTCAAGATTACAGTCACAGATAGCAGCTGAAGGAGCAAAACTATCCCTAAACCGAAATATAAACCCAAAATATCAAAATATCCCAACATTCCCCAATGTTTCTTTTTCTTTTCGCTGAGGGGAGGGGCAAAGGCAGGAAACCCAAATTTAGGGACTATGAATAAGAACCATTTGTGACAGGGAAAGATCTTGCAGAGGTAAGAGCTCATACTGGTCCCTAGATACAATATACAGAGTCTTTAGCAGAAGACTAAATCAATGTACATCCAAATGCAATCAGGAGAGGAAGTGCACAACACATAATAAGAATACAAGCAATAAACATCAGCATGACAATTAAAATTCCCCGTAACCCACCCAAAAAGGAGAAAAAGTCATAATGACTGCGGTACAGGGGGGTTTGACCCACAGTGTGACCAGAGCAGGGAAGCGACAATACATTGTGAGCAGGGAGCGGTCCCAATCATATAAAATGAGCAGAGGAGGGCAAAAGAATAAAGAAAACATCATACTTATCTGACTAGAAAGGACAAAATCCAAACAGCACTAAAGAATAATAACAATGGAGAATACAAGCGAATCAAAAGTTCAGTAGAATGTCCTGATAAGAGTTCAGTTCAAGGCAGGGGTTTGATTGAGAACTTCTTTGGAGATGTGGGTTGTATTGTGAACACGCAGAAGTAAAGCTAATTGTCCATCAGGATGAAGGAACTCAATAAGTAGTACAAACATGATGGAGACAGCAAGGAGGAAACAAATGGTGCCCCAAGGAGCAGGTTTGGCAGCAAACATCTTGGTCAACAACAGTTCATACATGAAGGAAGTAGAGGTGACAGTTGGAGAAACCTTCAAATGACTGACATGAGTCCAAGTGTCGGTATCACTCAAGCAGGCAGCAAAACGGGGAAGCAGCAGTCCTGAGATAGTAGAGCAGTCCCAGGATGCACAAACACAGTTTCTTGCTATAAACAGTAGTCCCTATGAAAACAAGTTGACAATAATCAGCTGGGTACAAACTATGTAGTCACCACACGATCAGAAACCTCCTGGAACAGGATCCGAAGCCCTGCAAAGTAAATCAGAGAGGCTCTGGTCTAACCTCTCTAGTGTAACTAGCCATATCAAATATACAATGTGGGAATCACTTATTCAAAAACAGCCTTAAAGAGGTAAGCCTTAAGCATGGCTTAGAACAAAAACAGAAATAGAGACTGCTGCACTAGCTTCCAGGCATAAAAACAAAATACATGATTACATTAAAATATAATACAGCAGACACTTGCCACTTCCCAGAGAGAGAGCAGAAGGAGAGAACACACAATACTGTTTATACTATTCTACATAAATTGCAAACAAGCTTGAACCAGTTCAAAAAGTCACACAACAGTCCACATGATGCTGTTTCAGTAGGGGTCGCTGTTGTCCACAGGCACAGCCAACAGCACTGAAGAGCCAGTTCAATTTCTTGTACTGCATCAGATCTGAAGTAACTTCTTATCAGACTGTCTTTCACTCGCTCCACTACTCTAGCTGCCTGAAGTCTACAAGCACAAACAAAAGAATGTTGTACTCGCCCCTCCCCCTTCTTCTTCTTGGAGTACTACCAATCCCACATAACTCAACCAGGCAGCATCTTTATTTGGCAGGGCTGCTAAGAACATTAGACAATTATTAAAACTTAGTATCTTTTATTTTAATATACCACTTCACCCCTCACAACATGTTTTCCCCCTTTTTTCTTTTTGTATTTATTTTTTTCTTTTTTTTTAGGCAGAAAATACAAATTTAGATTCTTATAACAGTATGAGGAATTGGTGTAATACTAAAATGGAGATATGTGCTCATTCTTTTTTTTTTTTTTTAAATCTTTTATTTAAGCTTTTCTTGAATATACAAACAATAATAAGAAATATATATCACAAGTGTACATGAATCATCAAGAAAACAATTTACCACTCATCATAAAGATACACATCCTGGAGAAAGAAACTTCATCAATCTACAAAAATAACGAAGCAATAAGGAGTAAAAAAAATCACTCCACATAAGAGAGCATTAACAAATCAAACCTCCCCTATTTCCTCCCCTCTAATCTCCTTCTCAGACAACAGCTGACGCAGCTGAGCTACGTCAGTATATACATAACTCTGACCCTCAAGTGTAATTAGGCAACGACAGGGAAACTTAAGGAAAAAACGAAGCACCTACCGCTACAACCCGTGATCTTAACTCCAAAAACTGCCTACGCCGGGCCTGAGTGGTCCGGCCCACATCTGGAAACACCTGCATTTTGAATCCACAAAACAAAACATCTTTGTATTTAAAATAAGCACGAAGAACACGTAATTTGAGAGATTCGGTACCAAAGGTCACCACCAATGTACAACGTTTGGTGATGAGATCAAGCGAATCTTCCAAAAAAGCAGTAAGGTCCTGTTCTACTGAAACATCAACCGGAGGGAGAGGAACCCCCTCCCTTGACGGTAGAGCAGGAACAGATACAGGAATACAATACAACTGCACCACATCCACTGTCTCATTAATATGCAAAATTTCAGAAAGATATTTCTTTAACAAAATTTCAAAGGAAAGCAGATGGGTATGAGGAAAATTTAGAAAGCGCAAGTTTCTTGCCCTTTGCTGATTCTCAAGTGCTTCCAGTCTACAAGATAATAAGGCAACATCCTTAATAAGAGAGACATTAACGTCTCTACCTGACTGGAGCATGTTATCAACACGGGCAAGAGACTGAGAAAAATCAACCAGCTGCGAATCAATAACCTGAACTTTATCTACTACAGAATAAGTAAACGTGCATAATGAAGAGACTGTTTTAGACAATCGGGAATCAATCTGCTGAAGCGCTAACCAAATGTCAGACAGAGTCACTTCCCGGGTAAGGGGAGATGAAAGTTCCCCAGTATCGGCTGGGTCCACCGGGAGTAGAGTCGGGACAACAACTGGAGGGGAAGAGTCCAAAGGTGTAGAGGACTGAGAAGGTTGAGGGAAGGGAGGGGGCGTCCGGAGTACAGGGCTAAGCGAAGCCCCTTCCGATGACAGATTAGCGGGCGGCAGGGGTAGAAGATGCCGGTCCATGGGGCCGCTCAGCTTACCTCGCTGACTCTCCTTAGCGACGGTCTTGTTCTCCACTTTCGCTTTGCGCTTCCCCATCGATCCAGGCAGCTTCAAACGTCGGTGTTCAGAGAAACCTCGGAAGCACCGAAGGAGCACATAAGGAGCGTGTCATGCCCCTTGCGACACGCCCCTTCGGACACGCCCCCGCAGGCCGCGCACACGCAGCCGCGTATGATGCAAGCTGATCTTATGGGGCTCGGAGGGGTCCTCAGCACCAAGGGCGACCAACGAACGCCTGCAGTTGACCAAGCAGGGACCCGGCTCCCACCTGCTACGCCGCTCCGCGGAACAAAACACCCGCGGCAGCTCCCAGGTAGTAAAGATCTTTCCCAGCGTGTTACAAGTCCAGCTGACTTTTAAAGGGCTCGGGGGGGTCCTCAGCACCAAGTGCGACCAACGAACGCCTGCAGTTGACCAAGCAGGGACCCGGCTCCCACCTGCTACGCCGCTCCGCGGAACAAAACACCCGCGGCAGCTCCCAGGTAGTAAAGATCTTTCCCCGATATGTGCTCATTCTAAATCAAAACAAAGAATACTTTTTTTTTTCTAGACACTGACACATAAAATTCCAATACAGAAAAACAGGTGAATTTACTGAAAAAAAAAAAAACAGTGTAGTTAACTCCCATGGTGCCACTGGCCTGTTCACCAGCCCCCAGCACAGAGCTCAACAATGCAAAATAATTAATTTGAATCTTACAGTTCGGGAAACATGCATTCAAATGACTTATACGTCTTTTTTTTTTTTTTTTATGAAAAGGTTGGTGAATATCTGGAATGCAAACACTCCGCAAGATGAACTTTTTCTCACTTAAATTAAAACCTTACCAGTGACTGGTGTTAAGCTGTTTTGAAACCAAAGAAGTTATTATTATTTTTTTTTTAAGACAAATTACTCAGCGCTTTGAAGCCAGCCTTGGAGTTATCTTAGCCAAATAATTCTGACTTTCAAAGCAGCCGTAAATTACCATGCAGCTGAAGGAAAACAGAGCAGTCGTAAGGGTTAAAATAAAACAAAACGTTGTTTGAGAATGTTAAATCCTAAATAAGCATAGTTGCAGCTCTGTTTTGTTGTTTCTGTAATTTATGAACAATAATTATGTCCTCCATGAGGTGCACAATATATCCCCTCTTTAGTTTTAAAAGTTTTTTTTTCTTTCAATAGCACACGCAGTGAGAACCAAATATATATCAAAGATAAAATCCAAACATGATTACTGTCTTATTCCCTCAGGATTTAAATCATTCTCAGGTTGCAATCTGGTAACAACCAACTCAGAATGCCACATTGTCCTTCAAAGTTCTTAACCTCTACTTTGAAGGTTAAAGGAAAAACAAAAGCAGTTTCCTTAATTTTCCATCTTTCTGGTCTGCTTTGCTCAGATTTAGTAAAGAACTTCTAGGCAGGTCAATTCCAGGGACCAGAAAAGCCAATTAAGAAAACATAAATTGTGCAAGTGTTATGCAGAGCTAAACCAGGCACTTTCAGAAGGGGAAACGGCAGTACTGGTGGATACTGCTTTTAAAAAGCAAAGGAACATTTGAATCACTGCAGTTATCACAGCTGTTGATGGTCTTCTATTTCTAATAATTTTATGGAATATATATATATATATGATATTACCATGAGACAATAATCAGATCTGGTAATATTGTTTTAATTACATAATTCACTTGTTTGAATGTAGTTGTATCATTTACTTTCTTCCAAAACTTACTGGACTTAACATGGCAAGCAATTCAATTTGGTTTTGTTTCGTTTTTTTTCTCCAGTTAGGTTACTAACTTCCATCCTTCCTATAAACACTCAATGTTTCTTAACCTTTGTCACGGCACACAAATGACACTGTTTAGCTAAAGACATCAAAGCATGGAAGATCTTCCCATTCATTTATACTGCATTGCATTGCAATCAGTTAAAAAGATACCTAGAAAGCTAATTACAGAGGAATTATACTTCACCGAAAAGAGTTCTGAACTTCATCTCCTGTAGAGGCAGTTATTCATTCAACACAGCTAGGCACTGGCCAGGTGACCCGCAATGTTCAATGTTCAATGTTCAATGTCCTCGAAGCTCAGAACTCCATAATTACAATTGATGTGTACAGTGTTATGTAACTAGACTAGTTCTTTTCAATTGATCTAATTGTTGCCGTCTCTGGTCTGTGAGCATCCCAGATAAGGAGTTTTCCTCTTTTTTTTTCTTATTTATAACAATCTGTTATTCTCCTGCACTGTCCCTCTTCCTTTTATGTAAACCTGGTGTTTTCACTGTTTGGGGACACTGTGATTACAGGCAAGATCCTGTTAATAACTTCACTTTTACCGATATATATAAAAATCGAACCTCTTTATTTGCAGAGGAGCTAGTAATAATAACTTCGCCTCTTTTAATGTTTTTTTTTTATTTACAGAGAGACGAAGGTACAAATTCCAGGACTCATACAAACACACAGACCTTACACTTCGTCCATCTCCAGCTGTTCCCCTCGCGGAGATACGGAACCGTGGATTGGGACTCCACACTCGCTTCGTACGCAATTGTACATCTCACACATACACAGTCAATCCTGGAAATTTTCTAAGACCTAATGTCTGGGCAAAAACTTTCTTTCCCTAATATTTACAACTAGGTAAATGACACACTAACATTTTCTTCAAAACAGAACATAAATTACATAAAAGACATATACGCACATGTGCATTCGCTACTCACCCACTAGTTGAACACAATACTCACCAGTGGAGTCTTCCTAGGGGATCCAGATGTCACTGCGTCACACAGGGACCGCATACACTTCTCCTGAACTGGCAGGAGGGAATCACGTCTTCATGGCCAGCAGAAGGAAACTCTTCCCCTGTTCTATTTTTTTTTTATGTTAAAAACAGGAGGTAGCCTCTTCTCCTAATGAGAAGGAATTCACATCCCCTGTTGTTGTCTTTTAAAACAGGAGGGAGCCTTTCTGACAAAAACGCAGCCAAAAGCGTAGTCAGAAGAATCCTTGGGCAATTTAGAAAAAGGTTAGGAGTGACTACACTCAATTTAGAAGTGAGATGCGGCACCCAGTAGGTTGCGGCACCAATTGTGGGGCCCTGTATCCCACAACAAATGTTTTTTTAGATATCACCAATTACCAATTAGCAACAAATTACTCAGACCACAAATTGCTCCAATACAATGCCTTTTATTTGGGTACCAAAACAAACAAACCGCAACTGCTTTGAGCAAAAGTCTCTGTCTGAGAAAGGTGGTGGACAGTCCACTTCCCTTACCGGAATTGGGGAGCAGACTGCCCGCTGAGTTATGGAGCCGTCCCCTTATATAGATATTCTCTGTCACAAAACTTCTAGAAGTCTGATGTCATTCTGTAAAAGTCAGAGTTACTTGCAAAGAAAGAAAACTTTGCTAGAACTCCTTCTCTGAGGCCCCCTCCCATGAATAATGCCAATTATGCCTTAGGGCTGCCCTCCCTGCAGCTGGTGCTCCCAAGGTCTTCTGGTCTTTGCTTAATTGTGCTTCTTATCTGTGCTGTGGAGCAAATCTTTCCTGCATTCCTTGGCCTGTTTTATGGTCTTTCATCTCCTGATGCTAAATTACATTCTTCTTTTCTTCAAGACTGAAAGTATGTTTTCTGCTAATTATTTTTCTGAGCTGACCTGTATTCTCTCTTTCTGAGCCTGACTCTGTGTACTTCTACTCAAAGCAAGGCCTCCAGACTACAGCAGGCCGCAAAGCTCTCTTGTAGCATATACTTTTAGATAGCCCACAGGATCTCCTTGTATCATCGTGCAAACTGCAGGCAGGTCAAGATTACAGTCACAGATAGCAGCTGAAGGAGCAAAACTATCCCTAAACCGAAATATAAACCCAAAATATCAAAATATCCCAACACACCCAATACAGGCGCCGTAGTACACCCAGCTCAACTTTTATCGGGGCCTTAGATGACGTCGATGTAGCTGCCCCACACAAGCTGGCAGATTCCAAAGTCAGCTGCACTCACTCCTCCGCGGGAGAACAGGTTGCACGCAAACACTCCCAGCGATGAGAACTCTACACAGTTCTTTTATCGGGGCCTTAGATGACGTCGATGTAGCTGCCCCACACAAGCCAGCAGATTCCAAAGCCAGCTGCACTCACCCCTCCGCGGGAGAGCAGGTTGCAGGCAAACACTCCCCTTAATATGTATGCTTTAGAGGAAAGGCAGGATAAAAATGACATGATTGAGACTTTTAAATACCTCCGTGGCATAAATGCACAGGAGGAGAGCCTCTTTAGATTGAAAGCAAGCTCTCTACAAGGGGAAATAGGATTAGGGTGAAAGGGGATAGACTCAGGAATAATATGCAGAAATATTTTTTACAGAAAGAGTGATAGATGCATGGAATGGTCTCCCAGTGGAGGTGGTAGAGATGAAGACAGTATCTGAATTCAAAAAAGCATGGGACAAACACTGAGGATCTCTAAAGGGAAAAAGGGGACTGTTGTAGTGGTTGATATGGAAGGGAAGGCTAGATAGGCTATGTGGTCTTTTTCTGCCACCGTGTTTCTATGTTGTAGAAACATAGAATGAGGGATGGTTGTAGTCTTTAAGCAGTTACTGTCCAGTGTCACACTTCCTTATTCCTAGGCAAAATAATTCAGAAAGTGGTAGCAAGGCAACTTTCAGATTATCTGGACTTGAAGGATTTTTTGGATCCCTATCAATCTGGATTTAGAACAGCCCATGGGATGGAGACCGTCAGGCTTGCAGTGATTTAATGATGTATGTCTCTGTATGGATCGTGGAGGGAGTGTGATCTTAGGTTTTAGTGCTAGTTTGTGCCTGTGGTACTGGAGGGTAAAGTGACTTACCCAGGGTCACAAGGAGTGGCAGCAGGATTTGAATGCTGGCCCTCCCTGATTCTTAGCCTATTGCCCTAACCACTTGGCTACTCCTCCAAATCTCTCCAAAAGTATGGTTAAAAATAAATAGGCCAATTTTCAGCTGCAGTAGCTAGCACATTAACCCTTTCTACTTGGATTAATTTTCTTCGTCACTCATGCCAGATCGGAAAATGTTTTAGCGAAAACTGGCCAAATTGCAACTAATATGAGATACACATTCTACAGTAACCAGTCATGATGTATTACGAGCCATAAACTAGCATGTTATTCATGTCCCACAGGGTGGGACAGATGATTGGAATGGGAAAATTTAAATGTCCCACAGGGTGGCAGAGCCAAGTGGAAAGGAATAAATTAAATGTCGACACCATCATTAATGTGAAAATACATCTTGTTTTTAAGTACTTTTGGTGTGCTGGACTGTTTTTTCTTCAAGCCTTATTTTTTATGCTACAATTCACACACATACCACGATTTAAAATGAAGGGACAAACATTTGATTTTTTTAAACAGATTGAGACAGATCCTACTTTGAGTGTAGCATTAATTTTGCAAGCAGACTAGCACATTTTATTCCCTGGATGTCATCCTGCCAAGAAAGGATCCAACTTTAATCAATGATAGTTTTTCGAAATTATTAAGTTCTATTGACAGAGTAGTTATAAGCATGATTACATAGTACACTATTTTTGAGAGGTTTAGCCAGTTCCTCTCAAACTTTAGAAACCAAACAGACTGGGCTAAAGTTTTACAATCTGGGATTAAATGAGGTGCCTATGTACTATTATAAACCTCTTGGTAGAAATGTTCCAGGCTGAAATTCTTGAGGAGCTAAAGTCCCTTCTTTTAATTCCAATTGTCAGTGTTTCATACTTAAGACTGTAGTATGTACAAAACAAAACTATTTATCATAACTCATCTGAGATTTCCTCTAAACATACTCAAAAAAATATCTTTTCTGTTTCATAGAGTGCAATCAAAGTGATATGAAGCCCGAAGGGGAGAGTCTCAGAGACAACCTAAGACAACCCAAGATGGGCTAATATCTTTTTTTTGGAGCTTTCTTGGGAGTGTTTTTTGATGTTTCCCATTGATATCACTATTGCCCAGCTTGGTTATGTTTTTTTTTATATTTTCTTCTGTTCATTTTCACTGTTTATTTGCCCTTTTGTTCCATGCACATGTATCACACTTATCACTTTTTGTAGGTTTCCCTGGTTTTGCTGTACATTGCTGACGTAAATGGTTTCTTTTCCCTTTAAATCAGCTCTAACGCCAGGGTTTCACTGGCGTTAGTTTTCAGCCTCGGATTTCACAGCGTTAGTGTGCAGGGAGCCTCTCCTCTCCCACTCTCCACCCATTGACCTTCTCTCTCCGTCCCTGGGGAGCCTTCCTCCGCCCTCTGGGAGCCTTTCTCCGCCTTCAGCGCTCGTTTGCGCCGCTGCGCGCGTTAACGCGCACAAAGGCGCCTTATCACCCAGTAAAGCACCATTATCGTGCGATAAGGCGCCTTATCATGCGATAACGTGGGAGAGCGCACATTACGACGGTTTAGTAAACATACCCCTTAGAGAAACTAGCAAAATAGTCAAGAAAGCAAAGATTCAAAAAGAAGAGGAAATAGCCAGTGCAATAAAATGGGGGGATAAGACATTTTTCAGAAATGTTAATGAGACGAGGAAGGGCAAAAGTTGTATTGTCAGACTGAAGGCTGAAAGGGAGGAATATGAAGAAGCTGATGAGGATAAAGTGGAATTGCTTAACAAATTACCGGAGGATGTAGTAAGAGCTGTAAGTGTAGCTGGGTTTAAAAAAGGCATGGGCAAGTTCCTGGAGGAAAGATCCATAAACCATTATTAAAAGGGACCCGGGATATCACTGCTTGAGCCAATACAAGCATTGAGGAACTTGTGTCTTTTGGGGAAACTGCTAGGTACTTATGACCTAGATTGGCCACTGCTGGAAACAGGATATTGGGCTTGATGGACCTTGGTCTGACCCAGTATGGCATATCTTATGTTCTTATGTTCTTAAATATTTCTGTTCTGTGTTCACAGATGAAGAACCAGGAGCAGGACCTCAGTAAAAACCTAGAAATAGGAACAGACACGAGGGGCATCTTGAACAATTTTCAGAAGACTGTGTTTGTGAAAAACTAGCTAAACTTAAAGTAGACAAAGCAATAGGCCAGATGGGATACACCCGAGAACACTGAGGGAACTTGGGGACATTCTAGCAGCTCTACTAACTGACCTTTTCAATGCCTCACTGGAGTCAGGAGTGGTGCCAGAGGACTGGAGAGAGGCAAATGTGGTCCCTTTATACAAAAGCAGAAGTAAGGATGTGGTTGAAAACTACAGGCCGGTGAGTTTAACTTCTGTGGTGAGTAAATTATTGGAAGCGCTGCTGAAAGAGAAAATAGTGAGGTTTCTGGAGTCCAACAGATTACCAGATCTGAGGCAGCATGGATTCACCATAGGCAGGTCTTGTCAGACAAATCTGATTGATTTCTTTGACTGGGTGGCAGTTGGATCGAGGGAGAGTCCTAGATGGGGTGTATTTAGATTTCAGTAAGGCCTTTGACACCGTTCCGCATAGGCAACTTATAAACAAACTGAACACCCTAGGGATGGACTCTAAAGTTACTGCTTGGGTTAGAAATTGGTTGAGTGGTAGGCAACAAAGGGTACACGTAAATGGAGCTCACTCTGAGGAGGAGGAGGTTACCAATGGTGTGCCCCAGGGATCTGTCCTTGGTCTGATTCTTTTTAATATCTTTGTTAGTGATATTGTGGAAGGACTGTCGGGTAAGGTTTGCCTCTTTGAGGATGATACCAAAATCTGCAGTAGAGTAGACACCCAGGAAGGTGTGGATAACATGAGGAGCGATCTAGCTAAGCTTGAAGAATGATCTAAAATTTGGCAGCTGAGATTTAATGTTAAATAAATGCAATGTCATACACGTGAGCTGCAGCAATCCAAGGGAGCAATATAGTATAGGGGATGAAGTACTTCTGTCCACAAAAGAAGAGCAGGACCTAGGCGTGATTGTGTCTGATGATCTTAAAGTAGCTAAACAGGTAGAAAAGGCAACGGCAAAAGCAAGCAGGATGCTTGGGTGCATAGGGAAAGGATTGGCCGGCAGAAGAAAGAGGTGATAGTGCCTCTGTATGTCTTTGGTGCAACCTCATTTGGAGTATTGTGTGCAATTCTGGAGGCCACACCTTCAAAAGGATATCAACAGGCTGGAGTCGGTACAGAGGGTAGCTACTAAAATGGTTAGTGTTCTTCATTATAAAGCATATGAGGAAAGACTTAAGGATCTTAATATGTATTCTTTAGAGGAAATGCAGGATAGAGGTGATATGAATGAGACTTTTAAATACCTCCGTGGCTTAAATGCACAAAAGCAAGCTCTACTACGAGGGGAAATAGGATGAGGGTGAAAGGGGATAGGAGTAATATGCAGAAATATTTTTTTACAGAAAGAGTGATAGATGCGTGGAATAGTCTAGTCTCCCAGTGGAGGTGGTGGAGATGAAGACAGTATCTGAATTCAGAAAAGCATGGGACAAACACTGAGGATCTCTAAAGGGGAAAAGGGGACTGTGTAGTGGTTGATATGGAAGGGCAGGCTAGATAGGCTATGTGGTCTTTTTCTGCCACCATGGTTGAAGTCTTTAAGCAGTTACTGTCCAGTGTCACACTTCCTTATTCCTAGGCAAAATAATTCAGAAAGTGGTAGCAAGGCAACTTTCAGATTATCTGGACTTGAAGGATTTTTTGGATCCCTATCAATCTGGATTTGGAACAACCCATGGGATGGAGACTGTCAGGCTTGCAGTGATTCAATGATGTATGTCTCTGTGTGGATTGTGGAGGGAGTGTGATCTTAGGTTTTAGTGCTAGTTTGTGCCTGTGGTACTGGAGGGTCAAGTGACTTACCGAGGGTCAAAAGGAGTGGCAGCAGTATTTGAATGCTGGCCCTCCCTGATTCTTAGCCTATTGCCCTAACCACTTGGCTACTCCTCCACTCAAAACAAATCTCTCCAAAAGTATGGTTAAAAATAAACAGGCCAATTTTCAGCTGCGGGTGCTAGCACATTAACCCTTTCTACTTGGATTAATTTTCTTTATCACTCATGCCAGATCGGAAAAAAAATTTAACGAAATCTGGCCAAATTGCAACTAATATGAGATACACATTCTACAGTAACCAGTCATGATGTATTACGAGCCATAAACTATCATGTTTTTTAATTTAACTATGTTTATTGAAATAATACACAATACATTTAACAGCACTCTGTTATACATTTCTAAACTCAATAAGAACATTACTACTGAAGAAAATCCAGAGTGTTCCAACATTTTTTTCTTTTTATTACCCTCCCCCCGATCCCTGCTTACTCCCTCCCCCCAGGAATTGCAATTGCTTCCATATATTCCGGCGTGGTGTTGGCTTTTACACCACAACCCAAGCCTATCTAAATGTCAGCCTTATATCGCCTAGTTAACTCCTAACGTATCTCCACCCCAACCTCTCCCCCCACCTCCACCCCCCCCCCTCTTCGTTCCATGGACAGACCAGGCCGGGAACCTCTTATGCATCACTCTACAATAGATTACTCAGGACACCCCAGTCCATTTAACTGTGAGGGCTCTAAAAAGTCAGTAATTCATTGCGGGCCATTGGGGATGAAGCATAAATATACCTACTCCAGACTGCCAGGAAATTTACCTGCCGCCGCATGTTGCCATTCCGCCACGCCCAATAAGATGGGATTGTGGGTTCCCTCCATTGGCGCAGCAAGATTTGTTTACCTATTAGGCATGCCTTCCACACCAGCAACCAAGCTCACTGCCCCTTAGGTCTAGATGGAGCAAGATCATCAAACACTACTAGAGTGGCCGTCTGTTGAATCATCTGCCCCAGGAGGGACTCCAAGTAGCTTTGTACCCGCACTCAATATCAGCGTACCTTCTTACATTTCCACCACATATGTCCCAAATCTGCCATCGGGGAACCGCATCTGTGGCATCTTCCACTAAAAGTAAGACCACTCTGAAAAGCTCGTCTAGGGGGAAAGTGTGAACGGAGGATCGCCCGATATTGCAATTCACGCAGTCAAGCGCCTTTCACTAGGTTAGGGATAGGTGACACTGCTCAGCGCATCACCTCTGGAGCAATTGGGATCCCCAATTCGGCTGCCCACTGGCCCTCCTCATTCGAAAACTCGTGTATCGGGGTCCACTGTTGTAATTTCTTGATGAATTGCGAGATCGACATCCGCTCTCTCTCCCCAAACTCAAAAAAGAGTATTATCCTTGCCGATGTCTCTGCAAACACTGCCTCTCGAGGAAAAGTGCAAGCATAATGCGTCGCCTGCATTTATGCAAGAACATGAGTGGCCTTTAAGTCAAACTCTATTTGCAGTGAGAAAAATGTTTTAGTCTGCCCCTCCAAGTTTACTAGAAGAGCTATGCTATATAACCTATTATGTTTCCATTCCCGAAAAACCGGGTTCTCCATGCCTGGGGTAAAAGTGGGGTTCCCTTGAATCGTCAGGAAGCTAGTATGGTGTGAATATATTTGGAAATCTTGCACAGAGATAGTTCCACACATGCCGTATGGGGCTAACCAACAAACTACAAGAAACTCGCAATGGCAAATCAGGAGCTGCCAGATGCAATACAGCTGATAATGAGAGAGGGGCCACAAAGTTCTCCTCTAAGCGACATGGTGTAAATATCTCTGTCTGGCCTAACCAATCCCTCAAATGTCTCAATTGACATGCCCTTGCATAATTCATTAGATCCGATACTCCGATACCACCCTGCTTCCAAGTATCCTTAATTTTTTGAAGCAATATCCTTGTTGGCTTCCCCCGCCAAAGGTATCAACGCAGCTCTTTTTAAATATAAGAACATCCTTGCGCAATAGGTGAGAGGGCAGCAACTGTAACACATATAGCAACTTTGGCAGCAGTGTCATACAATAAGCTGCCACTCGCCCATTAACGACAGAGGCAGTGGTGCCCAATCTCTCATCTTAGTCTGTAAGTGCTGAAATGTAGAATCCAAGTTCAATCGATAAATTAGCTTCAGATCACCCGGCAACTGAATACCCAAATAGCGGAAGGAAGTATCAGCCCATCGCAATAGAAACCCAGTACCCCATCGGTCCCGCAGCCGCCCCTTGACATCTAACGCCTCCGACTTAGTCATATTTAAGTGCAGACCTGAAATTTGACCACATTTCTCAAACTCCTTCAGCAGATGTGCAAGAGAGACCTGCAGGTAGGTTAGATGTACCAATATGTCATCTGCAAAAGCCAAAATTTTAAAGTCTGAATTACCAATCTGCACCTCCTTTATCATGGGGTTCTGTACCACCGTACGTATGAATGGGTCTAGGGCCAAGACAAATAACAATGGAGACAGGGGGCAGCCCTGATGTGTCCCTTGTTGCAACTCAAAACCATCCGAAACATATCCATTTACTAATACTGCTGCAGTTGGTTGCAAGTACACGTTATGAACCATGTGCATAAAGGACTCTCCAAGGCCGTATTTGGGCAATACCTGGAAAAGATATTCCCATTCTATGTGATCGAATGCCTTTAGATTAGGGAGAAGTTACGATAATCTATCTGATAAAATCTTAGCCCAAATTTTATTGTCAAAGTTAATTAATGAAATTGGTCGATATGACTCAGTCTTTAGAGGGTCTTTGACTTGGTATAAGGGTAATATACACATGATTATCCCTCCAAGTGCCCCCCCCTCCTTCCCTGTATGGGTCCTACACATTGCAGCTATTGGGCCTGCCACCTGAGCACATAGTAGCTTGTAAAATTCAGCAGTAAAGCCATCTGGGTTAGGTGCCTTACAACACTGTGCCCTGTTGATCACCCGCGTCACTTCTTCCACAGATACTAGCGCCCCTAACTCAGCCGCTTGTTCAGGCATAATTCTCGGTAGTGCCAGCTCCTGTAAATATTTCCTAATCTGTGAAGACAGCACCACCTCTCTAGCATACAGTTTTTGATACTACTCCCGAAAAATCTTTGCTATTACTGGAGTGTCCTTATGTAGTTTACCCAGGTCATCATGTATTGCAGGTATTAATCGGCTTCCCCTCGGACCCCGTAGACATTTGAAAAGCAACTTTCCAGCTTTATCCCCGTATTGGTAGAGTTGAAATTTATAATACATTAAAGATTTCTTGGCTTTTTGATGTATAACTTCATTAAGGGTAGCTTGAGCATCCAGATATTGTTCCCTCATTTCCAATTAGAGTTATGGGCATATTGTCGGCACATTCTAGTGACCTGCCTCTCGAGATGCACCACTCTCGCATCCAGGAGACGCCTAAGTTTAGCTACGTATGCCAGGATATCTCAACAAAGGACCACTTTAGCCGCCTTCCAGAATAGTTCCGGATTATCTTGATGCTGTCCATTATGCATCATGTAGGAGCTCGATCTTTCTCTAATATATGAACGAAACTGCCCCTCTCTGTAGAGCTCGAGAGGAAAACGCCACAGTCTCGGCCCTATTCTATCACCCTTCCACCTCATTTCCAGCCCTATAGAGCTGCGGACACTAAAAAATAGTCAATTCTGGAACTTGTACCATGTGTCCATGATAAATGGGTATTGTCTTGCTCCCTGGGTTGGAATAGTCGCCAAGGATCCATCAAAGTCAACTGGGTGCAGAATCTATGCATAAGGGTACCACCCATCTGGGTGGCTTGACCATCTCGGGAAGTATCCATCAGGGAATCCAATACCCTATTAAAGTCTCCCCCCACTAAATATTCATCTACCAAAAGTTGCTCAAAAATCAACGCTAGTTGGGCGTAATACTGGGCCGCCGGCACATTTGGCCCATGTATATTACCCAGCACTATTGGACGTTCTTCCAACTCTCCCAGCAATATCATATAGCACCCCTGTGAGTCTGTATATTCTTGGGAACAAACAAAACAAATCCGTTTATGTATTAATATCACTACCCCCCCTTTCGCCCCATCGCTGGCGCACCAAATATCTGACCCACCCAATCTCTACGCAATTTCAGATGCTCCACTGTCGACTGATGGGCTTCTTGGAAGAAAGCCACTTCACACTTCTGGCATGCCAGGGCTCGTGGGATTTTGGATCGTTTGATGGGCGTATTAAGCCCACAGACATTCCAAGAATAGATTCTCAGCCTGTATCAAATATCGACTTGCTCTTATTGCAGATATAATTCTTGGTATAAGGCAGGGACCCCTCCCAGCCCAGGGCCCCCCCCCCCCGTTTCCCCCTCCTCCATGTTTCCAGCCGGTCCATCCATGGAACCCCCTCGGATACCCTTCACATTCCAATCCCTTAACCTTCTAACCATTCCCCTCTACCCCTCCCCTTTCCTTCTCCCTATTAACTCCTCTACGGAGCGCTACAGGATCTAATGCATAAGGGCTCTGCCTACCCAAAGTTACTATCCCCCTTACCCTCTCAATCCCCATATCTCTTCAGCATGGGATAATTATTCACCAAGACCCTCTGCCAATTATTAAGACCCCAAAAGAAATAACCAATTGATCAATCTAAAGGAACTTCGATTCACTACTAAGTCAGTGTTGCTTCTCCCCTCTCAAACCCATTTGTATGCAAATATATAAAGGATAATTCCACCTATTCTACCCCAACTACCCCACTCTTACACTGACCATCCTATAATATCATTTTAACCCCTCTCGTAAACCCCTAATCCCCTCCACTTGCAACTCCTGATCTTCCACCCCAATAGGGATATCACAAGTATTCATTATTTACATATGTTAACTATTACTTCTACTACTACTGAGCATTTGTATAGCGCTACAAGTCATACACAGCGCTGCACAGACATATAAGAGACAGTCCCTTCTCATTAGAGCTTACAATCTAGTCAAGACAAACACAGGTGTACACAGGGATAAAACAAGGGGAAAGAAAAAGGAGATCAGGTGAGTCAAGATCCAAAAGCAGCAGCAAAGAGATGAGCTTTCAGCCTGAATTTGAAGAGGGTTAGAAAAAGTGTCTGGCGTACAGGCACAGGTAGGTTGTTCCAGGTGTAAGGTGCAGCAAGGTGAAAGGAGTGAAGCCTAGAGTTAGCAGTAGATGAGAAGGGCACAGATAGAAGCAGTTTGCTAGAAGAGCAGAGCTCCCGAGGGGGGTTGTAAGGATAGATAAGAGAAGAAAGGTAGTGAGGAGCCGCAGAGTGAATGCATTTATAGGTCAACAGGGGAAGTTTGAACTGGATGCATAAATGGATCAGGAGCCAGTGAAGTGACTTGAGAAAAGGAGTAATATGGGCATGAAGAGGTTGGTGGAAGATTAGGCGCGTAGCAGAGTGTTGAACAGATTGAAGGGGAGAGAGATGATTCAAAGGAAGACCAGCAAGGAGTAGGTTACAGTAGTCAAGATGGGAGGTGATTATGGAGTGGATAAGCATTTTAGTGGTGTGTTCAGAAAGGAAAGGGCGGATTTTGATGATATTATAGAGAAAGAAACGGCAGGTCTTAGCTATCAGATGGATATGTGTGGAGAAAGAGAGAGAGGACTCAAAGACAACCCCCAAATTGCGGGCTGAGGAAACAGGAAGGAGTACAGAGTTATCCACAGAGACTGAGAAAGGAGAAAGAGGAGGGGAGGTTTTAGGGGGAAAGATAAGAAGTTCAGTCTTGGCCATGTTCAATTTCAAGTGGCGGTGAGACATCCAAGCAGCAATGCCAGAGAGGCAGGCAGAGATCCGGGTCTGGATTGCTGGAGAGATTTCTGGCGTAGAGAGGTAGATCTGGGAGTCATCAGCATACAGATGGTACTGGAAGCCATGGGAAGAGATAAGCGCACCAAGGGAATGGGTATATAGAGAGAAAAGGAGCGGACCCAAGACAGATCCTTGGGGTACACCAACTGGGAGCGGGGTAGCAGAGGAGGAGAAGCCACCAGAACACACACTGAAAGAGCGATGGGAGAGGTAGGAGGAGAACCAGGATAGTACAGAGCCCTAAAAAACAAGCGAGGACAGAGTATCGAGGAGACGTTTGTGGTCAACAGTGTCAAAAGCGGCAGAGAGGTCAAGAAGGATGAGGACAACAACTTTCTGAATACCCCTCACAGAGGCACGCCCAAGAGCCATAGAACTAGTTAAGGGTTCTTCCCTTCTCCTTTTCGCCCTCGGGGGGGGGAGGGTCCATCGTCGAGTGGTCCTAAAGCTGTACCCATCATGCTGGGTGTGCCAGGATCTCCCTCTCTACGTTCCATTTTACACAGCACTGTCTAGCTACACCCACAGGGCTCCGAAAAGCCATAGACAACCATACAATCTTCAGTGATGGAGCCCCAGCCCCAGGGGGAACCAAGTATGTGGGGATACCCACAGAAAGACAAGGTTGCGCACTAGATTATAGTGCACCAGCACCATCTCGCTACGTGGGATGTCTGTCTCACACATGCCTCCCTCCCCCCCCCCCGCCTCCCCCTGTTTAGGTTCTCTGTCAAATACATAAACATATATATAAATGATGTATTTCGTGCAGCTAAAGTTAAAAACAGTATAGTGATAATTGTTTACCAAAGAAAATATATAAACTCATAAATACTGTGTACAGACAGTTAAATAATAAAATCAAATTTTGCATTGATGTGACTAAAAAGTACTAAAAGGGACTGTAAAATATGATAAAACATACCTGTGTATTCTAATATTGATTCGATTCACTCTGTATTCGCTACAGAGAGAGGATAAAGGCTAAGTAATATCCTACTATGTATAATCCAATATTAGCCAAAAGAGAAGCGCAATAACCAGAAAAGCAGCGGAAATGGAAGGGGAGTACATACAAGTGATTGGTGAATTTACCTTTTCCACCTTAAAAATTTTTGACCTTTTGTATGTTGTACTAATCGGTTGATTTACTTCAAAATACTGTAATTTGCATAACGGTGCAATAGCAGGAAGGCCAGCAGAAAAAAATGGAGGAAGAGTCGTGTGAATGATTAGGGTTTGGAGAAATCCCATTTCAACCTAAAATCTGATAAACATTTTGTGTGTTAAATTGATGAGTAAATTCACTCAGAAATACTATCGTTTTATAGCGGCACGCTTTGATGTTAAAAACGATTAACGTGGCAATCTATCATAAACCGCATGAACATGAGTGACTCTACATAACATTATATCATTGTATTCTCCTTCAAACACGGACTCTTCACAACAGGGAACCATCCAAGAAGCAATCATTAATAAATAAATAAACAGTGACCTCTAAAAAAATGTCACCAGCCTACTTCATTTAGAATTATTTTTTTGAAGTGTATTTCTAAATGCGAGGGTCCCTTACTAAACAAAATATGACATTCTACTTTTGTCACTGTCATATATGTTCGTAAACTAATTATTATTGATGTTGAAATGCGTCTGTTTTTTAAATTAATTTGTGGGACTGAGTGTGTGTTGAATCTCCAATCCATCATTATCATTGAATCCTCCGGACCATCATTAAAATGAAACATGCAGAATCGATATTAACCTTTCTTACTTACTAAATGATTCCAAAGGCATGAATTGCGATGCCTTTGTCTGACCACTCCTCAAACAAAACTCGCAGCCGACTCCACTTCAAAAACACCGGCGTCTGCGCTGTGAACTATTGGTTTGGGCAGGAATAAAAGACACTGACAGGATTGACAGGAGTATGCAAATCAGACTCAAAAAAGAATCGAGTACCCAGACTGTGTGAGGAGAAATTGTTGTTAACCCTTCTAATTGATATGAGTCAACAAACCTTAATCGGAATTGGAGAACAAAATGGCTAGATCTATAAAACAGGCTAGATCTATAAAAAGTATAAACATTAACCTGTATGTGTGGGTCACCAGAACTGATGAGGAATTAAAAATTGATGGTATAAAAATCACAAAGTCCACAAAGGGATGTAATAGATCAATATATGTTGCCATAAAACACTGGAACTATCTATGGCGCATCCACCCCAACCTCCCAAAAAACTTGTCTTTTCTTTAATTGAAAAATTATATTTAAGAAGCATATTAGAAGATATAAAAGATTTTTTAAAAGGGATATAAGGACTTTTTTGAATGCGACCTATGTATATAATCCTGTGAAGTAATCTTTAGAGGAAAACAGATAAATCATTTTGCATATTTAATCCGTTAGGGTATAAACTGTCCAAGGCAAAAATATACCGTTGCTCCAGGCGCAAAATGGTTTTAACAACATCACCTCCTCTCCAATTTAACTTGACTTTTTTGATTACAAAGAATTTTAAATCGGATACTTTAGGGTATGTTTACTAAACCATCTTAACGACTGAGCCTTCTTTACAGCTCATACCTATCATCACCACCATCATCGTTAGTCTCTCATCCGGCCGTTTCCCATCATCCTGGAAATCAGCTGTTGTTTGCCCCCTTCTGAAGCAGCCTTCCCTTGATCCTTCTGTTCTGTCCCACTGGCGTCCTGTCTCGAACCTTCCTTTCTTGGCCAAACTTCTGGAACGTTTTGTTTTTGAACAACTTAATTCTCACATTGAATCCACTAACACTCTTCACCCCCGTCAAGCCGGCTTCCGTCACGGGCATAGTACTGAAAGGGTTCTTCTGGCACTCTTGAACGAGCTACATATTGCTCATGATCACGGTGACATTACCCGTCTCGTTTCCCTCGATCTCTCCGCAGCATTCGACTTGATTGACCACCGAACCCTCCTTTCTCGTTTGTCTGATGTTGGGCTCCGTGGTACAGTATGGCAATGGTTCCGCTCCTTCCTCACAGCCCGTTCCTTCTCTGTTCACTCCAATGGCCAGTCCTCTACGTCCCTCCCACTCACCTGTGGTGTTCCTCAGAGTTCTGTCCTTTCCCCGCTATTATTCAACATTTTTCTTTCTCCTATACCCTTATTGATTCAACAGTACCCAGTGTCTTTTTATATATATGCAGATGATATTATTCTACTTTTCCATATCTCTCCATTAACCCTGGATATCTCCCAACTTAACCTCTGTCTTTCCCTATTGCTTCCTGGCTCTCACAGAATTTTCTACATTTAAACCCGTCCAAGTCCACAGCTATGTGGGTCTCCTTGAGTGGTTCCTGCCCCACCCTCGCCCCTTTGATTGGTTCAACTTCTATTCCGCTTGTAACATAGTAACATAGTAGTTGACGGCAGATAAAGACCAGCATGGTCCATCCAGTCTGCCCAGCAAGATGGCAAGAGTAGGTGCACCTGTCGCTCCGCGCAGGCCACCCCTCCCCATATCCTTGTTCAGGGGTAAACCCACCACTCCATGTAGGACATCCCTATTTGTTGAGACGTTATATGGTTCAGAAGTTAGATGGTACCGTTTATTTTGTTTTTTTCCTATTTCTGTAAAGGGATCCTCTGTGTTTGTCCCATGCCTTTTTGAATTCCGTCACCGTGTTCGCCCCTACCACTTCCATCGGGAGGGCATTCCAATCATCCACCACCCTTTCAGTGAAAAAATATTTCCTGACATTGCCTTTCAATTTACCCCCTTGCAGTTTCATGTTATGCCCTCTAGTTTTACAGGTTCCCCGTCTTTGGAAGAGGTTTGTTTGTTCATCATTTCTCTTTAAGTATTTAAAGGTCTGAATCATATCTCCCCTGTCCCTCCTTTCCTCCAAAGTATACATATTTAGGTCTTCAAGTCTCTTCTCATAAGGCTTCTGACGCAGGCTCCAAATCATTTTGGTCGCCTTCCCCTGAACAGTCTCCAGTCTTTTTACATCCTTTGCAAGATATGGTCTCCAAAACTGAACGCAGTATTCCAAGTGAAGCCTCACCAGTGACCTATACAGTGGCATAAGTACCTCTTCTTTTCTGCTGGTAATCCCTCTTTGTATGCAGCCCAACATCCTCCTGGTTTTTGCCACTGCCTTGTCGCACTGTTTTGCCACCTTGAGATCAGCAGAGATAATCACACCAAGGTCTTTTTCCTGAACTGTGCATACCAACCTTTCTCCCCCTATTGCGTACATTTCTCTTGGATTTCTGCTACCCAAGTGCATGACACTGCACTTTTTTGCATTAAATCGTAGTTGCCAAGCTTTAGACCAGTCTTCCAGCTTTTGTAGATCTTTCTTCATGTTAACCACTCCCTCGGGGGAGTCCACTCTGTTGCAAATTTTTGTGTCGTCTGCAAAAAGACAGACCTTTCCATTCAGTCCTTCAGCAATATCATTCACAAATACATTGAACAGTGCCGGGCCCAGGACCAAACCCTGGGGCACCCCGCTAATCACCTTCCTCTCATCCGAGTGAGCTCCATGTACAATCACCTTCTGACGTCTGTCAGTCAACCAATTTCTAATCCAGTTTACCATCTTGGGACCCATCCCCAAGCTACTGAGTTTGTTGACAAGCCTCCTATGAGGAACAGTATCAAAGGCTTTGCTGAAATCCAGGTAGATGACATCCATTGCATGCCTCTGATCTAGTTCCCTGGTCACGCAGTCAAAGAACTCGATCAGATTTGTTTGGCAAGATCGTCCTTCGGTAAAACCATGTTGCCTCGGGTCTTGCAAGCTGTTGGTTTTCAGAAAGTTCACTATTCGCTCTTTCAGGAGCGCCTCCATTACTTTTCCCGCCACCGAGGTAAGGCTCACGGGCCTGTAGTTTGACACTTCTTCCCTGTCACCACTTTTGTGTGGAGGTACGACATCAGCCATTCTCCAGTCCTGAGGAACCTCTCCTTTTTCCAAGGATCTGTTGAAGACATCCTTTAACGGTCCTGCAAGAACCTCTCTGAGCTCTTTCAGTATCCTGGGATGTATCCCATCCGGTCCCATGGCCTTGTCCACTTTCAGTTTAGCAAGTTGTTCTAACACCTCTTCTTCTGTGAATGGTGTGGTATCTACTTCATTCCCATTTTTATATTTGGGAGTCACAGCTGGTCCATCCCCAGGATCTTCTTTAGTAAACACAGAGCAGAAGTAATTGTTTAGCAATTTTGCTTTTCCAGTGTCACTTTCCACGAGTCCTTTCCCAGCACTTCTGAGTCCTGCAATTCCAACTCTGATCTTTTTCCTTTCCCGAATATACCTGAAGAAAGTTTTGTTGCCACCCTTAACATCTTTAGCCATCTTTTCCTCTGCCTTTGATTTTGCTATCCTTATTACTCTTTTAGACTCTTTGAGTTGGATCCTGTATTCATTTCTGTGTTCTTCTGTCTGCAAGCTTTTGAATTTTGCAAAAGTTGTGTTTTTTGCCTTTATATGAGCAGCCACCTCTTTGGAAAACCAAATAGGTTTCCTTCTCCTCTTGCTTTTATTTACTTTTCTTACATATTTATCTGTTGCTCCTTTTATTGCCTCCTTTAGTTTAGCCCATTGCAATTCCACTTCCTTTATCTCTTCCCACCCCGTCCTCCTTCCGTTATCTCGGAGTGATTCTTGATTCCACGCTTTCCTTTCATAGTCATCTAACTTCCCTTATCCGTCGCTCATTTGCTGCCTTGTGTCAGATTAGGGCTGTCCGTTCTCTTCTTCCCTCAGTTTCTTTGGTCACTCTTGTCCTGGCTTTGGTTATAAGCCGTTTAGATTACTGCAATGTCTTCCTTGCTAATCTCCCAAATTTCCAACTTCAACGTTTGCAACGTATCCAAAATGCTGCAGCCCGTCTCGTTACGTTCTCCCATCGCTTCGATCATATCACTCCTATTCTTTTCCGCTTGCATTGGTTACCCCTCCGTTATCGTTTTCATTATAAATTCCTTATTTTGATTCACCGTACTATCTACACCAGGGGTCTCAAACACGCGGCCCGCGGGCCGCATGCGGCCCGCGAGAGCATTTTGTGCGGCCCGCGACCCGCCGCGAGTATCCTTTCTGCAATTTTTGTGCTACTTTTACTGTTTTCCGGCTTAGCGCGATTCCCGGGGCTGCAAACAAGTTTGGTTGCATGACCGCGTCACGCGCCTGCCCTCCACCAATCAGGGACAGGCAGGAGGAGGAGAAAAAGGAGGAGGGGGGGGGCCGGCCCAGAAGCAGTCTGAGCAGCCCTCGTATCAGCGGTTTCGGAAGGATCGCCTGCTTGGAAGAAGGATCGCCTGCTTGGAAGAAGGATCGCCTGCTTGCACAGCTCTCGGCAGGTAAGGAAGCAGTCTAACATGGTATCTGCCCAGAATTAAGCCAGCCCTGCCTCCCTCAGTCCCTCTCCTCTTCGGCTTAGAACCGCGAAGGGAGGAAATTCCTTCGCGGTTCTACGCCGAAGAGGAGAGGGAGGGAGGAAGGGAGGGGGGGGGGGGGGGGAGGGGGGGAGGGGGGGAGGGAGGGGGGGGAGGGGGGGAGGGGGGGAGGGGGGGAGGGAGGGAGGGAGGGAGGGAGGGGGGGGGCGGCCTGCCTGCCTGCCTGCCTGCCTGCCTGCCTGCCTGCCTGCCTGCCCTGCCTGGCCTGCCTGGCCTGCCTGGCCTGCCTGTGATTCTTGCTGAGGGAGGGAGGGAGGGAGGGAGGATGGATGGATGGATGGGGGGGGGGCTGTGATTTTTGCTGAGGGAGGGAGGGAGGGAGGGAGGATGGATGGATGGATGGGGGGGGGGCTGTGATTCTTGCTGAGGGAGGGAGGGAGGATGGATGGATGGATGGGGGGGGGCTTTGATTTTTGATGAGGGAGGGAGGATGGATGGATGGATTGGGGGGGCTGTGATTATTGCTAATGGAGGGAGGGATGATGGATGGATGGATGGGGGGCTGTGATTTTTGCTGAGGGAGGGAGGGAGGATGGATGGATGGATGGGGGGGGGCTGTGATTTTTGCTGAGGGAGGGAGGGAGGGAGGATGGATGGATGGATGGGGGGGGGGCTGTGATTTTTGCTGAGGGAGGGAGGATGGATGGATGGGGGGGGCTGTGATTTTTGCTGAGGGAGGGAGGAGGATGGATGGATGGGGGGGGGCTGTGATTTTTGCTGAGGGAGGGAGGGAGGATGGATGGATGGATGGATGGGGGGGCTGTGATTCTTGCTGAGGGAGGGAGGGAGGGAGGATGGATGGATGGGGGGGGCTGTGATTTTTGCTGAGGGGGAGGGAGGGAGGATGGATGGATGGATGGGGGGGGGCTGTGATTTGTGCGGAGGGAGGGCGGATGGATGGATGGATGGGGGGGGCTGTTATTTATGCTGAGGGAGGGAGGATGGATGGATGGGGGGGGCTGTGATTTTTGCTGAGGGGGAGGGAGGGAGGATGGATGGATGGATGGGGGGGGCTGTGATTCTTGCTGAGGGAGGGAGGGAGGATGGATGGATGGGGGGGGGGGCTGTGATTTTTGCGGAGGGAGGATGGATGGATGGGGGGGCTGTGATTTTTGCTGAGGGGGAGGGAGGGAGGATGGATGGATGGATGGGGGGGGGCTGTGATTTTTGCGGAGGGAGGGAGGATGGATGGATGGGGGGGGCTGTGATTTTTGCTGAGGGAGGGAGGGAGGATGGATGGATGGGGGGGCTGTGATTTTTGCTGCTGCTGCTGCTGCTGATGATGATGATGGAGGGGGGGGTGGGTACGAACTGGTAATGTGCTGTGGGATGGGGTTTTTTTAGAGCCGGTAATGTGCTGTGGGGCTGGGGGGGGGGTCAGAACTGGTAATGGTTCTGACCCCCCCCCCAGCCCCACAGAACATTACCGGCTCTAAACCCCCCAGCCCCACAGCACACTGGTAACGTGCTGTGGGGCTGGGGTTTGTTTTTTTGAGCTGGTAATGTGCTGTGGGGCTGGGTTTTTTTTAGAGCTGGTAATGTGCTGTGGGCTGGGGGTTTTTTAGAGCCGGTAATGTGCTGTGGGGCTGGGGGGGGTGGCAGAACGGGTATTGTTTATGTCCCCCCCCCCCCCAGCCCCACAGCACATTACCGGCTCTAAACCCCCAGCCCCACAGCACACTGGTAATGTGCTGTGGGCTGGGGGGCACATTGCTTCTAATATTATTTTAACACACACCTCTTTTTTCCAGACCACTGTTTCATCGGAAGGGCAGAGATTCAATTGTGATTGCAATCCTAATTTATAATGAAGAGATTACAATCAGAAAAGTCTGGATGCAAGGACAATGGAGATAGCAGTAAAAAGAGAAAAATCGCGAGCGAAAACAGAATTTTTCAAGAAAAATGGGAGGAGTTATATTTTTTCACTGAGATCAACCGTACAATTCAATGTCTCATTTGTCAACAAACATTAGCTGTTCCGAAGGAGTATAACGTGCGTAGGCACTACGAAACAAAACACCATGAGAAGTATGACGCGTACGTGGGCAAAGTTAGAGAAGACAAAGTTACAAAACTTAAATCAGCATTATGGAAACAAAGACGTTTATTTACCACTAGTAATCAGTCCAACGAAGATTCAGTAAGAGCAAGTTTTGTTATAAGTGAACTTATTGCAAAGTCTTCACGGCCCTTTACAGAAGGTTTGTTCATAAAAGAATGTCTTTTAAAGGCAAGTGACATTTTATGTCCTGACAAAAAGAAACTGTTTGAAAGCTTAAGCTTGTCACCCAATACAGTTGCCACCAGGATTACAGAATTAGCAGATAATGTGGAGAAACAATTAATTGAAGTGGCTAAGGACTTTGAAGCATTTTCAATTGCTCTCGACGAAAGTACAGATGTGTCTGATACCGCACAATGTGCTGTATTCATCAGAGGTGTAGACTGCAGTTTAAATCTGACAGAAGAATTCCTAGAATTAATACCATTGAAGGGTACTACAACTGGACATGATTTGTTTCAATCCCTGGAAAAATGCATAGAGAAATATTGCTTACCATGGGAAAAATTTGTATCTTTGGCCACAGACGGTGCACCGTCAATGTGCTCTCAAAATGTAGGTGTAGTTGGATTGTTGAAAAACAAATTAAACAGTCTTGAAACAGTAGGAATCAACTTCACTAGTATACACTGCATTTTGCATCAAGAAGCTCTTTGTAGTAAAAGTCTACAAATGAAAGAAGTAATGGATGTAGTTGTTAAAACAATCAATTTTATACGTTCTCGGGGGCTGAATCACAGGCAGTTCATCTCATTTCTTGCAGATATGGACTCTGAGTATGGTGAACTTCTTTATCACACTGAAGTTAGATGGCTAAGTCGCGGAAATGTTTTGAAGCGTTTCTTTGCACTTAGAGATGAAATCGCTTCATTCATGATGATGAAAAATAAGGCAGTTCCTTTGCTAACTGATTCTATTTTTCAATGCAACCTTGCTTTTCTAACGGATATTATGGATCACTTGAATGGATTGAACTTGAAGCTTCAAGGTAAAAACAGATTATCACACAGATGTATGACAATGTGAAATCGTTCAAAGTTAAACTACGTTTATGGATGAAGCAGGTGGGTGAGGGCAATTTGGTCCATTTCCCAACCCTGAATTCTTTACAAAAAGTTGAACCCAAATGCCTGAAAGAATATAGAGATTTGTTGTCTAACTTACTTCAACAGTTTGATGTGCGCTTTGAAGACTTTAAGATACTGGAGCCACAATTTCAACTTTTTTCAACGCCGTTTGCTGTAGAAGTTGATAATGTTGCAGAGGACTTGCAAATGGAGTTGGTGGAACTTCAGTGTGATACTATCTTGAAGCAAAAATATGTAGAATTAGGGATTCCCGAATTCTACACGTTTCTTCCACGAGACAGGTTTCCGAGGTTACACTCTGCCACAGCAAGGATTCTTGCAATGTTTGGAAGTACATATGTATGTGAACAATTTTTCTCATCCATGAAGATTAACAAGTCTGTGCTAAGGTCACGGCTCACTGATGAACATTTGCAAGCAACACTGAGATTGCTTTTTTCTAATAAATTAAAGCCTAATATCGACGTCCTTGTTGATGCAAAACGCTGCCAGCTAAGTAGCCAGAAAAAAACTGAATGAAACATAAAACTTACATAATTATTCACGTTACACATGTTATAATAAATGGATTAAAATAATTAAAGTTTGTAAAGTGCTATGTTCTTATGTTGACTTTAATTGAGGGGGGGGCTCAGGGATGCTTGATACTGCGGCGGTGGAGGCAGCAGCAAGTTTCGATTTTTTAAAATGTACCTGGACTGCATGAAAAAAAAACTAGAAGAGAGAAGAAAGGACAAATGGACAGCAGACGATGGAGAGTTATCATAAGAAACCATAAGAAAGTGGCCGGAACAATTGCAACTGAAAAAAAATGCACAAAAGGTAGGAAAATATCTCTTTATTTTGAGTTTATTAACTGGAATATGTCAGCTCTGGGAAATGTGCATCATTAATGTCTGTGCTTTAGTACAAGAAATTAATTTATAGTTTTATTTCTACAGTGCTGAGGTATTCTGTGTAATTCCTATTTGACATTGCTACTTGTTCTCTTTTCCCAGTAGGTCATGTATTGTTCTCTGAAATGTATTGATTTAATATTTGCAGTGTTGCCTTTTGATAGGTAGGGTCTGGTGCTTTGTGAGTCCTGGTATGATACGGCGGGTTTGCTATGGGTTCTAAATGGGCAGTGTTAGTAGTAGTTCCTAATGTGCCTGGCGGTTGGCACTGGATTATAGTAATATAGAAATTTTCTAGTCTTTCTTTATCCATGCACTCATTATGCAACATTATGCAAATATTTATGCAAATATTTATGCAAATGAGGCCCCCTATGCAAATGAGCCCCCCGTGTCTTATGCGGCCCCCGGGTTACTTTAGAAGTCCTCATTCGGCCCTCAAAGCAATTTGAGTTTGAGACCCCTGATCTACACTAATATCCCTTTATACCTTGCAGACCGTATCTCCCTTCATACCCCTTACCGCCAGCTTCATTCTATCCATGCTAACCGCCTGTCATTACCCTCTCCATCACAAGCTCATCTGAAACAAACCCGCCATGCAGCTTTTTTCTTTCTGGGCCCTGTGCTGTGGAATGCACTACCACCATCACTCCAGTTAGAACCTTTCTATTCTCAATTTAAGATATTACTCAAAATGCATCTGTTTCAACAAGCCTTTAATCTCTCTCTCGATGCTCCTCCCTAACGTTGCCGTTAGTTCTGTTTGTCTGCTTGCTTATACGTTGTCCTGTCTTCCCCTGTCTGGGCCTGTTGCTTGGTTGTTAATATGTTTCATGGAAGTCTTGGCCTAGTTGTCTATTTTACTTGTCTATACTTTATTGTACTCTTTTCCTTTCCTATTTTATTATGACTTTCTTTTCTATGTTTTTGCATTGCTAACCTTTTATTGTACACCGCTTTATGTTTCGACGAAAAGCGGTCTATCAAATGCTAAAATAAAGATAAAGATAAAGTGGTGGTATTATTGCGCGATAATCCAGCAGCAGCGTTAAGGCACACTAGCGCTGTGAAAACCGAGTCTGAAGCCTGGTAAGCAGAATAGAAAGTGTATGTAGATGACCTGGTGTAACTGTGTAGCCAGCCATTGCTATGTGAAAAGGCATAGCACACTGGTTAATACAATGCCCTCACAGCCAGTGGTGATGGGTTTGAGGCCCCTGTGTGCCAACACCAAAATAAATGCATAATAAACAAATTGTGGTAAGAAGCATCAGACACATCACTGCAATGTGTGTCTGCAGCATAAATCTTTATATATATTGACGGCACCACCGTTCACTGTGTACCAGCCGTGGCACAGGCACGGGCACGTAGCTAGCATGCCTTAATGATGCATGGCAGCACGCATATGCGACATCTTGCAGGACTACAAAAGGGGACTGTTACTTCTGGAGAGAGATCTGCAATTGTGAGTATTGTCGCCTGGCGCCCCTACTGGCGTAGTAAAATAAGGGCGTCCGGTGACATTTAATTTGTATTAAGGAGTATTTAAGCTGAAGGACCAAAAGGATTGTGGTCCTTGTAGTGCAGAACTCCTTATAAAGAATAACTACGCCAAGTGTAGGGTAAATAAGGCTTTATTTCCCCGGTCAATGCTCTAGGTTCAATGGGACATCAACAGAAAGTGGAGGTAATGCTTTCCTCAAACAATAAGGTTCCACCATTGACTAAACAGTTAAAGGTTGTAGGCTTTACAATTAACTGTTTAGCTGGGTTAAGGGTTTTTCCAAAACAATAGAAAACAATATCAGGAAACAAAATGGTTATCAGCTTCACCATATGCAAACTTAGTTCTTCACTATACAATTAGCATGGCAAGCAAACTACTTCTTGAGCAAAAGTTACATTCCATTGGTTCACTCTGAGGAATAGGAACACTGGATTCATAACCAAAGTCCATTGATTCTGGATCACTACCCTCTTAAATGCTGAGAATGTCTTCAGTGTCTTAACTCCTCACAGAGGTTCCTTGGTTTCTCATATAACTTCCTTAAGACACTTTTAGGAAGTGGTTTTAAATAGTTAGCTTTACTTCTTCTATTATACTGAAGTTTATCTACTTGCATAATACTTTCCTCATTTAAAGTTTCCTTTAGAATGAAAGGCTTTTTATACCTTAGCTTCTGTGGAGTGCCACACCCAGGATTCAGCTTACGGCGTAGCTCTTCATGCTGACAAGCTGTCTTGTGCACTGCTCCACAATCAGGGCTGCTAGGAAAACCAGACGTGGATTTCCACTCTCTATCTTTCAGGGTAAGAGGATCAATGCCAAAGGAATCTCCTTTCCTTCTGCCTTTCTGGTTTGGCATAGGAGACTTACATGGAGTTGGAGAACTTCTTTCAACAGGCAAGCTGCCTCTCTGGGCTTTAACCCATGGAGTATACCTCTTTTGGCTTCTGCCTCCTTGAGTTGGCTGCAGCTGGAAACTATCCTGTTCCAGGCTTCTCTCAGTGCTTGTGCTGCCGGTCCTTCTGACCTTGCCCTTGGCACTTCCCCAGGACTGAGTCTTGCCTCCGTCTGTGTCCGTTCTTCTCCTTCCTTCTCCTGCTACTCTTCCTGGTACCCTCGCTGGTACTCCTTCGGTTACTCCGGTTGTTCTTCCGGTTACTCTGTCTCTGCTCATCTGATTTCCCTTATAAAGGGATTTCTGGTTTGCACGTTGTGAGTTTGAGGACAGGTGAAAGCACTTATCATTAACGTGCTCAGTGCTTGAGCACGTTGCTTCAGGTACTGTGTAACTGTTCATGCGCCCTCTGGCTGAGCTGCACTGGAACTGCGCTCTCTGCCTTTTCTGAGTTCCATGAAAATCAGGAGTTTTTTTCAAGGCTGTTTCTTCTCTAGCTCCAGCCTCATGACAGTATATACTTCTAGGAATTTTCTGTAAGGAATTCTTTGTATTTATTTATTTTATTTATTTATTTATTTAGTAGTTTTTATATACCGCGCTATTCATCATCAGTGCGGTTTACATTTTAACAACATTGTACTTAAGCATAAAAATGTATGTCAAGTTTACAGATAACAGGAAATGGAACAAGGATAACTGGGGTTAAAGACAATATAACAGCAGCAAATAATTTACAACTATTTACAATAAATTAGTATAGGCTTAGAGCTTCGTAGGATAGGCATGAGTAGATTTTGAGTTGGGGGAAGGATTGGGATTTTGGAATTTATTTGCCTAACCATATTCACTAGTTTGGGTTGGAAGAGGGGTAGGTGATGAGGTAGTGTCTTGGAGGAAGTGTTGAGTGAAGAGATGTGTTTTTAGAGTTTTTCTGAATTGGGACAGGTCTTTTAGTGATCTGATGTTGGATGGTAACATGTTCCAGCACCTGGGGACGAAGGATGAGAAGGCTCTCTTGTTCCTTTGTTAATGTGATGTAAGTTGGGTTGGGTCAGTTTGTCAAGTGATTTCTAGGTGTATTTTAACTGTAGGAAGTATGCCATGTCTTGTATGGTTATGGAGTTTGCATCATCCGATACCACTGGTTCTTTCGTTAGACTGTTTACTACATTGAAGCCAATTTGGTTTGTTAATGGATTTCATTATTAGGTTTGTGTGATATTCCTTCTTGTAGTTTATCATATTGTGGTATATGGCTTGCATTTCATTGTATCTTGTGAGATGGTGTTGACTTTTAGTTCAAACGCCATAGTCTCTCCATTTTCCTTAGTTGTTTCTTCTGTTCATCGATTTTGTTTGAGAACTATAGAGCATTGTGTTTTCTTCCGCTATTTTGGATTGGTTTGTTCAGTGCAGTTGAAGCATTAAGGAGAGTTTTGTTCCAGTTGGCGATGGTGCCGTCGAGGTTTGTTGTGCTTTGTCCAAGCTCCGACAGTACTTGTTCTAGGAATTTATCCTTGTTGAAGGTTCTAAATCTTTTTTCCTTCAGGGTTGCTTCAGGTATTTCATCCTTTACAGGTGTGTTAATGGAGAAGTTGATCATGTGGTGGTCTGACCATGGGATTGAGATGACTGTTGTGTAACTAGGTTTTGGATGCAATATTGTTTTGGTACAAAGATGAGGTTGAGAGTCCCTCCTTTCTTGTGGATTGGAGTATCTACCATTTGGGTGTATTGAAGGTCTTTCATTGCATCCAAGAAGGTATCTCAGTCATGTGAAAGCAGCGATGGGAGGTTTGGGTCGCCTAGGATGAAGAGAGGTTTATTCAGTGTGGCAGGGGAACAGACTCATTCTAGAATGGTTGAGAGATCATCTTTGTCCGCCCTTGGAACTCTGTATATGAGGCATAATGCTAGGTGCCTGCTTGAAATATTTATTATGCTGCTTCCTTTTGATTGGAAGGAGGTGGTGGTATTGAAGTTTAGGTGTGACTTTGCTAAGATTAGTACTCCACCTCTTCGTGAGGGTCTTGTGGAATTGTCTATTGTGAGGAAATTTGGTTTATGATGACACTGTTTGCATCAGAGAGTCATGTTTCGGTAATAAACATAATATCAATACTCTGGTTATGCATGTAATCCATTATTGTATGGAATTTGTTCCGGATTGATTGAGCATTGATTAGTGCACATTTGAGGAGCGTATGATGCAGCATTAAAGCTAATTAATCTGTGAACCCACTATTTTTTGTTAAATCAGTCAGAGCCTAGTAGCAGCAGTTTAAGGTTAAATTTAAAACAAAGAAGACAACTTTCTGGTTACATATCATACCCAGCAGAGAGCTTGTAGTTTAAATTAATAGTCACTCAGGGCCTAGTATCAGCAAAGTACTTTTAGTTTAAATTTAAAACACAGAAGACAGCTTTCTGGTTTAATTTGGAACCCAGCAGAGAGCTTGTAGTTTAAATTTAATAGTCACTCAGGGCCTACCATCAGCAAAGTACTTATAGTTTAAATTTAAAACACAGAAGAGAGCTTTCTGGTTAAATTTAGAACCCAGCAGAGAGCTTGTAGTTTAAATTTCATAATACGTTAGAGCCTAGCAGAAGCAAAGAGCTATAATTTAAAATTTAAAATCAAATAAGAATATAGCTTACCACAGCAGCACAGGACAGGGTACTGTGTAGCAGCCCTCTTTTAATAAGTGTTATTTCCCTCTCTCCCTCCCCACACCCACCCACCCCTGGGATAATCGTAGCTTTATAGGTACTTACACATCTTAAAAGACAGGGGGTGCTCTCAGGTGCAGCTCGTTACCCAAAACAGTCATACACTAAGCACCTGAGATTAATTAAGCTTCAGGTGAACAAGGTATATTAAACATATTAGGTACAGTTTTATTAGTATAAATATCCATAGCAACCCTTAGGAAGTAAAGAACTTAAAGATCTAAACAAAAACTTAAAAATAAAGATGCAGACAGCAGTCCAGCAGCGAGATGGGAGCTTTCCAGTCTTTTGCATTGAGTGTCACATGTATGATTTTCTCCCAGTTGGTGAGAGGTCTTACGTGTGCACTAGGTGCAAGGAGCTCTTTGCTCTCAGGGAACGAGGCCGTTCTCTAGAGGCTAGAGTAGCAGACTTGGAAAAAATAAGACAGACAGAGAGGTACATAGACGAGACCTACAGGGATATAGTCCTGACGTCCCACCTCCAGTCTGGCAGCATCCCTTTTGCCTTGGAGGAGAGAGGTCACGTGACGGGAGAGCATCACCCTGGTGTGGCAGGAAGTGATCCTGTAACTAGGACCTGTCCTCCAGGTGATGTATA
This sequence comes from Ichthyophis bannanicus, assembly GCA_033557465.1. Classification (NCBI taxonomy): domain Eukaryota; kingdom Metazoa; phylum Chordata; class Amphibia; order Gymnophiona; family Ichthyophiidae; genus Ichthyophis; species Ichthyophis bannanicus. The sequence goes on from CM066033.1 coordinate 495,049,735, forward strand.
ACCCTCTCGCACCGAGGAAGTTTCTCCAGGGCCATGTGCCCGTGAGGGAAGGGTTAGGACAGCCGTTATAGTTGGTGATTCGATCATTAGGCATGTAGATAGCTGGGTGTCTGGTGGTCGTGAGGATCGCCTGGTAACATGCCTGCCTGGTGCGAAGGTAGCGGACCTCATGCGCCACCTAGATAAGGTCTTAGATAGTGCTGGGGAGGAGTCTGCTGTCTTGGTACATGTCGGTACCAATGATATAGGATAATGTGGTAGGGAGGTTCTGGAGGCTAAATTTAGGCTTTTAGGTAGGAAGTTAAAATCCAGAACTTCCAGAGTAGCGTTCTCCGAAATGCTTCCCGTTCCACGTGCAGGACCCAAAAGGCAAGCAGAGCTCCGGAGTCTCAATGCGTGGATGAGACAATGGTGCAGAGATGAGGGTTTTGGATTTGTTAGGAACTGGGGTACATTCTGGGGAAAGGAGAGGCTCTTCCGAAGGGATGGGCTTCACCTTAACCGGGATGGAACCAGGCTGCTGGCATTAACCTATAAAAAGGAGATAGAGCAGCTTTTAAACTAGATAATAGGGGAAAGCTGACAGTCGCCCAAGAGCGGATGGTTCGGAAGAATGTATCCTTGAAGGATACTACCAAAAGCAGAGAGGTTCCAAAAAAGAGTAAAGTAGCCCAAATGCCCTCGAGTATGGAGCAGACAGAGCTTAAAGATCCCAAATTACCCATGTCTACCAACAGCCAAACTAATATGAATAAAATACAGTCTCTAAAATTCTTGTATGCAAATGCTAGAAGTCTAAAAAATAAGATGGGAGAGTTAGAATATATAGCACTAAATGAGAGGTTAGATATGATTGGGATATCAGAGACATGGTGGAAGGAGGACAACCAGTGGGACACTGTGATACCTAGATACAAACTATATCGTAATGATAGAGCTGATCAAATTGGTGGAGGGGTTGCGCTCTGTGTTAGAGAGGGCATTGAGTCAGAAAGGATTAAAGTTTTGCAGGAAACAAAATTTGCTGTAGAATCTCTATGGATTGAAATTCCATGTAAAAAGGGGAAGGTGTACTAAAAAAAAAGTGGGGGTGTACTATCGACCGCCTGGCCAGAATGAACAAATGGATGATGAAATGCTCAAAGAAATCAAGGACGCTAACAAAAGTTATAGCGCAGTAATAATAATGGGTGATTTCAATTACCTCGGTATCGACTGGGTCAGTGTCACGGCAGGACATGCTAGGGAGATAAAGTTCCTAGATGACATAAATGACTGCTTCTTGGAGCAGCTGGTTCATGAACCGACCAGAGGGGAAGCCATATTAGACCTAGTCCTTAGTGGAACACCAGATCTAGTGCAAGAGATAAGGGTGTTGGAGCCACATGGCAATAGTGATCATAGCATGATCACCTTTGATTTAATTAGTGGAGGAGGGATAGTAAGGAAATCCACAGTACTACCTTTTAACTTTCGAAAGGGAGACTATGATAAAATGAGGAAAATAGTTAAGAAAAAACTAAAAGGAGCAGTTGCAAAGGTTAAAGACTTACATCAAGCTTGGGTGTTGTTGAAAAATACTATCTTGGAAGCCCAGACCAGCTGTATTCCACACTTTAAGAAAAGTGGAAGGAAGTCCAAAAAACTGCCAGCATGGTTTAAAGGTGAGGTCAGAGAGGCTGTTGTTGCCAAAAAGCATCTTTCAGGAAATGGAAAAAAGAGCCAAACGACAAAACCTGGAAACAGCACAAGCACTGGCAAGTCAAATGCAAGGCATTGATAAAGCAGGCAAAGGGAGAATTTGAGAAGAAGCTTGCTGCAGAAGCAAAAATGCGAAATAAAGATTTTTTCAAGTACATTCATAGCAAAAAACCTGTGAGAGAGTCAGTTGGTACATTAGATGATAGAGGAGTTAAAGGGGCACTAAGAGGCGACAAGGCGATAGCGGAGAGACTGAATGAATTCTTTGCTTCAGTCTTTACTGAGGAACATGTAGGGATGTTACCCATGACTGAAGTGGTATTTGAAGGTGATACTGTGGAAGAAATGAAAGAAATATTGATACACCGGGAAAATGTATTAAAACTATTTGATAAACTGAAGAGTGGCAAATCACTTGGACCGGATGGTATACATCCAAGGGTGTTGAAAGAACTGAAATATGAAATTGCAGACCTGCAATTAGTAATCTGTGAACTATCATTAAAATCATCTGTAATACCTGAAGATTGGAGGATGGCCAACATAATGCCAATTTTTAAAAAGGGTTCCAGAGGTGATCCGGGTAACTACAGACCAGTTAGCCTGATGTCAGTACCAGGAAAAATGGTAGAAACCATCATAAAGAACAAAATTGCTGAACATGTAGATAGTCATGGCTTAATGGGAGACAGCCAACATTGTTTTTAGACAAGGAAGATCTTGTCTTACTAATCTGTTTTGCTTTTTGAAGGTGTGAATAAACAGATAGACAAAGGTGAGTCAGTTGAGATAGGGGTATGTTTACTAAACAGCGATAACATTGCAGCGGCGCAGTTAGCACGCGATACGTAACGTTACCACGCGATATGAAACGTTATTGCGTGATAAAGTAACATTAGCGTGCAATAGCGTGAGGTTTCACGTGATAACATCTCCGGTGGCGTTAAGGCACAAAGAGGGTGGAGTAAGGCTCCCCAGAGGGTGGAGAGAAGGGGTCAATGGGCGGAGAGTGGGCAGGGAGAGGCTCCAGGCACACTAACGCCGTGAAATGAAGGTCTGAAAATTAACGCCAGTGAAAACCTTGTGCTAGAGGCACATTTGCAGGAGAGAGAAACCATTTCAGTCAGCAATGTACAGCAAAGGCAGGGAAACCAAGAAAAGTGATAGTAGTGATACATGTGAAGCAACATCATAGTGCCCAAGTATGAGAGGGCACTACGGTGAGACTGCAAATGGGGTACAGGGGACTGCAGGCAGGACATGCAGTGGGGCATCTGGGGCACAGGGTGGGCTAGGCAGATGCCTAGGTGGCACATAGGAATGCAGAAACTGCAAATCAGCAAGCCAGCAACTGACCAAGGTCAAACATGCCCCCGAGTGTGTGTCCCACAGTGTCCCAGGGGACATCACCCAGCAGGTACCCCAAAGGGCACATAACATTGTCAGGCAGTGCCGGGGGGAAGCGCGGATGTCTATGTAGTGTCATCAACCCCCCCTGGTGGCCTGTGGCTGCAAGGGCAGGTTGAGCATTTTATTATTGGTGCAGGTAAAAGACTCTTTAAGCCAGATGCATCCTGGGTATTGTAGTCCTCCTCCTTGTGAGAATAAGTTGTGTGAGCCAAAATGGAGGGTAAATAAGGCTTTTATTTCCCTTTTATGCACTGAGGTTCGCTAGGTAACAGAGAAATTAAAGTATTTCCTCCTTGTCAGGTTCTTCTACCAAAGCATAAGGTGAACAAATAAACTGTTACAAACTTTCACAGCTTCTTTGTAAAAACAACACAGGCTTTCCAACTTTGGAGCAAAAATAACTTGGTGAGCTTTTCTCTTTCGCTCAGTACAAACAAAACAATATTAGAGCTTGTCCATATACAATTACAGCTCAGGGAGTGACTCAAGGCTTCCTGCCATACACACAGAGCAATCCATTAAATCTTCCTGGGACGATATAACTGAATTCCCATATTCCACCTGCATGGGCTCTGGGTCACTTGTGCTTCCCTCAGCAATTGACCTTTCCCTGGCTGCATTGATCTGAAAGTCAATATTTCTTCTCCCTAGCCTCCAGCTGGGCTGTTCTAGGGCTTTCAAGTAAACAGCAGGGCTTGTCCCCACACCTCTGGGCAATGGCTTGTAAAACTCCTGCCTGCTTTCTTTTCTCTCAAACTGCTTATCTGCTCTCACAGACGCTCTATGAGCTGGGTTTCTCTTTAGACAAAAAGAGTCACTGTACCTTGGCTTTGTAACGTCCGTGTGACCGGTACTTGCCCAACCAGGCACCTCTCTCTGGACACGGTCTCTTTTGTAGACTCCCTCTGGAATCCTCCTGGATAGTGCTTGTCTTCTCTGCAGCCTGGGAAGACCAGATAAAACCTCCAGGCTTCTTGGCTTTCTAGCACAAGTAATCCTCCTATCAGGACTTTCTCTTCCAATACCTTTAAATCTGGTTACAGACCCTTCTGGTGAGCATAGACCTCTCTCCAGGCTAGGCTCTCTTCTCCTGAGCTCACTGCCTCTGGGATTTCTTCTTACCGGGTCTCTTGCCAGTATGTCTCTCCCAGGTCTCACTCCAGCTCTTCTTGGTCTGTATCTTTCTCTCTCTCCTTCTGAGCTTTCCTCTGAGCTCTCTTCCGAGGTTCCTTCCTCTCTCCAGGCCGGGCTCTCTTCCGAGGTTCCTTCCTCCCTCCAGGCCGGGCTCGGGTTCTCCTCTTCTGAGCTGCCTCTCTGCTTATAAAGCCGTTTTACTTCTGAGTTCCTCAAGCTACTCTTCAGGTGGAGCTGATTAGCTCCTGCACAATCAGTTCCCGGGTGTGTTAGCTCAGCCTCTCTAGGTTCATGCCTGCTCCCTCTAGCTGCTTTGCAAGGGAACTGCATCTTCTGCAAGTTATTTGTTTTGTAAGAAACAGCTTTTTTTTCTAAGTTTCTGCTTTCAGTGGCTTCTGCCTTATCACAGTAGGCACCCCTACCCCAGATCCCACACCATAAGCAGCCGCCTACCGGTACACTGGATGGCCTGGGACTGCACACCACCAGCACAACCGGCATAAGGGCATGTCAGCATGGTGGCGGAGGAGAGCTGGTGGTGGTGGGGGTAGTGGCATCTGCCCACAGAACACCAAGGCCAAGCCCTGTTCAGGTGGGTGGCGTGCAGTGCAACAGACAATGTCTGTCTGATGAATAGTAATGGTATCCCCAGGGAAAAACCTGCCTCTGTGACCACAGTTTGGTGCAGTACACACAGCCAGTGTGTTCAGGGGCAGAAGGTCACAGGTTCAAGTCCCAGCTGTGGCTCCAGCTAAACCATGTCTCTATATTTTACCCTACAGCACACATACACCATAAACATGTGCAGTCCCTAGAGCAGAGGTTCCCAACTGCAGTCCTGGAGGGCCAAACACCCTTCAGGATGTCATGCTGTCCCTATTAAATATGTATGAGATGCATTAGTATGCAGTGCCCCCATTGTATGCAAATGTATTCATGCATATTCATTAGGGACAGCTTGAAAACCTGAATCATGTTTGGCCCACCAGGACCGGAGTTGGGAACCTCTGCTCTAGAGCATCAGCCAACAGGGGCACAAACACCCACACTCACAGGCTCCACTATCCAAAGCCTCATGGAGAGTCACACTATTGGGCCCTGCGCAGAGCAGCAGCTACTAATACTAGCACCTGCATACCTTAGCAATGCCTGCACTGTGCCCAAGACTGGTGTGGTGCCCAGGGCTGCCAACCACCTCTATCTTTGCACAATGCTGAAATAGGTGTGGGAGTGAGTGTATGTCTACCCAGTTTTTTGTGGCTGCTTGCACTGTCTCCAGTGTTAGCCTGCCAATCTGCATAATGAGGAGCAAGGTTTTGTGGGTATGGCCCGGACACGGCGGTCTGGGCAGGATGCATCTGCATAGGGCAATGGCTGGGACATTGTAGTGCCCGACCACCACCTGCACAGACAGGGTGACCATAGCATTTCATGCTGGGAGGTCAGTCTCACCCTGACTGAGCAGTGACCATGGCATGGCTAGGTTCCCACATAGTGCTATACAGTGTTTCTTTTAAGTGATATTTATGGGTTACTTTTTCTGGGGCCCAATCACTGACATACTTGCTTGGTGTGTGTGCTTACATCCCAGTTTTGGGTGCACACAGTTCCTCCAGGAACATGCACTATGATGTACTAGCTAGCAGACTGTCTGCAGTTAGCATGTGTATGGCTGGGACACCATGCAGGGTGAAGACTGAATGTGTGCTCTGCTGGTGAATGTCAGATTGGGGTGGGGTGGGGTGGGGCAGCTGAATTCTTCCAGGCCTACTGCCTGTCCACCAGTGCCCTATGTGATATGTACAGATCTGCATTGACCTATTTCCCAGCAGGACTGGGGTAGTGGTCCCCTCTACTGCCTCCGCTGCAGAATGTGGATCTGTTGGTGGGAGATCCTGTCCCCCACTCTGAGCCAGTGAGGGCGGGTTGGGTGGTGCTACATAAACCACTTTTGGGTCCAAACTCCACCCTTCTCCTATAACATGTGACCATGGCAATCACACAGGATATGCACGATTCTGGGTGCATCATAGTCCACAAGGGCTAGATGCGATTTGGAAATACAGATGGACAGAGGTGTATCCTAGGTGTGTCTGTAAGGAGTACTGGTCCCACACTGGCACTGATGAGGACCTGCAGCACAGCCTATCTCAGCCAAGCCAGATGCTGGGTGCCCCACCTCACCCTCAGGGTGAACACAGGAACCACACAATGTCACGGTCTGTAGCTACTCTGTGCCAGTAACACACACGGTCAGTTCCCCCTACCAGGCCGGGGTGCTGTAGAGGTGCATACCCCATCTTTATTTTTATTTATTTATTTATTTAATAAAACACTTATATACTGCACTTTCCCATGGATCAGGTGCGGTTTACAATAAACAAAGTAAAGAAGCAGGAGTGAATATAAAGCCTGTTCTTCTTACATAAAACATAAAATGTTCTTCTTACATAAAACATCATCGAACTATGTACAGTAGGCCCATGCCTTAATACATTAAACCGTAGCTATAACAATGGACAACTACTTTATACATAATAACTTTTACAGAGTGCATTGCAACTATGTACATAAAATGTGTTACATTGTGTGGGCTGAACACATTTCAGTGCAGTTGGCAGTCAAGACAACAAGTGTGAAGATTCTGTCTCTACATCTCTTGTGAGCAGATGTAGACTGCTGATCTACATGTGCATTGCATCATGGGTACGGGTGGGTTTACCCTATCCTGGTAGCCACAGCAGACAGTTTGTGTAGTGACCTGCAGTCCTTCTGTAGCCAACCAGCACTGTGGAGGCAGTGGTCATGAGTTCAATCCCGCAGTGTTGTTTTTTTAATAAGGCTGTCTGAGGGATTTCCTTTTATTTAAATCAGTGCTGCCAGCACAAACACCCTCACAGTGCCGTAACCTAAGGTGCCTCATAAGGCGCCCTATAGGGCACATTATTGGGGGCCTTAGCAGACAGGGCACTTTATAATATGCCCTATGGGGCGCCTTTTAGGGCACCATATGAGGCACCTTAGGTTACGGCACTGTGAGGGTGTTTTTGCTGGCAGCACGGATTTAAATTAAAAGGATATCTCTCAGACAGCCTTATTAAAGAACACCACTGTGGGGTTGAACTCATGACCTCTGCCTCCACAGTCATTGCAGTATCCAGTGGGCTACACCTCTTTAACAGTTTTTGCAGCGCTGCTACGTAATTAAGGTTACCGCGTGCTAACGAGCCACGGCACACACACTATCGCGCGATGACGGCAAGGCGCTCTCTATCTCGCGATGACCAGCTATTGTTGCCTTGATGCCGGAACGCCCACTTCCTTATATAGAATTCTTCACGTTAATGCTGCAACTAGCACCGGTAACGTTAAGACGGTTTAGTAAACATACCCCATAGTGTATTTGGACTTTCAGAAAGCCTTTGACAAGGTCCCTCATCAGAGACTTTTGTCAAAAATAAAGAGTCATGGGATAGGAGGCAGTGTATTATTGTGGATCAGGAACTGGTTAAAAGATAGAAAGCAGAGGGTAGGGCTAAATGGCCAATTTTCCCAATGGAAAAAGGTGAATAGTGGAGTACCCCAGGGATCTGTGCTGGGTCCGCTGCTTTTTGACATATTCATAAATGACCTGGAAAAGGGAATAACGAGTGAGGTTGTCAAATTTGCAGATGACACAAAACTATTTCAAGTTGTTAAAACCCATGAGGATTGTGGAAAATTGCAAGAGGATCTTGATAAATTGGAAGACTGAGCATCAAAATGGCAGATGAAATTTAATGTGGACAAGTGCAAAGTTTTGCACCTAGGGAAGAACAACCCAAACTATGGTTACACGATGCAAGGTTCCACATTAGGAACCACCACCCAGAAAAAAGATTTAGGTATCATTGTGGATAACATGTTAAAACCCTCCGCCCAGTGTGCAGTGGTGGCTAAGAGAGCAAATAGTATGCTAGGTATCATAAAGAAAGGAATGGAAAATAAAACAAAGGATATCATAATGCCTCTGTATCGTTCCATGGTGCGACTGCACCTTGAATATTCTGTGCAATATTCAAGGTGTGGCAGTGCAAAAGCTGACAACCGAAATGCGCCCCCCCCCCAAGCCTTTGCGCCCTGTGTGTCTACACCGCTTGTACAGGACTACGTACAGTCCTGTTTGCACACCAAGGAACTAAGAGAGAGCAAGAACCAACAGCACAGTTTATAAAACTAAGGGGTATGTTTACTAAAGTGTGGTAACATAGCAGCGGCTACGTTAAAGTGTGTTAAGTAACGTTAACACGCGTTAACGTTACCAGATGCAACGTTAACATACGGTAACATCTCTGGCAGCGGTAACTCCCATAGAGGATGGAGGGAGGGCAGAAAGAAAGAGTCAATAGGCGAGGAGTGGGCGGGGAGAGGCTCCTGCTACACTAACGCGGGGAAATGATGGGCCGAACATTACCGCGAGTGAAAACCTGTCGTTAGATGCACATTTGCAGGAGAGAGTAACCATTTCTGTGTCAGCAATGTACAGCATAGGCAGGGAGCCCAAGAAAAGTGATATTAGTGCTCCATTTGCAGCAACAGCATAGTGCCCAAGTATGAATGTCATTATGGTGATGGTGCAAATGGGGCATAGGGGGTTGCAGGCGAGACATGCAGTGGGGGCAGATGGGGCATAGGGTGGACTAGGCCGTCGCCTAAGTGGCACATAGGAACACAGAAACCAGAAATCAGCAAGACAGCAGCTGACCAAGGCCAAACATGCCCAGTAGTCTGTATTCCACAGTGTCCCATCCAGGGGACATTACCCAGAAGGTACCCCAAAGGTCACACAGGTACCACTATGCCTATAATAGGGCAATCAGTGCACATCTGGAGACCACTCTAACAAGGGTCCACAGACCTTCCCCAGGATGCATCCCAAACAGTTCGTAAACCCAGCTAAATGTACACCCTTTACTGCAGCCCCAGTAAGGCATTACAGGGTGTGACCATACGTTGTCTGAAACATATACACCCAGTAGTCCAAACTGTGTACACCGTACCTGAGGTGCATGCTCTAGCCTGCCACAGTCTGCTGTCACAACACAATCTACCTACATCCACTTGGTCCACCCTAGTCAATAGTTGCTAGAGCACCAAACTGACATCCCCCCAGCCATCTCTCCCCCATGTGGAAGGGACATAACATTGGTAGGCGGTGATGGGGGGGATGTGTGGATGTCCATGTATGCCTCTCCACCCATAGGCACCCGCCTACCTGCACAGTGGATGGCCTGGGACTGTGCACTACCAGCACCGACAGCATATGGGCATGTCAGCATGGCAGGGGTATGTGTGTTGGTGCTGGAGGGGGCAGTGGCACCTGCCTGCAGTGGACCTAGGCCATGCCATGTTCCAGTACATGGTGTGCAGTGCAACAGAAAAGGTCTGTCTGATGAAAAGTAAAGGTAGCCCCAGGGAGTGCTGTGCTTCTGTGGCAACTGTGTGGTGCAGTACATACATCCAGTGTATCCCAGAGCAGAGGGTCACAAGTTTGCATCCTAGCTGTGGATCCTGCAGAGCATGTCCCTATGTTTTACTCTACAATGCAGATATAACATCAATATGTGTAATCCCCAGAGCAGTGGCCAACAGGGGTACAAACCCCCACTCACACAGACCCCACTATTCAAAGCTTCATGGAGAGTCAGGCTGTTGTCTCTAGCATGGAGCTGCAGTTATCACTAGAGCACTACTATTAGCTCCTGCACACCTTAGCAATGCCGGCACTGTGATCGGGACCAGTGTGGCTGTCAGGTTTGCCAACCGCCCCTATCTTTGCACAATGCTGCAATAGGGGTGGGTGAGTGTATGTCCATCCATTGTGGTGTGGTGCCCTACTCTGCACTGGGGAACACAAAAAGCAAGAGATGTGTGAAGGTCACAGGTGCCTTTATTTGATGAAACCCCAATACGTTTTGGCAACGCCTTCCTCAAGGGGTATGCAGCTTATAAAATAAATTAAGATTGACAATTTAAACATTATATATATATGTCACAAATACATTGAAACATTAAAAAATGATACATGAATACGTCATTTTAAAACCATAAAACAGGGAACAGAGAAAATAGAAAATACAACGCAGGGCAGAAACAGGTAGAAGAAATATTGACAAGACAATGAGGAGGACGAAAATTGTATGAAGGAAACATTCAATTATAGATTTGCAAGACGGTACTCACTGGAGCACCCTGTGGTGAATCTCACGTAGAAGGTAATCTTTAACGTTCTACTCTAGCTATAAAATAAATAACAGAACAGAATAATAATTGTACATAACATTCCAGAAGAAATTATCACTGGAAATATGATATTGACAATTATATATACACTGATAAAAATTTATACTGTATATTGTGCAAATACTAATTCTTTGATGTAGTGTATTATGTGTTGACAACATAAATTCCACCAAAATAAAAAGTTACATATGTTTTCCACCAAAGAAATTATATGTGTGTATCTCATTTTGAAGAGCTTAGGATATCAAAACTAATATTATAAACAAGATAATGTCTAATGGGTGAAAGTTCAAAACTACTGCCGTTTGTGAAAGAGTCATATTGAAGTCCTGTCAAAATATGAAAAGTAACAAAGTTAAAAAATGGGCCACTGTGGTGCCACCCCTACATCTGCACCTGTCTGGCCAGTCACTCACCCTCCGAGTCTGCAAAGGATGCAGTGGTGTGGGCACGCATATTGGAGAGCACCTCCCCCATGGCAGCCTGAGCGGGTTGCAGAACGGGTTGCGGTGCCAGGTGCCTCTCTGCATGACCTGGCACAGCTCCTGCTGTCTCCCCACCCTCGCCATCCTCCATGCTGCTGTGCACCTCCTCCTCCTCCCCCAGTGCACTGCCTCCTGCCGGTGCCTCCTGTGCAGCGGGCTGTGGCCCCTCCTCGTCCACCGCCTCCATGGTTTGTGTGTCGCCTGGGGAGGAATATGGTACACTGTTTAGCAGTGGTGTACCTGGCCATCTACGTACATCTCTATGTTATGCCGTTATCTAACGGGATGTATGTACTGCCATAGACCTATATCCCTGTGGTTACAATGAGCTACATGCAGCACAGACCGATGGGATGGGAAAGACAGGGAGGGTAGCAGCTGCACATCCATACAAGGCCCAGTGCAGGGTCCAGATAAGCTAGCCAGAGGGCCTACGTACGGAAATGGTGGACAGTAGGCAACAGCAGCCTCTGCCACCCTGTGGGGGGCCCTGTGATTTGTGTGCATGGGTGGATGCCCCGGAGTGGTGGGGAACCTCGGCATCATGACTGGTGTTGGTCATTGGGTGGGTGCGCGGAGAGGGTGTATGGATGGTTGTCAGCCACATTGGGATGCGTTGGGCCTGCTGTGCCAGGTGGCCTGCCAGGTGGGGGAATGGCCTCATTGGCATCTGCCATGGGGAGTGGCTGGGCAGGTGTCCAGCAGTGTGCGGGTAAGGGGGGAGAGTGGATGGGGGGTCATGGGGGCAGGAGGTACAGGTCTATGTTACCCCTCTCTGTGCAGCCAGTGCCACCTGACTATCATTGGGTCGGAGTGTGCTCCCTAACCACTCTGCCCCTTATCTATTGTTGCACATCTATCAAAGACTTACAATTGGATACCATATTGGTTACGCTGGACGTGGAATCTTTATACACTAACATCCCGCAGGTTGAAGCTTTACATATTATAGAGCAGGTCCTGTTTAAGAGAAAAGCTCATAGACGTATTCCCATGATATTTCTAGTTGATCTAGCTCGATTTGCTCTCTGTGAGAACTATTTCTGCTTCCGTGATTTGTTCTATAAACAAACTAAGGGTGTAGCGATGGGATCCTCCATGGCCCCGGACGTCGCAAATCTCTATGTATCTGATTTTGAGGATAAATATATAAAAAACAATAACCCATTTAGTTCTCATGTCAAGCATTGGCTCAGGTACATAGATGACATTTTTATTTTATGGCAAGGATCAGTGGATAAGTTGGAGGAATTTAATGTGTGGATTAATAATTGTGACAGTAATTTACGCTTCCAGCTCACGTATGACTTTCACCAAATTTTTTTTTTAGACCTTCTCATTGTAAAATCTGATAATGGCTTATATACAAATCTATATAGAAAGCCGACAGACAGGAACCATTTGCTCCATTACACCAGTTTTCATAACGCTTCACTTAGAAATAATCTCCCAATAGGACAATTTTTACGAACTAGGAGGATTTGTACTACCGATCATGATTTTGATAAACAGGCGGCCATTATGAAGGATAGATTTGTGGAAAGAGGGTATCCACATCCACAAATTAATAAGGCGTACTTTAGAGCCCGTCAGTCATCTCGTATGGATCTGCTTCAACCTCGTGACAAGGCTTCTAATGTAGGGATGGTATGTTCTTTGTTATACTCTCATCATTCCAATACTATAGGCAAGTGTTTACGAAAATATTGGCACTTGATTCAGGCTATCCCGGGATTTCAAGACATTTCCTTGACTGTTGCCCATAAGCGGAATCCTAATCTCCGGAAATCTTTTGGTACCGTCAGCCTTCACTGAACGCAAATTCCTTTCCAAACACAAAGGACATTTTCAATGCGGCCACTGTTCAGTGTGCATACATGTAACTTCTATTAAAAATTACTATTTACATCCAGAGAGTAATAAAAAAAAATTTCTGGATGATTGGCATGAGTGGCTGGGCAGGTGTCCAGCAGTGTGCGGGTAAGGGGGGAGGGTGGATGGGGGGTCATGGGGGCAGGAGGTACAGGTCTATGTTACCCCTCTCTGTGCAGCCAGTGCCACCTGACTATCATTGGGTCGGAGTGTGCTCCCTAACCACTCTGCCCCTTATCTATTGTTGCACCTTTTGCCCAGCTTCCTCCCCTCCTCCTCCCCCAGTGCACTGCCTCCTCCCCTCCCCTCTACCCACCCACCCCATGGCTCACTGTCTCTTATAGCTGTCATCTGCTCATCACCTATCGCACACACAGGTGCGACCAATCTTTATCTCTCCCACATTCTATATCCTTTGGCCTTTGTTTTCCTCTCTACTCCTGCACTATGGCTCCTCATCACATTGTCATCCTCCTTTTAACCCCCTAACTGTCTCCCGTCCTACCTGCACCCTCACCCCACCCCTCCCTTCCTCCTGTTTGCCATCCTCACATCCCCCTCCAGTCTGTCCTCTACCCTATCATCAGCTCCTGTGAGGCATCGCCTTCTGCCTCTAATTCATCCATCTCCCCTCTCACTAAGGCAGCCTCGCCCTCGATTCCACCATACTGTCTCCTCCCTGCCCCATACTCTACTACTCCTTCATCTTTTCTCATCCAGAGATGTCAGCCCCAAACATGGCCCCCCCCCCCGACCTCTTTCACACTCAGAGAAGAGATCTTTGAGTAACACGTCTACTCTTATCCATATCCCTCTCCTTTCCCCTTCCACCCTCCCTTTCTCTTGTGCATTGTGGACTGCACACTCTGTCTCCCATACACCTGCTTTTACTCATGATCTCCTTATCTCCAATGGTCTACCTCATCTTGCTCTAACTAAGACCTGGGAGGGAGGGATCAGAGGCAGAGGTACCCTGAGGAAAGAGCGGAGAGTGGTAAAGAGATGGCGAGGGCCAGAAGCAAGAGAGTCAGTCCCTCCAGACCCTGGCAGACTATTTCCATGCCAATATCCACAGGATCACCCTCCAATTCCCCACTGGGTCAGCTACGTCCCCTCCTCCCCCTCTTCCTTCCCAGCTTGCCTCCCCTATCTCTGCTACCCTCTCCTCCTTTCCTGTGGTCTCCGAAGGGGAACCTGCACACCTTCCTTCACCCTCCAAGCACACCACCTGCTCCTCTGATACTATCCCTTCCCGCTTCCTATGCCCCATCTCCTCCACTGTTTTCCCTTCCATTTCTCATATTCTCAACCTTTCGCTCTCCACTACAACTGTCCCTGCAGCCTTCAAACATGCATAGGTCACACCTCTCCTCAGGAAACTCTCACTTGGTCACGCCTGTCCCTCTGATTCTCGGCCCATCTCTCTCCTTCCCTTTGTTACTAGACTACTTGAACATGCTGTTCACCGCCGCTGCCTCAACGTCCTCTCCTCTCATGCCCTCCTGGATCCTGTACAGTCTGGCTTTCATCCTTTACCCTCTACTGAAACAGCTCTTTCCCAGGTCTCCAGTGACCTGTTTCTGGTGAAATCCAAGGGCCTTTACTCTGTCCTCATCCTTCTTGACCTCTCTGCTGCTCTTGACACTGTTGGCCATAGTCCTCTCCTTGATATACTGCCCTCGCTTGGTTCTGAGGGCTTTGTACTATTCTCATTCCCCTCCTATCTCACCCATCGCTCCTTTGGTGTGTGTTCTTGTGGATGCTCCTCCTCTGCTATCCCACTCCCTGTCGGTGTACCCCAAGGATCTGTACTGTGTCCGCTCCTGTTCTCTCTCTATACCCAGTCCCTTGGTGTACTATTCTCTTCCCATGAGTTTCAGTACCATCCTTATGCTGATGGCTCCCGGATCTACCTCTCTACGCCTGACATCTTTCCGGCTATCCGGACCCAGATTTCTGCCTGCCCTTCTGACATTGCTACCTGGATGTCTCAGCACCACTTGACATTGAACATGGCCAGGGCTGGTCCTCTTATCCTTCCTCCTATACTCTCTGCCCTCTTCCTCCTTTCCCCGTCTCTGTGGGTTACTCTGTACTCATTCTTGTTTCCTTTACTCGCAATCTTGGGGTTATCTTCGACCCTTCTCTCTCCTTCTCCGCACACATTTATCTGATAGTTATGACCTGCCGTTTCTGTCTCTATAGTATCAGCGAACTCCGTCCTTTACTTTATAAACACACTACTAAGATGCCTATCCACTCCTTGATTACCTCCCTTCTTGGCTACTGTGACCTACTTCTTGCTGGTCTCCCCTTGAATCATCTCTCTCCACTTCGATCTGTTCAACACTCTGCTGCATGGCTACTCTTCCGCCAGCCTCGTCATGCCCATATTACTCCTCCTATCAGGTCACTCCACTGGCCCCCTATCTGTTTCCACACCCAGTTCATACCTTACCTACTGACCTATATATGCATTCGCTCTGCAGCCCCTCACTACCTTTCTTCTCTCATCTCTCCTTACAACCCCTCTCGGTCACTCTGCTCTTCTGGCAAGGTGCTTCTATCTGTGCCCTTCCCCTCTATTGCTACCTCCAGACCTGTCTCCATTCACTGTGCTGCACCTTTTACGCCTGGGACAAACTACCTGTGTCTGTATGCCAGGCACCCTCTCTGGTCCTCTTCAAATCCTGGCTGTGATCTCACCTCTCTGCTGCTGCTTTTGGATCTTGACTCACCTGCTCTCCTTTTCCTTTCCATTCCCCCCTTGTTTTATCTCAGCCTACACCTCCTATGTTGTCTGACATGACTAGATTGTGAGCTCTGATAGGCAGGGACTGTCTCTTACATGTCTGTGCAGTGCTGCGTATGCCCTGTATCGCTCTACAAAGGCTCAATTGTGGGAGTGGTAGGATGGGTCCTCTATGGGGCCCTGTACCCGTCCCTCTGCTGTGGCTGTACTGGGGGCCAGCACACCATGTATGTGTGCGGTTCACATGGGTGTCTGTGTGCCTTACGCTGAGCACTGTCATGTGCTTGCTGATTGGTGTATGGCGGTGTACATGCCCTGCATCATGTAGGAGTGGTCACAGCAGCTCCACGTGTTCAGTGCCGATCCATACATCTTGCAGGGCTTTTCTTTGCACAGGGCCACATGCAGGCAACATCCGTATCTGTGGCTCGGCAGGCTGGTGGGCTTTGGGGGAAGCTGGGGTGGGCACAGCGCCCTTTGACAGCTGCAGAGGTGGGGGATGCCCTCCCCCTTCCCAGGGGCAGCTGTGTGGGTGTGCCAGGCCCTCCCCAGCCCCCTGTTCGATGGCCGCAGCCCTCTTCTGGGTGGTGGGTGGGATGTGTCTGCCTTGCCCGATGTGGAGTTTGGGGTAGGGTTCCAGGGGCTGGTCGTAGGCCATTGCAAGGCCTGGATGGGAGCGAGCACTGGATGGGCTGGAGCTGCACGGTGACTGGTGTTGTGGCCGGGCCACATGGGATGGGGCTGGGGACCTGACATGGTGGGGGTGGGGGGTGTCAGTGTGGGTGGGATGGTATCTCTTCATTGGGCCAGGTATTGGGTGTATAGCTGGGGACTGCAGGTGGCAGGTTACACTGTGAATGGCTGACTGGGAACAACAGTCTGGGGGCGGTGTGGGCATGCTGCAAAAGGCTTGTCATTTACGCCATATGTTGCGAGAGACTGGTTGGAAACATGAGATGAGATGACTGGACACCCGCACAACAGACAGCAGGATGTTCACAGCAGACAGGTGGACAACAATGGACTGCGGCCGGTTTGTTGGCAACAGGGTATACACAGGGACGGGAGGTGGGGTGCTCTGGGATATGTGCATCATGAATGTCTGCGCTATGTGTTGTACAAGGGGTCAGTACTGTGTAGCTCACCACCTACAGTGGTGTTGTACCTTCCATGTTTGGCCCTTGTGATTTCTATGTCATATTCTTGTCCTCCTGGGGCTATATTGTGCTTCATTGTTCTTTGTTTGGTGATGGTCTGTGGTCCACATGTCCAGTATGAGCTGTGTTATGCTGTTACTGTGGAATGTGGCTCTCACTGCCACCTGTTTACCTCCCCAATAGGCCATGTGTTGTCATTCTCTGCAATGGTTTGGTCTGCTATTTGCACCGCTGCCCTCTGAGCGGTCTGGTATGGTGCATTCTGTGTACTGGTAGTGCTGTCATGGTACGTTGGGTTTGCTGGGGGTTCTATGTGGCCTGTGTTTGCAGTTCCTCCTACTCATGATGCCAGTTGGCACTGGCATGTGGTACTGTGGATATCTGGTCCCCTCCATGTCCATGCACTCAGTATGGGGCATGTCTGACATCATTTGGGGTAACCTAATGGAATGCAGGTATTGATGCATCTGTGGCCTCTGCTGGACATGTTGCCACACACTGAGTCTTGGGACATGGCCCCCACACCCCCCTGTGTCAGCCCCTGCATGTGCTGGGTTGTTAGCTTTTCCTGGACTACATATCTCCATCCTACCTGCACGTGGATGCGTGATATCCAGCATGGGGGGCAGGCCATGAAGATACATGGGCCCCAGTCTTTCCGCCAGGTGCTGCTCCAGTGGTGAGAGGGTAGGTCTTCTGGGTCCACCCCCACCTGTGGCCTGTGCATGGCACCTCTCTTCAGTCAGGTGCGCCCGTACCCCCCGCTTGATATCACTGTACTGTTTGCGGATGCTCTCAAGGTCCCGGCATGGGCCTCCTGCCTCTGCCACAGCTGACCGCACTGCATCCCATGCCATGTTATGTGCGCTGACGGTGGTGGTGCTGCTCTGTCGCCCGTATAGCACCTCGCAGTTCTCGAGGACGCTTTCCAGCAGGAGGTCATTCTCCTCCTGTGTGAATCTGACTGCCCTCCTCCTGGCATCTACGGGCACGGGCCTCCACTTTGCCACTGGTGCACCTTCCAGCTGGTCCCGTGGGGCCCAGGACATCACGGATGGGCCTGCCTCCTCACCCTCAGGTTCCTGAATGATAGCTGCCACTAGGGGCTGCTGGCTGCCTTGGTCATCCTCACTTATTTTTCTCATTCCTTCAATTCTGCTCCTCCAATACACCTCCTTCACTTCTGCTCCTACTATACACCCTCGGCGGCATGTGCAGGATGATGCGCCTTTATAGCTGCCTAGGGTGCGGTTTTACACACGTTCCACATGCACAACGCGTGTTGTGCACACGGAACGCTTCGCGCACGTGCATGGCGCACCCCTGTGCACATCCCACATAACAGTGTATGACGTGATTCGGCCTGCGGGAGGCACGGTCCCGTGGGTGTAGTAGGAACACAGCGCATTCTTCGTGCATTGCACATACGCGCGGTATGTCCCTGCACGTGTACAATGGGCATACCATGTACTGGGACACACCCACAGAACACACACAGGGACGCAACGCGTGCATGCGCGACGCATGGAGCACATGCCTTGCACCTCCTACATGTGCGGGACCTTGCCTTCCGCAGGCCGAATCACATAACGCGCCTTGGATGCTATGACCCGCACATTCCTATGCACGTTACGGCATTACACTTCTGTAGGCATGGTCTGTTTTGCTACGATGCTGCTCGTGTGCGCCGCTGTATCTACAGGTATGTTATGTTTGATCTGATTATTTGCCACTCTCCATGCCATATTTAGCATGTATCTTTGTTCTACCTGATGTCTATCATGGCTCACATTCTCTTTGTAGGGTTTGCGATCCAGGCGCTTGATGGTGCGGAGGACCTGCAGCTGTGGAGGCTTCACAGGCCGTGGTTGTGCTGGTAATGCACCATAGGCGTGCCGAGGTGTGCCCTCACCAGCCTCGCCTCTACAGGCCCAGGGTCCTGCTCCAGGGCATGCGTGAGGACCAGGTCATCTCCTTCTACCGTCTGAGCACAGGGGCTATTAGGGAGCTCTTTGAGAATCTAAGACCTGACCTCAAGCCATGGACCGGCCGGTCACATGCCATACCGGGTATGGTCAAGCTCCTTGGTGCCCTACATTTCTTTTCCTCTGGCTGTTTCCAATCCTTGGTGGCTGTAGTGGGTGGGATGAGCCGACCCACTTTCTCACGCTGTCTCCACCAGGTACTGCAGCCGTATAAGGAATTACATTGCGATTCCTAACAAGAGGCAACAGTGGGGGGCCCTGGACCAGGCATTTCAGCAAATTGCATGAATACCACACGTGATGGGAGCTATTGATTGCACACATGTTGCCCTGGTCCTGTCCAGAGACAGGGAGGCAGTGTTCCGCAAATGCAAATACTAACATTCCCTGAATGTGCAGGTTGTTTGTGATGCAAATATGCGCATTCTGAATGTGGTTCTTAGGTTTCCAGGGTCCGCCCATGACTCCTATATCCTGCATCACTCGGCACTTTTCGAACAATTTGAGAGTGGAGAATATGAGGACTGTGTCCTGCTGGGTGGGTATTTCCCATCTCTAACATGCACATGGTGTTCCTGTGTCCTGGGGTGCTCGTCACCTCTCACAGGTGGGACAGGGTCACCTGTGGTTTGCCATTCGACCCTTCAGACTGCATATCCCCTGTGACACACATGACATGCCCTGATGCAGGTCTGACTTATTTTCTGCTAACATTCAGGACACTGGCCATCAGGCAGTGGCATATCACTGCCAAGCCAGTGTGTGATTTACGAGGTCCCATTGGCAATTATGACCTCTGCATCCTTTTCCTTGCATTGTGGTTGTGGAGCACTGACCTTGTATGGAGCTGTACCCACTATCACACCATGTCACCGTCATCGGGGACGTGTTCACATACCTTTGTGGGTTTCTATAATAACATATGTCTACCATATGTGTGTCAAGGCCCTTCTGGGTGACTCGGAGCACATGCGGTTTCCATTGGTGTTTGGTACTGCTGCTCTGTTGCACGGGTCTTTTGGACAGGGAACCTATAGGCACATATGGTGCGTCCCTTATATGGTGGCCTGCAACACCTTTCGGTTGACAACTACAGCTCACGGCCTTAGACCAACCAAATATGCAAATGTACATGTATCTGCCATCTGCCTTTGTATTGTGTCCCTAGTTGTCTCTGTATGCAATCTGTGTGTGTGTGTGTGTGTGTGTGTGTGTGTGTGTGTGTGTGTGTGTGTGTGTGCTACCATGAGGGGGGGGGGTAGATTTGCTTCCAGGATCATTATCCTGCTGTACTGTCTTTTGGGAGCCCACTCACCTTTGACGGTTGCAGCCAAGTTACATTGTTAGCTTTGTGTATGTCAACATTGTTTTGCCATTTCTGCCATCCTGACTGGACCCCTCAGGTATATGTTACTGTAACACCTGGTGTGTGTGCACAGTATTATGGCCGTCACATGCTTGTACACATGTGCATCTCTGACCTTTTCCAAGCTGCATTGCCATGTGTCCACCTGATGCGTTCATGACTGCCACTACTGCCTTTCGGGTACAAGTGGTTAGTCAAGTGTTTGGTCTGGATACAGGTGATGTGTGTTGCCCTCATTACCCTTCCCCGGTGTTCTGTGTCTCAAACCTCCAGACGCTGGCGCATAGCTGTTGTTTGCCATCATGTGCCATCATTTGTTTGTGTCATTCATTTATCTGTTGTTGGTTTGCACGTACATGCTTGTGTGCATGTGTGTGAACATCAGATCCTGATTGACCTTTCCACATTTCTTTCTGCAGGTGATGCTGGATATGAGTGTCGTGCCTGGTTGCTGACCCCCTGTGTGTCTTCCATGGACACGTGCAGAGATGAGGTAGAATGAGGCCCATGCCTCCAGCCGGTCAGTCATCAAGCGCACCTTTGGCATTTTGAAGAGTCGCTTCAGGTGTCCGGATAAGACCGGCGGGGCCTTACAATACCGACCCATGACTGTGGCACAGATCATTCTGGCCTGTTGCATCCTGCACAACATTGCTCTCAGGCACAATATCCCAGTCTAAATTAATCTGGATCTGGAAGAGGATCCTACGTGCCGTCCTGTACATGCCCGTGGTGACACACGTGGAGTCACAGCAATCAGGCAACATCTAATTAATGAGCTCTTTTCATGTTAGTCCTGCATATGTGGGGGAATGCATATGGGTATTGTCACGCCCTTGCCCCTGGCCTCTGGCTTAGAGGGGCGAGGTAACGGAGAACTTCTCTTGGTGAGCTCAAATAAACTAGCTTTTCCTCAAGTGGATTCTGGGACATGTAGTTTGTCTCTTAAGAAGAAGTGTAGTCATGGTCCGATGTTAAGGCAAATAACAGAATTTATTTTTAAGTAAAGGTTCAAGTAAACTGTACACAGGAATTTTGTCCATTCAGGATTGTTTGCAACAGAGCATTTAGATCACTATAACGGCTTCACAGTCTTTTAAACACATGCAGCTGGTTAACAACGTTGCTCAGTCTTAGAGAAACACCTCTGCTCAACAAGGTAAAAATACTTCTTTTTAACCTTGTGTTTGTGAAGCACTAAACAGCAAAAGAATAACTCAGTTCCTCTGGAACAACCTCTTCTTTCCCTCCTTCCTTTCAGGATAGGTTTTAAACTCAAAATAAGAAAACAAGTAACAAACATTCACAAGCTTTCTCTTCAGCGTGACTCAGCACTTTGCCTGAGAAATGCAAACACGTGGAGTTTTCTTCAAACCCAATTCCTGGCTCAATTCCAGTTACCTACTTCTAGGAGACTTTCTTAATCAATGCTAGTCTTTAGCATAATGATTCCATGCTTGTAGCTTGACACAGGGTACAGTCCATGGGGATATCTAGATCTTGCAATTCCTCCCCTGCCAACTCAATCTGCATATCCTCTGGTGTTGTTAGGGCAGTGTCCTGTTCTGAGCTTTGGACACAGTGCTCAGAATACAGCCTCCCTGGGGGTTCTAGTGTCTCTCCTGAGCTCAACTCTCCCCGATAAAGACAGTCAGTACCTGAAGCACTGGGCAGTTCTCCCTGGTTGTGCTCGCTACGGTTCCTTGTCTCCTTCCAGCCTCTCTGGAACAGCTCTCTGTATTCCTCTCTGGGTTCTCTCCTGGAGATCTGCAGGTGCTCCTGGTTCCACTCCTGATTCCCCTGAATCCTCTGAGTCTTCCGAACCTCCTGAGACCTCTGCCTCCCCAGAACTTCTTCCTTCCTTGGAGCTTCCTCTCTCCTCTGAGCTTCTCCTTTCCTCTGAGCTTCCTCTTTCCTCTGCTTTAGCAGGGTTTATATTTCCCTCTCCAGGGCTCCAACTGTTCCTCCACTCCTCCCAGGTGATTGTAATCACCTCTCAAGCCTGCAGTTACGTCATAGGAGTTAGGGTGTGGCTGCCTGAACTTTCTCTCCCTCAGGTTTCTTTCTCTATGAGGGGCCTGAAATCCATGCCCTGCAGGGATTTCTCCTTTCTCTAAGTTAAAGTCACTGGCCTTTTCTATACTCATAAGCTCAAAACAGACTTCCTTGTCACAGTATACATGTACATGCTGCCGTGTGTGTTGCAAGGCTCTATCATGACATATGTGTTTCACTTGTGTTTGTGACTCCCCAGGATATGCTTTTTGACCTGCCCGGTGCTGTGGTGCAGTGGAAACTGTGTGTATGTCATTCAACTTGCAGGTGACTGGGATAGGTAAACATACAGGTAACTGTACTGTGGGGACAGTGCAGCATAGCACATGTCTGGGGTTATCTGTCCACTGCACATATGTTGTTGTACACCTCTTTGACCTGCACCCCCATACCCCATATGTTCTTGTTGGCACACATATGCCCATTTGTTCATGACCAGTTCATGTGTTTCAACAATGTATTTGAGACACATCCAACCGAGCTGTGTGTGTCTACAGGTCCTGGGTGTTGTGGTGGTGGATGGCGTACACCCTTCCCTCAAGATGTGGTCGGATTTTTAGAGGGTACTAACATGTAGAACAATTTTATGTAAATAATCCCTCAGTTTGCTAGCTATACCGCACTCAAGTTAAGTGAGAACATTGGGTCATTGATGCAATTTTCGGCGTATATCCATAGACAAAGTCTGCAGGATAACGCTAACAAAAAAAGTCTGAGACCTGTTCTCCTTAACATATAATTCAAAATAAGTTACCAATTTGAAGTAGATCATAGCCATCGTAGGTTTTGAGGGATTATGTACACCCTTCCCTGGCATTGTGGCATTAACCAACATCAGTTTATCATTGCATGGACTGTAATGATTGTCTCCACTGATCTCAGATTGTGCACAGACAGGTCATATGCTACTGGAGGCATGCTCACCTTGTCCCACTGTGTGTGTGTGTGTGTGTTTTGAACGTGTCTATGTAACGATACATTGTGCAGCCCTTTAGCATTATCTTGTGCTGGGATGGGTCTGGACACCTGTGGGGTGGTGATCTCTATGCTATCTCTACCTTTCTGCTGTTGACCTTGTGAACATTGTGCGCATGTGTTCTGTGTTGTTGACTGACCTATCTCTTGTGTGCTGACAGGCCACTATGCATCAACATTTCAGTTTCACACATGTCGCCATACTTCGGACATGTGGCAATGATGGCTGAACATGCAGACATTGTGATTCAACACATTTCAATGACATCTTCCGCCTTTACTATGATGTCTTGTAGCCTTTGCCTGCCTCAGACAGTTCCTATCAGAACTTGCTGCACAAAGACGGTAGGTTGCACCTTGGATCTTTTGTGACTAACATCAACCTTTACATGCTTGTGTTTAGCTGTTTGTTTTGTCATGCTTTTCTGTGGGATCTATGTGCACCAACACTGATGGACATGATGTGGACCTCTGAGATGCCTGTGTGACATGGGCATAGACATGACCATGTCAAGATGACAACCTGGTCTGCAGTGCCATTTCCTAATGTCCTTGACATGCACTGTGCTCTCTGTTGTGATTGTGTAATGTTTGCATGTCTGACATTTCATTATGTACATATTGATGTTTCATTCCCTGCAATGTGACCTAACGTTGTGTGATATCACGGTGGTGGTGTCCTTGGATCTCTCGGCGGCTTTCGACCTTTTCGATCACTCACTTCTTCTTTCATGTCTCAGGGATGCCTGTTTGTGCAGCTCTGTCTATTGCTGGTTCTACACTTATCTTTCCTCTCACACTTTCTCTGTGGCCTCCGCGCTTAGTTCGTCTGCTGTTTCAGATCCTGACCCCCTTCTCTGTGGTGTCCTTCAAGGATCTGTTTTGGCTCCCCTTCTTTTCAACCTCTTTCTGTCCCCCCTTGCTCTCTTAATCCAGCAATTTGGTCTGTCAGCATTTTACTACGCAGATGATATCGTTATTTTCCATCACACCGATCCTCTTCATCCTGATTTTGGGTAACTTAATTCCTGTCTCTCTCTGGTGGCAGAATGGCTTTCCACAAACTGTTTGCACTTAAATCTGGCCAAAACGTCATGCACTTGGTTCACTTTTGGGGGTCCTTGTCCATCCGCTGCCCCTGTCCTTGGGAATACCTTTATACCCACAGTTTCCTCCTTTAGATATCTGGGGGTCATCTTTGATTCCA
The DNA here is from genome assembly GCA_033557465.1 of Ichthyophis bannanicus. Classification (NCBI taxonomy): domain Eukaryota; kingdom Metazoa; phylum Chordata; class Amphibia; order Gymnophiona; family Ichthyophiidae; genus Ichthyophis; species Ichthyophis bannanicus. Next base: position 495,074,116 of record CM066033.1, read on the forward strand.
GTCTAACCTTTAGAGATATAAATCTCTCAACTCGCCTGAACATCATACTTTCATCTTCATCAAATACTTGCCATCCATCCCTTCCTCTCCCCTGCTGCTTTGACCACACTCACACTGGCTACTATCATCTCCCGCCTTGATTTTTGCAATTCTGTTCTTGCTGGCAGCACACACAAGCAACTTCATCGTTTACAATTAATTCAGAACACTGCAGCAAGAATTCTAACCCACACCTCACGTAGAGATCACGTCACCCCCCTACTAATCGACTTGCACTGGCTCCCAATCAAATTCCATATGTGTTACAAGATTCTCACCTTGGTTCATCACACACTCTATACTCACATGCCACAATATCTTGTCGATCTTCTGCGTTTCCATGTCCTAACTCGTAGTCTCCGCTCACTCCACATAAACCGTCTTTGTCTCCCTTCACCATCACTGGCACATCTGCAATCCACACGCAACTCAGCTTTCTTCTTTCTGGGTCCTGCACGCTGGAACTCCCTGCCCACATTCCTCCATCTGGAACAGACTTATGCAACCTTCAAAACCTCCCTGAAAACTCACTTCTTTACTTTGGCATTCAATCTCTCAGACACTCCTCTATGACCTGATGTCCTATTTATGGCTGTGAAATACCTCTATTTGTCCTGTGTGCCTGATAATTTTCTCTTTTCTGCCAAAATATGGAGTTCTGTTTCATTTTCTATGGGCCTAGTGCTTATTCTGTTTGTAATATTTTTTTAAAATTTTGTGAACCGCCCTGATGTTATAAAGGGCGGTGTATCAAGTCTGAATAAAACATAAACATAAGCATGATGTTGTTTCTCCTCCTTTTACCACAGGGCACAGCCAACACACACAGCACATCTACTACACTTCATCTGCAGTCATCATCACCCACCTGTTGGAGGACACAGCAACACCATGCAATGATCCCTGAGAGATGGTGCCATGGGGTGATGGACCTATGCGAGTGGGACACATGCCTATGATGGACATTACTGTTGGAATGGTACTTTGAGCATAACAAGGATGACCAACACACTCTTGCTGCCATTCTCTGGCTGGGTGTCGTGTTCATCGCAGGGGGCACACATCACCTTTGCAATACTGTGGCACATTGAGATGTCACACATGACTATGCATGCCCAGGGATTCAAGGACAGTCTTAACGGGACATTTTATTAATTTATTTATTTAAAAGTATTTATATCCCGCTTTATCCTTGAATCAAAGCGGATTTCACTGCAAACCAATCAAGAAGGGTAGTGCGGGGGTGTCGGCATGCAGTGGTTGTGGAGGTAGTGTTCGTGAGTGTGTGGATAGGTTAATCTTGATTTGGGGTACAATATATACAGGTTGAGCTGTCTACATTGGGCTATATAAATTTGGGGTGCAATATATACGGGTTGAACTATCTACATTGTGCTATGTTCATTTTAAATATACAATGGGCTATATTCATTTTAATAAGAGTAATAGGATGTTTTTATGTTGTGGATGTTATGTCTTATGTAACTCGTTTTGTTGTTTGTGTGGATTGGTGGTCTTCGTTGAATTGTTCAATGAATAGGGTGGTTTTAAGTAGCATCCGGAAATATTTTATATCTGTTGTTGATTTTAGATTATCTGGGAGGACATTCCAGATATCAGGAGCAGCAAGGGAGAAGGCTCGCATGGATGTGGATTTGTTTGTTCTTGTGAATAGAGTAGGTGTTGGTATGTTGTTTTTGGTACTGTTTCTGTCTGGTCTTTTGTTTGTTTTGGTTCCAATGAGATCTTGTAGTATTCCTGCTGGGATGTTGTTCTTAATTTTGTAGATGGTGAGCGCTGATTTATATTTTGCCTGTGAGGAGATTGGTAGCCAGTGTAGATCTTGTAGTACTGGGGTTATATGGTCTTGTATTGAAGCACTAGTAATAATGCGGGCAGCAGTGTTCTGCACTATTTGTAGGGGGCGGGTGGTTTGTTTAGGCAGACCTTGGAAAAGTATATTACAGTAGTCCAGTAGGGGTGTAATGATGGCCTGGCATACTGTACAGAAATTTTCTCTATTGAGGAGGGGTTTTAGTTTCCTGAGTGTTGCGAGTTTGAAGAAGGCATTCCATATACCTTGACATTTGTGTGATGATCCTGTATCCACAGCATCCATTGCAGCAGGCCTTCTGCATAGTGCTATCTCTGCATGTCTCTGAGGTCCAGGGGAGGAGTTGGCTCAGTGGTTGGGACAGGTTACCTCAGGCTGGAAGGCCAGGGGTTCAATTCCCGCATGGGGACAAGCAACCTCAGGCCGGAGGGACTGGGGTCTCTAGTCCCATGGCCACTCCTTGAGTTTGCTTTTCTCTGATCAGAGAAGAGCAGTGCTTTTACAGTGCTCTGCTAGAGAAGTGGATATTTGCCTCCTGTGACACCTTGCTGTGAGTTCCAGCTGTTTATTTAATTATTTATTGTTTGTCTAACTGTTTATTTAATTATTTATTGTTTGTCTTAGTGGTGTGCTAGTTCAGCCTTCTCAGCTGTAACTTACCTTGCCTCTCTCAACTAACTAGGCCTTGTGTGGTAGCCAGGTTAACTGTTCATTTTAAATTAAATCTCTCTCCCCAGAACCTGCTGTGTGTTAAACATTTTTCCTGTCCTAGCCTGCCTGAGTGAATCCTCCCCCTCCCCCCCCCTGCTGAGGTATTGTGTAGCCTTCTTCCTGTTTCCTCCACGTGTGCATAGTCTGTTTTAGTTTGCTTTTCTCTGATCAGAGAAGAGCAGTGCTTTTACAGTGCTCTGCTAGAGAAGTGGATATTTGCCTCCTGTGACACCTTGCTGTGAGTTCTAGCTGTTTATTTAATTATTTATTGTTTGTCTAACTGTTTATTAAATTATTTATTGTTTGTCTTAGTGGTGTGCTAGTTCAGCCTTCTCAGCTGTAACTTACCTTGCCTCTCTCAACTAACTGGGCTTTGTGTGGTACCCCCCTCCCCCCTGCTGAGGGTTCAGGACAGGGTACCTTGTAACTGCCCTCTTTAATAGGACTTATCTCCCTCCCTCCCTCCCCAGCACCCACCCACCCCTGGGGTAATTGTAGTTTTATAAGTACTTGCACATCTTAGAGGAAAGGGGCTGCTCTCAGGTGCAGCTCTTTATCCAAATCAGTCATACATGGAGGACCTGAGATTAATTAATTAAGCTTCAGGTACACAAGGTGTATTAGGGGTATTAGATACACTTTTATTAGTATAAGCATCTACAACAATCCTTATTATATACAGAATTTAAAAGACCTAAACACAAGATTTAAACTAAGATGCAGACAGAAGTCCAGCAACGAGATGGGGGTTCTCCGGTCTTTTGCATTGAGTGTCACATGTATGATTTTCTCCCAGTTGGTGAGAGGTCTTACGTATGCACTAAGTGCAAGGAGCACTTTGCTCTCAGGGAACGAGTCTATTCTCTAGAGGCTAGAGTAGCAGACCTGGAAGACATAAGAAAGACAGAGAAGTACATGGACGAGACCTACAGGGATATAGTCCTGAAGTCCCACCTCCAGTCTGGCAGCATCCCTGTTGCCATGGAGGAGAGAGGTCACGTGACAGGAGAGCATCACCCTGGTGTGGCAGGAAGTGATCCTGTAACTAGGACCTGTCCTCCAGCTGATGTAAAACCCTCTCGCACCGAGGACGTTTCTCCAGGGCCATGTCCCCATGAGGGGAGGGTCAGGACAGCTGTTATAGTTGGTGATTCAATCATTAGGCATGTAGATAGCTGGGTGGCTGGTGGACGTGAGGATTGCCTGGTAACATGCCTGCCTGGTGCGAAGGTAGCAGACCTCACGCACCGCCTAGATAGGATCATAGATAGTGCTGGGGAGGAGTCTGCTGTCTTGGTACATGTTGGTACCAATGACATAGGAAAATGTGGTAGGGAGGTTCTGGAGGCTAAATTTAAGCTTTTAGGTAGGAAGTTGAAATCCAGAACTTCCAAGATAGCATTCTCCGAAATGCTTCCTGTTCCACGTGCAGGACCCAAAAGACAGGCAGAGCTCCGGAGTCTCAATGCGTGGATGAGACAATGGTGCAAGGATGAGGGTTTTGGATTTGTTAGGAACTGGGGAACATTCTGGGGAAAGGGGGGACTCTTCCGAAGGGATGGCCTTCACCTTAATCAGGATGGGACCAGACTGCTGGCATTAACCTTTAAAAAAGAGATAGAGAAGCTTTTAAACTAGAAAATAGGGGAAAGCCGACAGTCACCCAGGAGCGCATGGTTCGGACGAAGGTATCCTTGAAGGATACTACCAAAAGCAGTGAGGTTCCAAAAGGGAATATAGTAGCCAAAATGCCCTTGAGTAAGGAGCAGACAGAGCATAAAGATTCCAAATTACCCATGCCTACCAATAGCCAGATTAATATTAATAAAATACAGTCTCTAAAATGCTTGTATGCCAATGCTAGAAGTCTAAACAATAAGATGGGAGAGTTAGAATATATAGCACTAAATGAGAGGTTAGATATGATTGCACTCTCAAAGACATGGTGGAAGGAGGATAACCAGTGGGACACTGTGATACCTGGATACAAACTATATCGTAATGATAGAGCTGATCAAATTGGTGGAGGGGTTGCGCTCTATGTTAGAGATGGCATTGAGTCAGAAAGGATTAAAGTTTTGCAGGGAACAAAATTTGCTGTAGAATCTCTATGGATTGAAATTCCATTTATGAAGGGGAAGGTGATGGCAGTGGGAGTATACTATCGACCGCCTGGCCAGAATGAACAAATGGATGATGAAATGCTCAAAGAAATCAAGGAAGCTAACAAAAGTCACAACAGAGTAGTAATAATGGGTGATTTCAATTACCCCGGTATCGACTGGGTCAGTCTCACAGCAGGACAAGCTAAATAGATAAAGTTTCTAGATGAAATAAATTACTGCTTCTTGGAGCAGCTGGTTCATGAACCGACCAGAGGGGAAGCCATACTGGACCTAGTCCTTAGTGGAACGCCAGATCTGCTGCAAGAAATAAAGGTGTTGGGACCACTTGGCAATAGTGATCATAGTATGATCATGTTTGATTTAATTATTGTAGGACAGATAGTAAAGGAATCCACAGTACTACCTTTTAACTTTCAAAAGGGAGACTATGATAGAATGAGGAATATAGTTAGAAAAAAACTAAAAGGAGAGGTTCCAAAGGTTAAAGACTTACAGCAAGCTTGGGTGTTATTTAAAAATACTATCCTCGAAGCCCAGACCAGCTGTATTCCACACATTAAGAAAAGTTGAAGAAAGTCCAAAAAACTGCCAGCATGGTTTAAAGGTGAGGTCAGAGAGGCTGTTGCTGCCAAAAAAGCAACCTTCAGGAAATGGAAAAAAGAGCCAAATGATGAAAACTGGAAAAAGCACAAGCACTGGCAAGTTAAATGCAAAGCATTGATAAGGCAGGCAAAGCGGGAATTTGAGAAGAAACTTGCTACGGAAGCAAAAACACGAATTAAAGACTTTTTCAAGTACATTCGTAGCAAAAGGCCTGTGAGAGAGTCAATTGGACCATTAGATGATAGAGGGGTAAAAGGGGCAGTAAGAGGAGACAAGGCTATAGCAGAGAGACTGAATGAATTCTTTGCTTCGGTCTTTACTGAGGAAGATGTAGGGATGTTACCCAAGGCTGAGGTGGTATTTAAAGGTGATATTGCAGAGGAATTGAGAGAAATATCGCTACACCGGGAAGATATATAAGTTTCTTTTCCCTGTTCAATGTAAAACCAGACACCTTGTCGTATGGTAGTTATGTTATAATGTAAACCGCGCTGATGCCGAATAGCGCGGTATATAAGAAACTGTAATAAATAAATAATAATAAATAAATAAACTATTTGATAAACTGAATAGTAGCAAATCACCTGGACCGGATGGTATACATCCCAGAGTGTTGAAAGAACTGAAATATGAGATTGCAGACCTGCTATTGGTAATCTGTGAACTTTCATTAAAATCATCTGTAATACCTGAAGATTGGAGGGTCGCCAACGTAACACCAATTTTTAAAAAGGGTTCCAGGGGTGACCCGGGAAATTACAGACCGGTGAGCCTGATGTCAGTACCAGGGAAAATGGTAGAAACCATCATAAAGAACAAAATTACACAGCATGTAGATAGTCATGGCCTAATGGGAGACAGCCAACATGGCTTTAGACAAGGAAGATCTTGTCTTACTAATCTGATATGTTTTTTTGAAGGTGTGCATAAACAGGTAGACAAAGGGGAGTCGGTTGATATAGTGTATCTGGACTTTCAGAAAGCTTTTGACAAGGTCCCCCATCAGAGACTTTTGGCGAAGCTAAAAAGTCATGGGATAGGAGGCAGTGTACTATTGTGGATCGGGAACTGGTTAAAAGATAGAAAGCAGAGGGTAGGGCTAAATGGCCAATATTCCCAATGGAAAAAGGTGAATAGTGGAGTACCCCAGGGATCTGTACTGGGTCCGCTACTTTTTGACATATTCATAAATGACCTGGAAAAGGGAATAACTAGTGAGGTTATCAAATTTGCAGATGACACAAAACTGTTTAAAGTTGTTAAAACCCAAGAGGATTGTGGAAAACTGCAGGAGGATCTGGATAAATTGGAAGACTGGGCATCCAAATGGCAGATGAAATTTAATGTGGACAAGTGCAAAGTTATGCACCTAGGAAAGAACAACCCACACTATAGTTACATGATGCAAGGCTCCACATTAGAAACCACCACCCAGGAAAAAGATTTAGGAGTCATTGTGGATAACATGTTAAAACCCTCCGCCCAGTGTGCAGCGGCGGCCAAGAAAGCAAATAGAATGCTAGGTATCATAAGGAAAGGGATGGAGAATAAAACAAAGGATATTATAATGCCTCTGTATCGCTCCATGGTACGACCGCACCTTGAATATTGTGTGCAATTCTGGTTACCGTATCTTAAAAAGGACATAGCGTTATTAGAAAAAGTACAGAGAAGAGCCACCAAATTGGTGAAGGGAATGGAAGGCTACTCCTATGAAGAGAGGCTAAAAAGGTTAGGGCTCTTTAACCTGGAAAAGAGACGGCTGAGGGGAGATATGATAGAGGTCTATAAATTAATGAATGGAGTGGAACGGATAAACGTGGATCAATTGTTTACGCTATCAGAATATAGAAAGACTAGGGGACATGTAATGAAGCTACAGGGTAAACTGTTTAAGACAAATAAGAGAAAATATTTTTCACTCAACGTGTAATCAAACTCTGGAATCTGTTACCGGAGGATGTAGTAAAGGCTGTTAGTATAGCTGGGTTTAAAAAAGGTTTGGACAAGTTCCTGGAGGAAAGGTCCATAAACCACTATTAAAAAGGGACCCAGGATATCAATGCTTGACCCAGTACAAGCATTGTGGAACCTGTGTCTTTTGGGGATATTGCTAGGTACGTATGACCTAGATTTGCCACTGTTGGAAACAGGATACTGGGCTGGATGGACCTCGGTCTGACCCAGTATGGCATGTCTTATGTTCGTATGTTCTTATGTTCTGCTTTGTTTGTTCTTTGGCAACATGTGCCTCTTGTACCTGTTGCCATGTCCTCATTTTGCATTGTGTCACTGTCAGGGCTGTACGAGTGGTGAAATGCGCCCTGTGTGACTTGCACATCAGGCACGAGACCCCCCCCCCCATACCCCCATCTAGCCACTTTATGGGGGCGAGAGAGAAGAGGCGTGCATCTGATGTGCAAGCCGCCTGCCGCCAGTACGCTAAGCAGGTCTGGTCCCTCTCGGATAGACCAGACCTGTTTAGTGTGCCGGCGGGAAGACTTCAGGGGCACATTTTGGCTCTCTGGCTGTTGCCTGCCTCTGCCGAAAGAGAGCCGAAATGTGCCCCTTAAGTCTTTGCACCTTGTGTGGCCACACCGCTCGCACAGGGCTTGGTACGGTCTTGGTCACTCTTTTTGGTCCCATTTGTGCATTAAAGGTGTGTATTTATTTAACATTTCTTATATACCGCCTTTCATGATATCAAGGTGGTTTACATTGAACTGAAATTACATTGAACAGGGCATTTGCCTGGGTACATGACTTCTGCTCTTTCTCGGCACATCACATAGTGTTTTCTGGCCATCTACACTGCTGTATGACCCACTGCTACACACACATATGGTCTACACAGCTGAGGGGTTGTGCTGGGGCATTGGGACATGACATCATTGTCATGTTTGTGCATTTACCTTTGCACTGCAAATCCACATCACTGCATGGCAGCATGGCATTACATCTCTGTATCTTCCTTACCTACCTTATCGCCTTGTGGTTGTGTGGTCAGCTTGGTGTACCTGTCTGGACCGTGCTCCCTGTCAGTTGTGTGGCCTGACATATATTTCATGGCTGACCCACCTATCAGAGCACTCACATGGCCATGGTACAGTTGGTGGACATTGGACACATGTTACAATCACTTTGTCCTGTCCATCTTACAATGACTCGTGCACAAGTGTTTGACACTGACAGCTATACATGTGCAGACATTCCAGCCAGGTATGTTGGAACATCGACCATGCGCCATGTGTTCTCTTGCTATTGCAGTGATGGTGCAGACAACGTACGTCGATGCCGTCTGGATCACTCACAGCACAATAGTCACAAACCACCTTTGAGATCATTGACCAGTGTGGGTGTTTTATCATACATAGGATGTGTGAGGTGTATCCAATGTTGTGCTGCTGCATTCCTGCCCACAGATGGTTTCACTGATATCCACATAGGTGTTCCATTTTAACACAGCTACATTCTTTGCTCCCATGTGCCTGGCCAGTTGCATATCGGCTCATTTGGACTATTGTGGATTCTTTTGGGTGGGCATTTCTACTACTTGGCCACATGCATGCTCAGGCTGGTGCCTGTACATCCCCATCTAGGAGGTGTTTGTGGGACATAGCTAGCATTGGTGGTCATTGGCACTGGTGCTGACAGTGGCGGCGGGGCAGATTAAAGATGCGCCTGCCTCCTTGTCTACACATCATCGACAGCAGAGCTATTCATGACATGGTGTGAAGGAGTGGCATAATGGTTCGCACACTGGTCTGGGAACCAGGGGACCAGGGTTCAATTCCCACTAGCATTCCATGTGGCCTTTTTCAGGGGGTTATTTGAGGAAAACAAACCTTGAAAAAACATAATAAAATAATAAATGTTAAAAAATATAAAATATTAAAAACCATAACTGGTAATCTATAAATATATAATAGTAACATATAAAAAATAACATATGAAAAAATATATAAATGACAGTGTGTCTGGAGAGATAAAGAAGCCACTTACATACACGTTTGAATTAATAAATGAAAATATACTATAACATAAAAGATAAATATTAAATATTAAAAAGCTCAAAAGTCAAAATAATGTTAATAATGAGGTTATATAAAAACTATTTTGTATAAAGCCATTATATCACCTATATATATAGTACTATTTAATATATTGTATTATGGAGCTTTGATAAATGCATGGATGTTCTTGTAATAGTCTTTCACAGATATATGTGAAAAAAACTAAAGATAAAAAAGAGAGATGAGGAGGACACAGAGGATAAAAATGAATGATCAATAATAAATAATAAAATGCTCATTATATTGTCTGTAATATGCTATATAATACGATATAGAACATAACAGTTAAAAAGCCAGATTAAAAAGACCCATATTAGGAAACTCGGTCATAAATATGAAAATGTGTTACATATAAAATGCTGTAAAATATTATGAAATAGCCCTGCATCATATAATGATTGTTGTTGCCATCTATTATTGCGAACTAGGGACTGGACCGTTAGTGTATTGAAGTACTAAAAAACATATAATTAAAAACGGGGACCCTAAAATGCAATCGCCAAAAATATTTTAAAATCTGCATGTTTTCTTTAAAATCCTAGCATGTCATGTAGCAGCAAAGCGCAGACAAACCAATGATACCAGGAGTCTGTTCAGAAGGTCCAAATCATTTATTTGTGCACAAGTCTCGAACCAGTCAATTTCAAAATGGCTGAGCAAAGTTTTCAAGCATTACAACAACTTTTATAGACTTCTGTTCCATTCTAGGTATAGAAAAACATCTCATTGGTCCCGGTACTCTCCCGTACCTCCCGTACCCCTTCCATTGGTCCCGGTACTGATAAGTTTATCCAATTATGTCCCTTCAGTGGGCATGACACCTGCATACCCCCCTTCTAGTCCCAATTACAATGGTCAGTTCATCAACTTGTTACTTTCACACTCTCAAGGCCATAGAGCCAATTTGTGCATGCAGAGGAGCAGGGCTCTGCAACTCATCTGTCAGCACTCCCAATTATATTCCTTGCAGATGTACTTTTTCTTATCAGTAACTTTTAAACATGTTTTTCTGTATTTTTCCATCTCTCAGTTCTGCTTACCTAAGCTAATTCAATACTTCTACTGAGTTCTATCTTACAATAGCAGCATATTGGGGGATGTGCAATCCTATGGGCCTCTCCACAGGCTTCACTTACAGGTCAAGCTAGCCATGCTGGCCTGCTTATGTCAGACACCGTGGATCACAGGCCTGCACCTGCCACAGTCAGAGAAATTACTGAGACTTTTAAACATAAAATCACTTAAAAATACTCTGTTTACTTTAAAAAAAAAACTACCTGTGTGTAAAAATACATCAGACAGCATATTTGAACCAATGGATTAGTTCTGCTTGCTCATGCGGTGATATGGAACTTTAAAAGTCTGAAGAAGAAAAAAACTCACCGTGTGCCTAAACACTCTACGTTTGCCACCATGCAAAAAGGTTTACTCACACCCGAAAGACTTTGACATTAAAAACCACTATAAAGTATTGCAATCAGATTTGCAACCTATTGACTTTGAAATATATGTAAACAGCCTAATGATAGTTTTTGGCAAACCTAATGGTAAGAGCTATAATATAGTGCTGACACATATCAAAGTGCAGAGAGGCATGCAGCGTGATTCCTCTTGCCTCTTCGTGGAAGAGTTGGCTAACTTATATAGTGTTTCATCAAATCAAGAAAATAACCCTGCATTGTGTAATATGTATTGTTTCCTTCTGTTGTTAATAAGCTAAAAATGTCAATGAATTATAACCAAGGCAGGTCGGACCCGGTGGCCCCCGCTCCCCCCGCCCCCTTTCACATTTTTGCCATGCCCGTACCCATAAGAAATACAAAAACACTGATCTTTTGGCTCAAATGGTCGCAGCTTTATTAAGTTAACACAATCCAAACATTGTTTTCAACATCCAACTTCTTACTGTCATACTAACTCCCCAAGCGGAATGAGCCCTCAACCGCCATACCACTAGCAAGGTGAGCTCATTCCACTCCCGCCGCGGCCGAGCCAGCGGCAAATCCACCCCCCTTTTCCCCGGCCTCGCCATACTACTAGCAAAGACCGGCCAGGGGTCACCCGGGTTGGGGGCACCCGCCCCCACCCCCATTACAGCTTAAGGCTCCGGACCCCGGAAACCTCCGGGATCCCGCCTCCCCCCCCCCAGCTGCGACAACCCAACCCCTCTATCCTGAATGCAGGGTGGGCGGGCGGGAAGATGCCGTCCTCTTCACCGGTCTCGTCAAGGGACCGCCGCCGCCGCGCGCTCCTCTTAAAAACCCCCCCTTTACCCCTCTCCTCATTGGCTCGCGCCCTCCTCCATCAACGGGGCGAGCCAATGGGTTCAAATAATGCGACCCCAGCCCCCGCCCACCACTTCACGCCGAGGGCAGGGTCCCACCGGGCCGCGCGCCTGGTTACCTACGGCCGCTAGGGACCCTGCCCTGCGGCCTCGCCATAACCAAGGCAGGTCGGACCCGGTGGCCCCCGCTCCCCCCGCCCCCTTTCACATTTTTGCCATGCCCGTACCCATAAGAAATACAAAAACACTGATCTTTTGGCTCAAATGGTCGCAGCTTTATTAAGTTAACACAATCCAAACATTGTTTTCAACATCCAACTTCTTACTGTCATACTAACTCCCCAAGCGGAATGAGCCCTCAACCGCCATACCACTAGCAAGGTGAGCTCATTCCACTCCCGCCGCGGCCGAGCCAGCGGCAAATCCACCCCCCTTTTCCCCGGCCTCGCCATACTACTAGCAAAGACCGGCCAGGGGTCACCCGGGTTGGGGGCACCCGCCCCCACCCCCATTACAGCTTAAGGCTCCGGACCACGGAAACCTCCGGGATCCCGCCACCCGGCGTAGGGCCACTTACGCCCGTGCGCCGCCCCCCCCTTAAAGCTGCGACCATCGAGGTTCCCTCTGCACCACACATTCCAAGGCCTCCTGCCAGTCATTTAATAGCAGGTCCACACCCACCTGCGATAAATGCACACCGCCAGGGCGATAGAGTCCCTGACAATCTACATCTACCCAGGAGTGCATAATCTGATACCCCCCGTGCTGACATGCCCATCGCCCAATCTGTCGATTGACCTTCGCTAGCCCCCTGGACCATCGCCTCTGCCCCCCGCCAACCGGCCTTGGAATGATGTCAGACCACAGTATGATAACCTGAGGGAACATCCTCAGCACCTCTGCCAAATCCCTTTTTGCTGCCCTAATGAGCTGCTTGCAAGTCCAACTATTTACATCGTTCCCTCCCACATGCAGCAGTATTACAGCGGGCTCTGCTCTCACCCGTCTATGGTGCCGAAGCACTGGTAAAAGTTGCTGCCAACGCAACCCCCTTTCACCAAGCCATAGTAGAGACACCATTGTCGGGTCAAGTCCCAAATTAAGACCCAACGGTCGTTCAGCTGCCTGCAGTCCCGCCCAATGAACAAATGAGTGCCCGATCATCCAGCACCATTGCGGGAACCGCACAGCATCTGAAAAAGAAAGCAAACATTATTCTCCTGCCCTCCCGCCGTCTCACAAGCGCACATAACCTTTGAAGGCCTGTGATCTCCACCTGCCAATGTGCTGAATAGCCACTGGTGACATCCCAGCCGCTGCCGCACTTGTCGCTGCACCTAAGCGGAAAGAGTGCGGCGCAAAGCGCTTAGGATCCATGCCCAGATACCGTAAGGTCAGTCGTAGCACTGCCGTAACCTGAAAACGCGTCACAACGCTTGCATCCTTGTGCACGAAAAACATGGAACCCGCCGCCGGGCGCACCGCAAAATAAGCCCGTACTGCCTCCACTGGGCACGTCGGAAGGGAGTCTACCTCCTGCAAGACTACCCAAAGTCCTTTGCCCAACTGGTCGGTCTTTGATTTAGCCAACCTGATCCTCAGCTGGCCACCTCCAATTTGCATGTGACCCACTAATAAGCCCGAGGCCGGCCCCTGCCTGCCCGAGCTAGCCACCAGCTCGCCGACCCGAAAAGCCCCGAAAAAGGCCAGGCAGAACAATGCCTTAAACAGCACCGCCTCATAAGCCGATGACGCCACATACGGCAGTGCTGAACTGAGCCGTACCAAAATATCATGCGTCACAGGTAACCGCGCATCCGGAGGTGCAGGACACGCTCTATCCCAACCCCTCAACAACTTCTGTACCAAAAACCCAGGTCTCGCAAACCCCCAACCCGCTGCCCTGGCAAAGAACGCAAATCCAGCCAACTTCGTCCGAACCGAAGCCCTGGACCGCCCCGCACCTTTTGACTCCACTATAAATTGTCCTAACCAGCTGTCCACTTCCGCTCCAGGCTTCCATCCTTTTCCTTCCAAGTACCCCCATACCTCGTCGAAGCCTTTCGAGTATGCTGCCCAGGACTTCGGGGCCAGAGAGTTCTTCAACAAGCATACCATTTCTGCAGGCCACTCGTCCATAAATGCTCGGGCACTTCCCTGCCTTCCTCGCTCGCCTCCGGCGCCAGCCTCCGGAACAGGTCCCACTTGAAACGAGAAAGAGCATCCGCAATTCGGTTAGTGCAACCCGGGATGTGCTGAGCTTTTACTGCGACATTTAAACGCAAACAAGCAAAAACGATAGCTCTCATTAAGCCCGCTACTACCGTGCATCGCGGCGTATACCTGTTGACTACTGCAACCACAGCTTCATTGTCACACCACCATATTAATCTGCGGTTCCTCAACCGGTCGGGCCAGATATGCAACACCACTAAGAGCGGAAACAATTCCAGGAACGTAATGTTCTTTGTCAGGCCCTCCGCCTGCCATGCATGCGGCCAGCGGGCCGCACACCAATCCCCTCCAAAATAAATCCCCAAACCCCCACTACCTGCTGCATCCGTAAACAGCTGTAAATCATCACTGGACACCTCCGCCTCCATCAGCACCGACACCCCGTTAAAATCTTCCAGAAAAACCTCCCACACTCTCAGATCGGCTTTCATGACCCGGGATATTCTAATTCGATGATGCGGCTTCCTAACCCCGACAGTGGCGGCTGACAAGCTACGCATGAAAACGCGGCCCATTGGAATAACTCTGCACGCGAAATTCAGTGATCCAATGAGTATTTGCACCTCCTTCAAGGATAACTTTTCAGAGGCTAGCCCGTTCGCCACCAACACGCGCAATTTCACCACCTTTTCCATAGGGAGGCGCGCCACCATTTCGACCGAGTCGATTTCCACCCCCAAAAACGTAATACAAGTTGCCGGGCCCTCCGTCTTGGCAGCCGCCAGCGGAAGCCCACACTCCCTAGCCATGCCTTGAAAACCATCCATCAACTGCTGACACACCTCAGAATGCGCCGCCCCCACGAAAAGGAAATCGTCGAGATAATGCACGATATTCCTGTTACCAACCCGTTGCTCCAACTTCCAGTGCAAAAATGTACTAAAGGTCTCAAAATAGGCACACGACACGGAACAACCCATGGGCATGCACTTGTCCACATAAAATTCCCCGTCAAACGCAAATCCCAACAAGAAAAAGGAAGAGGGGTGGACGGGTAGCAAACGAAAGGCCGATTCGATATCCACCTTCGCTAACTGGGCCCCAGGGCCACAATTTTTCACCAAACCGACCGCCTCGTCAAAGGACGCGTACCGAACCGCGCATAACGCTTTAGGAATATGCGCATTCACCGACTCACCCAGCGGAAAGGAGAGGTTATGTATCAGCCGAAACTTTCCTTTCTCCTTCTTAGGGATTACCCCCAAAGGAGACAGTACCAACTCCGCCAAGGGCGGTTCCGCAAATGGGCCGGCAATTCTACCCAAAGCCAACTCCCCCGCTAACTTCTCGCGAACAACCGACGCCAAGCGCCGCACCGACGGGGAATTACGTGCCACCCTACCTACTATCGTACCTTGCACTGGAATAATAAACCCCTCAAAAAACCCCTGCTCCAACAGCTCCCGGTCCTTCTTCCGCGGATAAGCCCCCAACCAATCCCTAATCACCTCCCGATCGATTGGGGTGGGAGCCAACTCCATCCATGCAAGCCTATTTGGGGACCGCCGCAGGGGGGGCCCGCCGCTTTTCTTGAAGCATTTAAGTGCGGAATGCCCCCCCCCCCGCAGGCCGAGCACGCATGCCGGAACTTGCAATCGGGGAACGGGCACGAGGATCTATTGAAACGCCAACAGATGTCTCCCATAGCCCCAGCTCCAGCTCTCTGCGGCAGAGAACCCCCGTTCGCCCGAAAGGACCGCCCCGTACCTGCCAAACCACCCCCCCCAGCTCGCACCGCAGTTCCACCGCTCACACCCGCACCACCGGACATCTGGGTTAACCACAAATTAATGTCCTGAGTGCCCCAGGACAACCCTTTACTCTCCTCCATTTTATCTCTAAATTTCTCATCATAATTCAGCCAAGCAAAGCCGCCATGCGTCTGCGCCGCTTCCAAGATGGAGTCCGCATATGCTAAGAGCATGCCATAATCCTCTGGCGCCTGCCGACCCCAAACACTAGCTAACCTCAAAAAGGCTCGCACCCAATTAATAACATTCCGGGACACCTTCCGTACGCGACCCGCCTTCTCATCCTCCTTCCGCTTCTTCTTACTCTCCCCCGAGCGCCTCCTGCCCTCCAACAATCGGAATATATCGACATAGCGCCGCTTCCATATCTTACGCCGTAGGTGGCGTGGGACTCCTTCCCACAATTCCGCGAACGCCACATTGGGAACTCCCTTTGCGCTGACTGTCCCACCCTGTCCTGACTCCAGCCCGGGTCCCGAACGAGAAGGCGCTATCGAGGATGATGACGATGACGCTGAAGACGCAGAGGAAGAATCCGAACTGTGCCGGCTCCGCCGCCCGTGCCGACATTTGCGCTTCCCCTTACGCCCTCCCTTGTCCTTCCCACCCACCTGTTCCCCCCCACCCCCTCCTGCCACGTTGCCCCCAGACAACTCACCCATGTCACTTCCGCCACCCGCCGACAGCTCCTGTGGCAGTACTGCGGGATCTCGCACCGCCTGCGCTCCGCTCGCGCTCCCAGCGCTGGCCTCACTCCGCCGCGGTCCCTCGGCTACGACCCAGCCACATCCTCCATCGCCGCACTCTGTCCTTCGGGTATCTGCGCCGCCTCGCGTGCGTCTCTGTCCACCTGGAAAGACAAAGCAGAAACAGCGGGGGGAGAGGGGACAAACGAGGGACCACAAGGCGGCCAAGCAGACATCCACTCTGCACGGGAACAGCCCTGGCCTCCGCTCCTCCAATGCTCCCATGGCGACCCTCCCGCTGGAGATCCCCCATCGCCCACTGCCCCTCCTTGCCCCCATGAGCCCTGCCCATAGGGGTGAGCCCCAAACCATGGCGTGGACCAACCTGTCCAGCCTGGCCCCCCTCCCCCCACCCCCCATCCCTTGTCCTCCCCCCCTCCCCCCCATCCCTTGTCCTCCCCAACTGCACCCACTCGCCTCTGCAACCCCACACTCAGCACCCCTGTGCACCATCCCCCGCCCTGCCTCTCCATACCCCAGCTCCCTGCTGCCTGCCCCATCAGCTGTCCTGCCACCCCCAGCTCCCCCTGTGGCTACTACCCCCAGACCAGGCTCTAGCGCCAGGCCGCCAACCCCCCTGCCAAGATGCCGTCCTCTTCACCGGTCTCGTCAAGGGACCGCCGCCGCCGCGCGCTCCTCTTAAAAACCCCCCCTTTACCCCTCTCCTCATTGGCTCGCGCCCTCCTCCATCAACGGGGCGAGCCAATGGGTTCAAATAATGCGACCCCAGCCCCCGCCCACCACTTCACGCCGAGGGCAGGGTCCCACCGGGCCGCGCGCCTGGTTACCTACGGCCGCTAGGGACCCTGCCCTGCGGCCTCGCCATTGGCGCACCACAGTATTGAGAAAATAAGCAACCCTAAAGTACAAACGCCAAGGATGTGACAGAAAAAAACTGAGACGCCTGATCGTGAAATCGCCGAAGGGTAAATCATATTTGCTTTAAAGCAAGATGTTCATGTGTATCAAAGGCATGGGACAGCGTATCTTAGCCAGGGGATTAACTTTCCCCACTATAAAAACTCTTAATGCATTGCTTTGAACTTCTGAACAAAAAAGGGCTCACAGTATCTCGTAGCACTCTGTGTTTCCGCCTTAGAGAAGACTGATATGTTCACTTCCAGCAGACTTACAGGCATTTTCCCGCCGCTGTGAAGGTGAAAGGTCATGTCTCAAAAAGTCAATGATAAAAAAGTGAAAAGCTTCAAGACAAGCGTGATCGATTTAAGTGACATGAAAATCTTTGTCAAACATAAATTATAATAAAAATTAGGAAGATCTTTGAAGGGGGGAAGGGGTGGGGTGGGGAAAGAAAGAGAGGGAAGTTGAAGGGAATGGGGGAAGGGAAGAGGGGAGGGGGAGGGAGCAGGAGGGGGGAAAGGGAGGGGGAAGAAGGGGAGAACAGAAGGAAAGGGGAAGGGGGGAAGAAGGGAAAGGGGAGGAGGAGAGGAGGGGGAAGAGGAGGAGGGGAGAAGGGGGAAGGGGAGAGAGAGAGGGAGAGGGAGAGAAAGAAACAAAGGGAAAGAAAGAGAGAAAGAAGAGAAAGAGAGAGAGAGAAAGAAGGGGAGGGAGGGACAAGTGCAAAGTTATGCACCTAGGAAAGAACAACCCACACTATGGTTACACGATGCAAGGTTCCACATTGGGAACCACCACCCAGGAAAAAGATTTAGGAGTCATCGTGGATAACATGTTAAAACCCTCCACCCAGTGTGCAGCGGCGGCCAAGAAAGCAAATAGAATGCTAGGTATCATAAGGAAAGGAATGGAAAATAAAACAAAGGATATTATAATGCCTCAGTATCGTTCCATGGTACGACCGCACCTTGAATATTGTGTGCAATTCTGGTCGCCGTATCTTAAAAAGGATATAGCGTTATTAGAAAAGGTACAGAGAAGAGCAACCAAAATGGTAAAGGGGATGGAAGGCTACTCCTATGAAGAGAGGCTACAAAGGTTAGGGCTCTTCAACCTGGAAAAGAGACGGCTGAGGGCAGATATGATAGAGGTCTATAAATTAATGAATGGAGTGGAACGGGTAAACGTAGATCGATTGTTTACACTATCAGAATATAGAAAGACTAGGGGACATGTAATGAAGCTACAGGGTAAACTATTTAAGACAAATAAGAGAAAATATTTTTTCACTCAACGTGTAATCAAACTCTGGATGTAGTAAGAGCTGTTAGTGTAGCTGGGTTTAAAAAAGGTTTGGACAAGTTCCTGGAGGAAAGGTCCATAAACCATTATTAAAAAGGGACCCAGGATATCAATGCTTGACCCAATACAAGCATTGTGGAACCTGTGTCTTTTGGGGATACTTCTAGGTACGTATGACCTAGGTTGGCCACTGTTGGAAACAGGATAATGGGCTTGATGGACCTTGGTCTGACCCAGTATGGCATATCTTATGTTCTTATGAGGGGGAAGGGAAGGGGTGGGGGGAGGGGGAAGGGAGAGGAGGGAGGAGGGAATAGGAGGGTAAGGGGAGGGGGAAGGAGGAAGGGGAGGGGAGGAGAGAGTGGGGGAGAGGGGAGAGGGGGGGAAGGGGAAAAAAAGAACTGATCACAAAAAGACGGAAAGATCAATTTCTTGGTTGAGCCCCGAGGGATGTAGTGTGCGAAGTTGATATATGAACCGCTGTTCCATGCGAAGGAGGAGTTTTTCTGCCCGAGGGATGTAGTGTGCGAAGTTGATATAGGAACCGCTGTTCCATGCGAAGGAGGAGTTTTTCTGTATCTCTTCCCCGCCAACGGTGCCGAACTACTTTCAAGACAAGATAACGAAGATCAGAGATTGAGTGTTGGGCTTCAAGCCAATGTTGTACTAGGGGTTTATCCATAATCTTTCTCCAAATGCAACTTTTATGTTCAATGATTCTTATTTTATTTATTTATTTATTTATTACAATTTCTTATATACCGCACTATTCGATATCAGCACGGTTTACATTATAACAAAATGACCAGAACAACAAGCTGTTTGGTTATACATAGAACAGGAGTACAAACTTGGATAACAGGGGTGAACTATATACATGAAATAATTACAAAGAACAAGATTGAAGGCAACGATAACATGAGGAAAATATGTGCATAATCTGCACATATTCTTGTCTTGATGCTTCTTTTGGTCTTACCAATGTAACACAGGCTGCAAGGGTAGATGATGAGGTGGATGACATTTGTTGTCTCACAATTAGAGAAGTCATTGAGATGTATGTCATTGAAGTGTATTTTATGTGAAGAAATGGGATGCATTCTTCGTTACTATTACGTTATCACACATGCTGCATTTTCCACATTTAAAATATCCAAATGCTTTAGGTGTAAAATGAGGTTTGCTTAGGGCAGACGGTACCAAGATGTCTCTTAGGTTGGAATTTCTCTTATATGCTATCAAAAGCTTTGTGTCTTTTAAGAATGGAAGTGGCTGACAGGAACACTGTGCGGCAGCGTCAATTTCCTCATGGGCAAAAGGGGCTAAGAAACCCTCTCTTGCCCCTGCAGCCTCATTCCCCTTACCTTCTCAATTGGTTGGACTGCTTGATCAATTTCTGGCGCCGCGGCAGCAGTCGGGAGAGCCGGCGGTTCAGAGCCCTTGGGACCTTTCGGCGGAGTTGGGTAGCTCAGCTGGAGGCTCTGGGCCAGACATCTCACCACCGGAGCAGTTGCATTCTCCTAAGGAACCTCTACTGGTGTCAAGCTCGGCGCAGCTGGTGGAAGCGTGCCCCCCCCCTCCCGGTTCCAGCACGGGCCCCCCCCCCCCCCCCCGGTTCAGAGGGGGGTGTGGAGAGCGGAGGGTCGGCTACGCTGGGAAGTGGTGGTGACGCTGCTTCGTCTCCCCCCAGTGTTACAGAGGCTCCCAGAACAACTAGGAGGCTTTCTGGCAGGTTAGCTGACGCCTTATCTGCTCCTGGCGCTTCGGTTATGGAGCGGCGACACATGGAGGCTGGCACACATGAAGTACAGAATAAGCTAACTTTTTCCTTTGAAAGACCCGCTGAGTTTACTTTGGAGTCCATATGGTCAGCGATTGTGAAACTTGGGGAACTTCTTGCTCCTCAGGTCACTGCTTTGTCCACTCAGCTTCAGTCCCATACGGTCCTCCTTCAGCAACACACGTTGGAAATTTCTGCAGCACAAACTTCTGTGACTGAACTCCAGCAGAAAGTTTCTCGGATTGACAATGCTAGTTTTTCATATCAAAGGGATGTATTGGCTATTCAGACAAGGATTGAAATGTTGGAAAATTTATCAAGATATTCAAACCTCCGTTTTGTGAATTTTCCTAAGTCTCAGTGTATTAGTTCAAAGGAGATGTTTAAAAAGTATATGGTTGAAGTGTTAGGGGTCCCAAATGAATCCCACCCCCCTATGGTGAAACTACTATCTTCCAATAAGGAAAAAGGTGGTGGGTGGTGGGTGGTGGGTGGTGGGACTATTCCTGGAGTGGACCAGGCTGATTCTTTAGATGTTTCTGCTATTTTAGAAGGCTCTTTAACCGAATCAGTTGTTCCCTCTACTTTAATTGTAACTTTTGCTCTATCTTCGGATAGGGATTGGTTTCTCTGAATGTTTTTTCGGAAATGGAATGTAACATTTCAAGGGTTAACTATCCGTGTCTTCCCAGATTTATCTAAGGAGACTCAGAAAAGTAGAAAAGAGGTTTTGCTTCTTCGTCCAGGTGTCTTGTTGTTGGGGGGGGTCAGTTTTTCTTGAAGTTTCCTTCTAAGGGGTATGTTTACTAAACCGTCTTAATGTGTGCCCAGCGATAGTGTGCAGGCTGCCATAAAAGGAGTGGGAGTGTTGGTCTTAAAGTAGCAAAACGGGATTATCGCACGATAACATGCGCTGCGCACATTATCGGGCGAGACGCCACTGAGCACGTTAACGCGCGGTAATCTTAAGTAGGCACGCAGACATACAAACACAGAAACAGAGGTGTAGCACAATGGTAAATACACAGACTGATGGTACAGGGGTCATGAGTTTGATCCCCCAGTGTGCCTAATCCGTAAGGCTGGCTGTGGCAGTAGCTTTTACGTGTAAGTATTGATTTTTGAGGCATTTTATTTGTAGTTTAATTAGTGCTGCCAGCAAACACACCCTCACGTGCCGTAACCTAAGGTGCCACATAAGGCACCCTATAAGGCACTCCATAGGGCACATTATAAAGTGCACTGTCCGCCAAGGCACCCTATAACGTCCCCTATAGGGCACCCTATAAGGCGCTTTAGAGGACACCTGATAAGGCACCTTATAAGGTGCTTTATAAGGTGCCCTATAAGGCACTCCATAGGGCACATCATAAAGTGCACTGTCTGCCAAGGCACCCTATAACGTCCCCTATAGGGCACCCTATAAGGCGCTTTAGAGGACACCTGATAAGGCACCTTATAAGGTGCTTTATAAGGTGCCCTATAAGGCACTCCATAGGGCACATCATAAAGTGCACTGTCCGCCAAGGCACCCTATAATGTCCCCTATAGGGCACCCTATAAGGCGCTTTAGAGGACACCTGATAAGGCACCTTATAAGGTGCTTTATAAGGCGCCCTATAAGGCACTCCATAGGGCACATCATAAAGTGCACTGTCCGCCAAGGCACCCTATAATGTCCCCTATAGGGCACCCTATAAGGCGCTTTAGAGGACACCTGATAAGGCACCTTATAAGGTGCTTTATAAGGCGCCCTATAAGGCACTCCATAGGGCACATCATAAAGTGTACTGTCCGCCAAGGCACCCTATAATGTCCCCTATAGGGCATCCTATAAGGTGCTTTAGAGGACACCTGATAAGGCACCTTATAAGGCGCCCTATAAAGTGCCTTATAAGGAGCTTTATAGGGCACCCTATAAGGCGCTATATAGGGCGACCTATAAGACGCTTTATAGAGCACCTTATAAGGTGCCTTATGGGGCGCCTTATGGTTACAGTACACTAAGGGTGTGTTTGCTGGCAGCACTAATGTACATTAAAAATAGACAATGCCTTGGACAGCCTTATCAAATAAACCCATCATGGGTTTGAACCCATGATCTCTGGCCCCACAGGCAATGAAGTAACCAGTGGGCTACAGCTGCCAACAAACCCCTGGTTGGCTGCAGAAGGACTGCACGTCACCACACAAACTGTCTGCTGTGGTTACCAGGATAGGGTTAACCCACCCGTACCCATGATGCACTGCACATGCAAATCAGCAGTCTACAGATGGGCACAAGATGGGGTATGCACCCCCACAGCACCTCGGCCTGGTAGGGGGAACCGACCGTGTATGGTACTGGCACAGAGTAGCTACAGACCATCACATTGTGCGGGTACTGTGCTCACCCTGAGGGTGAGATGGGGCGCCCAGCACCAGGTCCACAGCACCTTTCATGGCTGAAATACGCCATGCTGCAGGTCCCCATCAGTGCTACTGTGTGTGATAGGTAGTTCCTGCAGACACACCCAGGATACATCTGTGTCCTGTATTTCTCAGTCATGTCTAGCCCTTATGGGCTATGATGCACCCAGAATAGTGCATATCCTGTGTTGGTGTCATGGTTACATGATGTAGGGGGAGGGGAGGAGGGGGAGGGGGAGGAGGGGGAGGAGGGGAGGGGGAGGAGGGGGGGGAGGGGGAGGGGGAGGGGGAGGGGGGGGGGGAGGGGGGAGGGGGGGAGGGGGAGGAGGGGGGGGAGGGGGAGGGGGGGGGGGGAGGAGGGGGGGGAGGGGGAGGGGGGGGAGGGGGAGGGGGGGGGGGAGGGGGAGGGGAGGGGGGAGGGGGGAGGGGGAGGGGGGGGGGAGGGGGAGGGGGGGGGAGGGGGAGGGGGAGGGGGGGGGGGAGGGGGAGGGGGGGGGAGGGGGAGGGGGGGGGGAGGGGGGGGAGGGGGAGGGGGAGGGGGGGAGGGGGAGGAGGGGAGGGGAGGAGGGGGGAGGGGGAGGGGGGGGGAGGGGGAGGGGGAGGGGGGAGGGGGGAGGGGGAGAGGGGAGAGGGGGGGAGGGGGAGGGGGAGGGGAGAGGGAGGGAGGGGGGGAGGGGAGAGGGGGGAGGGGGAGGGGGGAGGGGGAGGGGGAGGGGGAGGGGGAGGGGAGGGGGAGGAGGGGGAGGGGAGGGGGAGGGGGAGGAGGATGGGGGGGAGGGGAGGGGGAGGGGGGGAGGGGGAGGGGAGGGGGGGGGGGGGGGAGGAGGGGGGAGGAGGAGGGGGAGGGGAGGAGGAGGGGGAGAGGGGGGGAGGAGGAGGGGGGGGAGGGGGGGAGGGGGATGGGGGGGAGGAGAAGGAGGGGGGGGGGAGGAGAAGGGGGGGGGAGGAGGGGGGAGGAGGAGGGGGAGGGGGGGAGGAGGGGGAGAGGGGGGGAGGAGGAGGAGGGGGGAGGAGGGGAGGGGGAGGGGGCGGCGGCGGCTGTTTGGACCCATAGGCAGATTATGTACCACCACACAACCCACACTCAGGGTGGGAAACAGGATCACCCACTAACAGATCCACATTCTACCTCCCTGCAATGGTGGCAGTAGAGGGGACCATCAACCCCAGTCCTGCTCGGGAACAGACACCCTACAGGGCAGTCAATGCCAATCTGTACACATCCATAAAGCAATAGCAGACAGAAGGCCTGGGGAAATGCACAGCTGCCCCCACCACTACCTGACATTCTCCAGCAGCAAGCCTCCAGCCACTGCACCCTGCAAGGTGTTCCAGAAAGACACATACTAGCTGCAGACAGTCTAGTCCATAGTGCATGTTCCAGGAGGAGATGCATGTACCCAGAACTGGGATGTCAGCATACACACCAAGCAGATAAGTCAGTGATTGGGCCCCAAAAAGAAACCCATAAATATCACATGAGAGAAATGCTATATAGCACTATGGGGGAACCTAGCCATGCCGTGGTCACTGCTCAGTCAGGGTGAGAGTGACCTCCCAGCAGGACATGCTGTGGCCACCCTGTCTATGCAGGTAGTGGCCGGCCACTACAATGTCCGAGCCATTGCCCTATGCTATGTACAGATGAATCCAGGCCAGGCCACCCTATCCTGGCTATTCCCACAGTACCTTGCTCCTCATTATGCACATTGGCAGGCCAATACTGGCAACAGTGCTAGCAGTGTGGGCTATGGAGGGTGTTGTCAGCCACCACACACTGGATAGACAGACACACACTCCCCACACCTATGGCAGCATTCTGCAACTATAGAGGTCTTTGGCAGACCTGGCCACCGCACCACTCCTGGGCACAGTGCAGGCATGGCTATGGTACGCAATACTGTTGGGGTCACCCCCCAGGGTGGTAAACACTGTCAGACACAAGACCTGTAGCACACTCCACAGACATCAGAAAGGTTGCTATGATGCAGCTCACTCAGAAAATTGTACATAACTTCGGAAGTGCTATCTGCCAGTAATCATAGCAACCTTTTGATAGCTGTGTACCGTATTCCCAGGTTTAGGGTGGCATTGCTAAGGTATGCAAGTGCTAGTATTGGGAGATGCACGCAGGGCCCAACATCCTGCCTCTCCAGGAGGCATTGAATAATGGAGCCTGTGGGTGCGGGTGTGTCTGCCCCTGTTGGCCGCTGCTTTAGGGCAGAGGTTCCCGACTCCAGTCCTGGTGGGCCAGACACTGTTCGGGTTTTCATGCTGTCCCTCATGAATATGCATGAGATACATCTGCATACCATGGGGGCGGCGCATAGAAATGCAGCACAGGCATCTTTATTAGAGACAGTATGGAACCTGAATTTTGTTTGGCCCTCCAGGATTGCATTTGGGAGACTCTGCTCTAGGTAATGCGCATGTTTATGGTGTCTGTGCTCTGTAGGGTAAAATGTAGGTGTTTTGGGCATGTTTACGTCATCTGCAATAAAGGTTCTGTCTATATTAGCACGTTTTAGTAGTGGGTAAAATATGAGGACTGGTTGGCAGGAACCACAGCTGGGACTTGAACCTGTGAACTTCTGCTTCTGAACACACTGGCTGTGTGCACCGCAGAGACAGTGCATTCCCTGGAGATACCATGACTGTTCGTCAGACAGGGCCTGTCTGTTGCAGTGCACGACACCCACCTAAACAGGGCTAGGCCACGGTCTGCTCTGGGCAGCTGCCACTGCCCCCTCCACCACCAGTATCCCTCTGCCACCATGCTGACATGCCCTTCTGCTGGTGGTGCTGGTGGAACGCAGTCTCAGGCCATCCAGAGTGCGGGTAGGAGGCTGCCTATGGTGCGGGTTCTGGGGTAGGGGTGCCTGCATAGCTGTCCACGCTTCCCCCCAGCACCGCATGCCAATGTTCCGTGCCCTTCGGGGTACCTGCTGGGTACTATCCCCTGTGACACTGTGGGGAGCACACTCGTGCCCTCAGCAGTTGCTGTCTGGCTGCTCTACTGTTTCCCAGCTGCACCAGAGCATGTGCCGCCTGCAGCCCTCTGTGTCCCCTTTTCCAGCATCTGTCCAGTTGCCCATTCTGACATGCCCGCCCTGCTGTTGTGGAACATGTGCATGCCATAGGAAACTTGGCCAATGGAGTCGGAAACCCTGCTCAAATGATTAATGGGCTTCATTATAAAGCATATGAGGACAGACTTAAGGATCTTAATATGTACACCTTAGAGGAAAGGCGGGATAGAGGTGATATGATTGAGATGTTTAAATACCTCCGTGGCATAAATGTTCAGGGAGAGAGCCTCTTTCAATTGAAAGCAAGTTCTGCTACGAGGGCACATGGGATGAGGGTGAAGGGAGATAGATTCAGGAGTGATATGCGGAAATATTTCTTTACGGAAAGAGTAGTGGATCCGTGGAATAGTCTCCCAGTGGAGGTGGTAGAGATGAGGACAGTAACTGAATTCAAGAAAGCATGGGACCAACACAGAGGATCTCTAAAGGCAAAAAGTGGACTGTTGTAGTTGTTATGGAAGGACAGACTAGATAGGCCATGTGGTCTTTTTCTGTCGTCATATTTCTATGTTTCTATGTTTCTAATATGTCAAGGTAGGCTATTTGATCTGGACTGCTTGTGAATTTAAATTGTGAGGATCCAGAGAATTGAGCCAACATATGAATTCGAGTAAATGATCGTGTGTGCCTTCCCAAATGAGGAATAAGTCATCAATATAACGTTTCCACATATGTATTTGTGCTTGGTACGGGTGTAAAGTCAAAAAAGCTTTCTCAAAATTGGAGACGTAGAGATTGACGACATCAGGTGCCATTGAGGAACCCATTGCAACACCTCTAATTTGCTGGTAAAAAAGATCTTGAAAACAGAAGTAGTTGTTACACAGAGCCAGAGAGGTTAATTGCATAAGGAAACAAGTGGTAGTACGTACAGGTCTAGGCCGTTTGATAAGGTTGCATTCTAAAATAGTGAGTGCGGCATCTTGAGGAATGCTGGTGTATAACGACTTTATATCCAAAGTAACTAGGAGAATTTCTGTGTGCGTCCCTTGATACACGTACAAAAGTTGTATCATGTGTGAAGAGTCCCTAACATAGGAAGGTGTTAATTGAACAAACGGGCAAAGAAAAACATCTAAAAATTTAGATACAGGTTCGAACAAAGATCCAACGGCTGATATAATAGGTCTGCCTGGTGGATTTTCTAACGATTTGTGTATCTTAGGCAAGACATAAATGGTTGGCATTACAGGGCAGGGTACAGTGAGAAATTCACTTTCCTTTCGTGTGAGATATCCAGCTTGCTGTCCTACATAAATGAGTGTATCAACTTTACTTTCTAAAACAGAAGTTGGATTGTCATATAATCTCACATAATATGAAGTATCTTTTACTTGACGTAAGATTTCTTGTACATAAGTATCTCTATCCTGTATCACTAATGCCCCGCCTTTATCGACTGGTTTTATAATGATCTTAAAATTGTTTTTAAACTGGGTGAGTACAGTCTTTTCTTCCCTACTAAGGTTGAAATAGGTATGCGGCTTTTTATTATCATATAGTTTCTGTATCTCATGAAAGACTACTCTTTGGAAGGCTTCAATCATAGGATTGTCTGTCTTAGGAGGAATCCATGTGGAAGGTTTGTGGATTACAGATGGGTCTTCTTGGCCATCACTATAATTGTCAAAGAAATCTTTAATTTGGAGTTTTCAAAAAAATTTGAAAAGTTCTACCTGGGTGTTAAATAGGTCATGTTTTTTAGTGGGAACGAAAGATAATCCTTTTTTGAGAATGGAAATCTCTAAAGGTGTGAGAGTATAGCTGGAGAGGTTAAAAATGCCCTCTATCGCTCCCATTGATGCCAGTGGCCCTGACCTCTTCTTCTGCCTCTGCCCCGTGAGTGGAATTCCAACTGATTGCGTGACGGATGTGGAGGATTCCTCGAGGATTGAGGATGTTCCTGTAATGGATAGTCTTTCTTGTATTTGGGCCCTCCTCCTCTCCACAGGTTGTCCATGGAAAAATCCTATTTTTGTTGTTGATTGGGAGGAGGAAGAGAAGAAATTAGGGGGGCAGAGGAATCGGGGGCATCTAGATGGTTGCTACGACTTCTTTTTCTAATATGTTCAAGACTTCCCGTGATCGAAGGATAACGGGATCTATTATTATATCTATCTGGCTTGGAAACAAATTTGCATTTTCTAGGGACACTTCTAGATGAAGTTGTATCGTTAATCCAATAACAGGCATTACCTGTTTTGTAGTCCTCCTCATCTCTTTTGAATTTTTTAAACTTTCTATCTTTAACTACTTTTTTATACTCCAAAACATTTTTATCATATTCGCTCTTTGATTTCTCAAAGCATCTATCTATTTCCTTCAGCATTGATCATTTTGACTCTCTATCTACCTGCAAGGTATCGGCCTTGCGACATGAAGTATTGATCAAAAGGATCCTAAGATCCAAGGAACATTTGTTCAAAATATTTGTCCAATTGGCCATAAAATCAGAGTCATCTCGATACATCCCAGGGGCCTTATTGATCCGTAGGCCTCTGGGAATAATTTTATGGTGGCAGTTCTCTAGTAAAGATGAGGTATGCATCTCTTCTCTTACTAGTTTCTGAGTAGATCACACCCAGCTGACCCATGTCCAGAATTTTCGATCAAGAAAGCACGATCAAACCTCAGCCCAGTCATCGCCAGAATTGTTAACCTCTCACTGTCTGAAGGCTTCCTACCACTTCCCCTCAAAACCACCTCCATCAGACCACTGATAAAGAATAACAAGCTTGACCCATCAGAGATCATTTCCTACAGACCCATCTCCAGCCTCCCTTCCCTAGCCAAAATACTTGAAAAGATCATCCACCAACAAACCCAGGACCGCATTGACTCCTACGCACCTCTGGACCCACAGCAGCATGGGTTCCGGCAGCATCATGGCATGGAAACCCTACTGATAACTCTCCTAGACAGACTCCACACAGGCTTAGACAAGAAGAAACAAGGATTCATCCTAATATTCATGGACATCGCCTCTACGTTCGATTCAGTCAACCACAATCTCCTACTTACCCACCTACATCAAAAAGGTATAAGGTCTGATCGCCAGCAACAAGTCCGCATAGAAACGCAATCATCTAGACCATTCCAGCAGGCACAAGGAGTCCCACAGGGCTCATCCCTCTCTGCCCTGCTCTTCAACATATATATATAGTAGAACCGATCTATGCCATCATACAATCATTCAAAACTTACTACCACATTTATGCCGATGACGTCTTGCTTTATGCTCCTTTCTCCACAGACAACCCTGACTACTCTTCCATCGCAGAGTGCTTCAGTGCAGTCTCAGATTGGCTCGCTTCCCACAATCTGATAGTTAACAGCAGAAAGTCAGAGGCCTTATTTATAACCAAAGACCATACTTTCACCCACCAACTTCCCTCAGATTGAAAGACATCGATCTTGTGGCTAAGCAAGAAGTACATTATCTGGGAATCACATTGGACTAATATCTGAATTGGGAAGCCCACATACAAAATGTCACAAGACAGTTTACCATAAACTGAGAACCCTCCGGCATCTACGCCCTCTCCTCAAACCCTCCGATTTTCGCACAATTTGCCAAGCCCTCATCTTTCCTCACTTGGACTACTCCAACATAATTCTCCATGGCCTCCCAAAGCACACTCTCCATTACAACTGGCCATGAACATAGCTGCCCGAACACTCCTGTCTGCGTCCACATATGAACACATCATGCCCCTCTTGATAGAGCTCCACTGGCTCCCTATAACAAGCCACCTGATATACAAAGCCCTCCTACTTACCTTCAAGGCTCTTAATGGCATGTCTGCGATCTCCCTCGCTGAACTCATACAACGGACCCCAGAGACCAGAACTTGTCATCCCTTCAGCAATAAGGATTTGTACCCAATCTATCAGGAATCGTGCCTTCTCCTTATTTGCACTAACCCGTTGGAATGCCCTATCCCCAACGATCCGAGCCATCCCAGATCTAACATCCTTTAGGAAGGCATTACAGACATAACTGTTCCAATTAGCTTACAACCAACCACCCTAAAAAAGGCCTATATCTTAACTGCCCAACTTGCCTCCAGTCCCAGTTCATCTTCCCATATTAACACTTATTAAGATCAGATAGCTACATATTACTTGTATTTTTACTGTTCCATTGTTTTTAGTTAAATTTAAACTGTTCTATACAAATCTGTTACATGTAAACTGTTCCACTGTTTTTGTTCCTGTTATTTCCAGTTCAATGTAAACTGTTTTATTGTTCATGTTATATGTAAACCGCACTGATTTCAAAGAGCGCAGTATCTAAAAGCAAATAAATAAATAAAATGTTAACAGAACACCTGGCCTCAGTCACACACTCACAACATCGACCCTCACCAAGTACAGAATAAGTAACCATAATCTAAAGCAAAAATAAAAATATGTAGACAAAATTTAAACGGAAACCCCAAGAAGCCAGAGTCCACATGCAGTGCAACATCAGATAAATAAGAGATGCAGTTCCCCAATACTGTGTAAAATATAAAGATAGCATAAAGTCCAATCACTAAAATTTTCTACCTTTGTTGTCTGACCATTTTATTCTCTGATCATGCTGGTCCCAATCTGAGGCTTCTGCTTTTCTGTCTTCTCTTAGCTCGCTTTCTGTGGTGTATGGTCCATCTGCCATTTCTTATCTCTCTTTTGTTTTCTTCACTTCCTTCCATCAGCCCATTTCCATTTCCAGTAACCCTCCTCAGTATCAGCCCCCTTCCCAGTCCTCCCCTCCCAGTACCTTCCAATGTCAACCACCTTGCATTCCCACGACTGCCACTGGTGTCCATTCCCTTCCAGTCTCCCTCCTTCCCCACTGTCCAGCCCTTCTAGTCCAAATACCATCCCAGGTATCAGCTCACATCCACTCTCAGTGCCTCCCCCCAATCAGCTCCCTTCCAGTCACCCTACCCTCTGTCCATCCCCATTCCAGTGCCATTCACATGTCAGCTCCCTTCCAGCCTCCTCCACATTACCCAACCACCTACCACTCCCATCCCCAAGTGTCAGCTCCCTTCCAGTCCCCCTTCAGTACATCCCAGGTGTCAGCTCCATTCCAGCCCCTTCCTTCCCCCACCATATCAGCTCCTTTCCAGCCCCCTCCTTCCCCTGGCAGACCCTCTCAATATCCGCTCCCTTCCAGTCCTATTCTCCCATACCCCCCGCATCAGCCAGCCCATTTGTAGCCCTAGCCCCTAGTTTTCTTCCAGGGCCAGCATCACTCTCCTTCCCTCCCCCATTAGCCCATTTCCAGTCCTATCCCCCTTATCAGTCCACTCCAGTCCTAGCCGCCCAATCAGCCCATTTCCTGTCCTAGCTCCACTAATCAGCCCATTTCCAGGCCTAACCCCACCAATCAGTCCATTTCCAGGCCTAACCCCTTCAATCAGCCCATTACCAGTTCTAGCCCCCCTTCCAGATCAGCCTATTTCTATTCTTAAATCCCCATCAGCCCATTTCCAGTTCTACTGTAACTCCCCCATCAGCCCATTACCAGTCCAAGCCCCCTCCCGATCTGCCTTTTTCTATTCTTAACCCCCCATCAGCCCATTTCCAGTCCTAGCCCTCCTCCCGATCAGCCTATTTCCATTCTTAAACCCCCATCAGCCCATTTCCAGTTCTAACCCACCCGATAGCCCATTTCCAGTCCTAGCCCTCCCCCCCCCCCCCGATCAGCCTATTTCCATTCTTAACCCCCATCAGCCCATTTCCAGTTCTAACCTCCATCAGCCCATTTCCAGTCCTAGCCCTTCCCCCATCAGCCTATTACTTAATCTTGTGATACCCCCCCCCCCCCCAAGTCCAGCCCAGCCCAGCCCAGCCCAGCCTAGCCTGACCTGAAAAAGAATAGTTGCAGAAGCTGCTGCTACTGCAACAGTGGCAGCGGCAGCAGCAGCATGAAGTGCCCCGCAACCACCGACTCCCAGGAAGAGCCCTGACAGCTGCCACTCATTTCCCCCCTGTGCCGGCTCAGCTTTGCAGAGCTGCGTGAAGGGAGAGTGTCCAGCTGATTGCACCCCACCACTGCCTGCCACCCCAGCTGTGCTGTCCCTCTTCCTCCCCAGGACCAGGTGTGCGGAAATAAGCCACCATACGGCTGCCATGGCCATGCTGTGTGTAGAGCCCCTGCCACTGTACCACCAACCTGATTGCCATAGACAGCCTAGCATTGCCACAGCAGCTACACAATGGACATGGCTGGCAGTGCATCAACACATACTGCACACATGTGACACTGAGGCCAGACATGGGTGTGAATGTGAGGGGCTGTGGCTGCGTAAGACCCCTGAGTGAAGATCAAATTTACTCTCACTTGAAGATCTGGGTAAATGAACGCACATTGTTGGTCAGTTCAGGTACAGAACATGCTGCACTGTAAATTGTTATCAAAGGTAAATGTTTGGTGATTCTCCTGTCACCCAGTGTCAATAATCCAGAATCATTTTTGCATCACATTAAACAATATAACACAATCAGAACATGTTCCCGTGTATTTATCTCCGAGGTTCAGGGCATCTCTGCCTCTGTACAGATCCCTCTGAGCTCTTTAGCAGGAAGCAGCCACAGGGAAAGCTGAGAAGTCCTCTTAATTTGTATACAATCAAATGTAATAAAATCGAAGGTTAGTACTCATTTATTTACATTGACTTTTTGGAAAATAGATCTAAAAAGAAGAGGAGGCAGATCCTTAAAGCAGAATCCTTAGTCCCAACTGCTGCACAACGACTTGAAGCTTGGAAGCAAATATGGATGATAACAAGAGAGAATTCTTTCCAGACGCTGACAGAATCTTTGATTTAGCTAGAAAGAAATCCCCAGAGGAGCTGGTGTTCACCTACAAAGGCATGCTGTTCCCCACCACGGTGTGTGCTCCTGAGGTTTTCCAGGCACTGGAAGAGTTTGAAGCCAATAAAGATGATGTGATGTTGGTGACGTACCCAAAATGCGGTGAGTGTGTAACGTATCCTGACAAAATATATTGAACTTCACTGTGGTGGTATAAAAAGTGATCACATATAAAATTAGGAAAAATAGGAAATTTTAAATAATTAGATTAAATTCATTTATTCAGTATAGTGGGCTTTTGCACCTATATAACAGCCATTGTCATGAAGCATAAAAAGACATTTAGAGGATAATTGTATAAGACATTTCAATGGATAAAACATCATTTTACGGACAGAAATGGACTTTCCTAAGATTGCCAGGGGTGCATAGAGATAAAAGCATATCCATACACCCTGTATATGCACAGTACTCCTCAGGGGTGGTGGAATGGCTTTTTCTTTTTGGGGGGGGGGGGGGGGTGGCGCGTCAAGCACTGCCACAAGTTCCATCCTAACTCCACCCCAAACTCCGACCTTAACTCCACCCAAGTCCCACAGGCAGAGACAGGCAGAGACCCCACAGGCACAGACCCTTCCTGTTTGCAGACAGGAAGGGTCTTTGCAATAATCGCAGCTGGCAGGCAATAGGCTGCCCATGGGGATCCCAACCCTGCAGGCAGAAGAAGAGAAGCAGCGATTGTAGCAAAGACCCTTCGTGTCTGCCTGCAGGGATACAGTCTCCTGTAGGCAGACAGGAAGGGGCTTTTCAACTTCCGCCCTTGGAGAATGGGATCCTCACAGACAGCCTGCTACTTGCCATGCTGCAATTTTTGGTGGGGCCCACTCCTTTCTGATTCCTATGGTATTTCTGAGGAAGGGTTCAGGCAGAGTTTGGACTTTTCCATGTAGTATATAAAATGCATGCATATATGCACATAAAATGGAAAATGTATTTGTGCCAAAACAGGTGTAAATGTATGTGTATGTACTTTTCATGGAGTAAATTTCAAAAGGAAAACATGCACATTAGGTATGTGTATTAGTTTTTGCACAAATGGAAAAAATCAATGAAAACTGAGATTTTCAATTAATATTTAATAACCAAGTACATATGCTCAGGAAATGTGCACAAATTGCCATTCGTTAACTCTTTTTTCATTGTGCACCAGACACACTAGGGCCAATCTGGGAGGGGCAGGAGGTCAAGGAGGGGTCACTAGCAGCCAGCACGAAGCACTTGAGCCAATCATGCTGAAAATCCTTGATGGGAAGCCAAAGAGACCTATCTCTCCCTAAGTTCTGCAGTTCTGAAAATCCCATAGGCCAGGCATGTCCAACTTCGAACAGGTCGTGATCTACTTTTTCTGGCCAAAAGTGCGGGTGATCTACCACCATGAAAATTAAGTTTCAAATTAGTTTCAAATTAAATTTTAACCCAATAAAATTTGAGGTTTCCCCCCCCCCCCCCCATTTTAATGAACCTTCTGCCATTTACTTGACCCGGTGAAAAGCGGTATATAAATGCAGTTAAATAAATAAATAAATAAAATAAATTTACTTGGATTTGATCAGCTGTTAAGCAAATTAAGCAAAAACAAAACAGAGAGACGAAGATCCAGTAAGAACTGTGAGGGGAAATGGAAAGTACATTTTTTTCTTAAAGTTTTATTGAGTAATAACTTTTTTTAACTGTCTTAATAACTTTCTTTAACTTTTATTGAATAATTTGTGTTTAATTTAGGTCGAGTATTGATTGATCCAGGCTGATCTTGCACAATCTTTAATATTTCGCTCTTGCTCATTAGTGAGACGTTTGAGCCTGCATGTCATCCACCTGCTTTTTGAAGTTGGGTGAATATTGCTGTAGCAGCAGATAAGCATGCAATAAATAAAACCAGGAGTCGTTTCAAGGATCCAAGCCAGTTTAATGTGCACATGGCTCAAGCAATAAGCAATTTCAAAATGGCTGAGCAATGGCTTCTAGTAAAACAACAACAACTTTCATAGCTTTCTTGTCCATTCTAAGCACAGGCAAACTTTTCATTGGTCCCAGTACCCCTCTCACCCATCTATTGGTCCCGGTACTGATATGGCTACCCAATCGGGACTCTGGTCTGGGCTCAGCACCTGGTTGCCCCCCTTCTAGTCCCAATTACAATGGTCAGTGTCTCTAACTTGTTACATCTCTCCTCCAAGGTCGCTTAGCTTGTTAAAACATATGGGAAGCAGGGCACTGTAACCTTGCTTTTTGCAGAGTTAATTAATTCCATAGAAGCATAGCACACCTTATCAGTACCAATTAAACTTGTTTTTCTATATTTTCTAAGTTTCGTTTCTGCTTAGCTATGTTCAGTTAAACTGAGTTAAGTTTCAATTCTATGGTGTCATCATTCAGGGGGGTTTTCATTCCTCTGGGCCTAACTACAGGCTTCAGTTACAGGTCAAGCTGCTCAGGCCTGTCTGCTTAGTTCAATTAGCATGGATCATAGGCCGTCGCCTACCACATTCCCCCCTTTGATTATTCTCACCCGCATGTTAATAAGGTGTGAGAATCAAATCACATAATACTAGGTAAAGGTATCACTCTGTGGTATAGGGTAGTAAGTTCACATAGCTAATATCTTTGTAGCTGCCTTATGCTCTACAGTGTTATTAATAACTGAAGTTATCATTCGCAAGCAAAGTAGCAAGAAACAAGGGAGCAACAAGCAGATAGTCAAAGTCCATAGTTTGGCAAGAGTGGGAAAAAGAACTAAAGGATTAGAAGGTTCAGTTGCATCTTTGTTGTGCTGTCGTAAAGCTTCTGATTTAGACAGACCAGCTGTCCATCCTTCGTAGTAGATTGTGGTCCAGTCCAAACAAAACACAAACTGTCAACAATGGGGTGGGCCAATACCCACTCACTAGTAGTATTATGTAAATCAGTCTGATTGTATAGGATAGAATAGTTCAGTTCTTGCGTCTCCCAGGGCCACTGATCTCCCATCTTAGTTCCTCCACAAAAGAAACAGTCAGAAGTGTGGAGACTAGATGCTATTGCTCCAGCAAGTTCAAGAAACAAGTTCTGGTGGTGGTATGAGGAATTGCAACGGTGGCTTGCATAGCCTTGTAGAAAGTCAAGATCTAGAACAACTTTTGGATTGGAGAGTATAACAATGCAAGAATAGGGAGAATGATAAATCAAGGTCTGAGTGACCTTCGGTCCGGTTCATGTTATACTTATACAGGCTGCCCAGGGAGATAAGGCAAAAGTCATTTCAAAGCACTCCAAAACTGTTGCCAGAATAAAGCAATAATAATAATTCATAATGGGCATAGTCTCTGGAAAATTGGTGGAACTGTCGACTTCCACAACAGATAACAGATGTAGGGTTGATTGTAGATCCTCAAGCTTCTGCCATACGTAGACCTACCAGCTTTTTGGCAGGAGTAGGGCTGTAGATTCCAAAGTATCACTGTCTTCTGGGATGTCTCAATTTCTTAAAATATCATAGCATAGTCTCTTAGGCTATTATGGCTTCTTTAGAGCAGTTCACTCTTTAGAAGATCAAAACAGTCTTTTCAGAGTATTTAAACACAGTCTCTTAGAAGATTCAATTTCTTAACACAACACAGTCTCTTTCTGATGATTGCAGTTTTTTCTCCAGATGCGAGGCTTACCTTCAGATAAACAAACAGTCTTGAAACAGTGCAGTTTCTGAGGGACCAATAAGTCTTAGGTCCGTGGTTGTTGTCGTAGGGTGAGGTGCAATGGAGTCTCAGGATGCTGTACAGTAGTCCAGTGATCAGGTTCAAGAGCAGCTGCTGGCTTCCCTTGATTATGATGGATCCAAGGTTCAAATTCTGCGACTTTTACTGCAGTTGGAGTTGTTGACAGGATGACGACATAGGGTCCCCTCCAATGCAGGGCTAACAGTATCTTTCTCCACTCTTTGATCCACACCGAGACTCCAGGCTTGAAAGGATGCAGGGGTGCAGGCAAATTGATGAGTAATCGATTTTGTACTCAGGTATGAAGACTCCTGCAAAACAGAACTTAAAACCAATAGTTCATGTCTAATAATTTCAGATCCTATCTGTCTCATATCTCCTTTTATTTCCTATACAATAGGCAGGGGTTGTCCATACAGAATCTCAAAAAGGGGAAACTCCTAAAGACTTAGCAGGGGCTAAGTATATCCTAAGAAGGGCTATGGGAAGAACCTGGGGCCACTTCAGGTAAACCTCTTGGCAAAGTTTAGACAACTGAGATTTCAGGGTTCTATTCCTACATTCTACTTTTCCTAAATTCTGAGATCTATAGGCAGTATGTATCTATTAATATCAATATCTTGGGGCTATACTTAATGGACTTGCTTCCTAAGGTTATCCACCCTCATTCTTTGTACAGGGCCCCATATGCATGCAAGGTTGTAAGGGTATACTTGAAATCTGGGTACACATTTAGACAGGGCTCTTTTCCTATTGTTAGTGCTCTAGTGAGGACTATCAGTTCAGCTTTCTGTGGTGAAGTTTCTGGGGCCAGGGCTGAGGACTCAACTACCAAATCAGGGGTCACCACTGCATATCTAGCACAACAATGTCCATTGATGATGAAACTGCCTTCAGCCACAAAGAAAGTCTGTTCAGGGTTCTCCAGAGGGACATCAGTCAAATCCAGGTGGCTTGAGAATACAGTGTCCATAATTTCTAAACAGTCATGATCAGGGGATCAAGACCAACTGATAACAACATAGCAGGATTGAAAGCTTGACTGACCCTTCAGTTGTATCTGGGGTTTTCACACAACATACTCTAATACTTCAACATTCATAGATTTGTTAGCTAGTAATTTCCTTTGTATTTCATATTGGTTAGAACAGAGTGTGGTACTGTAACTTGAAGATTCTGTCTCAAAGGGATTTTTCTTTTAGTTTTTTGCTTACTAGGAAGGCTGTAGCTGTAACAGCTTCTCAAATAAGGTCCAAGAGATTGAGTCAACACTCCTAGAACATTTCCTTGCGACTCATGAACATAGAGACTGTAAGGTTTTCTGGACATCTGGTAGACCCAGAGCTGGTGATAACATCAGAGCGGTTTTCAAAGATCAAAAGACTGCATTCCTATTCAAGTCCCCATTCCAATGGAGACTTTTTCATTCCTTTGGTAGCTTGATACAATGTGATACAATGGTTTTGCTAGCAACGCAAAACTGGGGATCCATATACAACAGTACCCTGTGGCACCCAAGAAGGCTCTCACTTGCCTCCTGGTGGTTGGAGTAGGAATACTGCATACAGCTACTTTGCGTTCTGGTAAGGGTTCCAGGCGTCGAATTCCGCTGGACAACTGGAATCCTAGGTATTTAACTTGTTTGACATAATTATGCTTTGGCTCTTGAGACTTTGTATCCAGCCTCATTAAAAAGGTGCAAGAGTTCACTGGTGGCTTGTGGACATTCACTTTCTGAGTTGGTGGCTATAAGCAAGTTGTCCACATATTGCAGTAGAATTCTTTCTCCTGGAATTACTGGATAACTTGTCAAATCTTTTTGCTGAGTAAGGCGAGTTCTTGAATTCTTGAGGTAATCTTGTCTAGGTGAGTTGGCCCTACCTCCTTGTAGTGGGGTCTTGGGCTAAGCGTATACAGAAAAAGGCATCTTTTTAAGTCCAGAATGATGAAATGTATAGCTTCAGCAGAGATCAGTTCCAAGAGAATATAAGGATTTTGGTACCACTGGTTGTATAGTTTCAGCTGCATCATTCATTCTTCTTAGATCCTGCACTGGGCGGTAATCACCTGTCCCAGGCTTCTTGACTGGCTTGAGGGTGACAATGACAGGGGCTATGTTCTTCGCTAGGCCAGGTGGATTATCTTCTGCCCATCCTCCAGGTGGGGCTATGAGGTTGGTAAGTGTACAGCTTGTTGCTTTGGATGCAGGTGAATAAAACCGCCATTCTTCTTCTTGGGGGACAGTTAACACCATCAGGCCAGCAGATTTTGAGTTTCATTTTTTTCCCCTTCAACAAAGGATATCTGTGCTTGAAGCTTTGCAAGCAGGTCTCGGCTCCAAAATGGAATAGGGCATTCAGGCATATACAGGAACTGGTACATTATTATTATTATATATTTTTTTTTCTAGTTCACACATGCGGTTCTGCAGAAAAGGCTTTGTGGCCTTAGTCCCAGTAGCTCTGATAATGGTGGTGCATCTAGAAAAACACAGGGGCTACTGGCTTTAGTATTCTGCTCCTGTATCCCCCATAAAAGTCCATATATTGGTCCCCTATTTTTCAGACTGACTCCTGGGGACCCAGAGAAACTGGAGAGTCCGGTCTGGCCTAGTCTTCATCCATGCTGTAGCCCTCTTCGGCTGCCACTCACGCTATAGCTGCTTCACTCTCGTGCTGAAACACTGTGCTTGGTTTATTGTTTTATGACTTTGCAATCAAGTACTCCCCTCCTGGGGAGGAGTCAAGATACGGGCATTCACTTCTCTAATGTCCTTCTTTTTCTATAATGGGCGCACTCACACCCAGTTTTCACATCCGCTGCTCCTTCGATTAGGAAAACCTCCACATCATCCAACTAAAATATCTGTTCTCTTTTTCCATCTTACAATTTTTACATTCTCTGTCCTTCTTCAACATCCACACTATTTCATATCAACTCTTCCAGTAACTATCATGCCCGCAAATCCATCCAGTTTCATTTCTGTTTTGTATCTCTCTGGGACTGACTGACAAAAACACAACTTCTCCTGGGCTACTGGTCTGCATTATACTGTTCATTAGTTCAATCAAATCCTAAGGCTTCTCAGTGTATAATGCAGTTTTTTTTCAGTTCTAAACAAGTCTGGTCAGCTGACTTTCACTTCTGGTTCAGAGGGGGTGCACATCCCCCTCCTGCGGAGGTGGCTGGCAAACTAGGGAATCTACAGGGTGGATTTCCCCCCCCCCCCCTTCTCTCCTGGGTTTCTCCTAGCAACGCTCTATCCAGGAGGTTGTTGTTTGTTTGTTTTTTTTAAATGATCTACTTCTCTGCTGTGGGCACATTAGTTCACGCCTACCGGGGGGTGACATCATCGGTGGAATGGGCTCCATTCCCCCCTTAAGCACTCTAAACGGAGCTACTTACAGAGAGAGAGAGAGAGAGAGAGACAGGATATCTAGAGATTCTGGGGCAAAATATAGTGAACTAAGGAAATATAACTAGCAGAAGTCACTCCCTTTCACATAGCATTCCTGATTGGGACAGAGACATTTCATAGTCTTCAGTAAATCCCTTACTGAAATTCTTGATCATACTTGAAAAGACACTTATTATTTCTGTAAACATAGGGCAGGCAGGAAACACTTAGATTGAGCACATACATCCATTATGCTTATTGCAACTTATTCCAAACAGGAACAATTTAGATACAGTTAGAATACAAATAACTATCTGCCAGCCGTAATCAGCATGTCTCTGCAAAAGAAATTATTACTTTTTTTTTTTTAGTTCAGAAAGCAAATATTCAAAGGACATTCCGGATATTTTTCATAAAGTACAGTACACCTTTCCCCCTTTTTTAACAATAAATATGTCTTCTATGAGGTGCTTGCCACAGTATATCAGGTACTTAAATACAGGAAAACAGATGAATTTATCTCAAAAGCCAATATTGTAAAGGTCAGTGTAGCTAACTGATTTGTTCATTAGTAACCAGCACAGAGGGGAAGCATGCATTCAAATGACTTATACTCATTCATAAAAAGATAAACTTTGTTTTTTAAAACTTTTGGTTAAACAGAGCTAGTGAAACCAGAGAAAAAACTAATTATAAATT
This sequence comes from Ichthyophis bannanicus, assembly GCA_033557465.1. Lineage (NCBI taxonomy): Eukaryota > Metazoa > Chordata > Amphibia > Gymnophiona > Ichthyophiidae > Ichthyophis > Ichthyophis bannanicus. The sequence continues at coordinate 495,114,614 of CM066033.1, forward strand.
CATCACGCTTCGATTAAATGAAGAGACTTTTCAAATCGGGAGTCCCTTTTCATTCCTAGGAGAAATCTCCTGCAGTCTCCAGCTGTCTCTCCAGAACCTTTTTTTTTTTTTTTCTCTGCAGGCTATGTGGAAGCCACACCCCTCGACTCGCTGGGGCTTAACTGTGCTCAGGAAAAAAAAAGGATTTCTCATTCCCACACACAGAGAGATGCCAGAAAAAACAATTTAAATCAGTGTCAAGTCGTGATCTAATAATTACTTTGTAGGTCAGAGGAAAATATCATTTCCTATTTGAATCATAAAACACAGGGCAAAGCTAAGCCCACAAATATATTATACCTATCTGACCGGAATAACTAATCTTACCCTACACACTATAACTGAACTAAACCCGTCACCTCCTGGATAGTTCTGCAAAGTAACAGCAATATAACAGGCTCAATTAACTTAGAAATGCAGACAGAGCAGAGAATATAACTAAAAACTGTTTGCGGAGCTCTGATGATTAATACAACCTTCAAAACTAAAATTCTGACTAAATATTCTTATTGAATGGTACACAATACATGACCACAGCAGGAGGAACATTACTATCAGAACAAAGTGAATAAAAACAGGTAGAAACAGGTATAATTGTCCTGATTAGTCCAGCAGCAGATCGTTGAAAAACATGCCTGCATAGGGTTAAATAGCACCAAACATTCTCCTGCACAGACACGCCCCTTGTCAGCTTTTTCACTGTGCAGTAGGATAAACGAACTGGGTGAGACCAGCTTCTTGATTTTACAATGACTAGCCCAAATGTTTGCGTCTGTTTCCTTTTCTTAATACTATTTTCTTAATCGGTAAACTGTCACAAATTACTCAACAGAATAATCTCACATTTATAACAGAAGGGAAACTCGTGGTTTCAACAGATAACAAAAATCAAATACACAGGACGGACAATACACCAAACGCTTCATCCGTTTCGCGACCTAGACGCAGTCACCCGACTAGGAACTGCGCTAGTCCAGAGTCCACTCTCGCTTGGTCCGTGCTGCCAGACCTCTATTTCACACTTCATTCACACAATCATGCTAGCAACGTATCTCAGAATGCATTCCTTTCTATCTATTCTGACTAGTCTTTTTCCCAATTACAAAAAGGATGAGGGTTTCACCCGGCGAATTCCCATGCGGGGTTACTCGGCCCTTCCTTGAGAGGTGATCATGCTCTCTTACCAATTCCCAATATCTCGAGATTACAAATTCCAAGTTCCAATGGCAGTACTGCTCTTTCTATTTCTGTCTAGACATACCAAAAACCCAGTCCTGTCTGCTCTGACCAGGCTGAATCATGATTCTCTATAACAGCTGTACCTCGCGAATACTCATCCAAGGATTTTCAAACAAAGACTTAAGTCTTACCAAACACTGCAGTTCTAACTCATCTGTCTAGACAGGTTTTCAAAACTATACTTACGGATCCGGTCCCCGATACCTCACCAGCTTCTGAGTTGGATCCTGGACTCCCCCGGGTCGGAGGTGTTGTTCCAGCCGGAACCAGTGCCTGCCGAGGCCAGGCAGAACTCCCTCCGATACAAGAGGATCAGTGGGCCCAGGGAATTCCTCTGCGTCGGATTGGCATGGTTCCAACCGGTCCAAACCTCAAGGCGAATTACGTGGATTTATTCACTTGAACACTATCCACCACTCGCACTTCCAGGCCAACGCACCAAGAATGTAGCAGCAGATAAGCATGCAATAAATAAAACCAGGAGTCGTTTCAAGGATCCAAGCCAGTTTAATGTGCACATGGCTCAAGCAATAAGCAATTTCAAAATGGCTGAGCAATGGCTTCTAGTAAAACAACAACTTTTATAGCTTTCTTGTCCATTCTAAGCACAGGCAAACTTTTCATTGGTCCCAGTACCCCTCTCACCCATCTATTGGTCCCGGTACTGATATGGCTACCCAATCGGGACTCTGGTCTGGGCTCAGCACCTGGTTGCCCCCCTTCTAGTCCCAATTACAATGGTCAGTGTCTCTAACTTGTTACATCTCTCCTCCAAGGTCGCTTAGCTTGTTAAAACATATGGGAAGCAGGGCACTGTAACCTTGCTTTTTGCAGAGTTAATTAATTCCATAGAAGCATAGCACACCTTATCAGTACCAATTAAACTTGTTTTTCTATATTTTCTAAGTTTCGTTTCTGCTTAGCTATGTTCAGTTAAACTGAGTTAAGTTTCAATTCTATGGTGTCATCATTCAGGGGGGTTTTCATTCCTCTGGGCCTAACTACAGGCTTCAGTTACAGGTCAAGCTGCTCAGGCCTGTCTGCTTAGTTCAATTAGCATGGATCATAGGCCGTCGCCTACCACATTGCGTGAGGGCCAGTCTCAGGGAATCCTGGAGATGTTCATCTGTCATGTTGGAACGTTGTGTACTCTTGGGGGTATGTTTACTAAGCAGTCTTAACGTGCACCCAGCGTTGGTGTGCAGGATGCCATAAAAGGAGTGGGCGTTCCGGTCTAAACGTAGCAAGCGGGCGTTATCGCGCGATAATGTGCGCTGCGCGCATTATCGCCCGGAAAAAGGAGCAGCGCATGTCACCACGCGCTAATCTTAAGTAGGCGCGCTGACCCTCAAACATAGAAACATAGAAATATGACGACAGAAAAAGACCACATGGCCTATCTAGTCTGTCCTTCCATAACAACAGAGGTGTAGTACAATGGTTAATACACTGACTGATGGTACAGGGGTTATGAGTACGATTCCTGAGTGGGCCTGATGAATAAAGCTGTCTGAGGCATTACCCCTCATATTTACCCAGTGCTGTCTGAGGCATTTCCCTTTTTAATGTAAATCTGTGCTGCCAGCAAACACACCCTCAAAGTTCCATAACATACGGTGCTGCATAAGGCGCCTCATAAGGCACTCCAGAGGACACATGTTAAAGTGCACGGTCTGCCAAGGCACCCTATAGGGCGTGTTATAGGGTGCCCTATGAGGCACTGCAAGGTCACAGCACTGTTTTTGATGGCAGCACTGCGTATGTTAACGTGTGGTAATCCTAGATAGGTGTGCTGACATGCAAACAGCAACAGCAGCGTAGCACAATGGTCAATACACTGACTGATGGTACAGGGGTCATGAGTTCGAGTCCCCAGTATGCCTAATGAATAAGGTTGGCAGAGGTAATTCCTTTTCCTGTCTGCAACTGTACAACAATCTGTGCTGCCATCTAAAAAAACTGCACCCTAGTGCCATAAAGTAATGCACCTTTTGAGGGTGCACCAGAAGGCACATCCTAAACAACCACGTCAGTGAAGGCGGGGTATAATGTGCTCCAGAGGTCATGTTGAAAGGTTGCCAACTCCCAAGGCACCATAGTAAGCACCCCAGAAGCTGCCTGAATCGAAGGTGTGGCGTAAGATGCCCCAAGGATGTATAGGTGAACCCAAAAACGTTGGCCAACAGCAGTAGGGTCCCCTAATTTGAAGGGCGAGAGATGTATGTGCCAAACACACATGTAACCCAAACACTGCACAGGGCAGCAAGGAAAGACAATGCATAAGTAATGAAAGGACGTAAATCAGAGGTGATGGACCAGACAAATCAGCCTCCAGCCCATGTGGCAGCTGGAAGAATGGACAAACATATCGGGGGCAGCTGTAGCTATGCACAGAGCGATGGTAATGTACCATGCAATAATGACAGTGTGTGGCAGAGGATGGGAAGTTGTGTGCAGCAGAGGAGGCAGAAGTGGCAGGATAGGTGGAATGTGAGGATGACAAATTTGATGGGCTGTCTGGACTCCGGGGGATAGGGAGGATGTTTTAAGTTGCAACCCCTCTCACAGCCATGTTACCAGGGTGAGTGAGTGAGCATTTGGATCACGTCGCAGGACCCCTTGGGGTAGGGCAGATATGTGACCATGCAAACGCAGACCCTACCATGTCAGCATGATGTTTCCCAAACCTCTTTAGGTAGATCCAGGGGCTTCTTGGGTTAAGGTTTCGTTTAACACATCAACAGCAGCAGCTGCCATGAAACCAGGATGGCATCGTGAGCTCTGTAATTATGTCCTTAGCCTCCTGTGGATGGGACAAGCCACGTTGATATGCTACATAGGCAGTATATCACGTGGGTGTCACTAATAATCATAAATTGGACAGAATGCCTCCACACAGCAGCATGCACACCTACAATACACAATGGATATGTATATGCATATATTGACCTGCCCCCACACTCTTACCTCACGTGGGTATTCTGCCACATGGTTATAGCGCCTAGTGATGCGGTCCCAGGCCCTATGCACACGTGACAGGTCCTGCCGCAAGGAGGAGCCCGGAAAGAACTTGGTCTGCCTAGTGCAGATAAGCCCTGCAAGGTGCCTCAGCTCATGGCTGGTAGAAGCAGGCTTCCTGGAGTGGGTAGCCATCTTCTGCACCACCGTGCTCATGCACACACGCGTGCCGCAATGCACCTCAACACATGTAGCATCCTTCCGCACGGCACAGCGCCTGTCATTATGGCGCACTAGCAATGTGCTTGTGCCATGGCTGGTATACAGAAACTGATGGCACAATGAGTACATAATAACAACAGGCTGCCAACACACATTCCAGTGATGTGACGGAACACATTTTCATTATGATGCAATTATCTTGGTGTTGGCACACTGGGGTCTCAAACAGTCAAACACATCACCACTAGCTGTGAGGGCATTGTCTTAACCTGTGTGCTATGCCTCCTCACATAGCAATGGCTACGTAAACTGTAACACAAGGGGGTATGTGTAGTACACCGTGTTAATGTCTGGCCAGCCATAATGTGCCGGATGCAATAAAAATAATGGGTCCTATGGTCTAAACATGGCAATGGCGTGTTATCGCCGTACACATTATTGCGCCATTGAGGGAGTCGTGTCAGGCAAATGCACGTCAGTGTTATGTAGGCGCGCTGCCATGCATGTACAGCAGCAGAGGTGTAGCACAATGGTTAATACACAGACCGAAGGTACAGGGGTCATGGGTTTGATTCCCCTAATGTGCCAAATCTATAAGGCTGTCTGAGGCATCACCCTTTACATTTAGGCAGTGCTGTGTGCAGCATTTTATTATTTGGTCCACATTAGTGCTGCCAGCAAACACACCCTCACAGTGCCATACCCTAGGGTGCCTCTTAAGGCGCCCTATTAGACACTCCATGGGGCACATTATAGAGTGCCCTGTCCGCTGAGCCACCTTATAATGTCCCCTATAGGACGCCCTATAAGGCACCGTCTAGGGTGCTTCATAAAGCACCCTATAAGGCACCTTGTGTGACACCTTATGGGGCGCCCTATGAGGCACCCTAAGGCTACAGCACTGTGAGGGTGTTTTTGCTGGCAGCACAAAAACAGACAATGCCTCGGACAGCCCTATGAGGGGCAGGAGAGATAATGTGCATCAGGTGCATGGTGGGCAGTATGCATTTGGCCCCCACACACTACATGCAGCTGCATGCCTCAAATGTGTCACTTACATATGAGTGCATGTAGACAGTAGGCGGTGAATGATGAGGGCATAGCACACAGCAATCATGATCTGTACCTTCAAACATATCTGTACGGAAACACAGGAGACACACAAATGAAAACAGCATAGTTTGTTAAAATGTTCACAGTTTAATTACAAATGTGGAAATATATGTTACTGCTGCCACATAATGCCTCATGTAGGATTCAGAGCTGCAACAATGTATCCATAAACTATGGTCAAATGCACAATGAAGATATGCTAACAGGTAGCAGAGGCACATGAACACAGAAACCAATACAAAGAAACAACCTGCAGACACATGCAGAGATAAAGCTATGCAGAAGGTTCCCTTGCACTGGTTGGTGTGGGTACAGTGTCTGTACCCATATAGCAGGGCACATGGAATACACAATTGAAGGAAGACAATGGACACTCACACTGCTACAGTCCACATATAATGTTGCAATGTGAGTGTCCGTACCCCATGGGAGAAATAGGAGTGTGCAGACATGCAATGCAAGGTTCTCCAATATATGTGTAGCATCACGTCTGTACAGTATGCAAACCCAAAACCAGTATACAGAGATGGAAAGTGACGCTAAACATTGTACAGGAAACCACACAGAAGCCATATTGCCACATGCTGTGTCTCCCCAACAAGGTCAGTCATATGCATGTGCACCGTGTACGTATCAACATGAAACATATAATGCCACACATGCACTGAAACACCCTTGGCGAGTGACAACATCAATCTAAGCTGACGGTGCACAGCAAAGTGTGGTAATGGCAAAAACTGTACCATGTCAAAGCGGAAAGTAGGTGGACATAGACAACAGAACCTCCCCATTGCTCCCCCTATGCCACACGCATGTCCGTATTGTCAAAAGCACAATGCCCGAATCCACTAGCCTCTAGTTTAGAGGGGCGTGGTGAGTGAGGAAACCTTCCCTTTCAGCCCTTAGCAGCCTATTTACTTGTGGTGTCTTCTGGGAAGTGTAGTACTGCTGTGTTTGTGCTTTAGGTAGAAGGTTGTAGTTAAGGCCACCGAGGTAAGGCTTATAACAGAAAATTTATTTAACACAAAAAGGAGGTGCAAGGTACAAGTTACAGGATTATATCTGTAGGATTAGCTTAAGGTACAGCAGATGGTTGGCAAAGTAAACAAAAGGACCCAAAAATGGCTGTTTAAAGTCTTCTTACTTTCAGAAGCAAAGCCTTTGATAGCCAAGCTGCCACTTTCCTTTTTAGTCCTTGTTAATTACAGCACAAAGTACAAACAAGCGTCATCTTCTGTGGCAGTTTGGCTTCTATCAGCCCCAATCCCTCCTGGGCTGCATCTCAGGTGAAACAAAAACAGAGAAGCAAAGCAAAACTCTTCTAGCAGATAAATTGGCTCCCTTGCCGTTTCACAGTTCAAAACCACAGGTGAGCACAAGCATGAATCACAGCTTCCTCCTTATCCTGATATCTCAGTACATGCCCCCTTTAAAACATATAGGGAATTACCTCCACTTTGTTTCCTATGGTTACCTTTTCAAGGAGGATAATTCTCTCAGGGCTGGCTCTTCCTCAAGACTCCATGTCTAAAGCTTGGCACAAAGAGCAATCCATAAAGATATCCTCTTCCCCCAACTCTTGACACTGGTTCTCCCAACTGCATGGGTTCTGAGTCACCCACCCGGTCAGACTGCTCAGCTGACAACCGCTCTGGTGGTCTGGGAACCTCTCCACTTCCTGGCTCCCACCTCTGCTGCCAACCTGTTGCAGGGAATTCAGCCCTCTCAGCTCCTGATATCTCCGGTCTGCTGCAGAAGTCAGCACCTTCTCTGTGTTCTGCTCTCTCTTTCCCATTCTTCCCTCCTTGTTCTAGCATAGGCTTATACCTCCAGGGTTCAAGTCCCACCTCTTTCCTTCCCAGGTGTTGGCAATCCCCCTGCCCTCTGGTATGTGAGTAATCAGGGAACTTGTTAAAGTAAGGGTTTTGGACCTTGTGTCTGTAATCCCTCTTTCTTACTCTATCAGAGACTGTATGAAACCTGTTCCAGCTGGGATCTTTCTGTCTTTTAAATGTGGCTGTGGCTTTTTCACCCTGCACTCCTAAAAGGGGACTCCTTACTAGGGTGAAATCCTTATGTGTCTCACCTCCCCCATACTCAGGATAGATGACCTTGCCACAGTATGCCTGTGGTAAACCAAACAGATGAGCGTATTCTGTGGGCCATGTCAGACACATGGCCAAAACACAACATATGAGGAATGTACAACATACAGCAACAATGTAAGACCCTGTTGCGCACGTGGGGACCAATACACAGTGTCCAAAGTTCAAAGTGTGTTTGCAATCCAAAAGGTCAGGTCAGAACTGTCCTTGAAACCCTGGGCATGCATAGTCAAGTGTCACATGTCAATATGGCAGAGGTTTGGGAAGGTCATGTGTGTCCTCTGCGATGAATACGACACCCCGCCAGAGCACGGCACCAACAGTGGGTCGGACCGGCCTGTCAGGGCCAAAGTCGCACTCCAAAAATAACACTGTCCATCCTAGGCATGTGTCCCACTTGCAGAGGTCAAATTTCCTATGGCGCCATCTCGCAGGCATAGTTCTGTGGTGGTGTGTCCCCCAACAGGTGGATGATGGTGACGCCAGATGCACTGTGGAAGATGTGGCTGGTTTGTCCACTGCCCTGTGTCAGAAGAGGATAAATAATGTATTGGTATGCTGCTTGCAACATCAGCACAAATTGCAGGGAGTCAAACATGACTATTTGCATAATGCAATGTCACACAGGCAAGCATGACATGAGCACAACACAGAACACACTGCATGTTGGTCAAATGTTGAATTGGAACTGTAGACGCGCCTGTCACATGGATATGTCAATGTCCATGTCCATGCCCATGCCCATGTCACACAGGCATTTCACAGCTTCACCCCATGTGCACTGATATGTGTGAACACAGAGCCAACATGAAAGCCTATGTAATAAACCGTAGATCATGAACATGTAAAGGCTGATGTCATTCTCAAATAAAAAGGTGCAACCTACCGTGTGCGTTCAGTAAGTGTATGTCTTGGATCCCCTGAGTCACTCAAAGGCCACAACACATCACAGTGAAGGAAGACGATGCCATCAAAATGTGTAGAAGCAGCATGTGACCATGTCAAGCCTCTGTTGATGCATGTCCACAGTATGGCAATACCTGTGATACAAAAATGCTGTTTACCAGTTGTATGTCACAACACATGACACAACTCTTCTCACCACACCCAACACATGTCTACAATGGTCACACGGTAAACACCAGTAGGGTAGACAGAGGACACGCACCACCGCCTCCCTGGTGTACAGACCCCGCAAACCACATGATAATGTAAAATGACTGCACAATGTACAAGCAGACAGCCAACCCAGGGAAACACACCCACACAGTATGCTAAGGTGAGCATGTCAGCAGTAGCATATGGCTGTGATGTGCTTAATTGGAGATTGGGACACCTAAAGGCGCTGTTAAATTCACCAATATCCTGGCGTTGGCTGATGGTACAGTGTCAGGGAAGGGGTACATGTAGACCACCACCAAAACCCATAGGATCCCCCACACACATGCAGCTCTGTTGGACGTGTCACGGAGACAGTGTTGCAGAAGAAAAACTGCACAGGAACACATGGGGATATGTGTGCCAACAGCAATATAGAGGTTATGGTGATGCAGGGGAAAGAGGCAAACAACAACATATGTACAAGATGACACAGCACTGAGGACGTGTGTTTCCCATCAACGTCGTCACAGACAATGTAGCTGTAGGAACACCTTACCCAGACCACTGCATGTTGGATGACCTACAGTCACCTGCCAATGCACCACAGCATCAGGAGCTCCAGCAGTTATGTCCTGTGGATTCGGGAACACAAGGAAAACATACATATGTCATGTACCAGCTGTGCGACACACACTACACCTTCCTGTCCACCTTCCCCACCTTCCTGTAAGTATTAGTGTATGTGTCTCATATCCCTGCTTGTTAAATGTATCCCCCAATTGTGTTGTGACCGCTTTGATTGAAGGATAAGGCGGTATACAAAAACTGTCTAAATAAATAAAAATAAAAATCTCCCAGACCTCCAAGATCCCCTACAGACTGTGTCCACCATCACACTGTACAGGTTCCAGTCATGTGAGAGTTATCTCAGAGGTCCGTTTGCAGAACCACTAGGGCCTGTACCGTGCCCGCCCCCTCCCACATCTCTGCGTTGGTGTACAAACTGATGAACAAAAGTGATTGACCACTACCGTGTCCCTGTATCACACCAAGGCTGCAGTAATATCCTGTGTCCCCCATATCACCCCCAATGCCCCTCACAGTTTGTCCCGGTGTCTCAATGTCATCTGATACCCCGCTGTCAATGTCGGTAACACATGGAACTATGTAGGGGCACCTCCCCATCCTGTGACCATAGACATGTCCGTTGCGTGTATCACACAAACCTTTACCTATGTTAACAGCTTTGTGATGATGAGTTGCAATTATATGTATGTCTCAACGCCTGAGGTATGTCTGCCAAACCACACCTCGATGTGGGTATGTGACCGTAACACGATGGCTGCAGTTCACCCTACTGCGTGAAACCCATAATGGCAAAGCATGGATAGCCTATATGTCCACCTACCCCCCCCCCCCCTCAGAACCTCCATGTGTGTGTGGACATGACTCCCCCTCTCCAGGGTCTGCAATGTAGTTGTCTCGGATCGCACTCTCCTCCCCTACACACCTAACCAGCTTGTATGTGAGTGCAGTGGTATATGTCTAGATGTCATCAGCCAGATTTGCCATGTTCCCCCTGAATACAACACCAATACCCAAATCTGCCCCCATATGTAGCCCCCATTCTGCCTACTGTAACCCACACCTTTGCTAATACAGACTGAGTACTCTGTCGGTTTTTAAAAATGCAACACTGTACTACATGGCTATTCCACACCCCACAAAGTGGGGACAACACCACTCCAGCTGGCTAGATACCTTACAGGTTCCCTACCCTGTCCCGTAGCCATGTGAGGGCCACGTGATGACCTTTACATTCAGGCACACTGTGTCGCAGTAATCTCATAAGAACATAAGAACATAAGAAATGCCATACTGGGTCAGACCGAGGTCCATCAAGCCCAGTATCCTGTTTCCAACAGTGGCCAATCTAGGTCATACGTACCTAGCAGTTTCCCCAAAAGACACAGGTTCTGCAGTGCTTGTACTAGGCCAAGCATTGATATCCTGGGTCCCTTTTTAATAGTGGTTTATGGACCTTTCCTCCAGGAACTTGTCCAAACCTTTTTTAAACCCAGCTATACTAACAGCCCTTAAAGCTACATCCTCCGGTAACAGATTCCAGAGTTTGATTACACGTTGAGTGAAGAAATATTTTCTCCTATTTGTCTTAAATAGTTTACCCTGTAGCTTCATTACATGTCCCCTAGTCCTTCTATATTCTGATAGCGTAAACAATTGATCCACGTTTATCCGTTCCACTCCATTCATTAATTTATACACCTCTATCATATCTCCCCTCAGCCGTCTCTTTTCTAGGTTAAAGAGCCCTAACCTTTTTAGCCTCTCTTCATAGGAGTAGCCTTCCATCCCCTTCACCAATTTGGTGGCTCTTCTCTGTACTTTTTCTAATAACTCTATGTCCTTTTGAAAATACGGTGACCAGAATTGCACACAATATTCAAGGTGCGGTCGTACCATGGAGCGATACAGAGGCATTATAATATCCTTTGTTTTATTCTCCATCCCTTTCCTTATGATACCTAGCATTCTATTTGCTTTCTTGGCCGCCGCTGCACACTGGGTGGAGGGTTTTAACATGTTATCCACAATGACTCCTAAATCTTTTTCCTGGGTGGTGGTTTCTAATGTGGAGCCTTGCATCGTGTAACTATAGTGTGGGTTGTTCTTTCCTAGGTGCATAACTTTGCACTTGTCCACATTAAATTTCATCTGCCATTTGGATGCCCAGTCTTCCAATTTATCCAGATCCTCCTGCAGTTTTCCACAATCCTCTTGGGTTTTAACAACTTTAAACAGTTTTGTGTCATCTGCAAATTTGATAACCTCACTAGTTATTCCCTTTTCCAGGTCATTTATGAATATGTCAAAAAGTAGCGGACCCAGTACAGATCCCTGGGGTACTCCACTATTCACCTTTTTCCATTGGGAATATTGGCCATTTAGCCCTACCCTCTGCTTTCTATCTTTTAACCAGTTCCCGATCCACAATAGTACACTGCCTCCTATCCCATGACTTTTTAGCTTCGCCAAAAGTCTCTGATGGGGGACCTTGTCAAAAGCTTTCTGAAAGTCCAGATACACTATATCAACCGACTCACCTTTGTCTACCTGTTTATGCACACCTTCAAAAAAACAGATCAGATTAGTAAGACAAGATCTTCCTTGTCTAAAGCCATGTTGGCTGTCTCCCATTAGGCCATGACTATCTACATGCTGTGTAATTTTGTTCTTTATGATGGTTTCTACCATTTTCCCTGGTACTGACGTCAGGCTCACCGGTCTGTAATTTCCCGGGTCACCCCTGGAACCCTTTTTAAAAATTGGTGTTACGTTGGCGACCCTCCAATCTTCAGGTATTACAGATGATTTTAATGAAAGTTCACAGATTACCAATAACAGGTCTGCAATCTCATATTTCAGTTCTTTCAACACTCTGGGATGTATACCATCCAGTCCAGGTGATTTGCTACTATTCAGTTTATCAAATAGTTGTAATATATCTTCCCGGTGTAGCGATATATCTCTATCAATTCCTATGCAGTATCACCTTTAAATACCACTTCAGTCTTGGGTAACATCCCTACATCTTCCTCAGTAAAGACCGAAGCAAAGAATTCATTCAGTCTCTCTGCTATAGCCTTGTCTCCTCTTACTGCCCCTTTTACCCCTCTATCATCTAATGGTCCAATTGACTCTCTCACAGGCCTTTTGCTACGAATGTACTTGAAAAAGTCTTTATTTCGTGTTTTTGCTTCCGTAGCAAGTTTCTTCTCAAATTCCCGCTTTGCCTGCCTTATCAATGCTTTGCATTTAACTTGCCAGTGCTTGTGCTGTTTCCAGTTTTCATCATTTGGCTCTTTTTTCCATTTCCTGAAGGTTGCTCTTTTGGCAGCAACAGCCTCTCTGACCTCACCTTTAAACCATGCTGGCAGTTTTTTGGACTTTCTTCCACTTTTCTTAATGCGTGGTATACAGCTGGTCTGGGCTTCGAGGATAGTATTTTTAAATAACACCCAAGCTTGCTGTAAGTCTTTAACCTTTGGAACCGCTCCTTTTAGTTTTTTCCGAACTATATTCCTCATTCTATCATAGTCTCCCTTTTGAAAGTTAAAAGGTAGTACTGTGGATTCCTTTACTATCTGTTCTCCACTGATTAAATCAAACATGATCATACTATGATCACTATTGCCAAGTGGTCCCAACACCCTTATTTCTTGCACCAGATCTGGTGTTCCACTAAGGACTAGGTCCAGTATGGCTTCCCCTCTGGTCGGTTCATGAATCAGCTGCTCCAAGAAGCAGTCATTTATTTCATCTAGAAACTTTATCTCTTTAGCTTGTCCTGCTGTGACACTGTCCCAGTCGATACCGGGGTAATTGAAGTCACCCATTATTACTACTCTGTTGTGGCTTTTGTTAGCTTCCTTGATTTCTTTGAGCATTTCATCATCCATTTGTTCATTCTGGCCAGGTGGTCGATAGTATACTCCCACTGCCATCACCTTCCCCTTCATAAATGGAATTTCAATCCATAGAGATTCTACAGCAAATTTTGTTCCCTGCAAAACTTTAATCCTTTCTGACTCAATGCCCTCTCTAACATAGAGTGCAACCCCTTACGGACCTCACATAACAGTAATCCACATACCATAGACCACGTAGATATTACTACGTTGCACATGGAGTGCCATACAAACACAACTAACACACAGACCCTGCACATCAGAGCATACCAACCTCACAATAAGCTCAGAAGACTGACTGATGAACACACACATCTAGACAACTGGCCCCATCCATGGTCTGCTCTCCCACTGTGAACGCCATACCACATGCCTTTAACCCGACTGCACACAAAGTACAAAACTAACAACGTGTGGCTGCACATTAGCCCCTATCACATGCAGCCACAAACCAGGTATGTCAGGCCGACACCCCCCACAAGCCTAAAGCCACACACACATATATATCACCTCCAACTGCTGTTGTGCCCTGCCCACATCTAATGTGTATCAGGCATGATTAGATATGATGCTGGTATGGCCAGCCAGTCTCAGTTACATGTCAGTGCGTTGCTGCATATCACTGATACTGTAATACAGATGGTAACTAGTATTAGCTGTACACACATATTCAAACAAATGTAGGTGGGAACATATGCAGTACGTACATGAGAAGAGCTCCGCAATCAGCTGCCGCCTGACTGCTGTTCCCTCACGTGTGTCACCACGGGCACGCGCTAGGGGGCACACAGGGTCATCCTCTAGATCCTCATTAATATCGACAGGGATATGGTGCCTGAGACCAATGTTGTGCAGGATGCAACAGGTCTCTGCCACGGTCTATGGATGGTATTGTAAGGCACCGCCTGTCCTATCCAGACACCTGAAGCGACTCTTTAATACACCAAAGGTGCGCTCTATGATGGAGCGGCTGGTGTCATGGGCCTCATTGTACCTCCACTCTGCACGTGTCCGTGGTTGACGCACAGGGGTCAGCAACCAGGGGCGACACCCATATCCTGCATCACCTGCAAAAAGAGAAATGTGTGATGTTAAAGCAGGAGCCCATGTCCACCCAAATGGACACAGGTACATATGTGCTAAACAATTGCATAACACATCCTGACATAAACATATGACAGCACATGATGGGACATCACAACTATGCATCAGGGTGTGAAGGTCAGACACACACGACAAGGGCTCGGTCTACGGATTGTAAACTACATCATCAGTAACCAAGACACAAATGCTAGCAGCCATTTTACTATCACGACAAAGCTCCATAGCAAGGTGGAGTTGGAGGCCCCCCCCACCTGATATCACACACAGACAGATGACATACCCACACAACGAGGGATACACCTCCGAGACAGACATTTGCACATATGGTTAGTAACATGAACAGCATGTGCACGTCAGAAATGATAAATACACACCCAGCAATAGACAGTCCCCATATTGTCCAGCCTCGAATTGAGTGAAAAGTGCCGAGTGCTGCAGGATATAGGAGTCATGGGTGGACCCTGAAAACCTGGGTATCACATTCAGAATATGCATATTTGCATCACATACAACCTGAACATTCAGGGAATGATAGTGTTTGTGGTTGCGGAACACTACCTCCCTGTCTCTAGGGGGGACCAGGGCAACATGTGTGCAATCAATAGCTCCCATCACGTGTGGTATCCCAGCTAACGCCTCAAAGGCCTGGTTCAGGGTCCCCCACTGTTGCCTACTGTGGGGAAGGGCTATGTAATTCCCCACCCGGCTGACCATGGCACGCAGTACCTGGTGGAGACAGCGTGAGAAGGTGGGGCGGCTCATGCCACCCACTGCAGCCACAGATGACTGGAAACAGCCAGAGGCAAAGAAATGTAGGGCACCAAGGAGCATGACCAAACCCGGTATGGCATGTGACTGACCAGTCAGGGGCTCGAGGTCAGGTCTGAGATTCTCGTAAAGCTCCCGAATAGCTCCCGTGCTCAGGCAGTAGAGGGAGATGACCTGGTCCTCACGCATACCCTGGAGCTGGGCCCTGGGCCTGTAGAGGCGAGGCTGGTGAGCCTGCAGCCCTGCACGTCTCCTGCCCCTTGTGGGTACAGCCCCTGCCTGGTCTGCCCCCACAGCTGTAGGTCTGAGTTGCAGCGGGTCTACACCCATGCCCTGTGCCGCAGCCCCATCGACACCATCTCCATCAGGCAACTGCAGCCCCTCCTCAGCTCCCTCCACAACCGCAGCAACCACAGTAACCACGAAGGCTGCCATACACACAACCTGTCCAAATGCACAATGACACACAAACACTGACACTCACCTCACTGACCAAGACACACAGCCAGACACAAAAGCCAAACAACACTCACAAACACCGCCACTACACACAAAGAACCGTTCTCTGACTCGCGTCAACCTTCACAAACACGTCACCAACTCTCTCTCTCTCCAACGCAAACCCCTCAATATGTCCCAGATGCGCAGATGTATTTAAAGGGTAAACATACGTTGCGCGCGTTGCGCATGCGCTGCCACACGGGCGCGCCCATTGCGTGCATTGAGCATGCGCTGCAGGAGCGCAGAAGGTGCATGCACATGACGATGCATGCACAGTGCATTGGCATCCTGCGTACGCACCCTCAGCATCTGCGCTGCACATGCGGAATGCGCACAGCAGCCGCACCCATGCGCATGTACAACGCGCGTTACCTGAAATAAACCTATAAATACATCTGCACACCTGGGCCATGTCGAGGGTTTTGTGTAGGAGAGAGAGAAGGAGAAGGAGAAGGCGTGTAGTATTGGATAGTGTTTGGAGAAGTAGTCTTGGTGGAGTTAGTGGTATTTGGAGAGGTGTTGGAGAGGGCAGAGGCAGGAGGAGAGGTTTGTGAGAAAGCAGAGGAGAGAGAGAGGAGGAGAGGCGAGCAGCAGGTGAGAGATACAGGAGAGGTGAGAGGCAGAGAGGGGGAGGCGGTGAGTAGGTGTGAGGGGGAGCCCTGGGGGTGGGAGCAGGGATGGCTGATAGGGAGGGAGAGGGGGAGCAGCATAGGGTGCTGGAGCACTAGCACATGGCTGGGGTGGAGGAGGGGCGGCGACCTGCTCAGGTGGGAGGGAGTGCTGGGCCTGGAGGGGTGGAAGCAGGCACATCGGGTGGGTCACAGCCCACACAGGGGCCCCCCACTGCCAAGAGAAGGCGGCTCCCTGTGCCTGCCGCTGAGCGGAGGAGGGCTGTGCGAATCAGCCCCCAGGAGAACCCCATACTGCTGGCCTGTGTTCTCGAGAACTACGAGGTTCTGTATGGGCGGCTAGGCAGCAGCACTACAGTGGCCACACGGGCAGAGGTGTGGGAGGAGGTGCAGGTGGCCATGGCTGAGGCAAGGGGGCCGCCTAGGGACCTGGACAGCCTCCATAAGCGCTTCAATGACATCAAGCATGGGGTGCGAGCACACATGGTAGCTGAGAGGCAACATGCCATGGGCACTGGTGGGGGTGGCCCCTTCACTCCAACCCTCACCCCCCTGGAGCAGGAGCTGGCGGACAGACTTGGGCCAATATACCTGCGGGGGCTGCCAGAGGCCCTGGACACCGCCCATCCCCAGGCAGGTACGTATGTCAGCCTCTGCTCCTTCCCTCTCCTCTCCTCACCGCATTTGCTGCTGCTGCTCCCCATCCCTCTCCCCTCTGGTAAGTCCCTTCCTCCCCTCTATCTCATGGTGAGGCCACTGTGTCACCTGGCTAACCTGATCTACGTCGTTCCCCATTTCTGGTCATCCTAAATCTACCTCTCACCCTCCCTGAACAGCTCTCTCATGTTGGAACTGGGGTTTTCCACAATCCCTCCAACCTTATTCACATTCCCCTCCCCTCCCCGTCTGCTCTTCCCCTCCCCTGTGCCTTCTGGAATGTGCACTCTATCACTAATGAACTCGCCTTTGTACATGACTGTTTTGTTTTCCGCTCCCTTCACCTCTTTGCCTTAACTGAGACCTGGCCTCTGCCTGAAGACAATGCTTCCATTGCCGCACCTTTTCATGGGGGCCTCCAGTTCTCCCACACTCCTCGGCCTACTGGCCATGGCGGGGGTAGTGGGCCTCCTCTGTCTCCCTCATGTCACGTCCAGTCTCTCATCCTACCTCAATTCCACTCGATCTGCCTCTTCGCACCAACCCCGTGTAGCTGTTCTCTATTGTCCTCCCGATACCTCTATTCCCACCTTTCTCTCTGACAGTGATTCCTGGCTGTTTACCTTTCTACACCCCTCCTCCCCCACCCTCAGTCCTGGCGACACTAACATTCATGTTGCTGTCCCCTCCACCCCCCATGTTCTAAACCCCTCTCTGCTACCTCCTCGTATAACCTTCTGCTCTCCTCCATTGCTCCTACACACCAGCATGGTCATTGCCCTGTGCTACCTTTTGCCTCTGACTGCTCACCCTCCAACCACTCTGACTCTGTCCCCCCTTTATTTTATTTTATTTTATTTATTTATTTACATTCTCTTATATACCGCGCTATTCTGCATCAGTGCGGTTTACTTTGAACAAACTGAAATTACATTGAACAGGGCATTATAACTTGGAGATAACTATTTTACAGGGAACATGGGCTATGGAGGGTTAAGTGGCTTGCCCAAGACCACAAGGAGCACCTGTGGGACTAGAAACCCCAATCCTTCCGGCCCAAGGTTGCTGTCCTCTAGTGGGATTTGAACCCCCCGACCTTCCGGTCTGAAGTACCTTGCCCCAACCACTAGGCCACTCCTCCACTCCACTTTACCTGACCACCACTGTTAAGGCTTATCAGTCATCATTCTCCAACTCAGCCTCGCCCTGCTTCCACTAATCTATTAAGAAACCCTCTTGCTATTGAACCCTCAGCTCTCTCCTCCACTATGTCCACACCCCTTTCATCCACTATGTCTGCTAATTCTATTGATGAGGCTGTGGCCTCCTAAACCACTGTACTCTCCTCTGCTGTGGATCTTCCTGCTCCCCACATCCCGTGTCCTGTTAGGCGTTCTCCCCACAGCCATGGCTCCCTCCTGTTACCCGCTATTTGCGCCCCTGTGCCCGCTCTGCTGAGCATGCCTGGCACACATCTCGCTTCCATGCTGACCCTCTCCACTTTAGATTCATGCTCTTGTCCGTACCATCAGCCATTGCACCTGCCAAACAAATCAACCACACCCATCTGACTAACTCTCTTGTCTCTCATCCCCGTCGTCTGTTTTACACACTCAATTCTCTCCTCTGTGTGCCCCCACCCCTGGCACCTACTTCCCTTCCTGCGCAAACCTTGGCACAGTGCTTCCATGACCAGATCCAGGACATCACCCTCCATGTCCCTACCTCCTCCTCCTCCCCCCGTTTCCCAACCCTCCCCCCTTCCCTCTGCTTTCCTTTCCCCCTGCCCTCTTGTCTCTGATGAGGACACAACACTCCTCCTTTCATCCTCCAGGCTGACCCCTTGCCCTTCTGATCCCAGGCCCACCCACCTCCTTAGCTCCATTTCTTCCACTATCATCTCCTCCATTACTCAGATTCTCAGCCTATCGCTCTCCACCACTACCTACCCATCTGACTGCAAGCATGCTATTGTCACACCCCTCCCCAAGAAACCCTCATTCAGTCCCTCCTGTCCTTCAAATTATCATGCCATCTCTCTCCTCCCTTCGTTTCCACATTACTTGAGCGCGCTGTCCACCACCGCTGTCTTGGCTTCCTCTCCTCTCATGCCCTCCTAGATCCTTCACAATCTGGTATCCGTCCCCTACATTCCACCACAACTGGCCGTACCAGAGTCGCCCATGATTTGTTTCTGGCTACGTCCAAAGGCTTTTAATCTGTCCTCATTCCTCTTGCTCTCTGCTGCCTTTGACACCGTTGACCATCATCTTCTTCTTATCACCCTGTCTCCATTCGATTTACAAAGGCTCTGTACCTTCCTGGTCCTCCCCCTATCTCCCCCACCGCTCCTTCAGTGTGTACATCGGTGGCTCCTCCTCCTCCTCTATCCCTTTACCTGTGGGTGTACCTCAAGGTTCTGTACTAGGTCCGCTCCTCCTCTCTCTCTATACCCAATCCCTTGGTGCCCTCATCTCCTCCCATGGCTTTCACTGTCACCTCTATGTTGACCACTCTCAATTTTACCACTCTACGCCTGTTATCTCTCCTGAACGTCAGGCTAGGATCTCGGCCTGCCTCTCTGACATTGCTACCTGTATGTCCTACCAGCGCTTGAACCTGAACATGGCCATAACTGAACCCCTTGCCCGTCCCCCTGATGTCTCTCCTCCTCCTTCCCCATTCGCATTCTCTGTGAATAACTGTTATCCTTCCTGTCTCTTCGGCACGGACCCCTGGTGTTATCTGTCACTCATCTCTCTCCTCCTCTTTACATATCCACAACATTGCTAACACATCCCGTTTCTTTCTTTGCAATATCTCCAGGATCAGCCCTTTCTCTCTGATAACACTAACAAACTGATTGTCCACTCCTTAAGCACCTCCCGCCTTGATTACTGTAACCTTCCCCTTGCTGGCCTCCCTGCTGACCACCTCATTCCTCTCCAGTCTATTCAACGGTCTGCTGCCCGTCTGACCTCCCATCAGTCACGTTTTGCACACATCACTCCTCTTCTCATGTCACTTCAGTGGCCCCCACATCCGCCTCCATATCCAGTTCATACCCTTCCGTCAAGCCTATAAATGTAGTCATTCGTCTGCTCCTCATTACCTTTCATACCTTCTCTCCACCTAAACCCCCTCTCGCCTACACTGCTCATCAAATTGTCATCGGTTATCTATGCCTTTTACTTGTACTGCTAATGCTAGACTATGGTCCTTTCAACTGGCTGCACCCTTCTCCTGGGATTCTCTACCTGTCTCTGTCTGCCACGCCTCCTCCCTGGGCATCTTAGAATCCAATTTGAGATCCCATTCTTTCTCTATTGCCTCTTGTTCCTAACACGTCCTTTCTTGTTCTCTCCATAGATATTTATTTTTTTCGTGGTGAGTGTTAATTGTCTTATCTAATGTACTCCGTATTGTGTCCTGACTAGATTGTGGGCTTTAACGGGCAGGGACAGTCTCTTCTTATGTTTGTACAGCGCTTCCCATGTTGCAGCGCTTCATAAATGCTTAGTAATACTAATAACCATTACATGCAACACACACCTTACTGCTCTCAACCCATGTCTGCAATACCCTTTGTCTATGCATCTGCCATCTGCCTGCACCTCTCCCACCTGTTTCTGCACCCTGACCATTTGCCTCTGCCAGGGGCACATGGGTGCGCTGTACTGCATCACACCCCTTCGACTGCGATGTTCCTGCCCTACGCTCACATGTGTTTCAAACGCCATCCCTGTTCCCATCTGCTCCGGACATGTCTCCTCACGCAGGCTTGGAGACGCCTCCCAGACCTGTTATTGCAATCTCCATTAGAATCCTAATGCCCGCTGATCAGGGAATGTCTGTTTGTCATACCATATTCACAGTGAAGCGTGTGCTTGGCAGTGCCCTATAGTTGCAGAATAGTATTGGTTTGCGGTATAGTAGTATCTGGGCAGCCCACGTACAGGGCACCCCCAAGCGCACATTGATTGTGGGGGGGGATGTAGTGCACACGTGTACATAGGTCAACCGTGCATTACAATATCTCATGTGTATGCTCTATCCCAATCCAGGAGACTACAGTATCATGGAGGCACCTGCGGAGGACGACGTGGGCGGGTCTCTGGTTGAGGAGGAACCTGAGGCCACAGTGTCTGGTGATATGGATACTGGGGAGCAGACACCAGCCAGCTCAGAGGTGCCTGAGGTTCAGGACGGGGCCACCCTTGCCGGTTCCACAGTGGGGGGCGTTGCAAGCCCCGAACAGGCTGGGCCGGCCGATGGCCGCGATAACAGCCACCACCCCATGCGGGACCCAGGTGCAGCAGGCGCAGCTCCTACGATAATGGCCACCACACTCGCGGAGCTGAGGGCCCACAGTTCAGGTGGGTAACTCCATACACACTGATCCCCATGGATGTATAGGCAACATCCACAGGGGGAATGGATGCTGGCGACATTGCTGATTGGTTTTTGGGGTTGGGGGAGGGGTGTCACATGCCAGTTGTGTCCCACCCTCCTGTCGGACGGTCTGTCCAGTGGCAGCATGTTTTAGGGGCTCAGACCCACACATACTATGACTGGCCATATACCCCAGGTGTTCATACAGAGGTAACCACTATTGACAGGCCACCCAGACACACTGGCTGACAGACACCCCTCCATGGGTATCATTTTGGAGCATAGTATGTCCACAGGATGTGCCCTGAGCACCAGCATTGTAGGGGGCAGTGATTCTCTGATGTAGATATGTATGTGTGTGCAATGACCCCTCACATTGCGCGACCTATCTCAGACAACCTGTGTGCAGAACTGGCTTCAACAGATCAACCTGCCACACTGCCATGTGTGAGCTCTGTGATTCCCATGACCACACATCATGACCCTTTTCAGGCATGGGGATGGCTCATGGGACACACAGGTCTACGCCTGGACATGCATTGCTGGCTGTGGCATGCATGGATGTTTGGCAGACTGATCTGGTGGAATATGTGTGACATATGTATGTGTGACATTTGGGTCAGGAGGGTATCTCACATATCACCTTGTGTCCCACCCACAGGCACTCAGTGGGCTCTCCTGCAGATACATGAGGATCTGGAGGCGATCACTCGGGAGCTCCAGCAGAACCGGGCCACAAACAAAATAATTGCGGGGGCGCTCCTCAGAATTGCAGGCGCCCTAGAGAACAGACCGGCCCAGATGCAACAGCCTGCGCCTGCACCGCCACGTGGGCGGGGTGGGCGGCGTGGGCATCCACGGAGGATGTGATGGGTCAAAATAAACTATCTTGTACCCGTACCTCCTGTGCGTTTGTTTCCAATCTGTGGGGCTGTGGTGCCCTATGTAGCCTACACTGCATGTTGTCGCCTTGGCCACGTGACCAGCACTCATGCCCCTCAATGGGGGGGGGGGGGCTGTACTGCCAGTTCTCTGCGCACAGTGGCCATGACATGCCCTGTGTGTCATGGACAGTGTCAGGTCCCAGCCCCAGGGCCTCAGCGTGGGGGGATAGCCACCTTCCCCAGTTGCACATGGCAAATGTCATGGTGCTACCTGTCTGGTGCTGGGATTTGTCGCCGTCACTCACCCCTGATACACCCAAACATTGTTCACACATGTATGACCAGTCTCCCTCATCTCAACACGGCCTACGTGGCTGGCCTCCCCCATAGACTTGCATGAGGCACTGACAGACAGGGATGGCTTACATAGGTCGGATGCACATTCCTGCATGCACTTGTAGTCATCCACCGCTCATCCCCGGGACATGCATTGTCCTGGGACACCCTCAATAGCCATCCCCCTGAGCAGCTCCTGGGTTGAGCAGCACACCTAAACCTCTGAGCACAGACGTATCTATTTGCCGGTTCCGCTATTGGCACACAGACATGGTGCATCTGATATGGTTCCCACACATTGCACACAGCATGTACGTGGCTAGGTGTCAGAGGACAGGCTCCTTATTGCCATATCTCAGGGTCACCCTTGGACTCACACACCTACGTACATGGCCGGCCACCAGAACTGCACGTGGAGATGCTCCTTGTGTGATACCCATGTCTACCCTGCATACACATACCTATCTACACACATGTCCCATGCATACGTCCATAGTCTGTCTGTAGGGGCAACACATGACCATTGGGATGTCTGCACAGAACTGTATTTCAAAACATTTATTTACAAGGGTATATATACAAAAACCTATGGACAATATGTCAAACATAAGATGTGCCATACTGGGCACACCTGGGTTAGTGACACCCAGTGCCCTCTGCAGCCCAGGTCCTGCCGACCCAGCTGCCGTGTCAGGTGAATGGGAGACAGGACAGCACAGGGCACATGTGTGGGCGTCACAGGGGCCATCAAACGCTCCTGCGATGCCCACCAGGGGATGGCTGCCGAGAGAGCAGGCGCTCCATGTCAGAGGCCATCCACTGGATGGCCCCTGCCAGCCACCGGTTGCTGTGCTCCAGATAGTGCAGCCGTTGCTGCAAGCCATCCATGACCACATACAGGTCCTGCACACACCTGCTGCCACACACACACATGGTGCCAGGTGTCTGTGTGGCGGCATGTGCATGTGACCTGTGTGTGCTCATGGATGGCGGCTGCACACCCAGCCGCCCATCTGTGCACACCACATGCGGTGGCTGGCAGGGACCCACAGTGCCCTGAGCTGTCATTTCTTCATGGACACCTTACATAAAAACATAAGATATGCCATTTGGGTCAGACCAAGGTCCATCAAGCCCAGTATTCTGTTTCCAACAGTGGCCAATCTAGGTCATATGTACCTAGCAGTTTCCCCAAGGGACACAGGTTCCACAATGCTTGTATTGGTTCAAGCATTGATATCCTGGGTCCCTTCTTAATAATGGCTTATGGACCTTTCCTCCAGGAACTTGTCCAAACCTTTTTTAAACCCAGCTACACTAACAGCCTTTACTACATCCTCCGGTAACAAATTCCAGAATTTGATTACACGTTGAGTGAAAAAATATTTCCTCTTATTAGTCTTAAATAGTTTACCCTGTAGCTTCATTGCATGTCCCCTAGTCTTTCTATATTCTGATAAGGTAAACAATCGATCTACGTTTACCCGTTCCACTCCGCTCATTAATTTATAGACTTCTATCATATCTCCCCTCAGCCGTCTCTTTTCCAGGTTAAAGAGCCCTAACCTTTTTAGCCTTTCTTCATAGGAGTATCCTTCCATCCCCTTTACCATTTTGATGGCTCTTCTCTGAACCTTTTCTAATAACTCTATATCCTTTTTAAGATACGGCGACCAGAATTGCACACAATATTCAAGGTGCGGTCTCACCATGGAACGATATAGAGGCATTATAATATCCTTTGTTTTATTTTCCATTCCTTTCCTTATCATACCTAGCATTCTATTTGCTCTCTTGGCCGCCGCTGCACACTGGGCCGAGGGTTTTAACATGGTATCCACAATGACGCCTAAATCTTTTTCTTGGGTGGTGGTTCCTAATGTGGAACCTTGCATCGTGTAACCATAGTTTGGGTTGTTCTTCCCTAGGTGCATAACCTTGCACTTGTCCACATTAAATTTCATCTGCCATTTTGATGCCCAGTCTTCCAATTTATCAAGATCCTCTTGCAATTTTCCACAATCCTCTTGGGTTTTAACAACTTTAAATAGTTTTGTGTCATCTGCAAATTCATTATTCCACTTTCCAGGTCATTTATGAATATGTCAAAAAGCAGCGGACCCAGCACAGCTCCCTGGGGTACACCACTATTCACCTTTCTCCAATGGGAAAATTGGCCATTTAGCCCTACCCTCTGCTTTCTATCTTTTAACCAGTTCCTGATCCACAATAGTACACTGCCTCCTATCCCATGACTCTTTAGTTTTGCCAAACGTCTCTCATGAGGGACCTTGTCAAAGGCTTTCTGAAAGTCCAGATACACAATATCAACCGACTCACCTTTGTCCACCTGATTATTCACTCCTTCAAAAAAACATAACAGATTAGTAAGACAAGATCTTCCTTGTCTAAAGCCATGTTGGCTGTCTCTCATTAGTTCATGACTATCTACATGCTGAGTAATTTTATTCTTTATGATGGTTTCTATCATTTTTCCCGGTATTGACGTCAGGCTCACCAGTCTGTAGTTTCCCGGATCACCCCTGGAACCCTTTTTAAAAATTGGTGTTACATTGGCGATCCTCCAAACTTCAGGTATTAGAGATGATTTTAATGATAGTTCACAGATTACTAATAGCAGGTCTGCAATCTCATATTTCAGTTCTTTCAATACCCTTGGATGTATACCATCCGGCCCAGGTGATTTGCTACTCTTCAGCTTATCTAATAGTTGTAATACATCTTCACGATGTATCGATATTTCCTTCAATTATTCTGCACCTTTAAATACCACTTCAGTCATGGGTAACATCCCTACATCTTCCTCAGTAAAGACTGAAGCAAAGAATTCGTTCAGTCTCTCTGCTATCGCCTTGTCGCCTCTTAGTGCTCCTTTAACCCCTTTATCATCTAATGGACCAACTGACTCTCTCACAGGTTTTTTGCTACGAATGTACTTGAAAAGGTCTTTACTTCACGTTTTTGCTTCTGCAGCAAGCTTCTTCTCAAATTCTCCCTTTGCCTGCCTTATCAATACCTTGCATTTGACTTGCCAGTGCTTGTGCTGTTTCCAGGTTTCGTCGTTTGGCTCTTTTTTCCATTTCCTGAAAGATGCTTTTTTGGCAACAACAGCCTCTCTGACCTCAACTTTAAACCATGCTGGCAGTTTTTTGGACTTCTTTCCACTTTTCTTAAAGCGTGGAATACAGCTGGTCTGGGCTTCCAAGATAGTATTTTTCAACAACAGCCAAGCCTGATGTACGTCTTTAACCTTTGCAACTGCTCCTTTTAGTTTTTTCTTGACTGTTTTCCTCATTTTATCATAGTCTCCCTTTCGAAAGTTAAAAGGTAGTACTGTGGATTTCCTTACTATCCCTCCTCCACTAATTAAATCAAAGGCGATCATGCTATGATCACTATTGCCAAATGGCCCCAATAACCTTATCTCTTGCACTAGATCTGGTGTTCCACTAAGGATTAGGTCTAATATGGCTTCCCCTCTGGTCGGTTCATGAACCAGCTGCTCCAAGAAGCAGTCATTTATATCATCTAGGAACTTTATCTCCCTAGCATGTCCTGACGTGACAATGACCCAGTCGATACCGGGGTAGTTGAAATCACCCATTATTATTACTGTGCTGTAACTTTTGTTAGCTTCCTTGATTTCTTTGAGCATTTCATCATCCATTTGGTCATTCTGGCCAGGCACTTGATAGTACACCCCCACTGCCATTGCCTTCCCCCTTTTACATGGAATTTCAATCCATATAGATTCTACAGCAGATTTTGTTTCCTGCAAAACTTTAATCCTTTCTGACTCAATGCCCTCTCTAACATAGAGAGCAACCCCTCCACCAATTTGATCAGCTCTATCATTACGATATAGTTTGTACCCAGGTATCACAGTGTCCCACTGGTTGTCGTCCTTCCACCATGTCTCTGATATTCCAATCATATCTAACCTTTCATTTAGTGCTATATATTCTAACTCTCCCATCTTATTTTTTAGACTTCTAGCATTTGCATACAAGCATTTTAGAGAATGTATTTTATCCATATTAATTTGTCTGTTAGACATGAGTAATTTGGGATCTTTAAGCTCTGTCTGCTCCATACTTGAGGGCATTTGGGCTACTTTACTCTTTTGTGGAACCTCTCTGCTTTTGGTAGTATCCTTCAAAGATACATTCTTCCGAACCATCTGCTCTTGGGCGACTGTCGGCTTTCCCCTAATATCTAGTTTAAAAGCTGCTCTATCTCCTTTTTAAAGGTTAATGCCAGCAGCCTGGTTCCATCCCGGTTAAGGTGAAGCCCATCCCTTCGGAAGAGTCCCTCCTTTCCCCAGAATGTTCCACAGTTCCTAACAAATCCAAACCCCTCATCTCTGCACCATTGTCTCATCTACGCATTGAGACTCCGGAGCTCTGTCTGCCTTTTGGGTCCTGCGCGTGGAACAGGAAGCATTTCGGAGAATGCTACCCTGGAAGTTCTGGATTTCAACTTCCTACCTAAAAGCCTAAATTTAGCCTCCAGAACCTCCCTACCACATTTTCCTATGTCATTGGTACCAACATGTACCAAGACAGCAGACTCCTCCCCAGCACTATCTAAGACCTTATCTAGGTGGCGCGTGAGGTCCGCAACCTTCGCACCAGGCAGGCATGTTACCAGGCGATCCTCACGTCCACCAGCCACCCAGCTATCTACATGCCTAATGATCGAATCACCAACTATAACGGCTGTCCTAACCCTTCCCTCATGGGCACATGGCCCTGGAGAAACTTCCTCGGTGCGAGAGGGTTTTATATCACCTGGAGGACAGGTCCTAGTTACAGGATCACTTCCTGCCACACCAGGGTGATGCTCTCCTGTCACGTGACCTCTCTCCTCCATGGCAACAGGGATGCTGCCAGACTGGAGGTGGGACTTCAGGACTATATCCCTGTAGGTCTCGTCTATGTACCTCTCTGTCTGTCTTATGCTTTCCAAGTCTGCTACTTTAGCCTCTAGAGAACGGACTCGTTCCCTGAGAGCAAAGAGCTCCTTGCACCTAGTGCACACGTAAGACCTCTCACCAACTGGGAGAAAATCATACATGTGACACTCAATGCAAAAGACTGGAAAGCCCCCATCCCGCTGCTGGACTGCTGTCTGCATCTTAGTTTTAAGTTTGTGTTTAGATCTAAGTTCTTTACTTACTAAGGGTTGCTATGGATATTTATACTAATAAAACTGAACCTAATACGTGAAATATACCTTGTTCACCTGAAGCTTAACTAATCTCAGGTCCTTAGTGTATGACTGATTTGGGTAATGAGCTTCACCTGAGAGCACCTCCTGTCTTTTAAGATGTGTAAGTACCTATAAAGCTACGATTATCCCAGGGGTGGGAGGGAATTAACACTTATTAAAAGAGGGCTGCTACACAGTACCCTGTCTTGTGCTGCTGAGGTAAGCTATATTCTGATTTGATTTAAATTATAGCTCTTAGCTGCTGCTAGGCTCTAACTTCTTATGAAATTTAAAGTACAAGCTCTCTGCTGGGTTCTAAATTTAACCAGAAAGCTCTCTTCTGTGTTTTAAATTTAAACTAAAAGTACTTTGCTGTTACTAGGCCCTGAGTGACTATTAAATTTAAAGTACAAGCTCTCTGCTGGGTATGAAATGTAACCAGAGAGTTCTCATCTGTGTTTTAAATGTAAACTTAAACTGCTGCTACTAGGCCCTGACCAACCTTCCCCCCACCCAACACCCTGCACCTCCCCCCCTGCCTCTCCCCGCCTACCCTCCCCACCCTCTGCACTCCCCCCTCCTCCCTCCCCGAACCATCACCCACACCCTCTCCCTCCCCACCTCCACCCCCTCCATGACCCCATCAGTCTCCTCTGCCTTTGCTGTGGAGGCCGCCTCCTCCTCTTCCTCTGCCTCCTCCGTCCCTGCCCCTTCCTCCTCCATCTCCTCCTCCACCTCCATAGCACAGTGGGTGGCGGGGCACCTCAGGGACATGCTGGATGTGGAGGGGCCCTCGCTGGTGGTATCACCCTCTGTGGAGAATGACAGTCATTGGCACGCTATCATGTGAGTCATATAACACAGGTACATATTCAGGCACCACACAGGCTAGTGGGCCACTGAGACATTCATAACTGAGCTGCACAGGCCACACAACGCACCTCCACTTGGCCACATGGCCCCCCTCTGGAGGCGGCATAGGTAGTCCACGTGGTGCAGCCGCAACTCACGTCCTTTCTTCCGTAGGTCCTCTACCTGGGAGGGTGTAAGCAATGGGTGGGAGCATCTATGACCATATATCTCTGGTGGGTGGCCAACACACATCAAACATCTCTGTGAGCAGCATCGGGCTGCTCCTGCTCCGCTGCTCAATGGGTCCTGTACTAACCTTTGCCAGTGCCACCTGCATGTGTGGCTGTGGGTCTGGGCATGTGTGCAGAGACACCTATGTGTACTGTGTGTAGCAGCCTGGACACACCATACCGTGTTCCTATGCTCTCCTTGCATGACATGGCAGCACCATGCAACGTGTGGTTCGGCCATACTGGTATCCAGGGGAACCCCAACCCCCTGTGTGGTCTGGAAAACACATTTGTGCTTTCCTGCCCTACACACATCATCCGACAAAACCCCAAGGGCAACATGGTATCCTAACATGCATGGGTGTTCTGTCCATACATGGGGCGGAGGGTGGGTGGCCCTGTGCACCTTGGCAGGGGCCACTACCATGCCATCTGGCTGTCCACTATACCTCTATGGTCATGGCTAGGGCCGTGTGTGAGTAGGGCAGTTGTGGCTGGCAGAAACAGGGGCAGGGGCCAACACTCCGAAACGGCCTCTTCACATCTGTGCTCCTGTCTGGGGTTATGGCAGTGCTGTGCAACCCCAACAGGTGCATTATCCTTACAGCAGCATCTGTAATGTTCCTCTGCAGAGAGGTACAGGACTCCTGGGGATAGGGGGAATGTTTTAAACAGCAGAGGCACACACAACCATACCACCAGGGTGACTTTGATGGGCTCTCTGGACCCCTGGTGGTTGGGCAGATGTTTTCACCTGCAAATGCAACCACGCCCGTATCACCTGTGGGCGTGACTGAGCATTTGGATCAGGTCTCAGGGCCACTAGGGGTAAGGCGGAGCTGTGACCATGCAACCGCAGAAACCACCATGTCAGCATGATGCTTCCCCAACCTCATTAGGCAGATCTAGGGGCTCCTTGGGATAAGGTATCATTTAACACATCAATAGCAGCAGCTGCCATGACACCAGGATGGCATCTTGAGGTCTGTGATCATGTCCTTAGCCTCCTGGGGATGGGGAAAGCCACTTTGATATGATACGTAGGTGGTATATCACGTGGGTGTAACTAATTAACGTATATTGGAGAGAATGCCTACACACAGCAGCATGCACACTTACAATACACAATGGATATGTATATGCATATATTGACCTGCCCCCACACACTTATCTCACGTGGGTAGTCTGCCATACGGTTGAAGCGGCGGGTGACGCGGTCCCACGCCCTCCTGACCCGTCCCAGGTCCTGCCTCTTCGAGGATCCAGGGAACAGCTTCTCCTGCCTCGTGCAGATGAGCCCCGCTAGTTGCCGGAGCTCCCTCCTGGTAAACGCCAGTTTTCTGGATCGGGTAGCCATTTTCTGCATTGCCTTGCTCACGCACGCACGCACGCACATGCGTACTGTAGCACGCCTCAACGCACACAGCATGGATTATTATGGCGCGCTAGCAACGTGCCTGTGGCTATGGCTGGCACACAGGAGCTGGTGGCGCAATCACAATATATAATGATCTATGTTGCAGATATACATTGCAGTGATGTGTTTGAACACAGTTCGTTTATCATGCATTTATCTTGGTGTTGGCACACTGGGGTCATGACACCATCATCGCTGGCTGTAAGGGCATTGTATTATCCGGTGTACTATGCATTTTCACACAGTGATGGCTGGCTAAACAGTTACACCAGGGGGTATGTCTCGTACACCATGCTAATGTGTGCCCAGCGAGAATGTGCAGGGTGCAATGGGAAGGGTAGGTGTTACTGTCTGACCGGAGGAATCGCATGTTATCACATGATGGAGTGCGCTGCGCACGTTGAGGCGCGATTGGGGGAGACATGCCAGGTTAGCGCACGTTAGTCCTATGTAGATGCGCTGCCATGCATGTACAGCAGCAGAGGTGTAGCACAATGGTTAATACACTGACTGGTGGTACAGGGGTCATGGGTTTGGTTCCCCCAATGGGCCTAGGGAATACAGCCACATTACCCTTCACTTTAGATCAGTGCTGTGTGTGGCACTTTCATTTTTACCTTCATTAGTGCTGCCAGCAATCACATCCTTACAGTGCCGTCACCTATGGTGCCGCAAAGGGTGCCCTATCGGGCACTCCAGAGAGCACATTCTGAGGTGCACTGTCCACCTCGGCTCCCTACAATGTTCACTATAGGCCACCTTATGGGGCACTTTATAGGGTGCCTTATGGTGCACCTTATGAAGTACCTTAAGGTTACAGCACTGTGACAGTGTTTTTGCTGGCAGCATTAATTTACATTAAAAAATATACAATGCCTCAGACAGCCCTATCAAACAACCCCACTGTGGGATCAAACCCACAACTTCTGGTTCCACAGGCAGTGAGGTAACCAGTGGGCTACAGCTCTGCTGCTACTAACAAACCCCTGGCTGTCTACAGAGGGACTGCATGTCACCACACATACATCCTCTGCTGTGGTTACCAGGACAGGGTCGACCCACACGTACCCATGATGCACAGCACATGCACATCAGCAGTCTACAGATGATCACAAGATGGGGGATGCACCCCACAGCACCTTATCCTGGTAGGGGCAACTGACCGAGTGCACCCCTACAGCACCTCAGCCTCGTAGGGGGTGCCAACGGTGTGTGTTAGTGGCACAGAGTAGCTACAGACCGTCACATTTTGTGGGTAGTGTGCTCACCCTGAGGGTGATGTGGGGTGGCCAGCACCAGGTACGCAGCACCTTCCATGGCAGGAATAGGCCATGTTGTAGGTACCCATCATAAGAACATAAGATATGCCATACTGGGTCAGACCAAGGTCCATCAAGCCCAGTATCCTGTTTCCAACAGTGGCCAATCTAGGTCACAAGTACCTAGCAGTTTCCCCAAAAGACACAGGTTCCGCAATGCTTGTACTGGGTCAAGCATTGATATCCTGGGTCCCTTCTTAATAATGGTTTATGGACCTTTCCTCCAGGAACTTGTCCAAACCTTTTTTAAACCCAGCTACACTAACAGCCTTTACTACATCCTCCGGTAACAAATTCCAGAGTTTGATTACACCGTTGAGTGAAAAAAATATTTTCTTTTATTAGTCTCAAATAGTTTACCCTGTAGCTTCATTGCATGTCCCCTAGTCTTTCTATATTCTGATAACGTAAACAATCGATCTACGTTTACCCGTTCCACTCCATTCATTAATTTATAGACTTCTATCATATCTCCCCTCAGCCGTCTCTTTTCCAGGTTAAAGAGCCCTAACCTTTCTAGCCTTTCTTCATAGGAGTATTCTTCCATCACCTTAACCATTTTGGTGGCTCTTCTCTGAACCTTTTCCAATAACTCTATATCCTTTTTAAGATACGGCGACCAGAATTGCACAGAATATTCAAGGTGCGGTCTCACCATGGAACGATATAGAGGCATTATAATATCTTTTGTTTTATTTTCCATTCCTTTCCTTATGATACCTAGCATTCTATTTGCTCTCTTGGCTGCCGTTGCACACTGGAACGAGGGTTTTAACATGTTATCCACAATGACGCCTAAATCTTTTTCCTGGGTGGTGGTTCATAATGTGGAACCTTGCATTGTGTAACCATAGTTGGGTTGTTCTTCCCTAGGTGCATAACTTTGCACTTGTCCACATTACATTTCATCTGCCATTTTGATGCCCAGTCTTCTAATTTATCAAGATCCTCTTGCAATTTTCCACATTCCTCTTGGGTTTTAACAACTTTAAATAGTTTTGTCTCATCTGAAAATTCGATAACCTCACTCATTATTCCACTTTCCAGGTCATTTATGAATATGTCAAAAAGCAGCGGACCCAGCACAGATCCCTGCGGTACACCACTATTCACCTTTCTCCATTGGGAAAATTGGCCATTTAGAACAACCCTCTGCTTTCTATCTTTTAACCAGTTCTTGATCCACAGTAGTACACTACCTCCTATCCCATGACTCTTTAGTTTTGCCAAAAGTCTCTGATGAGGGACCTTGTCAAAGGCTTTCTGAAAGTCCAGATACACTATATCAACCAACTCACCTTTGTCCACCTGTTTATTCACACTTTCAAAAAAACATAACAGATTAGTAAGACAAGATCTTCCTTGTCTAAAGCCATGTTGGCTGTCTCCCATTAGGTCATGACTATCTACATGCTAAGTAATTTTATTCTTTATGATGGTTTTAACCATTTTTCCCGGTACTGACGTGAGGCTCACTGGTCTGTAGTTTCCCAGATCACCCCTGGAACCCTTTTTAAAAATTGGTGTTACATTAGTGATCCTCCAATCTTCAGGTATTAGAGATGATTTTAATGATAGTTCACAGATTACTAATAGCAGGTCTGCAATCTCATATTTCAGTTCTTTCAACACCCTTGGATGTATACCATCTGGCCCAGGTGATTTGCTACTCTTCAGTTTATCTAATAGTTGTAATACATCTTCCCGATGTATCGATATTTCCTTCAATTCTTCCGCACCTTTAAATACCACTTCAGTCATGGGTAACATCCCTTCATCTTCCTCAGTAAAGACCGAAGCAAAGAATTCATTCAGTCTCTCCGCTATCGCCTTGTCGCCTCTTAGTGCCCCTTTAACTCCTCTATCATCTAATGGACCAACAGACTCTCTCACAGGTTTTTTGCTACGAATGTACTTGAAAAAAATCTTTATTTCGCGTTTTTGCTTCCACAGCAAGCTTCTTCTCAAATTCTCCCTTTGCCTGCTTTATCAATGCCTTGCATTTGACTTGCCAGTGCTTGTGCTGTTTCCAGGTTTCGTCGTTTGGCTTTTTTTTCCATTTCCTGAAAGATGCTTTTTTGGCAACAACAGCCTCTCTGACCTCACCTTTAAACCATGCTGGCAGTTTTTTCGACTTCCTTCCACTTTTCTTAAAGTGTGGAATACAGCTGGTCTGGGCTGCCAAGATAGTATTTTTCAACAACACCCAAGCTTGATGTAAGTCTTTAACCTTTGCAACTGCTCCTTTTAGTTTTTTCTTAACTATTTTCCTCATTTTATCATAGTCTCCATTTCGAAAATTAAAAGGTAGTACTGTGGATTTCCATACTATCCCTCCTCCACTAATTAGATCGAAGGCGATCATTCTATGATCACTATTGCCAAGTGGCCCCAACACCCTTATCTCTTGCACTAGATCTGGTGTTCCACTAAGGACTAGGTCTAATATGGCTTCCCCTCTGGTTGGTTCATGAACCAGCTGCTCCAAGAAGCAGTCATTTATGTCATCTAGGAACTTTATCTCCCTAGCATGTCCTGCCGTGACACTGACCCAGTCGATACCGGGGTAATTGAAATCACCCATTATTATTACTGCGTTGTAACTTTTGTTAGCTTCCTTGATTTCTTTGAGCATTTCATCATCCATTTGTTCATTCTGGCCCGGTGGTCGATAGTACACCCCCACTGCCATCGCCTTCCCCTTTTTACATGGAATTTCAATCCATAGAGATTCTACAGCATAGAGCGCAACCCCTCCACCAATTTGATCAGCTCTATCATTACGATATAGTTTGTACCCAGGTATCACAGTGTCCCACTGGTTGTCCTCCTTCCACCATGTCTCTGATATTCCAATCATATCTTCGGTAGTAGACTGGCTAATCTACTGAAGAGGGCTTTAAACTAGATTCGTTGGGGATGGGTGAAGAAAGACCCCAGGTAAGTGAAAGCCCCCAGGTAGGTGATACATTAAATACCTTTATGGAAATGGGTAACAAGGGTAACATATGGAAAGCAGTGTGTATAAATGTCCGTAGCATGGGAAATAAGATCCCTGATGTTGAAGCTTTGGTGGGAGTGGCTGACTTGGATTTAGTGGCAGTTAGAGAAACATGGTTCACAGAAAACCATGATTGGGATGTAACCATACCTGGCTATACTTTATTCAGAAAGGACAGGGTAGGAAGAAGGGGAGGAGGAGTGGCACTATATGTAAAAACTACTATTAAAGCTTTGGAATTACAGAGCTTAAAAGGGAGAGAGGAAGCATTGTGGGTTAAACTAGAAAGAGGGAAAGAGAAATCTATTTGCATTGGTGTGATATACAGACCTCCCTCACAAGAGGAAGAGGTGCACATTGAGTTAATTGAAGACATACGCTGCATTGCTAGGAAAGGGGAAGTGCTACTGATAGGATATTTCAATATGCCAGATGTTGATTGGCACATTCCTGCTGCAGTATCATCTAGAAGTAAGGAGATCCTGGATTCTCTACAGGGAGAACTATTCAGGCAACTGGTAACAGACCCCACATGTGAAGGGGCCATACTGGACTTGGTGCTTACCAATGGTGAAAGTGTTTCTGATGTTGTAGTGGGAGATCATTTTGCATCCAGTAATCACCAGATGGTGTGGTTCAGTATTAGGACTAGGGCTGTTAGAATCCATTCCAAGGTGAGGATCTTAGACTTTAGGAAGACTAACTTTGCGAAGATGGGCCAATACCTCAGGGAGTCGTTAGTGGGATGGGAACAGCTGGGGGATGTAGAAAAACAGTGGGCAAAACTGAAAGGGGATATTTTAAGGGCAACGAACCTTTCTGTTAAAATGGTAAATAAAGGCAAAAGGAAAAGGAGACCGCTATGGTTTTCGAAGGAAGTAGCTCAAAAAATGAAGACAAAGAGGGAGGCCTTCATGAAATACAAGAGATCAGAGAGAGAGGAAGACAGGCATCTGTATTTGGAAAAACTTTAGAGAAGCTAGCAAAGTAGTCAAGAAGGCAAAGATTCAAAAGGAGGAGGAAATAGCCAATGCAATAAAATGGGGGGATAAGACATTTTTCAGATATATTAGTGAGAAGAGGAAGGGCAAAAGTGGTATTGTCAGACTCAAGGGTGCAGGGGGGGAATATGTAGAAGCTGATAAGGATAAAGCGGAATTGCTTAAGAAATATTTTTGTTCTGTGTTCACAGATGAAGAGCCAGGAGCAGGACCTCAGAAAACACCCACAAATAGGAACAGAAGCGAGGGACATCTTGAACAATTTTCAGAAGACTGTGTTCGTGAGAAACTAGCTCAACTTAAAGTAGACAAAGCGATGGGACCGGATGGGATACACCCTAGAATACTGAGGGAACTTGGGGACGTTCTAGCAACTCCACTGACTGACCTTTTCAATGTCTCATTGGAGTCGGGAGTGGTGCCAAAGGACTGGAGAGAGGCTCATGTGGTGCCTTTACACAAAAGCGGAAGTAAGGATGTGGTTGAAAACTACAGGCCAGTTAGTTTAACTTCGGTGGTGAGTAAATTACTGGAAACGCTGCTGAAAGAGAAAATAGTGAGGTTTATTAAAAGAGGGCTGCTACACAGTACGCTGTCCTGTGCTGCTGAGGTAGGCTATATTCTTATTTGATTTAAATTATAGCTCTTTGCTGCTGCTAGGCTCTAACTTATTATGAAATTTAAACTACATTAGTGCCAGTGTGTGTGATAGGTAGTTCCTGCAGGCACACCTAGGATACACCTGTGTCCATCTGTATTTCTCAGTCACGTCTAGCCCTTATGGACTATGATGCACCCAGAATAGTGCATAACCTGTGTAGGAGCCATGGTCACCTGAAGTACATGGAGGGAGTGAGTGGGTGTTTGGACCTATAGGCAGGTTATGTACCACCACCCAACCCACCCTCTGTGTCTCAGGGTGGGGAGCAGTAACCACATTATACATCCCTGCAATGGTGGAAGTGGGAGGGGGGGGACCATCAACCCCAGGTGTGCTGTTGACAGACACCCTCCAGGGCAGTCAATGCAGATTTGTACACAACCATACAACAATGTCAGACAGACAGTAGGCCTGGAGAAGCTCACCTGTCCCCGACTATTATCTGAAATTCTCCAGCAGGGAGCCCAGTCAGCCTCAGGCTGCTGCACCCTGCAAGGAACTCCAGCCATACACATACTAACTGCAGACAGTCTGCTAGCTAATCCATAGTGCATGCTCCTGGAGGAGATGTGTGCACCCAAAACTGGGAGGCAGACACACCCACCAAGCAGATAAGTCAGTGATTGGGCCCCAGAAAGGTGAACCCATACATATCACCCAAAGAAATAGTATACAGCACTATGGAGGAACCAAGCCATGCCGTGGTCACTGCTCAGTCAGGGTGAGAGTGACCTCCCAGCAGGACATGCTAGGGCCACCTTGTCCGTGCAGGTGTTGGCCAGGCACTACAATGTCCCAGCCATTGCCCTATGCCCTGTGCAGATGCATCCTGCCCATGCTGCCCTGTCCGGGCAATACCCACAGTACCTTGCTCCTCATTATGCACATTGGCAAGCTAACACTGGAAACAGTGCAAGCACTGTGGGATGAGTAGGGTGTTGGCAACCACCACACACTGGATGGACAGACACACACTCTGACACCTATGCCAGCAGTGTGCGAATGTAGCGGCTTTTGGCAGCCCTGGCCACCTCACCGGTCCTGGGCACAGTGCAGGCATGGCTATGGTATGCAATACTGTTGGGGTCACTCCCCGGGGTGGTACACACTGTCAGACACCAGACCTGAAACACACTCCACAGACATAAGTGAGGTTGGTATGATACAGCTCAATGAGCAGATTGTGATTAACTTCGGAATTGCTATCTGCCAGTAATCATAGCAACCTTATGATATCTGTGTACCGTATCCCTGGGTTTAGGGTGGCATTGCTAAGGTATGCATGTGCTAGTATTGGGAGATGCATGCAGGGCCCAACATCCTGCCTCTCCAGGAGGCTTTGGATACTGGAGCCTGTGGGTGCGGGTGTTTCTGCCCCTGTTGGCCGCTGTTCTAGGGCAGCGGTTCCCAACTCCAGTCCTGGTGAGCCAAACACTGTTCAGGTTTTCATGCTATCCCTAATGAATATGCATGAGATACATCTGCATACCATGGGGGCGGCGCATAGAAATGCAGCACAGGCATCTTTATTAACAACAGCATGGCACCTGACTGGTGTTTGTCCCTCCAGGACTGCATTTTGAAGACTCTGCTCGAGGTAATACGCATGTTTATGGTGTCTGCAGTGTAAAATGTAGGCGTTTTGGGCATGTTTACTTTATCTGCACTAAAGGTTCGGTCTGTATTACCACGTTTTGGTAGTGGGTAAAATATGGGGATTGGGTTGTTAGGAACCACAGCTGGGACTTGAACCTGTGATCTTCTGCTTCTGAACACACTGGTTGTCTGCACTGCACCACCATGTTGCCACAGAAATGGTGCATTCCCTGGGGATTCCATGACTGTTCGTCAGACAGGGCCTGTCTATTGCGGTGCACGGCACCCACCTGAACAGGGCTAGGCCACGGTCTGCTGTGGGCAGCAGCCACTGCCCTCTCCACCACCAGTAGCCCTCCGCCACCATGCTGACATATCCTTATATTGGCGACAGCATGAAACCTGAATGATTTGTGGCCCTGCAGGACTGCATTTGGAAGACTCTGCTCTAGGTAATGTGGATGTTTATGGTGTCTGTGCTCTGCAGTGTAAAATGTAGGCGTTTTGGGCATATTTACGTTATCTGCACTAAAGGTTCGGTCTGTATTACCACGTTTTAGTAGTGGGTAAAATATGGGGACTGGGTTGTGTCATGGTGGCAGCCCCTAGTGGCCAAGGGCGGTAAGGGCATGCTCCATGATGTATTTATTTTCAAGGAGCGTGGTGTAATGTAAGGCCAAAAATGGAGTTTGGTCTTATTTATTCTCAGCTCCTTGTGTGCACATAATAATTTAGCCAAGAGTGTAGGGAAACAAGGCTTTTATTTCCCCTCTGTGCAAGGGTTCAATTAAGACAGTGGAAATCAAAGAATGTCCTTTGTTTGAAAAGGTTCCAGTAATAAACAGGTGGGCTAACTGTTAGTAGCTTCACAATTAGTGCCAAGGAAAATGGAGGAATTCAGTTCATTCCAAACAAAACAATTAAACAAGATTTCGTCTTATTTACACGGTGGCTATAGACTCTAGGCTAGTAGCCATACACAACCCACAATCCATATCTTCTTCCTGAGGCATGGGAATAGCATTTATACCTTCTACTTCCATAGATTCTGCCTCACTACTTTCCCCCGCGGAGTAAATACTGTCCCTGGCTGTTACAGCTTTACATGGACTGTCTCTGGTAACTTGCCTCCAATAAGACTGGGTTTTAAGTTCTCTTGGTAATTCTTGAAACCACTCTGGTTTCTTCCTTCTTCTTACAAAGTGAGTATTTGCTTTAGCAGTGCTTCTAGGAGTTAAGCATTCTTTAACAGGAATAAAGCTTTCATACCTTGAGTTTCTGTAGCTGGACTCCCTGGAGCCTTCTCTCCCAAGAACGTCTCTTTTGCAACAGGTTTTCTGCCGGTAGCTTCTGGGCAGTGCTGTGCTTCCTGGCAGTTTAGCAAAACCTGGTATGGATTCAGCTCTATGCTTCAGTGGTAAAGTAGCTTTGCTAGAAACTCCTTTTCCTCGAGTACCTGGTAAAACTTGTCTAGCAGGTTCCAGTGACTGCAGGTCTTCCTCCAAACCTGGTTCTCTGGATACGTCTCTCAGCTTTGGACTCAGGAACGTTGCTTGAGCAGGGAGTGGCACACTCTCCAGCCTGACTGCATTCCCCAGCAGACTCCCTCTGAACAGCAGCTATGGTATCTTGGCCCCTCTGAACTCCACCTCTGTGAATTCCGTTCCTTTGGGCTTGCTCAAGGAGGATTCCTTCCTTCAGGTCTCTCCTTTTTTCCTTAGCCGTGCTCCTTGTTCCTTCTCCAAGTCCCTCTGCTCCTTGTTCTGCTGCTTCCCTTTCTGCAGCCGTGCTCCTTACTGCTTGGCTTTTCCTCTCCCACTCTGCTTTGCTAGAATTAAACTTCTGCTTATAAAGGGATCTTCTCTTTGAATCTCCCGGGCTCATTCCCAGGTGCAACTGGTTAGATCTCCTAGCCTCATTAGCTTCTTTATGATCACTCCTGCCCCCTCTAGCTGTGCTTTGAGGTAATTGCACATCTAGATCTCTGTGAAAAACAGGGTTTCTTTTCAACTTTGCATCTTTATTAGTACCAGCCTCATGACAGTTGTTAGGAACCACAGCTGGGACTTGAACCTGTGACTTTCTGCTTCTGAACACACTGGCTGTGTGCACTATACCACCGTGTTGCCACAGAAATGGTGCATTTCCTGGGGATTCCATGACTGTTCGTCAGACAGGGCCTGTCTGTTGCAGTGCACGGCACCCACCTGAACAGGGCTAGGCCACGGTCTGCTGTGGGCAGCAGCCACTGCCCCCTCCACCACCAGTATCCCTCCGCCACCATGCTGACATGTCCTTATATTGGCGACAGAATGAAACCTGAATGATTTGTGGCCCTCCAGGACTGCATTTGAAAGACTCTGCTCTAGGTAATGCACATGTTTATGGTGTCTGTGCTCTGCAGTGTAAAATGTAGGTGTTTTGGGCATGTTTACGTTATCTGCACTAAAGGTTTGGTCTGTATTACCACGTTTTAGTAGTGGGTAAAATATGGGGACAGGGTTGTCAGGAACCACAGCTGGGACTTGAACCTGTGACCTTCTGCTTCTGAACATACTGGTTGTGTGCACTGCACCACCATGTTGCCACAGAAATGGTGCATTCCCTGGGGATTCCATGACTGTTCATCAGACAGGGCCTGTCTGTTGTGCTGCACGGCACCCACCTGAACAGGGCTAGGCCACGGTCTGCTGTGGGCAGCAGCCACTGTCCCCTCCACCACCAGTACCCCTCTGCCACCATGCTGACATGCCCTTCTGCTGGTGGTGCGCCATCTCAGGCCATCCAGTGTGTGGGTAGGCGGCTGCCTATGGTGCGGGTTCTGGGGTAGGGGTGCCTGCATAGCTGTCCACGCGTCCCCCCTGCCAATGTTCTGTGCCCTTGGGGGTACCTGCTGGGTACTGTCCCCTGTGACACTGTAGGAAACACACTCGTGCCCATGGTGGGCCCTCATCAGTTTCTGCCTGCCTGCTGTACAGTTTCAGCATTGCTATGGACCACCTAGGCATCACCCTAGTCCGCATTGTGGCCCAGCTGCACCACAGCATATGCCGCCTGCAGCCCTCTGTGTCCTCTTTTCCAGCATCTGTCCAGTTGCCCGTTCTGACATGCCTGCCCTGCTGTTGCGTGACATGTGCATGCCATAGGAAACCTGTCCAATGGAGAGGGAAACCCTGATCAGCGTTATTTGACTGTGGGATCATTCACCTTGTATGGGGACGGGGCGTAGACCCTTCCAAAATTCATATCTTTTTTTGGAGCTTTCTCAGGCGTGTTTTTTGATGTTTCCCATTAAGATCACTATTGCCCAGCTTGATTATGTTTTCTTTATATTTTGTTGGAGTCATTTTCAATGTTTCTTTGCCCTTTTTTTCCGTGCACATGTATCACACATCACTTTTTTGTAGCTCTTCCCTTTAAATCTACTCTAACGCAAGCGTTTCACTGGCGTTAGTTTTCAGCCCCGGAATCCATAGCGTTAGTGTGTAGGGAGCCTCTCCCCTCCCACTCTCCACCCATTGACCCCTTCTCTTCGCCCATGGGGAGCCTTCCTCCGCCCCTGGGGAGCCTTCCTCCTCCCTCCGGGAGCCTTCCTCCACCTTCAGCGCTCGTTTGCACCGCTGAGCACATTATCATGGGCTAAGGTACCTCTGCGCCCGATAAAGCGCCTGTATCGCACGATAAGGTACCTTATCGCGCGATAACGTGGCAGAGCGCACATTAAGACGGTTTAGTAAACATACCCCTTTGTCATTTTCAGATGGGAAAATGCAGATTCACACAAATAAGTTGAACCGAAACAGGAGTGTACAGCTTCACTGCATCTTCTCAAGTTGGGAAATTTGTCTGTAGGCACTAGCTTCCAAAACAATTCTTGCTCAGCATGGGTCTTGAGAAAAATGTCATTTTTAAGGGTTAATATTTCATTTTCAAGAGATGGCTTGTTCAATGAGTAATTTTTACTGATAGCAGCTGCAATTTCTTTAATGTCCACATCTACTTTGAATGGGTATGACAAGTACTCCACAAATGTTCCAATTTTTTAGAAGTCACAGAATCTATTTTTGAATTCCTGGATAACAGAACAGATTTCTGTCATATACTTCTCGTTTTGAAAAACAAAATTTGGAAATTGTCCCAGATGGTCCTGCGTATTAGGAAAATGATCAAAAGTGTTGTTTGCAAGGTCAGTCATCATTAGCTCAAATTTGCTCTTGTAGGATGAAACTGTATTCATCATCTCGCCAATTTTCAAGGTTCATATCACTTAGTTCGCCTGTAAAGTCAGCGAGAAATACCAGATCACATAACCACTCTTCGTCTTCCAACTCTGTTTGGTCATCTCCCCTCTCTTTCAAAAAACTTCTTATTTCATTCAGCAAATCACGAAATCTTTGCAGAAATTTGTGCCTACTTAGCCAGCTTACATCTGTGTGCAAAATGATTTCTGCTGCCCCTTCATCAAGAGTAAGATTGAAAAACCATCTTTGAAGTGATCTTCCACGAACTGAATTTACAATTTTGAAAGTGATGCCCATGACAGTCTTTGTATTGAGTCTCTTGCTTGCCAAAACTTGCTGGTGAATGATGCAGTGGTAAGAAAGGAAATCTGGGAAGTCGTCATGCTGTCTACAGAGGGCTATGAAACCGTTAACCTCACCTGTCATTGCTCTTGCTCCATCAGTAGTGATGGAAACAAGTCTATGCAATGGAAGATTACACTTTGTCACAAAAGAATGGAAGGAACTGAATATTTCCTGACCGGTAGTTCTCCCTTTTAAAGAAATCATTCCAAGTAGTTCTTCTTTAACACTGATGTCTTCAAAAACCATCCGGATAAAGACTACTAACTGGGCTATGTCTCTTATGTCTGTAGATTCATCCAGTTGGAATGAGAAAGCAACACAATTTGAAACATCCTCCAACAGTTGTTCAGTTGTATCTCCACACATCTTTTCTATTCGCCGCACGGTGGTGTTTCTTGACAATTGTACATCTTGAATAGCAGCTATGATCTCTTTCTTATTTTTTAAATCCTTCAAAAAG
This sequence comes from Ichthyophis bannanicus, assembly GCA_033557465.1. NCBI lineage: Eukaryota > Metazoa > Chordata > Amphibia > Gymnophiona > Ichthyophiidae > Ichthyophis > Ichthyophis bannanicus. Next base: position 495,157,507 of record CM066033.1, read on the forward strand.
ATTGTCAGCTGCTTCAAGAAAACAATCTTTTACAAATTCCCCCTTCAGTGAAAGGTTTGCATTTCTTTACAATCAGATTGCTGACCTTGAAGGATGCTATGGTTGCACTGACCATATGTGACCTTGGCTTCGCCATCAACTGTTGCTGAGTAGCCAATTTCGATTTAAGTTCTTTGAGCTTCAGTTTACGAATTTCACTTTTGGGTGGAAAATCAGCATCAAACTTATTGCTATGCAGAGCCTTATAATGACGTTCCAGATTACCCTTTTTGGGCAAGGATACTGGGGCGTTAGAAATTAGACAACAACACTTGTCTTTCACCATGAAGAAGAAGTAGTCCATTTCCCATTCATCATGAAAGTGGTAGGTTTTGCTCTTCTTTGAAACACTCATCTTCATTATACTGGGGTGGCTGTCACTGTTGCAAAGTATTAAAGATCAACAGGAACTGAAGCCCTCTGGATGATGTGCAATACACGGACTGGAGATGACAAAACCACACACACAGTTCTAAAAGTAAAAATAAGAATTCATCATACTGGCACCAATAATCAAATACCACCAAACAATCATCAAAAAAACTAAAACACCTGTCCAGCAAACCAGATAAAATCAAATACCGCCAAACAAGTTCAAAAACCACCACACGCGATTTAATAAATTCTGCACACAGTGTAGAATCAACGCAAAGGCTAGACAAAATAAAATTGCAGAGGCAAGCAAACGTCACAGTGGTTTCAACCAATTTGAAGGCAAGGAATAGGCAAGATAGAACAAAATTGGAAAAGCCCGCCAAAATTGCCAAATTTTTGACACTTTGTTGTGTCTGCCCGAAAACGTTTAATGAAAGCGAACTATAAAGCGACCAATGACCAGCACACGACACAACTAATATGGTAAGTGTATTCAGGTAAAGCCCGGGCGAATGGATATCGCCTGTTATATAACACACTTCTAAGGGGTGTTGGGCCGGGGTCAGGAATGGGTGATTCTGAGAGGCAGGAGACCAGGTATGACGCCGGGCCTGTGGCGTCTCGTCGCTGGGCACAGGCGGCGGTCCCCTGGGGTACCCACAAACTATTGGCACGAAAACAACAAGCGCCCCCAATACACCCACAGGCAAGATTCCTGCAGGCAGGGAAAAAAGACAGGCAAAGAATCAGCAGCGGCGGCAAGCCCTCGGCAGATGACCTGCCGCCACGAGCTCTCTCCTAGCGATGGGGTGAGCTGCTGGAGAGATGGAGCCAAGTGGGGCTGGTGATCTACCTCTGACCCCTCTGTGATCTACAGGTGTCAAACACCTTACTTGCCCCCAAGGCGGGAGCCTGGGGCTTCGGTGCTGCTCCTCTTCTAACAGCAAGGACTTGTGGTTGCCCTCAGGGATTTTGGGTCCCAATAGCTAATCGAAATAAGGAGGTAGTTGTGGTCGAGTAGCTATGCTTAAAGAGGTTTTATTTCCCATCCCGGGAGAATTCTTGCAACAAAGATCAAAAAGTAAATAAACCATACAGCTGGTACAACACAAGTGAGGGACTACAAATTGGAACAAAAATGCTTAATGTCAGCTTTAACTGAACAAAAAGGGGAAAAACAGGTTTTCAATCACACACTTTGAACTGTGAAATCTGTGCTCTCCAACAGATTTCACTCCAGCAGGCTTTCTTAGGCCCTTAACAAAAAGTAGTTATGCTATCAGAGAAAACAAGCGTACAGTCCATTTTGCACATATCAGAGCTATCATCACCAAACTCACAATCCATATCTTCATGAGCTTCTTGGTAATTATAATTTGCAGGGCTGTATTGTGAATTGGTGTTTGTTTCTCTCCTCTCAGCTTGGCTAGAGCACCACTCCCCTCTATCACTGCAGAAAGGCTCTTTACCACACTCTATGGATTTTCTCCTTAGTGGGCTACACTCTTCCTGACCACTGGTGGTAAAATTCAGTGCTCCTCTACTCCAGGTACTTTGCCTTTCAGGCTGAGCTCTGCCTGGCTGGTGTGTAAACAGGAAGTGGAAACTTTTCGTCCCCTCTCTTCCCTTCACAGGACGTCTTTCAAATACATGGGAATTATCTCTTGGACAAGTTTTCTGGCTCCCCAGGTACCTGCTCTCGTGGTTATCTCTTCTCCCTGCTCCTCGAGGTTTATATCTTGGAGTCTCCTTCAGGCCCCACACGGACCTTGGCTTAGTGCAGCCTAACTTCCCAGCACTAACCTTTGTGAACTCCTCTTGGATAAACCCCTCTGAGGTGCAGATTGATTCCACGTCTGAACCTTCCAGGTATGGCTCCTGGCTTGGCTGAGCGCTGTACTTTCCTCTCCCTTGAGTCCTCTCAATGTCTCCTTCTCTCTCTGCCTCAGAGACTGAGTCTGACTCCTGGCTTGCGTCTCTGTGCTTCCTTCTTTCTCCATGTGTGCCTGTACGTGAATCTGCTCGTATCTCTGTGCCTGAATCTGCACGTGTCTCTGCTCTGCTCAAGACTGACCTTTTTTTATCTGCGTCATTCTTTGAGACTCGAGTTAGCTCAACTCTCTGCAGCTGTCTCTGCTTCCCTAATGAGCTATGACGTAATGGTATTTCTGGGCGTTTATCTACAGCCTGTGCTCTTGTTTTGCTTGGTTGCTCCTGACAACCCCTAGCCATGTGCTCTGCACTGCTGATTTTAAAACTGCCCTGTGTGTTTTCCTCTACTTTTACAGGCGCTATCTGCCTGGCGCCACGACACAGGTAGATCATGATCTACCTGTTGGACATGCCTGCCATAGGTTGATGAGGTCACAGCACAGCACAGCCCAAGCCCCAGAGAACCATTTAGTTTGAGGGGTATGTTTACTAAGCAGCATTAACATCATCGGCAGTAAGTGAGGCTAATGTTACCGACACCATATAAGGATGTGGGCAGTGCGACGTTAATGTAGCTATGGGCCATTTAACACACGGTACAGGGCGCCAGGGCCATGTAGCATGCAGTACAGGGCGTGCTGGCCACTTACTGATTGGTAATGTGACAGCCGACGGAAAGTGACAAGCATCAGCATGCCAAAGGTCTACAAGGGCTGAGACCTAAAGTGCCCTGACAGCATAAGACGCCCTGTGGGATGTAGACATATGGTGCCCCAAGAAGATGGATCTGCAAGTGTAAGGTGATAGATCTTTGGCAGCTGAAATTGTATTCCGTAAGTGGGATGTGAGCAACAGCCAAGGTCATGCACACACACCATTAAATTGCCGTCATTGAAAACAGCATGAATAAAACAACTTACATGCAATTTATGCAAGGGTGTCCGGGTCTGGCCTGAAGCCCCACCCGTTTGGATGGTATGTGCACCAGGGCATAATAGAAAAAAAATGAAGAAGGAATATGTGTGATTCAAACCAGCACTCTGTGGTGTCTAAACACAGTGCATGAACAGCTATGCTAATACTGCAAGCCAAATGCTCTTCTAGAAATTAGATAGAAAGGGTCCCTATGTATCTGGTAATATGTGACTGATAGCCTGGATGGGGTGCACAATGAAGTGCACACTGAAGCAATGGAAGTGTGTTTGCTGCAGTGCTGAAGCTGCAGCCCTTTGTATGGTATGTTCAGCAAGAAAAAAATGGAGAGCAACATGTGGGAGTTGAAACTGCTCTCTAGTGTGCCCAAACTCACATCTTTAACCACTATGCTAACCCTCCACAACAACTGCTATGGAAATATGTTCCACTAAAGGGAATGTGTATATGTATATTTGTATCTCCCTGTGATGTTTCATAAGAACGAAAGATATGCCATACTGGGTCAGACAAAGCTCCATCAAGCCCAGTATGCTGTTCCAACAGTGGCAAATCTAGCTCATAGGTACATAGCAGTCTCTCCAAAAGACACAGGTTCCTCAATGCTTGTATTGGGTCAAGCAGTGATATTCTGAGTCCCTTTCAATAATGGTTTATGGACCTTTCCTCCAGGAACTTGTCCAAACCTTGTTTAAATCCAGCTACACTAACAACTTTTACCACATCCTCTGGTAACAAATTCCAGAGTTTGATTACACATTCAATGAAAAAATATTTTCTCTTATTAGTCTTAAATAGGTTACCCTGTAGCTCCATTTCATGTCCCCTAGTCTTTTTATATTCTGATGACATAAACAATCGATCTACATTTACCCGTTCCACTCCATTCATTAATTTATAAACCTCTATCATATCTGCCCTCAGCCGTCTCTTTTCCAGGTTGAAGAGTCCTAACCTTTTTAGCCTCTCTTCATATGAGTATCCTTCCATCCCCTTTACCATTTTGGAGGCTCTTCTCTGTACCTTTTCTAATAACTCTATATCCTTTTTAAGATACGGTGATCAGAACTGCACACAATATTCAAGGTGTGGTCACACCATGGAATGATAGAGATGCATTATAATATCCTTTGTTTTATTTTCCATTCCTTTCCTTATGATACCTGGCATTCTATTTGCTCTCTTGGCCGGCGCTGCACACTGGTGGAGGGTTTCAACATGTTATCCACGATGACGCCTAAATCTTTTTCCTGGGTGGTGGTTCCCAATGTGGAACCTTGCATCGTGTAACCATAGTTTGGGTTGTTCTTTCCTAGGTGCATAACTTTGCACTTGTCCACATTAAATTTCATCTGCCATTTGGATGCCCAGTCTTCCAATTTATCAAGATCCTCTTGCAATTTTCCACAAACCTCTTGGGTTTTAACAACTTTAAATAGTTTTGTGTCATTTGCAAATTTGATAACCTCACTCGTTATTCCCTTTTCCAGGTCATTTATGAATATGTCAAAAAGCAGCGGACCCAGCACCGATCCCTGCAGTACACTATTCACCTTTTTTCATTGGGAAAATTGGCCATATAGCCCTACACTCTGCATTCTATCTTTTAACCAATTCCTGATCCACAATAGTACACTGCCTCCTAACACATGACTTTTTAGTTTTGCGAAAAGTCTCTGATGAAGGACCTTGTCAAAGGCTTTCTGAAAGTCCAGATACTCGTACACTATATCAACCGACTCACCTTTGTCTTCCTGTTTAGTAACACCTTCAAAAAACATAACAGATTAGTAAGACAAGATCTTCCTTGTCTAAAGCCATGTTGGCTGTCTCCCATTAAGCCATGACTATCTACATGATGAGTAATTTTGTTCTTTATAATGGTTTCTACCATTTTTCCTGGTACTGACGTCAGGCTCACCTGTCTGTTGTTGCCCGACCACCCCTGGAACCCTTTCCAAAAATTGGCATTGCACTGGCGATCCTCCAATCTTCAGGTATTACAGATGATTTTAATGAAAGTTCACAGATTACTAATAGCAGGTCTGCAATCTCATATTTCAGTTCTTTCAACACCCTTGGATGTATACCATCTGGTCCAGGTGATTTGCTACTCTTCAATTTAATACATCTTCCCGGTGTATCGATATTTCTTTCAATTCTTCCGCAGTATTGCCTTTAAATACCATTTCAGTCATGGATAACATCCCTACATCTTCCTCAAGAAAGACTGAAGCAAAGAATTCATTCAGTCTCTCTGCTATAGCCTTGTCCTCTCTTACTGCCCCTTTTACCCCTCTATCATCTAATGGTCCAACTGACTCTCACAAATTTTTTGCTACGAATGTACTTGAAAACGTCTTTGCTTCCACAGAAAGTTTCTTCTCAAATTCTCTCTTTGCCTGTCTTATCTATGCCTTGCATTTAACTTGCCAGTGCTTGTGCTGTTTCCAGTTTTCGACATTTGGTTCTTTTTTCCATTTCCTGAAAGATGCTTTTTTGGCAACAACAGCCTCTCTGACCTCACCATTTCAACCACTCAGGCAGTTTTTTGAACTTCCTTCCACTTTTCTTAAAGCATGGAATACAGCTGGTCTGGGCTTCCAAGATAGTATTTTTAAACAACACCCAAGCTTGATGTAAGTCTTTAACCTTTGCAACTGCTCCTTTTAGTTTTTTCTTATCTATTTTCCTCATTTTATCATAGTCTCCCTTCTGAAAGTTAAGAGGTAGTACTTTGGATTTCTTTACCATCCCTCCTCCATTAATTAAATCAAATGCAATCATGCTATGATCACTATTGCCAAGTGGCCCCAACACCCTTATCTCTTGCACCAGATCTGGTGTTCCACTAAGGACTAAGTCCAAAATAGCTTCCCCTCTGGTCAGTTCATGAATCAGTTGCTCCAAGAAGCAGTCATTTATTTCATCTAGAATCTTTATCTCCCTAGCATGTCCTGCTGTGACACTGACCCAATCAATACTGGGATAATTGAAATCACCCATTATTATTACTGTTCTGTAACTTTTGTTAGCTGCCCTGATTTCTTTGAGCATTTCATCATCCATTTGTTCATTCTGGCCAGGCAGTCGATAGTACAACCCCACTGCCATCGCCTTCCTCTTTTTACATGGAATTTCAAGCCATAGAGATTCTACAGTGAATTTTGTTTCCTGCAAAACTTTAATCATTTGTGACCCAATGCCCTCTCTAACATGGAGTGCAACCCCTCCACCAATTTGATCAGCTCTATCATTACGATATAGTTTGTACCCAGGTATCATAGTGTCCCACTGGTTGTCCTCCTTCCACCATGTCTCTGAGATACCAATCATATCTAACTTCTCATTTAGTGCTATATATTCTAACTCTCCCATCTTATTTTTTAGACTTCTAGCATTTGCATACAAGCATTTTAGAGACTGTATTTTATTCATATTAATCTGGTTACTGGTAGGCAGGGGTAATTTGGAATCTTTAAGCTCTGTTTGCTCTGTACTCAAGGGCATTTGGGCTACCTTTGTCTTTATTGGAACCTCTCTGTTGATGTGCCCTAACTTCATTTTTTTGGTAGTATCCTTCAAGGATACATTGCTCTGAACCATGCGCTCTTGGGTGACTGTCGGCTCTCCCCTATTATCTAGTTTAAAAGCTGCTCTATCTCTTTTTTAAAGGTTAATGCCAGAAACCTGGTTCCATCCCAGTTAAGGTGAAGCCCATCCCTTTCGAAGAGCCCCTCTTTTCCCCAGAATGTTCCCCAGTTCCTAATAAATCCCAAACCCTCATCCTTCCACCATTGTCTCATCCATGCATTGAGACTCCGGAGCTCTGCCTGCCTTTTGGGTCCTGCGCGTGGAACGTGGGGCATTTCGGAGAATGCTACCCTGGAAATTTTGGATTTCAATTTCCTACCTAAAAGCCTACATTTAGCCTCCAGAACCTCCCTACCACATTTTCCTATGTCATTGGTACCGAGATGTACCAAGACAGCAGACTCCTCTCCAGCACTAAGACCTTGTCTAGGTGGCACTTGAGGTCCGCTACCTTCGCACTAGGCAGGCACATTACCAGGTGATCCTCATGTCCACCAGCCACCCAACTATCTACATGCCTATGATCGAATCACCAACTATAACGGCTGTCCTAACCCTTCCCTCATGGGCACATGGCCCTAGAGAAACTTCCTGGGTGCGAGTGGGTTTTACATCACCTGTAGGACAGGTCCTAGCTGTAGGATCACTTCCTGCCACACCAGGGTGTTGCTGTCCTGTCATGTGACCTCTCTCCTCTATGGCAACAGGGATGTTGCCAGACTGGAGATGGAACTTCAGGACTATATCCCTGTAGGTCTCGTCTATGTACCTCTCTGTCTTCCTTATGTCTTCCAAGTCTGCTACTCTTGCCTACAGAGATCGGACTCATTCCCTGAGAGCAAAGAGCTCCTTGCACCTAATTTTCATGTGAGCTATGGTCTTCATGATTATGCCATAGTATACATTGGTCAGTGGGGAGATGCAGCAGCTGAGACAAGTATGTCTCGAACATGTCCCATATACATTCAGTGCTATGTCTACAGATGATGTGCAGGACAGATCCTGTCTAGGAGCTGCATTGTGTGCACTGTTCAGTATGCCCCCCCCCCCCCCAATGCTTTCCCACGCTCTGCAGGCCTCAGTCACTTGTGCGTGTATGTAGACATTATGTGGTGTATGATGAGGATCCAACACGCGTCATCTATGAAATGTCCTCTAGCACATACCTGCCTGTTTGTCTAAGCGATACAATCCAACACATGCATACAGAGCAAAAAATATGCATGTGTATGGAGAGGAACATATGTGCTTTAGATGATGTGTATACAAGGAGGCACGTGCATGTCCAATCTGTTGCACCTCTACCATCATCACCAGTGCCAAAGAACTCTTATGCCATCTATATCCCTGATAGCCCTCACAGATGGGGATGTACTGTCACCAGCATGAACCTGCATGTGGTATACTATTGGTACACATTACAAAAAAGGAACCACAAAGGGAAACAGGAGCTGACATGCAACTGGGCCCAGCCCATGTGTGGCTAGAATGTAGATTTGTTCTCACTGCAATAACTATGTTGTTTTCTGTGATACCATCTGTGGGCAATAATGCAGCAGCACAGTAGTGGAGATCCCACTCTATGCCACATCCTCTGACAATATGGGGCCCTGCTGCATCAGCTGTTAGTATGCCTGATGTGGGCATCATGAACATTGTGCCACTGGAATGTACGTAGTGTTTATGAGGCGCAATATGTACATGAAAGCACAGTGTACCCCTCTGGTGTCACTATTTCACCGTTTGCAGTATGTTATGAAGAAGAGTAGCTGTATAGGGTCCTAGTGAGTAACATTCACCAGTTGCTATGTGTGTCACAGTGTACCCCTCTGGTGTCATTATTTCACCGTTTGCAGTATGTTATGAAGAAGAGTAGCTGTATAGGGTCCTAGTGAGTAACATTCACCAGTTGCTATGTGTGTGTCCTAGACGATGTGAGGGCAGTATGCACCTCAAATCAATGCAGTGATGGTGTCAATCAAACATGTACAATAGGCCAACATTGGCCCTGTATGACATCTGGTATATGATGCAAGAGTCAAATATACATGTAAACCTAAGTTTCCAGTATAGGTGCTGGTCATGTGCACCAGGGGTGCCACTGACAATCTCACATGTGTCACAGGGCTATGGATCATGTGCTACAAAATAGGTGGCTCAGCTACATCTCAACACAATATACACATGCCATGCATGCCACATGTATGTGCTACCTATCTCCCAACAGTTACATTCTAGCAGGAATCTCAGATCTCACACAAATCTCTGTAACAAATAGCTCCACACTGGGCAATGATCACATTGTCGATCTGGGGGTGTCAGTGTGGTGAGTGAGCTTGACAGCATGAAATGAAGTCTTCAGCATCATCACTGGAATGCCAATATTGCAGATGGCACATGGCTGATGTTCAAACATACCTGCCTGGAATGTTTGCACATGTATAGATGTCATTTTCAGAAATGTTTGTTGAAAGAATTGTAATTTAGGTGGTCCAAAGTGATGTGTTATTGTGCTTTATGACCACCAACTGTCTAATGCTCATGTCAGTGCTGTGATCAAATGTGAACCAGCCCTAACATGTGTCTGGCCACACAACTGACTAAGAACATGATCTAGGCAGGTAGGCCAAGATGAACCTCAGACCCACAAAGATATAATGTGCGAAAGAGAAAACCTGAAAATTATTGCCAAGGTACCATGCACAGATGGCTAGGCGTAGTATATAGCTAAACACTGAAACATGTCAACAATGGTATGTCCCTGTGCCCCACCACACAATGCTCCCAACACACCTGATCACAGTGATCTAGCATATGTGTGTGTTAGTGTGTTAAACAGCAGTGTAGATGGCCTGCACTTCAGTATGTGCTGTGTTGAAAACAACCAGAAGTCATGTACACAGGTAACTAGCCAATTTTATTGTATAAATGCCCTTACAATTCACTGACACAATCTACAATGAGGACATGGAGTTAGGTAACAGAGGAAAATGTTGGCACAGAAGTCCAAACAAATTGTTTTGCACAGGTGCAGAGGCAGCAGAATGCATGAGCTCTGGGGTAACGTTAGTCGTATGTACATGAGCTGTACAAGTATGGGAATGTACATGTAATGCACAAATCCAGCTATAATGTGAAAATACAGATTGCCACATCAGAAATTTGGCCCTGCTATATGTATGGCACAATGTCATGAAAAACATGGGACGGAGCACACATGCAGCTGTGTAAGTTGTAAGTCAATCAATAATGGCACATCTTTATTGGACCAAAACAGATAAAGATGTTTATGGAGGTCTAAAAACATGACAACTATGGTGCATTAAGCATCACATAATGCACATAATCACATGTCATTTTGTTATAACATATGTATGCACATGCATATGCACAGTGTAAGTCACAACATGACACAGTGATGCCCCATATGCACAGTAGCACTCCTGCCCATGGCCAAACACAAACCAAAGATGTTGATGTAGTGCACCTTGTAACAAAGTAACATAGTAAATGACGGCAGATGAAGACCAGTATGGTCCATCTAGTCTACCCAGTAAGATGGCAAGATTAGGTGCACCTGCCGCTCCGTGCAGGCCACCCCTCCCCATGTCTTTGTTTAGGGGTGAACCCACCGCTCCATCTAGGACACACCTATTTGTTGAGAAATTAGAAAGTTCAGTTTATTTTGATTTTATCCTGTTGCTGTAAAGGGATCCAATGTGTCTGTCCCATGCCATTTTGAATTCTGTCACTGTGTTTGCCCCCACCACTTCCATTGGGAGGGAATTCCAAACATCCACCACCCTTTCAGTGAAAAAGTATTTCCTGACATTGCCTTTCAATTTACCACCTTGCAGTTTCATGTTATGCCCTCTAGTTTTACAGCTTCCCCATCTTTGGAAGAGGTTTGTTTGTTCATTATTTCTCTTTAAGTATTTAAAGGTCTGAATCATATCTCCCCTATTCCTCCTCTCCTCCAAAGTGTACATATTTAGTTCTTCAAGTCTCTTCTCATAAGGTTTCTGACGTAGGCTCCAAATCATTGTGGTCACCTTCCTCTGAACAGCTTCCATTCTTTTTCCATCCTTTGCAAGATATGGTCTGCAAAACTGAGCACAGTATTCCAAGTGAGGCCTCACCAGTGACTTATACAGTGGCATTAATACCTCTTCCTTTCTACTGGTAATTCCTCTTTGTATACAGCCCAACATCCTTCTGGCTTTTGCCATCGCCTTGTCGCACTGTTTTGCCACCTTGAGATCTTCAGAAATAATCACACCAAGGTCCTTCTCCTGATCCGTGCACACCAACCTCTCGCCCCCTATCGTGTGCATTTCCCTTGGATTTCTGCTACCCAAGTGCATGACACTGCACGTCTTTGCATTAAATCTTAATTGCCAAGCATTAGACCATTCTTCCAGCTTTTGTAGATCTTTCCTCATGTTAACCACTCCCTCAGGGGAGTCCACTCTGTTGCAAATTTTTGTGTCATCTGCAAAAAGACAGACCTTTCCATTCAGTCCTTCAGCAATATCATTCACAAATACATTGAACAGTGCCGGGCCCAGGACCGAACTCTGGGGCACCCCGCTAATCACCTTCCTTTTATCCGAGTGAGCTCCATTTACCATCACCTTCTGTCATCTGTCAGTCAACCAATTTCTGATCCAGTTCACCACCTTGGCACCCATCCCCAAACTACTGAGTTTATTGATAAGCCTCTTATGAGGAACAGTATCAAAAGCTTTTGCTGAAATCCAGGTAGATGACATCCATCGCATGCCCCTTATCTAGTTCTCTGGACACCCATTTAAAGAACTCAATCAGATTTATTTGGCAAGATCGTCCTTCGGTAAAACCATGTTGGCTCGGATCTTGCAACCTGTTGGTTTTGAGAAAGTCCACTATTCGCTCTTTCAGGAGCACCTCCATTACTTTTCCTGCCACCGAGGTAAGGCTCACGTGCCTGTAGTTTGTCACTTCTTCCCTGTCACCACTTTTGTGAAAAGGTACCACATCAGCCATTCTCCAGTCCTGAGGAACTTCTCCCGTTTCCAAGGATCTGTTGCAAACATCCTTTAACGGCGCTGCAAGAACCTCTCTGAGCTCTTTCAGTATCCTGGGATGTATCCCATCTGGTCCCATGGCCTTGTCCACTTTCAGTTTTGCAAGTTGTTCTAACACATTATCTTTTGTGAATGGTATGGTATCTACTTCATTCCCATTTTTATATTTGGGATTCACAGGTCGTCCTTCTCTAGGATTTTCTTTAGTAAAAACAGAGCAGAAGTATTTGTTTAGCAATTTCGCTTTTTCAGTGTCACTTTCCACGAGTCCGTTCCCAGCATTTCTGAGTCCTGCAATTCCACCTCTGATCTTCTTCCTTTCTCAAATATACCTGAAGAAAGTTTTGCTGCCACACTTCACATCTTTAGCCATCTTTTCCTCTGCCTTTGATTTTGCTTTCCTTATTTCACTTTTTGTCTCTTTGAGTTTGATCCTGTATTCATTTCTGTGTTCCTCTGTTTGCAAGCTTTTGAATTTTGCGAAAGCTGTGGTTTTTGCCTTTATTTGAGCAGCCACTTCTTTGGAAAACCAAATAGGTTTCCTTCTCCTCTTGTTTTTATTTACTTTTCTTACATATTTATCTGTTGCCCCTTTTATTGCCACCTTTAGTTTGGCCCATTGTAATTCCACTTCTCTTATCCCCTTCCACCCTGCAAACTCCTTCGTTAGGTACTCGGCCATTTTACTGAAGTCAGTGTTTTTGAAGTTTAGGACTTTGAGCTTGCTATGAATGGACTGCACCTTGGCTTTTATCTCAGACCACACTGTGTGATGATCGCTGCTGCTCACAGGGACACCCACCCAGACATTCAACACGCTATCACCGTTGGCGAGCACTAAATCCAGCATTGAGCTTTCCCTGGTTGGTTCCATCACCATTTGTCTAAGTAACGCATCTTGGAGAGCATCCACAATTTTTTTGCTTCTTTCCAGATTTGAAGAAGGAGTAATCCAATCCATATTGGGTAGATTAAAGTCACCCAATATGATCACTTCCCCCTTTGTGGCTATCTTGGCAATATTTATTTTATTTATTTATTTATTTTATCTATAATCTAATAATATCTATAATCAATTCATTATCTATCTCATCGATTTGAGTTGGAGGTCTATAGACTACAGCAGTATGTGCCATCTCCTCTTTCCAACACAATCCAGAGTGCTTCTTCTTTTTCCCATGCCCCCTGCATTTCAGTAGCTTTAATATTGCTTTTGACATACAAGGCTACTCCTCCTCCCTTTCCATTTTCTCTGTCTCTTCTGAATAGATTATAGCCAGCTATGGCTATATATCCCAATCATGCAATTCATTAAACCATGTTTCTGTAATGACCACAATGTCCAAGTCCATTTCCACCATGAGGGCTTCCAGGTCTGGAACTTTTTTGGCTAAGCTTCGAGCATTTGTGCTCATTGCTTTCCAGAATTTAACTGGCTTGCGTGTATTTTGCATTGATTTTGTTCTGCCCACTTCTTCCCACTTGCTTTTGATGTGTGGTTAAAAATGTGGCTGTTTCTGATGTTATTCTGCTTTATCAGGGAGAGACGTCCTGAACTTGACCTTCCCCATCCGTCACCCCCTTTTTCTATTTTAAATGCATATCCACATACAGCCTGAATTTTTCACTTAGGATTCTTTTCCCTGAGACAGAGAGATGTAGTCCATCAGCACAGTATAGTCTCTTGTTGGTCCTTCTGTTTCCCCAATTGCCTATAAATCTGAATCCTTCTTCTTTGCACCAGGTCTGGAGCCATGTGTTAAAGCTGTTTATGCGATGTAGCCTTTCTGCCCCCTTACCAAGAACAGGTAGAACTTCTGAGAATGCTAGTGTTAACAATGAGCTTCAGTTTCTCTCCCAGAGTTTGGAAGTCCCTTTGAACTGTAGTGACACTGTTTCTAGACAGGTCATTTGTACCCAGGTGGATGAAAACATCAATTTTGGAGTGCTCACTTTCAGCACTAAGTACATCAACAATTTGGTTTGTATCCCTGCTAGATGAAGAGCCTGGGAGGCATTTGACTAACTTCTCTCCTTTGAACTGTGTTCCCAAGTTGGTGCCTTTGATGATGGAATCACCAAGTAGTAGTAGTTTTCTGTTCTTTGAGTTTTCCTACATATTTGGTTCTTTATTAGGAGATTGGGCATTGACTGTCTCATTTAAGGACCCTTCAGTTTCCATGGATTGAGTATCCTCATTAACCAAAGCAGAGAAGGCATTATGCAGTGATATCTCATGATGTATGGGTGTTTCTGCATTACAGGACGCAATCTACCAGAGCCCACTGTGATCCATTTGTTCCTGGGATGTTTGATTCTCTGTGGGAGCGGTGGTAGACTTTGTTTGGTTTGCATCCTAGAAGAGGTGCGTTTCATTGCAGCTACTTCTTCCCTTAATAGAGTCAATTCTTTATGTATGGCAGCTAACTTGAGGCATATAGGGCAAGCTCTTAGGTTCCAGATGATTTGTCTCAGAATGAAGGCGCCTGGTGCGAAGGTAGCGGACCTCACGCGCCACCTAGATAAGGTCTTAGATAGTGCTGGGGAGGAGTCTGCTGTCTTGGTACATGTCGGTACCAATGACATAGGAAAATGTGGTAGGGAGGTTCTGGAGACTAAATTTAGGCTTCTAGGTAGGAAGTTGAAATCCAGAACTTCCAGGGTAGTGTTCTCCGAAGCTTCCGTTTCCACGCGCAGGACCCAAAAGGCAGGCAGAGCTCCGTAGTCTCAATGCGTGGATGAGACAATGGTGCAGAGATGAGGGTTTGGGATTTGTTAGGAACTGGGGGACATTCTGGGGAAAGGAGGGGCTCTTCCGAAGGGATGGGCTTCACCTTACCGGGATGGAACCAGGCTGCTGGCATTAACCTTTAAAAATGAGATAAAGAAGCTTTTAAACTAGATAATAGGGGAAAGCCGACAGTTGCCCAAGAGCGGATGGTTCAGAAGAATGTATCCTTGAAGGATACTACCAAAAGCAGAGAGGTTCCAAAAAAGAATAAAGTAGCCCAAATGCCCTCGAATATGGAGCAGACAGAGCTTAAAGATCCCAAATTACCAATGTCTACCAATAGCCAAATTAATATGAATAAAATACAGTCTCTAAAATGCTTGTATGCAAATGCTAGAAGTCTAAAAAATAAGTTGGGAGAGTTAGAATATATAGCACTAAATGAAAGGTTAGATATGATTGGAATATCAGAGACATGGTGGAAGGAGGACAACCAGTGGGACACTGTGATACCTGGGTACAAATTATATCGTAATGATAGAGCTGATCAAATTGGTGGAGGGGTTGCGCTCTATGTTAGAGAGGGCACTGAGTCAGAAAGGATTAAAGTTTTGCAGGACACAAAATTTGCTATAGAATCTCTATGGATTGAAATTCCATGTAAAAAGGGGAAGGCAATGGCAGTGGGGGTATACTATCGACCGCCTGGCCAGAATGAACAAATGGATGATGAAATGCTCAAAGAAATCAAGGAAGCTAACAAAACTTACAGCGCAGTAATAATAACAGGTGATTTCAATTACCCCGGTATCGACTGGGTCAGTGTCACGGCAGGACATGCTAGGGAGATAAAGTTCCTAGATGAAATAAATGACTGCTTCTTGGAGCAGCTGGTTCATGTACTGACCAGAGGGGAAGCCATATTAGACCTAGTCCTTAGTGGAACACCAGATCTAGTGCAAGAGATAAGGTTGTTGGAGCCACTTGGCAATAGTGATCATAGCATGATCACCTTTGATTTAATTAGTGGAGGAGGGATAGTAAGGAAATACACAGTACTACCTTTTAACTTTCGAAAGGGAGACTATAATAAAATGAGGAAAATAGTTAAGAAAAAACTAAAAGGAGCAGTTGCAAAGGTTAAAGACTTACATCAAGCTTGGGTGTTCTTGAAAACTACTTTCTTGGAAGCTCAGACCAGCTGTATTCCATGCTTTAAGAAAAGTGGAAGGAAGTCCAAAAACTGCCAGCATGGTTTAAAGGTGAGGTCAGAGAGGCTGTTGTTGCCAAAAAAGCATCTTTCAGGAAATGGAAAAAAGAGCCAAACGACGAAACCTGGAAACAGCACAAGCACTGGCAAGTCAAATGCAAAGCACTGATAAGGAAGGCAAAGGGAGAATTTGAGAAGAAGCTTGCTGTGGAAGTAAAAACGCGAAATAAGGACTTTTTCAAGTACATTCGTAGCAAAAAACCTGTGAGAGAGTCAGTTGGTCCATTAGATGATAGAGGGGTTAAAGGGGCACTAAGAGGCGACAAGGTGATAGCGGAGAGACTGAATGAACTCTTTGCTTCGGTCTTTACTGAGGAAGATGTAGGGATGTTACCCATGACTGAAGTGGTATTTAAAGGTACGGAAGAATTGAAGGAAATATCGATACATCGGGAAGATGTCTTACAACTATTAGATAAACTGAAGAGTAGCAAATCACCTGGGCCGGATGGTATACATCCAAGGGTGTGGAAAGAACTGAAATATGAGATTGCAGACCTGCTATAAGTAATCTGTGAACTATCATTAAAATCATCTCTAATACCTGAAGACTGGAGTATCGCCAATGTAACACCAATTTTTAAAAAGGGTTCCAGGGGTGATCCGGGAAATTACAGACCGGTGAGCCTGACGTGAGTACCGGGAAAAATGATAGAAACCATCATAAAGAATAAAATTACTCAGCATGTAGATAGTCATGGTCTAATGGGAGACAGCCAACATGGCTTTAGACAAGGAAGATCTTGTCTTACTAATCTGTTATGTTTTTTTGAAGGTGTGAATAAACAGGTGGACAAAGGTGAGTCAGTTGATATAGTGTATCTGGACTTTCAGAAAGCCTTTGACAAGGTCCCTTATCAGAGACTTTTGGCAAAACTAAAGAGTCATGGGATAGTAGGCTGTATACTACTGTGGATCAGGAACTGGTTAAAAGATAGAAAGCAGAGGGTAGGGCTAAATGGCCAATTTTCCCAATGGAGAAAGGTGAATAGTGGTGTACCCCAGGGATCTGCTGCTTTTTGACATATTCATAAATGACCTGGAAAGTGGAATAACGAGTGAGGTTATCAAATTTGCAGATGACACAAAACTATTTAAAGTTGTTAAAACCCAAGAGGATTGTGGAAAATTGCAAGAGGATCTTGATAAATCGGAAGTCTGGGCATCAAAATGGCAGATGAAATTTAATGTGGGCAAGTGCAAAGTTATGCACCTATGGAAGAACAACCCACACTATGGTTACACGATGCAAGGTTCCACATTAGGAACCACCACCCAGGAAAAGGATGTAGGCGTCATTGTGGATACCATGTTAAAACCCTTGGCCCAGTGTGCAGCGGCAGCCAAGAGAGCAAATAGAATGCTAGGTATCATAAGGAAAGGAATGGAGAATAAAACAAAAGATATTATAATGCCTCTATATCGTTCCATGGTGAGACCGCAGCTTGAATATTGTGTGCAATTCTGGTCGCCGTATCTTAAAAAGGATGTAGTGATTTTAGAAAAGGTTCAGAGAAGAGCCACCAAAATGGTAAAGGGGATGGAAAGATACTCCTATGAAGAAAGGCTAAAAAGGTTAGGGCTCTGTAACCTGGAAAAGAGACGGCTGAGGGGCGATATGATAGAAGTCTATAAATTAATGAATGGAGTGGAACAGGTAAACGTAGATCGATTGTTTACGTTATCAGAATATAGAAAGACTAGGGGACATGCAATGAAGCTACATATTTTTTCACTCAACGTGTAATCAAACTCTGGAATTTGTTACCGGAGGATGTAGTAAAGGCTGTTAGTGTAGCTTGGTTTAAAAAAGGTTTGGACAAGTTCCTGGAGGAAAGGTCCATAAACCATTATTAAGAAGGGACCCAGGATATCAATGCTTGACCCAGTACAAGCATTGTGGAACCTGTGTCTTTTGGGGAAACTGCTAGGTACATATGACCTAGATTGGCCACTGTTGGAAATAGGATACTGGGCTTGATGGACCTTGGTCTGACCCAGTATGGCATATCTTATGTTCTTATGTTCTTAATTATTGCACTGAATACAAGACATGTGTCGTACTAGAAGGAGAAGAGAAGGTGGACGTAACACCAAATTAAGAGGATAAATGTCAACATATATGACTAATGCAGCCCTGAGGTGGGTGGGGTTAGGGGTAGGGTGGGCGCGAACCTAAGTGACCTTGGCCAGCAGACCTTACATGATCTGAGGGCACACTTAGATATCTGATTTAAGGACTACACAAGGAATGTAGGCAGTCAGAATATTCCCAGAAGTGAATGTAAAACCAGTAGTTTAATTTTAGATCAGCTACAAAAGATACAGCAGTTAAATTTTATATCAGCTACAACAACCAACAAGATAGGTAAAAGATACAAAGCTGAAAACTTAGCTGTTTGCAGGATCTGGAAGCTGTGGAAGCTGTGAGCCCAGGGACGACCAGGTGGCTGCAAGACTATTCAACCAGCCCCTCCCTGTCAGTAAGTTTGCAGATAATTCAAACAATGGAAGCTGAATTAGTCAAAACTGAACCTTTCACTTCTTTCTGTCTGCCTATTGTGCAAAGGTCCCTGTAACTTTAAATGATACCTTTGCTTCTAAAGATTAGGAGATTCAGGTATGACCAGGTCTCTGCAGATCAAAGTATTTCTATTCCAAGTAGCTTTATATCCCAAGTGTCCTTGGCCAGCAGGCCTTACATGAACTGGGATCTTGTTATGTATAGAGGTTCGGTTTTGCTGTAGTTTATGTGGAGATTGTGGGAAGTCAGCCAGCTTGCAGCCTCTCTGAAGCAGTCAATAATTTGTTGTGGGAAGGGGTCTGATCCATTGAGAGGGAGATATAACATTATATCATCCACATATATGTATGAGACGTTGAATTTTTTGAAAATAGTGCAAATAGACTATAGGTAAAGATTGAAAAGGAGGGCAGATAGGGCAGAATCTTAGGGGCAGTCCTTGTTTTTGATTGTATTGACTGAATGTATAGTGGCCTATTCTTACTTGTTGGGTTCTGTCTGAGAGATAAGATTGAAACCATTTGAGGGTTGTGTCTTTTAGACCTATCTGTTGTAAGCATGAATTCATTAGCGTGTGGTCGATGCTGTCAAAAGCAGACTTGATATCTAAGAATATGAGTATAAAGGCCTGTCTTAAGTTGTCTAATCCACGAACTAGGTTGTCAAATAAGGCAATCATTAGGGTTTCTACCCTACGAAATGGGCGGAAAGCATATTGCTGTTCGTCAAGAGGCGCATAAGTATCAATGTGCTCCTGGAGTTGGATTTGGGCTACCTTTTCATTTACCTTAGCCAGGAAAGAGAGACTGGATATAGGTCTATAAGTGGATGGATTGTTTATATCTAAAGCTTTGTTTTTTCGAATAGGGCACATTATTGCATGTTTTGGGGGGGGGGGTGCATGTAGTCTTGTTCAAGGGAGAGGTTGATTATTTTGAGTATGTATGAGGAAAGTTCTGATTTGATGGCTTTTATTCAGCTGACAGGGCAGGGGTCAAGGCTGGATGTGGTTGTGTTAATTTTAGATAGTATATTGTTAAGTGTATCTTTCCTGGTTAAGGAGAAGGTTGACCAAGAGCTAGATTGAGGGGGTAAATTTGAAAATATAGGGGTTGTATGGGTCTTTTGTGGTTGTAGCTTATCTTTGTAGAAATCTGCTAGCATTTGGTGGTTTATGCTGGGATTTAGGTTGTCATCATTGGAATTGTTGCATGTAAGGGATTTTACGATTTGAAAAAGTTCGCAGAGGCGATTGAGGGAATTTTTTAGACTCTTAAGAATAATATTCCTTTTTCTTATTATTGATTGTATCATGGTAATTTTACAATGTACTCAAGGATCTGTCTTGGGTCCACTCCTTTTTCCTCTATATACCCATTCCATTAGTGTACACATTTCTTCCTATGGCTTTCAGTACCATCTTTACGCTGATAGCTCCCAGATCTACCTCTCTACCCCTGAAATCTCTCTGGCAATCCAGGCCTGGATGTCTGCCTATTTTTCTGACATTGCAGTTTGGATTTCTCACCGCCACTTGAAATTGAACATGGCCAAAACCTTGCTTCTTATTTTGTCTCCTAAAACCTCCTCTTCTCTTCCTCCTTTTTCATTCTCTGTGGATAACTCTCTACTCCTCCCTGTTTCCTCAGCTCGCAACCTTGGGGTTGTCTTTGACTCCTCTCTCTCCTCCACACACAACCAACTGATAGCTAAATCCTGCTGTTCCTTTCTCTATAACATCAACAAAATCTGCCCATTCCTTTCTGAACACACTACTAAGACACTTATCCACTCTTTGGTCACCTCCCATCTAGACTATTTTAACCTACTCCTTGCTAGTCTCTCTCTGAATCATCTCTCTCCTCTTCAATCTGTTCAACACTTTACTGCACAGTTAATCTTCTACCAGCCTCGTCATGCTCATATTATCCCTCTTCTCAAGTCACTTCATTAGCTCCTTATCCATTTCCACATCCAGTTCAAACTTCTCCTGCTGACCTATAAATGCATTCACTCTGCAGCAAATCACTACCTTTCCTCTCTTATCTCTCCCTACACCCCTTCTTGAGAACTCTGCTCTTCTGGCAAATCACTTCAGTCTGTGCCCTTCACTTCTATTGCTAACTCCAGATTTCACTCCTTTCGCCATGCTGCTCCTTATGCCTGGAACAAACTACCTGAGTCTGTATGTCAGGCGCCTTCTCTGGCCCTTTTCATATCCAGGCTGAAAACTCACCTCTTCGCTGCCGCTTTTGGATCTTGACTCACCTGGTCTCCTTTGTGTTTCCTTACCATTCCCCCTAGATTTATCCTGTGTTTACAGCTACTGTGTTGTCTATCTTGAGTAGATTGTAAGCTCTGATGAGCAGGGACCGTCTTTTACATGTGTTTGTGCAGTGCTGCATATGTCTTGTAGTGCAATACAAATGCTTAGTAGTAGTAGAAGTAGTAGTATTCCCTATATGAAATGGGGAATACATGTGTAGATTTTAGACCCACCCTGGCCACTCTCTAATCACACCCTGACTACCCTCTTAGAATTTGTACATAATAACAGCAGCCACATGTAAATGGAAGCCTTTCTAAAATGGCTATTTATACATGGATTCCATTTCCATGTGTATATGCTGGCAAATACACATGTGAAACGTAAATAAGACTTCTAAAGTAATCCCCAAAAGCTCTTACTGGAAAGTGCTCTGGTATCAAAGAAAAAGATTCAAGCCCTCAACTAACTTTCAATCCCCTTACTCTAGTATAGGTTTGGAATTGTAGACTGGCCTCAGAAATTTCTTGAAAAATGGAATGTACAAACAAGAAAACTCTTCCCTGCCTGTGAGGTAGTTTATACGAATCTGTGCATGCCACGACTGTCTATCCCTAGAACTGAAGGAGGAATGTATCTCATACTGATTTTACATATGCAGCAACCATCATAGATCTCCAGGCCTACTTAAGAGCAATAGCAGACCCAAAAGCACAAAACATGTTGAAGTATGAAAGTAGGCATCCAGAATTCAATTGCATCCTTAAACTTAGGCAGGCATTCAGACGAGAAGAAGGAATGAGTGAGAGTTCACTTGTATGCATAGAAAAGGAAACAACCACATCTGCAAAGCAAGAAATATTTGTTTTAAAGAATTAAATCAGAAGACAAGGAAAAACAATTAGCTAATGCAGAAATACAATGGTAAATACAAAGTGTTAACTCCAGGACCCATATGTGGATGAAACTAGGGCACACAAATCATTAAGGAGAAGAGTACTGAAACCCAAGGATGAAAGACATGATAGTTGCAGCGCAGGAGAGTGGATTATTTATTTATTTAACAACTCTTTTTTATACCGCCGTTTCTACTAGTCACAGCAGTTTACATAGAACTGATAGGAACGTTGCATAGAACAATTCTTAGCAAAGTAAACTGAGTCAATTAAAGTATGGCAATGAGATGGTTCACAGAATACGGAGAAAATAGACATATATAGGTTCTGTAAGAAAGCTGGAAATAGTTACTCATCTCGTAGCTGGCTCTGAAGAAAGGCACGACAAGGTGGTACACTTCATCTATTGCAAACTTTGTAAGTACAAGGGCTGGCCCAACCATTAGGCAAGACAAGGTGGTCGCCTAGGGCAACAGCTTCTGGTGGGCAGCAAAAGAACCTGACAGTCACACAAATTCTTTTACCTGCAGAAAATGCTGGTACACATACATACAAAGCAAACGTCAATATTTAAAATTCTGATGCCCAGTTATGCATCTTTACAGGATTGTTGCTGGAAAGCTGATGGTCAGATGATCATGCCTGTTGGGTTTAATCATCAAAATCTTAGAAGGGGGGAGAGGCGCGTAAAGTTACATGTTTATTTATTTATTTATTTAGACAGTTTTGTATACCGCCTTATCCTTCAATCAAAGCGGTCACAACACAATTGGGGGATACATTTAACACGCGGGGATATGAGACACATACACTAATACTTACAGGGAACATGGGCAGTGGAGGGTTAAGTGGCTTGCCCAAGACCACAAGGAGCATCTGTGGGACTAGAAACCCCAGTCCTTCCGGTCCAAGGTTGCTGTCCTCTTAGTGGGATTTGAACCTCCGACCTTCCGGCCTGAAGTACCTTGCCACAACCACTAGGCTACTCCTCCCTCGGTACCTTGAAGCAGCCCTTGCAAGCTCTACAGCATTACTGTTCTGTTCCCACACAATACATGGAGTGGAGGTGTAGCCTAATGGTTAGAGCACTAGCACGCCTTGTTAATTGTACTATGAAAACGAGTGACTGAATCATACAGTTTTCTTATTGGTTGCTATGTGTGCTGCTGATTAATATCTGTTGCCATGGGCAGGGCTAAATTAAAGCACTGGCAAACCAGGCACATACCTAAGGGTAAAAATTTTAGGGAGGTCCTTGCAGATGTGCTCAAAACTTGACAACTGTTTTGCTTTTTTCAGGGTTCTCTAATTTTATATTAATGCCCAGATGCTAAAAGAATGACTAATGAGTCTGAACATTTTTCAGAGTTTAAAACCTCTATCGTCCCGCCTGTATGAGTGAATCTGACCTGCCTGCTTCCAGTGTAAGTAGCAGAGGAAACTATCTATAGGATCTAGCTCAAATTCTGGAATTTGTTACTGGAGGATGTAGTAAAGGCTGTTAGTGTAGCTGGGTTTAAAAAAGGTTTGGACAAGTTCCTGGAGGAAAGGTCCATAAACCATTATTAAGAAGGGACCCAGGATATCAATGCATGACCCAGTACAAGCATTGTGGAACCTGTGTCTCTTGGGGATACTGCTAGGTATGTATGATCTAGATTGGCCACTGTTGGAAACAGGATACTGGGCTTGATGGACCTTGGTCTGACTCAGTATGGCATATCTTATGTTCTTAAGTATTGCATTTGAAGCGTGTACGATTTGTGGCGTCTCCATTTGCACTCTATTTTGTGCAGATTATTTTTTTTTTTTTTTTTGTAACTTAAGTTTTTATTCAATGCCTTTGTGATACAAAACACCAACTGTGCAAAACAGATATATCTGTACCATTAACTGAACATGGTTTACATTCTTACCAACCAACTTCTCTGACAGATTCCACCTCTGTACAAACATTCTATATTACATCAACCAAGAACATCACCTACATTTGTATGGCATGTTTCATTCTCTATTCTTTTTATAATTACTTAAAGTTTATTCAACAATAACAGGAACACCATACCCAATACACAACTTCTGTACCACATTTTGTTTCAACCCATATAAACCTATTATCTCTAGTAGCTCTTCTGTTATCACTAGTTGAGCCCTCTATAACCCCATCCCTTGCTCCACCCCTCATTCTGTATCCTGCGAACTTTAAGTACCTCCCCAACCCTACCCCCCTACCCCTCCCCTCCCCCTTCCCACCAGCCCCTTCCCCCACATCCCTACCTAGCTATAACATCACCAGTAGTGACCTTCATACTCCCTCCTGTACTACCCCTATCTTCCCTTCCCCACCCCTACTTAACCATCGCCACACCCCCTCCCACTGCCTTTCCACCTTCTCCCCATACCCCTTGTTTAGCCCTGCTAATTTATGCATTTGATACAAATCTGCCAAACGCCCTGCATATTTCCCTGTGGGCGGCATAACCCCCTGCTTCCAATGTTGCGCGATTTCACACCGAGCCGCAATAATACATTGCCCCACAATACTCCAATTCCCTTCTTCCCCTGCATGCTTCTTTAGTAGGAGACATAGCTCCGGTGTCAAATTAATTCTGGCGCCTGTTATGCTTTCAATGATGTCCCCAATATTCGCCCAGTACTGCCGTACTGCTGGGCACGTCCACCACATATGCAGCCAAGTTCCTTTCTCTCCACACATCCTCCAGCATTCATCCGTCCCTCGAGCCCCCGCTTTGTACAATCGCTCCGGCGTCAGATACCACCTCGACAACACTTTCCATCCATTCTCACGCAGGGACGTAGCGATAGACGCCCTCGCTATGTCCTGAGCTATTCGCTCCCACTCCTCCACCCCCCACTCTACCCCTAAGTCCCTCTCCCACGCCTTCATATAACTTAATTTCTCTCTCCCTCTCTCTGTTAGTCCTTTGTAAATTCTAGAAATAACCCCCTTCCTCCCCAGCGAACCCAGACAGCTACCCTCAAACCATCCTGGGTCCTGCACAATATCCTGCCAGTGCCCTCTCTGCCTAAGAAGGGAACCCAACTGTAGATAATGGTACCGGTCAGTTTCTTTCAACCGGTACAGGTCGCGAATGCCCTCAAAATCTCTGATACCTTGCCCAAAGACTATCTGAGACACTCTTTGCAGCCCCTGCTGCGCCCATCTTTTCACTACCAGCATATCAGGGCCTATTCCCCCTCCACAACAGGCCAGCAATGACATCCCACGCACCCACTTCTTCTCCCCTATCAGCCTTTTCCTATGTACCTGCCACACCCCCAATGTATGCCCCACCAATGGATTCTCACCCTTACTCCCCTTCCCCCCCCCAGACGAGTCTTTCCAGCTCACCGGGCCGGAATCCCGCTTCCTCCATCAGCACCCAGTGCTTATGTTGCTCCCTCAGCCATGAGTATACCGCCCTCAACTGTGCCGCCAGGTACTATTTCCTGAAGTTTGGTACCCCCATACCACCCTCTATCCTTGCCGTTTGCAATGTTTTAGCAGCCACCCTGGGTCTTTTATTTCCCCAAATAAACCCCTCGACTTGCTTTTGTAGCTTGGCTAGCATCTTTGTGGGTATCGCTACTGGCAGCACTTGAAAGAGAAAAAGGAACTGGGGGAGCAACATCATTTTCACCACTGCCACTTTCCCCAACCACGATACGATCCCCCTATTCCAAGTCCCCAATTGCGCCTCTACTTGCCGAAATGCCTTCAAGTAATTCAGCTCAAAAAGGTCCTCCAGGTTCCGCCCTAAATTAATTCCAAGATATCGAATTGATTTGGCTGCCCACCTAAATTTAAATGTTTGTTGTAGAGTCGTTTGCTGCTCCTCCCCGACTGACAAGTTTAATATTTCCGACTTACTCCAATTGATCTTAAACCCCGCCATTTCCCCATACTCCTGTACCTCCCTCATCATCCCTGGCACCGTTTCCTTCGGCCTAGTGACCATAAGCAAGATGTCATCAGCAAACATGGCTAACTTGTATTCCCTCTGCCCTACTGTCACCCCCGTGATTTCTGCACTCTTCCTTATTCTCCCCGCTAGCGGCTCCAGCGATAAGGCGAACAATAGGGGTGAGAGTGGACACCCCTGTCGCGTCCCCCTCCCCAACGTAAAGAAATCTGAATATCCTCCATTTACACGCACACATGCAGTAGGTCTCTCATATAATGCCTTTATCCAGCCCACAAAACTATTCCCAAACCCCATATGTTCCATTACGGAGAAGAGAAATCCCCACGACACCTGATCAAAAGCTTTTTCCGCATCTAACGATAGAAGCAATGCAGGCTCTGATGTGCGTTTTACGGACCATATTACATTTAACGCTTTCCTGATGTTGTCCGCCACCTGTCTCCCAGGTATAAACCCCGCTTGATCCTCATGCACCAGCTTCCCCAGCACTTTATTGAGTCGCCCTGCTAACACTTTAGCCAGCAGTTTTGCATCAATGTTTATTAATGAGATCGGCCGGTACGACGCACACTCCAACGGGTCCTTACCCATTTTAGGGATCAGTGTTATTCCCGCCCACCCCATTGTGTCCGCTAATCGCTCCCCCACCCTTGGGACATTGAACAGGTGCGTCAGGGGCCCCACCAACTCTCCCTTAAATTTTTTATAGAAGCTGGCCGTCAGCCCGTCGAGGCCGGGGGCTTTCCCTGTTTTTAGACTCTTAATTGCCACCGCCACTTCTGAAACCTGTATTTCCCCTTCAAGCGCCGCTCTTTCCCCATCGTCCAGATGGTGTAGACCAGCTGTCGCTAGGTAATTCCTCATTTCGTCTTCTGGTCTGTCCACTTTAGCCTCATATAAGCCCTTATAGTACTCCACAAATGCTTCCCGGATTTCCTTCTCATCTCTAGTAACCCCCCCCCTCCCCCTAATCTGCACAATCAGGGACATATTCCGCTTCTGCTTTAGTCTCCTCGCCATAAACTTTCCTGCTCTATTCCCTCCCTCAAAGAACTCCTGGCGTAATAATTGTAACCGATAATGGATTTTGTCTGCTTCGAGCGCATTCAGCTTAGCCCTAGTCTCTAACACCTCCCCTCTCAAATTCCTGCCAGCACTACAGGCATCAGCCTCTTCTAACTGCACCAGTTTCTGCCGCAGTTGGAGCTCCTTCTCCTCCCCTTCCCTCTTTATTCTCGCCCCCCACTTGACTAGTGTGCCTCGCACCACCGCCTTGAAGGCATCCCATACCACACCCTTTCGAACTTCTCCCGTATCGTTGAGCGCAAAGTAGTCTGGTATCAGGCTTTGTATATCTTGCACTACCCTAGTATCGCTCAGAAGAGCCTCGTTCAATTTCCAGAAATGGATCCCCCGATCTTCTCCCCGTCCCCTCAGTGTCACCCGCACCGGTGCATGGTCCGACCATGTAATCGGTTCCATCTCCCCTTCAATAATTCTCCCCGCGATCTCCTTCCCCACCCATATAGTGTCAATCCGTGAGTACGTACCGTGCACTGCTGAAAAAAAGGAGTACTGACGCCGACTTGGATTGAGCAGTCGCCATGCATCAATCAAACCATTGGCCTTTATAAATTGCTGGTACCGACTCCTATCTGCCCGCCTCGCATCCCCCCTCCCCGTGGAGTCTCTCCCCACCTCCCAAGTCATATTGAAGTCTCCACCGCATATCCTCGCTCCGTCCCCCAAAGCATTCATTTTCTCATCCACTTCCTCCCAGAAATCCTTTTGGGCCCCTGTGGGTGCATACACATTAGTCACACAGAACCATTCATCCCCTATCCTCATTCGCACTAGTAGGTATCGACCTCCTCTATCCCTAATTACAGTGTGCATCTCCACTTTGAGTGTCCCACTGACCAGCAACGCTACCCCCCCTTTCTTCCGCTCTCTCAGATTAGAAGCAAACACTAACTCTGTATATCCTTTGGGTTTCACTAGCGATTCGTGTCTGCGTAACAGATGAGTTTCTTGCAATAGGACTATTGAGGCTTTGTGTCTTGCTATTTCTCTGTACAATTTCTGCCTTTTAAAGGGGGAATTTAAACCTTTCACATTTAGAGTAATAATTTTCAGGTCACCTGTACTGTGCCCTCCCCCCGCTGCGCCCCCCTTGCCTGCCCTGTCCCTCCCCACTCCCCCCACTCTCTCTACCCCTCCCCCCGTCCACCCCCGCTCCCACCCCTGATCAACCTCCCTGAAGGGAGTATCGACTTCCTTACTCGTGACTGTCTATCGAGCCTTAGCCTGCCCCTTCCCTACCCCCCTCTTCCCCCTTCCTCGCCGCTCCCTCCCCCCCTTCCGTCCCTACGCCCACCTGCCAGCCCCTTCAACCCCCGTAGCCCCTCCCCCCCATTGCTTTACACCGGAACTGTAGTCAGAACAACATGCAAAGTCTTAATATTCAGCTCGCTCCAGTTTTCTCAGCCAACATTCCAGCGCTCCCTCGATGCAATCTTGCCACTCTTCTCCCTCCAGCTGGTGCTCTGTACCATCGCTGGGTGTTCCATTTTGAAAGTGTATGTCCCGTGGCGTTGGTACTTCCATTGGACGGTTGTGCTCCCTCCGGCAAGTGTGTTGCGCCTAATTCTCGCAATGCTTTCCACGCTTCCTCGCATGACTGCACCCGCCTCGATCTTCCCTTTACTGTAATCAGCAGTCCGAATGGAAACAGCCATTTATAGCGCAAGTCTTCGCGTCTCATATACTCCGTCACTTCTTTAAGGTTTCTTCTTCTTCTACGCTGCAACGTTCCGGGGGACAAGTCCTGGAAAAATTCCAGCTTATGTTCTTCCCAAACATACTGTTTCATTGTCCTCGCGGCCCAAAGTAGTTTTTCCTTACTTTTGTACGAGCTAAGGCATACTACTATATCTCGAGGTTTGTTGTCCCGCACCGGGCCCAAGCTTCTGTGCGCTCTCTCTATCAATACGTTCACTCCTGCCTCCTCTTCCACCTCATCTGCCGACTTTAGCAGTGAACTGAATATTTTAGCCACAACTTCTTCAGAGTTCTTGTATTTTGGCTCTTCCGGGAGACCTCGTACCCTTATATTGCATCTCCGAGATCTATCTTCGAGGTCCTCCAGTTTCACTTGCAACTCGTTGAGTCCACATGTGTGTTCTTCCCATCCTTTTTGTAACTCTTCTAGTGCTGCACCTTGTTGTTCCACCTGCACTTCTGTTTCTTCCACACGACTGCCCAGGTCTGCTAAATCTTGTCTCAGTGCTTGAATTGTCTCTTTTAATTCCTTCTTTACCCCACTGAGCTCAGACTTAATCTCCTCTTTCAACTCAGTGAGCCAGTCCTTCAGCATGCTTGTTAGCTCTGAGTTGCTCTCCTTCTCCACCCTCCGCTCGGGTTCATTTAGGGCCAGAGGGGGCGATTTGTCTTCCTTATCTCCTTCTTTTCCACCTTTGGGTGTAACATAGGTGGAGCGGAATTCAGCTAGCTTCTTCTTAACTGATGGCCCACTTTTACTTTTCTCCATGGTCTCTCTTCCGCCCTCCCGACTGGAGAGCGCAGTTATCACAGGAGTTCCGGTCCCTGGCTTCCTTGCTGCCTTCCGCCCACCTCTGGGCAGGACTTTTGCTATTAGTGTTATACAGCGCAATGCCGCAGGTAGCAGTGCTGTTTACTAATTCAGCTGAGGCCTGTCTGTTTTATTAGGATCGCAAGCACTTAGCACCTCCTGGGGCACTTAATTCTCCAGCTCACACTCAGGCCCAGAAGTTACTGTCTCAGCATTCCGTCGCACTGCCCTTGCTTCTCACTCCTCTTCACCCACTCGGGCCTTTATCTGCTCTGCAACGTGCCCCCTCAGACTCTGCTCCGGAGCCAAAACAGCTACTTCTCTACCTCCCCGGACTGCCCTGGGGAAAAGTGCTCCTCTATACTTTCCCGCCTCTCGTAGGAGCTACCGGCAGCCCGCCGCTTCACTTCTGGAGTTTGGGGTCTGGCAGTCTTCAGCCTTTGTGCCTCGCGTTCACTCCCCTCACTTCCTCACCACGCGGTGCTACAGTCGGCCTCCTCTCCCCTCCTCCACGTGGTGTTTCAGTGCCCCGGGGCCTCCGCACGTTCTCTTCCCACTGTCTCTTACCGGGCTGCCTCTGCGCAATTTCTACTTCTGCCGGCTGTCCAGTGCTGCGGCGCGTTCTCGCTCCGGTTCTCTCGTGCGCCGCGCTCACATCCAGGCTCTTCCTCTGCTTGTCTGCACCTTCCCGAGCACCTCCGGGTAAAGCCCCTTCACGCTCGTTCTTGCACCTCTATTTGTTTGGAGCAGGGTCTTTCAGCGCTCCCACATATCGCCTTGCCTTTCCTCTAATTTGGGGTTTTTACACCCGTTTTTGCAGGCTTCGGCAGCGGAGCCCGCTCACTTCGCTGCCATTCCGCTCGGTGACGTCACCGGAAGTCTGTGCAGATTATTTTTAATTATTTTAGTTCACAAGTGTACCGACCTGCAGATTGTTTTTTTTCGGTGATGTTGCAAGAGATGTTGTGATGGTAGCCGCGTTGGATATTGTGTCATGCTAGTTTTTTAGTGTCTCATCTAAATGAGAAGAGTCCAGGTCTAAATGGGGGAGAATATGATCTAGGAATTTCTCTTTTTCAAACTTTTTGAACCTTTTCTGCGGTGTGACACAAGGCTTTGCTGAAGTAATAGAGGTGTGGGATAGAAGTTGGAATTTGATTAAATAGTGGCCGGACAGGGAAAAGGTAGTGTTTGTAGGCTATTTGTTTGTAGGGAGTTGAAAATCTCATTGGGGAGAAATATCAAATCTATGTTACCTTTGCTGTGGGTGGGTGTATTAATTATTTGTTGGAAACCTATGTCAGTCATTACATTGAGGAATGTTGAGGCATGGTTGTTGTAGTCATCTAAAAGGACTACAGTTTTTTTGCTGGTTATGGTATTTATATTTTCAGTTATGGTATGTAGGGTAATGCAATTATTATTAGGGGGCCTGTAAACAAGGAAGAATGTTAGATGTTTAGTTTGGATAGCAAGTATGTTTATGAGACTCTCTTCTGAGAGAAGCTTTTAAACTAGAAAATATGGGAAAGCCGACAGTCGCCCAAGAGCGCATGCTTCGGAAGAAGGTATCCTTGAATGATGCTACCAAAAGCAGTGAGGTTCCATAAAAGAGTAAAGTAGCCCAAATGCCCTTGAGTATGGTGCAGACAGAGCGTAAAGATTCCAAATTACCCATGCCTACCAATAGCCAGATTAATATTAATAAAATACAGTCTCTAAAATGCTTGTATGAAAATGCTAGAAGTCTAAACAATAAGATGGGAGAGTTAGAATATATAGCACTAAATGAGAGGTTAGATATGATTGCAATCTCAGAGACATGGTGGAAGGAGGATAACCAGTGGGACACTGTGATACCTGGATATAAACTATATTGTAATGATAGAACTGATCAAATTGATGGAGGGGTTGCGCTCTATGTTAGAGAGGGCATTGAGTCAGAAAGGATTAAAGTTTTGCAGGAAACAAAATTTACTGTAGAATCTCTATGGATTGAAATTCCATGTATGAAGGGGAAGGTGATGGCAGTGGGGGGTTTACTATCGACCGCCTGGCCAGAATGAACAAATGGATGATGAAATGCTCAAAGAAATCAAGGAAGCTAACAAAAGTCACAGCACAGTAATAATAATGGGTGATTTCAATTACCCTGGTATCGACTGGGTCAGTGTCACGGCAGGACATGCTAGGGAGATAAAGTTTCTAGATGAAATAAATGACTGCTTCTTGGAGCAGCTGGTTCATGAACCGACCAGAGGGGAAGCCATACTGGACCTAGTCCTTAGAGGAACACCAGATCTGGTGCAAGAAATAAGGGTGTTGGGACCACTTGGCAATAGTGATCATAGCATGATCATGTTTGATTTAATTAGTGGAGGAGGGATAGTAAAGAAATCCACAGTACTACCTTTTAACTTTTGAAAGGGAGACTATGACAAAATGAGGAATATAATTAAGAAAAAACTAAAAGGAGCGGTTGCAAAGGTTAAAGACTTACATCAAGCTTGGGTGTTGTTTAAAAATACTATCCTGGAAGCCCAGACCAGCTGTATTCCACGCATTAAGAAAAGTGGAAGAAAGTTCAAAAACCTGCCAGCATGGTTTAAAGGTGCTACCAAAAAAGCATCTTTCAGGAAATGGAAAAAAGAGCCAAACGACGAAAACTGGAAACAGCACAAGCACTGGCAAGTTAAATGCAAAGTATTGATAAGGCAGGCAAAGCGAGAATTTGAGAAGGAACTTGCTACGGAAGCAAAAACACGAAATAAATACTTTTTCAAGTACATATGTAGCAAAAGGCCTGTGAGAGAGCCAACTGGACCATTAGATGATAGAGGGGTAAAAGGGGCAGTAAGAGGAGACAAAGCTATAGCGGAGAGACTGAATGAATTCTTTGCTTCGGTCTTTACTGAGGAAGATGTAGGGATGTTACCCAAGACTGAAGTGGTATTTAAAGGTGATACTGCAGAGTAATTGAGAGAAATATCGATACACCAAGAAGATGTATTACCACTATTTGATAAACTGAATAGTAGCAAATCACCTGGACCGGATGGTATACATCCAAGAGTGTTGAAAGAACTGAAATATGAGATTGCAGACCTGCTATTAGTAATGCCCGTAGCATGGGAATTATGATCCCTGATGTTGAAGTTTGGTGGGAGTTGCAGACTTGGATTAAGTGGCAGTTAGAGAAACATGGTTCACAGAAAACTATGATTGGGATGTAACTATACCTGGCTATACTTTATTCAGAAAGGGCAGGGTAGGAAGAAAGGGAGGAGGAGTGACACTATATGTAAAAACTACTATTAAAGCTTTGGAATTACAGAGCTTAAAAGGGAGAGGGGAGGCATTGTGGGTTAAACTAGAAAGAGGGAAAGAGAAATTTATTTGTATTGGTGTGATATACAGACCTCCCTCACAAGAGGAAGAGGTGGACAGAGAGTTAATTGAAGACATACGCAGCATTGCCAGGAAAGGGGAAGTGCTACTGATAGGAGATTTCAATATGCCAGATGTTGATTGGCACATTCCTGCTGCAGTATCATCTAGAAGTAAGGAGTTCCTGGATTCTCTACAGGGAGAACTATTCAGGCAATTGGTAACAGACCCCACACGTGAAGGAGCCATACTGGACTTGGTGCTTACCAATGGTGAAAGTGTTTCTGATGTTGTAGTGGGAGATCATTTTGCATCCAGTGATCACCAGATGGTGTGGTTCAGTATCAGGACTAGGGCTGTTAGAATCCATTCAAAGGTGAGGATCTTAGACTTTAGGAAGACTAACTTTGCCAAGATGGGCCAATACCTCAGGGAGTCGTTAGTGGGAAGGGAACAGCTGGGGGATGTAGAAAAACAGTGGGCAAAACTGGAAGGGGATATTTTAAGGGCAACCAACCTTTTTGTTAAAATGGTAAATAAAGGTAAAAGGAAAAGGAGACCGCTATGTTTTTAGAAAGAAGTAGCTGAAAAAGTGAAGAAAAAGAGGGAGGCCTTCATGAGATCACAGAGAGAAAGACAGGCATCTGTATTTGGAAAAACTTAGAGAAGCTAGCAAAGTAGGCAGGAAGGCAAAGATTCAAACGGAGGAGGAAATAGCCAATGCAATAAAATGGGGGGATAAGACATTTTTCAGATATATTAGTGAGAAGAGGAAGGGCAAAAGTGGTATTGTCAGACTCAAGGGTGCAGGGGAGGAATATGTAGAAGCTGATAAGGATAAAGCAGACTTGCTTAACAAATATTTCTGTTCTGTGTTCACAGATGAAGAACCAGGAGCAGGACCTCAGAAAACACCCACAAACAGGAACAGAAGCGAGGGACATCTTGAACAGTTTTCAGAAGACTGTGTTTGTGAGAAACTAACTCAACTTAAAGTAGACAAAGCGATAGGACTGGATGGGATACACCCTAGAATACTGGGGGACGTTCTAGCAGCTACACTGACTGACCTTTTCAATGCCTCGTTGGAGTCAGGAGTGGTGCCAAAGGACTGGAGAGAGGCTCATGTGGTGCCTTTAAACAAAAGCGGAAGTAAGGATGTGGTTGAAAACTATAGGCCGGTCAGTTTAAATTCAGTGGTGAGTAAATGATTGGAAACGCTGCTGAAAGAGAAAATAGTGAGGTTTCTGGAGTCCAGCAGATTACAGGATCCGAGGCAGCATGGATTCACCAGAGGCAGGTCTTGTTAGACAAATCTGATTGATTTATTTGACTGGGTGACCAGGGAGTTGGATCGAGGGAGAGCCCTAGTGGTGTATTTAGATTTCATTAAAGCCTTTGACACTGTTCCTCACAGGCAACTTATAAACAAACTGAGCACCCTAGGGATGGACCCTAAAGTTACTGCTTGGGTTAGAAATTGGTGGGTGGGAGGCGACAAAGAGTACAAGTAAATGGAGCTCACTCTGAGGAGAAGGATGTTACCAGTGGTGTGCCCCAGGGATCTGTCCTTGGTCCGATTCTTTTTAACATCTTTGTTAGTGATATAGCAGAAGGGCTGTCGGGTAAGGTTTGCCTCTTTGCAGATGATACCAAAATCTGCAATAGAGTAGACACCCAGGAAAGTGTAGATAACATGAGGAGGGATCTAGCTAAGCTTGAAGAATGGTCTAGAATTTGGCAGCTGGGATTTAATGTTAAAAAATGTAAGGTCATGCATTTGGCCTGCAGCAATCCAAGGGAGCAATATAGTATAGGGGGTGAAGTACTTTTGTCCACTAAAGAAGTGCGGGACCTAGGCGTGGTTGTGTCTGATGATGTTAAAGTAGCTAAACAGGTAGAAAAGGCAACGGCAAAAGCTAGAAGGATGCTTGGGTGCATACGGAGAGGAATGGCTAGCAGAAAAAAGGAGGTGATAATGCTTCTGTATAAGTCTTTGGTTCGACCTCATTTGGAGTATAGTGTGCAATTCTGGAGACTGCACCTTCAAAAGGATGTGAACAGGATGGAGTCGGTGCAGAGGGTGGCTACTAAAATGATTAATGGTCTTCATTATAAAGCATATGAGGACAGACTGAAGGATCTTAATATGTACACCTTAGAGGAAAGGCGGGATAGAGGTGATATGATTGAGATGTTTAAATGCCTCCGTGGCATAAATGTTCAAGGAGAGAGCCAATTGAAAGCAAGTTCTGCTACGAGGGGACATGGGATGAGGGTGAAGGGAGATACATTCACAAGTGATATGCGGAAATATTTCTTTATGGAAAGAGTAGTGGATCCGTGGAATAGTCTCCCAGTGGAGGTGGTAGAGATGAGGACACTAACTGAATTCAAAAAAGCATGGGACAAACACAGAGGACCTCTAACAGTAAAAAGGGGACTGTTGTAGTTGTGGATATGGAGGGACAGACTAGATAGGCCATGTGGTCTTTTTCTGTCATCATATTTCTATGTTTCTATGCAATCCCCAGTATTCAAGAGGAGGAGAGAGGCATTCAGGTTGTCTCTGGAGATGATGAGGACACATCCGCCTTGTTTATTTGTTCTGGGTGAATGGCGAACATTGTAACCTGGGAAATGGATTTGATTGATAAGTATGGTGTCCGATTCAACAAACTACAATTCAGTAATGAAGACAAGGTCAGGGTTGTAATCGCTTAATATATCATTAATTAGTGATATCATTTTTCTAACAGGAGGAGACAAAATAGCCTTCCAGAATATTCGTCACTGTCAGCACTTTGGTGGCCCTCTTGGAAACATTTGTACTGGTCATAAATTCGAACACGGTTCATGCATTCATCGCCATATACTTGCTGTAACTTGTCTTTTTGCACGATCTCCAAGTTTCTGGCAGAATTTATTTCAAATCATTTTTATTGATTTCCAAGTATACATACAGAAACATTGGAACAGGTAACCCCAACCAGACACAAAAAACACATCGAGTACAGGTCAAATAACAGATCCACACTAAACGGAGTTGCAGGGCTAAAACAGCAGAACTGACCACAACAATAGCATTAACAAACTATAGAGCATAATCAGTTATATAATTAAAGAGCTGCCAATCCCACCCTGAGCTTCCCCCATCCCATGTCCTTTCCCCCATCCCATGTCCTTTCCCATCTTCTCACCCTCCCCTCCCAAATCCCCCCCCAATCCCCTCCCTCTATTCCCTCCCGCACGAGCCCCGTCCCACCAACTAATCCTTGTCAGCTCTGTGAGAGCCCCGCCCAACACAGGCATCACCCTTCCAAACTCCTGAATCCCGCAATCACTCAAGCCACGCACTCAAACCTCAAACATCTTCAAGAAGCCCCTCTCGTCCTTCAGAGTGCTCCTCAGTGATCCCCCTCCAAATTTTCTCAAAGTCCACCTGTTTCTTGGCTCCAAGAATCCGGGCAGTGCGCAACTCAAGGCCCCTCAAGGTTAATAGAGCTCGGCGCCACTCCCGAATCCCCGGGGGTCGGTCCTCTACCCAATGCCGGAGTATACAGTGTTTCGCTATCATAAAGCCTCTGGCATACAGCTTTCGAGTACACATATCCATGGCTGCATCCCTCTCTCCACCCTCTCCCATCCCAGATCCACCTCCACAGTTGCTGGTAGTTTTACCGGACCTACTACTGTCCTGGCTACCGGCAGCAACACTGGAGTTAGAAGTGTCGAGGGAGGTGCCAGCGGAAGCGACACTGGGAGTAGCAGTGGAAGTGGCACTCGAAGTGGCAGCGGTAGGGATACTGGAGGAGACGTTGGCGGCAATATCGGAGGTGATACTGG
Source organism: Ichthyophis bannanicus (assembly GCA_033557465.1). Classification (NCBI taxonomy): domain Eukaryota; kingdom Metazoa; phylum Chordata; class Amphibia; order Gymnophiona; family Ichthyophiidae; genus Ichthyophis; species Ichthyophis bannanicus. The sequence goes on from CM066033.1 coordinate 495,193,905, forward strand.
CGACGCCAAATAAGCACCATTCTGGCGAGAGCTCCCCCCCCCCCGGGGGTCTACAGGTGCGTAACTCATTATGTACCTCTTGCCAAAACTGTTTTATATGCACGCAATCCCAAAAGCGATGCAACAGTGTCCCTCTGTAAATCCCACACAATTGACACACATCTGTTGAGAGCAGCCCCATCCTAGCCGCCCAAATATTGGGTACATATGCCCTCCATAGTAACTTATATTGAAGTTCTTGGAACTTAATTGACTCAGAGAGAAGCTTGATATGCTGGAAAGCGTTCTGTAAAGCTACCACTGTGATCTGTACATTACCATCTCTACTCCATTTCTGAACTAGGTTCTCTAGAGGGGCCCACTCCCCCCCCCCCCCCGGACACCATTCCTCCCACCAGGTCCGCAGCAAATATTTCCCGTCGGGAGCAGCTATAAAGTCCCATACCCCTTTACCACAGAACTGGAAGCCACTGTTTTGCTGTAACGCTCGGATGTAATGACGCACCTGTAGGTAAAAGTAGAATGACTTAGGCGCGAGGTGATATCTCCGCATCAGGGACTGGAAGGAGTCCAATTCCTCCTGCGACTGCATTCGAAGTTGACCAAGATGCCCCAGACCAGCCATCGCCCAACTCGCTGGAAGCCCACCTTGCCTCCCGGGTTCAAAGTCGGCGTTAGCGCGTAGTGGTAGACATTCAGTGGCATACCAATGCATACCCTTTTTCTGGCAGAGGAACCTCCACGCCTGTCTCAATGCACCAAAATAAACTGACTCCCTCCAACATTTCGGTAAAACTTTGTTCCTACCATGCAGCAAGTAGGCCGCGTGATAGGGTGTCGACATCCAGTCAACAAGCCCTTGCGGTAGGATTTCCGCTCTCCCCAGAATTAGGTCCCTTAGTGGCCCCAACAAGGACAAAAAATTGTAATCTCTTACCGAGAACAGTCCGAGCCCCCCTTCGGACCTACTGCTCATCAGCATGGACACTGGAATCCGTGATTTCCTTCCCTTCCACAAAAATTGTTTAATATATCTCTGCAAAAGCAGTACATCTCGGCGTAACATCCAAATAGGTAGGTGGCGCAACCGGTACATCCATCGGGGCACCTCCATCATCTGAAATAGTGCGAGACGTCCCATAAGCGAGAGTGGGAGATCCCTCCATTTCTGTAAAGTAGCCGCCGTCTTATGCATCATAGGTCGAATGTTAGCTTCATACAATTTCGAGACATGATCTGGTATCTGAATCCCTAAATACCGGAATTCCCCTGGTGCCCAGCGTAGAGGAAAATGCCCCCGCCACTCTTGTTTCGCCCTACCACCCACATCCAACGCTACCGACTTACTAACATTAATCCGGAGCCCCGAGAAAGAGCCAAACCGCTGAATCATCCCCAGGGCCTGCTCCAGAGAGGGCTGCGGATTACACAAATATAGCAACATATCGTCTGCGAACGCACTGACCTTAATTCCTCCCTGCGGCCACTCGATACCCCGAATCCCCTCCTCCGCTATGAGCGAAAGTAGTAAAGGTTCCAGCTGTAAGACAAATAGCAAAGGTGATAGCGGGCAACCCTGACGCGTGCCTCTGCGCAGCTCAAAAGGCAAGGAGCAAGTTCCACCGCTTGCTACACACGCCAGCGGATTCGCATACAGCGCTCTCACCCAGGACAGAAAGGCTCCATCAAAACCGAATTTCGCTAGGACTTCGAACATATAGGACCATGATACTCTATCAAAGGCCTTTTCGGCATCGAGGCTCACCAAAATCAGAGGCAACGCCTGGTTTAAGCAGCTCTCCATTCCAAGCAACACCTTACTGATATTGGAAAAGGCTCCTCTCCCTCTCACAAAACCCGACTGATGACTGCCAATTAGCCGGGGCAAAATCACCTGTAACCGGGCCGCTAGCACCGAGGCCACATGTTTCATATCATAGTTAATTAATGAAATGGGGCGGTACGATGCCGGATCCTCCGGATCCCGGCCCTCCTTCGGGATGATAGTAATCGCCGCAGTCCGCATATCTCTCGGATATGAACCCAGTTCTTGGGCTTCCTGATACAGGGCCATCAAAGTAGGTGTCACTTGAGGCATCAAAATCTTATAGAATTCAGATCCATAGCCGTCTGGACCCGGAGCTTTGTGGGGCTTCCCCGCCTTTATCACTTTCTGAATTTCTTCGCAAGTTACCCTCGTATTAAGCACCTGGAGTTCTTCCCCCGTCAAACGGGGCAGTGTCACTGTCGCCAAAAATTCCCGCTCTTGTTTTCTGTTCTCGTCGTCAGGCGTATATAAATCTTGATAGTATTGACTAAACACCTGCACAATCCGCTTCAACTCAGTGTGTTGCACGCCCTGCTTATCTCGCACCCGGGCCACACCCTGAATGCCACCCCTTCGCTTTACCAATCGTGCCAATAGTCGCCCCGCGCGATCTCCATAACGAAACAATTGATGGCTATAATACTGCAGCGATTGAACTGCTCGCTCGTGTAGCACCTCGTTGAGAGCCCGCTGTACCACAAGATACTCAGAGAGTCTCTTCGGCCTTGCCACAGCGGCCCACTTGGCCTCCTGTAATTGGCGCGGCAGGTCCAGAATCTGAGTATTAAGACATTTCCTCTCTTTCGCTACATATGCTATAATGTGTCCCCTCAGATCTGCTTTCCCCGCCTCCCAAAATGTCGCCACCCCACATCTCCCGTATCATTCAACATCAAATACTCCTCCCAGTGGCATATCAGATATGCCCGAAAGTCCTCATTCTGCCAAAGATACCCAGGAAAAAACCAACGGGCCCCCCCCGAGAAGCACCCTCTCCAATCTAACACCACCTTGGCATGATCAGACACTACCAGGGGTTCAATCTCCACTTTGATCACCTTTCCCAAGCTCTCTCTCGAAATCAGTATATAGTCAATTCTAGACCAGGTTTGATGCACTCTCGACAGATGCGTGTAATCCCTCTCGACTCCATGCAGAATTCTCCATGAGTCAATCAAGCCACCCATATTACAAAGGTATCCTACCCCTTTCTTGCTCCAGGCCCCGTTGGGACCTCCAGTGTTGGATTTATCTAAGGTTGGGTCATGAGGGCAGTTGTAATCCCCCGCCAGTATCAGAGGTATCTTCGGCGCCCCCAGTATTTTCCGCAGCAACATCTGAAAGAACTGATGGTCATAAGTATTGGGGGCATAAATATTTCCCAGAAATAGTTCCTCCCCTTGTATTTTAGCGTGCAAAAAGAAGAATCTACCGTGTGGGTCCGCCTCCTCTCGAATGATCTCCACCGCTAGGCCTTTCTTCACCAGAATCGCCACCCCTCGCTTCTTAACACCTGAAGATGCTGCAAAAACCTGACCCACCCAATCTTTTTTTAGTTTAGTATGTTCCACTGCGCTCAAGTGTGTTTCCTGCAGTAACGCAATTTGTGCATGTCCCCTCTTCAGGGCCTGCAGTACCTTTGTCCGTTTAACAGGGGTATTGAGACCGCCTACATTCCAGGAGACTATGCGTAGATCATCTCTCATTCTCCCCGTCCAGCAGTCTCACAAACAAACAGTACCACCAATCACACCTCTGCTCTAGGTCGCCCAGCCTCGACCCAGAACTCCACAGTATCCAGGGATCTCCCCAAAAGGACATGCTCTCTCTTTTTAGGCTCTGCAAACTATAAATGAACACATATCTGGTAGTTTCCAGGCTCTCAGCTTTCAGCTCGTGAGCATACAACTCTCCCCCCTACCACCCCCCTCTTCCCTCTCTCCCCCCACCCACCCATCCCCCCCTATCATCCCCACCTCCCCTCTTACTCCAGACAAGCCAGCCCCCCTTCTCTTCTCTCTCTCTCTTACCGGCTGGACCCTCCCCTGCAAAAACTGGTCACACCCCATAAAACACAGTTAAACAAATCCTCAGTTACCTCACTGAGGTTAGGACCCCAAAGCAGTGCTTCAGGGCTGTCTCACGCACCCCTCCTCCTTCCCCCCTCCCCCACCCCCATCGTCAAATTGGATATGTATAACAACTAACAGGCTAGAGGAAAAAATACCTCTTACAGGCCGAGGGTGCAAACATTGTAACCCTACGAATATTGGCAATAACGTTAGTAGCTACAACACTATTGGTATAATTAGCAACAATAAAATAGGTGACAGTAGCCATTGAGCATGCACCATAAGTTCAGTCTTTCTTGGGCAGCAGCTACTTAAGCACTACCTGGTATTCTCCCAGTCACGGTCCAGAGGGAGACACACCAAGTCGCGGCGATTAGGCCATCCCCGCCAATGCGTGGGTCAAAACCAAGGATACTCATCCACCACCCCTAAGATAGAGTTAGGTCAGGGGCAGGTCTCAGCCGTGTCAGCGGGTGGGTGCTGTGCCAAAAACTTCTTCGCAGCCGCCGCTTGCTCAAACGTGTGGTTCTGGCCATGGAGAGAGACCCGTAGTACTGCCGGGTAGGCCAATGTAAAGCGGGCGTGCCTGCGATACAACTCTGTGCAGATCGGTGAAAACTCTCGCTGCTTAGCTGCAACCGCCGCTGAATAATCTTGAAATAATAAAATCCTTTTGTTGTCTAACTTGATCTCGCCTCTCTTCCGATAGGCTTGCAGTATACGCCATTTGTGCTGGAAATTAAGCACGTGGATGATCACCACACGTGGCCGGTCCCCGTCCTCTCTTCGGACACCCAGCCTGTGTGCTCTTTCAATTTGAAAGCTGCCTTTAAGCTCCGGTAAATCTGGCACTTCAGGCAGCCAGGTCTCCAAAAAAACAAACAAGTCACGATCAGGCCTGTCCTCTCCCAATCCCACCAGGTGCAAGTTGTTCCGACGGGAGCGATTCTCTAGATCCTCGAGCTTGTTTTGCATCTCTAGCAGGGTTTGTCTCTGGGCCTCCAGCTCTCGATCGCGGCGACCCTCCCCCTCTTCCACACCAGCCACACGATGCTCTAACTCATCCACCCGTTTGCCAAAATCAGTCAGCGATTCTTCCATTCCCTCAAGCTTTTGCATGAGGTGATCAAATTTCGGATCAAGGAGCCGGACTACCTCCTTCGCTAACTCCTCCGAGGTGGAGTCTGTACTGTCCGCGCTTGGGGAGGCAGGCTGCAGTGTGGCCGTAGCGGAGGGCCCCGCTCTGATCGGCTTTTCCCGCTCTTTTCTCGCTGGCAAAGGCATTGCTCTCACCAGTCGTAATTTCTTTTTACGCCTGAGTTGATAGGACACAGCTTCCTAAAGTTGGGTGGAGGAGGGAGTCCAAAAAGACAGATTAATTGACAGATTTAGTGCCGAGGCAGCCCCGGAGCGAGAGAGACACGTCCTCCCTCACTCACCCATCACCGGAAGTCCCCTTCTGGCAGAATTTAATGCAAATTTGCTGTTCAATTTTTTTGGTCATCGTAAATCCAACAAAGTGCTTTTACATGATACCAAACATCACGGGCTCGATTTTTGAAAGCATTTATATGGGTAACTTCCCTAGTTTATTTATTTATTTATTTATTTAACAGGTTTTTTATACCGCCTTTTCCTTAAATCAAAGCGGTTACAAAGACATACAAAAGCTAAACATAGGCATGGGAAGTGAAAGGTGGGATACATAACATGGTGAACTATTACAAAAAACACAATGTAGAGAGGTTACAATTAATATGAGTTGGTTAAGTGTCATAGCCGTAGTGCTCAATGAAAAGAACGAACTTTAGTTGTTTTCTGAATTCCTTCAGTTCCTCAATGGATCGTAGGTCGGGGGGGAGAGAGTTCCATATTTGAGGGGCCGATAAGGAAAGAGCTCTTTGTGAGGTGAGTTTACAGACTTTAGTATAGCTACTTGGGGTGCCGAGGGTGTCAGCTGTGGTTTTCCTTCTAGGTCTTTTGCTGGCGTTAGGGAATAAGAGGGCTTGGAGACTGATTGCTGAAGTCTTATGTCTGATTTTGAATATATTGATGACCAACTTGTATCTGATACGGAGGCTTATTGGGAGCCAGTGGAGTTCTTTAAGAATTGGGGTGATGTGGGCTTGAGTAGAAGAGCCGGCGATTATTCTGGCAGCTGTGTTCTGAGCCATCTGAAGTGGCTTTAGGGAGTGTTTCGGGATTCCGTTGTAAATAGGGTTACAGAAGTCAAGAATTGGAGTTATTAAAGCTTGACAGACTGAGCGGAAATGTTGTTGGGAGAGAAGGGGCTTCAGGCGTCTAATAATTTTCATTCTATAGTAAGCGCTTTTAACAGTTCTTCTGATATGAGATTGAAGGTTGAGTCGCTTATCAAGGGTTACTCCGAGGTATCTTACTTCGTCCTTTAACGGTATTGTTGTATTTTTAAATTTAATAAAAGGTGGGGGGCTGAAGTCAGTGTTTCGAGTAATGATAAGAGCTTCTGTTTTGTTATAGTTCATGGCCAGGTTGTTGAGAGTAAGCCAGGCAGACATGTTGTCGAGGCAGTTCGTAATCTTGTTATAATCGAGGCTGTTCAGGTTGACTGTCGTGTAAATCATTATGTCATCAGCATAAATAGTATAATCTATTTGATGGGCAACCATGATGTTGCATATTGGTTGGATAAAAATGTTGAAAAGAAGAGACGAAAGCGCAGAACCTTGGGGAACACCTTGTTTAATCTTAGTGGGTAGAGAGGTGACATTATTCATTTTTACCTTGAACTGCCTATCAGTTAAATAAGATTTAAACCAATTTAGGACAGTGCCAGTAATGCCAATGCTTTGGAGTCTGGTTAGTAGGATACTGTGGTCCACTGTGTCGAAGGCCGCTGATATATCTATAAAAATCAATAATGTTCCTTGATTGTAATTGTCTATGGTGTGGATGATGTCATTGAACAGATAGAGCAGTAAGGTTTCAACTCCATGATTAGGGCGGAAGCCATGTTGGTGAATGTCGAGCGGGGCATGTTCGTCAATGTGGTCCTGGAGTTGTAGTTGGACAGTTTTTTCGATGATTTTAGCAAGGAGAGGTATACTGGAGATTGGCCTGTATGCAGCTGGATTGCTCTTTTCTAGGTTAGTTTTTTTGGGGATAGGCCTTATTGTGGCTAATTTTAGTTGTTCCGGCATTATTCCTTGAGTTAGGGAGTTGGTAACAAGGTTGTGTAAAAAATTGATGAAGTTTTGCTTGGTTGCTTTGATCCATGGGACTGGGCAAGGATCGGTGGGTGCAGTACTTGTGTTGAGAGAAGAGATGATGTCTGAAACCTGCTTGGTTGAAGGAATATGGAACCTATCCCAACTTGTGACGGGTATGGTAAAAATAATGGTTCCTGTGAGTTTTTGAGGGGGTGAAAGGCCTATTTTTTCTTGAAGAAAATTTGCATATATTTGAGGGTTGACTTGTATGTCTATGTCAGAGCTGGGTTCATTGGTAAGTTTTTTTACTATATCGAATAGTTCTCTGGGTTTGTTAAAAGATCTCATGATTGTATTAGTGTGAAATTCACGTTTTGCTTCGTTAATAAGATTGTTGTATTTAATTTGCTGTGTAGAATATGAGTTCTGTAAGGTGGGCGATTTGGAACGTCTCCAATGGCGTTCTAACTTTCTTAATTCTCTTTTAGCGTGGCGTATGCTATTGGAGTACCAAGGTGTAAATGTCTTATCTAGGATTTTCAAAAGGCACCTACACAGGCAATGCCTTTTGAAAATCCCAGATAAGTTCCTAATGCACCAGAAAGCTAAGCGGTTAGCATTGGGGCGTGTTAGGGGCGTTCCGGGATGGAGGAAATGGCTTAAATGGGTAGCAGTGATTTTAGATGCTACCCACATAGCTCTCTGCACCTTAAAGATAGGCAAGGTTTTTCCTCGCCTATCTTTAAGGCGCAGGGGCTAAGTGGGTAGCACTGAAAATCACTCCTACACGTTTAGCCTCAGTGGCTGCCGGCATGTCCAGACAACCCCAGATTTTCTCTTTCGCTGTCACGGAAGTGAAAATCCAGGGTAAGAGGGTCAGCAGGCAGACTATGTGCTACCAAGGCGCATAGCATGCCTGATTGAAAATTAGGCCCCACATGACTAAAAAAAGTACAGGTGTGCTGCAGCCATGCTACACTTTGCACATGCAGAGCACATAACTAGGTCACTACATGCTTAATAGTATCGTGATGTGACGTATTGTTATATAGCTTGTCAGACGGCTGCCTGGGTGAGAATCTTCACAGTCTTTGCAAGTGCATATCTCTATATGATTTGCAAGGTATTGTGGGCAATGTAGTTCATTCACACCAGACACAGCTGCTGACAATAATTTAGTTGTGCTCTTCGGTAAAGCCAATAAGATATTTATTTATGGGGTTATTTCTCCCAACACAGATATGCTTGGTAGCACATAAATTAGGTAACTTGCTTTCAGTGTTAACTTGGAAAAACAAAGTCAAAATCAGGAAAACAACAAATGAAAAGCCACAAAGCAAGAAACAAACTGTTCTTTTTAGATTAACTTCTGATTACTTCCCACACAGATTCAGAAATGATTCTCTCCTAGCTCACAAGCAATTAGGTAAGGCTTAATTGCTAGCAGTCACCAGCTGAAACCCCTTAGCTGGCTTGCCTTCCACTGTGTGGGTCAAATCCTGCTTCAGGAGCTTTTCTGAGTAGATTAAAGAACAAATTTGTATTTCTTTGTGATGGTTGCTGTACTTTATAACAGAAAGTTACCAACGGAGTTTAGATAGAGAGCAGTCCATATAAACAGGATCCTCATCTGCTATTATTCCCCCTTGTTCAACAAGCATGGGTTCAATATCATGGATTGGCACAGATGAATCTCTCAATGGAGCATTTTCAGGAGAATACTTGTTTCCCTGCTGTCTTTCAAGGTTATAGCTAGGGCATAGATCAGTGTTCATACCTGAACTTCCATTGCTGCTAGAGTTCCTCTCTATATAGCCTGGCCAGTATGTAGTCCAGTTCTTATGTCCAGCCTTCCAATCCAGATCCCTGGACACTGGATCTCTCTTCACATACCTTCTGGCACAGGTCTTAGGGTCCCTTACACGTGCAGCCGTCTCCCTCACAGGTAGCCTCTGGTGATTCCTAGCTCTGCAGCACCATTCCTCTGGCTTTCCCCAGTCCAATGGTGTATGCTGGTCCTTGGAATACCTCCCAGTATACGTACTGCTTTGGACTCTTCTAGACCTCTCAAAGGCGTTTCTCTTCCTTCTTCCAAAGGGTCTCTTTCCCTCTCTGTCCGTCCGGTTTGGCTTCTGCTTCTGATGATCCTTCAGATGAAACTGATGATCAAACTCAAACTGATTTTCAGGATACTGAGGACAATTCTCTGGATATCCAAGGTGATCATAAAGATGGTCATCTGTAGAATAAACTCTACTCTTATTCTGCTTGGATGAGTGCTCTTCCCTAACACAGCGCAGCTGTGCTGAATCAGGCCCTGCCCTTTGAGATGAGTGCTTAGGGATTACCTCATAGCCCTCCTGATTGAACACACATTTCTCCACTTCAGCACCTCTAATGGCTGTTGGAAACCTGGTGCATTCTGGGACTGGTAGTCTTTTATGGGAAAATTCTGTTTTCTTATTTCTACCAGAACTGACAGGTTGCTTGTTCAGAGTCACTTCACCTTTTCTATAGCTCCTTCCTGAGCTATGATAAGCTTCCTTATCACAAGCTACACAACAAGTTTCAATACTTTTTCATCATACCTTGTGTCTTAAAAAGAATCTAGCAGAATTGGAAAAGATACAGAGAAGAGTCATCAAAATGGTAAAGGATACCCTTATGAGGAGAAGCTTAAAAGTTTAGGGCTCTTCAATTTGGAAAGAGACGGCTGAGGGGAGATATGATAGAGGTCTATAAATTAATGAATGGAGTGGAACAGGTAAACATAGATAGTTGTTTATGTCATCAAAATGTAGAAAGACTAGGGGATATGCAAGGAAGCTACAATGTAACCCATTTAAGATGAATAAGAGAATATAGTTTTTCACTCAATATGTAATGAAACTCTGGAATTTGTTAAATCTATTAGTGCAGCTGGGTTTAAAAAAGGTTTGGGCAAATTCCTGGAGGAATGGTCCATAAACCATTATTAAAGAAGATCTGGGAAATCCACTGCTTGCCCCAGGACAAGCATTGTGGAACCTGTATTCCTTTTTGGGAACCTGCCAGGTACTTGTCCAAACTCCACCCATTTCTGACCCCAGGAATACCTACCTTGTACACTTTCAAAAGTATAAGTGGGATTGGGCCCTATGTATATGGTTGGTGGCAAATTCTGCATAATGCACCTTGAACATAGAAAGCCTTTCTAAAATAATCCCAGAAGCTACTTGGGAAAAGTTAGCATATGAAGCAGATATTTGAACAGTCTTGCTATTGTGTTTCAGGAACTAACTGGGTTATCAAGATTTTGGAAGATATAATATACACGTTTGCAAATAAATCACCACCACCGCCAGACGTTCCAGCAATTGAACGTGCTCCACTAGATCATCTTGAGGTTGGTACAGATTGACTTAAATACCTGTTGCACTCTTAGCAAATGAGAAAATGGTTAAAATGAGCTTTGTATTTTCATTCCAAAGGTCACTGCATTACTGCCCTAAATGTCTAAGTGGTTATTGCCAACCAGATGTGAAATCAGATACATGACAGCAGAACTTAGATAAATATATGATCTCATATAATAAAATAACTCCAGGTTTCACTCTTTATATATGAATTGTCTTACAGGGTCATTTTAAAAGGTTTAGTCGTGATTTAGATGTGCACGTGGATGTCAAAATCACAGACACATCTCTGTAGCCATTCCACAAAAGACATTCGCAGACATCTCCAGTGCAGGGATGTCCACATAGGAATGGGGGCATGGCAGAGCCATACCCTTGGAGTGGTAATATACTTACACGTCCCTGTTCGATCTCAGCGGACCCAACACAGATCCCTGGGGTACTCCACTATTCACCTTTCTCTATTGAGAAAGTTGGCCACTTAGCCCTACCCTCTGCTTTCTATCTTTTAACTAGTTCCTGATCCAGAATATTACACTGCCTCCAATCCCATGACTTTTTAATTTTTCCAAAAGTCTTTCATGAGGGAACGTCCCCTTTTGGAGCCCCTTCAGAGCATTGATGGACACTGACAGATATTAAGTAAGCCTGCCAATACTTGGCAGTTTCTTTTGGCCAGGGGAACCTTGGTTTTGGAGATGAGTGTTGTCAGACGGTTGCCTGGGTGAGAATCTTCACACTCTTGGCAAGTGCATATTTCTATATGATTTGCAAGGTATTGTGGGCAATGTAGTTCATTCACACCAGACACAGCTGCTGACAATAATTTAGTTGTGCTCTTGGGTAAAGCCAATAAGATATTTATTTATGGGGTTATTTCTCCCAACACAGATATGCTTGGTAGCACATAAATTAGGTAACTTGCTTTCAGTGTTAACTTGGAAAAACAAAGTCAAAATCAGGAAAACAACAAATGAAAAGCCATAAAGCAAGAAACAAACTGTTCTTAACCTCTGATTACTTCCCACATAGATACAGAAGTGATTCTCTCCTAGCTCACAAGCAATTAGGTAAAGCTTAATTGCTAGCAGTTACCAGCTGAAACCCCTTAGCTGGCTTGCCTTCCACTGTGTGGGTCAAATCCTGCTTCAGGAGCTTTTCTGAGTAGATTAAAGAACAAATTTGTATTTTTCTTGTGATGGCTGCTGTACTTTATAACAGAAAGTTACCAACGGAGTTTAGATAGAGAGCAGTCCATATAAACAGGATCCTCATCTGCTATTATTCCCCCTTGTTCAACAAGCATGGGTTCAATATCATGGATTGGCACAGATGAATCTCTCAATGGAGCATTTTCAGGAGAATACTTGTTTCCCTGCTGTCTTTCAAGGTTATAGCTAGGGCATAGATCAGTGTTCATACCTGAGCTTCCATTGCTGCTAGAGTTCCTCTCTATATAGCCTGGCCAGTATGTAGTCCAGTTCTTATGTCCAGCCTTCCAATCCAGATCCCTGGACACTGGATCTCTCTTCACATACCTTCTGGCACAGGTCTTAGGGTCCCTTACACGTGCAGCCGTCTCCCTCACAGGTAGCTTCTGGTGATTCCTAGCTCTGCAGCACCATTCCTCTGGCTTTCCCCAGTCCAATGGTGTATGCTGGCCCTTGGAATACCTCCCAGTATACGTACTGCTTTGGACTCTTCTAGACCTCTCAAAAGCTTTTCTCTTCCTTCTTCCAAAGGGTCTCTTTCCCTCTCTGTCCGTCCGGTTTGGCTTCTGCTTCTGATGATTCTTCAGATGAAACTGATGATCAAACTCAAGCTGATTCTCAGGATACTGAGGACAATTCTCTGGATATCCAAGGTGATCATGAAGATGGTCATCTGTAGAATAAACTCTACTCTTATTCTGCTTAGATGAGTGATCCTCCCTAATACAGCGCAGCTGTGCTGAATCAGGCCCTGCCCTTTGAGATGAGTGCTTAGGGATTACTTCATAGCCCTCCTGATTGAACACACATTTCCCCACTTCAGCTCCTCTAATGCCTGTTGGAAACCTGGTGCATTCTGGGACTGGTAGTTTTTTATTGCAAAATTCTGTTTTCTCATTTCTACCAGCACTGACAGGTTGCTTGTTCAGAGACACTTCACCTTTTCTATAGCCCCTTCCTGAGCTATGATAAGCTTCCTTATCACAGTGTTTTATATGGATAAGAGGAACAATAAACAGCAACCCTTGGTTTTACCACCTCCGAAGAGTGTAGGCTTGATTGACAGACATGTGGTAGTGATGCCTGGGGGTTTAACCTCTCTAGAAGGAGCTTCTCTAAGCTCAGTGGACATAACTTCTTCTTATCCTCAGCCCTTGTCATCTACAGTCAGTTTGGGAAACTCTCCGAATGGAAAATTAGAGGATGCTGCTCTGGATTTGATGCCTAAGCCAGTTCCTGTTTGGGACTCTGAGGAAACTCCTCTAATGCTAACTATACCCTAGATGGGAAGATCACTTTGAAGGGCCAATGAGTGGTTATGAAACTCTAAAATCAGTTCAACAGTTATGTCCTAATGTTCTTTCTCTCACGATACTGGGACTAAAATGCGAGCTGTGGATACCGAAGTATTATTATCTATGGATAATACAGAGAACATGGTGGTAAGCTCTGTCTAATATCCAACATCATTCTCCGGAGCTGAATGGACCTTTAAAAGTAAAGCACTGTAGGAAGAGAATCCTCTCTTTCCAGCCGCATTGGGGGCCCATTGGGGGATCCCTTTGCACACTCACTCTGCACAGGACCCTGCCACAGCATTTACGAATCGATGCAATCATTTCCTGGACCCAGAGCACAGTGGTAAGCTCTGCCTAATATTTGACATCACTCTCCAGGGCTGAATAGACTTTAAAAGTAAAGCGCTGCAGGTGCGCCTGTGCCTGGTGGACCCACACCCAAGGGCCACGTAAAAGGGGTCCTTAGGCATGGCCCTTAAGTGTGGCCTTAGACTTCCGGTCTGGTGATGAGCTGACCAGACGTGTGCTGATCGGCTCCGGGCCCCAAACCCTCCCAGCAGCCCTACCTTAACGGCAATTCGCTATTGAATGTCCCCCACCCAAGGGCGGAGTGTCAAGGAGAACGGGCGGTCTGCTTCGGTGTTTTCCCCGACCGGCGCGAATCCTCGGATGGCCGCAAAATCATCCTCGAAGAGAGACAAGGTCCGTGCCCCGGACCCCAAAATGGCGGAGGGGGCGCCGCAGAGCCTGAGATCCGAGGGCGACCAGAGCATGGTTGAGGATGTGAGCGCAGCAGTCGTGCGGGCCCTTGATGGTCGATTCAGGGAGCTGGGCGACCAACTCAATTCGGTGGCTCAAAACATCAGCGAATTTACGGTCCGCATGGAGCATGCCGAAAATCGGATCTCCGGTCTGGAGGACGGACAGCAGTCCCTTGCGGCTCGAGTACTAGCGCTTGAGGCGGCAGTGAAAACACATGGAGAGAAACTGGACGACCTCGAAAACAGGGGCCGCAGGAAAAACCTTCGCTTTGTTGGTGTGCCTGAGAACTTCGCTGACGGCGCTCTCCCTGCCTACTTACTGGACTGGATGTCCACGATAATGCCCGGGGAGGGGGCGCCTAAGATTGCATTGGAAAGGGTGCACAGGGTGGGCCCGAGGCGGGAGCAGGCCCAGCGACCACGAGCAGTCATCGCTCGATTTTTAGACTACCGCCAGAAAGAGGCGGTCCTACGGGCAGCCCGCAACCATCGGAGGCAGTCTGGAGACGGGGCACAACTCCTGGTGTTCCAGGACTATTCTGCGCTGGTGAGCCAGCAACACAAGGCTTTCACCCCCCTATGCGTGCAGTTGGCGGGCAAGGGGATGCGATTTTCGCTTCTCTACCCCGCCCGGCTGCGAGTGGAGCACCAGGGGCGGACGCACCTGCTGGGGTCCCCAGTGGAAGCAAGCGCCTTCTTGGACCGCATGGCTGGGGCGGCAGAGACTGTTCCTTGATTATCTGCAGTGCCTCGCGTCTGAATGATGAAACACAGTTGGAGATGAGGTACTGACTTAGGGGCACTCACGATATGGCTGACCGCGGCCTGGGATTTAATTTCAGGACTGGAACTGTGGGCTTACCATGTTCACGATTCACCTCGTGGCTCCTAAATCCTCTCTGCCCGATTTGCTGAAAGGCTGGCTGAGAATAGGCATGTGGGATTGCAACTGTGGCCTCTCGCTCCATTCTCAGTGTAACAAAGTGAAACAAAACGGCAGTGGGCCTGTTGAAAGCATGTACTTTCTTGCTTTTTCTGATTTGTTACTTTGTTACCTCTTACATGATGTGCTGAGTTGAACTTTGTTTCCACTACTGTTTTATTTTTTTCCTCTTTGTTGTAGTTTTGTTCTCCCTTTTTGGATGCAGCTATGATATGGGGTCTATGTGAGGGGGGGGGGGAGAAATGGGAATGTTACTGCTGTTGGGTTTTGTTCCTAAAGTGGGGAGTCGTTTTACCTGAATACCAGGCCGGGAGGGGGTAGTGGGAGGGGAACCCACGGGCCTGTGTCCCCAGTCCTGTTCAGCGGCCAACGCGGGTTATGGGACTCCCAGGCTGCTTCATGTTTATGGTAAAATGGGGGGGACTGCTGGGAGGGGTGGCCCCTTCACCAGTAGGAGTCGCCGACCGGGTCAGACTGGCCGGACGGTGTTGGGTTAGAGAGTTGGAACGGAGGGCAGGGAAAGGGGGGAGAGGGGGGGCTGGGGATAGCATTCATAAGGGGGAATATGGGGGTGGGAGAAGGGTATGGGCAGGGGTAGGGGGGAATAGGGAGGGGTGGGGTCTTGTTCATGACTTTAATAGCCGGGGGGGGGGAAAGGGGGGCGCGCAGGGAGTTAGGGGGGGGATTGGGGGAGTGACTGTGACTGGTTTTGCTGGTTCCTCTGGGACACACCATGGATGGATGAATGTTTTGGAGTGGTTGCTGGTACTTGGGGTGCAGGGACACAGGGGGGGACCCTAGGCTGGGGGGGTTCCCACCAAACTTGGTGGACGAATCATCATAGCAGGCGACCGCACTTAAAGGGCTGCCATGGCTAGTGGCTTGAAGATAGCCTCCTGGAACGTCTGTGGGATAGGATCCCCCATAAAGAGATATAAAATCATGCAGCAGATACGGCGCCAGAAGGTAGGATTTGCATTGCTACAAGAGACGCATCAGTCGGAGGCAGAACATGCAAAGCTGCGTGGTCGCCTTATAGCTCAGGTTTATGGAGCCCCAGCAGTGGGGAAGAAGCGTGGGGTTGTAGTTCTCATTGCCAATCACGTGGGTTGGGTGGAGGAGCAGGTTGATATTGACCCTGCTGGTAGGTATGTTTTGGTGCGGGGTGTTCTTGAAGGTACCAAGGTTGTTTTAGGCTCGGTGTATGCGCCTAATGTATACGAAACTCATTTTTATCGGACACTCGAGCGGCTATTGGCCCCGGTTGAGGGATACTCAGTTCTTCGCTCTCTCACAGCCTCACACTCTGCGTCTATCCCCTCTCTCGCCATCAGCTCTACCTCCCCGGACCCCTCCTCCCTCGCCTCTTTCTTTGCTTCCAAAGTTAATACTCTCCATCAAGCATTTCCCCAATGTCCTCCACCCCTCTCCTCTCCCTCTGAGCCTCCCCTTCCCCCTTCCCCTTCCTCACCATCCCTACTCCCTGTACTGTCACACTCCTGGTCCTCTTTCGACCCCATTACACTTGCAGTTCTGAATAAAACCTTCTCTACTGTCCGCAAAACAACATGCCCAGCTGACCCTATCCCCTCTCAATGGCTCCTAGAACCTTCCCTAGCCCTATCCCCATTCATCCTTTCTCTTTTTAACACAAGTCTATCCTCCGGCTCCTTCCCCTCTACCTGGAAGCATGCAACAGTCCGTCCCATCCTGAAATCTCACTCTTCCGATCCCTCTGTCCTCTCCAACTGGCGTCCCGTCTCTAATCTATCATTTCTCTCAAAACTCCTTGAAAAAATGGTTTTCTCTCAACTCTCCTCCCATCTTGAACTTTCTCTCACTCTTCACCCCCGTCAATCAGGTTTCCGCCCTGGCCATAGTACTGAATCTGTCCTCCTCTCTCTCCTCAACGATCTTCACACTGCTCATGATCGCGGTCTCATCACCTTGGCTGTCTCTCTTGATCTATCTGCGGCTTTTGATCTAGTGGATCACCATACCCTTCTCATCCGTCTTCAGGAAGCCGGCCTCTCAGGTGCGGTTCTCCGCTGGTTTCATTCCTTCCTATCCTGCCGTTCTTTCTCTGTCATCTCCGCATCTTCCTCCTCTGCCCCTACCCCCCTTCCCTGTGGAGTCCCCCAGGGGTCTGTTCTTGCCCCACTCCTCTTTAATATTTTCCTAGCCCCTCTTGCCCTTCTAGTCCAACAATTCAGTATCTCTGCATATTATTATGCAGATGACATCATTCTTCTCCACCACACCGACCCGCTCTCTCCTGATATCACCCCTCTTAACCTCTGTCTCACTGCTGTGACTTCCTGGTTCTCCTCTAATTTTCTACACATCAATCCGGCAAAGTCCTTTGCAATCTGGTTCACCTTTGGCAGCCCTTCCCCTACCTGTGCCCCTTCTCTATCCTCCCAGCCTATCCCCCTGGTATCATCACTCCGCTACCTAGGCGTTATTCTTGATTCCAACCTTACTTTCAAGGACCATATCTCCTCAATTGTACAGCGCTCCTTTTTCTCTCTTCGCCAACTCAGAGCAGTCCGTCCCTTTCTCTCTGCCTCTGCCCTTACCACTCTCCTGCTTACCCTTGTGCTGTCTCGTCTCGACTACTGTAATGTTTCTTTCGCCGGCCTATCCCAGTCCCAATTGTCCCGTCTCCAACGTGTCCAAAATGCTGCCATCCGTTTGTTGACCCATGCATCACGTTTCGACCACGTTACTCCCCTTCTCTACCAGCATCACTGGTTACCTATCTCTTTCCGCATTCGGTATAAACTTCTCATTCTCACATTCAAAGTTATCCACACCGGCACTCCCCTCTACCTGGCGAATCAGATACAATTCCGTACCTCTCACCGTCTCCTCCGTTCCATACACATAAACCGTATGGTCCTCCCCTCCCCCGCACATGCTCGTCTAGAACAAACCCGCTCCTCTGCATTCTATTTTTTGGCTCCAAGTCTCTGGAACTCACTCCCCCCCTCCCTCCGTGCAGAAGACTCATACCCCTCATTTAAAACCCAACTCAAAACCCACCTTTTCTGCCTTGCGTTTGATCCCCCTCCCTAGCCTATCCTTCCCCCCCCTCCTTCCCTCCATGTCTCTCGTGAATGTCTGCTCCCCCTTCCCTCTCCGCCTTGATAGTATGCGTGTAATGCTCTTTCCTATTTTAAACTTCTACTCTGCTCCCAGCTTTCTTTTCTTTCTCTCCTCACTTTTCTCACATTTAATGGCGTTCTTTTCCTTTTTCTTTTCTGCAGCCAAGAGCTTGTTTTAATTAACTTGCTTGATTTTAGCTATTGTAAACCGCTCAGACGCCTATGGTATTGAGCGGTATAACAAGTTTAAATAAACATAAACATAAACATAAACATAGTTGGGGAGACTTTAATACCGTATTGAATGATAGAGAAGATCGGTCGGGGCAGGCGGCAGGGAGGGACCACAGGAGTCAACGGCGGCTGCTAGGAATTTGTGAAGCACATCACCTTTTAGATATTTGGCGAGTCTTGCATCCTGGGGAAAAGACGTTTACCCACTTGTCGCGAGCCCATGGCACGTGGTCCCGCATTGACTACTTCCTGATCTCGGCCTCCTTTTTTAGTAAGGTGGTGGATGCGGCGGTTGGCCCCATCACTGTTTCGGACCACGCAATGATTACTCTGGAGTTGAAAAAACAAACTCCGCCTGGCCAGCGGTTCTGGCGCTACCCTTTGGAGTTAAGTGGGGACGCCCAATTCGCAGGATTTCTTCAGGATCGGTGGAGAGATTATGAAGCTCTCAATGGTATCCCGGGGACCTCTCCGACTCTTCTTTGGGAGGCGGGTAAGGCGGTCATGCGGGGGGAGATCATTAGTTATTACGGCTCTCGGCGAAAGCGACAAAACCATCGCATTCTGTTTTTGGAGCGCGAACTGGGTAAGGCACAGCGTCGGCTGGCGACTGTCAGTTCGGCAGCACATAGGCGCCAGGTGCGCGAAATCCAGCAGGAGTTGGGGATGCTTCTCCATCAGCGTGCCCGAAAATCTTTGATGTACTATAGATATAAATTGTACCAGCATGGCAACAGGGCCAGGAAGTTGCTATCGGCATTGGTACGGCCGGCCGGTGGGGGTCGTCACATAGGGGCGATCCGACACCCGGATGGGTCTCTTCGCAAAGACACTGCTGCGATTCAAAAGGTCTTCTCAGATTATTATAGCCAGCTTTATGCCCACGAGGGGGATGGCGTGGTGGCAGGCAAGAACTTCCTGAAAGATTGTGCTCTAGCAAAGCTGACCGAGGAGCAGATACAGGTCTTGAACCTGCCGATCTCCTTGAAAGAGGTACAGGAGGGGATCCGAAACTTGAAAAACGGCCGCGCCCCTGGCTTGGATGGCTTAAGGGGAGAGTTTTATAAGACTTTGGGGTCGGTAGTGGTGGCCCCTTTGGCGGACTACTTTGAGGACTTGGTCCGTAGGGGTAGCTTTCCATATGAGGCGAACAAGGCGCTAGTTACGGTTTTGCCCAAACCGGGGAGGGACCCGCTGGCGCCGGGTTCATACCGACCCATCTCTCTACTTAATGTTGACATCAAAATCCTTGCCAAAATCATGGCTGATCGATTAGCGCCTATTCTGCCGACTTTAATACACAGGGACCAGGTGGGTTTTGTCCGGGGACGCCATGCAGCTTACAACCTGCAACGACTTTTGATATCAATGTGCGTGAGTAGGGCGGCTGGGGTGCAATCGATGCTTATCAGTTTTGATGCTGAGAAAGCCTTTGACAGGGTCAACTGGGACTTTATGTACCAGGTTCTAGAGGGGATGGGGTTCACGGGCTTCTATGTCCAGGTGGTGCGGCTCTTATACGCAGAACCGAAAGGGGCTATTTTGATAAATGGGGCTATGTCCGCTGAATTTCCCATCCAAAAGGGGACCCGGCAGGGATGCCCTTTGTCCCCTCTCCTGTTTATTTTGACCTTGGAGCCTCTGCTGCAGAGAATCCGGGCCCACCCCCAATTTCAGGGTGTACGGGTGGGGGCGTCCGAGTTTCGAGTTGCAGCATTTGCTGACGACCTTTTGGTACACTTGGTGGATCCCCAGGTGGGACTCCCACACCTGTTACAGCTTTTCCGTGAATATGGAGTGCCCTCGGGGTTTCATTTAAATTTGGACAAATCGGCAGCGATGATGTTGGGGCCGGGGGACGTTCAGAGATGGCAGGGGGAGTTCCCTCTAAAGTGGGAGCTGAAGTATTTTAAATACCTGGGGGTGTTCATCCCTGTGGATCTCGCTGGACTTTATCGGTTGAATGTTGACAAACTACTGGCCTCTATGGCCGTTTGTGTCGATAAATGGCGGGACCTCCCACTGTCTCTTGGGGGTCGCATCGCCTTATACAAGATGTCATTGTTTCCCCGGGTCCTATATGTGTTACAGACACTTCCATTATTGTTGAAGCGGTCGGATTTGAAGAGGTTGGATGGGCTGTTGAACCGGTTGCTGTGGAAAGGGCGGCGACCTCGGGTGCGGGCAGAGGTCTTGCAGCAGCCTTGGACCTCGGGGGGAATGGGGCTACCCGATCTTCGTAAGTACAATGTGGCCTGCCTGCTGCGGTTCGCCCAGGATTGGTTGTGGGACCTGGAGGAGTACACTCCCCTGGGGTTGCTGCAGGAAGCGGTGAAACCTTATCATCTGCGATTCCTCTTACATGCTACAACCTCACCTGGGCTGGACCGCGATATTCGCGCTCTGCTAGTGGAACCAGTTAGGGTGGGGTGGCGTCGTTTTTGCCTTAGTCAGCAGATATCGGCTACCCACTCCCCTTATCTCCCCCTTAGGGGCAATGGGGATTTCCTGCCCGGGTTGGAGGGGGGCCATTTCAGACACTGGGAACTACTGGGGATAGTTAACGTGGAGCACGTGGTCTCACCGGAAGGCATCATATTGCCCTTTCCCGAGCTTTGCCGACATTACCCCCTGGGAGGGCGGGATGTTTTCCTGTTTGCGCAGGTTCGAAGCTATCTTCGCACCTTACCCATGGCGACCCTGCAGGGAGTGGTTAGTTCACAACTTGAGACGACCTTGTTGGGGGGTGAGTCGGGGGTGAGGGTGGCGGGGTTGCAGAAGCTCTTATGGGATCTGACACCACCGATTTCGGTGGATGGCCTGGCTGAGGCTTGGACTAGGGAGCTGGGTGTGGAGGTGACTAGCGATGGGTTGTTAGAAGGTTTGGCTGCCATCCCCAAGGTATGTGTGTTGGTGTCCTATCGGGACATGCAATACAAATTGCTACATCGCCTATACTATGCCCCCATACGGGCGTGGAGGGCAGGGATTGTTGGGTCCCATTGCTGCCCCCGTTGTGGGGAGGAGAAGGCTACGCTAGGGCATATGCTTTGGACCTGCCAACGGGCCATAGTCTTCTGGAAGTTGGTGCAGGCGTATCTAGCAGGTTGTGTGGATGGTGCGCCCTCCCTGACAGCGACGAATGCAGTGCTGGATGTATGGGAGCGTGAGTGGGAGACGCGGTTGGGACGTGCGGTATGGTTGTGGTTGCGATTGGTGTTGGTGACAGCTCGGATGACTATTTTGTTCAGATGGCTGGATGCCCGGGGGCCAACATATGGACTATGGCGGGGGCGTCTACATGAGGTGCTGCTTATGGAGCGACTCCGGGCGAGGGGGGATCCCCAACGTTGGCAGAGGTTTCTGGTGGCTTGGGGACCACATCTGCACTCTTTACCTCGTAGTGCCCGGAGTCGGATCCTGGGGGGTCTCTAGAGGAGTCCATCTTGTACTAGCAGCCGGTCCCATTACTTAGGTGTGTTTTATGTGAGGGGGGATTCCAGTCACTCCCGGGGGGGGGGGGTAGGCAAGATATGAAAGCAGGACGGGGGGGAGGGGGGGGGTACGACCGGAGAGGACTGGGGGGAAGGGAAGTGGGGGAGACGTGGTGGGAGGGGAGGTATGAGGTAGTTCCCCGTGGGAGGGGAAGGGTAGGCTCGGGAGAAGAACCCACCTCGAGCCTGTCCCTCATCGGCAGGGGATGGAGGAGGGAAGGGGGGAGGGGGGGGCAGGTCAAATGGGGGGGGAAGATGGCAGGGGGGGGGTAATTAGTTCTCGTGTTGGATTTGGAGGCGGGAGGGGGAGGGTGACCGCCCCTGATTTCGACTCCTCATTCCCACAGAGGGACTGGATGCAGGCAATGATATGGCAAATGTTTTTGGGTATCTCTGGGGGTTTGGGGGGGGGGCATGTGTGTTTATTTATGCTGCTGAAATGTATTTGCGGGGGTGGGCTTTCTGGTTAAAATTGTGGTTTGTCTGCCTTGGTGGATTGCCTGTAACATATACTTTGGTTTTGTTTACGGTTGTTTTGTTATGGCTGTTGTACTTTCAATAAACAAATTTGAACATTAAGTGTGGCCTTAAGCCTAAGTCGTTAATGAACATTAGCCACATGATAATGGATAGAACACATCAGCATATAAGCAGGGCTGGCCCGTCCACTAGGCGAACTAAGAGGCTGCCTAGGGCAGCCGGACAAGGTGGGCAGCTGTAGCAGCATGGGTGGGCAGTGTTAGCGGCACAGGTGGGCGGCAGCGGCATGGTGGGCAGTGTTAGCAGTGGAACACATGGGTGGCCATGCCGCCCCGCACCCCAGCTGCTGCCGATTCCATTTCTGGGGGGGGGCGTCATCAGCGTCATCAGCAGGGTGGATGGGCATCATCATCAGCAGGTGCTAGGGCTTCTGCCTCGGGTGGCAGATACCCTTGTGCCAGCCCTGCATATAAGGTACGAAGATTCCAAACATATCAACTGTATCAGACTGGCACGCTGTCACTCAAGCCAGAGACAACCTACATAGAACATCCCTCTCCTCATGAACATTGTTTGAAAGATTTAAGCAAAGACAATGGCACCAAACTAAGGGCACTCTACAAACATTAATTCAAATGATAGCCCACTAATTAGCTACGACAGAATAACAAAATGCTCTCACTATATATATTTTATTTATTATATACTGTGCTATTCTGCATCAGTGCGGTTTACATTGAACAAACTGAAATTACATTGAACAGGGCATTATAACTTGGAGATAACTATTTTACAGGGAACATGGGCTATGGAGGGTTAAGTAGCTTGCCCAAGACCACAAGGAGCACCTGTGGGACTAGAAACCCCAGTCCTTCCAGCCCAAGGTTGCTGTCCTCTAGTGGGATTTGAACCCCCCAGCTTCTGGCCTGAAGTACCTTGCCCCAACCACTAGGCCACTCCTCCACTTCATCATAATTCTATGCATCACCTTACTAATCATGCAAGCAGAGTCATTCTCCCCACACATGAGAAACATTCTAATTGTCCAAGGATAATGAATCAAAGGATTCACATTCACCTATGCAAGTGAAAGAACCAGATACCGACACTCCCTAATTCAAATTCCTTGCATGAATCCAATATGCAACAGCAAAGAGCTGAAACATAGATCACAAGATAAAATGCACACTTATCAATGCAAGATCAGCTAAAAAATAAAATACCAATTCTCAAAGACTACCTGTAAGACCATTCTCTAGACGTTATGAGGCACATTTCAAATAGGACGTCCAATTTGGTATGTTAAAGCCAGAACATCTGAAAAGAAAGGCAGTCACGTGCAAATTCAGAAACAATTCCAGAAACGTGAATGTGCTTGATATGCACGTATATCAAATGTCTATATAGGCATCCCCAGGACAGCATTTTAGAACCAAGGCATCTAATAGCATAATAATTAGAGTAGTGCCTTCAAGAGTTGAGTGGCTAGGGTTCCAATACCAGTGTGGACTTTGTAATCTAAAGCTAGTAATTCTCCATCTTTGTTACACTCTCTGGACCTTTTAAGGTGAAAATAAATACTTTCCTGATGCCTGTTCATTCTGAGAGCAGGAACAAACATGCACGTGCCTGCAGATGGCTCTGCTGCTTCTGGATTCAAATGGGGACTTGTAAGTCCATTGCCCCTCCCCAGGCATTCCTCTGCCATACCT
Organism: Ichthyophis bannanicus; assembly: GCA_033557465.1. NCBI lineage: Eukaryota > Metazoa > Chordata > Amphibia > Gymnophiona > Ichthyophiidae > Ichthyophis > Ichthyophis bannanicus. The sequence continues at coordinate 495,217,628 of CM066033.1, forward strand.
CTGTTCCTACTTGAACATCCCTGTACTGGAGATGGCTTCAAATGGCATTTGTGGAATGTTACCGAGACGTGTCTGTGATTTCTACATGCATGTCTGTAGATGTCCAAACCATGACTAAGGGGTATGTTTACAAAACCGTCTTAATGTGCGCTCTGTGATGTTATTGCGCGATAAGGTACCTTATCGCGCAATAATGGCACTTTATCAGGCGCACAGGTACCTTAGCGTGCGATAACACGCGCAGCGGCGCAAACGAGCGCTGAAGGTGGAGAAAGGCTCCCGGAGGGCGGAGGAAGGTTCCCCAGGTGCGGAGGAAGGCTCCCCAGGGGCGGAGAGAGAGGGTCAATGGGCGGAGAGTGGGAGGGGAGAGGCTCCCCGCACACTAACGCTGTGAAATCCGAGGCTCAAAACTAACGCCAGTGAAACCCTGGCGTTAGAGCCGGTTTAAAGGGAAAAGAAACCATTTCCGTCAGCAATGTACAGAAAAACCAGGGAATCCTACAAAAAGTGATAAGTGTGATACATGTGCACGGAACAAAAGGACAAATAAACAGTGAAAATGAACAGAAGAAAATGTAAAAAAAATATAACCAAGCTGGGCAATAGTGATATCAATGGGAAACATCAAAAAACACTCCCAAGAAAGCTCCAAAAAAAAGATATGAATTTTGGAAGGGTCTATGCTCTGTCCCCATACAAGGTGAATGAGCCCACAGTGAAATTGCACTGCGCAGGGTTTCCGACCCCATTGGCCAGATTTCCTATGGCATGCACATGTTCTGCAACAGCAGGGCGGGCATGTTGGAACGGGCAAATGGACAGATGCTGGAAAATGGGACACAGAGGGCTTCAGGCGGCACATGCTGCGGTGCAACTGGCCCACAGTGCGGACTAGGGTGATGCCTAATTGGCCCATAGGAATGCTGAAACAGTAGAGCAGCCAGACAGCAACTGCTGAGGGCCCAACATGGGCACGAGTGTGCTTCCCACGGTGTCACAGGGGATAGTACCCAGCAGGTCCCCCCACTGGCACAGAACATTGGCATGCGGTGCTGGGGGGAAGCATGGACAGCTATGCAGGCACCCCTAACCCAGAACCTGCACCATAGGCAGCCGCCTACCCACACACTGGAGGGTCTGAGACTGCACACCACCAGCACCAGGGCATGTCAGCATGGCGGCAGAGGAATACTGGTGGTGGAGGGGGCAGTGGCAGCTGCCCAGAGCAGACCATGGCTTAGCCCTGTGTTGGTGGGTGCCATGCACTGCAAGAGACAGGCCCTGTCTGACGAACAGTCATGGTATCACCAGGGAATGCACAGTCTCTGTGGCAACACAGTGATGCAGTGCACTCAACAAGTGTGCTCAGAAGCAGAAGGTCACAGGTTCAAGTCCTAGCTGTGGTTCCTGCCAACCCAGTCCCCATATTTTACCCACTGCTAAAACATGCTAATGCACACAGAACCTTTATTGCAGATGATGTTTTGTTTTTTTTTTAGTGCCATCAAGTCAGTATTGACTCATAGCAACCCAGCTACCTCTGGGTTTTCTTGGCAATGTATCACCGGAAGTAGATTACCAGTCTTTTCTTCCAAGACAATGGAGGGTAAAGTGACTTACCCAAAGTCACAAGGAGTGCCAGTGGGAATCGAACCCTTGATCTTCTGGGTACGAGGCAGTTGCTCTAACCACTAGACTACTCCTCCACAGATGATGTAAACATGCCCAAAACACCTACATTTTACCCTACAGAGCACAGACACCATAAACATACGCATTACCTAGAGCAGAGTCTCCCAAATGCAGTCCTGGAGGGCCAAACACCATTCAGGTTCCATGCTGTCTCTAATAAAGATGCCTGTGCTGCATTTTTATGCGCCGCCCCCATGGTATGCAGATGTATCTCATGCATATTCATGAGGGACAGCATGAAAACCCGAACAGTGTTTGGCCCACCAGGACTGGAGTCGGAAACCTCTGCCCCAAAGCAGCGGCCAACAGGGGCAGACACACCCGCACCCACAGGCTCCATTATCCAATGCCTCCTGGAGAGGCAGGATGTTGGGCCCTGCGTGCATCTCCCAATACTAGCACTTGCATACCTTAGCAATGCCACCCTAAACCTGGGAATACGGTACACAGCTATCAAAAGGTTGCTATGATTACTGGCAGATAGCAATTCCGAAGTTAAGTACAGTTTTCTGAGTGAGCTGCATCATAGCAACCTTTCTGATGTCTGTGGAGTGTGCTACAGGTCTTGTGTCTGACAGTGTTTACCACCCTGGGGAGTGACCCCAACAGTATTGCGTACCATAGCCATGCCTGCACTGTGCCCAGGACTGGTGCGGTGGCCAGGGCTGCCAAACACCTCTATAGTTGCACAATGCTGGCATAGGTGTGGGGAGTGTGTGTCTGTCTATCCAATGTGTGGTGGCTGCCAACACCCTTCACAGCCCACACGGCTAACACTGTTTCCAGTATTGGCCTGCCAATATGCATAATGAGGAGCAAGATACCGTGGGAATAGCCTGGATAGGGTGGCCTGGCCTGGATTCATCTGTACAGAGCATAGGGCAAAGGCTCGGACATTGTAGTGCCCGGCCACCACCTGCACGGACAGGGTGGCCACAGCATGTCCTGCTGGGAGGTCACTCTCACCCTGACTGAGCAGTGACCACGGCATGGCTAGGTTCCCCCATAGTGCTGTATAGTATTTCTCTCATATGATATTTATGGGTTCTCTTTTGGAGACCAATCACTGACTTATCTGCTTGGTGTGTATGCTGACATCCCAGTTCTGGGTACATGCATCTCCTCCAGGAACATGCACTATGGACTAGCTAGCAGACTGTAGCTAGTATGTGTCTTGCTAGAACACCTTGCAGGGTGCAGCGGCTGGAGGCTTGCTGCTGGAGAATGTCAGATAGTGGTGGGGGGCAGCTGAGCATTTTCATGCCTACTGTCTGTCTGCTATTGCTTTATGGATGTGTACAGCTCTGTCTGTTCCCCAGCAGGACTGGGGTTGATGGTCCCCTCTACTACCACCATTGCAGGGAAGTAGAATGTGGATGATCCTATTCCCTACCCCCCTATCCCTACATCTACATCACGTAACCATGGCACCAACACAGGATATGCACTATTCTGGGTGCATCATAGCCCATAAGGGCTAGACATGACTGAGAAATACAGAAGGACACAGATGTATCCTAGGTGTGTCTGCAGGAACTATCTATCACAAACAGTAGCACTATGGGGACCTGCAGCATGGCGTATTTCAGCCATGAAAGGTGCTGTGGACCTGGTGCTGGGCACCCCACCTCACCCTCAGGGTGAGCACAGTACCCGCACAATGTGACGGTCTGTAGCTACTCTGTGCCAGTATCACACATGGTCAGTACCCCCTACCAGGCTGAGGTGCTGTGGGGGTGCACACGGTCAGTTCCCCCTACCAGGCCGAGGTGCTGTGGGGGTGCATACCCCATCTTGTGCTTATCTGTAGACTGCCGATCCAGTGAGTAGTCTAATCTGAGACCTGGTTGCCATTGCATATAGTAAGTTAGTCAACATGATTAAGGGTTAAAAAGTGGAGCTTAATTAGAATCGTGTAGCTGGACAGCAATAAGCTCTGAAAAGTGATGACAATTTATTTTGTTATCATCAGCCAGCCTTATGCATTAGGCACACAGGGGGATCCCCCGTACCATCAGTCAGTGTAATTACCATTGTGCTACACCTCTGTTTCTGTGTTTGCATGTCTGTGCGCCTACTTAAGATTACCGCGCGTTAACGTGCTTAGCGGTGTCTTGCCCGATAATGTGCGTAGCGCACGTTATCGCACGATAATCCCGTTTTGCTACATTAAGACCGAAACGCCCACTCCTTTTATGGCATCCTGCACACTAACGCCGGGCGCACATTAAGACGGTTTAGTAAACATACCCCTAAGTCTTTTAGAATGACCCTCTATGTGCATAAGAGTCATGGCTAACAGAAAATGGCCCAATACTAATGAATCAATTAAAACCAACAACTCATTTTCAGCTGCCCTAGAAGTGATAAGAGAGGAGGGGAAATTCTAATCCTAACAAAAAGTCACCTACACTTTAACATAACCACTGAGGGCATAGAAGGATTTCACCTTCTAGCTATCTCTAATAAATACATGACAATTTGTCTTATATACAGAACCCCAACATCAATTCATGACCTCTTTGCTATTCTAGAAATAGTTTGCAGTAACACCACACTTAAGGAAAACCTTATCTTCTTAGGAGACTTTAACTGTGCATCAGCCCCACCTAAGCATGACATTTTATTTATGAAAGCCAAGAAAGCATTAGGATACACACAGATCATAAACACATCCACCTATGAAAAAGGAGCCTTACTCAACCTCATCTTTACCCCCAACAAGATGACAGTACAGAGTAACAAAGTAACATTTGAATGGACAACTGTCCCTTGGTCCAACCACATAATAATCGATTTCCAAATCCCAGTTGAAGAAGCCCAAAGCAGCAATAGTTGCAAACCGATTCCATATCGAAGATTCAGACATTTTGACAAAGACTTATTTTTAGGTGAAATCAACCCACATCTGAATGAAGAAACAAACAACTTAGGATTATCTTTACTAAATGGCGGTAAGGGAGCATGTGTGCCGTTAATGTCCTTTATCGGCACACTTGCAACATTAATGCTGCGAAAAAGCCTCATTATCAAGTATTAAAGGCTCCAAAAGCATTAAGGGTGCAGTAGGCGGAAAGTGGGCATTAATGGGGCAGAGAGTGGGCGTCAACAATGTGTGCTCCCTTAACTCCGATTGTGCAATGTATTTAAAAGCCCTTTAATGCTGTGAACTCTAACGCCAATTAAAACCTCACAGAAAGGATGTATTTGGAGGGGAGAAAGCCTATTTTTGTGTCTGCAATGTGATCCACACACAGGGGAGTCCAAGACAGTGATAGTAGTGCTCCATTAGCAGCAACAGCAGAGTGCCCAAGTAGGAAAGGACACTATGTTGATGGTGCAAATGGGGCAAAGAAGGTGGCACATGGCCCATTTAGTAGGGGGTTGCTGATGCACAAGAACATCAGATATGCCATACTGGGTCAGACCAAGGTCCATCAAGCCCAGTATCCTGTTTCCAACAGTGGCCAATCTAGGTCAGAAGTACCTGGCAGTTTCCCCAAAAGACACAGGTTCCACAATGCTTGTATTGGGGCAAGCACTGGATATCCTGAGTCCCCTTTAATAATGGTTTATGGACTTTTCCTCCAGGAACTTGTCCAAACCCTTTTTAAACCCAGCTACACTAACAGCTTTTACTACATCCTCCGGTAACAAATTCCAGTATTTGATTACACATTGAGTGAAAAAACATTTTCTCTTATTATTATTACCCTGTAGCTCCATGAGGCACATAAGTACATAAGATCATAAGATATGCCATAATGGGTCAGACCAAAGTCCATCAAGCCCAGTATCCTATGTCAAACTGTGGCGGATCTAGGTCACAAGTATCTAGCGGTGTCCCCAAAAGACACACAGGTTCCACAATGCCTGCATTAGGGCAAGCAGTGGATTCCCCGGGTCCCTTTTAATAATGGTTTATGGACCTTTCCCTCAGGAAACTCTGCTACACTAACAGCCTGTAATGAATTCCAGAGTGTGATGACACGTTGACTGTAAAATTATTTTCTCCAATTAGTCTGCAATGGGTTACACTGTAGTGTCAGTGCATGTCCCCTAATCATTCTACATCTTGATGGTGTAAACAATCAATGTACATTTACCGGTTCCATTCCAGTCATTCATTTAGAGACCTCTATCATATCTCCTCTTAGCTGTCTGTTCTCCAGGTTGAACAGCCCTAACCTTTTTAGCCACTCCTCATATGGGTATCCGTCCATCCCCATTACCATCTGTAATGTCCGGCATGATCACACAATGACAGTGGTGGCACACAGTAATGCTGCATCTGCGGAAATGTGATATGCCAAATGGGGCTGTCCAAGGTTCCGGCATCCTAAGCAAAGATCTTGGATGGGACCCCCCTTCTGTTGCTGATGCTAGCTCCGATGGAAGAGACTGATAGTACCAGCAGTTGTAGCCCTCTGGGTAGCTGCAAAATGTCGATGCCCAGGGAAATACCACAGCTGTGGCTGTCATCCTCCCCTTGAGATGTATCAGTGGCAGGAGGGGATGGGGTCCCTGCAGATGCAGATGGTTGGGGGGCTGTGTGGCCATCCATGTGTGCCTCCGTCCCTCACACCCAGACCTTATGCCCTACTATCACACCTGTATGTTAGATGGGCTGGGACTGCACAATACCACCACTGACAGCACGCGGATATGTCAGCATGATGTGGGGATATTGGTGGTGGGTACAGCAGCACCTGCATGCAGAAGATCAAAGTAATGTCCTGGTCCTGTGTGCGGTGTGCTTCACATGTGCCAACGTCTGTCTGATGAGGAACATGTCAAACCCAGGGTCTGTTATACTCTCATGATTGCACAGTGGCTAAACCCCCCAAGTCAGTGTGTATATTAGCAAAGGGCCACAGGTTCAAGTTCCAACTGGTTATCATGTATTGAATGTCCCTTTGGCTAACCTTTAGGTTACAGTGCAGGTACAGCACCAGTATGTGCAACCCCCAATGAATCAGCCAGCAAGGGTACAAACATCCATCAGCCACACAGACAGGCTCCACTATCCACAGCTGGATGGAACGGCAGCCTGATAGCACTAGCACACTGAACAGGCATTAGCAATGTGCATAAATGCCAGAACACGCTAGTAGCACCTGCACAAGTTAACAAGGCTTGAGCTGATATGGAGACCAAAGTGGCAGGCATGAATGCCAACCATCCTCACTTTTGCACAGCATGGCAATGTGTGTATGTGTTTATGTTTCCATTGTTCTGTGGCTCTCTGCACTTCACCGTGCCTTGCATTGCCTAAGCTGTTCCCAGCTTTAGTTTGCAAATGTGCATGATGAGAAGCAGTGGACTGTGGGTATGGCCTAAAACAGAGTGGATTGGCCAGGATGTAGTCTGTGTCAGAGGTAGGGTCAATGGCTGGGATTTCATAGTGCCCATCGTCCATGTACATGGACTGCTTGGCCAGAGCATGTCATGCTGAGAGGACACTATCACTCTGACCGTGCAGTGACCATGGCATGGCTATATATCCACATAGTGCTATACGGTGTTTGGTTCCAGCGATATGGGTGCAATTCCTCTTCTGGGAGCCCAATCACTGAGCCAAATGTTGTGTCTCCATGCTTTCCACCCCCTTCTCCCCCCACCAGGGTGCACATGGTCGCTCTGTGCACATGCAATGTGCACTGACCAGCGGACTGGTTGTATTTTGTATGTGCATGGCTGGGAGCCCAGTAGTGGGCAGCAGGTGCAATCTGACTGAGCTTGCGATGGTGGATTGTTAGTCATAGATGGTTGGGACAGACATTGTTTCTGGCCTACTCTGTAGTCAGGGTAGGTCCAACAGGACTGTAGCAACAACTCCACAGAAGCCTAGAAGGCCCCCCACTGCAATTGGCATTCATGGCATCAGCCATTTAATACGAGGCACTGACATGCATTGTTCTAGGAGGGTCCTTGTCCAACAGAGACAGGGCCTAGATATTACTGGCACTTACAGTATGCTGCAATTGTGCAGGAAACAAGGTGACTAACATAACACACTGCAGACTATACCTGCCACGCAATAGCAGCGATGTAGATCTGCAGCATGGTCAGCAGAGCCCATGTCTAACAGTGAAGGTTCGAGGGACCAGGTGCTGGGTGCCCATCCTCACCCTCAGGGTGACCACTCAAACTGCGGAGTAGCATGGTTTGTAGCTGTTAGGTGCTTGGAGCACACACTGTCAGTGCATCATACTTACAGTAGCTGATGTGATGGATCAGTGCATTCTCCATTTGGTGATCAGCTGCAAACAACTGTTCCATGTGTGCAGTGCCTCGTGGGTACTGGATGGCCTAACCTATACCGGCACACACAGCAGACAGTTTGCCAGGGTCCTGTAGGCTCTTTGAATCCATTAAACACAAAGGAGAGCGTCTGCTCTTGCAGTAGATGCCAGTGAAACACAAAACGCAAGAGTTGTGTGATGGTCACAGGAATCTTTATTCAGTAAAACCCCAACGCGTTTCGGCAATGCCTTCCTCAGGAGGAATGCAGCTTGCAATATAAAATGAAATAAAATAAACAATATTGTCATTTATATAATTTTTATTTATTTATTTATTTATTTAACAGTCTTTTCTATACCGCCCCTTCCAGAGATCAGGGGCGGTTTACATTGAACATTAAACAGAACAATTGTATACTTCTGTATACATTTACAAGGAACATTATGCTTTACCTATATACAGGTGTACTTACAGGGAACATATTTTGAACATTATTTTGAACATATTTTGAACAACATTTTGAACATATTTTGAACATTAACTATAACAGAGCTTTTCAAACTATTTACAAGTTATATACATGGAGCGCATCTTAGTTAGTTACAGTGGTGAAATAGTCAACTGTTTGAGTGGTTCATTAGCATGTTGTGTGGGGTTAGTGAAATTTCCTGTGTTAGTCATTTGTTCTGTCTTGGGTACAGTGTATGTGTTTCTGTGATTGTATTGGTGAGGTTCTTTGTTGGTAGGGGATTTCAAAGTGTTTTGTAATTAATTAGCTTCAGGTACACAGGGTGTATTAGGGGTATTAGATACACTTTTATTAGTATAAGCATCTACACCAATCCTTATTATATACCGATTTAAAAGACCTAAACACAAGCTTTAAACTCAGATGCAGTCAGAGGTCCAGCAACGAGATGGGGGTTCTCCAGTCTTTTGCATCGAGTGTCACATGTATGATTATATCCCAGTTGGTGAGAGGTCCTACATATGCACTAAGTGCAGGGAGCTCTTTGCTCTCAGGGAACGAGTCCGTTCTCTAGAGGCTAGAGTAGCAGACCTGGAAGACATAAGAAAGACAGAGAAGTACATGGACGAGACCTACAGGGATATAGTCCTGAAGTCCCACCTCCAGTCTGGCAGCATCCCTGTTGCCATGGAGGAGAGAGGTCACGTGACAGGAGAGCATCACCCTGGTGTGGCAGGAAGTGATCCTGTAACTAGGACCTGTCCTCCAGGTGATGTAAAACCCTCTCGCACCGAGGACGTTTCTCCAGGGCCATGTCCCCATGAGGGGAGGGTCAGGACAGCTGTTATAGTTGGTGATTCAATCATTAGGAATGTAGATAGCTGGGTGGCTGGTGGACGTGAGGATCGCCTGGTAACATGCCTGCCTGGTGCGAAGGTAGCAGATCTCACGCACCGCCTAGATAGGATCATAGATAGTGCTGGGGGGGAGTCTGCTGTCTTGGTACATGTTGGTACCAATGACATAGGAAAATGTGGTAGGGAAGTTCTGGAGGCTAAATTTAAGCTTTTAGGTAGGAAGTTGAAATCCAGAACTTCCAGGATAGCGTTCTCCGAAATGCTTCCTGTTCCACGTGCAGGACCCAAAAGACAGGCAGAGCTCCGGAGTCTCAATGCGTGGATGAGACAATGGTGCAAGGATGAGGGTTTTGGATTTGCTAGGAACTGGGGAACATTCTGGGGAAAGGGGGGGCTCTTCCGAAGGGATGGGCTTCACCTTAATCAGGATGGGACCAGACTGCTGGCATTAACCTTTAAAAAAGAGATAGAGAAGCTTTTAAACTAGAAAATAGGGGAAAGCCGACAGTCACCCAGGAGCGCACGGTTCGGACAAAGGTATCCTTGAAGGATACTACCAAAAGCAGTGAGGTTCCAAAAGGGAGTATAGTAGCCCAAATGCCCTTGAGTAAGGAGCAGACAGAGCATAAAGATTCCCCATTACCCATGCCTACCAATAGCCAGATTAATATTAATAAAATACAGTCTCTAAAATGCTTGTATGCCAATGCTAGAAGTCTAAACAATAAGATGGGAGAATTAGAATATATAGCATTAAATGAGAGGTTAGATATGATTGCACTCTCAGAGACATGGTGGAAGGAGGATAACCAGTGGGACACTGTGATACCTGGATACAAACTATATCGTAATGATAGAGCTGAACAAATTGGTGGAGGGGTTGCACTCTATGTTAGAGAGGGCATTGAGTCAGAAAGGATTAAAGTTTTGCAGGGAACAAAATATGCTGTAGAATCTCTATGGATTGAAATTCCATTTATGAAGGGGAAGGTGATGGCAGTGGGAGTATACTATCGACCACCTGGCCAGAATGAACAAATGGATGATGAAATGCTCAAAGAAATCAAGGAAGCTAACAAAAGCCACAACAGAGTAGTAATAATGGGTGATTTCAATTACCCCGGTATCGACTGGGACAGTGTCACAGCAGGACAAGCTAAAGAGATAAAGTTTCTAGATGAAATGAATGACTGCTTCTTGGAGCAGCTGGTTCATGAACCGACCAGAGGGGAAGCCATACTGGACCTAGTCCTTAGTGGAACGCCAGATCTGGTGCAAGAAATAAGGGTGTTGGGACCACTTGGCAATAGTGATCATAGTATGATCATGTTTGATTTAATCAGTGGAGGACAGATAGTAAAGGAATCCACAGTACTACCTTTTAACTTTCAAAAGGGTGACTATGATAGAATGAGGAATATAGTTCGGAAAAAACTAAAAGGAGCGGTTCCAAAGGTTAAAGACTTACAGCAAGCTTGGGTGTTATTTAAAAATACTATCCTCGAAGCCCAGACCAGCTGTATTCCACGCATTAAGAAAAGTGGAAGAAAGTCCAAAAAACTGCCAGCATGGTTTAAAGGTGAGGTCAGAGAGGCTGTTGCTGCCAAAAGAGCAACCTTCAGAAAATGGAAAAAAGAGCCAAATGATGAAAACTGGAAACAGCACAAGCACTGGCAAGTTAAATGCAAAGCATTGATAAGGCAGGCAAAGCGGGAATTTGAGAAGAAACTTGCTACGGAAGCAAAAACACGAAATAAAGACTTTTTCAAGTACATTCGTAGCAAAAGGCCTGTGAGAGAGTCAATTGGACCATTAGATGATAGAGGGGTAAAAGGTGCAATAAGAGGAGACAAGGCTATAGCAGAGAGACTGAATGAATTCTTTGCTTCGGTCTTTACTGAGGAAGATGTAGGGGTGTTACCCAAGACTGAAGTGGTATTTAAAGGTGATACTGCAGAGGAATTGAGAGAAATATCGCTGCACCAGGAAGATATATTACAACTATTTGATAAACTGAATAGTAGCAAATCACCTGGACCGGATGGTATACATCCCAGAGTGTTGAAAGAACTGAAATATGAGATTGCAGACCTGTTATTGGTAATCTGTGAACTTTCATTAAAATCATCTGTAATACCTGAAGATTGGAGGGTCGCCAACGTAACACCAATTTTTAAAAAGGGTTCCAGGGGTGACCCGGGAAATTACAGACCGGTGAGCCTGACGTCAGTACCAGGGAAAATGGTAGAAGCCATCATAAAGAACAAAATTACACAGCATGTAGATAGTCATGGCCTAATGGGAGACAGCCAACATGGCTTTAGACAAGGAAGATCTTGTCTTACTAATCTGATATGTTTTTTTGAAGGTGTGCATAAACAGGTAGACAAAGGTGAGTCGGTTGATATAGTGTATCTGGACTTTCAGAAAGCTTTTGACAAGGTCCCCCATCAGAGACTTTTGGCGAAGCTAAAAAGTCATGGGATAGGAGGCAGTGTACTATTGTGGATCGGGAACTGGTTAAAAGATAGAAAGCAGAGGGTAGGGCTAAATGGCCAATATTCCCAATGGAAAAAGGTGAATAGTGGAGTACCCCAGGGATCTGTACTGGGTCCGCTACTTTTTGACATATTCATAAATGACCTGGAAAAGGGAATAACTAGTGAGGTAATCAAATTTGCAGATGACACAAAGCTGTTTAAAGTTGTTAAAACCCAAGAGGATTGTGGAAAACTGCAGGAGGATCTGGATAAATTGGAAGACTGGGCATCCAAATGGCAGATGAAATTTAATGTGGACAAGTGCAAAGTTATGCACCTAGGAAAGAACAACCCACACTATAGTTACAAGATGCAAGGCTCCACATTAGAAACCACCACCCAGGAAAAAGATTTAGGAGTCATCGTGGATAACATGTTAAAACCCTCCGCCCAGTGTGCAGCGGCGGCCAAGAAAGCAAATAGAATGCTAGGTATCATAAGGAAAGGGATGGAGAATAAAACAAAGGATATTATAATGCCTCTGTATCGCTCCATGGTACGACCGCACCTTGAATATTGTGTGCAATTCTGGTCACCGTATCTTAAAAAGGACATAGAGTTATTAGAAAAAGTACAGAGAAGAGCCACCAAATTGGTGAAGGGGATGGAAGGCTACTCCTATGAAGAGAGGCTAAAAAGGTTAGGGCTCTTTAACCTAGAAAAGAGGCGGCTGAGGGGAGATATGATAGAGGTGTATAAATTAATGAATGGAGTGGAACGGATAAACGTGGATAAATTGTTTACGCTATCAGAATATAGAAGGACTAGGGGGCATGTAATGAAGCTACAGGGTAAACTATTTAAGACAAATAGGAGAAAATATTTCTTCTCTCAACGTGTAATCAAACTCTGGAATCTGTTACCGGAGGATGTAGTAAGGGCTGTTAGTATAGCTGGGTTTAAAAAAGGTTTGGACAAGTTCCTGGAGGAAAGGTCCATAAACCACTATTAAAAAGGGACCCAGGATATCAATGCTTGGCCTAGTACAAGCACTGCAGAACCTGTGTCTTTTGGGGAAACTGCTAGGTACGTATGACCTAGATTGGCCACTGTTGGAAACAGGATACTGGGCTTGATGGACCTCGGTCTGACCCAGTATGGCATTTCTTATGTTCTTATGTTCTTATGTTCTTATGTAAAGAGGTAGGTTTTTAATTCTTTTTTGAATTGGTGAAGGTCTTTTATCATGCGGAGTGTTAATGGTATTTCATTCCAGAGGGTGGGGGCAGCGAAGGAGAAGGCCCTGTCACTTGTTGTCGCTTTAGTTTTTCTAAAATTTGTTTTTATGTTGAGGGAGTGGGTTGCGTTCTGTCTGCGTGATCTAGTATCTGATGGGGGGTGTATTAGGGTGGATAGTTGTGATGGGGAGATGTTGTTGATGATTTTGAATGTAGTTAGGAGGATTTTATATTTTATTCGGCTGTTTATAGGGAGCCAGTGTAAGTCTAGGAGAATTGGGGTCACATGGTCTGTTAGATTAGCTTTAGTGACCATCTTGGCGCATATGTTTTGGGCTCTTTGGAGAAGGTATATGCTTTTTAATGGAAGTCCATTTAGGAGACTATTACAATAGTCGAAGTGGGGGGTTATGAGTATATTGACTACAGATCTAAAGTCATCGGTGTTGAGTAGGGGTCTCAGATGTTGTATTGTCTTGAGTTTATAAAATATGGTTTTTACTGTGTGTTTTATGTGTGGAATCATGGAGAGTGAGTGGTCTAAGATTATTCCAAGGCATTTTACCTCCTTTTTAACAGGTATAGGTGTATTATTTATTGTGATTGTATTGGGGTATTTGTAGTCAGTGTCTGATTTCCTCGTTATGAACATTGCCTCTGTTTTTTTTGAGGTTAATGCTTAGGTGGTTGTCTTCAAGCCATTTAGTAGTCTCGTTCATACATTGGAGTAGGCTATCATATTTGGGATTGTTAGGGTTTATGGGGGTGGCAAGCATGATATCATCTGCGTATATGAAATGGTTAATTTTGTGCTTCTTAAATATGTTTGTAATGGGCTGGAGGTATAAATTGAAGAGGAGGGCTGAGAGGGCTGATCCTTGGGGGATGCCTTGACCTTGTGGGAAAGTTTCGGATGTGTCGTTACCTAATTGTATCCGTATTAACCTGTTTGAGATGTATGATTTGAACCATTCAAGGACTGTCCCTCCTATTTTTAGGTATTCTAGTCTGTTAATGAGGGTATTATGATTGATGCTATCGAATGCAGCAGACAGATCTATGAAGAGGAGAAGGAAGCCTTTGTTGTTGTCATTGGTGCCTCTGATGAGTAGATCTGTTAGGGCGATTAGGAGAGTTTCAACTCCGTGGAAGGGTCGGAAGCCAAATTGATGCTCATCAAGGAGTTTTTGTTCATCAATGTAGTCTTGTAATTGGAGTTGTATGGTCTTTTCTATTATTTTGGCAATTAGTGGTATGCTAGCTATTGGCCTGTAGGAGTTGGGGTCTTTTGGGTCTAGTTTATTGTTTTTTATTATGGGACGGATCGAGGAGAGCTTTAGGGCATTGGGCATGGTTCCTTGAGAGAGTGATTGGTTTACTATATGTTGGATATTTTCTGCAAGAAATTCCTTAGTATGTTTGATCCATGATACAGGGCAAAGGTCAAGCGGTGAGGTTGTGGTGTTAATCATTGTTATAATATTAAGGATGTGCTTTCTTTCAATCTTGTGAAAGGTTGTCCATTCATAATTACTGACATGTTTAGATATTGTGGTGGTTGGAGAGTAAGGTTTTACCTTTAGTTTCTCAGCAAAATGTAATGCTAAGGTTTGTACACTGATTGAGTCTTGGTTCAGTTCGGGGTTTTGTGTTTTTGTTAGTGTATTCACAATTGAGAAGAGTTCTCTTGGCCGATTGATAGCATGATTTATTAGTTTGGAGTAGTATTCCCTTTTTGACTTATTGATTGCTTCCTTGTATCTATTAAGTATGTTTATATATTTAGTTTTGTTATCGTGTGATTTTGTTTTTCTCCAGATTTTTTCTTGTTTCCGTAGTTGCTTTTTTAGCAGGGCAATTTCTTTAGTGAACCATTTTTGTGATTCCTTCTTTATCTTCTGCATTGTTTGAGTGGGGGTTGCTGCTTTTTGGATGGTTTGGTTCCAGTTCTCTATAGTTTGTTCTATGTCATTTAGACTTGTAGTGAGTTTAGGTAGTACCTTGTCAAGGAATGTGTCATTATCAAAGTGGGGAAAGCGTGAGATATGTGATATTGTGTTTGTGGACTGTGATGTTGTTTGTGCTAATAGGTGGAATGTTATCAAATGGTGGTCAGACCATGGTACTTCCGTAGCTATCGGGGAAGAATGGAGTTTATGTAGGTTAAAGGGGGTAGGGAGGAAAACAAGATCAAGTGAGTTTCCTTTATTATGTGTGGGGGTATGGACTATCTGGTTAAATCCCATGTGGGACATTGAGTCAATGAAGTTGTCTTTTTGGGATTGGTTCAGAGATGGGAGGTTAAGGTCACCTAAGATTATGAGGGGTTTTCTCTGAGATGTTGTGCATGCGAGTTCAAGGATGGGGGAGAGATTTTTGTGATCAGCTGATGGGGGGTCTATAGATTAAGGAGAATGCTAGTGTTCTGTTTTCAATGTTTATTATGTCCATTCCTTCGACATTGTTTGAGTTCGTTAGGGTGTATTGTAGGTTTTTTTTAGTGAGGATGAGTGCACCACCTCCTCTTTTTGTGTCACGGTGGCAGTTGAATACATCATATTGTGATGTGTGAAGTTGGTTTAATAATATTGTGTCTGTAGGTGTTAGCCATGTTTCAGTGATGAAGATGATGTCAGGTTGTTCGTCTCTTATTATGTCATTTACTATTGGTATTTTGTTCCGAATAGAACGAATGTTTATTAAGATCAATTTTAGTTTGGTGTCCGTGCAAGTAGAGGATATTTTGTGGTCATGGTTTTTACAGTTTATCTGGATTACTCTAGGAGGATGTCTGTGGGAACTGTTGTTTGGTGGCGGGTTGTATGAGTGATGGTGTAGCGGAGAGCGTGTTAGATTGCGGTTGGGGTTGTGGATGATGGGGATGCTATTACAAGGGGGGTTGTTGAGTTTATATGTGTATATTAGTTGCAGAAGGAGGGCTATTAGAAGGAGAGTGGTTGGCAGTGACTTTATTTTTAGGTAGGCCATTATGTTTTGTATTTTGTTTTGTAAGAGAGAAGTGTTTCTGGCGGGCTATGCAAGAGGGCTTGAGTGTGGTTGTGTTGAGTTGTACGTGATTAGGTTAGAACAGCAAAGTATCGGTTAGAAGAGTTAGAACAGTAAGTTAGTTTTGGCTGGCTGTTTGTCACAATTGTATGAGATTGTTACAATTGTATGAGATTGTTACAATGTATCAGCTATTTGTAACAGCAGTGCAATGATTTGTAAGTGTAGCTTTATGAGAGTATTGCTGACAACAATAATGCCATGGGTAGTAACTATTACAGGCTAGTTACTAACATCCTTATAACAGTACTAGTTATGGGTATACTACTGACAACAGTAATAAAATGATACCTATTGAAGGATGGCTACTGGCAACTGGCAACGGTGCAGATTGAAAGTATTCTACTGACAGTAGTAAACTGTGCTAGATAGCTAGTGGCAACAGTACTATATGATGGTAATAATCTTTTGACAATAGTAATAAACTGTGGGGGCAACTAACAATAGTAGCACAGTAACAATAATCTATTGATGATGGTAATAAACTGTGTGGGGCTACAATAGTAATAAACTGTGGGGGCTACTAACAATAGTATCACAGTAACAATAGAAATTATTGTTTTGTTGCTTGTTAATGTTACTTGATATACTATCGGGCTAGCTACTAGCAACAGTACCGTATGATGGAAATAAAGTATTCACAATAGTGGTAAAACTGTGGAGGTTACTAACAATAGTATTTAGTGTAGCTCAGTGTAGCAGATAACTGTTAACATGTACTTCTGATTGTCACTTTATAGATTGAGGCAGAGTAGTGTGGTAAACGTTCAGGTTTTAGGCTGTTAATTATATACATAAATAGTCCATAAATATCAATTGTAGGGGAATACTTGCTGTGCTTGATGAATCTATGAAGAGGATGAGGTAGGTGAGCTCGACCTTGGGAACTCAGCTGTGCTCTGTGTGGTTGATGATTCTGCGGTGAGAGTTTCTTCTTTGTTTCTGCTGTGGGTGGGTAGGCTTACGTGCCTTAGCCTAAGGGCCGTGCCAAAGGGCCCTCTTGCGCGGCCCTCCGGCACGGACCCGCCGGCGCGGGGGCGCCTGTTGGCGCGCTTTTTTAAAGCGCCAGGGACTGCCCCGATTCGACAGCCGCTTCAGCGGGAGGCGGTCCGGAGGCTCGATCCCTCCAGGGAGAGCGTTCAGCGGCAAGAAGGTTGCTGAAAGCTGGCGCGCTCTTTTAAAGCACCAGGGACTGCCCCGATTGGACAGCCGCTTCAGCGGGAGGCGGTCCGGAGGCTCGATCCCTCCAGGGAGAGCGTTCAGCGGCAAGAAGGTTGCTGAAAGCTGGCGCGCTCTTTTAAAGCGCCAGGGACTGCCCCGATTGGACAGCCGCTTCAGCGGGAGGCGGTCCGGAGGCTCGATCCCTCCAGGGAGAGCGTTCAGCGGCAAGAAGGTTGCTGAAAGCTGGCGCGCTCTTTTAAAGCGCCAGGGACTGCCCCGATTGGACAGCCGCTTCAGCGGGAGGCGGTCCGGTGGCTCGATCCCTCCAGGGAGAGCGTTCAGCGGCAAGAAGGTTGCTGAAAGCTGGCGCGCTCTTTTAAAGCGCCAGGGACTGCCCCGATTGGACAGCCGCTTCAGCGGGAGGCGGTCCGGAGGCTCGATCCCTCCAGGGAGAGCGTTCAGCGGCAAGAAGGTTGCTGAAAGCTGGCGCGCTCTTTTAAAGCACCAGGGACTGCCCCGATTGGACAGCCGCTTCAGCGGGAGGCGGTCCGGAGGCTCGATCCCTCCAGGGAGAGCGTTCAGCGGCAAGAAGGTTGCTGAAAGCTGGCGCGCTCTTTTAAAGCGCCAGGGACTGCCCCGATTGGACAGCCGCTTCAGCGGGAGGCGGTCCGGAGGCTCGATCCCTCCAGGGAGAGCGTTCAGCGGCAAGAAGGTTGCTGAAAGCTGGCGCGCTCTTTTAAAGCGCCAGGGACTGCCCCGATTGGACAGCCGCTTCAGCGGGAGGCGGTCCGGAGGCTCGATCCCTCCAGGGAGAGCGTTCAGCGGCAAGAAGGTTGCTGAAAGCTGGCGCGCTCTTTTAAAGTGCCAGGGACTGCCCCGATTGGACAGCCGCTTCAGCGGGAGGCGGTCCGGAGGCTCGATCCCTCCAGGGAGAGCGTTCAGCGGCAAGAAGGTTGCTGAAAGCTGGCGCGCTCTTTTAAAGCGCCAGGGACTGCCCCGATTGGACAGCCGCTTCAGCGGGAGGCGGTCCGGAGGCTCGATCCCTCCAGGGAGAGCGTTCAGCGGCAAGAAGGTTGCTGAAAGCTGGCGCGCTCTTTTAAAGCGCCAGGGACTGCCCCGATTGGACAGCCGCTTCAGCGGGAGGCGGTCCGGAGGCTCGATCCCTCCAGGGAGAGCGTTCAGCGGCAAGAAGGTTGCTGAAAGCTGGCGCGCTCTTTTAAAGCGCCAGGGACTGCCCCGATTGGACAGCCGCTTCAGCGGGAGGCGGTCCGGAGGCTCGATCCCTCCAGGGAGAGCGTTCAGCGGCAAGAAGGTTGCTGAAAGCTGGCGCGCTCTTTTAAAGCGCCAGGGACTGCCCCGATTGGACAGCCGCTTCAGCGGGAGGCGGTCCGGAGGCTCGATCCCTCCAGGGAGAGCGTTCAGCGGCAAGAAGGTTGCTGAAAGCTGGCGCGCTCTTTTAAAGCGCCAGGGACTGCCCCGATTGGACAGCCGCTTCAGCGGGAGGCGGTCCGGAGGCTCGATCCCTCCAGGGAGAGCGTTCAGCGGCAAGAAGGTTGCTGAAAGCTGGCGCGCTCTTTTAAAGCGCCAGGGACTGCCCCGATTGGACAGCCGCTTCAGCGGGAGGCGGTCCGGAGGCTCGATCCCTCCAGGGAGAGCGTTCAGCGGCAAGAAGGTTGCTGAAAGCTGGCGCGCTCTTTTAAAGCGCCAGGGACTGCCCCGATTGGACAGCCGCTTCAGCGGGAGGCGGTCCGGAGGCTCGATCCCTCCAGGGAGAGCGTTCAGCGGCAAGAAGGTTGCTGAAAGCTGGCGCGCTCTTTTAAAGCGCCAGGGACTGCCCCGATTGGACAGCCGCTTCAGCGGGAGGCGGTCCGGAGGCTCGATCCCTCCAGGGAGAGCGTTCAGCGGCAAGAAGGTTGCTGAAAGCTGGCGCGCTCTTTTAAAGCGCCAGGGACTGCCCCGATTGGACAGCCGCTTCAGCGGGAGGCGGTCCGGAGGCTCGATCCCTCCAGGGAGAGCGTTCAGCGGCAAGAAGGTTGCTGAAAGCTGGCGCGCTCTTTTAAAGCGCCAGGGACTGCCCCGATTGGACAGCCGCTTCAGCGGGAGGCGGTCCGGAGGCTCGATCCCTCCAGGGAGAGCGTTCAGCGGCAAGAAGGTTGCTGAAAGCTGGCACGCTTTTTTAAAGCGCCAGGGACTGCCCCGATTGGACAGCCGCTTCAGCGGGAGGCGGTCCGGAGGCTCGATCCCTCCAGGGAGAGCGTTCAGCGGCAAGAAGGTTGCTGAAAGCTGGCGCGCTTTTTTAAAGCACCAGGGACTGCCCCGATTGGACAGCCGCTTCAGCGGGAGGCGGTCCGGAGGCTCGATCCCTCCAGGGATTTATCCCTCCAGGGATTTATGCATTCAAAATAGAAGACATGAATAATTAAATAAAACATAACGATTAAAAAATATTGGTTGACAAATGGTTAAAAAATATAGTTTATTTATATCATGTGAGAGGCATATTTAGGGATCTTAACATGTTTTCTAAATATGCCTCTCACATGATATAAATTGGAACACAGTATTAATTTTAAAAGGTGGCATTGTCACTATGATCATTTAGTATCATAGTACCATATAAAATACATTTACTTGTTTGATATTACAATCCTGCTTTATTATTCGATCTTACAGCAAGAGTATAACTCTGTACACCACCTCACATGTCTATTACACCACAAGGTGGACTTGTGAGTATTTGCCTATACATTTGAATTATACCATAAAAACTGTTTTTTCCACAACAAGTTTATAATCTTATTTTTAATATATTTATTGCCTCTGCTGTTCTGCGTTTTCTCATTATTATTATTTATTATTTCTTAACTAAAGATTCCTGTGACCATCACACGACTCTTGCTCTTTGTGTTTCACTGGCTCTTTGAATCCAGACATTGGTGCATTCAGAGGAGGTGTAGTCTACTGGTTAGTGCAATGTCTCCATAAGCGGGGGTCAAGGGTTCAATTCCTTCTGGCTTATTTGCACCTGTGTATTACTTGGGTCCTTTCCCTACCTATAACAGTCCAGGCTCTGCTGTGATTTGCAGCCACTCATCCTTTTATTTTGTTATGTGTTTTGGCCACACTTTGGGTCAGCGAACATGCTAGTACCCATCATGCCCTTCTGAGAGCATGGCTTTATTGGCTCTGCTGCAGCCCTGCTTGAAGGTGTAATGGTCATGGCAATGGCTTGGGGGCCAAGATACCAGGGTTTGCGGCCCACTACTACTCCTTATGTGACATTTCGGAATGTGTTACTATTGCATTTTATGTCTGCCACTACCTTCATGGCCTGACAACACCTCCTTGTGACTGCAGGTCCTCAGTGCCTGTATATCATCAGACATTACCAATTTATCGGTAAAATGTACCACGTCATGACTGCATTGATGCAGCGGTATACTAATAGGCGGTTACATGAATACAGCTGTAACCTACATGTGAGATATGAGTTATGTATGACATCAGGACTGTACCTGTACAGCTTTGGCTCTATCACATCTCTGCAGTACATGTGGACACATCCTACCTCTCGGATAGCCACCTGCAGATATCACCTCATATCTGTACGTGCCCCTTGCCCAGTTTGTATGATACCTGTCCAGTTGTTATCTGCACATTTGTCTGGGGTGTTGTATGGTGGTTGTGTGGCTAGTAGCTGTGTGACTCATGTGTCTGGTATCAGACCTTTAATGTGGCACTGACGCACATTTTGCCACACAATACAAATATGTTGGAAATGGCACTTACAGCACATCAGTGTTGCCAGTCCATACCACCCTCTCCTCAGCCACCATTCTTCCTTCAGCCCATCCATTTGCCTCTGTTGGCTGTGTGCAGTCATGTCTTCTCATGCAGGCTGCTATACCATGACCTACACAGGTACTCATTCCCACATTTCTGCTCTTCATGCATGCCTCTCCTGTGCCTGATCTGCACATCACCACTCCTGCTCCATCCTCTTTTGCTGCACACAACCTGCCACTTCTGACTCCACTTCTCCATCCTATGCCACACATTATGGCGTTTTACATGGGCACCCCCCTGTGCATAGGTACAGCTTCCTCCCACATGCTCGTCACAATTATTGGCTGGCATGTCGGATGCCCACTGATCTGTCAGGCCCTTCAGTTCCCACCTGTCCTTCCATTCATCACCTCTAGATTGGATTTTGCTGGGGCTCCCTTATCCAGCAATAACATGACAGCCGTTTTTGGGTGTTAAGGTGCATGCTTGACACCTTAACGCCCGATGTTCTTTTATGTTTATGTTTATTAAAATTTGATATACCGCTCATTCAAAAAGACCAGAGCAGTGTACAATATAAAATCGCATAAAAGCTTTGTAAAACAGTCAAAGACAGTAGTTAGAAAAGAGGAAAGGAAGTTACAATCTCAAATTATAAAGCGGGGAGGCTAAAGGACACAACACAACAGTTAAAAAGAAGGAGAAGACACAAAGGGGAGGGAAGGAGCTAAAAAACACAACACAGCAGTTAAAAAGAAGGAGATGACACAAAAGGGGAGGGAAGGTCCAAAGCAAGGGAGAAGAGATGGGTTTTTAGATTACATTTAAAAGTGGCATGATGAGGCTCGAGGCGGAGGGAGGGAGGAAGAGAGTTCTAGAGGGCAGGGGCTGTGAAAAAGAAAGCGGAGGAGCGGGTGGACTGTAGGTGGGCCAGAGAGGGGGAAGGGAGCGTGAGGCGGTTGAGGTGAAATGAGCGGGGAGTGCGTCTGGGGGTATGATAGGTGAGGAGGTCAGCCAGGTATTGCGGAGTATTGGTATGAAAAGCTCGATGGACCAACGTGAGCAGTTTGTAATGAAAGCGGAAAGGTAAAGGCAACCAGTGGAGACGAGAGAGTAGAGGTGAAACATGATCGCGAGTAGAGGAATGAGTGGCAATGCGAGCGGCTGTATATTGGATACGTTGAAGACGGTACAACTGTGACTTAGAGAGACCAAGAAAGAGGGAATTGGCAAAGTCAATACTGGATATAACCAAAGAGAGAAGTAATGTGGCAAGTGCTGAGGAAGTAAGAAACGGACGGATAGCACGAATTTGGCGCAAGAAAAAGAAGGAAGTTTTAGTGACATGAGAGATGTGGTCTTGAAAAGATAGGTGGGAGTCGAAAACAACGCCGAGATAGCGGAAGGAAGAGACCAGTGATATGGGAGAGCCTAGGAGAGAGGGGGCCAAGAGGGGAGGGGAATCACCACGGGAAAACCAAATAGCAGTGGCCTATTGCACCCTTACTGCTAGAATGCCCCCTAGCCATCCAGAATCTTTTTGCATGGAAAACCCCCTTTCACTGCCGTTAACACTCGATAACACCTGCTACCTTATTGCTGTTTAGTAACATACCCCTTAGACTTACTCATAAGCAACTGGTACAATACCATAAGAACAGCAGCAGCAACTCCAGATGAAAACCGAAGAAAAAGAAAAGGAGAATCTGCAGCATGGTACACCATGGATTTAAGGGAAATGAAGCAAAAACTCAGAAAGATCGAACACAAATGAAGAAAATCAAAACTCACAAATAAAATAAATCTATACATGGATATGTTACAAGAATACCAAAATATGATTGACACAAGTAAGAGAATTTATCACAAAAAACATATAATGACCTCACTCAACAATCCAAGGGTTGTTCAACATACTGAACCTCCCAAACTTAACCTCTCCAAACTTAACACAGAAGATAGTCTATTAAGTCTGGAGCTGATGGTGGAACATATAAAAAGACAGTTGGCATTGAAACCCACCAAACCCACAACACTACAACACATCACTCCAACTAACACCTAGCAAAACTTCAATCCAATAACAGACATCATAGAGAAAATAATAATTAATGAACCTCAACATGACAACATCTCCCCTTGACCCTTGTCCAGTGAGCTAGATAAAAATAGTGAGATCTGAGCTAGCATTAACACTTACAAAGATAACACAACTATCTCTCACTCAAGGATATATGCCAACAAGTCTAAAGAGGGCCTCAGTATGCCCAATACTAAAAACACCCACATTGGATAAAAAGGAACCCACTTCTTACCGACCCATATCCAGTCTACCCTTCATAGCAAAAATAATAGAGAAGGTTGTACAGCAGCAGCTACAGGAGTTTATCAAGAAACATGCACTTCTTGACCCACAAAAATGTGGATTCAGATCAAAACAACAGAGTCAAAACATTACTAGTTTCACTAATGGGCACGTTAACAAAAGGCATAACAGCTGCATTCGCGATAAAAGTGTGTTGTGGTAAATCAAATCGAATACAGCTGTTGTGTTGAGAAATATTTATATGAATCCTTGTTTAGGTTTTCGGATACCACTTATTAGTGTGTCCATTAGTGAAACTAGTAATGTTTCGACTCTGTGGTTTGATCTGAATCCATGTGTTGTGGGTCCAGCGGTGCATGTGTCTTGACAAACTCCTGTAGCTGCTGCTGTACGGTAGGCTGGATATGAGTTTCACTCCTATCTAACAGACCACAAACAGTGTTCCCAGCAGAGAGGAATCCCTCAAGGATCAGCCCTATACGCACTTCTCTTCAATTTATATATACAGCTACTGTGTGCAATCATACATTCTCATAAAGTAAAATACCATATTTATGGCAATGATATTATGTTATACATGCAATTTGACACAGAAAGACCATAAGATAAGAAACTCATAAACTGTTTCAACACAGTGATTCAATGGCTATCAGATCAGTGTCTAGCAATAAATGACAAAAAGATCGAGATGCTTTACATTACCAGAAATTAGTCATTCATACCCTCATCCACATTAAAAGTTAAGAAGGCTGATCTAGAAGTAAAACAGGAAGTGCATTATCTTCTGATTACCCTCAACCAAAGATTGAACCTAAACACTCACATCAACAAAATGCTCAAAAGAATATATAACAAAATAAGAACTCTCCAAAACCTACGACCATTCGTAGAACCACATTACTTCCAAACAGCTTTCCAGGTGATAATCTTCCTGCACTTTGATTATCGTAACATAATCTTACAATACCCAAACAATCACTACACACATTACAAATGGTTCAAAGTACGGCAGCACGACTCATCTTGGGAAAATCAAGATCTGAACACATCACACCAATATTAAAAGTTATCCTGGCTTCCCATAAAGTAGAATCCAGTACAAAGCCATGGTTACCACATTCAAAATAACCCACAATTTATCGGCCAACAGCCTAAAGTCACTATTACAAACATCAAGGAACAGCAGAGCCAAGAGGAAAACCACACAAAACATGCTAACCATCCCAAATGAAAAAACAAAGAGTAGTCAATTGGTTTGCACTCCAGGACTATGGAATACCCTACCTGACAAAATAAATTGCACCATAGTGCTGAAAGATGAGACCCCCAGGTTGGAAGGCACTCAACTGGCTACTGAGGATGAGCTGAAGACTTTTCAAAAGCCAGCATTTATGATGTGGTTGGATCAAAGCCTTTGGGGCATCTGACTGCTGATGTAACTGCACATGAAATGAGAGTCAGAAACTGCAAAGATGTCCTACATATTGGAACATGGAACATATAAAGCATGAATCAAGGGAAGTTGGAGGTGGTCAAGAATGAAATGGAATGGGTACAACTCGATCTCTTAGGTGTCAGCAAACTGAAATGGACTGGCATCGGCCATTTTGCATCTGTTGATCACATGGTCTACAATGCTGGAAGACAAAGAAGAAATGATGTTGCATTTATAGATAAGAAGAAACTTGTAAGAACTGTAATGAAATACAATGCAATCAGTGAATGCTTAATTTCTATTCATTTACAAGGAAGGCCCATCAACACAACCATAATTCAGGTATGTGCCCCAACAACAGGTTGAAGAGGTTGAAGCTGATGAGTTCTATGAACAAGTAGAAGCTGAAATTGACAGAACATGCAAACAGGATATCCTGATAGTCATGGGTGACTGGAACACAAACATTGGCAACAAAAAATTAGGCAAAGTGGTTGGAAAATATGGACTTGGCAACAGAAATGAAGCTGGAAAAAGACTGATATAATTTTGCAAGACCAACGATCTATTCATTTTAAACACCTTCTTCCAGCAACACAACTGTACACATGGATTTCATCCAATGGATTGTACAAAAAACAAATTGACTACATCTGTGGAAGTCAATGATGGAAAAGCTTGATAATATCAACAAAAACAAAACCTGGAGCTGACTGTGGTACAGATCATCAACTACTAGTATGCAAACTCAAGCTAAAGTTGAAAAAGAGCAAGCCATATACTACCAGAATTTAAAGACTGCCTGCAAAATCGATTTGCTGTTTTAGTTACAAATGACAGAGCTCCAGAAGAGTTATGGGATGACTTCAAGAAGGTTGTGCTAGAAGAAAGCGAGAAGTCTCTGCAAAAGGTAAAAAAAAAGCAAAAACGGCCAAAATGAATGACTGAAGAAACTCTGAAAATTGCCCAGAAATGCAGAGAAGATAAAGCAAGAGGAGAACGAGAGGCAATCGTAAAACACTACACAGATTTCCAATGTACAGCAAGACAAGACAAGGAGAAGTACTACAATGATGCATGCAAGTAAATAGATTCAGAAACTATAACCAAGGCACGCCGGACCGTGCTCATCCTTCACCCCCCCTTCCAAATACTCGTCCCCGCCTTCTTTCAACCCCCACGCCCCCCCCCCACCTCCCCCAACCCTCAACAAAAACAGTCTCACACCTGGTTGGGAATTCAAAACCGGTCGCAGCTTTATTTGAACTTAAACATTAACCAATGCAATTCAACATAACTATTATTCTGGCAAATATAGCCATACCCACCATGTGATTAGCAAGGTGTGCCTATACTCCGCCACCACCAAGGACAAGCCCCACGGCTAGCTTAACACACCGCCCCTTATCCGGCTTAGCCATATGATTAGCAAAAGCCAAGGGGCTACCCGGACGGGGGCCCCTCACCCCACCCCATTATTACCTCCGGCTCCGGACCACGGACCCTCCGGGTTCCCGCCACCCCCAGCTGCAACAACCCCCCTGCACCACGTGCTGCCTCGCGTCAGGGTGGGACGGGAGGGACAACCACCGCGCCCGAGCTTCTCTGCCTGCTGGACGCAACTGGTCCCCTCCCAAACCCCCCCCCCCCGACGCAACGCCACTCACTCGCATGTGCGAGCCTTCTCATTGGTTCCCACAGCTCTCCTCAAGCCGCGGGACCAAGCTTTTTAAACCCCCTGTCGACCCGCCCCCGCGGCGAGCGCACGTGATCCCGCGCCGGGCACCTTCTCGCGCCTGCGCACGTCCGCCTGGCCTGGTTACCGCGGCCCACGTGGGACTTGCATTAACCAAGGCACGCCGGACCATGCTCGTCCTTCACCCCCCCCCTTCCAAATACTCGTCCCCGCCTTCTTTCAACCCCCACGCCCCCTCCTCCCCCAACCCTCAACAAAAACAGTCTCACACCTGGTTGGGAATTCAAAACTGTTCGCAGCTTTATTTGAACTTAAACATTAACCAATGCAATTCAGCATAACTATCATTCTGGCGAATATAGCCATACCCGCCATGTGATTAGCAAGGCGTGCCTATACTCCGCCACCGCCGAGGACAAGCCCCACGGCTAGCTTAACACACCGCCCCTTATCCAGCTTAGCCATATGATTAGCAAAAGCCAAGGGGCTACCCGGACGGGGGCCCCTCACCCCCGCCCCATTATTACCTCCGACTCCGGACCCCGGATCCTCCGGGTTCCCGCCACCGACAAGGGAGACGTTCGTCACTCTGCCGCCCCACTAAACAAGCTGCGACCGGTTGACTCCTTGAGCCAGAACACATTCCAGCGCCTCCTGCCAATCGTTCAAAAGGAGGTCCACCCCCACCGGGGATAAATGCACCCCGTCCTGACGAAACAACCCCAAACATTTAACATCGGCCTATGGGTGCATGATCTGAAAACCACCATGTTCACAAACCCATCGTCCGATCTGCCTGTTTATTTTAGCTAAACCTCTGGACCACCTTCACTGCCCATGACTGGCAGGCCTGGAAATAATGTCAGACCATAATATCACCAAGCCCCCAAACATCTCCAAATCCCGAATTGCTGCTCTGATTAACTGCTTGCAGGTCCTTGCACTCAAATCGTTACCTCCCAAGTGCAGCAAGAGCAGCACCGGGGCTTCTTTCTCTCTCCCGAGGTGCCGAAGCAAAGGCAACAGTTGAGGCCACCGCAGCCCCCTCTCACCGAGCCATAAGACGGTCACCTCTCCGACGTCCACTCCCAAATTGGGACCAACCAGTCGCTGCGCAGCTCGTTGCCCTGCCCAATAAACGAAAGAATGCCCACCTACTCAACAACGCATTGGGCCCTGCTCCACATCTGCAAAAAATTAAGACTGTTAGGCCACCAATGAAAACCACTTCCCCCCACCATTCCCTGTCCTCTTGTTTTGTTTTGTTTTTACAAGCGCACATACCCTTGTAAAGCCTGTGACTTCCATCTGCCGATTCTTTGAATATCCCGACTCCCCAGCCCCGCCCCAGCCGCGCTCGTAGCCGCGCCTAGCCGGAATGAATGCGAGGCGAAGAGCAGCGGATTCTCCCCCACCTTTGCCAAAGCCATACGCAACACCGGTGTGAACTGGAAGCGGGACAACGGCAGGGCATCCTCGTGCAAGAAAAACCGCCCCCCAAACCGAGGGCGGCTCCGCAAATAAGCCTCAGAAAGCCGCAACTGGGCAGGTTGGAGACCCCTTGACCTCGGCCAGTATTATCCAACAGCCCTTACCCTTCTGATCTGTCTTGGAACGCGCCAACCAAATACAGAGGCACCCGGCTTTCAACTGGACATGCCTAAATAGCAATCCCCCCCCCCCTGGATACTGCTCTGGAGGAGTCCGCTACCAGTTCGGCCACACGAAAATCACCAAAAAAGGCAATAACAAAAACTGCCCTAAACAGCGCTGCCTCAAAGCTGGAATTAGTAACCACCGGCAGCACTTCCAACAAACGGGTCAGCAAGCCGTGATCTATCGGAAGCCTACCATCCCCAAGGGTCGGGCAAGAACGATCCCATCCTTGTAGCAATCTCCGGGTTAAGAACCCGCCGCCCGCGGGCTCCCATCCCAGAGCCTTAGCAAAAAAGGTGAATCCCACTATATGGGAGCGTACCGTCGCCCTGGACACCCCCGCTTCCTTGGTGTACACCACATACTGGCCTAAGAGCCGGTCTGAAGCCCCTCCCCCTGTCTGCCAACCAGCCCTCTGCAGAAAGGCCATGACGCTCTGACACCCGCGCTGATAGGCTGCCCACGTCGCTGGGGCCACCGAACTCCTCAGTAGGCTCAGCATCCCTTCAGGCCAACCTGCCACAATCTCTCTGGAACTGTCTGTCCCACGTCGTCCGCCTCTGGTGCCAACTCTCTGAACCGGTCCCACTTGAAACGAGAGAGAGCATCCGCAATCCGGTTAGTACAACCCGGGATATGCTTAGCCCTAACGAACACATTCCCCCGCAAACAAGCCAGTACCACCTCCCGCATCAATGCCGTCACCTGCAAGCATCGCAAAGAGTAATTATTGATCACACTTACCACCGCTGCATTATCACAGGACCATATCACTTTCCGATGCTGCAACCGCTCGGCCCACAGCTCCAACACCACCAGAAAAGGAAACAACTCCAAAAAAGCTATGTTGCTAGTCAAACCCCTATCCTTCCACTCCTGCGGCCACTCTCCCACGCACCAAGCCCCACCAAAGTAAATCCCCATTCCGGCCCCCCCAGCTGCATCCGTGAACAGTTCCAACTCTGTACTTGATACCTCAGCCTCCCGCAGCACCACTGTGCCATTAAAGTCTTTCAGAAAAATGTCCCAAACCAGCAGGTCCTCCCGCATGGCTTGCGATACTCGAACCCTATGATGGGACTTGCTCACGCCCGCTGTGGCAAGCGCCAACCTGCGCGAAAAAACACGCCCCATTGGGATAACTCTACATGCAAAATTCAAGGAGCCCAACAATGCCTGCATGTCCCGTAACGTCAACTTTCTGGACGCTACTGCATTGGCCACTAGCACTCGTAAATGCCAGATCTTGCTTTGTGGCAAATGCGCCACCATCTGCACGGTATCTAACTCAATCCCCAAAAAGGTCAACGTAGTGGTAGGGCCCTCCGTTTTATGAACCGCTAATGGCACCCCCCCATTCCCTGGACAATTCAGTGAAACCGTCCAACAGCTCCCTACACTGAAAAGACCCCGCTGTACCCACAAATAAAAAATCATCCAAATAGTGGACCACCCACCTTAGCAACAAGCACCCAATGCATGAACGCACTAAACTTTTCGAAGTAGGCACAGGACACCGAGCAACCCATAGGCATACACCTATCATAATAAACGTGCCCCTCAAATGCAAAGCCCAGTAAGTGAAAAACCGAAGGGTGCACCGGTAATAATCGAAATGCCGACTCAATATCGACTTTTGCCAAAAAGAACCCTGAACCGCATTTTTTTACCAGCGCCACCGCAGAATCAAAGGACGCATATCGCACCGTGCAGGCCTCCCTGGGAATTTGATCATTTACAGACAACCCCTCCGGGAAAGAGAGATTGTGAATTAACCTAAACTTCCCCGGCTCCTTTTTAGGGATAACTTCCAAAGGGGAGATTACGAAGTTCTCCAAGGGATCCTCCACAAATGGGCTGGCAATCCTACCCATTTCGATTTCGGATTGCAGTTTATCCCGCACTACACTCGCCAAGTGCTGCACCGACTGCGAATTCTTTGCCCTAACCCCCACCACCTCCCCCCGAACCAGAATGCGGAATCCCCACGTAAAACCTTCCTCCAGCACCTTGCTGTCCCTACGCCTGGGGTACTGCCGCAACCACGGCAGCAACGCCCCCAGCTTTATGGGCGTCACTGCCACAGTCATGATCGGTTCACAACTTCGCGGGCTGTCCCCCAGCAGGGGGGGGCCTTTTTTAACACATTTGACTGCCACATGGGCCCCATTACACACTGAACATGCGTGCCAAAATTTGCAGTCAGGGAACGGACATGACAACTTGTTGTATAGCCAACACACGTCACCGGCCCCTGGACATTTTTGCTGCTGGCCACTCCCCCCCGCAAGAAAGGACCAGCCCCCACTGGAAGTATTAGCCACCCCGCCTCTAGACCCCCCAAACCCCACACTACCCGCCTTAACCGACATCTGGGTTAGCCACAGGTTTATGTCCTGCGTGCCCCACGACAATGCGTTACTCTCTTCCATCTTATCTCTGAACTTTTCATCGTAGTTCAGCCATGCCCATCCCTCATGCGTCTGAGTGGCTTCCAAGATGGAATCCGCGTACGCCAGCAACATCCCATAATGGGAAGGATGCTTATGCCCCCACACACTGGCCAAACGTAGAAAAGCCCTAGCCCAATTCACCACATTTCTAGATACCTTCTTAACTTGACCTGCCTTTTCGTCCTCCTTTCTCTTCCGTTTGCTCTCCCCGGACCGCCGCCTGCCCTCCAACAACCGGAATATATCGATATAACGCCTCTTCCGTATCTTCCGATGAAGCTTTCTTGGCACTCCCTCCCACAACTCGGAATACGAAGCCGTTGAAGCCGCCAGACCTACCGCTGCCTTCCCTAATCCCCCACTACAAGCCTGTGACCCCTCCCCACACTCCGCCCCAGAACTTGAGGACCCGATCTCCCCAGATGATGAAGAGGAGGAACTCGAACGCTCTCACCGTTTATGCAAGTATTTCCTTTTTTTGCACGCCTTCTTCCCCGACCTCCCTTGCTCGTTACCCCCTGGCCGTGTCTCACCTGCAGCCGCATCTCCAGCCCCTGAATGGCGAGCCTCTGGCTCCTGGTCCACAGCCACCTGCTCCTGGCCACCCGCCATCGCTCCACGCAGCCACTGATCTTGCACGGGCTCTGCATCCACTTCCGCAGGCTGGCACCTGACCGCCACCCCGGACTCCGCTCCCGGTTCCGCCGCTGCAACACTCCTTCCGGCCATGCCCTCACTTCCAGCTGCTGTTGCTCCCTGAGGGGGTAAATATGAAAAAACAGAAGGGGGGAAAAAGGCCGCCACGCCGGCCACCAGGAACCTACCCAATCCCCCCGGGAAGATCCTTGTCCCCCTTCCCGCCAATGCGCCCAAGCCTCATCACCACTGAAAATCCCAGCGGATGCAGAGCTCCCTTGCTGCCACCCCCCGCAGCCCTCCCCCCCCACCTCCGGAAACCCCTTCCCACTGACTCCCCAGTCCCCCTGACCAAGGCAAATGCCCCTGAAATTGACCATCCCGCCTCCCGCCTGGTGTTACATCAAACCTTGCACCCACCTGCCCAGCCTGCCCTACCCCATCCCCAACACCTCCTGAGCCTTGAGGAGCTGTCACCCTGCCCCCCCTGCCTCTGGCCCCCGACTCCCTATGCCTATAGCCCTTGACCTCACTCCCCTCCCCACACCACGTGCGCAGCTCTGTGGAGCGCCTCTGCCCTGCTCAAAAACGCCCCCCCCCCCACGCTCCCCCACAATCCCGGTTCTCCCTCTCACCCTAGCCCTCATCTCCCCTCTTCCAGTCTCCTCCACGCTGCTCCCCCTACCCCTTGCTGCCCCCCCACGAGCCCTACCAGCCCCCCTGCTGTTACTAGTACCGCTAGGACTGCGCCCTGCACGAAGCCCTCTTCTCTCCCCCATACTTGCCCTTAAGGACTGCCGCGGCATGACCGTAAAGGACACTGCCGTCTCCTCCTGCCTTTGCTGAGGTCTCGGCACCCTGGAATTCAGCCACGTGCGCCAATGAAAATGCTGCCCCGAACTGAGCCTCACCGCCGAAAGTCACCCGAGCCGCTCACGCTGGTCTACCGTTGGAATTATTTCAATTTTTTATTTCTGCCACTTCCCTTCTTTTTATTTTAAAATTCTCCACTCCGTCAACAACCGCTTTGCCCGAGCTCCTCTGCCTGCTGGACGCAACTGGTCCCCTCCCAAACCCTCCCCCCCCCCCGACGCAATGCCACTCACTCGCATGTGCGCGCCTTCTCCTTGGTTCCCGCGGCTCTCCTCAAGCCGCGGGACCAATCTTTTTAAACCCCCTGTCGGCCCACCCCCGCGGCGAGCACGCGCGATCCCACGCCGGGCACCTTCTCGCGCCTGCGCACGTCCGCCTGGCCTGGTTACCGCGGCCCACGTGTGACTTCGCCCTGGGGCCTTGCATTTAGAGGAAGAACGAGATTGGCTTTCCTAAAGCTACGAGAGTTAAAGAGAAAATTCCAGCCTCAAATTGGAATGCCACAAGATGCTCAAGGATCCATGTTGAATGATAATGAGAAGATCAAGGAAAAGCGGAAAGAATATACAGAGTCATTATACCATAAAGATCAAGTTGAGCAACAACCATTTCAACCTGTACCTTAGAATCAGGAACCATTGGTAATGAAAGAAAGAGTTGAAGCAGCATTGAAAGCCTTATCAAAGAAAAAAGCACCAGGCATTGATGGCATTCCTATTGAGGTATTACAGCAATTGGATGCAGCTGTTACCATACTTAAAAGGCTTTGCCAGGAAATTTGGAAGACATCATCATGGCCAACTGACTGGAAAAGATTTGTGTTTATGCCAATACTAAAGAAAGGTGATCCAACTGACTGTGGAAATTATCGCACAATCGCTCTGATCTCACATGCCAGTAAGATTCTTCTGAAGATTATTGGACACTCTGGAGACCACTCGAATGGGACTGGTTTCTCATTTTTCTTTGGTTTTCCATTTAGACGATGTAGAGGAGTCGCAATTTGCACGAAGTTCGGACAAACCTCCTGTAGAAGCTTGCAAATCCCAGAAAGTTTCACATTTGAGAAATGGTTTGAGGGAGTTTCCATTCTTGTACTACTTTAATTTTCTCTTTGTCTGCGTTAATGCCCTCCTTTGATAAAATATAACCTAGAAACCTGACTTCTTTGCAGAAAAGTTTACATTTGCTTGGTTTCAATTTTAAGCCAGCCTCACATAATCTGTTAAACACTTTCTCTAATCAGTCCAGATGACTCTCAAAGGATGGCTCGTATATCAAAATGTCATCAAGGTAGAGTAACAAGAAATCCATAACATATTTACCCAATACGGACTCCATCAAGCGCGAAAAACTAGCTGGAGCATTGCAGAACCCAAATGGCATGTGGATCCATTCAAATAGTCCAAACAGGGTTGTAACTGCTGTCTTTTTTATATCTTCTGGTGCCATGCCCATCTGAAAGTAACCCAAAGTCAAATCCAGGGAGGAAAACCAAATGGATTTGCCTAATATATCGAGAGACTCATCAATGCGGGGCAAAGGGTATGCATCTTTCTCTGTAACTGAATTCAGCTTACGGTAGTCACAACAGAAATGGAGGCTGCCATCTCCTTTCTTTAGTACGACCACTGGGAAGGCCCAGGGACAGTTGCTTTTCCTGAGAATACTTTAGTTAATCAGCTCATAAATATGCCTTTTAAAATCATCAAATATGTGCAGTGATACACGACGCTAAGACTGTTTGATTGATGGCACATTTTCTGTATCAACAGAGTGCGTCACCAAAGAGGAATATCCTGTGTCCATGCTGTCTGTTGAAATACATCTTGATGTTTCCAGAGAAATGAACGTAAAACTTGTGCTTGCTCTCCACTTAGTAGCTTCCAGTCCACTTTTACCAATGGCAACTCAGAATCTTTTATAGCTTCCAGAGATTCTTCAACATGGTGTATTTTTCTAATTACCAACTTTTCATTTTCAGCTTGTATCTGAAAACTGGGTGGACCCAGTATCTCTCCTGGCTTGTATATCTCAACCATTGGGATTCACAGGGAGGGGGGGTGGAGGGTAATAATATATCTTTCTTTATACGCACAAGCACGAACCCTTCCTCTGGCTTGGCTAGGATGTTCACCACCAATAACCTTTCAGGTAAATTCATTTTTTCTGTAGCAGTCACTTTTAAACTATAGGCCTCTAGGCCCCAGACATTGCGGCATCGTGTATGTATAATGTGCTCTGAAAAAGAAGAAAATCGATGTTTCTCAGTCCCAGTGGTCTTAACCAGGCCAAACAATGGCCTATGTCATGTCCCTCATATTTCTTTTGCTGCTCTATTCGGCTCAAAATTCATGCTAGTCCACCAGTGGAACTCTTTGATAACTCGGACAAGTTTCTGAATAAGCCTTCTAGGTGTTGTAGCACATTCATGCGTACAATACCAGCCACAGGCGCTTCATCAGCTCCCTCTTCTTTGAAGTTCTCTCTTACAACAAAAATGCATCTGGCTGGTACGCTTTGTCCCAAACACTGGATGTCTGCCTCAATATAGCCGAGGACTGGAAGATTCGTTCCATTTGCAGCTGTAAGCTTGACCCAACTTGCATCTTTTAAATTCTCTGGATGCTCAAAGTGTTTATAGAAGTGGCTCACATTAATGGTGGAGGCGTTAGATCCTGTGTCCACAATGCATTTTGTTTCCACACCACCAATAGAGATCACAAGGACAGGGATCTGCTTAATTGCTTTCTCTCATAGTAAGATCCATTCATACTCAAGTGTTCCCTCCAAAGACTGGATTCTTATCTCTGGGTGCAACACCTCTGAAATCTTCACTGACTTATTTTCAGTCACCACCTTTGGCCTTACTACTGCCTTGGAACTAGGTCCTGAATGTGCAGAATCATTTCTATTTGCCAGAACGCACATTCTTCCCACATCTGGTCCCATGTTCAATATCCTCTCACTATGGCAGAACCGAGCAATGTGTCCAGGCTCTCCAAATCCATAGCAAATCAGTTCTCCATTATTAGCCCTCAAGGGCAACCTTCTCAAGGGTGGCACTGGTGGTCTAATGTCTCTTTCAGGATGGCCAAATGTATGAACAAGCTCTCTCCTCCTTTGAACTTTCACTTGCCACTTCTCCATCCGGTTTAGTGCTCAGACAATATCTTGCAGGACTGGCACTACCTCCTTTGCCTCTGCTAACGTGGACCGGACTGGAACTTCATTCTTGCTGTGTGATAAAACTCTTACTGGTACCATTTCCCCCATCCAGTAGGGCACTTGCTCATCCTCTGCCCAATTTATTGCCGCTTGCATTAAAGCACGGAATGTTATTCCGGGGTTTTCTTCTACCTTTCTTCGCATTTTCCTATAAAGGGTATCATCCCTCAATCCAAGCATGAACTGCTCTTTTAATTTCTCTTCTGGGTCACCCAGTCTTGTACAGTCCCTTGTTCATATTACTGTTAGCTTCTCTTGGAGCTGATAAACATATTGTCAAGTGGACTTCCCTCCTTTTTGGCATCTGTCATAAAACTCCTTGATTCTGATTCCTAGCGGGACTTTATCCTCGTAAACTTGTAGCAGTAATTCAAAAACCACTACGACTGATTGTCTTTGCCTATGTCTCTAGTTGGTCTTCAAATGGAACCTGGAGAATATTTAAAGTCAATCACACCTTCTCCGTTCAAGTGTACTAGTACTTATCAAGTTGAAGTCTTCATGTTGAGGCCCAGGAGGTTATCAGCCAGACCAGGATACCATTAGCAGGGAATGGAGCTTCTCTAATCTTCAAATTTCTTTCTTCTCTCTTCTTCTTGTATTTCTTTTCTTTACCTCTTAGGAACACAACATGCCCTGTCTTAACACTCCTCCCTCCCCTTATCTCAGGAAATGCCTAAAAAAAAAACCATTTGCTTGCAAGCTGGTCTCAAAGCTAATAAGCTTTGACCAATATAATATTATTTTCCTGTGAAATACCCACAATCAGTCAAACATTTTCACCTTACTTACTCCACACTGCAACCTCTCAATCTCATTCTGCACTCTCTATCCCTAACACTTTTTTTTCATTCTCTCCCTTTCACAATCTTAACTTTTCTTTATTTACTCACTATTTCCCCCAATTTCCCAGTCTCCCCTTTGGTCACTTGCTTCCCTTACAACCCCCTTCTTTCCTTTTTACTTACACCCTTATTCTATATTTATAATTCTTCTTAACTTAGCCCTGTTCTTTGTAGCTCTAACTTTCCTATTATCTTTTCCCTTCATGACTACACTCCCTTTCCAACTCCCCTTTCTGGAAGGAGAATTCCTTAAATGTAGTATTTCCCTGACTTTTACTCTTATCATCTCTTTTCTCCTCAAGGGAATTACCCCTCTGCATGTTTCCCTGATCCTCTGGCTGGGCCTTATCTGGATTCTGTCAATAACTTGGGAAAAAATTAAAAAAACTTCATTACCTACTTTTACTTGAGGGTTCAGGTGCTTATCTATTTAAATTCACCCTTTTCTAGCTTTGCTTAGTTTCCCTGGCTCTTTTCACTCTCAAACTCTTCAAAATACATTCATTCAAACTATTCAGCCTTAGTCACTTCTCATTTATCCTATCATCATTCATGCCCAAACACTCCAAATTTTCTCTTTTATGCTCATTCAAGGGCCCAGACTACCAGACATGTGAACA
The DNA here is from genome assembly GCA_033557465.1 of Ichthyophis bannanicus. Taxonomy (NCBI): domain Eukaryota; kingdom Metazoa; phylum Chordata; class Amphibia; order Gymnophiona; family Ichthyophiidae; genus Ichthyophis; species Ichthyophis bannanicus. The sequence goes on from CM066033.1 coordinate 495,254,391, forward strand.
TGCATGCACTCTCATCCAGTCACAGCCACCAACTGACTCTCTTCAGGCACCCTCACTCACATTCCAATTCCTTCCAAACCGTCTCCTTACATCTGATGACATCAGCAAATAATCCTAAGGGACTCCTACTCTGGTCCTTAAAATCCCATTTCCCAAAATCCCAGAATTTTTCTACTTTTCCCAACTACAAAAAATATTTCCAAGTTATTACCTTGGCTCAGCAGGTACTGTGAGAGAAGTCAGTTTTAAAATGTCATCAACTACCTCTCTAACAGCTGTGCCTAATTACTACAATGTAACAAGATATAATTCTTCCACTTCAGTAAAAACATAGGCACTTTTTAAACATAAAATCCTGGAGATGGTCACATGATGTGATAAATTGAGAAAGACGTGTCATATTCTGCTCCGGGGTTCGTCGTGAGCGTACATACTATATTATTAGTCTTTTCATGAATGCGATTTTTCAAAAGGGACTCACTATCTGAAGAACGGGCACGTCGTAACGCTTTTTCGACACATTCAACTGGATAGCCACGATCTAAGAACCTGTTATTCATTATTGTAGCCTGATTCTCAAAATAACAATCAGTCGTACAAAGTCTACGGACTCTTAGAAATTGACTTACTGGCAAGTTTTCTTTTAAAGAGCGATTATGAAAACTACTGAAATGCAATAATGAGTTTCTGTCAGTGGGTTTCCTAAAAAAAGTAGTAATGAAACCGTCTGGTGTGTTCTTAATTAAAATGTCCAGATATGAAATCTGTTCTGAACTATATGTATGTTCAAACTGCAAATGTGTATCTAATGAATTAAGCCAATTTATGAATACAAGTAATTAATCATATGAACCTTCCCAAATAAAAAATATGTCATCTATATAACGCCTCCATAAATGTACCTGTTTTTGAAATGGATATGAAGTAAAAACTTTTTCAAAATTTGATACATAAAGATTTGCATAGTCGGGTGCCATGGAAGACCCCATTGCAACACCTCTAACTTGATGGTAATAAAGGTCTTCGAAGCAAAAAAAGTTATTACATAGTACCAGAGTAGCTAGCTGCATTAGAAAACAGGTGGGTGCCCTTACAGTTCTAGATCTTGTGATAAGAATACTTTCTAAAACTGTTAAGGCTGCCTCTTGAGGTATATTGGTATATAGCGATTTTATGTCTAAAGTAACTAATAAAATCCCAACATGAGTACCTTGATAAGTTCTTAAAAATTGTATCATGTGAGATGAGTCTCGAACATATGAAGGAGTAAGTTCTACAAAGGGATGGAGGAAGACGTTCAAAAATTTTGAAACAGGCTCAAATAAGGAGCCAATTGCTGATATTATGGGCCTTCCTGGTGGATTCTCTAAGGATTTATGTATTTTATTTCATAACCAGATCTGGTGGTGGTTTCATTTCATAATTAAATCTTCTGTTATATTGATCTTATTGATGTATAACAGTTTGTAAATCTAGAATTGGTCTTATTTCCTCTTTTTAATCATTTATTTATTTAATGATTTGTCTTTTGACGGTGTTCTCATTTTATTAGTAACTTTATTCTAATTTTGTATTTGTTTTTTTGAGGTTTGCTCCCTCACTTGATATCCCCCGAGGAAGGCCGATGGCCGAAACGCGTAGGGGTAAATAAAAGAGGTTTGTTCAAACCTGAATTATCTGCCAGTCCTGGTATCTGTTTCTTTGTTCCCGCCCTATTACAGGAGACACATATAACAGAGGAAGAACATTGAAAATTGAAAGGATGGTGGGTAGGAGAAGTATATGGAGCATCATCGGGCGGGCAGCAAGAGGGTGTTGTCATTCTGATAGGGAGCCAAATCAATCTGAATATCATCAAGGTCCATGCAGACCCCAAGGGCTGCTTCCTATTCATACAAGGGAAGATGAAGGGACAGCAGATCACCTTAGGAACGGTCTACACACCTAATACTTATGAGGCGGGATTCTATCAAGAGGTTACCACCTGTATAGCTGGAATGAACCCAGCTCCACAGGTTCTGGGTGAAGGCTTCAACTCTGTTTTGGATGATATTTTATGATATTTTAGATCACTCATCACAGAGAGGTGGAGGGGATGTGTGGAGGGCTAGACAAATATAAGGCATGTGCAATGGATACAATCTTCTTGATATGTGGCAGCTCCTTCACCCAAATGAGCAGGACTATACCCACTTCTCTCAGGCCCATGGGTCGGGGTCTCATATAGATTATTTCTTCATAGCAGAAAGGCTTTTGGACAAAGTTCGGAGAGCAGAGATTGGTCCCATTATAGTGTCAGACCAACTGGAGGAAATGTATGGAGACTCCCACTAAACTTAGTAGGAGATCAAGAATTTCAAATTTACCTACAAAAGCACAGGGCAGAATATGAACAACACTTGCCGAGCATAAAAACAATCTGGCATTATTCTGGGAAACTGCTAAAGTGGTAATGTGGGGATGCATTATAGGATATAATAAAGCTAAGCGGAAGGAGCAGAGCAAGCGCCTAATTCAATTAGAAAGGGATCTCCAATCTGTGAAGCGCAGATTTATGATCCACACCAACAGAGAACAAAAGACAACAATGTTGGCTCTATAAGCAGAGAATGGGAATCTGCTACAGAACTGTACCCAAAAATCCATGTTTTATTATCGATACCGTTTGTATCAATTTGGAAATAAGACAGGGAAACGTCTCTCATCACTAATCAAGACAAAAGAAGGACCGAAAGGGGTATGGGCATTGCGAGATCAGGGGGGGTCAAATACAAACCATACGGGAAGAGACTGAAAATTTTTTTCAGGAATTCTATTAGGGGCTATATGGAGCCGAGCCCTGTGATATTGGCTGTGCTCAGACATCCCTACAAAAGGTGGTACTGCCCCATCTTGCGCAAGAACAAGTACAACAGCTGAATGTTCCATTGACGCTAGAGAGGTTCAGAACTGCATCCGCGGATTACGCAAATGCCGGACCCCGGGACCGGATGGATATCGAGAGGAATTTTACCAACTACTTTAAGATAATGTCACGGTTCCAATGGTAGAGTACTTCACAGACTTCATACAGAGAAAAGACTTCCCATTTGAACCAAATAAGAACCTGATTGCTGTTGCCTAAACTTGGCAAGGATCCACTGACACCGGGGTCTTACAGACCTATTTCACTACTAAACGTAGATATCAAAATACTGGCAAAAGTGATGGCAGAGAGGCTGGCACCACTAATGCCAGATTTGGTGGGAGACTCACAGGTGGGGTTCATAAAGGGTCAGAATATTGCCCATAATGTGCAAAAGATCCTGGCAGCCCACTAGGTGGGTTTATAGAGCAATCTCCCGACAATGCCTATCAGTTTTGACACTGAGAAAGCATTTGACAGAGTGCAGTGGGAGTACATGTACTTGGTACTAGACAGGATGGGCATTGTGGGATACTTTGTGGACATGATTCGTCTCCTATATACTAATCACTGTGGGTCGGTGTTAGTGAATGGGACACCAACTGCTGCCTTCGCACTGGAACGAGGCACACGACAGGGGTGCCCATTGTCCCCCTTTCTTTTCCTGCTGCAGCTGGAGCCTCTAATAGAGCAAATACTTACCCACCCAGAGCTACACGGGGTACAGATTGGCAGGGAGGAGTTTTGGATCTCGGCATTTGCAGGTGATAGGCAGGTGTGCTTGGGGGATCTGGAAGTATTATTAGATATATTACTACACAAGTTTTCCATTTATGGTACTTTCACAGGATTAAAGTTGAATTTAGAAAAGTCAGAGGCTCTCCCTCTACAGAAAAGAATGTGGCAGCAATGGCAGGGGCCATTTCCCCTAAGGTGGACAGAGGGAAGTTTCAAATACCTGGGTTCCAACTGCCAAGTGACCCTAATAAGGTATCTACCATCAATGTAATAACATTATTTAAAGACTTGGACTGGTGCTTACAGAGATGGCGAGAACTGCCTCTGTCTCTCAGCAGGTGTGTAAACTTGTTCAAAATGACCTTATTTCCTAAATTCTTCAAGTGTTACCAATCCTCTTAACGTACAAGGAAAGCAAATGATTTGATCGACAATTAGGATTGCTCCTTTGGAAATGGAAAAGGGCACGCATAAAACTCGCAGACCTACGAAGACCTTGGAAGAGGGGTGGAATGGAACTTCCAGACATATATCAATACAATCTAGCATGTGTAGGCCGACACCTTCAAGACTGGTTATATAACACATCTCAATACTCGCCATTAGAGATGGAGCAAGCCCTGGTGTCCCCAGTGTCCTTACGATATGTATTACATATGGGGTCTTTGAAGACCGTACGTGTTAATGGCAAGAATTTGCTACTAGCATCTGTGTGCCAATGTTGCCGCATGATATGTCGGCGCCTACAGTGGCCATACCAATATACTACATACCTGCCTCTCCAAGGCAATGTAGAATTTCAGCCTGGAATGACATAAGAAAATAAGATATGCCATATTGGGTCAGATCAAGGTCCATCAAGCCCAATATCTTGTTTCCAACAGTGGCCAATCTAGGTCACAAGTACCTAGCAGTTTTCCCAAAAGATACACAGGTAAGACCTTTCCTCCAGGAACTTGTCCAAACCTTTTTTAAACCCAGCTATACTAACAGCTTTTACTAACTCCTCTTGTAACGAATTCCAGAGTTTGATAACGCGTTGAGTGAAAAAATATTTTCTCTTATTAGTCTTAAACAGGTTACACTGTAGCTGCATTACATGTCCTCTAATCTTTCTCTATTTTGATGGCATAAACAATCAATCTACGTTTACCCATTTCACCCCATTCATTAATTTATAGACCTCTATCATATCCCCCCTCAGCTGTCTCTTTTCCAGGTTGAAGAGCCCTAACATTTTTAGCCTCTCCTCATAGGGGTATCCTCCCATCCCCTTTACCATTCTGGTGGCTCTTCTCTGTATTTTTTCTAATTCTGCTATATCCTTTTTAAGATAAGACGATCAGAATTGCACACAATATTCAAGGTACGGTCGCACCATGGAATGATACGGAGGCATTATGATATCCTTTGTTTTATTCTCCATTCCTTTCCTTATGAGTCCTCACATTCTATTTGCTTTCTTGGCTGCTGCTGCACACTTGGCAGAGGGTTTCAACGTATTATCCATGATGATGCCTAAATCTTTTTCCTGGGTGGTTGTTCCTAATATGGAGCCTTACATCGTGTAACCATAGTTTGGATTGTTCTTTCCTAGGTGCATAACTTTGCACTCGTCCACATTAAATTTCATCTGCCATTTGAATGTCCAGTCTTCCAATTTATCAAGGACCTCTTGCAATTTTTCACAGTCCTCTTGGGTTTTAACAACTTTGAATAATTTTGTGTCAACTGCAAATTTGCTTACCTCACTCATTATTCCTATTTCCAGGTCATTTACAAATATGTTAAAAAGCAGAAGACCCAGCACAGATCCTTGGGGTACTCCATTAATCACCTTTCTCCATTGGGAAAATTGGCCATTTAGCCCTACCCTCTGCTTTCTATTTTTTAATCAGTTCCTGATCAACAATAGTACACAGCCTCCTATCCCATGACTTTTTAATTTCGCCAAGAGTCTTTCATGAGGGACCTTGTCAAAGGCTTTCTGCTAGATGGGCACGAAGAGGGATCGAAACAGTTGAACAATTGCTCACTGAAGATGGAGAGGTGGAGCCCTTTTCAGATTTAAGGGAACAATATTCGTTGGGGGAATGGGACCAATTTCCATACATACAAGCCCAACGTTATATAATGAGTCTACCCCAGTATGCACATCATAGCTTATTTAGCTCCAAAATAGACAAAATATTAATGGTGGGATCGGAATGCCAGACAAAGATAGCTCAAGAAAACACAAAATACCTATTACCAGGTCAAAAGGTATTACTAACAAAATCTAAACCCGGTCAATCAAAATAACCAGCATAACAGATCTAATTTATTCTTTTGTCGGAATGGCCAACCCAGTGAAGAGGAAGCGTCCTCTCACCACCGTGGCCCATCCATTTTAATTAAAGAAAACACATTTTTCAAAACAGCATTTTTTACTTAGCTGTACAATGATTTTGTATAGGCTGCTCCAACAATACCGTAGACAACAATTATTCAAACAATGTGTCACGTTTCGGGGTTTACTCAATAATCCCCCTACTTCAGGTCAAACCACTGCACGGTGAAAAATCAGCCTTTAAACACATTTCTGAAGAAAGCGGTTTTTATACCCAAGCACCGCCAACTTTCGCTCAGCTGTTACACATCCCACCATTCAGGTGAGTTTAAACTGGAGGAGCCAATCAAAGCTCCAATGGCGAGCACTTGATTTTGTACCACTTAATCCTCGGGGTGGAGATCGGATTCAGATCTTGCAAAATTTGGAACAAAAATGGATTTTCACACTTAATACAGTTTATCCAATGGGTTTGAATATGCAATTAGATTGGCACACGATATTATAGTAACTCTTTGAATAATTGCTGTCTGCGGTATTGTTGGAGCAGCCTATACAAAATCATTATACAGCTAAGTAAAAAATGCTGTTTTGAAAAAATGTGTTTTCTTTAATTAAAATGGACGGGCCAAGGTGGTGAGAGGACGCTTCCTCTTCACTGGGTTGGCTGTTCCGACAAAAAAATAAATTAGATCTGTTATGCTGGTTATTTTGATTGACCGGGTTTAGATTTTGTTAGAGACAAAGATAGCTGACTTACAGAGGGCGGTGGAGGAACTAGAAGGTGCAATAACTGGTCTCCCTTTGAATCATCTCTCTCCCCTTCAATCTGTTCAACACTCCGCTGTGCGGCTAATCTTCCACCAACCTCGTCATGCCCATATTACTCCTCTTCTCAAGTCACTTCACTTGCTCCCTATCCATTTCCGCATCCAGTTCAAACTTCTCCTGCTGACCTATAAATGCATTCACTCTGCGGCTCCTCAGTACCTTTCTTCTCTTATCTCTCCTTACAACCCTCCTCGGGAACTCCGCTCTTCTAGCCAACTGCTTCTATCTGTGCCCTCCTCTCCTACCGCCAACTCCAGATTTCACTCCTTTCACCTTGCTGCATCTTATGCCTGGAACAAACTGCCTCTGCCTATATGCCAGGCATCTTCTCTAACCCTCTTCAAATCCAGGTTGAAAGCTCACCTCTTCGCTTCTGCTTTTGGATCTTGACTCATCTAATCTCCTTTTCCTTCCCCTTGTTTTACCCTGGCTTACACCTTCTGTGTTTTGTCTTGATTAGCTCTGATGAGCAGGGATTGTCTCTTACATGTCTGTGCAGCTCTGCGTATGACTGGCAGCGCTATACAAATGCTCAGTAGTAGTAGTAGTAGATTCATTAGCAAATAGATGGAGCAAGGAGTATCTACACAAATAGTGGGGTGAGAAATGATGGAAGCATTGCCTAAAATGCCAGAACTCAGGGTTAATGCAGATCAGCAAGAAACCCAATATTGGATTCTTAGACGACTATATTATGTGCCGAATCGAGCATACAGGGTTGGGATCGCAGAAACCGCGCAATGTCCCCAATCCGCAATAGAACAAGCCAACTTGGGACATATGTTTTGGAACTGCCCCATTGTCACTTGCTTTTGGAGATGGGTTCACAAAGTATTAACACAGGTGCTTGGGGTTGTTCTCAACTTAACACCCTGAATGGCAATATTAGATACTGGGGAGGAAGTAGATTGGTGGGAGTGGGGAACCGATGGCTGCGCCTGTCCCTCATTCTGGCATGTAAAAACATTTTGGACGCTTGGTGAACACTGAAGGGACCGCTCATTACACAATGGAAAGCAGCCTTGCATCAGTTAATGTTGTGCAATTCTGGTCACCTTATCTTAAAAAGGGTATAGCAGAATTAGAAAACGTACAGAGAAGAGCCACCAAAATGATAAAGGGGATGGGAGGATACCTCTATGGGGAGGGAATGAAAAAGGGCAGAGACAAGGGGGAAGGGGGTGGGAGCTATTCTTAATGGTCTGGTCTGTTAATACATTGACACCCTGCTTGCCAAGATCCGCAGTTATGTAATGAACCAATGCTCTGAATTGACTGGACCATAAATGAGCAGGAGGATATGGTGGCGGGGATGAGCACATGTGAATGAGGAGATATGTCAGAGGGATACATGATAAGGTGAGACAAAAGAAGTGGGAGGCAAGTGGTGGGGAAAAGGATGGTCTCTTCTCCGTTTTTTTTTTAAATTTAGAAACATAGAAACAGAGAAAAATGACGACAGAAAAAGACCACATGGCCTATCTAGTCTGTCCTTCCATATCAACAACTACAACAGTCCCCATTTTACCTTTAGAGATCCTCTGTGTTTATTCCATGCCTTTTTGAATTCAGATACTGTCCTCATCTCTACCACCTCCACTGGGAGACCATTCCACGGATCCACCACTCTTTTCATAAAGAAATATTTCAGCATATCACTCCTGAATCTATCCCCCTTCACCCTCATCCCATGTCCCCTCGTAGCAGAATTTGCTTTCAATTGAAAGAGGCTCTCCCCCTGTGCATTTATCCCATGGAGGTATTTAAACATCTCAATCATATTTATTTATTTATTTATTTAACAAGAACTTATATACCGCTGCTTCCATAGTTCAGCTGCGGTTTACAGATAACAACATTCAACAAAGCATAGTTTGTTTTACATATAACATCAGATAACTATAAGCAATATAAAATAAACAGAGTAATATTAAACTGAATGGCACAGAACAGTGCAACTTATATACATTATTTACATATAGACATTATGTGGGGTATAATCATGGAGAGAAGTTCAAAATCTGATAGGGAGAGTTTTCTTTTTATGTTGTAGTGAGATGTCAGACAAAGAATAGTTAGCCTTTATCTAATTCTTTTGAGTGGATGTCTTTACTATTGTAGTGTATTGTGAATAGATGGGTTTTCAATTTTTTGCGGAATTCTTTAATCTCTGTTAGCATTCTTAGTTCTTCTGGGAGGGAATTCCAGGCTATTGGGGCTGCATGAGAGAATGCTCTGTTGTTTGTTGATTTATTTGTTTTTATGAAGTCTTTGGGGGGTTTTAGTTTATTTGAATGACCTTTTCTTTGAGAAGGTTTTGAGTGTTCTTTAGTAATTAATTTACTTAATGTATGTGGTGCCATATCGAATAGTGTTTTAAATGTAGTTATTAATGTTTTGTATATTATCCTACTTTGAATTGGCAGCCAGTGAAGGGACTCTAGTATTGGTGTTATATGTTGATGAGAATGTGTTTTCGTTATTATCCTAGCTGCTGAGTTTTGTGCAATTTGAAGCCTTTTAATGTTTTGTTTTGTTGCGCCTAATAATATTAAATTAGCAAAGTCAAAGTGGGGGGTTATGGTGGCTTGAATTATGCTGATGAAATCATGTATGTATACAAGGGGTCTAAGTTGTTTAAGTATTTTAAGCTTGAAATAAATTTTCTTTGTAGTGTTTCTGATATGGGTGTCTAATGTTAAATGTTTATCTATAATTACTCCTAAGTATCTGATTTCGTTTTTTATTTTGATTTCCTGGTTTTGTAGTGTTATATGTGTTGGTGGGGTATAGTCTTGGTTTTTAGTGACGATTAGCACTTCTGTTTTTGAGTGATTTATTTGGAGATTGTGGGCGTTTAGCCATAAAGTTATTTCTTTGAAGCAATCTGATAGAAGTTGCAACGGTATATCACCTCTATTCCACTTTTCCTCTAAGGTGTACATATTAAGATCCTTAAGTCTGTCCTCACATGCTTTATAATGAAGACCACTAACCATTTTAGTAGCCACCCTCTGTACTGACTCCATCCTGTTTATATCCTTTTGAAGGTGCGGTCTCTAGAATTGCACACTATACTCCAAATGAGGTTGCATCACAAACTTATACAGATGCACTATCACCTCCTTTTTTCTGCTAGCCATTCCTCTCCGTATGCACCCAAGCATCCTTCTAGCTTTTGCCATCGCCTTTTCTGCCTATTTAGCTACTTTAAGATCATCAGACACAACCACGCCTAGGTCCTGCACTTCTTTAGTGGACAAAAGTACTTCACCCCCTATATTATATTGCTCCCTTGGATTGCTGCAGCCCAAATGCATGACCTTACATGTTTTAACATTAAATCCCATCTGCCAAATTCTAGACCATTCTTCAAGCTTAACTAGATCCCTCCTCATGTTATCTACACCTTCCTGGGTGTCTACTCTATTGCAGATTTTGGTATCATCCGCAAAGAATCAAACCTTACCCGACAGCCCTTCCACTATATCACTAATAAAGATGTTAAAAAGAATCTGACCAAGGACAGATTCCTGGGGCACACCACTGGTAACTTCCTTCTCCTCAGAGTGAGCTCCATTTACCTGTACTCTTTGTCGCCTCCCACACTACTAATTTCTAACCCAAGCAGTAACTTTAGGGTCCATCCCTAGGGTGCTCAGTTGGTTTATAATTCGCCTGTGAGGAACGGTGTCAAAGGCTTTACTGAAATCTAAATATACGACATCTAGGGCTCTCCCTTGGTCAAACTCCCTGGTCACCCAGTCAAAGAAATCAATCAGATTTGTCTGACAAGACCTGCCTCTGGTGAATCCATGCTGCCTCAGATCCTGTAATCTCCTGGACTCCATAAACCTCACTATTTTCTCTTTCAGCAGTGTTTCCAATAATTTACTCACCACTGAAGTTAAACTGACCGGCCTATAGTTTTCAACCACATCCTTACTTCCGTTTTTGTGTAAAGGCACCACATGAGCCTCTCTCAAGTCCTTTGACACCACGCCTGACTCCAACAAGGCATTGAAAAGGTCAGTCAGTGGATCTGCCAGAACGTCCCCAAGTTCCCTCAGTATTCTAGGGTGTATCCCATCTGGTCCCATCACTTTGTCTACTTTAGGTTTAGCTAGTTTCTCATGAACAGAGTCTTCTGAAAATTGTTCAAGATGCCCCTCGCTTCTGTTCCTGTTTGTGGGTGTTTTCTGAGGTCCTGTTCCTGGTTCTTCATCTGTGAACACAGAACAGAAATATTTGTTAAGCAATTCTGCTTTATCCTCATCAGCTTCTACATATTCCTCCCCTTCACCCTTGAGTCTGACAAAACCAGGTTTGCCCTTCCTCTTCTCACTAACATATCTGAAAAATGTCTTATCCCCCCATTTTATTTCATTGGCTATTTCCTCCTCTTTTTGAATCTTTGCTTTCCTGACTACTTTGCTAGCTTATCTAAGTTTTTCCAAATATAAATGCCTGTCTTCCTCTCTCTAATCTCTTGTATTTCATGAAGGCCTCCCTCTTTTTCTTCACCATTTCAACTACTTCTTTTGAAAGCCATAGCGGTCTCCTTTTCCTTTTACCTTTATTTACCATTTTAACAAAAAGGTTGGTTGCCCTTAAAATATCCCCTTTCAGTTTTGCCCACTGTTTTTCTATATCCCCCAGCTGTTCCCATCCCGCTAATGACTCCCTGAGGTATTGGCCCATCTTGGCAAAGTTAGTTTTTCTAAAGTCTAAGACCCTCACTTTTGAATGGATTCTAACAGCCCTAGTCCTAATACTGAACCACACCATCTGGTGATCACTGGATGCAAAATGATCTCCCACTATAACATCAGAAACGCTTTCACCACTGGTAAGCACCAAATCCAGTATGGCCCCTTGACGTGTGGGGCCTGTTACCAATTGCCTGAATAGTTCTCCCTGTAGAGAATCTAGGATCTCTTTACTTCTAGATGATACTGCAGCAGGAATGTGCCAATCAACATCTGGCATATTGAAATCCCCTATCAGTAGCATTTCCCCTTTCCTAGCAATGCTGCGTATGTCTTCAATTAACTCTCTGTCCACTTCTTCCTCTTGTGAGGGAGGTCTGTATATCATGCCAATGCAAATAGATTTCTCTTTCCCTCTTTCTAGTTTAACCCACAATGCCTCCTCTCTCCCTTTTAAGCTCCGCAATTCCAAAGCTTTAATATTATTTTTTACATATAGTGCCACTCCTCCTCCCCTTCTTCCTCCCTTGTCCTTTCTGAATAAAGTATAGCCTGGTATAGTTACATCCGAGTCGTGGTTTTCTGTGAACCATGTTTCTGTAACTGCCACTAAATCCAAGTCGGCCACTCCCACCAAAGCTTCAACATCAGGGATCTTATTTCCCATGCTACGGGCATTTATACACACTGCTTTCCATATGTTACCCCTTTTACTCATTTTCATAAAGGTATTTAATGTATCACTTACCTGGGGGCTTTCTTCACCCATCCCCAACGAATCTAGTTTAAAGCCCTCTTCAGTAGATTAGCCAGTCTACTACTGAAGATGCTTCAACCTTTCTTGGACAGATAGACGCTATATTTCTCTGGGAGTGAGGGAAGGGAGGGGGCGGATACATTACTAAGAACAACTGGTATTGTGAAGAGCCAATGTGATCCAGGGAGGGAATACCTTGAAATATCTTGAAATTATGGATTTGGGGGGAGGAAATAAAGAAAAAAGGTGAAATAAACTAATATTATCATATGTGCGGGTATTGCTGCAATGAAGACATGTAATACAGAGTGGATGAGATTTGTATGTTAATTGAAGATAAATGCAGATCAATTTAACTACAAATGAACATCCAAAACCAATCATTTTTACATACATCTTAAAATTTTGATCAGTACATACTGTCTATGCTTTTAAATTTTAAAATAAACCCTTTAATTCCTCTAGTCAGAATTTATACAAATCACTAAGAAACTACAATTTAAAAGCACTTTAAAACCACTTTTCCTTATTTTATATTACTCCCTCACCTTTCCTGGACCCCTTTTAAATTTAATTTTACTCACTTTTTTTCTCATCGTGAAATCATCAGGAAAATATGGTTCCAACTTCTTTCCCAGGCTCACTGGAGCTCGTCTTCCTTCCTCTACTCTTCTCCTCACTCCCTCCTCCCCCCAGTTATCTCTTAAAATCATTTTTTTAAAGTTTGTCTGTTTCAGCCGTTTCTTAAAGGCATGGCCCCTTTAAGAATAGCTCTGCCTATCCAAGCAGGGGCCTATCAGAAGCCTCCAGCCTAATTTTTACTCTACCTTCCTTCCTCCTGCCTTTTTTTTTCTCTTCAGGCCATTCCAGTCCTTTTTTTTTCAACATCGGGGTCATTTCTAGCCCCATCCCTTTCACTGGGGCTTCCCAATGCCCTCTCCCTTACTTTAGACCTTTCCTGGTCCTTTTCCCAACATTTTGGCATTTCCCAGCCCCTTTCTACACTCTTGGGGGGCCCCCCCGACTCCAGGATCATGCCTGGTTCCCCTCCTTTCCTTCTGACTCCGAGCCTTGCTCAAGGCTCTGAAGTTATTGCCTGCCAAATCTGCCTGCCCTCACTCATCACGGAAAGTCGTGATACCCGTGGTCTTCCCCGATGCTTTCAGACCCCCTCTGGCCTTGATCGGGGGACAGCAGCAAATATCCGCAGCTCCCCGGTCAAGGCCTGCTCCTCCCCTGGGACTCCTCCAAGGCTGCAAGTCAGGCCCCGACTTCTGCCGCGGCATTCACGGCTGCATGAAGGCCTGCCCTGCAGTCTTTTTGCGGCTCTCTTTTTTTTTTAATTTAAAAAATCCTGGTACTGCTACTCTCTTCCCTGCTTCTCCGGGAAAGAGAAAGGAAATCTCCCCTCGGCTTCTGCCTTCCCCGCTGCTCCCTGATCACATAAAAAAAAACCAAAAAAACAACCCTGCCAGCCTGCTCTTCAGCTGCTCCTGCAGCCCCGAAAAGCCCAAGACCATTAAAGAAAAAAAAAAAGCGACTGCCATCTGCAGCCTGAGAACAGCCCGATCCACCCAGCCCAACTAGCCAGGTAAAAATCGTCTTTATTTATTTAACCCCCGGGTTATATTATGGCTCCACATCATTCTTTGCTCCTTTTTCTGATCCTCCCTAACCTTCTTCCCTCACTCCACCATCCTAATACCCACCTCTTTCTCACCCCATCTCCACCCTCCCTATTTCCTTCCCCATCTTATCCTCCACTCTCTCCTCAGCGCTTGAGCTTCATCTTCTCCTTCCTCTCATTCATCCCTCTCCTTCCTTTCTAGAACAACCTCATCCCTGTTTCAGACATGCTGTCTTCTCTCCCTCACACTCTGCTTCTCCTTCTGTCCTCTGGTGACATTAATCTCAACCATGGTCCTCCTTCTCTTCTCTGTCACTCCCACCACTTTAATCTCATCCACATCCCTCTCCTTTCCCCCTCCTCTGTTTTATTTATTTATTTATTTATTTAACAATTCTTTTATACCGCGCTATTACAATCAGTGCGGTGTACATTGAACAAGAACATACTACAATGCATACAAGTAACATTGAGTTTTACATTGAACAGGGAACTTCAACAATAGGACAACCGGGGGAACTATGTACAGATTAACTTAATGTTATATACAGTAATATGAAACTCGTTTGGATGTTGCAATGTGGTTCACTAATAGGGCTAGAGAGAAGGTTGACTAACTAGCCCTTTTCAGGTTGTATTGAGGAGCTAGTTTTGTTAATGTCTAGGTTGACTTCTGGGTAGTGTTTTGTAAACAAGTGGTATTTCAATGCCTTTCTGAATAGGATTAGGTTTTTGATAGCACGGATTTCGGGAGGTAGCGCATTCCAGTTTAGAGGTGCAAATAAGGAGAAGGCCCTGTTGGAGGTGGCCTTAGTGCACTTCGTTATTATTTTCGGGACTATTAAGGTGTTCATTGATGTGGTTCTCCTTTTTCTGTTTTCCAGGGTGACGTGGATGAGCTTGCTGATTGGCGTAGGGGGGCAGTTATTTTAGTGCCTTGAAAGTAAGGACTAAAGACTTATACTGGATTCTGGCATGTAATGGCAACCAATGCAGTTCTTTCATGATGGGTGTTATATGGTCAGATCTTGATGAGCCGGAAAGGACTCTGGCGGCTGTATTCATGGCTAGGCGGAGCGGATTCAAAGTTGATTGAGGGAGGCCATGAAGGATGATGTTGGCAAAATCCAGGTGTGGGAGGACTAATGCCTGGAAGGTTGTTCGGAAGTCTGTGGGATCAAGTAGGGAGCGGAGGTGACGTAGCGATTTAATCTTATAATATATAGTTTTTGTGATGTTCTTGACATGCGTTGTCATATCCAAGTGCTGATCCAATGTAATGCCGAGGTAACGGATGGTGGCTTTTGATTTCAACTCTATGTTGTTGACGAGAAGTGATGGAGGAGGTATGAACTTACGGTTCCTTGTGACAAAAAGAACGTCAGTTTTGTTGTGGTTAATCCGAAGGTTTTGAGATAGCAACCATTCGGCTACAGCTTCAAAACAGTTGATTATTGGGGAGAATACTGGGTGTTCAATTGTGAATGGCATATATAGGAGGATGTCGTCTGCGTAAGCGAGACATTGTACATTAAAGGAACTGATCAAGTCACATATCGGCTGCATGTAGATATTAAACATTAGTGCCGATAGGGACGATCCTTGGGGTACTCCCTGTGATTGCAGGAATGGTTCTGAGGATTCATGGCCTGTTTTTACTTGTTGCCACCTGTTAGATAAGTAGGATTTACACCACTCTAGTGCTGTGCTTTGAATCCCCTTATCTTTCAAGCGTTGTAGGAGTATGTTATGACTCACAGAGTCGAAAGCGGCGGAGATGTCCAGGAAGATGAGGACGAAACCCTGTTGTATGTTATTTATTCCTGTTACCAGAACATTGAATAGGGTTGTAAGGACTGTGTCGACTCCATGCGCTTCCCTGAAGCCATGTTGAGATGGATCTAGTGGTGCTTCAGTGTCAATATGATGTTGGATTTGTTGTTGGGCGGCCTTCTCAATGATTTTTGCAAGCTGTGGGATGCTCGAGATAGGCCTGAAGGAATCAACCTTGGATGGGTCCAGTCTATTATTTTTCAGTAGGGGCTTGATGGAAGTGTGTTTTAGACTCTGCGGGAAGGAACCTGTTGAGAAGGACTGGTTCAGTATTTTGCTCAATATTTGACTGAGGTCATGTCGCATGTCCTTGATCCAGCTGGCTGGACACGGGTCATTAGGAGCTGTGCTGGGATTGATTGAGGCAATAATGTTCACAACCTCTCTATTTGATACAGTGGAGAAGTTGTGTAGTGGCATTGCCTGGGATGCCTTCTCATGTGCTTTATGGAATGCTCATTCCATTTCTAATAAACTTCCCTTTAGCCATGATCTCTTTAACTCTCACTCTTTCCATCTTCTCGCTCTTACTGAAACTGGCTCCTCCCTGATGACACTGCTTTCATTGCTGCCCTCTGCCACGGTAGCTATCATTTCTCCCACTCTTCTCATCCCAATGGCCGTGGCAGTGGTGTTGGGTTTCTACTTTCTCCTTCTTGCCAATTTCAACCCCTCCTTTTTCCCCAATCTCATTCCTTTCCTTCCTTTGAAGTCCATTCCATCTGTCTTTTCAGTCCCCTATCTCTCCAGATTGCTGTCATCTATAGACCCCCTGACAAGTCCTCTTCTACCTTCCTCACTGATTTTGACTCTTGGCTCTCCTTATTCTTGGATTCTTCTTCCCTCTCCTTTATTCTTGGCGACCTTAATTTTCATATTGATAACCCCTCTAGACCCCTATGCATTCAAGCCCCTTTCCCTTACCGCCTTTTTCAACGTACAGCTTTGCTCATCTGCCCCCACTCATCAGCTTGGTCTCTGCCTTGACTTCATTTTCTACTCTAATTGTTTACCTTCTAATTTCCATACTTCCACTCTTCCCTTATCTGAACATCACCTGTTAAGTTTCACTCTTCATTACTCCCCCTCTCAATCTCGCTCAATCTCCTCCTATCTTTTTAGGAATCTTCATGCTATCGATCCACTGTCTATCCACTACTGTCTCACCTCTTCTCTTTTTCACTTCGTCCTCTAAGTCTGTTGATGAAGCCATAGCTTCCTATAATATTGCTCTCTCCTCTACTCTGGATACTTTTGTTCTGCCCATTCCACATCCTGTGAGGCGCACCTCACTACCCACTACCTACATTCATGTGCCTCCTCAGCTGAGGGCACTTCGCTCAAATCATGACTTTCTGACTTTCTTCACTTCAGATTCATGCTTTCTTCTTTACAGTCTGCCATGGCACTCATTAAGCAAAACTATTTTCTCCATCTGATTGTTTTGCCTCTAACCCTCGCTATCTCTTTTCTACTCTCAGTTCTCTTCTTAAGGTTCCTCCACCTCCAATTCCTCCTTCTCTCTCTGCCCAAACCTTAGCAGACTATTTTCATGACAAAGTGCATAAAATTACTCTTCAATTCCTCATTAAATCTTCTTCAGCCCCTCTTCCTCCTCTCCAGTACCAACTTTCTCCTCAACCTCTATCACCCTTTCATCTTTTTCTAAAATCTCTGTTGAGGAAACCTCTCTTCTTCTTTCCTCCTCTACACTCACTACCTGTTCTTCTGATCCTATCCCCACCCATCTCCTCAACTCCATCTCCTCCTTCGTCTTCCCTTTCATATCAAATGTTCTCAACCTTTCGCTTTCCACTGCAACCTTCCCTGTAGCCTTTAAGCATGCTGTAATCACTTCTATCCTCATAAAACCCTCCTTTGACCCTATTTGTCCTTCTAATTTTTGACACATCTCCCTTCTCCCATTCATTTCCAAAATCCTTGAATGTGCAGTTCTCCACTGCTATCTTGAATTTCTCTTCTCTCAAGCCCTCCTTGATCAACTTCAATCTGTTTTTCGTCCATTGCATTCTACTGAAATGACTCTT
Organism: Ichthyophis bannanicus; assembly: GCA_033557465.1. Lineage (NCBI taxonomy): Eukaryota > Metazoa > Chordata > Amphibia > Gymnophiona > Ichthyophiidae > Ichthyophis > Ichthyophis bannanicus. The sequence continues at coordinate 495,272,168 of CM066033.1, forward strand.
GCCAAAAACTCCAGTGATCTGTTCCTTACTAAGTCCAAAGGCCTTTACTCAGCTTTCATTCTTCTCAATCTTTCTGCTGCTTTTGATACTGTTGACCACCCCCTCCTCCTTGACACTATATCCTCTCTTGGTTTTAGAGGCCCTCTACTGTCTTGGTTCTCTTCTTATCTCTCCAATCACTCTTTCAGTGTTTGTTCTGGAGGTTCCTCCTTTTCTGCCTTCCCTCTCTCAGTTGGTGTACCTCAATGGTCTGTTCTGGGCCGTCTCCTTTTCTCTCTCTATACCCAGTCCCTCGGTGCCCTTATCTCTTCTCATGGCTTTCAGTATCATTTTTATGCTGATGACTCTCAAATCTATCTATCTACACCCAACATCTCTCCTTTGCTTATCCGATGTCTCACTGCCGCCTAAAATTGAATAAGGCTAAAACTGAACTTCTTATTTTTTCTCCTAAACGCTCCTCCCCCTTTCTCCTTTCTCTATCACTGTTGACAACACTCTTCTTCTTCTTGTTTCCTCGGCCCACAATCTTGGGGTCATCTTTGACTCCTCCCGTTCCTTCTCCACACATATTCAACATATAGCTAAAACCTGTCATTTCTTTCTCTACATCATTAACAAAATTCATCCCTTCCTCTCTAAACACACTACTATGGCTCTTGTCCACTCATTGGTCATCTCTTGCCTTGATTATTGCAATCTCCTCCTTGCTGGTCTCCCTCAGTGTCATCTCTCTCCTCTTCAATCTATACAGAACTCTGCTGCGTGGCTAATCTTCCGTAAGTCCTGATATACTCATATTACCCTTCTTCTAAAATCACTTCACTGGATCCCCTTCCATTTTTGTATCCAGTTCAAACTTCTTCTTCTAACATAAATGCATTCCTCACACCTTGGTGCCACCCTGATGCTACATCCCCGTCAATATAGTTTCCGTCATGGTCACAGCATAGAAACTATCATCCTTTCCCTTCTTAATGAACTTTACACCTCGCATGATCATGACAATATTTTGTTGGCTGTCTCTCTGGATCTCTCTTCTGCCTTTGATCTGGTGGACCATTGCACTCTTCTCTCCCATCTCTGCAATGCAGGTCTCTCTGGCTCTGTCTTCCTTTGCTTTCACTCCTTTCTCTCATCCCAGACCTTCTCTGTCCTCACTGGTTCTTCCTCTTCCACTATCACCCCACTTCCCCCTCTTCTCTTCAATGTTTTTCTGGCCCCCCTCACCCTTATCATCCAGCAACATGGCATTTCAGCCTATTACTATGCAGATGACATCCTTCTTGTACACCACATCAACCCCTCCGCCCCTGACTTCTCTCCGCTGAATGCCTGTCTCTCTCCTGTGGCTTCATGGATGGCTTCAAACTATCTCCATATCAACCTCTCTAAGACTGCTGCCATCTGGTTCTCTCTCTCTTCTTGCACCCCCTCCCTTGCTCCTTCCCTTGCCCAGACACCTATCCCATTGGTCACTTCTTTTTGTTATCTCGGTGTCACCTTCAATTCTTCTCTCTCTTTCTATGACAATCTCTCATCCATTATTCAGCACTCGTTCTTCTCTCTCCATCAGATCTTCTTCATCAGTCCCTTTCTTTCACCTCACTCATTGACTACTCTTAGAACATAAGAACATAAGATATGCCATACTGGGTCAGACCAAGGTCCATCAAGCCCAGTATCCTGTTTCCAACAGTGGCCAATCTAGGTCATACGTACCTAGCAGTTTCCCCAAAAGACACAGGTTCCGCAATGCTTGTACTGGGTCAAGCATTGATATCCTGGGTCCCTTCTTAATAATGGTTTATGGACCTTTCCTCCAGGAACTTGTCCAAACCTTTTTTAAACCCAGCTACACTAACAGTCTTTACTACATCCTCCGGTAACAAATTCCAGAGTTTGATTATCCTCTCTCTAGTCATGAGCCGTACTGACTACTGTAATGTTGCTTTGACCGGACTTCCCCAATACCAATTCCGTTGTCTCCAACTATTCCAGAACACTGCAGCCCGTATTCTCACTCACTCCTCCCACTTTAAGCACATCACCCCACTGTTTATTCATTTACACTGGTTATCAATATACTACCGTATTCAATATAAGATCCTTACACAGTAACATACATAGTAACATAGTAAATGACGGCAGATAAAGACCAGTATGGTCCATATAGTCTGCCCAGCAAGGTGGCAAGAATAGATGCATCTACCGCTCAGTACAGGTCACCCCACCCGATGTCTTTGTTTAGGGGTGAACCCACTGCTCTGTGTACGGCACCACTGTTTGTTGAGAAATTAGATAGTTATTTATTTATTTATTTATTTATTTAACAGTATTTCTAAACCGCCTTATCTTAATAATCAAGGTGGTATCACAGCAAGCAATCAGGTAAAGTGTGTGTGTTGTACATGCAGTGAGGATAAAACTTAGTTGTGTGAGGGATGTGTTGGGTGCTTGATTTGTTTGAGCTATATACAGGGTGGGCTATTTACAGTGGTGCTAGAATCATATTTTATATATATTCAGTTGTTTGGGAGGATTGGAGTGCTGTTATCCATTCTCTTAGGTTATGTGATGTGACCATAGTGCTCTATGAACAGCATGGTTTTCAGTTGTTTTCTGAAGTCTTTGAGGTCTGGAGTTGCCCTTAGATCGTCCGGTAGATTGTTCCATATTGTTGGAGCAGCCATGGAGAGAGCTCTGTCTGTTGTGTCCTTGCGTGTGTGCTTGTACTCATTTGGGGTGCTGACTCGGTTGCGTGTTTGACTTCTTCTGGGACGTGCGCTGGTTTCCGGTTGTATGAGCAGGTGGAGGCTGTTGGCTGATGTGTGTTCTTTTATCTTAAATAGGTTTATGATAGTCTTGTATCTGATGCGAGCAATGATTGGGAGCCAGTGTAAGTCCTTTAGTGTAGGTGTGATGTGCTCCTGCCTTGCGGCTCCGGATATGATTCGAGCTGCAGTGTTTTGTGCCAGCTGTAGTGGTTTGAGAGCTTGTTTTGGTAGTCCGAGGTATATCGGATTGCAGAAGTCCAGTATTGGGGTTATCAGTGCTTGACAGACTGTACGGAAGTGTTCTGGAGCGAGGAGTGGTTTCAGTCTCCTGATGATTCGCATCCTGTAATATGCTTTTTGGATTGTTTTGTCTATGTGTGGTTTGAGGTTGAGTTTACTGTCCAGAGTAACCCCAAGGTATCTCACCTCCGATCTTATCGGTATCGTGGTGCTTTGTATCTTTATGTTTGGTGGGTGTGTGAAGCTTTGGTTTCGAGTGATGATTAAAGCTTCAGTCTTGTTGTAGTTTATAGCTAGATTGTTGTTTTGGCACCACTTCGCCATTTGGGTAAGGCAGTCTGCTATCTTAGAGAAGTCCGGGTTTTCGATTGATATCGGGGAGTATACCATTATATCGTCTGCGTATATTGTGTATTGGATGTTGTTCTCTTTCATAATGTTGCATATTGGTTGGATGTAGATGTTAAAAAGGAGTTAAGTTTATTTTGATTGTATCCTGTTGCTATAAAGGGATCCACTGTGTCTGTCCCATGCCATTTTAAATTCTGTCACTGTGTCCACCGTTCCATCCACACTAGCACCCTACGTTATCTCTCTGACCTAATCCACACCTCTCACTGTTCCCTCAGACAGATTTATGCTAATCGCCTATTCCTCCCTTCTGCCACACATGCTCTTCTTGAATCCACTTGATCCTCTGCTGCCTTCTTCCTCGGTCCCCTCCTATGGAACTCCCTCCCTCCTCATCTCCATCTGGAGCTCTCCTTTGCCCGTTTTAAGGCCCTGATGAAAACTCACCTTTTTTTTCTTGCATTTAACCTCCCCCTCCGCTCCTAGACCCCATTGTCTAGGCCCAGCCACCTCTCTCCCCCTGTGTTTTGCTAATCTTCTCTTTCTCTTCTTTCCTTTCCTGTCTTAATATTCCTTTCTCCCTTCTGACATTGTATGTTTCACTTTTATTTTGTAAACTGCCTAGATGCCTCAGCACAGGCAGTATATCAAGTGTTCCAATAAACATAAACATACTGCCCTCATGGCAGTTTTGTCTCATCTGCAAATTTGATAACCTCACTCGTTATTCCCTTTTCCAGGTCATTTATGAATATGTCAAAAAGCAGCAGACACAGCACAGATCCCTGCGGTACTCCACTATTCACTTTTTTCCATTGGGAAAATTGGACATTTAGCCCTACCCTCTGCTTTCTATCTTTTAACCAGTTCCTGATCCACAATAGTACACTGCCTCCTATCCCTTGATTTTTTAGTTTTGCCAAAAGTCTCTGATGAGGGACCTTGTCAAAGGCTTTCTGAAAGTCCAGATACACTATGTCTACCAACTCACCTTTGTCTACCTGTTTATTCACACCTTCAAAAAAACATAACAGATAAGTACTGTAAGACAAGATCTTCCTTGTCTAAAGCCATGTTGGTTGTCTCCCATTAAGCCATAACTAGCTACATGTTCAGTAATTTTGTTCTTTATGATGGTTTCTATCATTTTTCCCGGTACTGACGTCAGGCTCACCCATCTGTAGTTTCCTGGATCACCCCGGAGCCCTTTTTAAAAATCGGCGTTGCATTGACCATCCTCCAATCTTCAGGAATTACAGATGATTTTAATGATAGTTGACAGATTACTAATATAGCAGGTCTGCAATCTCATATTTCAGTTCTTTCAACACCCTTGTATACCATCCAGTCCAGGTGATTTGCTACTCTTCAATTTATCAAATAGTTGTACTACATCTTCCTGGTGTATCAATATTTCTTTCATTTCTTCTACAGCATCTCCTTTAAATACCATTTCAGTCATGGGTAACATTCCTTTATCTTCCTCAGTAAAGACCGAAGCAAAGAATTCATTCAGTTTCTCCGCTATGGTCTTGTCCCCTGTTAGTGCCTCTTTGACCCCTCTGTCATCTAATGGTCCAACTGACACAGGTTTTTTGCTACGAATGTACTTGAAAAACTCTTTATTACATCTTTTTGCTTCCACAGCAAGCTTCTTCTCAAATTCTCTCTTTGCCTGCCTTATCAATGCCTTGCATTTAACTTGCCAGTGCTTGTGCTGATACCTGTTTTTCATCATTTGACTCTTTTTTTCCATTTCCTGAAAGATGCTTTTTTGGCATCAATAGCCTCTCTGACCTCACCTTTAAACCATGCTGCCAATTTTTTGGACTTCTTTCCACTTTTCTTAAAGCGTGGAATACAGCTAGTCTGGGCTTCCAAGATAATATTTTTAAACAACACCCTATCTTGATGTAATTTTTTAATCTTTGCAACTGCTCCTTTTAGATTTCTCGTAACTGTTTTCCTCATTTTATCATTGTCTCCCTTTTGAAAGTTAAATGGTAGTACTGTGGATTTCCTTACCATCCCTCCATTAATTAAATCAAATACGATCATGCTATGATCACTATTGCCAAGTGGCCCCAACACCCTTATCTCTTGCACCAGATCTGGTGTTCCACTCAGGACTAGGTCCAAAATGGCTTCCCCTGTGGTCAGTTCATGCACAAGCTGCTCCAAGAAGCAGTAATTTATTTCATCTAGAAACTATCTCCCTAGCATGTCCTTCCGTGACATTGACCCAGTCAATACCAGGGTAATTGAAATCGCCCATTATTATTACTATGCTGTAACTTTTGTTAGCTTCTTTGATTTCTTTGAGCATTTCATCATCCATTTGTTAATTCTGGCCAGGCGGTCGATAGAACAGCCCCCACTGCCATCACCTTCCCTTTTTTACATGGAATTTCAATCCACAGAGATTCTACAGCAAATTTTGTTTCCTGCAAAATTTTAATCCTTTTATTTATTTATTTTATTTAGACAATTTTGTATACCACCTTATCCTTCAATCAAAGTGGTCAACAAGACATTGGGAGGCATACATTCAACAGAAGGAGATACGATTCACATACGTAAATAGCTATCTACTTAAAGGTCTAAATGGGGATGGGCGGTTGGGGCTAAGTGGTGAGTGTAGCTAGTGGGCCACTTGGGTGGTATCTAGTGCTTGGCAACTTAAGGTGGTTGCTCATAGGCCTCGGTGAAGAAATGGGATTTTGAGAGCTTTGCGGAAGTCCTTGGTATCATTTAGGGCCCTTAAGTCCATGGGGAGGGAGTTCCATAATGCAGGCACCAGTAGCGAGGGAGCTCTCTTAGATGTTACTTGCTTAGTCTTGTGATAACCTGTGGGTAAGGTGATCCTGTTGTCATTGTTGGTTCTTCTAGGTCTGTTACTGACATCCTTGGTTATTACATCCTGGCGCGCATCTGCAGAGCGGTGGTGGAAGATTTTGAAAATGTTCAGGATTGATTTGAATTTTGCCCTTGCAATTATTGCAATTATCCTTTGTGACTCAATGCCCTCTGTAATGCCCCCTCCACCAATTTAATCAGCTATATCATTATGATATAATTTGTACCCAGGTATCACAGTGTCCCACTGGTTGTCCTCCTTCCACCATGTCTCTGAGATACCAATCATATCTAATCTCTCATTTAGAGCTATATATTCTAACTTTTCCATTTTATTTTTTAGACTTCTAGCATTTGCATACAACATTTTAGAGACTGTATTTTATTCATATTAATCTGGCTATCAGTAGGCAGGAGTAATCTGTAATCTTTAAGCTCTGTCTGCTACGTACTCAAGGGCATTTGGGCTACTTTTGTCTTTATTGGAACCTCTCTGCTGATATTCCCTAACTTCATTCTTTTGGTAGTATCCTTCAAGGATACATTGTTCTGAACCATGCGCTCTTGGGCGACTGTCGACTCTACCCTATTATCTAGTTTAAAAGCTGCTCTATCTCCTTTTTAAAGGTTAATGCCTGCAGCCTAGTTCTATCCCAGTAAGGTGAAGCCCATCCCTTCGGAAGAGCCCCTCCTTTCCCCAGAATGTTCCCCACTTCCTAACAAATCCAAAACTCTCATCCTTGCACCACTGTCTCATCCACGCATTGAGACTCCGGAGCTCTGCCTGCCTTTTGGGTCCTGCATGTGGAACGGGAAGCATTTTGAAAAATGCTACCCTGGAAGTTCTGAATTTCAACTTCCTACCTTGAAACCTAAATTTAGCCTCCAGAACCTCTCTACCACATTTTCCTATGTTATTGGTACCGACATGTACCAAGATAGCAGACTCCTCCTCAGCACTATCTAAGACCTTGTCTAGGTGGCGCATGAGGTTCGCTACCTTCATACCAGGCAGCCATGTTACCAGGCAATCCTCATGTCCATCAGCCACCCAGCTATCTACATGTCTACTGATCGAATCATCAACTATAATGGCTGTCCTAATCCTTCCCTCATGGGCACATGGCTCTGGAGAAACGTCCTTGGTGCGAGAGGGTTTTACATCACCTGGAGAACAGATCCTAGCTACAGGATCACTTCCTGCCACACCAGGGTGATGCTCTCCTGTCAAGTGACCTCTCTCCTCCATGGAAACAGGGATGCTGCCAGACTGGAGGTGTGACTTCTGGACTATATCCCTGTAGGTCTCATCTATGTACCTCTCTTTCTTCCTTATCTTCTCCAAGTTTGCTACTCTAGCATCCAGCGATCGGACTCGTTCCCTAAGAGCAAAGAGCTCCTTGCATGTAGTGCACATGTTAGACCCCTCACCAACTAGGAGAAAATCATACATGTGACACTCAATGCAAGAGACTGGAAAGCCCCCATCTCACTGCTAGACTGCTGTCTGCATGTTAGTTTTAAGGTTGTGTTTAGATATTTAAGTTCTTTACTTACTAAGGGTTGTTGAGGATACTTATACTAATAAAATTATACCTAATACGTTTAATGTACTTTGTTCACCTGAAGCTTAATTAATCTCAGGTCCTTAATGTATGCCTGATGAGGATAAACAACTGCACCTGAGAGTGGATATGGCACCTCCTTTCCTTTAAGAGGTTTAAGCACCTATAAAGCTAGGATTATCCAAGGGTTGGGTGGTGTCGGGGAGGGAGGGAGGGAAAGAACGCTTATTAGAAGCTGGCTGCTACACAGTACCCTGTCCTGTGCTTCTAAGGTAATCTGTGACCAATTCCCAGGGGGAGTCCCACAGCCCTTGCTTGGATAGAGAGAGTCTGGGGTTCTAAATTTAACGAGAAAGCTCTCTTCTGTGTTTTAAATTTAAACTGAAAGCTCTTTGCTGCTACCCAGACCCTGACTGGTTTAACAAATACACTGGGTTCACAGATTAATCTGCTTTAATCTAAAGAATTCCCTTTTCCCCAAGATTTAGAAAAATTCCCAGAAGTAAATACTTACAATTGCAGATCTCTCTCCAGAAGTAGCAGTCCCCTTTTGTAGTCCTCACCAACGACTTGTACAGTGGCATTAGTACCTCCTCCTTTCTGCTGGTAATTCCTCTCGATATGCAACCCAGCATCCTTCTGGCTTTGGCCACTACCTTGTCACACTGTTTTGCCACCTTGAGATCCTCAGAAACAATCACTCCAAGGTCCTTCTCCTAGTCCGTGCACACCAACCTCTTGCCCCCTATTGCATACAATTTCCTTGGATTTGTGCATCCCAAGTGCATGACACTTCATATCTTCACATTAAATCTTAACTGCCAAGCATTAGACCATTCTTCCAGCTTTTGTAGATCTGTCCTCATGTTCCCACTCCCTCAGGGGCGTCTACTCTGTTGCAAATTTTCATATCATCTGCAAAAAGACAGACGTTTCCATTCAATACTTCAGCAATGTCACTTACAAATATATTGAACAATATAGTATTGAAAGTGAAAGTATGAACGTAGATTGTACCAATGCAGACAATTATAAAATTACCCCCATAATAATAGAGATTCAAGGAGGAATTTTGAGGTCATGTAAAAACAAAACCTTTATTTCTATTCAAAACCTTTTGGGATGTATAATTATACCTGTAGTAGCAATTGAATGATAATTCTTAAACAGAGCTCAACTATTCATAAATATTTGCAGCCTCAGCATCATTTTTGATGATCATCAAAGTCCTCCATTAGGAACCACTGAATTAAGAGGATAATGTCATTCAAACTGTGGGTTGGGACCCCAAATGGGGTCACATCATCAGTGGATGGGGGTCACAGAAACAGGGCTGTTTCCTCTCTCTCTTGATCCCCAGTAGTAGCAGTCAGTATGGGGCTTGTGAGTCAGACCCTACTCCCTCCTTCTGTGCGGGCTTCCTATTAGACTGGAACCCATGCAGAGTACTAGGGTCTGTAAATTCACACTGAAATTCAGGGCCCTGTACTGACTATTACTACTGTTGCCACTGCTGCTACCTTCATAATTTGGGTAGATGGTTGGAGATGGAGGTGCACAAGGGAAGTAGAGGTTTGCTATTTTGTTTTCATCATCTTCTGGGGTTTTACAAATTTTTAAGTGTAAAAAACGAGGTTGTGTTAAGTACAAATTTGGGAAGCCACTGTCTTAATTGTTTTTTTGTTGTTTGTGTCTCTGTCTTGATCACATTTTAAGCTCCAAGGACTAAAAACTGTCCGTTATGTATCTCTATACAGCACTGAGTACATCTTGAGCCTGATGATAATAATTCTTAAAGATATTATAAAGGGAGTTGGACCAAGGGAGAGCTCTAGATGTGGTGTATTTAGATTTCAGTAAAGCCTTTGACACTGTTCCTCACAGGCGACTTATAAACAAACTGAGCACCATAGGGATGGACCCTAAAGTTACTGCTTGGGTTAGAAATTGTTTGGGTGGGAGGCGACAAAGAGTACAAGTAAATGGAGCTCACTCTGAGGAGAAGGATGTTACCAGTGGTGTGCCCCAGGGATCTGTCCTTGGTCCGATTCTTTTTAACATCTTTGTTAGTGATATAGCGGAAGGGCTGTCGGGTAAGGTTTGACTCTTTGCGGATGATACCAAAATCTGCAATAGAGTAGACACCCAGGAAGGTGTAGATAACATGAGGAGGGATCTAGCTAAGCTTGAAGAATGGTCTAGAATTTGGCAGCTGGGATTTAATGTTAAAAAATGTAAGGTCATGCATTTGGGCTGCAGCAATCCAAGGGAGCAATATAGTATAGGGGGTGAAGTACTTTGTCCACTAAAGAAGAGCGGGACCTAGGCGTGGTTGTGTCTGATGATCTTTTTTTTTTTTTTTTTTTTTTAATTTTTGAAATAACTTTATTATAAATAAAGCAAGAATACAATATAAGTCCACGTCAAGAAGACACTCGCCAATAACAAAATAAATTCAAACACACAGATCCGAACAAAAAAATTTGCCCAAAATACATGAGGAAAAAACAAGAAAACAATCAACTCGTACTAGATTCTTTAGCGATCAGAAAAGCCTCAAGTTGTCCAACATCCAGATAAACATATTTAACACCGTCTAACACCAAGATGCATTTACACGGGTATTTCAGAAAGAAGGTAGCCCCAATGGCCAGGGTCCGCTCCTTTAAAGCCAGGAAAGCTTTCCTCCGGACTTGAGTAATCCGACTCACATCCGGGAATATTTGTATGGGCTCACCACAAAAGTTCTGACCTTTCTTTTTAAAATACAAACTCAAAATCAAATTTTTATCCTGCATCGAAAGAAAAGAAACTATTAAGGTGGCACGCTGCGGGATCACATCCAAAGATGATTCTAAAAACTGGGAAAGATCTAAGGACTCTGCACCTTGGGGACCTCCTTCCTGATCAACCCCAGGAGAGGAAGTTTTGTTCTTAAAGTTCAACGGAACATAATAAATTGAGGCAAATTTTATAACATTTACATCATCAATTAACAAGTTCCCTTTGAAATATTTATGCAACAAAATCAAGGGAGAAAGAAAATGTGTACGAGGAAAATTAAGAAAACGTAAATTCCTGGAACGATTAGTGTTCTCAAGAGCTTCCAATTGATGATGAATAGAAGCGCTATCTCTAATAAAAGAAGAGGCAGATGCCTCTAACATATCAAAACGACCTTCCATTTTAGTTAAGGATTTCTTATTCTTTAACAATAATTCATCATGCTCAGAGAGCTTCTGCACCACCTCCCCTGAGAAGGATTCAACCTGGGAAAAAGAAGTACGAACGGAACCTTCCATACGCACTAAACGTTTCCAGATATCTTTTAAGGAAACATCCGCAGGTGCAACCACCTGCGGAGAAGCAGAAGAAAAAATAACAGGGGAAGGCAATTTAACTCTCTGTTCTCTAGACATCGGCATAACTGAAAGTTCCTGATCAGCATTATCAAGGGAATCTGCCCCGGGAGCAATCTCCCGGGCCAGACAAACCTCCGATTTTACTTCCTCCTCGGGGTGGGCAACCCCCAGCGTACTAGAGGACATATCAGACACAGTACTCACGGATGTCCCCGACTGATCTTTGTCCAAGGTTGTAACTTCAGGACCCAAAAGATGACGATCCATTGGCCCCACAAGTTTACCAACTTTAGCAGGGGTAGCAGGGAAGGTCTTTTTTCTCCGACGACCCATGAGACCGGGTAAGAAGCTCCTCAAAGCTCCGAAGGGGCTCCAAAGGGGCGTGACCTGCCCCTTTGGGCACGCCCCTTTGGGCACGCACCCACGGGTACGCAACCGCGGGTCGCGTTACCGCGGTAGGCCAGCGATGAAATAGCGGCAAGAGTGGGCGGGATCACAGGCTCCTCCTCTACCAGCAACCGGATCCAGGAAACAGCAGGCAGGCAAGCGTCTCACCGGAGGGGTAGCTGGGCCAGCGGTGAAATAGCGGCGAGAGTGGGCGGGATCACAGGCTCCTCCTCTACCAGCAACCGGATCCAGGAAACAGCAGGCAGGCAAGCGTCTCACCGGAGGGGTAGCTGGGCCAGCGGTGAAATAGCGGCGAGAGTGGGCGGGATCACAGGCTCCTCCTCTACCAGCAACCGGATCCAGGAAACAGCAGGCAGGCAAGCGTCTCACTGGAGGGGTAGCTGGGCCAGCGGTGAAATAGCAGCGAGAGTGGGCGGGATCACAGGCTCCTCCTCTACCAGCAACCGGATCCAGGAAACAGCAGGCAGGCAAGCGTCTCACCGGAGGGGTAGCTGGGCTAGCGGTGAAATAGCGGCGAGAGTGGGCGGGATCACAGGCTCCTCCTCTACCAGCAACCGGATCCAGGAAACAGCAGGCAGGCAAGCGTCTCACCGGAGGGGTAGCTGGGCCAGCGGTGAAATAGCGGCGAGAGTGGGCGGGATCACAGGCTCCTCCTCTACCAGCAACCGGATCCAGGAAACAGCAGGCAAGCAAGCGTCTCACCGGAGGGGTAGCTGGGCCAGCGGTGAAATAGCGGCGAGAGTGGGCGGGATCACATGCTCCTTCTCTACCAGCAACCGGATCCAGGAAACAGCAGGCAGGCAAGCGTCTCACCGGAGGGGTAGCTGGGCCAGCGGTGAATAGCGGCGAGAGTGGGCGGGATCACAGGCTCCTCCTCTACCAGCAACCGGATCCAGGAAACAGCAGGCAGGCAAGCGTCTCACCGGAGGGGTAGCTGGGCCAGCGGTGAAATAGCGGCGAGAGTGGGCGGGATCACAGGCTCCTCCTCTACCAGCAACCGGATCCAGGAAACAGCAGGCAGGCAAGCGTCTCACCGGAGGGGTAGCTGGGCCAGCGGTGAAATAGCGGCGAGAGTGGGCGGGATCACAGGCTCCTCCTCTACCAGCAACCGGATCCAGGAAACAGCAGGCAGGCAAGCGTCTCACCGGAGGGGTAGCTGGGCCAGCGGTGAAATAGCGGCGAGAGTGGGCGGGATCACAGGCTCCTCCTCTACCAGCAACCGGATCCAGGAAACAGCAGGCAGGCAAGCGTCTCACCGGAGGGGTAGCTGGGCCAGCGGTGAAATAGCGGCGAGAGTGGGCGGGATCACAGGCTCCTCCTCTACCAGCAACCGGATCCAGGAAACAGCAGGCAGGCAAGCGTCTCACCGGAGGGGTAGCTGGGCCAGCGGTGAATAGCGGCGAGAGTGGGCGGGATCACAGGCTCCTCCTCTACCAGCAACCGGATCCAGGAAACAGCAGGCAGGCAAGCGTCTCACCGGAGGGGTAGCTGGGCTAGCGGTGAAATAGCGGCAAGAGTGGGCGGGATCACAGGCTCCTCCTCTACCAGCAACCGGATCCAGGAAACAGCAGGCAGGCAAGCGTCTCACCGGAGGGGTAGCTGGGCCAGCGGTGAAATAGCGGCGAGAGTGGGCGGGATCACAGGCTCCTCCTCTACCAGCAACCGGATCCAGGAAACAGCAGGCAAGCAAGCGTCTCACCGGAGGGGTAGCTGGACCAGCGGTGAAATAGCGGCGAGAGTGGGCGGGATCACATGCTCCTTCTCTACCAGCAACCGGATCCAGGAAACAGCAGGCAGGCAAGCGTCTCACCGGAGGGGTAGCTGGGCCAGCGGTGAATAGCGGCGAGAGTGGGCGGGATCACAGGCTCCTCCTCTACCAGCAACCGGATCCAGGAAACAGCAGGCAGGCAAGCGTCTCACCGGAGGGGTAGCTGGGCCAGCGGTGAAATAGCGGCGAGAGTGGGCGGGATCACAGGCTCCTCCTCTACCAGCAACCGGATCCAGGAAACAGCAGGCAGGCAAGCGTCTCACCGGAGGGGTAGCTGGGCCAGCGGTGAAATAGCGGCGAGAGTGAGCGGGATCACAGGCTCCTCCTCTACCAGCAACCGGATCCAGGAAACAGCAGGCAGGCAAGCGTCTCACCGGAGGGGTAGCTGGGCCAGCGGTGAAATAGCGGCGAGAGTGGGCGGGATCACAGGCTCCTCCTCTACCAGCAACCGGATCCAGGAAACAGCAGGCAGGCAAGCGTCTCACCGGAGGGGTAGCTGGGCCAGCGGTGAAATAGCGGCGAGAGTGGGCGGGATCACAGGCTCCTCCTCTACCAGCAACCGGATCCAGGAAACAGCAGGCAGGCAAGCATCTCACCGGAGGGGTAGCTGGGCCAGCGGTGAAATAGCGGCGAGAGTGGGCGGGATCACAGGCTCCTCCTCTACCAGCAACCGGATCCAGGAAACAGCAGGCAAGCAAGCGTCTCACCGGAGGGGTAGCTGGGCCAGCGGTGAAATAGCGGCGAGAGTGGGCGGGATCACAGGCTCCTCCTCTACCAGCAACCGGATCCAGGAAACAGCAGGCAGGCAAGCGTCTCACCGGAGGGGTAGCTGGGCCAGCGGTGAATAGCGGCGAGAGTGGGCGGGATCACAGGCTCCTCCTCTACCAGCAACCGGATCCAGGAAACAGCAGGCAGGCAAGCGTCTCACCGGAGGGGTAGCTGGGCCAGCGGTGAAATAGCGGCGAGAGTGGGCGGGATCACAGGCTCCTCCTCTACCAGCAACCGGATCCAGGAAACAGCAGGCAGGCAAGCGTCTCACCGGAGGGGTAGCTGGGCCAGCGGTGAAATAGCGGCGAGAGTGGGCGGGATCACAGGCTCCTCCTCTACCAGCAACCGGATCCAGGAAACAGCAGGCAGGCAAGCGTCTCCGTGTCTGATGATCTTAAAGTAGCTAAACAGGTAGAAAAGGCGACGGCAAAAGCTAGAAGGATGCTTGGGTGCATACGGAGAGGAATGACTAGCAGAAAAAAGGAGGTGATAATGCCTCTCTATAAGTCTTTGGTGCGACCTTATTTGGAGTATAGTGTGCAATTTTGGAGACCGCACCTTCAAAAGGATGTGAACAGGATGGAGTTGGTGCAGAGGGTGGCTACTAAAATGATTAGTGGTCTTCATTATAAAGCATATGAGGACAGACTTAAGGATCTTAATATGTACACCTTAGAGGAAAGGCGGGATAGAGGTGATATGATTGAGATGTTTAAATCCCTCCGTGGCATAAATGTTCAGGGAGAGAGCCTCTTTCAATTGAAAGCAAGTTCTGCTACGAGGGGACATGGGATGAGGGTGAAGGGAGATAGATTCAGGAGTGATATGCAGAAATATTTCTTTACGGAAAGAGGAGTGGATCCATGGAATAGTCTCCCAGTGGAGGTGGTAGAGATGAGGACAGTAACTGAATTCAAAAAAGCATGGGACAAACACAGAGGATCTCTAAAGGTAAAAAGGGGACTGTTGTAGTTGTTGATATGTAAGGACAGACTAGATAGGCCATGTGGTCTTTTTCTGTCATCATATTTCTATGTTTCTATGTTTCTATATTAAAACATGTCACAATGGGCCTGATTCACAAGGTGATTTTCCCATTCTGTGATCATAGGATTAAAAGCTTGAAGTAGAACTTTAAAAGGGGCATCCAAGTGCAATCTGAGACGTCTAAGTCAGAACATCTGAAAAAAAAATACCAGCACATCTGGACGAAGACATGATTTCACAAACGTGGACATGCCTAATATTATTAATACCTGCAGTGATGTCTATATAGACATACCCAAAATCATATTTCAGAACCCAGCTGTCTAGGATAGCCTAATGGTTATAGTAGTGGGTTAGGAAGAGGCAAGGAAGGATTCAAATCCCATTGCTGCTGACAATGAAATTGTGCTGAGTAGTAGGGATGATTGAGTGCCGTCTTCTTTATACTCTCTAGATGTTTTTCAGCCAAAACAAGCATTTTCAAGATGCTTATTCATGCCTGGAGTGACATCCAGGTTCCTGGGAATGCTCCAGCCATGCCTCCACCACGCCCCCATTCAGATATGGATGTCCTCCGAACTGGTTTCTAAAATGGCTCTGGAGAAGTCTCTGTGCTTTGGCCATCTTTATGCCCATTTTCAGATGTCCAAAGCATGAATAGGGCTTCTAAAAATTCCACCTTGGTAAATCAAACACTTAATTATTCCAAACAGTCTCAGGCATGTATTGAAGACTAAAAACTATTGACAATTCAGAAATGTTTCTTCTTTATAGAAGACACACATATTGAATGGGTAATTATAACCTTCTCTGGCACGTCTCTGCTTCACGGAATGGTTAAGGACTTAGATAGGAAGGGTAATTTCACTTACGTGTGTTTAATTTCTACTTTCTGTTTTCAAGAACCTAAAACGAAAGCCTTCACCAAAGGTGCTAGTAACCCATCTGAATTACGATCACATCCCCAAGTCAGTCTTCAAAAATAAAACAAAGGTGAGTACCTTCCTTGATTGTTATTTCCAGATTTGTTTACAATAAATCTATTCATCACATCTGCTGAATTAATTCTGGTATTTCAAATTCACAGTTCACAATTTGCCTCCATGATCCAAATCTCTTATACAGGGCCAGCCCCAGAGTTGAATCAAGATGTTGCTGCCTTAGGCAAACCTTAAGCTTTACTCCCCCCTATGTCAATATCTGTGGTTTAGCATTGAATGCCCTACATTTTTCACTCCCAGAAGTTGCTGTCCTAGGCGGCCACCTAGTTTGCCTAGTAGTTGAGCCAGCCCTGCTCTTAAAATTTTTATTGTAGGGGAACAGGACACCATAAGTTATCCTCTTGATACTGCTCTTGTAATCATTTTTCTTCACCATGATGCTGTTGGGTCGAGTTTCAGTAAGATCTCTAACTGCAAAGTTACATAGAAAATGGCACCAGATCATTTTCTAATACAAGGCAACCAGGTACCCTAAGTTTGAAAATTGGATTTGATGTTGATAACTGTACACATGTACTGTATCCTTTAAGTAAAGTAAAAAGTAGGCATCATTAAGCTGATCAGCTTTTCCATGCTTTCCTTTGATTCTCAGGTGAGGATATGTAATTCTGTCCTACTTTTCTGCCATGAACAAAATGATCACCCTCAACAAATGCTTATTTGCTGCTAAACATGATTTATGAGGTATCACTCAAGCCTGTGCCAACTTAAGAGAAAAGTCTACCATACTGAAAGACCCCGGGTCCTCATCCAATCTAGACATTACTCATATATGGAAATACTTTATTTATATGCCTAGAAAAATGCCAGGGCCTCTTCAAGAAAATTATTCATTTTACTAACTAATGAGTATGTTTACTAAGCACTGGTAGTGACCTCCGTGTGATATTGGAGCCGCGGCCCCATTGAATTCAATAGGGCCGCGGTTCCAATATCGTAAGGAGGCCGCTAACGCTGCTTAGCAAACATACCCCTAAGACTCTTTAGTCTCTCACATGGTGACCATAGTAAACAAGTGTTTAATACTCTCACTAAGCTCATTAATCTCAGATTCTCATCTGTGAACCCCACAGATAATACCTTCACACATCTCATCTCTGTCTCATCCTTTCTAGATAACTTGCTGGACAATAGAAGGAAGTTCCCCCTTCTAAACCAATCATCAATCACTCAAGAAGCCTTTACTGTCCAACCTTTTTACAGGTTCAGAGGAACTGCCTATTAGTCTCCTTATACAGCATTAATGACATCAGAAACCTTACCCATGTCCTTTCTTTCAGTGGCCTGGATAACTGTAACTCTCTATATTCTGGTCCTAAGTCTTCATCCATTAAATGTTTTCAGCTAAATCAAAACACTTACTTTAAAGCTCGTCTATGGCACCTACAGATTCAGTCTGTTACCCACTGGTTGCTTATCTTGTTCAGGATCAAATTCAAGATCCTAATGTTAGCACTTCTTGCATTGCATCTTGGCCTTCCTAGTTACCTCTCAGATACACTTAACAAATTGGTTTTCTAGACTGGAATCTACACACTACCTACTAGATGACCAGGTAGATACAACCACCTACTATGGATCTCGCGTATTCTATGGAAGATGCTTCCTCACGATTTGAGAACTGAGTGCTCCTATAAGCAATTCAAATGCAAAATTTAGGGATTTTTTTCCAGATGTACTTATACATTGTTTCTGAGCTATGTACACCACCTTGCATCATCTTGCATATTTAATTTAAATTAATTGTTTTTTTTGCAGGCCTTTGACAGTTGGGAGATTGGCAGCTGGAGCTGGTTGGGCATTCACTTCCTGCCTAATGTTTAATCTCTGAATATTATATTGCTCTTCTATGTAGGTTGTGATTACTCCCCTCCTCTCTCAAGTAAAAGGGCCCCATGGAATATATAAAGTTTGTTAGTGCATTGCACTTAGCACGCATTTAGCATGAAAATTAACATTTATTTTATTTATTTATTTAATCAGTTTTGTTTACCATCTCATCCTTCAATCAAAGTGGTTCACAGTATAACTTCTGACCATACATAACAATATATGGGTCAATGTGGGGGGGGGGGGAGGTGGAGGGTAAGATTATATTCAGGTGTACAAACCATTTACATCTCGTTCTTATATTGTTGTGCATGTGGTCCATGTGCTATGGTTATCTAGTTGTATCTACTGTGTGCCGTGAGTTATTCTATGTGTCCAAAGTATTCTGTGAATGAGAGTTTTGAGTGCCTTGTGGAAGTCCTTGATGTCTTGTATGGCTCTCATTGCTTCAGGGAGGGAGTTCCATAATGTTGGGACATTGAATGAAGGTGCTCTTCTGGAGGTGGTTTGGTTGGTTCTTTGGTAGCCTGCTGGTGTGGAGAGCATGTTCTCGTTATTGTTTCGTCTTAGTCGTGTGCTTGTGTTTCTGATGGCTGTGGTCTGAAAAGCATCTGCTGAGCAATGATGAATGATTTTGAGAATGTTTAATATTGTTTGGATAGGCAGCCAGTGCAGTTGCTGGATTACAGGAATGATGTGATCCTTTTTGGCAGTGCCTATAATGATTCTAGTGCAAAGCCTCCACAATAATGGTTGGAGGCATCACCAGCATGTTCCTGGCAATTACCATATGGACGCATATTCTAATGTGTGGAGGAGGTGGAAACAAAAATGGAGGATTGCACTGAAACTTTGACTGAATTGCAATGTACAGTGGACAGACAACGCTCTCAAATGATGGAACTTACTTATAAGATTGATGACATAGAAAATCGGGCTCGTAGAAATAATGTGTGTTTCAGAGGCATACCAGAAGCTATGGGGGGAGGGGCTGAGAACCTGGTTGAAACGGTGCACACCTTAGTCAAGGAACGTTTGACTTCAAAGGAGTTTCAGTCCCGCAGGGCTAGTATGAAGATTGAAAGGGTGCACTGAGCGTTGGGTAAACCTCCTAACAATCAGCCTCATGATGTTATTGCCCGCTTTATGCTACAATGATGCAGAGTTGTTATTGAGGAGAGGCCGGGAGAAGAAAACTATACAATATCAGGAAACTCTACCAGGACCTCTTGACCTTCACATTGGTGCATCGATGGGAGATGAAACCGGTTATAGAGGTGCTGAACTAAGAGGAGATTCTCTATTTGTGGTCCTTTCCCTTTTGAATAAACCTTTTGTTGGGCGGTAGAAAGATCTCTGCAAAAAAACATACTGGAGAGCATTTTGGGAAGCAGGCCTCGTGGAAGGTAATGCAGCGCCAGTGGCCTCGACCCCCAGGATTCAAAATTTGAAATGGAAATGAGTGGGAAAAAATGTTCCATAAGTACTGGATTGCTTGGGGGAGAGAAATTTCCTGCTTGACTGCCATTTGGGAGATTGGTAGAATTTGCAGTAAGAGATATCGTGACTGTATTGAGGGCCAGTGGCTGGGGCCACCAAAGAAGAGGATTTCTATGTGGACAGTTCCTATAGTTGGGGGAATGTCTGGGACTTGGTGTAGCTATCTCATCTTATTTTATTTTATCTTAATCCTTTTCTGTTATTTCTCTTAAAGTTTGCATCCTTCTCATTGCATGATATCATGCTAATTGTTGATGCTGTCTACATTGGCAAAGGGGCTAATCTTTGGAATGGATGGGGTGGGGGGGGAGTTTGGGTGGCCTGGATTTGGGGTCGTCATTTATGAACCTTGCCCAATGGAAGAGCGTATGGAAAAGATGGAGTGGGGGGCAGGTGGGAGAAGGAAGGGAAGAGATGGGTTCGGGGTAGGGAGGCGGGAGAAAGGGGAAATCAGACAAGGGGGCTGAGAGAGAAAGGGTGGGGAGGGGAGAGGATGGAGGTTCTCTGTGAGGGGAAAATGTGAGGAGGGCAGTTATGGAGCAGACTGATAGTGCTTGTGGCTGGGCCAGGTGCTTTCATAGCGCAAATGGAACACGAGATTTTAGAAGGGGAGGGAAGCAGGGAGAATGATATATTATGCTGAAAGTAATTTCCTTTAATGTAAAAGGTCTCAACTCGCCTCGAAAACGCTCTCTATTATTTAAACAGTTGGGGACCTTGAAGGGTGATCTTGTGTTCCTGCAAGAGACGCACCTTCGCTGTGCCACTCAGGGCTGGTTGAGGCGTAAGCCCTATTCTGAAGTGTGGGTATCGTCAGATGAGCAGGGCCGGAAGAAATGTGGAGTGGCTATACTGTTTCATCAGGCCTTGCCCATCAGGGTAGACGAGGTGAGGAAGGACAAATTGGGGCGCTGGTTTTTTATGAATGTTCATCTGGGTAGGCATCTTCTCACTTTGGCCAACATACATGCAGGGTCAGGTGCATTTTTTTGCACGGTTGAAAACTGTACTAGCCAAGTTTGCGAAAGGGCCTGTTCTTTTAGGGGGGGGACTGCAACGCTCATCTAACGCCGCACCTGAATTCCACAGGGAAGAATACCCAGAAGTGAAATGGAATTAGTCGAGCATTTCCAATGTTTATGATGGATTTAGGCCTGTGGGATGTGTGGAGGGATTCTCGCCAGGGGGAAAAAAGTTACACCTACTACTCGCCAGTCCATCAGACTCACACGCGCATTGACTATTTTTGTTGGACCAGCAACTGGTGAGTGGGTGGGTGGAGGCCGGGCACGGCACACTAACGTGGTCAGACCATGCCCCCTGCTGGATTGCCCTTCCTTGTGATCTTGGGGGAGATAGGAGGAGGATGTAGCAGTTGGATGGGAATTTTTTTCCATCGGGCTCTTGCTATGCAAGACCATGGCCAGTTTATACAAGAATTTTTGAACTGAATACCAGGGGGAGGTTGTGCTGCCAGTGGTCTGGGATGCTTTTAAGACCACAGCTTGAGGACACCTTATTGCTGAGGCAGCCCGGGCTAGGAGGGCCTGGGCAAGGGAATCCCAATGATTGGAAGGGGAGGCCAGGCGTCTCCAGCTAGAACATGCGCAGACTGGTTCCAAGCTGGTTTGGCGCCAGTGGCAGGAGACCCAAGCTCAATTAGATGCCTATGTGCAAAAGGATTTAGATACCATGTGACGCAGACTGTGCCAAATATTCTATGAACAGGGAAATAAGGTTGGGCGTTACCTTGCCTTTAGGATTAAAAAACAGCAAACCTCACGAATAGTGTGCGAGATTAGGGACTCGTCAGGGATTTTACGGGTGGAGTCTCAGGAGATATGCACAGTGTTTGCAGATTACATGGCACACCTGTACAAAACGGAGCCCTTCAACCTTACTTAGGTGGATGGATATCTTTGTGATATCCCTTTGCCGTGACTAACAGATCGGCATAGGGAACATCTAGAGGCAGAGAATACTGTGCAGGAGGTGGACGGGGCTATCTGCCGAATGACTGCTGGTAGGGCTCTCGGTGGGGATGGGTTCCCCTCAGAGTATTACAAAAAATACAGTGCTCAACTGGAGCCCACTCTGGCTGTGGCTCTTTAATGAGGTGTTGCGAGGGTCGTCGTTTCCCTCCACCCAGCTCGAAGCAAACATTGCGGTAATACCCATACCGGATAAACCACCTCAAGAGGCGGCATCATACCGCCCCATCTCCTTGTTAAATACAGATGTTAAAATATTGGACTGTGTGCTGGCCGCCCGGCTAAATTTGGCTCTTCCGGGTCTGGTACACCCTGACCAGGTTGGTTTTGTGCCTGGTCATCAGGTCGCTGACAACGTTCGGTGGATGCTGCAGGTGATACATGCTGCGTGACATGATCCCCAACCAGCACTTCTGGTGGGCGTTGATGCCGAGAAAGCATTTGATAAGGTCAGTTGGGGTTTCTTGTGGCATGTCTTGGATAAAATGGGGTTGGACCCCATTTTTTGCAATGGGTGCATGGTCTCTATCGAGGGCCACGAGCCAGCATCCAAGTCAATGGGGGCCACTTACAAAGCTTTGAAATGGAGAGGGGTACTCAACAGGGGTGCCCGCTATCCCCATTTTTGTTTGCATTAGTAATGGAACCATTGGCACAAAGTTTTCGTAAGCATCCTGGTGTAGCCGGAGTACAGGTGGGCTCACCTGAGTACAAAATAGCACTTTTTGCAGATGATATTATATTGTCCCTAACTCGGCCTGAAGCCTCCCTTCCCTGTGCAATGCAAATCTTTGCGGCCTTTTTGCAAGTTTCAGGATATAAGATTAATTATGCTAAGTCAGAAATCTTAAATGTGGTGTTGAGGAGGCGGTGTGTACGCAACTGAAGACACAACTTTCTTTTGGATGGGAGGATAAAGCCCTTCATTATCTGGGTATATATCTCATAGTAGACAGGGCGGCACTGTATTGGGTGAACTTTGGACCTTTGCTCCAGCAGGTTAAAAGGGACTTGGAGTCCTGGACAGGCTTGATGTTGTCATGGTTTGGACGCATTGCTGTTATGAAAATGGTGGTAGTAACGCGATTCCCATATCTTTTCCAGATACTCCCCATATCCCTGCCACGAGGAGCCTTAGAGTCCTGGCAAGCATTGATAATGAAGTTCATATGGAAATTTAAACACCCTCAAATAGCTCGACGGATATTGTATGCTCACCCGGGGAGGGGAAGAATGGGAGTCCCTAATCTTCATTGGTACTATGCGGCGGCGCAATGCCATGCAGGGCTTCAATGGATAAATTCTATCAGCTCCAAATGTTGAGTGAAAATGGAAATGGACCTGTCGGGGGGACCTGCTGTGGGGGCATAAAGGGCTCAGTCGCATGGGCCAATTATTTGAAGATGGTGTACGTCGCCCCTTCCGTGATTTGCAGGGGGAATTTGATATACCACAGCACCATGCTTATCACTATGTGCAGGTTACACATTGGGTGGGGAGATGGGATGTTAAACAGCAAGTTACCTGCAATCTGATGGATGTTGAACGCTTATGTGAGGAGCGTACTAGCACTAAAGGTCCTGTATGCAGAACTGCAGAGAACACTTTGGGGAAGGTAAGCATAGAGCACAGTGGATGCAAGAATTGCAACTCACATACACTGAGCAGCAGTGGGACCAGATTGAGAGCTGGCTTTGGAGAAGCTCAGTGGCTATTAATGGTAGGAAAACCAATTATAAGCTAATATATGGATAGTACATGACGCCCATATGAGTGGCCGAGCTTTCCCGGGGACATCAGTTATGTTGGCGGAGATGTGGCGGGAAGGGCACCTTGGCCCATGTATGGTGGCTCTGCCTCCGAATTCAGGGCTTTTGGCGAGGAATACAATATCGTTTGAAACAAATGATAGGTTTGAATATCCCCTGGAACCTGGGTATTTTTCTTTTTGGGAAGAAGGTCCCTGGATGACGCATCCCCCAATTAGCATTGATTCGTCATGGTCTGAACGCAGCTAGGCTGACATTAGCGACTTCCTGGAAACAGGTAGTGCCTCTGGCATTGTCATGCTGGCTGGAACATATGTGGAGCCTATACACAATGGAACAGGGGGTGGCGGTTGGAAGGATGCTCCTGCCCCATTTTGAACAGATTTGGGAGCCCATTGTGTTAAAATACGGCTCATCACTGGTATCATCCCTAACTTAATTGGAGATAGAAGGCTGTGTTATGGCAATTGTTTGAATTTATGATTCTATGCCTCCTTATTGTGCAAATATTTTGGGAGTGGATTTTTTTTCTGCAACTATGTTGAAGCCTTTAAATACAAATTTTAAAAAAAAGATGAAATTAAATAAATTAAAAAATTAAAGCCAGTATAAAATTGCTATGTAAAAGCAACATAGGATTATCTTTTCCAGTAAGAAAGATGTACAAACAGCTGTGCTGAACTCACCCCAACATGTTGGGATTGATCACACTCATAAGAAAAGCAGAAGCCAGTCTGAGGATCCTTTGGATTCCTCAGCCCCATCTTTAGCTCTAACAAAAAAGAGAAGAAGTATGACCCAGTTTTTCAAGATGGACCGAATATGGATGGGTGGATGCCGGGGACGATAGCAAACCCGCCCCAAAACTTTGGAATTTCACAGATCTTACTTTCCAAAAAAGGCAGGGGGAGAGGGAGAGGCAGGGGAGGCATGGACCCACAGAAATAAAGAGGGACAAATCAGACTCCAGGAAACGTTACCCATAGTATTAAAGACTGATGTAATCAATCTGTATAATATTGCCCTTACAAATGATGAATGATGTGTACTCAGTAAAGGACTGTCGTTCATAATATAGATATATGACCCCTTAGATAATTGTATAGATCTTTACAGGTTCCTTAGAAAACTGAGGATCATTGATTTCTTTTCCAATCAACACAAGTACTGACATTTCTATAGTAAAAAAACAGTTTACGTGAATTCCATCCTACCAGAACAATCCCCTAATTGATTCATTTGAAAAGGTGGTGTTGACACGTGCAGAATGTTTGGAATCTGTTCCATGTCTTACATATCACAATTTGACCAAAGCTGAAAAAGATGCATTATTATTCTTGAAAGCCAACCCCAGGTTTGTCATTAAGCTAGCAGACAAGTGAGGAACTGTGGTGGTGATGAATAAGAAGGATAATGTTAATGAAATAAATGGGCAATTACGAAATTGAACTTTTTATGAGAGACTTGATTGGGACTCAACCATCCCACTCAAAAGGAGTGTTGGCTCCTAAGCACAAACAGGATCCGACTGTCTCTCATCCCATTGCCTCTACTATATAGATCCTCCTGAAAATTCACAAATCTTTACTCAGTCTACCAGGATGCCCAATTATCTCAGCCATTGACTGCTTGTTTGAGTCAATCTCTCAAATGTTGGACCATTCCTTTGTATGTTCGTGATTCCTCACATATTATTAACTTTTTAGAAGATTTCAAAAGGTATCATGATAAGTTCATATTGGTTACCCTGGACATCATTTCCCTGTATACAAATGTGCCTCAAAAGGAAGCTCTTCATGTATTGGAAGATACTCTTTTGGAACAATCTACCTCTGTCTGTGCGCAAAGCATCCTCTCTGGTCCTATTCAAGTCCAGATTGAAAACCCATCTCTTCTCTGTTGCTTTCTGTTCTTGATTCTTGTTTTTGCTCTTGTTATTGTATACTTTGTTTTACTTGATTGTATTTGTATTTTGTGATCTTCTTGACTAGATTGTGAGCTCTGATGAGCAGGGACTATCTCTTCTTCATGTATGTACAGCGCTTCCTACGTTTGACGTGCTATATAAATGTTAAATAGATAGATAGATAGATAGATCTGACCATAGGAGACTGCTTACGGCATATTTGATGCAGTTGGCCATGCTAGCCTTGACAGAAAATTATTTTTGCTTCTGGGAGTCTATTATAAGCAAATCAAGGGGATAGTTGTGGGGTCATCCATGGCCCAGATATAGCTAATTTATATGATGCCCATTTTGAGCATAAATTTCTTATTCACCATCCTTTTTCTGACATTAAATTATGGCACAGATATATTGATAATGTCTTTATGATTTGGGAGGGCAAATATGAGAACCTGGAGCTATTTTTCAGTAACTCAATTTCTTAGACTCAAATCTGCAATTTCAATTCACATTCAGCAATATTGCAATGCCATATTTAGATATAATCATTAAGAAAGGATCAAGTGTTTTTTTGATGGACCTCTACAGGAAACCGACAGATAGGGACCAGTTATTACACTATACTAGTTTCCATAACCGGTCACTCAAAGATAATCTACCAATCAGCCAGTTTTTGAAGGCCAGAAGAATTTGTTCTACCAAAAGAAACTTTGAGAGACATGCTTACAACATGAAAAACAAATTTTACATGAGATGATACCCAAACAAAAGCATACAACAGGCTTATTACCGAGCAAAAACAGCTGAACGGACTGCCCTTTTAAAGAAATCCACACGGATTCCTTTTGACAAGATTGTATGTCCTCTGTTTTTTTCCAATTTATCACACAAGATATTACACATCATCAAAGAAAAATGGCATATTTTACTAACACTTCCTATTTTTGAAAACCAGAGTATCACAGTAGCACATAAGAGAAACAGTAATTTGACGAATCTGGTACCTTCAACTTGCAGGTGAGAGGACAGGTGTGCATGCACGATGGAGGCTCCTATTGTAAACAGCTTTGACCCAGCATAGCACTTTGAACATTTTCCGTCACTGTTCCAAAAGCAAAAATAATTTTTCACTCGACTTTTGCTTTAGTTTTCTGTGTGTTCCTTTGGTTAAATTACGTGTGCAATCTAGGTTCTAGCTTGTCTATGTCAGAATAAGTAAATAAGGAATAATAACCTACCATGTTTATATTTACCACATTTTTAGGTTTCTTGTAGTTCATTAAAATGTTCCAGTAGTCATTTGTCCTTCATATATAAGCAAAGAATATGATAGCAGATAAGGGGGCTGATATTCAAAGCCATTTACATGGTTGCAGACCTGCAAACCATGTAAATGCCACTAAATGGGACTAACATGGTTAGTGCCACTGAATATCCATGGGTGACATTGCTAAATGCACCGATGCTAACTAGTTAGCATAGGGGCATGTCAGAAGGGTGCAAGGATATCACCTGTTGCTAGCTGGGCAGGAACAATGTTGAACCATTGCCTGGTTGGTGACATGTGGCAAAAGTCAAGTGCAGGAAAGACTGGCCTAACTTTTGCCACAGAAGCTGGCCAGGCAATGGCTGAATATTGCTGCTGCCCAATTAGCATCACAGAAATCCGCATATGGCCCCGGCATTGCCTATCCAGGTTTAAAGTACAGCACTGGCAGCTAGCCGCTATAGGAGTCACTGCTGAATATCGTGCCCAAGGATTTTAAGATCTGTCTAGTCCATCCACTTTTCCTTCAATTTGCAATATACCATAGAACCCACTTGTTCTATGACTTTCCCTTCAGAACTCTGGATCCTCTCAGTCATAGCTATAATCCGGTCTCTGACTTTAAATTCCTCTCAAAACTCACAGAGCATGTGATTTTTACTCAGCTCTCTGATCACATCGAACACAATCGCACCTTGTATCCTCAGCAATCCGGCTTTCATCCTGGACACAGGACGAAACCATCCTCACGCCTCTTCTAAGTGAACTTCATAGCTCTCTGGACTCGGGTAAGTTTGCCTTAGCATCTCTCTTCTTGTAAACTATGATATTCTTCTGTCCCATCTCCACTCAATTGCTATTCGTGGTTCCAATCATTTCTTTTATGTCACATTCTTTCCATCACTACAGCATTTACCCAGATCTTAATTCAATCAATCATTGTCTCGCTTTAGTTTCTGACTGGCTTTGTACAAACTGCTTACAACTAAATCCCAAGATAACTACCGCCACCTGGATAACAGGAGGATCGCAACCCCCCTCTCACGGCACCACTCCCCCTGGGTATTCCCATCACTTTAACCTCTTCATTTAAATACCTAGGCATGACACTCGACACTGACCTTTCCTTTTCACAGCATATTAGCTCTGTAGTCAAGGCATCTTTCAATGCCATGCAGCAATTTCGTACCATTCACCCATTCCTGGATACCTCAGCACAAACTACACTCATCCTCAGCATAGTAATCTCCTGCATTGACTACTGTAATGCTGCTTTTGCCAGTTTTCCAAATACGAGGCTCTGATGCTTCCAATCCATTCAGAACTTGGCCATTCAGCTTCAGGCTTCAGCTAAAAGATACAGTTGTGTGACCCCACTCTTGGTTCTGCATCACTGGCTCCCAATCAAATCCTGCATTCAATACAAGATCCTTACCCTGACCCACAAGGCCCTCTACCAGGCTGCCCCAGAATATCTGCCATCACTAATTACTGTATATCCTACTGTCTGACTCATTCCCTGTGATCAGTTCATGGGAATCGATTATGCCTACCGCCCCCAACCAGGGCTCACTACGAATCCACCAGACAGTCAGTATTTTTCTTCTTAGCCCGCCCAACTTCGCCTTCACTTTTGTACAATAAGTTTAAATTGGAGCTGAAGACATACATATCACTCCTGACTCACTTCTTCAGTTCCCCTCCTCAGATAAACTTTTTCCCACTGATTTTCCTTCACTCCCAGTGGACCTCCAGGCTCAATGCTGGGACACTACACTCTGGATCAGGTTGCCCCACTGCAGCTCCCATCCTCCACTCGGCGCCGCCCTAGTGCTCCCTGGTTTCATCCGGGTCTCCTGATCCACCGTTCCTACCTTCGTTGGGTCACTCGCCTCTGGCGTAAGTGCCCTTCCCCAGCCACGCTATCGCACTTCCGCCACTGTCACACACACTATCGTACCCTTCTCAATTCCGCTAAGCAGGTACACTATTCTAAGCTTATCTCCTCTTCAGCTAACTCCACACGGCAACTGTATCGCATTCTTCACTCTCTTTCCACCCCATATGTTCCTTCTACCTCCAGGCCCACGGCCCCCTCTCTCCCTTCTTCCGATCCCGCTCCTTCTGTACTGGCTTCTCACTTCGCCTCCAAAGTTCAATCTATTCGACAACTTTTTCCTGCCTGTCCTCCACCTCTCTACCCCCCCCCCCCTACTCCTTCTTTAGCTCCTCCTCTGTCCCCGACCTCCGGTATTCCGCCCCTTTCCCATCGCTGGTCCTCCTTCCAACCCATCAATCTCCCAGAACTAACAAAGATCCTCACCACCATTCGGAAAACTACATGTCCTTCTGACCCCATCCCCTCGCAGTGGCTCCCCGAGCCCTCTTTGGCTCTGTCCCCTCTGATTCTTTCTATTTTCAACGCTAGCTTGCTGTCTGGTGTCTTCCCCTCCCACTGGAAGCACGCCCTTATCTGTCCCCTTTTGAAGAAACCCTCCTTGGATCCCTCAGTTCCCTCAAACTGGCGCCCCATCTCTAACCTGCCCTTTCTCTCTAAGCTCCGACAACCTGGAATGAACTTCCCACCTGGATTCGATCCATACCAAGCCTCACCACATTCAGAAAAGAAATAAAACACCATCTATTTCAAATCTACTATCCCGAAACCAGTCCTGAAAAACATAAGTCGCAGGCATCCACCCCCTGCTCTAATTATCCCAACACACTAACCCAACACGAAAACGGTTAGCCGCCCTCTCCCTATGGCTGTATCCTGTCCCCTATCCGATCTAGCTATAACCAAATATCAGTTGTATTTAACTCTATGTAAATTTTATGTGTATATATCTTGTAAATAGTTTCCCCCGTTATTCTCCCGTTATGACTGTACCCTTGTTCTATGTAAGCACATTGTGTTATGTAAAAAACATTGTTGCATTGTTCAGTTGTAATGTAAACCGCACTGATCTTAATAGCGCGGTATATAAGAAAAGCAAATAAATAAATAAAATAAAAAATAAATAAAGCTTCTCGAGAGACTGGTCTTCTCTCAGCTTTCTGTGCACCTTGAGGCTTCCTTGGTTCTTCACCCCCGTCAATCTGGTTTTCGTCCTGGCCACAGTACTGAATCTATTCTTATTTCTTTTCTCAACGAGTTACACGTCACTCATGATCAAGGTTCTCTATCTCTAGCTGTCTCCCTCGATCTTTCTGCTGCTTTTGATGTCATCAACCACCGTACTCTCCTCTCACGTCTTAGCGCTATTGGTCTGTCTGGCCAAGTTCTTCACTGGTTCCACTCTTTTCTCTTTAATCGGTCTTTTTCAGTTCTTTCTGGTACTACCTCTTCTTCTCCAATGCCTCTTCACTGTGGAGTTCCTCAGGGTTCGATATTGGCACCACTGCTATTTTACATCTTCCTGGCCCCTCTCTCTCTGCTTATTCAACAGCATGGTATCTCTGCGTATTATTACGCAGATGATATCATTCTTCTTTATCACACTGATTCGCTCGCTCCCGATATTGGTCCTCTCAACATCTGTCTTTCCTCTGTTTCCTCTTGGCTCTCTGATAATTATCTGCATGTTAATTTATCAAAAACTGCGGCCATCTGGTTCTCTGCTGGTGCTCCTGTCCCTTCTCTTGCTCCGCTTTTCTCAGCTACTCCCATCCCTCTTGTCACCTCACTGCGCTATCTCGGTGTTACTCTGGATTCTGCTCTGACCTTTAGAGAGCACGTTTCCTCTGTTGTTCAACGTTCATTTCACACCCTTCGGCAACTCCGTGCAGTCTGTCCTTTCCTTTCTTCCTCTTCTCTAACCACCTTGCTCCTTTTTCTTGTCACTTCACGTTTGGATTATTGTAATGCCTCTCTAGCTGGTCTTCCCCTCACCCAACTTCGTAGGCTTCAATTGGTTCACAACACTGCTGCCCATCTCTTGACCCACACCTCCCGGTCTGCTCATATCACCCCCCCCCCCCTTCTCATCCAGCTACACTGGCTACCTATCCCTTTCCGTATTCAGTATAAGATCCTCATTTTCGTACATAGATCACTCCACACCGGTATACCACTTTACCTCTCCGATCTGGTCCATTTTTAATGCCCCCCAAGAATCCTCAGATCCATTCATGCCAACCGTTTATTTCTTCCCTCTCCATCCCAGGCTCGCCTTGAGTCAACGCGCTCTTCCGCCTTCTTCTTTATCGGTCCTCGTCTCTGGAATTCCCTGCCATCCGCCCTCCGTCTGGAACTTTCCTTTCCCGCCTTCAAAACGAAACTCAAAACCTATCTTTTCTGCACAGCTTTTGACCTTCCTCACCCCTCTCCCTCTTCCTATCCCCCCCTCGCTGATACCCAATGAGCACTTATTCCTCCTGTTGTTATTGCTGCCTACTGTCCCTTTCCTCTAACGCTGTCCCTTTCCTATCAACAAATGGCATTCCTTTTCCATTTCCTTCTTCAGCAGTATTCCCTGTGTTTTTATTGTAAACCGCCATATGCCTCGGTTCTGGCGGTATATTAAGTTTTAAATAAAGATAAAGATAAAGATAAAGATACCTGTTCAGACAGGGAGGCAGGGTGTGAACTGACCTCGCCTGGAGCTCAGGGTAATTTGAGAATAAGTGTCACCCCCAGCCCCCCTTTTGTGTGACTTCTGTTTCCTTGCCCCCGTTATGTCCATTCAAATGTTTGTGACTGTATTATGTCTATTGTTTCCATCTCTCTTTCCTCTTTGTTGTCAATTGCTTTGGTGTTCCTTTCTATTTCGTAATTTGATTTTGTTTGTAAACCACTTTGCCTAATCTCAAAAGGCAGTCGTTCCTTGTCCATTATTGCTTTTCTGCCCTCCGGCAGATTCAGTCAGACTGTCCCTTTCTCTCAGCTTCATCTTTGACACCCTACTTCTTAACTTAGCTATATCAAGAATAGACTACTACAACATTGTTTTCCTTGATCTGCCCCAATATCAATTACGAGGACTCCAGATTATCCAAAATAATGCTTCTCGGTTTGAACACATCTCTCCCCTCTTGATCCATTCAACTGGCTTCCGGTTAAATTTCTCACACAATATAAAATTCTCACTTTAGTCCGCTGTGCACTTCACAATGGTTATCCTTGCTATCTTTCTGACTTTCTACTTCTCCATTCCTCAGATTATGCCCTCCATGATATAAATGTCAATCATCTTCATCTTCCCTCCACTTCTCAGGCTCATTTCATGCCCAATCACTCCTCTACTTTCTACTTTTTGGCTCCAGCTCTCAGATTGGAACCTTCTTTCATAAAATTCAAAACACTGCTAAAGGCTCACCTTTTCACTGTTACATTTGACCTACCAGCACCATCACCACTCTTGAAACAACCGGTTTCAATGGTCTTTTGGATGTGTGCAAAGAAAGAAAGAATAGTCGAAGATGATCCCAAGTTTGCAAGCTGAGGAAACAGGGAGAAGTGTAGTGTTATTCACAGAAATAGAGGGGAAGAAGGAGGGAGGTGAATTTAGGGGGAAAAATAAGGAGCTCAGTTTTGGCCATGTTCAGTTTCAGATGGCGGTGAGACATCCAGGCAGCAATGTCGGATAAGCAGGCAGAGATCTGGGCCTAGATTCCTGGAGAGATTTCAGGCATAGAAAGGTAGATCTGAGAGTCATCAGCATAAAGATGGTACTGAAAACCATGGAAGGAAATAAGTGCACCAAGGGATTGAGTGTAGAAAGAGAAAAGGAGAGGTCCCAAGACAGAACCCTGAGGTACACCAACTGATAGGGAGATGTTGGTAGAGGAGGAACTACCAGAACAGACACTAAAAGTGCGATGGGAGAGATAAAAAGAAAACCAGGACAGAACAGAGCCCCTAAAGCCAAACGAGGGCAGGGTATTGAGGAGAAGGTGGTGATCAACAGTGTCAAAGGCAGCAGCAAGGTCAAGTAGGATGAGAATCGAGTAGAAGCCTTTGGATTTGGCAAGGAATAAGTCACTGGAGACTTTGGCAAGAGCCATTTCTGTGGAATGTAGAGAATGAAAGCCAGATTGCAGTGGGTCCAGAAGGTCTTGAGAGGAAAGAAAGTCAAGACAGCGGCGGTGAACTGATTGTTCAAGTAGTTTTGAAGCAAAGGGGAGGAGAGAGTTAGGTTGAAAACTGGAAGGACAGTTGAATCTAGTGAAAGCTTTTTGAGGAGAGTTGTAACCACTGCATGTTTGAAGGCCATAGGAATAGTCGCAGTGGAAAGCGATAGGTTAAGGATATGACAGATGGAACGAATGACAGCAGAAGAGATAGAGCTTAGCAGATGGGTGGGGATGGGATAGGAAGAGCAAGTAGTCAGTTTGGAGAAGGAGAGAAGATTTGCATTTTACTCATTAGTGATTTCAGAAAAGGAAGAATGGGTGACCGAAGGTGAGGAAAGGAAATGGGATTGAAGAGGGGGAAGATGAGGTGGAGGTGACCTGGCAGAGAATTCAAGGCTAATCTTCTGGACTTTGTCATTGAAGTAGTCAGCCAAGGTCTGGGCAGACAGTGAAGGAGGGATTAGGGGAGGAGAGACCTTGAAGAAAGAGTTGAGTGTAGCAAAGAGATGGCGAGGGTCAGAGGCAAGAGAGTTAGCCAGATGGGCATAGTACTCTTGCTTGGCGAATGCTATAGCCGATTGGAAAGAGGTTAGCATGAATTTTAAATGTAGGTAGTCAGCAAGGGTATGTGATTTAAGCCAAAGGTGCTCAACAAAGTGGGCACAGGAACAAAGGCAGTGGGTCATCAAGGACAGCAAGGGTTGAAATACAGTACACCGCACAGGGCATGGAATGGGAGGAGCCAGTGCATCCAGAGCAGAGGAGAGTGCAGTGTTATAGGAGGATATTGCCCCATCAACAGACTCAGATGACATAGTGGAGGAAAGAGGTGAAAAGCAGTGGAGAGGGCTGAAGGGTTGACAGTGTGAAGATTCCTAAACATGGTGGAGATTGGGCGAGACAAGGATAGAGGGTGCTTATGGGTGAAGGTTAGCAGGTAATGGTCAGGTAATGGCAGAACTGAGGTGGAGAGGGTTGAGAGTGAGCAGATGGAGAAGACAAGGTCAATGCAGTGACCATGCTTGTGAGTGGGAGTGGTAGAGCACAACTGGAAGTTAAATTAGGAGGTTGAATGTGTGCACACATGTCCTGTCTGTCAGAAACTTATTTCAACATCCGATAACCAAAAATAAAGTTTTGCATCTGATTTTTCAAACTGTGCTACAGAAAATGTAATTTATGTTATCATATGTCAATGAGACTTACATTTTGGAAAAACCAAGAGAAGTATTCATACACATATAATAGAGCACAGAAGCTGCCTTAGAAGACAGGTGCCCGAAAAACCTTTAGCCTCTCATTGAATCGAAGTCTCTTTGGATTTCAGACTTAGTTCTTTATTCTGAAGATGGTCAAACACAACCGGAGAGGTGGAGATATGGAATGAATTCTACGTTTAGAACAAAGGTACATTTTCAGCTGAACACCATGACACCTCATGGATTCAATGAGGATATTGACTACTCTGATTTTTTGTCGTTTTCTCCTTTTTACTTTTATTTCCACTTCCCTTTGGTCCTGTTATTTTACTGGTCCACTGGTTTTATCTCCTTTTTATTATTTTACTTTTTATTATTATTTTACTCCTGATTATTCTATTGTTCATTTTTTATGAGGCTTTCCACACTTGAGTTTCCCCTCCCCCCTTCTTTTTCTCTTCCCCCTTCCCTTTCCCCTCCTTTTTTTCCTTCTTCCTTTCCCGCATTTTTACCCTCCTTTTCTCTTTCCCCTTCCTTCCCCACTTTCCCTCCTTCCAATTTCAATCCTTTTCCCCCTCCCAATCCCTTTCCAACCTCTCTTTTTTTCCTCCCCCTTTCCATCCCTTTTCTTCTCCCCTTCCCCTCCTTCCTTTTTCACCCTTTCCTCCTTCCATCCCTCCTCTCCCCCTTCCTCCTTCTCTCTCTCCTCTCTCTTTCCCTTCCCCCACCCCCTCTTCCCTCCCATTTATTTATATAATTTTGTTTTTAATCTCTTGTTTTATTATTTATCAAATTTTTATTTTTTTTATCTTTTATGGTTCTTATGTTTTTATTGGCACAATTTTACTTCACATTTTTTGGTCTCCATTTTTCTAACCATATGATTTTTTTCTTTTATGCTATTGGACTATGCCTTTGTTTTTATCCTTTTGTTTGGATTGTTCTTACTAAGTGCCATCGAGTCGGTGTTGACTCATGGCAACCCTCTGGATAGCTGTCTTAAAGATGAATAAGTAAGATGGGAGAGTTAGAATATGCTCAGTGGAAGAGCATTTGACTGCAGATCAGGAGGCCCCTGGTTCAAATCCAGGTTCTCCCTTCCTATCTCCAGTCCTTCATCTCTAGTTTTCTGGCTAGAAACAGTGCTTCTGCAGTTCAAAGGGACTTCCAGACTCTGGGAGAGAAACTGAAGCCCATTGCTAATACTATAGCATTCTCAGAAGTTCTACCTGTTCGTGATAAGGGGGCAGAAAGGCTGTATCGCATAAACAACTTTAATACCTGGTGCAAACAAGAAGGATTTGATATATAGGCGACTGGGGAAACATATGGATCAACAAGAAACTATACTGTACTGATGGACTACATCTATCCGCCACAGGGAAAAGAATCCTAAGTAAAAATTTAAGGCATTATGTGGACAGGCATTTAAACTAGGAAAAGGGGGTGATGGATGGAGAAGGACAAGTTCAGTACGTCACTCCCAGCAAAAGAAAAACAACATTGCAAACAGCCACACCTTTGAACAACACATCAATGGAAAGCGGGAAGGGGCATGTAGAACAAAACTCATGCAAAAGGCAGGCAAGCCATTCAACAAATGCTGGAAAGCAATGAGTACAAATACTCGAAGCCTAGCTAACAAATGCTGTAGCTACTCAAAGTCTTAGGGGTATGTTTACTAAACGGCGCTCAAGTGCGCGGCGCACAATAGCGTGCGCTAAGGTACCTTAGCGCATGCTAATGAAACACTCCCAAGAAAGCTCCAAAAAAAAGAAATGTTTTTTTGAAGGGTCTACGCTCCGTCTCCATACAAGGTGAATGAGCCCACAGTGAAATTGTGCAGAGCAGGGTTTCTGACTCCTTTGGCCAGGTTTCCTATCTCCAGGGACTGCACTGTCTCTGTGGGCACAGTGTGGTGCAGTGAACAAAGACAGTGTGTTCAGGAGCCAAAGGTCACCAGTTCAAGTCCCAGCTGGGGCTCCTACAAACCCAATCCCCATATTTTACCCACCACTAAACCATGATAGTAAAGACCAACACCCATTGCAGAGAGCATAAGCATGGTCCAAACACCTCTATTTTACCCTACAGAGCACAGACACCAGAAACATGCGCATTACCTAGACCACAGTCCCCTAAATGCAGTCCTGGAGGGCCACATATCATTCAGCTGTGATGCTGTCTCCAATATAAGGCCATGTCAGCATGGTGGCGGAGGAGTACCGTTGGTGGAGGGGGCAGTGGCTGCTGCCCACAGCAGACAGTGGCCTAGCCCCCTTCACGTGGGTGCAGTGCACTCCAACAGACAAGCCCTGTCTGACAAACAGCCATGGACTCCTCAGGGAATGCACTGCTTTTGTACTAAGATGGTGGTGCAGCGGACACAGCCAGTGCCTTTAAGACCAGAAGGTCACAGGTTCAAATCCCAGCTGGGGCTCCTGCCAAACCAGTCCCTTTATTTTACCCATGAAGAAAACATGGTAGTAAAGACTGAACCTTTATTGCTGAGAACATAAGCATGGGTCAAACACCTATATTTTACCCTACACAGCACAAACACCATAGAAATGTGCATTACCTACGGCAGAATCCCCCAAATGCAGTCCTGGAGGGCCACAAATCCATCAGGGGTTATGCTGTCTCCAATCTAAGGATGGAGCGGTACTGATGGTGGAGGTGGCAGCGGCTGGTGCCCATAGCAGACCATGGCCTACCCCTGTCCAGGTGGGTGCCGTGTACTGCAACAAACAGGCCCTGTCGGATGTACAGTCATGGACTCCCCAGGGAATACAGCATATCTGTGGCAACACAGTGGTGCAGTGCACACAGACAGTATGTGCAAGAACAGAAGATCACAGGTTCAAATACTGGCTGTGGCTCCTACCAACCTAGTCCCCATAATTTTCCCACTAAAAAAGCATGGTAGTAAAGGCTGAACCTTTGCTGCTGAGAACATAAGCATGGGTGAAATGTTCATATTTTACCTTAAACAGCACACACCACATAAACATGTGCATTACCTACAGCAGAGTCCCCCAAATGCAGTCCTGGAGGGTCACAAATCATTCAGGTTTTATGCTGTCGCCAATAAAGATGCCTGTGCTGCAATTCCAGGTACCGCCCCCATGGTATGCAGATGTATCTTATGCATATTCATCAGGGACAGCATGAAAACCCGAACAGTGTCTGGCCCACCAGGACTGGAGTTGGGAACCTCTGCCCTAGAGCAGCGGCCAACAGGGGCAAAAACCCGCAGGCTCCATCATCCAAAGCCTAATGCAGAGGCAGGATGTTGGGCCCTGTGTGCATCTCCCAATACTATCACGTGCATACCTTAGCAATGCCACCCTAAACCCGGGGATACGGTACACAGATATCAAAAGGTTGCTTTGATCACTGGCAGATAGCAATTCCTAAGTTAAACACAATCACCTCATTGAGCTGTATCATACCAACCTCCCTGATGTCTGTGGAATGTGCTACAGGTCGTGTGTCTGACAGAGTCCACCACCTTGGGGAATGACTCCTACAGTATTGCCTACCATAGCCATGCCTGCACTGTGCCCATTACTGGTGCGGTGGCCAGGGCTGCCAAATACCTCTACAGTTGCCCAATGCTGGCATAGGTGTGGGGAGTGTGTGTCTGTCTATCCAGTGTGTGGTGGCTGCCAACACCCTCCTCAGCCCACACTGCTAGCACTGTTTCCAGTATTGGCCTGCCAATGTGCATAATGAGGAGCAAGGTATTGTGGGTATAGACCAGACAGGCCGTCCTGAGCAGGATGCATCTGCACAGGGCATAGGGCAATGGCTGGGATATTGTAGTGCCCGGCCACCACCTGCACAGACAGGGTGTCCACAGCATGTTCTGCTGGGAGGTCACTCTCACCCTGACTGAGCAGTGACCACGGCATGGCTAGGTTCCACCATAGTGCCATGTAGTATTTCTCTCAAGTGATGTATATGGGTTCTTTATTTCTGGGGCCCAATCACTGAGTTATCTGCCTGGTGGGTGTGCTCACATCCCAGTTATGGGTGCACACATTTCCTCCGGTAGCATGCACTATGGACTAGCTAGCAGACTGTCTGCAGTTAGTGTGTGTGTGTATGGCTGGAACACCTTGCAGGGTGCAACAGCTGGGGACTCACTGTGCTTGCTGCTGGAAAATGTCAGATGGTGGTGGAGCAACTGGGCATTTCAGGCCCTACTGTCTGTGTGCTATTGAAGTATGGATGCGTACATAACTGCATAGAGTGCCCTGTAGGTTGTCTGGACACCAGTCGGACTGAGGTTGATGGTCCCATTGCAGGGAACATAGAATTTGGATCTGTTGTTGGGGGATCCTGAGTTCCAGAGGGCACGTTCAGTGGTCTGACACATTACGCCTATGTGTCCAAACAGCTCCTGTCCTCCACCGCACATATATCATGTGGCCATGACACCCACACAGGATATGCACTATTCTGTGGGCATCATAGTCCACAAGGCCCAGATGTGACTGGGATATACAGATGGACACAGGTGTATGGTAGGTGGGTCTGATGGGTCAACCTATCAAACATCGCCACAAATGGTGACCTCAAGCATAGCCCATCTCAGCTAAAACAGGTGCTGTGGACATGGTGCTGTGCGCCCCACTGCACCCTCAGGGTGAGCAGAGGACCCACACACTGTGATGGTCTATAGCCACTCTGTACCAGTAACACACAAGGTCAGTACCCACTACCAGGCCTAGGTGCTGTGGGGGTGCACACCCCATCTCCGGATCATCTTTAGAATGCTGCTTTGCATGTGCAGTGCATCATGGGTGTGAGTGGACTAACCCTACCCTGGTAACCGCAGCACAGAGTCTGCAGAAGTTAGTTTGTAGACAGCCAGACATGTCTGTACAGCTATAGAGCTGTAGCCCACTGGTAACTGCAATGCCTGGGAAGTGACAGGTTGTTAGTTCAAATACACAGTGTGGTTATTTATTTAAATTACTTTATTTATTTACATTCCCCAATATACTGCGCTAATCTGCATCATTGCGGTTTACATTGCACAAACTGTACATACATTGAACAGGTCATGGTAACATGGAGTTAACTATTTTACAAGGTACATGGGGGGCTGTCTGGGGCAGTTTGTGTGTAATTTCAAGTAGTACTGCCAGCAGAAACACCCTCACAGTGCTCTAAACTTAAGGTACCCTATAAGGTGCCTTATGGGGCACCGGAAGATTACAGCACTGTGGGGGTGTTTTAGCTGCCACTACTAATTTAAATTAAAAAACATGCCATCTGCTGCACTCATAAATAAACACACTGTGGATTCAAACACACAACCTCTGGCTCTACAGGCAGCGAAGTACCCTGTGGGCCACAGCTCTATAGCTGAGAACAGATGCCTGGCTGGCTACAGAGGGAATCCTGCAAACTGTGTGCGGCGGTTATCAGGGTAGGGTTGACTATTACTAACCATGCTGCACTGCACATGACATTTATAGCACTGTGAGGGTGTTTCTCCTGGCAGCACTGCTGTAATGTAGAAAGGAGACTGCCTCAGGTAACACTGTTGTAACATAACAAGACATATGCCTCACGCAGCACTAATGTACATTAAAAAGCACTAGGCCTCATTCGGCACTGCTGTATAATAATGTGCGATGCCTGAGACAGGTAATCATTAACACCACTGGAGGATTGAACTCATGACCTCTAGTTCAGCAGTCTATGTATCAACCATTGTGCTACACCTCTGCCACTAGGGCTGTATGTCAGCACACATACTCATGTTTAACGTGCATTATGGTGGCATGCCGACCTCCATTGCCTCATAATGTGCACCACGCAACCTATTGTGCATGTCCTATGCTCGGATTTTAAGGCTCCCCCCCTACCCCCTTATGCCAACCTCCACATCATTGCTGGGCTCACATCGAGATGGACTACTGAACATACTCCATTGGCACACACAACCCCATATCACCAGGGTGACTGATAGCCGACGCTGATGGGCTGTCAGGACCCCTTGTTGTAAGTGTCTTGGCGGTCACTAATTTGTGAAAGACATAGCACACTGCATCATACAATGCACTAGGAACCAGTGGAGAAGTGTCTATAGGTCGGAGACCAAATTGTAAACAAGAATAATCAAAAATAATCTAATTGCTGTTTTGGACATGTGAGACACATCGGTGCTATGTGTGTGTGCAGAGATCCGAAGAAATACTGTCGGTGACACCATAACCTGTGCGGCAGAAAGATGCGTGCATTTGCAATTTGTTTCACGCATGTGCGTGAGTTGCTAGCGCACATGTGCGCGCTGCGCCATTTGCGGCGCGCAGGTGCGTGCGTTGCTGTGCGCATGCGCGAGAGTTGCGTTGCGTGCGTGTGTGGGTTCATCTGAGCATACATCAAAATGGCAACCAGGACAAGGAAGCCAGCTTTCACACCACGCGAGCTGCGCCACCTGGCTGCTCTGATTGGGCCAAGGCAGGAGAGGCTGTTCCCTGGGGCCTCCAGGCAACAAGACAGGTCAAGGATAGTCAGGGACTGGGAACGTTTAAAGAGAAGATTAAATCGTGTGGCAGAAAACCCACGGGAGGTAAGTGGATGGGCACAGGTCATTATAACATTATACACAGACAGGGATGATTGCAGATGTCCATGCTGCTGTGTGTAGGTAGTCTACATCAGTAATGTTTAGTAGGTGAAAGCACATGCCATATTGTTTATGTAGCACATCTGAGTGGTTTGCCCTCTACCCAGGTGGTGACGGATGTGATAACAGAGGTCCCTATGCCATCCTGGAGTCATGGCAGCTGCTGCTGCTGCTGCTGATGTGCTACAGCACACTGTAACACAGCTAGCCCATAGATCTGCATAAGGAGCTGACAAAAACATCATGTGCTTATGGTGAGATCTGCATTTTCAGGGTAACACATATGGCCCACCATCAGGGGTCATGAAACATGCAACAAATGGTATGTTAGTCACCCTGTTGATATGGTGCAGTGTGCCTATGCTTTTGATTCCATGCCCCCTATCCCCAGGAGTCCTGACAGGCCATCAGAGTGGGCTGTCAGTCACCCTGTTGATATGGTGCAGTGTGCCCATGCTTGTTAATCCATGCACCCTATCCCCAGGAGTCCTGACAGGCCATCAGAGTGGGCTGTCAGTCACCCTGTTGATATGGTGCAGTGTGCCTATGCTTTTGATTCCATGCCCCCATCCCCAGGAGTCCTGACAGGCCATCAGAGTGGGCTGTCAGTCACCCTGTTGATATGGTGCAGTGTGCCTATGCTTGTTAATCCATGCACCCTATCCCCAGGAGTCCTGACAGGCCATCAGAGTGGGCTGTCAGTCACCCTGTTGATATGGTGCAGTGTGCCTATGCTTTTGATTCCATGCCCCTATCCCCAGGAGTCCTGACAGGCCATCAGAGTGGGCTGTCAGTCACACTGTTGATATGGTGCAGTGTGCCTATGCTTTTGAATCCATTCTCCCCATCTCCAGGAATCCTGATACCTGCGTATGGTGTCCTGGCAGTCACCCTGGTGCTATGCTGTATGTTGCTGATGATTTGTCCTAGGACACCCAAACCCCAGGGGGCCCGAGAGCTGATTGCAATGGAGGGTATGTCTGTCAGATATTTTCTCAGGGTATGGTGGGTAGGTTGCACATCTCCCACAGTCCATGAGTTCCACAGCTCATCACACACACCATTGCTGTATCCAGATGATATGGCAGGCGCAGATGTGGATGTGTGTAAAACAACCTCACCCACATTAGCTATGAGATCCAATTTCTAAGGTCTGTAACAGAGACATGTCCCCAGATATGCATGCTGAGTCAGGTCACACATCTGCCCAGCCGCCAGGAATCACACACCTGTTGGCAGATGAACATCACAGATGCTGTTGAAGGATACATGCACCTGTTGAGGTTGCACACCACACCCTGAAACCCAGACATGAGCACAGGTGGCAATAGCTCATATCCGTGCAATGGCCCCTGCCCCTAGTGTTGGCAGGCACACCTGCCATAACCATCCAAGGCCCAGGTCAGAGGAACATAACAACATCAGATAGGCCAGAATGGGACAGATGCAAGTCCACCAAGACCAGTATGCTCCTTGCAACAGTGCCCAAACTAGATCAGACGTACCTACCAGTATCCCCAAGACAGACAAGTTACACAACACT
The DNA here is from genome assembly GCA_033557465.1 of Ichthyophis bannanicus. NCBI lineage: Eukaryota > Metazoa > Chordata > Amphibia > Gymnophiona > Ichthyophiidae > Ichthyophis > Ichthyophis bannanicus. Next base: position 495,313,980 of record CM066033.1, read on the forward strand.
TGTAGTGTGTCAAACGTTGCTATCCATGGCCCTGTAGAAAGCCACATGTCATGGACGTGGCCCCTGGTAAGGTGCATAGGGCCACCCACCCAACGTTCCATGTATCGACACATCACCCATGTGTGCTTGGATATCATGTTGCCAGTGGGTGTGGTTCGGATGACATGTGTAGATAATGTCAACACAAATGTGTGAAACATACCACATACAGGGTTAGGGGGGTAGCCCGGACAACATCATTGACAACCCAAACGTGGTATGGCCGTGCCATGTCATTCAAGGGGGCCACAGGGGACTGGAATGGTGTGTTCAGGGTGCCAAGCACAGTGCACATAGGTGTCACTGCACACATGCCCAGACCCACAGCTATGCATGCAGGTGGCACTGGGAACAGTTAATCTCCAGGAAGAAGCAGGAATTAGTTGTCACTTGTTGGTATTGTCTGCCCTGTTGCAGCCTGCGTGTGACCGCTCCCCAGTGTCCAATAGGAAAGCATATGGGAGCATCCCACAGTGCCTGTGTGCTGCCCTGATGCCTCTCCCAAATGCTGCTCCCCAGTTCAACATGTTCCACAGAGACAGCAGGTCATTGTTCCTGTCAACGCAAAACACCTCTATGCTATTGCCACTCGTGTGTCAGCGCCTGCCAATGTCTGCCTTACCGGTAACACTGGTGTATTGCAACTCCCATCTCTATAAGTTGTGTTGACCTCACACAAACAATATACCAGAGAAAGAGTGAAAACGTCCTTTGCACATCTGCCCTCAGTTTGTGTATAGGCCCTAATTTTACCGCCATCATGGAAAAGCACTCCTTGTGTCTGATGACATGCTCAGAATGTGCCGGCAGCTCCTCTGTCACTGACAACCATGCTTGCTGTCCCGAATGCCTAGGGCCCACTCACTCCATGTCTGATTGTTTGTCCTGTGGGATGGTATCCAAGAGGGGTCGGCCGAAGAGAGCAGCCAAGCTCAGTACCCAACACCCCACCGACGTGGCTGTGGTGGCACCCATGTCCCCAGGGGAGTTCCCTCCCTCCTGTGGATCCCATGTAACCAAACAGACAGCTGGCCGTTCCTGAAAGGATCCATCCCCCTCCAAACATCGGGATGCCCCGGCGTTGGCCCTGAGGAACGCACTCTGGCCAAACAGCCCTGGTGTGATTCCCCAGCCTCCACAAGCCACTTTGTGGCTACAGCAAGTTCTGGAGGCCGCAAACTCCTATGACCCCTTGTGCCATGCTTCGGGGTACTGGCCTTGTCCGTTACCGATACACAGGCATAGCCAGTGTCACTGGACCAGAGGATGCTGGCCAGCAAACGCAGTCTGGCAGCTATCCTTGTGGCAGCAAGGTCCTCGTTACCACCCCAGACCACACACATTGCGTCACCGGTACCCAAACAGATTGGGGTCCCAGCATGGGCAACTGGACCATCAGTGCTGATGGGTGCCATCTCAGACACACCGGTACCAGGTCACTCCTGCCCCCATGCTCATCGGTACCAAAACCGCACTAAACCTGAGCACCCAGTGAGAATATACGTCCAATCCTATGAGGGTTCTGGTGACTGTGACAGCTCAGAGGGTACAAATGTACCTCTCCAGGAGGGGCCTGCATATCCCAAGAGGAGGTTGTCCACGCCTGAGGACATGTCCCACCAGGATTTGCTCAGACATGTAGTCAGGGTCCGCTCTGTTCCAGTGGCAACTGAATCTGAGCACAGGCCACAGTAGCCAGACAATCACCAATATCCCCAAACGCCAAAGTAGGCAGCCACCCTGCCAATACATCAGAACGTACAGGATCCTCTCCTGAAAAGGATGGGACACATCTCTCACCACCTCGCTATATTCCCAGTAGCTGGATACTATGTACCCTGTGCCCTCCGTCCCCTGCCTCTCAAACAACATAGCTCCCTCAGCACTCCATTGTGGTGGAGTCTGCTATGATGAGATTATAATGTTACAGACAACATGCCGTAAACCCTTCTGGTAGGGGCGTAAGAACGTAGATGCTTTGGGTTGCCGTGTCTGCCATGCATCCATGCTGTCAGCCAGGATATTTCCCAATATCCTGTACATGGGAATGGTTCGGATGGAGTTCGCAGTAGATCTATAACTGCTAAGTCCGCCTCTCCCAGATGACAGAGGACAGGTATATGTAGCACCTGTCAAGCATGCCCAGAAGAAGTCAAAACTTGTCAACAGGGTAGCATTGGACTGTTGTGAGGGCATAGGCAGAGTCTCCGCCATTGCCATTGTGTCAAGGACACGTGCCTGGCTGTCAGCCGCCAACCTGGAACAATGATTACAGGATAAACTGTGCAAACTCCCCTGTACTCGTTGAAACCTGTCAGGGACAAGGTGGAAGCAAACATCCAAAGAATTGGATGCTGACAAGTCCACCCTGACCAAGCTGTCAGAGATCTGCGATCCTGCAAAGAGGAAAGCTGTCAAAGAGCCATCCCTGTCCAGAATGAATGGATACTAGCAGTCATATGCCCAGCATGGACCACCTTCAGGCTAAGCTGATAGAAAGGGTCAACAATCTACGACGTCAAGACATCTGAGAGCCACCCAGCCGCAGCAGACCCAGCAGCGTCAGCCCCCACAGGGCCTTTGAGTCCCTGTTAGAGTACATGCCCCCCTGTCCATCCACGTAAAACATATGTCGGCAATCCCAGGACGTTTATGTCACCGCATCCATGGATGGAGGGACAGAACATAAGAACCCTGGACTCTGTCCATCATAGAAGGTGGTACAGGCCACATTCCTAAAGCCTGCCTCCCCCCACAACATTAAGGAAGGTCAGTTCTCACAAACGCACCCCACCTGGCTCCAGAGGTAAAGCGTAACCTATTTCATGAGGAATACAAGTGGGAACACATCCTCAACACGGTTCTGTGTTATACACACCCTATTTCAACATAACAGAGACAACAGGAGGTCACAGACACATCTGAGATCCCTGAGAACTGGACAGGTTATGTTTGATAGAGAAATACAAACGTAAGTAAATAGGAAACGTACTACCGTACCCCCACAGACCAGACTGGCCTCCTTCCCCAGATCACAAGGATGCCTACACCCATGTTCACATCCACCAATCACCCCATAAGTTCCCTGGGTTCCGCTATCAGGGAGGGCACCATCACTACAAAGGTCTTCCCCTCAGCCTAGCCTCAGCACCCAGAGTATGCACAAAGTGCATGGCTGTGGGAGCTGCTCTTCTCCGTAACAGGGGAATATGTGTCTAACAACACCTGGACGTGTGGCCCATCTGGACAGAGTCACAGACAGAGGACCAGGCCTCTCTCCCTCTCACACACTGTGTGTACGCCAATATGTATGCCATCTCAGAGATCTCAGGGAATCCTTCGAGAATCCCACGCAATCACTGGAGTTCAAACGAGCAAGGCAAGATAGCAGACTGGCAACGACCTATGTGCTGCAGCCTCGCTGTCAGTGCATTGTGCAACTGTTATCCTGAGCACTACAAAGAACTCACCTCTCAGAACGAGAGATGCTCCAGCAGCTGGGGCACATGGCAGCTACGGTGCATGTGGTCCCCGATGCACGTCTGCACAGGAGAGTAGCCCAATGGCCCCGCCCCACCCAGTGGACGCATGCAACAGGCTGTCACTCAGATCAGAGAGTGTTCTCAGATCCCCCACCCAGTCCGTGGACTGGTGGCGTTCAGCACAAGAATGTTTGGAGGTGCCACCTGTCCTGCAAACCACACCTCTGCTCACCCTAACAACAGATGCTGTCAAAGTGGGGTGGGGTGGTCATCTACTGAACACCTCGCCCCCAGCCACCTGGAGGTCCAGGGGAGTCATTCCAACAAAAATATCGTGAAGCTCGGAGAAATGCGCCTGTCCCCCCAGGTATTCCATCCCTCTTGTCAGGGCAACACACGAGTAGTTCACGCAGACAATCAGGTAGCCATGTCCTAGGTGTACAAAGTAGGGGAAACAGCCTTTCTGTCATTGTGCAACAAAGCTTGTCAACTGTGGGCGTTTGACAGAGAGCATCAGACCCATCTCCTGGCGGTCTATCTCCCTGGCAATCTCAAATATTGTCTAGACAGAATCAGTAGTGCTCTGCCTTAGCACATATGGTCCATACACATGGACCACCTCTCCAGAATATCTCAACTCTAGGGTACCTCAGATATAGACCGTTTTGCAGGTTTGCCAAATGCCACATGTTCACGGTTCTGTTCACCCATTCTGGCTCATGGCTGCCTGGCGAGGGATGCCTTCGCCACACCTGGGGGCATGACTCCCTATATGCCCCTTCTGACATTCCCTGGATTGCCAAGACACTATGTAAGCTCCAGGGGGACAGAGGCAACATCATCCACATAGCCCCATGCTGGCAACACTAGGTGTGGTACCCTCAGCAACCACTTCTGTCACAGGTTCCACACCTGGACATTTGGTCTGCCACAGACCTACTGTCGCAGGGGGAGGGGAAACTATGGCATCCAAACCCCAAGTCTGTAAACCCCAGAGCCTGCTTACGGATGGCTAAAACGGTTATGCCCCCCCACCCTCACCCAGGATGTGAGAAATGTCCTTCATGCTCCCAGGAAAACATCCACAAGGCGTCCCCATGCGTTCAGGTGGAAGAGAGTCTCCAGCTGGTGTCCACAAATGGGCGTAAAACCCCATGCCATCCCTCGAGAAGCATTGGCGGGTAACCACCGTAACCTATCAAACAATGGTCTACAACTGATGTCACTCAGAGACCATTGAAATGCCATTGATGCACCATCTCCACCCATCGATGGACAAACCAGTTCCTCCCATCTGCTCAAACCATGCGTTGTGGAGGGCCTGCCTCTACTGCCACCTCCCCTGGATCCACCCCCAGTGGCATGGGGTTGCAATCTGGTTGTGGGCCAGCTTATTCAGCCACTTTCAGAGCCCCTAGGCACTACGTCCATAATGTTGGTGTCCATGACGGTAATACTCATTATTGCAATCACATCAGCAAGGCGCATCAGTGAAGTGCAAGCTGTAGTGGCTGATCCACCATACACAGGGTCTCAGCATGATAAGGTCCACCTACGGACACAGACACATGTCATGCCTACGGTGTTTGCGTACATTCATTTGAACAAACAGCTTCAGCTATCTGTATCCGTCTCATAGCCCCATGCCCCAGATGCAGGGAAGAATCATTATACTGTGAAATGTGTAAGAGCCCTGGCTGTCTATCTGCAGGGGACCCAGCAACACATAAGGTCCCCTCAGCTATCCATACACTCTGATCCTTCCCATGTGAATACAGCAGTTTATCAGGGTGCTCTATACTACTGGTTTTCTAACTGTCTAACATACATCTATCATGGCAAACCACTTGCACTGCATGCCCATGTCACCGCTCACAATGTGAGAGCCATAGCAGCCTCTAGGGCCCACCACCATCCCACCTGTGTGATTGACATCTGACGAGCAGTTACCTGGTCCTCGGTTCACACCTTCACGGCCCACTACTGCACAGGTAGAGGCTCCCACAGGGATGCTATGTTTGTTCAGGCCGCTGTACAACACCTCTCCCATATATACCCAACTCAGAAAGGCCCCCCATACGGGATGGCAGAGATCCATGGTAGGTAGTGGAACCCCTCCACAGGGCCCCAACACTCCGGGGACCCTTCCCTGGCATCTACGACTAGGGGGTCCCAACCAGTGAGGAATATGTCCTGCTTGTTTCTGGGGATTGCATACTTGCCACCTGTACCAGTTGATGTCACGGAACAGCAGGGATAGGTCCTCACAAACACACCATCTCCCCTAGGGGATGCCTCTCCCTCTCTCACCCTCCCTGTCTCTCTCACTCTCCCTCTCTCTCTCTCTCTGTCTGTGTCTGTTCGTCCCACCATTTCACTCATGTGTAGAGAGACATTGGTGATATGGGGGAGGGCAGCATGCAGGCACTGTGCGATGCTGCTAGCTGCTGTCCTATTGGACGATGTTTGTGGGTCCCACACAGGCTCCGTTGTTACCGCCACGACACACATGTGCAGACCTATCCCCACATTTCCCAGAGACCAACTGTTACAGGTGGTGAACTATGCTGTATATGCCACACACAGCAGTGGAGCAGGAGCAGCACAATGCTGCCCACACAGGGGATTGTTTATGTTGTCCACCCACCTGAGATGACCCCACCCATTGTTTGCATATCCACAGGTGGAGGATCTGAGGAAGAAGGGCCGTGAGTTGCGCCAGTACCACGGTGCGTTCCTGGCCCGTTTTGGGAGAGGGGCGGAGCCACACCATGATGGTGAGTATTGCCAGGCATGCTGCCCAGGTACAAATGTCACATTGGCCCATCAGACTGTGTGTTGCCTGCATATGTACATGTGTTATGTGTCACACATGATAGTGTCCTAATGTCTGTCATCTTCCACAGAGGGTGATGACGACGGTGAGGAGCCACACACCTCCGGCTACTCCCTGAGCCGCCCCACCACCCACCATGCAAGGGAGGTGGAGGTGGTGGTGGTGGTGGTGGTGGAGGAGGAGGAGGAGGAGGAAGAGCTGCGGTTCTCCCCCGAGGAGGATGAAGATGTGGCGATGGGGGATGTGGGGGAGGGGGGGCAGGGTTGGGGGGGAATGTGGGTCATGTGGGGTGGGGGTTGTTGTTGAGGGAAGGGGGGGTGGGGACGGAAGCAGGGTGGGTGGAGGGTTTGGGGGAACACAGCCCAGCACAGGGCACTGCCGGCTCCCATCAGCCACTGCAGGCATTGGCAGGGGATGTGCGGCAGCGTGTCGAGCCGCCATCCAGGGCCACAGACATGTCACATGCACATGCCAGCACACAGACCACAGCCACTATGTGTGTGTGTGGTGGCATATGCATGCATGATGTGTCTGTGGCACTGGATGGTGTGCAGCGGGACGTCCATCTCCTGTTGCACACCTGCCAGTGGCTGACGGCAGCCGTTCAACGGATGGCCAACAAGGTGGAGCAGCTGCCCTGTCGTCGGCCATCCACTGAAGGGCGTCACCGGAGTCAGTGAAGGCACCTGTGACGTCCGCACATGTGCCCTGTGCTGTCCTGTGTTCCACCAACGGACATGCAGGGGGGATGGGTGGCATGTTGCCACATGTTTTGTTTTTCAAATTAAAATGTTGTTGTTGATAGACACAATGGTCACGTGTTTCCCTTACAGACTCACTATGGATGCAAGCATGGGATATGTGTGTGGACAGGGATGTGCAGTACAGGAAGACATGGGTATCATACGTTGACTGGCTCCACATGCAGTTTTGGGGGCTAAACATGTGTGTAGGGGTGTGATCCCAGGGTGATGCATGAGATGTTGCAATGTAGTGGGCATCCCAGGGACATCCATGTCACAGGGATGGGCGTAGGGTAAACAAATGTGTTTGCAGAAATCAGCAGCTGACATACGCATGGCACCCATGTCTGCCTGTGCCACATGCATGCCTAGGGGGGGGGGGTCAGGCATGTAATCAATGTTGCAGGCAGGGGCAATAGTCACACATATGCACCCAATGTTGGGGGTATGAGGGGGTGGACACGGTGATGGATAAGAACACTGAACATGCAACCTCAGCACATTCCTCCTGTCACAACATGGGTGTCTCTGTAAACTGCCCCGCTGCAGCCCAGTGGCGTGAACACACACTGTGCAGGTCACACATGGCATGTGCTAGCATCTGTGCAGTAATACCTGGCAGTGCAAACACCCCACCAGCGAGGCGCCTGGGTGCAGGTCATATGGTCAGGGACACAACATGCATTTGCACACTACACAACTGCACACTACACTACTGCATTTGCACAGCTCCTTATTGTCACTATCATTACCGACGGCGTGGCCGCCCACGCCGGCCACGTGGCAACCCCCCCCCCCCCCCCGCGGTGCTACACCCTCTTCCGGTGGTGGTGGTGGTGGTGGTGGTGGTCAGGCACAAGGAGAGCAGATTGCTCTTGCTAATCCAACAGGAGACAATGAGGCAAGAGATTGGATGAACACAGGTGCCTTTATTGGGGACCACCAATAAAGGCACCTGTGTTCATCCAATCTCTTGCCTCATTGTCTGGTGGTGGTGGTGGTGCCAGTGCTAGCTGCCGCATCACGGCCAGCATGCCCTCCAGGGCCTCACACATCTGAGAGAAGGGCATGGCTCTGACCTCCTCCCGGAATTGCCGTAGCTCCCCCCGGACCTGCCTCAGCTCCCTTGTGTTTTCCTACAACGCACTGCGGATATGTTCAAGCGCCCTCCCATCCCTCCCCCCATCTGCCCCAAACATGTCCACGCACGCCTGCTAATACCCTACCCTTACACCTGTTATTGCCATCCCCTGTATGACTGTGCAGGCCTTTGATCAGGGCATATTTTGTTTGGACATACTATCTTCACAGTGCTACATGTGCTTGGCAGTGACCCACTATGCAGCGGACAACGACTATTCATCACCTCTGGGCCACTGCCAAGCACTGTGCGGACAGTATGTCACACAAACATGCCCTGATCAAAGGCCTTCACAATCATACAGGGGATGTCAATCACTGTTGTGGGGGTTGGGTAGTTGCTGGTGTGCGTGGGATACAGGGTGGTCTGTGAGATACCTCTCCAGTAATCAACCGTCACACACAAACATGTCACGCATATCCCACAAGATTGTTATTGTGATAGGGCAGACTCTAGTAGACACATGGATAGGGGTAAAAGACATCATTGTCACAGTAGTATAAGTCACAGCCACGCACAGGACACGGTCCAGTAGTGTGATGTGGAAGGCAAACACAAAGATCCACAGGCTGCGCTGACACACCCACATACTGCAGACGTAGCAACAGGCTTGGGGACAGATAGCAAACATATGTCCATCGTGTACGGGAGGTGGAGCATGAACCAGGGACAGCAACCACAGCTGGAGAGCAGCAGTGGCGATCAGAGGAAGGTCGAGGAAAGCCAGCCCAAGTGGGGTCACAGTTGGAGGGATAAACGCAGCTTGGACAGGTTACAGGTGCAGCGCTATAGACTCAGAGGGATGGAGTGGTAGCACCAGGATAACAACCCTTACGTGCACAAGTGCACTGCTGCTTCACGTGTCTGACGGCAGAGGGGTTCACATAGACCTTGTGGCAAAAGAGGAGGGGTTGGATACCAGTGCGTGTACACCTTGGTAAACATGTGGAGGGTTTGGACAGAGCAGGGGGAGCAACAGAGGGTGCAACAGAGGTGGACAGACCCCAGGAGCGCACGGACAGGGTTATGCTGAGGAATCCACAGCAAGTGGTACCGCCTGGGGAAGGGCAGTGATCCCCAGAGCTGGGGGGGTACTTCCCTGATTCAGGTTGGCAGCAGGGGTGGCAGCTGGGGGGGGTGTCGAGTCTTTCAAAACACAACAGAGGTCATTAGCTGACCTGTGTGATCGTGTGGGTGAGTCCCAACCTATGCAATCGGGGGACTCATTGTCAGAGCTACAGGAAGGGGACATGTTGATCGCCTTGTCTGTATGTCAAGCAGTCGATCTTAGTTGTTGACGTACAGGCAGCCTTGAGGGACCTGTACCTCTCCCAAACCATCTCTACCTGATCTTTGACCCTGTCATATCTGTAAATCCTGGTATATGGATGTCTTAACACATTTTGACTGCTAATTTCATATCTTATGATTGTTTTACACCTGGAGATGCAGACTGGAGGGAATGGGGGCTGTGTGACATTACATGACATAAGATGCTTAGGTTTGTGTATGTGTGCTCTGATTGTCCGAGGACTATGGGACAGGTGGCATCCTGTTCTCTGCGAGACGGCTGGGCGTCTGCGATGAGGCAGACTGTTGCAAGGGCAATGCTTGTATTTATTTATTGGCTGACAACATGCTGGACCTTAAACAACATTCCTCTTATGTCTGCATCTGTAGGTGTAAACTGACCCTAGGCTGTTCTGGTGTGTGTCACATTAACATCATCTATCATACACCATACCCTTTGGTTTTCTCCACTACATCCCGTCTACGTGAGCCATACATGTAACAGCTGTGGAAGGTATGTTGCCACATCCACCACACACACCCCAACCAGAGACTAGTGGTTTGTGCATTGTGGTTGTGACAGTCTGTTGTCACCCACCTTCGGCATTGCACCGTGCTGATTCACTGTGCGCCCTCAGCTCCGCCATCATGACAGCCGTGTCTTGTTGATCGTCACCTGGTGCCTGCCTGGGGTGTTGGATTGGCCTCCTTGCTGGCCTCACATCGGCCTGTGTGCTTCTGGCTTCAGCCCCTACTGTTGGGCTGCTGGTGCTGGGTGGCTCCAGGGTCTCCTCGGCCCCACTGGTGCTACCTCCAGACACAGCAGCCTCGGGCTCGTCGATGCTGTGAGGAACGGCCACTTCCACCTCCTCCTCCTCCTCCTCCTCCTCCACCTCTTCTTCCTCCTCCTCATGGGCCCCCATGGAACTGTAGTCACCTGCATTGTGAACAATCAGAGACAGCACACATATGTTTAAACACTCCACCTATGTATACGTGTGTGCTGCAGACACCACTGACATGATGGGGGGGCCCTGCATGTGTGCTGCATACAGGATCCACTGCACCCTCCCATACCTGTCTGTCCCCACCATGTAGCTATACTGGGGCCACATGTGTGTGCTGTACCCCTGCACGCCTTGTTTGGTTGCCATGTTCCTGTTCCTGGGCCCATTCCACATGTAGTCCCCCTCCCATCCCTCCCCCCATCTGCCCCAAACATGTCCACGCACGCCTGCTAATACCCTACCCTTACACCTGTTATCGCCATCCCCTGTATGACTGTGCAGGCCTTTGATCAGGGCATATTTTGTTTGGACATACTATCTTCACAGTGCTACATGTGCTTGGCAGTGACCCACTATGCAGCGGACAACGACTATTCATCACCTCTGGGCCACTGCCAAGCACTGTGCGGACAGTATGTCACACAAACATGCCCTGATCAAAGGCCTTCACAATCATACAGGGGATGTCAATCACTGTTGTGGGGGTTGGGTAGTTGCTGGTGTGCGTGGACATGTTTGTGACAGGTGGGGAGAGGGATGGGATGAGGGACACATGTTGAATGTGGCCCGGAAACATGGCAACACAACAGGGTGGGCAGGGGTACAGCACACACATGTGCCACCAGGATAGGTACATGGTGGGACTTGGGAGACAGGTATGGGAGGGTGTTTGCAGATGGCTCATGTCTACATAATGGGGATGTCAGGCATGGCCTGAGAGCTGAAAAGTGTACGTAGCATACATACCTGCCTGCGGATGCGCAGTGTCCAGGGCCTCAGGCAGACCACTGATGTAGATCGGCCCCAAGCGAGCCGCCAGCTCCTGTTCCAGGGGCGTGAGCGCTGGGATGAAGGGGCCACCGCCACCTGTGCCCTGAGCATGTTGGCGCTCATCGGCCATGTGCTGCCTCACCCCTCTCTTAATGTCAGAAAAACGCTTTTTGAGGCTTTCAATATCTCGGGGGGGGCCCCCTGCGTCGGCCACTGAACCACGTACCTCCTCCCACACCGCATTCCTAGTGGCCACAGTTGTGCGGCTACTGAGCCGCCCGAATAGTACCTCGTAGTGTTTGAGGACCATTGACAGCAGGATGTGGTTCTCCCTCTCACTGAACTATGTGGCCCTCCTCCTCAGTGGTGCAGGCACCGGTATTCGTTTCCGCTTGCCGGTGTGGCTGCACTGGGCAGCCTGTGGCCTGCCCGATGGGCCTGGCTCAGCCTCCATAGGCCCTGCAGTCCCTGCCCTTTCTGTCTCCCCAGCAACAGGTGGGCCCACCTCCTCCACCCCCTCACCCTCCCTCTCCCTCTCCACCTCCCTCTCCCTCTCCACCTCCCTCTCCATCTCCCTCTCCATCACCCTCCCCTCTCAACACACCTCACCTCACCTCACCCTTTCTCCCTCACCTGCTCCCCTCACCTACACAAACCACAGCACAGACCACACAACACAGACCACACTACAAAACACAATGAGGACTATACTACACACCACAATACAGGACACACTACACACCACAAAACAGACGTCACAACCTCCACTACCTCCTCAACCTCCACACTACCTCCAACCTCCACACTAACTCCACTACAGCCTCTGACACAATACGCTACCTAGAACTCCTCAAACAACCCTCAACATGGACCAGGTGTGCAGGCTGATTTATAGGGTTTTTTTACGTACCGGACGTTGCGCATGCGCAGTTGTGCGAGCGTGCTGCTTGTGCGTGGCACGCATGTGCAACTGCGCATGGGCGTCTGTGTGTGCGCTGCGCGCGCATGTGCAACTCGTTGCGCATGGGCGTCTGTCTGTGCGTGGTGCGCATGTGCAGCTCGTTGCGCATGGGTGGCTGTCTGTGCACCACCCGCATGTGCGAGGCGTTGCACATGCACGCCATGCACAGAAAGACGCCCATGCACAACCGCGCACAGACGCCCATGCGCAAAGAGTTGCACATGCACGCCGTGCACAGATGCCCATGCGTGGTTGCAAATGCGCACCACGCACAGTCACCCATGCGCAGTTGCACATGCGCGCTGCCTTATGCCGTCCAATATTAAAATGCCTCCTAAAGCAATATTACCCCTAACAGGTAATGCCTCAGCTAGCCTTGTTCTTTGGGCACTGAACCCCTGATCCCTGCACCATTGGTCAGTATCTTAACCATTGTGCTGTGGTTCTGTTCCTGTGCTTGCACATCAGCACGCCGCCTTATGCCGCCCAATATTAAAATGCCTCCTAAAGCAATATTACCCCTAACAGGTAATGCCTCAGCCAGCCTTGTTCATTGGGCACTGTGGGGGATTGAACCCCTGATCCCTGCACCATTGGTCAGTGTCTTAACCATTGTGCTGTGGGTCTGTTCCTGTGCTTGCACATCAGCGTGCCACCTTATGCTGCCCAATATTAAAATGCCTCCTAAAGCAATATTACCCCTAACAGGTAATGCCTCAGCCAGCCTTGCTCATTGGGCACTGTGGGGGATTGAACCCCTGATCCCTGCACCATTGGTCAGTGTCTTAACCATTGTGCTGTGGTTCTGTTCCTGTGCTTGCACATCAGTGCGCCACTTATGCTTTCCGCGCAAGTTTCTCATGCACTAATGTGCGCAGCGCACATGAGCGCACAGCGCACATTAGCGCATGTTTAATCCCGGTTTGCTTTTTTCTGACTGAAACGCCCACTCCTTATATGGCATCTGCACACTAGTGCGGCGCGCACCCTAACGGGCTTTTAGTAAACATACCCCTTAGACTTCAAAAATGCTGGCTTCAGTAAAATGGCCAAGTACCTGAAGGAGGAGATGGTAGAGTGGGAGGTGTTAAGCAATGTTCCCTCTAATTTTCTGTATGCTGTGTGCGCATAAAATATCAGCTGTGCAGCTTTTGAAGGAAGGTTAAATTTTTGTGCGCCACATAACGACACTCGGAGTTATATACTTTAAAATTTGACTACACATCAGAATACAGTATATACATCACATTGATTGCACTAGAAAATTTTGTAGAACTTGTGAAAACAGTAAATACATAACAACTTTTAAATTTTAAGATGTCTGTGTTGTTTTCTATCAGAATCAGAACCATAATTTTTGTGCGCTCTGTTGTAAAGTATGTGCGCATGCTCGGCGAGGTGTGTGCGCGCGCACACGCGCACAGCTTAGAGGGAACAGTGGTGTTAAGGGAAGTGGAATTGCAATGGGCTAAACCAGGGGTCTCAAACTCAAATTGCTTTGAGGGCCAAATGAGGACCTGTAAAATAAACCGCGGGCCGCATAAGATGCGGGACCTCATTTGCATAAATATTTGCATAATGTTACCATACAAAGCACAGATGTTAATGATGCACATTTCCCAGAGCTGACATATTCCAGTTAATAAATTCAAAATATATATTTTTCTACCTTTTGTGCATTTTTTTCATTTGCAATTGTTCCAGCCACTTTCTTCTGGTTTCTTCGTGTCTTCTGCTAACTCTCCATCGTCTGCTGTCCATTTGTCCTTTCTTCTCTCTTCTAGTTTTTTTTCCATTCTCTCTCTACATCTGCTTTAACATACTAATCTTTCTCCTTTTGCTCCTTCCTCATTCCTATTTCATCCACTCAAATTTTACCCCTCCATCCTCAATCCCCACTTAGTCTCCCAATACCCGGCCAATTGTAGATTTTTCTTCCCTCCCACACAAAATATTTTTCCCCTCTCCATTTTACTCTCCCAGCCCCATCCCATTCTAACCCTCCCCAAACATCAGCTCCCTTCTAGTTCCAGCCCCACCCAGCATCCGCTCCCTTCTAGTCCCCGCATCAGCCCATTTCCAGTCCTACCCCCACCATCAGCCCATTTCCTGTCCTAGCTCTCCCCCACTAAGCCCATTTCCAGTCCTAGCAACCCCCCCAGTCCATTACCATTTCTAGCCCCCCCATAGTCCATTACCAGTCCTAACCCTCCCATCACCCCATTTTCATTCTTAGCCGCCCCATAGCCCATTACCAGTCCTAACCCACCAATCAGCCCACCTCCAGCCCTAACCCCCTTCTGCCCATTTCCAGTCCTAGCCCCCCCCTTAGACCTTTACCAGTCCTTACCCCCCCCCCCGCTGCCATTAGCCCACTTCCAGTCCTAACCCCCCTTTACCCCATTTCAGTCTTAGCCCCTCCATAGCTCATTACCAGTCCTAACTCCCCCCCCCCATCAGCCCACCTCCAGTCCTTCCTAACCCACATCAGCCCATTTCCAGTCCTAACCCCCCCCCCCCCATCAGCCCAAGAAAATAAAATAAAAAAAATCCTGGCTTCTGCTGCTGCCACCGTGGCAGCAGCAGAATCAACTGTCAATTTTAAAAAAAACCTGGCTTCTGCTGCTGCAGCCATGGCAGCGGCAGAATCAGCTGTCCCGCGGCCCCTTCCCCTCTGCCCGGAAGAGCCCTGAGTCTGCTCCATCAGCGGCGGGCTTTTCAAGCCACGAAGAGTGTATCTCCCTCTCGCGCGGCTTAAGCATATTAACTTTTCAAGCCGCGCAAGAGGGAAATACTCTCTTCGCGCCTTGAAAAGCCCGCCACTGATGGAGCAGACTCAGGGCTCTTCCAGACAGAGGGGAAGGGGCCGCGGGACAGCTGATTCTACCGCTGCTACGGCTGCAGCAGCAGAAGCCAGGTTTTTTAAAAATTGACAGTTTATTCTGCCACTGCCACGGCGGCAGCGGCAGCAGCAGAAGCCAGGGTTTTTTTTTTGTTTCCCTCCATCGCGGGCCACACAAAGCTCTCTAACGGGCCGCATGCAGCCCGCGGGCCGCGTGTTTGAGACCCCGGGGCTAAACTAAAGAAAGCAATAAAAGGTGCAACAGATACATATGTAAGGAAAGTAAATAAAAACAAGAGGAAAAGGAAACCTATTTGGTTCTCCAAAGAAGTGGCTGCACAAATAAAGGCAAAAAAACACAGCTTTCACAAAATTCAGAAGCTCGCAAACAGAGGAACACAGAAAAAAATACAAGATCAAACTAAAAGAGACAGAAAGAGAAATAAGGATAGTAAAATCAAAGGCAGAAGAAAAGATGGCTAAAGATGAGAAGTGTGGCAACAAGACTTTTTTCAGGTATGTTCGGGAGAGGTGGAAAATCAGAGGTGGAACTGCAGCAGAGGCGTAGCGTGGGCGGTGCAGGGGGGGCCGGCCGCACCAGGCGCAACATGGGTGGGGGCGCTCGCACTCGCAGCTCTCTGTTGCCGATGAGGGGGAAAGGCAGGTCCCTATGATACATGTTGGCGCGTACGCCATCTGGTGGTGGCACTGCAAAGAGGTTTGCGCTATAGCCCTCGAGCCTGCAGTCCTGGGAGTCGCATTGTTCTTGGCAAACCCTCGGCAACAAAGCGCAGGCGATGCGATTGACCCCCTCTAGGTAGCTATTTCACACAAGCTGCCGGGCGGGGTGGGAGGGGGACTGTTTATCGCGTCGTCGCCCCTCGATCTCAATGTAAAGCTGGGGTTGGGGTCGGATCGCCCTGTGCGCTCGAGAAGGCGGAGCTGCAGGGCGGCATCGCGAGTTTCTGGTTCCGGATCTCCTCCTCTTCCCTGCTGTTGGGCGTTTAACCATGCTTGTCGGGCTCTTGCTGCTGTGCTGTTCGTTTCCCTGGACTCCGGTTCAGCGAGGTCAGTGCTGACGATCGCTCCCTCCCGGGGTAGGATCACGGTCGGCTCCCCCGCGCAAAGAAGCTCCCCGGCAGCTAAAATCCACGGGTTAGGGGGCGCAAATTACTTGCCTTGCCCCGGGTGCTGACAACTCACGCTACGCCACTGAACTGCAGGACTCAAAAGTGCTGGGAATGGATTAGTGGAAAGTGACATTGAAAAAGCAACAATGCTAAACAAATACTTCTGCTCTGTTTTCACTAGAGAAAATCCTGGAGAAGGACCACCTGTGATTGACAAATATACAAATGGGAATTATTTATTTATTTAACAAACATTTTTATACCGCACTTTCCACATGATCAAGCACGGTTTACAAGTAACAACAGATCTAAAAAGTACACTAAAACATGGTCTTATTTAGTTACATGGAATAAAATAACTGTATACATTGATGAGATACAAACTTTAAAGGGTAGTTGTACTCTAACTATATACAATCACTGAACATAGTCGATGTTTTATTTGCTCAAACATGCTACTGCACATAAATTTCTTTCTTAAGTTTGACTCGCTGTTTGAGTTGTTAGTTTATTTATTTATTTATTTAGCAAGCATTTGTAGCCCGCTCCTTCCAGCGATCAGAAGCGGGTAGGATTACTATTGTGAAACTGCCGAATCAAGGCAGGTACAAATTTTGTTTACATACAGATTGTCAGAAAAGCACATCATACAGAGTTAACACTTCTTAGCTATGGGGGAGTTCATTTACATATATACATAAATACATATATACAGGATAATCTTCTTGGACTGTCGAATCAAGGCAGGTACAAATTTTGCTTACATACAGATTGTCAGAAAAGCACATCATACAGAGTTAACACTTCTTAGCTATGGGGGAGTTCATTTACAGATATACATAAATACATATATACAGGATAATCTTCTTGGACACAGTGGTCAGGGGCTGCTCCATCTGTGGGTTTAGTTCAGGTTGAAATGTGATTGGAAAATGTGCGTTTTGAGTTTCTTTCTGAAGTCTAGAAGGTCATTGCTAGCTCGTAGTTCTGGTGGGAGTTGGTTCCACAGTGTTGGCGCCACATATGAGAAAGCCCTGTGGCTGGTGTTAGTTTTGGCAGATCTTATATCTGTTGGAGTGTGAAGGATGTTGGAATTGTGGGTTCTTCTGTTTCGGGTAGGAGGTTGCAATCTTACTAGGTTGTTGAGGAAGGAAGGTGCTAAGTTGTGGATGAGTTTGAAGGTGGTTGTTAGTATTTTGTATTTTGTGCGAGCTGTTATGGGTAGCCAGTGTAATTGAATTAGCACTGGTGTGATGTGGTCACTTAGATTTTTCTTCATTATGACCCTGGCAGCTACATTTTGTGCCATTTGTAATATGTTTAGGGTTTTTTTAGGTAAACCTTGTAGGATGGCGTTGCAGTAGTCAAAATGTGGCATGATGAGTGCTTGGGCCACTGTTCTGAAGTCTTGGGGATCAATAATATTCCGAATGGGTTGGAGCACTCTAAGCTTGTGGAAAACTGCTCTGTTGGTCTTTCGGAGGTGTTTTTCCATCTTTAGGTCACAGTCAAATGTGACTCCTAGATACTTTATTTCTTTTTTTGTTTGGTAAGTGTTGTTACATAGTGTTATTGATGTGGGAGGGTCAAAATTCGGTTCTTTGGAGATATACATTACTTCGGTTTTTTTGTGATTAATTGACATGCTACTTTGTTGTAACCAGTCTTGCATCTCTCCGATACATGTCTCCAGTGGGTTGTAGTCTGGGTTTTTAGTGTCTAGTTGTGTGTATAGCATGATATCATCGGCATAGATGTGGTAATTAATTTCGTGCCGTGAGAAAATTTTGCATAGTGGCTGCATATATATGTTAAACAGAAGTGCTGAGAGAGCAGAGCCTTGGGGGATTCCCTGTGTTTGTGAGAAAGATTCTGCTTTTTCTCCGTTGAATTGAACCTGTTGTGTTCGATTTGAGATGTAGGATGAGAACCATTTTAGTGGGGTTCCTGTTATTCCTATTGATTTTATCCTATTTATGAGGGTCCCATGATTAACTGTATCAAAGGCAGCTGAGATGTCAATGAATACAAGAATGTACATTTTCTTTTTGTTTTCAAGGCCCTTTAGGAGGTTGTTAAGTAGAACTAGTAACAGGGTTTCAACTCCATGATGTTGCCTGAAGCCATATTGCTGGTCATCAAGAGGAGCACTGTCAGTCAGATGGTCTTGGAGTTGTAGAAGGACCGTTTTTTCTATGATCTTTGCCAGGAATGAGATACTTGATATGGGACGGTAGGAGGCTGGGTCTTCTCCGTTGAGTGTAGTGTTTTTTAGGATTGGTCTAATGACTGATTTCTTTAGTTCTGAGGGCATGATTCCTTGTTGTAGGGATAGGTTAACTATGTGTGCTATGTGAGGTGCTATGTCTTGTTTCACTGCCTTGATCCAGGATGCAGGACAGGGATCTAGTGGGGAGGTGGTGCTTTTCAGGCTTGTGACAATGGCTGTGATTTGCTGGGTTCCTATTTTGTGGAAGTGCTCCCATAACTGGTTTTGCGTTGTGTTGTTCTCACTTCTGATTTGTGGTGTTGGTGGGGGGGGTTGAGGACCAGGGGCCGTCAGTTTGGTCGCATAGTGGTTTGCCAGTGTTTGGACCTTGATGGATTTGTTGAGGTTGGCATTTTGGTCGGTTTTGGTTAGTGATTTGACTAGTTCAAATAACTCTCGTGGGCGATTGATTGCCTTGTTTAGGATGTTGGTGTGATGTAATTTTTTTGCATTGTTCATGTCGTCTTTGTATTTTGCGAGATGGGCCATGTATTTAGTTTTGAGATCGGAGGATTTGGTTTGTCTCCATTTTCTCTCTATTTTACGGAGCTCCCTTTTTGATTTTATTAGAGTTCCTGTGTACCAGGGTTCCGAGTTGATCTTATGTGGGTTTGATGTGTGTTTCAAAGTTGACTTGTTGTTTTACTTGCTGTGGGCTTGATGTGGGCTTGAGTGTCAGCACTTGGTTGTGAGCCATAGGGGTATGTTTACTAAACTGCGGTAATCGTGAATAACGCGCGTTATGTACCATTAACAATCGTTAGCGCGTTAAAACACCGCAGAAGGTGGAGAGAGGGCGGAGAGAAGGGGTCAATGGGCGGAGAGTGGGTGGGGAGAGGCTCCCTTCACACTAACGCGCTGATTTTCAGAGCTGAATTCCAACGCGAATGAAAACCTGCCATTAAAGGCATATTAAAGGGGAGAGAAACCATTTAAATGTCAGCAATGTACAGCCCAGGCAGGGAAACCAAAACAAAGTGATAAGTGTGATACATGTGCACAGAACAAAAGGGCACAGAAACACTGAAAATGACCCCAACAAACTGGAAAAAAACAATAACCAAGCTGATCAATAGTGATATCAATGAGAAACATCAACTCCTCCCCCCCCCCGAGTAAGCACCATAGAACAGATATAAATCGTGGAAGGGTCTATACTCCGTCCCCATACAAAGTGAATGGGCCCACAGTGAAATAGCACTGCTCAGGATTTTCTCCACCATCAGACAGGGTTCCTATGGCGTGCACATGTCCCGCAACAGCAGGGCGAGCATGTCAGAACGGCAACTGGACAGATGCCGGAGAAGGGGATACAGAGGGCCGCAGGCGGCACATGCTGTGGTGGAGCTGGACCACAGTGCGGACTAGGGTGATGCCGAGGTGGCCCATATGAATGCTGAAACAGCGGAGCAGCCAGACAGCAACTGATGAAGGCCCAACATGGGCACGAGTGGGTTTCCCAAAGTGTCACAGGGGATAGTACCCAACAGCTACCCCCAAGGGCACGGAACATTTGCAGGCAGGGCTGGGGGGGAGCGTGGACGTCTATGCAGGCACCCCTACCCCAGAACCCGCACCATAGACAGCCGCCTACCTGCACACTGGATGGCCTGAGACTGCGCACCACCAGCTTCACCAGCAGAAGGGCATGTCAGCATGGTGGCTGAGGGATACTGGTGGTGGAGGGGGCAGTGGCAGCTGCCTAGAGCAGACCGTGGCCTAGCCCTGTGTAGGTGGGTGCCATGCACTGCAACAGACAGGCCCTGTCTGACCAACAGTCATGGTATCACCAGGGAATGCACCATCTCTGTGATAACATGGTGGTGCAATGCACAAAGCCAGTGTATTCAGAAGCAGAAGATCACAGGTTCAAGTCCCAGCTGTGGTTTCCCCCAACCCAATCCTCATATTTTACCCACTACTATAACGTGCTAATACAGACAGAACCTTTCTTGCAGATGACGTGAACATGCCCAAAACACCTACATTTTCCCCTACAGAGCACAGACACCAAAAACATGCACATTACCTAGAGCAGAGTCTCCCAAATGCAGTCCTGGAGGGCCAAACACCATTCAGGTTCCATGCTGCCTCTGATAAAGATGCCTGTGCTGCATTTCTATGCGCCACCCCCATGGTATGCAGATGTATCTCATGCATATTCATGAGGGACAGCATGAAATCCCGAACAGGGTTTTGCACCACATGACTGGAGCTGGGAACCTCTGCCGTAAAGTAGCAGCCAACAGGGGCAGACACACCGGCACCCACAGGCCCCATTTATCCAAAGCCTCCTGGAGAGGCAGGACTTTGGGCTCTGCGTGCATCTCCCAGTACTAGCACTTGCATACCTTAGTAATGCCACCCTAAATCTGGGAATATGGTACACAGCTATCAAAAGGTTGCTATGAGTACTGGCAGATAGCAATTCCTAGGTAAAGTACAATTTTCGGAGTGAGCTGCATCATAGCAACCTGTCTGATGTCTGTGGAGTGTGCTACAGGTCTTGTGTCTGACAGTGTTTACCAATCTGGGGAGTGACTCCTACAGTATTGCGTACCATAGCCATGAAAACATAAGAACATAAGACATGCCATACTGGGTCAGACCGAGGTCCATCAAGCCCAGTATCCTGTTTCCAACAGTGGCCAATCTAGGTCATACGTACCTAGCAATATCCCCAAAAGACACAGGTTCTACAATGCTTGTACTGGGTCAAGCATTGATATCCTGGGTCCCTTTTTAATAGTGGTTTATGGACCTTTCCTCCAGGAACTTGTCCAAACCTTTTTTAAACCCAGCTATACTAACAGCCCTTACTACATCCTCCGGTAACAGATTCCAGAGTTTGATTACACGTTGAGTGAAAAAATATTTTCTCTTATTTGTCTTAAATAGTTTACCCTGTAGCTTCATTAGATGTCCCCTAGTCTTTCTAAACTCTGATAGCGTAAACAATTGATCCACGTTTATCCGTTCCACTCCATTCATTAATTTATAGACCTCTATCATATCTCCCCTCAGCCGTCTCTTCTCCAGGCTAAAGAGCCCTAACCTTCTTAGCCTCTCTTCATAGGAGTAGCCTTCCAGCCCCTTCACCAATTTGGTGGCTCTTCTCTGTACTTTTTCTAATAACGCTATGTCCTTTTTAAGATACGGTCCCCAGAATTGCACACAATATTCAAGGTGCAGTCGTACCATGGAGCGATACAGAGGCATTATAATATCCTTTGTTTTGTTCTCCATCCCTTTCCTTATGATACCTAGCATTCTATTTGCTTTCTTGGCCGCCGCTGCACACTGGGCGGAGGGTTTTAACATGTTATCCACGATGACTCCTAAATCTTTTTCCTGGGTGGTGGTTTCTAATGTGGAGCCTTGCATCGTGTAACTATAGTGTGGGTTGTTCTTTCCAAGGTGCATAACTTTGCACTTGTCCACATTAAATTTCATCTGCCATTTGGATGCCCAGTCTTCCAATTTATCCAGATCCTCCTGCAGTTTTCCACAATCCTCTTGGGTTTTAACAACTTTAAACAGTTTTGTGCCATCTGCAAATTTGATAACCTCACTAGTTATTCCCTTTTCCAAGTCATTTAAAAGCAGCGGACCCAGTACAGATCCCTGGGGTACTCCACTATTCACCTTTTTCCATTGGGAATATTGGCCATTTAGCCCTACCCTCTGCTTTCTATCTTTTAACCAGTTCCCGATCCACAATAGTACACTGCCTCCTATCCCATGACTTTTTAGCTTCGCCAAAAGTCTCTGATGGGGGACTTTGTCAAAAGCTTTCTGAAAGTCCAGATACACTATATCAACCGACTCACCTTTGTCTACCTGTTTATGCACACCTTCAAAAAAACATATCAGATTAGTAAGACAAGATCTTCCTTGTCTAAAGCCATGTTGGCTGTCTCCCATTAGGCCATGACTATCTACATGCTGTGTAATTTTGTTCTTTATGATGGTTTCTACCATTTTCCCTGGTACTGACGTCAGGCTCACCGGTCTGTAATTTCCTGGGTCACCCCTGGAACCCTTTTTAAAAATTGGTGTTACGTTG
Organism: Ichthyophis bannanicus; assembly: GCA_033557465.1. NCBI lineage: Eukaryota > Metazoa > Chordata > Amphibia > Gymnophiona > Ichthyophiidae > Ichthyophis > Ichthyophis bannanicus. The sequence continues at coordinate 495,336,557 of CM066033.1, forward strand.
GCGACCCTCCAATCTTCAGGTATTACAGATGATTTTAATGAAAGTTCACAGATTACCAATAGCAGGTCTGCAATCTCATATTTCAGTTCTTTCAACACTCTTGCTACTATTCAGTTTATCAAATAGTTGTAATATATCTTCCCGGTGTAGCGATATTTCTCTCAATTCCTCTGCAGTATCACCTTTAAATACCACTTCAGTCTTGGGTAACATCCCTACATCTTCCTCAGTAAAGACCGAAGCAAAGAATTCATTCAGTCTCTCTGCTATAGCCTTGTCTCCTCTTACTGCCCCTTTTACCCCTCTATCATCTAATGGTCCAATTGACTCTCTCACAGGCCTTTTGCTACGAATGTACTTGAAAAAGTCCTTATTTCGTGTTTTTGCTTCCGTAGCAAGTTTCTTCTCAAATTCCCGCTTTGCCTGCCTTATCAATGCTTTGCATTTAACTTGCCAGTGCTTGTGCTGTTTCCAGTTTTCATCATTTGGCTCTTTTTTCCATTTCCTGAAGGTTGCTTTTTTGGCAGCAACAGCCTCTCTGACCTCACCTTTAAACCATGCTGGCAGTTTTTTGGACTTTCTTCCACTTTTCTTAATGCGTGGAATACAGCTGGTCTGGGCTTCGAGGATAGTATTTTTAAATAACACCCAAGCTTGCTGTAAGTCTTTAACCTTTGGAACCGCTCCTTTTAGCTTTTTCCTAACTATATTCCTCATTCTATCATAGTCTCCCTTTTGAAAGTTAAAAGGTAGTACTGTGGATGCCTTTACTATCTGTCCTCCACTAATTAAATCAAACATGATTATACTATGATCACTATTGCCACTATTGCCCAACACCCTTATTTCTTGCACCAGATCTGGCGTTCCACTAAGGACTAGGTCCAGTATGGCTTCCTCTCTGGTCGGTTCATGAACCAGCTGCTCCAAGAAGCAGTCATTTATTCCATCTAGAAACTTTATCTCTTTAGCTTGTCCTGCTGTGACACTGACCCAGTCGATACCGGGGTAATTGAAATCACCCATTATTACTACTCTGTTGTGACTTTTGTTAGCTTCCTTGATTTCTTTGAGCATTTCATCATCCATTTGTTCATTCTGGCCAGGTGGTCGATAGTATACTCCCACTGCCATCACCTTCCCCTTCATAAATAGAATTTCAATCCATAGAGATTCTACAGCAAATTTTGTTCCCTGCAAAACTTTAATCCTTTCTGACTCAATGCCCTCTCTAACATAGAGCGCAACCCCTCCACCAATTTGATCAGCTCTATCATTACGATATAGTTTGTATCCAGGTATCACAGTGTCCCACTGGTTATCCTCCTTCCACCATGTCTCTGAGAGTGCAATCATATCTAACCTCTCATTTAGTGCTATATATTCTAACTCTCCCATCTTATTGTTTAGACTTCTAGCATTGGCCTACAAGCATTTTAGAGACTGTATTTTATTCATATTAATCTGGCTATTGGTAGGCAGGGGTAATTTGGAATCTTTATGCTCTGTCTGCTCCTTACTCAAGGGCATTTGGGCTACTATACTCACTTTTGGAACCTCACTGCTTTTGGTAGTATCCTTCAAGGATACCTTCGTCCGAACCATGCACTCCTGGGTGACTGTCGGCTTTCCTCTATTTTCTAGTTTAAAAGCTTCTCTATCTCTTTTTTAAAGGTTAATGCCAGCAGTCTGGTCCCATCCTGATTAAGGCGAAGCCCATCCCTTCGGAAGAGCCCCCCCTTTCCCCAGAATGTTCCCCAGTTCCTAACAAATCCAGACCCATGCCTGCACTGTGCCCAGGACTGGTGTGGTGGCCTGGGCTGCCCAACACCTCTATAGTTGCACAATGCTGGCATAGGTGTGGGGAGTGTGCGTCTGTCTATCCAGTGTGTGGTGGCTGCTACACCCTCCACAGCCCACACTGCTAGCACTGTTGCCAGTATTGGCCTGCCAATGTGCATAATGAGGAGCAAGGTACAGTGGGAATAGCCTGGATAGAGTGGCCTGGCCTGTCCGCAGCTGCACAGGGCATAGGGCAATGGCCGGACATTGTAGTGCCTGGTACCACCTGCACGAACAGGTTGGCCATAGCATGTCCTGCTGGGAGGTCACTCTCACCCTGACTGAGCAGTGACCATGGCATGGCTAGGTTCCCCCATAGTGCTATATAGTACTTTTCTTATGTGATATTTATGGGTTTCCTTTTGGGGCCCAATCACTGACTTATCTGCTTGGTGTGTATGCTGATATCCCCGTTCTGGGTACATGCATCTCCTCCAGGACCATGCACTATGGACTAGCTGGCGGACTGTCTGCAGCTAGTATGAGTCTTGCTGGAACACCGTGCAGGGTGCAGTGGCTAGAGGCTTGCTGTTGGAGAATGTCAGATAATGGTGGGGGGGCAGCTGAGCATTTCCAGACCTGCCGTCTGTCTGCTATTGTGTTATGGATGTGTACTACTCTGCATTGCCTGCCCTGTAGGGTGTTTGATCCCTAGCAGGACTGGGGTGATGGTCCCCTCTACTGCCACCATTGCAGGGGGTAGAAAGTGGATCTGTTGGCGGGAGATCCTGTCCCCCACCCTGAGCCCCAGAGGGTGCGTTGGGTGGTGGTATGTAATCTCCCTGGTAACCACAACAGAATGCAGTCCTCCTGTAGCCAGCGAGGTGTTTATTAGAAGCTCTAGCCCACTGGTTACTTCACTGCCTGTGGAGCCAGAGGTCATGGGTTCAAAACCCACAGTGGGGTTCATCGATAGGTCTGTCTTAGGCATTGTCTATTTTTATTGTATATTAGTGCTGCCAGCAGAACCACCCTCAGGGTACTGTCACCTTAGGGTGGCTCATAGGGCGCCTTATATGTCTCCCTGTAGGGCGCGCTTTACACTTCGCCCTATAGGGCGTGCCTAAATATTCCTATCAAATGGTATATAATACATGACCATGTCAGAGGGAACGTCACTATTGGAACATATTGCATAAGACGGGTACACTTTTCCTGACATATGCAAACTTTAACCTGGCTGCAGACTGTGGATTAAAATATTATAGTCAGCTTTCAAAGGGTTACACATGACACCTCAGCCAGCCTTATTCATTAGGCACACTGGGGAATCAAACCCATGACCCTTGTACCATCAGTCTGTGTAGTAACCATTGTGCTACAGCTCTGTTTCTGTATTTGGGTGTCTGCGCGCCATCTTGTGCTTAATGCGCAGTAACGCGCCCTGTAACGATCGTTGCTGCGCAGCACGTTATAGTGCGCGTTATCACTAACGATGTACCGCCCATGTCCTTTTTTGGCATTTCTTCCACTAACGCGGCTCCTAACGCGAATCACACTAACGCAGTTTAGTAAACATACCCCATAGTGTATGGTAAAGAGGAATGTTTTAAGTTTTTTGCGGAAAATTTTAATGTCATTTTGTTCTCTGTTGTCTTCAGGGAGCTCATTCCAGAGGGTTGGTACAGCATGTGAGAATGCTTTTTGGTTTGTTAATTTTTTGGCTTTTCTAAAGTCCTTTGGGATTTCAAGTTTGTGTTTATTTTTGCTTCTTTGGGTTCTGTTTGAAGTTTCAATGGTGATTAGGTTATTCAGGAATGATGGGGCTATGTTGTGGATTATTTTAAAGGTGGTAACCAGGATTTTGTAGATTATACGGCTCTGTATCAGTAGCCAGTGTAGTTCCGATAATATGGGTGTAATGTGTTCTATGGCTCTAATGTTTAGGACTGTTCTGGCAGTCACGTTTTGGGCTAGTTGAAGCCTTCTGAGAGTTTGTTTTGATAGACCTTGTAGTATGGAGTTCGCAAAGTCAAAGTGAGGGGTGATGATAGATTGTATAACAGATTTAAAGTCTTGTAGATGGATCAGTGGGCGGAGCTGCTTTAGTAGCTTTAGCTTGTAGTGTATTTTTTTCTCATTGTTTTTAATGTGAGTTTCCATACTGAGGTTCTGGTCCTGAATGACACCTAAGTATTTGACCTCATTTTTTACTGTAATGTTGGATTCCTGTAGGCAGATTGACGTCGGTAGAACAAAATTTTGATTTCTGGTGATGTACAGTACTTCCATTTTGGAGTAATTAATGTATAGGTTATGGTTTTTAAGCCACTGTGAAATGTCTTTAAAACAATCCGCTAGAAATTTTGTTGGAGTGTTTGGGATTGTGAATGGGATGTAAAACATTATGTCATCTGCATATATATGTTAGTATATGCGGAATCTTTTGAAAATATGACAAATGGGCTGAAGATATAAGTTGAAAAGGAGGGCCGAGAGTGCGGAACCCTGGGGGAGACCTTGTTCTTGTTTTAAGGTTGTTGATATATCTTGGTTAATCCTCACTATTTGGGTTCTATCATGTAGGTATGATGTAAACACCAGCTAAAGACATTAGCGTTTATGCCGATCTGTTGAAGTCTGTTTAGCATCAATAGGTGGTTTACGCTATCAAAAGCTGCAGTGATGTCCAAGAATAGAAGGATAAATTCTTGTTTGGTGTTATCTATACCTCTTGACACAGTGTCAGTTAGAACTGTAAGAAGTGTTTCAACTCCATGGTGTGGTCTGAAACCATATTGTAGTTCGTCAAGGGGGGCCGATGAATCTATGAAGTCTTGGTTGAATCTGAACTACTTTTTCTGTTAGTTTGGCTAGAAAAGGTATGCTTGAAATTGGTCTTTATGAACTTTGTGAGCTTTTGTCAAGGTTGTTATTTTTTAAGATTGGACGTATTTGTGCATGTTTGAGAGAGGGTGGGAAGTATCCATTCTTGAGTGATAGGTTAATTATGGGGAGAATGAAATTTGTGAGTTCAGGAACTGATGTTTTTAGCCAGTGAACAGGACAAGGGTCTAGGTAGGAGGTCATAGCATTTATCTTTGCGATTATATTCTTGAGGATGTCTTTTGAGATATGGTGGAAGTTGGACCATGTATTGAGTTGGTTTGTCAGAGTTATAGCTTGTACCAGGGTAGGATGAGACTGTAGCTTTACTTTATTCATATAGTAGTTAGCTAAGGTTTGAGGGGATATCTCGTAATCCAATGTGTCTGAGTTATGATTTTTATTTGTTAGGTTTTGTACTATGACTATGTTAAAGAACTCTAATATTCTAAAAAAATCAACAAATCGAGCTAGAGAGTAGTGGTCTTTCTTTGTGTTATCATAAGAACATAAGATATGCCATACTGGGTCAGACCGAGGTCCATCAAGCCCAGTATCCTGTTTCCAACAGTGGCCAATCCAGGTCATACGTACCTAGCAATATCCCCAAAAGACACAGGTTCCACAATGCTTGTACTGGGTCAAGCATTGATTATCCTGGGTCCCTTTTTAATAGTGGTTTATGGACCTTTCCTCCAGGAACTTGTCCAAACCTTTTTTAAACCCAGCTACACTAACAGCCCTTACTACATCCTCCGGTAACAAATTCCAGAGTTTGATTACACGTTGAGTGAAAAAATATTTTCTCTTATTTGTCTTAAATAGTTTACGCTGTAGCTTTATTGCATTTCCCCTAGTCTTTCTATATTCTGATAAGGTAAACAATCGATCTACGTTTACCCGTTCCACTCCGTTCATTAATTTATAGACTTCTATCATATCTCCCCTCAGCCGTCTCTTTTCTAGGTTGAAAAGCCCCAACCTTTGTAGCCTCTCTTCATAGGAGTAGCCTTCCATCCCCTTCACCATTTTGGTGGCTCTTCTCTGTACTTTTTCTAATAATGCTAATGTCCTTTTTAAGATACGGTGACCAGAACTACACACAATATTCAAAGTGCGGTCGTACCATGGAACGATACAGAGGCATTATAATATCCTTTGTTTTATTTTCCATCCCTTTCTTTATGATACCTAGCATTCTATTTGCTTTCTTGGCTGCCGCTGCACACTGGGCAGAGGGTTTTAACATGTTATCCACGATGACTCCTAAATCTTTTTCCTGGGTGGTGGTTCCCAATGTGGAACCTTGCATTGTGTAACTATAGTGTGGGTTGTTCTTTCCTAGGTGCATAACTTTGCACTTGTCCACATTAAATTTCATCTGCCATTTGGATGCTCACTCTTCCAATTTATCCAGATCCTCCTGCAGTTTTCCATAATCCTCTTGGGTTTTAACAACTTTAAACAGTTTTGTATCATCTGCAGATTTGATAACCTCACTTGTTATTCCCTTTTCCAGGTCATTTATGAATATGTCAAAAAGTAGCGGACCCAGTACAGATCCCTGGGGTACTCCACTATTCACCTTTTTCCATTGGGAATATTGGCCATTTAGCCCTACCCTCTGCTTTCTATCTTTTAACCAGTTCCCGATCCACAATAGTACACTGCCTCCTATCCCATGACTTTTTAGTTTCACCAAAGGTCTCTGATGAGGGACCTTATCAAAAGCTTTCTGAAAGTCCAGATACACTGTATCAACCGACTCACCTTTGTCTACCTGTTTATGCACACCTTCAAAAAAACATATCAGATTAGTAAGACAAGATCTTCCTTGTCTAATGCCATGTTGGCTGTCTCCCATTAGGCCATGACTATCTACATGCTGTGTAATTTTATTCTTTATGATGGTTTCTACCATTTTACCCAGTGCTGACGTCAGACTCACCGGTCTGTAATTTCCCGGGTCACCCCTGGAACCCTTCTTAAAAGATTGGTGTTACGTTGGCGACCCTCCTATCAATAGTCGTCTTATATTTGTTGAGTAAGTTTACATACAGTAGTTTAGTTGGTTCATCAAGGTTTTCGAACAACCACACCATTCACAAAAGATGATGTGTTAGATCAGCTTGCAAAACTTAAAGTGGACAAGTATATGGGACCAGATGGGATACATCCCAGGATACTGAAAGAGAAGTTCTGGCAGGGCCATTAAAGGATGTTTTTAATAGATCCTTGGAGACGGAAGAAGATCCAGAGGACTGGAGAAGGGCTGATGTGGTATCTCTCCACAAAAGTGGTAATAGGGAAGAAGTGACAAACTACAGACCAGTAAGCCTTACCTTAGTGGCGGGAAAAATAATGGAGGCACTCCTGAAAGAGCGAATAGTGGACTTCCTCGAAACTAAAAGGTTGCATGATCCGAGGCAACATAGTTTTACCAAAGGACGATCTTGCCAAACAAATTTGATTGAGTTCTTTGACTGGGTGACCAGAGAATTAGATCAAGGGCATGTGATGGATGTGATCTACCTAGATTTCAGCAAAGCCTTCGATACTATTCCTCATAGGAGGCTTATCAAGAAACTCAACAGATTGGGGATGAGTCCCAAGATGGTGAACAGGATCAAAAATTGGTTAACTGACAGACAACAGAGGGTGACAGTAAATGGAACTCACTCGGATGAAAGGAAGGTGATTAGCGGTGTGCCCATGGGTTCGGTCTTGGGACCGGTAATGTTCAATATATTCGTGAGTGATATTGCTGAAGGGCTGAATGGAAAAGTCTGTCTTTTTGCAGATGACACCAAAATTTGCAACAGAGTGGACTCCCCTCAGGGAGTGGGAAACATGAGGAAAGATTTACAAATGCTGAAAGAATGGTCTAATGCTGGGCAATTAAGATTTAATGTGAAGAAGTGCAGTATAATGAACTTGGGAAGCAGAAATCCAAGGGAATTATATGCAATAGGGGGCGAGAAATTGATGTGCATGGACCAGGAGAAAGACCTCGGTGTGATTGTTTCTGATGATCTCAAGGTGGCAAAACAGTGTGACAAGGCGGTGACAAAAGCCAGAAGGATGCTGGGCTGCATACAGAGAGGAATTACCAGCAGAAAGGAAGAGGTACTAATGCCACTGTACAAGTCACTGGTAAGGCCTCACTTGGAATATTGTGTTCAGTTTTGGAGACCATATCTTGCAAAGGATATAAAAAGGCTGAAAGCAGTTCAGAGGAAGGCGACCAAAATGATTTGGAGCCTGCATCAGAAGACTTATGAGAAGAGACTTGAAGATCTATATATAAACACTCTGGAGGAGAGGAGAGACAGGGGAGATAGGATTCAGACCTTTAAATAATTACAGACAAACAAACGTCTTCCAAAGACAGGGAAGCTGTAAAACTAGAGGGCATAACATGAAGCTGCAAGGGGGTAAACTGAAAGGCAACGTCAGGAAACACTCTTTTACTGAAAGGGTGGTGGATGCATGGAATGCCCTCCTGATAGAAGTGGTGCAGGCAAACACAGTGGACAGAATTCAAAATGGCATGGGACAGGCACAATGAGTCCCTTTATAACAGGATAAAATCAAAATAAGCATAACTATCTCTTATATCTGAACAAATAGGGGTGACCTACACGGAGCGGTGGGTACATCCCTAAACAAAGGCATGGGGAGAGGTGACCTGCATGGAGCAGCAAGTGCACCTACTCTTGCCGCCTTGCTGGGCAGACTAGATGGACCATACTGGTCTTTATCTGCCGTCATATACTATGTTACTACAGCACTAAATGAGAGGCTAGATATGATTAGTATCTCAGAGACAAGGTAGAAGGAGAACAACCAGTGGGATACTGTGATACCTGGGTACAAACAATATCGTAATGATAGAGCAGATCAAATGAGTGGTAGGGTTGCACTCTGTGTTAGAGAGGGCTTTGAGTCATAAAGCATTAAAGTTTTGCAGGTAACAAAATTCACTGTAGAATCTCTATGGATTGAAATTCCATGTAAAAAGGGGAAATGCTGAAATCTAACCGGCAGTGCCACTTCAGTAATTACACCAGCGAAACCGGAACCCTCACCCGAAGAAAACGTCTCCCTCGTCAGGAAGGTACTAAACGGATAACCTGGGACTCAGACTGACCCAACATCCAACTGCCAGACCGACATCCAAACAGCAGAGAAAAGTCCAGAACATTAAACCGTGAAAACGCAAGTAAAATCTCTCTACCCTCAGCTTAGCACCTACCCTACACGGTAGCCATCATAGAATCAGATATACATGATAACCCAAGCAAAGTAGTTCATATGCGAACTTTACTATATACTCTAAGAAATATTGCTCATACATATATCCTATAATACCAGATTAATGTATTATCCACACTTGTTCTATGATGTATGTAGCATAATTGTCTAACCTACTAGATCTAGTTTGCTCAAACAAGTGATAATTGCGTAACCTGCTACTAGTGTTACTGTTGTATGATCAGATGTTATCAGCTTAACCTCCTATTTACAATTACCTCTGAGATATGTTGTATAATCTACGAACCAGCCAGTCCCAGTTAGCTTTGACTCAATATACCTGTGTAATCTGCAGTTAGCCAATATCAACAGTTATCTGTTAAGCTGCAGTCTCTACTACCCGTGTAATCTGCAACTGAAGCAAAACTATCATAACCAGGCAGCTTAGCTGACCCACCACCGCCAACCAACATCCCAGCCCAAATCCACACCTCAACATAGATCACAAAATGGCCCTATCCTGCACCATCTCAATTGCCCTCTACCTCCTTGCTACAGGACTAGGCAATGTCACTGGCCTATATACTAACAACAATCACATACCAACTATCCACAGTTATAGAAAGAGGTGGCCAGATGCCCCATTCTATGAATCACTAGAAACCACTCAAACACACCACCACCACCTCCTGCATATATCAATACAGCATAGTAAAAAGAAAACACAGCGACTCCCACGTCTTTTGAAATGTGCCCTTGTAAATGCCCGATCGGTACGTAAAAAATGGCCAATCATCTCAGATACGATAACACTACACAACCTTGACCTGCTACTGATCACCGAGACATGGCTTTCCTGTGATGACAACGTGATACTCAACCAGCTCTTGCCCGCTAACTTCTCTGTCCATACATGTCACAGATCAGGCAAAAGGGGTGGCGGTGTCCTCGCCATCACCAGATCTGACCTTCATTTCAACATAAAAGATGCAACCAGCTCGCCGCTCCTAGACTCAATCTCGATAGCGAATAAGTGTTCCTCCATCAATCTACTTTACAGAGCTCCATCATCCGATCCATATGCACTAACAACGATAATCGACACGGCCGCAAACTCCCAGAGCCCACATACAACAAGCTGGGTACTAGGAGATTTCAACCTCCCCTCCCTGCAAGACACTCACTCAAAGGCGTTTCTCGAAGCCCTGAAGGATCTAGGATATAGCCAATTAATCAAGGATCCTACCCACACAAAAGGAGGCATGCTTGATCTAATATTCACCACAGACCCAACCAGCAGAGGAACAACCATTCCTGAACTATCTATTACCGCTGTCCCATGGTCTGATCACTCATTAATCCTATTCCAAATTCCTCAACCAAGCCAAGGCCAAAAGGTAGATAACTCAACAATTGGTCAATCCAACAATCCGCCAAGAAGATTCCAACCATTCAACAAAGAACTTATCCTGGAATCAACAATCCCACTAATAACCTCAACAGCACACAACCCAGACGAACTAGTCTCCAACTGGAATGAGATACTCAGCTCAATAGCTGTTCGCCCAGCAATAAACAGACCTCAAGGGAAACGACACACAGCAACATGGTACTCTACTGAGCTGAAAGCCTCACTCGCGACACTAAGAAAACTTGAGAGACGATGGCGCCGCTCACGCTCAGAAGTAGACCAAAGTGCATACAACCTACAGCTCACAGCGCACCGTACCGCAGTAACTGAAACCATGAAACGTTACCACGCTGACACCTTAAAGAGATCCCTCAACAAACCTCGTGACCTGTTTGCCCTTGTTAAGCGACTTACAACAGAACCTGCATCAGAACAAGCAAATGGAATCCATCCTCAAATATATGCAGACTATCTACAAACCAAACTATGTCAGATAAACAACAACTCTGCGTCCAATACTATCCTTCAGCCTTACAACCAAACATCACTCACTACCTTCATGACCCCATCCAAACAATGCATCGAAAACACCATAGCAGCTATCAACACGACTACAGCACAATCTGATCCATGCCCAGCATTCTGGATCAAAGAACTACGAACAGACCTCAGTCCCATCATAGCCAGACTCATGCAACAATCGTTCACAACAGGTGATTTCCCACGCACCCTCAAACACACATCAATAAGACCTCTACTAAAAAACAACAAACTCGACCAACAGAAACCGGAATCCTACAGACCTATAGCAAGCATACCGATGCTAGCAAAAATAATGGAAAAGGAAGTTCAGAGACAAATACAAGACCACATTGACTCCAATGCACCACTGGATCCATGCCAACACGGATTCAGAGAAGCACACGGGGTTGAGACCCTTCTTACCACACTCTTCAGCAGCATAATATCAGGCATCAACAATACCCGCCAAGGCTTTGTCCTTGTCTTCCTTGACATCGCGGCGGTGTTTGATTCCGTGAACCATGAACGCCTCTTAGAACGCCTCAAAGAAAAAGGAATCTCCGGTAAAGCGCTCGAGTGGTGCAGGTCCTACCTCTCTGACAGATGGCAGCAGGTTCGATCCAAAGACACATCTTCAGAACCATTCCACCAAAGCCAAGGTGTCCCACAAGGATCCTCCCTCTCTGCCTTGCTGTTCAATATATACATGCAACCTCTCTGCAACCTTATCCGGTCCTTCAACGTGAACTGCATGATATACGCAGATGACGTGCTATTATACATGCCTTTTGCAACAGAAAACCCAGACCTCTCACCAATAACATGCTGCATAAATGAAATATCCAACTGGCTACAATCTCAAAACCTCCGGATTCAACACAAAAAGACGGAGGTCATGTTCATTACAAGAAATCGTAACTTCACTGCGCCTACAGTACTAAAGGTGAAGGAAGCTGACCTCCAGATCAAATCCGCGATCAGATACCTTGGCGTCACACTAGACCAGAACCTAAATATGCAGGCGCATATAAGTAACACTGTAAGGGCAGTATACCATAAAATCAGATCCCTCAGATACCTACGATCGCTGCTGCAGCCTGACGATTTCAGGACCATCTTTCAAGCACTAATAATTCCGCATTTCGATTATGCGAATGCAATACTGCAAGGACTCCCCCAAACCACTCTGAACCCACTGCAAATGGCAATGAACACCGCAGCAAGAGTACTACACGGAGCATCCAGGAAAGACCATGTCACACCCATTATGAAACATCTCCACTGGCTCCCGATTCAAGGTAGGATTACATTCAAGACCTTGCTACTCACCTTCAAAGCCACCAACGGTCTCTCGTCAACATCACTATCAGAGATAGTCCAGAAGACACCCCACAATAGGGACAGAAGGTCAGTAGCACAAAACACCTTGATAGTCCCAAGATCAATGACTCAATGCACCAAGTCAACATCCAGCAGGGCATTCAAACTTTATGCACCAATGATCTGGAACAGCCTCCCTCACAACATCCGAACAATCCCAGACATATTCCAATTCAGGAAGGCTGTGAAACACTACCTCTTCCTCCTACATTACCCAGAAACCAATGAAAGCTCAGCACCAATTACCGAGACCTCACAAATCTCCTCTGTCTGAAACCATAAGAACACATGACCAGCCTGTAAATTGTATATATTGTTATTGTATATAGTTACCCTGTTAGCCAAGTTGTTCTCCTGTTCATATGTAAACACAAAGTACTATTGGAAATGTGTATGTTCGTTGTTTATTGTAAACCGCACTGATGCTGAATAGCGCGGTATAAAAGAGACTTTAAATAAATAAATAAATAAATAAATAAGGGGAAGGGGAAGATGATGGCAGTGGGGGTGTACTATTGACCGCCTGGCCAGAGTGAAAAAATGGATGATGAAATACTCAAAGAAATCAAGGAAGCTAACAAAAGTTACAGTATGGGTGATTTAAATTACCCCAGTATCGACTAGATCAGTATCACAGCAGGACATGCTGGGGAGATAAAGTTTCTAGATAAAATAAATGACTGCTTCATGGAGCAGCTGGTTCATGAACCGACCAGAGCGGAAGCCATTTTGGACCTAGTTCTAGTCCTAGTCCTTGCACAAGATCGGGTGCAAGAGATAAGGGTGTTGGGGCCACTTGGCAATAGTGATCTTAGCATAATTGCATTTGATTTAATAAATGGAGGAAGGACGGTAAGGAAATACACAGTACTATATTTTAACTTTCAAAAGGGAGACTATGATAAAATGAGGAAAATAGTTAAGAAAAAACTAAAAGGAGGAGTTGCAAAGGTTAAAGATGTACATCAAGCATGGGTGTTGTTTAAAAATACTATCTTGGAAGCCCAGACCAACTGTATTCTACTCTTTAAGAAAAATGGAAGGAAGTCCAAAAAACTGCCAGCATGATTTAAAGGCGAGGTCAGACAGGCTGTTGTTGCTAAAAAACATCTTTCAGTAAATGGAAAAAGGAGCTAAATGACGAAAACTGTAAACAACATAAGCACTGGCAAGTTAGATGCAAGGCATTGATAAGGCAGGCAAAGAAAGAATTTGAGAAGAAACTTGCTTTAGAAACAAAAACGTGTAATAAAGACTTCAAGTACATTCGTAGCAAAAAGATTTGTGAGAGGGTCAGTTGGACCATTAGGTGATAGAGGGGTAAAAGGGGCACTAAGAGGGGACAAGGCAATAGCATAGAGACTGAATGAATTCTTTGATTTGGTTTTTACTGAGGAAGATGTAGGGATGTTACCCATAACTGAAATGGTATTTAAAGGTGATGCCACGGAGAAGAATTGAAAGAAATATCCATACATCGGGAAAATGCAAATCACCTGCACTGGATAGTATATATCCAAGGATTTTTTTTTTTTTTTTTTTTTTTTATTTAGCGTACATTTATATCCCGCTGCTTCCAGTGATCAGCAGCGGTTGTTACACATGGTGATGTTGGCTGTACTGGCCAGGAATTAGATTAAAACACTCTGATTAGAGGGGGGGGGGGCACAGCAGAATACAGATTACAGGCTTACAGTTGATTGCTATATACATATTTACACATGATTGTTATATACATATTTACAATTGACTAAACTGTAAAACTTTAAAAGTGGTCTGCATATGTATATGTATATTTACACGCGGTTGCGTGTAGCTCATGATGTTAGGTTGTAATGGGACTTGAAAAGGTGTGTCTTAAGCTCCTTTCTAAAGTCCTTTAGATCATAGATTTCTCGCAGATCACTTGGTAACCGATTCCAGAGTGTAGGAGCTGTAAACGAGAAAGCTCTGTTAGTGGTACAGGCATTAGCCTTTGTGAATGATCTCGGGAGGCAGATGGTGTTGAGGTTCGCTGCTCTCCTACTTCTGTTGTTGGGTGGATTGGAAATCAAGCTGTTGAGGTGAGAGGGTGCTATATTATGGATAAGTTTGAATGTAGTGACTAGTAATTTGTACTGAATGCGGGCCGTGATGGGGAGCCAATGCAGCTCAATTAGGGTGGGTGTAATGTGGTCAGAGAGTTTTTTTTGCATGATGAATCTGGCTGCAACATGTTGTGCCATTTGCAGAATATTTGTAGTTTTCTTTGGCAAGCCTTGCAGTATGGCATTGCAGTAATCTAGGTGTGGAATGATGAGGGCCTGAGCGACAGATCTGAAGTCATCATGATCAAGGATGTTACGTAAAGGCTGCAGTATTCTTAATTTGTGGAATATGGCTCGATTGGTGTTTCGCAGGTGCCTGTCTATATTTAGGTTGTTGTCAAGCATCACACCTAAGTATTTTATTTCTGATTTTATGTTGTAAATATTGTTGTTCATGGTGACATTTTTAGGGGGCTCAAAACCTGGTTTCCTGGAGATGCACATTGCTTCTGTCTTCTTATGGTTAATGAGCATGTTATTTCGTTGGAGCCAGATTTGAAGCTCGAGTAGGCAATTTTCAAGCTTACTGATGTTCGGGTTGTTTGCATCCAGTTGTGTGTAGAGCATTAGGTCATCAGCGTAGATATGGTAGTTGATGCCGTGGGTCTGGAATATTTTGCACACTGGTTGCAGGTATAGATTGAATAAGAGAGAGGAGAGGGCGGAACCTTGCGGAATGCCCTGGGTTTGTGGGAAGGGAGTTGCTTTGTCGTTGTTGAAATTGACCTGCTGCATTCGGTTTGTTATATAGGAGGAGAACCATTTTAGTGGGGTCCCTGCAATGCCTATGGACTCAAGTCGTTCCAGTAGTGTTGAGTGGTGCACTGAGTCAAAGGCAGCTGAGATATCAATGAAGATAAGCATATACATCGTGTTCTTGTTCTCCAGCCCCTTAAGTAGATTGTCCAGCAAGGCTAGCAGGAGGGTTTCCACACCATGATGTTGTCGAAACCCGTATTGATGCACATCCAAGGCATTTGTATCATCAATGTGGTCTTGCAGTTGCTGCTGTACTGCCTTTTCAATGATTTTGGCGAGGAAGGTTATGCTTGAGATTGGGCGGTATGAGGTAGGGTCATCTTTGCTGAGTGTTTTGTTCTTCAAGATGGGGCGTATAAGTGACTTCTTGAGGAGTGATGGCATGAGACCTTGCAGCAGTGATAGGTTCACTATATGGGAGATGTGCTGCGCTATTTCCTCTTTGGTTGCCTTGATCCAGGAGGCTGGACAGGGGTCAAGAGGGGAGGTGGTGGTTTTTAGGTTGGTGATGATGGCTTTTATCTGTTGATTGTCCACCTTCCGGAAGGTTAACCATTTTCTGCTGTGATCGGTCCTTTCCTGTGTGCTGCTCTCTTGCTGGAAGTTGGTTGGGTCCAGCGTGGGGGTGATGAGGGTAGGTGCTGCAGGATTGAGTTTGCTGGCATAGTGATCTGCCAGTTGTTGAGCTGTTATGGAGCCGCTGGAATTGTTGTCTTGTGGGGCTTTTGTGAGGGATTTGACAAGCGCGAATAGTTCTCTGGGCCTGTTGAGGGCTTTATTGAGAGTGATTGTGTGGTGCGTTCTCTTTGCTTGGTTGACTTCATTCCTGTAGGTTGATAGGCGGTCGAAGTAGGACTTTTTGCATTCATCGGTTTTGTGCTTTCTCCATCTTCGCTCATGCCTTCTCAGGTCCTTCTTCAGTTCTCGTAGCGTTGAGGTGTACCATGGTTCAGTCTTGACCCTGGTTAGGTGCCTTGGGTGACTCCAGGTGGGTTTTGAGGCAGCCTCGATTCCTATGTTCCATTGGTTCGCCAGTGTCTCGAGGTCTGAGCAATCTGGGTGGATGTATTTTGCTATGGATTCAAGGAGGTCCTCTTTGATGAGTTTTTGGAAGCATCTCCGTTGGGGTGGTGCTTGATCTGGTTGAGATTGGGCAGGAGCTGAGGGGGGGAGTAGGGTGAGTTCAATTTGGTGATGATCTGACCATGGTACTTGGGTTATTCTAGGTTTGGATTTCAACATCTTGGGGTGTTTGGTGGGTAGGAACACCATGTCTAGTGTATTACCCTTGATGTGGGTTGCGTCTTGGATGACTTGCTCATAGCCCAGATGTTCCATAGCTTCGTGGAAAATGTTTGCTTGCATTGCGGTGGTGGAGGGTAAGTTCAGGTCTCCTAGGATGACCTGGGTCTTTTTGGGCGCTGTAGCTGAGATGATTTCCAGCGCTGCTGCCAGTGATTCATGTGGTGACGTTGGTGGTCTATAGATAAGACATATGGCTAAGGTTCTATTTTCAACTTTAAGTATGTCGATGCCTTCGGGTATGCTTATCGGTGTACTTGTTAAGGACAATTCAGTTCTGGCCAAGATTAAGACCCCTCCTCCTTTTCTCTTATTGCGAGGGCAGTTATACACAGTATATCCGGGTTTGCTTATTTGATTGATGATTACAGGGTCTGTTTCGGTTATCCAAGTCTCGGTGATGCAAAGTAAGTCAGGCTTTGCATCTGACAGGAGGTCATATATTACATGAGTTTTGTTTCTTATGGATCTGGCATTCACGAGTATGATGGAAATTGTGGACTGCGTTGTGTAAGTCGTTTGCAGGTTCTTGCCCCCGTTCTTGCTTATCTTGGTGGGTCTTGGTTCTTTCGGTCTGTGAGCTTTTCTTGATTTGTGGTGGTGACGGGGTTGCTGCTTTTTATTGCACGCATTGCTGGGCTCGATATGGGGTAGAGTGGTAGCTTGAGGGAGTGGGTGCAGATAGATATTTTGAACTGCAAGGACTGGGAGAGGGTTGCAGAAAAGTAATGGCTGCCAGGTATAGGGGGTGTAGATGTGTTGGATAGTATTTCCTATGCATGTGGCTAGGCATGCGGCTAGGCAAAGCAACCAAAGTATTGAGAAGTTACCAGGATGTTGAAAGAACTGATATATGAGATTGCAGACCTACTATTAGTAATCTGTGAACCATCATTAAAATCATCTGTAAAACCTAATGATTGGAGGTTGGCCAATGTAACCCCAATTTTTAAAAAGGGCTTCAGGGGCGATCCTGGAAACTACAGATGGGTGAACCTGACGTCAGTACCGGGAAAAATGATAGAAACCATTATAAAGAAAAAAATTACTGAACATGTAGATAGCCATGGCTTAATGGGAGACAGCCAAATGGCTTTAGCCAAGAAAGGTCTTGTCTTAATAATCTGTTATGGTTTTTTTGAAGGTGTGAATAAGCAGGTAGACAAAGGTGAGTCAGTTGATATACTGTATCTGGATTTTCAGAAGCCTTTGACAAGGTCCCTCATTAGAGACTTTTGGTGAAATTAAAAAGTCATGGGATCGGAGGCAGTGTACTATTGTGGATCAGGATCTGGTTAAAAGATAGAAAGCAGAGGGTAGGGATAAATGGTCAATTTTCCCAATGGAGAAAGGTGAATGGTGGAGTATCCCAGGGATTTGTGCTGGGTCCGCTGCTTTTTAATATATTCATAAATGACCTGGAAATGGGAATAATGACTGAGGTAATCAAATTTGCAGATGACACAAAACTATTCAAAGTTGTTAAAACCTAAAAGGATTGTGAAAAATTATAAGAGGACCTTGATAAATTGGAAGACTGGGCATCCAAATGGCAGATAAAATTTAACGTGGACGAGTGCAAAATTATGCACCTAGGAAAGAACATCCCAAACTATTGTTACACGATGCAAGATTCTATATTAGGAACCACCACCCAGGAAAAAGATTTAGGCATCATCGTGGATAACATGTTGAAACCCTCCACCCAGTGTGCAGAGGCGGCCAAGAGAGCAAATAGAATGCTAGGTATCATGAGGAAAGGAATGGAAAATAAAACAAAGGATATTATAATGCCTCTGTATTGTTCCATGGTGCGACTGCACTTTGAATATTGTGTGCAATTCTGGTTGCCGTATCTTAAAAAGGAAATAGTATTATTAGAAAAGGTAGAGAGAAGAGCCACCAAAATGGCAAAAGGGATGGAAGGATACCCCTATGAAGACGGGCTTAAAAGGTTAGGGCTCTTCAACCTGGAAATGAGATGGCTGAGGGGAGATATGATAGAGGTCTATAAATTAATGAATGGAGTGAAACGGGTAAATGTAGATCGATTGTTTATGCCATCAAAATATAGAAACACTAGGGGACATGCAATGAATCTACAGCGTAACCTATTTAAGGCTAATAAGAGAAAACATTTTTTCACTCAAAGTGCAATCAAACTCTGGAATTCGTTACCGGAGGGTGTAGTAAAAGCTATTAGTGTAGCCGGGTTTAGAAAATGTTTGGACAAGCTCCTGGAGGTAAGGTCCTTAAACAATTACTAAAGGGGACCTGGGATATCCACTGCTTGCCCCAGTACAAGCATTGTGGAACCTGTGTCTTTTAGGGGAACTGCTAGGTACCTGTGACCTAGATTGTCCACTGTTGGAAACAGGATACTGGGCTTGATGGACCTTGGTCTGACCCAGTATGCAATGTTCCCTCTAATTTTCTGTAGGCTGTGTGCGCATAAAATATCAGCTGTGCAGCTTTTGAAGGAAGGTTACATTTTTGTGCGCCACATAACGACACTCGGAGTTATCTACTTTAAAATTTGACTACACGTCAGAATACAGTATGTACACCACATTGATTTTAATCAAATTAAATTAAAATAGACGATTACTAAATGAAGCGTAAAATTTCTAGTAATTACAATCGCAACTTTTAAATTTTAAGACGTCTGTGTTGTTTTCTATCAGAATCAGAACCATAATCTTTGTGCGCTGTTGTAAAGTATGTGCGCTCACTCGGTGAGGTGTGTGTGCGCGCACACACGCACAGCTTAGCGGGAACAGTGCCAGTATGGTGTATGTTATGTTCTTATGTTAACTGTGTTCAGTCTTTAGTCAGGCGGCTCTTTGTTGATAGAGTGAAACCCATAGCTGCTTTTATCTTATTCTTTTTATTGTTTTTTGGTCCCCTATTCATAATCATATAATTTGTTTCTTTATGCCATTGGACTATGCCCTTATTTTTAGTTCTTGTTTGGATTATCTTATTGTTTTTATATGGGAGCTGATTGTTTTTATTGTTCTTTTTCAGGTGTTGAGTGACCCTCTAGATTTCTTGTTTTTTCACTATATCAGACTTTCCATTCCTGTTTTAGTATGACATCACAATAAAATGCTGCTGGGTCATACAGTCCTCAATTTAGCTCACAAGCTCCCCCTATTTGCATAGATCTCATCAGTAATGCATACATTCATGTATATCTATATTTTAACATTGAACCTTGTCTCTCCGACGGTTTTCATGATGTGCACATGGCGCACACAGTGATTCATTCCATTTTTAGCCCCTGTTTACATGTTCATACTTATACACATATTTTTAATTGTCTTACATCAGGCTGTGTCCTCCCAGTCTTCTGCACAAAGTATTTTTGACACATATAAAGTTCTATTTATTTACTTAACCAGTTTTCTATACCACCTTATCCTTCAATTAAAGAAGTTTACATTATGTAATCACTACAAACAGGTACTAGATACATTCCCTTGTCTCCTAAGGGTTCACAGTCTATATGTATCTGAGGCAACAGAAGGTTAAGTGGCTTGCCCAAAGCCACAAGGAGTGCCTACAGGACTAGAAATCCCTGTCCCTCCAGCCTGAGATTGCTGTCCCCAGGTGGGACTTAAACCCCCAGCCCTCTGTCCTGGGGTGCCATGTCCTTAACCACTAGGCCACTCCTCTCACTTCTAATTTAACTTCATTTTATATAAATTCATCTTACGCACATTTTAATTATTTTACCATTACTGGTTCTTATCATTCATTCATTTTTTTATTTTACCATTGGTCACTGTATCAATTATTATGGATCTCCTATATAAGTGTGGAGACTCATGTCCTGAATGTACTTCTGGCACATACAGTGCTCTATTTCTATTTTCACTTCCTTTTGTATGGATTACTTTTATCACGGTTTTTAATTATGCCGTTTTTATTGATTTTTATCCTTTTAGTTGTCTTTGATTTTACCGTCGATATTATTAAGTATAGATTTCTTGTGTATTCTCATATCCAGAGCAGCCAAGGCAACTAACAAATCACTTTTTACATAGCAATTTTATGCTGGCTTTAGCTTTTTAATTTATTTAATTTCATCTTTTTATCTGGCATGATTGGATTGTGCATTTTTACCCCCGATTTACACATTGTTTTACACATTACAATTTCACACCACAGCTCCTATGCAGTTCAAGTCAAATGCTTTGTTTACCTGGTTATCAAGACAGTTTCCCTTCACTTTGGTGCCAAACCCATGTTAAAAGCAGGCTCGGCGTACCCACTTCTTCAAGGTCTTTGAATGTATGCTGGTGTGCTGAGAGCACTCAGAGCCATATACTGGTATCCTGCTGCATAATCATGATTCTTCTCTCTAAGGTAAACAATGTTTCTTTTCATTTCAATTAGCTACACACAACTTCACACACATGTTCCAGATAATATAATTTCTAGATCACTTTTTGAATGTTCTAGCCATTTGCCAGTGAAGAGAACTGTACATAGAGTTTATGTACCGATTTTAACACCGCCATTTGTTTTTAACCTACTTTATCCTAGCTTCAACCCTACATGTCCATTCTCAGCAGAAGGCAACTTGATTTATTAGATAAACTTTAATATTTTGGTTTTCACTGGCTTCTTTTTCTTCCTCCGGTTCATACATACTGTATGATTTTTATTTCTTACTCAGATCGATTAGCTGCTACAGCAGCACCTTATACCCACTGATCATACAGAGCTTCTAGCATGTAAGTCTGCTCCATGCCTCCTTTTAAGTACACTATTATTTTGTGTTACCATCACACCACTTATATAGATGATTTCTGGTATATCCTAGTTTTATCTTGTTATCTATATAATATTATTTTGAACATTTTATGTACATGTTTTTTAAGTTTGATATTTTATATCGTCATATATCATTTTTATGATATATATCTTTAATATCTTATTTTTAGTTCAGCTTTACTCTTGATTTTTAGTCCTTTAGTTTTGTTTTTAATGTACTTGTCAGGCTTTATTTATGACACACTACAGAAGTACTAATCAACTTCTTAGGGGCATGTTTACTAAACGGCGCACCTGTGCGGGGCGCACCTGAGCGCCCTAAAATGATGCATTTAAGTGCTCTTAAACGCCCCGTACACGTGCGGGTCACATTAACGGGCCCCGCACACGTGCGCCGAAAACGCGCACGTTTGCGGGGCGGTAATGTGCGAAAGAGGCGTGCCAAGGCGAAATGAGGGCGGAGGAAGGCCCCCTAGGGGCGGAGAGACGGGGTCAGTGGGCGGAATGTGGGAGGGGAGAGACTCGCCGCACAGGAGCGTGCCCGAATCTGCAAAGAACTTTACCGCCAGTGAAACACTCGCGTTAGAGGTGCTGTGCAGGGAAAAGAAACCGTTTCCGTCAGCAATGTGCAGCACAATAGTGGAAGCCCAAAAACCGTGAGCAGTGTGATCTATGTGCACAGATCAAACGCCGTAATGTCACAGGGCACTAACCACACGGGCGCCGCGCACCTTAGCGCATCTGTCAATCACAGCTTCTGTTCTTCACGACGGAACGCCCACTCCTTATACGGCACCCGCTCGGTACCGCGGACCGCACAACACCGGCCTTTAGTAAACAGACCCCTTAGTATGTTCTAAATGCTCTCTGTTTTAATGCTATTCTAATTTATTTTAATTTTATGTTGTTTTCATACTTTAAATGGTTTTAATTTATTATATATGTCTGTTATCTATAGTTCACTTTACCCTTGATGAAGGGCTTGCCAAACATGGCTGTGTTGGGTTACTGGTATTCTTTGCTGTTCTTCAATAAAACTTGCTCTCTTTACCTCGCTCTGGACTTGCATGAGGCCTATATCTAATACAAATCCATGAAATGCTCCCTGCAACACTTCTCTTGCAATGGAGTGTTCGTTAGGACTTCCTTGTTATTGTTTGCAAAGTCTTCAATGTATATCAAATGCAAATGCTCGCTTGGTTTTTAAAGTATGAAAAAAATAATATCTCTCTCCTTTGTTAGATCAATTGCTTTAAAGAACTCAAAAATAGATACCCTCAGCCAGGTTAGAAAAATATCACCACAAAAACAAAACCCAGTCAAATTTAACCAGCGGAATAAAACATCTTGAACGTGCCAAACAAATATTTTTTTGTCGGAAAAGTCAGCTAAGTGAAGAGGAAGTTTCCTCTCACCTTCGTGACCTATCCATTTTAATTAAAGCAATAACTTTATATCAACGTTTGTCGTAACTGTAAAATACTTATTTTCATGAGAACAGCTAATGCGAAGGTGAGAGGAAACTTCCTCTTCACTTAGCTGACTTTTCCGACAAAAAAAATATTTGTTTGGCACGTTCAAGATGTTTTATTCCGCTGGTTAAATTTGACTGGGTTTTGATTTTGTAGTTCGATTGCTTTGGCAGTGAATTTTCAAATTATTCACTGTGGTTATTAGAACTCTAGGAGTGGAGGAGTAGTCTAGTGGTTAGAACACTGGCTTGATAACCAAGCAACCAGGGTTCAATTCCCACAAGCTACTCCTTGTGACTTTGGGCAAGTCACTTAACCCTCCATTGCCTCAGAAGAAAGGCCTGGCAATCTACTTCCAGTGACACTGCCAAGAAAACCCAGGAGCTTCTGGGTCACCAGGAGTCAGGACTGACTCAAAGGCACACATTGCATTTTTTCGCATTAGAACTCTGTGTAAGACTGCTCCTGCATACTTTCAGAGTAATTTGAAGAAATATGTATGTAGCAGATCTTTAAGATCTCGGCATCAGGTTCTCTTGGTGATGCCTACTGTGCACTTAATTTGGGTTTTTTATGCTTTCTATATACTACTACAGCTTATCATTTATATAACGCTACATTATGTTCCATTTTTTGCTTAGAATTATTCTAATGTAAGTTGTTCTGTGATTTTCTTTTTAGTTCACAAATTTTATTGATTTTTGAAAAATAATATAGAACAAAAAAAAAACTACAAAGTACCATAACATATGAGGAGAGCTAAACAGAATCAGAAGCACATATTCCTGATATACATAGACAGATAGAAAAAACAATTAAATATTGACAGATGTCTTCCCAATATACAGGGTGGCCCAAAAAAAGTGAGAACATCTCGTAGCATATAAATTATTTAAAAATTCAAAATGACAGATGTAAACAATTGACAAATTAAAAAAAAAAAAAAAAGATGGCGACCGGAAATTGTTGAAATAAAGACGTTATATAGCTAAAAAAGGTAAATATGTAAACCATTTAAGCTTTTAATTTACGAGATGTTCTCACTTTTTTTGGGCCACCCTGTATATGTCAAGGGACTTTCACATTTTAAGCATCATAAGCGCTGACCGTGTTTTAACAGCAGGGCCAGCCCATCCATTAGGTGAGCTAGGATGGCCGGCCCAGGTGGGCAGCAGTAGCAGCACACATGACAGACTGCACTGTCCTCTCCCCAGCTGCTGCAGATTCCATTTGGAAGGGTGGGAGGGGGCAGCAGCAGCAGTATTTCCAAATGTGTCTGCTTTTTGTCACTGCTTTCTTGCTCACAGCAGGCCATGTGTGCTGAAGGACATGGCCTGCACCAGGCAAGAAAGCAGCTGGACATGCAGTAGATTCCCCAGGTCCTCTTTAACAATGATTTATGGACCTTTTCTCTAGGAACTTGACCAAATCTTTTTTAAACTTAGCTACAGACAGCTTTTACTACATCCTCCGGTAACAAATTCCAAAGTTTGATTATGCATTGAGTGAAAAAATATTTTCTCTTATTAATTTTAAATGGGTTACATTGTAGCTACATTGCGTGTCCCCTAGTCTTTCTACTTTTTGTTGGCATAAACCAGGGGTCTCCAATTCCATTCCTGGAGGGCCACAAACCAGTCAGGTTTTCAGGATGTCCTTAATGAATATGCAAGAGATATATTTGCATACACTGCCCCATTGAATTCAAATGTATCTCATGCATATTCATGAGATTCGCCCTGAAAACCTAACTGATTTGCAGCCCTCCAGGACCGGAATTGGAAACCCCTGGCATAAAAAATCAATCTATGTTTACCTGTTCCACGCCATTCATTAATTTATAGATCTGTGGGGATTATTATCTGTAGCAAATTTACATTAAATGTTTACTACTTGATAGGTCTAGGGGTAATTGCTACTTCCCTCTTTTTGGGGTGCGATATATACAGGTTGAGCTATCTACATTGGGCTATCTACATTTTAATATATACAGGTTGGGCTATCGACATTGATCTATATACATTTTAATATGCCAAGATCATAAATCACTGTTTTAACTAAAGTCACTGATTCGCTCTGCACTTAGGGAGAATAAATAGCTATCTAGCTAATATACCCCACCCCCAGGAGGAACTGTAAGGCCAATACCTCAGTGCTCCGCCAGAAGAACAATTGTGGCTGGGTCCAAGAAGTCTTCTTGAACAGCAAGGAGTCCAAGGGTGACAGTCGTCCAACGCAGGCTGCAACCAGTCTGGACAAGCTGCATGATAACACAGAGCTTCAGGTCTGTGGGAGAGACTTACTCCTTCCTGAGGTTAGTCCTTGGCCTTGCAAACTGTCTGACTTTACAGCCGGAGACAGGCAGGCAGTAGGTAGGACTGAAGACTACAGAATGGCAGAATGTGATAGAAAGTAGAAAGAGAGTCCAATGTGAGACTAAAAGTAGAAAAAAAGTGAGTCTGTTCAGCATAGTGCCTAGCATACAATTCCTTGTCCTGAACTTCTTGTCACAGCACGAGGATTAACTGGTCTCAGGTACTGTTTGACATCCTTCAGAGCATCAGGTAGCAGTTGTCAGGTGGTCCTTCTCCAAACAAAGGTCCATGCTGGTATGCAGGTTCATATATTGTTGCAAATGTTAGGACCAGTAGAACAGTCTCTGGATAAGAAACAGCTTCAGCAGTGAGTTCCCTTGTACATACCCATGGCTTGTAAAAAAATGGCTTTCCTGTATGGTACATAGCTTGATCAGCAGGTTTAAATTGCTTGATCAGCAGGTTTAAAGCTTGAACACAGCAGAAATTACTTGTATCAGGAATCCATCTTGGGTTCAGGATTTGGTTCAGGCTTTTGATGTCTGAGCAGACTATAGTGGTTCAGAAAAGGTCTTACAGATTTCCATCATTTCTCCCCTCAGCCGTCTCTTTTCCAAGTTGAAGAGCCCTAACCTTTTAAACCTTTCCTCATAGAGGTATTCTTCCATCCCCTTTACCATTTTGGTGGCTCTTCTCTGTACCTTTTTTTAAATTCAGCTATATCCTTTTTAAGATATGATGACCAGAATTGCACACAATATTCAAAGTGCAGTCGCATCATAGAAAGATAGAGGTATTATAATATCCTTGGTTTTATTCTCCATGCTTTTCTTTATGATTCCTAGCATTCTATTTGCTTTCTGACTTGACCGCTGCTGAATGCTGGGCAGAGGGTTTCAATGTGTTATCCACAATAATGCCTAAATCTTTTTCCTGGCTGGTGGTTCCTAATGTGGAACTTGCATCATATAAGCATAGTTTGAGTTGTTCTTTCCTAGGTGCATAATTTGCACTTGTCCACATTAAATTTAATCTGCCATTTGAACATTCAGTCTTCCAATTATCAAGGTCCTCTTGCAATTTTTCACAATCCTCTTGTGTGTTAACAACTTTGAATTATTTTGTGTTATCTGAAAATTTGATCTCTTCACTCGTTATTACCATTTCAAGGTCATTTATGAATATGTTAAAAAGCAGCGCGCCCAGCACAGGTCCCTGGGGTTCTCCACTATTCACCTTTCTCCACTGAAAAAAACTGGCCATTTAGCCCTGCCCTGCTTTCTATCTTTTAACCAATTCCTGATCTACAGCAGTACACTGCCTTCTGACTTGACTTCACCAAGAGTCTCTCATGAAAATCCAGATACACTATATTAAAAGGCTCACCTTTGTCTACCAGAATGGTTCTCAACCCAGTCCTCTGGGACACCCAGGCCAGACAGGTTTTCAGGATATCCACAATGAACATGCATAAGTTAGATCTGCATGCATTGCTTCCATTGTATGCAGATCTATCTCATGCATATTCATTGTGGATATCCTGAAAACCTGATTATCCGGAGAGGGGGGGAGGGAGGACTGGGTTGAGAACCACTGGTTTACCTGTTAATTCACACCTTCAAAAAAATATAACAGATTAATAAAACAAGACTTTCCTTGGCTAAATCCATGTTGGCTTTTTCCCACTAAACTACGACTATCTACATGTTCAGTAATTTTGTTCTTTATAATGGTTTCTATCATTTTGCCCTGTACTAATGTCAGGCTCACCAGTCCATAGTTTTCTGGATCACCCCGGAATCCTTTCTAAATATTGGCGTTACATTGGCCATTCTCCATTCTTTGGGTACTACGGATGTTTTTAATGATAGTTCACAGATTACTAATAGTAGGTCTGCAATCTCATCTTTCAGTTCTTTTAACATCCTAGGACGTATATTATCCTGGCAGGGGATTTACTACTCTTCAGTTTATCAAATACTTGTAATACATCTTCCTGGTTTATCAATATTTCTTTTAATTCTTCCAATATATCACCTTTAAACACCATTTCAGGCATGGGTAACTTCCCTAAATCTTCTTCAGTAAGGACCAAAGCAAAGAATTCATTCAATCTCTGCTATGGCCTTGACCTCCCCTTAGCGCCCCTTTTACCCCTCTATCATCCAATGGTCCAGCTGAATCTTTCATTGATATACTTGCTATGAATATACTTGAAAACGTTTTTATTATGTGTTTTTGCTTCCACAGCAAGCTTTTTTCCAAATTCTCTCTTTGCCTGCCTTATGAATGCCTTCCATCTAACTTGCCAGTGCTTATGTTGTTCCCCATTTTTGTCATTTGTCGCCTTTTTCCATTTCCTGAAGGATGATTTTTTGACTATGACAGTCTCTGTGACCTCACCTTTAAACCATGATGGCAGTTTTTTGGCCTTCCTTCCAGTTTTCTTAAAGTGTGCCATACAACTGGTCTGGGCTTCCAAGATAGTGTTTTTAAACAATGTCCATGCTTGTTGTAAATCTTTAACCTTTTTTCTTAACTATTTTTCTCTATTATAGTCTCCCTTTTGAAAGTTAGAAGGTAGTGCTTTGGATTTTCTTGCCGTCCTTCTGCCATTTATTAAATCAAACGCGATCATGCTATGATCACTATTGCCAAGTGGCCCCAACACCCTTATCTCTTGCACCAGATCCTGGGTTCCACTAAGAACTAGATCAAGAATAGCTTCCCCTCTTGTCCCAAATATCTTAGCTGAGTAGGAAACCATTTTAAAGAGCAGTCACCTATTTCCTCCTACATAGAATAACTATTCATCGGTATGACCTTGTATTTCTCCCAATTAATTTTGTAACCAGAGAATTGGGAAAAGGTCTGAACAATAGCTAATAATGCAGAGACTGAAGTAAAGGTTTCTCTAAGAATTATAAGAGGTCATCAGCATAGGCTATGGGCCTGATTCTGAGACATGCCTTGGGCTTGCATAGCAGGGGGAATAGGGACAGAATGGCTTGTGGGGCTGCATGTTCCAATGGGACATAGAGCCCCACAAGCCATCCTGTCCCTATTCTCCCTAGGGAATAGGGGCAGCAGACTAGAGCAGCATTACGGGGAGAGCTGGTGGGGGGTAGGAGGGGGTGGAGTCTGGGCATAGCAGGGGTGGGCCAAGGCAGCAGGGCATACAGAGCTAATTCCAATGACATCTCTGTTTGTCCTGCGGGATCAGGGAGGACGTGCTGCTTATTCCACTGGGAAGGTGGAATAAGCAGCATGAACAGGTCGATTGCGGACAGGTGTGGGCAGTTCCCTGCCACCCTATCCAGCCCCCGGTTGCCCAGCCATTGGTCGGATGGTGGGAATGAAGAGGGTTTGCACCATGTGAGCCACGGGAGTCTGTGGGGATGACATCCCCACAGACATGCAGGGGCATGCCAGGCCATCCTCAAGCCCGATTCTGTATGCCGCGGGAACATTTTGCTCCCATGGTACAGAATCAGGTCCTAACCGACCTATCCTGCTCGGGGCCATCTGGACAGCCAGACATGCCCCTTTCAGAATCGAGCTCTATGAGTTTAGAACTAAACTCCAAAAAAGTAATCCTTTAAACTTCTTTAGCTTGTCAGATTGCCATATGTAGAGGTTCTAAACATACATTAAAAAGCAAAGAAGATAGGGGACAGCCTTGCCTAGTGCCTTGAGAAATCTGAATCAGGGAGGACATCATACCATTAGCCGAGACTAGAAAAGGGGGAAGAATAAAGAACACAAACCCACTGAATAAACTCAGGTCCACAACACATCAATTCTAAAACTCATATCAGATGAGATCACTGAATGCAGTCAAAGGTTTTCTCAGCATCCGGAGACGTGTCCACTGAAAGGATGTGTCTGTCTCTGGCAGCCGAAATCAACAAATGAAAGAGTCAACCATTATCCCAAATATACCAGCCACTCATGAAACCTGTCTTAGCAGATAATAGAGCCCAAGACCTGCTGGATTCTCATAGCTAACACTTTAGCCAGCAACTTGCTGTCATAGGGCTGCATAACCTGCTACCTCATAGGGCTGCATAACTTGCTACCCCATAATTCTAATTTATTCTATATCTGCATTATTTTTCTATCAACAATAAACAATAAAGTAACAAAATCGGTCTATAGCTTTGTACTAAAGTGACAGTCCTGCCAAGTTTGGGAATAGCTATTATCTGTACCTCTGTGAAAGAAGAAGAAGGAAAATTACTTTTGAACATGTACTGAAAACATCTACTCAATTGAGGACACGTTAAAGTCCAAAACTGTTTAGAAAACTCAGTGGTAAAAACATCAGGCCCAGGCATCTCATTTGATGGAAGCGACGATAAGACACCAAGAATTTTCTTCTCTGTAACTGAAATACCAAGCATGGCACTAGCTGAAGAGGAAAGCTTAGGATCGAGAAGAGGTTGAAAAAAGTCTCACATCCAGCAGTGTCCTCCACATTATCCAGTTGGTACAAAGTAGAGTAAAATGTATGAAAGCATCCAAAATGCCTTTATCATCAGAAATTATTTAAAACTGAAATGTGTTGCCTCTCTCATTTGCCTTCAAGGTACTGTGCCAGCAGTCTACCAGCTTTATTACTAGTAGTATAGTACAAAGAGTTCTGCATAAGCAAATCCTATCGAACAGAATCAATAATTTGAGTATTATTATTCATATTTTAATTTATATAACTTGGCAAAAATATCTTTATCCCCATGGGCAATATACTGTTTCTCTAAGTCAGCTATATTATTTTCCATTACTAGTAACTGAGCAGCCTCCTCTTTCTTTTTCCATGTAGAGTAACTAATTTTTTCACTTTGAAGTGACACTTTCTGTTGTTGTTGTGTTGTTGTTAAGTGCCATCGAGTCGGAGTCGACTCATGGCAACCCTCTGGATAGCTATCCTAAATTGTGTTCGGTCTTCAGTCAGGCGGCTCATTGTTGACAGACTGGTAGCCGTAGCTGCTGTTATTGTATCGATCGATCTCAATGCTGGTCTTCCTCTTTTGCGATGACCTTCTATCTTGCCAAGCATGATGTCTTTCTCTAATGATCTCTCTCTTCGCATGATGTGTCCAAAGTATGAAAGTCGAAGTCTTGTCATCTGAGCTTCTAAAGAAAGCTTAGGTTTGATCTCCTCTAGTACTGACTGGTTTGTTCTTCGGGCAGTCCATGGTATACACAGTATTCACCGCCAGCACCATAATTCAAAGGCATCAATTTTCTTCCTGTCTATCTTTTTCACTGTCCAGCTTTCACATCCATATGATGTTATTGAAAATACCATGGCTTGAACAAGTCAAATCTTTGTATGGAGAGAGACATCTCTGCTCTTGAGAATCTTATCTAGGTCTTTCATAGCCATTCTGCCAAGAGCAATACGTAGTCTGATTTCTTGACTGCTTGTTGCTTCTTTATTGATAGTTGATCCAAGTAGGTTAAAGTTGTTCACGATTTCAATTTCTTCTCCTTCAACGATGAACCTGTTGATCATGCCAGTTGTCATGATCTTTGTCTTCTTTACATTAAGGTGCAGGCCCATTTTGAGACTATGTTCTTTGATTGTGAGAAGCAAATGTTTCAGATCATCTTCACTTTCAGCCAGTAATATGGTATCATCAGCATAGCGAAGGTTATTGATGAGTCTTCCACCAATCTTCACACCTCTGTTGTCTTCATTTAATCCTGCTTCTCTGATGATTTGTTCTGCATATAAATTAAACAGGTAGGGGGAAAGTATGCAGCCTTGTCTTACACCTTTGCTTATTTTAAAACCATTCTGTTTCTCCTTGTTCCATTCGAACTGTTGCTTCTTGATCAATGTACAGATTGTGCAAGAGTACGATCAGGTGTTCTGGTATACCCATGCTTCTTAATGTGGGCCAGAGTTTCTCATGGTTTACACAGTCAAAAGCCTTGCTATAGTCGATAAAGCACAAATAGATATCCTTTTGGTATTCTTAGTCTTTTCAAGGATCATTCTCACATCTGCAAGGATGTCTCTCGTTCCTCGATCTTTCCTGAACCCTGCTTGCACTTCAGGTAGTTCTTGTTCCAGGTATGGTTGTAGTCTCTTTTGAATAATCTTCAGTATAATCTTGCTAGCATGTGGGATCAGAGCGATTGTGCGATAATTTCCACAGTCAGTTGGATCACCTTTCTTTAGTATAAACACAGTTGGCCATGATGTTGTCTTCCATATTTCTTGGCAGAGCCTTGTAAGTACAGTAACAGCTGCATCAGATTGCTGTAATACTTCTATGGGAATGCTATCAATGCCTGGTGCTTTGTTCTTTGATAAGGCTTTCAATGCTGCTTCAACTTCTTCTTTCATCACCAATGGTTCCCGATCATAAGGTACAGGTTGAAACGGCTGTTGGTCCACTTGATCTTTATCATATAAAAACTCTGCATATTCCTTCCACCTTTTCTTGATCTTCTCAGCATCATTCACCATAGAACCTTGAGCATCTTGTAACATTCCAATTCGAAGCTGGAACTTTTTTTTTAACTCTCGTAGCTTTAGGAAAGCCGATCTTGTTCTTCCTCTAATAGTTTCTACTTATATTTCCTTGCATGCATCGTTGTAGTACTTTTCCTTGTCCTGTCTTGCTGCGCGTTGGAAATCTCTGTTGAGTTCTGTTATTGTCTTTCTTTCTCCTCTGGCTTTAGCTTCTCTGCGTTTCTGGACAACTTTCAGAGATTCTTGGCCATTTTGGCCGTTTTTTTCTTTTTCACCTTTTGTAGAGACTTCTCTCTTTCTTCTAACACAACCTTCTTGATGTCATTCCATAAATCTTCTGGAGCTCTGTCATTTGTATCTAAAGCAGCAAATTGATTTTGCAGGCAGTCTTTAAATTCCAGTGGTATATTCTCAAGGTAATATTTTGCTGCATTCATGAGTGGTTTGCTCTTTTTCAACTTTAGATTGAGTTTGCATACTAGTAGTTGATGATCTGTACCACAGTCAGCTCCAGGTTTTCTCTTTGTTGATGTTATAGAGCTCTTCCATCGTTGACTTCCACAGATGTAGTGAATTTGATTTTTATACAATCCATTGGGTGAAGTCCATGTGTACAGTCGCCGCTTGTGTTGCTGAAAGAAGGTATTTGAGATGAATAGATCGTTGGTCTTGCAGAATTCTATCAGTCTTTCTCCAGCTTCATTTTTGTTGCCAAGTCCATATTTTCCAACTACTTTGCCTTCTTCTTTGTTGCCAACTTTTGCGTTCCAGTCACCCATGACTATCAGGATATCCTGTTTGCATGTTCTGTCAATTTCAGCTTGTACTTGTTCATAGAACTCTTCAATTTCATTCTCTTCTGCAGCTGTTTTTGGGGCATATACTTGAATTATAGTTGTGTTGATAGGCATTCCTCGTAGACGAATAGAGGTTAAGCGTTCGCTGACAACATTATATTTCATTACAGTTCTTACAAGTTTCTTCTTTATTATAAATGCAACACCATTTCTTCTTTGTCTTTCATTTCCAGCATAGTAGACCATGTGATCATCTGATGCAAAGTGCCCGATACCAGTCCATTTCAGTTCGCTGACACCCAACAGATCAAGTTGTACACGTTCCATTTCATTCTTGACCACCTCCAACGTCCCTTGGTTCATGCTTCATACGTTCCATGTTCCAATGTGTAAGACATCTTTAGAACTTCTGACTCTCATTTCATGCGCAGCTACATCAGCAGTCAGACGTCCTGAGGGCTTTGATCCAACCACATCATAAATGCTAGCTTTACTCTGAAAAGTCTTCAGCTCTTCCCCAGTAGCTAGTTGAGTGCCTTCTGACCTGGGGGGGGGGGGGTCTCATCTTCCAGCACCATAGCACAATTTGTTTTGTTGTAACTATCCATTGGGCTTTCATGGCAAGATACAGAAGTAGATTGCTGGGCCTTTCTTCTGCGCAGTTTTAAGTTTGGTGTTGTTGCCGTTGTCACAGAAATGTGATCCTCCGCCGTCAACACTATCCCATTCTGCTGCTGCCCAGATGAGTGGTTTGTCTTGGTCTGGCACCTCAGCTGAGACCTGTCCATCTTGGGAGACCCTGCCAGTAGTTAAACTCCCGATAGTTTAGCCCTCAGCATCACTGATGCACACAAGCCCTTACAGCAT
The DNA here is from genome assembly GCA_033557465.1 of Ichthyophis bannanicus. NCBI lineage: Eukaryota > Metazoa > Chordata > Amphibia > Gymnophiona > Ichthyophiidae > Ichthyophis > Ichthyophis bannanicus. Next base: position 495,369,660 of record CM066033.1, read on the forward strand.
GACAAGCTGCAAACCAAGTGACACTTTCTAGGTCTCCCAAACAGTAGTAAAGGGAACCTCCCATTACAGTTCCGAGGGAAAAAATTCATGAGTAGAGGTCTCAGTTCCCTGAAGAAACTGAGAATCAGTCAAAAGACTATTATTAAATCTCCAAGAGGCCAACTGACACTTCTCTATGGCTCTCCATAAGTAAGGGAAATAGCAGCATGATCTGAAATCACAATTGGAGCAATTTGTGACTCTGATAGAACTCAAACAGGTTTTAGAAACAAGGAAATAATCATTTCTAGGTAGTATGGGGATGAGAATAAAAGGTAACTTTCCACCTAGTGGGATGGAGAAGCCTCCAAGTATCAACCAAAGCAACTACATCCATCATATTATGAATGACCGCCTGGGATTTGGATGTGGCAACGTTATATTGAAATTGCCTGATCAGATCAAGAGGTTGATTAAAATCTCCAGCAATGATTTTTTTCCATATCACCATATTCTGCCAAAAATGAGTGAAAAGCAAGGCTAGGTGACATTTGCTGCACATAAATTCAAGTGGAGTAAACATCGACCCTCAATGTTAGCCACCACCAAAAGCCACTGCCCATCAGGATCAGCAAGCTGATGTTGTATCTAAACCTGGAGAAACTTCCTAAAAAATATCCCAGACTTCTTCCAGACAGCTGGTACATAAATATGTTCACCCAACCAATCTACTGTCAATTTAGAATGTAAAGTCAAAGACAGATGAGCCTCTTGTAAGAAAAGTATATCACCCTTTTCTTTTTTAAGATAGTTGAAAACCTTTTTACGTTTGACAGGAGGATTGAGACCATTAACATTACAAGATATTATCTTAAACTCCAACATGATTACATACCATAATGAACAACATACTCAAACATCCAACCCCACACAGACATCCATGATCTCTCTGCCAACTATAAGCATTCTACACAGTATAGACTTCCAGTCAACATAGCTCTCCTGAAACTTAACAGAAAGAGCATCCACCACAGGCAGATATCATTAGACAACAAACTTGTTCAAAAGTTTTGCTTCTTGAAAACCTTTTGGTGATTATGATAGACAGCTTCAAGCTGAATACAAATATAATTTCAGATAGACTGCAGGAATTTGGAGAAACATGAAATCACATTTTGACTGAATTTAGCATGTTTAATCGCACAATGATGCTGATATATTGCACTAGTTCACCTAAGCTAAAAATGTTTTGCTCCTGATTTTCATTTGTACTCAGCATCTGATGCTTCTCATCTTAGTGTCCAACAATAGTAACCAGCATGATGGGTTCCAGTTGCACTGATACCACATTTCCATCATTGCAATGTCCTGGTGAAACTTTTCACCATGTTTGTCACTGACTGCACCAAGATTAGCAGGGAAGAAGTTCAAGTGTAAATGCAGAAAATGAATCTTCAGCGACATGTTGCACTTCATGGTTTTGTATTCTTGAAGCATGTTGTTAACCAGCTGGACATAGTTTGGTGCCCTGCAATTGCCAAGAAAATTCTCAACACCACCCCTGAATGCCTTCCATATTATTTTCTCAGGCCCCACTAGCAGATCTTCAAACCGCTTGTCACTGATGATGTGTCTGACTTGTGGACCCATGGAACACATGACGTCCGAAATACAGACTCTTCGGAAGACTCTAGTACAACATAACGAAAAACTTGATGACCTGGAAAACCATAGCAGAAGGAATAATTTACAATTTGTGGGAGTACCGGAGGCTTTGAAAGATAAGGAAATCCATTGCTATCTCAAGACACTGCTACCCTGCTCCTTGGGACTTGGAGGGGACATGGGCCCACTGGTGACAGAGAGAGTGCATCGTGTGGGCCCTCTCCATATGTCAGACTGGAGACCTCATATAGTCCTGGTTAAATGTCTAAACTATTCCCAGAAAGATTGTGTATTATGGGCGGCCAGAGAACATGGCCCAATTAGCCACAAGGGACAAAGAATCACAATATACTAAGACTACTCAGCGATCTTAAGCGCTAAACGACAGGCCTATGCCGGGATATGCCAATGGCTCAAGGAGAAGGGGATAAGGTTTGCAGTGTTGTATCCAGCCCAGTTAAGGATCATCCATAATGGTACCACTAGATCCTTTGATTCAGCGGACCTGGCAGAGCACTATTTGCAAGGATCTCAGCAGTCCGGGCAGAAACATCCTCTCAAACAGATCCAGTAGAACAGAGCCTTTGAGAACACTCGGTGATTCTTCTTTGGGAATAAGGGATGGAAATGCACTCATAGTAATAGTCAATATGGCCTTAAACGAACCTGGACCATTAGGAGGAAAGGCAATTTGAGGTCTGGAGATAATATCGATGCAGTTGATGTTTCATCAAGGCGATTGTAAAGACATGGGAAACTCAACAGGCCCACTCTTTTATTCGAGACCACCTTGTGACTAGGACTGGGATATTTGCCCGAGCTAGAAAGAGCTTCATATTACAGGCAAGTGGACAGAAATAGGGAGAAGCCCCGCAGACATGTGGTAGGACATTTCAATTTGCAATCTTTTGACATATATCATGTTAAGTATGTGTTAGAAGTCAGCAGAGCCCTGTACTATGTTATAGCTGGGCTGCATGTTTAGTGGTGTATTGGTGAAAGAATGCAGCTCTGCAATATATACCATTGTCACCCCCCTTTTATTTTGTTGAATATTCTGCAAGTTTATCTCGTTCTACCTATCCTCTGAACCGAGTTTCCTGTTAAAACAGTATAGCTAGGGGCTGAGATAGAAACATGATGTACCTGATAGCCATTAGGGGTCAATATATGCAAATGTGGTAACTGAGGGTTGGAGGGGTAGAGGGGAGGCACCGGGGAAGAGGGAGGGGGGAATTGATGAGGTTTGATGAGGGATGGCATAAAGGAGGGGGGGGGGAGAGAGAGATCCTGACACATTAAACGTGGTTAGTATGAAAGAGATGAAGGTAAGAAAAAGGGAAGGGAGAACACGGATGGTAACTTACAAAGGGGAAGTGAGGGGTGGAGGGAGGACTAAAAGAAAGGATGAAGGTAGATATTGGGTACTCACCTTTTGTTATAATTGTAGTAGTGGAGGGGAGCATAGGCTGGGGGGGTGTCTTGCCTCAACACAAATAAAGAACCTTTATTGCGAGCACAAAGACCTAAGAGACACAGGCTGAGGATCATTTCCTGGAATGTGTGTGGGTGGGCACTCCAATAAAGCATGCAAAGATCTTGAAAGCCCTGGCCCGTCACCACTGTGATATAGCATTTATTCAAGAAACACATCAGATCCTCTCAAAACATACTAAATTAAAACGAGATTGGATAGGGCAAGTATTTGGAGCACCAACACAAGGCTGAAAGGGTGGGGTGATAATTTTGACCCATAAAAGAATACGATTCATCAACACCACTGAATATTCGGATCCCCAAGGGAGAACTAGAGGGACATCCCTTAGTAAGGTGTAATGTATATGGCCCCAACAACCCAGAGGGATCCTTTTATGCCAGAGTGGCATCTAAGCTAGAACAGCGCCCATGTGATAAGGTTATATTGGGCAGGGACCTTAATGGAGTCCTAGACCCCATGATGGACACCTCTCGCTGGGATTGGATGGCCAGCGCTTTTGACATTGCTCCACCTGGAGACTCTTGCAACCTGACGAGAGGGATTACACACACACATCTCGGGCCCATGGCACTAGTACCTGAATAGATTACTTGCTGACCTCTGGGCCTATATTTGCATACATGGATGCTATCACAATAGGCCCTGGGGAGATCTCAGACCATACCTCAATATGGATTGACATCATCTTGCAAATACCGCCAAATGATACTAATAACTGGTGATTTCCCTTGGACCTATATAAAGATGAGAATTTTCATATATATATCAGAGAACATTGGCAGGCATATGCACACTATAGTGCCCGACACTAAGAGACTCCTGAATTATTTTGGGAAGCTGTGAAAGTGGTGTTAAGAGGAGATATTGCATATTGTGCTCACTGACGGTGGGTTTTAAATTCTAGAGTGTTACACAGAGCATCAGGTGGTGAGACTGCGTAGAGAGCACACTCTACATGCTACAGTGCCGTCAAGGACTTGACTATTGGAAACACAAGCAGCCATTGATGAGATTCTCCACCAAAGAGCTAAGAAATCCTGGGCCTATTACAAATTCCAACTCTTTCAACATGGAGATAAAAACGGGCTGCTGTTGTCGCATTGCCTTCGGGGTAATGAGGTACACAGATGGTCCCAAAGCTGCGAGATGAGAGGGATGTAATACATAGGGACACGCCAACTATAGCACGCTTATTTGGGAAATTTTATCAGCATCTGTACCAAAGGGAAGAGGTTTCCCCTGCTCGGATACAAGCAAGTCTGGAGATGTTGTCCCTGCTGAGGCTTATGGAACAACAGGCAGCATTGCTTGGTGCTCCCGTTACTATTGAGGAAGTGTCTCAGGGCATTCATCGAGCCCAGTGCTGTAAGACCACAGGCCCTAATGGATATACAGCAGAGTTTTATAAACTTCCTTGGGACTTAGCTTCCCCAGTCCTAGTTGATGTATATCAATCAAGAGCCTAGAGAGGAGACTTTTCGTGGGGAGAAAATAAGGTCTATTTGACACTAATCTCTAAACCTAGGAAGGACACCCAATTGACTAGCTCATATCACCCAATTTCCTTAATAAATTATGACCTGAAACTTTGGGAAAAAATACTAGCGGACTGTCTGGTGTCCTTTCTTCCCTTCTTGGTCCACGAATCTTAAGTGGGCTTCGTACGGAGTAGACATGTGGCGAACAATATGAGGACAATTCTAGCCTCTTTAGAATGGGTCCGGAAGAAGCAAATACCATCCCTATTAATAAGCTTTAATGCCGAGAAGGCCTTTGATAGGGTGGGGTGGGATTATTTGTTCCAACTATTACCTAGATATGGTTTAAGCGCATCCTTTATCCAGATGATTAGTGCATTATATAGTTGACCCACAGCACCAGTATTAGTTAATGGATATATCTCTGAGGTATTTGGGTTAGAGAGGGGAACGTGGCAGGGCTGCCCACTAGTCCTGTTTGCTTTTTGTTTTGATGTTAGACCCATTTATTGCACACTGGTACAGCATGATGGGGTGCAAGGGGTATGTATAAGGCGATCGAAATTTGCAGTATTGGCATTTGCCGATGATTTGTTGACCTACATTACTGACCTGCAATCATCCTTGCCCAGGTAAATTTTGGACTTTGAGTCTTTTGGACAACTCTGGGGTCTGCGGATAAATAGAGACAAATTTGGAGCATTAGACATTTTGGGCGGACAGAGAACCATATAGGGAACATCCTTCTCCTTGAGGTGGGCAGATTGTGCATTCCGATATCTAGGAATCCAGCTCCCACATGACCCACATTTACTCTACCAAATGAACTGTGAAGCCATATTGGCACAAATACGAGTTAAAATGCCACTGTCTTTAATGGGGAGAGTTGCGGCCTTTCGTATGGCCTTATTCCCAAAATTACTCTATATGTTACAAATGCTACCTCTACGACTACTACAAAAAGATGTAGTCAAATTTGAATGGGACCTGCATTGGTTCATATGGCGAGGGAAACTGGCGCATATTCTGATGGCCACATTTAGGGGAGCATGGCGACAATGAGGGGTGGGGATTCCCGACATAAGAGGTTATGCTCACACCAATCAATTAAGGCATCTGAGAGATTGGATGGGGCAAACAGAGATATATACCCCTCGGAAACTAGAAGAAGATTTTGTTGCACCATATTCGCTACTAGCCATGCTACACACAGGTAGTCAGATGCTGCCTTCTCAGACCCTTCATAGTACATTAATAGGGCTGCTTAGAACTGTTTGGTGCTATCTGTGTTTAAAATGGCGCATTTTGCCAGGGGCAACTAGTTTTCTACCTATTCAAGGTAATCCACAGTTTTGCAGGGCACGGAAAACAAGACTTTTATCGAATGGGGAAATAAACAGATAATCAGAATAGGACATGTAGTGGACCTTGAGAGCGGCATTAAGCCTTTTAAAAACTTAAAAACTGAATTTGAACTGAACAGGATCTATGTTTGCGCCTATCTACAACTCGGTTATTATATTCAGTCACTCCCTCGGGAGGGACTGACGGAGGAAACCTCATTGTGCCTACTGCAATTCTTTGGATTGAATGACCAGACTAGCTTTAGTATATCAAAATTGTATAAGAAGCTGTGCAAATGGTCCCCAGATCTGGATTTCTCACAGGTAGAACAGAGATGGGCTAGGGAGATGGGTACCCCAGTGGAGCCGGGAATGATACGATGGGCAGTGGTGTGGATTCCTAGTCTAGTAAGATCGACACGTTTGCAAGAACTTCAATATTGTGCACTTTGTCGAGCACAATTCTCGCTGCGAAAGACTTTCTGTAGAGGGGGACTCAGAGTATCAGGTGGCCCTGGTGTGGCAAACTCTGGGTGGATCTGAGTCACCTCTGGTGGAAATGTAGGAGGATCCAATATTGGGGCCAAATTTAACATTATATAAGTGACCCAATGGGAGACCTGGTAATCCTGGATTTCCTGTGCCCTACCCACCCTATGGGATGCCGGACATATAAGCTAGTACAAAAGGCTTGTGTCACTGGGAAACAAGCAAGAGGTGTCCATCCCCTCCTTCTGGGAATGGTGGAATTACTTCAATCATCACCCCCGTCCTGCGACAGCTGCACTGGCTCCCAATAATTGCAAGGGCAAAATTCAAATCAATCCTGAACATTTTCAAAATCTTCCACCACTGCTCTGCAGATGCGCTCCAGGATGTAATAACCAAGGATGTCAGTAACAGGCCTAGAAGAACCAGCAATGACAACAGGATCATGTTACCCACAGGTTATCACAAGACTAAGCAAGTAACATCTAAGAGAGCTCCCTCACTACTGGCGCCTGCATTATGGAACTCCCTCCCATGGACTTAAGGACCCTAAATCATACCAAGGACTTCTGCAAAGCTCTCAAGACCCATTTCTTCACCGAGGCCTATGAGCAACCACCTTAAGTTGCCAAGCACTAGATACCATCCAAGTGACCCACTAGCTACCCTCACCACTTAGCCCCAACCGCCCATCCCCATTTAGACCTATAAGTAGATAGCTATTTACGTATGAGATACATCCCAAGATACTGAAAGAGCTCAGAGATGTTCTTGCAGGGCCTTTAATGGATGTTTTTAATAGATCCTTAGAGACAGGAGAAGTTCCACAGGACTGGAGAAGGGCTGATGTCATACCTCTTCACAAAAGTGGTAATAGGGAAGAAGTGGCAAACTACAGGCCAGTAAGCCCTACCTCAGTGGCAGGAAAAGTAATGGAGAAAATAGTGGGTTTTCTCGAAACCAATAGGTTGCATAATTCAAGGCAACATGGTTTTACCAAAGGATGATCATGCTAAACAAATCTGATTGAGTTCTTTGACTGGGTGACCAGAGAACTAGATCAAGGGCATATGATGGATGTGATCTACCTAGATTTCAGCAAAGCATTTGATACTGTTCCTCATAGGAGGCTTATCAATAAATGAACAGCCTGGGGATGGGTCCCAAGGTGGTAAAATGGATCAGAAACTGGTTGACTGAGAGATGACCGAAGATCACCTCGGAATTCACTCAGATGAAAAGAAGGTGATTTGTGGATTGCCCCCGAGATTGGTCTTGGGACCAGTACTGTTCAATGTATTTGTGAGTGATATAGCTGAAGGACTGAATGGAAGAGTCTGCCTTTTTGCAGATGACATGAAATTTTTCAACAGAGTGGACTCCCCTGAGGGAGTGGATAAAATGACGAAAGATATACAAAAGCTGGAAGAATGGTCAAATGCTTGGCAGTTAAGATTTAATGTGAAGAAGTGCACTGTCATGCAGTTGGTATGCAGAAATTCAAGGAAATTGTATCCGATAGGGGGCGAGAAGTTGGTGTGCATAGACCAGGAGATGAACTTGGAGTGATTGTTTCTGAGAAGCCCAAGGTGTCAAAACAGTGTGACAAGGTGGTGGTAAAAGCCAGAAGGATGCTGGGTTACATACAGAGAATAGTTACCAGCAGAAAGGAGGAGGTCCTAATGCCACTGTACAAGTCGCTGGTGAGGTCTTATTTGGAATATTGTATTCAGCTTTAGAGATCATATCTTGCAAATGATATAAAATATTGGAAACGATTCAGAGGAAGGCGACTAAAATGAGTTGGTGCCTGTGCCAGAAGACATATGAGAAAAGACTTAAGACCTAAATATGTATACTCTAGAGGAGAGGAGGGACAGGAGAGATATGATAGAGACCTTTAAATATTTAAAGAGTATTAATGAACAAACAAACCTTTTTCAAAGATGAGGAAGCTGCAAAACTAGAGGACATAACATGAAGCTGCAAGGGGGTAAACTGAAAGGCAACATCAAGAAATACTTTTTCACTGAAAGGGTGGTGGATGCTTGGAATGCCCTCCTAATGGAAGCGGTGGGGGCAAATACAGTGACAGAATTCAAAATGGCATGGGACAGACACAGTGGATCTCTTTATAGCAACAGGATAAAATCAAAATTATCTTAACTTTCTCTGCTATCTCAACAAATAGGGATGACCTGCACGGAATGGTGGGTACATCCCTAAAAAAAGGGCAAGGGGAGGGGTAACCTGCACGGAGTGGCAGGTACAACTACTCTTGCCACCTTTCTAGGTAGACTAGATGAACCATGATGGTCTTTTTATTTATTTATTTTATTTATTTATTTAACAGTTTCTTCTATACCGCCCCTTCCAGAGATCAGGGGCGGTTTACATTAAACAGTGAACAGAACATTTGTATACTTCTGTGTACATTTACAAGGAACATTATGTTTTAACTATATACAAGTGTAATTACAGGGAACATATTTTTGAACGTTAACTAGAACAGTACTTATCAAAACTATGTACAGGTTATATAACATGGAGCACAACATAGTTAATTACCAGTGGTTATTTACAATAGTGATATAGCCGAACGTTTGAGTAGATCTTTTGCATGTTGTGTGATATATGTAAAGTTTCTTGAGTTAGTCATTTGTTCTGTCCTGAATACTGTGGATGTGTTTCTGTGATTGTTTTGGAGAGGTTTTTTGTTGATAGGGGATCTCAAAGTGTTTTGTAAAGAGGTAGGTTTTTAGTTCCTTTTTGAATTGGTGAAGGTCTTTTATCATGCGGAGGGTTAATGGTATTTCATTCCCCAGAGGGTGGGGGCAGCAAAGGAGAAGGCTCTATCACTTGTTGTCGCTTTAGTTTTTCTGAAATTTGTTTTTATGTTGAGGGAATGGGTTGCATTCTGTCTGCGCGTTCTAGTTTCTGATGGGGGGTGTATTAGAGTAGATAGTTGTGAGGGAGAGATGTTATTAATGATTTTGAAAGTAGTTAGGAGGATTTTATATTTTATTCGGCTGTTTATAGGGAGCCAGTGTAGGTCTAATAGAATTGGGGTCACATGGTCTGTTAGTTTAGCTTTTCTGATTATCTTGGCGCATATGTTTTGGGCTCTTTGGAGAAGGTATATGCTCTTTCTTTTTTTTTAAATTGTATCTTTATTAACTTTTTCATATAGCACCAACATACACTCCAGCCAGTCAATTACAGCTTATTACTATCTTTATCGGAGTGAAGGAGTAGCCTAGTGGTTAGAACACTGGCCTGGCAACCAAGGTTCAATTCCCACTAGTATTCCTTGTGGCCTTGGGCAAGTCACTTAACCCTCCATTGCCTCGGGAGGAAGGTCTGGCAATCTACTTCCGGTCACACTGCCAAGAAATGCCAGGAGCTTCTGGGTCACCAGGAGTCAGCATTGACTTGAAGGCACATGCACATGCACTATCTTTATCAAACAATTATCCCCAAGTTGCCCGAAGTTCCTTTACTGCCTTCCACATATCCATATCATCCAACATTCTCTTTAACCATATTGGAATCATTCATCCTTTTGTCACAACCTCAAGACACAAATACCAATCTTCACCTTTACCCGCTCCTTCCTGCCTGAGGGCAACTTATTTGAAACTGCCTCCAGAGTTGTCTTATTGCACCTACCTGGGAGGATATGCATGAGTGTTACCCAGTGTGTATAGTTTGTGGTCTCTTCACCCACCCAATATTGTAGCACAAGTTTCTTAACTAGCCATATGCCTATCATCAAAAATTTCCCTTCCACTTGCCATATTTTTTGCTCCCAAAATGACCTCTCCTCCCCCAAGAATAGTATTTCATATGAACACTCCGCCCGCTTCTTTACCATTCCCGTCAAGCATCCCAGCGCCAAATTCCATAAATCAGTCAGCTTGGGTACCATAAGGTCTGTGGTTGTAGCTTGCATTTATCACAAGTGGCCTGTGCCCATATACCCTATCACATGCCCCATTCCTTAGTGAGGTATCCCCTATGGAGGAGCTGAAATTGCATTTCCTGATATTTTGCCGTGTGCATAACCCTAAGGATTTGCTGGAAACATTTTTCTAGCTGTTCCTCTCTACTTGTTCCCCCAACTCCTCCGACCACTATTGGACAAGGCCTGGTAGATATGTGGGCAGAGTATCTCGCAAGATACGGTACCAATTCTTTAAACGGTTCCACCTGGATCTCAGTTTTCAGAAATCCTCATCTCCTTCTCCCGTCTTAGCATCTTGTGGGCATTTAGCCCTCACCGACTGCCAATAGTGTCGCACTTGCACGTAGGAAAAATAGCGGTGGCTGGGCAACTGCAGTTTCTGTTGAACTATCTCAAAGGTAGGTAGACCACCCCTCCCCACTCCAAGCAATGTTCCCTCTAATTTTCTGTAGGCTGTGTGTGCATAAAATATCAGCTGTGCAGCTTTTGAAGGAAGGTTACATTTTTGTGCGCCACATAACGACACTCGGAGTTATCTACTTTAAAATTTGACTACACGTCAGAATACAGTATGTACACCACATTGATTTTAATCAAATTAAATTAAAATAGACGATTACTAAATGAAGCGTAAAATTTCTAGTAATTACAATCGCAACTTTTAAATTTTAAGACGTCTGTGTTGTTTTCTATCAGAATCAGAACCATAATCTTTGTGCGCTGTTGTAAAGTATGTGCGCTCACTCGGTGAGGTGTGTGCGTGCGCACACGCGCACAGCTTAGCGGGAACAGTGACTCCAAGAGATGTCTAATGTCTAGTTTACTGGCCAGCCCCCATTGACTAAATTTGTGCACGCTTGTCGCAGTGGAAACCCTGGATTACCCACAATTTGAAGGAAGGGGGGTCACCTGCCACCCTATATAATGCTTTCCAGTCCACCATTTCCATGCTTTTCTGAGGGCATTTACCTAGGACCCTTGACCGCGGAAGTTAAATCAACCTTATTATGATTCAGTACACTAAGCAGCCCTTAAGGATAGCTCCATATCTCTAACAGGCCTTCAGGTGCATAGTGATGTGCCCCTGTATAAGTCTTATGGATCCAGCGAAACAAGGAGGTCACATTATATTTTCTAAGGTCCGGCAATCCTGCGCCCCCATCTCCTTGGCCAAACACATTTTGGCATAGCTGATTCACACCCATTTGCTGCACCACAAAAATGTGCATATAATACTTTTAAAGTAGTTTTCGTCTATTTTAGTCACCCAAAGAGGCAGCATCTGCAGCCGATATAATAGTTTGGGAATAATCATCATCCGAACCACCACCACCCAACCATAAAGGGACAATGGCAAGTCTTCTCATTTTTCACACAGGCATGTAATTTATCATAACTTGGTGTTTATATTGAAATGATAAACCTGTTTGGGGTCAGAATGGAGGAAGATCCTGAAGTATTTCGTGGGCCCCATTATCCATTTAAACACAGTATTTTCCCTGACCAGTTCTCCCTGCCCTAAAAGATCAACCTCGGATTTTTCCATGTTTTCTGCAGGCCTGATACTGCTCTAAATTGATGCAGAAAAGCAATCAAGCCCTCTTGTGTATGGTGCATGCTGATCAACAAATCATCTGCAAACAGGCTTATTTTGTATTCTCTGTGGCCCACAGTAAGGCCCTGTATGGCCGAGGCAGCCCAGATCTTGAGAGCCAATGGCTCTATTATAAATAGTAGGGGAGAAAGAGGGTATCCTTATCGGGTGCCTCTCTTCAGTGCAAATGGTTCTCCTAGGCACGCATTCAACAGCACCTGAGTGCTTGGTTGGTGATATAATGTCTGAATCTATTTAAGGAAATTCCCCTCTATTACAAACTTTGGCAGTACCCAGAATAAGTAGTCCCACACCACCCGATTAAATGCTTTTTCAGCATCAAGACTCACTATGACTGCCAGGCTGTCAGGTTTCCATTTTTGTTGGAACATAGTCAGGGCACACAGGACAGCCACCGCTTCACTCCGCCCCTTCACAAATCCTGCTTGATCTGGGTGTATGATTATCAGGCAGGATTCCACTTAAGCGTCTAGCCAAGGCTATGCTAATAATTTTCAGATCTTGATTTAGAAGGGAAATGGACTGATAAGAATCCACCCACTCTACATCCCTTCCCGGTTTGGGCAGCAAAAGCGGCTCAATCAGCATGATGGCCCAATTTGCCTGCCTCTATCACCCTCTCTCCCTTAGCTTTCAGGGGGCCCACCACGAGATCCTGCAAAATTTAGTTTTATATATTTTATTTCACTCTTAATTTATTTAATCTCTTACTCTTAGAATATTACCATTTCAGAACTTTTTATACATCATTGTATTTTATTTCATTTAATTTTATTCTTTTATTTCACATATTTATGCCTCCTGTAATCCCCATATGTCTTTGGATGCACGATTATGTCATTGTTATAGCTCCTGAGCCATACATCTCAAGTTTTCTATTTACTACCACTATTGTTACCGTTTTAGGTTCCCCTTTTTATGATTAGTGTCATTTGTTGTCTTTTAGTGCCTTTTATACATATTTTTTATGACATGTTCTATTAATCCTTTAGTTATTTATCTATTTATTTCTGATCCTTTTAGTCTTCACATTGTTTTTATCCAGGGCTCATCGGTTTATCCCATTTTTTCACTGTTCCTCAGTTTATTTGATGTCAGCGTCAAATACATATTCATTAATATATAAACACTTGGGTTCTTTGACCTTTTATAAGGCGCAAAAATCCCGGCGTCCTGACAGGTTCTCAGTGCTCTCTTTGACTTTCTTGCCGTTAGCTCCTGCGCTTACATTACAGGTTCAATGTTTTATCTGCGGCTCTGTTTTACTTGTCATTTTTACCTTTATTTTATTATGAGTTTTTACGCCTTGCCTTTGTTCTTCTTACATTTTTTCTTGTATGTGAGGTGCCTTTGACTGTTCTATACGGCTATTGTCCGTTTCTCACTTCATGTCACTTGTCGTTTCTATTATCTCCGTACTGGCACTTCTCTTTACTTATGCTGTTCTCAGTGTTTTTGTTCTTCACTTGTTTATTTGTACCCTCGGGTCATTACACATTGTGTTTATATTTCGCACGATCAATAAATTTGTAGCCTGCACGTTAGACTGTTCAGCTTAACTGTAACATCGGCATTTCTATCACTGCCATAAAAAGGCATCGTTCCTTTCTTATGTTAGTTTCACACTCTGGGCTTCTCGCTATTATAATTCAATGCTTATGCTTGCATATTATAGTTAGGTTTAATGTCCCTCTCATTTGTTTTTGATCATTGCACTTGTTTTTAGCTGTAATTTGTGGTTCATAATTGTGTCTCCAACATTTTGTTTATTTCCAGAGGTCATTTACAGCCTGGAATATATAACACGTTGTGTGTTACTGTAAGTACTAGTACATTAGTGTATGTGCCACCCATCTTGGTTTTTGTTCCTCCTCATCTCCTCCTCCTTGGTCTTGCCCCTGGCTTGACAAGAATATTTAAAATGTTTTATTAGGTATTATTGCTTTACCCTTTCTTATTTATGGCATTCCTTCCCTTGCATTACATAATGTTTTTATTAATGTATATTCTTAATGTGTCATTTTAGTTTTGTCTTAACTTCATTTATTTATTTATTTTTCTATAATGTTTGCTTATTTTTATTGTTTTTAATATTAATGTGCTTGCTTAATTATTTACTATTACTATTTATTAATATCTGTTTGCAGTTCTCAGCCCCCTGAAGAAGGCTACGGCCGAAACGCGTCGGGGTTTTTTGTTGGATTAATAAAGCACTTGTGACCACCACACACCACTCGCTGTTTGTGTTTCCTCTGGTTTGCTGTGAATGTTTTTGCTTCTCTTGTGTTATTTCCTGTTACAATCTAAGACTATACATAGCTCTTTGTTGAAGAATCGCCTGTATCCGATTCCCACTTTCTTGTAGCATTAAGTGGGTCCATTCTGTCCCCTCTTTCATATTTCGAGCACTATGAACTCTCAAGGCACGAAGACCATGATGGTCTTTATCTGCCAACATATACTATGTTACTTACTATGTATTGCAAGGGACAATTAAATAATTGGCACTTTCAGCAGGAGGCACTGACTTCAAATGCCTTCTAAATCTTGACACAGGAAGCTAGTGCCTCGGTTGCCTATTGTCAGACGGCTGCCTAGGGTGAGAACTTACATAATCTTGACGATGCATATATTCATATGATTCTAGCAAGGTATTGTGGGTATTGTAGTTCATTCACTCCCAAACACAGCTGATGACAATAATTTGAGTTGTGAAACCAAGTGGTAAGATCAATAAAATACTTCTTTTATTGATGGGGTTTAATTCACCCAGCACATGTATGCTTGATAGCACTATAAATGAGGTTACTTGCTTGCAGTGTTTTAAAATGGATAACAAAAAGTCACAAAGTAAACCAGAAAACAACCTTCAGCTTGTCAGGCAATTAGCTAATGTTTTCTTAGCAAATAATTACCAAATACAAAGGCACAAAGTAAAGAATAAACTTTGCTGGTTAGGTTAACTTCTGCTTATTTTCCACGCCGATCTCAGCAGGGATTCTCCCTTGCTCACACACACAATCAGGTGCAGCCCTAATTACTATCAATGGACCAGCTGAAAGCCTTTAGCTGGCTGGCTGCTACTGTGTGAGCCCAAATCCTGCTTTAAGAGCTGTTTGCAGTGGCAATAAAGAACAAAGTTAGGTTTCTTTGTGATGGCTGATGTGTTTGCTCATAGAAAACTAGCAATAGCATTTAGATAAAGAACAGTCCATGTAAATAGTTTCATCTGCTGTATTTCCCCCTGCATCAACAATCATAGGGTCAATATCATACATTGACACAGATGAGTCTTTCATTAAGGCACTATCATGAGAATGCTTATTCCCTTGCTGCCATTCTCTATTATAGATAGGGTCTGGATCAGTGTTCATACCTGAGCCTCTCCTGCTATCATTATTCCTCTCTGTATAGCCTGGCCAATATGTAATCCAATTCTGATGTCCAGCCTTCCAATCTTGATCCCTGGACGCTGGATCTTCTCTCACATACCTTCTGGCCTTGGTCTGAAAGTCCCTTCCACATGCAGTCTTCTCTCTTCCAGGTAGCCACTGGTGATTCCTATCTCTGCCACCCCATTCCTCTGGCTGAATCCAGTCCAATGGACTCTGCTGGCTTTTGGAATACCTCCCAGTATGAGTACTGCCTTGGAATCTCCCAGACCTTCCAATGGCCTTTCTTCTCTTCCTTCCAGAGAGTTTCCTTCTCTCTCTATCTGCTTGGCTTGGCTTCTGTTTCTCCAGATGATACTGGTGCTTGTAGCCGTTGCTGTCTCTGTATCTCTTCCTCCCTCTGTAGCTTTTGCTGAAGCTCTCCCTGAAGCTGTTATCTGAAGAATAAGCTCTATTCTTATCCTGTTCTAATGTGTGCTGCTCCCTAACACAGCGCAGCTGTGTTGAATCAGGCCCTGCCCTTTGAGATGAGTGCTTAGGGATTACCTCATAGCTCTCTTGATTGCACACACATTCTCTCACTTCAGCCCCTCTCATGGCTGCTGGAAACCTGGTGCATTCTGGGACTGGTAGTCTTTTATGTGAAAACTCTGTTTTCTTGCTTCTACCAGAACTGACAGGTTGCTTGTTCAGAGTCACATCATCTTTTCTATAGCTCCTACCTGAGCTATGATAAGCTTCCTTATCACACTATGCATAAATCCGGCCCAGGTCTCAGCACTGAACTTTCTTATCATGAATAAGCAGGAAATCAGTGCACCATTTATAAGCTTTATTTACAAGTTTAAGTGAATGAATTTTTCCATAAATTTCTTAATAACAATTCCAGAGTTAATACACAGTCACTTACATATTTGCTTGTACAACTTTTATTCCAAGTGCTTTCCTCAAACCACAGCATTTACTGTACCAGACCTTTCCTGGTCTAAATGCAACCTGTAACTTTAACAGCAAACCTACAGCATATATCTTTAACCAGCAGAATAATTCTATGTTAAACTTATAGGGCACTGTTATGGCGCATAACCATACCCATTCACCCTTAACCCCGGATAGTCAATGCTGGGGTCATGTGTGGTCATGGCATTGAATATCTGTGTTTGCCACAAATGCTCAGAAGCCACAGGAGCTAACCATGAGCTAACCAGGCAGTAGTGATATTGCATGCTGCCCGGTTAACTCCTGCAGCTAAAATATAGGCAAGGATTTTACTTGCCTATCTTTTAGCCACTGGTCCCTAACCGGGCAGCATGCAATATCGCTGCTGCCCAGTTAGGGACTGTCACCACCTCCACTCCTTCCCGGAACGCCCCTGAAATGCCTCGATGCGGTTAGCGTTGGGGTATGTAAAAGAGATAATAGTGGATATTCCGATTAGAGGCATTTACACGGTTTACTAGGCTGTAAACCATGTAAGAACATAAGAAAATAAGATATGCCATACTGGGTCAGACCAAGGTCCATCAAGCCCAGTATCTTGTTTCCAACAGTAGCCAATCTAGGTCATACGTACCTAGCAGTATCCCCAAGAGACACAGGTTCCACAATGCTTGAGAAACTAGCTCAACTTAAAGTAGACAAAGCGATGGGACAGGATGGGATACACCCTAGAATACTGAGGGAACTTGGGGGACATTCTAGCAACTCCACTGACTGACCTTTTCAATGCCTCATTGGAGTCGGGAGTGGTGCCAAAGGACTGGAGAGAGGCTCATGTGGTGCCTTTACACAAAAGCGGAAGGATGTGGTTGAAAACTTTTAGTTTTCCCAAAAGTCTCTGATGAGGGACCTTGTCAAAGGCTTTCTGAAAGTCCAGATACACTATATCAACCGACTCTCCTTTGTCTACCTGTTTATTCACACCTTCAAAAAAAATCAGATTAGTAAGACAAGATCTTCCTTGTCTAAAGTCATGTTGGCTGTCTCCCATTAGGCCATGACTATCTACATGCTGTGTAATTTTTTATTTATTTACATTCTCTTATATACTGTGCTATTCTGCATCAGTACGGTTTACATTGAACAAACTGAAATTACATTGAACAGGGTATTATAACTTGGAGATAACTATTTTACAGGGAACATGGGCTATGGAGGGTTAAGGGGCTTGCCCAAGACCACAAGGAGCACCTGTGGGACTAGAAACCCCAGTCTTTCTGGCCCAAGGTTGCTGTCCTCTAGTGGGATTTAAACCACTGACCTTCCGGCTTGAAGTACCTTGCCCCAACCACTAGGCTACTCCTCCACTCCCAAATTTTGTTCTTTATGATGGTTTCTACCATTTTCCCTGGTACTGACGTCAGGCTCACCGATCTATAGTTTCCCAGATCACCCCTGGAACCCTTTTTAAAAATTGTTGTTACATTGGCGATCCTCCAATCTTCAGGTATTACAGCTGATTTTAATGAAAGTTCACAGATTACTAATAGTAGGTCTACAATCTCATATTTCAGTTCAGTTTATCAAATAGTTGTAATACATCTTCCCGGTGTAGAGATATTTCTCTCAATTTCTCTGCAGTATCACCTTTAAATTCCACTTCAGTCTTGGGTAACATCCCTACATCTTCCTCAGTAAAGACCGAAGCAAAGAATTCATTCAGTCTCTCCGCTATAGCCTTGTCTCCTCTTACTGCCCCTTTTACCCCTCTTTCATCTAACGGTCCAATTGACTCTCTCACAGGCCTTTTGCTACGAATGTACTTGAAAAAGCCTTTATTTCGTGTTTTTTTTGGTTCTGTAGCAAGTTCGTTCTCAAATTCTTGCTTTGCCTGCCTTATCAATGCTTTGCATTTAACTTGCCAGTGCTTGTGCTGTTTCCAGTTTTTGTCGTTTGGCTCTTTTTTCCATTTCCTGAAAGATGCTTTTTTGGCAGCAACAGCCTCTCTGACCTCACCTTTAAACCATGCTGGCAGTTTTTTGGACTTTCTTCCACATTTCTTAATGCGTGGAATACAGCTGGTCTGGGCTTCCAGGATAGTATTTTTCAACAACACCCAAGCTTGATGTAAGTCTTTAACCTTTGCAATCGCTCCTTTTAGTTTTTTCTTAACTATATTCCTCCTTTTATCATAGTCTCCCTTTCGAAAGTTAAAAGGTAGTACTGTGGATTTCTTTACTATCCCTCCTCCACTAATTAAATCAAACATGATCATGCTATGATCACTATTGACAAGTGACCCCCAACACCCTTATTTCTTGCACCAGATCTCGTGTTCCACTAAGGACTAGGTACAGTATGGCTTCCCCTCTGGTTGGTTCATGAACCAGCTGCTCCAAGAAGCAGTCATTTATTTCATCTAGAAACTTTATCTCCCTAGCACAGCGATGGCGAACCTATGGCACGCGTGCCAGCTGTGGCACGCGAAGGCCTTGCAGCTGGCACGCGGGCCATAGGTCCGCAAAAAAAAGAAAAAGCTGTCTCTGACTGCGGACGCGGCAAGGGCAGAATGCAGCGTCCCGCAGGGCCCCCTCCGCCCGCTAAGCCCCTCTGCAAGAGCTTTCAGATTCGCGAGGGAGAGCGTCTCCCTAGCGTCTCTGTTAAGCCCGCAGGGGCTAATGGGAAATTTCCCATCAGCCCCTTTAGACGCGAGGGACTGATGGGAAATTTCCCATTAGCCCCTGAGGGCTTAACAGAGACGCGAGGGAGACGCTCTCCCTCGCGAATCTGAAAGCCCTTGCAGAGGGGCTTAGCGGGCGGAGGGGGCCCCGCGGGACATTGCAATCTGCCGCGGCAGCAGCCAGAGCCTGCTTTTTTATTTTTTTAAAATTTGCCGGGGGGGGGGGGGGGGGTAGGACGGCTAATGGGCAGGGGGGGGGGGGAAAGCTAATGGTCAGGAGGGGGGGGGTTAGGACTGCTATGTGCAGGGGGGGTTAGGACTGCTAATGGGCAGGAGGGGGGGGTTAGGACTGCTAATGGGCAGGAGGAGGGGGGGATAGGACTGCTAATGGGCAGGAGGAGGAGGGGGGGTTAGGACTGCTAATGGGCAGGAGGGGGGGGTTAGGACTGCTAATGGGCAGGAGGGGGGGTTAGGACTGCTAATGGGCAGGAGGGGGGGGTGAGGACTGCTAATGGGCAGGGGGGGGGTCGGACTTCTAATGGGCAGGAGGGGGGGTTAGGACTGATAATGGGCAGGAGGGGGGGTTAGGACTGCTAATGGGCAGGAGGGGGGGTGGTTAGGACTGCTAATGGGCAGGAGGGGGGGTTAGGACTGCTAATGGGCAGGGGGGGTTAGGACTGCTAATGGGCAGGGGGGGGAGGTTAGGACTGCTAATGGGCAGGAGGGGGGGGTGTTAGGACTGCTAATGGGCAGGGGGGGTTAGGACTGCTAATGGGCAGGAGGAGGGGGTGTTAGGACTGCTAATGGGCAGGGGGGGGTTAGGACTGCTAATGGGCAGGAGGAGGGGGGGTTAGGACTGCTAATGGGCGGGCGGGCGGGCGGGGGTAGGACTGCTAATGGGCTGGGGGGGTAGGACTGCTAATGGGCTGTGGGCTGATGGGGGCTGTCTGGAAATGGGGTGATGGGGGTTTAGGGCTGGAAGTGAGTTGATGCGGGGGGCTAGGACTGGTATTGGGTTGGGGGGTTGCTAGGACTGGAAATGGGCTGATGCAGGGACTATAAGGGAATGGATGCTGGGTGAGGCTGGAACTAGAAGGGAGCTGATGTTGGGGGAGGATTAGAATGGGATGGGGCTGGGAGAGTAAAATGGAGAGGGGAAAAATATTTTGTGTGGGAGGGATAAAAAATCTACAATTGGCCGGGTATTGGGAGAGTAAGTGGGGATTGAGGATGGAGGGGTAAAATTTGAGTGGATGAAATAGGAATGAGGAAAGAGCAAAAGGAGAAAGATTAGTATTTATTTATTTACATTTTTTATATACCGCACTATTCGGCATCAGCGCGGTTTACAGAGAACAAAACAAAAACCAGAACAACAAGCTGTTCGGTGTTACATATAACAGGAGCATAAACTTGGAAAAAACAAATTTAAAATGGGAGAACTATCTACATGGAGTATATGATCGGTTAACTAGACAACATACTCAACTATTTACACAATTTAGCCAGAATGTTAGTAACAATGAGAAATCTGTGATTACGTTTGCGGTGGGACTGTAAGTTTTATTTTATGTTGGGTAGTATTTGATGAATAGGTTGAATTTGAGGGCCTTTCTAAACTGGGCTAAGTCGGTTATGGCACGGATATCAGGTGGTAGAGAGTTCCAGCATTTTGGTGCGCAAAATATGAAAGCTCTGTTTGCTGTTGATAGGCTGCATGTTGTTATGGCCTTTGGCATTATTAGGGAGTTCAATGCTACCTGTCTCCTATTTCTGTTTGGTGGTACAGTTCGTATGAGCTCTGTGATTGAGTTGGCTGAGAGACCATTGATGGCCTTGAAGGTGAGAATCAAGGTCTTGAACATAATCCTTCCGTGTATAGGGAGCCAATGTAGCTGTTTGAGGATAGGTGTAACATGTTCACTCTTGGACGCTCCTTGTAGAACCCTTGCAGCAGTATTCATAGCAAGCTGAAGTGAGCTCAGGGTGGATTGTGGGAGCCCTTGCAGGATGGAGTTGGCGAAGTCGAAGTGTGGTAGGATCAGTGCCTGATAGATGGTTCTGAAGTCCTCTTGGTCTAGTAGGGAGCGTAGGTGCCTGAGCGTGCGTATCTTGAAGTACACAGCTTTTACAATATTATTTATGTGTGATTTCATGTTGAGATGATGGTCCAGTGTGACTCCGAGGTATCTTATTGTTTCCTTAGTGCATAGATCTGCTCCCTTAACACTTATATGTGGTGGTGGAATGAAGTTGGGGTCTTTGGTGATGAAAAGAACCTCCGTTTTCTTATGTTGAATGCGGAGGTTTTGTGATAGGAGCCATTCTGATACTGCGTCGAAGCAATTTATTATAGGCAATAAATCCATATGCACTGTGGAAAATGGCATGTAGAGTAGGATATCATCTGCGTATATCATACATTTCACATTGAATGATCTGATGATATTGCAGATAGGCTGCATATATATGTTAAACATGAGAGATGAAAGAGAGGATCCTTGAGGAACGCCTTGTTTTTGATGGAAGAGTTTTGACTCTCCCGTTGTAGATTTTACATATTGCTTTCTGTTGTCAAGATACGATTTACACCAATCAAGTGCGGAGTTGCAGATGCCTTTCTCTTTCAGTCTCCCGAGGAGAATCTCATGGTTTACTGAATCAAACGCTGCTGCTATATCTAAGAAGATTAGAACAACGCCTTGCCGGATGGTGTTTATGCTAGTGAGAATATCATTGAATAGGGTGGTAAGCAGTGTTTCCACGCCATGGTATTCTCTGAATCCATGTTGAGAATGGTCAAGAGGGGCTGCGGAGTCTATGTGGTCTTGGATTTGACGTTGTGCCTCTTTCTCAAAAATCTTTGCTAAGAGGGGGATACTGGCTATAGGCCTGTAGGAGTCAGGCCGTTTTGGGTCTAGTTTGGCGTTTTTTAGTAGAGGTCTTATGGATGTGAGCTTTAGTGCGGAGGGGAAGGAGCCAGTTGTAAATGAGAGGTTCATGATTTTTGTGATGAAAGGGCTAAATGTACTTCGAAGATCCTTTATCCAAAAGGCTGGGCAAGGATCGGTTTGCGCAGTGGTGGTGTTCAGTGAGATGATTGTGTCTTCGATGTGTTTGGCAGAAGGTGTGGCAAGTGCAGACAGGTATGTTAGGCAGGATGTTTCTTGTACATTGATTGTTGAGAGTTCATCTGTCTGTAGAAGTTTTGTTTGCAGGTAGTCAGCAAATTCTTGTGGGTGGATGTCTTCTTTTTGTTCGGGGGATGGTTCCTTTGATAGTGATTTGACTAAATTGAAAAGGTCACGAGGTTTGTTTAGTGATCTTTTGAGTGTATCCGTGTGGTATTGCTTCTTTCTGGTTATGATTGCCTCGCGGTGAGATGTTAGGTGGAGATTGTAGGCTGTATGATCATCGATGGATAGTGATCTACGCCACCGTTTTTCGAGTCTCCGTAGGTGGGTAAGAGAAGACCGCAATTCGGGGGTAAACCACGGAGCAGAGGTTCTTTTCCTTGATGTGTTGTTTTTGCGTGGTAATTGAGCAACGGAGTTGAGGCTGTTGTTCCAGGCGTCGATCGATTCTTCGAGGTTGAGTGTTGGGTCATTGAGGAGTGGTTGGGTGTTTGACAGTATGAGTTCCCTGTTGAAAGGTCGAAAACCCCTTGTGGGGGCTCTAGGTGGGTCGTTTGGTTTTCTGTTGTTAGGATGTGTGTTGCTCAGGGGAATTTGTAGGTTTATGAGTTTGTGGTCTGACCATGGTACATCGGTGATCGACTTTACAATGTTGCTGCTTTGTGCATAAGCAGATTGTGGAACGAAAACCATGTCGAGAATGTTTCCTTTGGAATGAGTGGGTTCCATGATTAGTTGTTTATATCCCAGATTTTCAATGGCATCGAGGAGTGAGGAGGACTGGTTTTGCTGCAGTGACGGGAGGTTGAGATCTCCCATTATCCAGTTGGGAGTGTTGAGGTTACTGGTATTGGCGGCTAGGTCTAATATGGTGGGAAGGTCATCTGGGGAGCTCGAAGGGGCTCTGTAGACCAGGTTGATGGAGCATTGTTTGTTCACTATAGTGATTATATCCAGGTTGTTGGTGCTATAGGAGTTAGTCGTGTTGAAAAGGAGTTCAGACTTAGTGAGGATGAGTGCTCCTCCTCCCTTCTTGTTTTCTCTGTGGGTTGTGTGTATGGAGAAGTTTGGTGGAATGAGTTGGTTAATGAGTACATTGTCTTCTTTTGATAACCAAGTTTCGGTGATCATGAGTGCATCAAGATTGTGAAGGGTAACTATATCTAGGATTACAGGCCATTTTTTCCGAATTGATCGAGCGTTTATGAGCGCACATTTTAAGCTTTGTAGGGGTGGGGGTTTGTGTTGTTTAGGGTTATTGGTTTGGTGTATTGCAATGTGAATCAAGTGGGAGTGCCGGATACGGGCTTCTCTACTTGGGAAGTGGTAAGGGTTGCTTGACCATTTTTCTCCATGGATTTTGAGGATAGGGATATGATTGGTGGCGGGAGAATAGGCAAGGGAGGTCCCGAGCCAATCTGTGAGAAGGTAAAAACTGAGAAATGTAATGAGGTGGAGAGACATTTTAGTTTCTTGAATGGGAATGTGTAAGGGTATCTTGGAGTCTTGAGTGGTAGAATACGGTTTACAGTGTAATTGGTGCAGTACAGGTGCAAGTTTCATTACAAGTGGTGCAGTGCAGGTAGAGTATAATTGGTACAGGCTACAATACAGTAAAAGTGGCTAAAATGGGTTTGTGCTACTGGCGACAGTATATAATATCAGGCAGTGACAATTACTGAGTACAGGCTACAATACAATACAGGCTACAATTACTGAGTACAGGCTACAATACAGTAAAAGTGGCTAAAATGGGTTTGTGCTACTGGCGACAGTATATAATATCAGGCAGTGACAATTACTGAGTATGTTAAAGCAGATGTAGAGAGAGAGAATGGAAAAAAAAACTAGAAGAGAGAAGAAAGGACAAATGGACAGCAGATGATGGAGAGTTAGCAGAAAACATGAAGAAACCAGAAGAAAGTGGCTGGAGCAATTGCAACTGTGTAACTGAGCTGAGGTATTCTGTTTATGTAATTCCTTTTTGACATTGCCACTTGTTCTCTTTCCCCAGTAGGTCATGTATTGTTATTGTCTGAAATGTATTGGTTTAATATTTGCAGTGTTGCCTTTTGATAGGTATGGTGTGGTGCTTTGTGAGTCCTGGTAGTGCTGTTAGGATACGGCGGGTTTGCTATTGGTTCTAAATGGGCAGTGTTTGTAGTAGTTCCTAATGTGCCTGGCGGTTGGCACTGGATTATAGTAATGTAGAAATCTTTTAGTCTGTCTTTATCCATACACTCATTAAGAGACATGTTTACTAAAAGTTAGTGTATGTTAGCATTATGCAAATATTTATGCAAATTGACGTGCTGGCACTTTGAGGAAATTCTTTGGTTTTGTGCGGCAGTTTGGGCACTCGGGCTCAAAAAGGTTAGCCATCACTGCCCTAGCATGTCCTGCCGTGACACTGACCCAGTCGATACCGGGGTAACTGAAATCACCCATTATTATTACTGTGCTGTGACTTTTGTTAGCTTCCTTGATTTCTTTGAGCATTTCATCATCCATTTGTTCATTCTAGCCACACCCCCACTGCCATCACCTTCCCCTTCATACATGGAATTTCAATCCATAGAGATTCTAAAGCAAATTTTGTTTCCAGTAAAACTTTAATCCTTTATGACTCAATGCCCTCTCTAACATAGAGTGCAACCCCTCCACCAATTTGATCAGTTCTATCATTACGATATAGTTTGTATCCAGGTATCACAGTGTCCCTCTGGTTATCCTCCTTCCACCAGGTCTCTGAGATTGCAATCATATTTAACCTATCATTTAGTGCTATATATTCTAACTCTCCCATCTTATTGTTTAGACTTCTAGCATTGCATGCAAGCATTTTAGAGACTGTATTTTATTAATATTAATCTGGCTATTAGTAGGCATGGGTAATTTGGAATCTTTACACTCTGTCTGCACCATACTCAAGGGCATTTGGGCTACTTTACTCTTTTTTGGAACCTCACTGCTTTTGGTAGTATCCTTTAAGGATACCTTCTTCCAAACCATGCACTCTTGGGCGACTGTCGGCTTTCCCCTATTTTCTAGTTTAAAAGCTTCTCTGTCTCCTTTTTAAAGGTTAATGCCAGCAGTCTGGTTCCATCTTGGTTAAGGTGAAGCCCATCCCTTCGGAAGAGTCCCTCCTTTCCCCAGAATGTTCCCCAGTTCCTAACAAATCCAAAACACTCATCCTAGCACCATCGTCTCAACCACGCATTGAGACTCCGGAGCTCTGCCTGCCTTTTGGGTCCTGCATGTGGAACGGGAAGCATTTCGGAGAACGCTACCCTGGATGTTCTGGATTTCAACTTCCTACCTAAAAGCTTAAATTTAGCCTCCAGAACCTCCCTACCACATTTTCCTATGTCATTGGTACCAACATGTACCAAGACAGCAGACTCCTCCCCAGCACTATCTAAGATCTTATCTAGGCGGTGCGTGAGGTCCACTACCTTCGCACCAGGCAGGCATGTTACCAGGCGATCCTCACGTCCACCAGCCACCCAGCTATCTACATGCCTAATGATTGAATCACCAACTATAACAGCTGTCCTAACCCTTCCCTCATGGGCACATGGCCCTGGAGAAACGTCCTCAGTGCGAGAGGGTTTTACATCACCTGGAGGACAGGTCCTAGTTACAGGATCATGTCCTGCTGCACCAGAGTGATGCTCTCCTGTCACGTGACTTCTCTCCTCCATGGCAACAGGGATGCTGCCAGACTGGAGGTGGGACTTCAGTACTATATCCCTGTAGGTCTCGTCCATGTACTTCTCTGTCTTTCTTATGTCTTCCAGGTCTGCTTCTCTAGCCTCTAGAGAATGGACTTGTTCCCTGAGAGCAAAGAGCTCCTTCACTTAGTGCATACGTAAGACCGCTCACCAACTGGGAGAAAATCATACATGTGACACTCAATGCAAAAGACTGGAAAGCCCCCATCTTGCTGCTGGACTGTTGTCTGCATCTTAGTTTAAAGCTTGTGTTTAGGTCTTTAAATTCTGTACTTACTAAGGGTTTGTATAGATGCTTATACTAATAAAAGTATATCTAATACCTCTAATATACCTTGTTCACCTGAAGCTTAATTAATCTCAGGTCCTCAGTGTATGACTGATTTGGATAAAGAGCTGCACCTGATAGCAGCCCCTTTCTCTAAGACGTGTAAGTACCTATAAAGCTACAATTACCCCAGGGGCGGGTGGGTGTCGGGGAGGGAGGTAGGGAAATAAGACCTATTAAAAGAGGGTTGTTACAAGGTACCCTGTCCTGTACCCTCAGTAGGGGGGGGGGAGGTGGTTAGTCCCTCAGGTAGGCTAGAGCAGGAAAAAAAAGTTTTAAACGCAGGACGTTCTGGGGACAGAGCAGGGAGAGATATTTAATTTAAAGTAACAGTTAACCTGGCTACCACACAAAGGCCAGTTAGTTGAGAGAGGCAGGGTAAGTTATACAGCTGAGAAAGCTGAAGTGCAGAAATAAAGGGAACAGGGAGGTGGAGTAGCACACCAATAAAGACAGCAATAAATAAATAAATAGACAGCTAGAATTCACAGCAAAGTTGTCACAGGAGTTAAATATCCACTTCTCTAGCAGAGCACTGTGAGGGCACTGCTCTTCCCAGAGCAGAGAGAGGCAAACAGAACAGACTATGCACACGGAGGAGGAGACAGGAAGAAGGGTTACACAATACCTCAGCAGGGGGGGGAGGGGGGTAGTCCCTCAGGTAGGCTAGAGCAGGAAAAAAAGTTTAAAACGCAGCACGTTCTGGGGACAGAACAGGGAGAGATATTTAATGTAAAGTAACAGTTAACCTGGCTACCACACAAAGGCCAGTTAGTTGAGAGAGGCAGGGTAAGTTATACAGCTGAGAAAGCTGCAGTGCAAAACTAAAGGGAACAGGGAGGTGAAGTAGCACACCAATAAAGACAACAAATAAATAAATAAATAGACAGCTAGACCTCACAGCAAAGTCGTCACAGGAGTTAAATATCCACCTCTCTAGCAGAGCACTGTGAGGGCACTGCTCTTCCTAGAGCAGAGAGAGGCAAACATGTAAATGCCTTTTGAATATTGGGCCCATAATCTTCTACAGAACATTTCAATGATAGGATTCTTTTGCTTATATACCTTTTCTAGCTCTAAGCCACAACATTATTGAAATTAGCAGGCTACTGGTTAGCAACACACAGTTTTCTCATAACATTCTAAACCAGGATAGATTTGACTTCTAATCAGAACACTTCACATGGTAATCATATTGCCTTCTTTCACTACTCTAGAACACTACCAGTTTCTGCATTCCTTAAACTAGGAATAACATTCTAGCTACTACTTTAATTTTGTTTTTCACAACTAAATTTCAAGCATTCCTGGATTTCCCTCCTAAACAGTGTTTCTGACTAGCTGACTGTAGGGTCAGTGCAAGGATAGTGGGTGCCCTAGACGAACCTTCAGTCTTATGTTTCTTCACCCCTGAATTTTGATAAATCACAATCATGATCAACCCAATACCACTCCTCTCACAACAATCCTGGAAAATGGATAACTATGCATCATATTTTTGAATATTAAATGTTGTTTTGCTAAAAGAATGAGCTGTTGGTTCTTTAACTTTATCTCGCTATCAGGATCTACTGATTTTCTTTGAATGCTGCTTCTCTTACTGCCCCTGACAAACATCTACCCTGAGAAGTGCAGTGACTTCAAAGAGCTTGTCTTCTCCTTTGAACCTGAAAGGTTAGAGGAGGAGAAAAAAATATAGCAGCAGAATAAAGTGCTGTCTAACACCAAACATTCCCTTCTACAGTGCAGTTACAAAAATAACTTTTTCTGCTACTTTGCCTATTGATTTATCTATTAAAAATAAAAAATAGCCCCCTTTAAGAACTCTTAGGCAGAGAATTTGTATTCAAGAGCCACTGAATTACCCTGCTTGTAATGGAGACCCTCTAGGAATGGCAGTACTTGCAAAGCAATGCAGATCTCTCTGCAATACTCAAATACTTAGGGGTATGTTTACTAAGCAGTCTTAACGTGCACTCGGCGATAGTGTGCAGGATGCCATAAAAGGAGTGGGCGTTCCGGTCTAAACGTAGCAAATCGGGATTATCGGGCGATAACGAGCGCCGCGCACATTATCGGGCGATGGATTGAGCTATGCACGTTAATCTTAATTAGGCGCACTGACATGCAAACAGAGCAGCAGAGGTGTAGCACAATGGTACAGGGGTCATAGGTTCGATCCCCCAGTGCACCTAATGAATAAGGCTGGCTGAGGCATTACCCTTTACGTTTAAGCAGTGCTTTGTGAGGCATTTTACTTTTATTTTAATTAGTGCTACCAGAAAACACACCTTCACAGTGTCGTAACCTAAGGTGCCGCATAAGGCGCCCTATAAGGCACTCCAGAGGGCACATTATAAAGTGCACTGTCCGCCAAGGCACCCTATAATGTCACCTATAGGGCACCTTATAAGGCGCTTTATAAGGCGCCTTATAAGGCACTTTATGGGGCGCCTTATGAGGCACCTTAAGGTTACAGCACTGTGACGGTGTTTTTGCTGGCAGCACTAATTTACATTAAAAACAGACAATGCCTTGGACACCCCTATCAAATAACCCCACTGTGGGATCAAACCCATGACCTCTGGCTCCACAGGCAGTGAAGTAACCAGTGGGCTACATCTCTATTGCTACTAAGACACCCCTGACTGGCTACAGAGGGACTGCAGGTCACCACACAAACTGTCTGCTGTGGTTACCAGGACAGGGTTAACCCATCCATATACCCATGATGCACTGCACATGCAGATCAGCAGTCTACAGATGATCACAAGATGGGGTATGCACCCCCACAGCACCTCGGCCTGGTAGGGGGAACTCACCGTGTGTGGTACTGGCACAGAGTAGCTACAGACCGTCACATTGTGCAGGCACTGTGCTCACCCTGAGGGTGAGGTGGGGCGCCAAGCACCAGGTCCGCAGCACCTGGCTTAGCTGAGCTGGCTATACTACAGGTCACCATCAGTGCCAGTGTGTGATAGGTAGTCCTTGCAGACACACCTAGGATACACCTGTGTCCATCTGTATTTCCCAGTCACATCTAGCCCTTATGGACTATGATGCACCCAGAATAGTGTGGGTGCTATGGTCACATGATTTAAGTGACCCTGGGTGTGTGTGTTTGGACCCATAGGCGGATTATGTAGTACCACCCAAACTGCCCTCTGGGGCTCAGGGTGGGGGACAGGATCTCCCACCAACAGATCCACATTCTACATCCCTGCAATGGTGGTGGTAGAGGGGACCATCAACCCCAGTCCTGCTGATGAACAGACACCCTACAGGGCAGTCAATGCAGATCTGCACACATCCATAAAGCAATAGCAGACAGACAGTAGGCTTGGAAATGCTCAGCTGCCCCCACCACTATCTGACATTCTCCAGCAGTGAGCACAGTGAGTCTCCAGCCGCAGCACCCTGCAAGGTGTTCCAGCCATACACATACTAACTGCAGACAGTCTGCTAGCTAGTCCATAGTGCATGTTCCTGGAAGAGATGTGTGCACCCAAAACTGGGATGTGAGCACACCCACCAAGCAGATAAGTCAGTGATTAGGCCCCAGAAAGAGAACCCATAAATATCACTTGAGAAAAATACTATATAGCACTATGGAGGAACCTAGCCATGCCGTGGTCACTGCTTAGTCAGGGTGAGAGTGACCTCCCAGCAGGACATGCTGTGGCCACCCTGTCCGTGCAGGTGGTGGCTGGGCACTACAATGTCCCAGCCATTGCCCTATGCAGATGCATCCTGCCCAGGCCGCCCTGTCTGGGCTATACCCACGGTACCTTGCTCCTCATTATGCACATTGGCAGGCTAACACTGGCAACAGTGCAAGCAGTGTGGGCTGAGTAAGGTGTTGGCAGCCACCACACACTGGATAGACACACACTCCCACACTTATGCCGGCATTGTACAACTATAGAGGCTTTTGGCAGCCCTGGCCATCGCACCAGTCCTGGGCACAGTGCAGGCATGGCTATGATACGCAATGTTGTTGGGGTCACTTCCCAGGGTGGTGAACACTGTCAGACACCAGACCTGAAACACACTCCACAGACATCAGAGAGGTTGGTATGATACAGCTCAATGAGCAGATTGTGCTTAACGTAGGAATTGCTATCTGCCAGTAATCATAGCAACCTTTTGATATATGTGTACCGTATTCCCAGGTTTAGGGTGGCACTGCTAAGGTATGCAAGTGCTAGTATTGGGAGATGCATGCAGGGCCCAACATCCTGCCTCTCCAGGTGGCTTTGGAGCCTGTGGGTGTGGGTGTTTCTGCCCTGTTGGCCGCTGCTCTAGGGCAGAGGTTCCCAACTCTTGTCCTGGTGGGCCAAACACTGTTCGGGTTTTCATGCTGTCCCTAATGAATATGCATGAGATACATCTGCATACCATGGGGGCGGCGCATAGAAATGCAGCACAGGCATCTTTATTAGAGACAGCATGGAACCTGAATGGTGTTTGGCCCTCCAGGACTGCATTTGGGAGACTCTGCTCTAGGTAATGGGCATGTTTATGGTGTCTGTGCTCTGTAGGGTAAAATATAGGCGTTTGAGGCATGTTTATTTTATCTGCAATAAAGGTTTCGTCTTTATTACCATGGTTTAGTAGTGGGTAAAATATGGGGACTGGGTTGGCAGGAACCAAAGCTGGGATTTGAACCTGTGACCTTCCACTCCTGAACACACTGGCTGTGTGTACTGCACCACACTGTTGCCACAGGGGCAGTTCATTCCCTGGGGATGCCATGACTGTTTGTCAGACATGGCCTGTCTGTTGCAGTACAAGGCACCCACCTAAACAGGGCTAGGCCACGGTCTGCTGTGGGCAGCAGCCACTGCCCCCTCCACCACCAGTATCCCTCTGCCACCATGCTGACATGCCCTTCTGCTGGTGGTGCGCAGTCTCAGGCCATCCAGTGTGCTGGTAGGCAGCTGCCTATGGTGCAGGTTCTGGGGTAGGGGTGCCTGCATAGATGTCCACGCTTCCCCCCAGCACTGCCTGCCAATGTTCTGTGCCCTTGAGGGTACCTTCTGGGTACTATCCCCTGTGGCACTGTGGGAAACATACTCGTGCCCATGTTGGACCCTCATCAGTTGCTGTCTGGCTGCTCTACTGTTTCAACATGCCTATGGGCCACCTAGGCATCACCCTAGTCCACACTGTGGCCCAGCTGCACCACAGCATGTGCCACCTGCAGCCCTCTGTATCCCCGTTTCCATCATCTGTCCAGGTGCCCGTTCCGACATGCCCACCCTGCTGTTGCAGGACATGTACACGCCATAGGAAACCTGTCCAATGGAAAGGGAAAACCCTGATCAGCGCTATTTCACTGTGGGATCATTCACCTTGTATGGGGACAGAGCATAGACCCTTCCAAAATTAATATCTTTTTTTTGGAGCTTTCTCGGTAGTGTTTTTTGCTGTTTCCCATTAATATCACTATTGGCCAGCTTGGTTATGTTTATTTTACATTTTGTTCAGGTCCTTTTCAATGTTTATTTGCCCTTTTGTTCCGTGCACATTTATCACACTTATCACTTTTTGTAGGTCTCCCTGGCTTTGCTGTACATTGCTGACGGAAATGGTTTCTCTTCCCTTTAAATCTGCTCTAATGCCAGGGTTTCACTGGCGTTAATTTTCAGACCCGGAATCCACAGCGTTAGTGTGCAGGGAGCCTCTCCCCTCCCACTCTCCACCCATTGACCCTCTCTCTCTGCCCCTGGGGAGCCTTTCTCCGCCTTCAGCGCTCGTTTGCGCTGCTGCGCGCATTATCGCGCGCTAAGGTACCTTTGCGCCCAGTAAAGCGCCATTATCGCACGATAACATGCTTTATCGCCCAATAATGTGACAGCAGAGCAAATAGCGCCCTTTAGTAAACATACCCCTTAGTGTTCTTAAATAGCTTGCTTAGGAGCCAACACCTAATGAATGCAATGGCTTCAAAATATGTAAGGGAAGATTGGATAGGTCATATGATCTTTATGTGCCATCATGTTTCTATATTTCTATATGTCTCTATGTTTCAATGTGAATGTTGCATATAATCAGATAATACATATGAAACCTGCTTGTTTTTCCCTTAAAATTGATTTCCTACTTTTGATTACATTGTATAATTCAATAGCCAGATCACAGTAACAAAACCCAAGGTACTCGATTGCTGAACTCATTGGAGATCTGTAAAATACCAGTCATGATTACATGCATTTCATTGCTTTTTAACAGAAACTGTTTCTCTTACGGAATCCAAAGGATACAGCGGTATCATATTTCCATTTTAGTAATAAGATGCCAGTGTTTCCCAGCTTCAGCTCCTGGGATGAATTCTTCCAGCACTTCATGACTGGAAAAGGTACAGTAGAATTGTTACAGCTTGCAATATTTAGAATTTCTTTGTGCTTATTCACATGTGGGATTCAAATTCATATTCAGGATTAAAGAATTAAGCAATACTGTTGCCAAAAATATTCTTCCTTGGGGGACCTCATTTCCAGTGACCAGGATTTGAGAAGGAGCAAGAAAAGCCCCATCTGTATGTTGGGGGTGGTAGGGCAGGGTAGAAGGAGAAGGAGGAAGATACCTTCCAGGGTCTTCCTTTCTGGAGCTCACAGTACCACTCCATACGCACCAACAGACATGCCAAGAAATGAAGGGCCCAGTTTTCAAAAAGGCTGATATCCAAAGGCATGACAGTCAGCTGTGGTACTCAAATATCAGCCGGATATTCAGCGGTAGTTGCCTGTATAGGAACTGCTGCTGAATATCCAGGCTGAGTGGTGCTATCCGGATGAGTGCTGGTACTTATACAATTAGCACAATTTTCATTTGGCACTTATCTGGATTGCAACTTAGACTTGTTTTTTGTGTGACCTAAATTTTCCAGATAAGTGCCAAATAAAAATCATGCTAACTGGATAAATCTTTGGAGTCTTTTGCCTCTTGGTTAAACATGCATGATCCATGCCTTCAGTTCACTTTGTCAAAGTCTACTGTGCAAATTCCTTTTTTGGATGTGTGAGAACTAACACAGGGTCTTTATCTACTACTTTGTACCGCAAGCCAGTGGATTGAAATAAGCTGCTACATTTTACTAGTCACCATCCCTTTAAATTGAAGAAAGCTCTACCTATTGGTCAATTTCTTAGAATAAGACAGATACGTTCTACTGATCAAGAATTTTTTATTCAAGAAAATTTGCTGTATAGAAGACTTTTACAGCGAGGTTATCCTAAAGAAGTTATTCACAGAGCCTTTCTTTGGGCAAAATATGTTTAATGTTCGCTGCTTTTGCAGCCTAATCATAAAGAGGATATGGACAATCAAGTTTGCGTGCTTCACTATTCTGACCAAGCAGAAAAAATTGCATCCAGCATTTATAAACATTGGCATGTTTTAGCTCTGCATCCGGTGTTTCAGACTACTTCGTGCATAGCTTTTTCTCGGCCACATAATTTGAGGGATTTATTAGTTTCTTCAGATTTTTTGAAACACGATCACCCCCTAATTTTATGGGCCACCATGGCCCTTGTGGCTATTGTGGGATGTGTGCCTCTTCGTTGGACATCAAGGTATGGCAGGATCCTATTAGTGGCTTAGAGTACCCTTTTCAATATAATACTGATTGCTCATCATCTTGGGTTTTCTATGCTATTATTTGTACCTGCCCACAAGTGTATGTGGGGAGAACTTGTCGTCCGGTTAACTCTGGCTTATCGAACATAGATCCAGATTGAAGAATGCTGTATTAACAGCTCCCATCGTTCAACATTGTATAGATCATCAACATAATTGGCATGATTTAAAGTGGTCAATCACTGATGCAGTTGTAGATTTACAAGCAGGGCGGGTGGATCATCGTTTGGCATGCCTTGAACAAAAATGGGTATTTACATTGAAGACGGTTCAACCCATAGGTCTTAATGAGTCGCTGGAGTGGATGTCAGATCTTTGATTTGTTTCATTTTTGTTCTCATTCATGTTTTTCACTCATATTGATGATGTCATTACCCATGTCGTGGTCAGCAAGTTGCTGATTGGAGGGTTTCTTTGTATGCGTTAGCTTCCGGTTTGTTTATTTAAAAGCCCTTTATGCAGGACTTCCGATGTCTTTTGAAAAGGGGATCTGTTTGTCTGAATATGTTATGTCCTGAAGTAGCCTTAAAATTTAGGCGAAACTCGAGTCAATGAGATTTTTGTTATTCAATGACAAATTAATTAGCCAGCGACAAAATAAGTAGTCCGTTGTATTCTGAGTTTTGGGCGCCATTTAACAGCTATAGCGTCCATGCAACGGGGTATTCTGTGTCCCTCTAATAGGGCATTGTGTACCAACTAAGTTGTTAGTGTTTTAAATGCATTTAAAATTTATAAAACTAGTTGGTGGCCGATGATTGATATGTAGGGTGAAGTCTATTAGTTGGTTTTGCAGCCCTATTGTTGCAAGTGCATTCCCAACCCTCCTCCACTGAGGCCAGCCCTTTCTCAGGAAATGTTTTGAGACCCCTATTTTCTTCTAAAATTATTTCTTGTAGAGCTTAGATTTAGATTCATCCCACACTTTGGCTTTCTTTTTTTTAATAACTGGATAAAGCTGGCACTTATCTGCATAGGGCTGACATCACCCTTGCTGTGTCCATGGACACCCTTGCACTAACTGGATCATGCCAGGGTGGTCTGTTGAGATAATCAGCAGCACTATCCGGATAGTGCCACTGAATATCTCAGCACCCTTATCTGATGGCCTCCCATTGGCCATCTGGCTAAGGATTCTGAATATCGGGCCAAAAATGTCCACTGGCAAACTCTGGTATCTCATCTTCAACAGCAATGTGCATGAACAAGTTTTCAAACACAGTGCAGACTACAACTTCAGAAAATAATATAAAATCCATAATCAAATTAATTATGGAGAATCCTGGAATCAATCAGTTCTGCTTCTTTCGTAGTTTGTATGTTCACTCAACAGTAGCAAGTGGCAGACAACCTCAAGGCTCCAATGGAATGTCAGGCCTTAGTCTGTAGTCATCTTCCTCTTCTCCACACCATGCTTCTTTTTCCTTTGGTTTCTCTGACCCACTGATCCAGGACTTGTTTCATGGTAAATCCAATACATTTTTCTAACATGGACTTTCACTCCCTAAACCCTAGGCCTCCATAGCCCTTGAGACCTATGCCCTAAAGCCTAGGTGTTCCTCCTGACCCCTGACACTTTGTAGAAATAATAGAGAGGAAGAGACTCCTCCTAAAACTGAGAACTGAGTTTGGTTAACCAAAAACTCATCCCTTTACTCCACTTCTTTTGATATTGTCATCAAAACATGCACCACCTATTATGAATGTATTATTGTCAAGGCTTGTGGGACTCCTAAACCCACTTTAGAAAGAATTTTTTGAGCCCCTTACCAATAAACAAGGCTTCTGATTGTTGTTGTTGTTGTTGTTAAATGCTCTTGAGTTGATGCCGAGTCATGGTGACCCTCTGGATAGTTGTTCTAAATTGTGTTCAGCCTTTAGTCAGGCGGCTCTTTGTTGATAGAATGGTATTCAGAGCTGCTGGTATTGCATCAATCCATCTCATTGCTGGCCTTCCACTTTTATGCTGACCTTCAACCTTGCCAAGTATAATGCCTTTCTATAACGACCCTCTCGTCGCATGATGTGTCCAAAGTCTAAAGTCTAGTCATCTGAGCTTCTAAAGAAATCTTATGTTTGATCCCTCTAGCCCCAACTGGTTTGTCTTTTGGCTAATTCATGATATACACAGTATTCTTTGCCAGCACCAGAATTTGAAGGCATTTATTTTCTTCCTGTCTACCTTTTTCACTGTCTAACTTTCACATCCATATGACATTATTGAAAATACTTTAGAGATTGGTTCTTGGTCCAGTTTGTTTCAACATCTATGCAAGTGATATTGTGGAAGAGCCATCAGGAAAGGTTTGCCTCTTTGTGGATAATATCAAGATCTGCATCAGGGTAGACACCCTGAATATATATATTATATGAGGCAGGATCCAGTAACCCTTGAGGAATTGTCTAGAGCAGAGATTCCCAACTCCAGTCCTGGAGGGCCAAACACCATTCAGGTTTTCAAGCTGTCCCTAATAAATATGTATGAGATGCATTTGCATGCACTGCCCACATTGTATTCAAATGTATCTCATGCATATTCATTAGGGACAGCCTGAAAACCTGACTAGTGTTTGGCCCTCCAGGACTGGAGGGCCAAACCTCTGGTCTAGAGCATGACATCCAAGATTTAATACAAAAAAACAGGGTCATGCATTTGGACTGCAAAAACTCAGAAAGTGGTGCAAGAAGTGAAGCACTTCTCTGGATGAAAGAAGAGCAGGATCTGGGGATAGCTGTATCTGATGACCTTAAGGTGATCACACAGCCAGAAGGATGCTTGGGTGCACAGGGAGAAGAATGGTCAGCAGGAAAAAGGAGGTGATAGTGCCTCTGTCTAATTATCTGGTGAGAACTTATTTGGAGGAATGTTTACTAAAGCTTAGTGTGCATTAATGAACGTTAAAGTGCACTAGGGGCCTCTGCAGTCCTTTTATTTCTATGAGTGCAGCAGCACTTAACATTTGTTAATGCATAACATTTGTTAACCCATGTTAATCTTTAATAAATATACCCCTTGGACTAGTATGTGCAGCTCTAGAGACTGAACTTTCAAAAGAAGGATATAAACAGGATGGAGTTAATCCAGAGGGTAGCTCTTAATCCTCTCCCAGCTCAACCTCATTCCTTCCCCATTCTCCTATTCCCCCCATCTTTTACCCACTCTCTAGTCCCCAATTTCCTCCCTCTGAACTTATTTCCTCCCCCCCCCAAGCCTCATTGACTTTCTGCCTCTCATCTTTTCATCAGCCCTTGCTCCTTCATTATCACTTATCCCCTCACCACCTCCCTTTCTTGTGGTCTTACTCCTATCCAGGCTCTCATTTCCCTTTTTACTTCCCCCATTTCTACCCTTTTTCACCTCCTTCAAAGACCTGTCCCCCTTCCTTTGTCTCTCACCCACTCCAAAGCCCTCTGTCCTTTTCAACTGCCTCCTAAATCTTCCAGGTCCTTCAGATCATCTCCCCTCAACATATTTCTGTGCTTGGTTTCACAGCCTTAATCATATCCTCACCTAGTCCCAATTGTCCTCCTAATCCCTAGTCAATTTATTAGTTCCCGCTATCCCCTCAGCTAAATCCCAAGTCCCCATTCTTCTACCCACTCAGTCCCTTAGTCCTCTCTCACAATCCCACTCAAGCCCTGAGTCCCCACTTACACTTCCCAATGCCCAGCCAATATTTGTTGTCTTCTTGTCTCCCACCCACTTACGTCAGACTCTCTGCTCTCCTGAATTCCATGTCCCTAGTACATGCCCTCCTGTCTCTTCCTCGCTTTCCCCAGCTCCCACCCATCTACTTCTATTTTCCAATATACATTATCCCTGCCTTTTCTCCTTCTTACACCAGTATTTATGCCTCTCCCTCTCAACCTTCTCCTATATATGCCCTAGCTTCTTCCCCCTCCCATTCTATGTTTATGTTTATGTTTAATCATTTGATATATCGCTCAGGCCAAAGCATCAGAGCGGTTTACAATACAATATAAATATTACAGAAAATACGAAAAGAACGCCATATATGAGATAGGACAGAGTAAGAGATACAGTAGTAGATAAAAGGATAGAAGAGACAAGAAGAAAGGAGAACAACAGATTACAACCATGATATAGCAGCATGACAGTTAAGTACACAGTTATAAAATAGGTTTTACAGAGCTGATCACGTGATGCGGTGAGAGCAGCAGGTCGTGTCTGCTGGCGCTCCGGTCTACCCCGGCCCAAACCGAACCTTTATTGCCTGCCTAACTACCGAACCCGGGTCGAGCCTGCAGTAATTAGTGCAAGGAGGTGACCATACCTCGGAGCGGCCCTCCAGATGGCATCCGCGGTAAAATCTATGCGGCGGGAGAAGGAGAAGGAGCGAGCCACCCCGGCGCCTAAAATGGCCAACAACCCAGCCATGCCGACATCGCCCGCAGCACCGGCTTTTGTTGAGGAGGTCTCCGCAGCGGTAGCAGAGGCTTTATCGGCACAGTTCACGGCCTTACATGCAAAAATGGATAGCATACAGACCTCAGTCGGGGCTCTGAGTACTAGACTCCAGGAGGCGGAGGGCCGTCTTGGCAAGGCAGAGGATAGCCTGGAGATCCTAACTTCAGACCTCACTCAATTGAAGTCCCAGTTGCAGGCCCACGAATTAAAAATGGACGACCTAGAAAATCGCTCCCGAAGAAATAACCTGAGGGTGCTGGGCCTTGATAATTCAATTGCAGACAAAGAACTTGTACAATATCTGGAGACACTACTGCCGCAGCTTTTTGAAGGTGTTGCTGAGGGTGGTAAAGTGCTCATAGAGCGTGCTCATCGAGTGGGAGCTCGGCAGCCCCGGGATCAGCGCCCGAGAGTGGTACTGGTGAAATTCCTTCACTTTCCCCAAAAGGAGGCCATACTCCGAGCTGCACGACAGAAGGGGGAACTCAAGCATGGCAACATGTCACTTCGTTTTGCCCAGGACTATTCAGTGATACTCAGCCAAAAACGTCGTGCATATGCCCCCCTTTGCCAGAAACTGATAGCTTTAAACATCAAGTTTTCTGTGCAGTACCCCGCACGGCTCCACGTGTATCACGCCGGTGGTCATCGCTCTTTCGAGTCAGCAGCAGAGGCCGGGCCTTATATTACTTCGCTCGAGAATGGACAGTAACAGTAATTGTACCAATCCCGCTTGGAGCGGGCTTGACAGGCTCGTACAGCGTACCTTAGCCCTGCGGGGGCCTAACTGCACCTTCACCGGCCTTCCCGTGACAACAGCTTTATGAGGACCCTGCAGCCCTACCTTGCGAGCTACTGGGGAAGGGACCTGTCTACCAGGCGATTGAGTCCACTGAGCCAGTGGGGAAGTTATTCTCCGTATAACTTCAGACATCATCCATCTTGGAGATACCGGCCTCTGCACCCTGCTCGCATTATTTCGGAAGCTGCTGTGTTGCCAGACGAGCCTACCAGTTAAAGTTATCCTGTTGTAATGTTATAAGTGCATACGGTTATAATGCATGTGTTGCCTTTCTGGGGGGTTTCTTTCAGAATATGGAAGGGAGGGATGTCAGTGGGTGTTACTGTGGGAGAGGGCTGGGCGAACCCTGCGGGCCTCCTGACCATGCAGGGGGGGATAGGGCACCCTGGGAGGCCCTCCAATCTCGGGGGGCGAGCCCCGCTACCACTGGGTTTCCCACCATTTTCGCCCCCTAGACTACTCCTTGTATCATCAACTAGGACCGGGTGGGCTAGTGTGGAAGGTACGGCCTTTGTGACGGTGGGGGGCCCCGGTATTGGGGAGTGCACATCGCGGCTCGGAGGTTCACTAGCCGAGCGGTGACAGGGCCCATAGTATATCGTGCGGAGTGCTC
Organism: Ichthyophis bannanicus; assembly: GCA_033557465.1. NCBI lineage: Eukaryota > Metazoa > Chordata > Amphibia > Gymnophiona > Ichthyophiidae > Ichthyophis > Ichthyophis bannanicus. The sequence goes on from CM066033.1 coordinate 495,409,383, forward strand.
AGACCCAAGACAGGTGGCCGGGGCAGACCACACGCCTCTCACGGATCCAAAAGGGAGGTTCTCCGAGACCCAGCTGGGTTGCGGATGAATGGGAGAATGAGAGAGTGGGGTGGGAGGGAGGCAGGGGGGATGGGGGATGGGTGGGGGGTGGGGAGACAGAGGGGAGGGTGGGGAGGAGGGGGGGAGTGGGGGAGGCATCACAGTCACATCCAGGCACGACAGCCTATATCTCGGGGGGGAACACAATGTAGGATGTGGGGGGAGTCCCAGGCTGGGGGGGCCCTCTCCAAGTCATTGGTATCTGTATTGTTCAAAGCGCTTTTGAATATGTTGTTAACCTGAAAATTATTTCCTGGAACGTATGCGGACTGGGGAGCCCCATTAAGCGATCAAAAATCTTGCAATCGCTGGCACGGCAGCGAGCCGATATCGCCTTGCTCCAAGAAACCCACCAGACAGAAGAAGAGCATCGCAAGCTTCAACGAGGCTGGGTGGGGCAGGTCTGGGGAGCCCCTGCCACGGGTAAGAAGGGGGGGGGGGGTGGTAGTGCTTATACATAAAAATACTAGATTTGAGGTTCACAAGCAGGTTGTCGATCCTACGGGGCGATTTATCTTGCTTCATGGCCTACTGGGAGGGCAACCTGTTCTTCTTGGCAACCTTTACTGTCCTAATGTGTTGGATACAGCTCTGTACTCTCGCCTAGCATCCCAAATCGAGCAGCTGCCGGAACTACCTCTGCTTGTAGGCGGCGATTTCAATGGCGTAATGGACGTCACATTAGACACATCGAGGGGAGGGGAACCAAGGGAACGTTGTCAATCGGCCCGTGCGCTCCTACGGTTCTGTGCCCGCTTGGGGTTGGTGGATCCTTGGCGGCTTTTACACCCGGATGACAGGGATTACACTCACCAGTCCCGCGCACACGGGACAAGTGCGCAAATTGATTACCTGTTGATTACTAAAACTCTGTTCGCCAAGGTGATTGACGTGCAGATTGGCCCCACGGAGATTTCCGACCACGCTCCGGTCTGGCTCACGTTGCGGGGGGTGGGCGACAGACAGGGGGTGCGCCTTTGGCGCTTCCCGTTGGAGCTGTACAAGGATACCCAGTTCCGGCAGTTTCTAACACGTAGATGGCAGGAGTTCGAGTCAGACCATGCCGGTCATCAGGATGACCCCGAGCTAGTGTGGGAAACTGCCAAGGTGGTTTTAAGGGGAGATATCATAGGCTACATGGCCCGGAAGCGGAGGCTCCGAGCGGAAAAAATTATTTGTCTAGAGAAAACTGTCACAAAGCTTCGCCGACGGCATGCCTGCAGCCCGAGTTCGGCCCTCAAAAAACAGCTGTGGGAAACGCAGACGGCTCTGAACGAGCTCCTGCATCAGCGGGCGAAGAAATCCGCTATGTATTACCGCTACCAATTGTATTGTCAAGGGGACAAACCGGGCAGATTGCTGGCGCGATGCCTGCGGGGCCCCCGTGGGTCCCGCTTGATAGCGGCCGTTCGGGATGACCAGGGGACCCTGCATAGGGATAACCTACAGATTGCCCGAGTTTTCCGTTCATTTTTTCAGACACTCTATACGGCGGAAACGGGCTCCCCAGAACGGATGGTGTCCTATGTCCAGGGGCTGGATTTGCCGCGGTTGAGTGGGACAGAGAGGGCGATGCTGGACCAGCCACTGACTGTTCTAGAGGTACAAAAGGCTATTGCCAAGGCGAGTTGCTATAAGTCCCCGGGACCTGATGGGCTGGGGGCGGAGATATATAAGATTCTCAATGATTATATCTCCCCAGCGCTGGTGGCCTTACACACTAAAAGGGCGGAGCAGGGCGGTTTCCGGTGGGGGGGGGAACCAGGCCCATATTACACTCTTCCCTAAGCCTGGAAAGGACCCCTTACAGGCAGCATCATATCGACCCATCTCACTGCTCAACTTCGATGTTAAGCTCTTGGCTAAGATTTTAGCAGACCGCCTGACGGGGGTGCTAGGTCAACTGGTTCATGAATCGCAGGTTGGCTTTGTCAAGCAGCGACACGCAGTACGCAATCTCCGTAAAATCCTATCCTCGCTGGAATGGGTGCACCGCCGGCGGATCCCCTCGTTATTAGTGAGCTTTGATGCGGAGAAAGCCTTTGACAGGGTTGACTGGCGATACCTCCGTTACTTGCTCCCGTGTTATGGCTTGGGGCCTGCCTTTTGTAAGATGGTTCACAGTTTGTATACGGATCCGACGGCAGCTATTTATTGCAATGGGGTATTATCTGATCCCTTTCCTTTATTCCGAGGTACTCGGCAGGGTTGTCCCCTGTCTCCATTGCTTTTTGTGCTTTCCCTGGATCCCCTCATACGGAGTGTGGAACAATCCTCGGAGATCAAGGGCATCCGTATGGGCCCACATGAGTTCAAAGTGTCGGCCTTCGCGGACGATCTGTTGGTCCATCTGTCTTCTCCTCAGGCTTCCTTATCTTCACTGCTGCAGGCCTTTCACCATTTCGGACGTTTTGCGGGCCTAACTATCAACATGGAGAAATCTGAGGCCCTAGATGTCTTGGGCCTGTTAAGGGCCGGGTGGCAGGGGGTGTTCCCTCTTCGATGGGCCGAGGAGTATTTTACGTATTTAGGTATTCGGCTCACGTGTCAGCCGACTCGGTTGTATCGCTGCAATCTCGAATGGACCCTGGGTAGGCTGCGGGAACAACTGCTGACTTGGAGATCTCTCCCCTTATCATTGTCGGGGAAGATAGCGGTGATTAAGATGGTTATCCTGCCGAGGATCCTGTAACTGGATGCAAACCCTTCCGGTTTGGTTGAAGCGGAGCGACCTCCGGAGGTTAGAGGGGGTGATCCGGGGGTTCCTGTGGAATGGTAAGAAGGCCCGGATTCCTTATGGTCGGTTGGTGGGGTCATGGGAGCAGGGAGGGTTGGGGCTCCCGGACATAGAGGCTTACGCCCTGGCTTGTCAGTCGCGTCATTTGGGTGACTGGTTGGGGGGCACGGACGTTTATACCCCGCGGGCCTTGGAGGAGGTGCTAGCGGCTCCAAATTCTTTGCTAGCCTTGCTGCATCTTGAGAATCGGTGGTGTTGGGGCAGAGTAGAGGACAGTGTGCTACTGGGGTCGGTTCGGCGGACCTGGCGGCGGTTAAATGGGTACTGGGGGGAGAATTGGAGAGTCTCCAGTTGGTTACCGCTGCAGGGCAATGCGCAGTTTACCCCGGGGACCGATACGGGAGCTTTCGCTGAATGGGCACGGCAGGGCATCTGTTATATCGGGCACGTGGTTGACCCCTCGGGGAAATGTAAACAATTTCAGTCCCTGCGGGAGGAATATGATTTGTGGTCCGGACATGCCTTCGCCTACCTGCAGCTTTCCCATTACGTACATTCATTGCCGGCTATTGAACTTCGGGCGGAGCGCTCCGCGCAGATTATCGAGTTTTTTGGGCTGGGGGGGTGGAATTGCCCTCCATTCGTGGGCTGCGGAGGAGGGTAGCCCCCTTCAGGCCGGTAAAAGACTACCGTCCGGTGGAGCTGGCATGGGAGGCGGAGGCGGGCTGCGCGGTCCCTCCTGGCACAGTGCTGGAGGCCTTACGGCATATTGCGGAGTTGGCTGTGGGGGCCCGCTGGAGAGAGATACAATTTAAATGCATAACTCGGGTGCATTTTTCCCTCGGCGGGCCTTCCGCAGCCATCTGGCCTCTGACGGGAGTTGTCCGCGCTGTTCTGCGCCCCTTGCTACGCTGTTCCATATGTGGTGGGGGTGCCGTCGCATACAACCTTACTGGGCTAAAATCTGTTCCTTTCTGGTACAATTGCTGGGGCAGCGGGTGTGCTGGGATGGGTCCCTAGTAGTACTGGATCGACTGCGTCCCACCCAGCCTAAGGGGAAATGGGAGCGATTGCTGGTGCGCAAGGCCTGTCTGGTGGGTAAGGGTCCTCTTCTTCGTGGGTGGCGGGACTCGCATCCGCCCTCCTATTGGGAATGGCGAAATGCCTTTCATCAACTGATGCTCTGGGAATGCCGCAGAGCTCGTGGAAGTGCCCGGCGGTGGCTGGCCTTTCAGAGGCTCTGGGACCCCTACATTCAAGTGCTGAGCCCTGGGGTTCGTAATGAGGTATGGCAAATGGGATGTTAGATCCCCTGACACCGGCTAGCTTAAGGGTCTGGATGGTGACTGTGTGGGGGGTTGGGGGGGGTGGGGAGGAGGGGGAGGGAGAAATCTGTAAAAGACACCTAACTGTTAATTCAGCTCTGAGGTGGGGATCAGAGTCCACCCCGATCGGAGCTTGTTGTAGCTGTTATTTGTTTGTTTTATGGTGTTTATAAATAAAGTTTCTAAAAAAAAAAATAGGTTTTACTCACACGCCACGGACCCACCCATTCTAGTGTCAACTGCCTTGTCCCGGCTACAGCATTAGCCCCTTTCCAATCCTAGCTCCCCCAAACATCAGCCCTTTTCCAGTACCATCTCCCCAAGGTCCAGCATCAGCTCCAGTCAAGTTCCAGTCCCACCCATGCCCCTAGTCCTGGCATCAGTCCCTTTCCAGTCCAAATCCCAACATCAGCCCCAGTCCTCTTGCATTCTGAGCAACCCCAGCCCAAGCATTAGCATCATTCCCCTTCCAGCATCAGCCCATTTCCAGTTACAGCTCGAGCATCAGCCTATTTCTTGCCCACCAGCCATGTTTCAGCATCGGTCCATTTCTAGTCTCAGTCCCAGCCCATTGTTATTGTATATAGTTACCCTGTTAGCCAAGTTGATTCTCCTGTTCATATGTAAACACAAAGTACTATTGGAAATGTGTATGTTCGTTGTTTATTGTAAACCGCACTGATGCTGAATAGCGCGGTATAAAAGAGACTTTAAATAAATAAAATAAATAAATAAATAAATATCAGTCCAAGCTAGCAATTTCCAGCCCTTCCCTCCTTCACCGAATTATTGTTTTACAAACCAGTGAGCATTTTTTGCCTTGCCCCCACCACTGTACTGTCATGCTGCTGCCAGAACCACAGCATTTTTGAAAGGCAAAAACAGATTCTTCTTCCTTCCATTCAGAGATAGAAAGTGCTTGTTTTTGCCTTTTAAAATGCTGTGGTGCCTTGAGAACAGGTAATATAAGCTCTGCGCAAAATGTTATATACTGCATCTTTTTTAGCTCTACACTTTTTAGAGTTTTTGGTAAATTATCAAACTTGTCACCAGGCTTTCACCTTTTTCGTCCTCACCTATTTTATTTGTTCATGTCTCTGCCAGAGACTGCAGATAGCAATCACCAAACTGCCTTTTCCTACTGTATACCTCTGGGACAAAGTATTATTTGTTAAAAGCATTTTTAAAAAGCCTCCAATTTGCTATAATCTATCTTTAAACCTGTGAAATTCCTAAATTGACCTGTAACTCTCATTATTATTGGCCGGCTATGTTTCAAGTTGCAGCATATCATCAGCAAACACATTTATTTTACATTTACTCTGCCCCATTTAGATTCCTCTCACTCTTCGCTCTTTCCTAATCCTTTCAACCAAGGGTTCTAGCATCAACAGAAACAGCATCAGAGAAAGTGGACAGCACTGTCTGGATCCTCTCTTCAATGAAATAATGTCTGCACTTCTTCCATTGATTTGAATTTGGGCTGTGGGCATCCTATATAACCATGTTATCTAATTTACAAAGTTTCCCTGAATCCCATGTTCTTCCAGTATCCAAAACAAATAATTCCAGGAGATCATGTCAAATGCTTTCTCCTTATCAAGGACTAAAATGATATCCTGTTTAGAATCTCTTACTCTAAGGATAATTGCCATGACTCTCACTAAATTAGTAGAGGTAAATCTTCCAGGTACAAATCCTATATGAGGCATTCCTAACAGGGGCTCTGCATTTCAAGCAAAGATAAGAGTGTGTGGCTTTTAATTACTAGCTCTCTGCCTGAGAGCCCTTAAAAGGGTTTTGGTACATTTTTAAAAACAAAGTTACATTCTTTTTGGTGCTTAGTTCAAAAGGGGACATATTTTCTTTAGTGATATAGGTTTAAAACTCTGCTTTGAGTCTCTTTCCCAGCTCTTTGAAGCCACTAACATCTCTTCAGGTGTTAGTTCCCTCCCTATCCACCCTATCTTCCACCTTTCCCATGTGAACCTTCTTGCTTTATAGGGCTATTCCCCCAATTAGCTACACACAGGGATTTAGAACAGCACATTTATAACATACTTAAAAGAGGTTAACCGCTTTTTCTCTGAAAGGACAGCTGAGATATAGGCTGGTCCTTTGGTAAGAGTCTCTCTCTCTTTTGCTTCAGCAGGTACCAAAGCTCCACCAATTAAACAATGGCTGGGAAAATTGTATTGCCATTACAGCTTCTATCTCATTCCAGACAGAAATCCCAATGTTAGTTGAAGGACTAGTTCCGTGTGCAGGATGCCTGCATGCTGAAGCTCTCAGGAAACAAGTGGAGGAGCTCAGAGAAGAGGTGGTGAGGCTAAGGAGCATTCCAAACAGTGAGAAGTACATTGATGAGAGGCATCTTGAAACATCCAAGCTCTCCAGCAGAGATGAAGATGGGAGCCTACTGAATGAGGAAGGTTGGACACAAGTCATCAGGGCCTGCAGAATCACCAATCCAACTCCTCCAGCCCTTGAATTGAAGAACCATTATGCAGCCCTGAAATGAGGAGGTGAAACCATCCCAGGAAAGGGAAGAACCAGAGCTCAAGCACCGCAAAGTCACAGAATCAGTGACCACAAGGAAGTGAAGGGTAGTGGTGTTTGGTGACTCTCTTCTGAGGGGTACTGAGGTTTTCATCTGCTGACCAGACAGGTGTGCTGTCTGCCAGGTGCTAAAATCTGAGATGTTACAGAGAGTTTGCTGAGATTCATCAAGCCCACTGACTATTACCTGATGTTGATCATCCATATTGGCATAAATGATGCTGCCAGATATCCCTCTGAGTGTATCAAAAGTGACTTCATGGTTCTGGGTCAGAGGGTAAAGCAGATAGATGCACAGGTAGTGTTCTCTTCAATCCTCCCTGTTGAGGATAAAGGCCAAGGCAGAGAAGCTCACATCCTGGAGATAAATGTATGGCTGCATGGATGGTGTCATCGTGAGCAATTCATTTTCTTGGACCATGGAATGCTGTTTCAATGGCTGCAGAGCAAAGTTGGCGTCCATCTGTCCAAGAAGGGTCAACATGTCTTCAACTTTCCAACTCTACAGCATGCTAAGTTCTCTCTCTAACTTACAGCCAAGCTCCTCTGCACCCTCCTCCAACTCTCCCTCTCCCCTCAGTCCCTCTCGCATAGCCTCCTTCTTTTCATCAAAAGTATGTTACCTTCGCTCTGCTCTACCCAGCTGCCCTCCTCCTTTATCTTCGCCTCCAGCGTTCTCTCCCTTATCCCACACATGGACCACATTTCATCCTATTACTGTTTCAGAGCTCATCAAGGTAGTCTCTTCAATCCACAAGACCACTTGCACATTAGACCCCCTCCCTTCTTCATGGCTATTGGAATCATCCCTTGCTCTCTTACCTCCAATACTCACAATAATCAACTCAAGTCTGTCTTCTGAAGTTTCCCTGCTCCCTGGAAACACACTCTGGTCTGCCCCCTCTTGAAGAAGCCATCCCTTGACCCTCTCAAACCCGTTCACTATCAACCAGTCTCCAACCTCCTATTCCTATCAAACGTTCTCGAGAAAGTAGTGTTTGCCCAACTGTACCACCATCTCAACTTGATGCACTTTTTCCATCCCTGTCAATCCATTTTTTGTCCAGGTCAAAGTGTAGAAACAATCATGCTAGCCTTCCTTAACAAAATCCACTCCTCCCACGATATATATCAGTGGTGGTCTCCTTGGACCTCTCAGCAACTTTTGATTTTGTATATCACTCTCTTCTTCTTTCTAGGTTTCATGATGCGGGTCTGCATAGTTTAGTGTATCATTGGTTCCATTCTTTTCTGTACTCCAGGTCATTTTCAGTCACCTCCGGTAGGATCACTTCATTTCCCCACCTGCTTCACTGTGGTGTCCCTCAAGACTCTGTCCTGGCACCTCTTCTGTTCAATGTCTTCCTAGCCCCCTTAGCACTAATTATTCAACAATCAGGTTTGTTGGCATATTATTATGCCGAGGATATTATCAAATTTCATCACACTTCTCCGTTCCAACCCGATCTTTCTCCCCTAAATGAGTGTTTGTCAAGGGTATCAACTGCCTACACCTCAGTCTCTCTAAAATATCTGCCATTTGGTTTATGTATGGGAACACATGTCTGTTGGTGTCTCCTTCTATATCCCATGTTCCTGTCCCCTTAGTTTCTTCCCTTTGATACCTTGGGATAATACTTGATTCGGCCTTCACCTTTCAAGAACATATCTCCCAACTAACCCGGCGCTCTTTCTACTATCTCTGCCACAACCATGCTATTCGTCCATTCCTCACTCCTCAAGCGCTCACCACTCTCCTTCTATCATTAGTCATATCCCACTTAGACTTCTGTAACTCCACACTTGCCAGCATCCCCCAGTATCAGACCCACAGATTACAACTAATTCATAATACCACAGTCAGGCTCATTACTCACTCCTCAGGCTGTGATCACATCACCCCTCTTCTCTGTCAACTTCACTGACTTCCGATAATCTACCGCATTCAATACAAAATTCTTGCTCTTGTCCATGATGTCATTTATACCCACACTCCACACCACCCTCCATCTAGAACAGTCCTTCTCCAAATTAAAGTCCCTCCTAAAAACCCACCTTTTCTCCTTCGCTTAATACCTTCTCCTCTCTGACCCCTCTGTTTCTATGCTGTCTGTTTCTATTCTGAATGATTGTGTTTCTCTTTCCTTTCTTATTTGTAGTTCCTTTCCTCTTCATAGGCTTTGGCCTTACTTTATTTGTTTGTAAATTATACACTGCCTTGATGTTTGAAGGGCGGTATATCAAGCGTTGCAATAAATATAAACATAAACTGAAGAGGACTTAAAACTAAATTCATTGGGTATGGGTGAAAAAAGTGTAGGCCCCCAGGTAAGTGAAACATTAAATACCTTTATGGAAATAGGTAAAGGGGAAACATCTGGAAAGCGGTGTGTAAAAATGCCTGTGCATAGGAAATAAGATGCAAGATGTTGAGATCTTAATGAGAGAGGCTGACTTGGATTTAATGGCTGTTACAGAGACAAGGTTCATGGACAATCATGACTGGGATGTAACTATACCAGGCTATACTTTATTCAGAAAGGACAGGATAGGAAGAAGGGGAGAAGGAGTGACACTATATGTAAAAAATAACATTCAATTATGTAAATACAGGGCTTGAAAGGGAGAGAGGAGGCACTGTGGGTTAAACTAGAAAGAGGTAAAGAGAAATCCATTTGCATTGGCATGATATACAGACCTCTCTCACAGGGAGAAGAAGTGAACAGAAATTTAATAGAACACATACGCAGCATTGCCAGTGTGGGAGCCAGAGGAGTTAACACAGTAACATAAAAAAGATCATCGAAATGTCTGAATGCTGGAATTGTACTGAGATGCGTATGTGAAGCTTTCAGAGAACATAAGAACATAACATATGCCATACTGGGTCAGACCAAGGTCCATCAAGCCCAGTATCCTGTTTCCAACAGTGGCCAATCTAGGTCATAAGTATCTAGCAGTCTCCCCAAAAGACACAGGTTCCTCAATGCTTGTATTGGGTCAAGCAGTGACCTTTTAATAATGGTTTATGGACCTTTCCTCCAGGAACTTGTCCAAACCTTTTTTAAAACCAGCTACACTAACAGCTTTTACTACATCCTCCAGTAACAAATTCCAGTTTACACGTTGAGTGAAAACATATTTTCCCTTATTAGTCTTAAATAGGTTACCCTGTAGCTTCATTGCATGTCCTCTAGTCTTTTTATATTCTGATGACGTAAACAATTGTTTATCCGTTCCATTCCATTCATTAATTTCTAGACCTCTATCATATCTCCCCTCAGCCTTCTCTTTTCCAGGTTGAAGAGCCCTAACCTTTTTAGTCTCTCTTCATAGGAGTATCCTCCTATCTCCTTTACCATTTTGGTGGCTCTTCTGTACCTTTTTTAATAACACTTTTTAAGATATGGCGACCAGAATTGCATACAAGGTATGTGACATCATATGGAAAAGATGTGAAAACACACTTATCAGTAAGTGGTAGACAGAGAGAGGGTAGAAAGGCAACCATGAGATATAAGCATGCCAGCTTAGCATGAAGAAGAACATATTGCCCCCAGTATAGTTGTCAGAACATGGGGGAGTTAAAGAGATATATTTCTTGGGAAATGAGGGGTGGGAGAGAACCAAGCAAGAGAACCAGATAAAGAACCAAGTGAGGGGGGTAGAGGTCAGATAACACTTGTCACCGCCTCGTCCTCCCTAGGCAGTTGCCTAGGTGTATGAAGCAGTGAGAGTCTTTATTTATAAGAGTGCCTATGGTTGTAGTTGTGTAAATGGCAAATAATTCCAGCCGAGCAGTGACATAGGCACACAGGATTTTTATTCTTCTCAAAGTCAAAAGGGGTTCTTTGCACACAGTCCCCAAATATCAAACACAAAAGGTGGGTATTCCAGAATAAGCAACAAAAATAAGTAGCTTTCAAAATGCAGCTTATCAGTGAACTCAGAACAAAGTATTTCTTCATACAAATGAAAACAAGGTTGGAGAAACAAAAACCTTCTTCCCAAAATGGCTTTTAAAACATATGCAGTTTCTTCAGCAGTTTAGCAATGCAAAACTCTCCCTGCATAATGTCCTTCTTCCTCTCCCAAACCAGGTTTCTCAGCTTGCTCTCTAGCAGGCTCTGTATACTTTGTAAACAATCTTTCACAGCAAGAGTTAAGCTTTTCAGGATTTCTAGCAAACCTCATTTGCATACCCTCTTCAACTCAGCGTTCTGAACACAGCTGCTAGTTTCATGTTTCACAAACACTTTAACACTTAGCTACCATGGAGCATTCCATCTCATTATCAGAACTAAGCTCTTGGGCTATGGAAGTTTCAAAGTCCATGCTTTCAGCTTCAGATTCTGTTACAGAAACATTAGGTTTGAATCCAGCTCTCCCTGGCTGCAAACCTTCTAAAATTCTAAGAACCTTCTTTAAGGCAGACTCTCCCTTTCTCTGAGAAATGCCTTTACTCTCAGACAACTCCTTGCCTTTCAAACGGTTATTAAAAGTCTTAGCCAAGCTCACCTGATCTCGGGGAAATAAGCCTCGAGCCGACTTCACAGCTGTATGCTCAGTCTCCATGAAATCCTCTGGGGAACACTGTCTGTTACTCCCATGGCTTGTGAACTCTCTCTGGCAAGCTTTAACACCTCGGGCTGGTTTGGCCTCTCTGCCTGGAGTTTCTGGAAAGATCTCTTTCCCTCTGCAAGTGCCTTTCTTTGGTAGTCCCACTGAACTCCTAGGGCCTCTTCCCCTCTTGGAATTCTCTGACCCAATTACCTCAAGACTTGGCTCAGTGCTGGAACTCCTGTTTCTCCTTTCACTTTCAATGGAGGACTCACGGTCCCTGGAAGCTGGCCTCTCAAAGCACCTTTCTTTCAGGCTGCCTTTCCCTGCAGTGTACCTCCTTCCTGCACCCTGAGCACCTCCCTCTCTGGCACTTCTTGGCTGGGCAGTTTGAGGACTTTTCTGCTGGGCTCTCCAGACACTTCCACGAGCTCCTTCCTTCCTGCTGAGGACTCCTCCCTCGGCTCTGCACTCCTCCCTTGCACTCTTGTTGCTGCTCTTGCTGCTACCACCCTGACTGCTTTCCTGTTCAAAGTTCCTGCGTTTATATCTGCAGTTTCTCTCACTGCCTGCTAACTCCACCCCCAACTCTCTCCTATGCACGGGGTTGGTAACTAGGGAACCTGGGCGTGTCCCTTGACTACCAGCTTTCTGTGTGGAGTTTTTTTCAGAATCAGAGGTTTTAACCCCTGACTTTCTGGTTTTTCTCCCCTTCTCTGGGAAAATCACTGTATTTCTCTCCTCTTTCTTATGCTCTTTCTGGCCTTTGCCGTCACACACTATAAATCTGATAAGGCTCAGACTGAAAATTTCAGACATGGGCCCAAAAAGAAAAGGTCAATGGAGAGGGGTACAGACATGAGTAGAATAACATGGCAAATCACACAAGTGGGGGCCCTAGAGAGCTGGAACAAGAATTAGCTAATTAGTGAAGAATGCCCCAGAAAGCAAGTATCCTCCTGAGCAAGGTTATATAATATAACAGGACAAGATAGGCAATGAGTTCATCTCCTGCGCAGTGAAGACTGTGTGGGGTATGGATTCTCTGGGTTCCCTATGGCCCCAGTATCCGTTGTCATGTCTGAGAATTTTGTGTGCGTGCTAGATTATTTTGTGTATGTCTGTTACAAGAAGTCAGGAAGTAAGATAGAATTATGCAGGCAGGACCAGACATTCTGGCTTGTAGCTGTTTAGAGATCTGCATCCGAGATAAGTATGTAATGACCCTGTTTGCATGTTGTGAGAGGTACAAGATCTGTAATTCCACTGAACTGTTTTCATTTGTTCTTAGACTTTCTGTTTCTGTAAGATAGGGAATAATAAAAGGATCCTTTTGGAAGAAAAATCTGTGAGATAGTTATTACCATGTCCGAGCGTGTTGTCCAGCATAAGGTGAAATTTTATTGGGAAGTGTAAGTCTTCCCTGTGATGTTTCTTTCATTGGGAAGTGTAAGTCCTCTCTGTGTGTTTCTTTTATTGGGAAGTGATATGTCCTCCCTGAGTGGTTCTGCTTGGGAACTGTTTGGCCCACAGTCCAGCTGACCCTTCGCCCCGTACACCAGAAAAGGGAAAGCACTACTGACAGGGGACTTCAATATGCCGGATATTGATTGGCACATCCCTGCTGCAGTGTCATCTAGAAGTAAGAAGATCCTGGATTCTTTACAGGAAGAATTATTCAGGCAACTGGTAACAGAACCCACACATGAAGGGGCCATACTGGACTTGGTGCTTACCAATGGTGAAAGTGTTTCTGATGTTATAGTGGGAGATCATCTCACATCCAGTAATCACCAGATTAGGACTAAGGCTGATAAAATCCATTCAAAAGCGAGGGTCTTAGATTTTAGGAAAACTACCTTTGATAAGATGTGCCAATACCTCAAGGAGCCTTTGGCAAGATGGGAACAGCTGGGGGGGGGGGAGAAAAAAAGTGGGCAAAACTCAAAGGAGATATTTTAAGGGCAACTAACTTTTTTGTTAGAAAGGAAAATAAAGGTAAAAGGAAAAGGAGGCCGCTATGGTTCTCAAAAGACGTAGCTGAAAAGGTAAAGAAAAAGAGGGAGGTCTTCATGAAATACAAGAGATCAAAGAGAGAGGAAGACAGGCATCTATATTTGGAAAATCGTAGAGATGCTGGCAAAGCAGTCAAGATGGAAAAGATTCAAAAAGAAGAGTAAATAGCCAATGCAATAAAATGGGGGGATAAGACATTTTTCAGATATGTTAGTGAGAGGAGGAAAGGCAAAAGTGGCATTATCAGACTCAAGGTTGAAGGGGAGGAATATGCAAAAGCTGATGAGGATAATGCGGAATTGCTTAACAAATATTTCTGTTCTGTGTTCACAGATGAAGGACTAGGAGCAGGACATTAGAAAACACCCACAAACAGGAACAGAAGCGAAGGGGATCTGAAACGATATTCAGAAGACTGTGTTCATGAGGAACTAACTAAACTAAAAGAAGACAAAGCGCTAGGACCGGATGAGTTACATTCGAGAATACTGAGGGAACTTGGGGACATTCTAGCAGCTCCACTGACTGACCTTTTCAATGCCTCTTTGGAGTCAGGAGTGGTGCCAGAGGACTGGAGTGGGGCACATGTGGACCCTGTACACAAAAGCGGAAGTAAGAATGTGGTTGAAAACTACAGGCCAGTTAGTTTAACCTCAGTGATGAGTAAATTATTGGAAGCGCCGCTTAAAGAGAAAATGGTGACGTTTCTGGAGTCCAGTGGATTACTGGATCTGAGGCAGCATGGATTCACCAGAGGCAGGTTCTTGTCAAACAAATCTGATTGATTTCTTTGACTGGGTGACCAGGGAGTTGGACGAAGGGAGAGCCCTAGATGTGGTGTCTTAGATTTCAGTAAAGCCTTTGATATCATTCCACACAGACGACTTATAAACAAACTGAGCACCCTAGGGATTGATCCTAAAGTTACTTATTGGGTAAGACATTGGTTGAGTGGGAGGTGACAAAGGGTACAGGTAAATGGAGCTCACTTTGAGGAGAAGGTGGTTACCAGTGGAGTGCCGCAGGGATCTGTCCTTGTTCCGATTCTTTTTAACATTCTTTTCTGGAATGGTTGTTGGGAAGGTATAGATAACATGAGAAGGTATCTAACTAAGCTTGAAGAATGGTCTAGAATTTGGCAGCTGAGGTTTAATGTTAAAAAATGCAAGGTCATGCATTTGGGCTGCAGCAATCCAAGGGAGTGATACAGTATAGAAGGTGAAGTACTTCTGTCCACTAAAGAAGAGCGGGACCTAGGCGTGATTGTGTCTGATGATCTTAAAGTAGCTTAACACTAGAAACCCCAAAGTGCGTCAATTGACGCATTATCATGACGACTGCGTTTAGCATGAAATGCAGATGTGAATTAATTTGAAGTTACTTATTTGTTAAATACATGCAGTATGTGATGTCATTATATGATGTCATCATATGTTTATTGTTTGTAATGTCGGAGTAAAACTGTAAACAGTAATTGAGATGCGCTACCTAGTGGGAACATGAATTTATACCTAGAAGCCCCAAAGTACGTCAATTGACGCATCCAAGACAATTGAATGTGTCAATTGACGTACTTTGGGGCTTCTAGGTATAAATTCATTTTCCCGTTAGGTGGCGCATCTCAATCACTATTTACAGTTTTACTCCGACATTACAAACAATAAACACACGATGACATCATGTAATGACATCACATACTGCATGTATTTAACAAATAAGTAACTTCAAATTAATTCACATATGCATTTCATGCTAAACGCAGTCGTCGTGATAATGCGTCAATTGACGCACTTTGGGGCTTCTAGGTAAAATGCCTTTTGGGGCTTCTAGTGTTAAGCTACTTTAAGATCATCAGACACAATCATGCCTAGGTCCCGCTCTTCTTTAGTGGACAGAAGTACTTCACCTTCTATACTGTATCACTCCCTTGGATTTCAACTCTCTGGAGATTAGAGCTGATGGGCATAGGACCATAAGAGTTATATTTGCTATATGTAGTAGATCTTTGTTGGTAATTCTATTGGTTTGTTCTTATTGTATAACTAAAATGGAGCTTCAACTGTTCCTGCTGATTTTTGCAGTGAACAAAAAATGAAACTACATGGTTTGTATTTCGGTAAGTACTTCACCCCCTATACTATTTGGATTGCTGCAGCCCAAATGCATGACCTTACATTTTTTAACATTAAATCCCAGCTGCCAAATTCTAGACCATTCTTCCAGTTTAGCTAGAACCCTCCTCATGTTATCTACACCTTCCTGGGTGTCTACTCTATTGCAGATTTTGGTATCATCCGCAAAGAGGCAAACCTTACCTGAAAGCCCTTCCGCTATATCACTAACAAAGATGTTAAAAAGAATCAGACCAAGGACAGATCCCTGGGGCACACCACTGATAACATCCTTCTCCTCAGAGTGAGCTCCATTTACTTGTACTCTTTGTCGCCTCCCACCCAACCAATTTCTAACCCAAGCAGTAACTTTAGGGTCCATCCCTAGGGTGCTCAGTTTGTTTATAAGTCGCCTGTGAGGAACAGTGTCAAAGGCTTTACTGAAATCTAAATACACCACATCTAGGGCTCTCCCTCGGTCCAACTCCCTGGTCACCCAGTCAAAGAACTCAATCAGATTTGTCTGACAAGACCTGCCTCTGGTGAATCCATGCTGCCTCGGATCCTGTAATCCGCTGGACTCCAGAAACCTCACTATTTTCTCTTTCAGCAGCATTTCCAATAATTTACTCACCACCGAAGTTAAACTAACCGGCCTGTAGTTTTCAACCACATCCTTACTTCCGCTTTTGTGTAAAGGCACCACATGAGCCTCTCTCCAGTTCTTTGGCACCACTCCCGACTCCAACGAGGCATTGAAAATGTCAGTCAGTGGAGCTGCTAGAACGTCCCCAAGTTCCCTCAGTATTCTCGGGTGTATCCCATCCGGTCCCATCGCTTTGTCTACTTTAAGTTGAGATAGTTTCTCACGAACACAGTCTTTTGAAAATTGTTCAAGATGTCCTTTGCTTCTGTTCCTATTTGTGGGTGTTTTCTGAGGTCCTGCTCCTGGTTCTTCATCTGTGAACACAGAACAAAAATATTTGTTAAGCAATTCCGCTTTATCCTTATCAGCTTCTACATATTCCTCCCCTGCACCCTTGAGTCTGACAATACCACTTTTGCCCTTCCTCTTCTCACTAATATATCTGAAAAATGTCTTATCCCCCCACTTTATTGCATTGGCTATTTCCTCCTCCTTTTGAATCTTTGCCTTCTTGACTACTTTGCTAGCTTCTCTAAGTTTTTCCAAATACAGATGCCTGTCTTCCTCTCTCTGTGATCTCTTGTATTTCATGAAGGCCTCCCTCTTTTTCTTCACTTTATCAGCTACTTCTTTCGAAAACCATAACGGTCTCCTTTTCCTTTTACCTTTATTTACCATTTTAACAAAAAGGTTGGTTGCCCTTAAAATATCCCCTTTCAGTTTTTCCCACTGTTTTTCTACATCCCTCAGTTGTTCCCATCCCACTAACGACTCCCTGAGGTATTGGCCCATCTTCGCAAAGTTAGTCTTCCTAAAGTCTAAGATCCTCGCCTTGGAATGGATTCTAACAGCCCTAGTCCTAATACTGAACCACACCATCTGGTGATCACTGGATACAAAATGATCTCCCACTACAACATCAGAAACACTTTCACCATTGGTAAGCACCAAGTCCAGTATGGCCCTTTCACGTGTGGGGTCTGTTACCAATTGCCTGAATAGTTCTCCCTGTAGAGAATCCAGGATCTCCTTACTTCTAGATGATACTGCAGCAGGAATGTGCCAATCAACATCTGGCATATTGAAATATCCTATCAGTAGCACTTCCCCTTTCCTAGCAATGCTGCGCATGTCTTCAATTAACTCTCTGTCCACCTTTTCCTCTTGTGAGGGAGGTCTGTATATCACACCAATGTAAATAGATTTCTCTTTCCCTCTTTCTAGTTTAACCCACAATGCCTCCCCTCTCCCTTTTAAGCTCTGTAATTTGAAAGCTTTAATAGTAGTTTTTACATATAGTGCCACTCCTCCTCCCCTTCTTCCTACCCTGTCCTTTCTGAATAAAGTATAGCCAGGTATAGTTACATCCCAATCATGGTTTTCTGTGAACCATGTTTCTGTAACTGCCACTAAATCCAAGTCAGCCACTCCCACCAAAGCTTCAACATCAGGGATCTTATTTCCCATGCTACGGGCATTTATACACACTGCTTTCCATATGTTACCCCTGTTACCCATTTCCATAAAGTTAATGAGCAGACATACACAACATCTTTGTGTTGGCAACAGGCCTTTCATATAATTGTATTCTCTTTTCCTTTTAAGGAGGCAGCCTAGAAAGAAAAACAACTGGGCTTATGGAGGATGGAGTTAAATTCTAATCCCTGAACCAATTCGGAAGAATCAACAGACCAACCATACTATCACAGCAAGATGTGGATGTATAGAGTCCACTTTGCAGCTTTGCATATGTCCTCCATGAAGGTGACCTCAAGTGGCCCACCAGCAGAGCCTTGGCTCTGAGGTTATTAACTCTGGCCTGACTCTCAAGAGTCAAGCCTGCCTGGGCATAAGCAAAGGAGATGCAATCTGCTAACCAGTTGGATAGAGGTTGTTGATGACAGCCCTCAGTTTGCTTGGGTCAAAAGAAATAAAAAGTTGGGTGAATATTCTAAGTGCAAAGGCGGCCAAGGATCTATTGCAGTCCACTGTGTGCAGTGTACTTTCCTCTTTCAGAGCATGAGGTCTGGAGAAAAATGTTGATAGGACAAGTGACCAGTTAAGGTAAAAGTCTGAAACCACCTTATGAAGGAACTTAGGATGTGTGTGGAAAACCACCCTTCTGTTTTAAAACTTGATATAGGGTGAATCAGTTACTAGAGCCAGGAGCTGATTAACTCTGCATGCTGAAGTTACCACCACCAAAAATATGACCTTTCAGGTCAAGTACTTCAGTTCACAGGTATCTAGTGCCACAAAAGGAACTCTTATCAGCTGGGTTAACAGCAGAATAAGATACCATGATACTATGGACAGCTTGACAGGAGACTTTGTAAGAAACAAGCCCATATAAAATGAATTAAAGGCTGTACAGAGATAGTGCTACTTTCTGCATGCTGGTGATATGTGCCAATTGCACTAAGGTATACTCTTATTGAGTTGGTTATTAGACCTGACTCAGAGATATAAAAGGTATTCAAGCAGTTTTTTTGGGTAGGACAAGTGAAAGGATCTAGGACCATTCATTCACACCAGATAGCAAGCTTCTTCCACTTCAAACTGTATGACCTCTTAGTGGAATCTTTCCTGGAAGCAGAATGACTGATTATTCTAGCTGGTAAATTCAACTAAAACAGAACAAGTCTCTCACCATCCAAGCAATGTGGCAAGTCCCTGATCCTATGTGATTAGCAGCAGCAAATCACCAAGCTGAATAGTTTCCTTCATCAAATGCTTGAGGAGAAGAGGAATCCATGGCTCCTTTATCATCTCTGAGTCTCAGGAGAATTTTTGATATGAGACGTATCAGAGGAAAAGTGTAGAGAAGACCCTTCCCTAAGTACAGGAGAAAGGCATCTGAGATTACTTTGCCATATGTCCCTCT
This sequence comes from Ichthyophis bannanicus, assembly GCA_033557465.1. Lineage (NCBI taxonomy): Eukaryota > Metazoa > Chordata > Amphibia > Gymnophiona > Ichthyophiidae > Ichthyophis > Ichthyophis bannanicus. The sequence goes on from CM066033.1 coordinate 495,428,320, forward strand.
TATAAAGCAGAACTGAGATGCTTGCCTGTTCTGGGGAGTGGCGAACAAATCTATTGAAGGAGTGGACCCACTCTCAAAAGATGCTCTGGACCACACTAAAAGGGGCTTGTTTACAAAGCTGCGGTAGCGGTTCACGGTCGTTATCGGAGCCGCGGCCCCATTGAAATCAATGGGGTCGCGGCTCCGATAACGATTGCGAACCGCTACCGCAGCTTTGTAAACAAGCCCCTAAGATCCTAGATCCACTCATGAGGTTGGAGCACACATCTCAGCCTGTCTATCAGGACATCTGTCTTCTCCAGCCAGGTATGTGGCCACGAGTGTCATATCTTGAGACTGGTGATTGGTCTGTCGGCTTCTCAGCGAGCATGATGTCAGATGCCATTTATTAAACCATCCATGGGTTTTGTTTCATGAATGCAACATCATCTATCATTTTTGTTGAAACCTGAAGCAGGACCACAGGTTTGGTGGTCCGAAACATGGCACGTCATTATTGTTGGTGAAGGCATGGATTTTGAAGGACTTTAAAGAAGTTCTACTTTATATTCTTTTATTGGTTTATTTAGTAAAAGGAGCCCTTACAGTGAGGATGTGTGTTTGTTAGGTCTACCCCCTTTTGAATGTGGCTCTGACAAAAAAGTTTTTTCTAGGTTACATGTTCACCCAATGGACAAACATATTGGAACCTTTTATTCTCTTTGCTATATCTTGAGAGACAGCAAAATTTCACATCCTGAGTATTTTCCAACACAGGAGGTACAAGCCCATTCCTCTTGATTGTTGATGTAGTAGATTGCTACCTGATTGTCCTTCTGAGTCATTAAAATATGATTGGCCAACCAATCTCTGAAAGTCTTTAGAGCATTTGATATGTCTCTCAAGTACTGGAAATTGATTGGAGCTTCTCCTGTGTGGACCATAACCCCTGGGTATGAAATAGATCTACATGGGCTACCACCCCCCCCCCCCCCCCCCCATCCCAGTCTGGATGCCATTTATTGCCATCAGAAACTTTTGGTAAGGGGGGAGTTGGAATGGCATTATTTTTGCTAGATTGGAATAAACTGTCCACTAGAACATGGAGTCCTTGGTGAAAGATATGACCTCTCTGAGCTTGTGTGTTGCTTGGGTCCACTCTGTATTCAAGGTTCATTGAGCTTGTCTCATTTTGAGATGTGTTAAGGGTGTTTCATGTACCACTGAGACCATGTGGCCTAACATTCTCAACATATTCCATGCCGATATCTGCTAAATTCCTCTACTATGGCGACCAACCTAGTAAGTCTTTCTGGAGTAAGAAAGGCTTTCACCTGAGTCGTGTCTGGCAGAGCTCCAAAGACCTCCAGTTGAGGTGAGGGGCATGATTTGACTTGGGATAGTTTATAACAAATCCTATTAACTCTAGGAGCAGGATGGTCATACACACAGATCCTTGAGCTTTTTCCTGAGTCGTGTGTTTGAGCAGCCAGTTGTCCAAATAGGGAATCTACATAAATATGTTCCAACAATCATGAGAGATTTTATAAACATGTGAGAAGCTGATGTGAGACCAAAAGCAATATGCAGTACTGGTAATAGTGTTTCACTATCACAAATGACAGATACATTTGGTGACTAGGATGTATATATGTATGGGGTTTTTTTTAGTGCCATCAAGTCAGTGTTGACTCCTAGTGACCCAGCTACCTCTGGGTTTTCTTGGCAATGTATCACTGGAAGTAGATTGCCAGCCTTTTCTTCCGAGGCAATGGAGGGTAAAGTGACTTGCCTAAGGTCACAAGGAGTGCCAGTGGGACTTGAAGCCTTGATCTTCTGGGTTCTGGGCAGTTGCTCTAACCATTAGGCTACTCTTCCACTCCATACATGTATGTATAAATCCTTTAAGTTTAGAGAACATAGTCTCTCTTTTTTTGTAGAAAAGGAGCTAGAAACTTGTTCAAATCCCTCAGGTCTAGGATGGGACAGAATCCCCTCATGATTTTTGTGACAAGGAAGTACCTGGAATGGATTCCATTCCCTTCCCTTCTTCCCCTGGTGGAATGGGTCTGACCACATCAGCCTTGAGAAGGGAGGAGAGCTCCTTTTGCAGTATTTCCTGGTGCTGACAACTGTGGAAAGATGAGTTGGCAGGATGTCAAATAGACCTAATCTTTACTGGAATGGTTAGCATCCAACTGTATGAGATTCAAGGAGCCACTGATTTGCAAAGAACCATAGCCTCTCTCCTACTGAAAGGTTTTATGGCACCAGTACTGGAACACTAGCTATGTTCCCATGGAGACAGTCAAGACCCCATCCCAGATTTTGACTGTGGAGCCAGATGGGATTTCTGAGCCCCCTACTGTCTGGGTGAAAGAAAGGGGCCCTGTTTTGACTTGGATGGAGCGGGAGGCAAGATGCCTATCAGAGTAATATGACCTCCTCTGCCCCCAGTGTGATACCTTCTGAATGATGAGAAGTTCAGGTTGGAAGTGGGTCTTGAGAGGGTTTTAAGAGTGTCACTATGCTGCTTGATAAGAATAGCAGCCTCTTGCACATTATCTCCAAAGGGATTCTCTCCATGGCACAGAACATCAGCAAGCTTCTTCTGAACAGGAAATTGCAAGACTAAAGCCCAGAGCCGTTAGAGTCTGTGGGCACCAATACTCATGGACAGGCTCTCGATGCCATATCAAAAATATCATATGTCAATCAGATTATGCATTTGCTACCCTTCTTCCCTTTACTCACTAGGGCATTGAGTTGCCCGTGTTCCTGTGGAGGGAGAGAGTCTGCAAGTACCTGCATACTGTGCTTGACATTCTGCAATTGCCTGCCCATGAAGAGCTGGTAGAACACTATGCGAGACATTAGCATAGAGTTCTTAAAGAATTTTCTCCCCCATAACTCCAATGTCCAAGCCTTCCACCCGAGGGCACTGAAGAGTGGGTCTTGGGGATTTTGGCTCTTTTGAGAGTGGACTTGAGGACAGTGGTGTGGCAGCTATAGTTACTTGAATCAGGGAACCTTCTGAACTCGAGGCATCAAGTCTCCCACATCTTCATCTGTACATCCTTCAGGATTCTGTTAATGGCCACTCTCACATCTTTCTTGTGCAAAGAGGGTCAAATAACTGGAGGATTTCCATTGCTTCTGCCCTGGGATCCTCTCCTTTATTTCTTACTTAAATGGGATGGACTTGGCCACCTTCCTCACAAAATCAATGGACAGGCCCTCTGGAGATAACTTTTGTCTCTCATGAGTTAGTAAGGGATCTGATACATTTGTTTATGCAGGTGTAATTCATCATGATGAGTTGGGTTGTTGAGATAGCAGTGGTTCTTGGGGTTATTTATTGGGTAGAATTTTACAAGTCTCAAACATGAAAAGATGTAGAGAGAATGTGTTGGTTATTGCAAGGGAACACATCCATATATATTTGATTTGTACATGATTTTATTGTGTTTTAATCTATTATGGATGTTTTTATGGAAACCACATTGATGTTTTTTATGTATTGTAGTAAAGAAATATAATAAATGAAATGAACTAAATCTGACGGTAAGCCCAGAGGCCTTTCCTCCAAGAAATACTCTGTCATACTCATATTCTCAGGAACATTCTGATTCAGTCCAAGAGTCATATTCAAAAGATTTCGGGTCACTGCCTTGAGGTGCAGAACTGTGCACCAAATGTCGATGCACTGATGCTTGCCGATGCTTCCGAGAGTGGTCGCCACCCAATGCATTGGAGATTGACACTGGCCGGACAATAACTTGAGTTGGGTGCCTCAATGATAGTTCATCTCCACAGGCCATCAGCGAGTTTTAAGAATAGGCTCAATACACTAACAGGTGGTCAAAGCAGTCAGCTCACACCATGCAAAGAAAGCCTCAGATTTCTTTAGAAGGCATTCCTTGAGGGCTGCCATTTACATAGTAGAGATGGCCGTCGCTTTCCTAAACTGCTCAAGAGTATCGGCAGACTATTCCTGGTTCCATGGAAACTGGCACGGGCCCTCTGTTGCTAAGGAAGGTGAGCTGTCCTCACATTCAAACTGCTTGGAAGGTTCCAGATCCTCTGTTGCCTTGATGCTCATGACATTGTGCCCTGACGGGTTCCAACACTGATAACGCCCAGCCTCCACTTGGCGTCATGGGTCCTCAGTATTATGAAGCCATGCAAGAGTCTATGGATGCCCACTCCTGATGGATTCTATTGATGCTTGGTGCTGAGTGGAATCTATGTCCTCTCAATATTGATGCACTTCCGGTGTCAGATGCAGAAACATGGGCCATTGGACCGATTCCACTGATGCTGATGAATTGAACTTAGTTGCACCAAAAATTCTTTTGCACTGCTCTTTATGACCCCGAGGACTCTGTCATCTATGAACACAAAAAACAATGACATAGTTCATGGTCAGGTCCCAGACACTAATTATAGACATCTGTGGCAGAAATGGTCCTACTGCACCTGGTTCACCTTTTAAATCCACTGGGAAGTTTTTGGGACATATCATCCGGAAAAATAGCTGTAGTAAAACCAGAAATAATTGTGAAAAATACAGCAGACTGGGGAGCCTGAGGCCTTGCATGTAGCCTATAGCATCGGCATGTTAAAAATAAAGGAAACCTAAAAAGGACAAAAAGACTAACTAAGAAACTACCAGGAGGAAATAAATAAATCTGTGACAGCATCAGGAGAAAAAAAAAGCCATGCTTGGCAAGAAATAACAAAATAACAAGAGTCTATCTCTGGTGATAACTAGCATGTCTGATATGCTCCATGGAAAAAGCCAACTGACGTCTCCTCTCCTCTCTCCCTTTCTCGTGTGCCTTGTGGAATGCACACTTCATCTCAAATAAACTTGTTTTTACTCATGATCTCTTTATCTCTAATGCTCTCCATCTGCTTGCTCTAACTGAGACCTGGCTCCTCCCTGAGGACTCAGCTTCAGTCATTGTTCTCTTTCTGGCCGTGGTGGAGGTATTGGGCTTCTACTCTTTCCTTCCTGTCAGTTTCAACCCCTTCTGCCTCAGTCTCATTCCTTTCCCTCCTTTGAAGTTCATTCCATCAGGCTTTTTACTGCACTACCTCTTAGACTTTTTTTTGTGCCATCAAGTCAGTGTTGACTCATAGCGACTCAGCTACCTCTGGGTTTTCTTGGCAATGTATCACTGGAAGTAGATTGGCAGCCTTTTCTTTGGAGGCAATGGAGGGTAAAATGGCTTGCCCAAGGTCACAGGGCGTGCCAGTGGGAATTGGATCCTTGATCTTCTGGGTACTAGGCAGTTGCTCTAACCACTAGGCTACTCCTCCACTCCACCTCCCAGACTAGCTGTTATTTATTGATCCCTTGACAAGTCCACCTCTACTTTTCTCTCTGACTTTGCCTCATGGCTTTCCTTTTCTGGATTCATCTTCCCCCTCCCTTATTCTCAGGGATTTTAACATTCATTTTGATATCCCCTCCAACCCTTATGCTTTAAAGTTCCTTTTCCTTACCTCATCATCAACCTCCAGCTTTGCTCTACTGCCCCCACTCACCAGCAAGGCCACTGCCTTGACCGTGTGTTCTTCTCTAATTGCCTACCTTTAAACTTCTTTACCTCAATTCTCCCCTTATCAGACCATCACCTGCTAAGCTTCACTCTTTATCTCTCACTGCCTCAACCTCGCACTGTCTCCTCCACCCTCTTTAGAAATCTTCATGTTATTGACCCATTGGCTCTCTCCTCCACTATTGCAATACCTTTTTCCTCCAGTATGTCATTTGAATCAGTTGATGAGGCAGTAGCTTCCTAAAACACTGCACTGCTCTGGATGCTCTTGCTCCACCTATGCCTCGTCCTGTGAAGCATACTGTACCTCATCCCCTGGCTGTATTCCACTATCCACTATCTACATTCCTCTGCCCACTCAGCTGAGCATGCTTTGCTTCATGCTTGTCTCTTTCCAGTCAGCCAAAGCACTTGCCAAACAAGACTATTATGTCCATCTGACTAGCTCTCTTGCCTCTGATCCTCCCTTCAAGGTTCCTCCTCCTCCGACCCCTCCCTCTGTTTCTGCCCAATCCCTGGCTGACTACTTCCATGACAAAATCAACAAGATCACACTTCAATTCCCCACAAGATCAGTTACTCCCCCTCCTTCCCCTCTTTACTCCCAATCTTCCCCCATCCTATCTCTGCTACCTTTTCTTCCTTTTCTATGATCTCCGAAGAGGAAAACATTCACCTACTTTCCTCATCCACACTCACTACCTGCTTCTCTGATCCTATTCCCACCCATCTTCTTAGCTCCATCTCCTCCACTGTAGTCCCTTCCAACTCATATTCTCAACCTATCACTCTCCACTGCAACTTTCCCTGCAGCCTTCAAGCATGCTGTGGTCACTCATCTCCTGAAGAAACCCTCACAAGAACCTACCTGTCCTTCTCATGCTTGACCCTTCTCCCTCCTCTCCTTCATTGCTAAACTACTTAAACATGTGGTTCACTGCTGTTGTCTCAACTTTCTCTCCTCTCAGGCTCTTCTGGATCCTCTGCAATCTGGCTTCCGTTCTTTACATTCTACCATAACGGCTCTTGCAAAAGTCTCCAGTGACCTGTTCCTGGCAAAATCCAAGAGCCTTTACTCAATCTTCATCCTTCTTGACCTTTCTGCTGCTTTTGACACTGTTGACCGCAACCCTCTCCTTGATACCTTGTCCTCACTTGGTTTTAAGGGCTCTGTGCTATCCTGGTTCTCTTATTATCTCTCCCATTGCTCTTTCAGTGTTTGTTCTGGTGGATCCTCCTCTACTGCTATCCCGCTCTTAGTTGGTGTACACCAAGTATCAGTCTTGGGTCCACTCCTTTTCTCTTTATATACCAAGTCCATTGGTAAACTCATCTCTTCCCATGGCTTTCAATACCATCGTTACGCTGATGAATCCAAGATCTTTCCTGTGGGGTTCTTCAGGGTTCTGTCCTTGCTCCTCTTCTTTTTAACCTCTTTCTGGCACCCCTTGCTCTTCTAATCCAGCAGTCCGGTATATCAGCTTTCTTCTACGCCGATGATATTCTTTTGCTTCACCATACCTCTCCCTCTTGTCCTGATCTGGCTCCTTTGAACTCTTGTCTTTCTTCTGTTGCTAACTGGCTTACTCTTAACTGTCTCCACCTGAATCTGACTAAGACTCTTGCTATCTGGTTTTCTGGTGGGGGTCCCTCCCCTTCACTCGCTCCTTCTTTCTCTGGCACTCCGGTTCCCCTAGTTTCCACGTTTCGTTATCTTGGTGTTCACTTTGACTCTGACCTATCTTTTCGCACTCATATCTCTCACATCGCCAAAACCTCTTTTTTCTTTCTTCGCCAGATCCGCTCTGTACGCCCCTTTCTATCTTCTTCTGCCTTAACTACACTGGTTCTATCTTTAGTAATGTCTCGGGTCGATTTTTCTAATTCTTTATTTCTCGGTCTCCCAAAAAATCAGTTAGCCAGACTCCAAAGGATACAAACACCGCTGCTCGCCTAATCACCTCTTCCACTACTCGCGATCGCGTCACTCCTTTACTTTTTCATCTTCACTGGTTGCCTATTTCTTTTCGTCCACAATACAAAATGTTGATTCTGCTACACAAGGTTTTCCATACTGGCATTCCCTCATATCTAGCTGACTTACTTTCCTTTCACACTCCCAGGTACACCCCACGCTCTTTTCATCTCAATCGTCTCTCTCTTCCCCCTCCCTCTCGCGCTCACCTACAGTCCACCCGCCTCTCTGCCTTTTATTTTGCTGGTCCCGCTCTCTGGAATTCCCTTCTTTCCACCCTCCGTCTTGAACCACTCCACACCACTTTCAAGCACAATCTAAAAACTCACTTGTTCTCCCTAGCGTTCGATGTTCCTTCTCCCTTTGTTTGATGTCCTTCTCTGTCTGTATTTAATACCCTTCTTCCGTTTTGTTGACTCCCAGTTGTCTTCTCTCTCTTTCTTTCTGTCCTTTATAATTTTATAGCCTATATCTGATGTTTGTGATAAGGAAGCTTATCATAGCTCAGGTAGGAGCTATAGAAAAGATGATGTGACTCTGAACAAGCAACCTGTCAGTTCTGGTAGAAGTAAGAAAACAGAGTTTTCACATAAAAGACTACCAGTCCCAGAATGCACCAGGTTTCCAGCAGCCATGAGAGGGGCTGAAGTGAGAAAACGTGTGTGCAATCAAGAGAGCTATGAGGTAATCCCTAAGCACTCATCTCAAAGGGCAGGGCCTGATTCAACACAGCTGTGCTGTGTTAGGGAGGAGCACACATTAGAACAGAATAAGAATAGAGCTTATTCTACAGATAATAGCTTCAAGAACAGCTTCAGGAAAGGAGACAGCAACAGCTTCAAGCTCAAGCACCAGTATCACCTGGAGAAGCAGAAGCCAAGCCAAGCGGATAGAGAGAGAAGGAAACTCTCTGGAAGGAAGAGAAGAAAGGCCATTGGAAGGTCTGGGAGATTCCAAGGCAGTACCTATACTGGGAGGTATTCCAAATGCCAGCAGAGTCCATTGGACTGGAGTCAGCCAGAGGAATGGAATGGCAGAGATAGGAATCACCAGTGGCTACCTGGAAGAGAGAAGACTGCACGTGGAAAGGACTTTCAGACCTATGCCAGAAGGTATGTGAGGAAAGATCCAGTGTCCAGGGATCAAGATTGGAAGGCTGGACATCATAACTGGATTACATACTGACCAGGCTATACAGAGAGGAATTATGATAGCAGGAGAGGCTCAGGTATGAACACTGATCCAGACCCTATCTATAATAGTGAATGGCAGCAAGGGAATAAGCATTCTTATGATAGTGCCTTATGGAAAGACTCGTCTGTGCCAATGTATGATAGTGACCCTATGCTGATTGATGAAGGGGGAGATACAGCAGATGAAACTATTGATTACATGGACTGTTCTTTATCCAAGTGCTATTGCTAGCTTTCTGTGAGCAAACACATCAGCCATCACAAAGAAACCTAACTTTGTTTCTTATTTCCACTGCAAACAGCTCTTAAAGCAGGATTTGGGTTCACACAGTAGCAGCCAGCCAGCTAAAGGGTTTCAGCTGGACAATTGATAGTAATTAAAGCTGCACCTGATTGTGTGTGTGAGCAAGTGAGAATCACTGCTGGATCTGAGTGGAAAATAAGCAGAAGTTAACCTAACAAGCAAAGTTCATTTATTTCTTTGTGCCTTTTTATTTGGTAATTATTTGCTAAGAAAACATTAGCTAATTGCCTGACAAGCTGAAGGTTGTTTTCTGATTTGCTTTGTGACTTTATGTTATCCATTTAAACACTGCAAGCAAGTAACCTCATTTATATTGCTAACAAGCATACTTGTGCTGGGTGAATTAAACCCCATCAATAAAAGAAGTATTTTATTGGCCTTATCACTGGTTTCACAACTCAATTATTGTCTTCAGCTCCAGTGTTTGGAGTGAAAGAACTACATTACCCACAATACCTTGCAAGAATCATATGAATATATGCATCATCAAGATTGTGTAAGTTCTCACCCTAGGCAGCCGTCTGACATGTTTCAGTATAATTTTATTTACCTTTTTTTTTGTAAATTTTATATTTATTATTATTGTATATTTCCTTTTTACCCTCCAGCTTCGTCTGGATTTTATGTGACTTATTTTTATTGTACACCGCCTTGATTATACTTGAAAGGCGGTTTTTATCAAGTTTAATAAACAATAAACAATCTTCCTCTCTACCCCTGAAATCTCTCTGGCAATCCAGGCACAGATCTCTGCCTGCCTTTCTGACATTGCTTCTTGGATTGAAATTCCATGTAAAAAGGGGAAGGCAATGGCAGTGGGGTTGTACTATCGACCACCTGGCCAGAATGAACAAATGGATGATGAAATGCTCAAAGAAATCAGGGAAGCTAACAAAACTTACAGAACAGTATTAATAATGGGTGATTTCAATTACCCCGGTATTGACTGGGTCAGTGTCACAGAAGGACATGCTAGGGAGATAAAGTTTCTAGATGAAACAAATGACTACTTCTTGGAGCAGTTGGTTCATGAACCAACGAAATGGGAAGCCATTTTGGACTTAGTCCTTAGTGGAAAACCAGATCTGGTGCAAGAGATAAGGGTGTTGGGGCCACTTGGCAATAGTGATCATAGCATGATCACATTTTATTTAATTAATGGAGGAGGGATGGTAAGGAAATCCACAGTACTACCTTTTAACTTTCAAGGGAGACTATGATAAAATGATGAAAATAGTTAAGAAAAAACTAAAAGGAGCAGTTCCAAAGGTCAAAGACTTACATCAAGTTTGGGTGTTGTTTAAAAATACTATCTTGGAAGCCCAGACCAGCTATATCCACGTTTTAAGAAAAGTGGAAGGAAGTCCAAAAAACTGCCAGCGTGGTTTAAAGGTGAGGTCAGAGAGGCTGTTGTGGCCAAAAAAGCATCTTTCAGGAAATGGGAAAAAGAGCCAAATGATGAAAAAGGGAAACAGCACAAGCACTGGCAAATTAAATGCAAGGCATTGATAAGGCAGGCAAACAGAGAATATGAGAAGAAACTTGCTAAGGAAGCAAAAATGCGTAATAAAGACTTCTTCAAATACATTTGTAGCAAAAAACCTGTGAGAGAGTCAGTTGGACCATTAGATGATAGAGGGGTAAAAGGGGCAGTAAGAGGAGACAAGGCTATAGTGGAGAGACTGATTGAATTCTTTGCTTTGGTCTTTACTGAGGAAGATGTAGGGATGTTACCCATGACTGAAGTGTTATTTAAAGGTAATACTGTGGAAGAATTGAAAGAAATATTGATACACCGGGAAGATGTATTACAACTATTTGATAAACTGAAGAGTAGCAAATCACCTGGACTGGATGATATATATATCCGAGGATGTTGAAAGAACAGAAGTATGAGATTGCAGACCTGCTATTAGTAATCTGTGAAATATCATTAAAATCATCTGTAATACCTGAAGATTGGAGGATTGCCAATTTTATGCCAATTTTTCAAAAGGGTTCCAGGGGTGATCCGGGAAACTACAGACCGGTGAGCATGATGTCAGTACCGGGAAAAATGGTAGAAACCATCATAAAGAACAAAATTACTCAGTCATGGCTTAATGGGAGATAGCCAACATGGCTTTAGACAAGGAAGATCTTGTTTTACTAATCTGTTATGCTTTTTGAAGGTGTGAATAAACAGGTAGACAAAGGTGAGTCAGTTGATATAGTGTATCTGGACTTTCAGAAAGCCTTTGACAAGGTCCCTCATCAGAGACTTTTGGCAAAACTAAAAAGTCATGGGATAGGAGGCAGTGTATTATTGTGGATCAGGAACTGGTTAAAAGATGGAAAGCCGAGGGGAGGTTAGTGCTAAATGGCCAATTTTCCCAATGGAAAAAGGTGAATAGTGGAGTACGCCAGGGATCTGTAATGGTTCCGCTGCTTTTTGACATATTCATAAATGACCTGGAAAAGGGAATAACGAGTGAGGTTATCAAATTTGTAGATGACACATAACTATTTAAAGTGGTTAAAACCCAAGAGGATTGTGGAAAATTACAAGGGGATCTTGATAAATTGGAAGACTGGACATCAAAATGGCAGATGAAATTTAATGTGGACAAGTGCAAAGTTATGCACCTAGGAAAGAACAACCCAAACTATGGTTACACAATGCAGGGTTCCACATTGGGAACCACCACCCAGGAAAAAAGATTTAGGCGTCATCATGGATAACATGTTAAAACCCTTCGCCTAGTGTGCAGCGGCAGCCAAGAGAGCAAATAGAATGCTAGGTATCACAAGGAAAGGAATGGAAAATAAAACAAAGGATATTATAATGCCTCTGTATCGTTCCATGGTGCGACCGCACCTTGAATATTGTGTGCAGTTCTGGTCACCGTATCTTAAAAAGGATATAGCGTTATTAGAAAAGGTACAGAGAAGAGCCACCAAAGTGGTAAAGGGGATGGAAGGATACTCCTATGAAGAGAGGCTAAAATGGTTAGGGCTATTCAACCTGGAAAAAAGAGACAGCTGAGGGGAAATATGATAGAGGTCTATAAATTAATGAATGGAACGGGTAAACGTAGAACGATTGTTTACGTCATCAGAATATAAAAAGGCTAGGGGACGTGGAACGAAGCTGCAGGGTAACCTATTTAAGACTAATAAGGGAAAATATTTTTTCACTCAACGTGTAATCAATCTCTGGAATTTGTTACCGGGGGATGTAGTAAAAGCTGTTAGTGTAGCTGGGTTTAAAAAAGGTTTGGACAAGATCCTGGAGGAAAGGTCTATAAACCATTATTAAAAGGGACCCAGGATATCACTGCTTGACCCAATACAAGCATTGAGGAACTTATGTCTTTGGGGAGACTGCTAGGTACTTATGACCAATGTTCCCTCTAATTTTCTGTAGGCTGTGTGTGCATAAAATATCAGCTGTGTGCAGCTTTTGAAGGAAGGTTAAATTTTTGTGCGCCACATAACGACACTCGGAGTTATATACTTTAAAATTTGACTACAAATCAGAATACAGTATGTACACCACATTGATTTTAATCAAATTAAATGAAAATAGACGATTACTAAATGAAGCGGGAAATTTCTAGTAATTACAATCATAACTTTTAATTTTTAAGACGTCTGTGTTGTTTTCTATCAGAATCAGAGCTGTAATTTTTGTGCGCTCTGTTGTAAAGTATGTGCGCTCGCTCGGCGAGGTGTGTGTACGCGCACAGCTTAGAGGGAACAGTGCTTATGACCTAGATTGGCTACTGTTGGAATCAGGATACTGGTTTTGATGGACTTTAGTCTGACTCAGTATGGCATATCTTATGTTTTTATGATGTCTCATCGCCACTTGAAACTGAACATGGCCAAAACTGAGCTTCTTATTTTTCCCCCTAAACCCTCCTCTCCCCTTCCTCCTTTCTCAGTCTCTGTGAATAATTCTCTACTCCTCTCTGTCTCCTCAGCTCACAACCTTGGATTTGTCTTTGACTCTTCTCTCTCCTTCACCACACACATCCAACTGAAAGCTGAAATCTGCTATTTCTTTCTCTATAACATCAACAAAATTCACTCATTCCTTTCTGAACATACTACTAAGACACTTATACACTCCTTAGTCACCTCCTCTCTAGACTATTGTAACCTGCTCCTTGCTGGTCTCCTTCTTTATCATTATCTCTCTTCCTTTCAAACTGTTCAATACTCTGCTGCACGGCTAATCTTCCGCCAGCCTTGTCATGCTCATATTACCCCTCTTCTCAAGTTTCTTCATTGGCTTCCTATCCATTTCTGCATCCAGTTCAAACCTATAAGTGCATCTGCAGCTCCTCACTACCTTTCCTCTCTTATCTCTCCATACATCCCTCCTTGGGAACTCCACTGTTCTGCCAAATCGTTTCTATCTGTGCTCTTCTCTTCTATTGCCAACTCCAGACTTTGCTCCTTTCACTTTACTGCTCCTTATGCCTGGAACAAACTACCTGAGTCTGTACATCAGGTGCCTTCTCTGGCCCTTTTCAAATCCAGGCTGAAAACTCACCTCTTTGCTGCTGCTTTCAGATCTTGACGCACCTGATGTTCTTTGTTTTTCCCTACCATTCCCCCTAGCTGCATCCCATGTCTACAGCTACTGTGTTGTCTGTCTCTATTAGATTATAAGCTCCGATGAGCAGGGACCCTCCTTTACATGTGTCTGTGCAGCGCTGTGTATGCCTTGTGGCACTATATAAATGTTCAGTAGTAATAGTAGTAGTAGTAGTTGTAGTAGAGGCAGTCCTACATGGCAGTGGTAGGTGGGAAATGGTACTCATGCACGGTGGAGTGCTTCCAGAAGCAGCTGGGAAGCTCCTCTTGTGCAGGCCCACTCGATGACACCCCAGTGATGTAAGGATGTTTTCCTGCTTGTCCACAGAGAAAAGGCTTTAACACAACTAGTCTACTACTGCTATTACTAACTATTTGTATAGCGCTACAAGATATATGCAGCACTGTAAACAAACATGTACAAGACAGTCCCTGTTCTTTGTCCATGTTTGTGTACGGCACTGTATATACCTTGTAGTGCTATACAAATGATTAATAATAGTAGTAGTAGTAGTTGTAGGCTAGCTGTGCTAAAACCTGAGAAAGGATTGATAACTATTAAAGTCCCATAGCCTATTGCCTACTCCCTTGAGAATCGTCTCCTTTGCAACCTCATCTCATTATTATTGTCATTCTGTTACCTGTAAACCGCATCTGATCTCTGGAAGAAGCGGTATAAAAAAAAATGTACAAATAAATAAATAAACCTCTCACACTATCCAACTCTCAGTACCACAGTCTGTTAGCATCTCACTCCATTTTGCTTTGTTTTTTTAATCTTCTTATTCATTGCAGTTTGCTGGGGCTCCTATTTTGACTTTTTGCTCTCCTGGAACAATCAACTGGATGATGATGTTCTGATCATAACCTATGAAGACCTAAAAGAAGTGAGAGTTATAAATGTTAAATTCTGCTGTTTAATATTTTTATTCAGTGGAGTTTCTGTTGAAAATGAACAGATAGTATTACTAACCAAAGATTGTAAAAATGATGATTAATTCACAAACATAAATTGCTTGAGGAAGCCCACAATCTCCATGAGACCACTGTTTCAAATCTAGCTCACGGTAGCTGTGACTAAACAATCAGTGAATTCTGAAGCTCTTTAGCCTATTTTAGATAGGTCGTGGACATGCTGAATGTCCAAGTCAGGACATGTTCAATCCCTCCAATATTAAAAAAAAGACTGCCAAATGTGAATCCCTTTGTAAAATACCTAGAAGGACATGCAGAAGAGGATGTGTATTTGTCAGCATGACCAGCAGGTGCAGTGATTTCAAAAAAGAAGATGCTGAAAATAAAGCATCTTTATCTCACACCTTTGCATTGATGCAAACAGGAACATCGCTGGTTCCTGGCTGCAACAACCCAGTCAGTGGATGTCAAATCAGGCTCACTGTCTGGTAAAGGGGTTAGTAGTGGCATGAAGTTCTCCCCCACCCTCTCCATGACCCCCTGACATAATAACCCTCTCACATCCATATGGCTCATACTGGGGGATCTCTCTGGTGTCTATTGAGGGACAGGAATTATCTCCTGTTGCTCCTGCCCCATTGGACACCAGGGATCAAAATGGTGCTTCTGACTCTTATCAGGAATCATGCAGTACTAATGCTAGGATCAAGCTGCCAGATAAGGGTGTGTGCTACTTATTTGACATGTTGAGCACTAGCGGTAATACCATGTCTACTGCAAGGGGTGAGAGGCACCATTTTGATCCTAAATGCCCAATAGAGCAGGAGCCTTCCCTAGACACAAAGGAAAACCCACAATAAGAGCAAGGGTGGTTTGGGGGTTTGGGAGAGGGTCATTGGTATGCCAGGGAGATACTGGAGGGCTGTTCAAGGTGCTGTCAAGGGGCGATTCTGGGAGATTTTGCACCTGTCCCTTGTTTGAGAACATGGGTAGCTGGCAAGTGCATGTGCCTTGGGATAGAGGCAAAAGCCATGTGGATTTTGCAAAATCTAGATGTGTCTTTCCACTGTAAAACCCAAGCCCACCTCTATTTTTGGGGCACACCCATACCGTGCCCTCTTTAAATCTGTACATCACAGGAGATATTCACATCCAAATAACAACCTCCTAAAATTGCTGTTCGGGTATGTATGTCATCTAGATGTGTTAATGCCGCCATTTATGAACTAATGGTTTTACTTTACTTTCCAGTGGATACCCTCCCCCTGCTCCAACAGGACCCCGCTCCAGGCTAACCAATTCTCTAAGAAAACTGAAAGTTATTGTGAAAGTAGTTCTGGCATGTTGCTTCTTTCTTCAGCTACAGTAGTGGTTTTGACATAGCATTTCCCTCTCCATCTCTCCCTGCCCATGTTCTCTCACTCCACCTCCTCCCAGCATCACATTTCCTCTTCCCATACCCAGCAGCAGTTACCCTCTTTCTCTCAACCCTCTACTTGTTATCCCCATCTTCATTTTCTCTCCCCCTTACCTAGTATCTCGCTGTATCACACATCTTCTGCCTGGCAGCATCCATCCCCATCTCATTGTCACCTATGTAGCAATCCTCTCTCTGTCCTATCCAGTAGGCTTCCTTCTCATACCCACTCCTTTCTACCTAGCATCCCCTGCTCTCTCTCTTTCTCTACAACTTCCCAGCATCTATTTCTATCTATCAAACTTCTAGGCATGCGTCATCTGCTCTCTCCCCAACATCCATCCCCATCTTTCTATCCCACTATCTCTTTACCTTGCCATTAGAATCCAAACCCATCTCACGCCTCCCAAAGTCTCCCTTCTCTTCCCATTTATTAGTATGTCTCTTCTTTCTCACAAGCACAATTACACCCATTACCTCTTCTCTTTTTCCCCTGTTTGTAATTATCAGTATCCTTCCTTCCATCTTCTCACCACACTTGGCCACAGTTTCAAGGTTCTCCTTCTCTTTCTACCACACCAGTATCCCTATTATCTTTCTGCACAGTGCTGCATCCCTCATACTCAACCCCCTCACCCTCATCTCTCCATACTTGCATCTTTGTGGCCTTGCCTCAGGCACACATAGATTGTGAGTCTTTCGGGGACAAGGGAATGCATCCAGTAGCTGTTTGTAGTGATTCATAGTGTAAACCACTTTGATTGAAGGATAAGGTGGTATAGAAAACTGGTTAAATAAGAAAACAAAATAAAAAATAAATCCTCTTCCATTTTCTCCCTTTCCTACCAAGCAGCATTTACCTTTCAATTTCTCTCTTCACCTGGCCTCCACTCTCAGCAGATTGACCCTTACATAACATCACAAAGAGAAGCCTCCTTCATCCTACTGGTGGCAGCCCAGCACTGCATTTCCAAGTCTCTTTCCTTGAACAGTAGATTTAGGGCAGGATTGATTGAGTATGTGTCCCTCTTCACTAGCTGTGGTTTTCTCAGCTCAGTCTACTGCATTCTGAATGATGTAACTCCAGCATCATTCCACCAAGACCTGGTAAATTGTAAAAATAAGTTGGTCATGCAGCCAGATTTAACATCACTATAGCTAATAACGGGAAGACAACTTCTGTTTCCAAAGGGAGCTCCAAGTAATGTCCCTAAAATATTATAGGCTAATATGGTTTATTAAAGTTTGATTGACTACCCTTTGCAAAGCAGACAGGGCAGTTCATAATAAAATCAAATAAACACAACAAATCATATTAAAAACAGGAAAAATGAACTCAAAAATAATAAAGTAAAGCATAGGACAGAAAAGTAAAGAGGACGAAACACTCTAAAACAAAAAAAACATGTTTACTTTCAGGTCTGCAGCTCAGGAAGGGGGATCAACCCCAAATGTTTGGTTGAAAAGATAGATTTTAAGGAGGCATTTTAGTAGGGGGAAGGAGGGCTCAAGCCAGAATTGAGACAGTTCCAGAGGGCTGGGGTCAGATAGAAGAAGGCAGATCGACAGATGGACTCATACTTAACTCATGCATTTGAGCGAAGAACTAACCGATTATCTTGTAGTGATCTTAGACATCATTGCAGAACATAGCGGATGATGGCAGAAGATAGGTAAAGCAGTACACAATTATGAAGAGCTTTATGGGTGAGGATTAGGACTTTGAACTGAATTCTTGGGACAATGGGGATGGATGGGCCAATGATGTTGGATCAGAAGTGGTGAGACATTGTCTGCCTACAATCTATAAACTGTTTACAGTAATAGATGCTGACAGACTATATAACATACAATTCCAATAACATTATGGCAATACAGAAGGGAATTAAGAAAGGAGCTTATGGAACCAAAGACCATTAAAGCTGGATAAAGCCAGTGCTAAGAATAGAATTCTCAGTGTAGCATAACTATAAGAAAGCTTTTGACAGCATCCCACACTCATGGATAAATAAGTTGCCTTGAAATATACAAAATAAGTATGTGATCTGAAATATGAAGACGGTCAGTTCATCAAGATCCAGTGAGGAATTTTTCAGGGACACTTTCTGTCACCACTTCTATTTTGTATGGTGCTTAATCCATTGAGTACTCTCATCAGCCCTTTGGAATAAGATTTTAGCCTTAATCCTAACGAAGGAAACAACTCAGAGACAACATCACACTTCCTGTTTGTAGATGGCCTGAAGCTCTGCAGTTCAATTCACTAACAATTAGTAGAATAACTCTGTGTACTGAAAATCTTCTCAGATAACATCAAGATGACTCAACCTTGACAAATGTGCTAAGGCAACCTTCCTTAGAGGAAAACTGAGCTAAACAGAAAACATCTGCCTGACTGAGGATTATGATATTAGTGAACTTGAATAGGAAGGCATATATAAATACCTAGGAGTAGATGAATGAGTAGCAATTAAGAAAAAATTATTGAGAGAAAAGATCAGTGAAGAATATTACAGCTGATTAAAATTGCTATTAGAAAGTGCTTTACCATCATGGAAGATACAAGTCATTAATCAACTGGCAATTCCTATACTTTCATATAGCTTTGGGATTGTAGACTGGCCTCTTAAAGATCGGAGAAACTGGATGCACGAACAAGAAAACTCCTCCATGCCCATGAGGCAATTTATAAGAACCAGTGTAGGCCAAAATTGTATATTTCTAGAGTCAAAGGAGGACTGGGTTTCATAGAAACTGATTATACTTACAGTGCTATTATCATGGGCCTCAGGCCTATTTGACAGCATCGTCAGATCCAAATATGCAAAAAGTGCTGAAATATGAAAATAAAACATCTTTATCGGCAAATTTTATATACCACACCTTCATGACATCAGGGCAGTTTACAATAAAAAAATAAATAAATAGAAAGAGATGGCTAAGCCATGAAAAAGAAAAGAACTGCAATAGTGGACAGGAAAGAGACAGTCACACAGGACACAGAGGAAAAAAACAGAGCAGGGATAGACAATTGTCAAGGATCAGCAGGGGGGAGGACAAAAGCGGAGGAGAAAAGGTGAGTTTTGAAAAGGACCTTGAATCTTTGGAATGAGGACTCTTGTCAGAGGAAAGGGGGAAGAGAGTTCCAAAGGGAGGGTCCCAGGAAGAAAAAGGCAGAGTGGGGTGTCAAATCTGTCTTCATCTTTAAATTTAGACAAGCATTCTGCAGGATAGACAGGATGGATGAGAATCCATGAACATACATAGGGAAGGAAGCAACAGAGTTTGCGAAACAAGAGAAAACATTATTCAAAGAATTATTAGATCAGCAGACAAGGAAAAACAATTGACAAAAGCATAAATATAGTACTGTGCTGTCCAGGGATTTTCAGTGGTGTCAGCTCATTACATTTCATAAGCAAAAAGTTCTCCAGAAAAAAAACAAACAGATTTATAAGTATTTTGAATAAAAACTTAAATAATTTCATTCATAAAATTAGAACATAGAAAACTGAAACAAATAGCTTCAGAATAAATATTACTGCAGTTTTGTCCTATTGGTTTTTGTGTTGAAAATACTAGGATATTTATATTCATAACAGTTGAATAAATTTTGTATCAGATTCAGAGCTAGCTTAAGGGGCAAGATAGTGAGGCGCTGGATCTCAAACCTAAGGGTACCCAAAGCCTGCCTCACTGGTTCACTCATCACAGCAGCAGGAGCATGTAAATTTGCTCTTCCTTCTGTGCCATTTCTCAGCTTGATCCACTCCCCCCTCACATATCTGTCCTCCTCTCTCTTCTCCCCAGCCCCAGCATCAGTCCCCTTCTTACACCCTCCGGTCACAGTATCAAGATTGGTCCCTCTCTTCCAGCCCTCCACCTTAGCATTAGCTTGTTCCTCTAACCTGTCCCCAGCATGGCTAATAATCATGGACACAGCTGCAGGAGCATGTAAATTTGCTCTTACTACTGTGTCATTCCTCAGCTTGATCCACCTCTTGCAGCGCAGAAGGTTTGAAACACAAGAGACAGCACTTCCTGTATTCTTGTGAAAAACAGGAAGTTCCCTTTCTCATGCTTTGAATCTGCTGTGCAGCTGGTCACCGGCAAAGCTGAGAAATGGCACAGCAGCAGCAATGAAGCAACTTGCTCCTGCCGCTATGTCCACGATTATTAGCCATGCTGGGGACAGGTTGGAGGAACAAGCTAATGCTAAGGTGGAGGGCTGGAAGAGAGAGACCAATCCTGATACTGTGGCTGGAGGGTGGAAGGAGGCGGCTGATGCTAGGGCTGGGAGAAGAGAGTGGAGGACAGATATGTGAGGGGGAAGAGAGAGGAAATCAAGGGCATATGCAAGGAGAGGGATGGATACTGGTGCAAGGAGGAGGAAAGACAGGGTCATTGAATACTGGCAGTGGAAGTAGGCTGCCAGATGCAAGGAAAGAGTAAATATAGATATGGAGCAGAGGTGGGGGCAGCGGATGCTTAGAAAAGGGGAAAAAAGAAGCAGGAAGGCAGAAACTGAGGACAGGGACTCAGACTTAGGCAGAAACTCTGGGACTGGTTGAGTCCAGAATAAGACAGACTCTTACACTGTAGGTATTGGGAGTGTTAATGGAGACTTGGGGCTTGGGTGGGATTGTGAATGAGGACTCTGGGACTGAGTAGGATGGAAGAGCAGGGACTATGAGATTATGTGGGGAGATAGGAGGGTCCAATTAATTGAGCATTTATTAGAGAACACAATGGAAACTAGGTGACTGAGAGAGATGTATGAGTGGGGCTGTAAGACTGACTGCAGGAAAATGGGGTTGGGAAACCTGAAGGGTTGGGGAGGCAGTTTAAAGGGGCAATGAACTATGGATGGGGCGAGAGACAAAGGAAGAGGACAGTTTTTTGAATGTGAGAGAGGATGGAAATGAGAACGGTAAAAGGGGGAATGGGAGTCTCAATAGGAAGTGAGATATAAGAAAAGAAATGAAGATGGAAAAGAGGTAGGTGAAGGAGGAAGAGCACAGAGTTTGGTGTTAGGATGAGAGGCAGGGGAAATTAGGGTTGGGTAGGAGATAAACACAGCTGTTCGAAATGAGGTACTAGGAAGTGGGTGAATGAGAGGGAAGAGAAGGCTGTGGAAGGAAGAAGAGGTAGGGAATGAGAGGACTAGGGAAGTAAGAGAAGGAAATGGGAAGCTGGTATGTAACTGAAAGGTTAAAAAAAGGAAACTGGAGGGGGTGACAAGAGGAAATAAAATCTACCTATAGGTAGATAAGAAGGCAGATGAGAGGAATAGAGAAGAAAGGTGAAATAAATGGATCAATGTCAGAGAAAGATGTAGGGAAGGTCAGTAAAGAAACAAGAAATGGAAACAAGATCCTAGAAAGGTATTTAGGCAGAAGCCAAATTGAGGAAGGGGTAAAGCAAGATCAGAACCAACCTACTGGAAAGATAAAATGATCAGACAACAAAGGAACCTGTCTTGTGTGAGCCTTGACATATGTGTGGTTCATACTGCAAGCCTGACCCCAAAATGGAGGTGCTAAAGCAAAATTTGGCTTGAAGAACTGCAACCATTTGAGCCTGTCCTGACCAGATAAAACATTTTGCTCCTTTGTATTTTGAGATTCTTTATCAGAACTCATGGGCTGTCACCTCTCTAAGACAGAGAGGAGAGGCATCATTGACCATGGAGAAAGAGGCCCTCACTTGTTGTTTTAATTGAAATCTTTCTGTTTCAGAACTTGGTGGAAGAAGTGAAAAAGATAGCTGAATTTTTGGAGTTTCCTATGACTCAAGAGCAAATCCAGGGAATTGCAGAGCGCAGCACTTTTCAAAATATGAGCGCGAACTACATGGAAGCCAAATGCGAATTTGTACAGATTCTCTTCCGAAAAGGTAACATTTCAGACTGCATTCATGACAGTATCAATATTTCTCCCTCTCAAACTACTGGGCAAGATGTTATCCCAGTCCAAATAGACTGAAACAGTCCCAGTGACACTGGCATCTACCAGCTTTTTTTTTTTTTTTTTTTTTAAGTGCCATCAAGTCAATGCTGACTCCTGGCGACCCAGCAGTTCCTGGGTTTTCTTGGCAAGGTATGACTGGAAGTAGATTGCCAGGCCTTTGCATCAAAGGCAATGGAGTTACCAGCTGGGTAACTGCAATTGTTTGGGATTGGTCTAAAGAAATGCTGCTTACTGTTCCCACTTGCTTGGAGAGGATATTTGCAGCCACTTATATAATAAGAACAAGAAAATGTTTAAGTATCTTCTTTTTTTTATTTTGCTATTTCTGTTTCTTCTTTTCTTGCATGAATGTCTGTCTGTTTGAAACTAATCTCTCATACTGGAGGGGAAACAGCAAGCATTGACACCCTCATTGCTGGCAGGTATTGCTCCTGCAGTGATATTTGTCCTCTTATAGCCCCAGAACTTAAAAGAAACTATCCCCAACATCATTTTATAACTTTGAAGAATATATTACAGTGTGATAAACTAGTGATGTCTAAGGATGGAATAGACACAGAATAGCACATCTCTTATTTTCCTGTCCTTTCTTCTTAAAGCTGAAATTGGAGACTGGAAGAACCTCTTCTCTCCAGCTCAGAGTCAGGAAATGGATGCAAAATTTGAAGCATGCTTAAGAGGAACCAAACTAGGAGCAAAGATGAAATACGATATTCACTGCCAGTTATAAATATTCGAACATCATTACTGCCACTGCATATACTGGGCCTGATTTCACCTCAGCAATTTGTTACTGAAAATCCCTTTTTTGCATTCGCATCACATGCAAGCTTCCAGATTTATGTCTGCAATATAGAAGCACCCTTCACAGATATCTATTTCAATTACTGTTGCGACATTGATTAAATTCTTGCAAAACATTTGAATGAGTGTTTAATTTTCAGCATACAATAAAAACATTCTTATGTAACCTTTAACTCAAATTATATTGTCCTTTAAAGTGTTTTATTAAGATGATCTTGTCAGAATAGCAACATGTACCCTTTTATTCATCATGCGAAGAAAAAGATCATTAGATAAAGATATCATGCTTGGCAAGGCTGAAGGTCAAAGCAGAAAAGGAAGACCAACTATGGAGGCCACTCTATCCACAATTAGCTACATGAATGAAAAGTGAATACAGTTTAGGACAACTATCCACAGGGTTGCCAGGAGTCAACATTGACTTGACGGCACTGAACAACAACACTTCTATTACTGTTTCTACAATCTACATACACATTTGGAGGGGAAAATAGATAAACTCCATGGGGAGCAACAGATCTGGGATACTTTGCATCTGCAAACTATTTTTCATTGAGAAACTCCTTGTGGAGTATCCATTTGACTATTTGGGGTTAGCATTCACACCCATGAGAACAGGATACCTGCACGCTTTGCAGCTGCACTGAAGCAAGTGCAAAATACATGCCAAGAGTATGCAGAGGGATTCCTTATTATTCTATGCCTGTCCAACGTCATGCCAAGTGTCAGCTATTTTTAGCACAGTTGGACATGCAGTACTATGATTCAGGAAGCAGTTCAAGGAGTGAGGTGAAAAAATCCAGATGAGAGATGTATAAAATACTTTAATTATTTAGTAGTCAAGACCCTACATGGCTGTATTTCAGCATGCACCTTCTTCGGGAGTAAAACTTCAAACAGAAATATACATAAAAAAGTCGGTAATAAAACAAAAATAAAAATAACAATAAAGATACAATATAAATATAGCTGACCAAATGTTGTATTGTTTCAATGTAAACCGCACTGATGACAAATAGCGCGGTATATAAGAAAATTAAATAAATAAATAAATAAATATCAATAATCATAAAATGTGTATCTCCAGGAACAAGCAAGAATGTAGTCTTCACATATGGGTATCGTCGGTACCGACGGAGCCTGCACGGGAATGCTCCCCAGCATCCAATTAGAAAGCTTTTGGGAGCATCCCACAGCGCCTGCGTGCTGCCTTCCCGCCTTTCCCAACTGCCTCTCTCCAGTTCTTCGTTTTCTGCGAAGCCAGCAGGTCATTTTTCTTGTCACCGCAGAAATTATCCCATCTTTTTCATTATTTTTTTGTGGTAGCGTCTGCCTTCCTCGACGCTATACCGGTACCACCGGTTCTTTCTTTCTTTTAAAAAAAAAAAAAAATTTGTAATCTTTTTTTCTGTATTTTCCAGTCTTTTTTCTGTCGGGTGCCATGCGCCATTTTGGGCACTAGGCCCAACTTTTCCTTCAGAATGGAAAAACCCACCTCAGGTTTTAAAAAGTGTTCAAAGTGTGGCGGTACCATCTCCGTCACCGACACTCACGAGTGGTGCCTTAAATGTTTAGGTCCTGACTACTCCATCTCGGAGTGTGTTGCCTGTGGGATGATGTCGAAGAGGGGTCGGCAAAACCGAGCTGCTAAGCTTAGCACCCTTTTTTCCTCCGATGCAGCATCCATGGCATCGACGTCTTCCAGGGCTTCATCTTCCTCCCATGGATCTCAGGTAACCAAACATAAATCTGGCCGGTCCTCAAAGGGTAGGTCTCCT
Source organism: Ichthyophis bannanicus (assembly GCA_033557465.1). Classification (NCBI taxonomy): domain Eukaryota; kingdom Metazoa; phylum Chordata; class Amphibia; order Gymnophiona; family Ichthyophiidae; genus Ichthyophis; species Ichthyophis bannanicus. The sequence continues at coordinate 495,452,805 of CM066033.1, forward strand.
TCCAAGCATCGAGATGCCTCTGGCATTGCCCTTGAGGGACTTGTACCGGCAAAATTGCCCTGGCGGGAGGCTTCGGCTTCCAAAGCACTATCGGGGCTCCAGGATGTTCTCGAGGCCTCAACCTCGGCAGAACTACTGGTGCCATGCTCTGGGGTACCGGCCGCTTCGCCCGGTACCAATACCCAGGCATCAGCAGCATCAATAGACCAGAGGTTCTTGGCTATTGAACGCAGTCCGGCAGCTCTTCTTGCGGCTTCGGTGCCTTTGGGACCGCTTCAGACGGTTCAACCGGTATCGACACCGGTTCCGGCACCGATATCGGTACTGGTACCGACAGCATCGACATCGGCGACGGTATTACCGACACCGAGTCATGCTGTTTCCTCCGGTATTGACAGGCCGGTACCGGACTTCTCCAGTACCGACTTCGATCACTACTGGTATCGTGCTTTGCAAGAGCACCCGGAGAGGAGATATTTTGAATCCTCCGATGACTCTGAGGATTCTGACAGCTCTGTCGGTACCGGAGTACTTCTCTCTGAGGAGCCTTCCTCTCCTAAACATAGGATGTCTCCTTCAGAGGATATATCCTTTCAGGATTTCATCTGGGAGGTGGCTAGAGGTCTTTCCATCACAGTGGCTCCTGAAAAAGAGCCCAGAGCAAAGGAATTGGAGATTTTACAATATCCTAAAGCTCCCAAGAAGGCAGCTACTTTGCCTATTCATGAGATCTTGCATGATCTCATGCTAAGAATGTGGGAAACACCTCTTACCTCCTCTCCTCATTCTCGTAGGCTTGATACCATGTATCGAGTACCTCCTTGTCCTGGATTTCAAAAAACCCAGTTACCATATCACTCCATGGTAGTGGAATCAGCTACGAGAAGGATCAAGAGTGCAAAAAGACATGCATCTAATCCACCAGGACGAGAATGTAGGACTCTTGATGCCTTTGGGCGTCGAACCTTCCAGGCCTCTATGCTTTCTGCCAGGATTAGTTCCTACATTTTATATATGGGAATGTTCCTTAAGGAGGTTACAGGAGATCTAGAGCTTATGAGCCCTCTCCTTCCTGATAAGAGGCAAGATTATCTTACACTTGTCAAACATGCCCAAGATGTTTCCAAGTTTGTTAATCGTGCAGCTTTTGACTGTTTTGAGTGCATAAGAAGAACCTCTGCCATTGCCATTGGTGCTCGTAGGATTGCCTGGCTCCAGGCACCTGACTTAGAACTCTGGGTACAGGACAAACTGGGGAATATCCCTTGCACAGGCGAAAATCTCTTTGGCAAAAATTGGCAAGAGAAAGCTAATGAACTGGATGCTGATAACACCACTTTGGATAGACTATCCAAGGCTACAGCTGATCCTGCAGGGAGAAAATCCTACAAGAAACCATTCTTCTCTAAAAAGAAGAGGTTTTACCCCTCCTATAACCAGCAGGGGCATTCTGCAGGTCAGTCTGCCCGAAAGGGACAACAGCCACAAAGAAAAGCAAAGTCTGCTAAGCCTCAACTGGCCAAGCAGACTCAGCCTCCACAGGGGCTTTGACTCCCATCTAGAGAACTTGGCCTTCCTGGCCCTCAACAGGCCAGAACCCTCCACCATTCCAGGAAGGTTGTGTTATTTTGCCCCCAGATGGGAGCAGATAACAGCAGAAGAATGGACTCTCTCCATTGTAAAGGAGGGATACAAGCTTCATTTCCTCAACCTGCCCCCTCCTACAGTTGTAAGACGGTTCAATTCTCAGACTTCACTCCAAAATCAGTTGGGTGAAGAGGTCAATTTACTTCTTGCTCACGGGGCAGTAGAAGATGTACCCATTTCCCAACAGGGTACAGGGTTTTACTCCCCCTATTTCCTTATTCCAAAGAAAACAGGGGGACACAGACCCATTTTAGACCTCAGAGAATTGAACAAATTCCTGTTCAAGGAGAAGTTCAAGATGATTTCTCTAGGAACTCTTCTGCCATACCTTCAGAGTCAGGATTGGCTTTGTTCTCTAGATCTCAAGGATGCGTACACCCATGTTCTCATCCATCCAACTCACCGAAGATTCCTTCGGTTTCTATTTCAGGGGAAGCACTACCAGTACAGGGTTCTTCCTTTTGGCCTGGCCTCAGCACCAAGGGTGTTTATGAAATGAATGGCTGTAGTGGCAGCATTTCTTCGCACTCTAGGAATGTTCGTCTTCCCCTACTTAGACGAGTGGCTCATTCGAGCCCCATCAGAATCGGAGGCCAGAATTTCCCTATCTTGCACAATGCGTATATTTCAGTATTTGGGCCTGGTCATAAACATCCCAAAATCCAACCTAACTTCCACTCAGTCCCTAGAGTTTATAGGAGCTATGCTGGATACCAGGAAAGCAAGGGCCTATCTTCCACAGCCCCGCTGTCTTCGCATTGTGCAGTTAGCTTCCCAAGCAGTGTTAAAAACGAATCTCACTGCTCGGGAAATATTACAATTGCTAGGCCACATGGCATCTACCCTGCATGTGGTTCCCTATGCTCGCCTCCATATGAGAGCAGCCCAATGGACTCTGTCCACTCAGTGGACTCAAGCATCAGGCTGCCTATGAGACAAAATAGCAAACTTAAGTCACCTTATTTTGTCCCTACAATGGTGGCAGTCAACCCAAAACCTGTTGGTGGGGTCCCCTTTCCAACAGCCCCCCCACCCCAGGTCACTCTAACAACAGACGCCTCACAGGTGGGTTGGGGAGCTTACCTGCAAGATCTCTCTACCCAAGGCACCTGGACTCCACAGGAGACCCATCTACACATCAATCTCTTGGAACTCAGAGCAATCTTCCTTGCTCTTCGAGTGTTCCACACCCAGCTCAGCTACAAGACAGTCCTAATTCAGACGGACAATCAAGTAGCTATGTTCTATCTGAACAAGCAGGGAGGAACAGGCTCTCTGTCGCTTTGCAACGAAGCTTTGCGACTATGGGCCCTCGCCAGAGAGCACCAGATTCATCTCCTTGCGGTGTATCTGCCAGGCATTAAAAACTCCTGGGCAGACAGACTCAGTCAAGTTCTGCATCCACACGAGCGGTCTCTTCGTGCAGACCAGGTAGCAAAAATTTTTCAAATTTGGGGAACTCCGGACATAGACCTCTTTGCAAGTCCGTTGAATGCCAAACTTCCCCGATTCTGTTCCAGAATTCTGGCTCAGAGTTCTCAGGCCAGGGATGCTTTCCTCCTCCATTGGGGTCAGGACTTCCTATATGCCTTTCCACCCATTCCCCTAATGCCCAAAACCCTATTCAAGCTTCAGAGAGACAAAGGCCATATGATTCTCATAGCTCCACATTGGCCACAGCAGGTGTGGTACCCTCTGTTCCTACATCTCTCTCAAGCTCCATCTCTGGAGTTAGGATCTGCTCCAGATCTCCTGTCTCAGGAGGACGGGATGTTGTGGCATCCCAATCCCCACTCTCTGCATCTCAGGGCCTGGTTACTGAGAGCCTAGACCTTCATGGTCTTAACCTGTCTCAACAAGTAAGAGATATCCTTTATGCTTCTAGAAAGCCTTCCACAAGACGCTCTTATGCTTTCAAGTGGAAAAGGTTTTCCATTAGGTGTTCGCAGAAGGGTCTTGACCCCTGGCGATACCTCTGGAATCATTATTGGAGGATCTCCTTCATTTATCTAATGCAGGGCTTAAGACTAACTCAGTACAAGTCCATTTAAGTGCTATTTCAGCTTCTTTCAAGCCTTTAAATGGACAACCTATTTCCTCTCATAGCGAGATTTATGAGGGGCCTCTTTCTAACTAAGCCTCCCATTAGGCCACCACCGGTAGCATGGGACCTAAATCTGGTTCTTGGACAGCTCATGAAGCCACCTTTTGAACCTCTAGCTACTACCTCCTTGAAATTCTTTTCCTGGAAGGTTGTCTTTCTCATTGCAATCACATCATCATGTTGCATTAGTGAGTTACAAGCATTAGTGGCTGATCCTCCTTATACGAGGTTCCATCATGATAAGGTAGTCCTTAGGACTCATCCACACTTTATGCCAAAGGTGGTCTCACCTTTTCATTTAAACCAAGCAGTTTACCTGCCTGTATTTTTTCCAAGGCCTCATGCTTCAAATGCAGAAAGGAGTCTTCATACTTTGGACTGTAAAAAAGCACTTGCTTTTTACTTACAAAGGACACAGCAGCATAGAAAGTCCTCTCAACTCTTTGTTGCTTTTGATCCTTCTCATTTGGGACTTCCAGTCTCCAAGAGAACATTGTCCAATTGGATTGCACAGTGTATTTCTTTTACCTAGCAGAGTAAAAACCTTTCTCTGGAAGGCCATGTCACAGCTCACAATGCGAGAGCCATGGCAGCCTCAATGGCTCATCTACACTCTGTGTCTATTGACGACATCTGTCGAGCAGCTACTTGGGCCTCGGTTCATACCTTCACAGCCCATTACTGCTTGGACAAGGACTCCCGCCGGGATGCCTTGTTTGGTCAGGCAGTTCTACGAACCCTGTTCCATACTTAATCAACTCCTACCCACCATTCCTGGTAGGATGCCAGAGATCCATGGGGGGAAGTGGAGCCCTTTCACAGGGGCACACAACTTCTGGGGTCTCTCCCTGGCATCTGTAGCTAGGGAGTCCCCATATGTGAAGACTACATTCCTGCTTGTTCCTGGAGATAGCATAGTTACTCACCTGTAACAGGTGATCTCCGGGAACAGCAGGAATTTAGTCTTCACAACCCACCCACCTCCCCTAGGAGTTGTATCTCTCTTTTCTTTTCTTTCCCTCTCTCTCTCTCTCTTTGTCTCAGCTTTAAACTCAACTGGAGAGAGGCAGTTGGGAAAGGCGGGAAGGCAGCACGCAGGTGCTGTGGGATGTTCCCAAAAGCTTTTTAATTGGACGCTGGGGAGCGTTCCCGCGCAGGCTCCGTCGGTACAGACGATACCCATATGTGAAGACTACATTCCTGCTGTTCCCGGAGATCACCTGATATAGGTGAGTAACTATGCTTTATATGTGTGATGATGATAAGGAGATAATTATATAATATATAGTAATATGATGCCTTACAAGTTGTGTAGGAAAGAGACATGTGAAATGATCCATACAAAATAAAAAATGTTAATAATTTGATAATGGTAATAGTATGCTAGACACAAACCCAAAGAGACAAGGACGACACTACATGTGTTTGTATAATAAAAACATACAAATATTGTGATCATCCTAGTCCAAGAAGGAACTTACAATGTTGATCAGGTGTAGTCTCACAAAGACTACAGCATGGATCACAGCTGATAAAATTATTAAAAACACTCCTTACGGGTTAAATATAGAAAGTGATTGTAAGGCACCCTATAACATTAAAAGTAGCAATACAAATGATTCAATCAGGAAGAGTGAATAAAGTGCTTGTATCATAAACAGTTATAAAGAGTATTGCAAGAAGTAGATGATAAAATACTAAATACTGTATGCACCTGCATATTGTAACCTAACCTTTTCAATATGGCTATTCCCTAGTTTTTAACGTTTAATTTTTATATTGCACATATCAAGGTATTTCAGATTATCCTAGCTGCTTCTCCTATATATATGTGTATAATCATCTTACTGGGTCACAGAAGAGCAGTAGGAATGTTCATTGGTTTTTGCCAACTTTCTGTTGGCATACAAAGTTGGCATCTATCATCAGAGAGCAGTGGAAGCAAACAGCCCTGTGGCGCTGAAGGTTGAAAGTAAGCTCCGCAAGACTGTTTGAGGCTATTGCCACTGCTGTCGGTCCTGGAGAGGGATGGCAGTGATGGCAATGAGCACCATGGTGGGGTGCGCAAGGGATGAGGTTCACTTAGGGCACCACATCGTCTTGTGCCGGCCCTGATTAAGACCCTTATCCACTATGTAGTCACCTCCCGTCTTGACTATTGCAACCGACTCCTCGCTGGTCTCCCCCTAAATCATCGCTTTCCCTTCAACCTGTTCAAAACTCAGCAGCATAGCTAATCTTCTGCCAGTCTTGCTATGCATGCATAACTCCTCTCTCAAGTCACTTCACTGGCTTCCTATCCATATCTGCATCCAGTTCAAACTTCTCCTTCTGACCTTTAAGTGCATTCACTCTGTGGCTCCTCATTATTTTTCCTCTCTTATCTCACCCTACACTCCTCCTCGGGTATTTTTGCTCCTCTGGCAGATCCCTTTTATCTGTACTCTTCTCTGCCATTGCCAACTTCAGACTTCATTCATTCTACCTTGCCACTTCATATGCCTAGAACAAACTACCAGAGTCAGTACGTCAGGCTCCTTCTCTAGTCTTATTCAAATTCAGGCTAAAATCTCACCTCTTCAAGGCTGCTTTTATATCCTGATGCGCCTCACTCTCTTTTTCATCACTTATTTATATTTTACCATCCCGTGGTCCCCAGTTTTTGTAATGTTGTTTGTCTTGATTAGATTGTAAGCTCTGATGAGCAGGGACTGTCTCTTGTATGAGCAGGGGCCACCTCTTTATGTACAGTGCTGTGTACACACTATATAAATGATAACTAGTAGTAGTAGGTTGAGACAGGTTTTGAGAGGAAAGGAAGATCATGGTAGAGATAAAAGACATGAAGGTGAGAAAATGGAAAGAAGGAAGAGGCAAGAGAGAGATAGAAGTGATAGGAGGGGTGCCACTATAAGGCGATGAGAGGAGATATGCTTTGGAAAGACACATATATGAAGGCAAGATAAATTATGAGGCAATGAAAGAAAGACAAGAAAAGAATACTTAAAAACATTGGAATGTTAAACTTAAGAAAAGACCAAGAATGAGCAGAAAAAAAGAGGATAAAAGTCAAACATAAAGTTTCAAAAACTGTTGTAAGTTTACTAAAGATTTCTGTCCGAGGTGAGCTGGGTCAAGGGTGGGGAATAGCTGGTATTCCCCTTTCCTCCAGCCCTTGTCACCAGGATAAATAATAGGCCCAATATTCAGTATCAGCAGCTAGTGCTGCTACCGTGGCTAGCTGCCAGTGCCAAACATTAAACCTGGATATTCAATGCCAGGGTCATATCTGCCCCAGCATTGAATATCCAGAGTTGCCACATACCCTGATCACTAAGCAGACAAGGGCGATATTGAGCCGCTGCCCGGTTAGTGATATGCAATGAAAGTTAAGCCAAGGTTCCTATGCCTGGTCTTCGCCACATATCCCTAACTGGGCAGCAGCTCAACATTGCCGCCGCCCGATTAGCGAGCAATGCCACTTCCACTCGAGTCAGGAATGCCCCCGAAATGCCCCAATGTTAAGCGATTAGTTTTGGGGCTTGTAGAGCTGGAAGCTGCAGTTATTCGGTGACACTAACCAGGTCAACGCCACTGAACATCGCATTCACCGTGATTAACATGGTCAACAGCTCTGCCAACCATGTTCATCACTTTCAATATCAGGCCCAATGAATTTTAAAGAGTGTTGTTAAAGTGAGTGATGCCATGGTCTGAAAAATCTCTTAAAAATTGCTCCTCTTTAGTAGCTCTGTTTTAGAGTCTCAAACTGACAGTGGAATGGAGAGCAACACCATCGCCCCTTTTCACAAAAATAAGACGATCTTTCCATTTGTTGAATCTCATACTGAGGCACCAGCAGCTCAAAGAAATAGCATGATAGCAGGAAAAAGTTGCAGGAGAGATGAGTGGTGTTTGGAAAGGGGCAAGGGCTACACTTCCCCCAAACTATGTCTCTCTTGATTTGGTTTCCTTCCTGCCTTAGTTACTATTGGCTTCTCATCTCACTTTCCTCAGAGCTCTGCTTCTTTACTTCTGACCCTTTGAGATGTGTGACCTGTGCAGCTGCGCAGAGCAACATGAATAAGGGGGCAGCACTATATTGGGGCCTCCCTCTTGGTCTTCTATGTCATGTGGACAGGAGGAAAGATAGAAGGTTGGGGGGCGGGGACAATGATGCTGGGCAGATGGTGGGGGAGAAAGAAGAGGATGTTTGTAGAAAGAGAAAGAGGGATATTGTGCTGGAGTCACCACATTACTAATGGAAGGAGTGCAGTGTCAAAGCTGTCATCACGAAAGGGGGTGCCAGTTTCCAGTTTTGCACAGAACATCGATTATCCTAGACCCAGCTCTAACTCAGCTTCCTAAGCCAGTCACACACACGCTGACCATTGCAGCTTTATCAGGTGGGCTGGCACTCAGTGGCTAATGAATGCACGTTTCTATGTCCAAGGCTTCTGGATGGTATGAAGATCTCCAGCTTCGCATGTAATTTCCAGAGTTTCAGGATGATGCCAGGAAGCACCATGTGTAGCTGTGGAGCTGTTGATTTCTGAGCTCTCAAGGCTTGGACATGCAGGTGGCAGAGCAGCTGGTAGGGGCTTTCTGGGTGGGAAGTACAGCTGTCCAGCAATCTGAGAATTCCAGGCTAAGTGCTATAGGGCATGGAAAGCCAGAAATGGTCACAAAGAAGAGAAATGTGATGGGGGGTTTGGGAAGGGGGAGAAGGAAGGCCATCCATGCCTATAGAGAAGGGAGAATATTAAATTAAGACCTGAGCTGAATCTGCTGAGGATGAGCCTAGTCTGCAGGGGAAGTGTGCTGTCTAGAGAGAGGTAAGGAGGAACATAATGGGGAGAGGAACTAGGAGTGGGGCAGCAAGCAGGTGAGGTCCACTCAGGAGGAAATAAGGAGCAAAAATGTTTAGGACTGGGGAGTGAACAGGTAGGGGGGGTGGGGGGGTATTAAGCACCCTACCACTAAATAGGGTGAGCCAGTCAAACCTGCATTTTTGAAATGACTGTAAAAAATAAACGGATGGGTATTTCAAAATTTTATTGTTACTATCTTAATGTACATTAAAAAGCATTTAAGAAACAACATTCACTGTTTAAAAATAACGCCAGTGAGATGGTGTCCTTCCCGATTGAGACATTCTTGTAGGCGATTTCTGAAACTGCCCATCACATCACGGAGCATACGCTGAGGAATTCTCTCGATTTCCAACCGGATTCTCCTCTTGAGTTCCCCAAGCATTGGAGGTCGTTGTTCAAAGACTTTACTCTTCAGGTACCCCCACAAGAAAAAATCGCACACTGTGAGGTCGGGCGATCGGGGAGGCCAAGAAATTGCTCCATTTCATCAAACATGTCCAACAACGTTTGACAAAAACGCCGTCGAGCTGCAAAATCGTTTTCATTCATAGCCTGAACAACCTGAATTTTGTACGGGTGATGGTGTAAATCTAACCTCAAGATTCTTCGGACGCTCGTGTTTGCCATGCCAAGCGCAGCACTCTGTCGACGCGCTGATCTCCGAGGGCTTCTTTCCACAGCAACTCTCACGCGGTCAATATTCGCAGGAGTTTGCACTGATCTTGCACTGCCACCCCTTCTGCTTCTCGTTTCACCAATTGCTTCAAAGTTTGTCACCCACAATTTGATTGAATTAACAGACGGCACTGGCTTATTTCGATTAATTTGAAAATTCGTCCGGAAACAACGCTGAGCGGCTGCATAACTACCACTTTGGTAAAACGCTTTCACAGCGAATGAATGAACGTTGTTGTTTAGACCACTGCTCCATGGCGACTGAAATGCTTAGTTGTGGGGGACACAATGGTAACCTTGCTAACTCGCTCCGCCCACTTTCACGGCTCTCCCGCCCTTTTCAAAAATGCAGGTTTGACTGGCTCACCCTTTATAAGCTAAATTATGCATAGGGGGTAACTAGTAAGGGAATAATAGGATAAGAAGGTGAGAAGTGGAAGAAAAGATTGAGAAGAGGATTGAAAAAGAAGTGGGGGTAGTCTGGGAAAAGAGAAAGTTGGTAGGGAACATAGTTTGTTGAGAACTGGCTGTATGGGTATAATGGATGGGCCATGCTGGATTGGAAGGGACAGAGGGTGGTGTAGATTGGCGGGGGTGGGGGAAGTCTGAAGTGGGGGTAAACTGGTGGGGATGAGCTGGAGTTGGAGATAAGAGAGACTGTTGAGACTTTCAGTGCTTCCCCAGCTCTTTTTTTGGTCACATGAGTCATCCCTGTATGTGCATACCACTGCTTGTTCTGCACAGACTGTGGATGTCTGAAATCCAGAGCCAGGTGAATCTCTGGGTTTCAATTCCTGCTGCAGAAGCTCTCGAAACTGTATCAAAGACATCATATGTCACTCAGACCTTGAACTTCGAGCAGTCCTTTCTATGGTTCACCAGGGAATGATACTGTTCCAATTTCTCTGAAGGACGAAATTGGGACATATAGTTGCAGTAATGACTTCCCATGTTTTATCCAAGTTCTCTGACCTTGTTCTCTGTAAAACCAAACAGTTTGTTCATTATGGTATGTTGTTATATTGTAAACCGCGCTGATGCTGAATAGAGCGGTATATAAGAGCCTGTAATAAATAAATAAATAAATAAATATCATCAAGGCCACACATGAAATCCTTCAAGAACATGCCCATGTACAGCTGATAAGAGGCCATGCAGGCCACAAGCATGAAACTCTGGAAAACCCTTTTCTTAAAAGAGTCCAATGTCTGATCCTCCTTCTCTGGGGGAACAAAGGAGAGTTTTTTGGAGCTTTTGGAGCTTTGGAGAGTGGATTTGACCGCCAACGAGTGATGAGAAAACTGGGGCTTTGCAAATCCAGGAGCGTTTTGAACTCCATACACAGAATCACGCTTTCTACTGACTGTAGGAAGAGGAAGGGAGGGACCCCAACATTCTCATCTGAACTCTCTGAAAGATACGGTGCATGGGCACCGTCATCATTTCCTTGGGGGCAGAGGAGTTCGAGAGGCAGGGACGACCCAAGAGTCAGCTCAAGGTATTGCTGCCCCAGGCAAACCTTAAGCTTTATTCCTCTCTGCTGCCAAAATCAATTGTTAACTTTGGAATAACTCTGGAACCTTGCCACCCCCCAGAAGTTGCCACCCTAGGCAGACACCTAGTTTGCCTTGCGATTGGGCCAGCCCTGATTGAAGAGTCTCCATTTCTTCTGCCCTGGACTCATCCTCAGTCTCCAAAGAAAATGGTATGGCTTTAGCCATATCCCAAACAAAATCCTGGAAAGTCATGTCCTCAGGAAGTGGCTTTTGTATTTTATGAGAAGGAGAAAGATCAGAGGGAAGCTTTGAGAATCTATCCTCTGACAGGCCCTCAGACTCCTCATCTGTGACCCAGCCTTCTGATTCAGACTGAAAGAGGAAATCAACGTACTTCTGAGTTTCTGCCTGGATGACTCTTCTGCCCTTTGGGGAAAGGGAGCGCCTTTGGCATCATTGATGCACCAATGACTTTGTAGGAATCAGGGCTGTATAAAACCTAGTGCCTAGACATTGATATTGGCCAGATAGGATCCAATGTTAGGGCCCTTTGATGCCCTGATGTCAATGCTTCTCTCACAGGTACTTGATGATTCTCGAGGATAGGCTGGATGACTGTTGGTACTGGTGCAGCTGTCATTGAGGCACTGACTTGCTGCATGGTGAACAACATTGTTATTCTCTCCTCAACCACTTTCAGAAGGCATTTCTCTAGGTTTGTCATCTCCAAAGACAGTAGAGCTACAGCAGCATTGACTAATGGTCCCAGTGTTGAGAGGGTATATCAACTGACTGGTCTTAGCTCTCAGAAGGTCGTCACTGCCCTTCCAATGTTCTAGAGGATTTGTTCTCCTCTCTTTGGGGCTCCTTAGAGGGGCACTGTTGTGAACCCTCTTCGCTCTTGATACCATGCCTTGAAGAGCTTTGATGTTGATGCCCCAAAGCCTCCACCCGATGCTCGATGTCTCTTCCCTTTGTCAGCAATGAAGATTAAGTGAAATTCCTCTTCATATTCAGGTGAACACTTATCGATGGTTGATGCTCCAGATTTCAATGGGTGATCGGCTCTGAGAGAGCTTGAGGGCTCCTCTATGCCAATGTACCACCAGTGTCCAATGCCTGTGATGCCATAGAGACCAGTTTCTTTGACCCTACCATCTTCGAACCATCGTTCTACCATCTGTGAACCTAAATTACAAGAAGGTGGTTTATGATCAGTTCCTAAGGCACCAACTATGAGTATCTGTTATGGATATGGTCCTTCAGCACTTGGAACACTTTTTAAACGCACTGGCTATTTTTTGTTACATGTTGTTCAGTGCCATTGAGTCGGTATCAACTCATGGCGATCCTCTGGATAATTGTCCTAAATTGTGTTCGGTCTTCAGTCAGGTGGCTCATTATTGACAGACTGGCACCCGTAGCTGCTGTTATTGTATCGATCCATCTCATTGCTGGTCTTCCTCTTTTGCGTTTACCTTCTACCTTGCCAAGCATGATGTCTTTTTCTAATGATCTCTCTCTTCATATGATGTGTCCAAAGTATGAAAGTCAAAATCTTGTCATCTGAGCTTCTAAAGAAAACTTAGAGGTATGATCTACTCTAATACTGATTGGTTTGTCCTTCGGGCAGTCCATGGTACACACAGTATTCATCACCAGCACCATAATACAAAGGCATCAATTTTCTTCCTGTCTATTTTTTTTCAGTGTCCAACTTTGGCATCCATATGACGTTATTGAAAATGCCATGGCTTGAACAAGTCGAATCTTTGAATGAAGAGAGACATCTCTGCTCTTAAGAATCTTGTCTAGGTCCTTCATAGCCATTCTGCCAAGAGCAATGCGTCGTCGGATTTCTCGACTGCTTGTTGCTTTTTTATTGATAGTTGAACCAAGTAGATTGAAGTTGTCCACTATTTCAATTTCTTCTCCATTTTGTGACATATCATCTGAAAAAATAGCTGTTGTGAAATCAAGCAACTCGATTTTTACAAAAAGAGAACAAAGACAGGGCTGGAGCGCCAATGCCTAAAGGGGTCTGAGGCACCACAGAAAAGAAAGAAAACTTCAAACCACTTGAAAACTCTAAACTATGGAAAAATTAAAAGGGAAATCTGACAAAACCATGATAGCAGGACAGAAATCAAGAAGAAAAAGCATTTTTAAACAACGCAATGAGTATACTCACACAAAAACGTGTCTGTGGGGTTCTGCGCAAAAAAACTGACTGAGAATAAGATGGCACCGTGGTGACAGATAGAAAGACACACGTGTAATGGTGCTTCCAAAAGCTTCTAGAAGGAGCTAGGAATATTCCTGTGTGAGGTTCCTTTGTATGACATCACCCATATGTGAGGATTTTTTTCCTGCCTGTCCACAGAGAATATCATTTCTTTCAACTGTCAGACGGCTGCCTGGGTGAGAATCTTCACAGTCTTGACAATGCATATATTTATATGATTTTTGCAAGGTATTGTGGGTAATGTAGTTCATTCACACCAGACACAGCTGCTGACAATAATTTAGTTGTGCACAAGTGTTAAAGCCAATAAGATACTTCTTTATTTATGGGGTTATTTCTCCCAGCACAGATATGCTTGGTAGCACATAAATTAGGTTACTTGCTTGCAGTGTTTAACTTGGTAAAACAAAGTCAAAAATCAAAATCAGGAAAACAACCTTCAAACTTGTCAGGCAATTAGCTAATGTTTTCTTAGCATATCTCTAACAAACGAAAAGCCACAAAGAAAGAAATAAACTGTTCTTGTAAGGTTAACTTCTGATTACTTTCCACACAGATCCAGAAGTAATTCTCTCCTAGCTCACAAGCAATTAGGTGCAGCTCAATTGCTATCAGTTATCCAGCTGAAACCCTTTAGCAGGCTGGCTTTCTACTGTGTGAGTCAAATCCTGCTTCAGGAGCTTTTCTTAGTGGAATAAAGAACAAATTTATATTTTCTTTGTGATGGCTGCTGCGCTTTATCACAGAAAGTCACCAACGGAGTTTGGATAGAGAGCAATATCTTGATCTGCTATTATTTCCCCTTCATCAACAAGCATAGGGTCACTATCATGAATTGGCACAGATGAATCTTCCAATGGATCACTTTCAGGAAAACACCTATTTCCCTGCTGTCCTTCAAGGTTATAGCTAGGGCATAGATCAATGTTCATACCTGAGCTTCCACCGCTGCTATAGTTCCTCTCTATATAGCCTGGCCAGTATGTAGTCCAGTTCTTATGTCCAGCCTTCCAGTCCTGATCCCTGGACACTGGATCTCTCTTCACATACCTTCTGGCATAGGTCTTAGAGTCCCTTCCACGTGCAGCCGTCTCCCTCACAGGTAGCCTCTGGTGATTCCTTGTTCCGCAGCACCATTCCTCTGGCTTTCCCCAGTCCAATGGTCTATGCTGGCCCTTGGAATACCTCCCAGTATACGTACTGCCTTGGACTCTTCTAGACCTCTCAAAGGCTTTTCTCCTCTTCCTTCCAGAGGGTTTCTTTCCTTCTCAATCCGTCCGGTTTGGCTTCTGCTTCTGCTGATTCTTCAGATGAAACTGATGATCCTTCTCTGCATATCCAAGGTGATCATGAAGATCATGATCATGGAGCTGATGCTTGTCATCTGTAGAACAAACTCTATTCTTATTCTGCCTTGATGAGTGCTCCTCCCTAATACAGCGCAGCTGTGCTGAATCAGGCCCTGCCCTTTGAGATGAGTGCTTAGGGATTACCTCATAGCCCTCCTGATTGAACACACGTTTCCCCACTTCAGCTCCTCTAATGGCTGCTGGAAACCTGGAGCATTCTGGGACTGGTAGTCTTTTGTGAGAAAATTCTGTTTTCTTATTTCTACCAGAACTGACAGGTTGCTTGTTCAGAGTCACATCATCTTTTCTATAGCTCCTTCCTGAGCTATGATAAGCTTCCTTATCACACAACATATAATTAGTCTTTGAAATTCATTGCTGGAAGCTGTGGTAAAGACAGATCTGGCTTTAAAAAGGGTTGGACAAATTCCTGGAGGAAATGTCCATAAACAGTAGTTATTGCAGTCCAAAAGAAAACCACTGCTTATCCCTGGAGACAAGTAGCATGGAACTGACTACTTTTTAGGATATGTCAGGTACTTGTGACCTGGATTAGCTACTGTTAGAAGCAGGACACTGGACTTGATGGCAGTTCTTAAACTTTAGTGCAAATGTTGCTCTAGATCGGAGGCTCTCAGGACACACCTAGCCAGTCAGGTTTTCAGGATAACCACAATGGATATGCATGGGAGAGATTGCCATGCAGTGTCTCATGAATATTCATCATGGTTATCCTGAAAAACTGACTGTCTAGGTGTGACCTGAGGACTGAGCCGAGAATCCCTGCTCTAGATTCAATGAAGGTATCTCAGTATTTTCAGAAGCAAACCGGAGCGATATTTTCACCCGAGTATTTCTCTTCTTTGAGGTTAGTACTCATTCATTTATATTGACTTTTCAGAAAAAAAGATGTAAAAAGAAGAGGAGGCAGATCCTTAAAGCAGAATCCTTAGTTCTGATTGATATAAACAAATGTGATATGTTATTTTAACAATGTAATATAAGGCTTGTATTCCATTCATTCACCATTCTGTAATATAATTTTGTATCTCTGCATTCTGGGAAGAGAGACTACGTGGTTAAATAATACGTAACCTGTCAGATGTGCAGAGGTACAAGGCTGATTCATCTTTACTGTATGTCTGCATTCGGGGAAAAAGGGATACGTGGCTAAAAGAGATCTCCAGGGGAGCTGGTGTTCACATACACTCCTGAGACTTTCCAGGCACTAGAAGAGTTTGAAGCCAATAAAGATTATGTTGTTGGTGTCTTACGCAAAATGAAGTGAGTGTGTAATGCATGCTGGCCAAATATCTTGAATTTCACTGTGGCAGTTCAAAAAGCAATCAAATATAAAAGTAGGAAAACTAGGAATTTTAAATAATTAGATTGCATTTATTTATTCATTTCTATAGTGGGCTTTTACTCCTACATAAGGGCCATTGTCAAAGCATAAATCATGGATCATTTTAGAAGGCATTTCAATGGATAAAATACCAGTTTATGGACAGAAAAAGACTTTCCTAAAATTGCTGTGGGTGTATGGAGATAAAAGCGTACCATACACCCTGTATATGCATAACTTTATCTGGCCTGATGACAGTACTCCTGGAGAAGGGTTGAGGCAGACTTTGCACGTAATTTATAAAATGCATGCATATATGCACATAAAATAAAATGTCAAATTTATGTGTGCCAAAAGAGGTGTAAATGTATGCGTGAGTACTTTTCATGGAGTAAATTCAAAGGGAAAGTATGCACATTAGGCATGTGTATTAGTTGTACAAATGAAAAGAAGAACATAAGAACATAAGATATGCCATACTGGGTCAGACCAAGGTCCATCAAGCCCAGTATTCTGTTTCCAACAGTGGCCAATCTAGGTCATACGTACCTAGCAGTTTCCCCAAGGGACACAGGTTCCACAATGCTTGTATTGGTTCAAGCATTGATATCCTGGGTCCCTTCTTAATAATGGTTTATGGACCTTTCCTCCAGGAACTTGTCCAAACCTTTTTTAAACCCAGCTACACTAACAGCCTTTACTACATCTTCCGGTAACAAATTCCAGAGTTTGATTACACGTTGAGTGAAAAAATATTTTCTTTTATTAGTCTTAAATAGTTTACCCTGTAGCTTCATTGCATGTCCCCTAGTCTTTCTATATTCTGATAAGGTAAACAATCGATCTACGTTTACCCGTTCCACTCCGTTCATTAATTTATAGACTTCTATCATATCTCCCCTCAGCCGTCTCTTTTCCAGGTTAAAGAGCCCCAACCTTTTTAGCCTTTCTTCATAGGAGTAGCCTTCCATCCCCTTTACCATTTTGGTGGCTCTTCTCTGAACCTTTTCTAAAATCGCTATATCCTTTTTAAGATACGGCGACCAGAATTGCACACAATATTCAAGGTGCGGTCTCACCATGGAACGATATAGAGGCATTATAATATCTTTTGTTTTATTTTCCATTCCTTTCCTTATCATACCTAGCATTCTATTTGCTCTCTTGGCCGCCGCTGCACACTGGGCCGAGGGTTTTAACATGGTATCCACAATGACGCCTAAATCTTTTTCTGGGTGGTGGTTCCTAATGTGGAACCTTGCATCGTGTAACCATAGTTTGGGTTGTTCTTCCCTAGGTGCATAACCTTGCACTTCTCCACATTAAATTTCATCTGCCATTTTGATGCCCAGTCTTCCAATTTATCAAGATCCTCTTGCAATTTTCCACAATCCTCCTGGGTTTTAACAACTTTAAAAAGTTTTGTGTCATCTGCAAATTTGATAACCTCACTCGTTATTCCACTTTCCAGGTCATTTATGAATATGTCAAAAAGCAGCGGACCCAGCACAGATCCCTGGGGTACACCACTATTCACCTTTCTCCATTGGGAAAATTGGCCATTTAGCCCTACCCTCTGCTTTCTATCTTTTAACCAGTTCCTGATCCACAATAGTACACTGCCTCCTATCCCATGACTCTAGTTTTGCCAAAAGTCTCTCATGAGGGACCTTGTCAAAGGCTTTCTGAAAGTCCAGATACACAATATCAACCGACTCACCTTTGTCCACCTGTTTATTCACTCCTTCAAAAAAACATAACAGATTAGTAAGACAAGATCTTCCTTGTCTAAAGCCATGTTGGCTGTCTCCCATTAGGTCGTGACTATCTACATGCTGAGTAATTTTATTCTTTATGATGGTTTCTACCATTTTTCCCAGTACTGATGTCAGGCTCACCGGTCTGTAGTTTCCTGGATCACCCCTTGAACCCTTTTTAAAAATTGGTGTTACATTGGCGATCCTCCAATCTTCAGGTATTAGAGATGATTTTAATGATAGTTCACAGATTACTGATAGCAGGTCTGCAATCTCAAATTTCAGTTCTTTCAACACCCTTGGATGTATACCATCCGGCCCAGGTGATTTGCTACTCTTCAGTTTATCTAATAGTTGTAAGACATCTTCCCGATGTATCGATATTTCCTTCAATTCTTCCGCACCTTTAAATACCACTTCAGTCATGGGTAACATCCCTACATCTTCCTCAGTAAAGACCGAAGCAAAGCATTCATTCAGTCTCTCCGCTATCGCCTTGTCGCCTCTTAGTGCTCCTTTAACCCCTTTATCATCTAATGGACCAACTGACTCTCTCACAGGTTTTTTGCTACAAATGTACTTGAAAAGGTCTTTATTTCGCATTTTTGCTTCCGCGGCAAGCTTCTTCTCAAATTCTCTCTTTGCCTGCCTTATCAATGCCTTGCATTTGACTTGCCAGTGCTTGTGCTGTTTCCAGGTTTCATCGTTTGGCTCTTTTTTCCATTTCCTGAAAGATGCTTTTTTGGCAACAACAGCCTCTCTGACCTCACCTTTAAACCATGCTGGCAGTTTTTTGGACTTCCTTCCACTTTTCTTAAAGCGTGGAATACAGCTGGTCTGGGCTTCCAAGATAGTATTTTTCAACAACACCCAAGCTTGATGTACGTCTTTAACCTTTGCAACTGCTCCTTTTAGTTTTTTCTTAACTGTTTTCCTCATTTTATCATAGTCTCCCTTTCGAAAGTTAAAGGGTAGTACTGTGGATTTCCTTACTATCCCACCTCCACTAATCAAATCAAAGGTGATCATGCTATGATCACTATTGCCAAGTGGCCCCAACACCCTTATCTCTTGCACTACATCTGGTGTTCCATTAAGGACTAGGTCTAATATTGCTTCCCCTCTGGTCGGTTCATGAACCAGCTGCTCCAAGAAGCAGTCATTTATTGCATCTAGGAACTTTATCTCCCTAGCATGTCCTGTTGTGACACTGACCCAGTCGATGCCGGGGTAATTGAAATCACCCATTATTATTACTGCACTGTAACTTTTGCTAGCTTCCTTGATTTCTTTGAGCATTTCATCATCCATTTGTTCATTCTGGCCAGGCGGACGATAGTACACCCCCACTGCCATCGCCTTCCCCTTTTTACATGGAATTTCAATCCATAGAGATTCTACAGCAAATTTTGTTTCTTGCAAAACTTTAATCCTTTCTGACTCAATGCCCTCTCTAACATAGAGCGCAACCCCTCCACCAATTTGATCAGCTCTATCATTACGATATAGTTTGTACCCAGGTATCACAGTGTCCCACTGGTTGTCCTCCTTCCACCATGTCTCTGATATTCCAATCATATCTAACCTCTCGTTTAGTGCTATATATTCTAACTCTGCCATCTTGTTTTGTAGACTTCTAGCATTTGCATACAAGCATTTTAGAGACTGTATTTTATTCATATTAATTTGGCTATTGGTAGACATGGGTAATTTGGGATCTTTAAGCTCTGTCTGCTCCATACTCGAGGGCATTTGGGCTACTTTACTCTTTTTTGGAACCTCTCTGCTTTTTGTAGTATCCTTCAAGGATACATTCTTCCGAACCATGCGCTCTTGGGCGACTGTCGGCTTTCCCCTATTATCTAGTTTAAAAGTTGCTCTATCTCCTTTTTAAAGGTTAATGCCAGCAGCCTGGCTCCATCCCGGTTAAGGTGAAGCCCATCCCTTCGGAAGAGCCCCTCCTTTCCCCAGAATGTTCCCCAGTTCCTAACAAATCCGAACCCCTCATCTCTGCACCATTGTCTCATCCACGCATTGAGACTCTGGAGCTCTGCCTGCCTTTTGGGTCCTGCGTGTGGAACGGGAAGCATTTCGGAGAACGCTACCCTGGAAGTTCTGGATTTCAACTTCCTACCTAAAAGCCTAAATTTAGCTTCCAGAACCTCCCTACCACATTTTCCTATGTCATTGGTACCGACATGTACCAAGACAGCAATCTCCTCCCCAGCACTATCTAAGACCTTATCTAGGTGGCGTGTGAGGTCCACTACCTTCGCACCAGGCAGGCATGTTACCAGGCGATCCTCACGTCCACCAGCCACCCAGCTATCTACATGCCTAATGATCGAATCACCAACTATAACTGCTGTCCTAACCCTTCCCTCATGGGCACTTGGCCCTGGAGAAACCTCCTCGGTGTGAGAGGGGTTTACATCACCTGGAGGACAGGTCCTAGTTACAGGATCACTTCCTGCCACACCAGGGTGATGCTCTCCTGTCACGTGACCTCTCTCCTCCATGGCAACAGGGATGCTGCCAGACTGGAGGTGGGACTTCAGGACTATATCCCTGTAGGTCTCGTCTATGTACCTCTCTGTCTGTCAATGAAAAAGAGTAGTTACTCACCTGTAACAGGTGTTCTCCAGGGACAGCAGGAATCAGTCCTCACTTATGGGTGACGTTGGCACCGACGGAGCCCGAGTGGAGCAATTCCCCAGCTTTCAAAGAAAACCTTTGGGATTATTGCCACGCATGCATGGTCCTCTTCCTGCCCAAGGGTGCCATCTTGCTCAGTCAGTTGCCTTAGTTCGAGCCCTACTAAGCAGATGGCAAGGGAAAGACAAAAAAATCTAGCAACTCAACAGGGGAGGTGGGAGGGTAGTGAGGACTGATTCCTGCTATCCCCGGAGAACACCTGTTACAGGTGAGTAACTACGCTTTCTCCAGGAACAAGCAGGAAGTCAGTCCTCACTTATGGGACTCCCCAGCTACAGGCTACCGAACCTGTAACCAAAAAAATGCCTCCGTGAGGCCGTGAGCAGAAGTCAAAGCCCGAAAGAGCCCGAGTCCTTGGGGCAAAGCCCTTGGTAGCCGTGAAGAAGGGACGGAGGACAGGAGTTGCTTATACCCCAAACACATTACGGAGTACAGCCTGGCTGAAGGCGCTATCCCAGCAGAACTCCCTCTCCAGCCGCAAAGAATTAAAAACAAACACTATACAAGTCCCTACATTAATGGCACATAGGGTTTCCCGCTTCTTTCCCCCATTCCCCATCCTCTTGACACTGCCCCTCCTCCTCTACTGCCCCAAAGGCTACTATACCCAAATCTATGGGTCTATATGATAACCTCAACGGGTGGACATACCAATAAAAATGCTATCTTTGTAATTAATTCCTACTGTACATAGTTGATTGTAAATTAGGTAACTTGCTTTCAGTGTTAACTTGGAAAAACAAAGTCAAAATCAGGAAAATAACAAATGAAAAGTCACAAAGCAAGAAACAAACTGTTCTTTTCAGGTTAACTTCTGATTACTTCCCACATAGATACAGAAGTGATTCTCTCCTAGCTCACAAGCAATTAGGTAAGGCTTAATTGCTAGCAGTTACCAGCTGAAACCCCTTAGCTGGCTTGCCTTCCACTGTGTGGGTCAAATCCTGCTTCAGGAGCTTTTCTGAGTAGATTAAAGAACAAATTTGTATTTCTTTGTGATGGTTGCTCTACTTTATAACAGAAAGTTACCAACGGAGTTTAGATAGAGAGCAGTCCATATAAACAGGATCCTCATCTGCTATTATTCCCCCTTGTTCAACAAGCATGGGTTCAATATCATGGATTGGCACAGATGAATCTCTCAATGGAGCATTTTCAGGAGAATACTTGTTTCCCTGCTGTCTTTCAAGGTTATAGCTAGGGCATAGATCAGTGTTCATACCTGAGCTTCCATTGCTGCTAGAGTTCCTCTCTATATAGCCTGGCCAGTATGTAGTCCAGTTCTTATGTCCAGCCTTCCAATCCAGATCCCTGGACACTGGATCTCTCTTCACATACCTTCTGGCACAGGTCTTAGGGTCCCTTCCACGTGCAGCCGTCTCCCTCACAGGTAGCCTCTGGTGATTCCTAGCTCTGCAGCACCATTCCTCTGGCTTTCCCCAGTCCAATGGTGTATGCTGGCCCTTGGAATACCTCCCAGTATACGTATTGCTTTGGGCTCTTCTAGACCTCTCAAAGGCTTTTCTCTTCCTTCTTCCAAAGGGTCTCTTTCCCTCTCTGTCCGTCCGGTTTGGCTTCTGCTTCTGATGATCCTTCAGATGAAACTGATGATCAAACTCAAGCTGATTCTCAGGATACTGAGGACAATTCTCTGGATATCCAAGGTGATCATGAAGATGGTCATCTGTAGAATAAACTCTACTCTTATTCTGCTTAGATGAGTGCTCCTCCCTAATACAGCGCAGCTGTGCTGAATCAGGCCCTGCCCTTTGAGATGAGTGCTTAGGGATTACCTCATAGCCCTCCTGATTGAACACACGTTTCCCCACTTCAGCTCCTCTAATGGCTGTTGGAAACCTGGTGCATTCTGGGACTGGTAGTCTTTTATGGGAAAATTCTGTTTTCTTATTTCTACCAGAACTGACAGGTTGCTTGTTCAGAGTCACTTCACCTTTTCTATAGCTCCTTCCTGAGCTATGATAAGCTTCCTTATCACAAACTCTATATAATTACTAAAGGTTTCATGCATGTATACCGTTCTATGTACAAGTTTAGTTTTGTTGTAATGTAAACCGCCTCTGATCGTGGGAAGGGGCGGTATAAAAGTATGTTCAAATAAATAAATAATGCGTTGGGGTCTTCTTAATAAAGTTTTTTTGACTGCTATATCAACTACACCTGCTCCTGTTTGTGACTCTACTCCCTTGTGGTTGTTATTTACTCTCCTTCTTGACTGCCCATCAATTGTACTCCATCCTTTCCTCTTTATTAGCTTCCCCCTCCCAAACCTGCCTTGCAGATGGCTCCCCATCCTCATTGCAATTGGCAGTCTTCTTCCACAGTAAGATCTCTATGTTATTTCAAAATTTCCTCCCCATTGCTCCCTTCTGTTCTTCATGTTCCCTGCCTTCTTCTTTGTCCCCTACTCTCTTGCTGTCACATACCTGGGGAGACTTTAACCCCATCTCCTCTGTCACTCTTTCCAAGGTTCTCTCTTCATCATGAAAGACCACGTGTAGTCTTAATCCCCTTCCTTTGTCCTGGCTCACTGTCGACTTCCTGGCACTCCATCCCATTATCCATTCCATCATCAATGACGGCCTCCCTTCTGGTGCCTTTCCCTCCATCTGGAAAGAAGCCGTTATACAGCCCCTCCTGAAAAAGCCTACACTAGACAAAGCCATCCCCTCTAATTATTGTCCAGTCTCTAATCTGCCTTTCCTTTCCAAACTGCTTGAGAAACTTGTCTCTCAGCAGTTGACTCCCCATCTTGAGCTCACTAATACTCTGCTCCCCTGTCAATCTAGATTTCACACCAGGCACTCCACTGACACAATCTTTCTTTTGCTGCTCATCAAAGTCCATTGTTCTTGGGATTGTGGGAATATCACTATCGCTGTGCCTCTCGATCTCTCCTCAGCCTTCGACTTGGTCAATCACGATCTTCTTACTCGCCTGCATTATATTGGTCTTTGTGGCACTGTACTCAAGTGGTTTGCATCTTTTCTTTCACAGCTTTCTTTTTGTGTCACTCTGGACTCCACAGGATTCTGTACTGGTGATGGCACTTTTTAATATTTTTCTTTCACCACTCGCTCTTCTAATTCAACAGCATGGTATTTCTACTTATCTCTATGCAGACAACATCCCTCTTCTCTTTCATACTGACCCATCACTTCCTGATCTCTCTCCATTGAACACATGCCTTAACAATGTCGTTGCCTGGCTATCCACAAACTCTTCAACTTAACCTTTCCAAGACCACTGCCACATGGCTCACTGGCTCAATCACCCCTTCTTTCATTTCCCACTCCCTTGATGGTTCACCTATCCAGCTCACATCCTCCTTTTGCTATCTTGGGGTGATATTCAACTCTGCCCTTTCTTTTCATGACCATATCAGATTAAACAACATTCTCTTTTCTTCCCCCGATGAATCAGAGCACTTCACCCTCTTCTGTCCACTCCTGCATTAATCATTCTTGTAGTTTCACTTGTTCTGTCCCGCCTGGATTACTCCAACACAGCACTTGCAGGTCTTTCGCAATACTCCCTGAAACATCTCCAGTTAATTCAACACACTGCTGCCTGACTTATCTATCATGCATCCCGTTTTGACCACGTCACTCCCCTTCTTAACCATCTGCACTGGCTTCCTATTCCATCTCTTATACACTATAAGATTCTCAGTCAAGTTTACAAGATTCTTCATACCGGGTTCCCAGAATATCTTGCTTCCTCGCTCACTCTGCGTGCCCCTCAACGATCCCTTTGCTCTATTTACATGAATCACCTTCTCCTGCCCCTTCCCTCTCAGGCACCTCTAGAAATAACACATCACACTGCTTTTTATTTCCTCGGCCCTTCCCTTTGGCATGGCCTCCCTCCATTTAGAACTCTCATTTGTAAAGTTCAAAGCACAATTTAAGATTCATCTTTTCTGCACAGCCTTCGACATTAAACCCACTTCTATCTGATGGCATACATTTGAGTTTCTCCCTCCTCCCTTTCTTTTCCTCCCGCCCCCATTTTCTCTTAAGGCCTTTGTGTTGCCATGTCCAGTGCTCCCCTGCTTTCCTGTATATTATTGGTGTTCTTTTCTTTTTCTGGGTTTTATTGTATTTTATTGTAAACCACTCGTCCCCACTAAGGGCGGTTTATCAAGTTTTAATAAATGAAATGTAGGTCTCCTCTATATATCTCTCTATCTGACTCAGCTCCTCCACTACTCTACTCCACAGATTGAACTCATTCTCAGAGCCAGGAGCTCTTTGCACTGTGTGCACACAACTGGGAGATAATCTACCAGCTGGGAGATAATCATAGAAACATGATGACAGAAAAAGACCACATGGCCTATCTAGTCTGTCCTTCCATAACTACAACAGTCCACTTTTTACCTTTAGAGATCCTCTGTGTTGGTCCCATGCTTTTTTGAATTCAGTTACTGTCCTCATCTCTACCACCTCCACTGGGAGACTATTCCATGGATCCACTACTCTTTCCGTAAAGAAATATTTCCGCATATCACTCCTGAATCTATCTCCCTTCACCCTCATCCCATGTCCCCTCACAGCATGCAAAAGACTGCATAACTCCCATCTCACTGCTAGAGCACTGTCACATCTTAGTTTTGGCAAGTTCTTTAGTTATTTAAGGCTGCTAAGGGAGTAAAGATACCTAAACTAATATAAAGGGCTCAAGATTATTTAGAGGTTGATTCTGTGCAGGGCACTTCTGGGCCATCCGAACATCCAAAAATTGAATGGGTCCCAATTGTACCTGATTCTGCAACCACAGGAGCTATATGTGTCTGCGGTAGCAGAATCAGGGCACAAATGGCCCAGCATTCCCTGCATTCTGCTACGGGGGATGTCCTGGGATTTGTATGGCTAGCCCTCCCTACACTTCAGCTGGTGTGCTGGTGCCATGGTGTCTTGTCACCATGGCACTGGCAAGTCCAGACTGTAAGCCCAAATGCCGCCCGCAGATACATACCTTTTTCCCACCGCCCGACTCTTGGAGGGGGCAGCCAGGGCCATGATTGGACAGCGGGAGCTCTCCCATGGTGGCCTCATTGTCCTGGGGGAATGAAAGCCCCGATCGCAATGGTGCCTGGAACTTATTCCACTCTGAGGTGCTATAAGCATCTAAAATGAGGGGGTCAGCGCCTGAGGGAGCTGAGTTTGACGCCGCAGTGAAGCTACAAAGCCCCCAGGATTTAAAAACTCTATCAGGGGAGAGGAGAAGTCCGACACTCCTTCCTGAGGCCTCATCTGAATTACCTCTTTTGGTGCCTTTCTCTTTGGAGCGTCCTGAACGTATCACTTTGGAATCTATTTGGATAGCATTGACAAAGTTTGGTGAGTGTTTAGTATCCCAAACTAACGCTACCTTGAAGTTGATACAAGAAAATAAGGTGAAATTACAGAACTGCCAGGACTCTGTGACTCTTTTACAATCTCAAGCTTCTTTGATGGACAATAAGGTTAAACAGTTGGAGGATAAGTTCAATGATGTCTGTAAAGATATGTTAGGTGTTAAATTTAAAATGGAAATGCTGGAAAATCAGAATAGAGCAATGAATATCAGGTTATTGAATTTTCCCCGTTCTCCTATGGTTACCCCTCGTGATATATTTAAGTCATATCTGAGTGAGGCTTTGAATGTTCCTGAAGATTCATATCCCCCAATTTCCAAAATTTATTATCTTCCCACTGGGAAAAAAATAAAAGGCCCAATTGGGGATTCCTCTGCTAATGAAGAAGTATTAGGTGTTTTGAATATTTCAGAGATTTTAGATACTTCTCTGACACTGTGGTTCCTGCAACCTTGTTAATTTCATTGGCATTAGTGTCTGACCGTGAGTGGTTACTAAAAATGTATTTCAAGAAGCGTTCTATTTTGTTTAAAGGGCTTGCTATCCGAATGTTTCCCGATTTGTCTCGTGATACGCAAAAAAGGAGGAGAGAGTTTTTGCTGCTTAAATCGGGGGTGATTCAGATGGGTGGCTTATTTTTTCTTAAATTTCCTTGTAAATGTTTGGTTAAATTACAATCTGTATCCTATATTTTTTTGAACCTACTAAATTAGTCTCCTGTATTAGTGCTCGCTTGTCTGCTGGTCCCTAGGTGGGTGGGTGTATTTGTTATATGGGTATACCGGTCCTTGCGGGTTTAGCTATTCCTATTCAGTTTATAATTGTTTGTTTTCCCTGTATTGGGTCTCCCCAGTGTGAGGACTTATAAGACTGGGTTCTAAAATAGTTTATGCATGTATATTATTTTCCTTTGTAATTACGTGCTCAAGTCTTTTTTCTGTATCAAGTATGATTGCTTGTATAATTTTGATTGAAATCTTATAAATATAAAATTTTTAAAAAAATGTTACCGTTTCCTTTTTAGCGCACTATCTGTATTTTCTGAGATGTACGATCCACCCGCCATAAAACACGTGCACATCTGTGGATCTTTTGTATCTGTGACATGCACAGAAGCATTCTCAAAAGGGAAGTCTGCAGGGAGTTTCACTGTTAACATAATTTTTCAGGATCGTGTTTATAGGACCACAAGCTGCTCAGAGATTCTGAAAATCCCTGCAGATAACAGATTGGTTAACATTTTTCAAGGATGTACAGTCCATTTATTTTCTATTTAAATCCTTCAAAAGGAAATAAACAGGTTGGAGTCGGTACAGAGGGTGGCTACTAAAATGGTTAGTGGTCTTCATTATAAAGCATATGAGGACAGACTTAAGGAACTTAATACATACACCTTAGAGGAAAGGTGGGATAGAGGTGATATGATTGAGATGTTTAAATACCTCCGCAGCATAAATGCACAGGGGGAGAGTCTCTTTCGATTGAAAGCAAGCTCTACTATGAGGGGACATGGGATGAGGGTGAAAGGGGATAGATTCAAGAGTGATATGTGGAAATATTTCTTTACGGAAAGAGTGGTGGATCCGTGGAATAGTCTTCCAGTGGAAGAGATGAGGACAGTGTCTGAATTCAAAGAAGCAAGGGACAAACACAGAGGATCTCTAAAGGAAAAAAAGGGACTGGTGTAGTGGTTGATATGGAAGGACAGACTAGATAGGCCATGTGGTCTTTTTCTGTCATCATGTTTCTGTGTTCTATGTTTCTATTTATATCTAATATTCTATAGGTTGTGTGTTTGTAATAGTTTGTAGTTTTTATGATGTTGGATGGTATTCTGCTAGCCAGTTAAAAATATTGCATCTGATATTGATCCCACAGCAGTGAGAGCTGATAAAGTACCTGACCGCCATGGGAAAAATTGAAACCGGATAATCAGCACTGTAGTCTCTTTGGTGTCTGGTGCCAAATATCTGGTTTTGCTGCCGGCCATGGTAGCTGTGTGGTTAGTGGTGATATTCAGCTGCTATATGATAGCAGAACTGGATAAAGTTGGGACAAACATTGAGTTGTCTGAATTTTATGCAGTTTGCCATTCAGGATAAGGATAAATATCGTCACTAACCCAATAACTTCGAGAATGCTCTTGCTCTGTCTGTTGACCCCCCAAAATTTCTGACTTTTCGGTCTGATCTGTTATTGCTGCTGACTATTGAGATCACTGGGATTTATGCAGTTTTCAGGTCATATAAAGCACACAAAATTCTCCTCAATCCGTTCCATCCTCAAAAAACCTCATGTGGATCCCCTCAGTCTACAGACTGATAGTTAGCTTACCTTTTATAGCAAAAGTAATTGAGAAAGGAAGAGCACCTCGACAAGTACAACATACTTGACAACCAACAATATAGCTTCCATCTCCATCACAGGGTTGAAATATTCATGACCTCCCCCCTCAAGAAATTCATACAAGAGATCCAAAAGCCAAATCATGGTTTCGCCCTTTTATTCCTGGACATTTCAGCAGCCTTCGACATCATCAACCACAATATCCTAATTCAATGAATACAAGCAACTGAAATAGAAGGCACAGTCCTAAATTGGTTCCAATCCTACTTCACAAACCATCAGCAACAAGTGAAGATTGGAACCTGCTCCTCAGCACCCTACACCAAACGCAGGGTGTCCCACAAGGCTCCACACTCTCCATCATGCTTTTCAACCTCTACATGCAACCACTCTGAAATCCTCTGGTTCCACAAAATCTTCTGTCATATATACACTGATGACATTATACTGTACACTCTCTTCAACACTACCCACCCATCGAAATGTTTTACAGATGTTTCACTGCCCACCCTACAAAAATGTTTCACAGATATCATCATATAACGTGAACAAAACCACCTGTCAATAAACCTTAAGAAAGCAGAAACACTATTTATCACCAAGTACAAGACATCCTCCCCACCCCCACGGCCATCATACTGGAGAACTGTGACATCCAAGTCAAGAATGAAATCAAATACCTTGGCATCACCCTCGACCAGCTTCTAACCTTCAATCTACAAACTGCCAAAACAACAAGAAGAGTTTACTTCAAGGTTCATACTTTACAACATCTCTGCCCACTGCTAGAACACTCCGACTTTAGATCCACCCTTCAGACCCTCATCATCCTCCACATTTACTGCAACACGATATACAACAGACTCCCACAATCTACCTTCCACCCCCTTCAAACACCTCTCCACACCGCAGCCCATACAATTCAAGGTGTAATCAAAACTGACCATATCACTCTCATCCTCAAACAACTCATCTGGCTCCCACTTCCAGCCAGAATTCAATACAAAGCTCTCCTATTAACTTTCAAAACCATCAGCAATCTCTCTTCCACCCATCTCTGAATGTTCCTTCATACCCACTCATCAACCAGATTCAAGAGAAAATCCACCAAAACACCCTAGCAATACCAACCGAAAAAAACCAGAAAGCAACCAGCAAGCCTGCTTGAGATCATTCGAACTATATGCCCAATCACTCTGGAACTACCTCCAGGACGACATCAGGAACTCTTACGACCTCACCAAGTTCAGAAAGGTACTAAAAACCCCACCTGTTGGCACAATACTTCCCTAGTGTTACTTCACCATTACTAAATCACCACCGATGGGTATCCATCAGCATGTAGATAGTTCACTTTCTCCATATTTACTTAGGGGTATGTTTAATGTTTCTGTACAAAGTTCAAAGTTCTATGTACACTGCTTTGACCCAGTGAAAAGTAGTATAAAAATCCAGCTAAATAAATAAATCCTTTTAAATATTGACCCCATTATTTATAGGTGGTTTATAAAGGGTTTTTAAACATAGATAATTAAATAAAATGGATTATGTAATTTTAAACATACACAAAAGAATTTCAATAAAAGTTGCTATTCCGTGAAATATATTTGTTGCAACGCAGATTATTACATCATGGGGATAAATGGTATTTCGTGCCATTATGCTATTTCAGTTCCCTTTCTTTGCTATGGCATTTCTTTTCTTATGAATGTCATTTTCAATAAAGCTAATGGAGGAAGAAATGCATTCTACTTATGACTTGAACATTGGTATTTTTCATCCAAATTTTATGAAGCTTTAAGTAAGCATCAGTGACAGAGGCAAAGCCACCCTACGATACAAAGCAACACCAAAGAGCATGTTTACTAAAGGTAAATGGCAAGAGTGGCATGAATACACCAAGGCTCCTAATGAATTGGAATAAACACGTTAAGGCATCAAGAGAGGCAAAGTGGAATCAACACAATAGTACAAAAACTAAATGCATCCAGATGGAGGGAGGGGAGGAGAAGGTTTTTTTGTCCTGTCCATTATATTCATTGTTGAAAGACGAGGTCCACATAGTTTTTATAGCTAGCTTTACAAAGGATTTAAACAAGTTCCTGGATGAAATGTCATAAACTAGACATGCAAAGCCATCACTTATCTCTGTGTAGGAACAATAAGAAATGGTAATAATCCATGGTAATCTGTCAGTCACATTTGATCCAGACTGGAATTTGTTGGAGGCAAGATGTTGGGCTTGAACGACCTTTGATCTGACCCACTATAGAAGCAACAAATCTGAAGTAAGGCCCCTATATACTAGCCAAGGCAAAATAAGAGAACGGGGGCAATAGCAATATGGAGGTAAATTTATAAGGAGCCGTGTACAATTATGCGCCATCAACAAGCCCAAGTAAGTGTCTTCAATGATTTATGTGCTCAGATGAGCCTTCACATGTGTAACTTAGGTGGGCGCCCCAGGCACAGTATAAGCAAAACGCAAATTTATGCACATACTGCTGCATCAACTTGACGGCACAAAGTTATAAACGACTATAACTTATACATGTTCTTTACAAATCTAGGCATGGACATTTACACTAAGGGGTATGTTTGCAAAGCAGTGGTAGTGACCTCCATGCGATATCGGAGCTGCGGCCCCACTGAATCCTTAATACGTATGTGTGGGGAGCACAAAGGACTGGATACCGTTGCAGGGTCGAACGTGGGTAATTTATTTACAGCATTTTATTACAGCATATTTATTTACAGCATTACATGCTTAGGCCAAAAAGTGTGGACCAATAAGATAAACTCCACATAAAAATTCTATCACACATTCTCCCTTCCCACCCAATAAAATCGCACAAACATCACAAATTTTCTTTAACACCTAACATAAATCATCTTTTACAAAGAAGGCAAGATCTACCTGTTTCCTGGTGCACGGAACCATCTATGTGCCCAAGGATCTACCAAATAGGTCCTTTAGGGAATAATTTTATAAGTAGCCACCTAACTTGTATTGCAGCTATGGATATAAGTTCACCATAGAGAGTACCTGCACATATTTAGATGAGCTCCTTGGTATGCAC
Source organism: Ichthyophis bannanicus (assembly GCA_033557465.1). Taxonomy (NCBI): domain Eukaryota; kingdom Metazoa; phylum Chordata; class Amphibia; order Gymnophiona; family Ichthyophiidae; genus Ichthyophis; species Ichthyophis bannanicus. Next base: position 495,483,818 of record CM066033.1, read on the forward strand.
AAATTTCCCAGTTTATTTTATGTGCAAAATAAACAATGTGATAAAGTTATGGCCAAACCTAGAAGGATGTTAGACTGCATAGAGAGGGGCATAACCAGCAGAAAGGAGGTGATAATTCCTCTGTACAAGTTGTTGGAAAGGTCTCACTTACAGTACTGTATTCATTCTGGAGGACATTATCTCACTGCTGTTGTTGCTCTTAAATGTTGACGAGTCACTGTCAACTCATAGCGACCCACTGGATAGTTCTCCTAAACTGGGTTCAGTCTTCAGTCATTGTTGATAGAGTGGCATCCATAGCTGCTGTTATTGTATTGATCTTTCTTATTACTAGCCTTCCTCTTTTGTATTGGCCTTGAACCTTGCAAAGCATGCTGTGTCCAAAGTATGAAAGGAAGTCTTGCCATCTGAGCTTCTAAAGAAAGCTTAGGTTTGATCACCTCCAGTACTGACTGGTTTGTTCTGTGGGCAGTCCTTGGTATACAAAGTATTCTTCACCAGCATCTTAATTTAAAGGCATCAATTTTCTTCCTGTCCTCCTTCACTATCCAACTTTTACATATATATGACGTTATTGAAAATACCATGGCTTGGAAAAATTAAATCTTTGTATGGAGAGAGTCATCTCTGCTCTTGAGAATCTTGTCTAGGTCCTTCATAGCCATTCTACCAAGAGCAATGTCTCATCGGATTTCTTGACTGCTGGTCATTTCTCTAGTGACCATTAATCCAAGCAGGTTAAAGTTGTCCACTATTTCTATTTCCAATTCTTCTCCATCAATGATGAACTTATTGATTTTACCAGTTGTCAGGATCTTTGTCTTCTTTACATTAAGGTACAGGCCCATTTTAAGACTATGTTCTTTGATCTTAAGAAGCAAAGATTTCAGATTGTCTTCACTTTCAGCCAATAATGTGGTGTCATCAGCATAGCAAAGGTCTTTGATGAGTCTTTCACTAATCTTCACACCTCGGTTGTCTTCATAACAGTCCTGCTTCTCAGATGATGTGATCTGAACATTAATTAAATGGGTAGAGGGAAAGTATGCAGCCTTGTCATATACTTTTGATGATTTTAAACCATTCTATTTCTCTTTGTTCCGTTCAAACTGTTGTTTTTTGATCAATGTAAAGGTCATACAAGAGAACTATCAGGTGTTCTGGTATACCCATGCTTCTAAACGTGGCCCACAGTTTCTCATGGCTTACACAATCTAGGGCCTTGCTGTAATCAATAAAACACATACAGATGTCATTTAAGATTCTTTTGTCTTTTCAAGGATCTGTCTGACATCTGCAATGTCGTCTCTTGTTCCTCGCCCTTTCCTGAACTTTGCTTGCACTTCAGGCAGTTCTCGTTCCAGATATAATAGTAGTCTCTGCTGAATGATCTTGAGTAGAATCTTGCTGGCATGTGAGTTCAGAGCAATTGTGCAATAATTTCCACAGTCAGTTGGATCACCTTTCTTTAGTACTGGTATAAACTGTCACGCCCTTGCCCCTGGCCTCTGGCTTAGAGGGGCGAGGTAACGGAGAATTTCTCCTGGTGAGCTCAAATAAACTAGCTTTTCCTCAGGTGGATTCTGGAACATGTAGTTTGGCTCTTAAGAAGAAGGGTAGTCATGGTCCGATGTTAAGGCAAATGACAGAATTTATTTTAAAGTAAAGGTTCAAGTAAACTGTACACAGGAATTTTGTCCATTCAGGATTGTTTGCAACAGAGCATTTAGATCAGTATAACTGCTTCACAGTCTTTTGAACACATGCAGCTGGTTAACAACATTGCTCAGTCTTAGAGAAACAGCTCTGCTCAGCAAGGTAAAAATACTTTCTTTTTAACCTTGTGTTTGTGAAGCACTTAACAAAAGAATAACTCAGTTCCTCTGGAACAACCTCTTCTTTCCTTCCTTCCTTTCAGGATAGGTTTTAAACTCAAAATAAGAAAACAAGTAAACATTCACAAGCTTTCTCTTCAGCGTGACTCAGCACTTTGCCTGAGAAATGCAAACACGTGGCGTTTTCTTCAAACCAAATTCCTGGCTCAATTCCAGTTGCCTGCTTCTAGGAGACTTTCTCATTCAATGCTAGCCTTTAGCATAATGATTCCATGCTTGTAGCTTGACACAGGGTACAGTCCATGGGGATATCTAGATCTTGCAATTCCTCCCCTGCCAATTCAATCTGCATATCCTCTGGTGTTGTTAGGGCAGTGTCCTGTTCTGAGCTTTGGACACAGCGCTCAGGATACAGCCTCCCTGGGGGTTCTAATGTCTCTCCCGAGCTCAACTCTCCCTGATAAAGACAGTCAGTACCTGAAGCACTGGGCAGTTCTCCCTGGTTGTGCTCGCTATGGTTCCTTGTCTCCTTCCAGCCTCTCTGGAACAGCTCTCTGTATTCCTCTCTGGGTTCTCTCCTGGAGATCTGCAGGTGCTCTGGTTCCACTCCTGATTCCCCTGAATCCTCTGAGTCTTCTGAACCTCCTGAGACCCCTGAGCTTCTCCTTTCCTCTGAGCTTCCTTCTGAACTTCCTGTTTCCTCTGCTTTAGCAGAGGTTTATATTTCCCTCTCCAGGGCTCCAGCCCTTCCTCCCCTCCTCCCAGGTGATCGTAATCACCTCTCAATCCTGCAGTTACGTCATAGGAGTTAGGGTGTGGCTGCCTGAACTTTCTCTCCCTCAGGTTTCTTTCTCTATGAGGGGCCTGAAATCCATGCCCTGCAGGGATTTCTCCTTTCTCTAAGTTAAAGTCACTGGCCTTTTCTATACTCATAGGCTCAAAACAGGCTTCCTTGTCACATACCCCCCTACTAAAGATAATACGGGCTGGCGGAAGTTCCTCCGAACAGTCCGTAATCCTTGATAAGGCATCTGCATTCTGCTGTAATTTCCCTGCCCTATGTTCTATCTTGAAATCAAAAGCTTGCAAAGCCATGTACCACCGGGTTACCGGGCATTGTGGTTTTTCATCTGTTGTAGCCACTTTAAGGGAGCATGATCAGTGACCAGTAGGAATCTCCGTCCCGTGAGGTTGAGCCGGAGGGCATCTATTGCCCACTTAATGGCAAGGCACTCTTTTTCAATGGTAGAGTATTTCTGCTCTGCAGGGGACAACTTTCTGAGGAACATTACAGGATGCTCCTTTCCTTCATGCTTCTGGGATAAGACTGCTCCTAAACCTGCCTCTGATGCATCCGTTTGCACAATAAAGGGCTGTGTGAAATCCACTCCGCACAACATCGGGGCCGTGCATAGCCTCTTCTTCAACACGGTGAAGGCTATCTCAGCCTCCTGGGTCCAATTGAGGCGATTCGGGCAATTTTTCTTTAGCGTATCAGCTTTCTTCTGCAAAGTGGGGTATGAATCTCCTGTAGTAGCCTATCAGGCCTAGAAAACATCTTAGTTGTTTCTTGTTTGTAGGTCTGGGAAAATTCTTGACACCATCTATTTTGTCAAATAGAGGTTTGACTGTGCCCCGTCCCACCATATGCCCCAGATACTTCACTTCTCGCCTGACAAAGGCACATTTGCTGGGGTTCAGGGTGAGGCCTTCTTGTCTCATAGACCGTAAGACGGCTTCGACTCTTGGGAGATGTTCCGTCCAACTGCAACTATGAATAATGACATCATCCATATAGGCAACAGCATACTCTTGATGAGGGCGCAGGACTTGATCCATAATTCTCTGGCAAGTGGCTGCGGCGCCGTGGAGGCCAAAGGGCATCCTCCTAAATTGGAATAGGTCAATCAGGGTGCTGAAGGTGGTCTTCGGTCGAGATTCCCTCGTCAGTAGAATCTGCCAGTACCCTTTCGTCATGTCCAGAGTGGTCAAAAACTGGGCTTGCCCCAAATGATCCAGTAGCTCCTCGATCCTGGGCATCGGGTAAGCATCGAATACCGAGATGGCATTTACCTGTCTGAAGTCTATATAAAATCGTAGAGTACCATCAGGTTTTGGAACAAGCACTATTGGACTGCAGCACGGGCTTCGTGACTCTTTGAAGATACCCATCTCCGTCATTTCACACACTTGTGCCACCGCCTCCTGCTTCTTAGCCTCTGGTAGCCTGTAGGGTCGCTGTCTGATGACCTTCCCATGTGGGGTCACAACCTCATGCGCTACCAGTTGGGTCTCTCCAGGGATTGGCGTTAGAACATCTGGAAACTTCGCCACTAGTCTGGCCAGTTCCTGCCTTTGAATCAGGGATAGTTCTTCACCCATTTGAGGTTCTGAGTTCCTCCTCCAGTCTGTCACTTGGGGTCCAAGGTCTTCCTCCATCCTCTCTTCACAGGTGGCTGTTAGACTTTTCATGCTGGCGTGTCCGGTGGACCCAAATCCATCGGCTCCCCGTCCTGTGGGAGTCAACATGGGGACCTCTTCCAGTGGGGGAAATCCTACCCTCTTCACATACCAGCTGTGCAATCATGTCTCTGACCTTCACAGGGAAGTCTTCGTCACCAAAATTAAAGAGTAATACCTTGACACTCCCTCTATAGTCAGGATCGATGACCCCAGCACCGACGTCCAGAAAGTGTTTCAGTGCTAGACCGGAACGAGGGGCTATCCAGCCATAGCATCCGATTGGCATCTCCATCTGCAGGCCGGTGTCAATGAGAGCTTTACCGTGACTGGGTACTACTCCATTTATGGCGCTTCACAGATCATATCCCGCTGCTTGAGGAGTGGCTCTCCTGGGACTCTGGGCTTTCTCGGATACCCTAGAAAATTTTAATACAAACTTCTGTCTAACGGGGTAACGGCCTTCAAAGGGTTTTTCCCCTGGGTTCTTGCTCTGATTTTGGGGTTTCTCAAACAGAGGACTAGGGACCAAAGTTACCATCCCATCCACCTTCTGTCCGAGTCCCTTTTCTAAATTGGGGCCAGTCTCTTCCTAATACTAGGTCATGGGGGAGATTTGGGAGCACTGCCATGGGGATTTCCTTCTGTACTCCTAACCCTTTTGTCACTACCTTATATATGGGGTAGAAAGAGGCAGCCCCATGGATGCATCTAATTTGGACTCTACCCTCTGGTCTCCTCGGGACCGACTCATCCTGAGCTTCAATTGCTCGCCAAAGCCTCCGTGATACCATGCTTTGGTCGGCGCCCGAGTCGAGCAGAGCGTTGGTACTGATCCCCTGGATGTTAACAGCTAAGAGGAAACTCTCTCTCAGATGTTTCATATTAGCACCCATCAATCCTATGCGGGCTTTGCACGCCCTCTGTAGGTGTCCCATCTTCCCACAACGATAGCATTTTTTCTCAACCCACTTTTCCTTCTGAACAGGCATACTAGTTTTTACACATTCTGCATTGTTCCCTTGTCTCTTTTCTGATTGACCAAAACTGGCCTCTGCCTCTGCTTTTGGAGAGCCCCCTTTTGGATGACGAGCTAATTCAGCTTCTAAATAACGCTCAGTCAGAAGGGTTGCCTCTCCTGTGCTGTGGCAGTTTTGCTGTATCAGAAAAGATTGTATGTCCTTAGGAACTGCAGCCATAAACTGTTCCAATACTATTGTATCCACCACCATGTCAACATTTTTTCCCTCTGGGACCAATCACTTTAAGGCTAAGCCTCTTGTCCTTTGGCTTAAGGCCTTAGGTGTTTCTACAGTTTTCAGGGATGTGGCTCTGAACATGCGGTGATATAGCATTTTGGTTAATCCTAAGCGATCTCTTATGGCATTTTTCACCAGAATAATTTGTGGCTAGGGCAGCTGGCATGGCTCTATAGGCAGCCAATGCATCCCCTGTTAAAGAGGAGGCTAGCCTTACAGCCCATTGCTCAACTGGCCATCCTATAGCATAAGCGACTCTTTCAAAAGACTCTAAATAGTCATCAATGTCATCCTCCACAGAAAGTTTGCCAAAAGACAATGTCCCACTTGTCTGTGGTCCTACCATATAAACATTCTGTGGCACTATTAGTTCTGGCTGGGCAGGCAAACCTCCAGCTCCTGCTCGCTGGTGGGCAATCAGTGCCTCTACCAAGTCTAGCACTGGCTTCTGCTGTGCTTGTAAAGCAGCTGCTGCTTGCTCTTGCGCTTGTTGGGCCATCTCTTGCTGTCTCTGGAACTGTAGGGTCATCCATTGGATCCATCTCAGCGACTACCTGCAAGAGAAAAGAGAAAACCACCAAGCGCGGTACCACGCTACAGCTCTAATGTGCTCTTTTTATCTGGGTGCTTTCATATTTCCCTCCCCTTTTACTCTGATCCAGGCTGACCCCCTCCTAGGTACCTTTTACCTGGGTCAGGTGCTGACTCTGGCCTTAAAAAGTAAGGTTGTCTCCATGGAACCGCTCCGTCGTCCTGGTCGACCTTGCCAGAAAATCCCAGTGAAGCTTGCAACCCAGATCTCCACTCTTGTGTTGTAAATCCTGTGGCTGTATATCCTGATGCAGGCAACAAGATCCGTACAACTACGCCATTGTCACGCCCTTGCCCCTGACCTCTAGCTTAGAGGGGCGAGGTAACGGAGAACTTCTCCTGGTGAGCTCAAATAAACTAGCTTTTCCTTAGGTGGATTCTGGGACATGTAGTTTGGCTCTTAAGAAGAAGTGTAGTCATGGTCCGATGTTAAGGCAAATGACAGAATTTATTTTACAGTAAAGGTTCAAGTAAACTGTACACAGGAATTTTGTCCATTCAGGATTGTTTGCAACAGAGCATTTAGATCAGTATAACTGCTTCACAGTCTTTTAAACACATGCAGCTGGTTAACAACGTTGCTCAGTCTTAGAGAAACAGCTCTGCTCAGCAAGGTAAAAATACTTCCTTTTTAACCTTGTGTTTGTGAAGCACTTAAAAACAAAAGAATAACTCAGTTCCTCTGGAACAACCTCTTCTTTCCTTCCTTTCAGGATAGGTTTTAAACTCAAAATAAGAAAACAAGTAACAAACATTCACAAGCTTTCTCTTCAGCGTGACTCAGCACTGTGCCTGAGAAATGCAAACACGTGGAGTTTTCTTCAAACCCAATTCCTGGCTCAATTCCAGTTGCCTGCTTCTAGGAGACTTTCTCATTCAATGCTAGCCTTTAGCATAATGATTCCATGCTTGTAGTTTGACACAGGGTACAGTCCATGGGGATATCTAGATCTTGCAATTCCTCCCCTGCCAATTCAATCTGCATATCCTCTGGTGTTGTTAGGGCTGTGTCCTGTTCTGAGCTTTGGACACAGCGCTCAGGATACAGCCTCCCTGGGTGTTCTGTCTCTCCCAAGCTCAACTTTCCCCGATAAAGACAGTCAGTACCTGAAGCACTGGGCAGTTCTCCGTGGTTGTGCTCGCTACGGCTCCTTGTCTCCTTCCAGCCTCTCTGGAACAGCTCTCTGTATTCCTCTCTGGGTTCTCTCCTGGAGATCTGCAGATGCTCCTGGTTCCACTCCTGATTCCCCTGAATCCTCTGAGTCTTCCGAACCTCCTGAGACCTCTGAGATTCTCCTTTCCTCTGAGCTTCCTTCTGAACTTCCTGTTTCCTCTGCTTTAGCAGAGGTTTATATTTCCCTCTCCAGGGCTCCAGCCCTTCCTCCCCTCCTCCCAGGTGATCGTAATCACCTCTCAAGCCTGCAGTTATGTCATAGGAGTTAGGGTGTGGCTGCCTGAACTTTCTCTCCCTCAGGTTCTTTCTCTATGAGGGGCCTGAAATCCATGCCCTGCAGGGATTTCTCCTTTCTCTAAGTTAAAGTCATTGGCCTTTTCTATACTCATAGGCTCAAAACAGGCTTCCTTATCACAAAACACAGATCTTTTCCAGTCAGTTGGCCATGATGTTGTCTTCCATATTTCCTGGCAGAGCCTAAGTACAGTAACAACCACATCTGATTGCTGTAATACTTTAATAGGAATGCCATCAATGCCTGGTGCTTTGTTCTTTGATAATGCTTTTAATGTTGCTTCGACTTCTTATCACCCATGGTTCCTGATCATAGGTTGAAATGGCTGTTGGTCCATTTTTATCTTTATGCAGGGCCAGCCTGTCCACTAGGGCTAGATGGGTGCCTAGGCAGGCTAGATGGGTGGCAGACACTACTGGGTAGTATGGTGATCCGGGAAACTACAGACCGGTGAGCCTGACGCCAGTACCGGGAAAAATGGTAGAAACCATCATAAAGAATAAAATTACTCAGCATGTAGATAGTCACGACCTAATGGGAGACAGCCAACATGGCTTTAGACAAGGAAGATCTTGTCTTACTAATCTGTTATGTTTTTTTGAAGGAGTGAATAAACAGGTGGACAAAGGTGAGTCGGTTGATATTGTGTATCTGGACTTTCAGAAAGCCTTTGACAAGGTCCCTCATCAGAGACTTTTGGCAAAACTAAAGAGTCATGGGATAGGAGGCAGTGTACTATTGTGGATCAGGAACTGGTTAAAAGATAGAAAGCAGAGGGTAGGGCTAAATGGCCAATTTTCCCAATGGAGAAAGGTGAATAGTGGTGTACCCCAGGGATCTGTGCTGGGTCCGCTGCTTTTTGACATATTCATAAATGACCTGGAAAGTGGAATAACTAGTGAGGTTATCAAATTTTCAGATGACACAAAACTATTTAAAGTTGTTAAAACAAAAGAGGATTGTGAAAAATTGCAAGAGGATCTTGATAAATTGGAAGACTGGGCATCAAAATGGCAGATGAAATTTAATGTGGACAAGTGCAAGGTTATGCACCTAGGGAAGAACAACCCAAACTATGGTTACACGATGCAAGGTTCCACATTAGGAACCACCACCCAGGAAAAAGATTTAGGCGTCATTGTGGATACCATGTTAAAACCCTCGGCCCAGTGTGCAGCGGCGGCCAAGAGAGCAAATAGAATGCTAGGTATGATAAGGAAAGGAATGGAAAATAAAACAAAAGATATTATAATGCCTCTATATCATTCCATGGTGAGACCGCACCTTGAATATTGTGTGCAATTCTGGTCGCCGTATCTTAAAAAGGATATAGCGATTTTAGAAAAGGTTCAGAGAAGAGCCACCAAAATGGTAAAGGGGATGGAAGGATACTCCTATGAGGAAAGGCTAAAAAGGTTAGGGCTCTTTAACCTGGAAAAGAGACGGCTGAGGGGAGATATGATAGAAGTCTATAAATTAATGAACGGAGTGGAACGGGTAAACGTAGATCGATTGTTTACGTTATCAGAATATAGAAAGACTAGGGGACATGCAATGAAGCTACAGGGTAAACTATTTAAGACTAATAAAAGAAAATATTTTTTCACTCAACGTGTAATCAAACTCTGGAATTTGTTACCGGAGGATGTAGTAAAGGCTGTTAGTGTAGCTAGGTTTAAAAAAGGTCTGGACAAGTTCCTGGAGGAAAGGTCCATAAACCATTATTAAGAAGTGACCGAAGATATCAATGCTTGACCCAGTACAAGCATTGTTGCACTTGTGTCTCTTGGGGAAACTGCTAGGTACATATGACCTAGATTGGCCACTGTTGGAAACAGAATACTAGGCTTGATGGACCTTGGTCTGACCCAGTATGGCATATCTTATGTTCTTATGTAATACAGTGTATACCATGGACTGCTCAAAGAACCAACCAGTCAGTACTAGAGGAGATCAAACCTAAGCTTTCTTTAGAAGCTCAGATGACAAAATTTCAACTTTCATACTTTGGACACATCATGCGAAGAGAGGTCGTTAGAGAAAATAAGAAGCTCAATGAAAAAGAGGAAGGCCAGCAATGAGATGGATCGATACAATAACAGCAGCTATGGGTGCCACTCTATCAACGATGAGCCGCCTGACTGAAGACCGAACACTAGGACAATAATCCAGAGGGTCGCCATGAGTCGATACTGACTCGACGGTACTTAACATCACAATTAGTGCATCTGATCCATTTGTAGCTTTTTATCATTGGTTTTAGGGGTTTATTTCTAAAGAAATTAGCTGGTTTTCCAGAGTCAGATAAATAGGGTTTAACAGTGCATTAATGTTGAATAAAAAAAAATTTGTAACTTCTTAGATGTATTCCACTGAATGACCCAAAACATAATTTTCCAGTGCCACCATCCTCCTCTCCAAGCCCAAGTTCCAGCAACAGTATCAGCCCCAGCATTCCCTTCTACAAGCCCCAGCATCCATTCTCCAAGCTCAAGCTTGCAATAGCATCATCCACTCCCCTTCAAAGCCCAGCAACAGTATCAGCTTTCCTTCTCCCCTCAGCATCAGTCTCACATTGTCCCAGCTCCAGTCCCTCCTAACTTGTCACAAAGCAGGAGCTTTTGTCTTTGCTCCCACCACTTTTCTGCTTGATCCAGCTCTTGTGCAGGTCAGTCAGGACTGGGGATGCTGTATGGGCAGTGTCCACACCATGGTTAGTGGCAAAACTTAGTGGTTGGTCACAGAGGGAAGACCCATAGGAGGTACATTTCACTATAAGCAGCTGTTAACCGGGTAAGGCGGACACGTCGCCTCTCGCCCTTCTCAGCCACCCCCACTAATTTCCCCTCAAAACCACTAAATTCAAAGAAAACACATGACAATAATCTTGGACTTAAACTGGTCGCAGCTTTAATAACCTTTTTAACAAACCAACCAATACAAATCAACACATTATAACTCCCCCCCCCCCCCCAAGCAGAGCGAACCCTCACCGGCCATGTTATTAGCAAGGTGACGCCGCATCTGCTTCCGCCGGGTACAAGCCCAACAATTTTCCACGCCCTCCCTCTTCCGGCTTCGCCATATTATTAGCAAAAACCTGAGGGATTAACCGGGTCGGGGGTATCCCAACCCCGCCCTCATGCCTGCCACCGGCTCCGGACCCCGGAAACCTCCGGGATCCCGCCAAAACCCCCCCCCAAGCTGCAACAACCCACTACCCCCGTAGATCGAGCGTCCCACAGCAAAGGGCGGGCGGGTGGGACGTCCGGCGCCTCCAGCTTCACACTGCCAACGGCCGGAGCAGCGCCAAGTCCCCGCACCACCCCCCCTCGCTGCCCAAAGACCCAGCCCTCTCATTGGCTCCCGTGCATTTCAAAACGCCACGGGAGCCAATGAGGCTGCCGGACCACGCGGTACTCACCCCATCCCGTGCGCCGCCGGAACGCGGGGGGCGCGATCGGACTGCCGCCCCCCCGGTTAGAAGCGGCCATGGGAACGGGGGCCCGCGGCCTTACATTAACCGGGTAAGGCGGACACGTCGCCTCTCGCCCTTTTCAGCCACCCCCACTAATTTCCCCTCAAAACCACTAAATTCAAAGAAAACACATGACAATAATCTTGGACTTAAACTGGTCGCAGCTTTAATAACCTTTTTAACAAACCAACCAATACAAATCAACACATTATAACTCCCCCCCCCCAAGCAGAGCGAATCCTCACCAGCCATGTTATTAGCAAGGTGACGCCGCATCTGCTTCCGCCGGGTACAAGCCCGACAATTTTCCACTCTCTCCCTCTTCCGGCTTCGCCATATTATTAGCAAAAACCTGAGGGATTAACCGGGTCGGGGGTACCCCACCCCCGCCCTCATGCTTGCCACCAGCTCCGGACCCCTGAAACCTCCGGGATCCCGCCACCGGCTCAGGTCAGCCACGACCAGAGCCGCCCCCCAAAAGGTAAGCTGCGACCAGCCCTCGCCCCCAACCTAATACCTTCCAAGGCCTCCTGCCAATCGTTAAGAAGTAAATCTAACCCCACGGGGGACAAGTGCACGCCATCTGACCTGTAGAGGCCAGAGCACTGAACGTCCACCCAAGGGTGCCGAATATGACAGCCTCCCTGCTCCCCCACCCATCTGCCAATTTGACGGTAAATCTTCGTCACACCCCTTGACCACCGTTGCTGAGCCCAACAGGCCGGCCTTGGAATGATATCAGACCAAACCAATATGACGCCTGGAAACATCCCCAACACCACCCCAAAGTCCTTTAGAAATGCCCGAATCAGCTGTCTGCAAGTCCAGGAAACCATATTGTTGCCACCTAAGTGGAGCAGCAAGACGTCCGGCGAGGCTCTTGAACACTGGTGGTGCCGAAGCAAAGGCAAGAGCTGGATCCACCGGAGTCCGCACTCCCCAGCCGTGTGACGGTCACCGCACGCTCTGGAAGTCCAAAATTCGGCCCCATCGGGCGCATCGCTGCTCTCCGGCCATCCCAGAACACAAAGGAGTGGTCAATCAACCAACAACACGGTCCTGGCCCTGCCTCTGCAACAGAAAGCATAGAAGAGTTAGCACCCCCCCCCCACACCCCTACAAACGCACGTAGCTGTGGGAGGCCCGCGACCGCCATCTCCCTATCCGATGTATCTCCTGTTCAGGCAGTCCAGCAACCGCTGCACTAGTCGCCAACCCAATCCGGAAGGAGTGAGGAGCGAACGCACCAGGATCCTCACCAATCACAGCCGCAGCACCGCCGCAAACTGAAAACGCGTAAGAACCCGTGCATCCTGATGTATAACAAGGCTACCGCCGGTATCCGGACGCAGGCGTAAGTGCGCCTGCAGTAAAGCCAGAGGACACGAGAGAGAGCCCCGCACAGCTGTCAATTCCACCCACGTACCTCTTCCCGCCTGATCCGTCTTAGAACGGGCAATGGGGCGCCGCCAATCACCCGAAGAAGGGCAGGACCGCTCCCAACCACGCAAAAGCGTACGCATTAAAAAGCCCCCGCCCGCCCCCCCCCATCCTAGGGCCCGCGCAAAAAAGGAGAAGCCTGCCAAATTCTCCGGACAGTAGTCAGCGACAGTCCCGCAGCCTTTGCTGCCGACACATACTGACCCAGCTGATCCGAAGCTGGACCTTCCAGCCATCCGTGAAGTACCAAGAAGGAGACCACACTGCTCCATCATGGCAGGAGGCCAATCCGCCAGAAATGCTCCGGGACCGATGTGCCCTCTTCGTCCGCATCTGGCGCCAAGGTCCGAAACAGCTCCCACATAAAACGGGAAAGAGCATCAGCAATCGTGTCATGACTCCCCGGAATATGACGAGCCTTAATCACTAGATTCAACTGTAAACAAGTGAAAACCACCTGCCGCATCAGGTCGGCTACAGGCCTGCATCTTGGGGAATAATTACTGAGCACTGACACCACAGCTTCATTGTCGCACCACCAAAGAACTGTACAATTTCTGAGTCTGTCAGGCCATAATGACATGACCACCAAAATGGGGAACAACTCGAGGAAGGTAATATTCTTCGTAAGCCCTCCTCCGCGCACCAAGAGCCCCCCAAATTAAATCCCCAAGCCCAAACCCCCAGCCGCATCCGTATACAACTGCAGATCTGCAGAAGTCACCTCCCGGCCTCTCTGAACCGTGGTACCATTGAAGTTACTTAGGAAGTCGTCCCAGATCCGCAAGTCCGCCCACAGGCTGCATGACATCCGTATCCGATGAGGCTTAGTAACACCTGCAGTAGCAGCCGCCAGCCGATGCAAGAATACTCACCCCATCGGGATAACTCTGCAAGCAAAATTAAGTGAACCCACTAAGGACTGCATCTCTAGTAACGTCAGCTTGCTGGAAAACAGCGCATTGGCAACCAAAACCCGCAGCCGCATAACTTTCTCTTCCAGCAGGCGGGCTACCAGTGTCACGGAATCCAACTCACTACCAAAAAGGTAAGAGGAGTCGCCGGACCCTCAGTCTTACCCGAAGCTAAGGGAACACCCCACACCTGGGCTAATCAGACAAAACCGTCCAACAATGCCTTGCACTGCCCCGTATGCGCAGGTCCAACAAAGAGAAAGTCGTCTAAGTAATGCACCACAGTGCCACACCCCACCCAGTCCACAAAATGCCCAATGTAAAACGAGCGAAACTGTTCGAAATAAGCACATGAAATCGAACAACCCATAGGCATGCTCTTATCAAAGTAAAATTGTTCTTCGAAGCAAAAACCCCAACAAATGAAAGGCCGACGAGTGCACCGGCAATAAACGGAAGGCGGATTCCATATCCACTTTCGCCAGCAAGCACCCAGGCCCACATGCTCGCACGAGCTCGACAGCCTCATCAACGGAGGCGTAACGAACTGCGCACAATTCCCGAGGAATGTGATAATTGACCGAGGAACCAATGGGAAAGGAAAGATTAGGTATTAAGCGATACTTTCCCGGCTCCTTAACTCAATCTCGGTTGCCAACTTATCCCAGACCCACTGCGCAAAAAGCCGAATGGAAGGCGAATTCTGGGCCTTGTTCGCCCCTACCTACGCCACCTACTACCGGTATCGGAAACCCCTCCTTAAACCCATTCTCTAAAATGCAACTTACCAGTCTCTTCGGATATCTCTTAAGCCATGGACCTAAAACATCAATCGCAACAGGAGTGGGGGCCAAACTCCACAAGCCTCCACTACTTGTGGGGGGGGAACTGCGGCTCCCCCGACAGTCTTTTTGACACATTTGAGTGCTGAGTGGCCCCCATTACAGATGGAGCAAACGTGCCGGAATTTGAAATCCGGAAAGGGGCATGAAGACTTGTTGAACCGCCAGCACAAATCCCCAGCTCCCCCCCCCCCTGGAGCTCTCTGCAAAGCAGGGGGCATGCCCAATCGAAAGGGCCATTCCGCCGTTGCGGTAATAGACGTTCCGCCTTTTGGCCCGCTCAAAATTCCGCCTACCGGTCTGATCGTCATCTGCGTCGGCCAAAGATTAATGTCTTGCGTTCCCCATGAAAGCAGTTGATTCTCTTCCATCTTATCACGGAATTTCGCATCATAGTTGAGCCAAGCCCAACCTTCATGAGTCTGTGATGCCTCCAGGATGGAATCCGCGTAAGCCAGAAGCATACCATACTGCTCCGGATGCGAATGCCCCCAGACACTAGCAAGGCGCAGGAAGGCGCGAGTCCAATTAACAACATTCCGCGCTACTCTCTTAACCCTACCAGCCTTATCATCCTCCTTTCGCTTCCTCCGACTATCCCCAAACCGCTTTCGACCTTCAAGTAAACGGAAAATATCTAAGTATCGACGCTTCATAATCTTCTTTCGAAGATTCTTTGGTATTCCCTCCCATAACTCGGAGAAAGCCACCACTGTTGGCGCCGCTCCAACCTGTCCGGCACGTCCCGCCTCTCCGCTAGCCTCGCGACCCCTGCCCAATTCGTCCGAAATAGAACCGGACGAAGACTGAGAGGTGGAAGAAGAGGAGGATCCCGAACGCCTACACCAATGACAAGAATGCCGCCTCCTCTTAGTCACTCGCCTCTTGCCCCTATCGGCCGACCGAGTACCACCTCTCCCCGCAGCGCCATCATCCCGCACCGCAGCGCCATCATCACGCACCGCAGCGCCAGCATCCAACTCACCTGCATTAGTTGACGCCACCTCGGTAGCCACGCCTGACCCCTGTCGCATCGACACCATAGCTTCAGTTCCTCTCCCGGTTCCGTCAGGCAAGGGGCCTCCGCCTGTGCTCGCCGTCACGCCGTCCGTCAGCAGCCATCAAAGGATGTCCCAAAGTAGTGCCTTCCGGTAGAAACATGTGGAGAAAAAAAAAAAACAGGAAAAGGCGAAGGGACACCTACCATAGCCCACGGTGACTGCCATGCACCTAGCCATTCTGCCCGGGAAGAGCCTTGACCCCCGCCCTGCCAATGTGCCCAAGCTGGCGAGGAACCTACCCCCACAGCAGCCGATAAACCCCCTAGACTTGCCGCCTCAAAACCAGTACCGCCCCCCTGCAGGTTTGCACCCTCACCACTCACCGCAGGGACCGGGGCAACCCCCGGGCCCCCAAAGGACCCGTGAGCCACTCCAAGCCCCAGAGCACCTCCGGCCGGCCCCCTAGACCTGCCTCGTCTACCCCGAGCTACAGGGTCAGCCGACACCCCCCTCCGCCCCTGCCCTTCCTGCCCCGAACCTCCTACAGAGCTAGCGCCCCGAATGGATGCCCCGGTACGGCTAGGAGCTCTGCCCCTAACGCCCCCCCGCCCTCTGGTGCCGTGAACGGCTGGCCCATGGTGCCCACCACTATACCGAGACACCCCTCTGCCCACCTGATCTCGTCGCCCGTCAGGCCCCAAGGAAGCTGCCCCACCTGCCCCAGTACGTCCCGTGCTGCCCTTAACAGACCCTTTACTCTGTCAGGGGCCCCCCTTTTTCCCTCTGCCCGACATGGCAGTCATAAAAACTGGAGGCACCTTTTAAATTCTTGCTAATTTAATTATATATTTATCTTGTCTCTTTTTTTTTTTTATATATCCTTAATTACCCTGCACGACCCAGCCTACTGCAAACCATAGGTGTTAAATAAATATATATATATAGAGAAGTTTGAGAATAAAGAGAACCACTTGCCTGCAGGAGTAAACTCCTGCCGGTCAGCCCGGGCCGCAGCCGTCAGCCTAGAAAAACCGCCGCCACCGAAAACGCTGCTATCCAACTCCACCGCTGTGTACACACTGCCCGAGAACTTCCTTCTTCCTCCCGCCGCACCACGAGGTAGGATTCACCAGCCAGCTCCCTCAAACACGTCCGGCGCCTCCAGCTTCACACTGCCAACGGCCGGAGCAGTGCCAAGTCCCCGCACCACCCCCCCTCGCTGCCCAAAGACCCAGCCCTCTCATTGGCTTCCACGCATTTCAAAACACCACGGGAGCCAATGAGGCTGCCGGACCACGCGGTACTCACCCCATCCCACGCGCCGCCGGAACGCGGGGGGGGGGGGCGCGATTGGACTGCCGCCCCCCCGGTTAGAAGCGGCCACGGGAACGGGGGCCCGCGGCCTTACATTTCTGAGAGATCCAGAAGTGGAGCAGAGTGCAGTGTCCCTGTGCTTGAGGGAGTAATCTCTTACTCTGGGTCTGTTTGTCAAAGGGGGAGAGGCCCTTGACCTGTGTTCCAGATATGAATGAAAATCTTTACAAGGAGTAACAAATAAGTGTGTGCCAGATGCCCCTCTGCAGGTACTTTATTATGTGGAAGGAGAAAGGAAAAAAGAAGAGGTGAAAAACAGTAGATGTGGATAAACAGGTACAGCAAGGGTCTTTGGAGAGTCAGAGAGCCCATCTCCATCCCAAAGGGAATCTAAATTGCATAGAAGGGAAGGAGGATGTCTCAGGAAGCTAGATCGGAAATCCCTTATTCTGCTTTGTAACTATCCACTCTGAAGTTGCAGCCAAAACTTATAATAGCACTGTTTTGCCTTCATGCAATTTTCTCAGTAAAGACTTTTATTTTGGAACACCAAAATAGTGTGTGCTGGTCATGCGCTTTTAGGTCCTGAATGAAGCATCATTTCCTGCATTGCAGAATCCACAACAGGGTTTAAGAGAGGTCTGGTACCAAATAAGTCTCCTTTCTAAGAGGTGCACCTGGGAAGGAGGCTATAAAGAAAAAACAAACAAAAATGACTCACTCACAATTTAGACCACAAAGACTAAAGTATGTGTGTGCCACATTGTCTTTTGTGTAGAACATTCCAGTAACTAAAATCCAGTATATTAACTGGCGAAGGTCTTCACTGAAGTAAACCAGTTCCTTGACAAGTTCTTCTTGTGTAATCATCTTGTTTAAATATCACATATATGGATTTGTGAGGATTTTGTGAAAAAGTCTGTGCAAAATTGCAGTGTTCATGGAAAAAAATCTTCCTGAGGTGTAGTTAAGTTTTGTGGAAAAACTACTGTTTTGGACAATTTCCCATGTGTACATAAGAACATAAGAAACGCCATACTGGGTCAGACCAAGGTCCATCAAGCCCAGTATCCTGTTAACAACATTGGCCAATCCTGGTCACAAGTACCTGTCAGGTTCACAAAGTGTGCATAGATTCCACAGTGGGTAAACAGTGGATTTCCCTAGTCCTCTTTAATAATGGTTTATGGATTTTTCCTCCAGGAATTTTTTCAAAACTTTCCTAAACCCAGCTATACTAACAGCTTTTACTACATCCTCTGGTAACAAATTCCAGAGTTTGATTACTTGTCAAGTAAAACAATATTTTCTCTTATTAGACCTAAATAAGATACATTGTAGCTTCATTGAGTGTCCCCTAGTCTTTCTACTTTTTTAAAGAGTAAACAACTGAACTTTGTTTACCCATTCCACTCCATTCAATAATTTACAGATCTCTATCATATCTCCACTCAGCCATCTCTTTTCCAAATTAAAGAACCCTAACCTTTTAAGCCTCTTCTCATAAGGGTATTCTTCCATCCCCTTTACCATTTTGGTGGCTCTTCTCATTACCTTTTCTAATTGTGCTATATCCTTTTTAAGATATAGTGATCAGAACTGCACACAATATTCAAGGTGCGGTTGCACCATGAAACAATACAGAGGCATTATAATATCCTTGGTTTTGTTCTCCATTCCTTTCCATAGGATTCCTAGCGCTCTATTTGCTTTTTTGGTGTCCCTGCACACTGGGCAGAAGTTTCAACATATTATCCATGATGATTCCTAAATCCTTTTCTTGGGTGCTGGTTCCTAATGTGGAACCTTGCATCGTGTAACCATAGTTTGTGTTGTTCTTCCCAAGTGCATAATTTTGCACTTGTCCACATTACATTTCATCTGCAATTTGGACATCCAGTCTTCCAATTTACCAAGGTCCTCTTGAAATTGATCACAATTCTCTTGTGTTATAATAACTTTGAATAATTTTGTGTCATCTGCAGATTTGATAACCTCACTTGTTATTCCCATTCCAAGGTCATTTATGAATATGTCAAAAAGCAGCGGGCTCAGCACAGATCCCTGGGGCACACCACTATTCACTTTTCTCCATTGAAAAAATTGGCTAGTTAGCTCTACTCTCTGCTTTCTTTTAACCAGTTCCTAATCCCCGACTTTTACTTTCGCCAAACGTCTCTCACGAGGGACCTAGTCAAAGGCCTTCTGAAAATCCAGATACATTTTATCAATCGGCTCACCTTTGTCTACCTGTTTATTCACCCCTTCCAAAAAATATAACAGATTAGTAATACAAGACTTTCCTTGGCTAAATCCATGTTGGCTTTCTCCCAACTTATGACTATCTACATGTACATGTTTAGTAATTTTTTTCTTTCTAACAGTTTCTATGATTTTGCCCGGTACTGACATCAGGCTCACTGATCTGTAGTTTCCAGGATCACCCCTGGAACTCTTTTCAAAAATTGGCATTACATTGGCCATTCTCCCGTCTTCAGGTACTACAGTATAATCTTGCTACTTTCCACGATTCTTCAGCTCATTTGTGATTTTGCATAATTGTTGCCCTTGACTTCACAAATGAAGAATTTAACAAGGAAAAATGACAAATAGCATGTGCAAAAGTTAGGAGACATTATTACGTGCACTATTTATAATTTTTTCATGTCACTAAATTTGCAGGTCCCTTCATACTTTAATAAATTGGCCGACATGATGCTAATTTTATTAGAGGCCACCGATGTGTGAAGACCAAATAAATGCTTATCTTAAGCCAATTTTATAAAGAGACAAACACCTATGTTCTCTTAAAAAAACAAGGGCCAAAGCAGCAGGAAGCATGCCTAGATTGAAGCTGAAATGTACAAAATAAACATGAAGATGTACCACCTAAACAGTGTCATTTTTCCCCCCACCAGAACCCCCGATGTTGGGTGAAGAACTTTAATCAGCTGTTTGAGCCATTTCTTCATCAAGGGAGCAAGCTACAAAAATCTGCTTTTTGGCTGACATAACGCTGCAATTTTCAACATGACACCACCGTTGGAATACTAATAACATTAACAAAGATAAGTGCTAAAAGCTGTTGTGTTTAGAATGGATGCAGTGACCTTGATAATTTGAGAACTGGATTATTTGCATATAGAGTCACAGTTTTTATGTATAAACGACGATGGGTTAAAGACACATGTTCACACATTTCTGTTTTGCTTAAAGTGCTTCTTAAGTTGTAATTATCTTTAGCCTGTAAGACAAATGAAGGAGCAAATGAAAAGAAAAATATCAGCATTAAGTTTGCTGCAGTTCAGCCTCCTTATGATGTCTCCTTGAGGTTCACTTTATTAGTTTTTGAATATTTTTTGTCATAGTTTGTTCATTTGTTTAGATTGAGGCTGAAAATATTTATGTCTGCTTGGGAGGTGTAAATACTCTTGCGTATTTTATAAACCCTATAGGGGTCATTCTGGAGCCGGTTCTAAAATACACATACATATATATGTAGAAAAAATCGATAGGGGGAATCCAGCAACTCAACGTCTGTAAGCTCTGGCATTTCGCGACATGCATGTGTAAATATTGACACACATGGCGGCCGATTCTGATCGGGGCACGTACGCGCCGTCCAGACGTCCAAAAAAATGGATGGGCCCAAATTGTATCTTAATTCTGCAACTGCAGGGCTAGACATTCCTGCAGTTGCATAATTGGGCACTTAGATGGCCTGGTGTAGCCCTGATTTCAGCAGCATGAGATGTCAGTCTTTCTATCCAGTCATACTACACTATGCTCCTGCTAGTGTGCCGGTGCCATTGCGTCCCATTGACATGGCACCGGGACACCCAGCAGGAGTGCTGTCAGCCGGACATGGCTTAAAGCGTCTTTCCCCGCCACCCAACCCTCGGCAGGAGCAGCCAGGGCTGGGATCGGGCGACAGGGACACACATCATCTGCCCTGCATGTTTGGTAGGGCTGCCTGGACGGATCCCTGCCGTCGATGGGACTTATTCCACTTCCGAGGTGAAATAAGTCCCACGTCCATCTTTCCCCCGCAAGACTACAGGGCCGTGACCTGAATAGGACCTGTACATCCAGGTGCGTTGGCCCACCCCCGCTCTGCCTACTCTCTGCTTCCAGCCCTCCCCTGCCCAGCACTCCTTGCACAAGCCCTCAGTGCATGCGGGGAACAGGGGGGCACAGAATACAATGCCAGGACTAAATGGGGGATGGACATCCAACCCAGATGCCCAACCCTGTTATTTGGGGGTCAGAATGAACCCCTGTGGAGACCAATTCCAATAGGGGGACTTTCGGCCCGTCCTGATGTCCAAAATCTGGATGGGTTGTATTTGCACCTAATTCTGCACCTGCAGGAGCTAGATTTTACTGTGTGTGCAGAATTGGGGCACTTGTATGGGCCGGATGTGACCCGATTCAGCCCTGCTATACCTCTAGTGAGATTCTCGGCTAGCCCAGCCTATGCTCCTGCTGGAGCCCTGGTGCCGTGGCATCCCATCGCCATGGCACCAGGATGCCATGCAGGAGCGGGGCAAGGATCTACATTTATAAATGTGTTCCTGCCCCACTGCCCAACCCTCGCCGGTTTCTCCAGGGCCGGTGCTGTGTGGAGGGGCCTCACCGGACGCTGCTCCTTGCTGCTGGTGTCCTTCCCTGCCCGACTGCCACTGGCTATGGGACTTATTCCACTTCTGATGTGCAAAAAATCCCATATCCATTTGCCCCCAACCGGACATACAGGGCTGTCACCGGAATAGGCCCTGAATGTCCGAGTTGTGCATTCCGCCCACTCTACGCCTCATCCCGCCCCATCCAGAACTCCCCGCACAAAGCCCCTGTACCTGTGGGGAGTTCCCTGGGCAGAATATACCCCCAGCAAATAGCAAGGGTTGTACATCCAAACCAGACGTACATCCCCGCTATTTGCTGTGCGGAATAACCCCCATAGTGTATATATGTGCTATTTTGCAAACGTGAATGTGCAGATGCTCTTAATTAAGTAGGAAGGACTTTCTCTTGCCAATTTCAATTCAGAGGGAGGAATAAACTTTGAGTGATTAAAGGGATGGACAAAAGGAGCACTTTTCAAAACTCTAATTGTGCCATGGAGCAGTTGTAAGTCTACACATGGACAATTTTGGGCTTGCACGTGTATACTCTGTATGAAATGGTGTATAAATGTGCAGATTTTTGACCCTTTCAGGGCATGCCCCATCTACTTTCAATGTGATGCCTTTCTAAAATGGCAATATTCATGTGGATGCAATTTACAGATGCATATGACTGCTCATATATGTTTAAATCACAGATTTCAAATCAAACGTTTAGAAAGGCTTTTACTGAATAGTAACATTTATAATGGATGATAAATTGTATGGAAGATTTGAGACATTATAAAAGTATTGTGATTTTATGATTTAAGACATCATAAAAATATTGTGATTTTATGCTATTCACAGATCTAAATGTAAAATCCATAAGCAAAAAGAGGAATACATAATTATTTTAATCTTTAAACTTGAGGATATGTTTACTAAGCCGGGATAATAGTTAATGCATGCTATTTGTCATTATGTCCCAATAGCCTGGCTTAGTAAACATACCCCGTTGTTACATGTTGAATATTCTAATGCTGACTGCATATGTGGAAAACAACAATGTTACATAAATATTTTCTATCTCAGCAGCAGCACCTGAAATGTAATGCCATAAGCCATCTGGTTCATCATTTGAAAAGGTAGGAAAATGAAATATCTTTCCTTGGAATTAACAGTAAACCTTAGTTATATTACTACTACTAATCATCATGTATACCATACAGTTTTGCTTTGCTTTTTAAGTGCCTCAAATCAATGCTGACTCCTGGCATCCCAGCAGCCCCTGGGATTTCTTGCAAGGTATGACCAGAAGTAGATTGCCAGGACTTTTCTTCCAAGGCAGTAGGGGGGTAAAGCATAGTTACTCACCTGTAACAGGTGTTCTCCGGGGACAGCAGGAATCAGTCCTCACATATGGGTGATGTTGGCACCGACAGAGCCCGTGCAGATCCACCCCCCCCAGCTTTCAAAGAAAGCTTATGGGAGATACACCGTGCATGCACGGTCACCTTCCCCCTTATAGCTGCCATCTTGCCTCAGTAGAACAACATAGCACAAGATGTCAAAAACAGAAAAAAAAAACCCAACTCCCAGGGGAGGAGGGAGGGTTGTGAGGATTGATTCCTGCTGTCCCCAGAGAACATGTGTTACAGGTGAGTAACTACGCTTTCTCCGGGCACAAGCAGGAAGTCAGTCCTCACATTAGGGACTCCCAAGCTACAGGCTATCGAAAAAACTTGTAAAAGCCACGAGCGACCCAAAAAGCGGACAGTAAAAGGCAATAGGGGGCGCTGACTGGCTGGAAGTCTAACACTGCAGCAGCAGCATCGAGGATGCAATCCCTACTCTGGTAGCCTGGACACACAGGGTTGGAGGGAAGGAGTTGCATTATTCCCTTCGGGAGATCTCCTCCAGACAGTAGTGCACCGCAAAGGTGTGCACTGAGGACCATGTGGTGGCCTGGCAGATGTCCACCAAGGGCACCGACTGCAGGCTGGCCACGGAGGCCACCATGACCCACATGTTGTGGGCTGTCACATGATGCGCCAGGGAGAGCCCAGCCCGCTGACAGATGAACACGATACAGTCGGCCACACACCAGGAGAGGGTACATTTGGAGACAGTGACTCCCAGGTGACTGAGATAAAAATACATGAAGAGTTGTGTTGAGTGGTGATGAGGCCATGTCCTCTGGATGAAGAAGGCCAGGGTGTGCTTGCAGTTCAGTGTGTGTAGGGAGGCCTCCTCTCTGGAGGCATGAAGTTTTGGAAAAAAGGTGGGCAGCACCAACTCCTGGTTCAGATGAAATGCTAAAACCATCTTTGGCAGTAACTTTGGGTGTGTCCGAAGGCTACCCTATTCCTATGGATCCTGATGTAGGATTTGTGCTGAGGTGAGCGACCTTCCAGGAGAGATACTTGAGAGGACAAGTCACCATTGGCTCGAAAGGAGCCCCCATGAGCTTCCTGAGGACCAAACTGAAGTCCCGTGCCACCGGTGGTGCATAAACTGGGGGCCACGAGAGGAGTGGTCCACGCATGAGCCAGGTCACCAAGGGGTGCACGAACACAGCATGGCCTTCTACAGCGTAGTGATATGCCAAAATTGCTCAGAGGTGTACCCTGACTGAATTGGATTTCAGGCCTGTGCCAGACAGGTGTAAGAGGTACCACAGGACCTCCGCTACTGCGCAAGAAAAGGGGTTAAAGCCCTGTTCCATGCACCAGAGGGAGAACCTGCACCACCTAAAGGTGTAGGCCTATCGCACAGAGTCCTTGTGTGAGGCCAGCAGGACATCCTCCATCGGCCAGACCAGGCCATGATGGGCGATGGCTAGCCTTTCAGCAGTCAGGCTGTCAGAGACAGGGACTGGAGGCTGGAGTAGTGCAACGTGCTGACCTTCTGCGAGAGCAGGTCAGGGGCACAGCCCAGTGGCCAGGGGGGTCTCCTGAGACAACTGCTGTAACAGGGGAAACCAGGGCTTACTTGGCCAACAGGGCGCAATGAAGAGTATGGAGGCCGCCTCCGCCTGAATCTTCAGCAGGGCCTGCGGCAGCAGAGGAGTTGGTGGGAAGGCATACAGAAAACCTTCGGTCCACGGGAGGAGAAAAGCATCTGCCACCTCCCAACCCCGGCATGGTTTCCGGGAACAGAACCTCAGGAGCTGTGCGTTCTCAGGACTGGCAAAGAGGTTGATATCTGGGGTTCCCCAACACTGGAAGATCCTCACCAGGATGGATGGGTTAAATCTCCATTCATGGGGCTGGAGAACACAGTTCAGGCAGTCGGCCAGTATATTGTCCTGGCCTGGCAGATACACCACCATGAGGAACAGGTTCCTTGCCGCCACAAAATTCCAAAGGTGCACTACCTTCCAGCAGAGGTGGTATAATCCTGTGCCTCCCTGCTTGTTGATATAGAACATCGCCACCTGGTTGTCCGTCTGGATCTGGACAACGCTCTTGTCCAGATGGTCCACAAAGATCTGCAGGGAGTAGTAGACTGCTAGATGCAGTTGATCTACGAGGCTCTCTCCTCCGGCAATCACTGCCCCTGTGAGCGGAGGTGGTCACAATGTGCCCCCAGCCCAACTTGGATGCATCCGTGGTGAGGACATGCTGGGATGGTGGGGTCTGGAATGGTAGGCCAGTCATCAGTTGCGCTGGTCCTGTCACCAAGTCAGGGAGGATGTCAAGGCGGGAGTGACCTACATATGGTCCTCCAAGTTGTTTGTTGCATGTGCCTATGGAGCACTGAGCATTCACTGGGTCTAACGCATGCGTAGGCGGGCAAAGGGGGTCACATGGATGGTGGATGCCATGCGCCCAAAGAGGTGGAGCATCTGTCGGGCTGACATGGCGGCTGCATCCTGTATCTCCCCCTCCCCAGGGTGGCAAGGCGCTGGGCCCGCTCCAGGGGAAGGAATGCCCTTGCTCAAGTTGTGTTGAGCAGGGCTCCGATGAACTCCATGTATTGGGTTGGGACAAGGTGGGAAAGTTCACCACGAACTTCACCTGGAGTGCTGGCCCATACAAGCCAGTCATCCAAGGGAACACAAAGACCCCGAGGTCCCTGAGCTGAGCGGCAATTACCACTAGGCACTTTGTGAAGACTCATGGGGCAGAGGCGAGGCCAAAGGGAAGCACTCTGTACTGACAGTGGTGACCTCCCACAACAAAGCGGAGGTACTCACGGTGCCTCGGATAGATCAGGATATGAGTATAGGCATCTTTGAGATCCAAGCAGCATAGCAAATCTTCCTGCAGGAGATAAGGCAGCAAGGTTCCAACTGATACCATTTCGAACTTCTCCTTGACCAGGAAGCCGTTGAGGTCTCGAAGGACCAGGATGGGCTGGAAGCCCCCTGTCTTCTTGGGGACCAGGAAGTAGCGGGAGTAGAAGCTCCATCCCTACAGATGAGGTGGGGCGGGCTCGACCACCCAAACTTGGAGCAACGACTTGAGTTCTCTCAAGAGGAGCTCCCTGTGCAAGGTGCCCACTGGTATTTCCCCTGTGAATGAAGGGGGAAGCAGCTGGGAAAAATGAAAGAGGTAACCCTCCATGACCATTCGCACCACCTAAGCGTCCATAGTTATCGTGGGCCACCTGTACACAAAGTGGACGAGACTCCCCCCCATGATCCCTGGATCCGTGACCTCTTGAGGGAGGAAGGCTATGCCCAAGGAGTCAAAAGCTCCCTCCAGGCTGTAGAAGAGCTGCTGTTTGGGACTTGGGAGCTTTGGGATTACGGGCTGTGCCATTGGCCTGCTGCCCCTGAGGGGGAGCAGGGTAGGCCTGGAACTTAGGGTAGTTTCCGTAAGCCTTTGATTTCAGGTGGAAGGGTTTTTTACCTGAAGCCTTCCAGCAGGAAGGATCTGATACCTTCTTGGATAACCTAGTCTTTGGCATGAATTCCCCTCCAACTCATCAGCCTTGTCAGTCATAGGCTTGCCGAAGAGGTTATCTCCTCAAGAGGGGACATCGGCTAGCTTGTCCTGCACCCATTGCTCTAAGTTGGAGGACTGCAGTCAGGCAAGGCAGCAGGCACTAATGTCCATCGCAGCCACACAAGTCACCGACTCGAAGCTGTCGAAGGCTGCCCGAGTTTGAAATTTGGAGCATTCCTTGACTGAGGAAATCAGGGTCTGAAAGCATTCAAGGGGCTCTCCTGATAAACCAGCCAAGAACCCGGCGAGCTCCTTCACCAGGTCTCTCAAGGACATGTCTATGTACAGCTGGTAGACCTGGATCCAGGCTGTGAGCATGGAGCCCTGGAAGCACTTTCTACCACACAGCCATTGTACAGGGCTTCCTGCCAGGGGGCACCGAGGAGTGCGTCTTTTGGCTCTTAATCTGACTCCACCACCATGGAATTGTGTGGGAACTCTGCTTTCTGAAACCTCAGGCTCGTGCCAAGGTGTTGGGCGGTATAACAAATTTTAATAATAAACATAAACTTGGTACTGGGAATCGAGTCAATGGTTCACAATTGGCATTGTCACTGGGTTCTCCCACATCCTGAGCAACAGGGCATATGGGCACCATCAATGTCTCCCAAGAGGAGGCCTCGTACTGGAGGATCTCCAGGTCCTCCGCATGAGGCTCATCCTCCGGCAGCGCCACAAAGGCGAGTGTCTGGGACATCTCCCTCATGAACTCGAGGAATGCCAAATCCTCCGGAGATGACCTCCACTGAAGATGCAGCGGAGAAAGGTTGGAGGGACATCCCATTGGAGCACAGTGTCAAGGGAGTCCTCGTCGGTCTCACAGCCCGACTCCGAACCCGGATGCCGGTCTGATGGCATTGTATCGATCGAGGGCCTCAATGCCGATCGAGTGAGGCACTGCAGAATTAGAGGAACATCATCCGGGAAAGCATTCAGCGAGGACATCCCCGAGTGGGGCACTGACAATCTGGAGGGACTGGGAGTTGGGCCTCGCTATGACTCGAGGAACGCAATGAAGCTATGCTCAAGTGCAGCCATGCAGGCCTCTAATCCAGAGGGCTCTGCAGCTGGTCCGGGCCCCTATGGTGTTGGGCCCGTATCCAACTCTCTGGCTGGGAAGTCCCGGATCGTGATGGAGTTGGGCTGCCGCTCCTTCAAGGCCGTAGGAGACCCGTCTTTTCAGGAATGCTTTGACGGCCACTACCATCCGTCATCCCCCGAGTCACACTGAGGGTTCTGAGGTCGAGTCTAGGGGGACTTTCCCCCTGATGTTGGATCGGTTCTTGGCATTGATTTTGAGGGTGCAGCCAATGTAGGGAGATCTTCCGAGGATGACGCCAATGCCCGATGACCCCCAGGCTCTGATCGAGTCCGGGCACGCGAAGTTGCATCACCCAACGCGGGAGTCGAGGGAAGGGATTCCACCCAATGCCGAACCGGATCCAGCTCTGCCAAATAGTTCCCCCTGCTGCTTTTCACATTCTGTCCAGATTTTGGCTGACATGAGGAGGCAAAGCAGGCAGGAAGACCCAAGATGGCAGCTTTGAGTGGGAAGATGACAACACATGTGCGGTAAATCTCCCAAAAGCTTTCTTTGAAAGCTGGGGAGTGGATCTGCACGGGCTCCATTGCCACTCATATGTGAGGATTGACTTCCTGCTTGTTCCCGGAGAAAGTGACTTGCCCAAGGCCACAAGGAGTGTCAGTGGGAATTGAGCCCAGTTCTCCTGGGTAGTAGGCTGTTGCTCTACTAGGTTATTCCTCCACAGTACAGATACCCATAAGGGACTGTCCCTGCTCGTGGAGTGTACAATCTAGTCAAGGCAAAGAAACAGAACAAACGAGTCTACATGAAACACACATAATACAGAAAAATGGTTAAGATTTAAAAGCAATTTCAAAAAGTTGAGTTTTAGGCTCAATTTAAATATGGGCAGAAATGGAGCATGGTGCACTGACTGCGGTAGTCTATTCCAGACATACAGGGCAGCAAGGAGGAAGTTGAAGTGTCTGTGCCAGATGGAACTCTGCTATGCAAATTCACCAATTTATCATGTATGCATTCATAGTTTTTTTATAGGCACAATATAATCAAAAAATTCTCTATTACATTTCCACTTCATCCATTTAACTAGAACAATGATTTCCTGTGTTTGTATTATTGCAGTTAATGACTATGATCCATTAATCCCTGTCTATAAATGTTTAGCTAATGAGCAGGGTTTGTGAGGAAGCAGCATAATGCCTTGGCTATCTCTTAGGGGTATGCAGTGTCTTGTGAGAGCATTCATTGGTATTTGTCCTGTTTGGTTGCATTACAACCTGGAATTAAAATGGAATTTTGGGGGTTAGCACCATGTGATTTACACAACATGCCTACCACTTTGAAGGTGCAATATATTCTTTATTGCGACACAAACAATAATTGACAAAATAAAAACAGAAATCAAGAGTGTGAATAGATATCCCCCCCCCCCACACCAAAGTCAATATGTTGTAGAGCCACCTTTTGCTGAAATTATAGCTGCAAGTCTCTTGGGGTATGCCTCTATTAGCTTAGCACATTTAACCACTAAGATTTTCACCCATGCCTCAAGGCAAAACTGCTCCAACTCCTTCAAGTTAGATGGGTTACGTTGGTGTACAGCAATCTTCAATTCATACCACAGATTCTCAATTGGATTGAGGTCTGGGCTTTGACTAGGCCATTACAAGACATTTAAATGTTTCCCTTTAAACCACTGGAGTGTACAATGCATTGAAAAAGTATCCATGCCCTCTTTGTTTGTCCTGTTTTGTTGCATTGCAACCTGGAATTAAAATGGCGTTTTGGGGCTTAGCACCATGTGATATACACAACATGTCTACGACTTTGAAGGTGCAAAAAGGGTAGTTACTCACCTGTAACAGGTGATCTTTGGGAACAGCAGGAATTTAGTCTTCACATATGGGTGACATCAGTACCGATGGAGCGCGGGGGAACGCTCCCCAGCAAATAGGAAAACCTTTGGGAGCATCCCATTGCACCTGCATTGTTGCCTTCCCACCTTTGTGACTCTCCCTCCTCAGTTGAGTTTGTAGCTGAGATAAAATAATATATATATATATATATATATATATAGAGAGAGAGAGAGAGAGAGAAACCCTACAACTCCTAGGGGAGGAGGATGGGTTGTGAAGATTAAATTCCTGCTATTCCCGGAGATCACCTGTTACAGGTGAGTAACTACACTATCTCCAGGAACAAGCAGGAATGTAATCTTCACATATGGGACTCCCTAGCTCCCAGATGCTAGAGAAAGGTCCACAGAAAGAGTAGTTACTCACCTGTAACAGGTGTTCTCCAGGAGCAGCAGGAATCAGTCCTCACATATGGGTGTCATCGGCGCCGATGAAGCCCCAGCGGAGCATTTCCCCAGCTTTCCATGAAAGCCTTTGGGAATGCTAGCATGCATGCGCGGTTCCCTTCCCGCCTAAAGGTGCCATCTTACCTCAGTCAAATGACATAGCTAAGAACAGCACACAAAATGTAAAAACAAACTATGTACAACTGCAACTCCAAGGGGAAGGAGGGAGGGTTGTGAGGACTGATTCCTGCTGCTCCTGGAGAACACCTGTTACAGGTGAGTAACTACTCTTTCTCCAGGACCAAGCAGGAAGTCAGTCCTCACATATGGGTGACTCCCTAGCTCTGGGCTACCAGGAACCCAGGCTGAACAAGAGAACTCCCTCTAGTCCCAGCATCAGAGAAAACCTTTTCAAGGACACAGCCCCCACCGGTAGCCCAACAGAGGGCAGGAGTTGCCTAAACCTAAAAGAGATTCCGGAGTACTGCTTGGCCAAAAGCACTGTCCCTACGGGACTCCCTCTCCAGACAGTAATGGGCTGCAAATGTCTGGCTTGAAGACCAAGTTGCAGCCCTGCAGATGTCTACCAAGGGCACAGAGCGGAGATGAGCCACTGAGGCAGCCATTGCCCTGACACGATGGGCCGTGACCCTACCCTGCAAAGGAAGGTCAGCCGCCTTGTAAGCCCAGGTGATACAGTCAGCCACCCACCCAGATGGACAAGGTACGCTTGGACACAGGTAACCCCAACTTATTGGGGTCAAAGGAGACGAAGAGCTGAGTAGCCCTTCTATGCCCCTGCGTAAGGTCAAGGTAGAAGGATAAGGCCCTCCTACAGTCCAGGGTATGCAGGACTGCTTCAGCCTGGCTAGCATGAGGCCTAGGGAAGAATGTTGGAAGAACCACCTCCTGGTTGAGGTGGAAAGAGGAGACAACCTTAGGGAGAAACTTTGGATGAGTCCTAAGGACTACCCTGTTCCTATAAATCCTGGTGTAAGGCCTGTCAGAGACCAGGGCCTGAAGCTCACTCACCTGCCTAGCCGAGGTGAGGGCTATCAGGAAGAGAGTCTTCCAGGAAAGGAAGCGTAGAGGGCAAATAGCCATCGGCTCAAAGGGTGGGTGAGTCAGTTGCTGCAAGACCACATTCAGCTCCCACTCAGGAGTAAAAGCAAGCCCCTGAGAAAGCGGGACACCAAGGGGTGACCTGACAGAGAATGTCCCTCCACCAGTGAGTGGTAAGCTGCTAGAGCTGAGAGGTGGACCCGAACAGAATTGGACTTAAGTCCCTGATTTGATAAGTGTAGTAAGTACTGAAGTACTACTGGCACAGTACAGGAGAAAGGATCCTCTGTACGAAGCTGACACCACACAGAAAACCTTTTCCATTTTAAAGCATAGGTTTTCCTAGTGGACTCTTTCCTAGAGGCTAGGACAACCTCCTCAACTTCCTGAGGCAGGCCCCAGGGAGCCAAGACTACCCTTGCAGCCTCCAGGCCATCAAATTGAGAGACTTGAGATTGGGGTGCAGAAGGGAACCCTGCTCTTGTGAGAGAAGGTCGGGCTGCAACCCCAGAGGTAGTGGGGAATCCACTGCCAGTTGAAGCAGAAGTGGAAACCAAGGCTGTCTCGGCCACCTGGGAGCCACCAGCAGGACGGAGGCCTTGTCCTGAAAAGTCTTGAAAAGAGTTCGGGCCACCAAGGGCGTGGGAGGATATGCATACAGGAGGCCCTGAGACCAGGACATCAGAAAAGCATCTGGAGCTATCCTCAAAGGATGTGGTTGCCTGGAGCAGAATTTGGGCAGTTGCTTGTTCAGCGGACTGGCAAAGAGATCTATCCAAGGGAGACCCCACTTCAGGAAGATCTTCTGAACGACCAAGGGATGCAGCTGCCACTCTTGGGGCTGCAGAATTCTGCTCAACCGGTCGGCAAGGCAGTTCTCCTGGCCTGGAAGGTACACCGCCTTGAGAAGCATGTTGTGCTTCAGCGCAAAGGAACAAAGGTCTTGAGTCTCTCGACAAAGGAGCTTTGACCCAGTCCCGCCCTGCTTGTTCACATAAAACATGGCTACCTGGTTGTCTGTTTGAATCAAGACTGAGCGGTGAGCCAGGGCCGGAGAAAAAGCCTTGAGAGCTAAGCGGATAGCTCGAAGTTCCAGAAGATTGATCTGTTGGGCTGCCTCCCAAGGAGACCAGAGGCCTTGAGTGCACTTGTCCAGACAATGAGCACCCCAGCCCTGCAGAGAGGCGTCGGTGGTGAGGACCACCGAGTATTCTGGCATCTGGAAGGGCATCCCCTTTAGCAGATTGGGTGGATGTAGCCACCAGGTGAGGCAGGTCAAAAGGGGCCTAGACACCCTTATCCTGTCTCTGAGGCAGCCTGTGGCCTGAGACCACTGATTGCGAAGGCACCATTGTGCAGGCCTCATATGGAGCCTGGCATTGGGAGTCACATGCACTGTCGAAGTCATGTGGCCCAGAAGCCTGAGGCAGAGTCTGGCGGAGACCAGGGACCTGTTCAGAAACTGTTTGGCCACGTCCATCAGTCTTTGAGCCTTGTCTTCGGGCAAGAATGCCCTTGCCAGTTGAGAATCCAACCTTGCCCCTATGAACTCCAAGTTCTGGGAGGGGAGCAAAGTGGACTTTGCGAAGTTTATGACAAAGCCCACGTTTTGAAGCAGAGCAATGGTTCTGAGGGTGGCTTGTCTGGCTTCCAGGGACATCTGACCCCTGATGAGCCAGTCGTCCAGATAGGGAAAGATAAAGATGCCCTGATTTCTCAGGTAGGCCGCAACCACTGCCAGACACTTGGTAAAGACTCTGGGAGCGGAGGTGAGGCCAAAAGGTAGTACTCTGTACTGATAATGGTTTCCTCCCACAATGGACCTAAGGTACTTTCTGTGGTCTGGATGAATGAGGATGTGAGTGTACGCATCCTTTAGATCTAAAGAGCATAGCCAATCTCCCTGCTGGAGATAGGGCAGAAGTGTTCTTAAGTGTTCCCCACTTAAGAAATGATCATTACGTTCATTATGTTACTGGCACTTCAATCATGTTTCGTGTAAATATCTCATGTATATAGTTCGCCCCTGTTATCCAAGTTTGTACCCCTGTTCTATGTAAAACCAAACAGCTTGTTGTTATGGTCATTGTGTTATAATGTAAACCGCGCTGATACCGAATAGTGCGGTATATAAGAAATTGTAATAAATAAAATAAAATAAATAAATAAGCATCTTGAACTTTTCTTTCTGTAGGAACTTGTTGAGGTTCCTGAGATCCAGAATGGGTCGAAGGCCACCGGTCCTTTTGGGTACCAGGAAATACCTGGAGTAGAATCCGTGACCTTGCAAGTGGGGAGGCACAGGCTCCACCGCCCTGTCCACCAACAGACCTTGGAGCTCCCAAAGGAGAAGGTCTGTGTGCAGGGGAGGCCTCAAGGGTTCCCCTGGAAAGTAAGGAGGAGGCAGTTGATGAAAATGCAGTGCATAGCTGTTTTGGACTATGTCCAGCATCCAACTGTCGGTGGTAATGAGAGGCCACTGGTGGGCAAAGAGTACAAGGCGACCACCTGTGCAGGGCTGGGAAAGCAGGGACGGAGTGGCTACGCTCAAGGAGTCAAAAACCCCCACCCTGCTGAGTGGGAGCAGGGGCAGAAGGCTTGGGGGTCCTCTGCCTACGGGGCCCATTACCGTGGCCCTTGGCTTGCTGACCCTGGGGGGCAGCTTGGGCAGCCTGATACTGAGGGTACTGTTTGTAGGCAGTGCCCTTCCTCGGGTAAAAGGACTTTTTACCCGAGCCCTTTTTTTTATGTGAAGGGGCAGAGGTCTTCCATGACAGCCTTGTCCGGGTAAGGTGCTCGGTCTCGAGCTGAGCGGCCTTCTCGGTCACGGGTTTGCCAAAAAGGTTTTCACCTCGGCAGGGGACATCGACCAACTTGTCCTGAACCCATGGCTCGAGGTCCGATGACTGCAGCCACGGCTGGCGTCGAGCCGCGATGCTGGCAGCCGCTACTCGGGCCGAAGCCTCGAAGCCATCGTAGGCGGCGCGGGAAATGAACTTGGAGCATTCCTGAATCCCCGAGGACAAGGTCTTAAATCTCTGCAAGGGTTCCCCGGAGAGACCAGCAGAGAATCCGGCCAACTACCTGGCCAGGTCTCGCAAGTCCATGCCCATGTACAGTGTCAGACGGCTGCCTGGGTGAGAATGTTCACAGTCTTGGCAAGTGCATATATCAATATGATTTGCAAGGGATTGTGGGAAATGCAGTCCATTCACACCAGACACAGCTGCTCACAATAATTGGTTGTGCTTGAGTGTAAAGCCAATAAGATATTTATTTATGGGGTTATTTCTCCCAACACAGATATGCTTGGTAGCACATAAAACAGGATACTTGCTTGCAGTGTTAAACTTGGAAAAACAAAATCAGGAAAACAACAGTTGAACTTTGTCAGGCAATCAAAGCAAAAGAATAAAGACCTGGTTGGTAACAAACTGGTCTTTTCTGTAGGCTTTAGCTAATATTTTCTTAGCAGTGTATCAAACAACAAGCAAAACCCACAAAGAAGGGAAAAACTGTTATTTTCAGGTTAACTTCTTATATCTTCACACATAGATTCAGAAGTGATTCCCTCAAAGCTCACAAGCAATTAGGTAAGGCTCAATTGCTAGCAGTTACCCAGCTGAAACCCCTTAGCTGGCTTGCTTTCTACTGCGTGGCTCAAATCCTACTTCAGGAGCTTTTCTGAGTAGATTAAAGAACAAGTTTGTATTTCTTTGTGATGGTTGTTGTACTTTGTAACAGAAAATTACCAAAGGAGTTTAGACAGAGAGCAATCCATATATTCACAGCCTGTATCTAAGACCGCTCCCCCTTCTTCAACAATCATGGGTTCAATATCATGGACTGGCACAGAGGAATTTCTCAATGTAGCACTCTCAGGAGAATACTTGTTTCCCTGCTGTCTTTCAAGGTTATAGCTAGGGCATAGATCAGTGTTCATACCTGAGCTTCCATTGCTGTTAGAGTTCCTCTCTAAATAGCCTGGCCAGTATGTAGTCCAGTTCTTATGTCCAGCCTTCCAATCCAGATCCATGGACACTGGATCTCTCTTCACATACCTTCTGGCACGGGTCCTAGGGTCCCTTCCAAGTGCAGCCATCTCCCTCACAGGTACCCTCTGGAGATTCCTAGCTCTGCAGCACCATTCCTCTGGCTTTCTCCAGTCCAATGGTGTATGCTGGCCCTTGGAATACCTTCCAGTATACGTACTGCTCTGGACTCCTTTAGACCTCCCAAATGCTTTTCTCTTCTTTCTTCCAAAGGGTTTCTTGCCCTTTCTGTCCGTCCGCTCTGGCTTCTGCTTCTGATGATCCTCCAGATGATGATGTCCAAGATGAGGATATCCAAGCTGATTCTGAGGATCTCCCAGATGAAACTGAGGATGAGGATAATTCTCTGTAGAATAAACTCTACCTTTATTCTGCTTTGATGAGTGCTCCACCCTAGCACAGCGCAGCTGTGCTGAATCAGGCCCTGCCCTTTGAGATGAGTGCTTGGGGATTACCTCATAGCCCTCTTGATTGAACACACGTTTCCCCACTTCAGCTCCTCTAATGGCTGTTGGAAACCTGGTGCATTCTGGGACTGGTAGTCTTTTATGGGAAAATTCTGTTTTTTTAATTTCTACCAGAACTGACAGGTTGCTTGTTCAGAGTCACTTCACCTTTTCTATAGCTCCTTCCTGAGCTATAAGCTTCCTTATCACAACAGCTGGTAAGACTGGACACGGCAAGCAAGCATAGACCCCTGTGGAAGCACTTCCTACCGACACCATCGAGGTTGCGGGCCTCCCTGCCGGGGGGCACCGCAGAGTGCATCTTCTGGCTCTTCAGACGATGCATGGCCGATTCCACAACCATGGAATGGTGTGGTAGCTGTGCTTTCTGGAAACCAGGGCTTTTGCGGAGTCGATAGATGGAATCGACTCGCTTGCTCAGAACCGGCGCCGAGGCCGGTGCCTCCCACATCCGGAAGAGGAGCTGTTCCAGCATCGGAGGAACCGGGACAGTAAAGGCCTCCTTCGGAGGAGAGTCGTACTGCAGAGCATTGAGCTCCTCGGCTCGAGGCTCTTCCTTGGGATCGGCAGGGATAGCCAGGGCAAGGGTCATATCCCGCATGAACTCCGAGAACCTAGTGTCCTCCGGAGGGGATCTACTCCGGGGCTCAGACTGCGGTGAGTCTGACGGGACGCACCGAGTCTTAAAAGTATCGGGAGACTCCTTGTCCTCCGTCTCTCAGGTGGACTCATCTGAGGAGGAGTCAGGGTCCGACCCCACGGGGCCCCGAGGCACCCGCCCCAACGCCGGGGGCACCGGCGTCGACACCCTCAGTCCCGAACGGGAGGTCAAGGGAGACCTCGACCGAGGACGACTTCGAGCCACGAGGGTCTCGAGTATCGGCTCGGTCTCCGGGGTTAACTTCGAAGTCGATGTCCCGGTGGTCGGGGCAGATGCACCAGACAGGCTGGCCATCAGTGCCCGCTGCTGCTCCATGAAGGCAGACAATCTGCACTCCAAGGCTGTCATCCTGAGACTCAGCTTGGGAGACGCGGCAGCCACCGACTCGGGCCCCGGCGGCGCCAGGCCCGACGTCGGCTCTCTGGGAGGAGAGTCCACAAGGACTACGGGGCTTACGTGTCCAGCAGACTACGGCTCCACGCGAGGGACTTTTGCAGGCTTCTCTTGGTCCATGGGCCCGGGACGGCGGTCGGGGGTCTTAGACCTGGCCCTCGAGGGTCCGGGGATCTCCTCCGACGCCGCCCTCGCGAGCCGCTTCTTCCTCTTGCGCTCCCGGTCGGGGGACCCCCTGTCCGAGGAGCTTCGACGGTGCTCGGGATCGGAATCCCGAGATGTCAAGGCCTCAGACGAGGTCTGGGCTTGGCCGGAGGCAGAGTCCGAGAAAAACCTTTCCTTCCGATGCTGTCGACTTTTTAGTGCCTTGGAAGACATCTTCCCACATGGCACACACGACTTGGGGTCGTGGTCAGGGCCGAGGCACCGAAGGCAGCAGTCGTGTGTGTCGGTGAGAGACATAAGTTTCTTACACCGATCACACTTTTTGAAACCACTGGAAGCCATCGGGGAAAAAAAGAACCCCAGCGAGGTCAAAAGACCGGCCTTCCAGGGAAAAAATGAAAAAAGGGTGCGAATGCCAGCCACGAAGGGCAAAAACCGAAAAAAAAATAAACGGGCTCGATACCGGTGTACCGAACCCGGTGGGAGGGGAACCGGCGTCGATCCGGAGAAAAATAACGAAAAAGCGCCGAAGAAAAAATCACTTTTATCTGGGAGAACAGGACACACGTCCGATGGGCTTCTCGGAAAAAAAGAGACTGAGGTAAGATGGCATCTTTAGGCAGGAAGGGAACCGCGCATGCGTGCCAGCATTCCCAAAGGCTTTCATGGAAAGCTGGGGAAATGCTCCGCTGGGGCTTCATCGGCGCCGATGACACCCATATGTGAGGACTGACTTCCTGCTTGGTCCTGGAGAATCGGTAGATTTGCTTCAGAGCAGGCCTCAAGAGAGCATGGATCTTTAATGGACATCTGGCATTGAAATTCTGGGAAGGAGGGTAGGAGTTGACCTAAATCTGAAAGAAGTATTGGAGTACAGCCCTGACCAAACATGGCATCCCGGTGGGAGTCTTTGTCAAGACAATAATGTGCAGCAAAGGTATGCACCAAAGACCAGGTAGCTACCTTGCAGATTTCGTCAATGGCTATGAACATTATGGGCAGTGACATGATCTTCAAGTGATAGTCCTGCTTTAGCATAAGCAAATGAGATGCAATCTGCTATCCATTTAGATAATGTACGTTTGGATACTGGCAACCCCAAGTGACAGGGATCAAAGGAGATGAATAACTGAGAGCTCTTATGGTGCTCCACGGTCCTTTGAAGACAGAATGCCAAGGCATGCTTGCAGTCAAGAGTATGGAGGGTTACCTCTGCCGTAGATGAATGAGGTCTAGGGAAGAAAGCAGGTAGGTAGACTGACTGATTCAAATGGAAAGGAGACACCACCTTGGGCATGAAATGAGGATGAGTCCTAAGGACCACCTTATCATGGTGGAAGTGGGTATAAGATGGGTCAGCCACCAATGCTTGGAGCTCACTGATGCATCTTAGCTGAAGTGAGTGCAGCAAGAAAGATGACCTTCCAAGAGAGAAACTTTAGAGAGATTGTGGTTAAAGTTTCAAAGGGTGGCTTAAGGAGCTGACCTAATATGACATTAAGATCCCATGCCACTGCTGGTGGCCTGATGGGCTGCTTGGTTAATAAAAGCCCTTGCATGAAACGTGTCACAAGCAGTTGTAAAGAGATAGGCTGCCCATCCAAGTGATGGTGAGTAGCAGAAATGCACTGAGGTGAACTCTCACAGAGTTTGTCTTGAGACAGAGAATGAAAGATGGAGGAGATACTGAAGAAGAGCCTCCACCGGAGCCGAGAAGAGGTTAAGATCCCTTTGAGTACACCAAGTGGAGTACCTACACCACTTAAAGTCATAGGAACATCTGGTAGATGGTTTTCTGGAGGCTAGTAGGATGTCCTATACTTCCCGAGGAAGGTTGAGATCCTGCAAGACAATGCTTTCAGCAGCCAAGCCATCAGATGGAGAGACTGTGGGTTGGGATGGAGTAGAGTCCCTTCCTCCTGTGAAAGAAGGCCAGGAGCTGATCCGAGACTGAGAGGGCGAGTCTGTGACAGACGTAGCAGGAGAGGAAACCACGGTTGATATGGGGCTATGAGGATCATGTGACCCCTGTCCGCTTGAAGCTTGAAAAGCGTTTTGGGAATCAGGGGTATGGTAGGAAAGGCATACAGAAAATCCTGACCCCAGTGAAGACAGAAAGCATCAACCTGCTGGAGGCTAGACATCGGGGTTCTGGTGCAAAAACGAGGGAGTTTGGCATTCTGTAGAGTGGCAAAAAGATCTATCTCCGAAGTTCCCCAGGTCTGAAAGAAGTAGGAGATCCAGAAACAAGCACCCAGACCCCCTAATTCACTCCCCCGGCTCTATTCTCTCTAAGAGACTGATGTACTTTGTCTATGTCTTTAATATCTGTTCAGATCATTAGTGTTGGCCCTCCAGTGATAGCCCCAACCCCTGAGATGATTATTGTCCCCCTCCCTTTAAATGTTAAACCGCTTTGACCCAGTGAAAAGCGGGATATAAATACAGTTAAATAAATAAATAAAAATAAATTGTCTCCTAATGGAGAGACCACTCGTGTGGAAGGAGGATCCGACTCAACCTGTCTGCTAATACATTTTGGTGTCCTGGCAGATATACTGCTTGGAGATGCATCTGATGAGCAATGGCAAAGGACCAAAGAAGGAGAGCCTCGCTGCAGAGGGTCCAAGAGCCCGTTCCCAACTGATTGTTCATGTAGAACATAGCTACTAGATTGTCCATCTGGACAAGAATTCTGTGGCCCGGCAGATGTTATTGAAACACTTTGAGGGCATTGAAGAAAGCACAAAGCTCCAGCAAATTTATTTGGAGCTGTGACTCCTGCTCTGTCCAGAGGCCCTGAGTGGAGAGAGTCCAAGTGGGCTCCCCAACCCAGTTTGGAGGCATCTGTTGTCAGGATGCATTAATGTGGAGGCATCTGAAAAGGTGACCCTACGAGGAGATTTTCTGGGGTAGACCACCAAAGCAAGGAGTTCATGAGAATGTCAGTGATCTTGATCTTGTCTTTGAGGGTCCCAGAGGCCTATTTCCACTGGGAAGCAAGAGTCCATTGAGTTGTGCGCATGCGCAGACAAGCATATGGCCTAACAGTTGCAGAATCTCTCTGGCCGAGAGATTGTCTTTGAGCCTTATTTGAGATGCTAGCTGTACTAGGTGTGTACAACGGTCCTGGGGTAGACATGCCCTTGACCGTCGAGTGTCTAGAGCAGCCCCTATGAATTCTAGTGTTTGAGTAGGAACTAGATGGGATTTTGGAAAATTTATCACAAATCCTAGATCCTGCAGTACTTGAATTGTACAAAGGAGGAATAGGTGAACTTCCTGAGAAGTGGTTGCCCTTATTAGCCAATTGTCTAAGTAAGAGAAGACGGATATTACGAGAGTTCTTAGATATGCGACTACGACCACCATACACTTTGTGAAGACTCTTGGGGCAGAAGCGAGTCCGAAGGGAAGGACTCTGTATTGATAATGATTTCCCTGGAAGATGAAGCATAGATACCTCCTATCCTCTGAATGAATGAGGATATGGGTATATGCTTCTTTGAGATCTACAGAACAGAGCCAGTCCTGACTGGAGATAAGGTAGAAGGGTTCTTGAATTTCTCTCGAACTAAAAACTTGTTGAGGTTTCTGAGCTCTAAGATGGATCTGTACCCTCCATTCTTTTTAGAATGAGAAAGTACGGAGAATGGAACCCCATCTCCTTCTGGGATGTTGGAACCTCTTCTATGGCACATTGACAGAAAAGAAGTGATCGCTTGCTGGAGGAAAGAAGTGAGTGGGGGTTGAGAATGATATTTCCCCACTAGAGTGGTGGTGAGTATGCTTTGTAGATGAAGTTTGTACCTATCTCGCACTATGGTTTGTGTCCACTGCTCTGAGGTTGTGGGCATAATGGCTAAGCCTGCCTGCTATGTGGAGGGGATGGGGGTTCTCTATAAGGCAGGGTGGCAATGCTCTCTAGGAAGAAGTCAAAAAAACAGGCGTAGCTTGAGTCTGCACTGCTGGTTGAGGTTTAGGAGCCTGTGGCTTCTTCTGTTGTTTGGGAGGCTGTTGCTTCTTCTGGGTACCCCAGGGCTGGTATTGAGAAGTTGAGGGGTATGAAGAGTAGAATTTCTTCTTCTTACCATAGAAAGGCTTCTTTGCAGCTGCATTTTTCTTGGTAGGTTAGGCAGTAGCTTTTGAAAGCCTATTGAAGGTAGCATTCTTGGACTCTAATCGAGAAGCCTTATCTTGCCAATCCCTTCCAAACAGGTTCTCACCAGTACAGGGAATATTACCCAGCTTGACTTGAACCCATTGTTCAAGATCTGATGCCTGAAGCTAGGCAATCCTACAGGCACCTATACAGATAGAAGTTGTTCTGCTAATGCATTCAAAACAGTCAAAGGTTGCCCTATTGAGAAATCTGGAAACATTTTGGGCATGTTTGATTAATGTAAGGTAGTCTGCCTTCTTGTCATCTGGGAGAAAGGGAGACATTGATTCCAGATCTCTAGTTACATCTCTAAGGAACATACCCATGTAGAGTATGTATGAACTTATGTGAGCTGAAAGCATGAAGGCATGAAAGCACTGGCGGCCAAAAGCATCAAGGGTTCTCTAGTCCCTGCCCGGAGGGCTGGAGGAGTGCATTTTAGAACTTTTAATTCAACGCATAGCCGATTCCACCACTACCATTAAGTGGTGTGGAAGCTGCGTTTTCTGGAACCCAGGGCTTTCCAGTACCCGATACATGGTATCGAGTCATCTAGTATGGGAAGAGACGGTGAGAGGAGTCTCCCACATCTGGAACATAAGGTCCTGGAGTATGCGGTGAATAGTCGCCTTTTTAGGAGTTGTAAGATATTGGAGAATTTCCAACTCCTCTGCTCTGAGTTCTTTCTCTGATGCAGGAGTAATGGAGGCCCCCTCACCATATCCCTGATAAACTCTTGGAAAGATATGTCTTCGGGAGGGGACATGCGCCATTGTGGCGATGGAGAGGGATCCTCAGGGAGACGTCTCATCTCTCTTGTACCAACTGATTCATCGTCTGAAGAATTGGAATTGGTAGATTCAAAGTATCGACAAGAACAATGCTCTTGTTCTTGTAAGGACCGGTACTGATCAAGATTGGTATAAGCGTGAGAGACCTGACATGTTGGTACCTCAGATCCGGGGATAGACTCGAGGCCCGGCATGGGCGGAAGTGTGCCGAGGGGCACGTAGCCCGATGCCAATTGCATCGGTATTGTTGGCGGTATCGGTACTGATGATACTGGCGATAACGTCTTGACTGGTATTGATGCCACTAATAGAGCCGCAAGACTTCGCTCAATGGCTGGCATGCACTGATCCATTGCCGATGCCTGGTTATTGGCACCAGAGGTTTGGGCTACCGTTCCAGAGCATGGCACCAGGAGCTCTCCAGAGGTGGAGGCCTCGGGAGCATCCTGGACTTCTTGTAAGGCTTTGGAGGGGAGTTCCTCCTGCTGGGGTAGTTTGGCCGGTCAATTCACCTCTAGGGCAATGCACGAGGCATCTCTATTTTACAGAGAGATATACCCTTAGGAAGCTGGCCTGTCTTGAAAGACGACTTGTGTTTCGATACCTCAGATCTATGTGAAGAAGACAATGTCCTCGATGACATTGAAGCAAGCGAGACTGCATCTGAGGCAAACCCTGTTCAATGTAATTTCAGTTTGTTCAATGTAAACCGCACTGATGCAGAATAGCGCAGTATATAAGAGAATGTAAATAAAATAATAATAAATAATAAATAAATAAACAGGGAGCCGAGTTTTGCAGCCCGATTCTGTAGGCCTCTCTTTGTCAAATTCTTGCATAGGAGACACTCAGATGGCTGGTGATCTGGGCCGAGGCATTTAAGTCAGGTCGGTCATGGGTATCAGTGGAAGAAATAGTACGACCACACTTAGAACATTTTTTAAAACCACTAGTTGGCTTTTCCATCGCCATCAGTAGACTGGATGGAAGGCCTAAGGCCTGAAATGGTGTTGAAGCACCTGGAAGAATTAAAGTTTTTTTTTTTCTTTTTTACAGAAAGAAGTAGAGATAAAAAGTTTGGTTCTGGCGTCAATGGAAAGGCAGACGCGACCATAAAAAAATAAAAAAGAAATTTTCTGCGGTGACAGGATTTGCTTCCTGCTGGTTCCGTGGAAAACAAAGAACTGAGGAGGGAGAGTCACAAATGCGAAAAAGCAGCAATGCAGGTGCATTGGGATGCTCCCAAAAGCTTTCTTACAGGACACTGGGGAGCGTTCCCACGCAGGCTCCATCGGTATCGACGTCACCCATATGTGAAGACTACATTCCTGCTTGTTCCTGGCAATTATCCTTTACTGTGACATAAACAATAATTAAGAAAAAAAAACAAAAAACAAAACTGAAAGCACAAGTGTGCATATGTATTCATCCTCCTAAAGTCAATACATTATAAAGCCACCTTTTACTGCAATTACAGCTGCAAGTCTCTAAGGGTATGTCTCTAGTAGCTTAGCACATCTAGCCACTGGGATTTTTACCCATTCCTTAAGGCAAAATTGCTCCAACTCCTTTAAGTTAGATGAATTGTGTTGGTGTACAGCAATCCTCAAGTAATGCCACAGATTCTCAAATGGATTGAGATCTGGGCTTTGACTAGGCCATTCCAAGACATTGAAATGTTTCCCTTTAAACCAACTTTAACAGTATGTTTAGGGTCATTGCCTGCTGGAAGGTGAACCTTCATCCAAGTCTCAAATCTCTGGCAGACAAACAGGTTTTCCTCAAGAATTGCCCTGTATTTAGTGCCCTCCATCGTTCCTTCAATCCTGACCAGTTTTCCTGTCCCTGCCGATGAAAAACATCCTCACAGCATGATGCTACCACCACCATGTTGCACTGTGGGAATGGTGTTCTCAGGGTGATGGGAAGTATTGGGTTTGCGCCACACATGGCGTTTCCCATGATGGCCAAAAAGTTCAATTTTCATCTCATCTGACCAGAGAACCTTCTTCCATGTGTTTGGGGTGTCTGCCACATGCTATTGTGCAAACTCCAAATGTGTTCTTTATTTCTTTCTTTAAGCAATGGCTTTTTTTTCTGGCCACTCTTCCATAAAGCCCCACACTCTGTGGAGTTTACGACTTAAAGTAATCCTATGGACAGATATGCCCATCTCCGCTGTGGATCTTTGCAGCTCCTTCAGTATTATCCTTGGTGTCTTTGTAACATCTCTGATTAATGCCCTCCTTGCCCGGTCTGTGAGTTTTGGTGGGCAGCCTTCTCTTCTCTGGTTTGTAGTGTTGCCATATTCTTTCTATTTTGTTATAATGGATTTAATGGTGTTCCATGGGATATTCTGAATTTGGGATTTTTTTTTTTTTTTTTTATAACCCAACCCTGATCTATACTTCTCCACAACTTTGTCTCTGACCTGTTTGGAGTGC
This sequence comes from Ichthyophis bannanicus, assembly GCA_033557465.1. Lineage (NCBI taxonomy): Eukaryota > Metazoa > Chordata > Amphibia > Gymnophiona > Ichthyophiidae > Ichthyophis > Ichthyophis bannanicus. The sequence continues at coordinate 495,527,524 of CM066033.1, forward strand.
TCCTTGGTTTTCATATTGCTTGTTTAGTGGTGTTGTAGAGTCAGGGGCCTTTCAGAACAGGTATATTTATACAGGCATTATGTGACAGATCATGTGATACTGACTGCACACAGGTGGACCCTAATTAACTAATTTTGTGACTTCTGAAGTTAATTGGTTGGACCAGATCTTATTTAGGGGTTTCATAGCAAATGGGATGAATACATATGCACTCACAACTTTTCAGTTTACAATATACAAGGTATTTTATTGTCATTTCACTTCACCAATTTGGACTATATTTTTAGGTCCATTACCAAACATCCAAATGAACCTCCATTTTCATTCCAGGTTGTAATGTGACAAAACAGGACAAAAACAGAGGGGATGAATACTTTCACAAGGCACTACATTTTTAAAGTGCAAAACACCTTTGGAGTAAAAGCTAATGCATGGTAAATACAATAGTTGTGCACTAACTGTTGTGGTTGTGTCCAGCAGGTTCACAGCAGTTACTACACAGAGACTTCCTAGATACAAAAATAAGATCTGTGCTTGCAATGGGTGTCTTCAAGTCAGTGCTGACTCCTGGTGACCCAGCAGCTCATGGGTATTCTTGGCAGTATGACCGGAAGTAGATTGCCAGGCCTTTCTTTTGAGGCAATGGAGTGTTAAGTGACTTTCTCAAGGCTAGAAGGAGTGCTAGTACAAACTGAACTCTGGCCCCTTGGCTACCAAGTCAGTGCTCTAACCATTAGGCTACTGTTCTACACAATTAACCACCTTGGGGGGATAGCTACTAAGGTGTGTTAAACTTACATTAATTCACCACTAAAACATGTTTTTAGTTAATAGGTCTTACCCACTGAATAATATGGGACCTGTGCTAAAATAAAGAGTAGTTACTCACCTGTAACAGGTGTTCTCCAGGAGCAGCAGGAATCAGTCCTCACTTATGGGTGTCATCGACGCCGATGAAGCCCCAGCGGAGCATTTCCCCAGCTTTCCATGAAAGCCTTTGGGAATGCTGGCACGCATGCGCGGTTCCCTTCCCGCCTAAAGGTGCCATCTTACCTCAGTCAAATGACATAGCTAAGAACAGCACACAAAAATGTAAAAATTAAACTATGTACAACTGCAACTCCAAGGGGAGGAGGGAGGGTAGTGAGGACTGATTCCTGCTGCTCCTGGAGAACACCTGTTACAGGTGAATAACTACTCTTTCTCCAGGACCAAGCAGGAAGTCAGTCCTCACTTATGGGTGACTCCCCAGCTCTGGGCTACCAGGAACCCAGGCTGAACAAGAGAACTCCCTCTAGTCTCAGCAACACAGAAAAGGCTTTTCAAGAACACAACCTCCACAGGTAGCCCAACCAGAGGGCAGGAGGGCAGGAGTTGCCTAGACCTCAAAGAGATTCCTGAGTACTGCTTGGCCAAAAGCACTGTCCCTACGGGACTCCCTCTCCAGACAGTAGTGGGCTGCAAAAGTCTGGCTTGAAGACCAAGCAGCAGCCCTGCAGATGTCTTGCAATGGAACAGAGTGGAGATGAGCCACTGATGCAGCCATTGCCTGCACACGGTGGGCCGTGACCCTACCCTGCAAAGGAAGGTCAGCCGCCTTGTAAGCCCAGGTGATACAGTCAGCCACTCAGATGGACAAGGTACGCTTGGACACAGGTCTCCCCAAGTTATTGGGGTCAAAAGACAGGAAGAGCTGAGAAGCCTTCCTGTGACCTTGCGTACGTTCAAGGTAGAAGGATAAGGCCCGCCTACAGTCCAAGGTATGGAGAACTGTCTCAGCCTGACTTGCATGAGGCCTAGGGAAGAAAGTAGGAAGAACCACCTCCTGGTTGAGGTGGAAAGAGGAGACAACCTTAGGAAGGAACTTAGGGTGAGTCCTGAGGACTACCCTGTTTTTGTAGAACCTGGTGTTAAGGTCTATCACAGACCAAGGCCTGAAGCTCACTCACTCTCCTAGCCGAAGTAAGGGCGATCAGAAAGAGAGTCTTCCATGAGAGGATGCGTAGAGGGCAAGTAGCCATAGGCTCAAAAGGTGGTCGAGTCAGCTGCTGCAAGACCACATTCAGCTCCCACTCAGGAGCAGGAGGACATATGGGAGGTTTGAGCAGTAACAAACCTCTGAGAAACCTGGACACCAAAGGGTGCACAGACAAGGAATGGCCCTCTACTAAGGAGTGGTGAGCTGCCAAAGCAGAGAGGTGGACCCGAACAGAGTTGGACTTGAGACCTTGATTGGACAAGTGCAGCAGGTACTGAAGCACTACAGACACAGCACAGGAGAAAGGATCCTCTGCACGTAACTGACACCACACAGAAAACCTTTTCCACTTGAGAGCATAGGTTTTCCTCGTGGACTGTTTCCTAGAAGCTAGGAGAACCTCCTCAACTTCTTTAGGCAGGCCCCAGGGAGCCAACACTACCCTTGCAGCCTCCATGCCATCAGATGGAGGGATTTGAGATTGGGATGCAGTAGAGAGCCCTGATTCTGAGAGAGAAGGTCGGGCTGCAATCCCAGAGGCAGAGGGAGATCCACCGCCAGCTGAAGCAGGAGGGGGAACCAAGGCTGTCTGGGCCACCTGGGAGCCACCAGGAGGACTGAGGCCCTGTCTTGGAGAATTTTGAATAGTGTCCGGGCCACCAGGGGGGTGGGAGGAAACGCATAGAGTAGGCCCTGAGTCCAGGGAATCAGAAAAGCATCTGCTGCTACCCTCAGTGGATGCTGTTGCCTGGAGCAAAACCGTGGCAGCTGGTTGTTTAGAGGGCTGGCAAACAGGTCTATGGAGGGAAGACCCCACTCCAAGAAAATCTTTTGAACTACTAAAGGATGTAGCTGCCACCCGTGTGGTTGCAGAATCCTGCTCAATTTGTCGGCCAGGAAATTCTCCTGGCCTGGAATGTAGACTGCCTTGAGGAGCATATTGTGTCTCAGGGCAAAGGAACAGAGGACTTGTGCTTCCTGACAAAGGGGTTGGGAACCAGTCCCTCCTTGCTTGTTCACATAGAACATGGCTACCTGGTTGTCTGTTTGGATCAAGACAGACTGATGGGCCAGGGAAGCAGTAAAGGCCTGAAGGGCCAAGCGGATAGCTCTGAGCTCTAGGAGACTGATCTGCTGGGACGCCTCCCAAGGAGACCACAGACCCTGGGTGCACTTGTCTAGGCAGTGTGCTCCCGAACCCAACAGAGAGGCATCGGTGGTCAGTACCACTGTATGAGGAGGTATCTGAAAAGGCACCCCCACCAGCAGATTGGGGGGGGTGTAACCACCAGTTGAGGGAGGTCAGAAAATGGTGGGACACTCTGATCCTGTCTCTGAGGCTGCCGGAGGTCTGTGACCACTGAGTCCAAAGGCACCACTGGGCAGGCCTCATATTGAGCCTGGCATTGGGGGTCACCTGAACTGTGGATGCCATGTGGCCTAGAAGCCTGAGACAGAGTCTGGCGGAGACCAGGGACCTGTGCAGAAACTTGCTTGTAAGGTCCATGAGCCTTTTTGCTCGGTCCACTGGTAAGAATGCTCTTGCCAGCTGAGAATCCAACCTTGCCCCTATGAATTCCAAGTTCTGGGAGGGGAGCAAAGTGGACTTTGCGAAGTTGATGACAAAGCCCACCTTTTGGAGCAGGTCTATGGTTCTGTTGGTGGCCTGCTGGACCTCGAGAGACGTCTGGCCTCTGATGAGCCAGTTGTCCAGGTAGGGAAAGACAAAGATGCCCTGATTTCTCAGGTAGGCTGCTACCACTGCCAGGCACTTGGTGAAGACTCTGGGAGCGGAAGTCAGCCCAAAAGGCAGTACCCTGTACTGATAGTGGTTTCCTCCCACAATGAACCTGAGGTACTTTCTGTGGTCTGGATGAATGAGGATGTGAGTGTAAGCATCTTTTAGATCTAAAGAGCATAGTCAATCTCCCTGCTGGAGGTAGGGCAGAAGAGTTCCAAGAGTAGCCATCTTGAACTTTTCTTTTACAAGAAACTTGTTTAGGTTTCTGAGATCCAAAATGGGTCGAAGACCACCGGTTCTCTTTGGCACCAGGAAATACCTGGAGTAAAAACCGTGACCTTGAAAGTGGGGAGGTACAGGCTCCACCGCCTTGTCCAGCAACAGACCCCTGAGCTCCTGGAGGAGAAGGGCTGTATGCAGGGGAGGCCTGGAAGCCTCTCCTGGAAAGTATGGCGGAGGTAGTTGATGAGAATGCAGGGCATAGCCTCGATGGACTATGTCCAGCACCCAACTGTCCTGAGTTATCAGGGGCCACTGGTGGGCGAACAAGGCTAGGCGGCCTCCTGTGCAGGGCTGGGTCTGCAAGGGAGGTTTGGCTGTACTCAAGGAGTCAAAACCCCCCACCCTGCTGAGTGGGAGCAGGGGCCGGAGGCTTGGGGGCAGTCTGCCTACGAGGCCCATTACCCCGGCCCTTGGCTTGCTGACCCTGTGGGGCAGGTTGGGCAGCCTGATAATGTGGGTACTGTTTGTAGGCAGTGCCCTTCCTCGGGTAAAAGGGTTTATTACCCGGGCACTTCTTTTTATGTGAAGGGGCAGAGGTCTTCCTGGACAGCCTTGTCCTGGTGAGGTGCTCAGTCTCGAGCTGTGCGGCCTTCTCGGCCACAGGCTTGCCAAAAAGGTTTTCACCTCGGCAAGGGACATCGACCAACTTGTCCTGAACCCATGGCTCGAGGTCCTTTGACTGCAGCCATGCCTGGCGTCAAGCCGCGATGCCAGCAGCCGCTACTCGGGCCGAAGCCTCGAAGCCATCGTAGGCAGCGCGGGACATGAACTTGGAGCATTCCCGTATCCTCGAAGACAAGGACTTAAAACCCTGCAAGGGTTCCCCGGAGAGACCAGCAGAGAACCCGGCCAACTCCTTGGCCAGGTCTCGTAAATACATGCCCATGTACAGCTGGTAAGTCTGGACACGGCAAGCAAGCATGGAGCCCTGAAAACACTTTCTGCCGACTCCATCAAGGCTGCGGGCTTCCCTACCGGGAGGCACCGCAGAGTGCATCTTCTGACTTTTCAGACGATGCATGGCCGATTCCACAACCATAGAATGGTGCGGCAGCTGTGCTTTCTGGAAGCCAGGACTCTTGCAGAGTCGATAAATGGAATCGACTCGCTTGCTCAAAACTGGCGCCGAGGCTGGTGCCTCCCACATCTGGAAGAGGAGCCGCTCCAGCATCGGAGGAACCGGGCAGTAAAGGCCTCCTTCGAAGGAGAGTCGTACTGCACAGCATCGAGCTCCTCGGCTTGAGGCTCTTCCTCGGGGTCAGCCGGGATAGCCAGGGCAGCGGCCATATCCCGGATAAACTCCGAGAACCTAGTATCCTCCGGAGGGGATCTACTCTGGGGTTCAGACTCAGGTGAGTCCGAAGGGACACACAGAGTCTTAAAGGTGTCAGGAGACTCCTCATCTTCGGTTTCCCATGCAGACTCGTCCGAAGTCGAGTCGGTGTCCGACGCCGCGGGCCCCTGGGCACCCGCCCCGACACCGGAGGCACCGGCGTCGAGACCCTCGGTCCCAAACGGGAGGTCGAGGAAGACCTCGACCGAGGATGACCTCGAGCCGCAAGGGACTCGAGTATCGGCTCGGTCTCCGGGGTCGACTTGGAAGTCGATGTCCCGGTGGTCGAGGCAGATGCGCCGGACAGGCTGGCCATCAATGCCCGCTGCTGATCCATGAAGGCAGACATTCTGCTCTCCAAGGCTGTCAACCTGAGATTCAGCTCAGGTGACGCAGCAGCCCCCAACTCGGGCCCCGGCGGCGCCGGGCCCAACATCGGTACTCGGGGAGGCGAGTCCTCGAGGACAACAGGACTTACGTGTCCAGCAGACTCCGGTTCTATACGAGGAACTTTGGTTGGCTTCTCCTGGTCCACGGGGGGGGGTCAGGGACCTCCTCCGACGCCGCCCTCGCGAGCCGCTTCTTCCGCTTACGTTCCCTCTCGGGGGACCCCCTGTCCGAGGAGCTCCGACGCCTCTCGGGATCGGAATCCCGAGGTGTCGAAGCCTCAGATGAGGTCCAGGCATGAGCAGAGGCCGAGTCGGAGAAAAGCCTTTCACTTTGCTGCTGACGACTTCGGAGGGCCTTGGAAGACATTTTTCCACATGGCCCGCACGTTTTAAAATCGTGGTCCGGGCCTAGGCACCGAAGGCAACAGTCGTGTGTGTCGGTGAGAGACAATCTTTTTGCACCGATCACACTTCTTAAAACCACTGGAAGACATGGGGGAAAAAAGGGTCCCCGCGAGGTTAAAAGACCGGCCTTCCAGGGAAAAAGAAAAAAGTTTAGGCGCGAACGCCTAGCCACTAAGGGCAAAAACCGAAAAATAAAAAGGGGGTTCGATACCGGTGTACCGATCCCAGCGGGAGGGGAACAGATGTCGAATCCGAAGAAAAAAAGCGAAACAACGCTAGAAAAAAAATCTACTTTTAACCGGGAAAACAGGACACACGTCCGATGGGCTTCACGGAAAAAAAGAGACTGAGGTAAGATGGCACCTTTAGGCGGGAAGGGAACCGCGCATGCGTGCCAGCATTCCCAAAGGCTTTCATGGAAAGCTGGGGAAATGCTCCGCTGGGGCTTCATCGGCGTCGATGTCACCCATAAGTGAGGACTGACTTCCTGCTTGGTCCTGGAGAATGCATGTTACTATTAGTGCTCCTTACTAATGAGCCCTCTTAAATATGTTATTCATAATCATGCTAAAAACAAAGCTCATTTCAACATACTAGTGTCTGCATAGTACTATTATTTATTTACTTTATTTATTTAACAGATTTTATATACTGCCTTATCCTTTAATCAAAGCGGTTTACAGAGGTATAAAATAAACAACTAAACATTGGGTATAAGTAACACTTAAATATCAATAAGCACTTAATTTCAATTTAATACAATGGGACTCTGTATGAGAGATATAAGTGCAAGGAGGGTTATTTTGATTAAGTTAATATAAATGAGAACTATTAGAGGAAGGGAAGGATTAAAGTTAGAGGGCATAGAATAGGAATCAAGGGAACTTATTTAAAATAAAATGAGTGATCTATAAATAGCATATACATTGGGTTAGTACTTTATAGATGATAGAGGTAGGATAAAAAAACATACCTTTTCCAGTTTTACTTTGACCACGTCACATAGCCCACCACTACCATGACTTCTTCTAATCCTAGACTAGTTCCTCGCCTCCTCTAGTTCAGTTCCATTCTCCCTTAATGACTGTAAATAGTTAATGTATCTTTTTATTAATCACTAAAACTATGTTCATACTATTATAAATTATCCTGTTGTTCCATTCTAATTGTAAGCTCTATTAATTGTTACTTGTTCAATGTAACCATGTTCGTTGTAAACCTGTTCTATGTATTAAGTTGCTTTTCTGTAAACCGCACTGAACTAAAATAGTGCAGTATATAAAACCATATAAATAAATAAAATATGTGATGTCCCATAGTGTTGACGGCAGAGGATCACATTTCTGTGACAACGGCAACACCACCAAACTTAAACTGCGAGGAAGAAAGGCCCAGCAATCTACTTCTGTATCTTGCCATGAAAACCCAATGGATAGTTACAACAAAACAAATTGTGCTATAGTGCTGGAAGATGAGACCCCCAGGTCGGAAGGCACTCAACTAGCAACTGGGGAAGAGCTGAAGAATTTTCAGAGTAAAGCCAGCATTTATGATGCAAAAGAGGAAGGCCAGCAATGAGATGGATTGATACAATAACAGCAGCTACGGGTACCAGTCTGTCAACAATGAGCCGCTATCCAGAAGGTCTCCATGAGTCGACTCCGACTCGACGGCACTTAACAACAACAACATAGTAGTCAGTGAAAAGAAAGGTCTTCAGTTTTGTTTTGAAGTCTTTGGCGTCAGAAGTAGATCTGATATCATGAGGGAGGGAGTTCCAAAGGGAGTGCGCTGCTAGGGACAGTCTAAAATTGTGTTAATCTTATTCCTTATAGATCTAGCATTGATCTATAAGGACACATGCATGAAGGTTAGAATTAAGTTGCAAGCGTGTGGGACGTTTAAGAGGTTTCTTATGTGGTATATGTATGGTGGTAGAGGGAGAGGCAAAGGAATGGAGGGAGGGAGGGAGAAGAAGTAGAAGTATGTTCCTAAATTGTCTTTGAGAATGTTTTAGCATTCATATTGCTCATATATTGCAGTATAGATGATGCTGATGGCCTCATTTTAGGACTGCTTGAAAGCATCTTCTTCATCCATGACACCTACAATATTTAAGAGACACAGTTAGACTGAACACAATTAAAAAAAACTGAAGGAAGACTGGGTGAAATATTATACTTCTACCTGTGCATGATATTTATTCATAAACTCATCTGGAAATGTGCCATTCCTTATTTCAGCCCAGTACTGCAAGAAACATCACAACACTTTATTATATGGCATTCCTAGATGAACAGCAAATTATTAATATTATTATTTTAGGTGCTACCAGCAATGTTCCCTCTAATTTTCTGTAGGCTGTGTGTGCATAAAATATCAGCTGTGCAGCTTTTGAAGGAAGGTTAAATTTTTGTGCGTTACATAACGATACTCGGAGTTATATACTTTAAAATTTGCCTACACGTCAGAATACAGTATGTACACCACATTGATTGCACTAGAAAATATTGTAGAACTTGTGAAAACCATAAATACACAACAACTTTTAAATTTTAAGACGTCTGTGTTGTTTTCTATCAGAATCAGAACCGTAATTTTTGTGCGCTCTGTTGTAAAGTATGTGCGCTCACTCGGCGAGGTGTGTGCACGTGCACACGCGCACAGCTTAGAGGGAACAGTGGCTACCAGGTATATATAGCACTATAGAACACATAACAGACATCCCTTGCTTTTTGAAATGTGCAGTTAATGATCACAGACAGACAAATACAAACAAAATAAGTGTGTGGGGAAGGAGTCACCAAGTCAAAAATACAGGCCAGCTTTAAGGAGTGAAGCCTTTGGAGAGTCAATATGAGGAAACAAAGACAAAGCACCAATTAACTTAGAAGAGGAGGAGGATCAGGAGCTAACCCCACAGAAATTCAAAAGCAGATATACAGAATAATTCCCTCAAAATGCTATCTCCTACAAACCCAAAATACCACTTTATAAACAATGAGATGAGAGCATTTAAATCCCCTACATGTTGAAACATTCATATTTAAGTAATACGTCTTACTACAGAGAGCATTTTTAAAAGTGTGAGGTGAGAATAATTTCCTGCCTTACTCTGAAGATCTATCTGGTGACTGTTTGCCTGCTAGAATATTTTGTTTTTGCAAGGTGTGGCTCCTTATAACATCCCTCTTGAGAAGGACCAGGACCACCATTGGCTGCAACATCAAAAGAGCCAATATCTCCTTTGGCAACTCTTAGCCACCAATGGACACTGCAGCTTTGCAATCCTTATTCGGATTACCATATGGCTCTAGGTCATCAGGGACAGGTTGAGCCAGTCCTGATTTTACTTCCATTATATTCAAACATACTTTTCTAATACAGCCAATGGATGAGTACCCCCCCCCCCCATAGCTCTTCTTAAAATCCCCTAAAAAAATCTCAAAGTCCCAATCCCATTCTGTCGAACTACCTCAAATAATTTGGACACTGTCACTTTAAATTTAAAAATAAACATAGGGTCATATATCCCAAAATCCCCTTACCTGAACCCTATATTCTATATATTCTAATCCCTATTACTTTTTAACATTTTTTGCTACCTTTATTTTTAACAGTGTGGCCCCTTTAAATCAACCGGAGCTCAGTACAGCACTGCTATGGTGTTTCATTTTACTTTGCAGTCCCATCAAGTGAGGAGTTCTTGCCTTTAGCTCCTCCCCAAAGCCTCAAAACTGCCTGGCAATCCCCCAAATCAGATCCCTAGCACCCCAGGGACACCCAAGGACCCAGCGGGCACCATTTTACAACTTTAGATGGGTCTCCGACATCGCGGGACCCCACGGTTTTTTCAACTTTTTTTCTTCTTTTAAAACTCTGCCGGCTGCCTCTCCTGCTCTCCCAATGCTGTAATTCAATTTACTTTTTTTTTTTTTTTTTTTTATTGAAAGGCTTCCAGAGTATACAAAGCATCATAAACCACAAAAATCTTCAAAGAAGATGCAACAATAATAACATAACTTCAGGTCACAACAGCATTCAACAGTATGCCTTCATTTTTGCAATTTTAAGATAAGGAAACAGGGAACAGTAACCCCCCAGCCTCCCTTTCCCCCCCCCCCGAAACCTCCCTAGCCCAGTACTCTCCTCTCACCCCGCCTCCCAATCCCCCCACTATGGCTTGCTAATGTTCAAGCACGGAAGTGTGGTGAGCAAAAGACACACTCAGGGAGGCAGGCTCCCTTTAGAGTTTGAATGTTCCATCCCTCTTAGCCAGCATAGTCACGCACCATATCGAGAGACAAAGGGTGTCCACACCAGCTCAAAGCGCGCCAGGAGCATCCTACTAACCGCTACCCCTCGTTCCATGGCGTACATATCCCACATCCGTTCCAGCCAAGCCTGAAAAGAAGGGGCCGAGGCACGCTTCCAGGCTGCTGCAAGGGATAGTCTAGCTGCATTCAGGCCATGGCGGAGTAGAGCAAGTTGCAGAGTCCGTGCACCCGGCACCAAGGCCCCAAACAGGAAGATCCCGGGGTCCCAAGGGACACTCACTCCCAGAAGCAGTTGCAGCCGGTATTGTATACCCCTCCAAAAGGCGCGAATGCGGGGGCAGTCCCACCAAATATGCCCTAGGGTACCCCGTTGCCCACAGTTACGCCAGCAAAGGTCCACCGCCCCAGGATATATGCACGCTATCCGCGCCGGGGTCATGTACCAACGGTACAGGATTTTATAATTGGTTTCACGGGCATTAATCGCAACCGCACTCTTCCACAATTGAGTTTCCGCCCGTTCCCATTCCTGCTCAGTATAGGAGAGGCTCAAGTCGGAGTTCCAAAGTTCCCTGTGTCTAGTCGAATACGATTGGGAGCCCTGCAAGTGGGCATACAAAGTTGCCACAAGTCCCTTAGTGGTAGTGCACCCCTCACAGTAGCGTTCCAATTCTGTCAGGTCCCGAGCAACCTGGGGCCGAACAAGTCTGGATCGGACCCAGTGTGTCACTTGCAGATATTGAAAGTGTTGCCTGGCCGGAATGTCAAATTCGTCTTGTATCGCACGAAAAGGTTGTAGGTGACCAGCAGCAAAAAGTTGTCCAACCCGACTAAGGCCGTGATGTCCCCACTGCCGAAAGACTATATCACTTAACCCCGGCGGGAAAGAGGCATTATCCACTATAGGGGCTAAGGGGGTTAAATCCATGTCGCGAGATCGAAAGTGCCGGTCCCAGCAACGGAGGGTATGAAGTATATAGGGATTGCTGGTGCGGATACCACGGCGGAGTTTTGGGCCAAGCCACAGCCAGTCTCCCAAGCCGGCTCCCCCTGCCAAGTTCATTTCCAATTGTACCCATCGCTTAGTGCTATCAGCAATCATCCACTCCACCCCTGCCCGGCATTGCGCCGCCGCATAATACCAATGTAAATTGGGCATGCCCATACCTCCAGAGCGCGTACGAGCATAAAGAACCTGTCGCGCCAAGCGCGGGCGGCGATAACGCCAAATGAATTTCAAAAGCAGTTGCTGCCAGGTCGCCAAGGTAGCCCGTGCGACGGGAAGCGGCAGAACCTGAAAAAGGTAGAGAAAGCGGGGAACAACCACCATCTTGACTACGGCTATGCGCCCGAACCAGGAGAGGAGCAGTCCATTCCATACTTCTAGATCCCGCCGGACCTGACGAAGCAAGGGGTCGTAGTTGGCTTTAAAGAGGTCTGTCCTCTCCACAGTCAAGTGCACCCCTAAATAGCGTAGAGCTCCGGACACCCAACGAAAAGGATAAGCTGCTTGAAGTTCCGCGCAAACCGCCCCGGGAACCCCAACATTCAGGATCTCCGATTTAGTGTAGTTAATTTTAAAACCGGATACCCGGGCATAGTTTTCGAACAACTGCATCGCAACTGGGAGGGAGGTGGACGGATCAACCAGGGACAGTATGATGTCATCCGCAAAGAGTGCAATCCTATATTCTGCAGGGCCAATAAGAACCCCCCGCAAACCTAAATGTTCTCGGAAGCTTTGAGCCAGGGGTTCCATCGCGAGTGCAAAGAGCAGAGGCGAAAGAGGGCAACCCTGTCGCGTGCCCCGTTCCAGCAAGAAACGCCTCGAGTGTCCCCCGTTGACCCGAACGCACGCCTGGGGCATCTGATAAAGGCTACGAACCCAACGGATGAAATTTGAGCCAAAGCCCATTGTCTCCAGCACACACCATAAGAATTCCCAATCGACCCGGTCGAAGGCTTTTTCTGCGTCAATCCCCACCAGCAGGGCTGGTTGCGGTTCCCGCTGGGCAACGTGTATGACCTGCAGCATACGTCGGATGTTGTCTGCAGCCTGGCGGCCTGGCACGAAGCCAACCTGATCCGGGTGGACCAAGCTCGGAAGGACCCGATTCAGGCGCGCCGCCAACACAGAGGCAAAGATTTTAACGTCAACGTTTAACAGGGAAATGGGGCGGTACGACGCCGCGTCATGCAATGGTTTACCAGGTTTGGGTATCATCACGATCAATGCCTCACGCAGGGACGGCGGTAACGAGGCCCCTGCCAAGATCTCATTAAACAAGATAGTCAAGGTTGGCGCTAATTGTATCCTAAACTTCTTATAGTATTCTGCTGGGAAGCCATCACTACCCGGCGCACTGCCAGTTTTCAATCTTCGAATTGCAATTTCCACTTCATCTACCGTTAACTCCGAATCTAGCTGAGCCCGATCAGAGTCGGGGAGGTGTGGCAGACCAATCCCTTGCAAATAGTCCTGTACACTGTCCTGTTCAAAGGGCTCCACCTTGTAGAGCTGCTCCAGAAAGTCAGCAAAGAGATCACGTATCTCCCTGGAAATAACCCTCCTCCGTCCCCCCGCATCGCGCAGTTCTCGCACCACTCTCGTGGATTGTTGTTGGCGAAGACGCAAAGCTAGCAAGCGGCCTGTTTTGTTCCCATGCTCATAAAAAGTTTGCCGTAGTTTCCGGCGTTTATTATCTAATTCTCTCTGCAGGCACGCATCCAAGTTGGCTCGAGCGGCCCGCCACTGGCGCAGGGCCTGCCGGGAACCAGTTCGGGCGTGTTCCAGAGCGAGGCGAGTAGCCTCCTCCACCAACAGGTCGCGGTCACGCGTCCACATTTTGCGCGTGCGAGCTGCCTCCGCCATGAGTTGACCACGAGCCGTAGCCTTATAAGCATCCCACACCGTGGGGAGAGGAACATCCCCAGAATTGTTAAGCTCAAAAAATTCCGTGATAAAACGGACGTGGCCCTGCACTGCGCCCTGCCGCCGCAGGAACCTCACATCTAGGCACCAAAGCCGTTGGTGTTCACTGTACAATCCGGACGGAAGAGTGAGCCAGCACGGGGCGTGATCTGACCAAGTCAGCGCTCCATGTCCAGCCTGCACTCTCCCGTCCATCAGGCGCTGATCCAATAGAAAATAGTCAATGCGAGTGTGAACCTGATGGACCGGAGAGTAGTACGTATAGCCTCTTTCCCCACCATGAGTGTCCCTCCAGACGTCCCTCAACCCCAAGTCGAGCATAAGACGCTGTAGGGCTCTTGCCGACCCCCCCACTCGCCCCCCTGTGCGGCCAGTGGAATCCAGATGGGGCACCAGATGCGTGTTACAGTCCCCCCCAGGACAATGGGACCCCTTGCAAAATCCGCCAGCAAAGCTTTCAACCATGCAAAAAAGGCCCCTTGACCTGTATTGGGAGCGTAAACATTAGCTAAGGTTAGCAAGTGCCCTTCTAGGCGGATATTCAAGAAAAGCCACCTCCCCAAAGCATCTTGCTTCATCTCCTCTATCTGGAGAGAGAGGCTCTGGTGGAATAATAAGGCTACTCCCCGTTTCTTCCGTCCTTGTGCGTCTGAGGCCACCCGCACCTCAGTATACGGGGACCTCTTTAGCCAGCCCTGCTTACAGTTCTGAAGGTGGGTCTCCTGTAAGTAAACAATGTCCCCCCGCAGGGTGCGCCATTCTGAGAACAGCAGGGACCTCTTCCTCGGGGAGTTGAGGCCCTTAACATTCAATGAAATAAAGCGCACCATTAGCAATTACAATCCACTCTCTCGCTGCCACCCACTATCCAAAGGGTCCCAGTGGTAGCTCCCCCCAGCAAACCCGGATAATTGGTGAGTCGGGCCCACCCACTCCACCCTCCAAGAACAGGCGCCATAGTCCCTCCTCCCAAACCCAAGCACACCCCCCAATTCCGCATTGAAAAAGAACCTCCCCTCCCACCCCTCCCCCCCCTTCCCGTCAATACCACCTGCCTGTTTAAATTATTACAGGACACGGTAAATTGACCACAAACCCCGAACCCCCAGAACCCCTCAAAGCAAAAATTCAACCTAAACAGTGAAAATATAGAGAAAAACAACATACTCCCCATTGCTCCTCTCCCTCCCCCAGGTCATCAAACTCACCATACCCCTTTATCAAAGCAAGAACATCAACAAAACGTTTGCAGATCATCCGCCACCCCTCATATATCAAAAAAGCGGGGGACCCCAATCTAATGCCCACCACCACTTATTCAAAAATCAGGGGACCCACAGACTGAGACTCCTTAAAGAAGAAAAAGTAAGAGGAGCTCCTCAAGTCCACAAAAAGTGGTCAGGTGGACTTGCCCACTCGAGTCCACTTGGAGTGTTGGGGCTTAGGGGGCGGCGGATGAGGCTGAGCATTGTCATCTACTAAACCCGCCTGACGAAGGGCTCGCCAGGCTTCAGTATAGTCCTTTGCAGATATCTTTTTGTTGCCCAAAAGGAAGTTCATCCTAAATGGAAAGGACCAGGAATAGCGAATCCCCTTGCTGTTCAGGACCGCTGAGACTGACTTCATCTCTCTCCGCCGCGCCAGGGTGAACGTCGAGAGGTCCTGGTAAATGGACACGGATGCTTCCTGAAAGCGGACCGTCTTTTTCTCCCGGCCTCGACGGATAAGGAGCTCAGCATCAGAATAGCGCAGAAATCTCGCGATGACATCACGAGGCTGATTATTGGGGGGTTTCCCCAAAGCGCGGTGAACTCGTTCAATTTCCATACCAGAGGCGTGTGCAGCCAGGTCCTCCGTCGAGAGCAATTCCGCTATCAGCAATTTAAGTACAGTTGGTAGATCTTCTCCGCCCCTTTCCGCCTCTGGGATCCCACGGAAACGCACGTTGTTGCGGCGGGAACGGTTTTCAATGTCATCAATTTTATAAGTTAGTTCCATTGCTTGCGCGTGCTGCCGGTCTAAAGCACATTGTAAATCCATCAGAGTCCCATCTTGTTCTACCATTTTGGTCTCCACGTCTTCTACTCGGGTTCCCAGTTCCTTGACGTCGGTCCTGAGTTCGGCGACATCTTTCATCAGGTCCTCCCGTAGCGCACGAAATTCATTAGCTAATTCCGCAAAGCTCCTCCGGAGTTCTTGTTTGAGTTGAGCCGAGGAGAGTTGCCTATGCGGATCCAAGTCCTCCTTGCTAACAGTCTCATCATCAGAACCTGATGAGAGGGGTTGCTCGTGTGGACTACTTGGGGCTCCAGACTTACTCTGCAAGCGCTGGGAGGAGCGCATCCCATCCCGAGTTTCAGAACTTTTGGCTTTAGCAGCCATCTTACAGAGTCACCAAAGTCACACAGTGGTAGGAGAGAGATGTATCCAATGCCAGCAAAAGTGGGGACAGCAAGGAGGCAGTGGCGTCCAGGGCTTCACACTTCCACAGTGCAATCTCCACCTCACAGTGTCAGGAGACGTGCACAAGTAATGTCAGCGAAACATAAGGCACTGGATAAGCAGTGAGGCCGAAGGGAAAAGCTGCCTCTGCCCTCCCAGGATAACAAACATTCAGCAGGGCTCCCCAGCCCCCCTGGAGAAACAGCCTGGCACAGATGAAAATCAGAAAGCAGTGTAAAGCGATGTGGGACTGCATCAGCAAGAGTCCGCAGCTGCAGATTGGGAAGCTGCAATGAGAGGCCTGGGAACTGAGATCACATGTGCCGGCCTGCAAGGCACCCAGGATCCATTCAGGAGAGGGAAGGCCTCGGTGGGACACTGGGCTGCCAAAGAAAATTAGCCCCAGTCACCAGCCCGAGCTGCAGTTCAGAGGGCATGCAGGAGAAGAGGCATCGCTCAGACTTACCCCCCTCAAGTTGGGTCGTGATGGGGAGGAAGGATGACAGGCGCCGGCAGTTGCCGCGTGGGTTCCACGTGGTCGCGGCAGGTCTCCCCGGAAAATCTTCAGCGCTACAGCCAAGCGCCACAAGCTTGAGGATGCGCGCCCCCTCCCGCTGAACGGACCGCCGCTCGATCCGCAGGCAACAGAGAGGGGCCCAGCCGTAGGCCCCACGGGAGTCTGCCGGGCGGTCTTGGACAGCGCCGGATACGGCGGCCGGCGGCAGAGTCAGCTAAGCGAGAGTCCGGTGGCAGGAAACAGCGTCCAGAAGGCCACGCTGCAATAGCAAGCACTTCAGTTCTCCAACTATGAAGGATCCCGACGAATCGCTGGGTCAGACTCCGAGGGGGACCGCTGGCTTGCGTTGATCCAGGGGAGGTACGGAGGGGGTAGAATGCGGCTGTTAGCACATGTTTGCGAGGTTTTAGGGGTTGTGGGGACGGAGCTCTAGTTAAGTGCGGCCATCTTGCAGCGGGCTCACGAGCGCCCCCAATTCAATTTACTTTTATGTCCACTCATTTTTTTATTGAAATTCACACATATTAAATCAAGTACAGAGGTATATCAACTGCAGTATAATTGACAATGCACAATGACTTCACCAACTCCACAATGTCTTAAGCCTTGAGATCAGTCACTTCTCTTAATTGTTTTTACATGCATCCCGGGATAGAAGCACTAGCACTCATCCAACTTGGGCATTCGGTAGCTATAACATGATATGCTATGGGAGTCTGGCTCTACTTATAATAACCGTAGTTTTCCAGTACCGCCCTTATCAATAACAACTTCAAATAAGAACAATAACTCTCTTTGATACAACATCCCCGGTTTCCCCCATTCCCTCCTTCCACCCCCTCCCTCCCTCCCAATCCCCACCCTGCACCAAACCCGTTGTCACAAAATAAGAGCATACATCACAGCATACCAATCAAACACCCAGATATTAAGGTAGTCCCTAGCATAGCTATCCAAGAGAAAACCACAGCCCTCCCCAGGCATAGGGTAGTACAGTATCATCTCCCCTATACATTTAGCACAGTATTCCGATCCTGGGGCGACAAAACATCTATATACGGGGACCAGAGGGCTAAAAATAGATCCCAGTGTTTCCCACCTTATTGTTTTGCCGTTAACTTCTCCATATACATCAACTCTAGCACTGAGGTCTTGAAGGACTAGAAAGGGGGACTGTTACTTCTGGAGAGAAATCTGCAACTGTGAGTATATACTTCTGGTAATTTTCTAAAAAGAATTCTTTGTATTAAAGCTAGTTAATCTAAAACCCACTGTTTTTTGTTGGATCAGTTAGGGCCTAGTAGCAGCAATTAAAGTTTGAATTTAAAACACAGAGGAGAGCTTTCTGGTTACATTTCATACCCAGCAGAGAGCTTGTAGTTTAAATTTAATAGTCACTCAGGGCCAAGTAACAGCAAAGTACTTTTGGTTTAAATTTTAACACACAGAAGAGAGCTTTCTGGTTAAATTTAGTACCCAGTAGACAGCTTGTAGTTTAAATTTCATAAGAAGTTAGAGCCTAGCAGCAGCTAAGAGCTATAATTTAAATCAAATCAGAATTTAGCTTACCTCAGCAGCACAAGACAGGGTACTGTGTAGCAGCCCTCTTTTAATAAGTGTTATTTCCCTCCCTCCCTCCCCACACCCACCCTCCCCTGGGATAATCGTAGCTTTATAGGTACTTACACATCTTAAAAGAAAGGAGGTGCTTTCAGGTGAAGCTCATTACCCAAATCAGTCATACACTAAGGACCTGAGATTAATTAAGCTTCAGGTGAACAAGGTATATTAAACGTATTAGGTACAGTTTTATTGGTATAAATACCCATAGCAACCCCTAGTAAGTAAGAACTTAAAGATCTAGACACAAACTTAAAACTAAGAGGCAGACAGCAGTCCAGCAGCGGGATGGGGGCTTTCCAATCTTTTGCATTGAGTGTCACATGTATGATTTTCTCCCAGTTGGTGAGAGGTCTTACGTGTGCACTAGGTGCAAGGAGCTCTTTGCTCTCAGGGAACAAGTCCGTTCTCTAGAGGCTAAAGTAGCAGACTTGGAAAACATAAGACAGATAGAGAGGTACATAGACGAGACCTACAGGGATATAGTCCTGAAGTCCCACCTCCAGTCTGGCAGCACCCCTGTTGCCATGGAGGAGAGAGGTCACGTGACAGGAGAGCATCACCCTGGTGTGGCAGGAAGTGATCCTGTAACTAGGACCTGTCCTCCAGGTGATGTAAAACCCTCTCGCACCGAGGAAGTTTCTCCAGGGCCATGAGCCCATGCGGGAAGGGTTAGGACAGCCGTTATAGTTGGTGATTCGATCATTAGGCATGTAGATAGCTGGGTGGCTGGTGGACGTGAGGATCGCCTGGTAACATGCCTGCCTGGTGCGAGGGTAGCGGACCTCACGCGCCACCTAGATAAGGTCTTAGATAGTGCTAGGGAGGAGTCTTCTGTCTTGGTACATGTCGGTACCAATGACATAGGAAAATGTGGTAGGGAGGTTCTGGAGGCAAAATTTAGGCTTTTAGGTAGGAAGTTGAAATCCAGAACTTCCAGGGTAGCATTCTCCGAAATGCTTCCTGTTCCACACGCAGGACCCAAAAGGCAGGCAGAGCTCCGGAGTCTCAATGCGTGGATGAGACAATGGTGCAGAGATGAGGGTTTTGGATTTGTTAGGAACTGGGAAACATTCTGGGGAAAGGAGGGGCTCTTCCGAAGGGATGGGCTTCACCTTAACCGGGATGGAACCAGGCTGCTGGCATTAACCTTTAAAAAGGAGATAGAGTAGCTTTTAAACTAGATATTAGGGGAAAGCCGACAGTCGCCCAAGAGCGGATGGTTCGGAAGAATGTATCCTTGAAGGATACTACCAAAAGCAGAGAGGTTCCACAAAAGAGTAAAGTAGCCCAAATGCCCTCAAGTATGGAGCAGACAGAGCTTAAAGATCCCAATTTACCCATGTCTAACAATAGCCAAATTAACATGAATAAAATACATTCTCTAAAATGCTTGTATGCAAATGCTAGAAGTCTAAAGAATAAGATGGGAGAGTTAGAATATATAGCACTAAATGAAAGGTTAGATATGATTGGAATATCAGAGACATGGTGGAAGGAGGACAGCCAGTGGGACACTGTGATACCTGGGTACAAACTATATCGTAATGATAGAGCTGATCAAATTGGTGGAGGGGTTGCGCTCTATGTTAGAGAGGGCATTGACTCAGAAAGGATTAAAGTTTTGCAGGAAACAAAATCTGCTGTAGAATCTGTATGGATTGAAATTCCATATAAAAGGGGGAAGGCGATGGCAGTGGGGGTTGTCACCACCAGGTGGGCAGGCTGCCGCCTAGGGTTGCAGATCTGTGTCTGATGGTGATTAAGTAGTTGTGAACACGAATGGTTTAAGGTAAAAGGATTTATTTCCCCTCCCGGGGTCGGATTTTTCAGGTAATATAACACAATACTCAAAGCAAATAAGCCATACTTTCTGGCAAAACACAAAGGAGATTATAACAGCTTTTTCTTGCTTCTTAAAGTAAAGAGTAAACGTTAAACAGGCAAAACTCAGCACATATCTTTCATATGTGCAAAACAGCACTCTTCACTGATAGTGTTTTCCCTCCACACTATACAGCCTTTTGACTAGCGAAAAGACGTCACTTTATCAGAGAAAATCAATGTGCAGTCCATTGGGTCACTATCAAATGAACATTCACTGACTGTATCAATGACCATAGGCTCCTGCATACATTCAGAATTGTCTGAGTTCTCCTTGCCACAATACTTCTGCAAGTTCCCCTGTAACGTGCCGTCAGAGTCTCTCTGCACAACTTCCTCTAGGGCTGGAATAACAGCTACCGTATTCCTCGGTGTTTGGGAGAGAGGGAAGCCACCATTCAGGGTTCTTAGAGTTTAATTCCTTCTGGCAGGTTCTACCCTTGGAACGCTTATAAGCTCTGGCTTCAGGCTTTGTAAAAGAATATTCTTCTCCCCTGTTAACACCAGGTTTAAGCCTGCGGGGTTTTCTCTGAGGCTTAGGAACTGCTAATATATCTTCCTCAGACATGCACACATCTTCAGGGAAATACCTTTCTCTCTCTGGGGGTGTTAACTGCTCTCTCTTCAGCTCGGTGCTCAAATCCCTTGGCTGGGTGTTACTGCCCTGCCCCCACCTAGGATTTATCACACGAGGCTTCTCAGCGTTAACCCTGTAGGTATTCCTTTTATCAGTAAACTTTAATTTCCTATCAGAGACATTCTCCAGGCTACAGCTCTCAAATACATACTGTTTGTCTTTAGGCTTCCAATCACTCCAGTTGGAACGTTGCCTCTGAGCTCCAAACAGCTTGCAATCAGCAGAACACTTGCAACTGTTCTCTGACCTCACTGGCTGCTTTCTCCTGCAGTGCTCTGGGTAGTTTCTGTGGTGAACCCTTACTGGTTCTGGCTCTGACTCACGTCCTGGGTCAGAGTCTGAAACTCCTCCTTCTTCCTCTAGACCAGCTGGTTCAGCTAGTTCACCTAGTTCTCCTAGTTCCACTCCGTCTAACTCTGTATTTCCTGCATAGCTCTTATAGTGGCTATTAGCTCTTCCCCTTTCCAGGTGCATGCTATTAGGAATTGGGGAATGTTTCTCAGCTGGGCTTATTTGCAAACCTCGTGGCTGGGTTTGTTTATGTCGCCCCTGACAACTGCTGCTCACATGGCCTGCCTGCCTTTCAGCTTCAAGACTAGAACTCAGTGAATCCTGTGTTTTTAAGGTAGGAAATGGAACTTCTTCATCACAGGGTGTACTATCGAGCACCTGGCCAGAATAACCAAATGGATGATGAAATGCTCAAAGAAATCAAGGAAGCTAACAAAAGTTACAGCGCAGTAATAATAATGGGTGATTTCAATTAACCCGGTATCGACTGGGTCAGTGTCACGTCAGGACATGCTAGGGAGATAAAGTTCCTAGATGAAATAAATGACTGCTTCTTGGAGCAGCTGGTTCATGAAACGACCAGAGGGGAAGCCATATTAGACCTAGCCCTTAGTGGAACACCAGATCTAATGCAAGAGATAAGGGTGTTGGGGCCACTTGGCAATAGTGATCATAGCATGATCGCCTTTGATTTAATTAGTGGAGGAGGGATAGTAAGGAAATCCACAGTACTACCTTTTAACTTTCGAAAGGGAGACTATGATAAAATGAGGAAAACAGTTAAGAAAAAACTAAAAGGAGCAGTTGCGAAGGTTAAAGACGTACATCAAGCTTGGGTGTTGTTGAAAAATACTATCTTGGAAGCCAAGACCAGCTGTATTCCACGCTTTAAGAAAAGTGGAAGGAAGTCCAAAAAACTGCCAGCATGGTTTAAAGGTGAGGTCAGAGAGGCTGTTGTTGCCAAAAAAGCATCTTTCAGGAAATGGAAAAAAGAGCCAAACAACGAAACCTGGAAACAGCACAAGCACTGGCAAGTCAAATGCAAGGCACTGATAAGGCAGGCAAAGAGAGAGAATTTGAGAAGAAGCTTGCTGCGGAAGCAAAAACACGAAATAAAGACCTTTTCAAGTACATTCGTAGCAAAAAACCTGTGAGAGAGTCAGTTGGTCCATTAGATGATAAAGGGGTTAAAGGAGCACTAAGAGGCGACAAGGCGATAGCGGAGAGACTGAATGAATTCTTTGCTGAGGAAGATGTAGGGATGTTACCCATGACTGAAGTGGTATTTAAAGGTGCGGAAAAATTGAAGGAAATATCGATACATTGGGAATATGTCTTACAACTATTAGATAAACTGAAGAGTAGCAAATCACCTGGGCTGGATGGTATACATCCAAGGGTGTTGAAAGAACTGAAATATGAGATTGCAGAACTGCTATCAATAATCTGTGAACTATCATTAAAATCATCTCTAATACCTGAAGATTGGAGGATCACCAATGTAACACCAATTTTTAAAAAGGGTTCCAGGGGTGATCCGGGAAACTACAGACCGGTGAGCCTGACGTCAGTACCGGGAAAAATGGTAGAAACCATCATAAAGAATAAAATTACTCAGCATGTAGATAGTCACAACTTAATGGGAGACAGTCAACATGGCTTTAGACAAGGAAGATCTTGTCTTACTAATCTGTTATGTTTTTTTGAAGGAGTGAATAAACAGGTGGACAAAGGTGAGTCGGCTGATATTGTGTATCTGGACTTTCAGAAAGCCTTTGACAAGGTCCCTCATCAGAGACTTTTGGCAAAACTAAAGAGTCATGGGATAGGAGGCAGTGTACTATTGTGGATCGGGAACTGGTTAAAAGATAGAAAGCAGAGGGTAGGGCTAAATGGCCAATTTTCCTAATGGAGAAAGGTGAATAGTGGTGTACCCCAGGGATCTGTGCTGGGTCCGCTGCTTTTTGACATATTCATAAATGACCTGGAAAGTGGAATAACGAGTGAGGTTATCAAATTTGCAGATGACACAAAACTATTTAAAGTTGTTAAAACCCAAGAGGATTGTGAAAAATTGCAAGAGGATCTTGATAAATTGGAAGACTGGGCATCAAAATGGCAGATGAAATTTAATGTGGACAAGTGCAAGGTTATGCACCTAGGGAAGAACAACCCAAACTATGGTTACACGATGCAAGGTTCCACATTAGGGACCACCACCCAGGAAAAGGATTTAGGCGTCATTGTGGATACCATGTTAAAACCCTCGGCCCAGTGTGCAGCGGCGGCCAAGAGAGCAAATAGAATGCTAGGTATGATAAGGAAAGGAATGGAAAATAAAACAAAAGATATTATAATGCCTCTATATCGTTCCATGGTGAGACCGCACCTTGAATATTGTGTGCAATTCTGGTCGCCGTATCTTAAAAAGGATATAGCGATTTTAGAAAAGGTACAGAGAAGAGCCACCAAAATGGTAAAGGGGATGGAAGGATACTCCTATGAAGAAAGGCTAAAAAGGTTAGGGCTCTTTAACCTGGAAAAGAGACGGCTGAGGGGAGATATGATAGAAGTCTATAAATTAATGAACGGAGTGGAACGGGTAAACGTAGATCGATTGTTCACCTTATCAGAATATAGAAAGAATAGGGGACATGCAATGAAGCTACAGGGTAAACTATTTAAGACTAATAAAAGAAAATATTTTTTCACTCAACGTGTAATCAAACTCTGGAATTTGTTAACGGAGGATGTAGTAAAGGCTGTTAGTGTAGCTGGGTTTAAAAAGGTTTGGACAAGTTCCTGGAGGAAAGGTCCATAAACCATTATTAAGAAGTGACCGAAGATATCACTGCTTGACCCAGTACAAGCATTGTGGAACTTGTGTCTCTTGGGGAAACTGCTAGGTGCGTATGGCCTAGATTGGCCACTGTTGGAAACAGAATACTGGGCTTAATGGACCTTGGTCTGACCCAATATGGCATATCTTATGTTCTTATGTTCATTGATTTTTCCCACATCACCACTCCAGGGGGAACAGTCCTCAATCCATCTGCTCAGTAGGGCTTTCTTAACTAATAAAAAGCCTCTCTCCAGGAGTGGCCTATGCTTGGCAGCTATCGACACGACACTCCTGCTCCAATTATGCAGCAAACAAACCTCTTGCTGACATAGCTGCTCTATACCCAACCAATCTTCCATCCTATTGCAAGCCTGGGCCCAGAGAGATTGCACCAGCGGGCAATCCCAGAATTTGTGCATTAGAGTTCCTACATCCCTGCTACACCAGCCAGACGCGTCAGACACTTTAAGTCCGATCTTAAACACCCATTTATCAGTGGTATATGCTCTCCAGAGGAATTTATATTGTAGTTCCTGTAAATAGATCCACAATGTTTCTTTCGGCACCCTCTCAAAAGCCTCCTGCAAAGTGTCCACCGATGCCCCCTCCAACCCCTCTCTACTCCACCTTCGAGCCAATTCATAAAGGAACAACCTATCTCCCTTGGGACGTATCAAGTTCCTACACTCTTCCTCTCTCATATTACTTTCAACCAGTTTCTGCAGTACTATTCTAGGGAGTCCTGCCGCCCCCTGAGCCCCTCCTCCCATGAATAGTCCCCCCACGTAATGCCTCACTTGCAAATAACCATAGAAATCATGCTTGTGAAGAAGATAGCGAGCCTTCAGATTTTGGAAGCTATCAACAACCTCCCCCCCTGTCATAAATATATCTCCAATGCAAATAATCCCCTTTTTCTCCCACCCTTGGAATAAAGTAGGTGCTGAGAAGCCCGGGGGAAAATCAGGGTTACCCACCAAAGGAAGCAGAGGCGATAGTCTCCAGTTCCACCCAAAACGGAGACACAATAGTCACCATGCTGCCCGGAGAGCATTGAGATATCCTCCATTTTTTCTCCCCTGTACCATAGTAGATCAGTCAGCATGAAGCATATATAAATAGTGATATGGGGCACATGTTGCGCTCAATTGTGGTAGCGGGGCACATCCCCCATCCTCCCCCAACAACGCCCATATGTGCCTGGCCAAATAGCGGAGATTATAGTTCTTCAGTATGGGTAATTCCAGCCCTCCCTCATCCCTTCTTCTCATTAAGGCTCTAAGTGGAATCCGGGACCTCTTACCCCTCCAAAGGAACCCCCGCAGGTATTTCTCAAAAGTTCTCCAATCTCTGCCCAAGATCCATATAGGTAATAGGCGAAGGACATATAGCCATCTAGGGAGCTCCACCATCTTAAACAGTGCTATCCGACCTCTCAAAGATAAAGGCAGGCCCCGCCAATTAGCCAAAGTTTTCTTAGTTTTATCTAACATGCCCGGTACATTCACCTGGTACAGGTTCTCCGGACGGTCTGGCAGCTGTATCCCCAAATATTTAATAGACCCTTCCGCCCATACAAGCGGAAAGGAGCTTTCCAACATCGGCCGGACTCGCCCACCCACATCTAATACCACCGACTTTAACGCATTAATTTTTAGCCCGGAGAAGTCACCAAAGTCTTTTATCAACTGTAGGACGCGCTCCAGGGAATGTTGCAGTTTCGTAAGGCAGAGTAACATATCATCTGCAAAAGCACTGAGTTTCATTTCTTCTCCTCCCATCTGCACCCCTCCTATCTGCGGGTTATCCTGAATGGCCCATAGTAGAGGTTCCAATGCCAGTACAAATAAAAGGGAGGACAAGGGGCAGCCCTGTCGGGTACCTCTTTCCAAGGTAAATGGTTCAGAAAAGGCACCATTCTTTCCGACTCTGGCCGGCCATGGGGCTCGCATATAGCGCTTCATAAACCTCCCATGCATTCCAAAACTATGCAGCACGTCCCACAAATAGACCCACGCTACCCTATCGAATGCTTTTTCAGCATCTAGGCTCACCAAAAGCAAAGCCTCATAAGAACATAAGATATGCCATACTGGGTCAGACCAAGGTCCATCAAGCCCAGTATTCTGTTTCCAACAGTGGCCAATCTAGGTCATATGTACCTAGCAGTTTCCCCAAGGGACACAGGTTCCACAATGCTTGTATTGGTTCAAGCATTGATATCCTGGGTCCCTTCTTAATAATGGCTTATGGACCTTTCCTCCAGGAACTTGTCCAAACCTTTTTTAAACCCAGCTACACTAACAGCCTTTACTACATCCTCCAGTAACAAATTCCAGAGTTTGATTACACGTTGAGTGAAAAAATATTTTCTTTTATTAGTCTTAAATAGTTTACCCTGTAGCTTCATTGCATGTCCCCTAGTCTTTCTATATTCTGATAAGGTAAACAATCGATCTACGTTTACCCGTTCCACTCCGCTCATTAATTTATAGACTTCTATCATATCTCCCCTCAGCCGTCTCTTTTCCAGGTTAAAGAGCCCTAACCTTTTTAGCCTTTCTTCATAGGAGTATCCTTCCATCCCCTTTACCATTTTGGTGGCTCTTCTCTGAACCTTTTCTAATAACTCTATATCCTTTTTAAGATACAGCGACCAGAATTGCACACAATATTTAAGGTGCGGTCTTCACCATGAAACGATATAGAGGCATTATAATATCCTTTGTTTTATTTTCCATTCCTTTCCTTATCATACCTAGCATTCTATTTGCTCTCTTGGCCGCCGCTGCACACTGGGCCGAGGGTTTTAACATGGTATCCACAATGACGCCTAAATCTTTTTCCTGGGTGGTGGTTCCTAATGTGGAACCTTGCATCGTGTAACCATAGTTTGGGTTGTTCTTCCCTAGGTGCATAACCTTGCACTTCTCCACATTAAATTTCATCTGCCATTTTGATGCCCAGTCTTCCAATTTATCAAGATCCTCTTGCAATTTTCCACAATCCTCTTGGGTTTTAACAACTTTAAATAGTTTTGTGTCATCTGCAAATTTGATAACCTCACTCGTTATTCCACTTTCCAGGTCATTTATGAATATGTCAAAAAGCAGCGGACCCAGCACAGATCCCTGGGGTACACCACTATTCACCTTTCTCCATTGGGAAAATTGGCCATTTAGCCCTACCCTCTGCTTTCTATCTTTTAACCAGTTCCTGATCCACAATAGTACACTGCCTCCTATCCCATGACTCTTTAGTTTTGCCAAAAGTCTCTCATGAGGGACCTTGTCAAAGGCTTTCTGAAAGTCCAGATACACAATATCAACCGACTCACCTTTGTCCACCTGATTATTCACTCCTCCTCTCGGCATAAACAATTCTCCATGCCTAGTAACAGCTTGGCGATATTTTTGGTCACCTCTCTCCCCTGCACAAACCCCACCTGTCGGGGATCTATGAGAGACGGTAGGATGGAGTTTAGCCTTCCTGCCAGCACTGAGGCCAAGATCTTCATATCACAGTTTATAAGGGAAATAGGCCTGTAAGAGGCCGGGTCTGCCAAATCCTTCCCCGGCTTTGGGATCATTGTGATATCTGCGCATCGCATATCCCTAGGGAACTCTCTTACCGAGCAGGCAAAATCAAACCGCCACCAAAGATGGGGCCAACCTAGGTGCCAGCATTTTATAATATTCTACCCTGAAGCCATCTGGTCCTGGAGCTTTGTGCAGCTTCCCTTTCTTAATCCCTACTAGGATCTCTCGCACTGTCAATGGTGCATTTAACAAGTCCTCTTCCGACACTCTAGGTAAGGCCAATTTGCTGAGAAACTCTGTCTCTTTCTGAAAATCTCTCTCCTCCTCACTGTATAGTTGGGCATAAAAGGCTCTGAAGACCTTCGCTATCTGCACTGGTTGATGCTGTAGGTTCCCCCCTTCATCCTTAAGCACAGGTACGAATCGAGTACCTCCTGGATCCTTGACTAGTTTCGCTAAAAGTTTCCCCTTTCTATTACCAAATCGGTATAGCTGATGTTTATAATATTGCAAAGACAAAGTCGCCGTTCTCTGAAGTATCTCATTGAGCGCTGTTTGGGATCTTGCATACTCCTGCTGAACAGACTTAACGTTACTGCGAGCAAGCTTAGCTTGTAGGTCTTGTACTTTTCGCTCCAAGCCAATAATACTGCGATCTAGATGTTTACGCCTCTTAGCTGTGTATGCTATAATAGCCCCTCTCATCACCGCCTTACTGGCCTCCCAAAAAAGTGCCGGGGAGCATTGCGGCGTGTCATTAAAGTGGACATATTCATCCCACTGCTTCTCAAGATAGGCTTTAAAGCCTTTCTCCTCCCACAGATAGGCTGGAAACCGCCACTTCGCCCCCGAGGGTCCCTGGCAATCCCATGTTATCCAGACCATTCCATGATCAGAAACTACAACTGGCTCAATCCCTGCCTGCACCACCTTTGAGAGCCCTCCCTCACTCACGAGAATATAATCAATTCGAGACCAAGTGAGATGAGCTCTCGATTGATGAGTATATTCCCACACTCCAGGATGAAGGACTCTCCACACATCTACAAGATCTCCCATTTTGCAGAGAAAGCCGATCCCCCTTTTCCTCCACGAGCCACCTCCAACTCTCTGAGATTTATCCAGATGGGGGTTGTGGGGGCAATTAAAATCTCCAGCCACAATCATCTTGCTCCGCCCTGCTTTCCTTATGAATTCCAACAACATTTTGAAAAAAACATGGTCATAGACATTTGGAGCATAAATGTTTGCTAGCCAGAGGTCTTCATTATATACTTTAACATGCATCATAATGTATCTTCCATTGGGATCCACCTGCATACTGCTTACATCAAATGGGATACCCCGTTTCACAAGTATCACTACCCCTGCCCTTTTAGTGCCTGAGGCTGCCCCATGTGAAACCGCCACCCAGTCTCTTTAACTTTTGATGTTCCAGAACACTTAAATGAGTTTCCTGCAGCATCGCTTTATGTGCCTGCAAGATCTTAGCACGCTTAACTGGAGATCCTATTCCCCCCACATTCCAAGAGATATATTTTACATTAGGTGTAGTCCTTGGAATAGATCATCTGCTGCTTACTTCCACTACAAATCCTACTCCAGGAGGCGCCCAGCCTCACCCCTGGAGTCAGCTCCGGGCCCCTCTGTTCCCCACTTAGTCCTCGGTATCGATGCGCTAGTCTACCCAACCTGTGTATGCTCCAAAATGCAATGCTGCTGCAGCTCCCCCTACCCTACCCCCCCCACCCCTACTCCTTCCCAACCCCCAACCCCCACCCAACCCCACTCCACCCACCAGAGAGTTTACAAACACAATCCCCACTCCCCCTTGCAATGCAAGACTGCCAACTCCTCCGGTTAGACCCCTCCACACTCCCTCTTCAGCCATTCCCACACACACACATCCATTCAGGCAGTCGCACATATACCCCCCCCCCTCCCTCCCCCCCATACATCCCCACATCCTTCAACATTCTTCACCCTGCCGAGGCAAGGTACCCCCAACTAGGAGTTTGATCACTGTCTATACACCTCCGGGTCGCCCCTCCAGGAGCAACAAAAACAAAAAACAAAAACTGAAGGCGACTTGTCCAACATCTCCAGAGTCCACCTGCATCAAGTCCATCTTGAGGCCTCTACACCATAGTCGGTTCGGCCACTGCTCATTCTATCAATGCAAAAGAGTGTCGTTGCCCCACACAGAAACTCTCCAATCTGTCGCTTGCCTTAAGCCTTCTCAGCCTGTTGTCCATGCTCTATCGTAGCAAGAAACTTCCTCGCCACAGATGCCTGCTCGAATGAATGCGTTTTACCTTTGTGAAATACCTTCAAAATGGCAGGATAGGTTAGAGCAAAGCGAATCCCTCCTATCACCAGCTCGCTGCAAATGGGCGAGAACTCCTAGCGTTGCGCCACCAAGGTCGCCGAGTAATCTTGGAACATGAGCACTGGTGCATTATCCAGCTTCAGATCTCTCCGTTTGCTATACGCCTGCAGCAAAAGCGATTTGTGCTGAAAGTTTAACAGGCAGGCCAGTACCGGCCTTGGTCTATCCCTGCCGCTTAATCTCTGCCCCAGCCTATGGGCTCTTTCAACTTTGATTTGTCCAAGCATATCTGTTAGGCCCAGTTCTTTCGGTAACCACTCTTCAAACAGGTGGGCAAGTTGTCCCTCAGCCCATGATTCTGGCACTCCTATCAAGCGAAGGTTATTCCGTCGCGATCTGTTCTCCAGGTCGTCTACCTTCTGCATCACAGCCTCAATCTGCTTTTGTTGTTTATGGCTGCTTCTCTCCAAGGCCAATTCACTATCCTCCAGCACATTCACTCTCTGCTCAACTTCCTCCACTCTTCTTGTAATTTCAGCAAAGGTCTCACCCATCTCCTCGAGTTTCCTCATTACTGTGTCAAACTTTGGTTCCAGGAGCTTTACCACCTTCTGCGCAACATCTTCCGAACATGAATCCACACTTTCTTTCGCGGGAGAATCAGGCACTACAGCGGGTCGGGGCCACGGCCGCCATCTTGGTGTCTTTCAGGCCCGCGACTTTTTCTCTTCTCCCCGCTGCCTTCATCGGTCCCACCAGGTGAGCCAGTCAGAGTATCACAATGCACACAATAGACAAACAGGCAGACCCCCACCTTTCACTATGGTTTTTTTCGCCAAGTTATTCGCAAGTTTCTTGGGGCGGCCCGGGAGTGAGACGAGGAAGCTCCTCACCCGCTTATGTGCTCACGTGATCTCTTTAATTTACTTTTAAATGCCAGCCTGGCTCCTGAATGCCGCGTTCTATCATGGTCTGCTCTGGATGCTTCATCCTGCCCCATGCTCCATTTTCCGGGCCCCGGGCCTCCTGAACACCACAAGACACCAGGTAACTTTATTTATTTAATATTTCTACACACTATCCATACTTCACGCCCTCCCCACGAGAACGTCATCCCGATATTCGACACACAACCATCCAACACTCTCACCAACAATCATTCAACAATGATTAAGTTATTTAGTACTAATATCAGAGGTATTGGGCGTGGACTCACCCTCTACCGGGTGTCCACAATTTGTTCAGTCCTTCATCCAGTATATCCCGGAGGTATAGAAGCCAGTATCCTAACAGTATCCCATACCGCTGGGTACACTGGACCGACAAACATTCCTGATGTTTGCTCTCTTGGCGGGTTCTTTATTTATGGGACAACCTTGCACCTGTCATCGGGAAAGGGGCCTTCTCAACCTTTACTTAAACCATCTACCTTCTAATTTAGAATGGGAGCTCCTATGTCTAAATAAACTTATTCTAAACAAACATTCTCCTGAAATAACATTGTATCATATACAATAATTTAACTTTCCAGCATAACACCTGTAGCACTCCAGTTCAGTAACATTTAAGTAATAGTCCCTTTCCAAATATGCAGGAATTTTTCCTTGGTTTTGTCTTAGAAATTGACTCTGGTGTGACAAGCCTAAACTCTCAGTTTCATGAATATCTTCAATATCTGTTCCATGCTCATCTACAACAGAGCTACGTCTTTCTTGATCTAGACTTGCTGAATAATTATCTTCAATTAGGAGTTAAAGAACATTGTCTTCCTCTCTACTATCTTCTTCTACAATTTTTACAACTTGTTCTTCATCCTCAAAAAAAGAGTCACTAGACAATTCTAAAATTTGAATTTGGTGACGGTGGACCCTCCTGGATGGACCACCTGTCTCCGGACGGATTTGGATTATGCTTCCTTCAATGGACACTACCTCATAAATTTGGTCTTCCTAATAATTCTGAATCTTATGTCTTCCAGGAAATTTTAGAATCTTTAATAGGACTCTGTCCCCCAGTCAGACTATTTGACTTTGTGCCTTTTTATCGTAGTGTTTCTTTCTAATTTCTCCTTTTCTCAGTAACGTAGCAGTTGCCAGTTTGCACACTTTCTCAAGCTTCATATGATGATGACGAATCCATTTATTTTTTTAAAATACAGCAGAACCTTGAATCTCTGGATATAAATAAGAAGGCAATCTTGGCTCTCAGGCCGAACATAAGATGAAAGTGTGAATATCCCATTGTAGCATGGACATGACTTATAAATCATGCAGATCTCAGGCAAGTATCTGTTCCAATTCCTTTTCTTTTGAGTGGATAATACTCGTAACATATCGTGGCGAGTTCGATTGAATTGTTTGCACTGGCCATTTCCTTGAGGGTGATATGCAACGGTATGTGTTTTCTTTATGCTGTACAACTGACACAGTTCTCTTATTATCAGAGACTCAAAAGTCATTCCTTGATCTGAATTTATCTGAGATGGGGCTCCATACTGGGTTATCCAATGCTTTTTAAACAATTGTTTTAATTCTACTTGTTGATCTAATGATAGGCTTTCCCAATCAATTTTTATCTTTGGAATATCTGAAGAGTATTTCTCCAGGGCAGTTGCATTTACCACTGACACTATTACATTGGCTTCTGTCTCCTGAAATCTCAGCTTAACTGTTGTAGATGATTTGATTTCTTCAGGCCTCGTCACCTTCGCCTGTGGTCTAAGATGGACAGTCCTTAGGCTGGTGTTCAGAAATCTCACTAGTACTGAGTCCCTCAGTCGCTTGAGCTAGAACCTTTGCTACAAGTAAACCTGTAGGCAAGGTTACTTTCTCCAAAGGTTCTACTAAAACTGAACAACGGTATAATTTTCTCAGTGAATGACACATTCTCAGTATCACAGTTTCTGTAAGGGGAAGAATAAACAATTGCTTGTTTCCAATTAATTTAACATGTCCCATAGCTTCTGGGAATTATAAAAACTGATGATGGTTTTGCACCTGAGTTCTTATCTATGTTAGCCTAGCCTGATTTGCAGATGGGTTTAGCAATGTGAAATTATACAGCAGTCCTTTCACAGTTTTCAACACATTAATTCCTATTATACCCGGGACAGCTTCCTCCTCTTGGCTCTTCTCCCAGGGGTCATCCCTAATGATAAAAACACAGCTCCTCGGAATCATCTGCCCAAAGCACTCAATCTCTGTTTCAGGCATCCCAACCACTGGAATCTCTAGGCCATTTTCAGCAGTGCGCTTAATCTAACAGGCAACCAACAATTTTCTATTCCCAGCCATGTTCTTATAAAATATTCAGCGGTGACAGTGCTAACCTCTGAGCCAGTGTCTATTAAGCACTTTACTGGTACTCCACTTGTTCGGACTTCAACAATGGGTCTAGGGCCTACCGCTTCTTTTCTGAAATGTTATTCATATGCAGAATGCTCCGTTTCTACAATTCTCACTCCTCCCCTGGAAATTGAAGGTTTGGGTGACAATGGTGGACCTTCAATTTTCTTTTTCTCTTTTCTACTCAATTTATGCTCCTCTCCATTTGTCTCCTCTGTTACCTTATACACGGGCCTCTCACTCTTAACTGTAGCTTTACCTCCTTTCCTGTACTCAGACTTGGTCTTTTCACCCTCTCAATACTGGCTAATGTGTCCCGGCTCCTGATACTTAAAGCAAATAAGTTCTCTTTTATCATTTGTTCCCCTTCCTCTGTACTGGAACAGTCAATCTTCTTCTCCATCCCACCGTCTTCTCGATATATACACCCTCTGGTTTCTTTCTTTTGTTTGCAATGCTTGAAAAAGTTCCTGTTGACTCTGATTCAAACTCACTCAAAGCTTCTCTACTGTGTGGGTTAATTGTCTTATAGCCTGTAGTGAGGGATATCTCTCTAAACCCTCATTCTTTCTTGAGAGTAGTTGAACTCCTCGTTCCCTCTCTCTTTCACCGAATAAACCCTCTTCTTCTTCCGAAGTCTCAATTGCAGCAGCAAGTAACTGCTGAAAAGACATTTCTGGATTATCTTTATTCTTTTTCTTTACCTCCCGATGTAGACTATCATCCTTTAAACCTGTTACCAATTGTTCCTTTAAGACTTCTTCCATATCTGGGACAGCATTAGGTTTTCTAGCAATGATTCTAGACATTTTTTCATGAAGATCACATCCAAATGTTCTTATGGACTCTCCTGCAAATTGTCTTCTTTCGTAAAACCCTCATCCGAAGATTAATTGGAGTCTTATCTCCAAATTCTCATAACAATCTTTGGAATAAATGCTCCACATCTTTTTGTACATTTTCATTACTTCTTTTGCATAACCTTTTAAATGATCTTGTACCACTTCCCACTGGTCCTCCGGCGGAACTCTTAATACCTTTAGGGCAGACTTTGTCATTTGAATCCATTCTTCAAAGGTTGGTTCACCCATCCTCACTGGATACCCAGCGAAATCAGAAATTCTCTTATCACGTGGAACATATAAAGCTGGATATCTTGGGACTTCTGTCAGTCTTTCCAACACAGTACGTGCTAAGGAACTCGACTCACTCCTTGAAAATTTTTTTATCGATTCAGCTTGTTCCCTACTAAGTTGTTCTTGATCCCTTAGACAATGTTTCAATTCTTCCATCTCCTCTTCCCAATTTTCGATGTTTACAGGAAAGGGGAAACAAAACTCACACCAGAACAATTTACTAAGCAATTCACAATTATAAATTTCTCAGATTTAGAAATTTGAATCTAAATTTGAATCCTGCCCCGACTACGCCAATTTATGCGGATCACCCTCCTAGGGCTGGAGTCTTCCTGTGGATGTTTGAAGTCGTGGTCGTGTGGCTAAGGTCCAGATTAGCACTCTCGAAATGACATGCTCAGGTGAGTTTTCCCATAAATAAATAAAATA
Source organism: Ichthyophis bannanicus (assembly GCA_033557465.1). Lineage (NCBI taxonomy): Eukaryota > Metazoa > Chordata > Amphibia > Gymnophiona > Ichthyophiidae > Ichthyophis > Ichthyophis bannanicus. The sequence goes on from CM066033.1 coordinate 495,561,871, forward strand.
TTATACTAATAATAAATTAAAATGATTGATAACGAGAATTAAATTAAAATTAACAATTTTTATTAAGAAAACATAAAATAATCAATTATTCAAATAAGTCAAGTTTCTCCCTTTAACCTGAAACCTAGATACCTTGTTTTTATTTTCTTTACAGATGAACATCATCAACTCAGTGGATATTTGCTTTAAATCATCAAAATCAGATGTCTTGACTCTTTATCCTCAGAAATTATCTTATCATATTAAGCAGTTGCTATCTATAAACCTTAAGTTTTGATTCTTTGTGATTACTTCCCTTTCAGGTATACAACTCACCTCAAAGACAGGTAAGCACAAACTTTCCTAAACTCTAATTTTAGTTTGCTCCCATAAATCACTGGGATATGCATTCAATGGCACAGTTCATACCACTGGCCAGGAAATTAACACTGGTGAACAGTCGTCTCGTCGTCTTCTCTCTTTCTCTGGGTTTAATGACAGCTCACTTCCATCTTCTCTTAATTCCAGCCGAGGCTCATGTGTAAAACCTACTAATATAACTTTAACTAAAATAAAAAAGTAAAACCCTATCTGGCCTATTATGAGGTTTATGTTTATTTCATTAAGTATGATATACCAATTTCCATAAAACTTGGGTCACAGGTTCATTCTTCTAAACTTTACTAACTTAGGGACAAAAACAGAAAGAATGGTAGGTTCCCTGGCTGTAGAGACCTTGTTTGCTGTTATACTGTCTCACACTCTACACATGTACTTTGTCAGCCAACAATGGTCAACATTGAAATCGTTACTGACTTTAAAAGACCCTAATCTGTAGTATCTTGGTGAGCTGAACACGAATATAATATTTAAAAAAATTTATTGGCTCTCGTTTTGAAGATATTGCATGTAGTTCATTTTTGACGTTTCACCGTGTAAATTTATCCAGTAGGACATCAACAACATCCCAAATAAGCCTTGAATGATGTAATATTGCATCACATTGCATAATACCAGCATGTATACATCATCCAGAGTTGATTGCATCATTTTCTGATGCAATGCAATACTACTGCCAGACGGCTGCTGAAGCCATCTGACGTCAGCAGTGTACTATACGCAGTCGGAAAGAAAAGTAATCTGGTATTCTGTTCTGATATTGAAAGCCTCATGAATGCCTTAAAAATCACTCATGACCCACAAGACTGGAGACTATTTATAGACTCTTCGAAACTGAGTCTGAAGGCTGTGCTTTTGAACAATGGAAACGGTCTTCCATCTATTCCAGTAGCGCATGCTGTCCACATGAAAGAGACATACGATAACTTAAAGCATCTACTGACTTCCATTAACTATAACAAGTCCAGCTGGCACCTCTGTGGTGACTTTAAGGTAGTTTCCCTTTTAATGGGACTGCAGCAGGCATATATAAAATACATGTGTTTCTTATGTGAGTGGGATAGCCGAGCAAGGGATTGGCACTACTCGCGGAAGGAATGGAATCGCAGACAAAATGTAACAGTTGGAGAGAAGAATATCCAGCACCCAGCTCTGGTTGAGGCTCACAAAATCCTGCTATCACCCCTTCACATCAAACTAGGTTTGATGAAAAACTCTGTGAAAGCCATGGACCGTACTTCACCAGCTTTCTTACACCGGCATGAAAAATTCCCTCGACTCAGCAAAGCAAAGATTAAAGAGGGAGTTTTTGTGGGTCCTCAGATTTGATAGCTCTTCAAAGATGACCGGTTCAACAACTTGCTGCAGGGTGATGCGAAACAAGCATGGAATGCTTTTCACCTAGTGTCAACAAACTTTCTCGGGAATGTTAGGGCAGAAAACTACAAGGAACTAGTAGAAGACATGCTGATGCAGTATCAGAAACTTGGCTGCAATATGTCTTTAAAGATCAATTTCCTTGATTTCCATCTCGATTTCTTTCCTGACAGCTGTGGTATGGTTAGTGATGAACAGGACGAACATTTTCACCAGGATATCGCAACGATGGAGCAAAGATACCAGGGAAAATGTCCACTACAATGCTGGCTGACTACTGCTGGACACTCCCCAGAGAAGCTCCCGAACAGCTGTACAAGAAACAGGCGAAAAAAAATCTAAGTAGTCGTCTATGACTTGGTTTTTTACAGGTATTAACCGAAGACCTATTATATTTACTATTGACATGCATTTTGTGATGTAAACATTAATTCTTGTAGATTACAAAACAACTAGAGCCAACTTTGCAATTTCACTGTCATATTCGTGTTCTGCATATAAAAATTGATAAGAAATGACTATTTTTATTTCAGTAACATGACTTTTGTAAAAGTTTGTTGACCAGTGCAACCATTCATTCTCTCTCTATCATTGGAGCTTTATTCAGCAGACATATTCATGGCCGTGCCTTTGTAAAGTAAATTAACCTCTCGCTTAACATTTCAGACTTGTATAGATCTTGCTGGAATCTGGTCCTTACTAATCTCAGACTGAGTTTATGGAATTTTTCAGGCTTATCCCATCTGAAGCCTCTTTAGTGGGAATTATATTCCACCCTTACAATACCTGGGATGCTCCAGAATCAATTAAAATTTATTCAAACCAGTTTCATTCTCAGTCATAGTGGAAAAACACATGGGCCACTGTAATTACACATGTTCTCCTCATACACAACACTCTCCCTCATAAACAGCTCTAATTTTTACCATTAGACCATTAACTTAGGCTTCTGAGAGGCCTGGCCTCCCAGCCACTTAAACATAGATCTGGTCACTTTGCTTCCCTGGTGGTTTCTACCTGAAAGCAGCTCAGGTATCCTAGGAAATATCTCCTAATTCCAGAATATAACCAAGGGGTTTCCATGGTGTCTCCAGGGGAAAAGCAATGTGCGTCAAATCTCCACTTCCCCACAAGGCTTGGGATTCCGTCCCTAGGCTATGATGAAAGTTGGCCAGTTTGAATTGTTACCATGGTGTTAAACAATATAGAAAAATCACATTTTAGAAGAAATTATACTCAAAATGATGTTAAAATTACCTAAAACATCCTTAAAAATGATCCCCACACTTTATTTATACGCCTACCCTTTTCTTGACCCAAACACAAGCTATTAACACCTCATAAACTATTTAAATGATTTTCTCATTAAAAAATGTTTCCCACCTCTGATTCCTCACCACTAAAATAACTTTAGATGGGTTGTGGCAGGCTATGGCCTAGAGTAGTCTGCAAATATGAAAGGCCTGTAAGTTAGGCCTGGATCCCAACCCCCATTATAGCTAGAAAAGAACCAAAAATCTGTGAAAAATGAGAAAATTGTTTTAAACTGCTCAATAAGAAGTTTTACATGAATTCATAAGTCTTTCATTATTCTCTTGTGTGCAAAAGAAAGAAATGTTTCAATACATGCATTCCTGGAGCTAGAGACGACCTTGCAGTAGAGAAGTATCAAACCTAGAAACTGAACCTTTGTTAGGACAGTCCTAAGGGAGGGAGCTGGGTGCTAGGCCCAGGAGGGATCTCTGATTGGACAGGTGCAGGGGGCATTGGAACCAATAGGAAGTTTGCATGTATCAAGCTGGAACCAATAGAAAGTTCTCATGTATCAAACTGAAAAAGAGGTATAAATGAGTATGTCTCTGTAAAAACTTTGCTCAGTTCCTTTTGAAGCTTTGACTAACTGAGCCATGTGCACAATAAATTGGCTTGGATCTTTTGAACTGACTCCTGGTTTTATTTATTGCATGCTTATCAGCTGCTACATATTCTTGGTGTGTTGGCTGGGAATGTGCGAGCAGGGGATGGTATGCAAGTGAATATACCACGACTTGTCGCCTCAAAGGTTTGGTCCGATTGGAACCATGTCTGTCCGACCGCAGGGGAATTCTCAGGCGCCGCCGATCACTTTGTATCGGAGAGGGTTCCGCCTTGCCTCCGCGGGCCACTGGGTCCAGCTGGCCAACACTTCAGAACCCGAGGGGAGTCCAGGGTCCAACCCAAGAACTGGTTTGGTATCAGGAACTGGATCCGGTGAGTAGATATTTCCTTGTTTAAAAGTCAGTGCAGCCTGGGGAAAAAGTCTTGCATAAGTATGCGCAAGACTGATTTGGTATAGACTAACTGGGAAAATCTCGCCTGAGTATGTGCGAGACAAGAGAGCTTGATCACCTCTCATAAGGGCGTCCTAGTAGACCCCGCATGCGTATGCGCGGGGGGAAGCCATCGACCCTTCTTGTTTGGAATAGTCAGTTAGTCAGAAAACCTGGGCACTTGAAAAATGATTTTTGTGATAATATGATTGCCTGTGTGATTGAGAGGTCTTGAAATACAGACCGAGCGAGAGTGGACTTCTGAGTAGTGCAGTTCCTGGCCTGGCAACTGCTCCCAGGTCGCGAAAAGGAGGAAGCGTTTGGTGTTTGTCTGTCCTTACTATGTGTTTTTTTTGTATCTGATTTCTGTTATCAGTTGAAACCGCGAGTTTCCCTTCTGGTATAATGTGAGATTATTCTGTTGGGTAATTTGTGGAACAGTTTACTGATTAAGAAATAGTATTAAGCAGAAAAGAAGACAGAAGGAAACACACTCAGGAGTCACTTTTTCAGTAAAGAAGCTGTCTCATTCATTCCTGTTTTTTCCTTCCGCACAGCCTGAAACTGGCTAGCGGAGAGAGAATGGGCGTGTCTGGAGAAAGGAATGTGTAGTATCTTTTAACCCTGTGAAGGCTTAATCTCAACACTCTGCAGCTGGTCAGGAAAATTGTACCTGTTTTATTCAATATGTTCTAATAGTGATGTTCCTACTGCTATGGTCATGTATTATATATCATTTAATAAGAATGTTTAGTCAGGATTGTGGATCCCGACAGTTTTGGGCTTAGCCTGGAAAGGGTTAAGTTCTTATTAACCCCTTTCGAGTTCCTGTACTTGTACGGACAAAGTGAAAAGGATTTCTGTAAAGCTATAGGTATAATGCATTTGTGGGCTTAGCCTTATCTTGTGTTTTTTGTGTGTTCAAATCTTCAGCAAGCACTGTAATGGTTCAAACAAACTGCTTTTGTTTTCCCTTTGCCCTACGAAGTACAGGTTAAGAACCCTGACAGGACTATGAAGCATTCCGAGCCAGTAGTTACCAGATTGCAAAGTGATTTAAATCCTGAGTGAATAACGAGTTCATCGTGCTTGAATTCTAGTTCCTGATATACTGCGGCAAGCACCTCATAGAAGACATACTTATTGTTAATAAAAATAAAAAAGGAAGAAAAAGGAGTGTATATGTATTCTAGATATCCACCCACTTTATGAAAAAAGTATCCGGAATGTCTTGCGAATATCTGCTTCCTAAACTGTAAGATTTAAAATAATTTCTTTTGCAGACACATTGTTCCGCTTAAATGATGATTACGGCTGGCAGTTAGTTCCCATGCTAAGTAATTTCATTCCAGTCATGTTGTTGTTGTTGTTAAGTGCCGTCGAGTCGGAGTCGACTCATGGCGACCCTCTGGATAGCTATCCTAAATTGTGTTCGGTCTTCAGTCAGGCGGCTCATTGTTGACAGACTGGTACCCGTAGCTGCTGTTATTGTAGCGATCCATCTCATTGCTGGCCTTCCTCTTTTGCGTTGACCTTCTATCTTGCCAAGCATGATGTCTTTCTCTAATGATCTCTCTCTTCGCATGATGTGTCCGAAGTATGAAAGTCGAAGTCTTGTCATCTGAGCTTCTAAAGAAAGCTTAGGTTTGATCTCCTCTAGTACCGACTGGTTTGTTCTTCGGGCAGTCCATGGTATACACAGTATTCGCCGCCAGCACCATAATTCAAAGGCATCAATTTTCTTCCTGTCTGTCTTTCCAGTCATACGTAACAGATATGTGGCTGTCATGTTAGGAGCCATAGTTCTTTCTATTGGATTTGCACCTTTGATCTAAAGCACCCGCATACCACATGAGGGAGAGGAGGAAATTCAAGGATCCCTCTGTGGCCCGGCGCGCCAAGGTGACATCTCCACATGGCTGGAGCTCCCTCTGTCCAGGTCGAGCTCGCCTCCGTCTGTTGTCAACGCCTGAGCTCCAGTCCGGTTCACAGGGTTGCATACTCGGCTACGGCGGAAAGAAGCCCACCAGGCTCAGCAACTCGGAAACGCCAGGAGCTGCATCCGGAACAACGGACTCCGCCCCGAACAACAGAGAGCAGCAACAGGTCTGTCACGACTAGAGTCAGTCACCAGGAGGTAAGCTACTCTGAAAATCACTACACCGAACACCCTCCATGAACATCACTAGATAGGACACAAACATAGCCGGATAACTCAAAACCGATCATTGGGAGACTGATAGGGCAGCCCACACAATGACTACTGATGCTGAAGGCAATTAACACCTGCTAACACAGATCATGACCGGCACTTGATGAACTGACTTTGACCTGCAAACATGGACTACTAACCACTTTGAGTATCCCCCTGATAAATATACTGTGTTAACAATTGCTAGATACTGTTACTTGCTGTTGCATACTGTTATATGCTGCCTGTTAGATACTGCCTCTCCACATGTAAATGTCAACAAACACTGCGTGTTTTTACTTAGCAATATTACAAACTTACTGATGAACCACTGTTACCTAATGTCACTCTGATACACCATAGTGACTATAGTGATACTATTACCTGCTGTACTGTAACTACTGCCTGCTGATACTGTAACTTTTACCTCTGTACTAAGTTTGCCTGCTTACACCGTAACTTTCACCTCTGTCTAAGTTTAGCATTGGATACTAAGCAAACTGTATTGTCTTGTTACACACTCACACCTAGACATGAATCTACTAAAACTGGTCTTAGGAATTTTGACGTTCACCATAATCTCAACATACACAACCAAAGCAAACATGTACCAATCTACACCACTCATATGTGGCCCACTCTTCATCCTCTATGCCATCCATACTCCGCAAAAAACCCTTCCCTCAACATACCTCACCACCGGTATAGTACCAACACACATGACCTATCCAGGACACACAAGTAGAAAGCACACGGGTGCGCAGAAGAACCGCAAGCCAAAGTCAAAAATTACACGGATGCGAAAGCCCCGCTGGCCCCTTGCTCAACTAATCCAGGCTCCACCAGATCCTTTAGTCGTCTGTAACATCACTCTCATAAATGCCCGATCAATCAGAAACAAGACCCACATTATCTTTGACATAATCAAAGATGAGCAACCTGACATCCTCTGCATAACAGAAACCTGGATCACAAACACCGATGCTGCCTTACTGAACCAGATAAACAGACCAGGCTATAACCTGTATAACTGCCCACGATCCAACAAAAGAGGTGGAGGAGTGCTCATAATTGCCAAATCGCACTTGAAACTCTCATGCACGTCCCTGGACTCAAACCCAGACATAGACCTGCTCAAAGTGGAGAACTCAGCAATATCCATATGCCTAATATACAGATCCCCCTCACCGAACCATGAAATACTCGCTGCAGCGTTAGAAAACATTTCCTCAACACAGCCAAAGAAATTCCAAATCATCCTCGGTGACCTAAACCTAGTGTCAACAACAGCAGCTCACGCCAACACCTTCCTGGAAGCTATGTCACAACTTGGGTATCATCAAATAATAAACGAGCCAACACATGAAAAGGGACATACACTGGACATGGTCTTTACTCCTATGAACAAACAGACCAACCATGTTAAACCCCTGATTAAAATCAAAGCAATACCCTGGTCTGACCATCACCAAATAGACATACGGATAAAACTCCCATCGGTACCAAAAGATGCGAAAGCCCAACGAGAAACCCAACGGCAGAGATCTTTCAATAAGCTTGATCTGGATGGTCTCACAAGTAACATCAAGGCGCACATTGACTTGGAATCTACTGACCTCGATGCACTAACAAATAGCTGGGATGAAGGAATTCAGGCTTCAGCGAACCCGAAATGGAATAACACAGCAATCCCAGGTAAACAACAATCAGAGCCCTGGTACACAACTACGCTAACAAAAAGGAAGAGAGAACTTAGAAGGTGTGAAAAAAAGTGGAGACGTAACAAAACTTTGGAACTCAGAGCTGAATACCTCGACATCCTCGTAAAATACAAAGATGAGGTAGATGATGCAAAAAGGAAACACCACACCAACCTGCTGAATAAAGCCATCAACAAACCACGGGAACTATTTCGACTAGTGAAAACACTAACCAAAACAAACCAACCAGAACAGCAGAGTGACGTTATTCAGCCTCAAACTCTCGCAAACCACTACGCAAGCAAACTAACGACAAACACATCCGCGCTATGTTTTGACAAACCCCATTTGAAAACTGCAGTGAAGCACGAACAGACTTGGAACGAATTTCACAAAATTGATGATAAGCAAGCGATTGAAATAATAACCAGTATCAATACCACCACCTCCCTGCTGGATCCCTGCCCAGCCTCCTGGATTAAAGCAGCAAAAAAGGATATTGTCCACCAGGTCTCACACATTGTGAACCAATCACTGTCACAAGGAGTCATGCCCAACCAGCTCAAAAAGTCTATAATTAGACCGATACTAAAGAACAACTCGCTAAACAAAGAGGACCCATCTTCTTACCGCCCAATCTCCAGCATATCTTTTTTAGCAAAGATCATCGAAAAAGCAGCCCTCATCCAACTGCAAGAACACCTCGATGACCACGAAACCCTGGACAAACAGCAATACGGATTCAGAAAAAATCATGGGGTCGAAACCCTGCTATTGGCCCTGTTTAACAACCTACTCAAGGGTCTAGAAGACAGAAAGAAAATGTTTATTCTCATTTTCATCGACATCTCCGCTGCTTTCGACACTGTACATCACATAACCCTCCTTAACAAGCTGGCAGCAATTGGAATCTTAGGAACCACCTTGAAATGGTTCTCCTCTTACATAATGGGCAGAAAGCCACAGGTCCAATTCAACGGAGAAAAAGCCGAAGCCTTCACTCAAACTCAAGGCATACCACAGGGTTCGGCGCTCTCGGCACTACTGTTTAACATTTACATGCAACCCCTCAGTGAAATATTCAGGAAATATGGCATCAACTACCACATATACGCAGACGATATCATGCTGTACACTCAACTAGAGACCGTCGACCCAAATTACGCTCAGCTTGAAACCTGCATGGGAGAGATGTTGGGATGGCTAAAGCAAAACAACATGTCGATTAATCATAAGAAGACTGAAGTAATGTTTATATCCAGTAAAACTGACTTCGAACCGCCTCCAACAATCACATTGTGCAACAATACTTACAACTCTAAGAATGAAATTAGATATCTAGGAGTCACAATCGACAGCAAACTGAAAATGGAAAAACACCTCAGCAACACCAACAAAGCCATCTTTCACAAGCTTAGAGTACTACGACCCCTACGGAATGTACTAGATCCATGTGACTTCCGTTCAGTTGCTCAAGCGCTCATCATGCCTCACCTCGACTACTGCAACTCCATCTTACAGGGTCTACCAAAGAAATCGACCAACATATTACAACTGGCACAACACGTAGCAGCGAGGATCATCATGAGAACAAGCGTCACTGAGCATATCACACCTGTCTTGATGGAACTGCACTGGCTCCCAGTCGCTGCCAGGATTCAATACAAAACATTGGTAACGACATTCAAGCTAATTCACAACCTGGCCCCCTCATTCCTCTCCACCCTGATCTCCATGCAACCTACCACCAGAAGCAGGAGAACCATCAGCTCAGACTCACTAATGGTTCCAAACAGCATCAGGCATGTAAAAGTCAGTACTAGCCGCAGAGCGTTCTCCTTCTCTGCCCCCACTTTATGGAACCACCTACCACACGAACTGAGAGCAATTAAAGACCTATTCGACTTCAGGAAAAAATTAAAAACTCATTTGTTCAACTGTCACTATGGCCGGATGTAAATACAAGAAGATAAAATGAATTGAATAGCTGTATGTAAAAATGTAAATAGATGAAGGATAATCGCTTTTGTAAATGTATGATAGTTCATTAAGGTCTATGTGTAGACACTACTATGTGTGCTGTGTATTACCCCTGTTCTCTCTATCTATGCCCCAAATTTTCTGTCTTGATTTTATGACAAATCCCGAAACTATAATCGAACCGCTTCTGATCGCTGGAAGTAGCGGTATATAAATGTTTGCTAAATAAATAAATTTGTTGTTATAACATGTTGCAAAATAATAGTTGTATATTTTAAGGACTTTATCTAAATTGTTCTTATTTAGAATGAGCACACACATCTATTATGTTTAGTCCATAAGAAAATGCAGCCTGACTGCCCACCCCCTCTGTCTCTTGTCAAATACGTCACCATGGGGGGGGGGGTCAGAGTCCACGCAGATTTTGTTGAAATGTATGACTAGGAATTTTAGCAAGGCCTTTCCTGGAGACTACAGACTTAAAATGTCTCCGTCCCTATTAGAAATGCTCTGTGAAAGGGGGTGGCCAGTGTTAGCTACTTCATGGCCCCGTAGTTTCCCGTGTTCATCAGATTGTACAGAAAATGTTCCCTGATCAGTTCCCCTACATAGACTCCTGGTTGAATGTTTGTGAGGAAAAAAAAACAACAAAAAACCCTGCCTGTTTATTATCTTTATAGGCCAGTTCCCTCAGCTCTGCCACCACCCCGGGCAGAGCCTGGGGTAGGGGGGGACACCTCCCTGCAGATGTACCCCAAGTAGTTCACCAGCCACCTCCGCAGCAGGAGGACGTACACACCCTCTTGACAGAAACCCCGGCACAGTTTAAAGTACTCCGAGTGGGCCACAGTCCACCGATGACACTACAAGCAGGGATTCATTTGCCAGTTCAGGGTCACTCACAGCTAGCGCCCGAGAACATGAAGTGGAACTCAGACAGTCCCGATTGCCATATGCCTTCAGAAGTACAACTACCAGTAAAAGGGAGGGTCACGTTATCCCACTGCACTAGGTCCAGGGCCTACCCACCGTTAATACCGAAAGCAAACTGACCAGCCTTGTTTCTGCCACTGATTTACTGAACTGAAAGCTGCATTATGCCTCCTACACTGAGAAACCTTAGGATTTGATTAAACTAATGAACAGTATTATGCAGACCCATCAGCCTTGATAACCCCAAGTGGGATCCAAATAGTGCAGGCAGCCCTCACTATATACCCCATGCGATCCAGCAGCCCAGGAGAATTTGTGTATGGTAGATGCAGTTTTTGTCAGTCAGTCCCAGAGAGATGTAAGACGAAAATTACAGAAAATGAATGGATTTGCGGGTATGAATACAGCACAGTAAATGGAAGTTGCTCAGAATGTTTTTGTGAATTGTGAAAATGAATGAGACAGAGAAAGTGAACATAAGATGAAGAAGAAAACAGATCTTCTTGCTGATACTTTAGTTGAATGATGTGGAGGAGGTTTTCCTAATCGAAGGAGCAGAGGAAGTGAAAGGGGTCGTGAAAATGATCGGCCCCCACTGGGTGCGAATCAGTGCTCCCATTGCAGAGAAGAAGGACATTAGAGAAGTGAATACCCGCATCTTGACTCCACCCCCAGGAAGGGAGGAGGGAGCATTTGGAGAACAGGAGGTTGATTTTAGAGTCATGAAAGAATAAACCAAGCACAGTGTTCCAGCAAGAGAGGGAAGCAGCTATAGAGTTAGTGGCAGCCGAAGACGGCTACAGCATGGATGAAGACTAGGCCAGACTGGGCTCCAAGTTTCCCTGGGTCCCCAGGAGCCTACGGTCAGTCTGAAAATAGGGGACCAATATATGGACTTTATGGGGGATACAGGAGCAGAATACTAAAGCCAGTAGCCCCTTTGTTTTCTCGATGCATCACCATTGTCAGAGCTATTGGGGCTAAGGCCACAAAGCCTTTCCTGCAGAACCGCATGTGTGAACTAGGGGGACAGAAAATAACGCACCAGTTCCTGTATATGCCTGAGTGCCCTATTCCACTTTTAGGCCGAGATCTGCTTGCAAAGCTCCAGGCACAGATATCCTTTGCTGAAGGGGGAGAAATGCAAATGACTGTGAACCCAAAGCCTGCTGGATTGATGGTGCTGACTGTTCCCCGAGAAGAAGAGTAACGGTTCTATAGTGCATACCCACCAACCTTATAGCCCCACCTGAAGTATGGGCAGAAGATAATCCACCTAGCCTAGCGAAGAACATAGCCCCTGTCATTGTCACCCTCAAGCCAGGAGCGGAACCAGTGCATGTGAAGCAGTATCCTCTTCCCCGACCAGCCATTGAAGGAATCCACTGCCATCAAATGAAACTGTTGAAGTACGGACTTCTCAAGGAGTGCCAGTCACCTTGGAACACCCCCCTTCTCCCAGTTAAGAAACCTGGGACAGGGGATTACCGCCCAGTACAAGATCTGAGGCGAGTGAATGATGCAACTGAAACTATACACCCAGTGGTACCAAATCCTTATATTCTCTTGGGACTGATCCCCGCTGAGGCTACTCATTTCACTGTCCTGGACCTGAAAGATGCCTTTTTCTGCATACGCTTAGCCCCCCACCAGTCAACTTTTGATTGCTTTTGAATGGCAAGAACCCACAACAGGAAGGCGGGGCCAACTCACCTGGACTAGATTACCTCAAGGATTCAAGAATTCACCTACTCTCTTCAGTGCTGCTTTAAATCAGGATCTTTCAAGCTACTATGTGAACCCAGGAGAAAGGGTTCTTCTCCAGTATGTGGACAATTTGCTCATAACCACCAACTCAGAAAGTGAATGTCTACAAGTCACCAGTGGACTCTTGCACCTTTTTAATGAGGCTGTATACAAAGTCTCAAGAGCCAAGGCGCAATTATGTCAAACAAGTTAAATACCTAGGATTCCAATTGTCCAGCGAAATTCGACGCCTGGGACCAGAACGCAAAGAAGCTGTATGCAGTGTTCCTACTCCAACCACCAGGAGGCAAGTGAGAGCCTTCTTGGGTGCCGCAGAGTACTGTCGTATATGGATCCCCAATTTTGCGCTGCTAGCAAAACCATTGTATCAAGCTACCAAAGGAATGGAAAAGTCTCCATTGGAATGGGGGCTTGAACAGGATGCAGCCTTTCGATCTTTGAAAACCGCTCTGATGTTATCACCAGCTCTGGGTCTACCAGATGTCCAGAAAACCTTTCAGTCTCTATGTTCATGAGTCACAAGGAAATGTTCTAGGAGTGTTGACTCAATCTCTTGGATCTTGGCAACGGCCAGTAGCCTATTTGTCAAAACAACTGGATGTAGTTGCAAAAGGCTGGCCCCCTTGTTTGAGAGCTGTTGCAGCTACAGCCCTCCTAGTGAGCAAAGCTGACAAGCTCACTTTGAGACAGAATCTTCAAGTTACTGTACCACACTCTGTTCTAACCATTATGAAACACAAAGGAAACTTCTAGCTAACAAATTCACAAATGTTGAAGTATCAGAGTATGTTGTGTGAAAACCCCCAGATACAATTGAAGGTCAGTCAAGCTTGGAATCCTGCTACGCTGTTACCAGTTGGTCTTTACCCCCCCCCCCCCCCCCCCGATCATGACTGTTTAGAAATTATGGACACTGTATTCTCAAGTCACTCTGATTTGACTTATGTTCCTTTGGAGAACCCTGGATGGACTTTCTTTGTAGATGGAAGCAGTCTTGTCATCATTAATGGACATTGTTGTGCCAGATATGCAGTGGTGACCCTTGATCTGGAAGTTGAATTCTCAGCCCTGGCCCCAGGAACTTCAGCACAGAAATCTGAACTGATAGCCCTCACTAGAGCACTAACAATAGGAAAAGGGCTCTGTCTAAATGTGTACCCAGATTCCAAGTATGCCCTTATAACCTTGCATGCACATGGGGCCCTGTACAAAGAATGAGGGTTGATCACCTCAGGAAGCAAGTCCATTAAGTATGGCCCCGAGATATTGACATTATCAGATGCATACTGCCTTCAGATTTCAGAATTTAGGAAAAGTAGAATGTACGAATAGAACCCTGAAATCTCAGTTGTCCAAACTTTGCCAAGAGGTTCACCTGAAGTGGCCCCAGGTTCTTCCTATAGCCCTTCTTAGGATATACTTAGTCCCTGCTAAGTCTTTAGGAGTTTCCCCTTTTGAGATTCTGTATGGGTGACCCCCGCCTATTGTATAGGAAATAAAGGGAGATATGGAACAGATTAGATCTGAAATTACTAGACAAGAACTATTGGTTTTAAGTTCTGTTTTGCAGAGTCTTCATACGTGGGTACAAGACCAGCTGCCCATCCATCTAACAGAACCCCTGCATCCTCTCAAGCCTGGAGTCTTGGTGTGGATCAAAGAGTGGAGAAAGACACCGTTAGCACCGCATTGGAAGGGACCTTATGTTGTTATCTTGTTAACCGCAACAGCAGTTAAAGTTGGAGAACTCGAACCCTGGATTCATCACAGTCGAATAAAGTCAGCAGCCATTGATAGCAATGTAGAAAGGAAGGCAGCTACAAAGATATTAGCTATGTGGCAATATTACCCTATACCCCAAGGTGATGCTGTTACACCAGTGTAATATATGATCTAATTAATGAGTGATTTAATTCTCACCCTTTATCACTTGCGGGTGAGAATAATCAAAGGGGGGAATGTGGCAGGCTATGGCCTAGAGTAGTCTGCAAATATGAAAGGCCTGTAAGTTAGGCCTGGATCCCAATCCCCATTATAGCTAGAAAAGAACCAAAAATCTGTGAAAAATGAGAAAATTGTTTTAAACTGCTTAATAAGAAGTTTTACATGAATTCATAAGTCTTTCATTATTCTCTTGTGTGCAAAAGAAAGAAATGTTTCAATACATGCATTCCTGGAGCTAGCGACGACCTTGCAGTAGAGAAGTATCAAACCTAGAAACTGAACCATTGTTAGGACAGTCCTAAGGGAGGGAGCTGGGTGCTGGGCCCAGGAGGGATCTCTGACTGGACAGGTGCAGGGGGCGTTGGAACCAATAGGAAGTTTGCATGTATCAAGCTGGAACCAATAGAAAGTTCTCATGTATCAAACTGAAAAAGAGGTATAAATGAGTATGTCTCTGTAAAAACTTTGCTCAGTTCCTTTTGAAGCTTTGACTAACTGAGCCATGTGCACAATAAATTGGCTTGGATCTTTTGAACTGACTCCTGGTTTTATTTATTGCATGCTTATCAGCTGCTACAGGGTCACTGGCATCACGGGACCCCGTGTTTTACTTTCAACTTGTTTTCTTCTTTTAAAACTCTGCTGGCTACCTCTCCTGCTCTCCCAATGCTGTAATTCAGCATCAGGGAACCCCAGGACACTGCAAGGACTTTTTTTTTTTAACTTTTAAATGCCAGCCCAGCTCCTGAACGCTGCGTTGTATTGTGGCCTACTCCAGAGGCCTCATCCTGCCCTCAGGCTGCATTTCCTGGGCCCTGGGCCTCCTCAGCACCACAGGACACTAGGTAACTTTATTTAACATTTCTACACATTATTCACAATACACACACAGAGGACCCTTCCCCAAACTAGGAGAAAAATCTCCAAGGCTAGTTCACTGTGTGTCTCTATCCTAGAGAAGAACTGAGATGCTTGCCTGTTTAGGGGAGTAGAGTAGTGAACAGATCTACTGAGGAGTACCCCACTCTCGAAAGATATTACAGGTCACCTTCCCATTCAGCGTCCACTGTGGGGTTGGAGCACATGGATCAATTTGTCTATCAAAACACTGTCTTCTCCAGCCAGATAAGTGGCTCTGATTGTTGTCATCTAGTAAGAGATGACATAGTTCCACATCCTGAATGTTTCCCAACAGATGAGATACGACCCTGTTCCTCCCTGCTTGTTGATGTACTACATGGCTACTTGATTATCTGTCTGAATCATCACAATTTGATTGAAAGCATTTAGAACAGGGGTTCTCAACTCAGTCCTCAGGGTACACCTAGCCAGACAATTTTTGGGATATTCACTATGAATATGCATTAGAGAGATTTGCATGCTGTACCTTCTTTAAATGCAGATCTCTCTCACGCATATTCACTGTGGTTATCCTGAGGACTGGCTTGAGAACCCCTGCTTTAGGGCATTCAAAACTGCTCTCAATTCCAGGAAAATTATCTGGTGGAGTTTCTCCTGGACAGACTATGAATCCTGTGTGTTGAACCTATCTATATGGGCTCCCCAGCCCAATTTAGAGGTATCCATCTTTAGTAGCTGTGGGTAAGAGGGAATTTGGAAAGGGATTCTGTTTACCAGGTTGGAATGGACCATCCACCAGAACAGAGTCTCAGCATGAACAGTGACAGATATTACACCTAGGAGCCTGTGCATGGCTTGTGTCCATTGCATGCTCAGGGTCCACTGAGCTTGTCTCATTTTGAAATGTCCTAAGAATACTGGAATTCACATTCCTTCCAGAAATGTGCTGGTTTAACATCAACGGCTGGAGTTGATTGAAACTGTGTTGTATCTACTGTTCATATGTGCTAACAAAAAAGCTTTTCTCAAAAATTGACGTGATATGACTTCACTATCTAGATCTTCATTATTGTTAGCGCTACAAGTACTTAGTTGAATCAGTTGTAGAATACTTCACAGCACATGTATTTTTCCTTATTTTCTTGTGTTTTCAAGTTTTCTATGCAAATAATATTCTTTCTTCTCAAATGCAGCTCTTGAAATGTGTCCCGATGCCAGCCTTACAGGCACCCATGCGTTTCTCTATTAAGGTTTTCCAAGGGACTATTGTGTACAACGAGTTTTCTGTAAAAAACCATGTTCAAGGGGCGGAGCCTGATGTCCAGCGGGATGGTCGCATAACGCTGAGGCTCCCGAGAGGCCTACTCAGAATCCTGAATTAACACCGTATATACTTGGAACTTCTACTCTGATCTTGCCGGGGCACATTGGTGAGATGGCGGGGACCAAACCCACGCGCCTGGAATTTGGATCTCCAGCGGCTTCTCACGGCAAACGTTCCAAAACTGAACCGCCGTCCCCGCAGAAGGGGCTGGCCTTGCGCGAGGGCCCCGAAATGCAGCAGGAAATCCTCGCAGAGATTAGAGGGGTCAAAGACCTCGTGCAGTCAAACGGTGAAGCACTCCGAGCGCTGCGGGAAGATTTTGGTGTGCTGCAAAGCAAGCTAGAAGGGCTTTCTTCGCGTCAGGACAAAATGGAGAGCATATTGGACTCCCATGCGGCCCGGTTGTCCAAACTCGACAAAGTTGAACGTCAGGTGCGGGCCTTGCAGAAAGAAGTGGAAGATGGCAATAATAGAGCGCGCCGCAACAATATCCGACTCGTGGGCATACCGGAGGGAGCGGAATCGGGAGACATGAAAGAGTTTTTATGCAAAATCCTCCCTTCCCTGCTCCAAATCACCTTTACCAAAGATTTGGAGATCGATCGCGCTCATCGTGTACCCTCAAGCATAACGCTCAACAGGAAGACCCCGCGGCCTATCATTTTTCGACTTTTGAGATATCAACACGTTGAGCAAATTCTAAATACCTCTCGGGCAAAGGGCCATATGGAGTTTGAGAGCCACAAGATCTCCTTCTTTCCCGACTTGGCTAAACCCACGGTCGACCGCCGAAAGCGCTTTCTGGAATTCCGGCCGAGGCTTCAACAACTACAAGCACGCTATGGCCTGATGTACCCGGCCAAGCTCTGAGTCACGCTTCACAATCAGACAAGAACATTTGAGGACCCTGATCTACTAGCGGAGTTTTTGGATTCCAAAGAAGCCGACTTGATGCGCTGACTTCCAGAATATTCCTGCAAGTATTCTTATATCCGCTGTACCTGCCATATTGGATCTACCGCAGCCCAGCAAAGAGTCTGGCGAGGGCAGTTTGTTGCCTTACTTTTGATGATATCTGTGACCCGATTCCATCTACCCACAGTAGCCTCGATGAGTATCAGAGACAGTGTTAATTATGGACTCTGGTGTTTCTTTTCTTTTTTTTTCATGTCTTTCTAGTCCTCTCTAGGGCCTCCTCCCGCAGACATATGGTCGCCATATTCTTTGGGGGTTTTGCTTCTTCTCTAAGATACTTTGGTACATACTTTTCAATATGGGGTGTATTAGCCAGAATACTTGGTGATTATGTCATTGTTGCACAGATTCTGATTACGTTGTATGTTTTCAAGTGCCCTTACCTAAAATGTGCTCATTGCTCCAACATGCCTGGATAATGTCCACTCATCATGTTTTTAGATCACCGTTAGGTTTTGTAACACAATAATGTAAGTACACGCCCGCTTCGGGAATGATTAGTTTTCTAGAGAAGAAGCAGGGGGGAGGGGGGTGGCAGGGGTTTACTTTGGTGTATGTATTACATTTTATGTATCTGTCTTTTAGCTGTATGTCTTCCTTTTCCTTTGTTGTTATAAAATGAAAATAAAGAATTTAAAAAAAAAAAAAACCATGTTCAAAATCACTGAACTGTAATCTTAAACTTAAAAAATACACCCACTACAAATGTATATCATAATGAAGCATGTAAAATAAGATAAAAAACGTTCCTAACCTGATGGTAATTAAACCCTCGTCTCGAAAACAAGATTGGGCAATGTGAAATTTGCAACATTACAGTAGAACTAACAGAGTTCACTCACAGGGACATCACCTATACATTGAAACAAGCGACTTCATGCGCCTCCACCTATGTGGTTTATGCAGTTCAATGTCCTTGCGGCTTGCTTTATGTGGGCAAAACCATACGCTCTTTTAAGATTCGCATGAAAGAACATGAGAGTCGATTGCGATGCGGTCGGAGGGAAGCTCCCTTGGTTCAACACTGTTTACAATTTCATCATGTATTTGCCCAGCTTCGCTGTTGGTGTATTGAGAGAGTAACAGTTGCAGCAAAAGGAAAATCTCAAGAACAATTTTTACTCTATAGGGAACAAAGGTGGATACACACTTTGGCCACAGTGCAACCTGATAGACTCAACGCTGGCATTGATTGGGCAGTTTGCATTTAGATTTTGACCAATGAAGGACGGGTTTTCACCACAGTCTCGGTTCCTTGGAGTATTTAAAAATGGCCGTTTAGGTTGACAGACCGCATGCGCAGCGTTCTTTTGAGGGATTCCCCAGTGAGCCAGAAGGGAATCTTGTTTTCGAGACGAGGGTTTAATTACCATCAGGTTAGGAACGTTTTTTATCTTATTTTACATGCTTCATTATGATATACATTTGTAGTGGGTGTATTTTTTAAGTTTAAGATTACAGTTCAGTGATTTTGAACATGGTTTTTTACAGAAAACTCGTTGTACACAATAGTCCCTTGGAAAACCTTAATGGAGAAACGCATGGGCGCCTGTAAGGCTGGCGTCGGGACACATTTCAAGAGCTGCATTTGAGAAGAATGAATATTATTTGCATAGAAAACTTGAAAACACAAGAAAATAAGGAAAAATACATGTGCTGTGAAGTATTCTACAACTGATTCAGCTAAGTACTTGTAGCGCTAACAAAAATGAAGATCTAGATAGTGAAGTCATATCACGTCAATTTTTGAGAAAAGCTTTCTTGTTAGCACATATGAACAGTAGATACAACACAGTTTCAATCAACTCCAGCCGTTGATGTTAAACCAGCACATTTCTGGAAGGAATGTGAATTCCAGTATTCTTAGTGCTAATGGTTGTTTCTGAGGCTGTTGTTGTGAGAAAACTGAATCTGTAGAAATTGTTGGATGACTTTTATTTGTATTATGCTATAGCAATCGTCCACAGAGATAGACCTCTTCATTCATTTTGAAATGTGCCAAGGGGCTTATATGTACAGATGAGGCCATATGACCCAATATCCTCAACAAGCTACTGTTACTGTTGCTAAATTTGACTCACTTAATGTTTGTTCCTTAAAAAAGAAATATGACCATCAGTTAGATATTATGTGCACTGCAGTCCTTTGGGAGAAAATTCTTTCAGAATGCTATGCTCACATCCCATATAGTGTCTTACTAGTTCTTCATGGGCATACATTGCAGAACACCATGCACAGCATTCAAGAATTTGCAGACTTTCTCCCTCCAGAGAAAGCTAAGCAATTCAGTTCCCTAGTGGGACAAAGGGAAGGAGTAAAACTTTCCTCTAGTCCTGAACTGGGAGAGTCAAAATGAATATTCAAAACATGGCTGAAGAATGGGGAATAGTATCACTTATCTCAATCCTGTCCCACAGGATTCCAAACCCTTACATTTCATCGCCCTTCTAAACAGAGTGAAGTAGCAGCATTATTGGTCTGAGATCATTATTCAGCAAACACAATTGATAGTTAGATTATCCTTGAATCTCCCTTATACTGTTTGTTTGTTTACCACCTCCCTTTGGCGGCTCACCTCTCACTGAACAAATTAGGACTGATGATAGCAAATATGAGACTCCTCCCTGGTGACTTATTGCTTTTAGGAAATTTAAATATTCATTTTGATTCTCCCAGTTCAGGACTAGAGGAAAGCTTTATTCCTTCCCTTTGTCCCACTAGGGAACTGAGTTGCTCAACTTTGGAGGGAGAAAGTCTGCAAACTCTTGAATGCTGCACATGATGTTCTGCAATGCATGCCCAAGAGGAACTGGTAAGATGCTTTATGGGATGTGAGCATAGCATTCTGAAAGAATTTCCTCCCAAAGGACTGCAATGCCAAACCTTTTTCACTAGAGGCACTGAAGAGTTGGTTTTTGAACGTTTAGCCCTTTTGAGAGTGGATTTGAAGACCATGGAGTGGTGTGGCAGCTGCAGCTTCTTGAATTCAGGAGTCTTTTGGACTTGATACATCAAGTCACCTTCTTGTTCACAGTTTTTACAAAGGAGATCCCTCAGATCTTCATCTGTACATCCTTCAGGATTCTGTGAACAAGTACTGTCACTGCCTCCTTTGAGGGGGGTGTTGAGGAACTGGAGGATTTCCAAAGCTACTGTCCTTGGTTCTTTCTCCATCTCTAACTGAAACAGGCTGGACTTAGCCACTTTAGAACAGTTCCTCTGGAGATGACTTTCTTCTCTCAAATACTCAGATTCCTAACAGTGCTCTGATTCTGACCAAGAATCATACTCAAAAGATGCCTGGGTATTTGTGTGGGCCAACCAAAACTTCTCTTGGGGTGTGATTGGCAAACAGAATGTTGATGAACCGATGGTGTCTGATGCTTCAGAGAACTGTCACCCCCAAATGCACTAGAGAATGACACTGGTGGGGAAATCACCGAAGGTGAGGCCCTCGCCTCAATGATGCTGAATCTCCCACAGGCATGGAGAGTCTTGAGGATAAGCTCAATTTCTCAATGCTCAGACATCGAGATGGTCAAAGCATCTGTCTCATGTGGTGCAGAGAAGGCCTCCATTCTTTCCGCTCAAGGTCTGCCATCAACAAAGGTGGTGAGGCTGTAGTAGGGGTGGCTGGTGGTTCCTGAGACTGCTGGGGAAAATCAGCAGGCTGGTTCCAGCCCCTTGGCACTGGTGCAGCCCTTCCAGTACAGAAGAGGATGAGTGGTTCTCATGTTGGGGCCACTTTTAGTCTAGTAGTTCCTATGATACCTCTATGCTCACAATCTTGTGCTGCTGCAAGCTCTGACACTGATACACCCAAGCCTCCGCTTGGTGTTCCGTGTCATGGGTCCTCGATGCTATAACTGGGATAGTTATACCAAATTATATTCTCAGGCTGCTCCCCAATGCTCCAGTTTCTCTGCACATAGCTTGCCTTTCTTCTGCCTGGAGGCTGTTATGTGGGACCAGAGGAGGGGGGAAGAAGGTTGTGTGAAGGCAGTCTTGATCTGACCCAAAAAAGGGCTCTCAATTGTCCAGGAACGCTGACAAGGAGGATGGCCCTTTCTTCCCCTTCCATATGGGAAACTCCAGCAAGGTACTGAAGGATACGCTCTGGAGACATCTGCTGCTGAACTCAAATGGGTACACAGCATCTCTTAGGACAGCTACCCAGGAGTTAACAAAAATTTAAGATGAGCTGCACCAGTCCTGTATCCATCATCTGCTGGAAACAAATACTGGGGTAAGCCCTTATTTGCACTAGCTGAAGTAGCAGGGATGATGTCACTGGAAGTTCCGAGTTTGTTCTGTCTCTACCTCTGCTGGCAGGGGCACACAACCCATTTGCCTGGACTGATCTAGCAGGATGATCTGGAAACAGATTTAACTGAAGACATTTACAAAATTGCTGTGGAAGAGGAAGTGCTATTGTTAGGTGGTTTCAACTTGTCAAATGTATTTTTGGGACATCCCAGCTGCAGTGTTACCTAAAAGTAAGATCCTGGATTCTCTATAGGGAGAACCTTTCTGGCAATTGGTAAAGGAATGCATAAAAAGAGCAGGGAAATCACATGGCAAAATTTTTTTTCAACAGAATTACATAAACACCAAATTTTATTCACAAAGTATAATAAATACCCAAACCATTTTTAACGAACACTAAAACAACAAACACATTAAATAGCCATTAGAACATATAAAAACATTATCTTCAAACCATACTAAAAACACACAAAGCCTGACATAGCTATGTTTCGATATAGTGACTGCATCAAGGGCATGTATAAAACAAACATATTTATAAAAGTAAAGCAGAAATTCAACTGCAAATCTCTCCACAACCCTGTCCCCCTAGGAAGCCACTGCTCAGTTTAGTTAAAGTTACATGTGTTCAGACTGTGTGCTCATAACTTAATGCACATATTGGACATGCAGGGCCCAATACTGAGCTAGGTTCATTTTTGAAGGGCTATGCGCTGTGTCGGTGTATACCCCTCCCCACTGACCTCTAACCCAGATATTCAATGCTGCAGCAATGACATTGAATATCTGGGGATTGCTGCACAGACCGAAAGCCGCCAAAGCTAACCTGGCAGCAGTGATATAGTGTAGTTACTCATCTGTAACAGGTGATCTCCAGGAACTGCAGGAATTTAGTCTTCACATATTGGTGACATCGGTACCAATGGAGCCCAGGTGAGAATGCTCCCAAGAGTCCAATAGGAAAGCTTTTGTAAGCAATCCACTGTGCTTGCGTAGCTGCCTTCCCACCTTTGCTACTCTCCATTCTCAGTTGAGTTTGTAGCTGAGATAAAAGGACAGGAGAAAAGAAAACCTACAACTCCTAGGGGAGGAGGGTGGGTTGTGAAGATTAAATTCCTGCTGTTCCCAAAGATCATTGGGTACAGGCGAGTAACTACGCTATCTCCAGGAAGAAGCAGGAATGTAGTCTTCACATATGGAATTCCCCAGCTGGAGGATGTCAGAGAGAGACCTCGGAACCAGTAATGGTTCACCTCAGGAGAGGCTAAAAGAGGTCATGGATCCTCCATGGATGTCTGATATCGAAATTTACGATATGGAGGGTAGAATTTGCTCTAAGTCTGAAAGAGATGCTGAAGAACAGCCTGGCCAAACATGGCATTCTGGTGGGAATCCTTGTCCAGACAGTAGTGAGCAGCAAAGGTATGAACCGAAGACCAAGTTGCTGCTTTACAGATTTCATCAAAAGCCACAGAGCGTAGATTTGTCTTTGAGATGGCCATAGCCCAAACATTATGGGCAGTTACATGACCTTCAAGGGATAGGCCTCCTGCATCATAAGCAAAAGTGATGCAGTCTACTATCCATTTGGAGAGGGTACATTTGGATACTGGCAACCCCAAATGATTAGGGTCAAAGGAGATGAATTGAGAAGCCTTTCAGTGTTCTCTCATCCTCTGAAGGTAGAATGTTAAAGCACGTTTATAATCCAGAGTGTGGAGGGTTGCCGCTGCCCTAGATGAATGCAGTCTAGGGAAAAAGACAGGAAGGTAAACTGCCTGATTCAGATGAAAGGGCGAAACCACTTTTGGCATGAAGCAAGGATGAGTCCTAAGGACAACCCTGTCATGGTGAAACCAGATGTAAGGCGGGTCGGCCACCAAGGCCTGAAGCTCACTAATGCATCTTGCTGAAGTGAGAGCAACAAGGAAGATGACCTTCCATGATAGAAACTTGAGCAAGGTGGTGGCTAAAGGTTCGAAGGGCGGTTTGAGAAGTTGCCCTAGAACTACATTAAGGTCCCATGCCACTGCTGGTGGTCTGATGGGAAGCCTGGTTAAAAGAAGTCCTCTCATAAAGCGTGAGACAAGGGGCTGTGAGGAGATGGGCTGCCCATCTAAGTGAAGACGAGAGGCTGCAATTGCACTTAAGTTCACTCTTACTGAGTTGGACTTGAGGCCAGAGAAGGAAAGGTGGAGGAGATATTGGAAAAGTGCCTCTATTGGAACAGAGAATGGATTAAGATCCCTTTGTGAACACCAGAGTGAAAATTTATGTCACTTAAAGGCATAGGAACGTCTGGTTGATGGCTTTCTGGGAGCTAAAAGGATGTCTTTAACCTCCTGAGAAAGGTTAAGATGCTGAAAGGCTATGCCTTCAGCAGCTATGCTGTGAGGTGGAGAGACTGCGGATTGGGATGAAGTAGCATTCCCTCTGAGAGAGCAGATCTGGTGCAGCTCTGAGATCTATCGGTTGAGTTTGAGATAGATATAAAAGGAGAGAAAACCATTGTTTCTGTGGCCAGCGTGGGGCTATGAGTATCATGGAGCACTTGCCCGCCTGGAGTTTGAACAGAGTTTTGGGAATCAGGGGAATGGGGGGAAAGGCATAAAGTAGGCCTTGCCCCAGTGGAGGTGAAAAGCATCCACCTGCTGACTGTCTGAAATGAGAATCCTGATGCAGAAGTATGGGAGCTTAGCATTCTGTGTGGTGGCAAAGGTCTATCTCTGGAGACCCCCATGTCTGGAAGATGTAGGATTCTGTGTCTACATGGAGAGATCATTTGTGGGGAAGAAGTATCTGACTCAATTTGTCTGCTAAGACATTTTGTTTGCTTGGAAGATACACCGCTTGTAGGTGGATGTGGTGAGCAATGGCAAAGGACCAAGCTGTAGAGCTTCATTGCAGAGGGACCAAGAACCTGTCCCTCTCTGCTTGTTCACATGGAACATGGCAACTTGATTGTCGGTTTGGACCAGGACTCTGTGGTAAGAAAGGTATTCCTGAAACACTTTGAGAGCACTGGAGATAGCTCGGAGTTGAGACTCCTGTGATGACCAGAGGCCCTGTGTGGAAAGATGTCATAGATTGGCTCCCCAGCTCAGTTTGGATGCATCCATCGTTAGGGTACATTGATGTGGAGACATCTGAAAAGGTGACCCTACGAGATTTTCTGGGGAACACAACCACTGGAGAGATGCCATCAGAGGGGGAGATACAAGTATCTTGTTCCCGAGACGGCCTGAGGCTTGAGTCCACTGAGAAGCCAGAGTCCACTGGGCTTTGCACATGTGTAGGTGTACATATTGTGACATACCACTCCGTGCCCTTGCGCCCCCTAGGGCTGGCAAGGCAGATTGTTTCTGCTTTTGGACGCTTACTGTTGTATTTGTGCAGGCGCCCGCCTAATAGGGCACGAAGATCACCTCTTTTTAATGTAGTTGTGGTTTGCTTTTATTTAGCAGTTCGAATGGAAGAGGCACAGGGCAATTTGTAACATAAATTGCTTTTTATTTGTTTTTCTTCAAGTAAATCATTTGTGGCAAAAAGCTCAAGAAAAAGGCAAAATCACATTAACCAAAATAGGATTCTTCTCCAAAGAATGTCCAAGGTGAATTCTTCAAATAAACTTCTTCACTCTTGGTAGTAGTATTTCTATTATTTACAGATACAGCAAAATACCATTTGTGCATCATTCACAAACTTAGAAATAGTGGAGCGTTACTTTCTCTGCTGGCCTAAGTTTAAGACATTAATCAGAGTGCCACCTCTCAGTTTAAAACCCATTAGCTTATTTAGCTGAGGTTACAGCAGCAATAAAACCAGCTACTTTTACACATGAGGGTTGGTTATCTTCCTGTCTGCTTTTCAAGCATACAGTGATTCTAGCACTTCTGTTGCCTTCTTACTTCTTTCACACAGCATTTAGTAAAAGCATTATATATTAGTCACACACAGACTGCAATCCATTGATTCGGCTGAGGACATTGAATTATTAGAGAAACAGTCCACGTCCATTTCTGCTGGGGAATTATACGGCTCTGTGCTTGGGGTAACCTCTGGCTCAACCTGTGGTACGTTCTTCAACAGCTTAAAAAGTTTCCCCCACTTTAGCTTCTGGTTTCCCTTTATAACAGGGTTGGAACCTCTTGCCTTTCTCCCTCTTAATAAATCCTCTTCAGGAAATGCATAAGCTTTTGGGCTGGCAGTGATTCTCCTTCTAACAGACTTTTTACATTGTCTGTATAGAGGCTCAGGGCTAGAGCTGCTATACTCGGACTCAGAAGTAAAGTCCTGGATTCTTTCCCAGCTCTTTCTATGCCCACACCCTTTGCACTTGCCTTGTAAGTGTTGACCCGTCCTCCTGGACCCACCAGAAGACACAGCCTTGAAGTGCTGCTTCCTCTCCTGGTCTCTTGGCCTTCTCACTTGGCTCCTAGCCTGCAGCCTGTCCTGCCTTTGAGCAGACCTTCTCTGCAGTCTCTCTGGTGAATGAGCAGATCCTGTTTGATCAGTGTCTGAGTCCTCTGTTAGCTCAGCTGATCTTCTAGAGAAACTCCGTCCTCGGGAGTCTGCCAGTTTCTCCCTAGTATTGCACTTGCCTCTGCACTGTCCTGTGCATTGTCCTCGTGTGTGCTGAACCCTGGAATCAACTCCCAGCTGATCCTCCAGTTTCCCCTTACTTCCTGTGTGACGCAGTTTATATGTTCTATGAATTGTTTGCTTGCCTGGCCCCACCCTCTCTCTGCTCGCAGCTGCTCTAGAGGCTGGGTGTGGCTTCAAGCTAACTCTGCTTCTGTGTGCCTTAGTTTCACTCTCTGTGTGGGAATTGTGTTTTAGTGAGCCCATCCCCCGCTTATGGGAACAAATTTCAGTGTTTTTTCTAGTTTTAAAGGGCTCTGCAGCATGCACATCATCACAATATGGAACTAAATGCACCGTTGATGCCATGTGACTCAGATGTTGCAGCATTTCCCAGGCAGCGAGATAGTCCTTGAGACATGCCTGAGATGCCATCTGATTGAGCAGAAAGCAGTGTGGTTGGGGCAAAAATGCCTTTGACCGCTCTAAGAGAGCCCCTATGAGCTCTAGAGTCTGAGTAGGAACTAGTTGGGACTTTGGAAAATTTACGATGAATCCCAAGTGTTGTAGCACCTGCATGGTGCGTGAGAGAGATAGGCTGGCTTCCTGAGAGGTGCTTGCTCTTATCAGCTAGTTGTCTAAGTAAAGGAAGACAAATATCCCCAGAGTTCTTAGAAATGCGATTATGACTGCCATGCATTTTGCAGAGTCTTCCCTGGAACATGAAACATAGGAACTTTCTGTGTTTGGATGAATCAGGATATGAGTGTATGATTCTTTTAAGTCTAGAGAACAGTGCCAGTTCTGACTCTGGAGATAGGGGAGAAGGGATCCAAGAGAGAGCATCTTGAACTTCTCACATACGAGAAACTTGTTTAGGTTTCTGAGGTCCAAGATGGGCCTGTATCCTCCTGTTTTGTTTGGGATGAGAAAGCACAGAGAATAAAAGCCCATTCTCTGCTGGGATGTTGATACATCCTTTATTGCATCCTGCAATAGAAGGAAGATGACCTCCTGTAGTAACAGAGCAATAAGGGGAGGTTGAGAATGATACTCTCTTACTGAGGTAGAGTGGGGCAGGCTTTGAAGATGAAGTCTGTATCCCTCCCTGACTATCTTTAAAGTCCACTGTTCTGAGGTGATCAGATGCCATCTGTGGGCACAGTCTGCCAGCAATGTACAGTAGATGGGGGGTTCTCCAGAGGCAGAGCAGTTATGTTCTCTAGAAAGGAGTCAAAAACCAGCAGCAGGCTGCGCCTTAAGAGTCTGTGACTTCCTCTGCTGTTTTGAAGGTTGTTGTCCCTTTGGGGGAGCATGATGCTGGCACTGAGAAGCAGGGGTGTAAGAAGAATAGTACTTCTTCTTTGTAACAAAGGTTTTCTTTGCTGGGTTAGCAGTGGATCTTGAAAGCCTATTCAAGGTAGTGTTTTCAGATTCTAACTGAGATACTCTGTCTTGCCAATCCTTGTCAAAAATGTTTTCATCGGTGCAAGGAATATTACCCAACTTATCTTGAACCCATTGCTCAAGGTCCAATGCTTGTAGCTATGCAATTCTACGTGCACCGATGCAGATCGATGTAGCTCTACTGGTGCACTCAAAACAATCAAAGGTTGCTCTATTGACAAACTTTGAGACATTTTGAGCATGTTTGACTGGAACGAGGTAGTCTGCTCTCTTGTCATCAGGGAGAAGAGGAGCCATAGATTTTAAATCCCCTAGTTACCTCCTTGAGAAACATACTCATGTAGAGTATGTAGGAACTGATTCTGGCTGATAGCATGGAGGCCTGAAAACAACGCATCGAGGGTTCTCAATTCCCTACCTGGAGGGTTTGAGGAATGTGTCTTTGCACTCTTGATTTGAAGCACTGCCAATTTCACTACCATTGAGTGGTGTGACAACTGTGTCTTTTGGAAATTGGGACATTCCAGTACCCGGTACATGGTATCAAGCCATCGAGTATGTGGAGAAATGGTAAGGGGTATCTCCCACATATGGAGCATGAGATCATGGAGAATGCAGTTAACAGGAAGTGTGGCCGCTTCCTTAGGAACTGTTGGGTATTGGAGAATTTCCAATTCTTCAGCTCTAGGCTCTTTCTCTGATGTCACTGTTATGGAAGTCCCTGGCAACGTGTATAAATTCTTGAAAAGACATGTCTTCTGGCGGGACATGCAACGTTGCAGAGATGGGGACAGATGCTCTGGTAGGCTTTGTAGGCCTCGAGTATCGGTGGATTCGTCATCTGATGAATCCGATTCCGAAGACTTGAAGTATTGACGGGAGGGGTGTTCGCATTCCGTTGAAACTCGGTACTGATCGAAGTTGGTATGGGGAACTTGCTTAGCTGGAACCTCGGTACTAGAAATGGATTTGAGGGCAGGCATGGGCGGCAGCGTATCGAGCAGCATGTAACCCGGTGTGGTTTGGACCGGTACCAAAGACGGAACCGATGGTAAAGTCTTTATCGGAACCGAGGCTGCTAGTAAGGCTGCTAAGCTCTGCTCGATGGCCACTATGCGCTGATCCATGGAGCTTGCTGATACTTGGGTATTGGTACCAGAGTTGCGGGCCACAATCCCTGAGCACGGCACCAGGTGCTCTCCAGAGGTAGAGGTAGAGGCCTCAGGAGCATCCTGGGACCCCACGATGGCTTTGGAGGAAGGGTCCTCCCGCTGGGGCTGTTTGGCCGGTGTATCCCCCCTCCAGGGCAATGCTCAAGGCATCTCGATGTTTAGAAGGAGATCTACCCTTGGGGGGGGTGGCAAGTCTTCGATGAAGACTTATGTTTCGATACCTGAGATCCATGGGAAGAAGACGATGCCCTTGATGATGTCGATATTAAATAGATGGCGTTGGAGGCAAAGAAGGTGCCTAACTTTGCAGCCTGATTCTGTAGGCCTCTCTTTGTCATCTTCCTGCAGAGGGGACATTCTGAGGGTTGATGGTCAGGACCTAGGCATTTTAGACACCAGTCATGGGTGTCAGTGGCCGAAATGGTACTACCACACTTAAAACATTTTTTTAAACCCACTGGTTGGCTTTTCCATTTTGTCAAAGTCAGAATGGAAGGCCTGGGCCTAAAATGGTGTTGATGTACCTGAAGAAATAGAATTTCCCTTTTTTTTGAAGAAAGAAAGAACCAACTGGGAGTCAGTACCAGTATCAACGGGAAGGCAGACACGAATCACAAAAATATGAGAAACAGGAATTTTCTGCGGTGACAGGATTTGCTTCCTGCCGGCTTCTTGGAAAATGAAGAACTGAGGAGGGAGAGTGGAAAAGGTGGTAAGACAGCTACGCAGGCACAGTGAGATGCTCCCAAAAGCTTTCATATTGGACGCTGGGAAGCGTTCCCACATGGGATCCGTTGGTACCATTGTACCGTCACCCATATATGAAGACTACATTCCTGCTTGTTCCTGGAGATTGCATGCTGCCTGGTTAGCTCCTGCGCCTTAAAGATAGGCGAGGATTTTTCTCGCCTATCTTTTGGTGCAGACCACTAACCAAGCAGCATGCAATATCGCTGTTGCCCAGTTAGAGACAGTCACCGCCTCCGCTCCGCCCCCGACACACCCCGATGTTAACCGAATTGCATTGGGGTTTATAGTGGAGTTCGAGGTGGATATTCAACGGCACTAACCATGTACTTGCTGTTAAATATCCTGAGTTAAGGCATTTACACCGTTTACTGAGTTGTAAAATGTGTAAATGCCTTTCGAATATGGTGTCCGCAATTTTTAAGTGCCTATTTACCTGCATAAAATACTACTTTGTGTATAGAAATAGATTCTCAAATAGCCCTCCTTAGTCTTTTTCATGTAACATATAATACTAAGCAAAAAAGATGACTTACCCGATATTTTTCGCTATCAGTTTTGTATATCCAGAGTAGTTCATAAAGTATTAATCCTAGTGCATAAATATCGACTTCACCTTCATATTGGTTTGACATCTGTAAAGAGTTGCAACAGATATAAATACTTATTAAAAATGCTTAGCAAGTATACATTTCATTATTTCCATCATAGTGTGTACTTGTTTTCTGAAAGAGAAACTGATAAACAGAGGGCAATTTTCAAAATAATTTACTTAAGTAACCAGGCATTTACTTGGCTAAAATGCCTGGGTTATAAATTACAAGGCAGGCAAAAAGAGAATTAGAGAAGAAACTTGTTGTGGAAGAAAAAACGCATAATAAAGACTTTTTCAAGTACATTCGTAGCAAAAAACCTATGAGAAAGCCAGTTAACCTTTAGATGATAGAGGGGTAAAAGGGGAAGTAAGAGGGGACAAGGCTATAGCAGAGAGACTGAATGAATTCTTTGCTTCGGTCTTTACTGAGGAAAATGTAGGGATGTTACCCATGACTGAAGTGGTATTTAAAGGTGATACTGCAGAAGAATTGAAAGAAATATCAATACACATGTATTACAACTATTTGATAAACTGAAGAGTAGCAAATCACCTGGACCGGATGGTATACATCCAAGGGTGTTGAAAGAACTGAAATATGAGATTGCAGACCTGCTATTAGTAATCTGTGAACTATCAATAAAATCATCTGTAATACCTGAAGATTGGAGGATTGCCAATGTAACGCCAATTTTTAAAAAGGGTTCCAGAGGTGATCCGGGGAACTAAAGACCACTGAGCCTGACATCAGTACCAGGAAAAATGGAGGAAACCATCATGAAGAACAAAATTACTGAACATGAGGACAGTCATGGCTTAATGGGAGACAGCTAACATGGCTTTAGACAAGGAAGATCTTGACTTACTAATCTGTTATGTTTTTTTGAAGGTGTGAATAAAAAGATAGACAAAGGTGAGTCGGTTGATATAGTGTATCCGGACTTTCAGAAAGCCTTTGACAAGGTCCCTCATCAGAGACTTTTGGCAGAACTAAAAAGTCATGGGATAGGACGCAGTGTACTATTCTGGATCAGAAACTGGTTAAAAGATAGAAAGCAGAGGGTAGGGCTAAATGGCCAATTTTCCCAATGGAAAAAGGTGAATAGTGGAGTACCGCAGGGATCTATGTTGGGTCCATAGCTTTTTGACATATTCATAAATGACCTGAATAGGGAATAACGAGTGAGGTTATCAAATTTACAGATGACACAAAACTATTTAAAGTTGTTAAAACCTAAGAGGATTGTGGAAAATTGCAAGAGGATCTTGATAAGTTGGAAGACTGGGCATCCAAAAGGCAGATAAAATTTAATGTAGACAAGTGCAAAGTTATGCACCTAGGAAAGAACAACCCAAACTACGGTTACACGATGCAAGGTTCCACATTGGGAACCACCACCCAGAAAAAATATTTAGGCGTCATCGTGGATAACATATTAAAACCCTCCGCCCAGTGTGCAGCGGTGGCCAAGAGAGCACATAGAATGCTAAGTATCATAAAGAAAGGAATGGAAAATAAAACAAAGGATATTATAATGCCTCTGTATCATTCCATGTATCATTCCACACCTTGAATATTGTGTGCAATTCTGGTCGCCGTATCTTGAAAAGGATATAGCATTATTAGAAAATGTACAGAGAAGAGCCACCAAAATGGTAAAGGGGATGGAAGGATACTCCTATGAAGAGAGGCTAAAAAAGTTTGGGCTCTTCAACCTGGAAGAGACGGTTGAGGGGAGATATGATTGAGGTCTATAAATTAATGAATGGAGTGGAACGGGTAAACGTAGATCGATTGTTTACATCATCATAATACAGAAAGACTAGAGGACATGCGATGAAGCTACAGTGTAACCTATTTAAGACTAATAAGAACAAATATTTTTTCACTCAACGTGTAATCAAACTCTGGAATTTG
This sequence comes from Ichthyophis bannanicus, assembly GCA_033557465.1. NCBI lineage: Eukaryota > Metazoa > Chordata > Amphibia > Gymnophiona > Ichthyophiidae > Ichthyophis > Ichthyophis bannanicus. The sequence continues at coordinate 495,594,296 of CM066033.1, forward strand.
TTATCGGAGGATGTAGTAAAAGCTGTTAGTGTAGCTGGATTTAAAAAAGGTTTGGACAAGTTCCTGGAGGAAAGGTGCATAAACCATTATTAAAAGAGACTCAGGATATCACTGCTTGACCCAATATAAGCATTGAGGAACCTGTGTCTTTTGCGGAGACTGCTAGGTACTTATGACCTAGATTGGCCACTGTTGAAAACAGGATACTTTGCTTGATGGACCTTGGCCTGACCCAGTATGGCATATCTTATGTTCTTATGCCCTCGTATGTCTGATTAAAGGTTTCAATGGGCTTCCACAAAACATGTAGTGCCTGATATTGAAAGGGCTATACACGGTTTACAGACTTGTAAACTGCATAAATGATGCTGAATGAGATATTCAAGGGCACTAACATGGTAAGTGCCACTGCATATCCCCAAGTAATTCCACTACATACCCCGATGCTAACTGCTTAGCTAACTGGATGGCGACAGTCGCTAACCAGGTAGTGGCCTAGCTTTACCTGTAGGAGCTAACCGGGTAGCAATGCAGTATCACCGCTACCCGGTTAGTTTTTGCAGCTGCAGAGGCTGTGCGGCGACCCTAGATATTCAATGTCATGGCTGCATATGACCCCAACATTGAATATCTTGGTTTAAAGTTCAGTGCCGACGGCTAAGCGCTGTACTCACACCTAGGCGCCAGCACTGAATATTGAGCCTGTACTTTTTAGACTGGTTAGTTTAGGTCAAGGGATTAGAAATGGATGCATACTTGCCATTTTCAAAAAGACATGTGCTATTTTATCTGCAACCTGCCTATTCTTGCTCCACTACACAAACAGCAGGTGCTAAAAAAGGTGGGCAAAAGCCCATTAAATTTGCACTAACAAAATCTTTCAATGAGAAACTGTCTGTGTGGATTCCATTTGAAAATTAGCTAAAGTATCTTTGGCAATTATACCTGCGTATCTTGCAACCAGGAAATTAATTTCAATTCATTTTATACTGCATTTACACAGCACACCTCCAGCCCCATAGACAACCTGCTGAAAGACTGCTATCCAGTCCATTGATTCATCTCTCTGTCTTAATACATAGCTGAAGTTAATTGGGGCAGAAGTGATCCCCATCAGCTCCTATCCGTATTTAAAAATGGCTGTGGAAGACCTGTGGCCAATGCCACCCTGAAGTATAGTCCAGTGGGGCAGATGCAACTTGGGATCACTTCTGCCCCATCAGGAACCTGTAGCTATGGGGTAAGATGGGACAGGGGATGATGAAGACAGAAAGGCAATTTAAAAAACGCAAATTGGGCAAGTGAGTGAGCTCAAAACATTACCAGCTTTTGTTTGTTTTTTCCATTTTTTTTCATTTTAAGTGCAAGAAAGCCCCCACGTAAGTGAAACATTAAATACCTTTGCAAAAATGGGTAATAGGGGCAACATCTGGAAAACGATGTGTATAAATGCGCATAGCATGGGAAATAAGATCTCAGATGTTGAGGCTGACTTGGATTTAGTTGCGGTTACGGAGACATGTTCACGGAAAACCATGACTGGGATGTAATTATACTGGATTATACTTTATTCAGGATGGACAGGGTAGGAAGGAGAGGATTGACACTACATGCAAAAAATAATATTAAAGCTACAGAAATGCAGGGCTTAAAAGGAAGAGAGGAGGCTCTGTAGGTTACAGGAAAAAGAGGGAAAGGGAAATCCTTTGCAATGGAGTTATATTCAGATCCCCCTCACAGGGCAAATAAGTGGACAAAGATATAATAGAAGACATACACAGTATTGCCATGAAAGGAGAAGTGCTACTGATAGGTGATTTCAATTTGCCGGATGTGAATTGCCACATCCCTGCTGTGGTGACACCTAGAAGTAAGGAGATCCTGGATTCTCTACAGGGAGAACTATTCAAGTAACTGTTAACAGATCCCACACGTGATGGGGCCATAATGGACTTAGTGCTTACCAACAGGGAAAGTGTTTTTGATCAGGGAGTTGGACCAAGGGAGAGCCCTAGATGTGGTGTACTTGGATTTCAGTGAAACCTCTGACACCTTTCCACACAGGCGACTTATCAACAAACTGAGCACCCTAGGGATGGACTCTAAAATTACTGATTGGGTTAGAAATTTGTTGAAGGGGAGGTGACAAAGGGTACAGGTAAATGGAGCTCACTCTGAGAAGAGGGAGGTTACCAGTGCCGCTGGGGTCTGTCCTTGGTTCGATTCTTTTTAACGTCTTTATTAGTGATATTGCGGAAGGGCTGTCAGGTAAGGTTTGCCTCTTTGCGGATGATACCAAAATCTGCAATAGAGTAGACATCCAGGAAGGTGTAGATAACATGAGGAGGGTTCTAGCTAAGCTTGAAGAATGCTCTAGAATTTGGGAGCTGAGATTTAATGCTAAAAATGCAGGATCATGCATTTGGACTGCAAAAATACAAAGGAGTGGTACAGTGTGGGGGAGGGGGGAGTACTTCTGTCCACAAAAGAAAAGCGGGACCTGGCCGTTATTGTGTCTGACGATCTTAAAGTAGCTAAACAGGTAGAAAAGGCGATGGCGAAAGCTAGAAAGATGCTTGGGTGCACAGGGAGAGGAATGGCCAGCAGAAAAAAAGGTGATAGTGCCTCTGTAGAGGTCTTTGGTGCGACCTCATTTGGAGAATTGTGTGCAGTTCTGGATACCACACCTTCAAAAGGATATAAACAGGTTGGAGTAGGTGCAGAAGATGGCTACTAAAATGGTTAGTAATCTTTGTTATAAAGCATATGAGGACAGACTTAAGGATCTTAATATGTATAACTTTAGAGGAAAGGCGAGACAGACGAGATATGATAGAGATGTTTAAATATCTCCATGGCATAAATGCACAGGAGAGCCTCTTTTGATTGAAAGCAAGCTCTACTACAAGGGGACATAGGATGAGGGTGAAAGGGGATAGACTCAGGAGTAATATGTGGAAATATTTTTTACGGATAGAGTGGTAGATGCATGGAATAGTCTCCCAGTAGAGGAGAGGTGGTAGAGATGAGGACAGTTTCTGGATTCAAAAAAGCGTGGGACAAACACAGAGGATCTCTAAGGGAAAAGAGGGGACTATTGTAGAAGTCGATATGAAAGGGCAGGCTAGATAGGCCCATGTGGTCTTTTTCTGCCATCATGTTTCTATGTTTCTGTATTACAGTGGGAGTTCATCTCACAGCCAGTGATCACCAGATGGTATGGTTCAGCATTAGGACTAGAGCTGATAAAATCCATTCAAAAGCGAGGGTCTTCGATTTTAGGAAAACTAACTTTGCCAAGATGGGACAATACCTCAAAGAGTCATTAGTGGGATGGGAACAGCTAGGGACAGAAAAACAGTGGGCATAACTAAAAGGGGATATTTTAAGGGCAACAAACCTTTTTGTTAGAAAGGAAAATAAATGTAAAAGGACAAGGAGGCCACTATGGTTCTCAAAAGAAGTAGTTGAAAAGGTGAAGAAAAAGAGTGAGATCTTTATGAAATACAAGAGGTCACAGAGAGAGGAAGACAGGCATCTATATTTGGAAAAACTTAGAGAAGCTAGCAAAATAGTCAGGAAAGCAAAGGTACAAAAAGAAGAAATATCCCTGCATTTTATTGCATTGGCTAAGTCATTTTTCAAATATGTTAGTGAGATGAGAAAGAGCAAAAGTGGTATTGTCAGACTCAAGGGTGCAAGGGAGAAATATGCAGAAACTGATGAGGATAAAGCAGAGTTGCTTACCAAATATTTCTGTTCTGTGTTCACAGAAGAAGGGCCAGGTGCAGGACCTCAGAAAACATTCACAAATAGGAACAGAAGTGACAGGGACCTCAAATGATTTTCAGAAGACTGTGTTCGAGAGGAACTATCTAAGCTAAAAGTAGACAAAGCTATAGGTCCGGATGGGATACATTCAAGAATATTGAGGGAACTTGGGAATGTTCTAGAAGAAGTGGATAGAGATTTAATTGAGGACAATTGCAGTATTGCTATGAAATGAGAAGTGATTTCAATTTGCTGGATAATGTTGATTGGGACATTCCTGCTGTGGTGTCATCTAGAAGGAGATCCTGGATTCTCTACAGGCAACTGGCAACAGAATGCGCATGTGAGGGGCCCTATTGGACTTGGTACTTACAAATGGGGAGTGTTTCTGATGTTACAGTGGGCGATCATCTCGCATACAGTGATCAATGGATGGTGTGGTTCAGTATTAGGACAAGGGTTGATATAGTCCATTCAAAAGTGAGGATCTTAGACTTTAGGAAAACTAACTTTGCCAAGATGGGATAATACCTTAAGGAGTTGTTGGTGGGATGGGAACAGCTGGGGGATGTAGAAAAGCAGTGGGCAAAACTAAAGTGCAACATTGCAGTAACTCTTTATCTCTCAATCCTGCTCACGTATTCTAATCATGGACACTCTGCTATGGACAGTCAAACTCAAACTATCAGTGAAGACATACCTACTATTCTTCAAGTTCAAAAACTTCTGTTGTATCACATAAGATTAATATGTTTAATGCAAATAAGTTGAAGTTAAATTTAAATTAATTCATTAGCCTATGCACTCCTAAATGTATAATCACATTGTTCCAGGTTTCCTGTTCACTGTAACCCCTAAAATCTGTTACATATAAATAGCATTGATCCTAGGAAATGCGGTATATAAAAAATTTTAAATAAATCAATTAAAAAACAAAAATAAAAAAAAGTGAGGATATTTTAAGGGCAACAAACCTTTTTTGTTAGAAAGGTAAATAAACATAAAAGTAAAACAAGGCCACTATAGTTCTTGAAAGAAGCAGCTGAAAATGTGAAGAAAAAGAGGGTGGCCTTTATAACATACAAGAGATCACAGAAAGATAAAGACAAACAATATTTGAAAAATCTAAGAGACGCTAGGAAAGTAGTCAGGAAACAAAGATACAAATAGAAGAAAAAACAATCCATGAACGAAAATGGGGAGGACAAAACACTTTTCAGATATGGTTTTGTCAGACTCAACGGTGAAGGCGAGGAATATGTAGAAGCTGATGAGGATAAATCAGAATTGCTTAACAAATATTTCTGTTCTGTGTTCACAGATGAAGGATCAGGAGCAGGGGCTGAAAAAGCCTCAATAAATAGGAACAGAAGTGAGACAGCTCTTGAACAATATTCAGAAAATTGTATTTGCGAGAAGCTAGCTAAACTAAAAGTAGACAAAGTGATGGGGCCAGATGGAATATATCCAAGAGTACTGGAGGAACTCAGGGAATATGTAGCAGCTCCATTGTCTGACCTTTTCAATGCTTCTTTCAAGTCAGGAGTGGTCCCAGAGGACTGGAGAAGGGCGCAAATTTGAATTATGGATGAGGTTGGAAACTTCAGGTCAGTTAGTTTGACCTCTGTGGTGCGTAAATTAATGGAAACAGTGCTAAAACATAGGATAGTGAGGTTTCTGGAATTCAAAAGATTGGAAGTAGCATAGATTTACTAGAGGCAGATCTTGACAAAGCTAATTAACTTCTATGACCACGTGACTAGAGAGTTGGAACAAGAAAAAGCCCTAGGTGTAGTATAGTTAGATTTCAGTAAAGCTTTTGACATTGTTCTGCATAAAGAGTGCCCTAGAATGACTTGGTTAGAAATTGATTTGAGTAGGTAAAGCCATAGCATCCCTGGAAGTTTGAATGGATGATATTAAGAAAGTTTGCATTTTCATGAGAGCATCTATCCCTGATGCTGATAAGTTTGAAACATAATATTGTGTCATATATATATTTTTTTTATGTTTTTATTTTGTAATTTGCATAGGGCCTGATTCCGAGCTGGATGTGCCGGCCCTCTGTGCACCCGGTCGAAACCGGACGCACAGAGTGAGCCGGGAATCTGATCCTGTGGGGCATATCTAGCCTCATGGGAACAGAATCACGTCCAGGCATGTATGTGCAGGCAGGGACTCCGGTTATGGTTGGTCTGCATGTACAAGGTCTTCCTCGGCTAACTCAGTCAGGGCTCTTAAATGGATCCGCGGCGCTATGGCATTCGGCTGCCATGGCACCATGGCTCCATTCAAGAGCTGTGACCACCGGCCACCAGACCGAAATGTTCATTCCCTGTAGCCCGATCCCCAATCTGGCCTCCTAAGGCCAGGGTCAGGCTGCATGGAATTTCCTCTGCCCTCTGCCACCTTTTCTGAGCCCCAGGCCTACCTGATCCACCCGACTAGGGGAATTCATTCCACCTCAGAGGTGAAATAAGTTCCCCGTTCAGGTCGCTGGCCCCGGACATACAGGGCCACCGACTACCCACTACCTGCCCTAACTCCTCGCCTGCAACGCCCCTTTCCCACCCCATCTAAACTCTCCGTACAACGTGCGGTGAAGTTAGTCGGTGTCAGCATAGGGGCTGAATAGCGGTTGGGACGTCCATCCCCACTATTCGTGCCTCGAAATGACCCTGATAAGGACTACTGGACAGATGAGTTAAAAGCCATTTTGGCTCAATGTCCTGATGATCTGTCTTTTGCCAGGCATGCCTGAGAAACAATTGGCTTACTTAATTGAGGTCCAATATATAATGTAAGATTTGTTCTACTTGATGGGACCTTATAAAACTTCATAGGAGTTATTTTTTATTTTTTGCTGGTTACTGATTAAAGCACTGGCATTTAAATTCATTTGTGTAGTCAGTAGTGCTGAATATACATGTTGTTTGCTGACCACTACTGCTATCCAAATTGTGAGGCATGACACAAGGTTTAGACCAATGCTGTGTGGCCTCTGCTCCTCCATAATGAATTTTGTCACCCTTTTAGGACCGCAGCTCATCCAAATCTCTGCTGGCTGTATACTGTGCTTTTTCATCTTGTGTTCTGACAGACTCAGCAGTGGCTGGGGTATTCTTCCATAACTCTGAACGTACTTCCTGTTGGACCATTGCATATTCTGTATATGATGTCTTCAGTGGTGTAAATTCAAATTCTGAGACCCCAAGTAGCCCAAAAAAATTATGCAGAGGGCTCCCCCATAATAAAAGGTGTTAACTCCCTCTGTCAAGGGCCCGTTGGTCAGAGCGGAGGAACCGGTGGTACTGGACAACAGTGCCCGCTGCTGGTCCATGAAGGCAGACAAGCTGCGCTCCAGGACCAACATTCTGGACTCCAGGCCAAAAGGCTCTGCAGCCATCGGCATAGGCACCGAGAGAATCGAGCCTGCTGCTGGTTCCCCCGAAAGGGATCCTCGATGAGGACGGTGTGAGGCGACCGAGGCTGGCCCGAGGTATTTATTTATTTGCTTTTATATACCGCACTATTTAGTATCAGCGCGGTTTACATGGAACGTGAACAGTCAAGTAACTTTACATAGAACAGGCATTAACATCAAATCTAGTTAATATAGAACAGGTAATTAGAAACAAACAGTTATGTCAACATTCAGGGGATATAAAGTTGGATGGGGAAGGGGAACAGGGGAGGGATAGAGGAAGGGGAATAAGGGGAGGGATAGAAGCAGGGGAAATAGGGGAGGGATGGGAGAACTAATTATAAGTTGTGCGGCCGAGCCTCAAGGTATATGCTATGTACGTGAGGAAGCAAGCACTGTGAAAGCCCTTCATTAAGGTATGTGTTCATAAGCTAGCTGGAGCAGGTGAGTCTTTAATGCCTTTCTGAATGTAGACTGGTCAGCGATGGCTTGAACTGAAGCAGGAAGGGCATTCCAGAGGATTGGTGCATATAAAGAAAAGACGCGATTCCTGACGGCCTTAGTGCAAGTCCTTATCGCTGAAGGTGTGATCAGTATTTTTACCATGCTTGATCTTCTCGTTCTGTTGTCTGGGGTTTGTTGTATCACTGCTGACAGGGACGATGCAGATGAGTCGTGAAGAATCTTAAATGTGAGTAGAAGGACTTGAGTTCTTCCAGGGGACCTGCACAGGTCACTCCTTCTCCGATCCCTCGGATGAGTGTCTAGGACTGCGGGACTTGGCTCGGGACATACCCAGACTGAGTCATCTAGGGACGCCGCTATCGAGGCCTTCTTCTTCTTCTTGGGTTCCCTCAAGAGAGACCCCCCTTTCTGAGGAACCACAGTGTCTGTCGGGGTCTGGAAGACTACCCTGGGATTCTGCAGCTTCGGAGGAGGCCTTGGCCTCCGGAGATACCGGGGACTCTGGGAAAAACTTAAAAACTTATCATGCTGTTGCTGGTGGCTCTTGAAGGCCTTGGTGGACATCTTCTTACAGAGGCCGCATGCCGTGGGGTCGTGATCTGGTCTCAGGCAGCAGTCATGTGTGTCGGTTAGGGACATTATTTTGGCACACCGATCACACTTTTTAAAAGTGCTGGTAGCCATGGGAGAAAAAAGTATCCCAGCGAGGTCAAAGACCCGTGATGCTGCCAGTTGGAAAAAAGGTTGCGAAGGAGCCAAGGTGGAAAAAGGACTACAAACCTGAGACTCAATGCCAGGGCAGCGGGCTTGGGTGGCGGGAAGAGGACCGGTGCACTACCAAAGGAGAGTATGAAACTCAGGTTGAGAAAATTAACTTTTTCTGGGGGAAAGCAAATAGACGTCTGGAGGGCTCCGCAGAAAAAAGGAGACTGGCAGGATGGCACCCTTGGGCAGGAAGGGGACCATGCATGTGTGGTGGCATCTCCCAAAGGCTTTCTTTGAAAGCTGGGGGGATATTTCCGCGAGGGCTCCGTTGGCGCCAACGTCACCCATATGTGAGGACTGACTTCCTGCTTGTTCCCGGAGGATGAATATAAGGAGGCCTTCATGACTCTCCTTAAATGATATAGCAACAACTAGGACAGACCCAGGGCTGATTTTATACTACAATACACATGGTTAATTGGATGCAGGACTGTGCCAAGCTAGAAATGTACCCTGTGCAACTTGCCAACCTGGTACCCCCCACCCCACCCATAACTTGCTCTTTCCGGTCTTTGTTGAAGTCCAGCAATGATATCAGTGCCCCCTCTGTACTTGCGCCCTGTGCAGCCACATCACTCATCCAGTCTTTGGTACGGCCCTGGATGGATGATTTATTATTTTTTAGTTACCTTTATTGCAATTTCAGATTATCAAAGGGAAAGACAGATTTATCTTTACTCAAAAAACACAAACTTGGTAAAATTTCCACAAACCCAGGAACTACTACAAAGAGAGCCTTAGCAGCCTGTCACCATCTTGATTCTGAACTAACTGACTAACTGTAAAGCGAATGTATCCATCAGATCTTCTGAATAGTGTTGTTTAAGCATCTCAGCAGCTATCATTAGCTGGTGCTCAGTTGCTGTGCTTATACCTTTGGGTGAAGTGCTGAAAATTTCTGTTTGACAAATGTCATTTCCTGAAACCTGCTTTTAAGCTGGTTGATGATGTTGAGCTGATTGATGATGTTGAGCACAGTATTAAATACATTAACTCTGAAATAGTCTTCAGGATCTGACAACCTAATATCCTCAGCTAAGTCATCAAAGTCACATTTATGTTATTTTTGGCATTTATCTTTGAAAGTGGATTTTACACCCCGTTGTTCACATATCTTTATCGCTTCCTGTTTGGGCACATCAAAATGCTTCTGGTAGTTTGATAATGCATCCAGTGCTGATTATAGATGTTCTGTTGTTTTTAATAGTTCTGCATTTCTGCACTGCAGATACTGAGAAGCAACATTTAATTCACTTAGAAGGTCATTCCAAAACACAAATAAGCTGCTAGACGTGTGGGATAGACAATTTTCTTGCTAAAATGTCTAGAACCATATCTGAAACCATGCAGCCCGGCACATACATGACAGTAGCACGGGGACCTCAGAACGTAGGCGGGAGGGAGCAGAACGGGGGCGTGGCAAGTCGCAGAGACGTAAAATGTATATTCCGGAAAGGCTGTGTACATCCTGAGTGTGTCCCATGGACGCCTACGTTATACCAGCGGCAACATGGAATAAGGCCAGAACTTAGAAAAATTTCTACTCTGATCTTTAACGTCCCATAAAGATGAATGGCTGTATTTAACTGGTGTTTCTGCTGTCTGGGAGGGCACAAGATGCAATTGTAAAGAATAGAATGCAAGGGTGAGAGATGTTAATGAGGTTAAGAAACAATAAAAAACACCACTACATAAATATAAAGCACTGCAATAGTCTTTATTCTGGCTATGCTGACATTTGTGTTTGTGCTAAAGGGGTTATTCTCAGCTTCCCTAACAATTCCAGTATTCGGAAAAATGGGAATGTAGATGTAGGGATGGTGTGTAAGATAGAATGGGGCAGAATCGTATTTGGCTTAGAAATGCAGATCAGATGTGGTGTCCTGAGACGTCATGACAATTTGCCTTTACAGTAGTTGTTTTGGCAGAGGTATGTTATTTGTGACTGCAAGTGAGAGTGCGTGTGTGGTTTGAGTGTTGCACAGGAGGATCTGGTGTACTCATCTGCAAATCTCGGAGGGCATGAATGTCTGGCCAGTACCTGGACCATAGGGATGACCGTAGCATCACCAGGTGAGAGTGTCATCGGGCAGCATAAATCAGAACAGGTTCTCTATAGCAAAATGTCAAAACATATCCCTGTCACTAATAAGGATCTACAGAATGAGAGCTTTCAACAGTGCAAAAAGCACTAAGACATGCCCAGAAGCACCATCATTGGTCTCTAAAAATGTGCACATTTGTACAGCGTGAAGATGGTGCCTTTGGGCATGTATTTGTACTGTTTGCACTGTTGAATGATCTCATTCTGTGGGGCCCCTTACTACTGACAGGGATATGTTATGACATTTCGCTATGGAGAAATTCTGATTTTTTCTGATCCATACTTAGCATTGTACAGATTGTTTTCAGAGATGGCCAATGCAAGCATAACTAAGGATGTCTTCCACTGCTATGTATGTTGTGATGCAAGGTCATGACAAACCTGTTTTTATACTATCTTAAAAGTGTACTGAGAATACTTTGCAGTGTTCTGGGCATGCAACAGGCTGGTATATCTGGAGCCCAATTCAGAGAGGGGGCTGTCCAGACGTCCCCGAGGAAGACTGACCTGTTAGGACCTGATTCTGGACCACGGAACAAGACGCTCCCGCAGTGCACAGAATCGGGCCCATGAATGGCTGGCATGCCCCTGCCACCTGCGGGGATATCCTCCCCACAGGGGCCCCCGACTCCCACGGCTTAGATTCTTCTCTTCCCCGCTACCCGACCCGCTGTCAAGGCCTGGATCAGGCTGCGGGGATCCCCAGGCCTGATCGCCGGGTCGGTGCTGCTTATTCCACCTTCGAGGTGGAATAAGCAGCATGTCCTCCTTGACCCAACAGGATGTATAGCAGGGTTCCCAACCCAGTCCTCGGGGAACCCCAGGCCAGTCAGGTTTTCAGAGTACCCACAATGAATATGCATGAGATAGATCTGCATGCACTGCTTCCATGGTATGCAGATCTATCTCATGCATATTCATTGTGGGTACTCTGAAAACCTGACTGGCCTGGGGTTCCCTGAGGACCGACGTTGGGAACCTCTGATGTACAGGGCTGTGACCTGAATTGGCCCTGTATATCCTGCCGGGTTGGCCTGCACCCGCTCCACCCAGATCCCATTCCCTGCCAGCTCCCTGTCCTGCTGCTCAGGACATATGGGGAGAACTGGAGGGGGAATCGGGCCTGGACGGCTTGTGGGAAGGTTTGCCGGGACGTGAAGCCCCCCCCAACCCGCATCTCAGAAATGGGCCCATAGTCTAGTTTGCAACATTTATGTATCATCAGTATTCATGTGTAGTCTGCATCAGCACAACACTGTCAGTGAGATGAGCAGCTTAGGAGATGCCCATTTTATGGGGGTGGGGTGTGGCCATTAGTGGGTATGTAGCGGAGATAGGCGGGATCTAAAATGTCCATCTTTTCAAAATACAGTGAGCACAGGGACGTACAAAGCCATTTGCTGCGGTGTACTCCATAGTACTCTGTTTGTGCCGCGCCAAAAAACGTCTATGTCCGAAACCATAAGTGTGTCTATCCCCATGGTTGCAGAATCACATTTAAATCAGGCCTGTTTTCTATTTGGATGTGCCCGCAGGCTGAATGTGCATGTTCTCGAATTGGGCTCTTAATATTTTTGAAAGGAGAATAAGGATGTAGACAAATTCAAATGTCTCCAGACACTTCTTCAGATGAACAGCTTTTTCTCTCTATTTTTTCTTGTTACTCTCAAGAATAAGCTAACACAGTGCCTTGATCATCTGTATATGGACAGAAAGGTTTGAATTGTTGTTTTTACAAAAATATCTATACAAAAGCTAATGTAGCACAAAGAAAAGACAGAAGCTTATAGAATGCAATGCAAGGCTGCCCATCCAACTTCTTCATTCCCTACTTAGTGATAACGGTTCTTAGACCTTGCTAATATTATGTTTCTCCTTTTCTTCTCCCCCTACCCCCCCCCCCCCCATCACAGTCCATAATGCAAAAAGGCAAAGCAGAAATAGAATTTTAAGGACAGAAAGACATACTATGTGAGTAACACTGATATAAGAATGTTAAAGAATGGGGAGAGATGTATTTAATATGGTTTATGTAGAAATATGCTTAAGGCAAATACATGCAGGTAGGTTTATAAATGATACATGGCCCAAAATATGTTTCAGCATCAGTTAGGATATTGCTTAAGCAAAAAGCTGTTTAGTGCCCAGCTTCACCTATTTCCCCTTTCGGATACCTGGCAAGCAATTGCAAAGGGGCCTGTTTTAAGGTCCAAAGATGTTACTAGGCAGAAAGAAGAAGAAACACCAAATATGGTATGAACAACTAGCAGACCAGATAGGGGAAAGGAAGAGGGAGAGGTTAAGAGAAAGATAATAAATGTAAGGTGAATGGATGTGTGGGTGTGCCTAGTTGGACACCCGTTGCTGCAGGAACGTATTGAATAATAAAGAGCTCTTATACTGCTTCACAACATTCCTCTCTGAGTCTCATTGGCCAGGATGGCCACAGGTAAAGGTGTTTAACACATATATTTTGGTGTTTTATTAGTGTCACTAGACAGCCAGCCCAGCATGCTGGATTGAGTCTTTTCAGTGTGACTTCAGATTCACCTGTTAATGAGGAAAGCAAATCCCATCTACATATACTAGTTAAAAAAAACAACATACCTCTTGCAGTGTCCAAAAAAATCCATCAACTTCATGTATAGGAATCACTGCATCATTATAACAACAGTGGACACATATCACCTTAGGTTGCTTTTCTAGGATTCTTTTTGTATCCCACTGTAAATGCCACTCACAGATTGAACACTGTCATAATTTTGACTACAATGCCTACAAAGGCTACAAAGGTTGGGGCTCTTCAGCCTGGAAAAGAGACGGCTGAGGGGAGATATGATAGAGGTCTTTAAATTAATGAATGGAGTGGAATCGGTAAATGTAGATCGATTGTTTACGTTATCAGAATATAGAAAGACTAGACGACATGTAATGAAGCTACAAGGTGATCTATTTAAGACAAATAAGAGAAAATATTTGTTCACTCAACGTGTAGTCAAACTCTGGAATTTGTTGCCGGAGGATGTAGTAAAGGCTGTTAGTGTAGCTGGGTTTAAAAAAGGTTTGGACAAGTTCCTGGAGGAAAGGTCCATAAACCATTATTAAAAAGGGACCCAGGATATCAATGCTTGACCCAATACAAGCATTGTGGAACCTATGTCTCTTGGGGATACTGCTAGGTATGTATGACCTAGATTGGCCACTGCTGGAAACAGGATACTGGGCTTGATGGACCTTGGTCTGATCCAGTATGGCATATCTTATGTTATTAGATAAGAACAAACTTTTAGCCTAATTATATCTAAAATCTTTACTGAAATTTTTGCTGCAGTTGGATCCTTGCTGCCATAAAAATCCAAAAATATCTCTACAGTCTGAACCTCAGTTGCCTGTCACCTTCAATTATTTTGATATGTCTTGGGATTACAGAATAGAAAGGGGCAGCTTTCATTTCTTCAATAATGCTGTTTTCCAAATTACTGCCCGGCATCTCAATCAGTTCATTTTGAACCAATGGACTTAAATACTTAGTTGAACCTGTTTTCTTCTGAAGTTCTTTCATTATTGGGTTAAAGTCAGCAAGCAATTCAACTTGAGATAGAAAATTTTCATTGTAAACATCACCTATCTTCTCACAATGAGCCTTGAATGCTTGTGATTAATAGCTGTATTTAGCTCTACTTTCTCCAAGCGTTTTAAGACTTCCCTCCAGAAATTCTTCTCTCTCCTAATATTGCAGTGCACATTTTCATCAACAATGATGCGTCCACTGTTCATAAATCATACAAGATGTAACATGTGGAACAGCTTTTAAATGATCTTTGATTTTTCTTCAAAGCCCCTACCAGTCACAGATACCTTTAGACCGAGCAGGATGGCATGCTGGATCACTCCGGTTGCCAAACAGCCAGCATGGTCACAGTATGCAGCATCTAACCTTAGAGAATAACCAAGTAATGGGAAAAGCAAGCTCTGCTTTACTAACAGTTTGGTAATGTAGGATAGTTTGGTCTACATGCTCCATGTTCAGTTATAAACTGTTTGATTGTAGCAGCTGATAAGCATGTAATAAATAATACCAGGAGTCAGTTGCAGGATCCAAGCCAATTTATTGTGCACAGGCTCAGACAACTGTGTGTCCAAAAATGACTAAGCAATGGAGTCCAGGAACAAATTCCTTATATACAATTTTCACAGTTTGATACAGGCAAACTTTCTATTGGTCCCAACGCCCCCTGCACCTGTCCAATCGGGGACCCCCTCTGGGCCTGGCTCCTTGCTTCCCCTTTCAGGCTTATTCTAACAAAGGCATAGTCTTAAACATAGATACATTTCTACTTCAAGGACATTTCTAGCTCAAAGAATGCAAGGACAGAGCAAATCAAGCATAAAGAACTTACACAAACTCCATAAGGAGAAAACAGGGGAATTCCAAAAGCAGTTTTTAAAGCAGTTTATCAGACTTTGGTTTTTCTCAGCACTACTCTCAAGTGGGGGTTGGGATCTAGGCCTAGTTTACAGGCCATAGCCTGCCACATTCCCCCATTTGATTATTCTCAACCCGAATAGGTGAGGGTGAGAAATTAATCACACATCAATGGTATCTCAGACCAAGGCTTCTTCCCTGGGTATAGCCTGATACTGCCACATGGCTAGTATGCCGGTTGCTGTCTTACGTTCAACCGTACTTTCTATGACTGAAAGAAACATGCGGAAGCAAAGGGGTAGGAAACATGGGAGAAGCAAGCACACAGCTACCATGATGATCACTGCAAACATGGAGAAATTAGACCTTACCTGCTAATTGTCTTTCCTTGAATCTCTCCGGGCCAGTCCAGGAAAGTAGGGTAGTCAACCTCCTCCAGCAGCTGAGAACTGAAAATCTTTGCTGACAGGTGCACTAGCTCCCCCTGGTGTCAGAGAGAGTCAATCAGTCTTATGGTATCAAAGCAGCGGACCTAAAACGTACTAAACTGGAACAAAATAACAAAAGAACTAACTGCAAAGCTTTGCCGAGAGAAATATAGAGTGTGCACTTTAACAGGCACTCCCCTTTTTCTATTCTGTCCCGTTCTTTTTTTTTTTTTTGAAACACTTCTCTTGACAAAGTCTATCAATGTCCCCAGCTCCGGCCACCAGCTAGGCAACCTGGTATATGTGGAAAACCTTTAGCCGAGGACAGTAACAGCATGAATTCTCGCAGACAAAAATGGGAGGGTCCTGGACTGACCCGGAGAGAACTCAAGGAAAGACAATTAGCAGGTAAGGTCTAATTTCTCCTTCCTATTTGTCTCTCCAGGCCAGTCCAGGAAAATAGGGCAGTACCAAAGCAGTACTTAAAACCGGGAGGGTCCTGCGAGCCCCGCTACCACGGCCGAGGCCCCCACCGCAGAATCTTCCCGTGCCTGAACATCCAACCGATAGTGTCTAGCAAACGTATGCAAGGAAGACCACGTCGCCGCTCTACAGATATCCACTGGCGGAACTAAAGCATACTCCGCCCACGAAGCCGCCTGACCCCTAGTAGAATGTGCTCTGATCCCCACTGGAGCCTTTTGATTGATAAGCTGCCCGAATGGCATGCTTCACCCAACGAGTGATAGAAGCCTTGATCGCCGCTCTCCCTTTAGCGGGACCCCCAAACAGTATGAATAACCTGTCCGACTTTTGAAACGGTTCCTTCTCCTTAAGATGTCTTCGCAACACACATCCTAAATCTAACCTCTTCAGAGACCGATCCCACTTTTCCCCCTCACGAGGACGAAAGGTAGGAAGGAAAACGGCCTGATTCAGATGAAAACTAGAGACTACCTTAGGCAGAAAAGGACGGCACTGGCCGCAACACTACCTTCTCCGCCGAAAACTGAAGGTACGGCTCCCTGCATGAGAGCGCCTGCAGATCCGAAACTCTGTGAGCGGAACACAATGCTACTAAAAAAGCAGTCTTCAAGATAGCTCCCGGAGGTTAGCCGGTTTCTTGGACTCAAACAGCGGCTCTGTCAAAGTCTCCAACACCAAATTCAAATCCCAAGGAGGAACTACTTGCCGAACTGGAGGCCGAATGATTTTGGCCGCCCTATGAAACCTCCGCACATCTGGATGTGAGGAAATGGAACGACCTTGCACCTTCCCTCTATAACAGGCCAGCGCCGCCAGCTGCACTTTAAGAGTGTTGAGGGCTAGTCCTCTTTCAAGCCCTTCCTGAAGGAAAGCTAAGATATCCGGTAGTTGCACTCCCGAAGGCCGAACCTGTCATTCTTCACACCATGCTTCAAAAATGCGCCACACCCAAATGTACGCTAACGAAGTAGAGTTCTTCCTGGACCTTAACATAGCGGCTATCACGGACTATGAGTATCCTCTACGACATAATCGTTCCCTCTCAAGAGCCAAGCCGTAAGCAAGAATCGATCCACCTGCGGCATTAAGACGGGACCTTGGCACAACAGATTTACCCAAGCGGGCAACCTCTAAGGAGGAGCCACCAACAGACGCACCAGATTGGCATACCATGGGCGCCTGGGCCAATCCGGAGCAACGAGGATCACTGTCCCCTTGTAGTTTGCTATCTTCTGAATCGTTCGACCTATCAGTGGCCATGGAGGGAAGACAAAGTAGCTGACCCGACAGCCACGGCTGAACCAGACCATCGAGACCCTCTGACATGTGCTCCCGGTGCCTGCTTTAAAATCGAGCCGCTTTGACATTTGCTTGAGTGGCCATGAGATCCAGAACTGGCTGACCCAATCGCAGCATGATGTTGTGAAAGATCGCCCAGTTCAGTTCCCATTCTCCGGGATCTATGGCATTTCGACTGAGATAGTCTGCCTGAATGTTGTCTTTTCCTGCCACATGAGCTGTCGAAATCGCTACAAGATGCGCTTACGCCCACTGAAACAGCCGTTGACACTCCTCTTGAAGCCACACACTGCCCGTGCCGCCTTGCTTGTTGATGTATGAAACCGTCACCAAGTTGTCGGAAAAAACCCAAACTGCTCGACCCTCGAGCAGATCGCCAAACTCTACTAGCGCCAACCGAACCGCCCTCAGCTCCAACCGATTGATCGACCAAACTCTCTCCTCCGCCGACCAGACGCCCTGCGCTATTCGTGATAAGCAATGTGCCCCCCAACCGGAAAGACTGCATCGGTTGTGAGTAACACCCAATCCGGCAAGGCTAACGGCACTCCCACTTGCAGATGTACAGGAACCAACCACCTCTGAAGACTGATCTGCACCTCTGCCGGACACGGCAACCACCGAGAGAGAGGATGATCTTGCGGAGACCACCTCGAAAGTAACGCTTGCTGAAGAGGCCGCATAAGTTCTGGCCCACGGTACCAGGTCTAAGGCCGCCGCCATCGACCCCAACACCTGCAAATATCTCCAAGCCGTCGGTGCCCGAATGCGCAGAAACACCGTAACTTGCGAGAAAATCTTTCGAACCCTTTCCGCAGGAAGAAAAACTGAGCCTATTTCTGTGTTGAATAAAGCTCCCAGATAAGTTAATTGCTTCACCGGCTGCAAATGACTCTTCGCTCGATTGATGACCCAACTGAGCTGTTCGAGAAACTCCACTACTCTTGCAGTTGCTGAGAGAGACTCCGCTAGCGACGGAGCTCGTATCAACCAATCGTCGAGATACGGATGGACCTGAATCCCTTCCTTCCGTAACGCCGCTGCCGCCACCACCATGACCTTCGTGAAGGTACGAGGAGCGGTAGCTAGCCCGAACAGCAAGGCTTGGAACTGAAAGTGACCCATAGGGACCGCAAACCTAAGAAATTTTTGGTGTTCTCGTCGGATTGGAATATGCAAATACGCTTCCGTTAAATCTATGGATGAAAGAAATTCCCCCGGTTTTACCGACCGGATTACTGATCGTAAGGTTTCCATCCGGAAATGCGGCACTCTCAAGCAACGATTCACGAGCTTGAGATCCAGAATAGGTCGAAAAGAACCTTCCTTTTTGGGAACAATGAAATAAATCGAGTATCGACCTAAGCCGCACTGGGTCTGCGGGAACTGGTACTACTGCGTGAAGACGCAGCAAACGTAACAATGTGTCGTTGACTGCAGTCCTTTTTGTCAGAGGACCGCACGGAGAAGCTACAAAGGCATCTACCAGTGGGTGTGCAAACTCCAGAGCATATCCTTCTCTGATAATCTCGAGAACCCACTGGTCCGTAGTGATGCTGGTCCAGGCGGAGAGAAACCCCTGCAAACGACCTCCCACAGGAATCTCCGCCTGGACCAGCGTCCCTTCATTGAAGCTTTTTCGTTGAGGTGTGCTGGGCGTTAAAATAGCCCCTATGACGACGCATCAGCTGCCCAGTTCCGTAACCAGAGAAAGCGCCTAGCTGCTATCACGGACGCCATCAATTTCGCTGATATCCTTACCAAATCATAAAAGGCATCCACTAGATAAGCCGCTGCTGACTCCAGCTTTGCGCCTTCCGCCGAAGACTCTTCCTCCTTATCCTGACCACGCTCTCCCTGAAGCCAGCGTATTGACGCTCTGGACACATATGCTCCACAAACTGAAGCCTGTAAAGCCAAGGCACTGGAATCAAAGGCTTGCTTTAAGAGAGCTTCTAACCGACGGTCCTGAAAATCTTTCAGAGCCGTACCTCCTTCCACCGGAATTGTGGTCTTTTTTGTAACAGCTGAAACGAGGGCATCTACCTTAGGCATACGCAATAACTCCTTTTCATCCTGAGGAATGGGGTATAGACGTGCAATCGCACGACTGCCTCATAGGGAGGCTTCAGGACACTCCCATTCCGATTCAATCATCTGCTTAATAACTCTGTGAATGGGGAAACAGCGCTGTTCGGACTTAAAACCTTGCAGCTAGGGATCCTCTAACGGCTCCTGCTGAACCGTAGGGAGCACAAGATTTAACGCCGCCAGAGACTGTGCAATTAACGCTCCTAACTCCTCCTTCCTGAAAACTCTAAAAACATTAGGATCCTCTCCTGGCCAAACCTCAAGTCTGGCCTCTGACAGAATTTCTCCGTCTTCTGGTAGCTGAGGCCCTGAACTCAGAGGTCCCGAGCCCTCTAAGGCTGTTTCCAGCCCTTGTAACATCAAGGGGACCCCTTCCCCAGGGTCTGTCTCGGAGGACTCCACTTTCTTAACTGCTGACATGCAGGCTGTAGCAGGAGAGAAAGATGACTGTGATCTCTTCATTAAATAAGTGCTATGCAGCGCTAAAATAAACTCTGCCAAAAGAAAAGACTCCAACGATCCTGGCTCCACTGACACAGATTGCTGCACTGCTCCCTCAGCTGAAGGAGCTTTGTGCGACTTAGATCTCTTTTTCCCCGACTTTAATGGCAACGCAGGAGAAACTGACGGCTGAGATAAAATGGCCGCTGTTCCCGCTCTTTCTGCCACGCTCTGGGGCCTAAGTACCCCCTCTTCTTCTGTGTCCTTGTTTTGTAGAGTCTCCATAAACCCACGTTCAAAGAGATATAAAATAAAGGAAAAGAAACACACACACACAAAAACCGCACCGCCGCGATCACTCCCAGCCGGCTCTCAAACTGCGGAGGACAAGGCGCGTCGTTGTAAACTAAACTAGCTGGGAAACGAGGCACTTCCTAATCCCACAACCTGAAACCCCGAGACGGCGACTTTCTAATGCCCGGAACCAGCTCCTACCTGAAAGCAACAGTGAGGTTAAGGCTGCAACGATCTGCTCCCCCGCTGCCAGCGGGTAGCCGGAACTGCAGACATCAGAGACAGAGAATTGTTTCCTGGGGCTCCCAGAGTTTTTCTCAGTCGCCTTTCAATTGATAAATCTCCAAGAAGCAGGCTCTGCTTCTTAAAACGCACCAACCTGGTGGTTTAAGAGAAACGGAGGAGTCCTGCACTTTCCCTTTTTTTTTTTTTTTTTTTAAAGAAACAAACAAAAACGGAAAGTTGCTACGCTGATTAGCCCTGCTAGAGCTTATCAGTCAGTGCTCAGAAACACCTTCTCCTCCGATCAGATGTAAACATATATAAATATAGCCTGTTATGTTAAAGTATAATTCTGTTCTTATTAGTCTCTCCGGAGCCTGTCAGCTATACGACTAGCTCAGCTGCTGAGGACTGATAGACTGACTCTCTCTGACACCAGGGGGAGCTAGTGCGCCTGTCAGCAAAGATTTTCAGTTCTTTTCAGTCCTCAGCTGCTGGAGGAGGTTGACTACCCTACTTTCCTGGACTGGCCCGGAGAGACGAATAGGAATATAGTCTTTAATCCTCCAATTCCAGAAAATAGAGAACCAGCCCACCCGGTGAGGTTTAACCCATTCCAAGTCTGAACTGGCGCATGTGCTAATCTGCGTATATGATCTGCTATTTCTTCAACAACCTGACCTTGATCATCAATTTGTAAACAACAATTAGTTAGATTAAACTTTCCACATACTCCACCTTCAGATGCTAGCAAATAATCTAGTGCTAAACGATTTTGGTAAGTAGCTGTATGCATCTGAGTGCTTTGCTTGGCTAAAAGGGTTAGTGCTTTACTTGTTTCATTAGTTATAATTTCTACAACAGCTTGCCAGCGTATAATATGATTTATCATATATACAGGGGTGCGGTATCCCCAAGAGCCATCCTGTGCCCAAGTGGCCGGGCCATAATATTCAATTATCCTTTCAGGTGGCCATTCATCATTATTCCAATTATCCCACTGGCCTATTTTCAGGGTGCTACGTTTCTGTCGACCATTGTAATGGGGAAATCGAGCTGCTCCCCTTGAGTAAGAGGAATGAGAAAGAAGGAGGGTCGTATTGTCCCCAGAACACATGCCCCTCCCCAGTTATTAGGGAGCCGGGCATACGCCCGAGTGTCACAAATCCAATAAAGCCCCGGAGGGGCCTCCCATGTGCTAGGAGAGGTAAGGTCAGTCCAGAGCTTAGCAAGATGAGGGAAAGTGATCAAATGATTGGAGGGTTCAGGAGCCTTTACTCCAGACCACCACGAGGTCCTCCGTGTGGTAGCATTATAAATCCGTTGGCTAAGGCAAACTAGTTGTCCTACTTGGACGGTAAACTGTGGTCCTGTACGAACAAAGCAAAGACGGCCAACAATATTGTTGGTCAATACCCATTCACTTGTGGTTTTATTCAAAGCAGTCTGGTTGTATGGGATGGAATAGTTCAATTCTTTTGCCTCCCAGGACACTGATCCCCCATTTTGGTCCCTCCACAGAAGAAGCAATTAGAAATGTGGAGGCTAGAAGCTCCAGCTCCAGCTAGTTCAATGAATAAATTCTGTGTAGTCTGGGAAGTGCTATCTTGGTCTGCATGGCTTCATAGAAGGTATGATGGATCTGGTAAGGTGCGGAAATGCGGGTCTTAGTATTGAGCTGTATGTACACAAAGGTTCCAGGGTCAGTTCCCCTGCCTGCTATACGTAAGCCAAATCGATACCCCTTTTTCCAATGGCTAGGGTTAAACACAAGGAGTTTCAAAGGGTTACAAGTGCCTTTTAGACACTGGCCAGGTTTGAGCAACGGAAGTTGCTCTAGATTGGCTGTTCGATGATCGCCCTGTTGCCCCTGAGGTCCATTTGACCAGGTGGCATAGTATACACACTCCCACTTAGGGCAGAAGTAGTCATTTTCGGATGCTGTAACATAACTGAGTTATGTGTCCCAGTACATTTTCCCCACCTATAAGCTCCCTCGGGACACATGTATTTATCATCATGATAATAGGTACGCTCATTGTCAACAGATCCACAGCTATAATAACCATTTCTATTAATAGCTTCACAAGCATCAAAGTAAAGAGGGGCAGGCTTGCTGGGATCTGAGAGCTGTCGGGTAGCATTTAGGAGGGCCCCATTCTCGTTGTTCCATCGTAATTCTAAGACATGATATGAGGGGTTCTGCTGGGGGTTGAAACAGGTTTTCACTTTTCCTTTGGTGCAGATACTTAATTCTGTACCATTATACATACATTTACTGACTACTCCAGTGCATGAGTAGTAGGATTGGTAGAGTAAAGTCTGAGTGACCCTTGTGCCAGTTCGGGCAGTAGTTATGCAAACAGCACAGGGAGGTAAGGCAAGTGCCACACTGAGGGACCTCAGGGTTACCGCAAAGATTATAGAAAGACAAAAGCACAGCATGATTAAGGCAATGGAATAAACTGATTTAAATGTCTCTCCTCTTTCTACTCAAAGTCTCTTATCTCCACAGCTTCCACCGTACGTAGACCTGTCAGCTTCCAGGGGTGACAGGAGTAGGGTTGTAGAGTCCTCAAGCTTCTGCAGTACGTAGACCTGCCAGCTTCCAGACGTGTGGCAGGAGTAGGGCTGTAGATCCTCACAGCGGTGATTTTCTTCGCAGCGTTAAGTCTCAATGGTGATTTCGGATTGCTTGTTGAAGTCCAGTGACAAGTTTCAGTAGCTGCCGCTGGCTTTACTCGACTGTGGTGAATCCAAGAGTCTATTTCAGCCACTTTAACCGCTGTTGGCGTTGATAGTATGACAACATATGGTCCCCTCCAGTGAGGTGCTAACGGTGTCTTCTTCCACTCTTTGATCCACACCGAGGCTCCAGGCTTGAAAGGATGCAGTGGTTCAGTCAAATTGATGGGCAACTGGTCCTGCAGCCAGGTATGGAGACTCTGCATAACAGAACCTAGAGCCAACAGTTCTTACCTAATGATTTCAGATCCAATCTGATTCATATCCCCTTTTATCCCTTGAACTATGGGCGGGGGGCGCCCATACAGAATCTCAAAAGGGGAAACTCCTTATGACTTGGTGGGGGCTGAACGTATCCTGAGAAGGGCTATAGGGAGAGCCTGGGGCCATTTCAAGTGAGCTTCCTGACAGAGTTTGGACAACTGAGACTTCAGGGTCTGATTCATTCGCTCTACCTTCCCTGAACTCTGGGGTCTATAGGCTGTATGTAGCTTCCACTGCACTTGCAGAGCGTGGGCTAATTGCTGAGTCACCTGTGATACAAATGAGGGTCCATTGTCTGACCCTATAGCCAAGGGTATTCCAAATCGGGAAATGATCTCATGGAGTAGAACCTTGGTGACTTCTCTGGCCTTCTCAGTCCTGGTGGGGAAAGCCTCCACCCACCCAGAAAATGTACAGACTAGAACTAACAAGTAATGATATCCATTTGCTCGTGGCATTTCTGCAAAGTCTACTTGGATGTTTCCCATGGGGGTAACTCCCACTGATTGAACTCTTGGGGGTGGGTTAGGACCCTGCCGGGAATTATTCTTTGCACAGCTTACACATTGTCAGGCTGTTGAGGCAGTCAGGGGTCCTAACAGTGAGATACAGAAATAGGGTTTCAAAGCTTTCTCCATTGCAGTTTTCCCATAGTTTGTAGCTTGATGGAAAGCTTGGACGAAAGCTGGACTCGGGGCTTCAGGGATCACAGTGGTACCAGGGGGTGAGCCACCATCTGGTGGTGGCAACACTATCCATCCAGTTTCTGATAACTTTCCCCCTTCCTTCTGACAATAGTAGTCCAATTCCTTTGAAGTGTATCGAGGAGTCCAAGCACTAAGGGGCACTGGAAATATGGCTGCCTGAACTGCAGTACTAGGGGCAGGAACTTGTCTGGTGGAAGCTGCTTCTCGGGCTGAAGCATCAGCAAATCTGTTTCCTCGAGAGACTTCCCCTTCTCCGGCCTGGTGACCTCGGCAGTGCATCACTGCAACCTGTTTGGGGGCCCATACTGCTTCCAATAATGCCAATATCTCGGGGCCATACTTAATGGACTTGCCTCCCGAGGTTATCAGTCCTCGTTCTTTATACAGGGCTCCATGGGCATGTAGCATTGTGAAGGCATGCTTAGAGTCTGTGTACACATTTAGGCGGAGCCCAGTCCCTATTATCAGTGCCCTAGTGAGGGCTATCAATTCGGCTTTCTGTGCTGAAGTTCCTGAGGCCAGAGCTGATGATTCTATTACCATGTCCAGGGTCACCACTGCATAACCAGCACACCATTGTCCATTGATGACGAGACTGCTTCCATCCACGAAGAAAGTCCTTTCAGGGTTGCTTAATGGGACATCAGTTAGGTCTGGACGACTTGAGCATACAGTATCCATAACTTCCAGGCAATCATGGTCTGGAGTGCCTGGGCCAACTGGTAGCAAGGTAGCAGGGTTCAAGGTCTGACTGACAATCAACTGTAGCCGGGGGTTTTCACACAGCATGCTTTGATACTTTAACATTCGTGAGTTGATGAACCAGTGATTCCCTTTATGTTCCATGAGAGTCAGGACAGAGTGCGGTACAGTAACTTGAAGATTCTGGCCTAGGGTGAGCTTATCGGCTTCGCTCACCAAGAGGGCCGTGGCTGCAACGGCTCTCAGGCATGGCGGCCATCCTTTTGCAACAGGGTCCAATTGTTTTGATAGATAGGCTACAGGTCGCTGCCAGGATCCAAGAGGTTGAGTCAATACTCCTAATGCATTTCCACCTGATTCATGGACATAAAGACAAAATGGCATCTGTATGTCCAGTAGGCCCAAGGCTGGTGATGACATCAGAGCTGCTTTCAGCGACTTGAACGCTTTTTCCTGTTCTGGGCCCCATTCCACGGGAGATCGTTCCACTCCTTTGGTGGCTTGGTACAATGGCTTTGCCAAGAGCGCGAAGTTGGGTATCCATATTCGGCAGTAGCCTGCAGCTCCCAAGAAGGCCCTCACCTGCTTTCTGGTGGTGGGGTTAGGGATGCGGCACACTGCTTCCTTTCGCTCGGGTCCCAATCTCCGGACCCCTCTGGACAGATGGAATCCCAGGTATTTTACTTCTGTTTGGCACAACTGCGCCTTGGCTCTGGAGACCTTGTATCCGGCTTCATTCAGGAGGTGCAAGAGATCACTGGTGGCCTGCACACATTCAGTTTTGGAGTTGGTGGCTACAAGCAGGTCATCTACATACTGGAGCAGGACTCTTTTTCCTGGAGTCACAGAGTAACTTGATAGATCTTGATTAAGAGCAGCACTGAAGATGGTGGGTGAGTTCTTGAATCCTTGAGGTAATCGAGTCCAAGTGAGTTGGCCTCGCCTTCCGGTGGTCGGGTTCTCCCATTCAAACGCAAACAGGAGTTGACTGGTGGATGCCAGGCGTATGCAAAAGAAGGCATCCTTTAAATCCAAAACAGTGAAGTGAGTAGCTTCAGCAGGAATCAGTCCCAGGAGAGTGTAGGGGTTTGGTACTACTGGATGTATGGTTTCACCTGCATTATTTACTCGTCTCAAATCCTGCACTGGGCGGTAGTCACCTGATCTGTCCCAGGCTTCTTAACTGGGAGGAGGGGGGTATTCCAAGGCGATTGGCATTCTCTGAGGAGTCCATACTGTAGTAGTTTCTTTAAATGACGGTGAATGCCTTCGATTGCTGTTGGTAGGAGAGGATATTGTCTCACATGCACTGGTTCTGCTCCTGATTTGAGGGTGACAAGCAGAGGGGCTATGTTCTTTGCTAGGCCAGGAGGATTATCCTCTGCCCACACCCGGGCAGAGCTGAGATGCTGGTAGGTATATGGGGGCTGGCTGCTTTGAACAAAGATGGACTGTAGAACCGCCATTCTTCTTCTTGGGGGACAGTCAGCACCATCAAGCCAGCAGATTTTGAGTTCACAGTCATTTCCATTTTTCCCCCTTCAACAAAGAATATCTGCGCCTGGAGCTTAGCGAGCATGTCTTGGCCCAAGAGGGGGATTGGGCATTCAGGTATGTACAGGAACTGGTGCGTTATTTTCTGTCCCCCTAATTCACAGGCGTGGTTCTGCAGGAAAGGTTTTGTAGTTCTGGTTCCAGTAGCGCCGACGATAGTGATTGATCGAGAAGACAGAGGGGCCACTGGCTTAGCCACTACTGAATGTTCATCCCCCGTATCTACCATAAAGTCCATATATTGGTCCCCAATCTTCAAATTGACCATAGGCTCCTGGGGACCCAGAGAGAACTTGGAGCCCGGTCTGGCCTAGTCTTCATCCGTGTAGTAGCCCTCAACGGTTGCCACTCCCTCTACAGCGGCTTCTTCCTGCTGGAACTGTGTGCGCTGCATTCCTCCTCGTTGCCGGACTCACCCCCCTGCTCTCCAGGTGCTCCCTCCTCCCCTCCAGGAGGCGGAGCCAAGATTCGGGCATTCGTTCTTCCAACGTCCTTCTTCCTTACATTAGGTGCACTGATTTGCACCCAATGGGGCCCGTACATCTCCTTGGTCCCTTCCACGTCCTCGGGTCCTTCTGTTAGAGAAACGTCCTCCACGTCCTTCAACTAGAGCTGCAGCAAGAAAATCAGCTTTCTTCTTCATTTTACGTTTACTTTCCCTCTGATGTTCTTGATCACGATTCACAAACACTTTCTGGGCAACTTCCATTAATTGTGCTGTATTCAGGCCCGCAAATCCTTCCAACTTTTGCAGTTTTCGTTTTATGTCTCCCTGGGACTGACTCACGAATGCAGCGTTTACCATGCGTAGATTTTCCTGGGCCGCTGGATCATATGGGGTATAAAGTCTGTAAGCTTCAGATAAACGTTTATAAAAGGCTGCTGGACTTTCATCTGGGCGCTGAAGAACTTCCGATACTTTTCCAACATTCATGGCCTTCTGGCCTCCTCTTTTCAGGCCCTGCAGTAGGGCCTGGCGAAACCTAGTAAGGGCCGTCGCTCCGGTAGCACTGTTCGGATCCCACCCAGGATCATTTATTTATTTTCATTTCTTATATACCGCGCTCTTTTAATCGGTGCGGTGTACATATGAACAAAAAAACAAACACAATGTACAAGGCAACATTGGTTTTTACAATGAACAGGGTAAAGTAACATGGAGATAACTGGGGGAACTATATACATGGTATGACAATTAATTACATGGTTGTAGTAAATACATTACGAGTGCAAGCGCTGAGTATCAAAAGGGGTAAAGACAGGGCGTGGTGAGCGTAAGGGTCGTGTCGCTTAACCGTTTTCTGAAGGGGTCATAGAAATGGAGTCGCCTGGGGAGTAGTGCTCACTGGGTGTAGATTCCGAATAATATATTAGAAACAGGTGGTATTTAAGAGCTTTCCTGAATGACGTTAAGTTTGTGATGGCTCTGATTTCAGGTGGGAGGGCATTCCAGGCTCTGGGTGCGAAAAGGGAGAATGCTCTGCAGGCTGTTGTTTTAGAGCATTTCATCAACAATCTTGGAAGATCAATGGTGTTCAAAGAAGAGGGCCTCCTGGTTCTATTAGCTGGAGTGACATGTATAAGATTACTGATGGGCGAGAGGGGTTG
This sequence comes from Ichthyophis bannanicus, assembly GCA_033557465.1. Classification (NCBI taxonomy): domain Eukaryota; kingdom Metazoa; phylum Chordata; class Amphibia; order Gymnophiona; family Ichthyophiidae; genus Ichthyophis; species Ichthyophis bannanicus. The sequence goes on from CM066033.1 coordinate 495,622,092, forward strand.
GATCCTTGAGGCCTTGAATGTCATGACTAGAGCTTTATAGAGAGTTCTGGCCTGTAGAGGTAACCAGTGTAGGCTCTTCAAGACTGGCATTATGTGGTCGGAACGTGATACTCCTACGAGAACTCTTGCAGCTGAGCTCATGGCCAGACGGAGAGGGTTCAGTGTTGATTGTGGGATCCCGTGGAGGATGATATTGGCAAAGTCTAGATGTGGGATTATCAAGGCTTGGAAGATTGATCGGTAATCGGAGAAGTCAAGTAATGGGCGGAGATGTCGAAGTGATCGGATCTTATGGTATATTGCCTTGGTGGAGTTCTTAATGTGCGCTGACATGTCGAGCCGCTGATCTAGCATAATACCTAGATATCGGATTGTGGATTGTGCCTTCAGTTCCATCGTGTTGACTTGTAGTGAAGATGGTGGTTTGAAACTTGAGCTCCTCGTGACGAACAGGACGTCTGTTTTGTTGTGGTTTATACGTAGGTTTTGTGTGAGGAGCGAGTTCGCTACAGCTTCAAAGCATCTTACTATTGGTGCGAAGTCTGGCTGGTGAATCTTGAAAGGAGCATATCCGCATAGGCTAGACATTGGATGTTGAAGGAACGGATCAATGCGCAAATGGGCTGCATATAGATGTTAAACATTAATGCAGATAGGGATGACCCTTGAGGTACACCTTGCAGCAGAGGAAATGGTTCTGATGTCGCTGAGCCTGTTCGGACTTGTTGCCATCTGTTGCTTAAATATGATTTGCACCAGGATAGAGCTAGGCCTTGAATGCCCTTTTCTTGAAGGCGTTGAAGAAGAGTATCATGGTTAACTGAATCAAAGGCGGCTGCAATGTCCAGAAAGATAAGAATAAATCCTTGCTGGATATTGTCAAGGCCTATGACTAGGTTGTTAAAGAGGGTTGTGAGGAGGGTGTCAACCCCATGGGCTTCTCTGAAGCCGTGTTGAGAAGGGTCGAGAGTGGCTTCGGTGTCCACATGATGTTGGATTTGTCGCTGGACTACTTTTTTCATGATTTTGGCTAACAGGGGGATGCTCGAAATTGGTCTAAATGATTCGACTTTAGATGGGTCGAGTTTGCTATTTTTCAAGAGTGGGCGAATAGATGAGTACTTCAGGCTCTGTGGGAAGGGCCCAGTTAAGAAAGAATGGTTGAAAATTGTACTTATGGTTGGGCTAAGCTCGTGACGCAGCTCTTTGATCCAGTTGGCTGGGCAGGGATCATTGGGTGCGGTGGTTAGGTTAATAGATGAGATGATATCTTCAATCTCTCTGTTGGATACCTCAGAGGTATCAGTAGGATGTCAGTCTCATAGAAGTAAATAATGATAATTAAGAAGCAGCAACTTCCAAGACATTTATTGACTCACTCTGTACAATAATGTCTGTTATTAGACTGAGTCCTTCAGTTTCCTTTGGCTGAAATCACTTCCATGCATTGTTTTTAATGTGTCTCTACATGCAGGCATTGATGTGGGGAGGTCCTCCACAGAAACCTGGCAAGCAGCAATATTAAGTTTGCTTGCATCAACACCACCTCCATCAGTTTCAAAGATGATAATCTATTTTTCTCAGCTTCCTTGACTCTTTTTGTACTTTCTTGCATTTTCTTTGCTTCACTATACCACTTGTCTCACCACTCATCCTGGAAAATGGAAAACTGGGGGTCTGAGAATGCTATCTGTTCAATCTCCCTCTAGCCCCACTTTACTCCCTTTATCTCTGCCCCTCTCTTCCAGTGCTAATTTGCACTACTTAGGGAGAGAGAGATCATAATTTAAGTACCAGTGGTTCTTCCCAAAAGCTGCTGCGGTCTGATGATTTGTTAGTCAACATGGGGATGGAAGGGGGGTTACTACTAAGGGACTTGCCCCCATAATAGCCAGACCAGCCCAGAAAGTATATGCTCACAAAATACATTACATTGTTCACATATGCAGAGTTTTTCCAAGTACAGAATAAATGATCACAAGATAAATTAGAAAGAGAAAGTGCAGGCAAAAACTGAACTGGAAGCTCTAAGAAGCCACTCTATATGCAGTACACTTGAGAAATAGAAAAATAAAGGCATTTCTTCCTTTATTGCCAAAATATCAAGACATCAGAAATGCTACCCATACAAATTTCCATCGCTGGCATATTCAAATCACCCTCTGCAGCCCTTCCCACATATTATGGGGATTGAGCTATTACATGATGGCTGCAGCATGCACACTCACATTTTCCCATGGGCTTGCGGGGACTGGCTAGAGGCACTGCTTTTCCCGGCGCGGGGAGAGGGGGGGTATTCCATATGTCTGCATTTGTGGTGTGCAGAGCCTAAGATCTTTCATTAATACCTGAGGACCATGGGTCAGTTTTTTAGCAAGCAATCAGAACATAATAATTGCCATACTGGACAAATCAAAGGTCCATCAAGCATTGCATCCTATTTCTAACAGTGGCCAATCCAGGTCACAAGTATTGGCTGTCAGGATCTCAAAAAGCAGCACTGTAACAGCCTATAATTGCACCCTGTGTGACTGGCGTCTCCTTCTCCCGTACATACAATATCAGAATATCATTTGTATATGTTCTAATCTTAGTATAATAGTATTGCTTACTTCACATAGGCTTGTTGGCTAATATAACCAAACAATTACTGAAAAGCCTGCAAAACCTTCAGCACCTATATAGAAAATGTGCCATACCAGAATGTTTGACAAAGTAAAGAAAGAAAATAAGGTGATACCTTTTTATTGGACTAACTTTGCACATTTTTCGATTAGGTTTCAAAAGACCACATACAAGGTGTGACAAAAAAGAAACGAGACTGTAGTAGCCATGCCCATCACTCAATACCAATTGGCTAACCGCTTATGTCACTGTGTTGTGCAACATCTTGCCACTATTCTGCTATAATATTTTTCATCTCTCTCACTCTGTTTTTCTTTTTCAGGTTTTTTTGTAGCACAATGCTCTATCGATTTGTCATGCAACTGGAGGTGGCAGAAATATGGAACAAAGAATCAACTTTAAATTTCTGTTTAAGTTGGAGAAGGGCCCAACTGAGTGTCTCCAACTCCTCCAAATGGCTTATGGAGAAGATGCAATGTCAAGGCTGCGAGTCTTCGAGTGGCACAAATGCTTCAAGACTGGCCATGAGGAGGTGGAGGATGACTCCAAGTCAGGACAGCCTTCCATGACAAAGACGGCTGAGAACATTGACAGAGTGAACCAGGCAGTCAGTGCGGACCATCTTGGTGCATGAGCTGGGGATGCAGGTGTGTGCCAAGATGGTGCCCAAACTTTTATCAGATGACCAGAAGGAGCACTGGGTCAATGTTTGTCGAGACTTGCTAGAGAAGATCGGAGAACATCCAGAGTTCGTTGGACGAGTCATCACAGGAGATGAGACGGGTCTTCCAGTACGACCCTGAAAGCAAGAGACAGAGCCTGCAGTGGAAGATTCGACTGTCACCCAGACCCAAGAAGGCGTGCATGTCCAAATCAAGGATCAAGGTCATGCTGATCGCATTCTTTGACCAGAAGGGAGTGGTCAGACAGTCAACCAGCACTTCTACCAGCAGGTCCTCAATCGCCTCCATAACCGGGTTTGGCACAGCAGGCGGGCTCTGTGGAGAGACAAGTCGTGGCTGCTCTACCACGACAATGCGCCCGCACACATCCTGCTCGGTGTGAGGCAGTTCTTGGCCAACAAACAGATCACAGCTCTCGACCACCCTCCTTATTCCCCAGATCTCACACCGTGTGACTTCTGGCTCTTCCCAAGGCTGAAGACTGTGCTAAAAAGAACTCATTTCACCTCTGTAGAAGAGATCAAGGCCACTATGATGAGGGAGCTGAGGGACCTCAAGGAGGAGGACTTTACCGAGAGCTTCTATACGTGGCAGAAGCGAATGCAGAAGTGCATTAACTGGGGGGGGGGGGGGGGGATTACTTTGAAGGGGACAATGTGTAGTTCTCTATAGATTTTGTAATAAAACATTTATGGGACAGTCTCGTTTTTTTTTGTCACACCTCGTATTAGAAACAGAAGTGTGCAGACAACATTTTAACTGAAAACCACAAAAGCCAGATGATGACATATTTTTGCACAGAAACTACATGCTAGCATATAGCGTGCAGTGCAACACTATAGAAATCAACAGAAAGGTGTCTCCTTCTGTGCTGAACAAACTACAAAGATGTAAGAAATTCTCATGAATGTTTTAAGAACATATTGTCAAAAATAAACTGCAATACTAGATACTAGAAACAGTTTCAATAATATGAGCTACTTCAAACAAAATAATATTTCTGGTCTGCTTGATTAGAAAACTTTAATGTAAAGAGATAGAGATGAAGAGATAAAAATTCCAACTCAACTCTCTCAAGAGAAAATCAAGGTCAAACCCTTCTATGTCTATATCATATTGACATTACATCTGCCTATCAATTACTTGGGGAGAAGTGTCACACTTCTGCCAAAAAACAGACCAAGATTTAACTTCAGGCCTGGGAAGATGCTTATACAGGAAAACAATGGCACTGATACCCCAAGATAGCCACAGAGAGATGCAAAGACAGGAAAGTGATAGTCATTGATTGACACTATGGTAGGATGATGCCAGTCACTGAGAGCCACTATGTCAAGACAGTGACAGTCAGTGAAAGAAACTGCGATAGGATAGGGAGAGTCATAGAGAGATACTGCAGCAAAAGAGCGACAGCATTTTTAGAGTAAGTATCTCAGAGCAGAGGAAGGAACAATACTCAAGCAAAAATTACTGAGTGAGAAGATCAGTAACGAATACTACAGGAAATTAAAAACATTATTGAAAAGTGTTTTGACATTACGGAATAAGATAGAAGCCATCAATCAGCTGGCAATTTCTGTACTTTCATACAGCTTTGGGATTCTGGACTGGCCTCTTAAAGATATTGAAAAACTGAATATGTGAACATGAAAACTCCTCTATGCCCATGAAGTGTATGCCAAAACTGTACATCCCTAGAGCTGAAGGAGGGCTAAGACTCATAGAGATTGATTACACATATAGAACTACGATCATAGGCCTCCAGGCCTACTTAACTGCATCCTCGGATACAAACATGCAAAAAGTGCTGAAATATGAGAGTAAACATCCAGTTCTGTTTCCATCATCCAACTTGGTGAAGCGTTCTGACAGCTAGAAGGAATGAGTGATGGAAGTGGTAGGGGCAAATACAGTGACAGAATTCAAAATGGCATGGGACAGGCACAGTGGCTCCCTTTATAGCAACAGGATAAAATCAAAACAAACATAACTATCTCTTATATCTCAACAAATAGGGGTGACCTACACGGAGCGGTGGGTACAACCCTAAACAAAGGCGTGGGCTGGGGTGACCTGCACGAAGTGGCAGGTGCACCAACTCTTGCCACCTTGCAGGGCAGACTGGATGGACCATGCTGGTCTTTATTGAATTCTAGACGCCGAGTGCGAGAAAGGTGCAACTTTGGAAAGTTTATGCCAAATCCAAGATGTTTCAGCATGAGTGCGTTGAATGGACAGATGCACCAGTCGTCTAAGTAGAGAAAGATGAAGACACCTAGGGTGTGGAGATAGGCTGTGACTACTGCCAGACATTTCATTAAGACTCTTGGGACAGATGACAGGCCAAAGGGCAAGACTCAGTATTGGTAATGTCTGCCATTGAACATGAAGCGAAGGTACTGCCTGTGAGACGGGTAGATGAGGATGTGCATGTACGTTGTTCCTCTGAAGGTAGGGCAGTATGGTTCCTAGAGAAACCATCTTGAACTTCTCTCATACTAGGAACTTGTTGAGGTTCCAGAGGTCTAGGATTGGACGGAATCCCCTTGATATTTTGGGAATAAGGAAATACCAGGAGTAATATCATAACCTTTACTGTGCGAAGGGAACAAGTTCTATCGCACCCTGTCTTAGAAGGGTGGTGATTTCTTCTGTAAGAGACTGATGGAAGGGTTCTAGAGGATACTCTCCTGGAAAGAAGGCAGGAGGTAACTGGGCAAAATGTAACAGGTAGCCCCTGAGGACGACTTGTAGAGCCCAGAGCTCTGATGTTATCTGGGGGCCACCTGTGGGCAAAAAGGAACAGCCTGCCCACAATGTGAGAAGGTTACAGGTACTTCAGGGGAAGAGTGGCAATGTACTCCAGAAAGCAGTTAAAAGATATTCCCAGGCTGGCTGGTTGTGGCTTAGGAGATTTGGGCCACTTGGGCTGGCGAAGAGCCTAAAGCTTCTGCTGACCTTGGTGAGCGTAAGGCGGCATGTAAGCCAGATAAGAGGAGTAATATTTCTTATTTAAAGATTATAAGAGTTTCTTTACAGAGGCCTTCTTCCTAGAAGGATCAGCTGTTTTACAAAGAGAGATGCTTCATGGTAAGGTCATCAGTCTTGATTTCACCAGCCTTTACTGAAGAGGTTTTCACTTCAACAGGGAATGTCTGCTAGCTTATCTTGGACCCACTGTTCGAGGTCCAAAGACTGCAACCAAGCCAGTCTTCTGGCTCCAATGCCCACCACTGCAGCGCTGCTGGTAGACTCAAAAGGGTCAAAAGCTGCTCTGGTGATGAACTTGGAACAGTCCTGACCATGCTTGACTAAGGCCTAGTAGGCGTGCTGCTTCTCTGAAGGAATAATAGCAGAAAACTCACCAAGATCCTTCACAATATCCCTAAGAAAGATGCCCATATAAAGCATGTAAGAATTAATGCGGCAAGCCAACACTGACATCTAGAAACATCGGCAGCCAAACGCTTTGAGGGTACATGATTCCTTTCCAGGAGGAACTGAAGAGTGGTTTTTGGTACTCTTGAGGTGGCGCATGGCCGACTCGACCACCATAGAATGGTGAAAGAATTGAGGTTTCTGGAATCCCAGGGAATCGGGAATCCTGTACATGATGTCTAGCCTCTTACTGACCGAGAGTATTGAGAGAGGGGTCTCCCACATCCTAAACATGAGGTCCTGCAGAATACAATGGACTGGAAGAGTGTCAGCCTTCTTAGGAGTTAAGAGATACTGCAGTATCCCAGTTCCTCGGCTCTCAATTCCGTTTCAATGTCCACTAAGAATGAGAGAGCCTTAGACATATCCTAGATAAAATCCTGGAAGGTATTGTAATCAGAAAGGAAGTCTCTAGAGCTGAAGGAGGTCTAAGAAAATAGCGACGATCTCCATTGCGTCTCCACTGCTGATCCGATGTCGATGTAGAAGTTCAAGGCTAGTTCCTCCTGCAGCTGATGGGACTTAGCAGTTCTTAATGGCAGTGGTTCCAGGCTTGGCTGCCGAGGGCTTTGACATGCCTGATTCCAGGCTAGGTCCCTGCAGTCTCTGCGTGAGCACCGGCGGAGTCAGACATCAACACTTGCTGCGAGGCAAGGAAGGCAGTGACACTGCGTTCCAATTCTATCATTCTGGCTTCCTATTAAGGAGTTACAGCCTTCAACACGGATACCAGTGTGACCAGGTCCGGCGTTGGTGAGGAGAGAGAGTCCTCGATGGGACAGGACTCGGGGATCCGTGATCCGTTGTCGGAGGCCTCGGCATCTGTTCTGGACACCTTGGCTGGCCGCTTCTGCTTTGACTCCTCGGATACCCTCCGGGGACTGTGGAGCCTTGTACGGGACTTGCCGTGTGTGTCCGATTCCCAGGATGAGTCCTTGAGGATCTTTTCTTCTTCTTGTGCTCCTGCTCTGGAGAACCCTTGTCAGAGTGTCCGCAAAACCAACTAGATGCTTTACGTGACTCCAAGGATCAATGCAGGGCCTTAGAGTGCAAGGTTATCGGGGACACTGCGGCTGAGTCTGACCTGTGGAAGATTTTGTCCTGTTTCTGCCGACGACTTTGGATGGCCTTAGCGGACATCTTTTTGCACAGGACGCAAATCTCCTGGTCATGGTCAGTACCTAGGTACCGGAGGTAGGAGTCATGTGTATCGGTTAGGGACATGCTCTTTGCCCACCAATCAAATTTTTTGAACCCATTGATCATTGAGGCGAAAAGGATCCCTGTGAGGTCTAAGACCCTCGACGCGGCCAGTTGTTAGAAAAGGCACAAAACCGTGCTGGAGAAAAAACCTAAAAAGCGGTTCCGAGGCAGGGCGAAGGGGCTCATGCGGGAAAGGGACTGGTGCTAACCAGAGAAGGAAATGCACTTAATGCACAAGAAAATCAACTTTTTTCCAGGGGAAGAAGACAGATGTCTATAGGGCTCCATGGAAAAAGGGAGACCGAGTAAGATGGCTCCCTTGGGCGGGAAAGGGACCACGCATGTGTTGTGGCATCTCTCAAAGGCTTTCTTTGAAAGCTAGAGAGATGCATTCGCAGGGCTTTGTCAGCGCCGAAGTCACCCAAATGTGAGGATTGACTTCCTGCTTGTTCCTGGAGAAAATAGAATTATAACAGGCATATTTTGGTTGCCTTAACTAGGTACCCAATTATAAAATTATCCTCTACAATTAGATCAAGGATAATAAAATATCCATTGTTTTACTATCCCTCCAATTCCTAATATCTGCAATCATTCCAATAAAATATCATGATGAACTGAGTCAAATGCTGCTGTTAGGTCCAGGAGAAGCAGGAATCCCACTTCCTTCATGGTCTAACTGCATATGCAGATCTTCAGTCAGTGCCATAAGAACCATCATCGTGCTAAAACCCATCCTAAATCTTGATTCAACTTGATCAAGGAGCTCAAAATGTTCCAAATACTGCGAGAACTGTAGGGCTACTCATGATTCTACTTGTAATAACTTTCTCCCATTCCTTATCCTGACCCCCCTTGTCTTCCACCAGTGCTATTTGTTCTAGCAACTGTTTAAATTTTCTATTCCAATACTGTACTTGGTTTTCAATTGGTCATTTTCACACTTCCTTTTCTTGTGGCATAAATCTAATGGAAAAACAATCCCCATCAGTCACTCCTCTTCAGGGCCGTACCAAGCAATAACTGTCCTGTGCGACTTGTGAAACTGGTACCCCCCCCCATGACATCAGGCTTTTATAGTTACATTTCTATGCCATTTATCAAAATCTAAGAGGCTTACAAAATAACATTCATAACAATAAATTAGACAATAACAAACCAAAAACATCATAAAACGAAAAAAAAAAAATGTTGCTGCCTTTAATACTTCACAGTAAACTGCACTGCCCCGAAGAGCTATTTAATCTACCAGGTAAAATGCTTGTTGAAACAATGCTGTAAAGCTGCTTATGAGTTTTACATCGATCATCCCTCTTTATTTGTTTGGTAGCCTGTTCCACTCAACAGGGCCAGCTAAAGAAAAACAGCATATTAATGTTTCAGCAAAATAGTTTTCCCTTCTTCCTGGAACACCTTCAGATCTTAAAGACCAAAGGAACTTATACATTTTTTAACACAGCACCAACCTAGTTGATAGCAACATCACCATATAGTGCTTTTTGAATTATTGTGAACACCTTCACCAAACAAACTAATAAAGGAGGAACTGAAGCACAAATCCAACCAACAAATCAGTTATTTCAAAATTACTTTCTTTGCTTTCTGCACAGCAAAATCATCAATGACACTGTCATAACAGAGTGTCTTGCCAAGTTGGACAACTGTTCTTGGCCCAACAATGACCTAAAGTACATTTTTACAAACTACAACTTGCTAAAACTACATTCACAAGAAGCAACAGTGACTGGAATTGTTAAAAAAATTCTAAGAACAATCTCTATATTAGGATATGCATCTTTTAAGGAATACGTATGGATAGGTTGCAAAAGATCAATAGTATCTGCTTTGCCTAAATCAGCAATCAACATATTTGCCTGAAATTTTAAACTCTCATTTTCTAACACCAGTTCCAGCATATCCAAGCCACAAACATACTTCCGAGCTAGGTTAGCTGCACAATTTTTGGATTCTTCCACTGATAATGTTGCAAGAAAATTTCCAGTGAGGAATTCAAAGTCTGAAGACAACACCAGCAAATGTTTCAAAATGCCACTGCATTTGCATTATAAGGCTGTCAAACACCATGTTGTATTGTTTCTCAAAATTATTTTCCGGTGTAAGAAGATAACCATCAGATTCACTCAGACACATTCTTTTTGCCTTATGTCTGCTCTTTTTTGCAAAAACTGGTTCGATGCCAATTCTTTAAGCCGTTATCTTTGCTGCATTGATTATACCTGTGATACCTTTGTCACGCATGCACTGTATCTGCAATGATAAACCTTGCAACAGCTTCACAGCTGTATCAACAGATATATTCTTTGATGCAAGCAGTGGTTCTCTCTCTCGACATCTGTAAGAATCTGACACCATAGATGCGCAATCAAAGAAATTCAGAATTGATTTGTGCAAGAAGCATTTGAGCAACTGATCCTGTATCGTCATTATGGCTCCAGTTGTAGAACATTATAAACTCCTTCAATTTGCATCAACAGTGCAGGAACTGCTTCTTTTCTAGCAGACCATCTAGTTACACTACTACTTTTCAAAGAAATAGTTGACATCTTCATCAGTTTTCATCAGAAAAAGGTGAACAGTTTTTGAACGCAACCAAAGAATGTTATCTTGAGTGGTGAAACCTCAGCTGCATGAACTCCGACTAAATTGAGGGAATGGGCTGCGCATGGCACAAATCTAGCCAAGGAATTGAGACCACTAAATCAAGCTTGCATTCCACTGTATTTGCCTGCCATAAGAACATAAGATATGCCATACTGGGTCAGACCAAGGTCCATCAAACCCAGTATCCTGTTTCCAACAGTGGCCAATCTAGGTCATACGTACCTAGCAGTTTCCCCCAAAAGACACAGGTTCCACAATGCTTGTACTGGGTCAAGCATTGATATCCTGGGTCCCTACTTAATAATGGTTTATGGACCTTTCCTCCATGAACTTGTCCAAACCTTTTTTAAACCCAGCTACACTAACAGCCTTTACTACATCCTCCGGTAACAAATTCCAGAGTTTGATTACACGTTGAGTGAAAAAATATTTTCTTTTATTAGTCTTAAATAGTTTACCCTGTAGCTTCATTGCATATCCCCTAGGCTTTCTATATTCTGATAACGTAAACAATCGATCTACGTTTACCCGTTCCACTCCGTTCATTAATTTATAGACTTCTATCATATCTCCCCTCAGCTGTCTCTTTTCCAGATTAAAAAGCCCTAGCCTTTTTAGCCTTTCTTCATAGGAGTATCCTTCCATCCCCTTTACCATTTTGGTGGCTCTTCTCTGAACCTTTTCTAATAACACTATATCCATTTTAAGATACGGCGACCAGAATTGCAAACAATATTCAAGGTGCGGTCTCACCATGGAATGATATAGAGGCATTATAATACTTTTTGTTTTATTTTCTATTCCTTTCCTTATGATACCTAGCATTCTATTTGCTCTCTGAGCCACCGCTGCACACTAGGCCGAGGGTTTTAACATGTTATCCACAATGACGCCTAAATCTTTTTCCTGGGTGGTGGTTCCTAATGTGGAACCTTGCATCGTGTAACCATAGTTTGGGTTGTTCTTCCCTAGGTGCATAACTTTGCACTTGTCTACATTAAATTTCATCTGCCATTTTGATGCCCAGTCTTCCAATTTATCAAGATTGTCTTGCAATTTTCCACAATCCTCTTGGGTTTTAACAACTTTAAATAGTTTTGTATCATCTGCAAATCTGATAACCTCACTCGTTATTCCCTTTTCCAGGTCATTTATGAATATGTCAAAAAGCAGCAGACCCAGCACAGATCCCTGGGGTACAACACTATTCACCTTTCTCCATTGGGAAAAATAGCCATTTAGCCCTACCCTCTGCTTTCTATCTTTTAACCAGTTCCTGATCCACAACAGTACACTGCCTCCTATCCCATGACTCTTTAGTTTTGCCAAAAGTCTCTGATGAGGGACCTTGTCAAAGGCTTTCTGAAAGTCCAGACACACTATATCAACCGACTCACCTTTGTCCACCTGTTTATTCACATAACAGATTAGTAAGACAAGATCTTCCTTGTCTAAAGCCATATTGGCTGTCTCCCATTAGGTCATGACTATCTACATGCTGAGCAATTTTGTTCTTTATGATGGTTTCTACCATTTTCCCCAGTACTGACGTTAGGCTCACCGGTGTGTAGTTTCCCGGATCACCTCTGGAACCCTTTTTAAAAATTGGCGTTACATTGGCGATCCTCCAATCTTCAGGTATTACAGATGATTTTAATGCAAATTCACAGATTACTAATAGCAGGTCTACAATCTCATATTTCAGTTCTTTCAACACCCTTGGATGTATACCATACGGCCCAGGTGATTTGCTACTCTTCAGTTTATCTAATAGTTGTAATACATCTTCATGATGTACTGATATTTCCTTCAATTCTTCTGCACCTTTAAATACAACTTCAGTCATGAGTAACATCCCTACATCTTCCTCAGTAAAGACCGAAGCAAAGAATTCATTCAGTCTCTCCGCTATTGCCTTGTCACCTCTTAGTGCCCCTTTAACCCCTCTAACATCTAATGGATCAACTGACTTTCTCACATGTTTTTTGCTACGAATGTACTTGAAAAAGTCTTTATTTCGCGTTTTTGCTTCCACGGCAAGCTTCTTCTCAAATTCTCCCTTTGCCTGCCTTATCAATGCCTTGCATTTGACTTGCCAGTGCTTGTGCTGTTTCCAGGTTTCGTCTTTTGGCTCTTTTTTCCATTTCCTGAAAGAGGCTTTTTTGGCAGCAACAGCCTCTCTGACCTCACCTTTAAACCATGCTGGCAGTTTTTTAGACTTTCTTCCACTTTTCTTAAAGCGTGGAATACAGCTGGTCTGGGCTTCCAAGATAGTATTTTTCAACACCACCAAATGTGTTGATGTAAGTCTTTAACCTTTGCAACTGCTCCTTTTAGTTTTTTCTTAACTGTTTTCCTCATTTTATCATAGTCTCCCTTTCGAAAGTTAAAAGGTAGTACTGTGGATTTCCTTACTATCCCTCCTCCACTAATTTAATTAAACGCGATCATGCTATGATCACTATTGCCAAGTGGCCCAACACCCTTATCTCTTGCACTAGATCTGGTGTTCCACTAAGGACTAGGTCTAATATGGCTATCTCCAGGAACAAGCAGGAATAAGTCCTCACATATGGGTACGTCGGAACCGACGGAGCCTGCGCGGGAAAGCTCCCCAGCTTCCCAGGAAGGAAGCTTTTGGGGTCTCCCACTGCACATGTGCGCTGCCTTCCCGCCTTCCTGACCAGCTCTCCTCAGTTTCTCTTTTTCCGCGGAGCCAGCAGGTCGTGTTCCTGTCATCGCTGAAGAAATTGTTAATTTTATTTGTTTTCTTTAGACCGCGTACCTGCCTTCCCCATACCGAAACCGGTACCACCGGTCTCTCTCTTTCTTTCTTTTTAAAAAAAAAAAAAAGAAACTTTTTATTTTTCTTCAGCACAGCTTGGTAGCTTTTGTTAGGCCTTCAGGCCTACTCAAATTCTCCTCATGGAGAAGCCAGCTCCTGGTTTCAAAAAGTGCACCAAGTGCAGTGCTGTCATTTCTGTCACAGACACCCATGAATGGTGTCTTAAATGTTTGGGACCTGACCACTCCATACCGGACTGCCCATCCTGCTCCCAAATGTCTAAACGTGGGTTGCAGAACCGGGCCAACAAGTTCCATGTGCTGTTTGCTTCGGATAATCCAGCATCACAGTCATCCAGGTCTTCCTCTCCGGATGGATCTCAGGTAACCAAACCCTCTGTGGGCAGGTCCTCAAAGAGCAAATCTCCTTCAAAGCATCGAGAGGCTCTCTCTTTTGAGTCTGAGGATCCTGCCCCAGCCAAACAACCCCGGCGGGAAGCTCTGGCTTCCAAAGCACCATCTATGGGGTTACAGGTTGACATCGATGGCACGGCCTCGACTGATCACCTGTTGGACTGCTCTGGGGTACCGGCCCATACCGGTACCGACATCCAGGCAGCAGTGGCGTCTATGAGCAATACTGTTCAGACCATGCAGCAGGCCATGCTGGCTTTTATCAATGCTGCGACGCCCTCGGTATCGCGTTCAGCGATACTGGGTCCGGTTCCGGTATCGTCTCCCATACCGGAACCGAGACCATCGACTTCCAAACGCAGATCGGTTCCGCATGCCGGATCCGGGTTTTTACCTGATACCGATCCCATACCCGGTACGCCCGATGTCGATACCGATCGGTATGCGTATCGTGCGTTGGAAGCAAATAGAGAATACTCTGATTCCTCAGAGGATTTAACTCCTCTGAGGACTCTGATGAGCTGTCTCTGGTTCTTCATGAAGACCCCTCTTCCCCAAAGAGGAGAATGTCTCCACCAGAGGATTTGTCCTTTCAAGAATTCATTATTGAATTAGCTAAAGGACTTTCTATTACCACATCCTCAGAAAAAGAACCTAGATCAAAGAAATTGGATATTTTAGGATACCCCAAGGTTCCTAAAGAGGCAGTCACCCTGCCTATCCATGAAATCCTTCAAGAACACTTGATGGACTTATGGGAGGCTCCTCTAACGTTGTCTCCTTATTCTCGTAGGCTGGACACCATGTACCGGGTCCCTCCTTCTCCTGGTTTTCAAAAGACTCAGTTGCCTCACCATTCCATTGTGGTGAAGTCTGCACTGAAAAAGATTAAGAGTACCAAAAGGCACTCTTCTACCCCTCCAGGACGAGAATGTAAGACCCTAGACTCTTTTGGGAAGAAAGGTTTCCAGGCTACTATGCTTATAGCCAGGATTAACTCTTACAGTCTGTATATGGGCATGTTTCTTAGAGAACATGCCCTAAAGATACGACCTTTTGCCTCCTTTATCCCTGAGGATAGGAAAGAGGAGTTCATTTCTCTGGTGAAACAGCTTTTAGATGTTTCTAAGTTCTCCAACAGAGCAGCTTTTGATTCCTTTGAGGGTGCCGGTAGAGCTTCGGGCATTGCTATTGCAGCCCGACGACTTGCTTGGCTCCAGGCCTCTGACCTAGAACCCTGGGTCCTAGATGGCTTACGGAATCTGCCCTGTACAGGTGAGAACTTATTTGGTAAGGACTGGCAAATTAAAGCCACCCAAATGGATGCAGAGAATGCTACCTTGGATAGACTTTCTAAGTCTACCTCTGCTCCTGCCAAGAAAAAGTCTTTCAAGAGGCCTTACTACAAGAAGGCCAGATTTTCCACAAATACTGGCCAACAATCTTCTCAGCCTCGCTTTGCTACTAAACGTCAGCAACCTAAACAGGCAAAGTCAAAGCCTGCAGTGTCTACCACTCCCCAGCAGGCTCAACCCCCTCAGGGGTTTTGACTTGCCCCTAGAGAACTTAACATTTCTGGCTCTAGAACAACCAGAGCCCCTCACCATTCCCGGAAGGTTAGCTCACTTTGCTCCCAGATGGGAGCAAATCACATCAGAGCAATGGACCCTCTCTATTATCAGAGAGGGCTACAAACTTCATTTTTCCAACCTTCCTCCATATACCATGGTGAGGCACTTCAATTCTCCCCCATTTCTCCTGGACCTGTTGGATCAGGAGGTCTCTTCTCTCCTTGCCCAAGGGGCAATAGAAGAGGTTCCTCTTCTTCAACAAGGGACAGGATTCTACTCCCCTTATTTTCTCATAACAAAGAAGACAGGGGGATTCAGGCCTATCCTAGATCTGAGAGAATTGAACAGATTTCTGTACAAGGAGAAATTCAAAATGCTTTCCCTAGGCAATCTCCTTTCATACCTTCAGAGTCAGGATTGGCTTTGTTCTCTAGATCTCAAGGATGCGTACACACATATACTCATCCACCCATCCCACAGAAAATATCTAAGATTTCTGTTTCAGGGAAAACATTTCCAGTACAGAGTACTTCCCTTCGGTCTAGCCTCTGCTCCAAGAGTGTTCACCAAATGCATGGCAGTTGTTGCCGCATTTCTAAGAGGTCTGGGAATTTTTGTATTCCCATATCTGGACGACTGGCTCATCCGAGCTCCATCTCAGTCAGAGGCCCAGATTTCCCTGGACCGCACAAGGCATCTTCTGCAGTATCTGGGACTGGTAGTAAACCTTCCCAAGTCTCAACTTACCCCTACTCAGTCTCTAGAATTCATAGGGGCCCAGTTGGACACCACCACTGCAAGGGCCTACCTGCCTCAAGTCCGGGGCCAACGTCTGCTGTGCTTGGCCTCCCAAGCTCATTCCAGCAGTCACTTGACAGCCAGAGAAATGCTGCGACTTCTGGGCCCTACGCTCGTCTTCATATGAGAGCAGCTCAATGGACCTTGGCCACCCAGTGGACTCAAGCGTCAGGAGCGCTCTCCGACCAAATACTCACCTCAAAGCGTCTGTTTTGGTCCCTCCAATGGTGGATGTCCACCAAGAATCTGTTGTTGGGGGCCCCCTTCCAACTTTTGTTGCCCCAAACAACCCTCACAACAGATGCCTCCCAAACAGGGTGGGGAGCCCATCTACAATCCCTCTCCACTCAGGGTACTTGGTCTCTGCAGGAGACCACCCTTCACATCAACCTCCTGGAACTGCGAGCAATCTTCCTTGCCCTCAAAGTCTTCCATACCCTCCTTGTCACCTGACCGTCCTAGTTCAGACAGACAATCAGGTGGCCATGTTCTATGTAAACAAACAAGGAGGGACAGGCTCTCTGTCGCTTTGCAACGAAGCTCTCAGATTGTGGGCCTTTGCCAGAGAGCATCAAATTCATCTTCTGGCAGTATATCTTCCAGGGGTTCAAAACTCTCGGGCAGACAGACTCAGTCGAGTTCTGCTCCCACACGAATGGTCCCTACATATGGACCAGATAGGCAAAATCTTTCAGGAATGGGGAACCCCGGACAAAGACCTCTTTGCAAGTCCGTGGAATGCCAAACTTTCCCGGTTCTGTTCCAGGACTCCGTGTCAGGAAGCTCAGGCCAACGACGCCTTCCTCCTGCATTGGGGTCAGGAATTCCTATATGCCTTTCCACCCATTCCTTTGATTCCCAAGACTCTGTTCAAACTCCAGAGGGATCACGGATCCATGATCCTCATAGCTCCACGCTGGCCACGCCAAGTGTGGTTCCCTCTACTTCTGCATCTCTCCCAGGGACCCTCCCTGGACCTGGGAGCTGCGCCAGACCTTCTCTCTCAGGAGAAAGGGACTTTGTGGCACCCAAACCCCAAGTCCCTACACCTCAGAGCTTGGTTACTGAAGGCCTAAGCCTTCATGACTTCAATCTTTCTCAACCAGTGAAAGATATCCTTCATGCCTCTAGGAAACCCTCCACGAGGCGTTCCTATGCTTTCAAATGGAAACGCTTTTCCATTTGGTGTGCTCAACAGGGTCTTGACCCTCTAGCACTTCCTTTGAATTCTCTACTAAACTATCTCCTGCATCTTTCTAATGCAGGCCTTAAGACGAATTCAGTAAGAGTCCATTTGAGTGCTATTGCAGCATCCTTAAAACCTATAAATGGACAACCTGTCTCCTCTCATCCGCTTGTCGCAAGATTTATGAGAGGCCTGACTCTAACTAAGCCTCCCATCCGACCTCCTCCGGTAGCATGGGACTTGAACCTAGTTCTAGGTCAGCTTATGAAGCCACCTTTTGAGCCTTTACACTCCACCTCCTTGAAATTTCTTTCATGGAAGGTAGTTTTCCTCATTGCAGTCACTTCAGCTCGCCGCATCAGTGAATTGCAGGCTTTAGTGGCTAATCCACCTTATACTAGATTTCATCATGATAAGGTGGTCCTTAGGACGAACCCCCACTTTATGCCCAAAGTGGTTTCGCCTTTTCATCTTAATCAAGAGGTATATCTACCTGTCTTTTTTCCGGCTCCTCATGCATCCAGTGCAGAGAGGAACCTTCATACTTTAGATTGCAAAAGAGCTCTTGCCTTTTACCTCAACAGGACCCAGCCACATCGAAAGTCTTCCCAGCTTTTCGTGGCTTTTGATCCTTCTCATTTGGGACATCCAGTCTCCAAACGTACACTTTCCAATTGGATTGCTCAGTGTATTTCCTTTGCTTACCAGAGTAAAAACGTTTCTCTGGAAGGCCATGTCACAGCTCACAATGTGAGAGCCATGGCCACTTCTATGGCTCAACTTCACTCTGTCTCCATAGATCAGATCTGTCGAGCCGCCACATGGGCCTCGGTTCATACCTTCACAGCCCATTACTGCTTGGACAAGGACTCCCGCCGGGATGCCTTGTTTGGTCAGGCTGTCCTCAAACACCTGTTCCATACTTGAACAACTCCCGCCCACCTTCCCAGGATGGATGCCTGAGATCCATACGAAGATGGCGAACCGTGGAACGGGATCTCCCAGGCATCTCAGCTAGGGAGTCCCCATATGTGAGGACTTATTCCGGCTTGTTCCTGGAGATAGCACAGTTACTTACCTGTAACAGGTGATCTCTGGGAACAGCAGGAATTAGTCCTCACAACCCACCCACCTCCCCTAGGAGTTGTATCTTCTATCTATCTTCCTTTCCTCTCTCTATTGTCTCAGCTATAAACTCGAACTGAGGAGAGCTGGTCAGGAAGGCGGGAAGGCAGCGCGCATGTGCAGTGGGAGACCCCAAAAGCTTCCTTCCTGGGAAGCTGGGGAGCTTTCCCGCGCAGGCTCCGTCGGTTCCGACGTACCCATATGTGAGGACTAATTCCTGCTGTTCCCAGAGATCACCTGTTACAGGTAAGTAACTGTGCTTTCCTTCTGGTCGGTTCATGAACCAGCTGCTCTAGGAAGCAGTCATTTATTTCATCTAGGAACTTTATCTCCCTAGCATGTCCTGCCATGACACTGACCCAGTCGATACCGGGGTAATTGAAATCACCCATTATTATTACTGCGCTGTAACTTTTGTTAGCTTCCTTGATTTCTTTGAGCATTTCATCATCCATTTGTTCATTCTGGCCAGGCGGTCGATAGTACATCCCTACTGCCATCGCCTTCCCCTTTTTACATGGAATTTCAATCCATAGAGATTCTACAGCAAATTTTGTTTCCTGCAAAACTTTAATCCTTTCTGACTCAATGCCATCTCTAACAGAGCGCAACCTCTCCACCAATTTGATCAGCTCTATCATTACGATATAGTTTGTACCCAGGTATCACAGTCTCCCACTGATTGTCCTCCTTCCACCATGTCTCTGATACTCCAATCATATCTAACCTCTCATTTAGTGCTATATATTCTAACTCTCCCATCTTATTTTTTAGACTTCTAGCATTTGCATACCAGCATTTTAGAGACTGTATTTTATTCATATTAATCTAGCTATTGGTAGGCATGGGTAATTTGGGATTTTAAGCTCTGTCTGCTCCATACTTGAGGGCATTTGGGCTACTTTACTCTTGTTTGGAACCTCCCTGCTTTTGGTAGTATCCTTCAAGGATACATTCTTCCGAACCATGCGCTCTTGTGCGGCTGTCGGCTTTCCCCTATTATCTAGTTTAAAAGCTGCTCTATCTACTTTTTTTAAAGGTTAATGCCAGCAGCCTGGTTCCATCCCGGTTAAGGTGAAGCCCATCCCTTCGGAAGATCCCCTCCTTTCCCCAGAATGTTCCCCAGTTCCTAACAAATCCAAAACCCTCATCTCTGCACCACTGTCTCATCCACGCATTGAGACTCCGGAGCTCTGCCTGCCTTTTGGGTCCTGCGCGTGGAACGGGAAGCATTTCGGAGAACACTACCCTGGAAGTTCTGGATTTCAACTTCCTACCTAAAAGCCTAAATTTAGCATCCAGAACCTCCCTACCACATTTTCCTATTTCACTGGTACCGACATGTACCAAAACAGAAGACTCCTCCCCTGCACTATTAAGACCTTATCTAGGTGGCGCATGAGGTCTGCTACCTTTGCACCAGGCAGGCATGTTACCAGGCAATCCTCACATCCACCAACCACCCAGCTATCTACATGCCTAATGAATGAATCACCAACTATAATGGCTGTCCTAACCCTTCCCTCATGGGCACATGGCCCTGGAGAAACTTCCTCGGTGCAAGAGGATTTTACATCACCTGGGGGACAGGTCCTAGTTACAGGATCACTTCCTGCCACACCAGGGTGATGCTCTCCTGTCACGTGTCCTCTCTCCTCCATGGTAACAGAGATGCTGCCAGACTGGAGGCGGGACTTCAGGACTATATCCCTGTAGGTCACGTCTATGTACCTCTCTGTCTTCCAAGTCTGCTACTCTAGCCTCTAGAGAACGGACTCGTTCCCTGAGGGCAAAGAGTTTCTTGCATCTAGTGCACACGTAAGGCCTCTCACCAACTGGGAGAAAATCATACATGTGACACTCAATGCAAAAGACTGGAAAGCCCCCATCTCCCTGCTGGACTGCTGTCTGCATCTTAGTTTTAAGCTTGTGTTTAGATCTTTAAGTTCTTTACTTACTAAGGTTTGCTATGGATATTTATAGTAATAAAACTGTACCTAATACGTTTAATATACCTTGTTCACCTGAAGCTTAATTAATCTCAGGCCCTTAGTGTATGGCTGATTTGGATAACGAGCTTCACCTGAGAGCACCTCCTTTCCTTTAAGATGTGTAAGTACCTATAAAGCTACGATTATCCCATGGGTGGGTGGGTGTTGGGGAGGGAGGGAAATAACACTTATTAAAAGAGGGCTGCTCCACAGTGCCCTTTCCTGTGTCTGCTGATACTAGGCCCTGAGTGACTATTAAATTTAAACTACAAGCTCTCTGCTGGGTTCTAAATTTAACCAGAAAGCTCTCTTCTGTGTTTTAAATTTAAACTAAAAGTACTTTGCTGATACTAGGCCCTGAGTGACTATTAAATTTAAACTACAAGCTCTCTGCTGGGTATGAAATGTAACCAGAAAGCTCTCTTCTGTGTTTTAAATTTAAACTTAAACTGCTGCTACTAGGCCCTAACTGATTTAACAAAAAACACTGGGTTCACAGATTAATTAGCTTTAATACAAAGAAGTCCTTTCAGAAAATTCCCAGAAGTATATACTCACAATTGCAGATCTCTCTCCAGAAGTAGCAGTCCCTTTTTCTAGTCCCATATTTGCTCCATTATCATATCCCTGATTTCTACAATCTTTTATATTCAACCCAACACTTTCTAATTTTCCTGTAATTTCTGTGGCCAGCCCAAGGCCAGTTTTATCATGACTTTCAGTGAAATCGATGAAACTTTCTTCCAATGAACACTGACCATCTTTAATTAAAACATACTGCATAATTTGGGTTAATTGCTCCTTGTGAGAAACATCGGGTGTACTGTCAAACAGAACAGAATAATATTTAGCTTCTTTGATTTGTAATACAATTTCTTCCTTTGCCTTTTCAGCTAGCAGCGCCATTAACTCATTTTGTATTTGTGGAGAAAAGTATGTCATGGATGCTTTTGCTATTTTAGCAGTTGCAATATGTTCAGCCAACCCTGGGTGGTAATGACTTATTAGTTCTAAGATTTTCAGAAACAAACCACAGTTTTATTTTCCAATAACCTCACTAGTACCTCTCAAAGCAAGATTGTTTCGAGCACAGAACATTATAGCATCAATAATATCCTTCGATATGTTGTGCCACCATTCCATTTCTCCTTTTAATGCTTTCTGTAAGTCATCATCAATAGATCTGTCTTTTTTCAAACACCTTTCAAGCTCTTTCTACTGTTCGGAGCATTTTCTCTGTTCTAAGCTATTTTCATGTTCTGGAATCCTGGGGCTCAGGTAAATCCAATCAGAAAAACCTTTAGCAGGATCTGAAAATTTACAGTTGCTGTTAGCACAGGATAACATGCACGAGAAGCAAAATATTGCATCCTTAAATGTACTATACAAGAGCCATTCGGAAGAGCTTTTTTAAACCAGTTTTTACTGAAATGCCATTTTCCAGAAGCAGAACGACTGTTCAGAAAATTGCAGTCCCTATCATTTTGTTCTGGCCCATGTGAAACTAACATACACCTAACTTTGGCAGTAATTGGAGGCCAAGTCGCAGGATCGTCAAATTGACAATTTGCATTCTGTGGATCTTCTTACATTGGTTCGTTAACTTCACCACTTCCACTGGTTGTGCCAGCAACATCCAGAATTTCAGCTACTTCCTCTTCAGTAGGTGTTTGGGTTTTGCAGTTCTGAATATCACCTATGCCTGACTGGGTGGAATCATCAATCTGTGGCTGATATCTGGCTGGGAAACATTAAGCCAAGTCTACATTTGTTAATTTATTTTTTGCTGGTTTTCTTGGCGTTCTTTTCTTCATTTTCTGAACATCGCCCCAGATGGTTTTTTTGATTGGCTCATTGTGATACTCGTAAGTTAGCAAAATACTCCTTTTGCAAAAACACTAGAATGATAGGGGGGAAAAAAGTATTTTGTAGATTGGGGGAATAAATGCTTAGTACATAGGCCCATAGTTCTTCTGGAGCATCCAAACCATTATTAAAGGATGGCTGAGCCTCTCTTCTTCCCCTCTCACATCCCTGGAGGCTATAAACAATGCCTTTTAGCTGCATATCTGGTCCCAGTCGACTTCAGGCTTCCAAAGGAGCTCTTTCACAAAACTCTTTTTTGTCCCAGCAATGAATTAGGGACATGTTTACTAAATATTAATGTACATTAAATGCCACTACACCTATAGAAATAAATGAGCGCAGCTGCACTTAGTGCGTGTTAACATGTGTGAATCCATATTAACCTTTAGTAAACATGTCTCTTAATGAGTGAGTGTCTTAATACCATTTGCATGGGCAGTAAGGATAAAGAAAGGTTACCATATTTCTACATTACCATCCTCCAGTGTCAACTGCCAGGTACATTAGAAAATACTACAAAACCCTGCTCACTTGGAACCCATACTAAACCTGCCATATCATAACAGCACTACCAGGACTCATACAGCATCAAATTTACATATAAAAAAGCAGCACTGAAAATATAAAACTAATATACCTCAGAAAACCAATACATCTCCTACTGGGAAAAGAGAACAAGTAGGACGTCTACACAGAAACTACACAAACAGAATATCGCAGCTTAGTCATATATGCAAAGCATAGACAGACCATCATCAAATACAGAATAAGGGATCACAATTTAGAAATATCAAGGCAATGATTGAACTGGGAACCCCAAAAGCCAAATTTGGAATGCACCACAACACTGGAGAACTAAAACTCTAAATTCATTTCCTCTTGTATCAAACACCTGGTGAGGCCAAGAGGATATACCCTGGGGCTTTTCGTATCTAATCTGGTGGTGCAGAAAAAGGGGGGAGTGGCGGTTTTTATTACTATCCACCTGAGGGTGGAAGTAGGAGAGGTGGTGAAAGATCAGGGGGTGGGGGGGGGTATCTCCTAGTGAGGGTAAAGATAAGAGAAGAGTGGCTGTGTGTGGTGACTATTTACACACCCAATGGAAATCAGGGGAGATTCTTCAAAGAAGTAGAGGATTGCATTGAGAACTTTGGGGCGGGGCTATTAATATGCAGAGGAGACTTTAATTTACTGATGGAACCAGGGAAAGATATCACCGGGAGGGTAGATGGACAGATAGGATAAAGTTAAAGTGCTTTATATGATCCCTGGACTTGGTAGATGACTGGTGCATCCTTAATTCTAGGAGGCAGCAGTTTACCTTTTACTTTTCAGTACATGGAACATATTCCAAAATTGATATGATATGGGTGGGGAAGGAAGGCCTAGTACGGCTAGTAGATGCTAGCATGGAGACAATAACCTGGTCAGACCATGCAACAGTTGAAGTTCGCATCAAGGCCCAAGGGGATGAAGGAGGGGCAAAATTTTGACTACTTAACGATTCCGTCCTAGAAGAAACCAGAGTGATCCAACAGATTGAGAAGACAACAGATTACTTCAGAGAGAATGATAATGGGGAGGTGGGATGGGGGTAGTATGGAATGGATTTAAAATGGTAATGTGGGGTATCCTAATTAAATGGGGGGTGCGGAAAAAATGGGAACACCACAATCAGGTGACTAAATTATGCTGCCAGCTCCTATCGCTGGAGGCTACAGATACTCATGACAAGTGGGGAAGGTATCGAGGCCAGGTTCTAGCTATTTGAGCTCAATTAAATGCATTGAAAGCAGGGGAGATACACCATAAAATGCAAATAGCTAGACAGGAATATTCTGAAAGCGGGAATAAAGTGAGGAAGTACTTGACACGACAGTTAAATAAATGTAAACTGCATTCCCATATTTTAATTATTAGGGGAAAGGGTGGCGGCAGGGCAACAGCAGGCATCTGAAATGCGCCCCCCCCAACCCCCCAAGCCTGACAGATGACTACAGTGAATGGTGGAATGAGAGAATAGGGTATACTTGCACAGTATGGGGGACTTAGAAAAGATGCGCAGGTAGGAGAGGAGAGTCGTGGATTGAGGGCAGATGTAGGAGGCTATGTTAGCCCATCAGTGTTGAAAGACACTTTCAGCAACTACCTCTTAATGAAGAACATGAGCATATTCTGTTTCCAAAAATGTTTGTTTTTTTGTTTATTGTTTTATCAATTTGATATCAAGGGAGAGGGGTGTAGACTGTTGTGTGCATATTTTGATATTTTTTATGCCTGTTCAAATGCAGTTAATTCGATAAAATAAATTATAGCAAACCATGTTGTTACCAAGATCAGATGACTACTAAGTAAATTAATATAATGTTATCATTTCATTGATATCAGCTGACAATTATAGCATGCAGTTACAAGTAAAGCTTGTGATAAGGAAGCTTATCATAGCTCAGGTAGGAGCTATAGAAAAGATGATGTGACTCTGAACAAGCAACCTGTCAGTTCTGGTAGAAGTAAGAAAACAGAGTTTTCACATAAAAGACTACCAGTCCCAGAATGCACCAGGTTTCCAGCAGCCATGAGAGGGGCTGAAGTGAGAAAACGTGTGTGCAATCAAGAGAGCTATGAGGTAATCCCTAAGCACTCATCTCAAAGGGCAGGGCCTGATTCAACACAGCTGCGCTGTGTTAGGGAGGAGCACACATTAGGACAGAATAAGAATAGAGCTTATTCTTCAGATAAGAGCTTCAGGGAGAGCTTCAGCAACGGCTACAAGCTCCAGCCCAGCTACAGGTTTAAGCATCACCTGGAGAAACAGAAGCCAAGCCAAGCGGATAGAGAAAGAAGGAAACTCTCTGGAAGGAAGAGAAGAAAGGCCATTGGAAGGTCTGGGAGAACCCAAGGCAGTACCTATACTGGGAGGTATTCCAAATGCCAGCAGAGTCCATTGGACTGGAGTCAGCCAGAGGAATGGAATGGCAGAGATAGGAATCACCAGTGGCTACCTGGAAGAGAGAAGACTGCACGTGGAAAGGACTTTCAGACCTATGCCAGAAGGTATGTGAGGAAATATCCAGTGTCCAGGGATCAAGATTGGAAGGCTGGACATCAGAACTGGATTACATACTGGCCAGGCTATACAGAGAGGAATTATGATAGCAGGAGAGGCTCAGGTATGAACACTGATCCAGACCCTATCTATAATAGTGAATGGCAGCAAGGGAATAAGCATTCTCATGATAGTGCCTTAATGAAAGACTTGTCTGTGCCAATGTATGATAGTGACCCTATGCTGATTGATGAAGGGGGAGATACAGCAGATGAAACTATTCATTACATGGACTGTTCTCTATCTAAATGCTATTGCTAGCTTTCTGTGAGCAAACACCTCAGCCATCACAAAGAAACCTAACTTTGTTCTTTATTTCCACTGCAAACAGCTCTTAAAGGAGGATTTGGGTTCACACAGTAGCAGCCAGCCAGCTAAAGGGTTTCAGCTGGTCAATTGATAGTAATTAAAGCTGCACCTGATTGTGTGTGTGAGCAAGGGAGAATCACTGCTGGGATCTGCGTGGAAAATAAGCAGAAGTTAACCTAACAAGCAAAGTTTATTCATTTCTTTGTGCCTTTTATTTGGTAATTATTTGCTAAGAAAACATTAGCTAATTGCCTGACAAGCTGAAGGTTGTTTTCTGATTTGCTTTGTGACTTTATGTTATCCATTTAAACACTGCAAGCAAGTAACCTCATTTATATTGCTAACAAGCATACTTGTGCTGGGTGAATTAAACCCCATCAATAAAAGAAGTATTTTATTGGCCTTACCACTGGTATCACAACTCAATTATTGTCTTCAGCTGTGTTTGGGAATGAAAGAACTACATTACCCACAATACCTTGCAAGAATCATATGAATATATGCATCGTCAAGATTGTGTAAGTTCTCACCCTAGGCAGCCGTCTGACAAGCTTAATAAATAAACTTTGTATTTAAAGACCATAATGGACTGTAAATACCTGTTCAGGGGCCATGTAACCTCGTGTTCCTGTGGCTTTTGTCCGTTCCAATGACTTGTCATCTTGATCAGTCATTGAGGTTACAAGTCCAAAGTCCCCAATTTTTATTTTTGATTCTTCAGAAAAAAATATATTTGAAGGCTAAAATGAACAGAACAAAACAATTCTCTTGAAAACAACCCATTAGCATTTATAAAATATAACCAACTAATGACAAATTCAATAACACTATGCACAACCCAGTTACAGAATATGGACTTTACTTTCCTTCTTTTCCAGTAAAACAAATCCAGAGGTATTGGAAGCACTTTTCTTTGTATTTAATATGGATTAACTAGAGAAGAAATGTCAGCCTGTTATCTTCATCATCACACCATCCTCTGAACTATTAAAAAGTAGTTACTCACCTATGAATGATGTCATCCAATGGAGCCCCGCACAGGAGTATTCCGAGCTCCTTCTAGAAGCTTTTGGAAGCTCCACTGCGCATGAGCGTGTCTTCTTGCCTTTACTGCAGCACCATCTTATTCTCAGTCTAATACTATAGCAGAGGAGAATTCAACTCCTAGGGGAGTTGGGTGGGTTGTGAGGACTTTTCCTGCTGTCCACAAACTCTTTTTTTCTGTGGACAAGCAGGAAAAAAAGTCCTCACTTATGGGATTACCTAGCTACAGGCTACCTTGAACAAAAAACAGGGGATAATACAGAGCCCAACCGGGACAGCATACAAATTGTTTTTGTTGGCAATAGGATTTTTATACTTTTTTTTTCTTAAGC
The DNA here is from genome assembly GCA_033557465.1 of Ichthyophis bannanicus. Classification (NCBI taxonomy): domain Eukaryota; kingdom Metazoa; phylum Chordata; class Amphibia; order Gymnophiona; family Ichthyophiidae; genus Ichthyophis; species Ichthyophis bannanicus. The sequence continues at coordinate 495,649,189 of CM066033.1, forward strand.
TACCTGAACTAAAAGAAATGGGCCTAGAGGGGATGGAGTTGGATTCTATTTCCCAAACAATTTCCTAAATACTAATTAGTTGAAACAGGAAAGTTACTTAGCTGTAACAGGTATTCTCTGGGGAAAGCAGGAATCAGTCCTCACATATGGGTGACATCAGCATCGATGCAGCCACCGCGGATTCACCTTCCTGCCCTAGGGTGCCATCTTACCTCAATATGATGACATAGCTTAATCAAGCATAAAAAGAAAATAACTCTATGGGGAGGAGGGAGGGTTGTAAGGACTGATTCCTGCTGTTCCCAGAGAATATCTGTTACAGATGAGCAACTACACTTTATCTGGGAACAAGCAGGAAGTCAGCCTCACATATGGGACTCCCAAGCTAAAGGCTACTGAATAAATCTATAGGAGCCACGGGCGATCCAAAAGACAAATCGTGAACAGCAGCAAGGAGTGCTGAATGGCTTGAAGTCCAGTGATGCAGCCTCAACATTGATGATGGAATCACCTCTCCAGTAGCCTGGACACAAAGGGCCAGAGGGAAGGAGTTGCACTATTCTCAAAAGAGGTGATGAAGTACTGCCTAGCCCAAAGGCATTATCATACTATGTGCTTTCCTCCAAGCAGTAATGCGCTGCAAAGGTATAGACTGAAGACCAGGTGGTGATCTGGAAGATGTCCTGCAGAGGGACTGAGCGCAGGTGAGCCATGGAAGCCGCCATGTCATGCACATTATGTGCGGTAACATGATGCTCCAGAGAGAGTCCAGCCTGCTCATAGGTGAAAGAGATTCAGTCTTCCACCCAGATAGACAGGGTGTTATAGGAAATGAACAGTTGCGATGATGGGGCTATGTCCTCTGAAGGTAGGATAGTGCCCTCTTGCAATCCAGGTGTGTCGTGAGGCCTCCGCTCGGGATGTGTGAGGCCTGAGTGAGAAGGTGGGAAGCATCACCTCCTGGTTCATGTGTAAAGCGGACACCACCTTAGGCAGGAATTTTGGGTAAGTCCAGAGAACTACCCTGTTTTTATGGAACCTGGTGTGGGGGGCATGGGCCACCAACACCTACAGCTCACTAACTCTCCTGGCTGAAGTGAGAGCTACCAGGAACACTACTTTCCACGACAAGAATTTGAGATGGCATATAGCCAGAGGCTCAAAGGGGAGAGCCATCAGCTTCCAGAGAACAACATTCAGGTCCCACACAACCAGCAGTGGGTGCACAGAGGGCCATGAGAGGAGAAACCCTTTCATAAAGCGGCCTACAAGGGGGTGCACAGAGATGGGCTGGCTGTCATTGAGGTAGTGAAGTGCTGCTATGGTGCTGAGGTGCACCCTGACTGAGTTGGACTTTAGATTAGCCCAGAAGAGGTGCAGAAGATATTGTAGGATGTCCTGGACCGAGCAATAGAAAGGGTTGATATTCTTGTCTGCACACTGGACAGAGAATCTACGCCATGTGAAGGCATACGCGCATCTAGTTGAGTCCTTGAGTGATGCCAGTAGGACATCCTCCACTTCCCAGGAGAGGTGGAGGTGCGCTATGGCTAGCTGTTCAGCATCCATGCCATCAAGGTGAGGGACTGGAGGATGGGATGGAGAAGGGTCCCATCCTCCTGTGAGAGCAAGTCCAGGGCCTGGCCTAAGGGTATTGGGTCCACTCTGGACAGTTGCAGGAGCAGAGGGAACCACGGCTACCGGAGCCACCAAGGGGCAATGAGGATTACGGAGGCCCAATCTGACTGAATCTTGAGCAAGGTCTTGGGAACTAGATGAGTAAGCAGGTACGGATACAGTATTTTATTTATTTATTTATTTATTTATTTGTGCGTTTTTTTTATACCGCCCCTTCCAGAGATCAGGAGCGGTTTACAGAGAACAAGTCAAAAATTAACATTAACATTACATGGAACATTAACAGTGGAAAATTAGTTACATAGGAACCTAAAATTAATTATAAATGTATTAACTATTTACACATTGGTTGCGAAAGATTAACCATTCTGATGTATGTAATTCAACGACAGCCATCGAGATTATTTGCATTAACTATTTAAAATTGGTTGAGAGAAATTAATCATACTAAAGTATGTAATTCAACAACAAAGATTATTTACAACAGTCATTCTAGGATTGACTAACATTCAGTATGAGTGACGTATGGGAAGTGTGGTTTGTGGTAGAGGTTGGGTATGCTTGTGATAATTGAGTTGCATAATCTTGTGCCCTTTGCTCGAATGTAGGTTGTAAGTCATGAAAGTGTTGGGTGAACAGGTATGTTTTTAGTTCTTTCCTGAAGGAACTAAGGTCTTTAATCTCTCTCAGATTGCAGGGTAATTTGTTCCATTGACAGGGGGCATAGAAAGAAAAGGCAGTATTAGTTATTTGTTTCAGCTTTTTCACAGAGTCGGGAATTAGCAATGTGTTGAGGTTTGCTCTTCTTCTTCTTCTAGTTTCTGAGGGGGACTTGATTAATGTTGATAGATGTGAAGGGGCTATATCATTGACGAGCTTAAAAATGGTGACTAGTGTTTTGTATTGTATCCTACTGTGGATAGGTAGCCAGTGGAGGGCATATAAGATTGGAGAGATGTGGTCAGATAGTTTGGTTTTAAAAATAATCCAAACAGTAACATTCTGGGCCCTTTGGAGGATGAGTAGATTCTTCTTAGATGTACCCTGTAGTAAGCCATTACAGAAATCTATATGTGGCATTATCAAGGCCTGGGTAACTGATCTGAAGTCACTAATGTCGATAAGTGGTCTGAGATGTTGGATAGTTTTGAGTTTAAAGAATATGGTTTTTGGCAGTCTGTTTTATGTGCTGTGTCATGCTTAGGGTTTTGTCCAAAGTAACTCCTAGGTATTTTACTTCGGACTTGACTGGGAGGGTAATGTCCAATAGATTGACAACAGACGGGGGGGTGAAATTAGAGTTTCTGGATACAAAAAGTGCTTCAGTCTTTTTGAAATTTATATCCATATGAATTGAGCGCAGTCATTGTTCAGCTTTAGTGATACAAATTGCGATTACATAGTAATTAGGGTTAGCTACGTCACACGGGGCGAACAACATGATATCATCTGCATAGATGAAATATTTTAGATTGTGGCGTTTGAAGATTGTGCAGATGGGTTGGAGATAAATGTTAAAAAGTAAAGCCGAGCGAGATGATCCTTGTGGGATACCTCTCTCTTGTGGGAATGGTAGAGCAGGGGAATGATCAATTTGGACATATTGGAAACGGTTAGAAATGTAGGATTTAAACGAGCCAAGTGTTTTATCTTTTAAACCTAATTGCGATAACCTGGATAGGAGGATGTTGTGATTCACACTGTCAAAAGCTGAAAAAATGTCAAGGAAAATCAGCAAGAAAGCCTGCTTGGAATCATCCATGCCCTGGATTAGTGAGTCAAATAGGGATACAAGTAACGTTTCTACCCCTTGATAAGGGCGGAAACCGTACTGATGTTCATCTAAAGGAAAGTTAGTGTCGATATGGTCTTGGAACTGTATTTGAATTACTTTCTCAATGATTTTAGCTAGGAAAGATATACTGGCTATAGAGCGGTAGGAAGAGGGGTCGTTGATGTTAAGAGCTTTATTTTTTAGTAGCGGGCGAATTGCTGTGTATTTAAGGTCGTCTGGCATGAGGCCTTGTAGTAGAGATTGGTTTACTATTCTAAGAATGTATGGAGCAAGTTCAGACTTTGCTGCCTTAATCCATGATACTGGGCAAGGATCAAGTAGTGAGGTGGTAGTATTGAGATTTGATATTATCTCTAGAAGTTGTTTGCTTGAGATTAGATGGAAAGAGCTCCATTTGGTGATATTTGCTGTGGTAGGTATCATGGTAGAACCTGGACGAGTATCGTGTTTAAGCTTGCTAGCAAAATGGTTTGCTAGGAGTTGGGGGTCTATTGGTGTTTTGTTCATGTTGGGATCAGGAACTTTGGATAGAGATTTAATAATCTGGAAAAGCTCTCTTGGCCGGTTAATAGCTTTTGATAATGTTCTAGTGTGGTGCAGCCTTTTAGCGGTATTTATAGCTTCCTTATAGGTTTTGAGGTTTGTGAAGTATTGTGCTCTGAGTTCAGGTGTTTTTGATTTGCGCCATTTAGCTTCCAATTTCCTGAGATCTCTCTTTAGCGTAGCAAGTTCTGAAGTGAACCATTTCTCAGATGAGTTTCTTCTTAGTCTTTTATTTGATGGCAAAGATTTAGCTTCAGCCCCTATAACAGAGTTCCAAGTTGATACTAGATCATTGAGATTGTTTGAATCATTGTCTAGCTTTGTAAAGAGTGATTCAATAAAGTTTTCCATGTTAAACTGGCGGAATCTTTGCTCTATGGGTTTGTTATTGGTATATGCTGTGATGGAGTGTTGGAACGGGAGAGAGAAATGTATCATGAAATGATCGGACCATGGAACCTGAGTCATGGTAGGTGGAATAAATTGTGGTAATTGTGTATAGTGAGAAGGGAGGAATATTAGATCTAGGATGTTACCTTTGCAGTGCATAGGGTGGGTAATTATTTGTCTAAAACCCATTTCATCCATTGCTTCAAGGAAGGATTCTTTTATGCTTTGTTTTTATGCACTCCTGTCCTTTTGCAGGGGACACGTTGTCATGTTTTTAAATACATTGCATTATTCCAATGAATCATTTCTCTGGTTTTGTTGTGCTGATATTTTCTCCTCCTCCCTTTTTTTCTTACGTGCCTTGCTAGCCCTCTGTGATACGCTTTTTTATTAGTAGCTGCACAATACCTTCAAGTAGCCTATACTGCACACAAAGGCCATCACCATTAGGGGGAGCTCCTCACCCATCTTTTTTCTTCTTTTTTTCTTCTTTAAATAGCGCTTCTTTGCCCCTGTGCGGCAGTTTCCCGCCTCTCGCAGTATATGCAGGTATGGTGTCCCTTTTATTCTCTGCTGTATGGTTTGCCCACATACAGTCTTTTCCAACGTTTTTGTTTATTGCAGCTGGCATGTCTTCCTTTTAACTTTATCTGGTTTCTTACAGCTTGATTTATGTGGCCCATATCACAAGCACATCCTTTCTTCCGATATGAGTTTATTCCTTTAGCTCTGTCACGGCAAGGTTTTTCACGCATTTTTTATCACCGATCCATCGCGCAAGTATGTCCTATTTCTTTGTAAATATAGCTCACCTCTTTAAGAATGCTCCCGATATTGCTACTTTCACATTCTACAATGTGTTTTTCTAAAGATGTTTTTTTAAAAATGTGTTTTTTTAAAAAATGGGTTTTTTAAAAAAAATTTTTGGACTGTTTTTTTAAGGTTGGGTTCAAGGTCACTCACATGTATCACTTGCGAGTTCCCCTTTTGTCATATTATTACTTCTTTTAAGTTTTGGTTGTGTCCATTTTAGTTATCAGCAAACAGGTACCCCTTTTCATACCGTTATGATTTTGCTTTTTGCAGTGTTCAGCCGTTCATCGCAATGCTCTTTTGACCACGTTGCATGTACACCCAGCTAAATGATAGTCAGATGTGCCAGGTTTTTTTAGACAATGCTTTTATTTTTCAGACAGTGCTTTTATGTTACATTGCGGCGTTTCCCGCCACTTTTGTGTGCGAGAGTGCGGCGCTGGTTCTATTTTCTATCTTTTATTTTTTGTTTTACAGTTTCCCCTTTTTTAATTCATAAGCCTTTTGGCTAATTGAGTTTTAAAGTTGTTAGTTACAGTGCGGCGGTTTCCCGCCATTTTTGTGTGCGAGAGTGCGGCGGCGTTTCTATTCTATTTTTTGCTCCATAGTTCCCCCCCTTTTTTTAATTCAAAGGCCATTTCATTGATTGCTTTTCACAAGTTATTTTACTACAGATTTCTTAATCATGGGTTGTCCTTATTGGCCGCATAGTTTACAATATGAGTTATTCCCATCTGCAGATGGTTCTTTCTTTTTCTTTTTTTCGACTATGTAGGTACTTAGTAGTTTGCGCAATGCCGATGTATTATGTGCACACACACTGATTTCTTTTTGTCGGCACCATTTTTTGATTCATTTTTTGGTTTTTTACTTTGTATAATATATGCTCTGTGGCATTTAGTTTATTTTATTGTTTACCCACCATTTCGAAAATAGCTTTTTGTTCACCCCCCTTTTTTCTGAAAGTCTTTTTTGAAAATTTTTATGCCCCCGTTGTTTATGTCCCTCTTCGTGTACACTATTATTATTTCCATTCACGTTATACTGATGCAGGTTCTTTTTTGAGATACATAAGCAATCTGGACAGCGCATCAAAAAATTATTTTAGTCCTTACCCTACATTATTATGCTTTTGCCTCTGTTATGGCCTTTTTATGGTCTTGGTACACAAGCCATTACGTTTGTTCTCCTCTAGAGTACAATAGTTGCCTAGCCGTTTTGTAGTTACTCTTTTATTAACAACTTTCATATATTAACCTGCAAGTTTGTGGTACATGATCAGTGGTTTATAGCTCTTATTTATGGTTAAAGTATCACGTCTTGTTTTTACATATTTGTGTTATATAATTTTTTTTTTAGCATTGTATATCATCCATATATTGTCTTTTAGTGCTTCTGATTTTATTTATTAGTTTGTAATACATATTTATTGATTTATAGATGTCTCTTATGGATAAAGTATCTAGTTTGTTTTTATTTCGTTTTATCTTTTATAGATCAATGTAATTTCATCCTTATGATACATATGTTTTTATATCTTTGTTCCTCTGTTATTATTTACATTTGTATTTTTACTACATTTCAGATTGGGAAGCGTGAATGTTCCACCGCATAGACGTGTTTTTCACATCATCTATGTGGTTCCCTGGTAATCTGTTATTTAACAATATAGTTTTTATTTAAGTTTTTTATTACGTATGTTATTTTGTCTGTTTCTAGTTTCTTGCTTATTTTATGTATGTTTGTTTTTTAGACCCCTGACGAAGGCTTCGGCCGAAACTTGTTAAGTTGGGTCCTTAATAAAGAATTTTAAATATCATCTGGTAGGCCGTGGTCATTTCTTCCGCTGCTCTCCTTTGGTTGTTTATTGCGGAAGATCATCTTCTTTTTCCCTTTTCTTTTCAAGGAAGGATTGTTCCTGAATGTTTGATAGGGAAGCAAGGTTAAAATCTCCTAAGATAACATAAGGTTTCCTCAAAGAAGAGTTACATGCAACCTCAAGGATAGTGTCTAGGGTCTGCATATCAATTGTTGGTGGTCTATATATAAGGCATATAGCCATGGTGTGACTTTCTATTTTGAGGATATCTATTCCATCATGCTTATCAAGTAACGTGGATGAGAGATTGAGGTTAGTTTTAGCTATTACAAGTACACCTCCACCTCTTTTTCTGTCCCTATTACAGCTGAGAATAGTAAGTATAGTCATGCATTCTTAGTTGATTAAGAAGAACTGCATCAGATTCATTTAGCCAGGTTTCCGTTATGCAAAGAAGATGGGGCTCTTCGTCAAGAATGAGGTCAATTAGAATCAGGATTTTATTTCTAATTGACCTGGCATTGATGAGTATGCATTTTAGTTGTGTTGACTGGGTAGTGCTTTTTTTGGGGTAGTCAATTGGAGTTAGATTCAAATGGATCAACATTCGAATATGAGTGCGCTGGTGAGTCTGTGAATTACCCATTGATGGATATCTGAGATCATATTTTTGGGTATCATGCCTGGGCCTGTAAGAGATGATGTGAATGTGTGTCAATTTAGGATTGTTTATAGCTGAGGTTAGAGAGAGAATAGGGGGAGTGTTGGTAAGTAAGAATACTAGTGTACAAATTAGAATGTTTAAAGTGATTGCTAACTATCTTCTACGTTCCATTGTTAGTTAGCAGGAGAGGTTTTAAGGCTATTGAATTAGGGAGATTCAATGTAACAAATAGTATAGTAACAAATAGTATAAATTCAATGTATCAAGTAGTATATATATTCTATGTAACAGTAGAACCAAGACAGAAGAAAGGTGTCAGTCACTACTCATTCTGGGGCCAGTCTTCAGAGCAGAAGCACGGCAGCTGCATGTTCTCTGGGCTGGTGAAGAGATCCAATGTCATAGTCTCCCAACATCAAAAGACGGAGTTGACCACCACTGGGTTGAGGCGCCACTTGTGGGGCTGAAGGACTCTGCTGAGTCGATCTTTGAATAGATTGTCCTGGCCCAGCAAGTAGACCGCCTGGAGGATCATGCCCTTCTCCGCAGCAAAGGTCCACAGAAACCACCTCCCAACAGAGGAGATACAAGTCTGTTCCCCACGCTTGTTGATGTAAAACATTGCTGCTTGGTTGTCCGTCTGAACAAGTACAACCTGGAACATCTGAAGGGTGTTCGTCACAGCTCTGAATTCCAGGAGATTGATCTGGAGGGCACTTTCCTCCTGAGTCCAGGCACCTTGCAAATGCAGACCATCACTATGGGTTCCTCAGCTGAGCTTGGAGGCATCCGTGGTCAGAACACTTTAAGTTGGTGGCGCCTGGAAGGGTAGGCCAGTAGGCGAGAGAGGCCAACAGAGGATGGGTGATCTGGACTTGATCTTCCAGTTGGTACATGTCCAGAGTCCATTGAGAGCTGAGGGTCCACTGTACCTGTTGCACTCGGAGATGGGCCTGCTGGGTTCTGTGAGCCATCGAGGCCATGTGCCCCAAAAGATGCAAAAGGAGACGAGCGGATGCTGATGAGCGACCTTGTACCTCTCTTGCTAGGGTTGCCAGACACGGCGCCCGGTTTAGAGGGAGGAAGGCTCTGGCGTGGGTTGAGTCCAGAAGAGCTCCTATGAACTCTAGGTGCTGGGTTGGGAGCAGATCTGACTTTGGGAATTTGATCACAAACCCCAGATGCTGCAGCACCCTCTGGCGAGCTAGCCTTCAGAAGCCAGTTGTTCAGATAGGGGAAGACGAAGACTCCCAGTAAGTGGAGGTGAGCGGCAACCACTGCTAGGCACTTGGTGAACACCCAGAGACTGAGGAGAGGCCAAAGGAGAGTACCCTGTACTAATTACCTCCAACCCTTTCCTTGTACCATCAGCCCAGGCTCAAGTGCCATTTCCTCCCATACTCTTCAGCTTTATCCCTCTGCCGACCAGCTTCTCCCCTCCAATTTCTCTTCCCTATCTCCCAATTCCCTGGCACGATGTCCTCTCCATTGCCTTTGAACTATTGTGTCTTTTATTGATAAGGACCCCAACGCGTTTCGGCAACGCCTTCCTCAGGGGAATTGTCACTTAAACAAACAATAAAAACAAGATCAAAATCACATTAATATGTAAAAACAATTAAAACCAATTGGCATGATGTCAAATGTATAACAACAACTATATGTAAAACACTTCAATTAAACAACCACATATATGTTATATATAAAATAAAAAATCATAACTAAACTCCTTGCCCTCCCCTTCCCCCTCCCCCTCCCTTTTCTGTTAATTACACAGGTACACTACCAAAAAACTGCCTCCAGTTTTGCAACTGATTCCTATAGATTTTGGGGTGCTGAATCCAGGAAAAATAGCCAAAATGTTCCATCACGTCACGTTTTCTTGCAAAATTAGATTTCTTACCCATATAAGGAATGTTCACATAATTTCTTTTTAGCCGACTGCAGTTTATTTTCTTGGCCCAAAATAGAGGTTGTAATGGTTAACTAACTAGAAACACTCCCTCATGATATTTTAGAGTGTTTTGTATTCATTTTATACATTAACAGGACAAATGGGAGGCGGGGGGCTAAATCCAGTACTCGCGCTGGCGCATGTTCTTTCCTGTTCGCCTCGCCTCGTTCGCTCGCTCAAACACGGTGGTTGCGACATGAACGTTCCTGTCAAATTTCAGTTTCTTGCAAGTTCATTATTACCTTTTGTTTGCTCAGTCGTAATCCAGCTTGTCATGATGCGGGCACTAATAAAGTTGGTTTTAAGAAAAGAAATCCTGTTTTAGAAGAACTAGATGTGCAGTTACCTCCAGGCACAGCTAGAGGGAGCAGGAACAGACATACTGGTCTTAATGAACCTAATCTCACTGATGACCTGCAGCTGAAAGGGAACCAGGAAGTTAGCAGTAACGGTTCACTTTATAAGCCAGAGCAGAATGCTTCTGGAGAGGAGTGGCATAAGGAGTGGCATAAGCAGAGGAAGCAGTGGACACAGCAGGAGCTGAGGAAGGAGGAGAAAGAGGAAGAAGGAACTGGAGCTGGACTAGAAGGAGAAACAGCAGAGGAGCCTGGAGGCTATCAAGGACATAAGCCTGATTGCTGTGGAAGAAGCCAAGCTGGAAGCTGGAGGAGAAACAGACCTCACAAGGTGGGAAGCCAGAAAGCCCAAACTGGACCTGTTGTGCAAGGGGAGTTTGGAAGTTGCTCCAAGGTGAGAGGCTCTGCCACGCTAGTTCCTATACTCTGCCTGTTTGTGACATAGAGAGAAGAAAGCTAAGAACCAGAGAGGGAGGTTCGGACAGAAACTTATCTCTAAAGGATCATTACCCAGTTTCACCTATTCAGAGGGAAAAGCAGTTTAATAAGCAACGGAAGTTTTTACTCAGTGAGCCAAGGTATGAGGCATTGAACATTAACTGTAATGTTTGTACTGCTAAAAGCTATGCTAAAAGAAGGATTCCTCCTAAGGGAAACAAGAGTGCAGACTGGTTCACTAAACTACCGCCAGCCTTAAGAGTCCCTGGTTATGTGAAGCCAAACTCCCAAGTAGTAGATTACCATGCTGAAATAGACAGGGACAGTGGAAGCCCTTTGAATCAGTAAAGGGGAGAGGATTTGATGGAAGTGGATTCTCCCAGCACTATTCCCTCACCTTTGCCTGAGGAAATGGAATGTGATTGGTGCACTGCCTATGCTCCAAAGTGTGTATGCTCCACAGAAGAATAAATGAAGTATAAGTTGGTGTTTATTATACTGAATATTACTTTGAAGAAAACCTGCTTTAAACTGTGAAGTAACAGTTAACTAGCCAGTGAATATTGGTACCTTTTGAAACAAAGGACTGTTTCTGTTATCTAAAATATCTCTTAGTTGAACCTTGCTTTAAATGGGGAATAAAAGCCTTTATTACCCTACACTTGGACTCTTTGTTCTTTAACAGCGCTACCTAGTGGCGTATAATCTTTGTGTCACCGGCAACCGGGTGACAAGCTTTATTCCGAAGTGGTTCACTACAGTTGTAGTTTGCAGTGCTGTGTATTTGTGATGGCTCACAGAGCCAGAGGTTGCGTCAACTCTCCGGACAGTTTTTGTTTTATTTGTGGGGAATATACCGTGAAAAAGCGGCAGAGGAACATTTCTGCATTTATTAAAAAAGTATATTTCGCCTATTTCGGTTTGAAGTTAGGCGATCAAGACAAACCGTGGGCTCCTCACAAAGTGTGCAAGACATGTGAGGAAGATCTACGCTTATGGATGAAAGGTAAAAAACAAGCATTTCGTTTCGGAATACCTATGATGTGGCGTGAACAAAGACCACAGCAGTGACTGCTATTTTTGCTCTTGCATTGTGAAGGGATACAACTTAAAAAATAAGAACGTAATAAGTTACCCCAACCTTCCCTCAGCAATTAGGCCTATGCCTCATAGCAACGAAGTACCTGTGCCTGAACCACCAAAATCTTTGGATCATATTTGTGTGGACGGTTCTGATCATGATGAGACTCATCAGATGGCTTTTCCCGATGAGTCCAGTACTTCCGAGTTTGAAACTGAACCAGATCCGAAACCTGAACTTTTCTCTCAAGCTGAATTGAATGATTTAGTCCGGGATTTAGGACTCCCAAAAGATGCTGCCCAACTGCTAGGTTCTCGGCTTAAACAGAAAAATCTATTGTCACCAGGAACAACTTTTTATTGGTATCGCAACCGCGAGACACAATTTTTGAAGTATTTCAGCAAAGAGGAAGATTTGGTATTTTGCAACGATATATACGGAGTGATGGAAAAGTTTAAACTCAAGTATGATCCTGCTGAATGGCGGCTGTTCATTGATTCGTCAAAAGACAGCATAAAAGGTGTTGTTCTTCATAATGGCAACACATTCGCTTCAGTTCCTATTGCTCACTCTGTTATTCTCCAAGAAAAATACAAGAATTTGGCCCTGATTCTTCAGAAGATTCGTTATGATGAGCATAAGTGGATGATTTGTGGAGACTTTAAAATTCTATCCATGCTATTAGGGCAGCAATCCGGTTTCACCAAATATCCCTGCTTCCTTTGCTTGTGGGATAGCCGGGCCCGCGACCTACACTGGGGGAAAAAAGACTGGCCAATTCGGGAGTATTTGAGACCCGGTGAGAAAAATGTTCTTCATGAGAGCTTGGTACCTCGTGATAAAATTCTATTACCACCTCTCCACATTAAGTTGGGTCTCATTAAGCAATTCATCAAGTCCCTTCCAAAAGATGGTGAGTGCTTTCGGTACCTTTGCTCAAAGTTCCCCCGACTTTCTGAAGCAAAGCTAAAGGAAGGAGTGTTTGTTGGCCCTGATATAAGGAAACTCATTTCAGATGGAGCATTCGCTGAAACGATGTCTGAGAAGGAAAAAGAAGCCTGGGATTCCTTCAAAGATGTTGTTCTCAAATTCTTGGGGAACAGGCGGGATGAGAACTATAAGGATATTGTTGCCAGGATGCTCAATGCCTTCAAAGAACAAGGCTGTAACATGAGCCTGAAAGTCCATTTCTTGCACTCCCATGTGAACTACTTTCCCGAAAACTTGGGGGCGTACAGTGAAGAACAAGGTGAAAGATTTCACCAGGACATCAAGGACGCAGAGAGAAGGTACCAAGGAAGATGGAACACCACTATGATGGCTGATTTCTGCTGGTTGCTGCTGCGGGAAACCCCAGATGAAAAATACGCCAAGCAGCGCACCAAGAGAAGCATTCGGGGGAAGAAGAAACGGGCCCCCCAGGAGATTGATTGACCCAAGAATGACTTTAAAATCTAAACTGTGTTGACAAATATCGTGTTTTTACTAAACTTTGAAATAAAAATTTGCTAGTTATTACCACAGTGTCGGATCTCATTTATTAGAATTTTATTTTCACACCATCGGGTGTTTGTCTTCATGTATTGCAATGGTGCGGTTTGCGTTTTCTATTCTTACATACATACCTGTACAACATTTTTTTGCACATTTCTTTGCTTTGCTTTGTGTCTAACCTCGCTCTTATATGCTCAATGTTTGTGCACATGTATGTGGCTGTTTTAAGTGCAGACAATTTTGCTACCATCACAGTGTTTTTTGTTGACATTACTCTATTCTTATGTGCTGCCTTGTTACAATTTTCTTTATTCTTATTTGAATAACTACTAAACAATTAGTATAAAGAATTCATCCAATAAACTTTTATCTCGATCGCACTCAATCTGAAACGTTCACCTCAAACTGCTAACCCAATGTAGCAAAAAATCTGTACGTGATGGAGCAAATTGGTTACCAGATTTGGATTCAGCGCACCAAAAAACGTAAAAATCAATCGAAACATTAGAGGCAGTTTAAAAAAAAATTTTTTTAGTGTACCTGTGTTATTGCAAAGTTTTTTGCACACTGACAGCCGCATTGGTTTTGTGTTTACAACTTCGCCCCCATGCTCAGGTTACCTTTTTTGGCGCCAAAATTGGCGTTCTTAAGGCTGTCCGTTGGGAAGTTTTCTTTTCAATTCCCTTTGATGTGCGGTGTGCAGGCTGAGCTCCTGTTACTTTCACTTGACGATACTCTGATTGATCTACTTGGTTTGTGAGTGTATCACGATGTTCCTTTCACACATTATATATTTTGGTATTATTTTAGTCATCTATTTACATGTTCTTATATTTTATTTCTCATAATAGCCATATCACCAACGGGGTCGTTCAGTTCTGCCGATTCGACTAAATAGAGATACACATAACAAACAGTGCCGAAGTCGAGCACTTGAACGGTATGCATACAATTTTGTGCGGGTGTTACACATTTTTTATATAATTTGGTCAGCAGGTACTTGTGGAATTCCGGTGTAAAATAGAATCGGAATTTTCCCAGTTCATTCACTTACTCCGGGTTGCCTATGGCACATTTATCTTCTTTGATCTTCTTTGTTTTTCATTTAGTTTACTTCATCTATATTAAAGTTTCTCTGATCACTGCAATTTTGGAGTGTTTCATAACATTTTACTTAAGTTACATGATAACCTATAGGGACTAATCGGAGATTACAGTCATCCCCTTTTAAAAAAAGTTTATTCATCACTCGAATAGCCACAGATCAAACGGGTTCGTTGAGGTCTGCCGATTCGATTTGAAAGATATACATAACAAGCACTGCCCTAGTTGAGCACCCGAACGGCAGGCATACAAGTTTAGGCCTAGGATGTTGCACATATTTTATATATTTTTCTGTTAGCAGACACTTGTGTAGTTCCGGTAAAAAAGAGAATCGTAATTTACTCACTCCGGGTTGCCTATGGCACATTTCTCTTTTGTAATCTTCCTTGTTTTTCACTTATTTTACTTCATCTATATTAAAGTTTCTCTGATCACTGCAATTTTGGAGTGTTTTATAGCACTTTATTTAAGTTATATGATAACTCATAGGTACTAATCGGAGATTGCAGTTCCCCCCCTTTTTTTATATAAATTTTTTTTTTTTTTAAAATGTTTATTCACCACTTGAATAGCCACAGCACAAACGGGTTCGTTGAGGTCTGCCGTTTCGACTTGAAAGATACACATACTAAGCAGTGCCCTAGTTGAGCACCCGAACGGCAGGCATACAATTTTATGTTCAGGATAGGATCCGTTTTATTTATTTTTTCAGTGTTGTGCCCACAATTTTTGTATTTTTGGTTTTCCATATATTATTTATTATTTATTCATTTTTATTATTTACTTATTTTTATCACATAATTACTTGCTCTTTAGTGATCCAGTATATAGCCAATTAAGTTGCATTTTTCATCGGATAAAATTTTAATGATTATAATTTATTTACTAGTATACCATGTTGTTTTAGTCTATTTTAATTATGTTTATTTATTTCTTCATTCTTTTAGTTTATTATTAGGAGTATTTTTTATTTATTACTATTTTTTTCTTTTACATGTAATATCAAGTAATGCATTTATTTTTCCTTTCTCTTTATAGACTATGTACATGGTTCTATATGTTGTATATATATTAGTTATTTAATTATATTAGATATATTGGAAGTATTTTTTCTTCATAAATATTTTTTCTCATTTAAGTTACATTTGTTTAATTATTTTCACAACTAATATATATTAATTGTCTGTGTTTTGTTTTCAGCCCTACGTCTGTCCGTGTTGTATAGTTTAGTTATGATTTTTTATTTTATATATAACATATATGTGGTTGTTTAATTGAAGTGTTTTACATATGATATTTGTTGTTATACATTTGACATCATGCCAATTGGTTTTAATTGTTTTTACATATTAATGTGATTTTGATCTTGTTTTTATTGTTTGTTTAAGTGACAATTCCCCTGAGGAAGGCGTTGCCGAAACGCGTTGGGGTCCTTATCAATAAAAGACACAATAGTTCATCCGACGTCTCCTGCTCCTTGTGTCTCTTGATAGTGCCCGCAGGAGGCCTGCTCCTCCTTGTGTCTCTCCATTGCCTTTAACACACTAGCTCCCCTTGGTCTTAACTCCAGCCCTTCAACCCTCTTCTCGACATCCATGGTACCATCTAGGTCTTCGACTACACTAGCTGCACCTTAGTCGCGCTGAGCGCATTTGATGTGCCCGTTCTACTCCCTGTTCTCTTGAGGTCTTCTGTCAACGTCACAGAGAATATCAGCTCCTGATTTACTCAGCCAAATGCAACTACTACTCCAATCTGGTTCTCACCTCCTCCAATTCCTCCTGTCAATGGTATTCAGTGTTTCATTCTCAGTCTGTTGCCAGCCCCTCCTCTGCCACTCCGCCCTCTGCCCGATTCTGTCCATATAGCAGAGTTCTTCTCCAACAAGGTTCTATCTCTACGCTCAGCTTTCTCCTTCTGCCCCCCCTCCCTTTCACCTCTTCTACCTCTCTCTCCTTCCCCCTAAGCCTTCCTTTTCTCACACGTGGTCTTCCTTTCACCCCATCTCCTCTGCTGAGTTGCATCAGATTCTTGTGTCCTCTCGGAAAACTACTTGTCTGATTCCTTCCAATTGGCTTCTAGAGCCCTTTCTTGCTCTCCTTCCTTCCCTTCTTATTATGCTCAACTCTAGTCTTTCCACTGGTTGCTTTATAGCTCCCTGGAAGGAAGCCCTGGTTTGCCCCTCCTGAAGAAGCCTTCCCTTGATCCCTCTGTATTCTCCAATTAGCACCCTGTTTCAAATCTTCCCTTCCTCTCAAAAATTCTCGAGTGCTGTGTTTTTGATCAACTCTCCGCCCATCTTGTCTCCACCAACACACTTCACTCCCTTCAGTCTGGCTTCAGAGCAGGACACAGCACTGAGTCTATTATTCTGTCCCTATTGAATGAACTTCACGTCTCCCATGATCATGGTGATCTCACTTTGGCTGTTTCTTTGGACCTCTCCTCTGCTGTCAACCTCATGGACCATTGTACTCTCCTTGCTCGTCTTTCTGATCTGGGCATTCGGGCACCCCCCTGCACTGATTCCAGTCCTTCCTCATTGCCCATTCCTTTTCTGTTCTTTCGGACTCTATCTCCTCTACTCCTGTGCCCCTGCCCTGTGGTGTCCCCTGGGTTTCTGTTCTGTCCCCTATCCTCTTTAATGTCTTTTTGGCCCCCCTTTCTCTGTCCATCCAACAGTCTGGTATTTCTACATATATACTTATGTGGATGACATTATTCTCTATTGCACCACTTCCTCTTCTCCGGATCTCTTTTTTGAAGGAGTGAATAATCAGGTGGACAAAGGTGAGTCGGTTGATATTGTGTATCTGGACTTTCAGAGAGCCTTTGACAAGGTCCCTCATGAGAGACTTTTGGCAGAACTAAAGAGTCATGGGATAGGAGGCAGTGTACTATTGTGGATCAGGAACTGGTTAAAAGATAGAAAGCAGAGGGTAGGGCTAAATGGCCAATTTTCCCAATGGAGAAAGGTGAATAGTGGTGTACCCCAGGGATCTGTGCTGGGTCCGCTGCTTTTTGACATATTCATAAATGACCTGGAAAGTGGAATAACGAGTGAGGTTATCAAATTTGAAGATGACACAAAACTATTTAAAGTTGTTAAAACCCAAGAGGATTGTGGAAAATTGCAAGAGGATCTTGATAAATTGGAAGACTGGGCATCAAAATGGCAGATGAAATTTAATGTGGAGAAGTGCAAGGTTATGCACCTAGGGAAGAACAACCCAAACTGTGGTTACACGATGCAAGGTTCCACATTAGCGACTACCACCCAGGAAAAAGATTTAGGCGTCATTGTGGATACCATGTTAAAACCCTCGGCCCAGTGTGCAGCAGCGGCCAAGAGAGCAAATAGAATGCTAGGTATGATAAGGAAAGGAATGGAAAATAAAACAAAGTACTATTGGAAATGTGTATGTTCGTTGTTTATTGTAAACCGCACTGATGCTGAATAGCGCGGTATAAAAGAGACTTTAAATAAATAAAAAGATATTATAATGCCTCTATATCGTTCCATGGTGAGACCGCACCTTGAATATTGTGTGCAATTCTGGTCGCCGTATCTTAAAAAGGATATAGCGTTATTAGAAAAGGTTCAGAGAAGAGCCACCAAAATGGTAAAGGGGATGGAAGGATACTCCTATGAAGAAAGGCTAAAAAGGTTAGGGCTCTTTAACCTGGAAAAGAGACAGCTGAGGGGAGATATGATAGAAGTCTATAAACTAATGAACGGAGTGGAACGGGTAAACGTAGATCGATTGTTTACCTTATCAGAATATAGAAAGACTAGGGGACATGCAATGAAGCTACAGGGTAAACTATTTAAGGGGTATGTTTACTAAACAGCGCTCATGTGCGCGGCGCACATTAGCGTGCGCTAAGGTACCTTAGCGCACGCTAATGATGCGTATTTGTGCCCCGCACACGTGCGCGCCACACTAAAGTGCCCGCTCATGTGCGCGGCGCGCTGATGTGCGATAAGAGGCGTGGAAAGGCTCCCGGAGGGCAGAGGAAGGCTTCCCAGGGGCGGAGAGAAGGGGTCAATGGGTGGAGAGTGGGAGGGGAGAGGCTCCCCGCACATGAGCGGGGCTGAAATTCAAGCCAAAAAATACCACGAGTGAAAACCTCGCGGTAGAGCCGATTTAAAGGGAAGAGAAACCATTTCTGTCAGCAATGTATAGCAAAACCAGGGAAACCTACAAAACAGTGATAAGTGTGATACATGTGCACGGTACAAAAGTGCAAATAAACATTGAAAATATCCCCAACAAAATCTAAAACAATTATAATCAAGCTGGGCAATAGTGATAGTAATGGGAAACATCAAAAAACACTCCCAAGAAAGCTGCAAAAAATAAATATGAATTTTAGAAGGGTCTACGCTCCGTCCCCATACAAGGTGAATGATCCCACAGTGAAATAGCACTGATCAGGGTTTCCCTCTCCATTGGACAGGTTACCTATGGCATGCACATTTCCACAACAGCAGGACGGGCAGGTCGGAATGGGCAATTGGACAGATGCTGGGAAAGGGAATACAGAGGGCTGCAGGCAGCACATGCTGTGGTGCAGCTGGGTCACAGTGCGGACTACGCAGATGCCTAGATGGCACCTAGGAATGCTGAAACTGAACAGCAGCCAGACAGCAACTGATGAGGGCCCAACATGGGCACGAGAGTGTTTATCACAGTGTCACAGGGGATAGTACCCAGCAGGTACCCCCAAGGGCACAAAACATTGGCAGGCGGTGATTGGGGGACATGCGGAAAAATTTGCAGGCACCCCTACCCCAGAACCCGCACCATAGGCAGCCGCCTACCCGCACACAGGATGGCCTGAGACTGCGTACCACCAGCACCACCAGCAGAAGGGCATGTCAGCAGGGTGGCACAGGGGTACTGGAGGTGGAGGGGGGCAGTGGCAGCTGCCCAGAGCAGACCATGGCCTAGCCCTGTGTAGGTGGGTGCAATGCACTGCAACAGATAGGCCCTGCCAGACAAACAGTCATGGTATCATCAGGGAATGCACTGTCTCTGTGGCAACACGGTGGTGCAGTGCACACAACCAGCGTGTTTGGAGACAGAAGGTCACAGGTTCAAGCCCCAGCTGGGGCTCCTGCCAATCCAGTCCCCATATTTTACCCACAACTAACTAGTGATAGTAAAGAAGAACCTGTATTGCAGAGAACATAAGCATGGCTCAAACACCTCTATTTTACCCTACAGAGCACAGACACCAGAAACATGCACATTACCTAGAGCAGATTCCCCCAAATGCAGTCCTGGAGGGCCACAAAACCTTCAGGGTTTATGCTGTCTCCAATCTAAGGATGGAGCGGTACTGATGGTGGAGGTGGCAGCAGCTGGTGGCCACAGCAGACCATGGCCTAGCCCTGTCCAGGTGGGTGCCGTGCACTGCAACAAACAGGCCCTGTCGGATGTACAGTCACGGACTCCCCAGGAAATGCAGCATATCTGTGGCAACACGGTGGTGCAGTGCACACAGACAGTGTGCACAAGAACAGAAGGTCACAGGTTCAAAGCCCAGCTTGGGCTACTGCCAATCCAGTCCACATATTTTTCCCACAACTAAACCGTGATACTAGGAAAAACCTTTATTGCAGAGAACATACGCATGGTTAATACGCCTTTATTTTACCCTACAGAGCACAGACACCATAAACAGGCGCATTACCTAGAGCAGAGTCTCCCAAATGCAGTCCTGGAGGGCCAAACACCATGCAGGTTCCATGCTGCCTCTAATAAAGATGCCTGTGCTGCATATCTATGCACCACCCCCATGGTATGCAGATGTATCTCATGCATATTCATGAGGGACAGCATGAAAACCCGAACAGTGTTTGGCACACCAGGACTGGAGTTGGGAACCTCTGCCGTAAAGAAGCAGCCAACAGGGGCAGACACACCCACACCCACAGGCCCCATTAGCCAATGCCTCCTGGAGAGGCATGACATTGGGCCCTGCGTGCATCTCCCAATACTAGCACTTGCATACCTTAGCAATGCCACCCTACACCTGGGTATACGGTACACAGCTATCAAATGTTTGATATGATTACTGGCAGATAGCAATTCCTACGTTAAGCACAGTTTGCTCATTAAGCTCCATCATAACAATCTTTCTGATGTCTGTGGTGTGTGCTGCAGGTCTGGTCTCTGACAGTGTTTACCACCCTGGGGGAGTGACCCCCCAACAGTATTGCGTACCATATCCATGCCTGTACTGTGCCCAGGACTGGTGTGGTGGCCAGGGCTGCTAAACTCCTCTACAGTAGCACAATGCTGGCATAGGTGTGTGTGTGTGTGTGTGTCTGTCTATCCAGTGTGTGGTGGCTGCAAACACCCTCCACAGCCCACACTGCCAGCACTGTTGCCAGTATTGGCCTGCCAATGTGCATAATGAGGAGCAAGGTACCATAGGTATAGCCCGGACAGGGTGGCCTGGCCAGGATGCATCTGCACAGGGCATAGGGCACTGGCTGGGACATTTTAGTGCCCGGCCACCACCTACACAGACAGGGTGGCCTCAGCATGTCCTGCTGGGAGATCACTCTCACCCTGACTGTGCAGTGATCACAGCATGGCTAGGCACCCCCATAGTGCTATATAGTATTTCTTTCATGTGATATTTATGGTTTTCCTTTTGGAGCCCAGTCACTGACTTATCTGCTTGTTGTGTATGCTGACATCCCAGTTCTGGGTGCACGCATTTCCACCAGGAACATGCACTATGGACTAGCTAGCAGACTGTTTGCAGCTGGTATGTGTCTTGATGGAGCGCCTTGCAGGGTGCAGCGGCTGAAGGCTTGCTGCAGGAGAATATCAGATAGTGCTGGGGTGCAGCTTAGCATATCCAGGCCTAATATCTGTCTGCTATTGTGTTATGGATGTGTACAGAGCTGCATTGACTGCCCTGTAGGGTGTCTGTTCCCCAGCAGGACCGGGGTTGATGGTCCCCTCTACTGCCACCATTGCAGGGAGGTAGAATGTGCATCTGTTGATGGGAGACCATGTTTACCACCCTCAGCCCTGGAGGAGGAGGGTGGTGGTACATAATCCTCCTAGGGGTCCATGGGGGATACACCTGACTGAGACAGACAGATATATCCAAGGTGTTTCTGCAGAAACTACCTATCTCACACATTAGCACTGCTGGGGACCTGCAGCATGGCCTATTTCTGCCATGGAAGGTGCTGTGGACCTGGTGCTGGGCGCCCCACCGCACACTCAGGGTGAGCACAGTACCCGCACAATGTGACGGTGTGTAGCTACTCTGTGCCAGTAATACACGGTCAGTACCCCCTACCAGGCCGAGGTGCTGTGGGGGTGGACATGGTCAGTTCCCCCTACCAAGCCGAGGTGCTGTGGGGGTGCATACCCCATCTTGTGTTCATCTGTGGACAGCTGATTTGCATGTGCAGTGCATCATGGGTACGGGTGGCCTAACCCTATCCTGGTGACCACAGCAGACTGTCTGTGTGGTGACGTGCAGTCCCTCTACAGCCAGCTAGGGGCTTGCTAGCAGCTATAGAGCTGTAGCCCACTGGTTACTTCACTGCCTGTGGAGCCAGAGGTCATGGGTTCAAACCCACAGTGGGGTTATTTGATAGGGCTGCCCAAAGCATTATCTCTTTTTCATGTACATTATTGCTGCCAGCAAAAACACTCTCTGCGTACTGTACCCATAAGGTGCCTCAGAGGGCGCTTTATAGGGCGCCCTATAGGGCACCTTATGGTTACCGTCCATATAAGGTGCACTATACGTTATCCTGTGGAGCGACTTATAGGGTGCCCTATAGGGGACATTTTAGGGTGCCATGGCGGACAGTGCACTTTATAATGTGCCCTATGGAGTGCCTTATAGGGTGCCTTATGCGGCACGTGAGGGCGTGTTTGCTGGCAGCAATTAATAAAATACAAATGAAGTGCTGCAGGAAACAATACGTACATTGCAAAGCTGATGCCTCAGCCAGCCTTACGTATTAGGCACACTGGGCAGCAAACTCATGACCCCTGTATCAGCAGTCAGTGCCTTAACCATTGTGCTACACTGCTGCTCCTCCTTGCATGTCAGCGCACCTAATTATGATTTTCATTCCTTAAACTGCACAGTGCTGCCATCAAAAACAGTGCTGTGACCTTGCGGTACCTCATATGGCACCCTATAAGCAACATTTTAGGGTGCCTTGGCGGACAGTGCACTTTAAAATGTGCCTTATGGGGCGCCTTATGTTAACACGCTTTGAGAGTGCATTTGCTAGTAGAAGTAATTAAAATATAAATAAAATGCCTCCTAAAGCAATCTTCCCCATAATAGGTAATGCCTCAGCCAGCCTTCTTCATTCGGCACAGTGGGGGATTGAACCCATGATCCCTGCACCATCGGTCAGTGTCTTAACCATTGTACTGTGGCTCTGTTCCTGTGCTTACACATCAGCGCGCCACTTATGCTTCCCACGCAAGTTCTCATGCGCTTATGTGCGCTGCGCACATGAGCGCAGCGCACATTAGCGCATGATTAATCGCATTTTTGCTTTTTTCTGACTGAAATGCCCACTCCTTATATGGCATCCCGCACAATAGCGCGGCGCGCACCTAACGGGGTTTTAGTAAACATACCCCTAAGACTAATAAAAGAAAATATTTTTTCACTCAACGTGTAATCAAACTCTGGAATTTGTTACCAGAGGATGTAGTAAAGGCTGTTAGTGTAGCTGGGTTTAAAAAAGGTTTGGACAAGTTCCTGTAGGAAAGGTCGATAAACCATTTTTAAGAAGGGACCCAGGATATCAATGCTTGAACCAATAAAAGCATTGTGGAACCTGTGTCCCTTGGGGAAACTGCTAGGTACATATGACCTAGATTGGCCACTGTTGGAAACAGAATACTGGGCTTGATGGACCTTGGTCTGACCCAGTATGGCATATCTTATGTTCTTACCACTTAATTCTTGCCTGGCCCTTATCCATTCTTGGATGGTTTCCAATTTCTTGCACTTGAACCCCTCTAAATCCACTGCCATGTGGTTTACCTTTGGAGCCCCTTCCCCCTCCTTGACCCCCATCATTTACTTGACTCCTATCCCTCTGGTTTCCTCTTTCCGTTATCTTGGGGGTCACCCTTGATTCCTCCCTCTCCTTTGTAGAACACATGCTGTCTGTTGTTCACCAGTCATTCTTCCATCTTCATCAAATCCGCACAGTCCGTCCTTTCCTCGCCCCAGCCTCTCTGACTACTCTCCTTTCCCTAGTGATTTCCAGAATGGACTACTGTAATGTCACCCTAGCTGGCCTCCTGCAGTACATCCTTCATTGAGTTCAGTTCCTCCAGAATACTGCTGCTCGTATACTCACTCATGCCTCTCGGTTTGACCACATCTCCCCACTGCTAGCTCGTCTCCACTGGTTACCTATCCCTTTCCGAATTCAGTATAAAATCCTTATATTTGTGCACAGGACCATTCACACGTCCACTCCTCACTATCTGGCCGATCTACGCCATTTTCATACTCCACATCATCTGCTACATTCCATACACACCCACTGCCTGGCTCTCCCCCTTACTCTGTGCTCTGAACCATCATTCACTAAGTTTAAGGCTGCCTTGACAATCCATTTTTTCCAGTTAGCATTTCCCTCCTACGTTCCCCCTCTTTGACACCCCCATTGCGGTTTTGTCCCTGCATAGTTCTGGTGTCCTGTAGTGGCATCTCCTTTTGTCTCCCTCCTATTCCTTTTTCCTTACCTATCCCTTTTCTTTTCTTCTCTCTCTCCCTGTCCTACATGATAATGGAGTTCTTTTCCTTTTCTTGCCTCTATGCAGTCCTTGTATATTTTTGTACACCGCTATAATGCCTTGGCCTAAGCGGTCTATCAAGAATCAAAATAAAGATAAAGATAAAAATAGTAGTGGCAGCCTCCAATGATGAAGCAGAGGTACTGACCGTGCTGGGGATGGATCAGGATTTGAGTATAAGCATCTTTGAGATTCACTGAGCTTAGCCAATCTCCCAGTCTTCCAGGACAGCCTAGTCTTGGTCATGAACTCCAACTCCAACTCGTCTGCCTTATCAGTCATCGGTCTGCTTTAGAGGTTTCTCGCCTTAGAGGACTGTAGTCAAGCCAGGTGGTGGGCACTAATGCCCACAACAGTTACACGAGCCATGGACTTGAAGATGTCAAAGGCTGCTCGAGTCTGGAATTTGAAACATTCCCTGACCGAGGAGAAGAGTGTCCGGAAGCACTCATGAATTTCACCTGCTAGCCCAGCTGAGAACCTGGCGAGCTCCTTCACCAGGTCCCTCAGGTACATGCCCATGTACAGCTGGTAAGCCTGGATGAGGGCCATAAGCATGGAGCCCTGGTAGCACTTTCTGCCAAACCCATCCATGATGCAGGCCTCCCTAACAGGAGGCACCGACGAGTGAGTCTTCTGGCTCTTTATTTGACGCATGGCCAACTCCACCAACATGGAGTTGTGAGGCAGCTGTGTCTTCATAAAACCCAGGCTCTTGCCAACTTGATATTGGGAATCGAGTTGCCAGCTTATTATTGGCACCATCACCGGACTCTCGCACATCCTGAGCAGCAAGTGGTCCAGGATGGGGGAAAATGGCACTGTCAGTGCCTCCTTCAGAAGGGCCTCGTACTGGAGGATCGCCAAGTCCTTAGGCATGAGGCTCGTCCTCTGATTCCACTACAGAAAGCCAGGGTCTTCGACATCTCCCGGACAAAGTCCAGGAACACGAGGCCCTCAGGCGGGGACCTCTGGCGCTCTTGAGGGGGAGATGGTTAAGAACAGACATCCCTATGCAACAGGGTGTCAGGCAACTCGCCATCAGTCTCCCATTCCAACCCGGAGCTGGATGAGACCTTGAGTTCCAGTGGTCATCAGGTCAATGAGCCACCAGTGCCAAAGGAGAGCGAGGTGACTGACGCACAGACCCAGAGTTGCTCAGGGGCGAGTTGTGCCTTCAGCGTGAGGCCAACCAATGCAGCTCTGTGTAAGCAAATCATTTCAGCACCGGTTGGACATCCTCCAGGGAGGTCCTCATAGTGGAGGGTCCCACTGTCGGCATCAATGACCCAGAGGCGCTGGGCATCAGGCCCTGCTGCACCTCGAAGAAGGCAGCCTGGTTGCGTTCCAAGGCTGCCAATCTGGCTTCAATATCAGTAGGCTCTGCAGCGACCGGTTCAGGTCTCATGGTGATTGCGCCAGAGGACCGAGCCCGATCCCCAACGCAGTGGGAGTCTCCTCCCACCAGGGCAGCTTCGAGGGTCGCTCCCAGCCATCGCCCTCAGCATTGGGTTGAGGACTCTGAGGCCGGCTACTGGAGGTCTTACATTCGACTTCAAGATCAGACTTCAACTTGGATTGATGTCTTGGACCCACATGGGAGAATGACCTCCAAGGATGACCCCCGGTTCGAGGCTTTGCAACCTCAGGACTTGGATAGAGCATGTGCACGTGACATTGAGTTGTCAGATGCAGTCTCCAAGGGCAGCGATTCCATACTCGATGCCAACCCCGTGGCAGAGGCCTTTCAGCCAAACAGCTCCCCCAGCTGCTTTTCACAATTCCTCTGGCTTTTGCTCGACATCTGCAGGCAGAGCAGGCAAGAGGAGTCATCCTGATCCACACGGAGGCACTTGGTACAGCAACTGTGGCAGTCTGCTATGGACATGGTACGGGGGCATTTGCCAGATTGCTTAAAACCTACTGGAGGGGGAGGACAATGGCGGCTGTGAGGGATGCTGAGTGAGATGCTCTTTTGCTCCCTTTGCCTGCACTAAATGGACAAGCAAAAGGTTAAAATTGTGGCAAAAACCCTGGTTTGCTTAGACATGTATGCCCAACTCGAGAACAAGGATTTGGAACTCTCGATGGTAGACACGTGATTGAAGAAAGTGAAAGGCTGTTGGTCGGATTGATGTGATTCAGACAAATCTGGTTCAAGATAGATGAATTATTGCTTGTAAATTAGAAACCTTGGATGATGCTATTCTGACTTTAAATTTTCATTTTCAAAGTTTTCCTAGGTCGCCTTCACTTTCTCCTCAAACGTATTTCTTGAAAATCTTAAAAATACCTGAGACCACCCTTCCTCCTATGGCTAAGGTATTTTACCTGCCGAATAGGACACTTATCATCTACTGCACCCCATTTTCTCGGAGGGAGGTTCCTTCAGGGTGTGGAGTCATTTAACCTAACTGGACTTTTGGAGAGTTCTCATCCTGAAGTTCTGCAGCGTGAGACCTTATTAGCTTCCTCAGGATAAAGATCATGTCCTTTGTTTATACTTCAGTCATAGGTCTAGTTGTTTTTGGGAGCTAAGATATGGGTCTTTCCAGATTTGGCTAGATGTACTCAAGAGCGGAGAAAGAAATTTACTGGATGAGACAAGCTGTTTTGGGTCAAGGTGCTTCCTTCATTCTTCATTTTCCTTGCAAATGTGTCATAAGACATGAAAACAATAGATATGTGTTCTCTGAGCCCTCTCAACTTAGATTGTTTTCTAGATTCTAGACGCTTACTTGCCCAGAACTCAAATCCGGTGGGCTGAGACCTTCTGTTCGTTAAAGGATATGCTTGAGATCCCCCTTTCCTGAATCCTTTTCTTTTGTTTATTTCACTTCTACTGGTGTTGTCTTTTTCTTCTCACCTAGGTTGCTCCTCTTTTTTTGGTCTTAAATGTGCTATACTTATTTTGCTTTGTATATTAGATCATCTTTATATGATTATCCTATTGCGCTTTCTGTATTACATGTTTTTGCATGTAGAACTTTGTAAATTATTATAAAAAAGATAAATAAAAAAACAAACCAACAAACCGCTGACCGAAGATATAGAGCCCAATTCTAGCAGGGGCACGTCTGGGCCATCCGGACAGCACCATTAGAACCTGATTCTGTAACATGGGAACAAAATATTCCTGCAGCATACAGAATTGGGCCCAAGGACAGCCCAGTGTGCACCTGCATGCCTACAGGGACGTTCTCCCTGCAGGCTCCCCTAGCTCCTGCAGAGCAGCCCCCCCTCTTCCCTGCAACCCAACCCATGGCTGGCCAGCTGGGGCCTGGATCGGGCGGTGGGGATCTCCCTGCACCTGGCCCTGGAGGGGGATATCCAGCCCTGATTGCCGCATCCATGCTGATTTATTCCATCTTCAAGGTGGAATAATCAGCACGTTCCCCCTGACCCCACAGAACGTACAGGGCTGTAACCTGAATCGGCCTTGTACATTCTGCTACCTTGACCCACTCCCGCTCTGCCAAATCTCCGCCCCCTCCAGGCTCTCTCCATCCTGCTGCTTTAGCTGTCCGGGGAGTCAGAGGGGAAATAGGGGCAGGACGGCTTGTGGGGCTGCATGTCCCCGCAAGCCGCATCTCAGAATTGGGCCTATAGGGGAGAAGTGGCACCTGCAAGATCAAACTCATACATTTTGGTCAGGGAGGGCCAAAAGATCCACACACAGAAAAAGAATCCAGAAAAACATGATGCCATGGTGAGGGCGGACTCGGGCAAGCGAGAAAGTGATCAGGAACCGACAAGTAAAAAGACGTGTGAAAATGCAAATACAAAAAGAGTAGGAAAAAAAATCAACTTTTACCGGGAACGACAGAGAGGGCTTCTGCAGGGCTTTGCGGAAAAAAGAAGACCGAGGAGATGCCAACCTTGGGCAGGAAGGTGACTGTACATGCACGGTCTAACTCCAAAAGGCTTTCTTTGAAAACTGGGGAGTGAATCCGCGCAGGATCTGTCAATGCTGATGTCACCCATATGTGAGGACTGACTTCCTACTTGTTCCTGGAGAATCCCATTCCAGACAGTACAGAGATATGAATGTGTGGACAGAAGTCCGTGTTGCAGCCTTGCAAATCTCTTTCTTGGAGACTGAATGCAACAGGGCCACCAACGGAGCCATGGCTCTGACATGACCCTCAAGGCTTAGGCCTGCCTGAACATAAGTGAAAGAGATATAATCTGTAACCCAAATTGTCAAGGTGTGTTTAGAGATGGCAATCCCCAGCTTGTTGGAGTAAAAAGAAATGAAAAGCTGGATGAACCTTCTATGGCCATTTGTCTGCTCTAAGTAGATAATTAAAACTCTCTTGCAGGTAACATGTGTAGTATAGTGTCTGCTCTGTGAAAATGGGGTTTTGGGAAGAATGTTGGAAAGAAGACTGATTGATTAAAATGAAATTCTGTAATCACTTTCAGAAGAAATTTGGGACGAGTACAAAGGACCACTCTGCTGTGATGAAATTTTATATAAGGTGGCTGAACCACTAGGGCCTGAAGCTTACTCATTCTGCGCACTGAAGTGACCGCCACCAGAAACAAAACATTACAGGTCAATAATTTCAGAGAATAGGCATGGAGCTGCTCGAAAGGAGTTTTCATCAACTACACAAGAACCATACTGAGGTCCCCTGTGTGGAACCTATCAAGATGAACTCTCCAACCCAGCTTGGATACATATGTCATCAACAATTTTTGTTGAAGGAAAGATCTTTTGCCATATTGTGTTGACTATTTCACGAGTCCAGAGACTGAATGAGTGGACTGGTGACTAACAGAAGGTCTCTGACATTCCCTGTGGCTTGTGACTATACTGGGTATTTAGTGTCCATTGAACTTGCCTCCATTTTGAAGATACAGGAGTAGGGTGCTTATAGAAATCATTTTGAACTTTTCTCTGACCAAAGTATTTGTTCAAATCTCTTAGGACTAGAATGGGAAAAATCCCCCTCTCTTTCTGGTGATCAGGAAATAACTTATTAAAGTTTGATATACCGCCTTTCAATAAATGACAAGGCAGTTTACAATAAAGTACTTAAAGGGTAAGAAGAAAGAAGCATAAATCCATGGTATAGGACAGGGAAGGAAAGGTCAAATTCCTTGAGTAAAATCCTCGCCCTTCTTGCTCTGAAGCTCAACTGCTAGATATTTTTGAAGGGCAGTGACTTCTTGCATAAGTAGTTCCTCATGCAAAGGGTTTACGGATTGACCCTTCGATGGGCAATTTGGAGGAAAGCCCAATAGATGTTGTTTGAAGTAGCTTTGGATAATCTCTAAGATACAAATGTCTGAGGTTACAAGGGGAGACCTTTGGACAAAAAGAGTGAGCCTTCCTCCTACAGGAGAGTTCTCCACCACGGCTAGAGGTAGAGTGGCTATGCTCTATAGAAACCAGACATAATCTCACTCCAGGTTTTGGCTGAGGAATTGGTTGGGCTTTCTAAGGTTCTCTCACTTTGAGCTTGAGGAGCCTGCTTAGTTTGGGAATAATGAGAACCAGAAAACTACCTACGTCTTTGAGAGTAATAAGTCTTCTGGTTGCTACCCGATACCTCTTGTGGTAGGAGGCCGGATCAGTCAAGCATCTTGAGAGGTTTTGAAGGGCGATGTGCTGCTTACTATGAAGCCAATCTTCTCTTTCACCTTCTTTCTGAAGAGATTCTCTCCATAGCATGGTATGTCAGCAAGCTTGTTCTGCAAACATTGTTGGAGGTCTGAAACCCAGAGCCAGGCAAGTCTCTGGGCATCAATATCTGCTGCAGAAGCTCTCGATACTTGATCAAAGATATCATATCATCTATGCCTTGAATGATGTCCTTCAAGAACATGCCCATGGAGTGCTGATATGAGGCCATGCGGGCTGCGAGCATGGAAGTCTAAAAGATCTCCTTCCCAAAAGAATCCGTCTAAGCCTCTCTCCCTAAGGGAGTCAAAGACTGCGTCTTGGAACTTTGGACCTTTTGAGGGCAGATTTGACCACCAAGGAATGGTGAGGCTTCTTGAATCCAGAAGCATTCTGAACTCTGAACAATGATTCAAGTTTTCTACTGATTGGAGGTACAGAGAGGGGAATCTCCCACATTCTCATTTGAACTCTCTAAATGATGCAGAGCATGAGCACCGTCACCACTTCTTTAGGGGTGGAGGAGTACTGAAGGATCTTCAATTCTTCCGCCCTGGGCTCATCCTCAGTCTCCAAAGAAAATGGTATGACCTGCCATGTCATGTACAAAAGTTTGGAGCATCACGTCCTCTGGAGGTAACTTTCGTCTCTCATGAGGAGAGGAATCAGGGGGGAGCTCTGGGGATTGATCCTAGATACACCCTCAGACTCCTCAACCTTCTGATTCAGACTCAGAGAGGAAGTCAAAGTACTTTTGAGTCTTGGCATGGATGACTCTCCTGCCCTTTGGGGAAAGAGAGAATATGGGAACATAACAAATGCCATACTAGGTCAGACCAAGGTCCATCAAGCCAAGTATCCTGTTTCCATCAGTGGCCAATCCAGATCACAAGTATTTGGCAGGTTCCCTAAAAGGTACATTGGTTTCACAATGCTTGTCGTGGAGTAAGCAGTGTATTTCCCGGGTCCTCTTTAATAATGGTTTATGGACCTTTCCTCCAGCAACTTGTCCAAATAGTTTTTAAACTCAGCTATACTAACAGCTTTTACTGCATCCTCTGGTAACGAATTCCAGAGTTTGATTACGCGTTGAGTGAAAAAATATTTTCTCTTATTATTCTTAAATGGGTTACATTGTAGCTTCATTGCATGTCACCTAGTCTTTCTACTGTTTGATAGAGTAAACAACCTATCTATGTTTACCCGTTCTACTCCATTCATTAATTCATAGACTTCTATCATATCTCCAGTCAGCCGTCTCTTTTCCAAGTTGAAGAGCCCTAACCTTTTAAGCCTCTCCTCATAGTGGTATCTTTCCATCCCCTTTACCATTTTTGTCACTCTTCTCTGTTCCTAGCGTTCTATTTGTTTTCTTGGCCGCTGCTGCACACTGGGCAGAGGATTTTAATGTATTATCTATGATGATGCCGAAATGTTTTCCTGGGTGGTGGTTCCTAATGTGGAACCCTGCATTTTGTAACCGTAGTTTGGGTTATTCTTTCAAAGGTACATAACTTTACACTTGTCCACATTAAAATGATATCTGCCATTTGGATGTCCAGTCTTCCAATTTATCAAGATCCTCTTGCAGTTTTTCACAATCCTCTTGTGTTTTAACAAGTTTGAATAATTTTGTTTCATGAAAATTTGATCACTTCACTTGTTATTCCCATTTTCAGATCACTTAAAAAGCAGTGGGCCCAGCACAGATCCATAGGGTTCTCCACTATTCACCTATCTCCAATGAGAAAATTGGCCATTTAGCCCTTATCTCTGTTATCTTTTAACTAGTTCCTGATCCACAATAGTACACTACCTTCTATCCCATGACTTTTTAATTTTGTCAAGAGTCTTTCATGAGGGAGCTTGTCAAAGGTTTTCTGAAAATCCAGATACACTATGGGCCTCATGCAGAAACGAGGGTTGTGGGACTGCATGTCCCAGCGGGACGTGCAGCCCCACAAGTC
Source organism: Ichthyophis bannanicus (assembly GCA_033557465.1). Classification (NCBI taxonomy): domain Eukaryota; kingdom Metazoa; phylum Chordata; class Amphibia; order Gymnophiona; family Ichthyophiidae; genus Ichthyophis; species Ichthyophis bannanicus. The sequence goes on from CM066033.1 coordinate 495,680,695, forward strand.
GTCTGGGCCTGATTCCCCCTCCGGCTCTCCCCGTATGTCCCGATGCTCAGGATGGGGAGAGGCAGCAGGGGGCGGGATCGTGGCAGAGCAGGGGCAGGCCAGCCCGGCAGCACGTAAAGGACCAATTCAGGTCACGGCCATGTATGTGCTACCAGGCCCATGGGGACGTGCTGCTTATACCACCTCAAAGATGGAATAAGCAGCATTTTTGGCATGATTGGGGATGGGGATCCCCCCTGGGCCGAAGCCAGGTACGGCGGGGTTCCCGCCGCCCAATCCAGGACACAGCAGGCCAGCCTTGGGTCAGGCAGCGGGTAGAAGGGGGGTCGGAGTCGCAGGAGTCGGGGGCGCCTGCAGGGAGGATGTCCCCACAGTCATTTCACTTCACCAATTTGGACTATATTGTTAGGTCCATTAACTACATCCAAATGAACCCCCATTTTCATTTCAGGCTGCATGTAATGCAAAAAAACGACAAAAAACAAAGGGATGAACACTTTCTCAAGGCACTGTATGTAGAAGCTGATGAGGGTAAAGAGGAATTACTTAATAAAATTTTTTGTTCTGTGTTCACAGATGAAGGACCAGGAGCAGGACCTCAGAAAACACCCACAAATAGAAAAAGATGTAAAGGGGATCTTGAATGATTTTCAGAAGACTGTGTTAGTGAGGAACTAGTTAAATTAAAGTTGACAAAGTGATGGGGCCGGATGGGATACATCCGAGAGTACTGAAGGAACTTGGGGAAGTTCTAGTGGTTCCACTGTCTGACCCTTTCAATGCTTCTTTAGAGTCGGCAGTGATCTCAGAGGACTGGAGAAGGGCACATGTGGTCCCTTTACAAGGATGACGTTGAGAACTATAGGCTGGTTAGTCTAACCTCTGTGGTGAGTAAATGAATGGAAACGCTGCTTAAACAGAGGCTAGTGAGGTTTCTGGAGTCCAATGGATTGCAGGATCTGAGGCAGCATGAGCGTATTAGAGCCAGGTCTTGTCAGACAAATCAGATTGATTTCTTTGACTGGGTGACTAGAGAGTTGGACCGAGGGAGAGCTGCAGATGTAGTGTGCTTAGATTTCAGTAAACCCTTTGATACAGGTGACTTATAAATAATTTGAGCACCATAGCGATGCAACCTAAAGTGACTGACTGGGTTAGAAATTGGTTGAGTGGGAGGCGACAAAGGATACAGGTAAATGGAGCTCACTCTGAGAAGGATGCTACCAGTGGTGTGCCGCAGGATCTGTCCTTAGTCTGATTCTTTTTAACATTTTGACAGTAATATTAGGAAGGGCTGTCAGGTAAGGTTTGCATCTTTGTGGATTATACCAAAATCTGCAATAGATACCTAGAAAGGAGTAGATTTATTTATTTATTTAGCAATGTTTATATATTGCTTTTGCACACGGGGCAAGGAGCTCTTTGCTCTCAGGGAACGAGTCCGATCTCTGGAGGCAAGAGTAGCAGACTTGGAAGACATAAGGAAGAAAGAGAGGTACATAGACGAGACCTACAGGGATACAGTCCTGAAGTCCCACCTCCAATCTGGCAGCATCCCTGTTGCCATGGAGGAGAGAGGTCACGTGACAGGACAGCATCACCCTGGTGTGGCAGGAAGTGATCCTATATAGCTAGGACCTGTCCTCCAGGTGATGTAAAACCCTCTCGCACCGAGGAAGTTTCTCCAGGGCCATGTGCCCATGAGGGAAGGATTAGGACAGCCGTTATAGTTGGTGATTCGATCATTAGGCATGTAGATAGCTAGGTGGCCGGTGGACGTGAGGATCACTTGGTGACATGCCTACCTGGTGCGAAGGTAGCAGACCTCACACGCCACCTAGACAAGGTCTTAGTGCTGGGGAGGAGTCTGCTGTCTTGGTACATGTTGGCAACAATGACATAGGAAAATGTGGTAGGGAGGTTCTGGAGGCTAAATTTAGGCTTTTAGGTAGGAAGTTGAAACCCAGAACATCCAGGGTTTCCCGTTCCATGTGCAGGACCCAAAAGGCAGGCAGAGTTCCGGAGTCTCAATGCGTGGATGAGACAATGGTGCAAGGATGAGGGTTTTGGATTTGTTAGGAACTGGGGAACATTCTGGGGAAAGGAGGAGCTCTTCCAAAGGGATGGGCTTTACCTTAACTGGGATGGAACCAGGCTGCTGGCATTAACCTTTAAAAAGGAGATAGAGCAGCTTTTCAACTAGATAATAGGGGAAAGTTGACAGTCACCCAAGAACGCATGGTTCAGAACAATGTATCTTTGAAGGATACTACCAAAAAAATGAAGTTAGGGCACATCAGCAGAGAGGTTCCAATAAAGACAAGGGTAGCCCAAATGCCTTTGAGTAAAGAGCAGACAGAGCTTAAAGATAAGAGTAGTTACTCACCTGTAACAGGTGTTCTTCAGGAGCAACAGGAATCAGTCCTCACATATGCTGTGTGGAGCATTTCCCCAGCTTTCATAGAAAGCCTTTGGGAATGCAGCGCGCATGCGCGGTCCCCTTCCCGCCCAAGGGTGCCATCTTGCTCAGTTAGATGACATAGCTAAAAGACAGCAAAAAACAAAATGAAGTATATGACTGCAACTCCAAGGGGAGGAGGGAGGGTCGTGAAGACTGATTCCTGCTGCTCCTGGAGAACACCTGTTACAGGTGAGTAACTACTCTTTCTCCAGGACCATGCAAGAAGTCAGTCCTCACATATGGGACTCCCCAGCTCTAGGCTACCAGAAACGCAAAGCTGAAAAATTAGCTCCCTCTAGAGCCTCAGCATCCGTGATAAGAAAATTCTCTGAGAACGCCCCTGTATGGTAGCCCAACACAAGAGCCGGAGGGTAGGAGTTTCCTAAACCTCAAAGAGATTACGGAGTACCGCCTATCCGAAAGCACTGTCCCTTCGGGACTCCCTCTTGAGGCAGTAATGGGCCGCAAAAGTCTGGCTTGAAGACCAAGTAGCGGCCCGGCAGATGTCTGCCAACGGAGCAGAGCGGAGATGAGCTACTGACGCGGCTTTTGCCCTGACATGGTGGGCCGTGACTCAACCCTGCAAGGAGAGGCCGGCTGCCCTGTACGCCCAGGCGATACAATCTGCTATCCAAATGGACAACATACACTTGGAGACAGGCAACCCCAGTTTATTAGGGTCAAAAGACACGAAGAGCTGCGCAGCCCTTTGATGCCCCGGCGTACGGTCCAAGTAAAAGGACAACACCCTTCTACAATCCAGGGTATGCAAGACCGTTTCAGCTGTGCTGGCATGCGGCCTTGGGAAGAATGTTGGAAGAACCACTTCCTGATTGAGGTGGAAGGAGGAGACAACTTTAGGAAGGAACTTACGATGAGTCCGCAAGACCACCCTATTCTTATTGAACCGTGTGTACGGTCTATCAGAAACCAGAGCTTGGAGTTCACTCACACGCCTGGCTGAGGTAAGAGTTACCAAGAACAATGCTTTCCAAGAAAGGAAGTGTAAATGACATGTAGCCATCGGCTCAAACGGTGGGCGAGTAAGTTGCTGCAAGACCACATTCAAATCCCATTCAGTGGCTGGTGGACGAATCGGAGGCTTGAGCAGAAGCAGGCCCCTGAGGAAGCAGGACATCAAGGGGTGGCCCGACAGAGACTGTCCCTCCACTGATGAGTGGTGTGCTGACAGAGCACTAAGGTGGACCCGAAAAGAGTTGGATGTAAGGCCTAGGTCCGACAGGTGAAGCAGGTACTGCAGCACCACTGGTACCAGGCATGAGAAAGGATCCTCCTGGCGTTGAGCACACCAAGTGGAGAACCTACGCCACTTAAGGGCATAAGACTTTTGGGTGGATTGCCTCCTAGAAGCCAAAATCACCTCTTCCACTTCCTTAGGTAGAAGTAAGGGGGCTAGAACTACCATTTTAGCAGCCAGGCCATCAGATTGAGGGATATTTGAGGTTGGAGTGTAGGAGCGAACCCTGATCCTGAGACAGGAGATCGGGTTGCATCCCTAGAGAGAGTGGGGTGTCCACCACCAACTGCAGAAGGAGTGGAAACCACGGTTGCCTCGGCCATCTGGGGGCTACCAGAATCACCGAGGCCTTTTCCTGAAGAACCTTGAACAGGGTTCGGGCCACCAGAGGTGTGGGAGGAAACGCATACAGTAGGCCTGTAGACCAAGAAATTAGAAACGCATCCGCCGCTATTCTCAGAGGATGTGGTTGTCTGGAACAGAACCTGGGTAGTTGACGGTTTAGTGGACTTGCAAAGAGATCGATGGTTGGAAGACCCCATCTTAGAAAGATCTGTTGGACCACTAGTGGATTCAAGTGCCATTCGTGAGGCTGCAGAATCCTGCTTAACCTGTCTGCCAGGTAATTCTCCTGGCCAGGAAGATAAACTGCTTTGAGAAACATGCCTTGCTTGACTGCTAGGGAGCAAAGAGCTTGTGCTTCCTGACACAGAAGTCTGGATCCTGTGCCTCCCTGCTTGTTCACATAGAATATTGCTACTTGATTGTCTGTCTGAACTAAGACAGACTGGTGGGAGAGGACATGAGAGAAAGTCTGCAGAGTCAGACGAATAGCCCGCAACTCCAAGAGATTGATCTGCTGTGTGGTCTCCCAGGGAGACCAGAGGCCCTGAGTGCATGCACCCTGGCAATGTGCACCCCAACCCTGTAGGGAAACATCCGTGGTAAGTACCTGTGTGTGTGGCGGTGCCTGGAAAGGCACTCCCTTGACAAGGTTTGGAAGATGCAGCTACCACCGCAAGGAGTCCAGTAGTAGATTTAGACACCCTTACTCTGTCTCTTAAGTCTCCTGTGGCTTGCACCCACTGAGCAGGCCGCACGTGCAAACGGGCATTCGGAGTTACATGGACCGTGGATGCCATGTGGCCTAAGAGCCTCAGGAAGTGTCTGGCGGAGATCAGAGAACCGCTCTAGAACTGTTTGGCCAAGCCCATCAGTCTGTGGGCTCTGTCCTTGAGCAAATAAGCCTTTTCCTGCAGGCTATCTAGTCTTGCCCCTATGAACTCTATGTTCTGTGAGGGGAGCAAAGTGGACTTTGCGAAGTTTATGACAAAGCCTAGATGCTGGAGAAGAGATATATTGCGAAGTGTGGCTTGTCTGGTCTCCTGTGGAGACTGACCCCTGATGAGCCAGTCGTCCAGGTAGGGGAAGACAAAAACTCCCTGATTCCTGAGATAGGCCGCCACCACCGCCAGGCATTTGGTGAAAACCCTGGGGGCGGAGGTTAGGCCAAAGGGAAGTACCCTGTACTGAAAATGGTTTCCTCCCACTACAAATCTGAGATATCGCCTGTGGTCGGGATGAATAAGGATGTGGGTATAAACATCCTTTATGTCTAAGGAGCATAGCCAATCTCCCTGCTGGACGTAGGGCAGCAGTATTCCAAGGGTAAGCATCTTGAACTTTTCCCTCTGCAGAAACTTGTTTAGGTTTCGCAAGTCTAGGATAGGCCTTAGGCCTCCTGTCCATTTTGGTACCAGGAAGTACCTGCAGTAGAAGCCTTGCCCTTCCAGGTGGTGAGGCACCGGTTCCACCACCTGCTCCTGTAGGAGACTTGGCAACTCCTGAAGGAGGAGGTTTTTGTGCATAGGGAGTCGTGGAGGCTCCCCTGGAAAGGAGGAGGGGGGTTATCTGATTGAAGTGGAGCAAGTATCCTTGCTGAATGGTGCTTAGAACCCAGGTATCCCCTGTGATGGCTGGCCACCTGTAGGCGTACAGGGTCAGCCGACCTCCTGTGCTGAGTGGAGCCAGCTGAGGAGACGAGGCTATGCTGTGGGTCAAAAAACCCCTCCCTGCTGTGCATGAGCCAGAGCAGGCGGCTTGGGGGTCTTCTGCCTACGAGGCCCATGTCCCTGACCCTTGGCCTGCAGGCCCTGTTGGGGAGCTGTAGAGGCCTGGAATTGAGGGTAGGATTTGTAGGCAGTAGCCTTCCTCGGGTAAAAGGGCTTCTTCCCAGAGCCCTTCTTTTTTTGGGAAGGGGCAGAAGTTTTTCTGGACAGCCTTGTCCTGGTGAGAGTCTCAGTCTCTATTTTTGCAATCTTCTCAGCCAAAAAGGTTCTCCCCTCGGCAAGGGACATCGACCAACTTGTCCTGCACCCATGGCTCCAGGTCAGATGACTGTAGCCAGGCCTGACAGCGTGCACCGATGCCGGCCACGGCTACCCGGGCCGAGGCCTCAAAACCATCATAGGCTGCTCGAGAGATAAACTTGGAGCACTCTCAAATCCCCAATGACAAAGTCTTGAAACTCTGCAAAGGTTCCTCGGAAAGGCCAGTTGAGAACCCGGCAATCTCCTTTGCCAGGTCTCGGAAGTACATGTCCATGTACAGCTGGGTAAGTCTGGACATGGCAAGATAGCATAGAGCCCTGGAAGCACTTTCTACCGAGGGCATCCAGGTTCCGGGCCTCCCTTCCAGGGGGCACCGAGGAGTGCATCTTCTGGCTCTTCAGATGGTGCATGGCCGATTCCACAACCATGGAGTGGTGCGGTAGCTGCGCCTTTTGGAACCCAGGGCTCTTACAGACTCGATAGATGGAATCGACCTGTTTGCTAAGAAGCGGCGCCGAAGCCGGTGCCTCCCACATACGGAAGAGCAGCCGTTCCAGCATCGGAGGAACCGGTACAGTAAAGGCCTCCTTTTGGGGGAGAGTCATACCGGAGGGCATCGAGCTCTTCAGCTCGAGGCTCCTCCTCGGGATCCACGGGGAAGGCCAAGGCTTTGGCCATATCCCTCACGAAGTCCGAGAACCGGGTATCCTCCGGGGGGGGGGGGGGGGGAACCGTCTCTGAGGCTTGGAACTCTGGTGAGTCCGAAGGGACACACCAGGTCCGGAAGGTGTCCGAGGACTCCTCGTCCTCCGACTCCTAGTCCGACTCCTCTGAGGAGTCGTCGAGTGGCTCCGGCCGTGTGGGCCTCGGTGCCACCTGACCCGATGACGAGGGTATCGGCGTCAATGACCTCGGCCCCGCACAGGAGGTCGAGGGGGACCTTGACCGAGGAGCGACTCGAGACTTCATTGACTCGAGGATCGGCTCAGTCTCCGGGGTCGACTTGGACGTCAAGGTGGTCGGGGCAGATGCACCGGTCAGACCGGCGATCAGCACCCGCTGCTGCTCCATGAAGGCAGCCAAGCTGTTCTCCAAGGCCGTCAACCTGAGTCCAAACTCAGGAGACTCAGCAGCCCCCGACTCGGGCCCGACGTCGGCTCCCCAGAGGAGAATCCACGAGGACAAAAGCACTCATGAGACTCGGGGACTCTGGCTACACACGAGGTAACTTGGAAGGCCTCTCCGACTCTGAGAGCCCGGGGCGGCAGTCAGGGCTATGCGACCTGGCCCTCATGGGGCCAGGAGCATCTACCGATGCCACCCTCGCGAGCTTCTTCTTCCTTTTGTGCTCCCGCAAGAGAGACCCCCTCTCAGAGGATCCCCGACGGTGCTCAGGGTCAGACTCCCGAGATGTCGAGGCCTCTGACGAAGTCCGGGCCCGGCCAGACGCGGAGTCAGAGAAGATTCTCTCATGCTGGTGTTGACGGCTCCTAGGTGCCTTCGAGGACATTTTGCCGCACAGGCCACAGACCAGCGGGTCATGGTCAGGCCCGAGGCATCGGAGGCAGCAGTCATGTGTGTTGGTGAGAGACATAAGTTTCTTACACCGATCACACTTTTTGAACCCGCTGGAAGCCATCGGGGGAAAAAGGGCCCCTGCGAGGTCAAAAGACAGGGCTGCCAGTGAAACAGAAAAAAAAACAAGTGCAAAATGCTAGTCACGAAGGACAAAAAACGAAAACTAACTCCGGACTCGATACCGGTGTACCGAGCCCAGGTGGGAAGGGGAACCGATGTCGAACCGGGTAAGAAACACGAAAAAAACCGGAAAGATCACTTTTTACCTGGCGACATGAAATCACGTCCGTCGGGCTCTGCGGAAAAAAGAAGACTGAGCAAGATGGCACCCTTGGGCGGGAAGGGGACCGCGCATGCGTGCTGCATTCCCAAAGGCTTTTTATGGAAGCTGGGGAAATGCTCCACACGGGTGCTCCGTCGGCACCGACGTCACCCACATGTGAGGAGTGACTTCCAGCTTGGTCCTGGAGAATCCAAATTACCCCTGCCTACCGATAACCAGATTAATATGAATAAAATACAGTCTCTAAACTGCTTGAATGCAAATGCTAGAACTCTAAAAAATAAGATGGGAGAGTTAGAATATATCGCACTAAATGAGAAGTTAGATATGATTGGTATCTCAGAGACATGGTGAAAGGAGAACAACCAGTGGGACACTGTGATACCTAGGTACAAACTATATTGTAATGATAACAGCTGATCAAATTGGTGGAGGGGTTGTGCTCTATGTTAGAGAGGGCATTGAGTCACAAAGGATTAAAGTTCTTCAGGAAACAAAATTCACTGTAGAATCTCAATGGATTGAAATTCCATGTAAAAAGGGGAAGGTGATGGCAGTGGGGGTGTATTTATTTATTTATTTAACATTTCTTATATACCGCCTTTCATGATATCAAGGCGGTTTACATTGAAGAAACTGAAATTACATTGAACAGGGCATTATAACTTGGAGATAACACAGTTACTTACCTGTAACAGGTGATCTCTGGGAACAGCAGGAATAAGTCTTCACATATGGGTATCGTCGGTACCGACGGAGCCTGCGTGGGAACGCTCCCCCAGTGTCCAATAGGAAAGCTTTTGGGAGCATCCCACAGTGCCTGCGTGCTGCCTTCCCGCCTTTCCCAACCGCCTCTCTCCAGTTCGAGTTTTAAAGCTGAGACAAAGAGAGAGAGAAAAAAGGAAAGATAGATAGAGAGATACAACTCCTGGGGGGGGTGGGTGGGTTGTGAAGACTTATTCCTGCTGTTCCCAGAGATCACCTGTTACAGGTAAGTAACTGTGCTATCTCCAGGAACAAGAAGGAATGAGTCTTCACATATGGGGACTCCCCAGCTGCAGATGCCAGGGAGAGACCCCAGAGTTGTGTGTCCCTGAAAAGGGCTCCAACTCCCCCCATGGATCTCTGGCATCCAACCAGGGTAAGTGGGTAGGAGTTGATTAGGAATGGAACAGGTGTTTGAGAACAGCCTGACCAATCGAGGCATCCCGGCGGGAGTCCTTGTCCAAACAGTAATGGGCTGTGAAGGTATGAACCTAGGCCCAGATGGCCGCTCGACAGATCTGGTCGATGGACACAGAGTTCAGATTAGCCATTGAGGCTGCCATGGCTCTCACATTGTGAGCTGTGACATGGCCTTCCAGAGAAAGGTTTCTACTCTGGTAGGCGAAAGAAATACACTGAGCAATCCAGCTGGACAGTGTCCTCTTAGAAACTGGAAGTCCTAAATGGGAAGGATCAAAAGCAACAAAGAGTTGAGAAGACTTTCTATGTTGCTGTGTCCTTTGTAAGTAAAAGACGAGAGCGCTTTTACAATCCAAGGTATGAAGATTTCTCTCTGCACTTGAAGCATGAGGTCCTGGAAAAAAGACAGGTAAGTATACCTCTTGGTTCAGATGAAAAGGCGAGACCACTTTAGGCATAAAGTGAGGATTGGTCCTGAGGACTACCTTATCATGATGGAACCTTGTATAAGGAGGGTTAGCCACCAAGGCTTGCAACTCACTGATGCGACGTGCTGAGGTGACTGTAATGAGAAAGATAACCTTCCAAGAAAGAAATTTCAAGGAGGTGTGGCTAAAGGTTCAAATGGTGGCTTCATAAGCTGGCCAAGAACCAGATTTAAATCCCATGCCACTGGAGGTGGTCTAATGGGAGGTTTAGTTAAAAGAAGGCCTCTCATGAATCTTGCTATAAGAGGATGAAAGGAAACAGGGTGTCCATTGAGAGGCTTGAGGGACGCTGCAATAGCACTCAAATGGACTCGTACGGAATTCGTTTTGAGGCGTGCATGTGAAAGATGCAGAAGATACTCTAATAAAGAATTCACAGGTATTGCTAGAGGGTTAAGACCCTTCTATGAACACCAAATGGTAAATCTTTTCCATTTGAAAGCATAGGAACGTCTAGTGGAAGGCTTTCTGGAAAAATGAATAATATCTCTGACTTGCTGAGAGACATGGAAAACTTGAAGGTCTAGGCCTTCAGCAACCAGGCCCTGAGATGGAGAGACTGGGGGTTTGGGTGCCACAACGTTCCGTCTTCCTGGGAGAGAAGATCTGGAGCAGAGCCCAACTCCAGGGATGCAGCTTGAGAGAGATGCAGAAGTAGAGGGTACCACACTTGGCGTGGCCAATGTGGTGCTATGAGGATCATAGATCCCCTGTCTCTCTGAAGCTTCAACAGTGTTTTGGGAATTAGGGGAATGGGTGGAAAGGCATAAAGGAAGTCGTGACCCCAATGAAGGAGGAAGGCATCCCTGGCCTGAACTCCCTGACACGGAATCCTGGAACAGAACCGGGGAAGTTTGGCATTCCACGGACTTGCAAAGAGGTCTATGTCCGGGGTTCCCCAAATTCGAAAGATCCTGGCTATCTGGTCCCCGTGGAGGGACCATTCGTGTGGAAGCAGAACTCGACTGAGTCTGTCTGCCCAAGAGTTTTGAAACCCTGGAAGATACACTGCCATAAGATGAATTTGATGCTCTCTGGCGAAGGCCCACAATCGCAAAGCTTCGTTGCAAAGCGACAGAGAGCCAGTCCCCCCCTGCTTGTTTACACAGAACATGGCTACTTGATTGTCCGTGGGGATGAGGACTGTCTTGTAGCTGATCAGGGAGTGGAACACTCTGAGAGCTAAGAAAATTGCTCTGAATTCCAAGAGATTTATGTGTAGTGAAGTCTCCTGTGGAGACCAGATGCCCTGGGTGGAGAGGTCTTGTAGATGAGCTCCCCAACCCATTGGAGAGGCATCTGTTGTAAGGGTTGCTTGGGGAAGTGACTGTTGAAAAGGGGACCCCAGCAACAGGTTTTGAGAGGACTTCCACCACTGGAGAGACCAAAAAACGCGACTGGAGTTTGCTATTTTGTCTGACAGGCAACCTGATGCCTGAGTCCATTGGGTGGATAAAGTCCATTGAGCTGCCCTCATGTGCAGGCGAGCATATGGAACCACATGCACCGCGGATGCCATGTGGCCTAAGAGTTGCAACATTTCTTGAGCAGTTAAAAGGGGTTTTAACTGTATTTGGGAGGCTAACTGCACCAAGCGTAGGCAACGGGCCTGAGGAAGATAGGCCCTTGCAGTTGTGGTATCCAGTCATATACTCGAGGGACTGAGTAGGGGTGAGACTGGATTTTGGGATGTTTATTACTAGTCCCAAATACTGAAGGACACGCACTGTGCAGATTAGACAAGTCTTGGCCTCTGCTTGGGATGGGGCTCAAATGAGCCAGTCGTCCAGATATGGGAAGACAAATATTCCTAGAGTGCGTAGAAATGCAGCTACTACTGCCATGCATTTCATGAACACCCTTGGTGCGGAAGACAGACCAAAAGGAAGCACCCTGTACTGGTAGTGCTTTCCCTGAAAAAGGAACCGAAGGAACCTTCTATGAGTTGGATGGATGAGGACATGGGTGTATCCTTGAGATCTAGAGAACAAAGCCAGTCTTGACTCTGAAGGTATGGAAGCAGAGCACCGAGAGAAATCATCTTGAATTTCTCCTTGCATAGGAATTTGTTCAATTCTCTGAGATCTAAGATGGGTCTGTAGCCCCCTGTCTTCTTTGGAATAAGAAAATAAGGGGAGTAGAACCCTGTGCCATGTTGAAGAAGAGGTACTTCTTCTATTGCCCCTTGGGCAAGAAGGGTGGCAGTCTCCTGACCCAGAAGGTTGAGGAGAAATGTTGGAGAAATGAACTGTTTCACCATGGTGTGAGGGGGAAGGCTTAAAAAAATGAAGCTTGTACCCCTCCCTTATGATGGAAAGCGTCCATTGCTCTGCTGTGATTTGCCCCCATCTGGGAGCAAAGTGAGTCAACCTTCCTGGAATGGTAAGGGGCTCTGGTCCCTCCGGAGCTAGAAAGGCTACGTTCTCTAGTTGCAAGTCAAAGTCCCTGAGGAGGCTGAGGCTGCTGGGCCGTGGAAGGTCTAGCTGCCTTTGACTTGGCCTGCTTGGGTGGTTGCTGACGCTTTGCAGCAAAACGACCTGTAGAAGATGCCTGCTGACCATAAGCAGGATAGTATTTTCCCTTTTTGGAAAAGAATGTCTTTTTAAACAATCTTTTCTTGACAGGGGCAGAGGTAGACTTTGAAAGTCGATCCAAAGCAGAGTTCTCAGCATCCATCTGAGTGGCCTTTGCTTGTCAATCCTTACAAAAAAGGTTCTCACCTGTACAAGGGAGATTTCCTAATTGATCTTGAACCCAGATCTCCAAATCAGAAGCTTGTAGCCAAGCAATTCTGCGTGCCCCTATGGCAATAGCCGAAGCTCTGCTTACACACTCAAAGGAGTCAAAGGCTGCACGGTTGGAAAATTTGGAGACCTCTTGGGCATGTTTGAGCTAAGTGAGAAACTCCTGTCTTTTATCCTCTGAAATGAAAGGAGATAAAGTCTGCAGGTGATCTGTGACTTCTTTTAGAAACATTCCCATATAGAGACTATAGGAATTGATCCTAGCAGCTAGCATAGCAGCTTGGAAAATCCTTAGGCCAAAGGCATCCAGGGTCCTGCATTCACGCCCAGGAGGATTAGAGGAGTGTCTCTTTGCACTCTTCATCTTCTTCATGGCAGACTCTACTACAATAGAGTGGTGAGGAAGCTGAGACTTGTGGAAGCCCGGACAAGGAGGGACACGATACATGGTGTCTAACCTGCGAGAATGAGGAGAGGTGGTGAGAGGTGTCTCCCACATCCTCAACATGAGATCATAAAGAATCTCATGAAAAGGTAAAGTAGCTGCCTCCTTAGGAGCTTTGGGGTATTGTAAAATATCCAACTGCTTGACTCTGGGTTCTGACTCAGGGGCCAATGTGATAGAGAGGCCCCTAGCCCCGTCCCTAACAAAATCCTGAAAGGACAAGTCCTCTGGAGGAGACATTCTTCATTTAGGTGAAGAAGACTCCTGAGGAAGAAGTATCGATGCTTCTACAGAACCCTCAGACTCATCAGTGTCTTCAGAGGAATCGAAGTATCGCCTGTCTGGATGCTCCTGTAAAGCCCGATAACCGTATCGATTGGGATCGACATCGGGCGTAATCGGTAATGGCTAGGTACCGATGGGCATCGTAGGACAGGGTACCGTAGCAGTCAACACCGAAGCCGATGTCGATGCAATCGGTACCGGTACCGGGAGCGATGCCGGTACCGGGGCCGGTACCAGCTACGGGGATTGTTGCGGTACCAGAGGCGTCGAAGCCTGCATGAAAGCTGTTAAGGTGCGCTGCATGGTCAGAATCTACTGATCCATCGACGCCACCAGAGTCTGGATGTCGGTACCAGTGGGAGCCACCGGTACCCCAGAACACGGCAACAGGTGATCGGTCGAGGCCGAGCCATCGATGTCAACCTGTGACCCCATGAATGCTTTGGAAGCCGGAGCTTCCCGCCGGGGTAATTTTGCCGGTGCGGAATCCTCGAGGGCAAGCCCGGAGGCATCTCGATGCTTAGAGGGAGATCTGCCCTTCGAGGACCGGCCAGATTTATGTTTGGTTACCTGAGATCCATGGGAGGAAGAGGAGGCCCTGGAAGACGTCAATGCCACCGAAGCTGCATCAGAGGGAAACAGGGTACTGAGCTTGTCTGCTCGGTTCTGCTGACCTCTCTTGGACATCATGGTACAGGACACACAATCCGTGATGGAATGGTCAGGTCCCAAACATTTTAGACACCAGTCATGGGTGTCGGTGACAGAAATAGTACCGCCACATTTTGTGCATTTTTTAAACCCGGAAGCGGGCTTCTCCATGAGGAAAAAGTTGTAGGCCTAGGCCCCAAAACCTGAAAATGCACAGAAAAGATAAGCGGGTTTTTAATATTTTTTTAAGAAGAAAGAAAGAAAGGAAAAAACCGGCGGTACCGGTCTGACGTCGAAGAAGGCAGACGCGACACAAAAGAAAACAAAAAAATAAAGAACTTCTTCTGCGGTGACAGGAACACGACCTGCTGGCTCCGCGGAAAAGAATAACTGGAGAGAGGCGGTTGGGAAAGGCGGGAAGGCAGCACGCAGGTGCTGTGGGATGCTCCCAAAAGCTTTCCTATTGGACGCTGGGGAGCGTTCCCGCGCAGACTCCGTCGGTATCGATGATACCCATATGTGAAGATTCATTCCTGCTTGTTCCTGAAGATAACTATTTTACAGGGAACATGGGCTATGGAGGGTTAAGTGGCTTGCCCAAGACCACAAGGAGCACCTGTGGGACTAGAAACCCCAGTCCTTCCGACCCAAGGTTGCTGTCCTCTAGTGGGATTTGAACCCCGACCTTCTAGTCTGAAGCACCTTACCCCAACCACTAGGCCACTCCTCCACTCTGTAGGAGTCCAAGCCTCGGAGATGTCCCCCCCCCCCCCCCCGAGGATACCCGGTACTCTGTACTATCGAGCGCCTGGCCAGAATGAACAAATGGATGATTAAATGCTCAAATAAATCAGGGAGGCTAACAAAAGTTACAGAACGGTAATAATAATGGTTGATTTGAATTACCCCGGTATTGACTGGGTCAGTGTCACAGCAGGACATGCTAGGGAGATAAAGATTCTAGATGAAATAAAAGACTGCTTCTTGGAGCAGCTGGTTCATGAACCGACCAGAGGGGAAGCCATTTTGGACTTAGTCCTTAGTGGAATACCAGATCTGGTGCTAGAGATAAGGGTGTTGGGGCCACTTGGCAATAGTGATCATAGCATGATCGCATTTGATTTAATTAATAGAGGAGGAATGGTAAGGAAATCCACATTACTACCTTTTAACTTTTGAAAGGGAGACTATGATAAAATAAGGAAAATAGTTAAGAAAAAACTAAAAGGAGCAGTTGCAAAGGTTAAAGAGTTACATCAAGCTTGGGTGTTGTTAATAAATACTATCTTGGAAGCTCAGGCCAGCTCTATTCCACGCTTTAAGAAAAGTGGAAGGAAGTCTTAAAAACGGTCAGCATGGTTTAAAGGTGAGGTCTGAGAGGCTGTTGTTGCCAAAAAAGCATCTTTCAGGAAATGAAAAAAGAGCCAAATGATGAAAACTGGAAACAGTGCAAACACTGGCAAGTTAAATGCAAGGCATTGATAAAGCAGGCAAAGAGAGAATTTGAGAAGAAACTTGCTGTGTAAGCAAAAACACATAATAAAGACTTTTTCAAGTACATTCAAAGCAAAAAGCCTATGAGAGAGTCAGTTGGACCATTAGATGATAGAGAGGTAAAAGGGGCAGTAAGAGTAGACAAGGCTATAGTGAAGAGACTGAATGAATTCTTTGC
Organism: Ichthyophis bannanicus; assembly: GCA_033557465.1. Taxonomy (NCBI): domain Eukaryota; kingdom Metazoa; phylum Chordata; class Amphibia; order Gymnophiona; family Ichthyophiidae; genus Ichthyophis; species Ichthyophis bannanicus. Next base: position 495,696,075 of record CM066033.1, read on the forward strand.
TTCAGTCTTCACTAAGGAAGATGTAGGGATGTTACCCATGACTGAAGTGGTATATAAAGGTGATGCTGCAGAAGAATTGAAAGAAATATCGCTACACCAGGAAGATGTATTACCTGGACTGGATAGTATACATTCAAAGGTGTTGAAAGAACAGAAATATGAGATTACAGACCTGCTATTAGTAACCTGTGAGCTATCATTAAAATAATCTGTAATACAATGGTGATCCTCCAATCTTCAGGTAACGCCAATTTTTAAAAAGGGTTCCAGGGATGATCCGGGAAACTACAGACCGGTGAGCCTGACGTCAGTACCAGGAAAAATGGTAGAAACCATCATAAAGAACAAAATTACTCGGCATGCAGATAGTCATGGCTTAATGGGAGACAGCCAACATGGTTTTAGACAAGGAAGATCTTGTCTTACTAATCTGTTATGTTTTTTTTGAAGGTGTGAACAAACAGGTAGACAAAGGTGAGTTGGTTGATATAGTATATCTGGACTTTCAGAGAACCTTTGACAAGGTCCCTCATCAGAGGCTTTTGGAAAAATTAAAAAGTCATGGGATAGGAGGTGATATACTATGGTAGATCAGGAACTGGTTACAAGATAGAAAGCAGCGGGTAGGGCTAAATGGCCAATTTTCCAAATGGAAAAAAGGTGAATAGTGGAGTACCCCAGGGATCTGTGCTGGGTCTGCTGCTTTTTAAGATATTCATAAATGACCTGGAAAAGGGAATAACGAGTGAGGTTATCAAATTTGCAGATGACAGAAAACTATTTAAAGTTGCTAAAACCCAAGAGGATTGTGGAAAATTGCAAGAGGATCTTGATAAATTGGAATACTGGGCATTCAAATGGCAGATGAAATTTAATGTGGACAAGTGTAAAGTTATGCACTTAGGAAAGAAAAACTCAAACTATGGTTACACGATGCAGGGTTCCACATTAGGAACCACCACCCAGGAAAAAGATTTAGGTGTCATCGTGGATAACATGTTAAAACCCTCCGCCCAGTGTTCAGCGCCGGTCAAGAGAGCAAATAGAATGCTAGGTATCATAAGGAAAGGAATGGAAAATAAAACAAAAGATATTATAATGCCTCTGTATCATTCCATGGTGCGACCGCACCTTGAATATTGTGTGCAATTCTGGTCACCGTATCTTAAAAAGGATATAGCGTTATTAGAAAAGGTACAGAGAAGAGCCACCAAAATGGTAAAGGGGATGGAAGCATACTCCTATGAAGAGAGGCTAAAACGTTAAGGGCTCTTCAACCTAGAAAATAGACGGCTGTGGGGAGATATGATAGAAGTCTATAAATTAATGAATGGAGTGGAACGGGTAAACGTAGATCGATTGTTTATGTCATCAGAATATAAAAAGACTAGGGGACATGCAATGAAGTTACAGGTTAATCTACTTAAGACTAATAAGAGAAAATATTTTTTCACTCAACGTGTAATCAAACTCTGGAATTTGTTACCAGAGGATGTAGTAAAGGCTGTTAGTGTAGCTGGGTTTAAAAAAGGTTTGGACAAGTTCCTTGAGGGAAGGTCCATAAACCATTATTAAAAGGGACACGGGATATCACTGCTTGACCCAATACAAGCATTGAGGAACCTGTGTCTTTTGGGGAAACTGCTAGGTACTTATGACCTAGATTGGCCACTGTTGGAAACGGGATACTGGGCTTGATGTACCTTGGTCTGATGCAGTATGGCATATCTATCTTATGGGTCCAGAGTAGTGTACTGTGACAGGGACGCCCATCTTGAACCCATGAGAATAGAAAAGGACATGGAATTGGACTTAGGGGAAAGCTCGGTTGTGTATTTCAAGGGTAACCTGAATCCTGCGTCCACCGATACCCAAGAAATCCCTGCCTGGCCTGGATCTCAGGCCCCGCAGAGGGAAAGAAAGATGAGAGAGAGAAAGCCCAGGGTGCCACACCCAGACTCCTATGAGGTCCCTGCAGGCATGAGAAGAGATTATTATCACCAGGGAAGGGCCTCAAGGGAGGAGGAGGGGCTGGAACCCTGGAGGTGGAAATATAAACCCCTGCTAAAGCAAAGAGAGGGGGAGCTGGAGAAACACAGGGAGCTGGAGAAACAAGCAGCTCAGGAGAGTCAAGAGAAGCTGGAGAGTCAGCGGAGCCATAGAGGAGAGCCCTGGGAGGAGCTGAAGCACAGCGAACACAGCTGAGGAGACGTGCCAAGGGCTGAAGGTACTGATCGGCTGTCTTGGGTAGAGCTGGGAACAGGAGTGGCTCTAGGACCCAAGGGGAGGCCGTTTACTGAGCACTGCTTTGAGAACTCAGAATGGGACACTGCTCCAACAATTGAAGATATGCAAGTCGATACTGCTGAGGATGAATTGAGGGCTATGGATATTCCTATGGACTGTACTTTATGCCAAGCCAAATGCGTCGAACCGTTATGCTGAAGGCTAACACTTACTGAGAAGGTCTCCTAAAGCTGGAAATAACAAGACCCAGAGAACCGACAGGAGGCCGGGGATACTTTTGCTAGCACCTGGAGGTTTGTGACGTAGCCAGGAAAACTTGCAGGGAAGCTAAACATTTTGTGAATATTTGCTGCCCGTGTCTCCCATATTTTTGTTTAAACTTAACCTGGGAAGAGAGTTAAGAAGAAGCTTTTGTTCCAGTGGGACTAAATTTTATTGTTGTCATTAATTGTTTTACAAGGCAAGGCTAAAAAGAGGGATTTTTACCCTTGCTAAGGAAGCGCTGTTTTTCAGGGCTGAGAAACGTTTGAAGCAGCTGAGTGTGTTTGAAGCTTGTGAAGCAGTTATGTTGTTCTAGTGCTGTATTACCAATAATCCTGCATAAGGAGGAGTCCTGTGTACAGGGTACTTGAACTTTTGCGTAAGAAATAAAATTATGTCATTTTGCCTTACCTCTGGACCATGACTACAACTTCTTCTTGAAGCCATTTTTGGAGGCAAACTACATATCCCAAGATACACCTGGGGAAAGTTAGTTTGCCCAAGCCAATCGAGAGAAATTCCTCTGTTACCACGTCACTCTAGGCTAGAGGTGGGTGGTGAGGGCGTGACAGTACATTCAGGTACGGTATACATTTTCCTTATCCCTGAAGGGCTCACAATCTCCGTTTTTGTATCTGAGGCAACAGAGGGTGAAGTTGTTTGCCCAAGGCCACATGAAAACATGAGGAATGATTTAGCTAAGCTTGAAGAATGATCAAGAATTTGTCAGCTGAAATTTAATGCTAAAAAATGCAGAGTCATGCATATTGGCTGCAAAAATTCGAGGGAGTAGTACAGTATAAGGGGTGAAGTACTTCTCTTCATGAAAGAAGAGCGGGACCAGGGTGTGAATGTTTCTGGTGATCTTAAAGTGGCTAAACAGATAGAAAAGGCGGCGGCGAAAGCCAGGTGGATGCTTGGGTGCATAAGGAGAAGAATGGCCAGCAGGATAAAGGAGGTGATGGTGTCTCTGTATAAAACTTTGGTGAGACCCCATTTGGAGTATTGTGCATAGTTCCAGAGTCCACACCTTCAAAAAGATATAAACAAGATGGAGTCGGTGCAGAGGATGGAAAGCAAAATGATTGGTGGTCTTCGTTATAAACCATTTGGGGATAGACTTAAAGATCTCAATATGTATACCTTAGAGGAAAGGTGGAGTAGAGGAGATATGATAGAGACATTTAAATACCTCTGTAGCGTAAATACATAGGAGTAGAGACTCGTTCAATTGAAAGTAAGCTCTGAAACGAAGGGACATAGGATGAGGGTGAAAGGGAATAGACTCAGGAGTAATATGCGGAAATATTTCTTTATGGAAAGAGTGGTAGATGCATGGCATAGTTTTCCAGTGAAGGTAGTAGAGACAAGGACAGTATCTGAATTCATGACAGCAGGGGGCAAAAACAGAAGATTTCTAAAAGAAAAAAACAGCAGTAGTTGATAAGGAAGAGTAGATTAGATAGAGGCATATGGTCTTTTTTCTGCAGTCATGTTTCTAACCCCCTGAAACTGTACCATCACTATGCCAACAGCCCCATCCCAAAAAATTGGTCCTCTGCTACTGACCTATCATATTGCAAACAGGTCACAACTCAAAAAACTATTTCACTGCAACCATATTGCAAACCGCTCCACCCCCTAAAATTACCCCATACAATTACCCCACTACTCCTCACACTGTCCCTACTGCTAAAATGTACTCTCTCACACTTGCTCTAACACCACACAAACTGTTCCACCATTAAAAAATATCCCAACAATTACCCTACCTTCTCACAAATTGCCTCACCCCTAAAAATGCATGTGTTTGTATGAAAGTACGTTTGTGTGTCTGCATATCTGTTTGTGAATGCTTGTATGTGTTTGATTGTATATATACGTCCATTAGTATGTATGTGTGCATGTGTGTATTTATAGCTGTTTGTTTTCTATGTGTCTCTGACTGGGAAAGGGGATGAGATGGTAGGGCAATTTGAAGGTACAAATGCGCATATTACTGTGAATCAGTGTTAGTATGCTGCAGCTGTGGGGAACTGCTTTTCCTAATACAAATGCACTGAGACACTGCAAATGACATAGTAAAACTATGTCATTAGCTATACAACAGGATGCAAAGAAGTGCACAGAAGACTGAAAGGTCAAGAGCAGAGTTCAGGAGCGCCATTGTTCAAAAGCCTGATCAGAGCTGAAGTAAAACTTTGGTGCCTGTAGAAGAAAACGTTTGGCATGTGAAACTTCAGCTCATACAGAAGAAAATAGATCAACGTGTAGGAGAACAGAATTGTTTTCTGGTGTGATTTATCCATTGGTGGCTTTGTGATCACCTATTCTTTACTGTGTCTATAAAATGTATGGGCGCCCTCAGCAAACCATTCTTTCGAACACTAAAGTTAAGTGCCTAACCTTCCCCACCGCAATGCCAATTTTCCACATCACTATCTGGGTAAAAGGTAGTTACTCACCTGTAGCAAGTGTTCTCAATGAACAGCAGGAATAAAACCTCAAATATAGGCGATGTCATCCAGCAAAACCCACGTAGGAATGCTCCTCAGCTACTAGTGGAAGCTTTTGGGAGGCTCCACTGCATAAGTGCGCCATCATCCTGCCTGCCTGCTGCCGTGGTGTCATCTTGGATTAGTCTTATACTATAGTTATAGTAGAATACAGCTCCCAGGAGAGGTGGGAGGGTTGTGAAGACTTATTCCTGTCCACAGAGAACACCTGCTACAGGTAAGCAACTACCTTTTCTCTGTGGATAAGCAGGAATGAAGTCCTCACATATTGGACTCCCTAGCTACAAGCTACCAAAAGCCTATGAGAACATAAAGCAGCCCAACAGGGGCAACGAGTCCTTTTGTCGAATGGCAACAGGCCTTAGCAATTCAAGATACAAAATTATGTACAATGGAATTTGTTCTCTTTCCCCTTTCTTTGTTTTTTTTTTTTTTGTATCCTGAACAGAAAGAATGGGCCTAGGGGGCATGGAGTTGGATTCCAGTCCGCAGATTCCGAAGCATGGATTGACCGAAGTTGCTTTTGCATTGAGAAACTCCATCCAGAAAGTAGTGAGATGTGAATGTGTGGACAGAAGACCACATTACAGCCCTGCAGATCTCCTCCATGGAGACTGAGCACAAGTTGGCCACCAAAGCAGCCATGGCTCTGAAACTGAACAGTAACATGATCATCAAGGCTCAGGCCTGCCTGGGTATAAGCGAAAGAGATGCAATCTGCTAACCAAACTGAAAGAAAGCATTTCGAGATGGCAGCCTCAAGCTTGCTGGGGTCAAAACAAACAAAAATCTGGATGGACTTTCAATGGGCTTTTGTCCATTCCAAGTAGAAGGCTAAGGCTCATTTACAGTCCAACATATGAAACATTGCTTCCCCTTTGTGGGCATGAGGTTTTAGGGAAAATGTTGGTAGAACAATTTATTGATTAAGAATTTATGATGAAAATAGAGGAACAACCTGTTATGATGGAATTTGGTGTAAGGTGGATGAACTATGAGAGCCTGAAGCTCGTGCACACACTACGTGCTGAAGTGACCAACACCAAAAACAAAACCTTCCAGGTCAAAAACTTCAGAGGAAAGGAATTGAGTGGCTCAAAAAGAGCTTTCATGAGCTGTGCAATAACCACACTGAGGTCCCATAACACTGTGGGAGGTTGATAGGGAGGCTTCAAGAGAAGCAACCCCTGCATAAAGCCAAAAACTAAAGACTGTACCGAGACGGACTTCCCTTCTACACCTCAATAATAAGCACCAGTTGTACTGAGGTGGACTCTAATGGAGTTGGACTTAAGCCCAGACTTGGAGAGGTGTAGAAGATACTCAAGCAGATCTTGTGTGGGACAGACAAAATGATCTAGGGATGGCCCTCACACCAGTCAGCAAACCTTCTCCACTTGCAGGAATAAGATTTTCTCTATGAGGCCCTCCTGGAGCCCAAAAGGACATTGGTCACAGCCAGCAGGTTGAGCTTGGATAATTCTAGCCTCTCAGCATCCACGCTGTGAGGGCCAAGGACTGAATGTTGGGGTGCAACATCATCCCATTCTCCTGCAAAATCAGATCTGGCATGTGGCCCAGCTGGAGCGGCTTCCAACTGGAGAGCTATAGCAGGAGAAGGAACTATGGTTGTCTGGGCCAGTAAGAAGAAATGAGAATCATCATGCCTCCATCTGTTTTGAGCTTCAGGAGTGCCTTTGTAATGAGAGGTATTGGAGGATACACATACAGAAGACCCTCTCCCCCAAGGCTAGTCTGCTGTGTGATCTTACTCTGGAAGAACCGATTCACCTGGGCATTTTACGGAGCGGTGAACAGATCTATCAAGGGGGTGCCTTACTCCCGAAAGATATGGGCTGCAACCTCCCTATCCAGTGTCCATTTGTGTGGCTGGAGGACTCAAATCAGTCTATCTGCCAGAGTGTTCTGCTCACCTGGTAGGTATGTGGCTCTTAAGTCCATCCTATGTGCGAAGGCAAACTTCAACAACCTGACTGTTTCTGAACACAGAGGTATAAACTGTTCCTCCCTGCTTGTTGATGTAGAACATTGCTAACTGATTGCTGGTCTGAATCAGAACAATTTGATTGGCCAGCTGATCCCAGTAAGCTTTTAAAGAGTATGCTACAGCTCTTAACTCCAAGAAGTTAATCTGGTGGAGACTTTCTTAGAAGGAGCAATCACCTTGAATGTGGAACCCATCAAGATGAGCTCCCCTCCCCCCCCAACCCAGCTTGGATGCAACTGTCGTCAAAACCTTTTGCAGTGGAGATATTTGGAAGAGAAGACCTCTGAATAAATTGTGCTGGATCTTCCACCATTGCAATGACTGGACGAGAGATTTGGTGACACACAGAAAATCCCTGAGTCCACTGACTCCTCACAGTCCACTGAGCATGTCACATATGGAGAAGTGGCAAGGGTGTTACATGTACCATGGAGGCCATAAGACCTACTACTGTCAACATCTTGCAGGTGGTGACCTGCTGACTCAATTTTGTCTCTCGCACCAGCACTGTCAATCTGAGGAGTCCGTCGTGCGAGAGGAAGGCTCTCACTTGTGTCATATTGAGCAGGGCTCCTATGAATTCCAATTATTGGGTAGGCTGTAGGTAGGATTTGGGGTAATTTATAATGAATCCTAGTAGTTCCAACACCTGAATGGTCAACTGTGTTGATTCCTGAACCCCTTCCAGAGTGGTATTCTTGATCAGCCAATCATCCAGATAGGGGAAGCCAAACACTCCCAGCATCTGAAGCTAAGCAGCTACCACCATGAGGCATTTTAAAAAGACACAAGGTGCTGAGGCTAGACCAAAGGGCAACACTCGGTACTGGAAGTGTTGCCCCCCAGGACAAATATGAGATATTCTTTTGAGTGGGATGTATTTATATGTGGGCGTATGCATCCTTCAGATCCAGGGAGCATAGCAAATCTCCTTTTGAAGACAGGGAAGTAGGGTGCCTAGAGAAATCATTCTGAACTTTTCTCTGACCAAATATGTGTTCAGATCTCTTAGGTCTAGGATGGGGTGGAGTCCCCCTGTTTTTTTGGGAATCCAAAAATACCTGAAATAAAATCTTCGCCCTCTCTGCTCTGGTGGCACGGGTTCGAGCATGAGATCTGTCATGAGGGTAGCGATTTCTCTCTGAAGCAGTTCCTGATGCAGGGGGTCAAAATGATGCACTCTCGGGGGGGGGGGGGCAATTTGAAGCTAGATCAAATAGTTACAATTTATAACCGCTTTAGATGATCTGCAGAACCCATTGATCTTAGGTTTTTAGGGGTTTGGCAGAGTGGCTATGCTCTGAAGGAACCGGAGTCAAAACCCTGCCCCAGACTTTAGCTGAGAAGTGGGCTGGACGTTCTGAGGCTTCTCCCTCCGCAGTTGAGGAGTCTTGGGAGTCTTGGGACCTAGGAAAATACCTATGCCTGCGAAAGTATTAGGCCTTTTTCTGACTCCCCTCCTTGGTACCTGCTGTGAGAGGAGGCTGGCCTGGACATGCGCCTTGAGAGATTATGAAGGGTGATATGCTGTTTTTCGATGAAGTCAGCTGTCTCTTCAACCTGTTCTCTGAATCTCTCCATGGTATGGCACATCAGCAAGCTTGTCCTGCACTAATTATTCCAGGTCTGAGGTCCGAGTCTCTGGGAGCTAATACCCAAAAGTATCATAGGTCGCCTGAAGCATGAACTCCGAGCAGTCCTTGCTGTGAGCCACTAGGGAATGATATTGTTCCAATTTCTCTGGAGAGTTACTGAGACAGATCAGTGAAGTTGCACATGATGTTCTTCAAGAATATGCCCATATACAGCTGTGGTGAACCCTTGCATGCTAGATATGTTGTGTACAATATTTTGAGAAATAATTGGAAATATTTCAACTATCTCATCATAATATTATACTTGTATGTTCAAAGGTATAAAACAAAAAAAGATGTCTGTGCAACTCAGACACAGTAATTTCTGAGAAAAAAAACAAAAACAAAATATGACCTGGACAGGATTAATGCACCCTCCACTAATATTTGGTTGCACAACCCTTGGCAGTGATGACAGCCTCCAAACGTTTCTTGTAGCCATCTATAAGTTTTATACATCTGTCTGCTGATAGTTTCTCCCATCCTTCAACTGTGACTTGTTCCAACTCATTAATGTTTCCAGGATTCCTTTTACTAATTGCAGATTTCAGCTTTTGCCAAAGGTTCTCGATTAGACTGAGATCAGGACTCATTGCTGGCCAGTTTAAAACAGTCCATTTGTTCCTTTTTAACCATTCTTTTATACATTTGGGTGTATGTTTTGGGTCATTGTCCTGCTGGAGAACACATGACCTTTGGCCCAGACCTAGCTTTCTGACACTATGTAGCACATTTCGCTCGAAAATACCTTGGTAGTCCTCTGAGTTCATGATTCCTTTAATACATTCCAAGCCTCCAGTTCCTGAGGCAGCAAAACAATCCTACAACATTATGGAACATCCACCATATTTAACTGTAGGAAAGGTGTTTTTTTTTCTTATAAGAGTCATTTCTTCTCTTGTAAATGTATTGTTGGTCTGCATTGTCAAAGAGCTCGTTTGGTTTCATCTGTCCACAGAACATTTTCCCAGAAGGATATCTCAAGGTAGGTTTGTGCAAAGATCAGCGTGCCTTTTTATGTCTGTTTTTGAGCAGTGGGGCCCTCCTTGGCCTTCGCCCATGAAGTACTTCTTTGTTTAGTGCACAGCATATGGTGCAGTTTGAAAGCACCATTCCAGATTGCTCCAGGTTAATCTTAAGCTCTTTGGATGCTGTACATGGTGTTTTTCCAACTGTTCACACTAACCTTCAAAGACTTCTTGAATTAATTGTTAGTTTCCCACCATGCCCTGGGAGGTTCTTTATGGTTCCATGAGCAGAAAACTTCTTAATAATAGTGTGAACTGTAATCAGAGGAAGCCTAAGAAATTTGGAGATAGCCTTGTATCCTTTTGACTGATGTTTGGAGATACTGGATATTATGACTGTTTCAGGCAGCTCTCTTATCTTCACCATTGTGAAAATGGAACAGGAGTGAATGTGGCATTTTAAATATTAGAGCCATCATTTATTGGTTGATTCAAGTCATGTGAGTACTGACAATTGATCACAGGTGTGTCTAATTTTACTGCAGTGGGAATGTGGTTCTTCTGTTCAAACTGATTTGAATTATTTATAAGTGTGCCAATAATCATGTCCTTATATATTAACCTAACTGTAAGTTCATCGCAACCTAATACCTACAAAACTAAAAAGATAAACTATCTTATTTATTGCCCTACAAATCTACTTTTTTATTATTTCTAATTTTTGTCGGATCGTTCGCCTTGAGAAGGAATTTTCCCTCTCTCGTAGCAAACCCTCCTTTTACTCTCTCTTTTTTTTTTTTTTTTTTTTTTAAAGAGTGCACTCACCCTTTTACCAACATACTGAGGCAAAATTATTAAATTATCCTCAGTATTTCAAAAAGGAATAGAGTCAAAATAAAGAGAGTACTTAGCTTAAAGTCCGCTCTAGCATAAGAACATAAGATATGCCATACTGGGTCAGACCAGGGTCCATCAAGCCCAGTATTCTGTTTCCAACAGTGGCCAATCTAGGTCATATGTACCTAGCAGTATCCCCAAGAGACACAAGTTCCACAATGCTTGTACTGGGTCAAGCATTGATATCTTCGGTCACTTCTTAATAATGGTTTATGGACCTTTCCTCCAGGAACTTGTCCAAACTTTTTTAAACCCAGCTACACTAACAGCCTTTACTACATCCTCCGGTAACAAATTCCAGAGTTTGACTACACGTTGAGTGAAAAAATATTTTCTTTTATTAGTCTTAAATAGTTTACCCTGTAGCTTCATTGCATGTCCCCTATTCTTTCTATATTCTGATAAGGTAAACAATCGATCTACGTTTACCCGTTCCACTCCGTTCATTAATTTATAGACTTCTATCATATCCCCCCTCAGCCGTCTCTTTTCCAGGTTAAAGAGCCCTAACTTTTTTAGCCTTTCTTCATAGGAGTATCCTTCCATCCCCTTTACCATTTTGGTGGCTCTTCTCTGAACCTTTTCTAAAATTGCTATATTCTTTTTAAGATACGGCGACCAGAATTGCACACAATATTCAAGGTGCGGTCTCACCATGGAACGATATAGAGGCATTATAATATCTTTTGTTTTATTTTCCATTCCTTTCCTTATCATACCTAGCATTCTATCTGCTCTCTTGGCCGCCGCTGCACACTGGGCCAAGGGTTTTAACATGGTATCCACAATGACGCCTAAATCTTTTTCCTGGGTGGTGGTTCCTAATGTGGAGCCTTGCATCGTGTAACCATACTTTGGGTTGTTCTTCCCTAGGTTGCATAACCTTGCACTTGTCCACATTAAATTTCATCTGCCATTTTGATGCCCAGTCTTCCAATTTATCAAGATCCTCTTGCAATTTTCCACAATCCTCTTGGGTTTTAACAACTTTAAATAGTTTTGTCTCATCTGCAAATTTGATAACCTCGCTCGTTATCCCACTTTCCAAGTCATTTATGAATATGTCAAAAAGCAGCGGACCCAGCACAGATCCCTGGGGTACACCACTATTTACCTTTCTCCATTGGGAAAATTGGCCATTTAGCCCTACCCTCTGCTTTCTATCTTTTAACCAGTTCCTGATCCACAAAAGTACACTGCCTCCTATCCCATGACTCTTTAGTTTTGCCAAAAGTCTCTGATGAGGGACGTTGTCAAAGGCTTTCTGAAAGTCCAGACACACAATATCAACCGACTCACCTTTGTCCACCTGTTTATTCACTCCTTCAAAAAAACATAACAGATTAGTAAGACAAGATCTTCCTTGTCTAAAGCCATGTTGACTGTCTCCCATTAGGTTGTGACTATCTACATGCTGAGTAATTTTATTCTTTATGATGGTTTCTACCATTTTTCCTGGTACTGACGTCAAGCTCACCGGTCTGTAGTTTCCCGGATCACCCCTGGAACCCTTTTTAAAAATTGGTGTTACATTGGCGATCCTCCAATCTTCAGGTATTAGAGATGATTTTAATGATAGTTCACAGATTACTGATAGCAGGTCTGCAATCTCATATTTCAGTTCTTTCAACACCCTTGGATGTATACCATCCGGCCCAGGTGATTTGCTACTCTTCAGTTTATCTAATAGTTGTAAGACATCTTCCCGAAGTATCGATATTTCCTTCAATTCTTCCGCACCTTTAAATACCACTTCAGTCATGGGTAACATCCCTACATCTTCCTCAGTAAAGACCGAAGCAAAGAATTCATTCAGTCTCTCCGCTATCGCCTTGTCGCCTCTTAGTCCTCCTTTAACCCCTTTATCATCTAATGGACCAACTGACTCTCTCACAGGTTTTTTGCTACGAATGTACTTGAAAAGGTCTTTATTTCGCGTTTTTGCTTCCGCAGCAAGCTTCTTCTCAAATTCTCTCTTTGCCTGCCTTATAAATGCCTTGCATTTGATTTGCCAGTGCTTGTGCTGTTTCCAGGTTTCGTCGTTTGGCTCTTTTTTCCATTTCCTGAAAGATGCTTTTTTGGCAACAACAGCCTCTCTAACCTCACCTTTATACCATGCTGGCAGTTTTTTTGACTTCTTTCCACTTTTCTTAAAGCGTGGAAGCGTGGTCTGGGCTTCCAAGACAGTATTTTTCAACAACACCCAAGCTTGATGTACGTCTTTAACCTTTGCAATTGCTCCTTTTAGTTTTTTCTTAACTGTTTTCCTCATTTTATCATAGTCTCCCTTCTGAAAGTTAAAATGTAGTAATGTGGATTTCCTTACTATCCCTCCTCCACTAATTAAATCAAAGGCGATCATGCTATGATCACTATTGCCAAGTGGCCCCAACACCCTTATCTCTTGCACTAGATCTGGTGTTCCACTAAGGACTAGGTCTAATATGGCTTCCCATCTGGTCGGTTCATGAACCAGCTGCTCCAAGAAGCAGTCATTTATTTCATCTAGGAACTTTATCTCCCTAGCATGTCCTGACGTGACACTGACCCAGTCGATACCGGGGTAATTGAAATCACCCATTATTATTACTGCGCTGTAACTTTTGTTAGCTTCCTTGATTTCTTTGAGCATTTCATCATCCATTTGGTCATTCTGGCCAGGTGCTCGATAGTACACCTCCACTGCCATTGCCTTCCTCCCCCTTTTATATGGAATCCATATAGATTCTATAGCAGATTTTGTTTCCTGCAAAACTTTAATCCTTTCTGAGTCAATGCCCTCTCTAACATAAAGCGCAACCCCTCCACCAATTTGATCAGCTCTATCATTACGATATAGTTTGTACCCAGGTATCACAGTGTCCCACTGGTTGTCCTCCTTCCACCATGTCTCTGATATTCCAATCATATCTAACCTTTCATTTAGTGCTATATATTCTAACTCTCCCATCTTATTCTTTAGACTTCTAGCATTTGCTTTCAAGCATTTTAGAGAATGTATTTTATTCATGTTAATTTGGCTATTGTTAGACATGGGTAAACTTTAAGCTCTGTCTGCTCCATACTTGAGGGCATTTGGGCTACTTTACTCTTTTGTGGAACCTCTCTGCTTTTGGTAGTATCCTTCAAGGATACATTCTTCCGAACCATCCGTTCTTGGGCGACTGTCGGCTTTCCCCTAATATCTAGTTTAAAAGCTGCTCTATCTCCTTTTTAAAGGTTAATGCCAGCAGCCTGGTTCCATCCCGGTTAAGGTGAAGCCCATCCCTTCGGAAGAACCCCTCCTTTCCCCAGAATGTTCCCCAGTTCCTAACAAATCCAAACCCCTCATCTCTGCACCATTGTCTCATCCACGCATTGAGACTCCGGAGCTCCGCCTGCCTTTTGGGTCCTGCGCATCGAACAGGAAGCATTTCGGAGAATGCTTCCATGGAAGTTCTGGATTTCAACTTCCTACCTAAAGCCTAAATTTTGCCTCCAGAACCTCCCTACCACATTTTCCTATGTCATTTGTACCGACATGTACCAAGACAGCAGACTCCTCCCCAGCACTATCTAAGACCTTATCTAGGTGGCGCATGAGGTCCGCTACCTTCGCACCAGGCAGGCATGTTACCAGGCGATCCTCACGTCCACCAGCCACCCAGCTATCTACATGCCTAATGATCGAATCACCAACTATAACGGCTGTCCTAACCCTTCCCTCATGGGCACATGGCCCTGGAGAAACTTCCTCGGTGCGAGAGGGTTTTACATCACCTGGAGGACAGGTCCTAGTTACAGGATCACTTTCTGCCACACCAGGGTGATGCTCTCCTGTCACGTGACCTCTCTCCTCCATGGCAACAGGGGTGCTGCCAGATTGGAGGTGGGACTTCAGGACTATATCCCTGTAGGTCTCGTCTATGTACCTCTCTGTCTGTCTTATGTTTTCCAAGTCTGCTACTTTAGCCTCTAGAGAACGGACTTGTTCCCTGAGAGCAAAGAGCTCCTTGCACCTAGTGCACACGTAAGACCTCTCACCATCTGGGAGAAAATCATACATGTGACACTCAATGCAAAAGACTGGAAAGCCCCCATCCCGCATCTGGACTGCTGTCTGCATCTTAGTTTTAAGTTTGTGTCTAGATCTTTAAGTTCTTACTTACTAGGGGTTGCTATGGGTATTTATACCAATAAAACTGTACCTAATACATTTAATATACCTTGTTCACCTGAAGCTTAATTAATCTCAGGTCCTTAGTGTATGACTGATTTGGGTAATGAGCTTCACCTGAAAGCACCTCCTGTCTTTTAAGATGTGTAAGTACCTATAAAGCTATGATTATCCCAGGGGTGGGTGGGTGTGGGGAGGGAGGGAGGGAAATAACACTTATTAAAAGAGGGCTGCTACACAGTACCCTGTCTTATTTATTTATTTATTTGTGTGCTTTTCTATACCGTCCCTTCCAGAGATCAGGGGCGGTTTACAAGGAACTTAAACAACAATATAGCAAACAGTGCAATATTGCATTACATTAAACATTAAGTGAACATAAGAACTAGATTACATAAGATCTAGGTTACAAGGATGAGAGGTACGTCCCACATAATTTTTCTGACAAGGACAAGATAGTATATATACAACAAAGCTGCTCGTAAAAGTAGTATGATGACGACTGATGACCTTAATTGCTGTGTTTGAATCTGTCCATGTTGAACCTTCTATGGTGGAATCACAGAATTCACAGGTCCCACATTTATAATGTCCCCTTTCAGTATCCTGCATCCCCTCATATTGTGAGTGTATTAATATATCCGCCATATTACGTGCACGTTGAAAAGCAAACATTAATGGTTTCCGAAAACATGGATGGAGAGATAACATCTCCTAATGTTTCTTCAAAATATTCATTACCTGAACCGAATTCGGCATATAGGGTAAAACCCCTATATAAGCATCAATGTCTTCATTATGTACATTGGCCCTATCTACATTTTCTGCAGACCACTATTCTCGATGGTTAAAACGCGATCTTCTATAAGCTCTCAATTATTCCAGGAGGATACCCTCTTTCAGTCAATCTTGCCTTGAGATCTTTAGCATGATGTTTAAATTGTTCTAGCGTGGAACATAAGCTCCGTAGGCGAATAAATTGGCCAATGGGTAAACCTCTGCGTAAAGGTTCTGGGTGGAAACTCTGATAATGGAGCAGAATGTTCCTTTGGACAGTTTTTCGATATAACGTAGTCTGCAAACTGGAGCCATCTTTATAAATTAATACATCCAAAAATTCTATGGAGAGCTTATGGTATTTTGGCACAAATTGTATGTTTCCGTACCAGTCCACAGAAAAAAAATATCATCTAAATATCGGGTCCAATGTACCATCAGTGGGAACCAAAACGAGGGATACAAAAAATCCCTTTCAAATTGTGCCATGTACAATGTGGCAATTGATGGAGCTACAGTAGCTCCCATGGTCATGCCATTAATTTTTAGATAATAATGTTCCTCAAATAGAAAAAAATTATTCTTCAAAAACTAACTTTAAAAAAAAAAAAATTATATTTTATTGAATTATTCAATTTTAACATCCACACAAAATATCATGAATGAAACAGAAAATTGGATACATCCAGTACATCAATAGGAAATAAAAAAAAATCAAACCCTTATTTTCCATAATTAGACCACAATAAAGGAAATAGGGAAGTACTAGGCAATAAGTAAATAGATCAAGCCCAGTAGGCCTATAAGCCTACCCTAGCCATCTAACAGAAATTACTAAATAGGCGGATAGGAGACTCACGCGTCAGCTGAATGAGAAGGAACAGTGACCTCAACAATACTCCCTTGTCTAGCCTCCAGAAAAGCCAGCAACTGTTTCGGCTCAAAAAATGAATACATCTTTTGTTTAAAATTCACATAATACTTAACAGGAAATTTAAGCTGGAAGGAAGCGTCCAGGGCCACAACCCTGGGACGAAGAGCCAAAAACTCCTTCCTTCTCAACTGTGAAATTCGTGACAAATCAGGAAATATCCTCACTTTAGAACCAAAAAAAACTTCACTAGCATTCCTGAAATACAATCTAAGGATAAAAATTTTATCTGTCTCTAAAGCGAATGTAACAAGCAGGGTAGTTCTTTCAATCACGACCTCCAGTGAATTCTCCAAAAAAACTGTAAGGTCCCCTATCCCAGAATGGGATAAGGGGGCCACATTTCCCTCGCCCCAACTGCCCAGGGACAAATACTGGGCTCTAGTCATGGGAGGAAACTGCTCCGGGGAATTTTTAAAACTTACCCAAAGTACTTTCGTACCATCTCTGTAGCTGACAATAAAGGAGACCTAGGAAAACCCAGAAACCGTAGATTACATTGTTGGGTCTGGTTCTCTAGGTACTCCAACTTCCTACTAGACACAGAACTGTCCTTAATCTGGGCATTGACAAGTTCACGCATCTCCCCCAACTCCCTTTCCAGGTTGGTAATTCTCCCAACTTGCTCGTCATATGCACTATTGAGATTAGCACAAGTAGTTTTAACCACATTTATCTCAGTCTTAAACGTCCCACACATTCTGTTCATAGAGAGATTCAAAGTCGCTATTCCTTCCCATAGCGTTTCCATCGCATAAGCCGCGGGTCTCACCAATACAGGCATCACTGGCAAGTCCTCCCTCTGTGCCGGGACATCTCGGTCTGATGGAATCCCCATTTCTCTCTCTTCACACTGTCCCGCATCCTCAGAGGGGAAAAACATCTCAGTGGAAGCACCTCCAATGTCCTCCGAATAAGGCGTGCTTGTAGACACAGCCTTCGAAGGATCAGCAACCACCGAGGGCAGACTTCCGGGTCGCGGCGGTGGTGTATGCTCCTCCGGAGAGAGCCAAACACCCGAGACGCTCTGTGGTGAAACTCCTCCTGATGCCCCAGCCAAAGACGCCGCTCCAGCTCCAAGACTGAAGCCACACTCCCCGAGTGAACGCTGGCCCGACGGATTCAGCAGGCTCCCGCCAGGAGGTAAGGCCACCTGCTTCCGCTTTCTCCGCCCCATTCCAATACTAGAGGCTCCACAGGCTCCGGCGATCCTCGAGGTTGCAGCTCACAGCCCGTAGCAAACATCCGCCATCTTGATTACTCCCCTGAAAAAGAGCTTATGTCGTCTTAATTGCCCTTCAAAACTAACTTTAAAAAGTGTAGAATGAATTCCTTTGGTAATCGAGCTGGTAATTGCAGCGTCAAATTCTCCACCATTCTTAAAGCCGCATCCTGATCAATATTTGTGTAGAGAGCTACAACATCCATTGTCACCAGAAACATTGAAGAAACATCCAAGGGTTTTTGACTAATTTTTGAAAGAAATTGAAATGAATCCTTGACAAAAGAGGGAATCTGATGAATCAATGGTTTCAAAAAAATATCACAAAATTGCAAGAGGGGTTCTAAAAGAGAACCTCTGCAGGACACAATCGGGCGACCCGGGGGATTATTTAAATCTTTGTGGATTTTCGGTACCATGTATAAAATCAGCGTGATTAGATGTTTTTTATTTAAAAAGTCAAATTCATGTTGTGTGATCCAGTGAGCTTCCAACGCTTGAGTAGTGTAATCCTTTATCAAAACCCTTAAAGATGGAGCAGGATCCATTGTCAGTACTTGGTAATATCTCGTGTCTGATACATGTTCTAAGACGGTTTGAATGTATCATGTCCTATCTTCTATCACGATAGCTCCCCTTTATCTGCCCTATGAATGCTAATGGCAGACTGTTCCCGTAGGGACCGTAAATCCAAAAGTATCCACCTGTGGGATCTTTTACCTCTTGGACTGATTTTAAGAACTTAAATAAGAAGGTAGTATGGGCTCAATTATATGCAGCAACAATGGCTCAGTATTTGAAACAGAAAATTATTCCTAGAGGTTTAAGAGTACTAAAACCCCCACCTATGTTTCAAGATGATAAAGGATTTTATAATACATGGAATAGTATACTTAATAAATGCGGATTGGATCTTATTGCATTATTGGTGGATCGATTAAGGGAAGCGGAAAAAAGATTACAAGAACTAGCTTCATTGACGGAGCAGTGGAAGGAAAACATGACCTTATCAAAGTTTACAGCGGATAAGGAAGTATATGATAGCCAATTACAACAATTTAAAGATTCTCTTAGACAAGTGAAAATTAGAAAATTTGTAAGAGATACTACTGATTATGAGAAGGATCAGGTATACACATGGCGCCTTCAATATAAAGAAGATCACACACATAAACAAGTTACTTTTGAGGACACCGAAGAAGACAATAGTGGTGATTCAATGGAGAGTATTCCCAAATGTAAGAATACTTCCCATGAAGGAAAAAACGCAGGACAGGTTTTTGAGGGGCCACCCTCAGTCTCGCCGGCCTCAATATCAACAACAAGGGGAAAGTCGAAGGGGACCAATAACCCGCTCTTCTGTAAAGCAGCAGTGATAGATTTGTTATCGCAATCTCTCCCTCATTCACAGCTAGAGATTTTGAATTTGGGGCTTTCTTTCGTTCCCACTTCTAGATATGATCCTTTTCATATATGAATAGCTTTGTATCGATTTTTTCGTAAAATTCAAGTGACTAATTTTTTTACAATCATACCGCCTATTGAAAGGACGGATGACTCAGTATGTAGACTTCGTTCAAACTGGGTACCATCGGGAATAGTGGATCAGGCAGTCTCCACTTTTCAAAGATTAGTTTTGCAGGATTTATCAGATTTGGAGCAAACATCTATTTCAGTACAGTCAAACCTCGGTTTTCATGATTAATCCGTTCGAAAAAGTCTGACTAAAACCGAAACGTATGAAAACTGAAGCAATATTTACCATAAGAAATAATGTAAATCCAATTAATCTGTTCCAGACACCCAAAAATATTCACAAAAAATACATTTTATAGAGAATAACTATATTTTTACATACAGAAAACAATGAGAAATAAATATGACTAATGAAATGGATAAATGAACATTTAACATCACTGAAAGCAAGCTAAGTACAGTACTGTACAGTATGTTAGCATCTGGCCTTAGCCACCCCTGACAAGCTGCTGTGCCCAGCTCTCTTCGGAATCACATTGGATTCAGCCCATTAAAATACCTTTACTTTATCTGCTCAATGCTTCAGAATGGCAGAAAATCTTAATGATATAGCTTCAGACGTACCCTGCAAGAGAAAGAACTGCCTCCCACATTCATGCAACATCTCCTGCTTATGTTGACAGCTTTTCTTCCCTGCTACCTCCGAGCCTGAGGGGGCGCTCCAGAGAACGGGCAGGCGGTGGACGAGATCGGGGCCTTCCTCTGCGCAATCCTTGCCTCTCTAACTCTGACCAGGCTCGAGGATGTGTTTCATTTACGTGCTCAGCTGGCTTTCGCTTCTCATCACGCTGGCGATCGGTGAGTCCGGGGGGCAGTGCTGCCGGGACTGGGCGGGCGTTCTGGCAGTGTATACAGACCGGTGTGCAGCGCGAGGGTGTATGTATTTACAGTACTGTACTTTACGAAAACTGAGGCAATGTACGAGAACCGGGACAAAATCTCAGTCAAAAAAGACGTTGAAAACCGAAGCGATGTATGAGAACCGGGACAAAATCTCAGTCAAAAAAGACGTTGAAAACAGAAGCGTATGAAAACCGGGGCAAATGAAAACCGAGGTTTGACTGTATTTTCAAATTTATCTACAACACATTTGGATTTACGGTCCCTATGGGAACAGTCTGCCATTAGCATTCATAGGGCAGATAAACTATTTTTTATTAATGATTCCAAAAGAAAATAATAAATTTTACATATAAAGGGGGGAGCTATCGTGATAAAAGATAGGACATGATACATTCAAACTGTCTTAGAACATGTATCAGACACGAGATATTACCAAGTACTAACAATGGATCCTGCTCCATCTTTAAGGGCTTTGATAAAGGATTACACTACTCAAGCACTGGAAGCTCACTGGATCACACAACATGAATTTGACTTTTTAAATTAAAAAAAAACATCCAATCACGCCGATTTTATACATGGTACCGAAAATCCACAAAGATTTAAATAATCACCCAGGTCGCCCGATTGTGTCCTGCAGAGGTTCTCTTTTAGAACTCCTCTTGCAATTTTGTGATATGTTTTTGAGACCATTGATTCATCAGATTCCCTCTTTTGTCAAGGATTCATTTCAATTTCTTTCAAAAATTAGTCAACAACCCTTGGATGCTTCTTCTATGTTTCTGGAGACAATGGATATTGTAGCTCTCTACACAAATATTGATCAGGATGCGGCTTTAAGAATGGTGGAGAGTTTGACGCTGCAATTACCAGCTCGATTACCGAAAGAATTCATTCTACACACTTTAAAATTAGTTTTGAAGAATCATTTTTTTCTATTTGAGGAACATTATTATCTAAAAATTCATGGTGTGGCCATGGGAGCTACTGTAGCCCCATCAATTGCCACATTGTACATGGCACAATTTGAAAGGGATTTTTGTATCCCTCGTTTTTGTTCCCACTGATGGTACATTGGACTCGATATTTAGATGATATTTTTTTCCTGTGGACGGGTACAGAAAATCAATTACAACAGTTTTGCACTTGGATTAATACCTTGGACAGAAAGATACAATTTGTGCCAAAATACCATAATTCATTTGTTCATTCTGGCCAGGCGGTCGATAGTACACACACACACCCCCACCCCCCCCCCACCCCCCCCCACTGCCATCGCCTTCTCCTTTTTACATGGAATTTCAATCCATAGAGATTTTACAGCAAATTTTGTTTCCTGCAAAACTTTAATCCTTTCTGGCTCAATGCCCTCTCTAACATAGAGCGCAACCCCTCCACCAATTTGATCAGCTCTATCATTATGATATAGTTTGTACCCAGGTATCACAGTGTCCCACTGGTTGTCCTCCCTTCCACCATGTCTCTGATATTCCAATCATATCTAACCTCTCATTTAGTGCTATATATTCTAACTCTCCTATCTTAATTTTTAGACTTCTAGCATTTGCATACAAGCATTTTAGAGACTTTATTTTATTCATATTGATCTGGCTATTGGTAGGCATGGGTAATTTGGGATCTTTAAGCTCTGTCTACTCCATACTCGAGGGCATTTGGGCTACTTTACTCTTTTTTGGAACCTCTCTGCTTTTGGTAGTATCCTTCAAGGATACATTCTTCCGAATCATGTGCTCTTGTGCGACTGTCGGTTTTCCCCTATTATCTAGTTTAAAAGCTGCTCTATCTCCTTTTTAAAGGTTAATGCCAGCAGTCTTGTTCCATCCTGGTTAAGGTGAAGCCCATCCCTTCGGAAGAGCCCCTCCTTTCCCCAGAATGTTCCCCAGTTCCTAACAAATCCAAAACCCTTATCCTTGCACCATTGTCTCATCCACGCATTGAGACTCCAGAGCTCTGCTTGCCTTTTGGGTCCGGCACGTAGAACGGGAAGCATTTCGGAGAACGCTACCCTGGAAGTTCTGGATTTCAACTTCCTACCTAAAAGCCTAAATTTAGCCTCCAGAACCTTCCTACCACATTTTCCTATGTCATTGGTACCGACATGGACCAAGACAGCAGACTCCTCCCCAGCACTATCTCAGATCTTATCTAGGTGGCGCATGAGGTGCGCTACCTACGCACCAGGCAGGCATGTTACCAGGCGATCCTCACGTCCACCAGCCACCCAGCTATCTACATGCGTAATGATCGAATCACCAACTATAACGGCTGTCCTAACCCTTCCCTTATGGGCACATGGCCCTGAAGAAACTTCCTCGGTGCGAGAGGGTTTTACATCACCTGGAGGACAGGTCCTAGTTACAGGATCACTTCCTGCCATACCAGGGTGATACTCTCCTGTCACGTGACCTCTCTCCTTCATGGCATCAGGGATGATGCCAGACTGGAGGTGGGACTTCAGGACTATATCCCTGTAGGTCTCGTCTATGTACCTCTCTGTCTTTCTTATGTCTTCCAAGTCTGCTACTCTAGCCTCTAGAGAATGGACTCGTTCCCTGAGAGCAAAGAGCTCCTTGCACCTAGTGCACACGTAAGACCTCTCACCAACTGGGAGAAAATCATGCATGTGACACTCAATACAAAAGACTGGAAAGCCCCATCTTGCTGCTGGACTGCTGTCTGCATTTTAGTTTTAAGCTTGTGTTTAGATCTTTAAGTTCTTTACTTACTAAGGGTTGCTATGGATAGTTATACTAATCAAACTGTACCTAATACATTTAATATACCTTGTTCACCTGTAGCTTAATTAATCTCTGGTCCTTATAGAACAGCATGTTTTAACCATCCAGAATGGTGGTCTGCAGAAACTGTAGATCGGACCAATGTATATAATGAAAAAATTGATGCTTATATAGGAGTTTTACCCTATATGCCGAATTCGGTTCAGGTAATGAATATTTTGAAGAAACATTGGGAGATGTTATCTCTCCATCCATGTTTTCGGAAACCATTAATGTTTGCTTTTCAATGTGGACGTAATATGGCGGCTATATTAATACACTCACAATATGAGGGGATGCAGGATACTGAAAGGGGACATTATAAATGTGGGACCTGTGAATTCTGTGATTCCACCATAGAAGGTTCAACGTGGACAGATTCAAATACAGGAATTAAGGTCATCAGTCGTCATCATACTACTTGTACGAGCAGCTTTGTTGTATATATACTATCTTGTCCTTGTCAGAAAAATTATGTGGGACGTACCTCTCGTCCTATGAAGAGGCGACTCCAGGAACATAGATCTAGGATAAACAAAGTGTTATCAGCTCCGGTGGCTAAACACTGTCAATCTAACCACACATTTCAAGAGCTTACCTGGCGGATCATTGGATCATTGAGTTCGTCACTGAATGGATAAGGGGAGGCAATCGTTTGCAGCGGCTACAATTTAGGTAACAATCCTGGATTTACCATCTAAAAACTGTCACACCTGAGGGTTTGAATCTAGCTTTAGAATGGTAGGCTCTGTTGGACTGACTTGTTATCGCTTGACAACCAATGATAGCCCGATTCTTGTTACTATAGGAATGAGGCGGTTCTTAAGGAACAGACGGACAGGTAGTTAGACGCACACTGCATGAGGAAGGACCGGGAGATTCAAGGTCCGAAACACGGCGCTGTGTACTACAATATACAATACTGAGAAGCGTGTTTACAATGAATCCGTTTCAAAAAGTATAACTGATGAGACAATGAAAATATGGAGTTGAAGAACATATGGAAGATAAGTCATCAAAGATGAGCTGCTGAGTTATTAATGGCGGTCTGGGAGCGGAGAGAAAGAAAGGCACTTTTGCTATTCGGCTTGAGGATCTTTTCAGGCTGCTGCTAGAGTGGACTTTAAGCTAAGTACTCTCTTTATTTTGACTCTATTCCTTTTTGAAAAACTGAGGATAATTTAATAATTTTGCCTCGGTATGTTGGTAATAGGGTGAGTGCACTCTTTTTAAAAAAAGAGTAAAAGGAGGGTTCACTATGAGAGAAGGAAAGTTCCTTCTCAAGGCGAACGATCCGACAAAAATTAGAAATAATAAAAAAATAATCATGTCCTGGCAATGTCCCAGTTTTTCTACTATTTTCTTTTTTAATTGGCCTCGTTTTATTTGATTCTTTTGTGTCACATGTGTGTGCATTAATAGTTTCAAGCCTCTGGCCACTTTTTTTTTCCAGGAGATATTGGACATTAAGGGGTTGAACTGCAAGGGTGCCAATAAGGTTAACCACAACTGAAGAGCTGGCAAGAGGCCATGCAGGTAATGAGCATGGAACTCTGAAAACAACGTCTCCCGAAAAAGTCCAATGTCTGGAACCTCCCTTCCTGCGGGTGTCGAGGAATGAGTCTTGGTACTCTTGATCCTCTTCTTGAACCTGGGAGCCTTTTGAACTCTGTACACAGAGGTACAGTGAGGGGGTCTCCCACATCCTTGTCTGTTCCCTCTGCAGGATGCGGTGCACAGGCACTGGCATTGCCTCCTTAGGGGCTGAGGAGTACTGCATGATCTCCAATTCTTCTGCCCTGCACTCATCTTAAGTCTCCAAAGAAAATGGAATGGCCTTTGACATATCCCTCACAAACTCTTGGAAGGGCATATCCTCAGGAGGGGATTTACACCACTCATGTAGAATGGTCCAATGGGAGCTCAAGGGAGCTGCCCTCCAAGAAATTCTCTGATTCCGTGTCAGTGACCCAGCCTTCTAAATCAGAATCAGAGAGCAAGTCAAAGTACTTCTAAGTTCTTCCTGGATCATCCTCCTGCTCTGAAGGAACTGGAAGCTCTGTCGGGAGAGATGATGCACCAATGCTCTTCTAGATTTCAAGGGTGCATCGGACCCTGAGACACTAGAGGGAAATTAGCTGGGCAGGTACTGGTTTTGGGGTCCTTCGATACCCCGATGTTGATACCTCTCCCACAGGCAGTGCGTGCATCTCTAGGAACAGCTGTATGGTGGCTGATATGAAGCAGCAGATGTCGAGGCCCCAGTGAGCTGCACAATGTGTTCCTTGAGTGCCTGCAGAAGGTGCTTCTCCACGGCTGCTGATTCTGAATGCTGCAGGGCCTGAGCAACTTCAAATGATGTACCTGATATGTGTACAGGGATATAGCCGGCTGTGTCTTGGCTGTCAGTGCCTCGACGATGTCATGGAAGATGAGCTCTCCTCCCTTTGGGGCACCTTTGAGGGGACCTCACGCAAGCCCCTATCACTCTCAATGCCATGCCTCGATGGGCTCCAACACCGATGCATCATTCTTCACCTAATATTCAGCGTGGTCACCCATAGACGTTGAAGACAAGGCTGAATCCTTTCTCATCTTTGGGTGGAAATCAGTTGATGGCCAGTGCTCTGGGGCATTAAAATTGCTCGGCTCCGACTGAGCTCAAAAACTCCTTGATGTCAATGCACTGCCAGCATCTGATGCAGCCTTGAAAGCCACAGTGACCAATGCCATCGATGCCAAAGGCGATGGACTGGAATGGTGACTGCCAAAAAGTGATTCGTGCCACTTCTCTCGACCCTTGACTACTCTTTTTTGTCATCAGCAAACATTAATTACAAGAAGAGGGCTGATGAATGGTTCCCAGGCACTGTTGGCACTAGTTATAGGAATCTGTAGTTATGGTCCTAGAGCACTTGGAACACTTTTTAAACACACTGGCAGGTTTCTGGGACATGATGTCTGGAAAACTAGCCGCGGCAAATTCAAAGGGCAGAGGCCCGAGCACTGGTTCTGGAGGGACTGAGATGCTGAAGCAAGAAGAAAACACACAATCAGAGAGAGAAAAAGTAAAGGGAGGAGAGAACCGCAATGGCAAGTGAATAGATCTAACAATCTGAGGCGAAAAAACCCCATTGGGAGAAAAAAGAAATCTACCAAGTGGAGGATTTCTGAAATGTGTCCATGGGGCTCCGCGGAAAATGAAAGACTGAGGCATCATGGTGCCAGAATCGCAGGCAGGGAAGAAAGCACACAGATGTGGTGGAGCCTCCTAAAAGTTTACAATAGAAGCTGGGGAGCGTTTCCATGTGGGACTCTGTCAAGGACATCACCCATACGTGAGGACTCATTCCTGCTTGTCCACAAAGAAATATGGCAATGTATAAGAAAGTAGTGCAATTCATTCAGTAGCCTTCCATAACAGACATTACAGCTAAGAAAATGAAATTTATATGCCAATAATATAAAATGCAGTACATCACAGCTAGGAAATTATTAATAAACTGTGTGTATGTGTGTGTGGTGTATTTGTGTGTGTCTCTGTTGTGTGCTCTGTTATGTGCTGTGCATGTGTTGTTTCTGTACTAGGGTAGCTGAGGGTGGTGGGGCATTTCCAGAGGATGTAGAGTTTTGGGGGGTTGGTGACAGTTGTGGGGCAGTATTTTTGGGGCTGGGGTACTTTGCAGGATGGTGGGGCAGTTACAGTGTGGCTTTCTGGGGGTGGGGTCTTTGAATGGGAGGAGTTTTTAAGAGTGAGGTAGATATTTTTGGTTGGCGGGGTAGTTTTTGCATACGAGGCAATTGTGGGATGATAGGTTTTGGGAATGGAGACAGTTTGTAGGGTGGTGGGGCAGATACAAAGGCATTCAACCAGTCGCAGGGTTTTTGAGGGTGGGGCATTTTGCAGAGTGGTGGACAGTTGTGAAGTATTTTTTAGAGGTGGAGCAGTTTATGGATGGTAGGCCAATTGTGAGGTAGTGCTTATTAGGGATGGGGCAGTGCACAGGTTGCTGAGGCAGTTTGTGAGGGGGTAGGTTTTCATGAGTGGGGCAATTGCAGGACAGTAGTTATGGGGAGGAGGGAGGTTCTGAGGACTGATTCCTGCTGTTCTTGGAGAACAACTGCTACAGGTAACGATGTTTTCTCTGGGAACAAGCAGGAAGTCAGTCCTCGCATATGGGACTCCCTAGTTACAGGCTACCGAAAAAACCTGTAAGCCACAGACAACCCAAAAAGCAAACCGTGAGGAACAGCAAGAGTACAGTTCGGTCACTAGTCTTTGGCAGCGACCCTAGCGTCAGCCAGGGAAACCAGCTTTCTGGAAGCCTGTACACAGACAGGCCGGAGGGTAGGAATTGCCTTAAACCCCAAACAAATGATGGAGTACCACCTGGCTGAAGGCAATGTCCCTCCGGGACTTCTCCTCCAGGTAGTAATGCCCTGTGAAGGTGTGAACTGAGGACCAGGTGGCGGCCCGGCAGATCTCCATCAAGCAAACTGAGCAAAGGTTTGCCACAGATGTTGCCATGGCCCGGACACTGTGCGCCTTAACATGATGCTCCAATGAAAGACCAACCTGACTACAGGTGAAGGTGATGCAGTCTGCCACCCAGGTGGACTGAGTAGGCTTGGAGACTGCAACGCCCAGGTGACTAGGGTCATAGGAAATGAACAGCTGCGGGTTTGGTTCATTCTAAATAATAGGCCAAGACCCATTTATAGTTTGGTGTATGGAGAGCAGCCTAAGCCCTACTGGCATGAGATCATGGGAAAAAGTTGAAAAGCACCACCACCTGGTTGAGGTGGAATGGGGAGACCTCCTTAGGAAGGAACTTAGTGTCCAGAGCACCACCCTGTTCCTGTGAAACCTGGTGTAGGGGGCATGAGCCATGAGGGCCTGGAGCTCACTGATCCTGCGAGCGGATGTGAGCACCACGAGGAAGACCACCTTCCAGAACAGATACTTGAGGTGGCAGGAAGCCAGCGATTCAAAGGGTGAAGTGATGAGCTTTCAGAGGACCACACTGAGATCTCATGTCACCACCAGCAGTCAAATGGGTGGTCACGAGAACAGGAGGCCCCTCTGGAAGCGAGCCACGAGAGTTTGGGTGGAGAGTGGCTTCCCCTCAATGAGGTGAACTCTGATGGAGTTAGACTTCAGACCAGCATTAGACAGGTGCAGCAGGTACTGCAGCACCAGCTGGACAGAACAGGAGAAGGGTTGGCCTCTCTGCACAACAAACTGAGAAGTGACGCTACTTGAAGGTGTACGCCTGCTGGGTGGAATCCTTGCAGGACGCCAATAGGACCTCTTCCACCTTCCAGTGCAAGTCTAACTGGGCCAGGGCTACCCTTTCAGCAGCCAGGTCCTCAGGGACAGGGACCCCATGTTGGGGTACAGAAGAGAGCCATCTTCCTGTGAGATCAGGTCCAGAGCACTCCCCAGAGGAACTGGGAGCACCCAAGACAGGCTGAGGAGCAGAAGGAACCACGGCTGACTAGGCCACAGGGGGGCTATGAGGATCAAGGTGGCCCATTCAAGCTGGACCTTGAAAAGAGTCTTGGCAATGAGTAGCATGGGAGGATAGGCATAGAGGAGGCCTTCTGTCCATGTAATGAAAAACACATCGGCTGCCACCTGGGAGGGGTGTGGCGCTCTGGAGCAGAAGTGGGTCAGCTAAGGATTCAACGAGCTGGAAAAGAGATCCATCACAGGAAGGCCCCAGAGGAGGAACAGTCGGTTGGGCACCCATGGGTTGAGTCGCCACTCATGGGGTTGGAGAACATGGCTTAGTCAGTCCACCAGAACACTGTCCTGGCTGGGGAGGTACACATCCCTGAGGAGCATCCCAGTCTTGCTGGTCAAAGTGCAGAGATGGATCGCTTCCCAGAACAGGAGGAACTATCCCGTGTCCCCCTGCTTGTTGATGTAAACATTGTCACCTGGTTGTCTGTCTGAATCAGAACGGATTGGTTCCGCAGTTGGTGCTGAAAAGCTCGGAGAGCATAGGTGATGGCTTGGAGCCTCAGGAAGTTGATCTGTTTGGAGGCTCTCCAATGCTGACCACAGGCCCTGAATGCAGAGGTCACCGTAGTGGGCTCCCCAGCCCAACTTGGAAACATCCATAGCGCGGACCCCTTTTGAGTACTTGCGACCTGAAAGGGCATCCCTGCCAATATGTTCTGCAGCTGTTGCCATCAGACGAGGGACTAGAGGGAACGGGTGACAGTCACCCTGTCCTGCAGGCACCCCATCACCTGAGACCACTGGGAGAAAAGGACCCATTGGGCCGGACACATGTGGAGATGGGCGTCAGTCGTGATGTGCACCATATAGGCCTTGTGACCCAGGAGATGCAGGATGAACCGGGCAGAAGTCAAGTTTCAGCCCTGAACCTCCCTTGTGAGGGCCCCTAGGAGCTGGGCCCTGTTGAGGTGGGAGGAAGTCTCTTGCCTGGAACATGTCTAGCAATGCCCCTATGAACTCCAGGCTTTCGGTGGGTTGCAGATGGTTCTTGGGGTAGCTGATGACAAACCTCCGGTGCTCCACAGTAAGGATAGTGTGGCATGCTGCTTGCTGCACTTTGATGGCTGTGCCACCTCTGACCAGCCAGTCATCCAGGTAGGGGAAGACAAATACTCCCTGCAGCTGCAGGTGGGCAGCGACCACTGCCAGGCACCTGGTGAGCACCCTTGAGACCAAAGCCAGGTCGAAGGGCAGGACCCTGTATTGGTAATGGCATCCTCTGACGACAAACCGGAGGTACTGCCAGTGGCGCGGATGGATGGGAATGTGCGTGTACGCATCTTTGAGATCTAAGGAGCATAGCCAATCTTCCTGTCAGAGGTAGGATAGTAATGTTCCAAGGGAGAGTATTTTGAACTTCACCAAGAACTTGTTGAGATTTCGAAGATCCAGAATAGGATGAAAGCCACTAGTCCTCTTGGGTACTAGGATGTACCCGGAGTAGAGCCCCTTGTCCTTGAGGTGGGATGGGACTAATTCCACCACCCGGTCAGCCAGAGGTTCGGCGAGTTCTCGCTGGAACAAGTCTTGGTGAAGGGGAGTCAATGGGCATTCCCCTGGAATGAACAGGGTGACATCTGATCAAAATGGAGGAAGTATCCCTCCCCCACCACCTGGAGGACCAGGTGTTGGTGGTGACGCCGGACCACCAGCTAACATAGAACACTAGACACCCTCCTGTGTGCAGTGGGGCTAGATTTCCCAGGGGAGGAGAGGCTATGCCCAAGGAATCAAAAGCCCCCTGTAAGTTGCAGCTTGGGCACTGCCTGGGGCTTGCAGGCCTTAGGCTTAAGTGGGCCTTGCCCATGTCTCTTGGTCTGCTTGCCCTGTTGGAGAGCTGGGAAAGCAGGGTACTGAGGATAGTTTCCATAAGCCTTCTTGGGGTAAAAGGGTTTTTTCCTCAAAGTCTTCCATTGGGAGGGGTCAGCAGTCTTTTTGGAGAGCCTGGTCCTGGTCAGGAACTCTGACTCCAATTCGGCAGCCTTGTCTAACATGGTTCTCTCCCCAGGAACCTACTGCTCCAAGTCAGAGGACTGTAGCCAGGGCTGGCGGTGGGTGCTAATACTCACCGCAACTGCTTTGGTCACGACTCAAAGCCATCATAAGCTACACAAGTGATGAATTTGGCGCACTCCTTGACCATTGAGGTCAGTGTCCAGAACCACTGAAGACGTTTTTTGCTAACCCAGCCGAGAACCCAGCGAGCTCCCTCACCATATCCTGCAAGTACATGCCCATGTACAGCTGGAAGGCCTGGATCAGGCCAACGAGCATCAAGTCCTGGTAGCATTTTCTGCCTAAAGCATTCATAGTGCAGGATTCCCTGCTAGTGAGCACCAAGGAATGCGTCCTCTGGCTCTTGAATCTGCACATGGCCGACTTCACTACCATTATGTGCTGCCATTTACTATGTTACTATGTAGTTATGAGGCAGCTGCACTTTTTGGAACCTGAGGATCATGCAGACTCAATACATGGAATCATACTGCATGCTCATAATCAGCAACGAGGCCGGGGACTCCCACATGTGGACTCCATGCTAAAGACCAAGGCCTTCACCATGTCCCTGACAAACACCAAGAAGGGGAGGTTCTCGGGGGGGGGGGGGGGGGTAGGGTCCTTCGTCGGTCTTCCGGCGGGGAGGGATCCGACAGGACGTCCCAATGGAGGTGGGTATCAGGGGACTCATCATCAGTCGCCAAGTCCGATTTAGAGTCAGAGGAGACTTCGAGAACCCTCCGGACCTTGGGATCGTGTCGGGTCACCGGAGCAAAAAAGGCCCCCAGAGCCCCTGTGCTCCAACCTGGAGGCGCTGGCCAGGGAAGTCCTCTAGGGAGTTGTCTCGAGGCCAATGGCACTTGAGGACCAGTTCCATGACCTCCGCCAATGCTCTTGAGTTGGAGGGACCTGAAGGACCTGGGCATTGGTCCGTGCTGCTGGGCCAAGAAGGCAAGCAATGCTGCACTTGAGGGCCACCATTCTGATCTCAATGCCAGATGATTCTGCAGCCACTGGCATGGGCACCAAAGGCCTTGGGCCCAACGATCCTCCATTGAGGTGGCAGCCTCAACGAGGATGGGCTTGGGAGACCGGGGTTGCGGCATCACATTGGGGGGGCTCTGATGTCTTTGACCGAGGGACTTACCCGACAATGCCAAAGATGAAATCTGGCTCTTTGGGTGATGGCCTTCAGAAGATGATCCCCAGTAAAATGCCCCACAACCTTGGTGCTCAGAATGGGCACAGCTATCATGCGAGGTTGGAGGCCACCACAGCGGCCCCCAAGGGTACCAGCTCTGTGAGCGACACTGGGGCTGAATCTGAAGTCTTTCCGAACATGGACTCTCGTTGCTTCTCACGATTCCTCTATCCCTTGCTCATCATTTACTGACAGAGCCCACAGAAGGAGACATCGTGGTCTGCACCGAGGCACTGGAGGCAGCAGTCATGTGGATACGTGTGGGACATGGTGTGCCCGCAGTGGTTGCACTGCTTAAACCCACTGGCCAAAGATATAACAGGGAAGATGGCACCCGTGAGATCAAACTCAAGTTTCCCGGCCAGGGAGGGCATGAGGTTTCCCGTGCACCAAAGAAAAAAACCCCAAAGGGGAAAAATGGCCTGAGAAAAATGTGGCACCGAGGCAGTAGCGGACCCATGAAGGTAAGAAGGCATCGGTACACATACCAGAGAAGGAAAAAATAAGAGAGGAAAAAAAGAACAAAGAACAATCAACCTTTTCCAGGGTGCAGACAAATATCTGATATGCTCCATGGGAGAATGGAGACTGAGGCAAGATGGCACCCTTGGGCGGGAAGACAGCCATGCATGTGTGGTGGATCTCTCAAAGGCTTTCTTTGAAAACTGGGGAGAGGTTGCTGCATGGGCTCTGTCTATGCCAACGTCACCCTATGCGAAGACTGAATTCCTGCTTGTTCCCAGAAAATGGGTAAATGCAAATTCATTCTTCACTATTTGAAAAAGTACAAAGACTAGGGGACATTCCATGAAGTAGCACATTTAAATCAAATCAGAACAAATATTTTTTTATTCAATGCATGGTGAAGCTCTGGAACTCATTGCCACAGAATGCGGTAAATGCAGTCAGCATAGCTGGATTTAAAAAGAGATATAGACAAATTACATAAACTATTATGAAGGTAGAACTGGGGAAAGCCACTTTTTAACCCTGTGCTAAGTAGCATGGGATCTTGCTACTTTTTGAGATTCTGTCAGGTACTTGTGACCTGGATTGGCTACTGCTGGAGAGATACTGAGCTAGATTGACCTTTGGCTTGACTCACTATGGCAATTCCTACATTCTCATGTTCTAAACTACAGGGCTTATATTCATAGGGCCCGATTCTGTGCCACAAATAGTGAAGATGGATGTCCCAGAGGGACGTCTATCCCTTCTATTCGTGCCCCTCTCACTGGCTGTACAGGGAAGCTAGACGAGAGTGGGAAAGGGGAGGATCGGGGGCAGTATTAGGACGGGCAGTGGGCAGTTGCTGGCCCTGGACGTAAAGGGCCGATTATAAGGTCAGCCCCCTCCCACTGCCAGTTGTACAGGGAAGCTAGACGGGGACGGGAAAGGGGAGGGTCGGGGGTGGCGTTAGAACGGGCAGTGGCCAGTCACCGGCTCCGGACGTACAGGGCTGATTCTGTCAGCCCTGTATGTCCAGGCCCGGCAACTTGTGCGGGAAGTTATTCCACCTCTGAGGTGGAATAACTTCCCTGAACATAGAGGACAGTGGGCACTGGGCCGGGAAAGGGTGGCAGGGGGTAGAGAGCATTTCCCGCAGCCCAACCCTGGCCCTGGGAGGCCAAATCAGGGGTCGGGCTGCGGGGAATAAACAATTTTTTTCCAGCAGCCGGTATCGTGACTTTTAAATGGAGCCGCGGTGCCATGGCAACCGGACGCCATGGTGACGTGGCTCCATTTAAAAGCCCTGACAGAGTTAGTCGGGCTTGTCTTATATGTGCAGGCCGAGCTGAATCATAGTCCCGGCCTGCACGTACAGGACTGATCGCGATTCTGATCCCGCGGGGCATGTCTAGCCCCGCGGGATCAGAATCGCGACCCTCTCTGTACATCCGGTCACACCAGATGTACAGAGGGGGTGTACACCCAGGATGGAATGAGCTTGAAAACATCTAGCTACCTAGCTTAAAAGTTTAGCACCTTGATCTTCCTAAATGAAAATCTCCCCCTAAATTCAAGCACATATTTTCATTAAACACCTAAATGTAAATTCCTAAAAAGTAGGCAGGGCTATTGAAAGAGTTACATCTGGAGAAGTTAATTAGATGCCTAGTGCTGATTTTAAGCAGTAATCACCTAATTTATACACCTGAAAGTAGGCATATAAACAGCAGTCCTAAAATTAAGTGCTTCAGTTTTAGGCACCTAGAATTAGGAAAGATTTCTGCCCAAAACTCAGGTGCCTATGTTCTGCAGACAAAGTTTAGGTGCCTAAAATTGAGATGACTTAGTGAGGCTATCTTAAGCTCTTTCTGCATGGTAGTGGATCAGGCTGAAGTGGATTTCTATTAGGTAAACAGAGAAGGAATCTGAAGCATACAATAACACAAATAATATGCGTCTTTTTACCTACCTTAAGGTCTCGATGAATTAGATTTTTTGAATGAATGTACTCCACTCCTTGAAGCATTTGTTCAAATATATAGAAAGAGTCTTCCTCAACAACTTTGTCCCTCCTATTACTAATCCAGTCCTTCAAGGTCCCCTTCTCACAGAGTTCCATTTGGATGAAAAGGCAGTCATACACCATCGCACTGTTTGATCTGGAAGTCAACATGGATTAGAGTATTAAAATCAAACATAAAGAAACCAGTCATGATATTTTTCCCAAGTGTGTATCTTAAAAGATCCATTCCAGCATTATTCTACAAATTTAGAGTATCTCTTCTTTTGTATTCACTTCTTCAAAAGTACTCTTCCCAAATGGCATGCTCAGCTCCAAGCAGGGCTTAATTTGTGCCAGAATGGGGTGGAATGCTGTTCCGGTACTTCTTAAGGAGGCAGAAGCAGGGGCCCGCAGAGATCCCATCTTACCCCTTCCCCTCCCCCCACAAACCCATGATAGCAGGCAGTAGAGAATGAGACCCTTCAGCATTCTCAGAAATGTTTCCAGTGCCATGCGCAGGACCCAAAAAGCAGGTGGAGCTCCAGAGTCTTAATGCGTGGATAAGATGATGGTGCAAAGAAGAGGGGTTTGGATTTGTTAGGAACTGGGCAACATTCTGGGGAAGGGAGGGGATCTTCCAAAGGGACGGGCTCCACCTTAACCAGGATGGAGCCAGGCTATTGGCATTAACATTTAAAAAGAAGACAGAGCAGCTTTTAAACTAGATAATAGGAGAAAACCGACAGTTGCCCAAGAGCACATGGTTCAGAAGAATGTTATCCTAGCAAAAAAAGGAAGTTGGGACATCCTAATAGAGAGGTCCTATAAAGTTAAAAGTAACCATGATACCCTTATGTACAGAGCTGAAAGATTCAAAATTACCCCTATCAACTGATAACCAGATTAACATGATTGAAATACAACCTCTAAAATGACTGTATGTAAATGCTAGAAGTCTAAAACATAAGATGGGAGAGTTAGAATATATAGCTTTAAATGAGAGGTTAGATATGACTGGTATCTCAGAGACCTGGTGGAAGGAGACCAACCAATGGGATACTGTGATACCTGAGTACAAACTATAATACAATGATAGGGTAGATCAAATTGGTGGAGGTGTTGCACTCTATGTTAGAGAAGGCATTGAGTCACAATGGATCAAAGTTTTGCAGGAAACAAAATATGCTGTAGAATCTCTATGGATAGAAATTCCATATAAAAAGGGGAAGGCAAGGCAGTGGGGGTGTTCTACTGACTGCCTGTCCAGAATGAACAGATGCACGATGAAATGCTAAAAAAAAAAAATCAGGGAAACTAACAAAAGTTACAACACAGTAATAATGGGCGATTTCAATTATCCAGGTATCGACTGGGTCAGTGTCACAGCAGGGCATGCTAGGGAGATAAAGTTTTTAGATGAAATAAATGACTCCTTCTTGGAGTAGCTGGTTCATGAACAAAGGGGAAACTATTGTGGACCTAGTCCTTAGTGGCACGGAGTACCTGGTGTTGGGGCCACTTGGCAATAGTGATCACAGCATGATCGCATTTGATTTAATAAATGAAAGAAGGATGGTAAGGAAATCCACAATGCTACCATTTAACTTTCAAAAGGGAGACTATGATAAAATGAGGAAAATAGTTAAGAAAAGACTAAAAAGAGCAGCTGCAAAGGTTAAAGATTTATATAAAGTGTGGGCATTATTTAAAAGTACTATCTTGAAAGTCCAGAACAGATGTATTCCACGCTTTAAAAAAAAGTGCAAGGAAGGCCGAAAAACTGCCAGCATGGTTTAAAGGCGAGGTCAGAGAGGCTGTTGCTGTCAAAAAAGCATCTTTCAGGAAATAGAAAGAGGAGCCAAATGAAAAAACGGGAAACATAACTATTGACAAGTTAGATGCAAGGCATTGATAAGGCAGGCAAAGAGAGAATTTGTAAAAAAAAAACTAGGCATGGAAGCAAAAATGCATAATAAAAACTTTTTCAAGTACATTTGTAGCAAAAAACCTGTGAGAGTCAGTTGGAACATTGGATGATAGAGGGGTAAAAGGGGCGCTAAGTGGGGACAAGGCCATAGCAGAGATACTGAATGAATTTTTTGCTTCAGTCTTTACTAAAGATGTAGGGAATTTACCTGTAAATGGTATATAAAGGTGATGTATTGGAAGAACTGAAAGAAATATTGTTAAAACGGGAAGATGTACTGTATTACAACTATTTGATAAAGTGAAGAGTAGCAAATCACTTGGACAGGATGGTATACATCCAAAAGTATTGAAAGAAGTGAAATATGAGCTTGCAGACCTACTATTATTAATCTGTGAACAATCACTAAAATCATCTATAGGACCTGAACAGTGGAGAATGGCCAATGTAACACCAATATTTAAAAAGGGTTCCAGGGGTAATCCGGTAAAATTCAGACCAGTGAGTCTGACGTCTCTATCAGGCAAAATGGTAGAAACCAAAGTGCCTCTGCTTGGAAGTACTTCTTTTTGTTTCTTTCACCCAATATGTGGACTATTTGGAGTAATGTTTGAATTATTATCTTAGTCTGTTTGTTTTGTGATATGAATGTGTTGGACATGTACTCTATTTTCTTGCAAGGAATTGTTTATTTCTTGTTGTTTTGTAAAAACTGCATAAATAAAAAATAAAAAAAAATGGTAGAAACCATTATAAAGAATAAAATTACTGATCATGTATATAGTCATGGTTTAATGGGAGGAAACCAACATGGATTTGGCCAAGGAAATTCTTGTCTTACTAATCTGTTATATTTTTTTGAAGTTGTGAATAAACAGATAGACAAAGGGGAGCCGCTTGATACAGCATATCTGGATTTTCAGAAAGCCTTTGACAAGGTCCCCCATAAAAGACTTTTGGCGAAATTAAAAAGTCATGGAGTTGGAGCAGTGTAGTATTGTCGATCAGGAACTGGTTAAAAGACAGAAAGTAGAGAGTAGGGCTTAATGGCCAATTTTCTCAATAGAAAAAAGTAAATAGTGGAGTATCGCAGGGATCTGTGCTGGGTCCACTGCTTTTTTGCATATTCACAAATGACCTGGAAATGAGTAATGAGTGAGGTGATCAAATTTGCAGATGACACAAAATTATTATGTTATTAAAACACAAGAGGATTGTGAAAAACTGCAAGAGGACCTTGATAAATTGGAAGACTGGGAGTCCAAATGGCAGATGGAATTTAATGAGGACAAGTGCAAAGTTATGCACCTAGGAAAGAACAACCCAAACTTTGGTTACACGATGCAAGGTACCACCTTAGAAACCCCATCCAGGAAAAAGATTTAGGCGTCGTCATGGATAATATGCTGAAACCCTCCGCCCAGTGTGCCGCTGCAGCCAAGAGGGCAAATAGAATGCTAGAATCACAAGGAAAGGAATGGAGAATAAAACTAAGGATATTATAAAGTGTAATCAAACTCTGGTATTCATTACCGGAAGATGTAGTGAAATCTGTTAGGGTAGCTGTGTTTAAAAAAAGGTTTGGACAAGTTCCTGGAGGAAAGTTCCATAAACCATTATTTAAGAGGACCCAGGAAATCCATTGCTTACCCAAGGGTGAGCATTGTGGAACCTGTGTGCCTTTTTGGGAACCTGCCAGGTACATGTGACTTGGATGGGCCACTGCTGGAAACTGGATAATGTGCTTGATAGACCTTGGCCTGACCCAGTATGGCATTTTTTATGTTCTGTCTGTCCAAGGATGCGATCTCCCATAGGTAGACAGAAGGGGTCTTTCCCCCAATTGTGCTTCTTTTCTGCTCACCGAAGATTGGATTCCTATAGGCAGAAGAGAAGGAGAAAGCTGCAATTGTAGCAAAAGCCCCTCCATTTCTGCCTGCGGGAGATTGATCCCCATGAGCAGGACATGCAGCTTGGAGGCAGCAGGCAGAAAAGGAAGAGGGATTGTGTAGCAAAAACCCCTCGTCTGCCCACGGGAGATCGATCCCCATAGACAGGACAGGAGGGTAAGGCCTGGAGGCAGTAGGCTGCCCACAGGGCTCCCATCTCCTATAGGCAGAAGAGGAGGAGGGTCATGGCAAAAGTCCCTTCTGTCTGCCTGCGCCCCGTGGGCAGGACAGGTGGTGAGGCTGGGAGGTAGCAGGCTACCCATGGGGATCATGGCAAAAGCCCCTCTTGTCCTGCCCACGAGAGGTCGATCTCTCGCAGACAGAAGAGAAGGAGAAAGCTGCAATCCCAGCAAAAGCTTCTTCTGTCTGCCTGCGGAAAATTGATCCCCCGAGGGCAGGAAAGGAGGGGAAAGCCTGGAATGCAGTAGGCTGCTCACAGACAGAGGACAGCCGATCGGGCCTGATGAAAAAACAAGGTCAGACAGAAGAGGAGAGGGGTGGAGTGAGGCAGCACTAACAGGTGGGTGATGTGTACATCTGTATTGACAGAGGGCTTTCGTGGAATTCAGTTAAGTTGTGGGAAGTAAATATTTATATTTGTTCTTGTTTTCCTGCCAGGTTACACCTGTGGCTGCGAAGAAGCCACTGAGTGCGGTGAAACCAACAGAGTGGTCACCCGTTTAAGTCAGTACAGCTGGTATTAGTAGCTTGAATGAATACCTTTGGGGAAGTATGGCTGAGATGTCAGTTGTGAGCACAGTACAACTGTTGTGTTTAAGATCCAACAGTATATAAATTAGAATTTCTGTGCACTATTCAGCCAGTTTATGATATTAAGTGGATCAGAATATCTTGTATGCTTTCCTGTAAGTTTTGTACGCTGAAATTTCAGGGATGCTGACGACGATAGTGAAGTGCAGGCATTGCTTTGCTGCTATTAAGTCCATTTGTTTAAGTCCTGCAGTGTTAGAAAATTGAATGCTACCTGTAGCAAAGATGTTCACAGTGGGATACACCTACATTGAAGCACCGTTAGCGGGTCCATTTTATATATTTTATGGATTGAATTTTTGGTCCCTTATGGGATGTTTTGTGATATTTTGTCTCAAATGAATTCACCATGTCTGATGAATCAGTACAAGCACCGGTGCAATCTACTGACTCATTTGCCATGTTTAGTTTTTCATCACAGGAGATGGAGAGTCTTCTATAAGGTGCCCACTTATTTGCTAATGATCTTCCTATGATAGGAGCAACTGACTGGACTGTTCTTATGCGGTTACAAAAATGGCTTACCAGAGCAGAACTCCATGAGGAGACCCTTAAAGAATATTGCAGAGAGAATAAGATTCCTAGGGGTTTAAGCCTGAATAGGCTCCACATTTATTTCATACGGACACTCTGTTTGTGCAAAAGTGGAATACAAGTGCTCTCTTGATTTGATGCTGCTTATCATTGAAACATCTGGATCAGTAGCTATGGATCTACAGAAGGAAATGGATATGAATTTACCCAAGGTCAAGGATGCTGATCAGAGGTCCCCACAACACTAGGAATCTTCTGCTCAGTTGTATAAATTTAGACAGGATCTTTTGAAAATGAAGTTTCAGAAATTTCAACGTGATTCTGAACATTATCAATGAAGACACGTTTATTCATGGATGTTTCCGTGAGAGGTGTCTGTCAGGCGTAGATGGGTGGTGTTTGACAGTTCATTTGGTGACTCTACAGAGCTACTGGACCATGAATTTTCTTCATCATCTTCTTCTTTTTTATCACGAATCCCATGGAGAACGCCTCAGGGCATAGGCAGACATTCAGGCCGATATCGCGGCCAACAATAACAGCAGAGGAGACAGTGGTAACATCTCCTCAGTCCTTGATGTTCAATCTCTCCAGCAGGTCATTGACTCCAACTGAAATTTCAGCGTTGGATCGTGGATTGTCATTTGTCCCTGATAGAGCAATGGACTCATTTGAAGTTCAAGTATTTTTGCAAAAATCTTTTACGCCTCTCTATATTTTTTCAGCATGAGAAAAACAAGATAACGTAGTGGAGGATTACCAATTATCTCTTCACTCACAATGGGTTCTCCCTGGCCCATTAGATTCTAATATTCAAGCATTTATTTGATTGCTTTTAGCAGATCTCCAATCATTGTCTCCATGTACTCTGTGACACAATTTAATGGCAGAGGAAAGGCGGCCTTGTTAGCATTGATGGATGATCGGTCCACCGTTATTAAACTAGCGGATAAGGGTAGAGAGATCATCGTCCTGGACAAGAAAGATTATAATATTGAAGTTTATTCTTAATTGGGTGATGTTTGGTTTTACCGCCCTCCTACCCAGGATCCAACTGATGACATCCAGGCAGAGATCTTTGTGGTCCTTGAGGCTGCTTTGGACCAACACTTGATCTTGGACCACATATTTAAATTTCTATGGGTACCACATCTTAAAATTCCAGCACTGTATGTTGTGCCAAAGATAAATAAGGACCTGTTTAAGCCACCAGGGAGACCAATTATGCCAGGAAGGGACTCGGTGCTGTAGCCTCTGTCCCAGTATCTAGATTAATATTTAAATCCATTAGTGAAGGCTTCCGCATCCTAAATACAAAATTCTAGTGCATTGATTTGACATTTGTCAGATATTATTGATGTGAAGTTCTCTTGGATTTTCATCACAATGGACATTGTGGCATTATACACAAATATTCCACAACAGGCTATTTCTATAATTGCCCACTACCTTGCAAACACTGACTTGTCTAGTGTTCAGCTGTCCTTAACATATCTATTACACATTTAGTATTGGAGCACAATTATTTTGAATATAATGGCCAATATTTTCATTAGACACATGGTGGAGCCATGGGAGCCACTGTGGTTCCTTCAGTGGCTTGCCTGCTTATATGGGCATTTGAGGAGGACAAGATATATCAGTCTGAGTTTTCAGCTGAGGTGGTTTATCGATGATATATTTTTCATTTGGCAGGGCATGGAGCGATATCTCTTACAATTCCTATCTTGGTTTAATCAGGCAGAGGTGAACCTCAAGTTTACCCCAGAATATTCTATTGATTGGATACATTTTTTGGACATAGTGATCATAAACTCCTCGGATACTATTCATATCACCATATACCGAAAACCAACTGATCGTAATAGTTTATTATATTATGATAGCTTTCATCCATGACATCTGCGTAAGAACATATCTACTGGACAATTTTTGAGATTACGCCGGTTGTGCTATTCAGAACCATAATTTCGTCAGCAGGCTAGTACAATGCAGGAACAGTTTACACAGAAGCGGTATCTGAAGTGTGCAGAGCGTTGGGCATACACTCAGGCCAGGTATGCTAATAGAGATCTTCTTTTGAATAGCACTAAGGAAGTACCATTCCGGCGGCAAGCTTGTGTCTTGCCTTATTCTTCTTCATAATTTTGGCTCCAGAATATAATATGTAAGTTTTGGGATATTTTACGTATACAACTGGGTTTTTTTGTCAGGGGTTACGGTTCGCATATCATCGTGGTTGCAATTTACGTAACTTATTAGTTCTCTGCCCTTGTGACAAAATTTATGTGGGTCAAATGTCTCAGATTTTAAAACTTGAATAATTGAACATCTGTTGGCTTTGCATTGGGGTTTCTTGGGCTCCTCTGGCACAGCACTGGGCCGCCATGGGGCATAAGATTGCTGATTTGAGATGCTGTGTAGTGGACCAGATCAGGTTTGAGGGTGGTGGGAACCTGTCCCTAGATTTGCTGCAACGTGAACAGTTTTTAATTTTTCATTGGAACACAGTTGATCCTTGTGGCTTAAATGGTCCAGTGGAGTGGCACTGGTTTTATTGATTTATGGATGACTGGGTCTGAACAGCGGGCAGTTTTTTATCTGGCTGTCATCGGGTCCTGGTACATACTGGGACTGTCTTCAGCCATAGGCTATTTTGTAGTAGTCAGTAGCTTCCTATATTAACATGGGAAGT
Organism: Ichthyophis bannanicus; assembly: GCA_033557465.1. Taxonomy (NCBI): domain Eukaryota; kingdom Metazoa; phylum Chordata; class Amphibia; order Gymnophiona; family Ichthyophiidae; genus Ichthyophis; species Ichthyophis bannanicus. The sequence continues at coordinate 495,737,923 of CM066033.1, forward strand.
TCTTTAGTGTAGTAAGACAGGGATTAGATTTGGATAGTAGTGTTATGAATAGTTTAAAATGATGAATGGCACATGATTGGCGTTTTAGTGGTTATTTTTGTTGGTGTGTATATATTGATTTGGATGTTGACCAGACTATTAATGGGTCCTGGTGTGCTCTTGGGGCTGTGGGTGGCTCTGAGTTTTCTTTGTAGTTTTGTATAAAATTTGTCAATGGGGCATAGTGTTTTACTGTGAAATTGTGATTGGCTGTTAGTTTTAGATTTTGATTGGCTGTATGATTGGTATGGCAATGGGATTTGAATGTATGTGCCTGGTAAGCAGCTGTTTTAGGTTTCTGCTCATTGGTCTTTCTTTGTCAATTCGAGAGTGAGGTAAATTTTAAAGTGGGATTGTGAGCTGGTGTTTTTTCATCAGGCTACTCTACATGAAGGCAATGTGCACCTAACAGGTGGGTGATCTGTACATCTGTATTGTACTGTGCTCATAACTGATCTCAGCCATGCTTCCCCTAAGGTATTCATTCAGGCTACCAATACCAGCTGTACCAACTTAAACAGGTGATCACGGCCGTCAGTTTCACTGCACCTAGCGGCTTTGAGAAGTAAATATTTGTATTTGCCCTTGTTTTCCTGCCAGCTCATACCTTTGGCTGTGAAGAAGCGAGTACAGTGAAACCGACAGCGTGGTCACCTATTTAAGTCGGTACAGCTGGTATTGGTAGCTTGAATAAAATACGTTTGGGGAAGCATGGCTGAGATGTCAGTTGTGAGCACAGTACACCTTTGTGCTTAACATCCAACAAGTATATAAATTAGTATTTTTGTGCATTATTCAGCCAGTTTATGATATTAAGTGGATCAGAATATCTTGTATGCTTTCCTGTAAGTTTTGTTCGCTGAAATTTCAGAGGCGATGATGATGGTAATGGAGCAGCAGGCATTGTTTTGTTGCCATTAAGTCCGTTTGTTGAGCCCCAGCAGAGTTAGTAAATTGAATGTTACATGCAGCAAAGAAGTTGTTCACAGTGGGATACACCTACATTGACGCACTGTTGGCGGGTCCATTTTATGCATTTTATTACTTTAATCTGTGGTTCCTAATGGGGTGTTTTGTGATATTTTAGCTGAGTGTCCATTTGCAGGGTTTTGTGTTATGATGCATAGTGTTTTACAATACAGGGAGTTGGTGGTATTGTCACTGATTTGAGACTAGAATTTGAATGGAATCTTTATTTGTATGTTGGGTTGTGAAATGAAAAACCCTACTTCTGCTCTGAATCTGTTGTTAGGAGTGTTTTATTGGTGAATTTGGGTGTGCTATATATCAGAGGTCTCCAAATCTAGTCCTGGAGGGCCATAAACCTATCAGGTTTTCAAGATGTCCCTAATGAATATGCATGAGATATATTTGCATGCACTGCCTCCATTGTATTCAAATTTATCTCACACATATTCAATAGGGACATCTTGAAAACCTGACTTGTTTGCGGCCCTCCAGGACTGAATTTGGAAACTCCTGTTATATATGAATGAATATTTATACCCTATCAGACAAATGAAACAACAGGCTTCATTCAAAGGCAATTATGCATAATTAGCCTATGCCTTTTCAAAAAATATACAGATAATATTGGGCTAAATGGCAAAATATTATCAGTATTTTTTTGGAGTGGTGGGATCACCCCTGGATAAAGACATGGGGAGGGGGGGCCTGCACGGAGCTGCAGGTGTACCTACTCTTGGCATCGTACTGGGCAGACTAGATGGACCATACTGGTCTTTATCTGCCATCATTTACTATGTTACTAAGTAGTTTTCTGCAATATTTGCAATATTACTTTTGTTCCTTCAGCAAAGGCAGTGATTTGCATTTCCCCCTAAATGTTTACTTTCCAGCTCTGCTAACACAGTGACTGTTACTGCAGGTTGCTCTTTTAATGTTGTCCTTCATCTGACCTTCCCAGCAGCCACCTCTTCAGCAGCATACAGTGACCATTTACTTTTGATTCTACATTATTCAATACACTCTCAAACACCCACCTATTGTTGGGGGGGGGGGGGGTTGTCAGTAATTTGTTGGCTGACCTCTTTTATTAATCAAACTTGGGTGTTGTGGATCTTCCTAACTTCCTTGGGTCATATTATTATAAAATCTATATTAAACACTCCAGCAGTAGATGCATGCTCTAGTTACATTCTGGGTGGAGGAGTAGCCTAGTGGTTAGGGCAACAGCCTTGTACTCAGGAGATCTGGGTTTGATTCCCATTGGCACTCCATGTGACCTTGGGCAAGTAAGTAATTTTACTACCCCCCCCCCCCCATTGCCTCAGAAGAAAAGGCCTAGCAATCTACTTCTGGTCATACCTTGCCAAGAAAACCTAGGGGCAGCTGGGTCACCTGGAGTCAGCATTAACTTGATAGCACTTTTAAAAAAAATCCTATGGCAAATATCCTACTAAAGAAAAATTGTTAGAAAACTTTGTGACTTCAATTACAGCAATTTAGATCCTAAACAATTTGGGTTCAGACAATATTAAAGTGCGGAATATGTATTAACGTCTATGCTAACTGAATTAATTAAAGTATTGGATAGAGGCAAGGAAAGATTGTTTTTACAATTAGATCTTTCAGCAGCCTTTTAAGTTACTGATTATAATATTCTTTTGGAACTGCTTCGCTGGTTGGCTATGTCTGTGCATAAATGGTTTTCTATGTTCCTGAAGAAAAGATTCTATAGGGTTATTTATTTATTTAACAATTCTTATATACCGCACTATTATCCATCAGCGCGGTTTACATTGAACAGAAACATCCGACAATTTACATATGTCTGGTCATTACATTTAACAGGGAGTAGAACTTGGAGAAACGGGAAAACTATATACATTGGTGGTTCACCTGATAATGGACATGGTCAACTATATACATATGTGGTATGATCAATTAACTCTTGGCAGGCCGTAGCACCTCACTTTTGCCTATTATTTTTAATGTTTCCAAGTTCCTGGAGGGGACTTCTTAGTGAGTTAGATGTGGATTATAATATATATGCAGATGAAATTCAGATTTTGATTCCATCTTAAATGCTACTTACAGCAAAATTAATTATTGTTTTTATAAAGTGAAGGAGTCGACGTGTGCCCACTGACTGAAATTAGATGTCAGCAAAATTTAGATTTTATGGTTCAGGAGTAAAAATAAGGTGATTCCAGATCAAGGCCCTCTTGAGTGTCAATCCTCGCTCTGTCCTTTCCCATCTAAATACGAAGCTACAAGTAAACAAAATAGTTCAGTTTAAAATTGTTAAACTAACTGTTAAAATTGGATTATCTCCGTTAGGTGATCCAAGTAGTGATTTTAATGTGCTTGGACATTTGTAACATGATCTATCTGGGACTGCCCAAGAAACTTACATTTCATTTACAGATTCTCCAACATATCACTGCTAAAATAATTTTATGTGGAAGGCCACAGAGTACCACCCCTTTAATTCTATGTAAGCTTCATTGGTTACATGTTATAGCTCGGGTTGAATTTAAATTATTTTGTATTACTTTTACATGTATTTATAGTCGAGGAGCAACTTTATTAATGTCTCAAATTACAGTTAGCTCATCTAATAGATTCCTACATAATATTGCATCTGTTACATTAGCCCTTCCATTGGCTTTGAGTTATAAATTGCTAAGTATCTGAATTATCTGGGAATGCGTCCCAATATTCTCTCTCTCTGCGTGTCTTTAAACAGAATATTTTTTACAACTGTGAGGGTAATAGGAAACGTGGCTACTTTCTTGTGGGGTAGCTAAAGGAAAGGACTGGGAGTTTTGATTAGTTTTTAGCCGTCTTTTTGGGACTAGGAATATAGATTTGATAAATACTTGTTTTATGTTCATTTTGTATTGATAATGTTTTCTCTTACTGATCATTTTCTCTTACTGATGGGGAACAAGTAACCTATTGACCCACAGCCACACCATCCTTCTGGACTACCAATAAACAACAGTTACAGGCAACAAGTGAAACTGATCTATCCTCTTCACTCAAGGTAAAAGACACCCTCCTACCACCACACACACCATGATGGCTCATCTTCTCTGCATCCTATTAATAGCAACGCTACTACAAAAACACACTGCGCATAGCCAAAGCTACACAAAAACCTTGTTGCTTCCCCCAACAACGCATCTCTGATACATCACCCCCTGGCAAACCCTTAAATTCCAACATACTAGGAAAGCACAATACCTCATATGCATAAAACCTACCCACCACAAAGCACAGTTACTTACCTGTAACAGGTGATCTCTGGGAACAGCAGGAATAATTCTTCACATATGGGTATCGTCGGTACCGACGGAGCCTGCGCGGGAACGCTCCCCAGCGTCCAATAGGAAAGCTTTTGGGAGCATCCCACAGCGCCTGTGTGCTGCCTTCCCGCCTCTCTCCAGATCGAGTTTTAAAGCTGAGACAAAGAGAGAGAGAGGAAAGGAAAGATAGATAGAGAGATACAACTCCTAGGGGAGGTGGGTGGGTTGTGAAGACTTATTCCTGCTGTTCCCAGAGATCACCTGTTACAGGTAAGTAACTGTGCTATCTCCAGGAACAAGCAGGAATGAGTCTTCACATATGGGGACTCCCCAGCTGCAGATGCCAGGGAGAGACCCCAGAGTTGTGTGTCCCTGAAAAGGGCTCCAACTCCCCCCATGGATCTCTGGCATCCAACCAGGGTAGGTGGGTAGGAGTTGATTAGGAATGGAACAGGTGTTTGAGAACAGCCTGACCAAACGATGCATCCCGGCGAGAGTCCTTCACCAAACAGTAATGGGCAGTGAAGGTATAGAAACATAGAAACATGATGACAGAGTATGAACCGAGGCCCAGGTGGCCGCTCGACAGATTTGGTCGATGGACACAGAGTTCAGATTGCAGCCCGCGGCCATCTTCTGCTCCCCCGATCGGGGTCGAGCTCCTGAGCGGGCCTGCCAGCAACCCCGCTCAGGTCTCCAGCCCAATCGGGGCTGTGGGAGGGGACACACCAGCGCACATCAGCAGCTGCCGCCGGCGGGAAAAACTTATTGCAGCCCGCGGCCATCTTCTGCTCCCCTGATCGGGGTCGAGCTCCTGAGCGGGCCTGCCAGCAACCCCGCTCAGCTCTCCAGCCCAATCGGGGCTGTGGGAGGGGACACACCAGCGCACATCAGCAGCCACTGCCAGGCGGGCCTGCTGCCAGGCGGGCCCGCGCCTGAGGCGGGGCCTTGAGTATTGCCGTCCTGCATCCACTCAAGCACAAATGCGAGCAACTGCTCAATGTAGCCTCAACTGATCCCAGGAAGTTATGATCAAATTCTATCTAAACAGGTACCCACCACGCAGTCTCGCATGCTCCATCAAGCTTAATGCCCCCAGGGACATTATTAGTCTGTGCCCAGAATCACCGCCTCAGCTAAGAACGTCTAGTTTAAATATCCACTCTGACTACCTGTTTTATCAAACTGCCAGTTTTATCAATCTGTAGCTTTGCCTGTTGAGTTACATAATCTGTGCTAGTTTGTGTACTGACTGATTTTTCATTCTGATAATTTGTTTTCTATGCTTGTCACATTCCTACCAGGGTATCTACTTTAGCTCCTGCACCACACATCAGTAAACAGGGACACAATCCCATACTTCCTAGGCTTCCATGACCTCCCACCAAGACCGTCGTTGATGTTGTTCCTTCTCGGTTGTGTGTGCCAGTACTTCTTGTAGAACACTGTGATACCATCAACTAGATAACCTACCCCCAGATAAGACTCTTATTCCAAATTCAACAATAACTTCTAAATGGCCCCTCCTATCACTGCCTTAGTCAGCTTCTCCCTCTTCCTCTTAGGGTGGCTTGGTGAATCCCATGCTTTATCCCACTTAACACACCAAATTCCAGTACTTCAGAGCCATGGGAAAAGATGGGCAGAAGCTCCATATCCTCACCTAAAAGGGAATGCCCACACACGCCAATCTCACTTATTACACACATAGCTCTCCAGCGTTCCAAGGTATCTAAACAAAAGGATCCCCCACGATCACTAAATTGTGCCCTCATAAATGCTCGGTCAATCCGTAAGAAAAGGCCAGTTATCGCTGATTTAATATCATCCTATAATCTGGATATACTCATGATAACCGAAACCTGGTTATCGGATGCGGATAACGTAATCCTCAATCATCTCTTACCCAACAACCTCTCCATACACTCCCGACATAGAGTGAGCAAGAGAGGAGGAGGGGCTCTCATACTGACCAAGGCGGACCTTCATTTCCATACAATAGACTCTACAAGTTCAAACAACCTAGATATCCTATCCATAGCGAATGATCAATGCTCTATCAACTTGCTATAATAGAGCACCCTCACCCTCCACTGACGAGCTTCCCAACATCCTAGACTTAGCGGCCAATACTCTCAAACCCAGCATACCAAATTGGATACTAGGAGACTTCAATCTCCCGTCACTGCACTCCAGCCATGCCTCGGCCCTCCTAGAAGCGATTGATGAGCTGGGATACAGACAAATAATCAATAAACCTACACATACAAAGGGGAACATCCTTGACATGATTTTTGCCCCTCTGACAGCGTTGCAATCAACCAAAGAACTTGTGACATCTCTGACCTCAGTACCCTGGTCAGACCACAAGTTAATCAACTTTATTATTCCCATCAACAACAATATATCACACAACAATACTATGCCGAGCAACTCCACTAAGACCACATCTCGGAGATTCAGAACTTTCGATAAAGAGCTCATACTGGCAGAGACCCGTCCTCTTTACAATACTACTCTCAACCTGGAAAACCTGATCGCCTCGTGGAACAATAACCTCAGCTCTATTGCGCAACAACCAAATGATAATAATATCTCAAAGAAAAGAAAGTCTTCACCATGGTTCTCTCCAGATTTGCGGGCCTCCCTCACACACCTACGAAAACTTGAAAAACGATGGCGTCGATCTCACTCCACAGAGGACCAGACAGCTTACAAAATATATCTTTCAGCGCATAGAGAAGCGGTCTTAGCAAAAATGAAGCAATTCCACAATGACACACTCAAAAGATCACTAAATAAACCACGTGATCTCTTCAACTTAGTCAAATCTTTATCGAAAGAACCATCACCAAGACAGCCTGATGAGATTCACCCTCAAGTTTTCGCCGACCATATGCAATCAAAACTACTACAAACGGACAAAATCACAACAATCACTGCACAAGACACCACCTGCCTAATGTACCTTTCTATGTTCTCCACACCATCCAAGAAGCACGTTGAAGATACCATCGCTACCCTCAACACCACCACTGCACATACCGACCCCTGCCCCGCCTTTTGGATAAAAGATTTACGCAGTGAACTCAGCCCATTAATCACAAGAATGATGAACCTATTTTTCTCAACTAGATATTTCCCCTCAGCGCTCAAGCAAACATCCATTAGACCTCTTTTGAAAAACCCTAAGCTCGACCCAAGTAAAGTTGAATCTTTTAAAACCCATAGCTAGCATACCCCTCCTAGCTAAGATAATTGAGAAAGAAGCACAAAGACAAATACAAGATCACATCGATACCGCCTCCCCACTAGACCATTGTCAACATGGCTTCAGGGAGTACCACGGTGTTGAAACCCTCCTGATTACCCTTTTCAACAATATTATCACAGGTATCGACAACATTCGCCAAGGTTTCGTGCTTATCTTCTTAGACATCGCTGCAGCTTTCGACTCGGTACACCACAGTCTACTCTTAGGGCGACTAGAAGAAAAGGGCATCAACGGCATCGCTCTTGATTGGTGCAGATCATACCTTGATGGAAGATGGCAGCATGTACAATCCGGAGCAGCAGCATCTAAACCTTTCCACCAAAGACAGGGTGTACCTCAAGGGTCTTCTTTATCATCACTCATGTTTAACATCTACATACAACCCATCTGCAATATCATCAGGTCATTCAAGGTTGACTGTCTAATATACGCCGATGACATTCTGCTCTTCATGCCATTCTCCACAGTGCAATTAGACCTCTCCCCACTGATTGAATGTTTTGATGCAGTGTCCGAATGGCTTCTGTCTCAAAACCTCCGTATTCAACACAAGAAAACGGAGGTGCTCTTTATCACGAGAGACCAGAGTTTCACCCCGCCATCCCATATAAAAGTGAAAGAAGCCGAGCTCCAAACAAAATCCACAATTCGATACTTAGGGGTCACCTTGGATCAACGTCTGGACATGAAGCTACACATATCCAACACAGTTAGAGCCATATACTTCAAAATCCGTACACTCAGACACCTTCACGCCCTACTAGACCCAGACGATTTCCGGACAGTATATCAAGCCTTAATCTTACCCCACTTCGACTTTGCCAATGCTATTCTTCAAGGTCTCCCACCGTCCACCTTGAATCCTCTACAACTTGCCATGAATGCCGCTGCCAGAGCCCTCTATGGAGAATCGAGGAGTGACCATGTAACGCCTATATTAATGCAGCTCCACTGGCTCCCCATACATGGAAGACTTCTGTTCAAGACCTTGTTACTCACATTCAAATCCATTAATGGCATCACTTCCTCTTCACTAATAGACCTCATTCAGCCCATTCCGCCCAACAGAACTAGGAGAACAACTTCCTCAAACGCTCTAGTAATCCCAAAGGCAACAACAAAATGCACACGAACAACATCAAACAGGGCTTTCAGCCTTTATGCCCCAAATTGTTGGAACACATTACCACCAGAGATTCGTGCTGTCACCGATCTAGCACAATTTAGAAAGGCACTCAAATACCACTTATTCCTCCGTTATTACCAGGTTAGTTAGACACCAACTCAATTACACCTCCTCCATATTTGACTACCTTTGTAAGAGAATACCCTAATCCGCAACACAATGCATACTGAACATATGTAAATAGTTCCAGTTCATATTTCCCTATGTTATCTAAGTTGCCTTTCCTGTTCTCTGTAAAACCAAACTGCTTGATGTTATGGTCCTTTGTTTTTTATGTAAACCGCGCTGATGCTAAATAGTGCGGTATATAAGAGATTGTAATAAAATAAATAAATAAATAAATAAAGAAGGCCTCTCATAAATCTTGCTATAAGAGGATGAGAGGAAACAGGTTGTCCATTGAGAGGCTTGAGGGACGCTGCAATAGCACTCAAATGGACTCGTACGGAATTTGTTTTGAGGCCTGCATGTGAAAGATGCAGAAGATACTCTAGTAAAGAATTCACAGGTATTGCTAGAGGGTTAAGACCCTTCTCTGAACACCAAATGGTAAATCTTTTCCATTTGAAAGCATAGGAACGTCTAGTGGAAGGCTTTCTGGAAGCATGAATATCATCTCTGACTTGCTGAGAGAGATGGAAAACTTGAAGGTCTAGGCCTTCAGCAACCAGGCCCTGAGATGGAGAGACTGGGGGTTTGGGTGCCACAATGTTCCGTCTTCCTGGGAGAGAAGATCTGGAGCAGAGCCCAACTCCAGGGATGGAGCTTGAGAGAGATGCAGAAGTAGAGGGTACCACACTTGGTGTGGCCAATGTGGTGCTATGAGGATCATAGACCCTCTGTCTCTCTGAAGCTTGAACAGTGTTTTGGGAATTAGGGGAATGGGTGGAAAGGCATAAAGGAAGTCTTGACCCCAATGAAGGAGGAAGGCATCCCTGGCCTGAACTCCCTGACACGGAATCCTGGAACAGAACCGGGGAAGTTTGGCATTCCACAGACTTGCAAACAGGTCTATGTCCGGGGTTCCCCAAATTCGAAAGATCCTGGCTATCTGGTCCCCGTGGAGGGACCATTCGTGTGGAAGCAGAACTCGACTGAGTCTGTCTGCCCAAGAGTTTTGAACCCCTGGAAGATACACTGCCATAAGATGAATTTGATGCTCTCTGGCGAAAGCCCACAGTCGCAAAGCTTCGTTGCAAAGCGACAGAGAGCCAGTCCCCCACTGCTTGTTTACATAGAACATAGCTACTTGATTGTCCGTGTGGATGAGGACGGTCTTGTAGCTGAGCAGGGAGTGGAACACTCTGAGAGCTAAGAAAATTGCTCTGAGTTCCAAGAGATTTATGTGTAGTGAAGTCTCCTGTGGAGACCAGATGCCCTGGGTGGAGAGGCATCTGTTGTAAGGGTTGCTTGGGGAAGTGACTGTTGAAAAGGGGACCCCAGCAACAGGTTTTGAGAGGACTTCCACCACTGGAGAGACCAAAAAAGGCGACTGGAGTTTGCTATTTTGTCTGACAGGCAACCTGATGCCTGAGTCCATTGGGTGGATAAAGTCCATTGAGCTGCCCTCATGTGCAGGCGAGCATATGGAACCACATGCACAGTGGATGCCATGTGGCCTAAGAGTTGCAACATTTCTCGAGCAGTTAAAAGGGGTTTTAACTGTATTTGGGAGCGTAGGCAACGGTCCTGGGGAAGATAGGCCCTTGCAGTTGTGATATCCAACAGGGCCCCTATAAACTCGAGAGACTGAGTAGGGGTGAGATTGGATTTTGGGATGTTTATTACTAGTCCCAAATACTGAAGGACACACATTGTGCAGATTAGACAAGTCTTGGCCTCTGCTTGAGATGGAGCTCGAATGAGCCAGTCGTCCAGATATGGGAAGACAAATATTCCTAGAGTGCGTAGAAATGCCGCTACTACAGCCATGCATTTCGTGAACCCCCTTGGTGCAGAGGCCAGACCAAAAGGAAGCATCCTGTACTGGTAGTGCTTTCCTTGAAAAAGGAACCGAAGGAACCTTCTGTGAGTTGGATGGATGAGGACATGGGTGTACGCATCCTTGAGATCTAGAGAACAAAGCCAGTCCTGACTCTGAAGGTATGGAAGTAGAGCACCGAGAGAAATCATCTTGAATTTCTCCTTGAATAGAAATGTGTTCAATTCTCTGAGATCTAAGATGGGTCTGTAGCCCCCTGTCTTCTTTGGAATAAGAAAATAAGGGGAGTAGAACCCTGTGCCTTGTTGAAGAAGAGGTACTTCTTCTATTGCCCCTTGGGCAAGAAGGGTGACAATCTCCTGACCTAGAAGGTTGAGGAGAGATGTTGGAGAATTGAACTGTTTCACCATGGTGTAAGGGGGAAGGCTTAAGAAGTGAAGCTTGTACCCCTCCCTTATGATGGAAAGTGTCCATGGCTCTGCTGTGATTTGCTCCCATCTGGGAGCAAAGTAAGTCAACCTTCCTGGGATGGTAAGGGGCTCTGGTCCCTCCAGAGCCAGAAAGGCTAAGTTCTCTAGTTGCAAGTCAAAGTCCCTGAGGAGGCTGAGGCTGCTGGGCCGTGGAAGGTCTAGCTGCCTTTGACTTGACCTGTTTGGGTGGTTGCTGTCGCTTTGCAGCAAAACGACCTGTAGAAGATGCCTGCTGACCATAAGCAGGATAGTATTTTCCCTTTTTGGAAAAGAATGTCTTTTTAAACAATCTTTTCTTGACAGGGGCAGAGGTAGACTTTGAAAGTCGATCCAAAGCAGAGTTTTCAGCATCCATCTGAGTTGCCTTTGCTTGCCAATCCTTACCAGAAAGGTTCTCACCTGTACAAGGGAGATTTCCTAACTGATCTTGAACCCAGATCTCCAAATCAGAAGCTTGTAGCCAAGTAATTCTGCATGCCCCTATGGCAATAGCCGAAGCTCTGCTTACACACTCAAAAGAGTCAAAGGCTGCACGGTTGGAAAATTTGGAGACCTCTTGGCATGTTTGAGCCAAGTGAGAAACTCCTGTCTTTTATCCTCTGAAATGAAAGGAGATTAAGTCTGCAGGTGATCTGTGACTTCTTTTAGAAACATTCCCATATAGAGACTATAGGAATTGATCCTAGCAGCTAGCAAGCAGCTTGGAAAATCCTTCGGCCAAAAGCATCCAGGGTCCTGCATTCACGCCCAGGAGAATTAGATGAGTGTCTCTTTGCACTCTTCAACTTCTTCATGGCAGACTCTACCACAATAGAGTGGTGAGGAAGCTGAGTCTTGTGGAAGCCCGGACAAGGAGGGACACGATACATGGTGTCTAACCTGCGAGAATGAGGAGAGGTGGTAAGAGGTGTCTCCCACATCCTCAACATGAGATCATAAAGAATCTCATGAACAGGTAAAGTAGCTGCCTCCTTAGGAGCTTTGGGATATTATAAAATATCCAACTGCTTGGCTCTGGGTTCTGACTCAGGGGCCACTGTGATAGAGAGGCCCCTAGCCACGTCCCTAACAAAATCCTGAAAGGACAAGTCTTCTGGAGGAGACATTCTTTGTTTAGGTGAAGAAGACTCCTGAGGAAGAAGTATCAATGCTTCTACAGAACCCTCAGACTCAGAGTCTTCAGAGGAATCGAAGTATCGCCTGTCTGGATGCGCCTGTAAAGCCCGATAACCGTATCGAGTGGGATCAACATCGGGCGTAATCGGTACCTGCTCGGTACCGTTGGGCATCGTAGGACAGGGTATCGTAGCAGTCGACACCGAAGCCGATGTTGATGCAATCGGTACCGGTACCAGCAATGGGGATTGTTGCAGTACCGGAGGCGTCGCAGCCTGCATGAAAGCCGTTAAGGTGCGCTGCATGGTCAGAATCTTCTGATCCATCGATGCCACCAGAGTCTGGATGTCAGTACCAGTGGGAGCCACCGGTACCCCAGAACACGGCAACAGGTGATCGGTCGAGGCCGAGCCATCAATGTTAACCTGTGACCCCATAAATAATGCTTTGGAAGCCGGAGCTTCCCGCCAGGGTAATTTTGCCGGTGCGGAATCCTCGAGGGCAAGCCCGGAGGCATCTCGATGCTGGGAGGGAGATCTGCCCTTCGAGGACCGGCCAGATTTATGTTTGGTTACCTGAGATCCATGGGAGGAAGAGGAGGCCCTGGAAGACGTCGATGCCACCGAAGCTGCATCAGAGGGAAACAGGGTACTGAGCTTGGCTGCTCGGTTCTGCTGACCTCTCTTGCACATCATGGTACAAGACACACAATCTGTGATGGAATGGTCAGGTCCCAAACATTTTAGACACCAGTCATGGGTGTCGGTGACAGAAATAGTACCGCCACATTTTGTGCATTTTTTAAACCCGGAAGCGGGCTTCTCCATGAGGAAAATGTTTTAGGCCTAGGCCCCAAAAACTGAAAATGCACAGAAAAGATAAGCGTTTTTTTTTTTTTAAAAGAAGAAAGAAAGAAAAGAAAAGACCGGCGGTACCGGTCTGACGTCGAAGAAGGCAGACGCGATACAAAAGAATAACAAAAAAATAAAGAACTTCTTCTGCGGTGACAGGAACACGACCTGCTGGCTCCGCGGAAAAGAAGAACTGGAGAGAGGCGGGAAGGCAGCACACAGGTGCTGTGGGATGCTCCCAAAAACTTTCCAATTGGATGCTGGGGAGCGTTCCCGCGCAGGCTCCGTCGGTACCGACGATACCCATATGTGAAGACTCATTCCTGCTTGTTCCTGGAGATACAATCTCCACACACCAACCACCTGCTGGACACCCCCATCACATCCACCCTCATCAATGCAGATTACCTAGAGACACAGAAAACAGATATACTATTCATCACTGAAACATGGCTAAATGAAACCGATCAGGTCATCCTCAATCAAATCACTCATGCAGCCTACTCCTCCTTCAATTACCCTAGAAACCATAAGAGAGGAGGAGTCTTTATCCTAGTGAAAACTCATTTCAAATTCAAAATCCTCACTTCAAGCAGCTCAAAAAATTCCAACATCATCACCATAGCCAATAACTACATCACACTAAACCTCACATACAGAGCCCCTTCAGCCAAGAGTGATGAACTCTCCAAAGTTATTAAGTCAGTAAGTGCACATAGCACTCCCTAAAGCCCCTTATAACCCTGGGAGACATCAACCTAGGGACATCTCCCAACAAGGAGGCCAGATCCTTCCTGCATGTCATGGAAGCCTTACACTACCACCAACTACTAAAAAATCCCACTTATCAAACAGGCATGACCCCTGACTTTATCTTCGTCCTCCAGACAATGCTAAACCACAACCACATAACACACCCCACAATCACTTCTATACCATGGTCTAACCACCATCTAATAAATTTTACCTTACACATCACACGCCAAGCTGAACAGGAACTGCAGAAACACAGACAGAAAGTTTAAAAGATTTAACAAAGATGAATTCCTGAGCAAAATATTCCCCAAACTACAGCAAGATACTAATAACTTAAATCACACCATTGATACATGGAATACCTCCTTAACTGCAGCAGCAAGAGCACTTACCTCAACCCATGCAACTATACACAGAACAAAAACAGCACCCTAATGAAATCAGGACAGCCAAGAGACTCGTAAGAAGACTTGGGAGAAAGCGGAGGCATACAACAGCCCCAAACATCCTATACCAATACAAAGTCCAACAGATGGAATACTCCAACACAATAATAGATGTAAACACCACTAAACAAATCTCATAATGAAATCAACAAACAAACCAAGAGAACCATTCAATATCATGAGGACATTTACTGGAGGCCCACTAAAAAATAACAATCCTGAAATACACCGTCAAGCTATAGCGAACTACCTAAGAGACAGACACCCCAAACTAAACCACACATCCTTGACAACTACAACTGCCCAACCTCACGACTCAACCCACGAAGAACTATGGGGAACCTTCAGTATCCCATCCACCCAGCAATTAGAAAATGTCATATCCTCACTTAATACTACCACATTGCCCTCAGACCCACGTCCTCCGCCACCTGGATAAAGTCGGCCAAAGATCAACTCAAACATTTCATCCACAAAATGACCACCTTATCTCTCCCCCAGGGATATATGCCAACAGCTCTCAAACATGCTACCATGCGACCTATACTCAAAGACATATCCCTCAACAAGGATGATCCAGCTGCCTACCGACCAATCTCCAGCTTGCCATTTATTGCTAAAATTATAGAAAAGGTGGTTCAAAAACAACTGCAAGACCATACAGACCAACAAGCACCACTAGATCCAACACAGCTTCAGGTTCAACCATGGCACAGAGACTCTTCTAACATCTCTACTTGACAGATTCATCAGAGGAATAGATAACGTCAAAAAAATATTTATTCTCATATTCATGGACATATCTTCTGCCTTTGACACTGTCTCACACAGCATCATACTGCGATGCCTTCAAGAAATTGGCCTATACAACAATAGTTTCAATCATACCTCAGCAATCAATAATAACAGGTCAAATGTGGAATGAAAGATCCACACCCTTCCCCACACATCAAGGAGTACCTCAAGGCTCATCACTTTTATTTAACATCTACATATAACCCATATGCAAAATCATCAAGAAACACAAAATACACTATAGAGTATATGCCAACGACATCATGATCTTCAGGAACAAGCAGGAATGTAGTCTTCACATATTGGTATCGTCGGTACCGACGGAGCCTGCGCGGGAACGCTCCCCAGCGTCCAGTAGGAACACTTTTGGGAGCATCCCTCAGCACATGCGTGCTGCCTTCCTGCCTTTCCAACTGTCCCTCTTCAGTTCTTCGTTTTCCGCGGAGCCAACAGGACCTATACCCCCTGTCACCGCAGAAAATTCCGTCTTTAAGATTGTTTTCTTGTAGTTGCGTTGCCTTCGCACGACACTTACCGGTACCGCCGGTTCTTTTCTTTTCCAAAAAATAAACCCCTTTATACTTTGAACTGTTTCTCTTCAGAAACCTTTCTTTTTTGGTGCTAGGCGCCATTTTGGGCACTAGGCCCCATATTCCTAAAACATGGAAAAACCAACTAGTGGTTTTAAAAAATGTACTAAGTGTGGCGGTACCATTTCCGTCACTGACACCCATAATTGGTGTCTTAAATGTTTAGGGCCTGAACATTCTCCATCTGAAGGTCTCTCCTGTATGGGGATGACTAAGAGATGAAGACAGAACTGGGCTGCAAAGCTCGGTACACTCTTTTCTTCGGATGCCAGATCCATTGCATCGACATCTTCAAGAGCCTCCTCTTCCTCCCATGGATCTCAGGTAACTAAACAAAAAAGCCGGTCCTCAAAGGGTAGCTCTCCTGCTAAGCATCGAGAGGCCATTGGCATTGCCCTTGAGGGAACCACACCGGCAAAACAGCCCCGGCGGGAGGCTTCAGCTTCCAAAGCATCAAAGGGGCTCCAGGATGTTCGAGGCCTCGACTTCACAAGAATTACTGGTGCCATGCTCAGGGGTCCTGGCCATTTTTACCGGTACCGACACCCAGGCATCGGCAGCGTCGATAGACCAGAGGTTTCTCGCTATCGAACACAGCATTGCAGCTCTTCTCACAGCTGCGGTACCGTTGACACCTATGGTTCAATGAGCACTGGTACTGACATCGATATCGATGGTACCGGCCCCGTTAGGAATTCGTCCCATGCCATCCTTGGCTGGAATTGACAGATCGGTACTGGATCAACTCGGTACCGACTTAGATTGATACCGGGACCGTGCTTTGCATGAACATCGGAGTCAGGAATACTTCGAATCCTCCGATTCCGAAGACTCTGACAATTCTGCTGGTACCAGAGGGTTTCTCCCGTAAAATCCCTCTTCTCCCCAATGCAAAATGTCACCTCCAGAGGACATGGAGGGAGGAGTGGTCTAGTGGTTAGGACAAGGTACTTCAGGCCGGAGGGCCGGGGGTTCAAGTCCCACCTGGGGACAGCAATCTCAGGCTGGAGGGACTGGGATTTCTAGTCCTATAGGCACTCCTTGTGGTCTTGGGCAAGCCACTTAACCCTCCATTGCCCATGTTCCCTGTAAGTATTAACGTATGTGTGTCATATCCCCTCATGTTAAATGTATCCCCCAATTGACCGCTTTGACCCGGTGAAAAGCGGAATATAAATACAGCTAAATAAAAATAATAAAAATAAATAAATAAATGTCTTTTCAGGATTTTATTAGTGATGTGGCCAAGGGCTTTTCATCACGGTAGCTCCTGAAGAGGAACCCAGAGCAAAGGAATTGGAAATTCTCCAATATTCTAAAGCTCCAAAAGAGGCAGCCACTCTGCCTATCCATGAAATTCTGCATAACTTGATGCTCAAAATGTGGGAGACACCTCTGACTATATCTCCTCATTCTAGGAGACTTGATACTATGTATCGAGTTCCGCCATGTCCTGGATTTCAAAAGACTCAGCTGCCACACCATTCAATGGTGGTGGAGTCAGCCATGCGTAGGACGAAAAGTGCAAAGAGGCATGCATCTAATCCCCCAGGTCGAGAATGCAGGACTCTGGACGCTTTTGGGTGCCAAACTTTTCAGGCTTCCAAGCTTTCAGCTAGGATCACTTCATATATATTATATATGGGAATGTTCCTCAAGGAAGTTACAGGAGACTTGAAGCTTATGAGACCACTTCTCCCAGATGACAAGAGACAAGACTTTCTTGCTCTAGTTAAGCATGCTCAAGATGTCTCCAAGTTTGTGAATAGTGCGGCCTTTGACTGCTTTGAATGCATCAGCAGAACCTCTGCTATTGCCTTTGGGGCACGACGGATTGCCTGGCTTCAGGCATCAGACTTGACTTGGGTACAGGACAAGTTAGGCAACATTCCTTGCACGAGAGAGAATCTCTTTGGCAAGAACTGGCAGGAAAAGGCTAACGAGTTAGATGCTGACAATACCACTCTAGATAGATTTTCAAAATCTATATTACACCCCCCTAACAATCCACCATATTACACCCCCCTAACAATCCTCCATATTACACCCCCCTAACAATCCACCATAACCCCAGATTTAAAAACCCCCAATACACCTAAAAAGAAAAATGAAAGTCTTACAGAACTACGATTAATGAGAAATGTTTGTAAATAGTTAATGGCATGCTATCGCATATTAATGCATTGTTATCGTTGCTTGAGTTGACTTCAATTAATTTCAAGATGTAAAAGGTTTCTACAATTTAATATTGTTCATGAAAGGTTAACTGTATATAATTAAAACGCTGTTCCATGTAAAATCTTGTTTAATATTTGTTAAATGTAAACCGCCTTTGATCTCTGGAAAAAGCGGTATAGAAGAATAGCATAAATAAATAAAATAAAATCTACAGCCACTCCAGCCAAAAGGAAGCCTTATAAAAAACCCTCTTTCAGCAAAAAGAGGAAATTTTATCCTTCCTATACCCTACAGAGTCAAACTCAAGGTCTGGTTGCACAACCAGCTCCGCAGGTTCAGCCCCCTCAAGGGCTTTGACTCCTTCCTAGAGAGCTTAGCCTTCCTGCCTCTGAGGGGTCCCCAACCCCCCAATATCCCAGGCAGGTTATGCCACTTTTTCCAACAGATGGCATCAGATAACAGCAGAAGAGTGGACTCTGTCCATTGTAGGAGAGGGGTACAAGCTCCATTTTCACAGCATGCCCCTCCTACAATTCTAAGGCAATTCAATTCTCAAACCTCTGCAGACAATCTGCTAGATCACGAGGTCTCAACACTTCTTGCCCAAGGGGCAATAGAAGAGGTACCCATTCTTTAACGGGGTGCAGGGTTCTACTCCCACTATTTTCTTATTCCAAAGAAAACAGGAGGACACAGACCCATTCTAGACCTCAGAGAATTGAACAAATACCTGTTCCGAGAGAAGTTCAAAATGATTTCTCTAGGAACTCTTTTAACATACCTTCAAAGCCAGGATTGCCTTTGCTCTCTAGACTTAAAGGATGCATACACTCACATTCTGAACCATCTAGATCACAGGAAATTTTTATGATTCCTTTTCAAGGGAAAGCATTTCCAGTACAGGGCTCTTCCCTTTGGTCTGGCTTCAGCACCAAGAGTATTCACAAAATGCATGGCAGTAGTAGCTGCATTTCTGCGAATCCTGGGGATATTTGTCTTCCCTTACTTAGACTGGCTCATTCGAGCCCCTACAGTTGCAGAGGCCAGTACTGCACTGTCTGGCACAATGCGAATCCTCCAGTACTTGGGGTTGGTAATAAACTTCCCAAAATCCCAACTGGTTCCTTCCCAATGCCTAGAATTCATAGGGGCCTGTCTAGATACCAGACAGGCAAGGGCTTTCCTTCCACAGGCCCTGTGTCTTCGCATAATGCAACCGGCTTATCAAGCAGCAGGGAAATCCTCCCTAACTGCTCGAGAGCATCTACAGTTGCTGGGACAAGTGGCATCCACAGTTCATGTAGTCCCATATGCTCGCCTCCACATACGAGCAGCTCAGTGGACCCTATCCACACAGTGGACACAGGCGACAGGACATTTATCAGACAAAATAATAAACTCTCAGCGACTAATTTTGTCCCTCTAATGGTGGCAATCACTAGAAAATCTGACAGTGGGGTCTCCTTTTCGTCAGGCCCTCTTTCAGGCCACCCTAACAGATGCATCACAGGTGGGTTGGGGAGCACACCTGAATCATCTCTCTACCCAGGGCACCTGTACTCCACAGGAGGCTGGTTTACACATAAACCTCCTGGAATTAAGAGCAATCTATTTAGCTCTTCGAGTATTCCATGCCCAGCTCAGTTACAAGACAGTCCTAGTCCAGACGGACAATCAAGTAGCTATGTTCTATGTGAACAAGCAGGGCGGGACAGGCTCTCTGTCATTATGCAACGAAGCTTTACGACTGTGGTATATCTTCCAGGCATTCAAAACCTTTGGGCAGACAAACTCAGTCAAGTACTGCTGCCTCATGAGTGGTCTTCTCCACCTAGACCAGGTGGCAAAGATTTTTCATCTCTGGGGCACTCCAGGCATAGACCTCTTTGCAAGTCCACTGAATGCCAAACTTCCCCGGTTCTGTTCCAGGATTCCGGCTCACAATTGTCAGGCAAGGGATGCCTTCGTCCTTCACTGGGGTCAGGACTTCCTTTATGCCTTCCCACTCATTCTCCTCATCCCCAAAACACTCTTCAAGCTTCAGAGAGACAGGGGTTGCATGATTCTCATAGCACCACGATGGCCACGCCAAGCGTGGTATCCCCTGCTTCTACATCTCTCTCAAGCTGCACCTCTGGAGTTAGGGCATGCGCCAGATCTCCTTTCCCAAGAGGACGGGACACTATGGCACTCGAGTCCCCAGTCCCTGCATCTCATGGCCTGGTTGCTAAAGGCTTAGACCTCCAGGATTTCAACCTGTCCCAACAGGTAAAGGATATTCTTCAGACTTCTAGAAAACTTTCCACAAGAAGATCTTATGCCTTCAAGTGGAAACGTTTTACTATATGGTGCTCCAAGAAAGGATTAAACCCCCTTGTCATGCCTTTAGAATTGATACTAGAGTCTCTCCTTCACTTATCAAATTCTGGTGTAAAGACCAATTTGGTAAGAGTCCATCTTAGTGCAATTGCAGCTTCTTATAAGCCTTTGAATGGACAGCCAATTTCCTCTCATCCATTCATATCCAAATTTATGAGAGGTCTTCTATTTATTTTATTTATTTATTTAGACAGTTTTGTATACCGCCTTATCCTTCAATCAAAGCGGTCACAACGCAAGTGGGGGATACATTTAACACATGGGGATATGAGACACACACACTAATACTTACTATTAACCAAGCCTCTCATTAAGCCACCACTGGTGGCATGTGATCTGAATCTAGTTCTCAGGCAGCTCATGAAGCCGCCTTTTGAGCCTTTAGCCACTACAATCCTTAAGTTTTTAACTTGGAAGGTCATCTTCCTAATTGCAATCACCTCTGCACGTCGCATTAGTGAACTGCAAGCTTTAGTGGCTGATCCTCCTTATACTAGGTTTCATCATGACAAGGTTGTTCTTAGAACTCATCCACACTTTATGCCAAAGGTGGTTTCGCCTTTTCATTTGAATCAATCAATTTATCTTCCTGTATTTCTTCCGAGGCCTCACACCTCTAATGCAGAAAGAAACCTTCATACCTTGGATTGTAAAAGAGCCTTAGCCTTTTACCTACAGAGAACACAGCAACATAGAAAGTCCTCGCAACTTTTTATAGCTTTTGACTCTAGTCATTTGGGACTTCCAGTCTCCAAAAGAACTTTATCTAAATGGATTGCCCAATGCATATCCTTTGCTTATGAGAGTAAGGGTCTCCCTCTTCTAGGTCATGTCACAGATCATAATGTGCGAGCGAAGGCAACTTCCATTGCTAATCTCCACTCTGTGTCTATCAATGACATTTGTCGAGCAGCCACCTGGGCTTTGGTACACACCTTCACAGCCCACTACTGCCTGGATAAAGCCTCCCGTTGGGATGCCTTCTTTGGCCAAGCTGTTCTTCAAAATCTCTCTCAGACCTACTTCAACTCCTACCCACCAACCCTGGTGGAATGCCAGAGATCCATGGGAGGAAGGATGCCTACCTTTCTAGGGTGGCAGCTTCCTGGGGCTATCTCCCTGGCATCTTCAGCTAGGGAGTCCCCATATGTGAAGACTACATTCCTGCTTGTTCCTGGAGATAGCGTAGTTACTCACCTGTAACAGGTGATCTCCTGGAACAGCAGGAATTTAGTCTTTACAACCCACCCACCTCCCCTAGGAGTTGTCTCTCTATCTCTTTGTCTCTTTCCTCTCTCCCTCTATCTTTCACTCAGCTACAAACTTAACTGAAGAGGGACAATTGGAAAAGTGGGAAGGCAGCGCGCATGTGCTAAGGGATGCTACCAAAAGCGTTCCTATTGGACGCTGGGGAGCGTTCCCACGCAGGCTCCGTCGGTACCGACGATACCTATATGTGAAGACTAAATTCCTGCTGTTCCCGGAGATCACCTGTTACAGGTGAGTAATCATGCTGTATATGCCTCACTCAACATAATCAAGCCCGACCTCCCAACCATAACACTATATGTGGAAGATATGATCACATGGCTTAACAACAACAACCTTTCTATAAACTACAAAAAGACAGAAGCACTCTTCATCACAAGGCATACCTCATTCATCCCACTGCAATCAATCAATATTCAGCAAAGGCATCATCCTGGACCACACAGAATGAGCAGTCCATTTCTGAACTTGAGGAAACATTATCTGAAACACATTCATCTACTTGCATGCTCTCATCATCTAAGTCAATTGGCACCTGGCTGGACTCAGCATCTGGAACTGCAGGTTTTAGTTTCTGTAACAACTTTAAAACCTTTCCCCACTGGGATTCCTCTCTACGCTGAGGGACACTGGAAGGCTTGAGAAGATCCTTATCCTTTATCAAACTTTGTAAGGTTTCCAATGTGCTCACCTTTCTTCTAGCACCCAGTCTCTTCCCAGACTTTGCGGAAGAGGACACACTTCTTACCGGCACTCCTAAGGACACTCCCATACGTTGCTCATAACCAGCATTTTCCACAGGGCAAACTCTCTCGTCCTCCAAGCCAGCTGTAATTCTGCTACAAGCTGAGCTACCTTCAGAACTAGAGCTTCCTGAACACTGTGTGCAATAGGGATTCCTCCTGAGACAGCTGCTGGAACACCTTCCTCTCACAGGGTTCCTCCTGGTTTCCTTACTTCCTGCTTCCTTGCAAGACTCTCCTCTCTTAGACACACCTTCCCTGGTGATCACTCCTTCCCTTGTGTTCTTCTCACCCGGGGTCTTTCTCTTCCTGGTGGAAACCTCCTCCCCGGTGGATGCACCTCCTTTCGTGTTCTCCCGGTTCTCCTTCTTCCCTGAGCTTATATGAGTGTGAATGCCCTATAGCCTCAAGCTCCACCCCTGGGTAATCCTCGTCACCTCCCCTGGTTACCATGGAGCTGGGGCGTGGCTCTCTATCAACAGCTCTGTGAATGCAGTTTTTTTTCTTTGGCTGGAGTTTTAACCCTAAAACTCCCTGAACTATTTCCTTGCTCAGAGGTAAATGACTGTTTTTTCATCATTTTCTCAGGCTCTACTACAGTCTCGCCACCACAGTATACATAGCGACCAATAAGAAAGTAGTAAAATTCAGACAGCTTTCATAATAAAATAACAGCAAAGAAAATGAAAAATATATATGAATAATTTAAAATGCAGTATATCGCAGCTAGGAAATTTATTAGTAATCTCTGTTGTGTACTGTCTGTGTGCTGTGCACGTGTTGTGTCTGATGTCAGGATAGCTGTGAGGCGCATTTCCGAGTTACCTAGTTTTGGGGGAAGGGTCAAGGCAGGGAGATAGTTTTGGAGGTAGGGTAGTTTTCAGGCAGTGAGTCAGCTGTGGGGGTAGATTTTGGGATGGGGTGGTTTGTAGGGAAGTTCAAGGAGTAGTTTTGGGGGGTGGGGAATTTTTTGGAGAGGTGGGGCACTTATGGGGTTAGTTTTTGAGGTGGTGGGGCAGTTGCCGGGGTAGTTTTTTTGGGAGGGGTAGCTTGTAGGCTGAAGAGGCAGTTGGGGCACAATAGATTTTAGAGGTTGGTTTAGTTTGTGGGGTGGTGAGGCAGTTATGGGTAGGACATTTTTGAGGGAAGGTGTAGTTGTTGGAACGGTGACGCTGTTTGGACAGGGTATTTTTTTGGGGTGACAGTAGTTTGTGGGCCAGGGGTATAGGTTTTGAGGATGACAGTAGTTTGCAGGCAAAATGGGGCAGGGTAGTTTTTTTTTTGGTGGGGGGGACAGTAGTTCATGGGACTGTGGGACAGAGTAGTTTTTGAGTGTGGGCAGCTTGCAGGGTGGGGAGGCAGTTGCAGGAGGCTAATGTTTTGGGGTGGGGCAATTTGTAGGGCAATGGGAGACTTTTGGTGGAATAGTTTGGGGTGGGGCAATTTGCAGGGTGGTGGGGCAGTTATGAGGGGTAGTTTTTGCTCTGGCAGTGTTTCTTCAAGTGCCTATTCCTATCCCCCACATGCTGCCACTTTGCAGTGCTGTTTTTGGTTAGTACTTTCAACTGATCCAATGATTTTAGAGTAACTTCAGTCATACTGGCTTACTTCATCGCAACCACACCATTTCCTACTGTCTACTTTAGTACCCCTTTGAGGCTGAAAAGTCATCCTATAATTTAATATTGAATTGATCTCAGATCCAATTCTTCAATATCTGGAAAGTCCAGCATCTCCTCGCTATTGACATGGTGTCATGTGTTTACCATCGCCATTTTAGTTTTGTCATCCATACCAAGCCCAGCAGAACTGTAAACAAAATTGCTTAAGTCTACCATCTTCAGACTTGCTTGCATGGCTAACTGTTCTCCAGAGTCTCCAGTCCCTCTTACCATGAGTGGGGCCTCCAGGTATCACTGGGATACTGGCTTTGCTTAGAGGGTGCACATGAATTAGGCTGCAGTTCCTTGCCTGACATTACTTCCTCTAGCCTTTCCTTATTATTTCTTTTTTCTTTTCCACATTTCCTCTCCCCCCCTGATTTCTAAGTTTCCTTCTTCTGTTATCCATTTTATTCTCAGCTTTTTTTCTAGATTTTACCATCCTGTTGTCATCATTCTTTGCTTTTGTTATTCCTAGGCTACATTTCTTGTGTTTCCCCTTTAGTACCTATACTCTTCTATTCTCCTCCACTGCTCTCTCACACACACTCCTTGCTCCTCACCTACCCACACACATTCTTCCTCCCCAATCACCCACCCTTCCCTGCTTTTCCGTAATTCGCCTTATCTTTTCCCTCACCCCTTTTTTTCTACTCTCCTCCATAGTGGAGGAGTAGCCTAGTGGTTAGAACACTGGCTTGGTAGCCAAGCAACCAGGGTTCAATTCCCACTAGCACTCCTTGTGGCCTTGGGCAAGTCACTTAACCCTCCATTGCCTCGGAAGAAAGGCCTGGCAATCTACTTCCGGTGACACTGCCAAGAAAACCCAGGAGCTTCTGGGTCGCCAGGAGTCAGGGCTGACTCGAAGGCACATATTGCATATTGCCTCCATATAACCCTCTCCTTTTACATCTGCCCCCTCTCATTCATTTCTCCTCCCCACCATACTCTCAGTTCTTCCTCACCTCTCTTTCCTTATCCTCCCTGCCCTATTGCCATTTCCCATCTCTCTTCCACTTTCTCTCCCTCCTTTATTTCCCCCTCCTATTCTCTTTCTTTCTCCCTTCCACATGCCCTCTCCCCATTGTTCTCCCATCTCTCATCTTCTTCCTCCCCAACACTCTCTCCCTCCCCTTTCCCTTCATACTCACCGTTCCCCTTCCCATTCCCCTTATTGGCACTCTCCCCCTCCATTCCATTTGGAACTCACTCTCATTCTCTCACCCTCCTATCCCTCCTGGCACAGTCTCTGTCTCTCTTCCTCATTTTTTCTGCCTTCTTCCCCTTTCTCCTCCCCTCCTGGCATACTCTCTTTTTCTCCCTCCTCTTAGCATACCCCCTCTCTCCATCCTAATTTTCCCAGGTGCTCTCTCTCTCACTCCTTTCCCCATAAGCACACTCTCTCTCCCTTTTCCTCCCCATCCCTGTACTGTCTTCTGCACACTATCCTGCCTTGCCCTTCTCTCTCCCATAGGTCCAGCATCTCCCCTTCTCTCTTTTTTCCTCTTCATGATCATATGATTGATCATAGGAATGGAGGAGAAGCCTAATAGTTAGTGCAGCAGGCTGAGAACCAGGGAAGCCAGATTCGAATGTCATTGCTACTCCTTGTGATCTTGGGCAAGTCACTTAACTTTCCAGTGCCTCAGGTACAAATTTAGATTGCAAGCCCTCTGGGAAAAAGGAAAATACCTACTGCACCTGAATGACACTCACCTTGCACTTCTGAGAAAGGCATGAGCTAAAATCCAATTCCCTCTTTCCCCTCCCATCTGGGTCCAGCTTCATAAGCACATAAGAAATGCCATACTCGGTCAGAACAAGGTCCATCAAGCTCAGTATCC
Source organism: Ichthyophis bannanicus (assembly GCA_033557465.1). Classification (NCBI taxonomy): domain Eukaryota; kingdom Metazoa; phylum Chordata; class Amphibia; order Gymnophiona; family Ichthyophiidae; genus Ichthyophis; species Ichthyophis bannanicus. The sequence continues at coordinate 495,763,736 of CM066033.1, forward strand.
TGCTTCCAACAGTGGTCAATCCAGGTTGCAAGTACCTGGCAGGTATCCAAAAAGGCACAAGTTTTCCACAATGTTTGTCCCCTTTTTCCCAACCCAGCATCCTTCCTCCTCACTTCCCCCTCCATGTCCAGCATCTTTCCCTCCCTCCCCCCCTCAAACCTCTCTCCTCTGATGTGGCTTCTTCTTCTTGGTGGGACATCAACAACAACAGATGAAATGGTTAACACGCTATGGAATCTATGAACCCATGTGCTGTCAAAGGCTCTTGTATGTTTCATCCCCAAAGAATCAGGTAACATGTCAGAGCGTGTGGGACCCAGGAGCCTTCAACAGCACTGGGCTCACTGAATGCGCACTAGATCTGCTTTCTATTGCTTATTCTATTACCACCACCAGTTTTTAGCTGAATCATTGCCCCAAGCTTGGAAGAATACATTGATACACCCCATTCTGAAAGGACCAAAATTAGACCCATCTGAACCAGCCAATTACCGCCCTATATCTAATCTGCCTTTGCCGGCAAAACTCTCAGAGCGGATAGTCTTAATTCAAAGAGCATACAAAATGCACTTCAACACTACATCCTCGTCAATCTGGATGTCGAATGTTCCACAGCACCAAGACAATTATTGCATCTTTGCTGAGTGAGGTCCATAGTGCCCTTGAACAAGGCCAAATAGCCCTATCCATCTCATTAGATCTTAGTGCAGCATTTGATCTTTTCGATCATAATGTCCACCTCCATCACATCGGAATTTGTGGGAAGGTACAGTACTAGTGTGGCTTACCTCTTTCCTCTCCGATCACTCCTTCCAGATTTCTACTGTTAAGTCTGTATCCAATCTCCAAAACAATTGCCTTGCAGTGTGCCATAAGGTTCAGTACCCTCCCTATCACTGTTTAATGTATTCCTTAGCCCCCTTAGAATCTCTCGTTCAGTCTACCGGAGTCTCTTTTTACATATAAACCAACAATATCCTCACCTTATATATGAACTTCCTGATCCTGATCTAACTCAGATAAACTCTTGTCTTGCCCGGGTTTTGGCATGGTTAGTTGCTAATGCCCAGGGCTGTCCCATCCACAAGCTGGGCTAGGCAGCTGCCTAGGGTGGCAGATCTCTGTGGGCAGCAGGCCATGAGCTGAGCTGTGCCCCCCCCCCCCCCAAGTGCTGAGCCACACCACGCTGCTGCTGATTCCGGTGTCAGGGAGGAGATGACAAGGCTCGGCGGCAGGCCATGGGCTTCAGCACACATGGCCTGCCGCTTCTGAACCTCTGAAGTTATGTCGGAGGGGGTCATAAGTGGCAAGCCATGTGTACCGAAGCACATGGCCTGCTGCCGAGTCCAGCTGCAACCCCGCCTCTGGAATTGGTGTAGGGTGACTCAGCACGGGGTGGGGGGGGCGCAGCATAGCCAGAACTTTTGCCTAGGGTGGCAGAAACCCTTGGGCCGGCCTTGCTAACGCCTTACAGTTAAACCCCACAAAGACCACTGCAACCTGGATCACCGGGAACATAATCTCCTCTACTACCACCCCCAGGTGTGACCAGCCTTCCTATTGCTTTATGTCCCTCATTTAGGTACCTGACATCCAAATAGATTCTGAACTATCCTTTGCCTCTCAGATCAGTCAAGTTGTTAAGTTCTCTTTTTCAGCATTACGTTGGTTCTGAGCCATTTGCCCTTTTTTGGACCCCGCAGCACAAACCTCACTTGTTCAGAGCACAATTGTGGCTTGCTTAAGACTACTACAATATTATTTATGCAGGTATCCCCTCTTACCAATTAAAGAAATTGCAGACCATTTATAATACAGTCCTATGAGTACTAGTCCAGGCAAGAAAATGTGACCACATTACACCTTTGCTGATCCAAAACCACTATTGAGTGCGCCATAAAACCTTTACCTTGGCACACAAGTCCCTATACAGTAAAGCCCCTGATTGTGTCTCATCCTTTATTATCCCTTATGCCCCCTCATGTTGCTTACACTCACTGCATGGAAATAGGGTATTCATCCCTCCTTCAAAAGCAAGATATGAAAACGCTAGGAATAATGCCTTTTTCTTTACTGCCACTTCTTATGGAATTGCCTGTCTCCCCACATCACATCCATCTTGGGCTTGACTTTAAAAAGTTTAAAGTTCTGTTAAATGCACTTTTATTCAAGCAGGCCTTCAAGATCAGACCAGGCTCTTGAGGATGACTAGCAATGCAGCCCTCCTCTTTCACTCTGCTCCTTCCTCCAAACAACCTAGTTCCTTTCTTGAATTATTGTTTGTTTTTATGTTTCTTTATTACTGTTTGTAAGCTACTTTGATTGTCCAGAAAGGCAGTATATCAAATACAATAAATTATAACTATATGAAAAACAACTTGATGTCATTTTTAGGTATGTTTGGTTCAAGTGATAGCACCTATTAGGGGAGGCCTTTGGTCATTTGTCTGTCCATATGCATTTGTTTGCTTCACTGTGCCTTGCAGAGAAGGATGCAAAGAAATGGAAGGAGTCCTCCCCAGAAGAAAGAGGGCAGGAGTGGCAGTAAAGCACTGGAAGAAGTACCCAGGTCCTGCCAGCAGAAAGAGAGCAGGATTGACACTAAAGTGCCAGTGGGAATCCCTAGGACTCACCAGCAAAAAGAGTAGGAGCAGCACTAACACACCGGTAGGAGAGTCAGTGGGTCCCACTGACTTGAAGAAAGCAGGAGATACTCTGAAGCGCCGGTGGGAGTCCCTGGTCCTGCCAACCTAATACAAGGAGGATCCTTGCAAAGAATAAAGGGGCAGGTTAGAGGGCAGAGCATAAGGGAAGGTTAGGGATAGAGAGGAGACAAGGAGAAGAGAGGAGTGGAACAAAGTGGAAGGGGCAGGGTTATGAGCAAAGAAAGGTGTTAGGCAAAAAGAAAGGGAAAGGATCCGGATAGGACAACAGATAGGGACAGAGAATAAGGAAAGGGACAGAGCTAGAGGAAGAACTGAGAAGAGATGATGAGTGAAAGAAAGAAGAGGGGAATGGCTAGTTGCAGGGAAGGAAGGAGAGTGCAAGTGAGAGGGACAGGACGTGAGTGCAGGATGACAGGGGAAAGTGCAAGGACATAAGCCTACATGCACACAGCTGCCTGTCATGCAGATGCACAACCCCCAACACATGTCCATATACACACAGCCCCCCAACTTGCACATGCACACACACGCCTCACTCACAAGCACAAACTCATACATGCAGACTGACACACAGAACTCTTGAATGATACACACATGTGCACGCATGCACAGACAGAGCCCTGCTATACACACACATATGCACTTATATGCAAACACGAAGAGCTCAGCTCATGCACATACATGCACACAAACACACACCAAACACTCATACACAGAATCCCTGACACGCCCTGCCAACATGCACACAGCCTATCTGCACCTTTCCCAACATACAGTGGCAATATTTACTTACACGCACCCTCTAAGGCAGTGGATCCCAAACTTGGCGTCGGGACCCCAAATGGGGACACATCATCAGTGGATGGGGTCACAGAAACATGGTCCTTTCCCCAGCTCTCTGGACTTTCACTGTGAACTATGCCAAGTCAGCAGTCAGCATGTATCTTGTGAGCCATGAACATTAATAGACCCCTGCCCCTTCCTGTTAGACTGGAAACTCATGCTGAGTACTAAGTCTGTAAGCACACACAAACATCAGAACTTCAAAAGACTACACATTCAGCTAAAGCTTTCAAACCTTACAATTGCCTCTTTTTTGATAAACTTTAACTGCTGAATATAGGTTTTTAGGAATCTTCAGCCTGCCTACGTTCACTGCATAGCTTTTAAATCGGATATCTGAGTGTGCCCTCAGTTCATAGAAGGTCTACTGGCTAGGGACACTTGTGATATATAGCAGGCATGTCCAACTTCAAACAGGTCGTGATCTATTTTTTCCGGCCAAAAGTGCCGGTGATCTACCACCATGAAAATTAAGATTCAAATTAGTTTCAAATTAAATTTTAACCCAATAAAGTTGGAGGATTCCCCCCCCCCCCCATTTTTAATGAACCTTCTGTCATTTACTTTGATGTGATCAGCTGTTAAGCAAATTAAGCAAAAACAAAACAGAGACGAAAAACCAGTAAGAACTGTGAGGGAAAATGGAAGTAATAACTTTCTTTAAATGTCTTAATAACTTTCTTTAATTTTTATTGAGTAATTTGTGTCGAGTATTGATCCAGGCTGATCTTGCACAATCTTTAATATTTCGCTCTTGCTCATTAGTAGACGTCTGAGCCTGCATTTCATCCACCAGCTTTTTGAAGTTGGGGGAATATTGTGTGAGTGCCAGTCTCAGGGAAACCTGGAGATGTTCATCTGTCATGTTGGAACGTTGTGTACTCTGTCATTTTCAAATGGGAAAATACAGATTCACACAAATAAGTTGAACCGAAACAGGAGTGTACAGCTTCACTGCATCTTCTCAAGTTGGGAAATTTGTCTCAAGGCACTAGCTTCCAAAACGATTCTTGCTCAGCACGGGTCTTGAGAAAAATGTCATTTTTAAGGGTTCATATTTCGTTTTCAAGAGATGGCTTATTCAATGAATAATATTTACTGATAGCAGCTGCAGTTTCTTTAATGTCCACATCTACTTTGAATGGGTATGACAAGTACTCCACAACTGTTGCAATTTTTTGGAAGTCACAGAATCTATTTTTCGAATTCCTGGATAACAGAACAGATTTCTGTTACATACTTCTCATTCTGAAAAACAAAATTTGGATATTCTCCCAGATGGTCCTGCGTATTAGGAAAATTGTCAAAAGTGTTGTTTGCAAGGTCAGTCATCATTAGCTCAAATTTGCTCTTGTAAGATGAAACTGTACTCATCATCTCACCAATGCATTTGTTTTTACCTTGTAGTTCAAGGTTCATATCGCTTAGTTCGCCTGTAAAGTCAGTGAGAAATGCCAGATCATATAACCACTCCTCATCTTCCAACTCTGCTCGGTCATCTCCCCACTCCTTCAAAAAACTTATTTCATTCAGCAAATCACAAAATCTTTGCAGAAATTTGTGCCTACTTAGCCACCTGACATCTGTGTGCAAAATGATTTCCGCTGCCCCTTCATCAAGAGTAAAATTGAAAAGCCATCTTTGAAGTGATCTTCCACGAACTGAATTTACAATTTTGAAAGTGATGTCCATGACCACTAGGCTACTCCTCCACTCTATACTCCAAATATACATTGCTTTCAGACTTGCAGAGACCTGGTCTTCTTCTTAAGTCTCCTACTTAATTTTGCAGCAAAGGTATAATTTTAAGGTTACAGGGACCTTTGCATAGTGGGCTGATACATAGAAGTAAGATTTCAGTTTGAATATTTCAGTTTTCATTGTCTGTTACAAGCCTTCTTCACAGGGTGGGGCTAATTTGAAACAACTTTGCAACTGACCTAATACCTGAACCAGTCTGCTCATTAGAACTTCAAGAGACTACACACTCAGCTAAGGCTTTTAAACTTTACAATTGCCTGTTTTTTGATAAACTTTAACTGTTGAATATAGGTTTTTAGGAATCTTCAGCCTGCCTATGTTCCTTGTGTAGCCTTTAAATCAGATATCTGAGTGTGCCCTCAGTTCATAGAAAGCCTACTGGCCAGGGACACTTAAGTTCCTGACACCCTACCCCTCCCCCCCTCAGGGTTGCATTGCCTATATAGTCATCATATACATTGACATCTGTCCTTTAATTAGGTGTTACACCCACTTTTTCTCCTTTTCTCTTCCTAGGACAGCTGAATCAGAATGTTGTGTTTTCAATGCAATAACTGTGATGCTTTCATTCTCAGAAGAATCATTTGGAACCTAAAGAGCTTGCCCTGTATGTCTCAAGTTAGCTGCCATGCATAACAAACTGACTCTACTAAAGGAAGAATTAGCTGCAATTAAACACACTTCCTCTAGGGTATAAACTGAACAAAATCACCACTTCTCCCACAAAGAATCAAACAGCCCAGGAACAAATGGATTACAGTGGGCTCTGGTAGGTTGTGACCTGTAACACAGAGACACCCTACTCATCAAGAGATATCTCTGCATAATGGCTTCTCTGCCTTGGATAATGAGGATGCCCAATTCATGGAAACGGAAATGCCCTTAAATGAAAGACTTAATGCCAAATCTACTGATAATGTACCAAATAGGAAGAAAAAAAATCACAAAACAGAAAACTACTACTACTTGGAGATTCCATCATCAGAGGCACCAACTTGGGAACACAGTTCAAAGCAGAGAGGATGGTCAAATGCCTCCCAGGTTCTTCAGCTAGCAGGAATACAAACTAAATTGTTAGCATAGTTAGTGCAGAAAGTGAGCACTCCAAAACTGATATTGTCATTCACTTGGGTACAAATGACCTGGCTCGATACAGTGCCTCTGCAGTTCAAAGGGACTTCTAGACTCTGGGAGAGAAACTCAAGCCCATTGCTAATACTATAGCATTCTCAGAAGTTCTACCTGTTCATAGTAAGTGGGCAGAAACGCTGCATTGCATAAACAACTTTATTACAAGGCTCCAACCTTGGTGCAAACAAGATGGATTTAGATATATACAAGAAGCCAGTTCTCCCATCACATTCACAAAATCATCAAAGATTCACTGCAACAAGGATACATGCCGCAATCCCTCAAGCACGCCATGATACGACAGATACTTAAAAGCAACAAACTAAGCCCATCTGAACCAAAATCATACCGTCCCAGCTCCAACCTACCATTTCTTGCAAAAATCGTTGAAAAGAGAGTGGAAAGGAAACTTCAGGACCATATTGACATGAACGCCCCAATGGACATCCATCAGCATGTCTTTAAACCCCGGCACGGTGTGGAAACGCTACTCACTTCCCTCTTTGAAAACCTCATAAGAGGCATAGATAACATAAAGAACGGATTCCTACTAGTGTTCATGGACATCTCGGCAGCCTTTTACAAAGTGTCCCATGCCAAATTACTGCAGCGCCTGCAACAGATAGCACTAGGCAAGAATGCCCTGAAATGCTTCACCTCCTACTTGGAAGATCGAACGCAACAAGTCAAATGCGACCAAAATAAATCATTGCAGTTCCCCGTCACGCAGGGAATACCATAAGGCTCAGCCCTGTCATCAATGCTCTTTAATATTTACATCCAACCTATATGCAACATCAAATGACACAAACTCCACTATCACATCTATGCTGACGACATCACGGTGTATGCTCCAATCAACCTACTAGCACTTAACACCATAACAGTAACCAAATGCCTTGAAGACATGAATGCCTGTCTCACAGCTAATAACCTAACGGTCAACTACATTAAAACCGAGGCAATGTTCGTCACCAGGAACCCTACCTTCATTCCACCACAGACTATCAGCATTCTAAACAAACTTATAGTAGTCAAAGATAAAGTTAAGTACCTGGGTATCACAATGGACAGAGCTCTGAACTTGAAATCTCATATTACCAAAACTGAAAACAAGGCCTATCAACGTTTGAGGACCATAAGAAAGATCAAGCCATTACTCCACTAGGACCTCTTCCGCACAGTGTGCCAAGCACTCATCACACCTCTGACTGATTATGGAAACTCGCTATATCAAGGCCTCCCTCAGCAGACCTTATAGCCACTCCAAATGGTGCAAAACACTGCAGCATGCATCATTACAGACACTCCAAGAGCTGAGCACATCGCCCCTGTCTTACAGCAACTACACTGGCTCCCAATGGCGGCCAGAGCAAAATTTAAAACAATCCTGATCATCTTCAAAATCATTCACCATCTCTCGGCAAATGCACTCCAAGATATAACAAGGGATATCAGTAATAGACCAAGAAGGACCAATAATGACAACATGATCGGCACACCAGCAGGATACTACAAGACTAAACAAAATACTTCAAGAAGAGCTCCATCACTACTGGCGTCCACACTATGGAACTCCCTCCCAACGAGCCTGAGGGCATTAAAAGACATCACAGACTTCCGCAAGGCCCTTAAAACCCTGCTCTTTACAGAAACCTATGAGCAGACAGACAAACGTCCCCACCCAAACGGTATTGCAACTACCCCAGCCAACTCAATACCCAATCATCCCAACTAGACTTACAAGTTCATTGTACATTGTTGTTAAGTACCTGCATGCTAAATGTAACTCTCCATATGTTAAGTACCCTCATGCTAATTGTAACCTACCAACTGTGCTGTCTAAATGTTGTTAAATACCCTCATGTTAAATGTTGTAAAGTACCCATATGTTAAATGTAACCCTCCAATGTGATGTAACCACTTTGATTGTAGGATAAGGTGGTATACAAATCTTCCTAAATAAATAAATATAGGTGACTGGGGAAGCAGATAGATCAACAAGAGACTATACTGTGCTGATGGACATCTCTCCATCGCACAGAAAAGGATCCTAAGTGAAAAATTCAGGCAGTATGTGGACAGGCATTTAAGCTAGGGAAAGTGTGTGACGGATAGAGAAGGATAAGTTCAGTGCGTCACTCCCAGCAAAAGCAAAACAACATTGGAAACAGCCACACTTTTGAATCACACATCAATGGCAAGCAAAAAGGGGCGTTTAGAACAAAATCCATGCAAAATGCAGGCAAGCCAGTCAATAAATGCTGGAAAGCAATGAGCACAAATGCTCGAAGCCTAGCCATCAAAGTTCCTGATCTGGAAGCCCTAATGATGGAAATGGACTTGGACACTGTGGCCATTACAGAAACATGGTTTAATGAGTCGCATGAATGGGATATAACCATAGCTGGCTATGAACTATTTAGAAGAGACAGAGAGGGTAGAAAAGGAAGTGGAGTAGCCCTATATGTCAAAAGCAATATTAAAGCTGCTGAAATGCAGGGGACTGGTGTGGTCTACAGGCCTCCAACTCAAACCAAAGAAATGGATAGCGAATTGATTGTTGTCATTGCAAAGATAGTCATGAAGGGGGAAGTGATCATATTGGGTGACTTTAATCTACCTGATCCGGATTGGATTGTTCCTTCTGCAAATCTGGGAAAAAGTAAAAAAAAATGTGGATGCCTTCCAAGATGCATGACTTAAACAAATGGTAATGGAACTAACCAAGGAGAGTTCCGTGCTGGATTTAGTGCTCACCAACGGAGACAGCATGTCGAATATCCAGTTGGGTGCCCATGTGAGCAGCAGCGATCATCACATGGTGTGGTTTTAGATAAAAGCCAAGGCAAAGTCCAATCACAGCAAACTTAAAGTCCTAGACTTCAAAAACAATTACTTCAGTACAATGGCCAAGTACCCAAAGGAGGAGTTGGCATGGTGGGAAGGGATAAGGGAAGTTGAACTGCAATGGGAGGCAATAAAAGGGGCAACAGATACATATGTAAGGAAAGTAAATAAAAAACAAGAGGAAAGGGAAACCTATTTGGTTCTCCAAAGAAGTGGCTGCTCAAATAAGGCAAAAAACAGAGCTTTCACAAAATTCAGAAGTTCGCAAACAGAGGAACACAGAAAAGAATATAGGATCAAACTAAAAGAGACAAAAAGAGAAATAAAGATAGCAAAATCAAAAGCATAAGAAAAGATGGCTAAAGATGTAAAGTGTGGCAACAAAACTCTTCAGGTATATTTGGGAGAGGAGGAAAATCAGAGGTGGAATTGCAGGACTCAGAATTGCTGAGAACGGATTTGTGGAAAGTGACATTGAAAAAGCAAAAATGCTAAACAAATACTCTGCTCTGTTTTTACTAAAGAAAATCCTGGAGAAGAAGCACTTGTGATTGACAAATATACAAATGGGAATGGAGTAGATACCACACCATTCACAAAAGATGATGTGTTAGAACAGCTTGCAAAACTGAAAGTGTACAAGGCTATGGGACCGGATAGGATACATCCCAGGATACTGAAAGAGCTCAGAGAGTTTCTTGCAGAGCCGTTAAAGGATGTTTTTAATAAATCCTTGGAAACAGGAGAAGTTCCACAGGACTGGAGGAGGGCTGATGTGGTACCTTCTCCACAAAGTGGCAGTAGGGAAGAAGTGACAAACTACAGGCCAGTAAGCCTAACCTCGGTGGCAGGAAAAGTAATGGAGGCACTCCTGAAAGAACAAATAGGGGACTTCCTCGAAACCAAAGGTTGCATGATCCGAGGCAACATGATTTTACCAAAGGACGATCTTGCCAAACAAATATGATTGAGTTCTTTGATTGGGTGACCAGAGAACTAGATCAAGGATATGCGATGGATGAGATCTACCTAGATTTCCGCAAAGCCTTTGATACTGTTCCCCATATGAGGTTTATCAATAAACTCAACAGCTTGTGGATGGGTCCCAAGGTGGTGAACTGGATCAGAAATTGGTTGACTGACAGACGACAAAAGGTGATGGTAACGGAACTCACTTGGATGAAAGGAAGGTGTTTAGCGGGACGCCCCAGAGTTCCATCCTGGGACCGGTACTGTTCAATATATTTGTGAGTGATATTGCTGAAGGACTGAATAGAAAAGTCTGTCTTTTTGCAGATGACTTGAAAATTTGCAACAGAAGAGACTCCCTGGAAGGAGTGGATAACATGAGGAAAGATCTACAAAAGCTGGAAGAATGGTCTAATGATTGGCAGTTAAGATTTAATGTGAAGAAGTGCAGTGTCATGCACTTGGGAAGCAGAAATCCAAAGGAATTGTATGCGATAGGTGGTGAGAGGTTGGTGTGCACGGACCAGGAGAAGGACCTTGGAGTGATTGTTTCTGAGGATCTTAAGGTGACGAAACAGTGTGACATGGTGGTGGCAGAAGCCAGAAGGATGCTGGGTTGCATACAGAGAGGAATTACCAGCAGAAAGGAAGAGGTACTAATGGCAATGTACAAGTCGCTTGGAATATTGTGTTCAGTTTTGGAGACCGTATCTCACAAAGGATATAAAAAGGTTGGAACCAATTCAGAGGAAGTCGACCAAAATGATTTGGAGCCTGCGTCAGAAGCTTTATGAGAAGAGACTTGAAAACCTAAATATGTACGCTTTGGAGGAAAGGAGGGATAGGGGAGATATGATTCAAACCTTTAAATACTAAGAGAATTAATGAACAAACAAATCTCTTCCAAAGATGGGGAAGCTGTAAAACTAGAGGGCATAACATGAAGCTGCAAGGGGATAAATTGAAAGGCAATGTCAGGAAATACTTTTTCACTGAAAGGGTGGTGGATGCTTGGAATGCCCTTCCGATGGAAGTGGTGGGGGCAAATACAGTGACAGAATTCAAAATGGCATGGGACAGACACAGTGGATCCCTTTTTAGCAACAGGATAAAATAAAAATAAAAATAACTATCTCTTATATTTGAACAAATAGGGGTGACTTACATGGAGCGGTATGGGGAGGAGTGACCGCCACATAGCGGCAGGTGCACCTACTCTTGCTGCCTTGCTGGGCAGACTAGATGGACCATACTGGCCTTTATCTGCCGTCATATACTATGTTACTATATATGTTACAAAGAACCCTGTGCTGACTGCTGTTGCTGCAGCTTTCTGCTTTAGGTGAGTGGAGGGAGGGGAAGGAGGCTGGAGATCTGCCAGTTCGATTTCATCATCATCTGGGGTCATGTGACTTTTCAGTTGTTGAAATGGGGTCATAGGGGATAAATGTTTGTAAAGCACTGCTCTAACACCTCACTCTCACATCTCCACAACTAAACTCTCCCCATGGAACTAGAAATATTCCTAATACCACTGATTGACATATACATTTTCATCTCACTTACAGAACCAGTCAATATGCAGATTATAGCCAGATACTCATCTACACATCCCCTGCTACCCTACTGAGACATACTTCACTGTCAAGCCCCCCCCCCCCCCACAGACATTCCTGACTGTGAAAAGAGGAAAAGGGAAACGTGCTATTATGTCACACTTTAAGGGGGCTAATTGTTAAGGTGTGCTAACTTTAACACGTGTAAATTTACCGTAATGTCTTATTTTAGCACAGATCTCCTGTTAATCAATGGGACCTAGTGATTAATAATGGGCCATGTTTACTAAAAATGTGATGGTAGCATGCATTGATGCACTGGAATTAGCACGGATGCCTGTGCTGATTTTTTTGGGGTGTGACAGCATGTCCCCCAGCCATTAGTGGGTTGGAGCTGCAGGTGCACTTATTGCCACCCCTTGAGGAGGTGGTAAGTACACTATTGCTAATGGCAACTTCTGTCGTTAGCATGTGCCAATATCATCTGCGCTAACTGTGATATAACAAGAATGCCCACATTCCTCCCCTAACCTGCCCAGTTTCCACCCCATCATGCACTAGCAGTTAGTGCAGGATTTTCATCATAATATCCCATGCTAACCGTTAGCATGGTTTAGGAAACGTGCCCAATGCGCATTAATGTTGAATTAATGTGTGTTAACATTAGTACCCCTTAGAAACTAGTCCCCTAAGAGCCCGATTCTGCAACATGGGTTGTGGGGCTCGATTCCCCACTGGCTCTCCCTGTACATCCTGAGCAGTAGGATGGGGAGAGCCGGCGGGGGGCAGGAGTGGGCGGGATCGGGGATGGGCCGGGCCGGGCCAGCCCAGCAGGACATACAAGCAGATTCAGGTCACAGCCCAGTATGTCCTGCTGGGTCAAAGATGACATGCTGATTATTCTCTGCCTTCCAGCACCCCGGTCACCAACAAGCTCTCCCGGCGCGGATAGAGCACCCGGGAAGCAGAAGAGCCGCCTCCAACTTCCACTGCCCAATCCGGGCAGGCAGCCTGAACGTTTAAAAGCAGACCGCCTTCAGGCGGGCCCGCACCTGGTGGGCCCGCACCTGAGGGCCTCGCCAGAGGGCCCTTTGGCGTGGCCCTTAGGCGGGGCACCAAAATAGAGTCATCATCTGCCCGCTCAAACTACAGCATTGTTGAGCAACTGATCAGCCATCCTCGACGGAACCTTTACAGCCTGCTTCTAGACGCTCCAAAAGGTACCAAGTGCACCATTTTACTTATTACCAAGAACATTATTATCCTGGGCACCACCAGTATCTCCCATACGCCCCTACTAAGTCAAGAACTTCTAGTTTAACGCCACACCTAGTCGTAATCTTGATTTGTTTGTTGCTTGCTTGCTGTAACAATAATTTGAAACAAATTTGCTACAACAATTTGCCCCAATAATTTGAAGCTTGCTTGCTGTAACACATAATTTGCAACAAAATTGCTACTGCCTCAGCTAAGATCCTCTTTCCTAAAACCTCACTAATCTCAGCAATACCATATGCTAAACAGTGCCTGCTGTTCACACAAATCATCACAGAGTGTTACTGTAGCACTCAGTGTAACCCTACTTACTGCTACTGTTGCCTCTATTGCGATCCACCCTTTCCCACTGCATATGCTGACAAAAGCCTCCAAACACCCCACTTCCTTTATGCGCAAGCTCTACTGCATTCTATAACAAAAATCCAGCACTGACACTTAGAGTTCTGCAAGACTCCTGCATTAAGCTACCACCCCACCTAAATACATATACCAACCAATACAAGCACCATGCAACTCATTATACCCTCCATTTCCATCATATTAGCCCTACTGACCTCTTGGCTCCCTACCCTGACCCATGCATTAAACCATGGTACCAACTATATTCCTATCCTCCACTCCAATGCAAGGAGACATTTTGAAACCCCTCATCACACAACTGAAAAACCTTATACACGCCATTCACACCTCCTACACATCCCATTGCAAAGCCTCAACAAGACCCAATCCGAAAAACGCACTCAACACACCCACCTTAGATGTGCACTTGCTAATGCCCGATCTATACGATCAAAATGGCCCATAACCATCGATCTTATATCTCTCCACAACCTCGACCTACTAATGATAACTGAAACATGGCTATCTTCATGTGACAATGTTATCATCAATCAGATGACACCCCCAGGCTACTCAGTCTTCGCTTGTCACAGAGCCAATCAAAGGGGAGGTGGCACCCTCATTATTGCCAAATCCTCGCTCCAATTTAGACTAAGTAATACCACAAGTACAACCCACCTAGACTCACTCTCCATAACAAATGATACCTGTACCATCAACCTTTTATACCGAGCTCCCACACCATCTCCAGATGACCTTCCTTCAGTAATCAACATTGCTGGCAACCCCATCAACCCACGCACCCTAAACTGGTTAATAGGCGACTTTAACCTGACATCCCTACATGACTCGCATTCATCAGCCTTCCTCGATGCGATGAACCAACTTGGCTACATCCAACTAGTTGATGCTCCCACCCACAACAAACTTAATTTTCGCACCCCACGCTGCTATCGATACCACCACTGAGAGCATCCTAATCTCCATAACACCTATTCCTTGGTCGGATCATAATCTACTTCTTTTTGACTTACCCAACATCCACCCCGGTAACATTGGTAAAAATGCTCAACATACCCTTAGTAACACGAGATCACGATATCAACCTTTTGACAAGGATGAAATACTTGAGAAAATCTTGCCGCTCCTCACCAACACATCTACAGACCCTGACATTCTAGTGTCAAACTGGAACGATGCATTCAAGGAGGCTACACACCCACCAGCCAACACCAAGAGAAAACCAAGACGCGAACATGCACCCTGGTACTCACAAGACATACGAAAGTCTCTTATCCAGCTCCGCAAACTTGAAAGACACTGGCGCCGCTCACGGACATCTGAGGCTCTACGCGCATACTCTGCACACCTCCAAGCTCACAGACAGATGATAATGGAAAAGAGAAAGCAACACCACTCCGAGACACTAAAAAGATCTATCAACAGACCCCGTGACCTATTTTCTCTGGTGAAAACCCTTACAGGTGACCCTACCCCCCCCCCCCAAGACCTGATGCCTCACCCACAAACCTACTCAAACTACCTTCAGTCAAAATAATCCAAACCAACATTAACGCCTCTCCCACACCCCTCACCTCCTCAGACTTCATCCCGCAACCAACGGTTCTATCACAATTCCACGAGGTCTCCACCAAACAAATCGAAGAAATCATCTCTTCTATCAACCTTACCACAGCCCTTAATGACCCCTGTCCTTCCAGATGGATAAAAGAGTTGCGATCTACCCTCAGCCCATCCATCAGTAGGATCCTCAACCAATCTTTCATAAAAGGTTCCTTCCCGCAAAGCCTGAAATTCACATCAATCCGCCCACTGCTAAAAAACTCCAAACTCGACCCATCCAAAGTAGAGTCATTCAGACCCATCTCAAGCATCCCTCTGCTGGCAAAAATTATGGAAAAAGTAGTTCAACTACAAATTCAACAGCATATCGACACTGAAGCACCACTGGACCATTCACAACATGGATTCAGAGAAGCACATGGTATAGAAACCATTCTCACTACCTTATTCAACGACCTACTCATGGGAATTGATGATCTACACCAAGGCTTCATCCTTGTTTTTATGGATATTACGGCTGCATTTGATTCTGTGAACCACGAGACATTATTACACCGCCTCAAGGATAAGGGTATACAAGGTCTTGCTTTAACATGGTGCAGATCATACCTGAGCGATAGGTCACAACAAGTCAGAGTAGGATCCACTACATCTGACCCATTCATACTCAAACAAGGAGTCCCCCAAGGTTCTTCCCTCTCATCTCTCATGTTTAATATATATATGCAACCAATCTGCGACCTGATCCGCTCTTTCAACATCCAGTGCTTAGCATATGCAGATGATATCCTTATGTACTCATCCTTCAAGTTTGACCAACCAGACTTCTCAGCAATAACAACATGCTTTGATGCAGTTTCCGAATGGCTTCTCTCCCAAAACTTACGCATTAAACACAGTAAGACCGATGTCCTTTTTGTCACTCAAAATCAGAAGTTCATACCACCACCTTCTCTTTGAGTCAACAACCACGATCTCACAGTCAAACCTACCATCCGGTACTTAGGCATCACCCTGGACCAAAAGCTGGATATGTCACCGCATATCAAAAACACCACCAAATCTATCTACCACAAGATACGGTCACTACGCCACCTTCGACCACTTCTTAACCCCTCTGATTTCCGCTCCATTTTCCAAGCATTGGTAACCCCCCACCTCGACTTTGCCAACATTATACTCCTTGGACTCCCACAAACAACATTGAACCCGCTTCGGCTAGCCATGAACTCTGCGGCTAGAATACTTACCGGAACTTCTAGATCAGATCACATAACTCCAGTACTGATGAGCCTACACTGGCTGCCTTTACAAGCTAGAATCATATACAAAGCCCTCATACTAACTTTCAAGGCCTTAAAAAATCAGCCCCCCACCCCGCTCTCCGAGCTCATTCAACCTATTCCACCCAACAGAAGCAGACGCTCGGCATGTTTAAACAAACTAGAAGTGCCAAAAACAATCACAAAATGTTCAAAAACGACGTCCAATAGAGCCTTCTCTCTATTTGCACCAGGAGCATGGAACTCTCTTCCCCCAGAAATTCGTTCCATCACCAATATCATTTCCTTCAGAAGGGCTATCAAACATCATCTGTTCATAAAATACTATTCCAATCACCTCCCCCACAGTCAATCCCAACATAATACACATCTCCACCAAGATTCACGCTTAACATAACCTCAACTAGAAAATTTGCCAGCCTGATACTCCTCCTGTTACCTATCCACTTCCATATTACAATGCCTGATTTGATGTCAATCTATTTACATAACAATGTACATAGTGTATCCCTGTTCATCCAAGTTTGTATCCCTTGTTTATTGTAAACTCAATGTACATAGTTTATCCTTGTTCATCCAAGTTTGTATCCCTTGTTTATTGTAAACTCAATGTAACCGGTTACATTGCTGTATATTTTGTTCAAATGTAAACCGCACTGATTGAAATAGCGCGGTATATAAAAAATGCAAATAAATAAATAAATTCCACCTCAAAGATGGAATAATCAGCACCGACCCGGTGATCATGCCTTGGGATGTCCCTCCAGGGCTGGGGGAGTCCCCGCTGCCGGATCCAGGCCCCGGCAGGCTAGCTGTGGGTCGGGCAGTGGAGAAGAGGGGGGCTGAGCCACAGCAGTCAGGGGCGCCACAGGGAGGACACACCAGGCCGTCCACAGGCCCAATCCTGTGCACTGTGGGAACGTTTTATTCCCGCAGTCCAGAATCGGGTCCAGATGGGCCTGTCTTGCCTGGGGCTGTCCGGATGACCTGGACGTGCCCCTACATGAATCAGGCTCTAAATGTGTGATTTTCAACTTATTATTGCTAAATATATGAATGAAAGAAATACATAATAAATATATAAGAGAATAATGTTGGATTTCTTGCATGGCCTACAAAGTGTATATAAAACATGACAGTTTGCAACATCTGATAATTTACTAGCTTTTTGTTTTCCCATTAATTGTAATTAGTAAGAACTGGTAACAAATGCTCAGCAGTGGTCTCCTTACGAAAAATAACATTTTAGAAAAATTGTTTCCAGCACATGAAATAAGTATGAATACTCAATACAGAACTATCAAGTCACCAGTGCCAGTGTTTAATATACCCATATTTTTCTCTGATCACACTTTAAAAACAAAGAAAACATTCACTATAACAAAGACTACTTTCTTCTTTGAAACAAGCTTGAAGCCCTATTTCCAAAAGTTAATATGCAAAAATTATTTATCACAACTTCCAATATTCCTAATGTGGTATATTCACCAAGAATGCATGTTTTTCACCTTAATATGCTAATATTCTTTTATGAATAGGGCTGATACTGTGATAAGAACCTATAACAAATATGCCAGAAATAAACAGAGAGAAAAATGACTGTTTATGGCAATAGCTAGAAAATAAAGTTTTCGTTACCTTGAGTTATAGGATGAAGTACTCTCATCTGGATCAACATAAGTGTCGTTACCTCTCCAGGCATGGTAATAACGTACAATATTTACATGGTCAAGTTGTGCTAATGTTTGTATTTCCCGAAGTGCTTTTCTAAAGAAATAAAAAGGAGTGACAAATTTTCAAAATATAGCATTTTATTCCAAACAACACTAGCAGAAGGAACACTAGATCAAGGGTTCTTAACCGAGGGTATCCATACCCCTTGGAGATATGGGAACAAAACGATGGGGATATGGGAATGGATCTCTGAACAATTAGAAAAAGATGTTGTTAATTAATAATCTAAATGTTAATTTATCAAAATTATCAATACAGAATGAGGCAGTGAGGCTGCTATCCAGCGATCTGATCACTCAACATGGATTTCCCACTTCCCCATGTTGCCAGCTGATACGTTGGTGGCATCAGCATTAGATTGCTTTCTACTGCCTCCAGCCTGTCCAGCCCATATGCACAATGTTCTCTTTGTTACGAGTGTTTATTTTGAAATATTTTTTCTTGGATACTGTTACTTCATAAAAAAGCATTTTTCATCTGAAATTTAAATTGTTTATTATTTTTTTCACAGATTTGTTGCAAAATGTTGTCTGTTAAAAAACAGAAGTGGAAAGATCAACATGTTACTTTTGGCTTCACCTATTTGAGAGAATGAGATGGAACTGAAAGACCCCAATGCATGATTTACAATTTGATAATGAGCAATGGAAACTTGAAGCCTTCAGGACTGAGAAAGCATCGCGAAACCAAACACAGTAATCATGTTGGGACCTCGATTGATGATTTCAAGTTGAAAAGAATTTGCTATGATCAGAAAGGAACTATTCCTTCATATCTGTTTGCTCCTCCTGGGAAACCTCTTCTGGAAGCCTCCTACAAAGTTTTGTACTTGATTGCCAGAGAAAAGAAGCTCCCACACAATCGGAAAAAGCCTAGCAACGCCCTGTGCGCTTGAGATTGCTAAAATCATGCTAGGAGAAGATACTGTGAAACAATTGAGTCAGGTGCCCTTGTCCAACAACACTGTACTTCAAAGAATTAAAGACTTGAGGGAGGACATATTAATCCAAGTCATCAGTGAGATTAAAAACAGTCCTGTAAAAATCAGCATACAGCTTGATATTTCAAACCACAGTCAATTGCTAGTATTTGCACGCTATGCTCATGAAAAGATCATCAAGGAAGAGATGTTATTGTGTGATTGACTTGAAACAACAACCAAAGCAGCTGATGTGTTCAAGTTGATCAATTGTTTTTTTTAATTGTCATGAGTTAGCATGGGATTTGATTAGGTCTGTTTGAATGGATGGAGCTCCTGCCATGATTCATTGCTCTGGTGGTGAACGGAAAAGCTCCACATGTATTGGTCACACCCTTTTCTACATCGCCAAGCTTTGGTGTCCAAAACATTACCAAAGAACTTGAAGTGATGGGAATAGTTGTGTAAACAGTCAAATTTATTCATGGATGTACATTAAAACATTGGCTATTTCAAGCATTCTGTGAAGAAATTGGAGTGGAACATTGTGTTTTACTATACCACACAGAGGTATGTTAGCTAAGTCATATCTGTTTTTTGGCATGTGTAGTGGAACTTCAGGATGAAATTTTTTAATTCCTCGAGGATCAACAATCCTCTCTTGCAAACCATTTTGAGATGAACATTTTATTGTTAGCTTGGAATATTTGGCCGATATTTTCAGTCTCTTCAATTTGAATATGTCAATGCAGGGAAGGGATGTGAATATTATTCAAGCCAGGGAAAGGTTTGTGGCAATTACAAGGAAATTACTTATTTAGAGATATCATGTTGAAAGCAGAAGTCTGGCAAGCTTTTGAATCCTTGATGATATTCTTACTGGAGATGGTAAAACATATGAAGTCGGGCCGATGGGGTTACGTGGACTGTGGTGGCCATGTGGCCTAGGAAGCAAAGCATTTGGCGAGCCGAGACCATTGAGCAACTTTGAATATCCCAGGCCAGAATGATGAGGCACTGGGCCCGGTCTGAAGGAAAGCAGGCTCTGGCCACCATGGTATCAAGGACAGCTCTAGTGAACTCGAGGCACTGAGTAGGCTGCAGGTGGGATTTTGGGTAATTGATGACAAAACCCAGCTGTTTGAGCATTTAGATGGTGCATTGTACAGGCAGACAGACCTCTTCCAGCATTCCGCCTCTGACCAACCAGTCGTCCAGATAGGGGAAGATAAAGATGCCATGCACTTGAAGAAAAGTGGCTACAACAGCCAGGCATTTAATGAAAACCCTTGGAGTGGATGCCAGTCCAAAAGGTAGAACCCTGTATTGATAGTGATGTCCACTGTTGATGAAGCGGAGGTACTGCTGGTGCAGGGGTGGATGAGGATGTGGGTATAGGCATCTTTCAGATTCAAGAAGCATAGCCAACCTTCCCATTGGAGATAAGGCTGTATTTATTCATCGTGTCTCCTTGTTAAGGGACTGGTTATTTATACCCTATTTTACCTGTTATACCTGCTTAATGCATACCCAAGTTTAATTTTCCTGTTTAATGTATACCCAAGTTATTATACCTGTTTCACTGTAAGCACAAATCACGAAATTGAGATGTGCAACTCTTATGTTCATTGTAAACCGCACTGATGTCGAATAGTGCGGTATAAAAGAGACTGCAAATAAATAAATAATGTTCCAAGGGATACTATATTCAACTTCTCATGCACCAGAAAGCAATTGAGATTGCTGAGATCCAGAATGGGATGGAATCTGCCCGTTTTCTTTGGAATGAGGAAATAGCAGGAGTAGAATCCCTTTCTCTTTTGAGATGGTGGAACAATCTCCACTGCTCTTTCCTGCAGAAGAGCTTTGAGCGCTTGCTGAAGAAGTTTGCAATGGCAAGGTTCCAAAGGGTACTCCCCTGGAAAGAATGAAGGGGAGAGGAGGGAAGGGAAGGGGGTCTGATCAAAGTGTAGGAGGTAGCGCTCCTTCACCACTTGAAGAGCCCTGGTGTCGGTGGTTTTGCAGGGTCAGCAATGGGCAAAAGCTGTGAGATGCCGCCCCCCCCCCCCCCCCAGTGAGCTGCGGAACAGGACCTGAAAGGGGAAGAAAAGCTATGATACTGAAGTCAAAAGCTCCCTCTCTAGGCTATGGCTGTGGCGCCGGCTGGGGTTTTGGGACTTTAGGCCGACGCTGATTTTGGCCTTGCCCTTTGGGCTGCTGCACCTGCTGGGGCAGCTGATAGGAATGGTATGATACATAAGTTCTGTAAGCCTTTTTCTTCTTTGGATAGAAGGACCTTTTCCCCTGAGGCCTTCCATCAGAAAGGATCAGCAATCTTCCTCAAGAGCATCTTCTTGCAGCAGTCTTCCTCAAGAGCATCCTCTTGCAGCCATACACCACCTTGCTACAGCTCCGATTGGCAGTCAGCCTCAGGGGAGGAGGATGAGGGATTCCCTGCCCCACTGCAAAAGAAGGACCAATCGGAGCTGCACCAGAACTTAAAAAGCAGAAGCGTGTTCAACCTAAGCCTCTTGCAGCCATCTACCACCTTGTTACAGCCACGATTGGTGGTCAGCCTCAGGGGAGCAGGACAAGGGATTCCCTGCCTCCCTGCAGCAGAGGGACAGATTGGAGCCGCACCAGAACTTAAAAAGCAGAAGTGTGTTCAGGCGGGCCCACGCCTAAGGGCCTTACCAAAGGGCCCTTTGGCGTGACCCTTAGGCGTGGTTCTTTGGTTCTTTGTTCCTTTGGAGACTTTAACATAAGTGCTTGACCCAAATACAAGCTCTTCTCAACAAAAGCATTGCCAATTTAACAAATTTTCAGCCGAACTCTCCAATGCTCTTCAGGTACATTTTATCCATTCTCCATTTCTCTGTTCTATTAGCAATGTTCCAACCTTGTTCTTGTATTGTTTTAATACCAACACATACTATCTTACTTGAATCAGCACTGTTAACCTGGTATCCAGCATGTTCCTTGCAATCTGTTTCTTACAATCACAGCGTTGTACAACCCCTTAGCAAAGGCCAACCTACCACTGTTTGTGCCAGTTCTATCTTGCTCTCAAGACCCCCTACCATCCCAAATTGACTCTTTTTCAACTAAAAAGCTACCCCCACCATCCCAACAGCCGAATACTACTTCCCCCAATTGACCTTGCTGCCACCATTCTAACCCACTTTCCCAAACAATCCCTTAGTGTCTCATCCCATCCCATTCCTCCTAATATGGAGACCATCAAGCCCAGATTCACCTCCTAATATTATACTACATGTATCTCAGTCCTCCTCTCAAATGCACTTGAAACGAAACATAATAAACCCAATTTCATTAATTCACTCAGCAAGACCTCCACCCAGCTCTAATTTCCTACCCTACCCCCACGTAAACCAAAATCCTCAGAAATGAAGACTTACAAAAATTTTCACCAGCCACTTTACACCCCTACACCGTCATCCGAACCCAACCACCTCCCACTTCAATGTGCACTGATTAACGTACGCTCAGCCAGGAATAAGATCCTCCTCATAAAGACTTAATAACTGACCATAACCTTGACATACTCTGCCTCATAGAGACATGGTTCCACGAAACAGACTCTGTTCTTATAAAACAGCTCTGTCCCCCTACTCACTCAATCCACATCTGCAACAGAACAACAAGTAGAGATGGAGTAGCCATAATTGCAAGGAAGGAACTACACTTCACCACCAACGAATCCATCACCACTCCTGGTATTGATACTACTAAAGTCTCCAACAAAACACTCTCACTATGCCTCTTATATAAAGCTCCCCAAACCGACACTCTTGACCTTTCAAAAGTACTCAAATCAGCCTGCACTCCCCAAACCTCCACACACCCTCTTATCATCTTAGGAGACCTTAACCTCTCGTCAACCTCACATAAACAGGCTTTCTCCTTCTTAGAAGCTATGGAAGCCTTGCACTTCTCTCAGATCCTCAAAGCTTCCACCCATAATAAATGCAATATCCTTGATCTGATCTTCATGCCACAAAACATCCTACCTAACGTACAAATCTCACACTCCATCAACCCCGTACCATGGTCAGACCATTCTCTCATACTATTCTCATTTCTTTCCCACCTCCAAAAAGGACCCTCAACCACTGCACCTCTGCTAACCCGTAAATTCAAACAATTCAATGTTGACACGTTCCTTAGACAGGTCATACCTCATCTAGATTCCATTACTAACAACCTGTCTAACTTAACTTCCCAAATTGATGATTGGAATAATGTTATTACTTCTGCTGCCCAACTCCTCCCAGATCTCACTCACACAAGCAACACAAAAGAGCCCCCTAGTTCTCTACCTTCCTACATGACAAAGAAAGAACTCAGATGGCTAGAACACCACTGGCAAAGTTCCCATGACCCTATCATCCACAACAGCTACACAGAAAGGCTCCACTCCTACTGTTCTGAAACACTAAGATGGAAGAGAGAATAAAACGAAAATGTAATCAAATGTTCCATAAATAAATACAAGGAATTCTTCTCCATTGCTAAATCCCTAATAAATGATCCTTCAAAACAGGAGTCAGATGCAAAAATATACCCACAAGCCATAGCAGACCACCTCTGCTCTAAATATCACTTGCCCTTACCCCAAACTAACCTCCAAGCAGAGCCTCATATCCCTAATGAAACCCCCACAGCAACTTGGAATGAGTTTGATCCCACTTCCCTAGACAACCCCTCCCTCTCCCCCTCCGGCTGCCAATTTGAGTTGATTACCACCACGACACCAACTTGATAGATGAATTGACCCGCACCCACACACCCTCGCCAACTTATCCCACACCATGCCAATCCAACTGGTAAGCAGCACACGCCAAGCAAGACAACCTGCCATGCACAGCCTGTAAACTCTGTTGCTATCTCAGTGCTTGAATAACTCTTGCTGCTTGGCCTGTTGACTCCATTACTGCTTGTAATTAACATACTGCATAGCTGTAGACTCAAGTGCAGCTTGTTAATAATAATTATGCTGCATGTTAACTCTCTGCTGTTAGATAACATTTGCTGCATATCTCCTCTCAGTGCCTTCTATGGCTCCACATCCCATTGTCTTCCCTTCCCTCATTTTCCCTAATTGTTTCCCCTCCTACCAGCAGAGTCACTCCTTCACTCCTCTTCCCTCCCTTACCACCCTTATTGCCCCCTCCATTCTATCTTATACCCTACCATCAGCTCTCCGGCTTCATCACTCTCTCCCTCTCATCCAACCATCCCCACACTCTCTAAAGCTACCTCACCCTCATATCTGCACACTGTCTCCTCTCTATCCCGTACTCTGCTACTCCTTCTCCTCCTCTCAGCCGGTGATATCAACCCTAATCCTGGCCCCCCTGGATTTCTCTCTCACTCTGAGAAGAGGTCCTCTCGCAACATGTCTAATCTTATCAATATCCCTCTCCTTTCCCCTTCCGCTCTCCCTTTCTCATGTGCCTTGTGGGATGCGCATTCTGTCGCTTCTAAACTTGCTTTTACCCATGATCTTTTTATCTCTAATGCCCTACACCACCTTGCTTTAACTGAGACCTGGCTTCTCCCAGATGACACAGCATCTACGGCCACTCTCTGTCATAGGGGCTTTCAGTTCTCCCACATGCCTCGTCTCACTGGTCGTGGTGGTGGTGTTGGGCTTTTACTTTCTCCCTCCTGCCAATTCCAACCCCTCATCCTACCTCAGTCTCACTCCTTCCTCTCTTTTGAAGTCCATTCCATCCGCCTCTTCACTCCAATTCCTCTCCGAGTTGCTGTTATTTATCGTCCTCCTGACATGTCTGCTTCTACCTTTCTCACCGACTTTGACTCATGGCTATCCGTCTTTGTCTCCTCCTCCCCCACTCTTATTCTTGGGAATTTCAACATTCATGCTGATAATCCCTCTGATCCTCCCTGCTTTAAAGCTCCTCTCCCTTACCTCCTCGTTCGACCTCCAACTCTGCTCCATTGCCCCCACTCACCAGCTTGGCCACTGCCTGGACCTGATATTCTTCTCTAACTGCTTACCCTCCAACTTCTGTAACTCAGTTCTTCCCTTATCTGACCATCAACTCTTAAGCCTTAATATTCATCACCCACCACCTCAGCCTCGTCCTGTCTCAACCAACCTAT
This sequence comes from Ichthyophis bannanicus, assembly GCA_033557465.1. Taxonomy (NCBI): domain Eukaryota; kingdom Metazoa; phylum Chordata; class Amphibia; order Gymnophiona; family Ichthyophiidae; genus Ichthyophis; species Ichthyophis bannanicus. Next base: position 495,788,799 of record CM066033.1, read on the forward strand.
TTAGAAACCTTCATGCTATTGATCCCTTAGCTCTCTCTTCCACCATTTCTTCACCTCTTTATTCCACTTTGTTATCTAATTCCATTGATGAGACAGTAACCTCCTATAATGCTGCACTTTCCTCGGCCTTGGATGCGCTCACCCCGCCCATCCCACATCCTGTGAGGCATTCTACACCTCAGCCCTGGCTCACATCCACTACCCGCTATCTTCATTCCTGTGCCCGCTCAGCTGAGCGTGTGTGGCTCAAATCCCGCTCCCATGCTGACCTTCTACACTTCAAATTCATGCTTGTCTCTTTCCAGTCAGCCATAGCTCTTGCTAAACAAGACTACTATGTCCATTTGACTAACTCCCTTGCCTCTGATCCTCGCTGTCTCTTTACTACTCTTAGTTCTCTCCTCAAGGTGCCTCCGCCTCCGGTCCCTCCCTCCCTTCCTGCCCAAACCCTGGCTGACTACTTCCATGATAAAATCCACAGGATCACCCTCCAAATTCCCCACTATTCCAACTACTTCATCTACTTCCCCTCATCACTCTCTACCCTCCCCCTACCTCTTCTACCTTCTCTTCCTTCCCTATGATCTCTGATGAGGAAACCACACTCCTTTATTTCTCCAAACTCACCACCTGTTCCTCTGATCCTATCCCCACCCATCTCCTAAGCCCCATCTCTTCCGTCGTTGTCCCTTCCATCTCTTATATTCTCAACCTATTGCTCTCCACTGCAATTTTCCCTGCAGATTTCAAGCATGCTGTGGTCACTCCCCTCCTCAAGAAACCCTCACTTGATCCCACCTGTCCTTCTAACTATCGACCCATCTCTCTCCTTCCCTTCATATCTAAACTACTTGAACGTGCTGTCCACCACCGCTGCCTTGACTTCCTCTCCTCTCATGCCCTCCTGGATCCTTTACAGTCCGGCATTTGTCCCTTATACTCTACTGAAACGACTCTTACCAGTCTCCAGTGACTTGTTCCTGGCAAAATCCAAGGGCCTCTACTCTGTTCTCATCCTTCTTGACCTCTCTGCTGCTTTTGACACTGTTGACCACAACCTTCTCCTTGTTACCCTGTCTTCACTTGGCTTTAGCGGCTCTGTACTATCCTGGTTCTCCTCCTACCTCTCCCATTGCTCTTTCAGTGTGTGTTCTGGTGGCTCCTCCTCCTCTGCTACCCAAATCCCAGTTGGAGTCCCCCAGGGATCCGTCCTGGGTCCGCTCCTTTTCTCTCTCTATACCCAGTCCCTTGGTGCACTTATCTCCTCCCATGGCTTTCAGTACCATCTCTATGCCGATGACTCCCAAATCTACCTCTCTACACCTGAAATGTCTTTGGTTATCCAGACAAGGATCTCTGCCTGCCTTTCCGACATTGCTGCCTGGATGTCTCACCGCCGCCTGAACCTGAACATGGCCAAGACTGAACTCCTTATCTTTCCCCCCAAAACCTCCCTTCCTCTTCCTCCTTTCTCAGTCTCTGTGGAAAACTCTGTAATCCTTCTTGTTTCCTCGGCCCGCAATCTGGGGGTTTTCTTTGACTCTTCTCTCTCTTTCTCTACACATATCCAGCTCGTAGCTAAGATCTGCCATTTCTTTCTCTACAATATCGGCAAGATCTGCCCCTTCCTTTCTGAGCATACTACTAAAACTCTTATCCACTTCTTAGTCACCTCTTGTCTTGACTACTGCAACCTGCTCCTTGCTGGTCTCCCTCTGAGTCATCTCTTTCCCCTTCAATCTATTCAACATTCTGCTGCACGACTAATCTTCCATCAGCCTCGCTATACCCACATTACTCCTCTTCTCAAGTCACTTTACTGGCCCCCTGTCCGCTTTCGCATCCAGTTCAAACTTCTCCTCCTGACCTTTAAGTGCATTCACTCTGCGGCTCCTTAGTACCTTTCATCTCTTATCTCTCCTTTCAACCCCTCTCGGGAACTCCGCTCTTCTAACAAACTACTTCTGTCTATGCCCTTCACTCCTACTGCTAACTCCAGACTTCGCTCTTTTCACCTTGCTGCACCTTACGCCTGGAACATGCTACCAGTGTCTATACGCCAGGCACCCTCTCTAGCCCTCTTTAAATCCAGGTTGAAATCTCACCTCTTCACTGTTGCTTTCAGATCTTGACTTCTGTGTCGTGACTAGATTGTATGTGCCGTGTTTTTGTCTTGACTTGATTGTTAGCTCTGTGTTTGTCTTGATTAGATTGTAAGCTCTGACGAGCAGGGACTGTCTCTTACATGTCTGTACAGCGCTGCGTACCACTGGTACCGCTATATAAATGCTCAATAATAATAATAAATAACAAGCAACATAAGTTCAGTCATCAAAAACCTCAACACATTTACCTCTGCCCTTGATCCATGTCTGGTCTCATGGATAAAAAGCACCAGAGAATCTCTTAGCCCCTATATCCTATTCATAGTAAAAACCTCCCTCCAAAATGGTATTATGCCAGCGCCCTTAAAAAAGACCTCAATTCGTCCCATACTTAAAGCAACAAAACTGAACCCCACAATACCCACATCCTACAGGCCGATATCGAGTATCCCCCTCCTGGAAAAAATAACTGAAAAAATCATTTAAACTCAAGTGCAGAATTTCATCGATGACCATGCCCCCTTAGACCCCTACCAACATGGTTTCAAAAATCATGTATTTGGAGCATTCCTTGACTGTAGCAACCAGGCTCCAGAAACGCTGAAGATAGTCTCCAGATAAGCCAGCAAGAACTCGGCATGCTCCCCTGTTAGATCTCTCAAGTACATGACCATGTACAGTTGGTATGTTTGGAGATGTGCCACAAGTATCGAGCCCTGGTAACATTTCCTGCCCAACCCATCCATGATGCGTGCCTCCCTACCAGGAAGCACCAAGGAGTGCATCTTGTTACTCCTGACACGGTGCATGGCTGATTCCACAACCATGGAGTTGTGAGGCAGTTATCTCTTTTCAAAGTCTGGCCTCTTGCGGACTCGCTATATGAAATCAAGACACCTGCTCGCAATGGGTATCATAACCGGGGTCTCCCACATCCTCAATAGCAACGTCTCATAGATAGGGTGCACTGGGACGGTGATAGTTTTTTTCGGGTGAGTTGGATACTGGAGGATCTCCAGCTCCTTTGCTCAAGGTTTCTCCTCAGCCTCAATGGTGAAGGGTAAAGCCTTACCCATGTCTGTGACGAACTCTAAGGATAGGTCCTTGGATCTCCTGTGCTCATACGGGGATGAGGGATCTGAAAGGATATCTCTATACCGCATTGTGTCTGGGGATTCATCCTAGGTCTCCCACTTGGAGTCCAAGTAAGACAGTAACTCAAAGTATCGACGGGAATGGGACTCACGTCGATATCCCACTGGTGGAGTTGAGGATAACTTTGGTGCCCTGCGGTCTGAGCTCTAAGCATACAGAGAGGAGATCCACTGTACTGAGCGGGACCAAGAACGGTCCCAGGAACCGGAGGGAACAGCATGTTTCTCAAGAATTGGCTCGATCTCCACCATTGGTGGACAGTGCTGCCACCAGCCCTGAGTACCCCGAGGCTTGTGTTGAGCCATAAAGGCAGTCAGGCTTTGCTCGAGAGTCAACAACTGCTCTGTGAGGAGGGAGTCCTCCACAGCTGCTGGTACCAAGGGCACAGTTTTCGGCACCAATGCCAGTTCCTTTGGCAGGGTCTCCTCAATGGTAAAAGACTGAGGCATCCTGTACTGACTCTCTGAGGCCACAGGAGACACTTCTTCCCACCAGGACAGCTTCGAAGGCCGCTCCCAGCCTTCGCCGGAGTCACATTGAGGGATCTTGGAGTGGAGGAGTGGCCTAGTGGTTGGGGCAAGGTACTTCAGGCCGGGGGTTCAAATCCCACTAGAGGACAGCAACCTTGGGCCGGAAGGACTGGGGTTTCTAGTCCCACAGGTGCTCCTTGTGGTCTTGGGCAAGCCACTTAACCCTCTATAGCCCATGTTCCCTGTAAAATAGTTATCTCCAAGTTATAATGCCCTGTTCAATGTAATTTCAGTTTGTTCAATGTAAACCGCACTGATGCAAAATAGCACGGTATATAAGAGAATGTAAATAAATAAATAAATAAATAAATTTGATGGCGATGTCCATGGGCTTTTCCCATGGACTCAGCATCGCCCTTTGACGATGACTGGGAAGGAGGCCACTCCTTCCAGGGATGCTCCCCTTTGAAGGAGAGTAGCTGATCCAGAGCCCCGCGACTTAACTTCTCTGAAAGGGCTCCGTCCTCATGGGAGGTTGAATCTTCAGTGGTATTCTTTGAGGGCGTCAATTCTGATGTTGATGTCGGAGTCAACGCTGAAATCTTTGAGCCAAACAGTGATTCCTGCTGCTTCTGCTCCTTGTGCATCATCAGCAAGCAGAGAGCAAGTATAGAGGGCTTGTGGTTGGGCCTGAGGCATTAAAGGCACGAGTTATGGTGGTCCATGGTGGAAATGGTACAGCCACATTTGGTCACTTCTTAAAGCCATTGGTTGGGGTGGACATGTCGGGGAAGTTGACTTCCGCCAGGTCAAAAGACTCCAATGCCCTGACCAGGAGGGAGAGAAAAAACACGTGTGCTGAAAATGAAGAAAAGAAAAAAAAGTAAAACCTTGAAAAGAACATGGCACTGAGGCAGCAATGATATCAGGAGGCACAGGAAGGTGAAAAAGAAAAAAAAACAACCAACAGAGTAAAAATATTTCGCCGGGATATAGACGGATCTCTGGAGGGCTCCATGGAAAAAAGACAACTGAGGTAAGATGGCCCCATTCGGGTGAGAAGGCAACCACACATGCATGCTGGATCTCCCAAAAGCTATCTGTGAAGCTGGAGAGCATTCCCATGAAGAGCTCCATCGGTGACATCACCAATAAGTGAGGACTGACTTTCCAGAGAAATGATAGATACACATTGGGGACAGAATGTAGAACACTATGGTTCATGAGGAAGTTTAGTTAGCATTTCATTTCATTTATTAAAACGTGATATACCACTCTTAGTGGAAATGGCAGAGTGGTTTGCAATAAAATTCAATAAAACCTGGAGTAGGAAAAGAATGCCAATAATGTATAGGAAAGAGACACGAGGCATGACAATGGGAGGGCTTTAGGGAGCAGTAGAAAAGAAGTGGAGTGGAGGAGTAGCCTAGTGGTTAGAGCAACTGCCTCATACCCAGAAGATCAAGGGTTCAATTCCCACTGGTACTCCTTGTGACCTTGGGCAAGTCACTTTACCCTCCATTGCCTTGCAAGAAAAGGCTGGCAATCTACTTCCAGTGATACATTGCCAAGAAAACCCAGAGGTAGCTGGGTCACTATGAGTCAACACTGACTTGATGGCATTTAAAAAAAGAGGGGAAGGGGGGGAAGAGAGGTAAAATACAGGTGGGAGCGTGATAAGCAATCAAAAGGAGTCAGGTATGAGATCAAAAGCTGTACGGAAAGCATAATTACTCACTTGTAACAGGTGTTCTCCGGGAACAGCAGGAATCAGTCCTCACATATGGGTGATGTTGGTGCTGACGGAGCCTGCGCGGAGCATTTCCCCAGCTTTCAAAGAAAGCCTTTGGGAATGCTACCACGCATGTGTGGTCCCCTTCTCGCCTAAGGGTGCCATCTTTGTTCAGTCAGATGAGATAGCTTAGGCAAAAAGATAAAAAGAGATAGAAGAGGCAACATCCAAAGGAGGAGGCGGGTTGTAATTCCTGCCGTTCCCAGAGAACACCTGTTACAGGTGAGTAAATACACATTCTCCAGGAACAAGCAGGAAGTCAGTCCTCATATATGGAACTTCCTAGCTCCAGGCTCCCAGGATCCAAATCACAACAGTACCAACGGTGACCAACAGGGGAGGCTGCCAGTTGCAGAAGACGAGTCCCTACCCAGACACTCCACAACACCAGGCTACCCTCATCACTATTAGTCTGGGAGCCTGACCATCAATGGGCTGGAGGGCAGGAGTTGTCTAAATACCAAGTATGCTACAAATTACTGCCTGGCCAAAGGCACTGTCCCTGTGGAACTCACTCTCCAGGCAGTAATAAGTGAAGGCGATGCAGTCCACCACCCAAAAGGACAAAGTCAGTTTGGTTACTGACAGCGCCAGTTTACTGGGGTTGAACTAGACAGAGTTGGGGTGCTTTGCGATGATTTCTGGTCCTATGAAAATAGAAGGACAGGGCCCTCTTGCAATCCAAGGTGTGCAAGACCAACTCCACCTTGCCGGAGTGAAGCCATGGAAAGAAGGTAGGGAGAACCACCTCCTGGTTGAGGTGAAAAGTAGACACCACATTAGGAAGGAATTTTGGATGAATGTTCATGCAGAACTGGGTGTAGGAAGGATCCACTACCAGGGCCTGCAGCTCGCTCACCCTGCGGGCAAAGGTCACAACCACCAGGAAAGCCACTTTCCAGGCGAGGTATCTCAGGTGGCAGGTGGCCCTAGGCTCAAATGGTGGCCTAGTCAGCTGGGACAGAACCACATTGAGGTCCCATTCCTGCGCCAGATGGCAGGGGGGGGGGGCCTTGACAACAGAAGGCCCCTGAAGAATCTAGAGACCAGGGGCAAGGTCGAGAGGGGCTTCCTCTCTACAGGGTGGTGGTTCGCAGCTATGTCACTGAGATGCACCCTAACTGAATTAAATTTCAGGCCTGAGTGTGAGAGATGCAAAAGGTACTGCAAAACAAGCTGTACCTGGCAGGAGAACGGGTTCATGTTCCTGTCTGCACACCAGATGGAGAACCTCCTCCACTTGAAGGCGTAAGCACTCCTAGTGGAGGACTTCCTGGAGGCCAGGAGAATCTCTTCGACCTCCCTCAAGAGATGAAAAGAAGCCAAAGCTACCCTTTCAGCAGCCACACTGTCAGCATTAGGGCCCTCAGGTTGGGGTGCAGGAGGGAGCCATCCTCCTGCAAGAGGAGGCCCGAGGCCTGGCCCAGGGGTATTTGGGCTGTCACCAACAGAGAGAGCAGCAGGAGGAACCAAGGTTGCCTGGGCCACCTGGGAGCCACCAGGATCACCGAGGCGTGCTCGCTCTGGATTTTGGACAGACACGTGGGTATCAGGAGGGTCGGCGGGAATGTGTAAAGCAGGCCCTGCGACTATGAGATCAAAAACGCATCTGTTGCCATGGTGTGGTTGAGGGGAGCAGAACCGCAGAAGCTGAGCATTATCCGGAGAGGCCAACAGGTCCAGGCAGTGCTTGCCCCAGAGCCAGAAGAGCCTCTGGGCCACCTCGGGGTCCAGGTGCCACTCGTGTGGGCAGAGGAATCTGCTGAGCCTGTCTGTCAGGGAATTGTCCTGGCCTGGTAGGTACACCGCCCTTAGGGTTATGCGGTTGCTCACTGCAAAGAAATGAAGTGCTACGGCCTCCTGACAGATGGAGTAGGAGCCTGTTCCACCCTGCTTGTTCACGGAGAACATAGTTAGCTGGTTGTCCATCTGAATGAGGACCAGAAGGCCTCAGATCAGGTGGCAGAAGGCCTGCAGGGCCAGAAAAATAGCCCGGAGCCCGAGGAGGTTGATCTGCAGGAGAGACTCCTTGGGAAATTAGTGTCCCTGAGTGCACTGGCCCTCGCAATGCACACACCAACCCTCCAAGGAGGCATCTGTAGTCAGATTCCTCTGAGGTGCTGGTGCCTGGAAAGGCAGCCCCACCCTGAGGTGGTGCGAGGACTTCCATCAGGTAAGGGAGGCCGCTAGCTGCCAGGTGACCCACACCCTTTCCTTCAGTCCGCCCGTGGCCTGAGACCATTGGGACTGGAGGCACCACAGGGCCCCTTGCATGTGCAGGCGGGCTAGGGGCGTAACATGCACTGTTGAGGCAATGTGGCCCAGCAGGCGGAGGAGCTGATGGGCCGGCACCGACTAGAGGGGAAGCAATATTAGACCTAGTCCTTAGTGGAACACCAGATGTAGTGCAAGAGAAAAGGGTGATGGGGCCACTTGGCAATAGTGATCATAGCATGATCGCCTTTGATTTAATTAGTGGAGGAGGCATAGTAAGGAAATCCACAGTACTACCTTTTAACTTTCGAAAGGGAGACTATGATAAAATGAGGAAAACAGTTAAGAAAAAAACTAAAAGGAGCAGTTGCAAAGGTTAAAGACTTACATCAAGCTTGGGTGCTGTTGAAAAATACTATCTTGGAAGCCCAAGCCAGCTTTATTCCACGCTTTAAGAAAAGTGGAAGGAAGTCAAAAAAACTGCCAGCATGGTTTAAAGGTGAGGTCAGAGAGGCTGTTGTTGCCAAAAAAGGATCTTTCAGGAAATGGAAAAAAGAGCCAAACGACGAAACCTGGAAACAGCACAAGCACTGGCAAGTCAAATGCAAGGCATTGCTAAAGCAGGCAAAGGGAGAATATGAGAAGCAGCTTGCTGCAGAAGCAAAAACACGAAATAAAGATTTTTTCAAGTACATTCGCAGCAAAAAACCCGTGAGAGAGTCAGTTGATCCATTAGATGATAGAGGAGTTAAAGGGGCACTAAGAGGCGACAAGGCGCTAGCAGAGAGGCTGAATGAAGATATAGGGATGTTACCCATGACTGAAGTGGTATTTAAAGGTGCAGAAGAATTGAAGGAAATATCGATACATTGGGAAGATGTATTACAACTATTAGATAAACTGAAGAGTAGCAAATCACCTGGGCCGGATGGTATACATCCAAGGGTGTTTTTAAAGAACTGAAATATGAGATTGCAGACCTGCTATTAGTAATCTGTGAACTATCATTAAAATCATCTCTAATACCTGAAGATTGGAGGATCGCCAATGTAACACCAATTTTTAAAAAGGGTTCCAGGGGTGATCTGGGAAACTACAGACTGGTGAGCCTGACGTCAGTACCAGGAAAAATGGTAGAAACCATCATAAAGAATAAAATTATTCAGCATTTAGATAGTTATGGCCTAATGGGAGACAGCCAACATGGCTTTAGACAAGGAAGATCTTGTCTTACTAATCTGTTATGTTTTTTTGAAGGTGTGAATAAACAGGTGGACAAAGGTGAGTCGGTTGATATTGTGTATCTGGACTTTCAGAAAGCCTTTGACAAGGTCCCTCATCAGAGACTTTTGGCAAAACTAAAGAGCCATGGGATAGGAGGTGATATACTATTGTGCATCAGGAACTGGTTAAAAGATGGAAAGCAGAGTGTAGGGCTAAATGGCCAATTTTCCCACTGGAAAAAGGTGAATAGTGGAGTACCCCAGGGATCTTGTGCTGGGTCCGCTGCTTTTTAACATATTCATAAATGACCTAGAAAAGGGAATAACGAGTGAGGTTATCAAATTTGCAGATGATACAAAACTATTTAAAGTTGTTAAAACCCAAAAGGATTGTGAAAAATTGCAAGAGGATCTTGATAAATTGGAAGACTGGGCATCAAAATGTCAGATGAAATTTAATGTGGACAAGTGCAAAGTTATGCAACTAGGGAAGAACAACCCAAACTATGGTTACACGATGCAAGGTTCCACTTTAGGAACCACCACCCAGGAAAATGATTTATGTGTCATTGTGCATAACATGTTAAAACCCTCGGCCCAGTGTGCAACGGCGGTCAAGAGAGCAAATAGAATGCTAGGTATCATAAGGAAAGGAATGGAAAATAAAACAAAGATATTATAATGCCTCTATATCATTCCATGGTGAGACCGCACCTTGAATATTGTGTGCAATTCTGGTCGCCGTTTCTTAAAAAGGATGTAGCGATTTTAGAAAAGGTTCAGAGAAGAGCCACCAAAATGGTAAAGGGGATGGAAAGATACTCCTATGAAGAAAGGCTAAAAAGGTTAGGGCTCTTTAACCTGGAAAAGAGACGGCTGAGGGGAGATATGATAGAAGTCTATAAATTAATGAATGGAGTGGAACAGGTAAACGTAGATTGATTGTTTACATTATCAGAATATAGAAAGACTAGGGGACATGCAATGAAGCTACAGGGTAAACTATTTAAGACTAATAAAAGAAAATATTTTTTCACTCAACGTGTAATCAAACTCTGGAATTTGTTACCGGATGATGTAGTAAAGGCTGTTAGTGTAGCTGGGTTTAAAAAAGGTTTGGACAAGTTCCTGGAGGAAAGGTCCATAAACCATTATTAAGAAGGGACCCAGGATATCAATGCTTGACCCAGTACAAGCATTGTGGAACCTGTGTCTTTTGGGGAAACTGCTAGGTACGTATGACCTAGATTGGCCACTGCTGGAAACAGGATACTGGGCTTGATGGACCTTGGTATGACCCAGTATGGCATATCTTATGTTCTTATGTTATGTTCTTAAAAAGTTACAAATATGCTCAGGGTTCATGGGACACCATCTGTTGTGCAAAAATTGTATATTCAGCAGAACATTATTATTCATAATAGGGAACAGAAAAGGTTCTGAAGAGTAGAAGCATTGAGGTGCCAAGTATTGTGCAGAGACAGACTAGGCCAAATTCAAAGCACTTGGTAATACCCAATATGTGCAAGGGAGCAGATTAGACAATAGTCTCTGCAGGCGTTTGGGCAGAAATAAAGGTGTTCAAAGCAGAAGCGTAGAAGGCCTCTCCACTTCTGAAGATTGCTTTATTGCTAGTCCTTGCTTAGTAGAGTCAACCACCAAGGATATAAAAAGACTTAAAATAGTTCATAGGAAGGTGCCCAAAATGATATGGGGCCTGCGCCAGAACATATATGAGAGGAGACTTCAAGACCTAAATATGGATACCCTAGAGGACAGGAGAAACAGGGAAGATATGATATAGATATTTTTATTTATTTACTTACTTACAATCTCTTCTATACCGCTCTATTTGGCATCAGTGTGGTTTACATGGAACCAAAATTATCAGAACAGGAAAACAGGTCTGAGTTTACAAATAACAGTATAACAAAACTTGTATAACAGTGGGGTAACTATTTACATAGAGGCGTCATAGTATAATATGTAACATAGGTCTCAGTGATCAAGGGTATCTTGATAGGAGTGTTAGTTTAGCTGGCTAGGCATGCTGGTGTAGTTACATTCGTTGGGGGTGGCGAATTGATTCATTGTTATCTGGGATTATTTGAGGAAGAGGTGATGCTTGAGGGCCTTCCTAAACTGGGTTAGGTTAGTGATGGCACGGATGTTTGGTGGTAAAGCGTTCCAGCATCTTGGAGCACAGAGTTTGAAGGCTCTGTTTGCTGTTGTCGAGGTGCATTTTGTTAATGCCTTCGGAATTATTAGTGTATTTATTGCTGTGGATCTTCTTGATCTATTTGGGGCAATGGTGTGGATGAGGTCTGTTAGTGAGGAGGAGGAGAGCCTACTGACAGCTTTGAAGGTCAGTAACACGGTCTTGAAAATGATCCTGCCCTGTATAGGAAGCCAGTGTAGCTGTTTCAGAATGGGCGTCACATGGTCGCTCCTAGATGCCCCATGGAGTACCCTCGCTGCGGCATTCATTGCGAGCTGTAGAGGGTTCAAGGTGGATTGGGGGAGTCCTTGTAATATGGCATTGGCGTAATCCAGTGGTACTCAAATCCAGTCCTGGAGGGCCGCAAACCAGTCAGGTTTTTGGAATATCCTTAATGAATATGCATGAGATATATTTGCATGCACTGCCTCCATTGTAGTTGAATCCATCTCATGCATATTCATTAGGGATATCCCGAAAACCTGGCTGGTTTGCAGCCTTCCAGGACTGGATTTGAGTACCTCTGGCGTAATCAAAGTGAGGTATGATCAAAGCCTGGTAGATTGTCCGGAGGTCTTCTGGTTCTAGCAAAGAGCGTAAATGTCTGAGTAAACGGATCTTGTAGTAGATTGCTCTTACTGTGTTACCTATGTGAGCCTTCATGTCTAGGCGTTGATCTAGTGTGACACCAAGGTATCGTATTGTGGATTTTGCTTGTAGATTGACTTCTTTCACTTTCAAATGTTGTGGTGGGCTAAAATTTGGGTTCCTCGTAATGAAGAGCACCTCTTCTTCTGTTGAATTCGGAGGTTTTGGGACAGGAGCCAGTCAGATATTGCATTGAAACAATTAGTCAATGGGGAAAGGTCCAATTGCTCTATAGAGAACGGCATGTAGAGCAGGACATCATCAGCGTATATCATGCAATCGACATTGAAAGACCGGATGATTTTACAAATGGGCTGCATGTATATGTTGAACATCAAGGCAGAGAGGGAGGATCTTTGCGGAACTCCTTGACTCTGGTGGAACGGTTCTGATGTTGACACTCCAGATCGTACGTGCTGCCATCTTCCAGACAAATATTATCTGCACCATTCAAGTGCTGTGCCGCAGATGCCTTTCTCTTTTAACCACCCTAGGAGAAGCTCATGGCTTACTGAGTCAAAAGCTGCAGCGATGTCTAAGAAGATGAGTACAAACCCTTGACGGATATTGTCGATGCCCGTAATTATATTACTGAAGAGGGTGGTAAGGAGTGTTTCCACGCCATGGGACTCCCTGAATCCATGTTGGCAAGGGTCTAGTGGCGCAGCGGTGTCAATGTGGTCTTGTATTTGTCTTTGAACCTCTTTTTTGATTATCTTAGCAAGTAAATGTATACTGGATATAGGTCTGTATGAGTCTACCTTTTGGGGGTCTAGTTTGCAATTTTTTAGCAGAGGTCTGATAGACGTGTGCTTGAGGGCCGAAGGGAATGAACCAGTTGTGAAGGATAGGTTCATTATCCTGGTTATTAGTGGACTGAAGTCGCTGCGTAGTTCCTTTATCCAGAATGCTGGGCAAGGATCGGTTTGCGCAGTAGTGGTATTGAGAGTCATGATGGTGTCTTCGATGAGCTTCTTGGCTGGGGTAGAGAATGAAGTTAGGGATGTTGGACCATCTTGCTCTGGGGTGGCGGCAACTGTTGAAGATTTATTTGTCTGGCATAGTTTGGATTGTAAGTAATCAGCAAATTCCTGTGGGTGGATTTCGCATTGGTGCTCAGGGACTAGTTCCTTAGATAAGCAAGCAAGCTGACTACCACCACGCCCACTCTCTATGTAGAGACACCATACCAAAGAACAGAGGTTGAGCAAGAACAGGCATGGAGCACCTTCCACAACATCGATGAACAACAAACCATCAACATATTAACCTGCATAAATACCACCACCTCCCCATTGGACCCCTGCCCAACTGCATGGATCAAAGCAGCAAAAAAGGAGATCAGCCAGCAAATATCCCACATTGTAAACCAATCACTAAGTCAAGGAATTATGCCTGACCAACTAAAACAATCTATAATAAGGCCAATCCTAAAGAACAACTCACTCAACAAGGAAGACCCAACCTCATACCGCCCCATTTCCAGCATTTCGTTCCTGGCAAAAATCATTGAAAAAGCAGTACTCATACAACTTCAAGATCACCTTGATGACCGTGCTACCCTAGACAAGCAGCAATACGGGTTCAGAAGAAACCATGGAGTTGAAACACTTTTGATAGCGCTAATGAACAACCTCCTCAAAGGCCTAGAAGACAGGAAGAAAATGTTTATACTCATTTTCATTGACATCTCTGCCGCCTTTGACACTGTACATCATGGGATCCTCCTTAACAAACTGGAATCTATAGGAATTGTGGGAACCCCCCTCAAATGGTTCTCCTCCTACATAAGGAGGCTTTCTTAACCAGGGCTCCACACATCAAACAGGGAACTGTACTTGAGCACAGTAGTATTGCTGAACTCTGTAACCCCCTCAGGTTCAGGAACTGCTAACACCTAATCAGGGGTTAGTGGGCCTGTTTCCTGAGTGCAATTGAAGCCTGCATAAAAATGCTGCTTTGCCCTGCCCTTTTGAGGCTTTCTTAACCAGGGCTCCACACATCAAACAGTAAGTAAGGACTTGAGGGTTTCTTTGTTTGGTTTTTTTTGTTACATTGCTAGCTCTCTGACTGGGAGCTCTTAAAAGGGTTTTGTGTATATTTTTTAAAGCAAGGTTAATTTCATTTTTGCTGTTTTAGGGGAACTGTACTTGAGCACAGTAGTATTGCTGAACTCTGTAACCCCCTCAGGTTCAGGAACTGCTAACACCTAATCAGGTGTTAGTTCCCTCCCTACCCACCCCGACTCCCACCCACCCCTAGTGAGCAGTCTTGCTTTATAGGGCACCTCCCCCTTTAACAAATCACAGTGAATTGGACCAGCACATTTTGAATATAATTAAAGAGATTTAACTGCTTTTTCTCTGAAAGGACAGCTGCGAAAACCAGCTGGTACTTCGTAGATCTCTCTCTTTTGCTTTAACAGATACCTAAGCTCCACAAACAGAACAATGGCTGGGAAAAATCGTATTGCTAAAGCTGTTGCCCCCGTTACAGCTTCTGCCTCGGTCCAGACAGAGGTCCTATTGCCAGTTGAAGAACCGGTTCCATGTGCAGGGTGCCTGCATGCTGAAGCTCTGAGGAAACAAGTGGAGGAACTCAGAGAGGAGGTGGCGAGGCTGAGGAGTATTCAAGACAGTGAGAAGTACATTGAAGAGATGCTGCTTGCAGCAACCAGGCTCTCCAGCACAGGAGAAGATGGGTGCCAACAGAATGTCGATGGTTGGACAAAAGTCACCAGAGCCTGCAAAATCACCAATCCAACTTCTCCAGCCCTTGAATTGAAGAACCATTATGCAGCCCTGGAAGTGGAGGAGGTGAAAGCATCCCTGGAAAGGGAAGAACCAGAGTTCAAGTACCCCATAGTTGCAGAATCAGTGACCAGAAGGAAACGAAGGGTAGTGATGGTTGGAGACTCTCTTCTGAGGGGTACTGAGGCGTCCATCTGCCGACCAAACTTGATGTCCAGAGAGGTATGCTGTCTGCCTGGTGCCCAGATCCAAAATGTTACGGAGAGTTTGCCGAGACTCATCAAGCCCACTGACTATTACCCAATGTTGCTAATCCATGTTGGAACAAATGATACTGCCAGGTATACCTCGGAACGTATCAAAAGTGACTTCATGGCTCTGGGACAGAGGGTGAAGCAGGTAGGTGCACAGGTGGTGTTCTCTTCAATCCTCCCTGTTGAGGGTAAAGGCCAAGGCAGAGAGGCTCGCATCCTGGAGATTAATGCATGGCTGCGTGGATGGTGTCTTCAAGAGCGTTTTGGTTTCCTAGACCATGGGATGCTGTTTCAAGGGTTGCAGAGCAGAGATGGCATCCATCTGTCCAAGAAAGGTCAACACATCTTTGGTAGTAGACTGGCTAATCTACTGAAGAGGGCTTTAAACTAGATTCGTTGGGGATGGGTGAAGAAAGCCCCCAAGTAAGTGAAAGCCCCCAGGTAAGTGATACATCAAATACCTTTATGGAAATGGATAACAGGGGTAACATATGGAAAGCAGTGTGTATTAATGCCCGTAGCATGGGAAATAAGATCTCTGAAGTTGAAGCTTTGGTGGGAGTGGCTGACTTAGATTTAGTGGCAGTTACAGAAACATGGTTCACAGAAAATCATGACTGGGATGTAACTATACCTGGCTATACTTTATTCAGAAAGGACAGGGTAGGAAGAAGGGGAGGAGGAGTAGCACTATATGTAAAAACTACTATTAAAGCTTTGGAATTACAGAGCTTAAAAGGGAGAGGAGGCATTGTGGGTTAAACTAGAAAGAGGGAAAGAGAAATCTATTTGCATTGGTGTGATATACAGACCTCCCTCACAAGAGGAAGAGGTGGACAGAGAGTTAATTGAAGACATACGCAGCATTGCTAGGAAAGGGGAAGTGCTACTGCTAGGAGATTTCAATATGCCAGATGTTGATTGGCACATTCCTGCTGCAGTATCATCTAGGAGTAAGGAGATCCTGGATTCTCTACAGGGAGAACTATTCAGGCAATTGGTAACAGACCCCACACGTGAAGGGGCCATACTGGACTTGGTGCTTACCAATGGTGAAAGTGTTTCTGATGTTGTAGTGGGAGATCATTTTGCATCCAGTGATCACCAGATGGTGTGGTTCAGTATTAGTACTAGGGCTGTTAGAATCCATTCCAAGGTGAAGATCTTAGACTTTAGGAAGACTAAATTTGCGAAGATGGGCCAATGCCTCAGGGAGTCGTTAGTGGGATGGGAACAGCTGGGGGATGTAGAACAACAGTGGGCAAAACTGAAAGGGGGTATTTTAAAGGCAACCAACCTTTTTGTTAAAATGGTAAACAAAGGCAAAAGGAACAGGAGACCGCTATGGTTTTCGAAGGAAGTAGCTGAAAAAGTGAAGAAAAAGAGGGAGGCCTTCATGAAATACAAGAGATCACAGAGAGAGGAAGACAGGCATCTGTATTTGGAAAAACTTAGAGAAGCTAGCAAAGTAGTCAAGAAGGCAAAGATTCAAAAGGAGGAGGAAATAGCCAATGCAATAAAATGGGGGGATAAGACATTTTTCAGATATATTAGTGAGAAGAGGAAGGGCAAAAGTGGTATTGTCAGACTCAAGGGTGCAGGGGGGGAATATGTAGAAGCTGATAAGGATAAAGCGGAATTGCTTAACAAATATTTTTGTTCTGTGTTCACAGATGAAGAACCAGGAGTAGGACCTCAGAAAACACCCACAAATAAGAACAGAAGCGAGGGACATCTTGAACAATTTTCAGAAGACTGTGTTCGTGAGAAACTAGCTCAACTCAAAGTAGACAAAGCGATGGGACCGGATGGGATACACCCTACAATACTGAGGGAACTTGGGGACGTTCTAGCAACTCCACTGACTGACCTTTTCAATGCCTCGTTGGAGTCGGGAGTGGTGCCAAAGGACTGGAGAGAGGCTCATGTGGTGCCTTTACACAAAAGCGGAAGTAAGGATGTGGTTGAAAACTACAGGCCGGTTAGTTTATCTTCAGTGGTGAGTAAATTAATGGAAACGCTGTTGAAAGAGAAAATAGTGAGGTTTCTGGAGTCCAGCGGATTACAGGATCCGAGGCAGCATGGATTCACCAGAGGCAGGTCTTGTCAGACAAATCTGATTGATTTCTTTGACTGGGTGACCAGTGAGTTGGACCGAGGGAGAGCTCTAGATGTGGTGTATTTAGATTTCAGTAAAGCCTTTGACACTGTTCCTCACAGGCGACTTATAAACAAACTGAGCACCCTAGGGATGGACCCTAAAGTTACTGCTTCGGTTAGAAATTGGTTGGGTGGGAGGCGACAAAGAGTACAAGTAAATGGAGCTCACTCTGAGGAGAAGGATGTTACCAGTGGTGTGCCCCAGGGATCTGTCCTTGGTCCGATTCTTTTTAACATCTTTGTTAGTGATATAGCGGAAGGGCTGTCGGGTAAGGTTTGCCTCTTTGCAGATGATACCAAAATCTGCAATAAAGTAGACACCCAGGAAGGTGTAGATAACATGAGGAGGGATCTAGCTAAGCTTGAAGAATGGTCTAGAATTTGGCAGCTGGGATTTAATGTTAAAAAATGTAAGGTCATGCATTTGGGCTGCAGCAATCCAAGGGAGCAATACAGCATAGGAGGTGAAGTACTTTTGTCCACTAAAGAAGAGCGGGACCTAGCCGTAGTTGTGTGTCCGATGATCTTAAAGTAGCTAAACAGGTAGAAAAGGCGACGGCAAAAGCTAGAAGGATGCTTGGGTGCATACGGAGAGGAATGGCTAGCAGAAAAAAGGAGGTGATAATGCCTCTGTATAAGTCTTTGGTGCGACCTCATTTGGAGTATGGTGTGCAATTCTGGAGACCGCACCTTCAAAAGGATGTGAACAGGATGGAGTCGGTGCAGAGGGTTGCTACTAAGATGATTAGTGGTCTTCATTATAAAGCATATGAGGACAGACTTAAGGATCTTAATATGTACACCTTAGAGGAAAGGCGGGATAGAGGTGATATGATTGAGATGTTTAAATACCTCCGTGGCATAAATGTTCAGGGAGAGAGCCTCTTTCAATTGAAAGCAAGTTCTGCGATGAGGGGACATGGGATGAGGGTGAAGGGAGATAGATTCAGGAGTGATATGCGGAAATATTTCTTTACGGAAAGAGTAGTGGATCCGTGGAATAGTCTCCCAGTGGAGGTGGTAGAGATGAGGACAGTAACTGAATTAAAAAAAGCATGGGACCAACACAGAGGATCTCGAAAGGTAAAAAGTGGACTGTTGTAGTTGTTGTTATGGAAGGACAGACTAGATGGGCCTTGTGGTCTTTTTCTGTCATCATGTTTCTATGTTTCTATAACTAACAGAAGGCCACAAGTACAATTCAATGGTGAAAAAGCTGAAGCATTCTCTCAAACACAGGGCATACCCCAGGGTTCGGCTCTCTCAGCACTACTGTTCAACATTTACATGCAACCCCTCTGTGACATTTTCAAAAAGCATAACATCAACTACCACATTTATGCAGATGATATTATGCTTTACACACAATTGGATATCTCGGACCCTAATTATACACAGCTCGAAACCTGCCTGGATGAGATGTTAAGATGGCTTCAGAGAAACAACATGACAATTAACCATAAGAAAACAGAAGTCATGTATATATCCAGTAAACAACTTCAAGCCCCCTCCTACAATCACCCTATGCAACAACACGTACAAAACGAAAAATGAAATAAAATACCTAGGAGTCACTCTCGACTGCAACCTGAAAATGGATACACACCTACGTAAAACAAACAAGGCCATCTTCCATAAACTTAGAGTGATACAACCTCTAAGGAAAATAATA
The DNA here is from genome assembly GCA_033557465.1 of Ichthyophis bannanicus. Classification (NCBI taxonomy): domain Eukaryota; kingdom Metazoa; phylum Chordata; class Amphibia; order Gymnophiona; family Ichthyophiidae; genus Ichthyophis; species Ichthyophis bannanicus. The sequence continues at coordinate 495,807,460 of CM066033.1, forward strand.
GAACCCTGTGATTTTCGGTCTGTTGCACAAGCACTCATCATGCCACACCTAGACTACTGTAATGCTATCTTACAAGGTCTGCCTAAAAAATCACTAAATATCCTTCAGATGGCCCAAAATGTGACAGCCAGGATCATAATGGGAACAAGCATTGCTGAACACATTACCCCCATTTTAATCGAGCTACATTGGCTTCCAATTGCAGCCAGGATACAATACAAGATGCTGGTAACCACGTTCAAACTTATCAATAACATAGCCCCCTTATTCCTTTCCTCACTTATCAGCACGCAACCTACAAATAGGGACAGGAGAATCACCAATTCAGGCACCCTGCAAGTCCCCACCAACATCAGAACTGTGAAAGCAAGTACGAGTCACAGAGCTTTCTCATTCTCTGCACCAACTATCTGGAATCAACTCCCATTTGAGCTCCGTTTAATCAAGGACATTTCCAATTTCAGGAAGGAGCTAAAAACTCACCTATTCAAAAGTCACTACAATCAACTGTGACTCTTAAGTTTCCGTTAAATTCATAGCAAAGCAATCAGATAATGATACACTTTTGAAATCGCTATATGTATAAATATGTAAATATGTATGTATAATATAAAAATGTGTAATCCACTCCCCAAGACACTATCCCTGTGTGCTGTGATATACCCTCAGATCTAATGTATATACTATCCCCTCCTCCCGGTCTTGATTTGACAACCCCCAAAGATGAAATCGAACCGCTGCTGATCGCTGGAAGTAGCGGTATATAAGTGTGTATTAAATAAAATAAAAATAAATAAATAAATAAGATAGAGTCTTGACCAGGTTGAACAGATCATGTGGTTTGTTTAGCGATTGCTTTAGGGTATCCGTGTGGAACTGTTTCATCTTCTCTGTGATTGCTTTGCGGTGAATAGTTAGCTGAAGGTTGTATGCCGTCTGGTCTTCAATGGAGTGTGACCAATGCCAGCGTCTCTCGAGCTTCTGTAGATGGGTGAGCAATGAACGCAGCTCCGCTGTGTACCAAGGAGCGGTAGCTCTTTTCCTTGGGGGCCTATTAGGTGGCGGCCGTAGGGCGATTGCGCTGAGACTACTGTTCCAACGAGTGATCAGATCGTCAAGGTTTAGGGTGGTCTCATTAAAAAGCAGGCACATTTCAGACAGGATAAGTTCTCTATTGAATGGTCGGAAACTTCGTGCAGGCAATCTTGTGGTGCTGCTTGGGATTCTGTTGATCTTCGATTGGCTATTGTGTGTAGGAATCTGGAAGTTGATGAGTTTGTGGTCTGACCAGGGTACTGTAGTTATGGACATCACGGGGTCCTGGGTTGGGTCGAAGGCTGTCTGTGGGGCAAATACAAGGTCTAGTATATTTCCCTTCACATGAGTAGGTTCCTTAACTAATTGCTTGTAGCCCAGATTCTCGAGAGCTTCGAGGAAGGTAGATGCTTGGTTATCTTGCAGTGCTGGCAGGTTGAAATCACCTGGTATCCAACTTGGTGTATTTGGATTATGGATGTTGGAGGCGAGGTCTATTATAGTTGGGAGATCATCCGGGGAGGCTGAGGGAGCTCTATACAACAAGTTGATGGAGCAAAGCTTGTTGGATATGGTGATGGTGGTTTGTGCTAGTGGAGTCGACCAACTGGAAGTGGAGGTCTGTCCTGCACTCCTCCTCTTCTTTTGTTTTGTATATGGCTTGTATGCACTGAGAAATTAAAGGGAAGGAGCTGGTTGAGTATGACATTGTCTTCAGAGGATAGCCATGTCTCCGTAACCATGAGTAGATCGAGGTCATGGAGGGATATTATGTCTGCAATAACTGGCCATTTCTTACGGACTGAGCGGGCGTTGATGAGGGCACATTTTAGGCTTTGCGGGTAGGAGCTTTCTTCTTGTTTGGTTTTCATAGAGTGTTGGAGTGCAATGTGTAATAGGTGGGGGTGGTGTGAGCGGGTATCCCATTTTACATTGTGATGGGAAGTACCTGCCCATCTCCTCCCCTGGCTCTGTAGGATTGGGATATGGTTGAATGAAGGGGATAGGGCTAGAGAGTTAGAGAACCAACTTGAGAAGAGGAAGTAGCAGCCGACTATGACAGTGAGGGGGGCCCCATCTTGTTAACACCAGTCGTTGTAGTCAGGGGGAACTATGGTCTGGCCGGTGAGTGGGTGAGAGCTTTCTGCAGGACTACTGGTGCGCTATTCAACAGTTAGGGGGCATGCAGGCCAATTGTACTGACCTAGGGCAATCGGCTAGGTAGCATGGAATAGAAAGCATTTATACATGTACATAGCTTAATGAGTACTAATGGCAAACAATTATATTTGCTAGGTATGCAGATCTAGCAGGCAGACCAGTAGCAGGACAGATATCTGCTCTAGCAAACAGGTATATAAGTCTTCGGGTCCGGTACAGTATATTCAGATTAGCTAGCTAAACAGTAGCGTGCAGGTATCATTAATAGGCAATGTGTAATTCAGAATGGCTAATTACGCAATAGAAGGCGATGTGTCATTCAGTAGATACATTGTATTCTAAGAAGATTGGTTGCTAGCAATAGTAGGCAGGGTAATTAAGCAGTGGATACAATGTTGCCGGTTTGCTGGCTAGGTCGGAGCACTGGGTGGTAAACCGTGTTTGCAGTTTGATACAGAGTCACAGCTTTGTAATTTGGACACTACTTCAGTCTACTGGTTGGTGAGGGCATACCGGGATTCTGAGTGGTGGACTGTTAGGGCTGATGATCTCACCAGGTTCCTTCCATATTTGTTGGATGTCCGAAGGTGTTCAGTTGATATCCTATGGCGTCTGAATAGTGCGAGCTCGACCTTGGATGGGGTGCTCTAGCTCAAGTTGCGTCTGCCTTCCTGCTTGTTGTTGGCTCACCCAGTTAACCCAGTTCCCATCGGCAACATCGAGGGACAGCAGGCAGGTAAGCTCCTCCCCGCTCCCCTCCGACGAGGCCAATCGGGCCCGCAGAGAAAGCCACGCTCACCTCCAGCGTTTAAAAGGAAGCTGCTGCTTGAAGAAAAACCTCTTCACCTCCAACCCAGCTGCCGATCGGCGGCATCGAGGGAGAGCGGGTAGGTAAACTCCTCCCCGCTCCCCTACGACGAGGCCAATCAGGCCTCGCAACACGCCACTTATTCCCCTCACCATCTGGCATGCCCGCGCCTAGCGTGCCTGAGGGCCTCGCCAGAGGGCCCTTTGGCATGGCCCTTTGGTGGATGACCTTAGCGGTGCACGCAATCTGTGGTAAGCATAGCCTGTGACCCCAATGCTTAGCCTGTGAGAGTAGTTACTCACCTGTAACAGGTGTTCTCCAGGAGCAGCAGGAATCAGTCTTCACTTATGGGTGACGTCGGCGCCGACGGAGCCCTCGCGGAGCAATTTTCCCCAGCTTTCAAAGAAAGCCTTTGGGAATTGCAGCGCGCATGCGCGGTCCCCTTCCCGCCCAAGGGTGCCATCTTGCTCAGTCGGATGACATAGCGAAAAGACAGCAAAAAAAGTTAGCAAAAACATATAATAAGAATGACTGCAACTCCAAGGGGAGGAGGGAGGGTAGTGAGGACTGATTCCTGCTGCTCCTGGAGAACACCTGTTACAGGTGAGTAACTACTCTTTCTCCAGGACCAAGCAGGAAGTCAGTCCTCACTTATGGGACACCCGAGCTTAAGGCTACCGGAGACCTCAAGCCGAAAAATGAGCTCCCTCAAGCTCAACAGTACAGAAGGAAGGAAGCTTCTCTGAATACGAATCCGGCCGGTAGCCCAACACCAGGGCCGGAGGGTAGGAGTTGCCTAGACCTCAAAGAGATTGTGGAGGACTGCCTGTCCGAAAGCACTGTCCCTGCGGGACTCCCTCTCCAGGCAGTAATGAGCCGCAAAAGTTGACTGGAAGACCAAGTAGCGGCCCGGCAGAAGTCTGCCAACGGAACAGAGCGGAGATGAGCTACTGACGCAGCTTTCGCCCTGACACGGTGAGCCGTGACTCGACTCTCTAAGGAGAGGCCTGCTGCCCCATAAGCCCAGGCGATACAGTCAGCTACCCAGATGGACAAAGTACGCTTAGATACAGGTAACCCCAACCGATTGGGGTCAAGAGATACGAAAAGCTGGACAGCTTTTCTATGCTCTCGCATACGGTCAAGGTAGAAGGATAAGGCTCTTCTATAGTCCAGGGTATGCAGAACAGTTTCAGCTCGGCTGGTATGTGGCCTGGGAAAGAAGGTCGGAAGAACCACCTCTTGGTTGATGTGAAAAGGGGAGACCACCTTTGGAAGAAACTTAGGGTGAGTCCGTAGGACTACCCTATTCTTGTAGAACCTAGTGTATGGGGGCTCCGACACTAGGGCCTGTAGTTCACTAACGCGCCTAGCGGAGGTAAGGGCTACCAAGAAGAGAGTTTTCCAGGAGAGGAAACAAAGAGGGCAGGTAGCCCTGGGTTCAAAAGGCGGACAGGTAAGCCTTTGCAAGACCACACTGAGATCCCAGTCAGGAGCTGGAGGGCGCAACGGAGGCTTAAGCAGAAGAAGGCCTCTGAGAAAACGCGCCACCAAGGGGTGCGAGGAAAGAGGCTGGCCCTCCACCGGCGAATGATGTGCAGAGAGAGCACTGAGGCGGACTCTGACAGAGTTGGATTTGAGGCCTAGATCGGAGAGGTGAAGCAAGTATTGCAGTACCACCGATAGTAAGCAGGCGAAGGGGTCCTCAGAGCGCTGAGAACACCAGACCCAGAAGCGATGCCATTTAAGGGCGTAAGATTTCCGGGTGGAAGGACGCCGAGACGCCAGGACGACAGCTTCCACCTCCGGAGGAAGTAAGAGCGGAGCTAGGACTACCCTTTCAGCAGCCAGGCCATCAGATGAAGGGCCCGGAGGTTGGGGTGCAGGAGAGTACCCTGATCCTGGGTCAGGAGATCGGGCTGAAACCCCAGAGGAAGAGGGGTGTCCACCGCTAGCTGCAGGAGTAGAGGGAACCAGGGTTGTCTCGGCCACCTGGGCGCTACCAGGATCACGGAGGCCCTGTCCTGGACAACTTTGAACAGCGTCCAGGACACAAGTGGCGTGGGAGGAAAGGCATACAGTAGGCCCGTGGACCACGAGATGAGGAAAGCATCCGGCGCTACTCTGAGAGGATGCGGGTGCCGAGAGCAGAACCTGGGAAGTTGCCGGTTCAGAGGACTGGCAAAGAGATCCACGGTGGGGAAGCCCCACCGGCGGAAGATCTGCTGGACAACTACGGGGTTCAACCTCCATACGTGTGGCTGCAGGATCCGGCTCAGTTTGTCGGCTAGGCAATTTTCCTGCCTGGGCAGGTAAACAGCCTTGGAGGATGATGTTGTGGTCGACTGCCCAAGAGCACAGTCTCCGAGCCTCCTGACATAGAAGGAGGGAGCCCGTGCCCCCCTGTTTGTTCACGTAGAACATGGCAACCTGATTGTCCGTCTGCACCAGTACAGACTGACGAGAAGTGAGGTGAAAGAAGGTCCGCAGAGCTAGGCGGATCGCCCGCAGCTCCAGGAAGTTTATCTGCTGAGCAGCCTCCCAAGGTGTCCAAAGGCCTTGAGTGCATGTTCCCTGGCAATGCGCTCCCCATCCCAGGAGAGAGGCATCTGTCGTTAGCACCTGGGAAGGTGGAGGAGACTGAAAGGTCATGCCGAGTACCAGATTGGGCAGGTGAAGCCACCATTGCAGAGAGGAGACCAGGCGGTCGGAGATCTGTATTAAGTCCGTCAGTCTCCCTGTGGCCTGATGCCATTGAGTGCGAAGGCTCCACTGAGCAGGTCTCATATGTAGACGGACATTCGGAGTGGCATGGACCGTGGAGGCCATATGACCGAGCAGTTGCAGGAATTGCCTGGCAGAGACCGGTGACGCGCTGTGGAACCTGCCGGCCAGAGCTATGAGCCTGTTGGCCCGTTCCAGAGGCAAGAAGGCACGAGCCTGCAGAGTGTCCAGCCGTGCTCCTATGAATTCGAGATCCTGAGAGGGGAGCAAAGTGGACTTTTCGAAGTTTATGACGAAGCCCAAGTGCTGAAGCAGAGCTACTGTGCGTTGAGTGGCCTGAGTGACCTCTAGGGAAGACTGTGCCCGGATGAGCCAGTCGTCCACGTAGGGGAAGACAAAGAGGCCTTGAAGCCTCAGGAAGGCTGCCACCACTGCCAGGCATTTCGTGAACACCCTGGGAGCGGAGGATAGGCCAAAGGGCAGTACACGGTACTGATAATGATTCCCTGCCACCACAAATCTTAGATATTGCCGGTGGTCCGGATGAATAAGGATGTGAGTATAAGCATCCTTTAGATCCAAGGAGCATAGCCAATCTCCCTGCTGGAGGTAGGGCAGTAGGATTCCAAGGGTAAGCATCTTGAACTTTTCTCGCTGCAGGAACTTGTTGAGGTTGCGTAAGTCCAGGATGGGTCTGAGGCCTCCTGTTCTTTTTGGTATCAGGAAGTACCTCGAATAAAACCCGTGACCCCACAGGTGTTGGGGCACTGGCTCCACAGCCTGTTCCTGAAGCAGACTTTGCAGCTCCTGAAGGAGTAAGTCCCTGTGCAGAGGGGGTCTTGGAGGCTCCCCTGGAAAATAGGGGGGAGGCACCTGGTGAAAATGTAAGAGGTAGCCCTTTTGAACCACCTGCAGCACCCAGGAATCGGATGTTATGGCTGACCACCTGTGGGCAAAGTGGGTCAGCCGGCCCCCCGTGCTGAGCGAAGGCCGCGGAGGGGGAGAGGCTATGCTGGCATAGTCAAAAAAACCCACCCTGCTGAGCAAGGGGCTGTGTAGTGGGCTTGGGGGCCTTCTGCCTACGGGACCCATTACCCTGTCCCTTAGCCTGCAGGCCCTGATGGGGAACTGCTGATGCTTGATATTGTGGGTGGTGTTGCTTATATGCAGACACCTTCCTCGGGTAAAAGGGCTTTTTCCCCGAGCCCTTCCTCTTCTGTGAAGGGGCAGAGGTCTTTCTGGATAGGTAAGTTCTGGTGAGAGTCTCGGACTCGAGTTCCGCCGCCTTTTCAGCCATGGGCTCGCCAAAGAGATTTTCACCTCTGCAGGGGACATCGACCAACTTGTCCTGCACCCATGGCTCGAGGTCGGATGACTGAAGCCAAGCCTGACGGCGAGCACCGATGCCGGCTCCGGCTACTCGAGCCGATGCTTCGAAGCCATCGTAGGCTGCTCGAGAAATAAACTTCGAGCACTCTCGAATACCAGTGGACAAGGCCTGGAACCTCTGCAAAGGTTCCTTGGAGAGACCAGCCGAGAACCCGGCAATTTCTTTTGCCAGGTCTCGAAGATACATGCCCATATATAGCTGGTATGTCTGGACTCGGCAAGCAAGCATAGAGCCCTGGAAGCACTTCCTACCGAGGGCATCCAGGTTCCGGGCCTCCTTACCCGGAGGCACCGAGGAGTGCATCTTTTGACTCTTAAGTCAATGCATGGCCGATTCCACCACCATGGAATGGTGCGGTAGTTGTGCCTTCTGGAACCCGGGGCTCTTGCGGACTCGATACATGGAATCGACCCGCTTGCTTAACACCGGCGTCGAGGCCGGGCTCTCCCACATGCGGAAGAGCAGCCGCTCCAGCATCGGAGGAACCGGTACAGTAAAGGCCTCCTTCGGGGAAGAGTCATACTGGAGGGCCTCGAGCTCTTCGGCCCGAGGCTCCTCCTCCGGATCCGCGGGGAAGGCCAAAGCCTTGGCCATGTCCCTCACGAAATCGGAGAACCGGGTATCCTCCGGGGGGGGGATCGTCTCCGAGGCTCCGACTCAGGCGAGTCGGAGGGGACGCACCGAGTCTGAAAAGAACCGGGTGACTCGTCCTCCTCCGTGTCCCAGCCTGACTCCTCCGTGGAGGAATCGAGTGGCTCCATGCGGGTGGGTGCCGAGGACCTCCAACCCAACGCCGAGGCCGGCGTCGACGACCTCGGTCCCGAACGGGAGGCCGAGGGAGACCTTGGCCGAGGATCGACTCGAGCTCGTATGGACTCGAGGATCAGCTCGGCCTCCAGGGTCGATATGGACGTCGATGTCCCGGTGGTCGGGGCAGATGCACTGGCGAGGCCGGTCATCAATGCCCGCTGCTGGTCCATGAAGGCAGCGATACTGCACTCCAAGGCCGTCAATCTGAGACCAAACTCAGAAGACCCAGCAGTTCCCGACTCGGGCCCCGACGGCATCGGGCCCGACGTCGGCTCCATCGGAGGTGAGTCCACGAGGACTACAGTACTCACGTGTCCAGGAGACTCCACTTCGAGACGAGGATGCTTCGAAGGCCTCTCCGCCTCCGAGGACCCGGGGCAGCTGACGGGGCTATGCGACCTGGCCCTCAAGGGACCAGGAGCGTCCTCCGACGCCGCCCTCGCGGTTTTCTTCTTCCGATGATGTTCCCGGGCGGGGGACCCCTGCTCAGAGTAACTCCGATGATGCTCGGGGCCGGAGTCACGAGACGTCGAAGCCTCTGACGAGGTCCGGGCCCGACCGGACGCGGAGTCAGAGAAGATTCGTTCCTTTTGTGACTGCCGACTCCTCAACACCTTCGAGGACATTTTGCTGCACGGACCACAACTCATCGAGTCATGATTGGGTCCGAGGCAACGGAGGCAGCAGTCATGCGTGTCGGTAAGAGACATAAGTCTGGTACAACGATCACACTTTTTAAACCCGCTGGCAGCCATCGGGGGAAAAAGGGCCCCTGCGAGGTCGAAAGACCGTGCTGCCAGGGAGAAAGAAAAAAGTGGCGGGAACGCCATTTACGAAGGACAAAAACCGAAAAAATGTGAACGGACTCGATATTGGAGTATCGAGGCCGGGAGGGAAAAGGACACGGCGTCGAACCGAGAAAAACAAAACGAAAAAAATCAACTTTTTCAGCGGCGATCACAAACTACGTCTGTAGGGCTCCGCGGAAAAAAGAAGATTGAGCAAGATGGCACCCTTGGGCGGGAAGGAGACCGCGCATGCGCGCTGCAATTCCCAAAGGCTTTCTTCGAAAGCTGGGGAAAATTGCTCCATGAGGGCTCCGTCGGCGCCGACAACACCCATAAGTGAGGACTGACTTCCTGCTTGGTCCTGGAGAAACTCCATTGCTCAGCCTGAGTCTCCATTGCTTAGCATACTGCATAGTGTGTAGAATCCTCTGCCACCTCATTGCTATGCCGATGACTCCCAAATCTACCGCTCTACACCTATCATCTCTCCAGCAATCCAGACCAAGATCTCTGCCTGCCTTTCTGACATCGCTGCCTGGATGTCTCACCGCCGCTTGAAATTGAACATGGCCAAGACTGAACTCCTTATCTTTCCCCGCAATTCCTCCCCTCCTCTCCCAGTCTCCGTGGATGGCTCTACGAGCCTTCGTGTTTCCTCGGCCCGCAATCTGGGAGTTATCTTTGACTCCTCTCTCTCCATCTCCGCCCATATCCAGCTCATAGCTAAGACCTGCCGCTTCTTTCTCTACAACATTAGCAAAATCCACCCCTTCCTTTCTGAACACACTACTAAAATGCTTGTCCACTCCTTAATCTCCTCTCGCCTCAACTACTGCAACCTACTCCTTGCTGGTCTCCCTGTGAGTCATCTCTTCCCCCTTCAACCTATTCAAAATTATGCTGCTCGACTAATTCTCCGCCAGCCTTGCCATGTCCATATTACTCCTCTTCTCAAGTCGCTTCACTGGCTCCCTATCCAATTCCGCATCCAATTCAAACTTCTCCTCCTGACCTATAAATGCACTCACTCTATGGCCCCACCATACCTTTCATCTCTTGTCTTCTCCCTACATCCCCTTTCGGTAACTTCACTCTTCTAACAAATTACTTCTATCTAGGCCCTTCACTCGCACCGCTAACTCCCAACTTCGCTCCTTTCACCTTGCTGCACCTTACGCTTGGAACAACGTACCTGTGTCTATACGCCAGGCACCCTCCCTGGTCCTCTTCAAGTCCGGATTGAAAACCCACCTCTTCACTGTCGCTTTCAGATCCTGACTTCTATCCTTTGACTCCCGTCCTCTGTCATGACCAAATTGTAAACACCATATTTTGTTTGCCCCGAATTGTAAATGCCATATCTTGTTTTCCCACAAAGTGACTATTGCTCTTGTTGTCTTGACTAGATTGTAAGCTCTGATAAACAGGGACTCTGGTGGCTCTGGTACGTAGCACTATATAAAAGCTAAATAGTAGTAGTAGTAAGTATTAATGAACAAAACAAACCTTTTTCAAAACCATAGAATGACAGAACATAAACTGAAGATACAAGGAGGTAAACTTAAAAACATCAGGAAATACTTTTGCAAGGACAGTGTGGTAGATGCCTGAAATGTCCTCCTTACAAAGGTGGTGGGGCCCAAAAAACAGTGATAGAATTTTAATAGGCATGAGACAAAACAGAGAATCACTCTAAAGCAAGAGGATGAAAAGCGTAGCTACTCAACTGTAACAGTGTTCTCCAGGGACAGCAGGAATCAGTCACATATGGATGATGTCGGTGCCGACGGAGCCCTGCAGAAGCATCTCCCCAGCTTTCAAAGAAAGCCTTCGGGAGATGCAACCACGCATGCGTGGTCCCCTTCCCACCCTAGGGTGCTAACTTACTCAATCAGATGAAATAGCTGGAGCCAAGAAAGAAGATGACCAACAAATGTTTAGCTACTCCAAGGGGAGGAGGGATGGTTGTGAGGACTGATAACTGCTGTCCCTTGAGAACATCTGTTACATGTGAATAACTATGCTTTCTCCAGGAACAAGCAGGAAATCAGTCCTCACATATGGGACTCCCTAGCTACAGGCTACCGAGAACCTGTAGAAAGACATGCCCAGCCGTGAGCAGCCACAAGCGAATCTGAGGACAGACTCTGAGGACCCCAGTGTCCAGGGAGAACCAACTCTCCGGCAGCCTAAACCCCAAACAGATTACGGAGTACGGCCTGGTCAAAAGCACTGTTCTGTCGGGACTCATTCTCCAGGCAGTACTTAGCTACAAAGGTGTGAATTGAGGACCAGGTGACAGCCTGACAGATGTCTGCCATAGGGACAAAGCATAGGCTTGCAACCGAATTCGCCATAGCCCTGATATTGTGTGTCAGGCTGGGCTCTCCAATGAGAGCCCAGCTTGTCTGTGGGCGACAGCGATGCAGTCTACCACCCAGGTGGATAGGGTTAGCTTGGTAACAGCCTCTCCCAGTCGACTGGGGTAATATGAAATGAAAAGCTGCGAGGCTTTGTGGTGGCCCTGAGCACGTTGCAGGTAGAAGAACAGGGCTCTCTTACAGTCTAGAGTATGGAGAATGGCTGCCGCCTTGTCAGCGTGGGGCCATGGAAAGAAGATAGGGAGCACCACCTCCTGGTTGAGGTGGAAGGTGGATACCACCTTTGGAAGGAATTTAGGATGAGTGCAAAGCATGACCCTATTCTTGAAGAACCTGGTGTAAAGTGCTCGGCCACCAAGGCCCGAAGATCTTTGACTCTGCAGACAGAAGTGAGCGCCACCAGGAAGATGACCTTTCAGGATAGATAATGCAAATGGCAGGTAGCCAGAGGTTCGAAAGGCGGTTTGATGAGCTGCATCAGAACAACATTGAGGTCCCATTCATCTGGGGGCGGGCAAATGGGAGGCTTAGAGAGCAGCAGGCCCCGTATAAATCGGGTAATTAGGGGCTACGCAGAAAGAGGTTTTCCCTCTACAGAGTGATGGGGTGCCGAGAGCATGCTCAGATGCACCCCGACGGAGTTGGACTTGAGTCCAGTCCATAAAAGGTGGAGCAAATACTGCAACACCGTGTGCACCTGGCAAGAGAATGGGTCTACCTGTTGCTCCTCACACCATACTGAGAAACTATGCCACTTAAAGGCATAGGCCCGTCTCATGGAGTCCTTAAGAGAGGCCAGGACTTCCTCCACTTCCCTTGGGAGATGGAAGGGTGCTAAGGTGACCCGCTCAGCAGCCATGCTATTAATGACAGGGACCCCAGGTCAGGGTGAAGAAGCAAGCCCCCTCCTGGGTCAGTAGCCCATAGAGCGTTTCCTAGAGGGACCGGGAGCTCCATCGGAAGGCAGAGCAACAGGGGGAACCAAGGCTGCCTGGGCCACTGCAGGGCTACCAGAATCATGGAGGCCTTGTCCCACCGAACCTTGAAAAGGGCCCGGATGATTAGTGGCATGGGAGGGAAGGAATACAGTAGGCCTTCTGACCATGAGATGAGGAAGGCGTCTGCTGCTATCTGGGATGGATGTGGTTGGGGACAGCAAAAGAGGGGCAGCTAAGCATTGGCTGGGCTGGCAAAGAAGTAGAGCTTGGGGTTTCCCAGAGTTGGAACAGCTGCTGCACCACCCTGGGGTCTAAACGCTATTTGTGCAGCTAGAGGACCCTGCTCAGCCTGTCCGCTAGAGCACTGTCTTGGCCTGGAAGGTATATTGCCCTGAGGAGCATTCCCTGACTGATCACATATGTGGCCAAGTCCCTGAGGCAATCTGCCCTGTCCAAGGGGAAGAAGACCCTGCCCTGGAGAGTGTCCAGGCGAGCTTCTATGAACTCCAGATCCTGTTTTGGAGTGAGGTAAGATTTTGGATAGCTTATCACGAATTCCTTGATCATGAGGGCTGTGGCCTGCTGCACCTCGGTGCCGTGTCCTCTTTCACGAGCCAGTCGTCCAGGTATGGGAAGATGAATGCCCTTTGGAGCTGGAGGTAGGCGGCTACCATTGCCAGGCATTTAGTGAAAACTCTTGGTGCAGAGGCCAGGCCAAAGGATAGCACACTGTACTGGTAGTGGTCGTTCCCAACCATGAACCACAGGTATTGCCTGTGACTGGAATGAATAAGGATGTGGGTATAAGCATCCTTTAGGTCCAATGAGCATAGCCAAATTTCTTGCTGGAGGTAGGGCAGCAATGTTCCAAGAAAGAGCATTTTGAACTTTTCCCGCATTAGGAACTTATTCAGATTTCTCAAGTTAAGAATGGGCCTTAGGCGCCCTTTTTTTTTGAAACCAGACAGTACCTGGAGTAGAACCCCCCTTTTAGGTGGTGGGGTAACGGCTCCACAGCCCTTTCCCTGAGAAGGCTTGCAAGTTCCTGCAGTAGCAGAACCAGGTGCAGGGGAGTCCGAGGGAGCTTTCCTAGAAAGAAATGAGGTGGTGGTCCAGGTGAAGGAGGTAGCCTTCTGGTCCAGGTGAAGGAGGTAGCCTTCTCTGACTGCTTGAAGTGCCCAGGTGTTGGTGATGATGGCAGGCCACCGGAGGGTAAAATGAATCAGATGCCCCCCTGTTGGCAGCTGCTTCCCCATGGGTGGAGAGGCTATGCTCAGTGAGTCAAATTCCCAGCCCAGCCTCAGCAGGAGCTGGTGTTTGGGGTTTAGAGCCCTTAGGCTTGTGTTGGCCCTGGCTTGCTCCTTTGCCCTGATGTCCCTGCTGCGGGGTCTGGGGGGTTTGGTATTGGGGATAGCCTCAGTAAGGCTGGCCTTTCCTGTGGAAGGGAGGCCTTTTCCTCCAGCGTTTTTTTTCTTAGGGAGGGTGGACGTCTTCATGGAGATCTGAGTCTTGGTGACAAACCTGGCCTTGATCTCCGCTGCCTTATCCTCTATCGGTTGGCCGAAAAGGTTTTCATCAAGGCAGGGGATGTCGAGGAGTTTCTCCTGGACCCACTGCTTGAGGTCCGATTCCTGGAGCCAGGCCTGGCGTCAGGCATCGATGCCTGCGGCAGCCACACTCACATTAGACTCAAAGCTGTCATAGGCAGCTCGAGACATGTACTTTGAGCACTCCCTGACACACTTTGTGAGGGTCTGGAATCGCTGGAGGTGATCTTCACCGAGTCCTACTGAGAAACATGCAAGTTCTTTTGCTTGGTCTCAGACCTACATGCTGATATACAGCTGATATGCGTGTATTCGGCAACCCACCATCGAGCTGTGGTAGCATTTTCACCCAGGGCATCGCGGTCGTGGGACTCCCTGCCTGGAGGCATGGTAGAGTGAGTCTTCGGACTTTTCTACGGGCGCTTGGTTAACTCCACCACCGTAGAGGTGTAAGGGAGTTGCACCTTTCGGAAGCCGGGGCCCTTCTGGATCCGGTACATGATATCTAAGCATCGGCTAACTATTGGCACTGATGCCAGTGTCTCCCACATCCGAAGGAGGAGTCACTTGAGAATGGCAGGGACGGGGACCATCAGGGCCTCCTTAGGTGAAGTCTCATACTGGAGGATTTCAAACTCATCCAAGCAAGGGCCCTCCTCCAACTCCGTCATGAGAGACAAGGCCTTCACCATATCCCGGACAAACTCAAGGAATGAGGTGTCCTTGGGAGACTGACGTCTCAACGCTGGGGGGAAAAAGGATCCAAGGGAAGATCATCTCCAGGGAAGTCTCGTCCTCGGACTCCCATTCCAAGTTGTCCATTGAGAAATTGAGCCCTGATGGCTCATGAGGTGTCAGGCTCAGATTGGGTCTTCAGTGACCCACCACTATTGCTTGGCCAGAGTCACAAGCGCTTGCCAGGGAGGATCTCGCTCCCGAGGACCAGGAGCGGGACTGAGACCCTCACCAAGGATTGGCTCAAGGCCAGTGGCTCTCGAGGATTTTATCGGCAGCCAGAGGAGTCCTCGGCATTGAGGTCCCTGTGGTCTCTGTGCAAACACTGGCAGAGCCAGGCACTGATGCTTGCTGCAAGGCTAGGAAGGCAATGACACTGTGTTCCAACGTCATCATCCTGGTTTCCCACTCAGAAGTTGCAGTCTTTGACTCAGATGCCAGAGCTACTGGGTCCGGCATCAGTGAGGAGAGGGAGTCTTCGATGGGACAGGCCTCGGGATCCGGGATCCATGGCTGGAGGCCTCAGCATCTGTTCTGGGCACCTTCACCGGCCACTCCCACTCAGACTCCTCGGATACCATCCAGGAACTGTGGGACCTTGCACGGGACTTGCCATATGTGTCTGATTCCCAGGATGAGGTCCTCAAGGATTTCTTCTTCTTGTGCTCCCGCTCCGGAGAGCCCATTTCGGAGTGTCCACTGGGACCCGATCAGGTGCCATGGGGGCTTTGCATGACTCAGAGGATCCGTGTGGGGCTTTAAGAGTGCGAGGTTATTGGGGACACCAGGGCTAAATCTGACCTGTGGAAGATGTCGTCCTGCTTCTGCTGATGACTTTGGATGGTCTTGGCAGACTTCTTTTTGCAAGGGCGCAAACCTCTGGGTCATTGTTGGCACCTAGACACCAGAGGCAGCAGTCGTGTGTATCAGTTAGAGACATGTTCTTTGTGCACTGATCACACATTTTTGAACTCACTGGTCATTGGGGCAAAAAGGACCCTTGCGAGGTCGAAGACCCTCGATGCAGCCAGCAGTTAGAAAATGTGCAAAAGTGCACTGGGGAATGAACCTAAAATGGTTCCAAGACTTGAAGCCGAGGCGATGGGGTTTGGAGGCGGGAAAAGGACCAGTGCTAACCGGAGAAGGAAATGCACTTTAATGCACAAGAAAATCAACTGTTTTTCCATTGGAAAAGGACAGACATCTGTAGGGCTCTGCAGAAAAAGGGAGAGTAAGTAAGATGCACCCTTGGGCGGGAAGGGAAACATGCACGCTTGCTGGCATCTCCCAAAAGGCTTTCTTTGAAAGCTGGGGAGATGCTTCCGTGGGGCTCCGTCGGCACCTTCACCCATATGTGAAAACTGATTCCTGCTTGTTCCTGGAGTATCAAAGCAAACTTTATTTTACACTTCAAAGATAGAGGGGATTAACTTGCATGAAGGATCCAACCCACAACAAAGGCAGAGGCGAGAGTTAACCTGTATGGAGAAGCAGATATCACTCTAGCCACCTTACTGGGCAGACTAGATGAACCACGCTGTTTTTTTAATCTACCACTTATGCACAAGCACTTATTATTTATTTTATTTATTTAGACAGTTTTGTATACCGCCTTATCCTTCAATCAAAGCGGTCACAACACAATTAGGGGATACATTTAACACGCGGGGATATGAGACACATACACTAATACTTATGGGGAACATGGGCAATGGAGGGTTAAGTGGCTTGCCCAAGACCACAAGGAGCATCTGTGGGACTAGAAACCCCAGTCCTTCCAGCCCAAGGCTGCTGTCCTCTAGTGGGATTTGAACCCCCGACCTTCCGGCCTGAAGTACCTTGCCCCAACCACTAGGCTACTCCTCCCGCCTATGCTAATAAGTGCTTGTGCATCCCCAATAAAGTGAAGAATACACAATCTGGATATCTCCAAGGAGTGTGACCGATCAGGAGCTGCATCCATGTCCTGCTCCTGGGTGTCTGGACTTCTTGGGCTCCTGTGCAGATAGGAGGTGTAGAAGCTGCATTGTGCAGAAACAGCATGCACATCATGCGATAGTCTTAATGTAGGCTGGGTTGTAAACAGAACCACATTATCAAGAAATTTTTTCCTCCTGTTTCGATGGTGATGGGGTTCAGCCATTTATTCATTGCATGAATTGATGATCATAATTATGAAGAAAATGTAAAATTTGGATCATGGCTAGGTCCTAAACAGGTAGGGCAAATTAGATAGAGGACTCCTCTGTGGAAGTTTTGAGAACATTGCGGCCAGAGAGGCTGACATAATGCTGACAAAATTAACTGAAGCAGGGCAAAACAGGAAAAACAACAACAAGGATGAAAACGTCATTGGAAAAATAAAATAAGTTAAAAGAAAAAATATTTTGGGAGAGCTTTGTGATACATCTGTTTAGCTAAGCAGAAGAAAAAAAGAACAAAGGAGCTGAAGAAAAAAAAACAAAAAAAAGAAAGGAGCTGAGGAGACTGCTCCATGTGGAAAGGAGTGTTCATGTTCAGAATGTTACACTCCTAGGTGTGGGAGAATAGTTCCATCCTGTCATTGTTGGATGATACGCACTTGTTTACCTGAGTCCTGCTTGTTGATGACAAATAGTGTTTTACTTGCTCAAGCAGGCATCCATAAAACTGTCCCAACATATATATGCATAAAGTAATTGCTCATAAAACACAGCACTGACCTACATGTGATATAGACATAGGCATTCCCAGGGGCTGAGAATGGGTCCAATCAGATCTTATGCATATATCTTTTAAAATACACATGCCTGCCCCGATATTTACTGGCACATACAACCATAAATTTATACTTGCCTCAAACAGGATGTAATTTTGAGAGCTTTTGGGTAGTCTAGTTTCTAAGAGTACAAGAGCACATATGCACCTATTTGCCTTCCCTACTTAGGTTCCTGTGATAAACTTACTCTACAAGTGCACATTAGAAACAGACATGCTAAATTTAGCCCAAATTTTAGTGTACAGACCCTAAATGCCATGAAAAGATACATTAGGAAATTATCAGCTTTTCTAATCAGAGATCACTGCGGCTAGACATGGAAAGCACTATACATGACATTGCAGGCCTAGTAAACGTGATGAAGACAACCAACTGTAAACAGGTAAACAGTAAGTAGAAGATATCAATCATACATTGGTATATGTAACGGGGACAAGCTGGCATCAAGGTTTCTCTTTTGGAACTAAACATGGAGAATATGTAAGCCAGCAATAAACAATCCAGCACAAACTTCTTTTTGTGAATATACACAGAAGTTTGATAGCCCAGCAGTAAATAATATTTATTGGAGTTTCTTCCCATAATGCAAATACTGATGTGCCAAACACAGCTATGCTGGGATCTTTGTATTAAGGGAGAGATATTCAAATGGCCTGCATAGCTATAAAGTATGTGGGTAATTTTATTTGAAAATTAACTAATAAGCAAAAAGGGCAAAAATATCAATGTATTTTGCAATTATGTAGGCTATTTGAAAATTAACCCTTTTAATGCACCGATCCCAACATAGCTATGTAAACTTACAGGCAAATACGGTTAACCGCCGCCCACAAAAACATCAAATGCAAAGTATGTGAGTGCTTTTAGCACACCTACTTTGCACTAGATAATTTTCAGAGAAACTAAATGGGTAATTTCACTTTGAAAATTATCATAAGATATATTTGCTAAATAGCAGAGTACATTTGCTATTTGTGTGGTTAGTGGTATATAGTGTTTCCCTGTGTCTGTGCTGCAAGAATTAAAACTTCCCTCCATTCCTCTTTATATGAACTACCTCAGATGGACATAGCCAGGGGTCTTCCTAAAGAGATTAGAGATTACGTCAGCCCAAGCCCACTAATCATATTTGTTCACTGTGATATACCTTTAATAAAATAAAATCAGTACTTACTCACTGCAAAACTTTACTTTTTTAACAGCATAATATTTATCATCAATTTTCTTTCTTGCTTTAAAAACAACTCCAAATCCACCTTTATCAAGCTGTGATATATCTTCAAAATCTCTGTTAAAGCTAAAAATATGAATTTATTATTAGAGTAATAAAATGTAGGCAGCACAAACTGATAGCTCTGATAGTAAGATAGGAAACTGAGAGGCCTATCTACTAAACTGCCATTTAAAAGCCATTTCGACTTTCTGAAAGTTGCCCACTTTCCCTAGAGGTGAAAGTACACCCTGTTTTATAAAGCACATGCATTTACCCACATTGAGTGGAGGAATGTCTAGAGCTGGTTAAAAGAATTATAATACCCATGGATTTTGTAAATACCTAAGTTGCTGTGAAAATTACCTCCTAAATGAACAGTACGTTAAAACACTAAGACAAAAACATAATAATGATTAACCAGTTCTCTGAAGGTAGAATTAAAGATTTTCATCTACAGTGGCACTGATGCAGATTTTAGTATTAACAGTGCTAATGTAAATCTGCTGATTAGCATTCGGCTATATTTAAATCAGTTCATTTAAACTTTAATGCAAAAATCCATGTTACTGTAAGAAAACTGAGCTAATCAGAACATAATAATGTGCATTAATGTTGTTATAACACATAATCAACACCAACATTGGCATTAATACACATTAATGCTGTTTAGTACATAGGCCCCCAAGCGTCAAAAAAATCAAATGTCCTCAACTTGCAGACCAGCACTTTATAAAACCAAACTATCTACTTTTTAAAAAACATTTCAAATTATAATGATTTACAAAATGCTTGGATAAAAAGGAGGTAGTGAGGAACTTGGGAGCATTAGGATTTGATGTTGCATGATCAGGTTACTCCAACTGTGATATCCTCTTTTCACAAGTTTTTGTTTAGTTCAACTATTCCTTATTAGATTAAAAGGATCTGACAACACTGGTCCATGCCTCTGTTACATCAAGGTTGGACTACTGCAATAGTCTTTATTGTAGGTCTTCCAAAGTATCGAATTAGGAAATTACAATTGATCCACTACAATCAATTACAGTTGCCCGATTAATAAAAAAAGTCAGACCACATTACCCCAATCCTATTAGCAATCCACTGAATTCTGAATTTTTGTTTTTTACTCTACCCCTGCTATTCTTTCCTGCTGTTGCCATGTGCAGTAGTTTGTGCTTCTTTATATTGCTTGTGTTGCTTAGGGTAGATACACTAACTCTTGCAGTTATATGCCCTGGAGTATCAGTCCATGTGGCTTACAGTAGAAAAGGAGCTGGTCTATGGCCCTTTTGCAAGGGACTGAATGCATATGTTTTGCCACCCAGTGGGGTAATAGTCCATCACCCCGGACGTAGAGGGCCAGTTTTGAGGTCGGCCTTCTAGAGGTGGGACTTATTCTACCTCGGAGATGGAATAAGTCCCCCTGGACATTTGGGGATAGCAGAGGCTGGCGGCGGCAGGAAGGTGAGGAGGTGCAGTGGATTCCCCACAGTCCGATCCTAGCCATGGTAGGCTGGATCAGGGTTTGGGCTGAGGGGAAAGGAGGGGCTCTCCCACGGCTGGCAATCGTGGATCCTGAATGGAGCCACATTGCACGCCATGGCATCGCGACTCCATTCAAGAGCCTGACTGAGTTAGCTGGGGATCTGTAGGGCATGCGACCCTTCAGAATCAGGGTCCAGCCTGCATGTACAGCCCGGTAGACCCAATTTTAATCCCATGGGGGCAGTCTACTGCTTTACGCCGCGATTCTGAGGGGCCATACAGGGGCTGGCGTCCAGAAGGGAATTGGCCACCACGTGTTCAAGCCCAGGGTATAGAATATGCTTCTTCTTATTACAAATGGTGGTTTGCTGGCACTGTCATGCATGCTGGACAGAAGTATGGTCTTAAACTCAAAAGATTAACATTTGAACTCTGGACTAAATTTGGGGGCCATTGTTTTTAAATCTTTAGTACTGGATGTGGACTGAAGAAGTTATTTGATGTGTTCATATTTTTAAAACGCGAGATAATTCTCTCAAACTGAAAAAATATCAGCATGTAGAATATCCACTTCTGTGAGCATGATACAAATACTTGAGCTGCAAGAAACAATGCTGTGTGGTAAAATAGGCATATCATGGCACATGCAGTTGCTAATGGGAGGTAATGCCCTAGAATAAGTCAGCAAAGGAGGTTCTCACACCAATATTTGAGTTTATTTCTGCACTAACTACCCTGGTTTATGTTTATCATGCTATTGTTGTTAAATGCTGTCGAGTCAGTGTCAACTCATAGCGACTTTCTAGATAATTGTCCTAAACTGTGTTCAGTCTTCAGTCAGGCGTCTCACTGTTGACAGAGTGGCACCCATAGCTGCTGTTATTGAATTGATCCATCTCATTGCTGGCCTTCCTCTTGCCAAGCATGCCTTTCTCTAATGATCTCTCTCTTCGCATGATGTATCCAAAGTATGAAAGTTGAAGCCTTGTCATCTCAGCTTCTAAAAAGAGCTTAGCTTTGATCTCCTCTAGTACTGACTGGTTTATTCTTTGGGTAGTCCCTGGTATACACAGTATTCGTCGCCAGCATCCTAACTCAAAGGCATCAATTTTCTTCCTGTCTATCTTTTTCACTGCCCAACTTTCGCATCCATATGACGTTATTGAAAATACCATGGCTTGAATGAGTCAAATCTTTGTATGGTGAGAGACATCTCTGCTCTTGAGAATCTTGTCTAGGTCCTGCATAGCCATTCTGCCAAGAGCAATGCGTCATTTGATTTCTTGACTGCTTGATAGTTGATCCAAGTAGGTTAAAGTTGTGCACTATTTGAATTTCTTCTCCATCAATGATGAATTTATTGGTTTTGCCAGTTGTCAGGATCTTTCTCTTCTTTACATTAAGGTGCAGACCCACTTTAAGACTGTGTTCCTTGAGCTTGAGACGCAAATGTTTCAGATCATCTTCACTTTCAGCCAATAATGGCTGTTCAGCATAGCGAAGGTTATTGATGAGTCTCCCACCAATCTTCACATCTCTGTTGTCTTCATACAGTCCTGCTTCTCTGATGATTTGCTTTGCATATAAATTAAACAGGTAGGGGGAAAATTGCAGCCTTGTCATACAACTTTGCTGATTTTAAACTATTCTGTTTTTCCCTGTTCCATTCGAACTGTTGCTTCTTGATCAATGTAAAGGTTGTGCAAAAGAACAGTCAGGTGCTCTTAATGGGGCCCAGAGTTTCTCATGGTTTACACAGTCAAAAGCCTTGTTGTAGCCAATAAAACACATATAGATATCCTTTTGGTATTCTTTAGTCTTTTCAAGGATCCATCTCACAACCGCGATGTCGTCTCTCATTCCTCACCCTTTCCTGAACCCTGCTTACACTTCATGCAGTGCTCGTTCCAGGTATAATTGTAGTCTCTGTTGAATAATCTTCAGTAGAATCTTGCTGGCATGTGGGATCAAAGCAAATGTGAGATAATTTCCACAGTCAGTTGGATAACCTTTCTTTAGTAAAGATATAAACACAGATCTTTTACGGTCAGTTGGCCATTATGTTGTCTTCCAAATTTCCTGGCAGAGCCTTGTAAGTATGGTAACAGCTGCATCAGATTGCTGTAATACTTCAATAGGAATGTCATCAATACTCGGTGCTTTCTTCTTTGTTAAGGCTTTCAATGCTGCTTCGGCTTCTTCTTTCATCATCAATGGTTCCTGATCATAAGGTACAGGCTGAAACAGTTGTTGGTCCACTTGATTTTTATCATATAATAATTCTGTATATTCTTTTTATCTTTTCTTGATCTTCTCAGCATCATTCAACATGGATCCTTAAGCATCTTGTAACATTCCAATTCGAGGCTGGAATTTTTTCTTTAACTCTCATAACTTTAGGAAAGCCAATCTTGTTCTTCTTCTAATAGTTTCTGCTTCTATTTCCTTGCTTGCATCATTGCAGTACTTCTCCTTGTCTTGTCTTGCTGCACACTGCAAATCTCTGTTGAGTTCTACGATAGCCTCGTGTTTTCCTCTGGCTTTAGCTTCTCTGCGTTTCTGGGCAATTTTCAGAGTTTCTTCGGTCATCCATTTTGGCTGTTCTTGCTTTTTCACCTTTTGTAGAAATTTCTCACTTTCTTCCAACACAACCTTCTTGATCTCATCCCATAACTCTTTTGGAGCTCTGTCATTTGTATCTAAAGCTGCAAACCAAGTTTGCAAGCAGTCTTGAAATTCTGGTGGTATATTCTCACGTTCATATTTTTTTACATTCATGAGTGGCTTGCTCTTTTTCAACTTTAGCTTGAGTTTGCATACTAGTAGTTCTTCTGTACCACAGTCAGCTCCAGGTTTTGTCTTTGTTGATTTTATAGAGCTTTTCCATCATTGACTTCCATAGATGTAGTTAATTTGATTTTTGTACAATCCATTGGGTGAAGTCCATGTGTACAGTTGTCACTTGTGTTGCTGGAAGGTGGTGTTTGAGATGAATAGATTGTTGGTAAAAGCAATGACCATACTTATAATCATTTGCTTTTCCCTTTTTCTTCAGGGTTTCCAATGGGATATTTAAGTGAGGCAATGTGGTGACTGAAAAGCACAGAAGAACCTCTTTCAAGATCTGCAACAAGGGGGCACAGGATGAAGGTGAAAGGTGATAGATTCAAGAGTAATATGCAGAAATATTTCTTTACGAAAGAGTGGTAGATGGGTGGAATAGTGGAGGTAGTAGACAAGGACTGTCTGTGAATTCAAGAAAACATGGGACAATCACAGAAAATCTCTAAAGATATAAAAAAAGGGACTGTAGGAGTTGGTAGGGAAAGGCAGACTGGATAGGCCGTATGATCTTTATCTGTCACTTGAAACTGAAAAAGGGAAATTAGAAAAACAGACTGAATTCTGGAAGTTAGCTGAGCAGAAGATTCTGACTGACATGACTAAAAGAATTGAAGATAGAATGAGGAGACGTGCTGAATTAACTGATGAGGACCGCTTAATCAGCATGTCGTGTATTCAGTGCAATAACTGTAGTGCTTTCATTCTGAGAAGAATCATTTGGAACCTAAGAGCTTGCCATATATTCCTCAAGTTAGCTGTCATGCATAAAGAATTGACTCTACTAAGGGAAGAACTAGCTGCAATGAAATGCACTTCTTCTAGGATACAAACCGAACTAAGTCCACCACCGCTCCCACAAAGAATCAAACATCTCAGGAACAAATGGATCACAGTGGGCTCTGGTAGGTTATGACCTGTAGTGCAGAGACACCCTATACATCAAAAGATATCCCTGTATAATGCCTTCTCTGCCTTGGTTAATGAGAATGCCCAATCCATGGAAACTGAAGGGCCCTTAAATGAGACAGTCAATGCCCAATCTACTGATAAAGCACCAAATATGAAGAAAAAAATCACAAAACAGGAAACTACTACTACTTGGAGATTCCATCATTAGAGGCACCAACTTGGGAACACAGTTCAAAGGAGAGAAGACAGTCAAATGCCTCCCATGCTCTTCAGCCAGCAGGAATACAAACCAAATTGTTGATGTACTGTAGTTAGCGCAGAAAGTGAGCACTCCAAAATTGATGTTATCCATGGGTACAAATGGCCTGGCTAGAAACAGTGCCTCTGCAGTTCAAAGAGACTTCTAGACTCTGGGAGAGAAATTCAAGCCCATTGTTAACACTGTAGCATTCTCAGAAGTTCTACCTGTTCTTCATAAGGTTGCAGAAAGGCTGCACCGCATAAACAGCTTTAATACATGGCTCCAGAACTGGTGCAAACAAGAAGGATTCAGATTTATATGCGAATGGGGAAACAGATGGACCAACAAGAGACTATACTGTGCTGATGAACTATATCTCTCTGTCACAGGAAAAGAATCGTAAGTGAACAATTCAGGTAGTATGTGGACAGGCATTTAAACTAGAGAAAGGGGGTGACAGATGGGGAAGAACAAGTTCAGGACGTCATTCCCAGCAAAAGCAGATCATCATCAGAAACAGCCACATTTTTAAACCACGACAAGTGGGAAAAGGTGGGTAGAACAAAATCAATGCAAAATACATGCAAGACAGTTAAATGCTGGAAAGCAATGAGCACAAATGCTTGAAGCTTAGCCAACAAAGTTCCTGACCTGGAAGCCCTAATGGTTGAAATGGACTTGGAAATTGTGGCCATTACAGAAACATGGTTTAATGAATTGCATGAATGGGATATAGCCATAGCTGGCTATAATCTATTCAGAAGAGACAGAGAAAGTTGAAAGGGAGGAGGAGTAGCCTTATATGTCAAAAGCAATATTAATTTATCATAAAAAGTGTTACTCCCTCCTATTCTTTGTAGGCTATGATTCTTTTTCTGCTGTACCCTACGATATAGAAAATGAGGCAAGCCATTTATTAAGTACCGGTACACTTATACTGCTTTGGAAAAGAAATCAGAACGGTTCAAAATGAGCACATAATAAGTAGGTACAAGATTGACGAAGTAAATTTGGGTAGAAGAAGCACTGAAATCATCATGCCCCTGGTGGGAAGTAGGTCAGTAGGACACTATAAAATTAATAAGAAAAGGTTGAGAATGTCTGACACAAAAAATTCCCTGCAAAGAACAGTAAGATACAGTAAGAGATCAATGAAATAATAAGGCTCCTGAAACGAAGAAGAGTGGCTACAATATCAGTTCAGCTCTTGCCACTGATTAATCATCTGATAACAATTTGGAGGTTAAAAGCAATGAAACAGTTAAAAGCCGGTAGCTACATTAACCCGCATGCGCGGTGTTTTTTTGAAGCCGGCAGGCTCTAAGCACTACGCCAAGCAGTGAGGATTTATATCAGCACGGATTAAAATAACGGTATGTGAAATTCATTTTGCATTAACAACGAATGTAGATATCCTTTAAATGAAATGTTATAGGGTAAAGGCATGAGAATTCGGTTCATCGTAACCATTTTTTTCAACAGTGCTTTATCACGGTAAAAAACATATGCACAGCAGCACAGGATAACATTGGTGCGGCAAATAACAAGGTGCTCTATTTTTGATAACCCCCTGAAGAAACCCATTCATGTGAAACGCGACACGGAGCCGGATGGTGGCGTCGAGGATAATTAAGATAAGCACAACTATTTTGAAAATATCTATAATAGTTTGGTTGAAATTAATCAGAAAAAGAAAGACTTTGTATGAACAGAGGTTGTTGATGCGAAATTGGCGCTACATCAGGATTTTGTCTGGAGAATAGTGCCATCAGAAGTCTGAGACCTCGTTGTTCTTTTCATGTATATGATTCATAATATTTTGTTTGATGATTTTCAACTACTATTAGGTACAGCAGAAAAAGAATCATAGCCTAGAAAAATAGGAGGGAGTAACACTTTTTATGATAAATAGATTAACCCCCTGTAAACTGACCTAGCATTCGGAGTGATTAAAAGCAATATTAAAGCTATTGAAATACAGGGGGGCATGGGGTAAAGAAGAAGCGTTCTGGATTGTGTTGGAAAGAGGAGATGGCACTGTCATCCATACTGGTGTAGTCTACAGACCTCTGACTCAAATCAAAGAAATAGATAACGAATTGATTATAGATACTGCCAAGATAGCCACAAAGGGTGAAGTGATCATATTGGGTGACTTTAATCTACTCAATGTGGATTGGAGTACTCCTTCTGCAAATCTGGAAAGAAGTAAAAAAAATTCTGGATATTTTTCAAGATGTGTTACTTAGACAAATGGTGATGGAACCAACCAGGGAAAGCTCAATGCTGGATTTAGAGCTCACCAACGGAGAAAGTGTGTCGAATGTCCAGATGGGTGCCCCTGTGAGCTGTAGCGATCATCACATGGTGTGGTTTGAGATAAAAGCCAAGGTGCAGTCCAATCATAGCAAGCTCAAAGTCCTAGACTTCAGAAACACTGACTTAAGTAAAATGGCCAAGTACCTGAAGGAGGGGTTGGTAGGGTTGGAGGGGATAAGGGAAGTGGAATTGCAATGGGCTAAATTAAAGGTGGCTATAAAAGAGACAACAAATAAATATGTAAGGAAAGTAAATAAAAACAAGAGGAGACGGAAACCTCTTTGGTTCTCCAAAGAAGTGGCTGCTCAAAGTAAAAAAACACAGCTTTCACAAAATTCAAAAGCTTGCAAACAGAGGAACACAGAAAGGAATACAGGATCAAACTAAAAGAGTGAAAAAGAGAAAAAAAGGAAAGCAAAATCAAAGGCATAGAAAAAGATGGCTAAAGATGTGAAGTGTGGTAACAAAACTCTTCAGGTATATTCGGGAGAGGAGGAAAATCAGAGGTGGAATTGCAGGACTCAGAAATGCTGGGAACGGACTCGTGGAAAGTGACATTGAAAAAGTGAAATTGCTAAACAAATACTTCTGCTCTGTTTTTATTAAAGAAAATCCTGGAGAAGGACCACCTGTGACTCCCAAATATAAAAATGGGAATGAAGTAGATACCACACCATTCACAGAAGATGATGTGTTAAAACAAATTGCAAAACTGAAAGTGGACAAGGCCATGGGACCGGATGGGATACATCCCAGGATACCGAAAGAGCTCAGAGAGGTTCTTGCAGGGCCGTTAAAGGATGTTTTTAACAGATCCTTGGAAACAGGAGAAGTTCCTCAGGACTGGAGAAGGGCTGATGTGGTATCTCTTCACAAAAGTGGTGACAGAGAAGAAGTGACAAACTACAGGCCAGGGAGCCTTACCTTGGAGGTGGGGAAAGTAATGGAGGCCAAGAGGTTGCATGATCTGAGGCAACATGGTTTTACCAAAGGATGATCTTGTGCAACAAATCTGATTGAGTTCTTTGACTGGGTGACCAGAGAACTAGATCAGGAGCATGCGATGGATGTCATCAACCTGGATTTCAGCAAAGCCTTTGATACAGTTCCTCAAAGGAGGCTTATCAAACTCAATAGTTTGGGGATGGGTCCCAAGGTGGTGAACTGGATCAGAAATTGGTTGACTGTCAGACGTCAGAAGGTTATGGAAAATGGAGCTCACTCGGATGAAAGGAGGGTGATTGTCAGGGTGCCCCAGCGTTCGGTTCTAGGACCGGCACCGTTCAATGTATTTCTGAGTGATATTGCTGAGGGACTGAATGGAAAAGTCTGTCATTTTGCAGATGACACGAAAATTTGCAACAGAGTGGACTCCCCTGAGGGAGTGGATAACACGAGAAAAGATCTACAAAAGCTGGAAGAATGGTCTAATGCTTGACAAGTAAGATTTAATGCGAAGAAGTGCAGTGTCATGCACTTGGGAAGCAGAAATCCAAGGGAAATGTACGCGACAGGGGGCGAGAGGTTGGTGTGCACGGCCCAGGAGAAGGACCTTGGTGTGTTTATTTCTGAGAATCTCAAGGGGGCAAAACAGTGCGACAAGGCAGTGGCAAAAGCCAGGAAGATGTCGGGTTGCATACAAAGAGGAATTACCAGCAGAAAGGAAGAGGTACTAATGTCATTTTATAAGTCACTGGTGAGGCCTCACTTGGAATACTGTGTTCAGTTTTGGAGGCCATATCTCGCAAAGGATGTAAAAAGACTGGAAACAGTTCAGAGAGGCAACCAAAATGATTTGGAGCCTGCGTCAGAAGCCTTATGAGAAGAGACGTGAAGACCCAAATATGTACACTCTGGAGGAGAGGAGGGATAGGGGAGATATGATTCAGACCTTTAAATACTTAAAGAGTATTAATGACCAAACAAACCTCTTCCAAAGATGGGGAAGCTGTAAAACTAGAGGGCATAATATGAAGCTGCTGAGGGGTAAATTGAAAGGCAATATCAGGAAATACGTTTTCATTGAAAGGGTGGTGGATGCTTGGAATGCCCTCCCGATGGAAGTGGTGGGGCAAATACAGTGACAGAATTCAAAATGGCATGGGACAGACACAGTGGATCCCTTAATAGCAACAGGATAAAATCATAATAAACTTAACTATCTAATTTCTCAACAAACAGGGGTGCCCTACACGGAGCGGTGGGTTCACCCCTAAACAAAGACATGGGGAGGGGTGACCCGCACGAAGCAGCAGGTGCACTTACTCTTGCCACCTTGCTGGGCAGACTAGATGGACCATACAGCACAGTTACTTACCTGTAACAGGTGATCTCTGGGAACAGTAGGAATAAGTCTTCACATATGGAATCATCGGTACCGACGGAGCCTGCGCGGGAATGCTCCCCAGCGTCCACAAGGAAAGCTTTTGGGAGCATCCCACAGCGCCTGCGCGCTGCCTTCCCGCCTTTCCCAACCGCCTCTCTCCAGTTCGAGTTTTAAGCTGAGACAAAGAGAGAGAGAGAAAGGAAAGGAAAGATAGATAGAGAGATACAACTCCTAGGGGAGGTGGGTGGGTTGTGAAGACTTATTCCTGCTGTTCCCAGAGATCACCTGTTACAGGTAAGTAACTGTGCTATCTCCAGGAACAAGCAGGAATGAGTCTTCACATATGTGGACTCCCCAGCTAGAGATGTCAGGGAGATCCCCAAGGTTGTGAGTCCCTGAGAAGGGCTCTACCTCACCCCATGGATCTCGGGCATCCAACCAGGGATGGAGGGTAGGAGTTGATTAGGTATGGAACAGGTGTTTGAGAACAGCCTGACCAAACAAGGCATCCCGGCGGGAGTCCTTGTCCAAGCAGTAATGGGCTGTAAAGGTATGAACCGAGGTCCAGGTGGCCGCTCGACAGATTTGGTCGATGGACACAGAGTTTAGATGAGCCATAGAGGCTGCCATGGGCCTCACATTGTGAGCTGTGACATGGCCCTCCAGAGAAAGGTTCTTACTCTGGTAGGCGAAAGAAATACACTGAGCAATCCAATTGGACAGAGTTCTCTTAGAGACTGGAAGTCCTAAATGAGAGGGATCAAAAGCAACAAAGAGTTGTGAGGACATTCTATGTTGCTGTGTTTTTTATAAGTAAAAAGCGAGCGCTCTCTTACAATTCAGGGTATGGAGATTCCTCTCTGCACTTGATGCATGAGGTCCGGGAAAAAAGACAGGTAAATACACATCCTTGTTCAGATGAAAAGTTGAGACCACTTTAGGCATAAAGTGTGGATTGGTCCTGAGGACTACCTTGTCATGATGGAACCTTGTATAAGGAGGATTAGCCACCAAGGCTTGCAGTTCACTGATGCGCCGAGCTGAGTTTACTGCAATGAGAATAATAACCTTCCAGGAAAGGAATTTCAAGGAGGTAATGGCTAAGGGTTCAAAGGGTGGCTTCATAAGCTGGCCAAGAACCAGATTCAAGTCCCATGCCACTGGAGGTGGTCTAATGGGAGGTTTAGTTAAAAGAAGGCCTCTCGTGAATCTTGCTATAAGAGGATGAGAGGAAATAGGCTGTCCATTAAGAGGCTTAAGGGATGCTGCAATAGCACTCAAATGGACTCTTACTGAATTCGTTTTAAGGCCTGCATGGGATAAATGCAGCAAATACTCTAGTAAAGAATTCAGAGGTATTGCAAGAGGATTAAGACCCTTCTCTGCACACCAAATGGTAAACCTTTTCCATTTAAAAGCATAGGAACGTCTAGTGGAAGGCTTTCTGGAAGCATGAAGGATATCCTTCACTTGCTGAGAAAGATGCAAATCTTGAAGGTCTAGGCCTTCAGCAACCAGGCCCTGAGATGAAGAGACTGGGGATTTGGGTGCCATAATGTTCCCTCCTCCTGGGACAGGAGGTCTGGAGCAGATCCCAAGTCCAGGGAGGGAGCTTGAGAGAGATGCAGAAGTAGAGGGTACCACACTTGGCGTGGCCAATGTGGTGCTATGAGGATCATAGACCCCTTGTCTCTCTGAAGTTTGAAGAGTGTCTTGGGAATTAGGGGAATGGGTGGAAAGGCATAGAGGAAGTCTTGCCCCCAATGAAGGAGGAAGGCATCCCTGGCCTGAACTCCCTGACACGGAATCCTGGAACAGAACCGGGGAAGTTTGGCATTCCACGGACTTGCAAACAGGTCTATGTCCGGGGTTCCCCAAATTCGGAAGATCCTGGCTATCTGGTCCCCATGGAGGGGCCATTCGTGTGGAAGCAGAACTCGACTGAGTCTGTCTGCCCAAGAGTTTTGAACCCCTGGAAGATACACTGCCATGAAATGAATTTGATGCTCTCTGGCGAAGGCCCACAATCTCAGAGCTTCGTTGCCTTTATCTGCCGTCATTTACTATGTTGCTATGTTATGTTTCTATGTTTCTAAATGCGGCCATTCGGTTCTCTGTGAGAGTTGACATGATGGCATGAACATGTTCACTGTGCTTCCTCTGCCCACTGTTAGGAATTGATGACATCTTTCCATACCCAAAAGGGCAAATAAAACAAAATAACTCTGAATAAAACTCCACAGTGCAATATTTCAAAAACGTCCACCATAGAAATAAGGTAGAAGCACACAGACTTGGCTGTTTCTGCTCAGGTGAAACGTTGTGTGTCCAATAAGGGCATATAGGCAGGCACACACACAGGTTTTTCTATTGCCTTTATAAAAGAGATGCCTTTGTTTCAGTATTAAAAAGAAAGATACACAGAACACAGCTGTAGCATAGGAACCATGATTTATTACAAGAGACAGTCAAAAATGAAACAGTGAGATATAACAATGAGGCACTAGAAGGCATCAATATAAGCTAACATCTCCCTTTTTGTCTTTAAGCTTATGCACAACTTTCTTTTCTAAATGTTCTAAGATCAACTCACTGTGATGGCTTTGAATTCCAGCCACTGCAAGTGTACACAGGGCTTTTCTTTGCATGCAGCTGCTGATTTCCATATGGCATCGGCGGGCTGTTATCCAATACCGTAGGCACACTTGGCAGGATATTTCTGGCACACATGCCCAATGGCTCAGGATTCTCATTGTTGTCATTCCCTGCAGCGCCTGTATGTGCCATGTTTGGGGATGTATTGGAGCAGGAACAACTGCTACGCTCTTTAGCTGAGCTGTGTGTGTGTGCTGTCTTTGTGAAGTTGGCTTGCATTGCCACTCGCAGGCCCACTGTGGTGGAAGAGTTCCTTCAATGTCCACTACATTGAGCATGGTGCAACCTTCTGTACACAGGAACCCAACCTCCAATGATATGTACAATCTCCTAGTGGTGGTTTCATGCAATATTCAGTTCAGGGAAATCTCTTGCAAATATGTCATATCTTAAGAACGTAAGAAATGTGGTACTGAGTTAGACCAAGGTTCATCAAACCCAGTATCCTGTTTCAAACAGTGGCCAATCCAGGTCACAAGTACTTGGCAGGTTCCCAAAAAGGCACACAGGTTCCACAATGCTTGTCCTGGGATAAGCAATGGATTTCCCAGGTCCTCTTTAATAATGGTTTATGGACTTTTCCTCCAGAAACTTGTCCAAACCTTTTTTTAACCCAGCTATACTAACCGCTTTTACTACATCCTCCAGTAACGAATTTGAGAGTTTGATTATGCGTTGAGCAAAAAAAATATGTTCTCTTATTAGTCTTAAATGGGTTACACTGTAGTTTCAACCAAGGGCCAGAGAACCATATGCCAACAATATAACTTCTGAGACTAAAGCGTATGGGATGGTATCACTGTAATGCTTTTTGTTTTTTATTCTTAACCCCAGATACCAGGGGACATTAAGTGTGGGGAGAATACAGAAACCGAGTAAAAACCCTTGGTTTGTGTTCTATAATCCCCTTGTGAATATGCTGAGAGGAAGTGCTGGTATCCTGCGGTTCATATATCGCTTTCCTAATTAGTATAAAATGACACCATCCCGAAAAATAGTGAGCTTTTCAATACTGTAAATTGCTTGTTTTTTTATTAAATGTTACAACGGTGGAACTAATGAAATTACACATTAGAATGTCCCTTAGGCAAGCAAATCTAAGCATCTGTAAAGGAAGCCTCCATGTAGAACTGGCAAATGGGATAATATGGACCTATATGAAGGTATATCACTAAAAACACTATACGAGGACAAGGAATAACCGCAGAATACAAGCCTCAGAAGTTACATTATTTACATACGGTTCTCTGACCCTTCATTCCATTTATATATGTCATTCATAGGTGCACTTTGTGACTCACTAGTCAACTGATTTACCAATTGATATAGTCGTCCGTTGAAGATCAGGTATTGCACCCATTAATATGCTCATCTTGTGTTTGTCTGTCTTTTAGATTAACAGGATTAGCTGTACACTAATCTCAGTTGTTAACGCTATTGGTCCTCCTCTCCCTTGTTCTACACCACTTTTAATGTCCATCCTTGCTCTGAAGATGATCCTTCAGCTTTGAACTTTTATTTTGTCTGGATTTTGGATTTCTTCTCTCTTGGAAGAGAGATGCCTGGCTCACAAACAAAGACTCTGTCACAATAAACCAGTTACACAAAGACGGATACACAATATTTAACTACCCGAGAGACACTAAGAAAGGAGATGGAGTCCTTATCATGACCAAAACCAGCCTCAACATGACCACAAGCACTTGCACAAACACTGATAATGTAGACTTAATTAACAGATAAATTGCAATCTGTCTCCTTTATCATGTTCCTAACAACAACAGGTGAAGATCTTAGACTTTAGGAAGACTAACTTTGCAAAGATGGGCCAATACCTCAGGGAGTTGTTAGTGGGATGGGAACAACTGGGGGATGTAGAAAAACAGTGGGCAAAACTGAAAGGGGGCATTTTAAAGGCAACCAACCTTTTTGTTAAAAAGGTAAATAAAGGCAAAAGGAACAGGAGATCGCTATGGTTTTCAAAGGAAGTAGCTGAAAAAGTGAAGAAAAAGAGGGAGGCCTTCATGAAATACAAGAGATCACAGAGAGAGGAAGACAGGCATCTGTATTTGGAAAAACTTAGAGAAGCTAGCAAAATAGTCAAGAAGGCAAAGATTCAAAAGGAGGAGGAAATAGCCAATGCAATAAAATGGGGGGATAAGACATTTTTCAGATATATTAGTGAGAAGAGGAAGGGCAAAAGTGGTATTGTCAGACTCAAGGGTGCAGGGGGGGAATATGTATTAGCTGATAAGGATAAAGCGGAATTGCTTAACAAATATTTTTGTTCTGTGTTCACAGATGAAGAACCAGGAGCAGGACCTCAGGAAACACCCACAAATAAGAACAGAAGCGAGGGACATCTTGAACAATTTTCAGAAGACTGTGTTCGTGAGAAACTAGCTCAACTTAAAGTAGACAAAGCGATGGGACCGGATGGGATACACCCTAGAATACTGAGGGAACTTGGGGACGTTCTAGCAACTCCACTGACTGACCTTTTCAATGCCTCATTGGAGTCGGGAGTGGTGCCAAAGGACTGGAGAGAGGCTCATGTGGTGCCTTTACACAAAAGCGGTAGTAAGGATGTGGTTGAAAACTACAGGCCGGTTAGTTTAACTTCAGTGGTAAGTAAATTAATGGAAACGCTGTTGAAAGAGAAAATAGTGAGGTTTCTGGAGTCCAGCGGATTACAGGATCCGAGGCAGCATGGATTCACCAGAGGCAGGTCTTGTCAGACAAATCTGATTGATTTCTTTGACTGGGTGACTAGGGAGTTGGACCACGGGAGAGCTCTAGATGTGGTGTATTTAGATTTCAGTAAAGCCTTTGACACTGTTCCTCACAGGCGACTTATAAACAAACTGAGCACCCTAGGGATGGACCCTAAAGTTACTGCTTGGGTTAGAAATTGGTTGGGTGGGATGCGACAAAGAGTACAAGTAAATGGAGCTCACTCTGAGGAGAAGGATGTTACCAGTGGTGTGCCCCAGGGATCTGTCCTTGGTCCGATTCTTTTTAACATCTTTGTTAGTGATATAGCGGAAGGGCTGTCGGGTAAGGTTTGCCTCTTTGCGGATGATACCAAAATCTGCAATAGAGTAGACACCCAGGAAGGTGTAGATAACATGAGGAGGGATCTAGCTAAGCTTGAAGAATGGTCTAGAATTTGGCAGCTGGGATTTAATGTTAAAAAATGTAAGGTCATGCATTTGGGCTGCAGCAATCCAAGGGAGCAATACAGTATAGGAGGTGAAGTACGTTTGTCCACTAAAGAAGAGCGGGACCTAGGCGTAGTTGTGTCCGATGATCTTAAAGTAGCTAAACAGGTAGAAAAGGCGACGGCAAAAGCTAGAAGGATGCTCGGGTGCATACGGAGAGGAATGGCTAGCAGAAAAAAGGAGGTGATAATGCCTCTGTATAAGTCTTTGGTGCGACCTCATTTGGAGTATGGTGTGCAATTCTGGAGACCGCACCTTCAAAAGGATGTGAACAGGATGGAGTCGGTGCAGAGGGTTGCTATTAAGATGATTAGTGGTCTTCATTATAAAGCATATGAGGACAGACTTAAGAATCTTAATATGTACACCTTAGAGGAAAGGCGGGATAGAGGTGATATGATTGAGATGTTTAAATACCTCCATGGCATAAATGTTCAGGGAGAGAGCCTCTTTCAATTGAAAGCAAGTTCTGCAACGAGGGGACATGGGATGAGGGTGAAGGGAGATAGATTCAGGAGTGATATGCGAAAATATTTCTTTACGGAAAGAGTAGTGGATCCGTGGAATAGTCTCCCAGTGGAGGTGGTAGAGATGAGGACAGTAACTGAATTCAAAAAAGCATGGGACCAACACAGAGGATCTCTAAAGGTAAAAAGTGGACTATTGTAGTTGTTGTTATGGAAGGACAGACTAGATGGGCCTTGTGGTCTTTTTCTGTCATCATGTTTCTATGTTTCTAACAATCACCTAAATCTGACCACCATACTTGAATCAGCCTGTGTCTCCCTAATAAAAAAAACACACATCATACTGGGAGATTTCAATCTAGCATCTCTTCCGCCACAACAATAGTAGCCACTATTATTACTGTTGCCAGTAGCCACTATTATCACTGTTGCCAATAACTAATGTACTCTTGCCAGTAGCCACTATTATTACTGTTGCCAGTAGCCACTATTATCACTGTTGCCAATAACTAATGTACTGTTGCCAGTAGCCACTATTTGTACTGTTGCCAGTAGCCACTATTATTACTGTTGCCAGTAGCCACTATTTTTACTGTTGCCAGTAGCCACTATTATTAGTCAACACCTGTTAGACCACTATGTGACTATTTCTCAACAAATCCAATTATAAATCACCTCTTGCTGTAATACTTTATTTGTATAATTGTTATACCACCCCAACCATCACTTTAATGTGATCCTCAGTAGGTGCTAGCTTTTCAGACCTTCTAGCATAGCCCATTGTATTTAACCAAGCAACTTTTGCTGTTTACTGCTTACTGTGCCTGTAACTTAAATTGCATATCAACTCTATCAATCTGCTGCACTACCTACTGTATGCTCATAGTCAGCGATAGTCTATCTACTCCATTATTTAAGTGCTATACCCACTGTGTTGCAATCTCATCTATTAGAAACAACATATCCCACAATCACTTAGACTACCATTGATACCTCTCAGATTGTCTTACAAGATATCCTTATACACCACAATGAAAAGTCCAGCTTGAAGACATCCCTTAGAATCCCTCTACCCTAAATTCAACAGCAAGTTAAAATGACTCCCACCACCACTGCCTCATTCAGCATCCTACTTCTCATTCTAGGATGGATAACTGAATCCCTTGCATTATCACATGCACCACAACAAATTCCAATCCTACAAAGACACACCCATAGACGGGCAGAAGCCCCATATCCTCCCTTGAGAGTTGATACACAACCACGGCACTCACACTTGTTACACATAGCTCTCCAAAATACCAAGAAGATCAAGCAACCGGAACCCCCTCAAGCGCTAAACTGTGCCCTTATCAATGCTCGGTCAGTCCGTAAGAAATGGCCAATAGTTACTGATTTAATATCTACCTATAACCTGGATATTCTCATGATAACTGAAACCTGGTTATCTGACACAGATAACATAATCATCAACCAACTCATACCCAACAACTTCTCCATCCACTCCCGCCATAGAAAGAACAAAAGAGGAGGAGGAGCCCTCATACTAACCAAGACCGACCTTCAGTTTTGAACAATAGAATCTACAAGCTCAAACAACCTAGACATTCTTTCCATCGCCAATGATCAATGTTCCATCAATCTTCTTTACAGAGC
The DNA here is from genome assembly GCA_033557465.1 of Ichthyophis bannanicus. Classification (NCBI taxonomy): domain Eukaryota; kingdom Metazoa; phylum Chordata; class Amphibia; order Gymnophiona; family Ichthyophiidae; genus Ichthyophis; species Ichthyophis bannanicus. The sequence continues at coordinate 495,843,871 of CM066033.1, forward strand.
ACCCTCACCATCCTCCGATGATCTTCCCAACATCCTAGACTTAGCAGCTAACACGGTCCAACACAACAAACCAAATTGATTATTAGGAGACTTTAATCTCCCTTCTCTGCACTCCAGCCATGCCTCAGCCCTCCTAGAAGCAATGGATGAACTAAGATACAGGCAATTAATCAAAAGTCCCACACATTCAAAAGGGAACACCCTTGACATGATTTTTGCTCTTCTATCAGCATGTGAATCAAACAACAATCTTGTAACAGCACTGATCCCAGTACCATGGTCAGATCACAAGTTAATTAACTTCATCATTCCCTTAAACCCTAATACCCCACATAACAGATCCTCTAACAACTCCACAAAAACAACATCTCGAAGTTTCCGAGCCTTCGACAAAGATCTCATTCTTGCACAAACTAACCCTCTCTATGAAGACACCATGCTCAACCTGGAAAACCTGATTGCATCATGGAACAACAACCTCAGCTCTATTGCACAAAAACCACATGATAGCAAAACCTCAAGAAACAGAAAACATGCACCATGGTTCTCTCCTGATCTGCGGACATCCCTTTTATACCTTCGAAAACACGAGAAACGATGGCGCCGATCTCACTCCACAGATGACCAGACAGCCTACAACACACAACTCTCGGCCCACAGAAAAGCAGTCCTGACAAAAATGAAACAATTCCACACAGATACACTCAAAAGATCCCTAAACAAACCACGAGATCTTTTCAACCTAGTCAAATCCCTATCGAAAGAACCATCACCATGTCCTCCTGAAGAGATCCACTCACAAGCCTTCGCGGACCATCTACAATCAAAACTATTACAAACAAACAAAATCGCTGCCTTCAAGCCTCAAGACACCACCTGCCTAAACTATCTCTCAATGTTCTCAACACCACCCAAGAAACATGTGGAAGATACCATTGCAGCCATCAACACTACCACTGCTCATACTGACCCTTGTCCAGCTTACTGGATAAAGAATATACGCAATGATATCAGTCCATTAATCACAAGAATGATAAAACTATCGTTCACAACCGGATCCTTCCCCTCAGCACTCAAACAAACTTCAATTAGACCTCTCCTAAAAAACCCCAAGCTTGACCCTAGTAAAGTGGAATCATACAGACCCATAGCTAGCATACCATTTCTAGCTAAGATATTTGAAAAGGAAGCTCAACGACAAATACAAGACCACATCGACACTGCATCCCCACTAGACCCCCATCAACATGGCTTCAGGGAGTTCCATGGCGTGGAAACCCTTCTGATCTCCCTTCTCAATAATATCATCACATGTATTGACAACATCCACCAAGGCTGTGTACTTATTTTCATAGACATAGCTGCAGCCTTCGACTCGGTACACCACGGCCTGCTCATAGAACGTCTAAGAGAAAAAGGCATTAATGGCCTCGCCCTTGATTGGTGTAGATCATACCTTGAAGGAAGGTGGCAGCAAGTAAGATCAAGATCAACAAAATCAGAGCCCTTCCACCAAAATCAGGGCGTTCCACCAGGCTCATCATTATCATCTCTCATGTTTAACATTTACGTTCAACCTGTCTGTAACATCATCAGGTCCTTCAATGTCCAATGTCAGATATATGCAGATCTAAAAAATAGTTCGTCCAATCTGCTCTTCTAGAATAAGTTCAACATTCTATGTATTAACACTGATGTTAGGTCTCAGATATATGCAGATGACATCCTTCTCTAAATGCCATTCTCCACAAAGCAAATGGACCTCTCACCTATCATTGAATGTTTTAACGCAGTATCAGAATGGTTTCTATCTCAAAACCTCCACATTCAACATAAAAAAACTGAGGTACTCTTTATCACAAAAAATCCGAATTTTATTACACCACCTCATATAAAAGTGAGAGAAGCTGAACTCCAAACGAAGTCAACAATTCGATACTTAGGAGTCACACTAGATGAACACTTGGACATGAAGCTACACATATCCTACATTGTCAGAGCCGTATATTTCAAGATCCGGACACTCAAACACCTCAGATCCTTATTGGACCCAAGTGACTTTCAGACTGTATACCAAGCTCTTATCCTACCCCACTTTGATTTTGCCAATGCCATTCTCCAAGGCCTCCCACAGTCTACTTTGAATCCCCTACAACTAGCCATGAACGCCGCTGCTAGAGTTCTATCTGGAATATCGAGATTTGACCACATCACGCCCATCTTAATTCAGCTCCACTGGCTCCCAACACATGGAAGAATTCTATTCAAAACTCTGATGCTTACTTTTAAAGCCATCAACGGCATAACTGCTTCATCACTAGTTAATCTAGTTCAGCCCACTCCACCTAACAGATCCAGAAGATCCACAGCAGCAAACACTCTAACTATCCCAAGTTCATCAACAAAATGCACACTAACAACGTCAAACAGGGCTTTCAGTTTTTATGCTCCCAAGCATTGGAACACACTACCACCAGAAATCCGAGCCATTACCGATCTCACACAATTCAGGAAGGCACTAAAACATTACTTATTTATGCAACATTATCAGATCAACCATACTCCACCATAGCCACACCTTTTTCTCTAGAAACCACTGTATATTAGTCCCATTCTTAACATCCGTCCATAGGTGCATAACCCATTATGCAAAGCTTACTGTTACATATGTAAATAGTTGATGTGCATGTTTCCCTAAGTTATCCAAGTTGTATTTCCCTGTTCTCTGTAAAACTGATGTTTGTTCATTATGGTTCGTTGTTCCTTGTGAACCGCGCTGATTCTAAATAGTGCGGTATATAAGAAATTAAAATAAATAAATAAATCTGCAGACTTCCTGGATTTTATGGATGATCTAGATTTCATTCAGATAATGAACCATCCCACACATATTAAAGGAAACACCCTCAACCTAATATTTTACCCTATATCACTCACCACCCACCCCTGCTTCACATATCCCACTGCCAACCCAGTACCATGGTCAGATCATTTCATAATTCCAATGTCTGCCATTATACCCCTAACAAAAGAGACAGAAAACATAACATCCTTCCCTACCCCAATATTCAGACACTTTGACAAAGACACATTCCTCTCTGAGATAGCCCCCCTTCTCCACACCCAACCCCAAGACCTTAACGAGGCGAAAGAGAACTGGATCACAACTATAAATAAAGCAGCTAAACCCACCTCCCTGCCCAAAAGATCACACAAAAATCAAACTGAGAAATGGTACACCAAAGATCTCTATAACCTCAAAAAGACACTATGCAAGTTAGAAAAAAAGTGGAGATCCTGCAAAACATCCAAAAATAAAGAATTCTATCTCACAACATTAAACTCCTACAAGGATGCAATCCTTGAAGCAAGGAAAGCTCACCACACTATTATACTCAATAAGGCTATCAATTGCCCCAGAGAACTTTTTGATATCGTTAAATCCCTAACCAAAACACACACAAACACAACAAACACCACAGACATTAGCACACAATCCATAGCAAACCACCTGGCACTCAAGCTAAAGAAACAATACACCCCTAATACATGCCCTAATAATGACCCCATGATAACACCTAACACCCTGCACAACTTCTACCCGATTGGGGAAAAACAGCTCCTTGAAACCATCACCAAAATCAACACCACCACCTCTTACTTAGATCCCTGTCCAGTATCCTGGATTAAGGCGGTAAAAGTTGAGCTAGCTCCGGTGATACTGAACATAATAAATCAATCCCTCCTCCAGGGTATACTACCAGACACCCTAAAACTATCCATCATCCGCCCCATACTTCTTAATGCAGGCTGATAGCCAGTATCCCGTTCGTAGCAAAGATTATTGAGAAAGTAATCCAACTCCAACTAAAGGACTACATAGACACTCATGCACCTCTAGATCCTCAACAGTATGGTTTCCGCCCCTATCATGGAGTAGAAAACCTCCTCATAGCATTATTTGACACCCTAACCAAGCTTATATCATGGTGTTCCTAGACATCTCATCAGCATTCGACAATGTTAACCATGCTGTACTGCTGTCAAGATTAGCTCACATAGGCATTGCAAGAATGGCGCTAAAATGGTTCCAATCCTATACCTCCAATCACTCCCAATATGTAAGAATTAACCAGGATTCTTCCACCATCTTCCCTCAAGAACCAGGAATACCCCAGGGTTCAGCCCTATCTGCTCTCTTATTTAATTTATACCTGAAACCAATATGTGACATATTCACCAACTACAAAGTCAATTTCCACATACTGTATATGCAGACGATGTAATGGTCTATTCCCGGTTGATATAAAAAATCCACAATTTACCAATATTAAGGACTGCATATATGAAGCTGAATCTTGGCTTACACAACTTAATCTTGCCTGTCAAACAAGAAGTCAAATATCTAGGGGTCATTATAGACAGGGCCTTAAGCATGGGATCTCATATCAAACTCACTGCCAGAACAATACTCTATAAACTAAAAACTATTCAACACCTGAGACCAATCCTAGACCCACCCGACTTTCGCACAATAGTTCAAGTGCTAGTGAACCCCCATCTCGACTACTGTAATAGTATTTTGCAAGGTCTATCAAAGAAGTCCATTCACACCCTCTAGCTTGTCCAAAATGTATCTGCCAGGATAATAACCAAGACCAACCTATCTGAACACATCACCCCCATATTATATAACCTTCACTGGCTCCCAATAACTTCCAGAATACAATACAAGCAAATCCTCACTGCTTTTAAATTGTATAACGATATCTCCCCCTCTTACCTCTCCACTATAATAAAATCTCAAACTGACACCAGACACAAGCGAAAACATGCTCAAAACCTTCTGCAAGTTCCAACCCTTATACGCAAAACTAAATAGCACACAAGTAATAGGGTATTCAGATACACAGCCCCTATACTTTGGAACGCCCTCCCTGACCAAATCAGAGCTACCAAAGATCTCCTAACTTTCCGCAAGGAATTGAAAACACATCTTACAATATTATAATGCTCACCAAATAAGCAATACCTCCAATAATTCCACCCCCCTTCTAACCAAAAGTCTAACACCTCCCATTACCCCAACAGTCTAACACCTTCCCTCTTATTTCAATGCATATAGCTAAGAAAATCCAGTCATCACTATGCCTCTGCAATTAGTGTGCACTAGTATGTATATAGTTATTGTTCTAAGTTTCTTGTTTAAATTGTATTGGTTAAATATGTTCCATGTACCACTGTGTTGTAAGTTCCATGTAAACCGCCCCTGATCGCTGAAGGACCGGTATAAAAAAAAATTGTTCAAATAAATAAATAAATGTTTTACTGTATATATTTATTTATTTTTCTATTGAGAATGTGGATAAGCCCCCTGGCACATTGGGGGACAGCGGCGCCAAGGGGCAGAAGGGAGGAGAGGGGGTGCAGGGGGTTTCTCGCAGTCCAACCCCGGCCATGGGAGATCTGATCAGGGGTCAAGCTGTAGGGAACAGGCCAAAAACCGCTGCGATTGGGGAGAGTGGCTCCTGAATGGAGTCACGGTGCCATAGCAATGGGATGCTATGACACTGCAGCTCTATTCAGGAGCCTGACTGAGTTAGCTGGGGATATGGTGAGACGTCCGCGGTGCCTGACATGGGGCACCTCTTGAACATCCAGCCACTGAGGAAATGCGATTCTGCTCCCGCAGAGATATCTAGCTCCTGTGGGAGCAGAATTGGGTGCATCTCCTGGCCGTCTGGATAGCCCGGGGACGCACAACCCTGAATTGGCCTCCACAGGCCTCAAGTAGCTTGCTGGCTATTTGCAGAGATGTCTTCAGTCTTCTTGACATCAGGCACTGTGCTGGGCTGCTATCCCTGCTCTCTTTTGGTGTGTTCCTCTGATATAGTATAGCTTTCCATGGGTCTTCACCATCTATTTTTGCTTTCTTGCACAGGCTCTTTAATATCTTTACAACAGATTCATCTTTACCATTAGCTTGTGGGTACTTTGGTGATGTACTAACATATTCAAACCTCCATTCAGTAGGAAAATGTTTATATTGTATACTAGTAAATTGAGGCCCATTATCTGAGAGCACTTGATCAGGCTTGTCATAGCATGCAAACTATACTTTGCAACACCTGACTGTGGCATCAGCAGACATGTCTGGAAGCAGTTCAATTTCCCAGAAGTCTGAGTAGTGATCCACTATCAACAGAAACTCTTTCCCAGTGAAGTTAAATTAGTCTATGCTGATAATTTGCCATGGCTGCAAAAGTATGCCATGTACCAACATAAATGCTCCAATTTCAAAGCGTGTATAAGGAAAACAATTAATAAAGCAGAAAAAAGCTCTACTATCCAACACTTAAAGTCAATTTTTATAGTCTGCATTTAAAATGTAAATGAATTGGATCTTATCATTTATACTCAGTTCAATGAATGGCAGGCCAATGCACTGTTTCACTGTGTTCACAACAACCAACAGCTCAACACAAGTTTCATTAGAGCAAAGCCGACTGAATCAGGAGCAACTAGTTGTTCCAGTCTGCTCGAGGTGGAAAGGGGTATTAGTGAAGTTTGAAGACAGGTATAATGAGAGTCCATGTTAACATACGTAATTTTAGAGAGATACATGTGAATTTTACGTGTAGGATGTGTAGTGTTCTGTAAGAGGAGTGCCTTTATTTTATGCCAGACCTCTGCAACGGTATTGGATGAATGTATTTTGAGAGGGGAGTGAGTTCCATATGGTGGGTGCAAGTATTGAAAAGGCCCTTTTGGATGTTGATTGGTTACATTTGGCTTGGAGATGTGGTATAATTAGAAGGTTCAGTATAGTTTTCAGTCTTATTCTGGAGTCAGGTTTCTAGATTAGGGATTGAAGGTTCTGCACTGATGGTTTGTAAAGTATCTTAAAATTGGTTAGCAGGACTTTATATCTGATCCATATGTGAACTGGGAGCCAGCGTAGGTTGGCTAAGGTGGAGGTGATGTGGTCTCGTCTAGGTGCATTTGATATTAGTCTGGTAACTGTGTTTTGTGCTATTTGCAAAGGATATATGGTGGTGTGCAGAAGTCCTTGATATATTATGTTGCAGTAGTCCCATGATGGAGTTAAGAATACCTGACATAAGTCTCTGAAGTCAGATTCTTCAAGCAAGGAACGAAGCCGGCATATTGTTCTCATTTTGTGGTAAGCTGATTTTGTGACTTCTTTAATATGAGACTGAAAGGATAAGCACTGTTTAGTGTTACTCCAAGATATTTGACCTCCTCTTTAACTGCGAGAACTGCGCCAGATAGGATGATGAAGGGTGATGGGGTGAATGTTGTTCTTTTTGTTATATGGGGGACTTCTGTTTTATTGTGATTGATGGCTAGATTGGGTTTGGAAAGCCAGTTGGACATTGCTTTAAGCACTTTTCTATTGCCAAGTATTCTGGGTTATTGGTGTAGAAAGTTGTGTAAATTAGGATATCATTGGCATATAAATGGTAAAGTATTTTGTATTTTTGTATGATGTTACACAGCAGCTATATAAAGATATTAAATAGCAGGGAGGAGAGGGCAGATCCTTGTGGAAGACCGTGCTGCTGTTTATAGCGGTAAGAGCTAATTGATCCTACTTTCACTTGCTGCTGCTGGTCCTCTAGGTAAGATTAGAACCACTTTTTATTTATTTTATTTATTTATTTAACAGGTCTTCTACGCTGTATACTGCCTTATCATTTACATTCAAAGAGGTTTACAATGAACAGTTATAGCAACAAGCTTTACATTGAACAGGGTTATTTAACTTGGATGGTTACATTTATTTATTTATTTAACAATTCTTATATACCGCACTATTTGTTATCAGTGCGGTTTACAATTAACAAAGAATACTCAGATCAGAGAAGACTGATAGAGTTTACATTATAACAGGGAATACAACTTGGAGAACATGGGTAACTATTTACATATTGATATATTTCAGGATGGAGTCAGAATACATGAAACTATGTACATAAAGATATGGCATAATAGATGATACTTTATCTGAAAGTACGTAAGAAGGTTCAGGCTGGCGAGAGAGTGTTTGGGGCTTGAGCGTTATGTTGTGTAGGGGGCTCTCGTAGGGGATGAGAATGCTTTCTTGGAGTCGGGGAAGCAGCTTGAGAGAAATGGAGCAAAAAGAGGTGGTGTTTTATTGCTTTACGGAATTGTAAAAGGTCTCGGATCGCTCTGATTTCTGGAGGGAGGTCGTTCCAACATTTTGGTGCGTAGTGGGCAAAGGTTCTTCTCCTGGTTGTTTGTGAGCACTTTATGGAGTCTTTAGGGATAGAGTGTTGTCTGTTGCTGTCCTTCTGGATCTGGTTTTAGGAGTAGGTGTGATGAGATCGTTGAGAGAATTGGGAGCGATGTTGTTGATAATCTTGAATGTTATTAGAAGAATCTTATATGTTAGCCTGGAGTATATCGGTAACCAATGTAGATCCTTAAGTATTGGTGTGATATGATCTGATCTGGCTCGATCGCAGAGGACACGGGCGGCGGCGTTCATAGCTTGTTGGAGAGGATTGAGAGTGCTCTTTGTTAGGCCATACAAGATTAAGTTTGCGTAATCTAAATGTGGTAGGATGAGGGTCTGGAAGATGGTTCGGAAGCCGTCAGCAGGTAGCATAGGTTTGAGATGTCTCAGTGTTCTAATTTTGTTATAGATGGGGTAAAACATGCAATTCTCAGTTGCTAACTATATACAGAACTCTAGCTGTGTTCCATGGTCCATTTGCTGTTACTGTTAAACATCATCTTCCGGGGTAGTTCCAAAGTATTCCAGGAATAGATCGGTTTTTATTGCCTTCCTAAAGTCCGTTACGTCTTTGATCTCATGTGTTGATGTGGAGAGATCATTTCACAGTTTGGGTGCAAATAGGGAGAAGGCTCTGTTGCAGGTGGATTGATTTGCTTTCCTGAAGTTTAGCGGGGTCTCTAGGATGTTGTTATCTGTTCCTCTCCTTGTTCTGGTAGGCGGTGTTTTCTTGATCAGTGGTTGCAGAGTTGTAGGTGAGAGGTTGTTTAGTGTTTTAAAGATTATTATTATGTTTTTGTACTTGGTACGTACAGTCATAGGGAGCCAGTGCAGCTGACGGAGCGTGGGTGTTTTGTGTTTGTATTTTGCTGTTCCGGTGATGATTCTGGCTGCAGTGTTTTGTACCAGCTGTAAGAGGAGGGTCATTTTCTTTGGGAGTCCATGGTAGATTGCATTGCAGAAATCCAATATAGGCATTATTATGACTCGGCAGACAGTTCGGAAGTCATCAGTGAGCAGTGGTTTGAGGTTGCATAGCATTCTGAGTTTGTGGTAGGCTGATCTGGTTGTCTTTTTGATGTGTGGCTGGAAGTTGAGTTGTTGGTCATAGGTGACCGCGAGGTATATGACTCTCTTTTATTGCTTATAGTGTGGTCAAAGATTTCTATTGAGTCTAGCGGTGAGAATATCGTACTTCTTGTGATGTGTATCAGCTCAGATTTTTTATAGTTTATGTAAAGGCCTTGAATGTTGAGCCATTCTGACATTGATTCCAAACATGCTGTGATCTGTGAGTAGTCCGGGTGTTTGATGTCTATGGGGGTGAATATCATGATGTCATCTGCGTATATTCTGTAGTCAATGTTGAATTGTTTTATGATGCTACAAATCGGCTGTATGTAGATATTGAATAGTAGCACCGAGAGAGCTGAGCCTTGTGGTACTCCTTGGTGCTGGGTGAAGGGTTCGGACTGTCGAGTTTTGTTTCTTACTTGTTGCGTACGGTGGGAGAGGTAGGAGAAGAACCAATCTAGGACTGTGCCGCATATTCCTAAGTCCCGGAATCTTTGTAGCAGAGTGTTGTGATTTACAGAGTTGAATGCAGCGGCGATGTCTATGAAACATAGTACAAAGCCTTGGTGTATAATGTCCATGTCTATTACAAGGGTGTCCAGGAGAGATGTAATAAGTATTTCTACTCCATGGTTTTGTTTGAAGCCATATTGGTGGGGGTCTAATGGGGCATAGGTATCTGTGGTCCTGTAGTTGGTGCTGTACACTTTTTTCGATTAACTTAGTTATGAAGTTGAGGCTGGATATTGGTTGGTAGGAGTTTGATTCATTCTTGTCGAGGTTGTTGTTCTTCAGGATCGGTCTGATGGATGCTTTCTTGAGTTGCTGGGGGAGGTATCCTTGCATTAGTGATGATTCAACAATCTTTTGTAGATGTGGTGTTAGATATTCTTTTGTCTGCTTGATCCATGTAACTGGGCAAGGGTCAGTAGATGAAGTTGTTGTGTTTATGGTGGTTATGATGGAGTTGATTTGTTGTCTTGATGGGATGTGGAATGTGGTCCATGTTTCTACCATTGTATGTTGTATGTTTGATTTGGTTGGTTTCCTGAGTGGTGAGTTGCATATAGTCGCCTATGTCTTGTGGGGCAATGGCATCTAGGTCATCTGGTTTGGTAGGTTCTTTCGTGAGATTGTTTACTATAGTGAAGAGTTCCCTCGGTTTGTTGATCGATTTCATTATCAGGTTTGTGTAGTATTCTTTCTTGTGACTGTTTATCATATTATGGTATGCAGCTTGAAGTTCCTTGTATTCTGTCAAGATGTTGTGGTTTTTTGTTCTTCTCCATTGCCCCTCTATTTTCCTTAGGTGTTTCTTCTGTCTGTTGATTTCACTTGAGTACCAGGGGGCTTAATATTTTCTTCTGTTGCCATGGTTTGGTTTCTGTAGTGCGATTGCTGCATTATGCAAAGTTTCATTCCATATGTCAATGGTGGTATCAAGATCCGATATGTTCTGATCTAGTTCTGGCAGAATTTCATCTAAGAATGTGTCTTTGTGGAAGGTTTGAAATCTCCTTTTCTCCTTGAGGTTTGCTCCAAGGGTTTGACTCTTCATGGTCTGGTTTATGGAGAAGTTGATCATATGGTGGTCTGACGAGGGGATTGGGGTGATAGTTAAGTGTGTTATTATCATGTTGCTGGTGTATTCTTAGTTTGGTGTAAATATGAGGTCAAGGGTGCCACCCATCTTGTGTGTTGCGGTCTTTATTTGGATGCAATGTTCCCTCTAAGCTGCGCTGAGTCCACTGCCAAAATTACTGCTGGCGTGTGGTGGGGGGTGCAGTGCGATCAATCACTCCGCCCCTCCCCCCACTGGCAGGAATGCCAGCAGAGGACCCAGCACAGTTGAAAGGGAACATTGCGAGGGTGCTGTGGCATGTGTTAAGACCAACACATGCCGCAGCACCCTCACAATGTTCCCTTTCATCTGCGCCGGGTCCTCCGCTGGCATTCCCGCCAGTGGGGGGAGGGGCAGAGCGATCGATCGCACTGCACACCCCCCCTCCCGCTGGCAGGAATGTTGGTGGCAGACCCAGCGCAGCTTAGAGGGAACATTGTTTGGATATATTGCAGATCTTCTATGGTTTCCCTGAAGGTCTCTTGGTTCTGGGTGGAAAGCAATGGGATGTTGGGATCCCTTAGGACTATGAGTGCCTTGTTTTGGATTGCCATGGAGCAGATTTGTTGCAGTATGGTGGAGAGTTCTTATTCATTTGAGCTTGGGGCTCTGTATATGAGGCAGAGTGCCAGATGTTTGTTTGCAACGTGAGTGTATAGTGTTGCAGTTCTCTACTGGTGCGCTCAAAGCAACCAAAAGTTGCCCTATTAACAGACTTTGAGATGTTCTGAGCAAGTTTGACTAGAGTAAGGTAGTCTGCTCTCTTGTCAGGGAGAAGATGAGTCATTGATTCTAAATCCCTAGTTACCTCTTTGAGAAACATACCCATGTATAGCATGGAAACTTGAAAGTAACGTCAGCCAAAAGCAACAAGAGTTCTCGATTCCCTACCTGGACGGTCAGAGAAATGTGTCTTAGCGCTTTTGATTCAACACTTCGCCAATTCTACTACCATTGAATGGTGCGGCAATGGTGTTCTTTGAAAACTGGGACATTCCAGTGCCCGGTACGTGGTATTGAACCATCGAGTATGTGGAGAAATAGTGAGGAGTGTCTCCCACATAAGGAGCATGAGATCGTGGAGAATGTGGTGAATGGGAAGCGTAGCAACTTCCTTAGTTGCTGTTGGGTATTGAAGAACTTCCGATTCTTCAGCTCTAGGCTCTTTCTCCAATATTACTATTATGGAAAGGCTCCTCGCAACATCGCGTATAAAGTCTTGAAAAGACATGTCCTCTGGCAGGGACAGGCACCATTGTGGAGAAGGAGATGGGTCCTCTGGTAGACTCTGTAGGCCGAGTATTGGCCAATTCATCATCCAACGAATCCAATTCCGAAGACTCGAAGTATTGACAGGCGGGGGCATTTGAGACACCAGTCATGGTGTTGGTGGCCGAGATGGTACTGCAACATTTAGAACATTTCTTAAAACCACTAGTTGGTTTTTCCATTGTAGCGGTGACAAAATGGAAGGCCTGGGCCTAAAATGGCGTCGATGCACCTGCCGAAAGTAAAACTTTTTCTGTTTTTTCTGTACAGAAGAAAAGAAAAGAAAAGAGAGAACCCACAGAGTCGGTACCAGCACTGACGGGAAGACAGACGCGAAGTACAAAAAATAAGAGAAACAATTCAAGAATTTTCTGTGGTAACAGGATTTGCTTCTTGCCGTGGAAAATGAAGAACTGAGGAGGGAGAGTTGGGAAAGGCGGGAAGGCAGCTACGCAGGTGCAGTGGGATGTTTCCAAAAGCTTTCCTATCAGACGCTAGGAACATTCCTGCACGGGCTCCGTCGGTACCGATGTCGCCCATATATGAAGACTACATTCCAGCTTGTTTCTGGCGATCAGGGCTACATTGAGGTCATGGACATTTATACCTGCATATATTTTGCAGCTCCACCCAGACCATGCCCCCCACAACACCTACAGTAAAAGTACACTCATTCATACTACCACACATACTTTTATGCCTGAAGTAATTCTATGAGTTATGTTATGAGAATATATTGCACATGACTTTATAAAATTACCTCCCTAAATGCAGAAAAACCTCTATAAATTACTGCAAAGGTAATCTTAAAGAGTCCACCTAACCTGTGCAGCAAGTTTGCACATAAGTTACATCAACTTCAAAGGGAAATACATGTATTTATCCCATGGAAAGCATGCAAACATTTACAACTATTTGTTACACACAAATTTCCCAGCTTGTTTTACAAAACATATAACAAAGTATGTATGTGAATGGTAACTCCTGTCCAATCTAATCAGTGTCAACAACTCAGTTCAGATAAACAAGTTTAGTACATATAGCCTGTTGAATGGATTAGATACTGAGAGGGTAATTTATAAATGGTTAGCACATGCTAACGGGGCTAGCATGTTCCATTTGGCAGGAGGTAATTTTATTCCTAATAGCATGCACTAATAGATAGGTACTGACCACACTATATGTGCAATTTTTTTTCGTGATACATTTAGGAAGCCTTGACAATTTCTGACTCTTACCTTTCATCCAAACTGCACATTCTTTTGTCATCATCCAATTTTGCTGAAAAGCTAGGTGCCAATTTCCTTTAAATAACCAAAAGACAAGTTACTAAGAAATTTTAGATTAATCAAGACAAATAAATAATTCAATTATGGAACAAACAATTTATTGTTAATGTGTGTCATCTGAGTTGATAAATTGGAAAGCAAAAATATCAGTGAAACTTTATTCACTTTTGCAATTTGCTTATTAACAAGCAAATGTTACCACACCAAATTATACAGCATTAGTATTTCTCATAATTTATGGTCTGGATTTTCACAGTGGTAGTGAAAGTGACATTATACTTACTGGATAATGTCCTCTCCAGGAGTCCTGCTAGACTACTCCAGACAACTAGGTTGTGTGCCTCTACCAGCAAAGGTGAAAACAGAGAAAAGATTACAGAGGCTTCTTACAATAACAAAGGGGTCAAAGGGGTGTGGCGCAGCTGCTGAATTGATGTGCATCTCTTAGGAGGAGAGAAAAAAGTTCCCTCCTCAAGTCTTGCTGAGTATCTTCACTTGGTGACCTAGTTGTATAACATCTACATAAAATCTCAGCAAGCGACACTACAATTAAAGTATGCTAGGAACGAAGAAGAAAAATACATACTGGCCACATGTCGCCCAGGATAAAAAGGTGCCAAACTGTAGCTTATGCACTAGGGCTAACAATAGTGGTTGCGATAGTGCAAGTGCTGAAGTAGCAGATAACATTCCTGCCATAGATAAAGGCCATGGTGAACCTGATCATGGACCTACTGTGGCAGGAGATAAACCACAAAAATTTATGAAAAAGTTAAGAGGATTAACTACGGTTAAATGGAATTCTGCAGATAAAGAGGAGATAATGTACTGATATTTTTATGCTACAAACCCTAAATTTAAATCAAGAGGGTATATACAGAGAGTCTGCCAAAAGCTGGAGGAAAGAGAAAATTGCCATGAGAAAAACTGCAAAAAGCAAAATGCAAATTTAAGATCTTTAATTTTGAAAATCAAAGAAAAGTAGTATGTGAATGATAACATCTTGAAGCAACTAAGGGATTCTGTGGACAAAAAAATACAGGGAGGAGGAGACCTAGGTGACAGTACCAAAAGAAAGGAAGACACAGAAAAGGAAAAAGAGGTTGAAGGGAAGATGTAGATAAGAACATAAGATATGCCATACTGGGTCAGACCAAGGTCCATTAAGCCCAGTATCCTGTTTCCAACAGTGGCCAATCTAGGTCATAAGAACATAGCAGTTTCCCCAAAAGACACAGGTTCCTCAATGCTTGTATTGGGTCAAGCAGTGATATCCCGTGTCCCTTTTAATAATGGTTTATGGACCTTTCATCCAGGAACTTGTGCAAACCCAGCTACACTAACAGCTTTTACTACATTCTCGGGTAACAAATTCCAGAGTTTGATTACACGTTGAGTGAAAAAATATTTTCTCTTATTAGTCTTAAATAGGTTACCCTGTAGCTTCATTGCATGTCCCCTAGTCTTTCTATATTCTGATGATGTAAACAATCAATGTACATTTACCTGTTCCACTCCATTCATTAATTTATAGACCTCTATCATATCGCCCCTCAGCCATCTTTTCCAGGCTGAAGAACCCTAACCTTTTTAGCCTCTCTTCATAGGAGTATCCTTCCATCCCCTTTATCATTTTGGTGGCTCTTCTCTGTACCTTTTCTAATAACGCTATATCTTTTTTAAGATATGACGACCAGAATTGCACACAATATTCAAGGTGTGGTCACACCATGGAAAGATACAGAGGCATTATAATCTCCTTTGTTTTATTTTTCCATTCCTTTCCTTATGATACCTAGCATTCTATTTGCTCTCTTGGCCGCCGCTGCACACTGGGTGGAAGGTTTTAACATGTTATCCAAGATGACGCCTAAATCTTTTTCCTGGGTGGTGGTTCCTAATGTGGTACCTTGCATTGTGTAACCATAGTTTGGGTTGTTCTTTCCTAGGTGCATAGCTTTGCATTTGTCCACATTAAATTTTAACTGCCATTAGGATGCCCAGTCTTCCAATTTATCAAGATCCTCTTGCAATTTTTCACAATCCTTTTGGGTTTTAACAACTTTAAATAGTTTTGTATCATCTGCAAATTTGATAACCTCACTCATTATTCCCTTTTCTAGGTCATTTATGAATATGTTAAAAAGCAGCGGACCCAGCACAGATCCCTGGGGTACTCCACTATTCACCTTTTTCCAGTGGGAAAATTGGCCATTTAGCCCTACACTCTGCTTTCTATCTTTTAACCAGTTCCTGATCCACAATAGTATATCACCTCCTATCCCATGACTTTTTGTTGTTGTTGTTGTTGTTAAGTGCCGTCGAGTCGGAGTCGACTCATAGCGACCCTCTGGATAGCTATCCTAAATTGTGTTCGGTCTTCAGTCAGGCGGCTCATTGTTGACAGACTGGCACCCGCAGCCGCTGCCATTGCATCGATCCATCTCATTGATGGCCTTCCTCTTCTGCGTTGACCTTCTATCTTGCCAAGCATAATGTCTTTCTCTAATGATCTCTCTCTTCGCATGATGTGTCCAAAGTATGAAAGTCGAAGTCTTGTCATCTGAGCTTCTAAAGAAAGCTTAGGTTTGATCTCCTCTAGTACCGACTGGTTTGTTCTTCGGGCAGTCCATGGTATACACAGTATTCGCCGCCAGCACCATAATTCAAAGGCATCAATTTTCTTCCTATCATTTTCACTGTCCAGCTTTCACATCCATATGATGTTATTGAAAATACCATGGCTTGAACAAGTCAAATCTTTGTATGGAGAGAGACATCTCTGCTCTTAAGAATCTACCCTGACACCCACACATCGGGTAAACTTCCCTCATGTCACAGCTACCATAGCACCTTATTACAACCAGAAAATGGTTAGCCTATACTCTTGCCCACCTACTAATTTTTACACCTGTCCCTCCCACACAAAAATGAAGATGATACCAAATTAGCTTAGAGTATTGGTGACAATACTAATTTAACCTGTAAATAGTTACCCTGTGAATAGTTACCCCGGTTGTCCTATGTTTCTTTTCCTGTTCTATGTAAACTCAATGTTGCTTATATGCATTGTAGTATGTTTTGTTCGATGTACACCGCACTGATTATAATAGCGCGGTATAGAAGAAATGTTAAATAAATAAATAAATAAATAAATAAAATCTTATCTAGGTCTTTCATAGCCATTCTGCCAAGAGCAATGCTTCGTCTGATTTCTTGACTGCTTGTTGCTTCTTTATTGATAGTTGATCCAAGTAGGTTAAAGTTGTTCACAATTTCAATTTCTTCTCCTTCAACGATGAACCTGTTGATTATGCCAGTTGTCATGATCTTTGTCTTCTTTACATTAAGGTGCAGGCCCATTTTGAGACTATGTTCTTTGATTGTGAGAAGCAAATGTTTCAGATCATCTTCACTTTCAGCCAGTAATGTGGTATCATCAGCATAGCGAAGGTTGTTGATGAGTCTTCCACCAATCTTCACACCTCTGTTGTCTTCATACAATCCTGCTTCTCTGATGATTTGTTCTGCATATAAATTAAACAGGTAGGGGGAAAGTATGCAGCCTTGTCTTACACCTTTGCTTATTTTAAACCATTCTGTTTCTCCTTGTTCCGTTCGAACTGTTGCTTCTTGATCAATGTACAGATTGCGCAAGAGAACGATCAGGTGTTCTGGTATACCCATGCTTCTTAATGTGGCCCAGAGTTTCTCATGGTTTACACAGTCAAAAACCTTGCTATAGTCGACTTTTTAGTTTTGCCAAAAGTGTCTGATGAGAGACCTTGTCAAAGGTTTTCTGAAAGTCCAGATACACTATATCTACCGACTCAACTTTGTCTACCTGTTTATTCACACCTTCAAAAAAACATAACAGATTAGTAAGACAAGATCTTTCCTTGTCTAAAGCCATGTTGCCTGTCTCCCATTAAGCCATGACTATCTACATGCTGAGTAATTTTGTTCTTTATGATGGTTTCTACCATTTTTCCTGTTACTGACATCAGGCTCACCAATCTGTAGTTTCCCAGATCACCCCTGGAACCCTTTCTAAAAATTGGCATTACATTGGCGATCCTCCAATCTTCAGGTATTACAGATGATTTTAATGATAGTTCACAGATTACTAATAGCAGGTCTGCAATCTCATATTTCAGTTCTTTCAACACCCTTGGATGTATATTATTCGCTCAAGGTGATTTGCTATTCTTCAGTTTATGAAATAGTTGTAATACATCTTCCCAGTGTAGCGATATTTCTTTTAATTCTTCTGCAGCATCACCTTTAAATACCACTTCAGTCATGGGTAACATCCCTAAATCTTCCTCAGTAAAGACCGAAGCAAAGAATTCATTCAGTCTCTCCGCTATAGCCTTGTCCCCCTCTTACTGCCCCCTTTTATCCCTCTATCATCTAATGGTCCAACTGACTCTCTCACGTTTTTTTTGCTAAGAATGTACTTGAAAAAATCTTTATTATGCATTTTTGTTTCCACAACAAGTTTCTTCTCAAATTCTCTCTTTGCCTGCCTTATCAATGTCTTGCATTTAACTTGGCAGTGCTTGTGCTGTTTCCATTTTTCGTCATTTGGCTCTTTTTTCCATTTCCTGAAAGATGCTATTTGGTAACAGGAGCTTTCAGTTTAAATTTAAAACACAGAAGAGAGCTTTCTTGTTCAATTTAGAACCCACGACTCCCTCTATCTAAGCAAGGGCTGTAGGACTCCCCCTGGAGATTTGTCACAGACTACCTTAGAAGCACAGGATAGGGTACTGTGTAGCAGTCAGCTTTTAATAACTCTTCTTTCCCTCCCTCCCCAACACCAACCCACCCCTGGGATAATCGTAGTTTTATAGTTGCTTAAACCTCTTAAAGGAAAGGAGGTGCCACATTCACTCTCAGGTGCAGCTGTTTATTCTCATCAGCATACATTAAGGACCTGAGATTAATTAAACTTCAGGTGAACAAAGTACATTTAACGTATTAGGTATAGTTTTATACCATGAGGGAAGGGTTAGGACAGCCATTATAGTTGGTGATTTGGTCATTAGGCATATAGATAGCTGGGTGGCTGGTAGATGTGAGGATTGCCTTGTAACATGCCTGCCTGGTGTGAAGGTAGTGGACCTCACACGCCACCTAGACAAGGTCTTAATAGTGCTGGGGAAGTCTCTGCTGTCTTGGTACATGTCGGTACCAAGGACATAGGAAAATGTGGTAGGGAGGTTCTGGAGGCTAAATTTAGGCTTTTAGGTAGAAAGTTGAAATCTAGCGCTCTCCGAAATCATTCCTGTTGCACGCGCATGACCCAAGCTTATGGTTTATATCAACAATGTTTATTTATTATTTTTATTCTTTATTTTCAGTGGCAATTGTCTTTTTTATTTGACAAGATTTGAGAAGGTATTGGCATTTAATTTTATTTGTTGTGTCCTCCTCATCTCTCTTTTTACCTCTAATGTGGTTCACATATATCTGTGTCAGTTATGAGCTTCATAATATAACACATTAATACTAATTAGAACAATATATCTGCTTTTTATGACTTTATTATTAACAGTGTTTTAATATCTCACAATATTTATTATTACGTCTCATATAAAAAAAATTCACACTAGATTACATTATTATCAATTATGTTTAAATGTGTATATGAGTGGCTTTTGTCTCTCTAGACACACTGTTATTTATTATATTCTTTTACGTGCTGCTATTTTAGCACTTTATGTTTTTTTAACATTTTAAATGTCTTTTATGTTTTATGATTGTTAATATTTATTAATTTAATTTATTGTATTTTCATCGAGGTTTGCTTCCTCAAAAAAAAAAAACTCAAGAAGGCCGGTTGGCCAAAACGCGTAGGGGTCAATAAAAGGGGTTCTCATACCTGAATTTGATATCCGCCAGTCTGTACCTGCTTTCTTTGTTCGATTTTGCAATCTGCAGGTACTTTGCTGCTCTGCTTAGTTTACCTTGAGTACAGAGTAGACAGAGATTAAAGATTCCAAATTACCCCTGCCTAACGATGATTAATATGAATAAAATACAGTCTCTAAAATGCTTGTATGCAAATGCTAGAAGTCTAAAAAATAAGATGGGAGAGTTAGAATATATAGCACTAAATGAGAAGTTAGATATGATTGGTATCTCAGAGACATGGTAGAAGGAGGACAACCAGTGGGACACTGTCATACCTGGGTACAAACTATATCGTAATGATAGAGCTGAAAAAATTGTTGGAGGGGTTGCGCTCTATGTTAGAGAGGGCATTGGAGTCACAAAGGATTAAAGTTTTGCAGGAAACAAAATTTGCTGTAGAATCTCTATGGATTGAAAACCATGTAAAAAGGGGAAGGTGATGGCAATGGGTTTGTACTATCGAACGCCTGACCAGAATGAACAAATGGTTGATGAAATGCCCAAAGAAATCAGGGAAGCTAACAAAAGTTACAGAATAGTAATAATAATGGATGGTTTCAATTACCCCGATATTGACTGGGTCAGGGTCATGGCAGGACATGCTAGGGAAATAACGTTTCTAGATGACATAAATGACTGCTTTTTGGAGGAACTGGTTCATGAACCGACCAGAGGGGAAGCCATTTTGGATTAAGTCCTTAGTGGTACACCAGATCTGGTGCAAGAGATAAGTGTGTTGGGGCCACTTGACAATAGTGATCATAGCATGATCGCGTTTGATTTAATTAATGGAGGAGGGATGGTAAGGTAATCCACAGTACTACCTTTTAACTTTCAAAAGGGAGACTATGATAAAATGAGGAAAATAGTTAAGAAAAAACTAAAAGGAGCAATTGCAAAGGTCAAAGACTTACATCAAGCTTGGGTGTTGTTTAAAAATACAATCTTGGAAGCCCATACCAGCCTTATTCCATGCTTTAAGAAAAGTGAAAGGAAGTCAAAAAAACTGCCAGCATGGTTTAAAGGTGAGGTCAGAGAGGCTGTTGCCAAAAAAGCATCTTTCAGGAAATGGAAAAAAGAGCCAAATGATGAAAACTGGAAACAGAACAAGCACTGGCAAGTTAAATGCAAGGCATTGATAAGGCAGGCAAAGAGAGAATTTAAGAAAAAACTTGCTGTGGAAGCAAAAAAGCATAATAAAGACTTTTTCAAGTACATTCGATCTGTGAGAGTCAGTTGGACCATTAGATGATAGAGGGGTAAAAGGGGCAGTTAGGGGACAAGGCTATAGTGGAGAGACTGTATGAATTCTTTGCTTCGGTCTTTACTGAGGAAGATGTAGGGATGTTACTCATTACTGAAGTGATATTTTAAGGTGATACTGTGGAAGAATTGAAAGAAATATCGATACACCGGGAAGATGTATTACAACTATTTGATAAACTGAAAAATAGCAAATCACCTTGACCGAATGGTATACAACCAAGGGTGTTGAAAGAACTGAAATATGAGATTGCAGACCTGCTATTAGTAATCTGTGAGCCATCATTAAAATCATCTGTAATACCTGAAGACTGGAGGATCGCCAATATATCGACAATTTTTAAAAAGGGTTCCAGATGTGATCCGGGAAACTACAGACCGGTGAGCCTGACATCAGTACTGGGACATATGGTAGAAACCATCAAAAAGAACACAATTACTCATCATGTAGATAGTTATGGCTTAATGGGAGACAGCCAACATGGCTTTAGACAAGGAAAGATCTTGTCTTACTAATCATAACCTCTTTACTGGATGTGCTTTTCTATACAAATACATGTATGTTAATAAATATTTTGTTGAATCGATCACTTAGCTGTAAAGTTTGTATAGTCTGGAGTCAGCCGCTGTGTATATCATCGATCCCAAAGATCCCGACGCTCTTACGGGGCACCTCTGAGGCGTTTCACTGCCTACAGTGGCCCACAGCATGGGCTGGGCATCCTTACCCACAGTGCCATCCGACACCTCCTGTCCCAAGGCAGGCAAGGTCGAACTAACTGCATAACACAGTTGGGAGAGGGGGAGAAAGCTGTACATATAGATGTAAGACACAGTCCCTGCTCATCAGTCTAATCAAGATGAAAAAAAACCTTTGAAAAACTGGGGACTAGAGTATGGTAAAATACACATAAGTAGTGAATGAGTGAGCGAGGGGCATCAGGATTCAAAAGCAGCCTCATAGAGGTGGGTCTTTAGCCTGGATTTGAATAGAGCCAGAGAAGGAGCCCAATGCACTGACTTAGGTATTCTATTTCAGGCATATGGAGCAGCAAGATGGAATGGATGAAGTCTGGAGTTGACAGTGGCAGAAAAGGGCAAAGATAAAAGGAACCTGCCAGAGCAGTGGAATTCCCGAGGGGGAGCGCAGAGTGAGAGAAGAGAAGAAAGGTAGTAAGGAACTTCAAAAGGAATACACTTGTTGGTAAGTAGAAGTTTGAACTGGATGTGGAAATAGATAAGGGGCCAGTGAAGTGACTTGAGAAGAGGGGTTACATGAGCCTAGTGACACTGGCATTAGATAAGCTGTGCAGCTGAGTTTTGAAACGACTGAAAGGGAGAAAGATGATTCAGAAGGAAACCACTGAAGAACAGGCTACAATAGTGCACATAGGAGGTGACTAGTGAGCGGATGAGGGTCTTAGTAGTGTGTGTAGAAAGGAAGGTACAAATTTTGCTGATGTTACAGAGAAAAAAGCGACAGGTTTTAGCTATCTGTTGGATGTGTGCAGAGAAAGAGAATAGAGTCGAAGATGACCCCAAGGTTACGAGCTGAGGAAACAGGGAGAAGTGTAGTGTTATCCACAGAAATAAGAGACGGGAGTAAGGGGGGGAAGATAAGGAGTTCAGTTTTGGTCATGTTCAGTTTCAGACAGCGGTGGGAGATCCAGGCAACAATGTCAGATCACTGGAGAGATTTCAGGCACAGAAAGGTAGACCTGGGACTCATCAGCATAAAGATGGCACTGAAAATCATGGAAGGAAATAAATGCATCAAGTGCTTAGTGAAGAGCGAGAAAAGGAGAGGTCCCAAGACAGAGCCCTGAGGTACACCAATTGAAAGCAGGATGACAATAGAGGATGATTCAAAAGAACATAGACTAAAAGTGCAATGGGAGAGATAAAAAGACAACCAGGACAGAATAGAAAGCGTAGTTACTCACCTGTAACAGGTGTTCTCCAGGAGCAGCAGGAATCAGTCCTCACTTATGAGTGACGTCGGCGCCGACGGAGCCCTCGCGGAGCAATTTTCCCCAGCTTTCAAAGAAAGCCTTTGGGAATTGCAGCGCGCATGCGCGGTCGTCTTCCCGCCCGAGGGTGCCATCTTAGCCAGTCAGATGACATAGCTAAAAAAGACAGCATAAAAATTTGCAAAAGAACATAAGCAGACGATTGCAACTCCAAGGGGAGGAGGGAGGGTAGTGAGGACTGATTCCTGCTGCTCCTGGAGAACACCTGTTACAGGTGAGTAACTACGCTTTCTCCAGGACCAAGCAGGAAGTCAGTCCTCACTTATGGGACTCCCAAGCTCAAGGCTACCGGAGACCCTAAGCACAAAAAAGAGCTCCCTCTAGCTCAGCAGCACAGAAGGATAGAATCTTCGCTGAAATACCACCCACCGGTAGCCCACATCCGGGATGGAGGGTAGGAGTTGCTCAGACCTCAAAGAGATTACGGAGGACTGCCTGTCCGAAAGCACTGTCCCTACGGGACTCCCTCTCGAGACAGTAATGGACCGCAAAAGTCTGGCTCGAAGACCAAGTAGCGGCCCGGCAGATGTCTGCCAGCGGAACAGAGCGGAGGTAAGCCACTGACGTGGCCTTTGCCCGAACACAATGAGCCGTGACTCGACCTTCTAAGGAGAGTCCGGCTGCCCCATAAGCCCAAGAGATACAGTCCGCAACCCAGATGGACAGAGTACGCTTGGAGACCGGGAGCCCCAATCTATTGGGGTCAAAAGACACAAAAAGCTGAGCAGCTTTACGGTGCTCCCGCGTACGGTCAAGGTAGAAGTTCAGAGCCCTTCTACAGTCCAGGGTATGGAGGACCGTCTCAGCTCGGCTGGAGTGTGGTCTGGGAAAGAAGGTTGGAAGTACCACCTCCTGATTGATGTGAAAAGGGGAGACCACTTTAGGCAGAAATTTCGGATGAGTCCGTAGGACCACCCTATTCTTGTAGAACCTAGTGTAAGGGGGATCAGACACGAGGGCCTGCAATTCACTTACGCGCCTAGCGGAAGTGAGGGCTATCAAGAACAGTGTTTTCCAAGACAGAAAACGGAGAGAACAGGTAGCCATAGGTTCAAAAGGCGGACAGGTGATCCGCTGCAACACCACATTCAGGTCCCAGTCAGGCGCTGGTGGGCGCAGCAGAGGTGGTTTAAGTAGAAGGAGACCTCGGAGAAACCTCGCTACGAGAGGGTCATTGGAGAGAGGTCTGCCGTCCACCGGCACATGATGTGCTGAAAGAGCACTGAGGTGGACTTTGACGGAGTTGGACTTAAGTCCCAGATTAGAGAGGTGCAGCAAGTACTGCAAGATCACCGACACCGGGCAGGAGAAGGGATCCTGAGACTGTTGGGTACACCAGACTGCAAAGCGACGCCATTTGAGGGCGTAGCATTTGCGGGTAGAAGGCCGTCGCGAAGCCAAGACGACCTCCTCCACCTCCGCCGGCAGGAGAAGGGGAGCAAGGACTACCCTCTCAGCAGCCAGGCCATGAGGTTGAGAGACCTGAGGTTGGGGTGCAGGAGGGACCCCTGATCCTGAGTGAGGAGATCCGGTTGTACCCCCAGAGGGATGGGATCCTCCACCGCCAGTTGCAGCAGGAGCGGAAACCACGGCTGTCTGGGCCAGCGAGGGGCCACCAGGATCATGAAGGCTTTGTCTCGGAGAACCTTGAAAAGAGTCCGAGAGACTAGCGGGATGGGAGGGAAAGCATACAGAAGGCTCCCCGACCATGAGATCAGAAAGGCGTCCGCCGCAACCCGAAGGGGGTGCGGCTGACGAGAGCAGAAGCGAGGAAGTTGCCGGTTGTGAGGACTGGCAAAGAGATCTACCGTGGGGAGACCCCACTTGAGGAAGAGCTTCTGAACTACCAAGGGATCCAGACGCCACTCGTGCGGCTGGAGGACCCTGCTGAGTTTGTCTGCAAGGCAATTTTCTTGGCCCGGGAGATAAACCGCCTTGAGGAGAATGCCGTGACTGACGGCCCAAGAGCAGAGCTTCTGTGCCTCCCGGCAGAGGAGGAAGGAGCCCGTGCCCCCCTGCTTGTTCACGTAGAACATGGCAACTTGATTGTCCGTCTGGACAAGGACGGACTGTTGGGAAGTCAGGTGGGAGAAGGCCTTGAGAGCTAGGCGGATCGCCCTGAGCTCCAGGAAGTTGATCTGCTGAGCAGACTCCCACGTGGTCCAGAAGCCCTGAGTACGTGCCGCTTGGCAATGTGCTCCCCAGCCCAGGAGGGATGCATCGGTGGTCAGCACCCGGGTCGGCTGAGGTGACTGGAAAGGCATTCCGAATATCAGGTTCGGCTGCCGGAGCCACCACCGGAGAGACGAGAGCAGCGGCTCGGAGACGCGCACTAGGTCTGCTAGGCCACCTGTGGCTTGTCGCCACTGCTGGCGGAGACACCATTGAGCAGACCGCATATTCAGGCGGGCATTGGGGGTCACATGGACGGTGGAAGCCATATGGCCGAGCAGTCTCAGGAAGCGCCTGGCGGAGACCAGGGGCTGGCTGCGAAAGCGGTCGGCTAGGTCCATGAGCCGTTGAGCCCTGTCGAGCGGTAGGTACGCTCGTGCCCGAAGAGTGTGCAGCCTTGCGCCGATGAACTCGAGATCCTGTGAGGGGAGCAAAGTGGACTTTGCGAAGTTTATAGCAAAGCCCAAGTGCTGCAGCAGAGTCACCGTGCGGCACGTGGCGTTGGTGACCTCCTGAGCGGACGCTGCTCTGATGAGCCAGTCGTCGAGGTACGGAAAGACATAGAGGCCGTGAAGCCGGAGATGGGCCGCCACGACCGCGAGACATTTTGTGAAGACTCGCGGTGCGGAGGATAGGCCAAAGGGCAGTACTCTGTACTGGTAATGATTTCCTGCCACCACAAACCTTAGGTATTGGCGGTGGCTTGGGTGGATGAGGATGTGCGTGTAGGCATCCTTTAGATCCAAGGAGCATAGCCAATCTCCCTGCTGGAGGTAGGGCAGAAGGATTCCAAGGGTAAGCATTTTGAACTTCTCCCGCACAAGGAACTTGTTGAGGTTGCGCAAGTCCAGGATGGGTCTGAGGCCCCCTGTTCTCTTTGGTATCAGAAAATACCTTGAATAAAAGCCTTGACCTCTCAGGTGGTGGGGCACCGGTTCCACCGCCTGTTCCTGCAGAAGACCTGCTAACTCCTGAAGGAGCAACTCCCTGTGCAGAGGGGGGCGCGGAGGTTCTCCCGGAAAATAGGAGGGAGGGACCTGATGGAAGTGGAGAAGGTAGCCTTCTCGCACGACCTGAAGTACCCAGGCATCTGCGGTGATGCTGGACCACCTGTGGGCGAAGTGAACCAGCCGGCCTCCGGTGCTGGGAGGAACCAGCGGGGGGGGAGAGGCTATGCTGAGCGAGTCAAAAACCCCCACCCTGCTGAGCAGGGGCTGGTGGTGCAGGCTTGGGGGCTTGCTGCCTACGGGACCCGTTACCCCGTCCCTTCGCCTGCTGGCCCTGTTGGGGAGCTGCAGGGGCCTGATAATGGGGGTATTGTTTGTAGGCAGCCGCCTTCCTCGGGTAAAAGGACTTTTTTCCCGAGCCCTTCTTTTTCTGGGAAGGGGCGGAGGTCTTCCTAGAAAGCCTGGTCCTGGTGAGAGTCTCAGTCTCAATTTGTGCAGCCTTTTCCGCCATGGGCTTGCCAAAGAGGTTTTCGCCTCGGCAGGGGACATCGACCAACTTGTCCTGTACCCAGGGCTCAAGGTCTGACGACTGAAGCCAAGCCTGTCGGCGGGCACCGATGCCGGCTGCGGCCACTCTAGCCGAGGCCTCAAAGCCATCATAGGCTGCTCGGGACATGAACTTTGAGCATTCCCGAATGCCCGTGGACAAGGCTAGGAACCTCCGCAAGGGCTCCTCGGAGAGACCAGCGGAGAATCCGGCTAGCTCTTTAGCCAGATCCCGGAGATACATGCCCATGTAGAGCTGGTAAGTCTGGACACGACATGCGAGCATAGAGCCCTGGAAGCACTTCTTGCCAAGGCCATCCAGGTTACGGGCCTCCCTTCCAGGAGGCACCGAGGAGTGCATCTTCTGGCTCTTAAGACGATGCATGGCCGATTCCACTACCATGGAATGGTGTGGCAGCTGTGCCTTCTGAAAGCCAGGGCTCTTGCGGACCCGATAGATAGAATCGACCCGCTTGCTCAGGACCGGCGAGGAGGCCGGACTCTCCCACATGCGGAAGAGTAGTCGTTCCAGCATAGGAGGAACCGGCACAGTAAAGTGTTCCCTCGCGGGAGAGTCATACTGGAGGGCGTCGAGCTCTTCGGCTCGAGGCTCCTCCTCGGGATCCGCAGGGAAGGCCAAAGCCTTGGCCATATCCCTAACGAAGTCCGAGAACCGGGCATCCTCCGGGGGGGACTGCTTCCGAGGCTCGGACCCCGGTGAGTCCGATGGGACACACCGAGTCCGGAAAGAATCAGGTGACTCTTCCTCCTCAGACTCCCAGACCGACTCCGATGAGGACTCGGTGGGGTCGGCCCGGGCAGGGTGCGGCGCCAGCCGCCCCGACGTCGAGGGAGTCGGCGTCGGCGACCTCGGTCCCGAACGGGAGGCCGAGGGTGACCTCGACCGAGGATCGACTCGAGTTCTCATCGACTCGAGGATCGGCTCGGTCTCCGGGGTCGACTTGGACGTCGACGTCCCGGCGGTCGGGGCAGCGGCGCCAGCGAGGCCAGCGAGCAGTGCCCGCTGCTGGTCCATGAAGGCAGACAGTCTGCTCTCCAAGGCCGTCAACCTGAGTCCGAGCTCAGGTGACCCAGCAGCCCCCGACTCGGGCCCCGACGGCGTCGGGCCCGACGTCGGCTGTCGCGGAGGCGAGTCCAGAAGGACCACAGGACTTACCCGGGCAGGCATCTCCGACTCCAGGCGAGGTCGCTTCGGGATGTGTTCCTTCTCCAAGGACCCGGGGCGGCTGTCGGGGCTATGCGACCTGGCCCTCGCGGAACCAGGAGCGTCCACCGACGCCGCCCTCGCGGGTTTTTCCTTCCGACGATGGTCCCCGGAGGGAGAACCCCGGTCGGAGGAGCTCCGGCGACGGTCCGAGCTGGAGCCTTTCGACGCGGAGGCCTCCGACGAGGTCCGGGTACGGCTGGGGTCAGCGAAGATTCTCTCACGCTGATGCCGCCGACTCCTCAACGCCTTTGAGGACAGTTTGCTGCAGGGCCCACAGATCAGTTCCTCATGATCCGGGCCCAGGCAGCGGAGGCAAAAGTCGTGTGTGTCGGTTAGTGACATATTTCGGTCACACCGACCACACCGCTTAAACTCACTGGCAGCCATCGGGGGAAAAAAGGGCCCCTGCGAGGTCAAAGGACCGGGCTGCCAGGGAAACCGAAAACGAAAGCTGACTAAGTCAGAAAAACCGAAAAAAGTAAGCGGACTCGAGACCGGCGTCGCGAGTCCGGGCGGGAAAACGATCGGCGTCGAACCGAAAGAAAAAAGGATAAAACAAAGAAGAAAATCAACTTTTTCGCGGGGACAAGACGGGGACGTCTGTAGGGCTCCGCGGAAAAAAAGAAGACTGGCTAAGATGGCACCCTCGGGCGGGAAGACGACCGCGCATGCGCGCTGCAATTCCCAAAGGCTTTCTTTGAAAGCTGGGGAAAATTGCTCCGCGAGGGCTCCGTCGGCGCCGACGTCACCCATAAGTGAGGACTGACTTCCTGCTTGGTCCTGGAGAACCCCTAAATCCAAGCGAGGACAAGATATCGAGGAGAAGATGGTGATCAACAGTGTCAAAGGCAGCAGAAAGGTCTAGAAGGATGAGAATCAAATAAAGGCCTTTGGATTTGGTAAAGAACAAGTCGCTGGAGAATTTGGTCAAAGCCATTTCTGTGGAATGTAGAGAATGAAAGCCAGATGCAGTGGGTCCAGAAGGGCTCAAGAGGAAAGAAAGTCAAGACAGTGGCAGTGAACCGCTAATTCAAATAGTTTTGAAGCAAAGGGGAGGAGAGAGAGAGGTCAACAACTTGAAGGACAGGTAGGATCTAGTGAAGGCTTTTTGAGGAGAGGTGTAACCATCCAAGCCAAAGCAGAAGCGGAATACCAAGGACCAGGCCTACACACAAGTGTAGTAATGTATAAAATTGTTTATTGAGAGGTGTAACCATAGCATGTTTGAAGGCCACAGGAACACTTGCAGTGGAAAGCGATAGGTTAAGGATATGACAGATGGAAGGGATGACGGTGGAAGAGAAAGAGCTCAGTAGATGGGTGGGAATGGGGTCAGAGGAGAAGGCAGTCAGTTTAGAGGAGGAGAGAAGATTTGCAGTTTCCTCTTCAGTGATTTCAGAAAATGAACCAAAGGTGAGGGAAGGAGTTGAGATTGAAGAGGGGAAAGATGAGGTGGAGGTGACCCTGCAGAGAAATCAAGGCTAATCTTCTGGACTTTGTTATGGAAGTAGCCAACCAAGGTCTGGGCAGACAGGGAAGGATGGACTGGGGGAGGAGGGACCTTGAGAAAAGCGTTGAGCATAGCAAAGAGATGGCAAGGGTCAGAGAGGTAAGAGAGTTAGTCAGATGGACATAGTACTCTTGCTTGGTGAGTGCTATGGCTGACTGGAAAGAGGTTAGCATGAATTTGAAATGTAGATAGTCAACAAGGGTATGTGATTTAAGCCAAAGGAGCTCAGCTGAGCAGGCACAGGAACGCAGGCAGCAGGGTGTCGAGGACAGCCTGGGTTGAGGTATGGTACACCTCACTGGGCATGTAAAGGGAGAAGCAAGTGCATCCAGAGCAGAGGAGATTATAGTGTTATAGGTGGATACTGCCCCATCAACGAACTCAGAAGACATAGTGGAGGAAAGAGGTGATAAGACCGCAGTGAAGAGAGCTGAAGAGTTGATAGTGTGCAGATTGCTAAACATGTTGGTGGAGATAGGGTGAGATCAAGATGCGGGGTGGTTAAGGATGAAGGTTAGCAGATGATGGTCAGATAGGGGCAGAGATGAGATGGAGAAGCTTACAGCAAGAACAGTAGAATCCAGAAGCCGATGAATCATCTCACTTGCCACGGGCCAAACCACATTCCCTGGAAGAAGAAAAGTGGAGGATTTGCACCCGATTCTACACCCGTGGGAACTATACATTCCCACGGAAACAGAATCAGGGCAATTGGATGGGCCAGATGGACCCGATCCAGTTGCCCTGCACATCTGGCAATCTCTCCATCTAGCCCTCCCATGCTTCTACATGGAGCCTCAGTGCCGTGGCATCCTGTAGCCATGGCAGTGGGAGGCCATGCAGGAACCCTGCTGCTACGCACAGCTCCAAAACTGCTTTTCCCCGCAGCCCAACCCCCAGAGGGTCCTGCCAAGGCCAGGTTCGGGTGGTGGGGAACCCCTGATGCCTCTCATCTTCCCGGTGTGGTCCGCTGGTGCTGTTCACTGCAGTCGAGGGGACTTATCCCACCTCTGAGGTGGAATAAGTCCCTTATTTATCTCCTCCAAGCCGGACGTACACGACTGTGACCAGTATTGGCTCTGTATTTCCGGGATCATAGGTCCACCTCTGCACCACCCATGCTCCTCCTCCAGCCCACCCCCTCCCACCCTCTCCAGAGTTCCCCGCACAATGTCACTGTATGTGTGGGGAGCCTGGAATGTGGAATTTGCCCCCCGCAAATAGCGGGGGATGTACATCCAAACCAGATGTACAACCCTGCTATTTGCACTTCAGAATGACCCCCATAATGTTAAGACAATTATCATAACACATGTTACGGCAGTTCGGTAGAAACACATTTTGGAAACACTAGGGCTGAAAGTGCACCCAGATCAACAGGCACACAATAGCAAAAGATGCTACTACCATGTGCATATAATGTTGGGAAACCTCCAAACCATGCCAACGGACACCAGTGGTCCACTCTGAACTGTGCCCCAGATGGACGGAATCAGCAGCCCCCAACAAAGATAATGATGAAGTCAAACCTTGGTACTCATTCTCCGAGAGTCACAGGCAGAAATCCATGCCAGGCTCAGCTCTACTCCCCTGAAAGTGTTTCTCTGCTTTGTGGGTACTGCATATAAGGTGGCAGCAGGCAGATTCCTCTGAGAGCTTTCTACAATCTTTGGAAGGATGGGGGGGGGGGGACAGAGGAGGAGGGAGGAGACGTTGAGGTTGTGTGAGGCCACTGAACTCTTACAGATCCTTCCAATTTTCTGGCTGCTCAACAGGCTTTTAACAGGAGAAAAGCATAAAGCTTAGAAGCAATTTTCCCTTCTCCTATGGCTACTGAAAAGACTGCAATCTAGCAGAGCCTCACCCTCAAGGCGGTCATTCACAAGCATTTAAATCAATCTTTTCCTCTCAATTATTCAAATTTTCTTCAGAGTGTAGAAAATCCATCCACCATCTTCTGGAGACAAAGAAATACTGGAGACCTCTGGTAGCTGAGATGGATAGAGGCATGGGAGTGATGGCATTGAAACATGGGCATTAAATTGGTTCTTTGTCTCCACCAATCTGCTGGTAGGGGAACATAACACACTTGCCTGGGCTAATCTAGCAGGACGATATGGAACTTCATTTGAAAACTGACCTCTGTATTTTCAATATTCAACAACTATCATATTTCCTCCTTTGAACGGCTGTTTGTATGGTTTCTCTAAACTTAGACTTATGTTATTATGTTCCTATGTTCTCCTGTTCCACGTAATTTCTAATGTTAAGTTTCATTCAATCTGTTTGCTTGTAAACTACTTTGACACTAAGATAAGGCAGTATATAAAACCAGATAAATAAAATTAATAATACAATTAAAAAATATTTATTTCAGAACACAAGAATTATCTGTACATATACTGTAAAATAAATAGATGCCATTAACCTACCTCATTTTATTCTTCACTTTATCATTTCTGTGGTCTGTATTAGAAGAAGGATCCTATGAAAAATAGAAATTAAGAAAGCTAAAATATTAAGACAAACAATTTATAATACAGAATGGAGGAGTGGCCTAGTGGTTAGCACAGCAGCTTGGGACCAGCAAGACCAGAATTCAAATCCCACTGGCACTTCTTGTGGCCTTGGGCAAGTTACTTAACCCTCAATTGCCTCTGCTACAAATTAGACTGTAAGCCCTCTGGGGACAGGGAAATATCTCTAGTAACTGTAACTCACCTTGAACTGCTACTGGAAAGGCATAAGCTACAAAAATTTCAAATACTGCTGTACATTTAGAAATAAGACTACTCTCACTAGATATCTAGTGAAATAAGATTGCAGTACCATGGGGGGGGGGGGAGTGTTCAAAATCTGGGCTAGATTTACTAACCAGCATTTATGCGTTTTGCACATTGATTTGCAATTTGCACAAGTTTATTAATAAATAGACTCCATGGAAAATAATAGGGCTTGAATTAAATAATATTTGTTAAGTCTTTTTTTGTGCATTAATGTGTTTTAAAGCACATTAGTTAATATCACTTTATGGATTAACATATTTATACTTTAAATAAGTGGTTCTGGCAGAAGTAACTTATTATCACTAATATAAGATACCACAAGCACATAATCTGAAAGCATTATGCACGTGTCACATGGAGGAGGAGTGCTTGAAATGTATTGTATCACGGAGAGTATATCAAGTGCATGCCAAGCTGGTTCGGACTTCTTCAGAGGCCTGATTCTATCTGAAGAAAAGCAATGTGTCTTGTGCTTGACAATGCAAGATTGCAAGATACTGGAAAAAAACAGAGGCAGAACAATGGATTTGTTCAGATGGAATTATGACACCAACTTAAGGAAGAAGGGCAGGTTTACCTAATTTTGTCCTTACAAAGTGCACGAGCTAGCTGATTAGACAAGGCATGAAATATACTTTCTGCTACCGGTGTTAGATATGCCAGGGCAGAAAGAGACGTCAAAGCTCATCTGCAGGCTATGTCTCCTTCAGCCTGAAGCAGACTTGAGGCCCTTGTGACATGAAAGCCCAGCACAATTGCCCAGTTTCCCACCCTCTAAAACCAGCTCTACTCTAGCGTCCATTTTGCTACTACAGGTGCAATTGAGGAAAAAATCCTAAAATGACATTAAATCCAAGTATTCACCCATCAACTGTAAGATAAAGAAACAACCCGTAGACAGCCTCAGGCAGGAATTGGGAGTAAGACAGGAATGTAAACCGAGCCTCACCCTGTGTAATATCTACATCAATGATCTCCCTACAATTCCAGAGAGATTCTCAGCTCCCAGAGTGAAATGAAATGACTCAGAAAGAGTAGTTACTCACCTGTAACAGATGATCTCCAGAAACAGCAGGAATCAATCTTCACATATGGGTGACATTGGCACCAACGGAGACCATGTGGGAACACTTCCCAGCATCCAATAGGAAAGCTTTTGGGAGCATTCTACCACGCCTACACGTCTGTCTTCCCCCCTTCTCAGCTCTTCAGTTGAGTTTGTAGCTGAGAGAAAAAGAGTGAAAAATAAACCTATCCTACAACTCCTAGGAGAGGAGGGCAGGTTGTGAAAACTGATTCCTGTGTTCCAGGAGATCATCTGTTACAGGTGAGTAAGCATAGTTACTCACCTGTAACAGGTGTTCTCCAGGGACAGCAGGAATCAGTCCTCACATATGGATGACATCAGCGCTGACAAAGCCCACACCGAAGCATTTCCCCAGCTTTCAAAGAAAACCTTTGGGATATGCTACCACGCATGCATGGTCCCCTTCTTGCTCAGTCAGATGAAATAGCTAGGATGGTAGTAAAAAATAAAATAAGGTAGGGAGACAAATCCCAGTGGAGAAGGGAGGGTTGCGAAGACTGATTCCTGCGGTCCCTGGAGAATACTGGTTACAGGCGAGTAATCACGCTTTCTCCAGGAACAAGCAGGAAGTCAGTCCACACATATGGGATCCAGGCTGCTGAGGACGAAACCATCCACAAAAAATCTCCGAAACAGTTCCCCAGTGAAACCCCGTTGTTAATTCTTTTTGTCGGATCACATCGAGGGAGGTAAAGAATGGTATCAGAACCCCGCCAGTCAGATGCAGTCCATTTTATTCATAAAACAGTTCTTTGGTGAAAGACTACTTAAAAAGCGTGAACTTATCTTGAAAATTGAGAAAATTGACCCAACTCAATCCATGTGGCAAAACAGCCAGGTCCTGAGACACGACGTGCACGTTTTGGGACGTACCAGTCCCTGTATCAAGTGCTCCCGCGCAGATCAGATGGGCATTTGTCGTCTCATAACTATAATCAAACCTTGGCTTTGCTCCATTTTAAAAACCAACGGTCCCTCGCAAGCGACCAATCACTGAAGGAAACCAAAACTCCTAGCAATGGCTTGCAAAATGTGCCCGTCATCAAGGAAAACCAATCACAGATGTAAGGAGATCCCTCAAAGTGCCTCCTTTCTGGTTGGATGAAATCCACCGCACCGCGTGACGTAAATGTCCAAATAAGTGCCTCCCAAAGAACAGCCCACCAAAAAGGGGGATCCCACCACTACAGGGAATCCCCTATCCAACGGGCTCAACTCAAAGGACACTTAACCACTCAATTTCACGGTTCAGCCCCCCAGGATGTACAGTTGCCAGATCATAAATCCATCGCTGTTCACAGCGCTGTAACCGAAGTACTCGGTCCCCTCCTCTAGGATCCTCAGGCACGTGATCAATCACTGTCCAGCGTAAACTTGCAAAAGTGTGTCCCTGCTCAATGCAGTGTTCCACCACAGGAGCCAAGGTGACCCGTTGATTCAGACGAGAAACATGTTCGCTAATCCGGGTCTTGATAGATCGAGTGGTACGCCCCCACATAAAGTAAAGGGCAATCGCACTGAAGCAAGTAAACTACAAAAGCAGAAGTGCAAGTAGTGTGCCACCTCCGCCAATATGTATGCCCAGTACTAGGATGGTCCCACGAAATTCCGGACATAGTGTTAGAGCAAAATTTACACTGTTGACATGAAAAATGACCCCTGGTTATGCCCGGAGCCAACGGCCTGTCCATCAAAGTAGTGGATTTTACCAACATATCCCGGAAACTAGAAGCTTTGTTAAAAGCAGGCATAAACGGGTGAGCCAGACTAGAGTGCACGGACAGAATAGACCAGTGCTTACGAAGGATATCAATGACCACATTACTGCGGACCATGTAGGGAAACACACCCACAATTCTTTTATCCACCGCAACAGAAGTCCCAGTGGAGGGAGGGAGCATTAACCACTCACGATGAGTGTAACGTGCTCGTTTATATGCTCGATCCACAATTAAAGGGGGGTAACCACTAGCAGACAAACGTTGTCGTAACTCTAGAGCATGATGTTTAAACTCAGAAAGGGACGAGCATAAACGGCGTAAACATAAAAATTGACCGTATGGAAGT
Source organism: Ichthyophis bannanicus (assembly GCA_033557465.1). Classification (NCBI taxonomy): domain Eukaryota; kingdom Metazoa; phylum Chordata; class Amphibia; order Gymnophiona; family Ichthyophiidae; genus Ichthyophis; species Ichthyophis bannanicus. The sequence continues at coordinate 495,878,960 of CM066033.1, forward strand.
CCCCTCCAAAGAGGGGCTGGATGGAAACTGGTATAAGTTAACAAGCTGTTCCGCTGTACTGGTTTGCGAAATAAGGTGGTGAGGAGGGAACTGTCAGCCATGTAAATTAGCATATCCAAAAATTCAATACGATGGAGGTCCATGTGCGCCGTGAATTTGATGTTGTCCTTAAGACCATTCAACCAAGATAAAAAATTTTGTAATTCAGCCAAACCGGCCGTCCACACAAAAAAGATGTCGTCTAAAAACCGCTTCCACATTAGCACATGAAGGAAAAAAAACGATGGAAAAATCAATCCCTCCTCCATCTGGGCCAGATAAAGGGTGGCAATCGAAGGGGCCACTGTAGCACCCATGGCTATACCAAATATTTGTTGAAAAAATGTCCCCTCAAAAATAAAATAATTTCTCGTCAAAACCAGAGTGATCAAATCCATCAAAAAAGACTTGGGTAGTCTGGAAGGGGCCGTAGTAAATAATGATTGCAATAAGTCCAGCCTGGGCGACCTATAGTTTCACCGCCTGGGCGACCTATAGTGTCTTGCAGAGGCTCATTACTTGAGCCCCTGTCAAAATTTCGTGATGTTTTTTTTGAAGGAGGAGGCTTCCTCTGTTCGCTCGTTCATTCGTGATTCCACCCATTTCATGGTTCAATTGTCTACTCTGGTATTGCCTGTTTCGAATGTTTATTTGGTGACATTAGATGTTGCAGCATTATACACAAACATTCACCAGGGGGAGGCGCTGGACTTATTGCAATCATTATTTACTACGGCCCCTTCCAGACTACCCAAGTCTTTTTTGATGGATTTGATCACTCTGGTTTTGACGAGAAATTATCTTATTTTTGAGGGGACATTTTTTCAACAAATATTTGGTATAGCCATGGGTGCTACAGTGGCCCCTTCGATTGCCACCCTTTATCTGGCCCAGATGGAGGAGGGATTGATTTTTCCATCGTTTTTTTTCCTTCATGTGCTAATGTGGAAGCGGTTTTTAGACGACATCTTTTTTGTGTGGACGGCCGGTTTGGCTGAATTACAAGATTTTTTATCTTGGTTGAATGGTCTTAAGGACAACATCAAATTCACGGCGCACATGGACCTCCATCGTATTGAATTTTTGGATATGCTCATTTACAGGGCTGACAGTTCCCTCCTCATCACCTTATTTCGCAAATCAGTACAGCGGAACAGCTTGTTAACTTATACCAGTTTCCATCCAGCCCCTCTTCGGAGGGGACTTCCATACGGTCAATTTTTACGTTTACGCCGTTTATGCTCGTCCTTTTCTGAGTTTAAACATCATGCTCTGGAGTTACGACAATGTTTGTCGGCTAGGGGTTACCCCCCTTTAATTGTGGATTGAGCATATAAACGAGCACGTTACACTCATCGTGAGTGGTTAATGCTCCCTCCCTCCACTGGGACTTCTGCTGCGGTGGATAAAAGAATTCTGGGTGTGTTTCCCTACATGGTCTGCAGTAATGTGGTCATTGATATCCTTCGTAAGCACTGGTCTATTCTGTCCGTGCACTTTAGTCTGGCTCACCCGTTTATGCCTGCTTTTAACAAAGCTTCTAGTTTCCGGGATATGTTGGTAAAATCCACTACTTTGATGGACAGGCCGTTGGCTCCAGGCATAACCAGGGGTCATTTTTCGTGTCAACAGTGTAAATTTTGCTCTAACACTATGTCCGGAATTTCGTGGGACCATCCTAGTACTGGGCATACATATTGGCGGAGGTGGCACACTACTTGCACTTCTGCTTTTGTAGTTTACTTGCTTCAGTGCGATTGCCCTTTACTTTATGTGGGGGCGTACCACTCGATCTATCAAGACCCGGATTAGCGAACATGCTTCTCGTCTGAATCAACGGGTCACCTTGGCTCCTGTGGTGGAACACTGCATTGAGCAGGGACACACTTTTGCAAGTTTACGCTGGACAGTGATTGATCACGTGCCTGAGGATCCTAGAGGAGGGGACCGAGTACTTCGGTTACAGCGCTGTGAACAGCGATGGATTTATGATCTGGCAACTGTACATCCTGGGGGGCTGAACCGTGAAATTGAGTGGTTAAGTGTCCTTTGAGTTGAGCCCGTTGGATAGGGGATTCCCTGTAGTGGTGGGATCCCCCTTTTTGGTGGGCTGTTCTTTGGGAGGCACTTATTTGGACATTTACGTCACGCGGGGCGGTGGATTTCATCCAACCAGAAAGGAGGCACTTTGAGGGATCTCCTTACATCTGTGATTGGTTTTCCTTGATGACGGGCACATTTTGCAAGCCATTGCTAGGAGTTTTGGTTTCCTTCAGTGATTGGTCGCTGGCGAGGGACCGTTGGTTTTTAAAATGGAGCAAAGCCAAGATTTGATTATAGTTATGAGACGACAAATGCCCATCTGATCTGCGCGGGAGCACTTGATACAGGGACTGGTACGTCCCGAAACGTGCACGTTGTGTCTCAGGACCTGGCTGTTTTGCCACATGGATTGAGTTGGGTCAATTTTCTCAATTTTCAAGATAAGTTCACGCTTTTTAAGTAGTCTTTCACCAAAGAACTGTTTTACGAATAAAATGGACTGCATCTGACTGGCGGGGTTCTGATACCATTCTTTACCTCCCTCGATGTGATCCGACAAAAAGAATTAACAACGGGGTTTCACTGGGGAACTGTTTCGGAGATTTTTTGGGGATGCTTGTTACTTATCTCTGGGAGCGGGATTGATTTCTTGTGATTCATTGAGGACGAAACCATGGCAGCACCAACGGCGGCCAAGTTGGGTAGCTGTGATTTGCAGAAGATGAGTCCCCAACTGAGAGAGACTGCAAGACACCTAGCGTCTAGCGGCACCATCACTCTGGTAGCCTGAACACAGAAGGGTTAGAGGGCAGGAGTTGCTTACACCCCAAAAAGATTATGGAGTACCGCTTGGCCGAAGGCACTGTCCTGACGGGACTCACCTCTCCAGGCCATAGTGAGCTGCAAATGTGTGAGACGAAGACCATGTGGCGGCCTTGCATATCTCCATCACTGGCACTGAGCGCAGGTTTGCCACTGATGTGACCATCGCTCTCAAGCAATGCGCCATCATCCGGTGTTCCAGAAAGAGCCCAGCTCGCTTATAGGCGAAGGCAATGCAGTTCACCACCCAAGTGGACAGAGTTTGCTTAGTCACGGGGAGCCCCAATCTGCTGGGGTCATAAGAAACGAAAAGCTGAGGAGCTTTGTAATGGCCCTGAGTCCGCTATATGTAGAACAGGGCTCATTTGCAATCCAGTGTATGGAGTACAATTTCCTCCCAACCGGCATGAGGCCGTGGGAAGAAGCTGGGGAGAACCACCTCCTGGGGAGATACCACCTTTGAGAGGAATTTGGGGTGGGTGCGGAGCACCACTCTGTTCTTGTAGAATCTTGTATATGGTGGCTCTGCTACCAGGACCTGAAGTTTGCTTACTCTCCGAGCAGACGTGAGGGTCACCAGGAAGGTAACCTTCCATGAAAGATAGCTCGAAAGGCGGTCTGATGAGCTTTGAGAGCACCACATTGAGGTCATACTCCGCTGCCGGAAGGCGGACAGGGGGCTTCAGGAGGTTCTGGAGGAACCGAGAGAGCAGGGGCTTACCTGAGAGGGGTTTGCCCTCGATAGGGTGGTGGTGTACGGCTACTGCACCCAGGTGCACTTTCACTGAGCTGGACTTTAACCCGGTGTGTGACAGATGCAGTAGGTACTGGAGCACTAATTGCACCTGGCAGGAGAATGCGTTCTACAGTCTCGCTGCACACCATACAGAGAATCTTCACCATCTGAGAGCATAGGCTCGCCTGATGGAGGGCTTTTGGGAGGCTAGCAAGACTTCCTTGACCTCCTTTGGGAGGCTAAAGGGGCCAATGCTATTCTTTCAGCAGTCACGCTGTTAGCATTAGAAACCCAAGATTGGGTTGCAGGAGGGAGCCCTCCTCCTGTGTCTGGAGGTCTGGGGCACGGCCCAGTGGGACCGGAAGTGCCACCATCGGGGAAAGCAGCAGTGGGAACCAGGGCTGTCTGGGCCACCTGGAGACGATTAGTAATAGAGATGCCCCCTCACGCTGGACCTTGAAGAGGGTCTTGGCGACCAGAGGGATCGGCGGGAAAACATAGAAGAGGCCTTCTGTCCATGGGATCAGGAAGGCATCTACCGCCACCCTCTCTGGATATGGTTGCTGTGAGCAGAAGAGGGGCTGCTGGGCGTTGTCTGGGGTGGCGAATAGGTCCATCATGGGCCTACCCCAGAGACGGAAGAGTCGAGCAGCCACTCTGGGTTCCATGTGCCACTCATATGGATGAAGGAACATGTTCAGCCTGTCCGCCAGGAGGTTGTCCTAGCCCAGGAGGTGAACCACCTGCAGGAGAATGTTGTTGTGCACTGCAAAGGCCAGAAGGGTCACCACTTTGTGGCACAGGTAGTACAATCCCATGCCCCCCAGCTTGTTTACATAAAACATGGTGACTTGGTTGTCCATCTGAATCAGTACGGACTGGTGTCACAGGTGGTGGCGAAATGCCCATAGGGCCAGGAAAATCACCCTGAGCTCCAGGAGATTGATCTGGAGTCAAGATTCTGCCTGGGACCAGCTGCCTTATGTGCAGCTGTCCCTCACAGTGCGCCCCCCAACCTAGGAGGGAGGCATCCGTGGTCAGGATCCTCTGGGAAGTGGGTGCCTGGAAGGGCATCCATGCTAGTAGGTGATGGAGAAGTTGCCATCAGCCAAGGGAGTCTGCCAGCTGGCAGGTTACCCCGATCCCGTCTCGCAGGCTGTCTGTGGCCTTCGTCCACTGTGAGCAGAGGCACCACTGGGCTGCCCGCATGTGTAAGTGGGCTATCGGGGTCACATGGACTGTGGAGGCCATATGGCCCAGCAGACAAAGGAGGAGATGAGCTGGCACTGACTGACTGACAGTGTTGAACTTCCCCCGCTAGCTGTCTGAAGCACTTTGCCCTTTCCCTGGGGAGGACGGCCTTGGCCTGTAATATGTCAAGCTGAGCACCTATGAACTCCAGACTCTGGGCTGGAGAGAGGTGGGATTTGGGTTAGTTGATGAGGAATCCCAGGTGCTGCAGCAGGAGGATTGCGCGTCCTGCGGCCTGACTGGCTTCTGCGGCTGTGCTGCCTCTGATTAGCCAATCATCTAAGTAGGGGAAGACGAAGGCCCCTTGCAGATGCAGGTGGGCAGCAACCACTGCTAGGCATTTCGTAAAGACCCTTGGTGAGGATGCGAGGCCAAAGGATAGCACCTTGTACTGGTAGTGTTCTCCTCTTACAACAAACCTTAGGTACTGCCTGTGGGAGGGGTGGATTAGGATGTGTGTGTATGCATCCTTTAGGTCAGAGGAGCATAGCCAGTCTCCCTGGTGGAGGTAAGGCAGCAGTGTTCCAAGAGAGAACATCTTGAACTCCCTCATCAGAAACATGTTTAAGTTTTGCAGGTCTAAGATAGGCCTGAGGCCCCCAGTTCCCTTTGGGATGAGGAAGTATCTGAAGTAGAAGCCTGTGTCCCATAGGTGTTTGGGTACAAACTCTACTGCACTGTCCCTGAGAAGACCTGCAAGCTCTGAGAGCAGCAAGGTCTGGTGAAGGAGAGGTCACACTGGCTCTCTGGAAAAGAACCTGGGTGGAATCTGCTGTAGGTGGAGAAGATATCCCTCCCTGACCACCTACAATGCCCATTGGTCCTTGATGATTTTAGCCCATGTGTGGGCAAAGAGTATCAGGCGCCCCCCTGTGGGCTGGTTAAGGTCTCCTGGGGGAGGGGAGGCCCTGTTCTAGGAGTCAAAAGCTTCCCCCAGGCTGGATGAAAGCTGAGGTCTGGGGCTTAGGTGCTTTTGGCTTCTGAGCACATGCCCTTGCCTTCTGGGGTGAGAAACCTGCTGACCTGAGAAGGGCTGGTATTTGTGACCCTGCCCAAAGGACTCCTTTTTCCTCGGGAAAAGGGGCCTCTTCCCCGGTGTATTTTTTATGGGGACGGGATGAGATCTTCTTAGAGAGCTTCTGGTGGGTCACCTCATCGGCCTCAATCTCAGCCGCTTTGTCAGCCATGGGTTTGCTGAACAGGTTCTCCCCGGTGCAGGGGACATCGAGCAGTTTGTCTTGGACCCATTGCTCGAGGTCAGATGATTGTAGCCAGGTTTGGCATCTGGCCCAAATGCCAGCCATGGCTACTTAAGCCGCTGACTTGAAGCTATCATAGGCTGCCTGGGAGAGGAATTTGGAACAGTCATTGATCCCGAGGTCAGGGCCTGGAACCGTTGGAGAAGTTCCCTGCTGAGGTCTGCCACAAACCCCGACAGCTATTGGACCAGAGCCTTAAAGTACATGCCTATGGAAAGCTCATAGGCCTGGATCCAGTACCCGAACATCGAGCCTTGGTAGCACTTGCTCCCGAGGGTGTTGAGGGCTCTGGCCTCTCTTCCAGGGGGGAACCAAGGAGTGGGTCTTCTGGCTCTTGAATTTCTGCATGGTCACCTTGACGACGATGGAGTTATGTGGGAGCTGGGGATTTGTGAAACCCAGGACCCTTCCAGACGCGGTACATGGTGTCGAGGCGCTGGCTCACCACTGGCACCGATGCCGGCGTTTCCCACATCCGAAGTAGTAGCCTCTCGAGGATCGGCTGCACGGGCACCATGAGGGTTTTCCTGGGTGGAGACTAATACTGAAGAATCTCCAACTCCTCGGTGCGTGGGTCTTCCTCCTCCTCGGTTTGCACTGAGAAGGTTCTGGCCATGTCCCTGACGAAGTCATGGAAGGTCACATCCTCCAGAGGAGAATGGCGCCAGGGGCAATGTGTCCGAGAGAATATCTCAGGGTCGCTTGGTGTCCAGAGAGGCCTCGTCGTCCTTCTCCCATTCAGACTTGAGCAGTGATGATGAGTCCGAGGCCCTGCGACTCCTTGCCTTGAGGCCAGCGTCAAAGAGTTGGTGGCCAGCCGAGGATCTGGGGTCCGAATCACAGGCACTAACTTGTTGAGGACCAGATGCCTGAAGAAAGGGATCGGCATCTCGACCGGCGCCGAGGGTTTACCCAAAGCCAGTGGTGTTTGGAGCTCGGCTTGATGACCGGTGACTCGCTCGCAGTCGAGGGTCTGGTTGGATGAGGTGGATGAACCGGCCATTAACACCTGCTGCAGGGCCAAGATAGCAGTGATGTTCTGCTCCAAGGCAGCCATTCTGGTTTCCAGACCAGAAGGCTCCGCAGCCTTCGTCATGAGCACCGAGGATCTCTAGCCTGGCGCCAGCACTCTTGCGAGTGTGTCCTTGATGAGGACTGTGGTCTCAAGGAACCTTGTACAGTCTCCGCCAGCTGAGGAATCCTTCTTGAGGGCCTTGATGGGGCATTTCTCGGAGTCACCTGAGTCCCACCAGGCGGTTTTACCAGGTTTCTCCGGTGCATCCTTGGCAGACTTTGAAGACCTTTGCTTTTTCTCTGAGCGTGGTGTCAGGGAGGACAGGGCCAAGTCAGACCTGGGAACTAATTTCTTCTGCAACTCCGACCTTTCTCTGTTGATTTTAGGCATCATGGCCTGGTACAGGTCATAGGAGGTGCTGTCATAGTCCAGGCACAAGCAGCGCAAGCAGCAGTCATAGGTGTCAGTTACTGACAAGGTTTGACTGAAGCAGTCACATTTTTTGAACCTACTGGGAGATGTGGTTGGTAGTACCTGGATGGGGTCAACGATCCTTGAGGGAACAAAGGTGCAAACGCCAGTCGAGGAGACCTTGATCATAAAGGGGGCCAAGAACAGCGCTGACTCGAGGCAAGAGGAACCAGTTACTAACTGGGAAAACTTAATTTTTTTGAAATAATGAGAATCTTTCTGGGGAAACAGGACTCACATCCATTGGGCTCCACAGAAAAAAGGAGGCTGAGCAAGATGGCACCCTTGGGTGGGAAGGGGACCATGCATGCGTGGTAGCATATCCCAAAGGCTTTCTTTGAAACCTGGGAAAATGCTTCCATGCCAACTGAAAGATTACCTGTGATCTGGTCACAATACCTCTGCTCTTTCCGTCTCCTCAGGTCCCCTGAGCAGCAAGAAATAAGCAGAGAGTAACATACAGGACAGAAATACTCATACATAAAGTTCTTTTTTCCTTGAGCTCAAAAGGAAGCCAACAGAAGGTATGTGGACGCAGCATAGTTCCACTTCTGTTGGATTCAAAGTCTTCCTCCCTTGAAGCAAATGACCCCACATGAAGAGGGCTACTAAGGGGTATGAGGAGATAGGCTGTCTATCCAGTGGTTTGCGATGGCACTAAAATGAACTCTGAGTTAGTTTTGAGATCTGTCGAAGACAAGTGGAGGAAATATTGTAGAAAGGATTCCACCGGGAAGGCGAAAGGGTTAATGCTCTTCAGGGAGCACCAGAGGGCAAACCTTCACTACTTGAGGGCACAAGATCGCCTGGTGGAGTGCTTGCGTGATACAAGCAAGATATCCTTGACCTTCTGTGGCAGGTTGACGTCAACTAGAACTAGCCCTTCAGCAGCCATGCCATGAGGCAAAGGGCAGAAGGACTGGAATAGAGAAGTGTCCCCGGTCCTGGGAGAGGAGTTAGAGTGCACATCCTAGTTTGAGTGGTTGAGTCTGTGCTAGGCGAAGAAGCAGAGGAAACCACGGTTGATGGGGCCAAAAAGGGGCTATGAGGATCATGGAGCCCTTGTTGGCCTGTAGCTTGAAGAGCATTTTGGGTATCAAATGGATGGGAGGGAATGCATAGAGCAGACCCTGTCCCAAATGGAGTAGAAAGGCATACAGAGCTTGTCATGGAAGGATGGAAGCCTGGAGCAAAAGAGTGGGAGCTGTGTGTTTTGCAGAGTAGCAAACAGATTTATGAGTGTGGTGCCCCATGTTTGAAAGATCCAAGCAGTTGTATCCTGATGAAGGGTCCACTCATGTGGATGAAGGACTCTGCTTAGCCTGTCTGCAAGAACAGTGAGCTCACCCTGTAGGTACACCGCTTTGAGATAAATGTGGTGTTTGCAAAAGAATCAAAGGTGAAGTGCTTCTTTGCAGAGGGGATAAAAACCCTCCCTCCCCTTGTTTGTTTACGTAGAATATGGCAACCTGGTTGTCTGTCCTAATACCTGTAGCCCCGAAAGTTGGGGTTGAAAAATCTGAAGGGAATTTGCTAGTGCCTGTAAATTCAGAAGGTTGATCTGCAGAGCAGATTCATGATGCGTCCACAGGCCCTGTGTGGTAAGGTTGTTCAGACGTGCTCCCCAAACCAGCTTGGAGGAATCCGTTGTCAGGGTGCATCGAGGTGGAGGCATCTGAAAGGGTGACTGCTGAGTAAGATCGGTGGAGAACATCAACACAGAAGAGACTTCGTCAGTTGAGGGGTGATGTGAATTTTGTCTCTGAGATGTCCATTGAGAAGAGAGAGACCATTGAGCTTGACGCATGTACAGTTGAGCATAGGGAACAACATGGACAGTGGAGGTCATGTTTCCCAACAGACAGAGCATTTCTTGAGCCATATCACGGCTCTGCTGTTGCATGTGTTTCGCCAGTTTGATAAGTCAGGAAGAGCAATCTTGTAGAAGAAAAGCTCGGGTCTGTTGCGTGTCTAAGAACGCTCCAATGAACTCCAGCCTCTGGGTTGGAGCAAGATTAGACTTTGGGAAGCTTATGACAAATCCCAGATAAGAACATAAGATATCCCATACTGGATCAGACCAAGGTCCATCAAGCCCAGTATTCTTTTTCCAACAGTGGCCAATCTAGGTCATATGTACCTAGCAGTTTCCCCAAGGGACACAGGTTCCACAATGCTTGTATTGGTTCAAGCATTGATATCCTGGGTCCCTTCTTAATAATGGTTTATGGACCTTTCCTCCAGGAACTTGTCCAAACCTTTTTTAAACCCAGCTACAACTAACAGCCTTTACTACATCCTCTGGTAACAAATTCCAGAGTTTGATTACACGTTGAGTGAAAAAATATTTTCTTTTATTAGTCTTAAATAGTTTACCCTGTAGCTTCATTGCATGTCCCCTAGTCTTTCCATATTCTGATAACGTACTATCATATCTCCCCTCAGCCGTCTCTTTTCCAGGTTAAAGAGCCCTAACCTTTTTAGCCTTTCTTCATAGGAGTATCCTTCCATCCCCTTTACCATTTTGGTGGCTCTTCTCTGAACCTTTTCTAAAATCGCTATATCCTTTTTAAGATACGGCGACCAGAATTGCACACAATATTCAAGGTGCGGTCTCACCATGGAATGATATAGAGGCATTATAATATCTTTTGTTTTACTTTCCTTATCATACCTAGCATTCTATTTGCTCTCTTGGCCGCCGCTGCACACTGGGCAGAGGGTTTTAACATGGTATCCACAATGACACCTAAATCTTTTTCCTGGGTGGTGGTTCCTAATGTGGAACCTTGCATTGTGTAACCATAGTTTGGGTTGTTCTTCCCTAGGTGCATAACCTTGCACTTGTCCACATTAAATTTCATCTGCCATTTTGATGCCCAGTCTTCCAATTTATCAAGATCCTCTTGCAATTTTTCACAATCCTCTTGGGTTTTAACAACTTTAAATAGTTTTGTGTCATCTGCAAATTTGATAACCTCACTCGTTATTCCACTTTCCAGGTCATTTATGAATATGTCAAAAAGCAGCGGACCCAGCACAGATCCCTGGAGTACACCACTATTCACCTTTCTCCATTGGGAAAATTGGCCATTTAGCCCTACCCTCTGCTTTCTATCTTTTAACCAGTTCCTGATCCACAATAGTACACTGCCTCCTATCCCATGACTCTTTAGTTTTGCCAAAAGTCTCTGATGAGGGACCTTGTCAAAGGCTTTCTGAAAGTCCAGTCTAAAGCCATGTTGGCTGTCTCCCATTAGGCCATGACTATCTACATGCTGAGTAATTTTATTCTTTATGATGGTTTCTACCATTTTTCCCGGAACTGATGTCAGGCTCACCGGTCTGTAGTTTCCCGGATCACCCATGGAACCCTTTTTAAAAATTGGTGTTACATTGGCGATCCTCCAATCTTCAGGTATTAGAGATGATTTTAATGATAGTTCACAGATTACTAATAGCAGGTCTGCAATCTCGTATTTCAGTTCTTTCAACACCCTTGGATGTATACAATCCGGCCCAGGTGATTTGCTACTCTTCAGTTTATCTAATAGTTGTAATACATCTTCCCGATGTATCGATATTTCCTTCAATTCTTCCGCACCTTTAAATACCACTTCAGTCATGGGTAACATCCCTACATCTTCCTCAGTAAAGACTGAAGCAAAGAATTCATTCAGTCTCTCCGCTGTCGCCTCTTAGTGCTCCTTTAACCCCTTTATCATCTAATGGACCAACTGACTCTCTCACAGGTTTTTTGCTACGAATGTACTTGAAAAGGTCTTTACTTCGCGTTTTTGCTTCCGCAGCAAGCTTCTTCTCAAATTCTCCCTTTGCCTGCCTTATCAATGCCTTGGATTTGACTTGCCAGTGCTTGTGCTGTTTCCAGGTTTTGTCGTTTGGCTCTTTTTTGCATTTCCTGAAAGATGCTTTTTTGGCAACAACAGCCTCTCTGACCTCACCTTTAAACCATGCTGCCAGTTTTTTGGACTTCCTTCCACTTTTTTTAAAGCGTGGAATACAGCTGGTCTGGGCTTCCAAGATAGTATTTTTCAACAACAGTCAAGCCTGATGTACGTCTTTAACCTTTGCAACTGCTCCTTTTAGTTTTTTCTTAACTGTTTTCCTCATTTTATCATAGTCTCCCTTTCGAAAGTTAAAAGGTAGTACTGTGGATTTCCTTACTATCCCTCCTCCACTAAATCAAAGGCAATCATGCTATGATCACTATTGCCAAGTGGCCCCAACAACCTTATCTCTTGCTCTAGATCTGGTGTTCCACTAAGGATTAGGTCTAATATGGCTTCCCCTCTGGTCGGTTCATGAACCAGCTGCTCCAAGAAGCAGTCATTTATTTCATCTAGGAACTTTATCTCCCTAGCATGTCCTGACATGACACTGACCCAGTCGATACCGGGGTAGTTGAAATCACCCATTATTATTACTGTGCTGTAACTTTTGTTAGCTTCCTTGATTTCTTTGAGCATTTCATCATCTATTTGGTTATTCTGGCCAGGCGCTCGATAGTACACCCCCACTGCCATTGCCTTCCCCCTTTTACGTGAAATTTCAATCCATATAGATTCTACAGCAGATTTTGTTTCCTGCAAAACTTTAATCCTTTCTGACTCAATGCCCTCTCTAACATAGAGAGCAACCCCTCCACCAATTTGATCAGCTCTATCATTACGATATAATTTGTACCCAGGTATCACAGTGTCCCACTGGTTGTCCTCCTTCCACCATGTCTCTGATATTCCAATCATATCTAACCTTTCATTTAGTGCTATATATTCTAACTCTCCCATCTTATTTTTTAGACTTCTAGCATTTGCATACAAGTATTTTAGAGAATGTATGTTATTCATATTAATTTGGCTATTGTTAGACATGGGTAATTTAGGATCTTTAAGCTCTGTCTGCTCCATACTTGAGGGCATTTGGGCTACTTTACTCTTTTGTGGAACCTCTCTGCTTTTGGTAGTATCCTTCAAAGATACATTCTTCCGAACCATCCGCTCTTGGGCGACTGTTGGCTTTCCCCTAATATCTAGTTTAAAAGCTGCTCTATCTCCTTTTTAAAGGTTAATGCCAGCAGCCTGGTTCCATCCCGGTTAAGGTGATGCCCATCCCTTCGGAAGAGCCCCTCCTTTCCCCAGAATGTTCCCCAGTTCCTAACAAATCCAAAACCCTCATCTCTGCACCATTGTCTCATCCACGCATTGAGATTCCGGAGCTCTGCCTGACTTTTGGGTCCTGCGCGTGGAACAGGAAGCATTTTGGAGAATGCTACCCTGGAAGTTCTGGATTTCAACTTCCTACCTAAAAGCCTAAATTTAGCATCCAGAACCTCCCTACCCCATTTTCCTATGTCATTGGTACCGACATGTACCAAGACAGCAGACTCTTCCCCAGCACTATCTAAGACCTTATCTAGGTGGCGTGTGAGGTCAGCTACCTTCGCACCAGGCAGGCATGTTACCAGGCGATCCCCAGGTCCACCAGCCACCCAGCTATCTACATGCCTAATGATCGAATCACCAACTATAACATGGCCCTGGAGAAACTTCCTCGGTGCGAGAGGGTTTCACATCACCTGGAAGACAGGTCCTAGTTACAGGATCACTTCCTGCCACACCAGGGTGATGCTCTCCTGTCATGTGACCTCTCTCCTCCATGGCAACAGGGATGCTGCCAGACTGGAGGTGGGACTTTCGGACTATATCCTTGTAGGTCTCGTCTATGTACCTCTCTGTCTGTCTTATGCTTTCCAAGTCTGCTACTTTAGCCTCTAGAGAACGGACTCGTTCCCTGAGAGCAAAGAGCTCCTTGCACCTAGTGCACACGTAAGACCTCTCACCAACTGGGAGAAAATCATATATGTGACACTCAATGCAAAAGACTGGAAAGCCCCCATCCCGCTGCTGGACTGCTGTCTGCATCTTAGTTTTAAGTTTGTGTTTAGATCTAAGTTCTTTACTTACTAAGGGTTGCTATGGATATTTATACTAATAAAACTGTACCTAATACGTGTAATATACCTTGTTCACCTGAAGCTTAACTAATCTCAGGTCCTTAGTGTATGACTGATTTGGGTAATGAGCTTCACCTGAGAGCACCTCCTGTCTTGTAAGATGTTGGAGCAGAGTGACAGTGCGATGTAGGGAGAGTTTTACCTCCTGGAGGGAGTCCTCTTATTAGCCAGTTGTCTAAGTAAGGGAAAACGAAGAACCCCAAAGTGCGGAGATAGACCGCAACTACTGCATGCATTTTGTGAACACTTTCAGTGCTAAGACGAAGGGCAGCACCCAATATTGATAGTGGTTTTGTTGTAACAGGAAACACAGATAGTATCTGTATTGAGGATGGATCAGAATGTGCGTATACGTCTCCTTGAGATCTAGAGAAAGTGTAGTTACTCATCTGTAACAGGTGTTCTCCGGGGACAGCAGGAATCAGTCGTCACATATGGGTGAAGTTGGCACCAACAGAGCCCTTGAGGAAGCATCTCCCCAGCTTTCAAAGAAAACTTTTGGGAGATGCCACCACGCATGCGTGGGTCCCCTTCCCACCCAAGGATGCCATTTTATTCAGTCAGATGACATAGCTAGCCGACAAAAGAAGATGGCAAAAAATAGATATACAGCAGCTCCAAGGGGAGAAGGGAAGGTTGGGGGGACTGATTCCTAATGTCTCCAGAGAACACCTGTTACAGCTGAGTAACTACAATTTCTCCGGGAACAAGCAGGAAGTTCGTCTTCACATATGGGACTCCCTAGCTACAGGCTACTGCAAGCCCATAAGGAAAAAACACAGTCACCCTCAAGGAGAGCAGTGAGCAGCAGCAATTGAGTCTGCAGAACAGACTGAAGTAGGACCCGTGTGTCCGATGGGAACCAACGCTCCAGTAGCCTGAACACAGAAGGGTCGGAGTTGCCTAGACCCCAAAAAGATTACGGAGTATGTCCTGGCTCAAGGCGCTGTCCAGTTGGGACTCCCTCCAGGCAGTAATGAGCTGCGAAGGTGTGGACTGAAGACCAGGTGGTGGCCCAGCAGATGTCCAACATTGGGATGGAGCGCAGGTTTGCTACAGAGGCTGCCATGGCCCTGATACTATGTGCCATGACCCGGCCAACCAGCATGAGCGCAGCCTGCTCATAGGTAAAGGCAATGCAGTCTGCCCCAAAGGTGGACAGTGTCCACTTGGTCACTGTTTGCCCCAGCCAACTGGGGTCATAGGAAATGAAAAGCTGAGAAGCTTTGCAGTGGCCCTGTGTACGTTGAATGTAGGACGACAGGGCCCTCTTAAAGGTATGGACTGAAGACCAGGTGGCAGATATCCAGCATCGGGACGGAGCGCAAGTTTGCCACAGGGGCCGCCATGGCCCTTACACTGTGTGCCGACCACGGAATGAGGAACGCGCCTGCCACTACCCGGTACAGGTGGGGTTGAAGGGAGCAGAAATGGGGCAACTGGTAGTTGTCCGGGCTGGCAAAAAGCTCCACCCGTGGGATCCCCAGAGCCAGGTGGCTACTCCGGGGTCCAGCTGCCATTCGTGCAATTCGAAGACCCTGCTCTGTTTTTCCATCAGGGTGTTGTCCTGGCCTGTTAAGTATACAGCCCATAGGAGTATTTCCTGATCAATTGTGTAGGAGCAGAGTGTCATCACTTTGCGGCAGAGAGAACAAGACCCCATGCCCAAATGTTTGTTCACGTAGAACATTGCCACTTGATTGTCCATTTGGATCAGCACCGACTGGTGCCTCAGGCAGTGACAAAATGCTCAGAGGGCTCCAAGCTCCAAGAGGTTCATCTACTGGTTGCCCACGGCTTGTGACCAGCTGCCCTGAGTGCAAAATTCCTCGCAGTGGGCTCCCCATCCCAACAGGGAGGCATCCATTGTGAGGACCCTTTCGGAACATGGAGTTTGGAAGGGCATCCCTGCTTGAATGTGTTGCGGGTTTTGTCACCAAGTCAGAGATTCTGCCAAATAGTGGGTCACTGAGACTTGTGATAAGGAAGCTTATCAAAGCTCAGGGAATAATGACAAAAGAGAATTTGTTCTGATTAAGGGACCTGTGCTGGCAGGTTATAGAAATAAGACAGCTTGTTTCCCTAAAAGACTACATGTTCCAGAATGCACTAGTATGCAGAAAGTCCCTAAGGAAGCTAGAGTGGAAAAACATGAGTCTAATCAGAGAAAGCATTATGTCATCCCTAATCAAACAGCCTCTAGAAGAATGCTTAATCCAAAACACCTGAAGAGTGCAAGGGAGGAGTTGCAATCTAAGCCCTTTAAAGCTAGAGGGGAATCTTCAGGAAGACGGAAGGAGAAGGGGAATCAGAAGGAGAATGAGAACAGAAGGAAGAACAACCGGAACCTGAAGGAACAAGGACAAGGAAGCAGACGGTCCAAGAGAGGAGCTCAGAGCAGTACCTATGCCTGGAGAGATACCTGGGGGAAAGGAACAGAGGACAGGAGAAAGCCAGAGGTCTGTAGATCCACAGCCAGGGACCCTCAAGCAACACCTAGGAAGAGGTCTGTTGCAGCTAAGGAGAAAAGGAGCCCAAATACCTTTTGCAGGATGTCTGGAGAAAAGATAGCGTAGTTACTCACCTGTAACAGGTGTTCTCCAGGAGCAGCAGGAATCAGTCCTCACTTATGGGTGACGTCGGCGCCGACGGAGCCCTCGCGGAGCAATTTTCCCCAGCTTTCAAAGAAAGCCTTTGGGAATTGCAGCGCGCATGCGCGGTCCTCTTCCCGCCCAAGGGTGCCATCTTAGCCAGTCAGATGACATAGCTAAAAAAGACAGCATAAAAATGTGCAAAAAAACTAAAGCAGACGATTGCAACTCCAAGGGGAGGAGGGAGGGTAGTGAGGACTGATTCCTGCTGCTCCTGGAGAACACCTGTTACAGGTGAGTAACTACGCTTTCTCCAGGACCAAGCAGGAAGTCAGTCCTCACTTATGGGACTCCCAAGCTCAAGGCTACCGGAGACCCTAAGCACAAAAATGAGCTCCCTCTAGCTCAGCAGCACAGAAGGAAAGAATCTTCGCTGAATTACCACCCACCGGTAGCCCACATCCGGGATGGAGGGTAGGAGTTGCTCAGACCTCAAAGAGATTACGGAGGACTGCCTGTCCGAAAGCACTGTCCCTGCGGGACTCCCTCTCGAGACAGTAATGGACCGCAAAAGTCTGGCTCGAAGACCAAGTAGCGGCCCGGCAGATGTCTGCCAGCGGAACAGAGCGGAGGTAAGCCACTGACGTGGCCTTTGCCCGAACGCAATGAGCCGTGACTCGACCATCCAAGGAGAGTCCGGCTGCCCCATAAACCCAAGTGATACAGTCCGCAACCCAGATGGACAGAGTACGCTTGGAGACCGGGAGCCCCAATTTATTGGGGTCAAAAGACACAAAAAGCTGAGCAGCTTTACGGTGCTCCCGCGTACGGTCAAGGTAGAAGTTCAAAGCCCTTCTACAGTCCAGGGTATGGAGGACCGTTTCAGCTCGGCTGGAGTGTGGTCTGGGAAAGAAGGTTGGAAGTACCACCTCCTGATTGATGTGAAAAGGGGAGACCACTTTTGGAAGAAATTTTTGGGTGAGTCCGTAGGACTACCCTATTTTTGTAGAACCGAGTGTAAGGGGGATCAGACACGAGGGCCTGCAATTCACTTACGCGTCTAGCGGAAGTGAGGGCTATCAAGAACAGTGTTTTCCAAGAAAGAAAACGGAGAGAACAGGTAGCCATAGGTTCAAAAGGCGGACAGGTGATCCGCTGCAAAACCACATTCAGGTCCCAGTCAGGCGCTGGCGGGCGTAGAGGTGGTTTAAGTAGAAGGAGACCTCTGAGAAACCTCGCTACAAGAGGGTCGCTGGAGAGAGGTCTGCCGTCCACCTGCACATGATGTGCTGAAAGAGCACTGAGGTGAACTTTGACGGAGTTGGACTTAAGTCCCAGATTAGAGAGGTATAGCAAGTACTGCAAGATCACCGACACCGAGCAGGAGAAGGGATCCTGAGACTGTTGGGTACACCAAACGGAAAAGCGACGCCATTTAAGGGCGTAGCATTTGCGGGTAGAAGGTCGCCGATAAGCTAGGACGACCTCTTCCACCTCCGCCGGCAGGAGAAGGGGAGCAAGGACTACCCTCTGAGCAGCCAGGCCATTAGATTGAGAGATCTGAGGTTGGGGTGTAGCAGAGACCCCTGATCCTGAGTGAGGAGATCCGGTTGTAATCCTAGAGGGAATGGATCCTCCACCGCTAATTGCAGCAGGAGCGGAAACCACGGCTGTCTGGGCCAGCGAGGGGCCACCAGGATCATGAAGGCTTTGTCTCGGAGAACCTTGAAAAGAGTCCGAGAGACTAGCGGGATGGGAGGGAAAGCGTACAGAAGGCTCCCCGACCATGACAGTAGAAAAGCGTCCGCCGCAACCCGAAGGGGGTGTGGCTGACGAGAGCAGAAGCGAGGAAGTTGCCGGTTGCGAGGACTGGCAAAGAGATCCACCGTGGGGAGGCCCCACTTTAGAAAGAGCTTCTGAACTACCAAGGGATCCAGACGCCACTCGTGCGGCTGGAGGATCCTGCTGAGTTTGTCCGCCAGGTAATTCTCTTGGCCTGGGAGATAAACTGCCTTGAGGAGAATGCCGTGACTGACGGCCCAAGAGCAGAGCTTCCGTGCCTCCCGGCAGAGGAGGAAGGAGCCCGTGCCCCCCTGCTTGTTCACGTAGAACATGGCAACTTGATTGTCCGTCTGGACAAGGACGGACTGGTGAGAAGTCAGGTGGGAGAAGGCCTTGAGAGCCAGGCGGATCGCCCTGAGCTCCAGGAAGTTGATCTGCTGAGCAGACTCCCACGTGGTCCAGAGGCCCTGAGTACGTGCCCCTTGGCAATGCGCTCCCCAGCCCAGGAGGGAGGCATCTGTTGTCAGCACCCGGGTCGGTTGAGGTGACTGGAAAGGCATTCCGAATATCAGGTTCGGCTGCTGAAGCCACCACCGGAGAGACGAGATCAGCGGCTCGGAGACGTGCACTAGGTCTGCTAGGCCGCCTGTGGCTTGTCGCCACTGCTGGCGGAGACACCATTGAGCAGGCCGCATATTCAGGCGGGCATTGGGGGTCACATGGACGGTGGAAGCCATATGGCCGAGTAGTCTCAGGAAGCGCCTGGCGGAGACCAGGGGCTGGCTGCGAAAACGGTCGGCTAGGTCCATGAGCCGTTGAGCCCTGTCGAGCGGTAGGTACGCTCGTGCTTGAGGAGTGTGCAGCCTTGCGCTGATGAACTCGAGATCCTGTGAGGGGAGCAAAGTGGACTTTGCGAAGTTTATAACAAAGCCCAAGTACTGCAGGAGAGTCACCGTGCGGCGAGTGGCGTTGGTGACCTCCGGAGCGGACGGTGCTCTGATGAGCCAGTCGTCGAGGTACGGAAAGACATAGAGGCCGTGAAGCCGAAGATGGGCCGCCACCACCGCGAGACATTTTGTGAAGACTCGCGGTGCGGAGGACAGGCCAAAGGGCAGTACTCTGTACTGGTAATGATTTCCTGCCACCACAAACCTTAGGTATTGGCGGTGGCTTGGGTGGATGAGGATGTGCGTGTAGGCATCCTTTAGATCCAAGGAGCATAGCCAATCTCCCTGCTGGAGGTAGGGCAGAAGGATTCCAAGGGTAAGCATTTTGAACTTCTCCCGCACAAGGAACTTGTTGAGGTTGCGCAAGTCCAGGATGGGTCGGAGGCCTCCTGTTCTCTTTGGTATTAGGAAATACCTGGAATAAAAGCCTTGACCTTTTAGGTGGTGGGGCACCGGTTCCACCGCCTGTTCCTGTAGAAGACCTGCTAACTCCTGAAGGAGTAATTCCCTGTGCAGAGGGGTCGTGGAGGTTCTCCCGGAAAATAGGAGGGAGGGACCTGGTGGAAGTGGAGAAGATAGCCTTCTCGCACGACTTGAAGCACCCAGGCATCTGAGGTGATGCTGGACCACCTGTGGGCGAAGTGAACCAGCCGGCCTCCGGTGCTGGGAGGAACCAGCGGGGGGGGAGAGGCTATGCTTAAGGAGTCAAAAACCCCCACCCTGCTGAGCAGGGGCTGGTGGTGCAGGCTTGGGGGCTTGCTGCCTACGGGACCCGTTACCCCGTCCCTTGGCCTGCTGGCCCTGTTGGGGAGCTGCAGGGGCCTGATAATGGGGGTATTGTTTGTAGGCAGCCGCCTTCCTCGGGTAAAAGGACTTTTTTTCCCGAGCCCTTCTTTTTCTGGGAAGGGGCGGAGGTCTTCCTAGAAAGCCTGGTCCTGGTGAGAGTCTCCGTCTCAATTTGTGCAGCCTTTTCAGCCATGGGCTTGCCAAAGAGGTTTTCGCCTCGGCAGGGGACATCGACCAACTTGTCCTGCACCCAGGGCTCAAGGTCAGACGACTGAAGCCAAGCCTGTCGGCGGGCACCGATGCCGGCTGCGGCCACTCGAGCCGATGCTTCAAAGCCATCATAGGCTGCTCGGGACATGAATTTTGAGCATTCCCGAATGCCAGTGGACAAGGCCAGGAACCTCCGCAAGGGTTCCTCGGACAGACCAGCGGAGAATCCGGCTAGCTCTTTAGCCAGGTCTCGGAGATACATGCCCATGTATAGCTGGTAGGTCTGGACACGACACGCAAGCATAGAGCCCTGGAAACACTTCTTACCAAGGCCATCCAGGTTACGGGCCTCCCTGCCAGGAGGCACCGAGGAGTGCATCTTCTGGCTCTTAAGACGATGCATGGCCGATTCCACTACCATGGAATGGTGTGGTAGCTGTGCTTTTTGGAAGCCAGGGCTCTTGCGGACTCGATAGATAGAATCGACCCGCTTGCTCAGGACCGGCGAGGTGGCCGGGCTCTCCCACATGCGGAAGAGTAGTCGTTCCAGCATAGGAGGAACCGGCACAGTAAAGTGTTCCCTTGCGGGAGAGTCATACTGGAGGGCGTCGAGCTCTTCGGCTCGAGGCTCCTCCTCGGGGTCCGCAGGGAAGGCCAAAGCCTTGGCCATATCCCTGACGAAGTCCGAGAACCGGGCATCCTCCGGGGGGGACTGCTTCTGAGGTTCGGACTCTGGTGAGTCCGAGGGGACACACCGAGTCCGGAAAGAATCAGGCGACTCTTCCTCTTCAGACTCCCAGACCGACTCCGACGAGGACTCGGTGGGGTCGGCCCGGGCAGGGCGCGGCGCCTGCCGCCCCGACGCCGAGGGAGTCGGCGTCGGCGACCTCGGTCCCGAACGGGAGGCCGAGGGTGACCTCGACCGAGGATCGACTCGAGTTCGCATCGACTCGAGGATCGGCTCGGTCTCCGGGGTCGACTTGGACGTCGACGTCCCGGCGGTCGGGGCAGCGACGCCAGCGAAGCCAGCGAGCAGTGCCCGCTGCTGGTCCATGAAGGCAGACAGTCTGCTCTCCAAGGCCGTCAACCTGAGTCCGAGCTCAGGTGACCCAGCAGCCCCCGACTCGGGCCCCGACGGTGTCGGGCCCGACGTCGGCTGTCGCGGAGGCGAGTCCAGGAGGACCACAGGACTTACCCGAGCAGGCAGCTCCGACTCCAGGCGAGGTCGCTTCGGGAGGTGCTCCTTCTCCAAGGACCCGGGGCGGCTATCGGGGCTATGCGACCTGGCCCTCGCGGAGCCAGGAGCGTCCACCGACGCCGCCCTCGCGGGTTTCACCTTACGTCGATGGTCCCCGGAGGGAGAACCCCTGTCGGAGGAACTCCGGCGACGGTCCGAGCTGGAACCTTTGGACGCGGAGGCCTCCGACGAGGTCCGGGTACGGCTGGGGTCAGCGAAGATTCTATCTCGCTGATGCCGCCGACTTCTCAACGCTTTGGAGGACATTTTGCCGCAGGGCCCACAGATCAGTTCTTCATGATCCGGGCCCAGGCAGCGGAGGCAAAAGTCGTGTGTGTCAGTTAGTGACATATTTCGGTCACACTGACCACACCGCTTGAAACCACTGGCAGCCATCGGGGGAAAAAGGGCCCCTGCGAGGTCAAAGGACCGGGCTGCCAGGGAAAAACCGAAAACGAAAACTGACTAAGTCAGAAAAACCGAAAAGAAGAAGAGGACTCGTGACCGGCGTCGCGAGTCCGGGCGGGAAAAAGACCGGCGTCGAACCGAAGGAAAAAGAATAAAATTAAGAAGAAATATCAACTTTTTCGCGGGGACAAGACGGGGACGTCTGTAGGGCTCCGCGGAAAAAAGAAGACTGGCTAAGATGGCACCCTTGGGCGGGAAGAGGACCGCGCATGCGCGCTGCAATTCCCAAAGGCTTTCTTTGAAAGCTGGGGAAAATTGCTCCGCGAGGGCTCCGTCGGCGCCGACGTCACCCATAAGTGAGGACTGACTTCCTGCTTGGTCCTGGAGAACCTGAGGTCCAGAGATACCAACTGGAGGACAGGACACAGCAGCTCTATTGCATACTGGCCAGAATACCAGAAGAAGCAGCCTGACACTTGCCTGGATTCAGGTAGGAACTGTGAACGTTTCTCTAGCTTTGAGCAGTGCAAACAGCAGGGAAACAGTTTCTCTCTGTATAGAGGTCAGCTCCTAAAGCCCTCTGAGCCAGACGGAGAAACTGAATGTATGCAATTTCAAGAGCAAGGTTTAATATCTGATACAGAGGATGAATATATGGACTGTTCTTTGAGTAGGTTGTTATTTTAGGAAAATCCTAAATATAAGAGAAAACATCAAAAGGAAACATTCTAAATGTTGGCTACCCATAAAGTTTTTTTGAAAGAAAAAGCTTTGTTGGAAAGTTTGCACGTGTGCTGAAATCAAGCTACTGATTGCAGTTAATTGTCACCTGTTGGTGGAGGAGAGCCCCAGCACAAGCCGTGCACATGTGGGGTTTAAAAGTTCTTTTCTGCATGGAGAAAGTGAGAATTGTTTTTGTATAAAGAAGTTTCCCTCTTTGATTTGTTTTTCCCCCAGCACTGCTAAGGAGTTTATTAGCAGTGGCTGAAAGAAGCCTTTCTGTTCCAAAAAGGACTTTGATACTTATTTTGCATAAGTTGTTTCAGTTGCCTTATTTAATGAATAAACCCTGGAGAAGTTATCTGAATGGTGTTACCAAGCATATCTGTGTGTGGGATATTCACCCCATAAATAAATTCTAATTTTGCCTTACACTCGACCAACTACAAGAGTTTTCATTATTTTGAAAAGGCAAGCTTTGTGTGTGAATGGACTTCAATAACCACAATCCTTTGCAAGACAGTTAATTTACATACTTGCCAAGATGATGGTTCCTTCATAACAAGCACCCCCTTTTACAGACTCTGTCCTAGAGACAGCCGGTGGCTTGTGTCCACTGATCTTGAAGGCATCACTGAGCAACTCTCATATGCAGATGGGCGTCTGGGGTGACATGGACAGTGGCCGAGTAGGTATAAGACAAGTCGAGCTGACACTGAGGGACGGTGTTGCATGTCTGTGGCCAATTCCCTGGACGATGCAAGGGGATGAAGGCCCTTGCCTGAATTGTGTCCAGCTTTGCCCCTATCAACTCCAGACACTGTGTTGGGAGGTGGTGGGACGTGCGTAGTTTATCACAAACCCCAGATGTTGCAGGACATGAATGGTGCATGCTGTAGCTTGTTGCACATTGGTGACTGTGCCTCCCTTTATAAGCCAGTCATCCAGATAGGGGAAGACAAATACCCCTTGGAGACGGAGGTCGGCAGGAACTACTGCCAGGAATTTGGTGAAGACCCCGGGGGCGAATGCCAGGCCGAAGGGTAGTGCCCTATACTGGTAGTGGTCTCCCCCCACCATGAAGTGAAAATACTGCTTGTGGTTGGAGTGAATCAGGATGTGGGTATAAGCATCCTTCATATCCAAGGAGCATAGCCAATCTCTCTGCTGGAGGTAAGGCATGAATGTTCCAAGGGAGAGCATCTTGAACTTCTCCCTCAACAGGAACTTGTTCAGGTTGCACAGGTTAAGGATGGGCCTTAGGCCCCCTGATCTTTCTGGGACAAGGAAATACCTGGAGTAGAACCCCTTGCCCCTGAGATGTTGGGGTAATGGTTCTACCACTTTGTTCTCAAGAAGATCTGCGAGTTTCTACAGTAGGAGGTCCTGGTGAAGGGGAGACTTTGGGGGCTCTCCCGGAAAGAAAGGGGGAGGTGTCTGTACCAGTTGGAGGAGGTAGCCCTCCTTGACCACTTGAAGTGCTCAGGCATTGGTGGTGATGGTTGGCCACCTGTAGGCATAATGGATCAGACATCCTCCTGTGGGCTGCTGTCCTCCTTGGGGTAGAGAGGCTATGTCCAAGGAGTCAAAAACTCCCTCCAGGCTGGCCCAGAGCCAAAGCCTGATTCTTGGGAGCCTTCTGTTTACAACGGCCTTGCCCACATTCCTTAGCCGGCTGACCCTGCTGGGGAGCTGAGGAGGCCTGAAACTGGGTAGTTTTTGTAAGCAGCCCCTTTCCTTGGGTAAAAGGGCTTTTTATCCAACCCTTTCCATTGGGCAGGGCCAGCGTTTATTTATTTATTTATTTAACAGTATTTCTAAACCGCCTTATCTTATTAATCAAGGTGGTATCACAGCAAACAATCGGGTAAAGTGAGAGAGTTAAGCATGCAGTGAGGGAGAAATTTTAGTTGAGTGTGTGTTGTATTGTGTGCTAGATTGGTTTGAGCTATGTACAATGTGTGTTGTGTTGTGCGCTAGTGTGGTTTGAGCTATGTACAAGATGGGCTATATACAGTGATGCAAAAACATTTTCTATACATACAGTGTTTAGGCGGTATCATGTGCTGTTATACATTCTCTGAGGTTATGTGATGTGTCCATAGTGTTCTATGAACAGCATGGTTTTTAGCTGTTTTCTAAAGTCCTTGAGGTCTGAGATTGCCCTCAAATCGTCCGGTAGCTTGTTCCATATTGTTGGAGCTGCCATGGAGAGTGCTCTGTCTGTTGTGTCCTTGCGTGTGTGTTTGAATTCACTTGGGGTGCTGACTCGGTTGTGTGTTTGTTTTCTTCTAGGACGTGTGCTGGTGTCTGGTTGTATGAGGGTGTGCAGGCTGTTGGCTGATGTGTGCTGATTTATCTTGAATAGGTTTATGATAGTTTTGTATCTGATGCGTGCACCGATTGGGAGCCAGTGTAAGTCCTTTAAGGTAGGTGTGATGTGCTCCTGTCTTGCAGTACCAGATATTATTCGTGCTGCAGTGTTTTGTGCTAGCTGGAGTGGTTTGAGGGTTTGTTTCGGTAGGCCAAGGTATATCGGATTGCAGAAGTCCAGTAGTGGGGTTATCAGTGCTTGACAGACGGTACGAAAGTGTTCTCGGGCGAGGAGTGGTTTCAGTCTCCTGATGATTCGCATCCTGTAGTAGACTTTTTGAACTGTCTTGTTTATGTGTGGCTTGAGATTTAGACTATTGTCCAGCGTAACACCGAGGTATTTCACTTCTGATCTTATAGGTATAGTAGTGCTTTGTATCTTGATATTTGGCGGGTGTATGAAGCTTTGGTTCCGAGTGATGATTAAAGCTTCGGTCTTGTTGTAGTTTATTGCGAGGTTGTTGTTTTGACACCAACTCGTCATTTGGGTAAGGCAGTCTGTTATCTTTGAGAAGTCCGGGTTGTCGACTGATATCGGGGTGTATATCATGATGTCGTCTGCATATATTGTGTATTGAATGTTGTTCTCTTTCATGATGTTGCAGATTGGTTGGATGTAGATGTTAAATAGGAGTGCTGAGAGTGCGGATCCTTGAGGAACTCCTTGACGGACATTTATGGGTCGGGAGGTGTTGTGTCCCACCTTGACCTGTAGCTGTCTTTCGGTTAGGTATGAGCGGAACCATTCCAAAGTGATTCCGTGTATACCAGTGCTCTTTAGTCTGTCCAGGAGCGTGTTGTGGTCCACTGTGTCGAAGGCTGAGGAGATGTCGATGAAGATCATTATAATTCCATTCCTGGTGTTGTCAATTATTCTTAGGATGCTGTCGAAGAGGTAGATCAGTAGCGTTTCGACTCCATGGTTGGGACGAAAGCCGTGTTGGTTGTCGTCGAGTGTTTCGTATTTGTCGATGTGTTCCTGGAGTTGTATTTGAACTGTTTTTTCGATGATTTTTGCCAGGAAGGGTATGCTGGAGATTGGTCGGTATGCTGCTGGATCCTTTTTGTCGAGAGTTGTTTTCTTTGTGATTGGTCTTACTAAGGCAAGCTTTAGTTGCTTTGGCATGAGTCCTTGAGTGAGTGAGTTGTGTACTATTCTATGTATGGTGTGGATGAAGTTTGATTTGGTGGCTTTAACCCATGACACAATTTGGTTTCCAGTTCAGAAGGCACCGCAGCTGTCGGTACAGGCATCAAGGAAATTGAGCCCAGTGCCAGTTCCCCCAAGGGGGAGATCTCAATGAGGATAGGCTCGGGGGTCCGAGGTCAATCTTCATGCGATTCTTTCCAGATGACCTTGGTGGGTCACTCCTGCTCCGAGTCCTTGGATGAGCATCGTGGACTGCAGGAGCTGGCTCAGGGCTTGCCCAACCTGCCAGGACGCCGCCTTTGAGGGTTTCTTCTTCTTTTTGTGTCCCCTTGATGGAGATCCCCTCTCTGAAGACCCACAGCATCAACCAGGGTCTGCGGGGGCACCACAGGAGTCTGAGGCTTCAGACAGGGCCTTGGCCTTTGGAGGCACCAGGGACATCGGGAAAAATTTGTCATGCTGCTGCTGACTGCTCTTAAGGGCCTTTGAAGACATCTTTTTACAGAGACCGCAAGCTGCGGGGTCATGATCCAGTCCTAGACAGCGTAGGCAGCAGTCATGTGTATTGGTGAGGGACATGATTTTTGCACACCGATCACACTTCTTAAAAGCACTAGTAGCCACGGAGGAATAAAGGAGCCCAGTAGGGTCAAAGACCTGCTGTGCTGCCAGTTGGAAAACAAGGGGCAAGGATGCGAAGGAGAAAAAAAGTATACAGACCTGAGACTCGATGGCGGGGCAACAGGCTCAGGTGGCAGGAAGAATACTGGTGCACAACCCAAGGAGAGTATGAAACTCAGGTACAAAATAATCAACTTTTTCCAGGGGAAAACAGAGGGACATCTGAAGGGCTCCGTGGAAAAAAGGGGACTGAGCAAGATGGCACCCTTGGGCAGGAAGAGTACCACGCATGCATGGTGGCATCTCCCAACGGCTTTCTTTGAAAGCTGGGGGGATACTTCCATGAGGGCTCCGTCAGCACCAACGTCACCCATATGTGAAGACTGACTTCCTGTTTGTTCCCAGAGAACAGAAGAGAAAATCCAGATGCCTGGAACAGAAAAAAAAGGGGTATTAGAGAAAGTATATAAAGTGACAGAACTCTTGAATGGAGGGAATCTGTATCCTGCATCACAAAAGTGATGTAGGCTGCAATTCCTCATTGTATGCCAGTTGGTTCAGTGTGTGTGTATGTGGTTCTGATTCTCTGTGCTGTTTGCTTGCTGTGCAGTGTGCTAAAGAATAAAGAGGAAAAAAGGGAAGGAAAAAAAGGATTTTACCAGCTTTGCTTTAGTGTAGCTAGGAATATATATCATTCTATTCTTTGCTGTGTTAGGACCTGTCAAAGGATAGGAAATCTCTTACTTAGTTTGTACCTGTGATAGGAAAGCAGAAAGAAAAGTATTCTTGCTTGCAATGAGATGGTAAGAAAAATCTAAATTGCTTTGTATTTAGTCAGTTTTGTTATGCTCTCTGTATGCTTGCTTCTGTGAGACAAGAAAGAGTTATAATAAAGGATCTTTTTGCAAAGAAAAATCTGTGAGAATATTATGCCAGTTATGCGTGTAATCTGCATGAAGTGTGTTATATTGGAGGCTGGGGTGTTAGTTCATTCCCCTCTTGCACGGAGAAGGTGTTCTGGTGACTCCTTCTGGCCAGTGGAGCCAGACCTCCCCCCCACCTTGTTCTATACACTTGTGCCAAAACCTAGGACCGCCACGCCCTTGGTGGCTTCTAACGCAGCATGCAACGTTGAGAGGGTTTTGAGGGATACCTTTTCTGGATAAAATAAGCCACCGATTTTTCATTTATTTCTAAGCATAGCACTTTAGTTATAGTCTGCTATTGTTAGTGTAAGGTACTACCTTTTTAGAAAAGTTACTCAGTGAACCTATTTTACTGGTGATAGGTTTACACACCATAAAGCTGCTACATAGTTCTGAACACTAGAATTTTTTTTTCTTTAACATGGGATGGGGCAAGAACACAATAGAGATCCCCAAAGATTCCCCCTTAGGGTGCCTATTAAGGGAGGTGCTGGAGAAGGATAGGAAATTGGTGAAGGAATGACACTGAAACTGGGTAAAAGGAATGCAGGGACTGACCCAGCCCTTGCCACAATTTGGGGCAGCAGATAGGGACAGTCTAGCAGATGTGCAGATTTTAATAGAAGCCACCAAGCCAAAAGCAAAAAGTGGAGAGAAACATATGCAGTGTTTTAGGAATGTGGAGCAGTGTTTGCAATAGGATCTATAGAGGGCTGTGAGGACATGTGATGGGTGACAGTAGTGTTTCAAAGAGGGGGGGGGGCACTTCAAAGGGCCTGATTTGTTTTTTGAAGCATCAAGCAGATATGAAAGGGGAAATAGAAGGGGAAGAACCAGCAGTGCCAGATCCTGTGGGAATGTGGATGGGAGACAGGCCCCTATATGAGTGGTTCTCTGTGGTGGATTTAAGCAATGCCTTTTGGACACTGCCTTTAGCCGAGGCCTCACAGAGATTATTTGCATTCACATATGAAGGACAGCAGTACACCTGGTCTCAATTGCCACAGAATTATATAGCGAACCCCTCAATTTTTAACCACGTTTTGAGTCAGGATCTGCAAGGTTTTAGGGAGAGATAGAAAGGGAACTCTGTGACCTTGTTGCAATATATAGATGATCTTATGCTATGCACAGACACACTGGACTGGACTAGCGGGTAATTGTTGCGATGTCAGGGTTCCTGAACTGGGACACATCCTGGATGTCCCAGCCTTATGCCGTGATCCTTTTCCTGTGAGGACGTCTAGCCCCCATGGGAGCAGAATCGGGATGTCCGGACAACCCAGGAACACACATCACTGAATTGGCCTCTAAGGTTCTTAACACATTGGTTTTCATGGTTGAAGAACTAGCTGCACAAAGCCTTGGCCTGTTATCAGGTTTCTCACATAAAGGATGGCCCTTTGAAGTTCTTATTGCCTCTTTCATTAGCAGCTTAAGGCATGTATTTCTAGGTTCTGGAAATGGTCAGGCTATGGCCACTAGTAAGTGAGACTCCCATTCATCAATATTCTTAGACTTTTTAGCTATGGTCAACATTATTGGTACCTTTCATTTTAGGTAGGTTGTGTACAATATCTTGAGAAATAATTGGAAATATTCCAACTGTATGTCATCAAAATATTTTAATAGTATGTTCAAAGGTATACAACAACAAAAAAAGATGTCTGTGCAATTTATATGCAGCAATTTCTGAGAAAACAACAATATATGACCTGGACAGGATTAATGATACTCTTTACTAATATTTCATTGCACAATCCTTGGCAGTTATGACAGCTTCCAAATGTTTCATGTAGCCATTTATAAGTTTCGAACATCTGTCTGCTGCTACTTTCTCCCACTCTTCAATTGCGATTTACTCTAGCTCATGAATGTTTCCAGGCTTCCTTTTATCAATGGCAGATTTTAGTTCTTTCCAAGGGTTCTCGATTGGATTGAGAACAAAACTCAATGCTAAACAGTTTAAAATAGTCCAATTGCTCCTTTTTAACCATTCTTTTGTATTTTTGGATGTATTTTTTGGGTCACTGTCCTGCTGGAGGATCCATTGACCTTCAACCAAGATCTAGCTTTCTAGCACATTTTGCTCCAGAACATCTTGGTAGTCCTCAGACTTCATGATTCCTTTAGATTGTTCCAGGCCTCCAGTTCCCGAGTCAGCAAAAGAGCCCGACAGCATTATGGAACCTCCACCATATTTAACTGTAGGAAGGGTGTTTTTTTCTTTATAAGTTTCTTTTTTTTTTTTTAAGATAATTTTACAATAAATCAAGAAAGCTTAACAATGCACTCTCTTGAAGAAATAGACTGGTAACAGAAAATTAACAAGAGGAAAATACCAAATATACATGCATAATAAATACCAACATTATCCAGTCAATCTAGTCCACTATAATGAGGGGGAATCCCTGTAATTATATATATATGCCAAAGCAAACCAAACATGAAAGTAAACAGGCAGCACAGCTATTCAAACAATCACTATCTGAGCTACTTATGAAGAGGAGATGGAGTGCTCCAAACACCTAGCATTAATAAATGCTAGCAGTTGGGAGGGCTCAAAGAATACATACGATACATCATGGTATTTCACCAAACACTTACAGGGATGTTTTAGAAGATGGCGGCAGCCTGGCGTCCCATGTGAGCACGATTTTCAGATGGGGAAAAAGCGGAAAGGCAAATCAGGGCCGGTGCCCACCCAACCCTCTGCTGCCTCGACGCCTGTTTCTTCTGGTCCTTTGGACGCTTACCTAGTGCGTGCTGCTCGGGGTTCAGACGTTGACGGTGGTGAGTGCCGGCTAGCGGTTTTGTCGGAGCAGGATAGCTCGGCAAGCGTTTCGGCGTTATCTCTCTCCCCGCTGCTGAGTCTGGTGTCCAAGGTCTCTCGCACCCACGCATTGCCAGAAGGCTTTCTGGAGATTCCTCCTCCTGCTATGTCGGGGGTTGGAGGTGCCTCGGGTGGGCCAGAAAGAGATGTGTTGGAGGAGCTGGAGAGTGGAGCAAAGAACAAGCTCCCATGTAGTCCAACTACCTTGGCCCCTAAGGGAGATGTGAGCGCGACGCAGGCTGGTGCTTCTGCCTGGCGAGTCGTTCTTCAAACACATTTGGAAGTGGAGAAGCCCTGTTTTGAATATGGATGCTGTGTTTTCTTTGCAACGTCTGGCTAACTTTACGTTGGAATCCATTTGGACAGCCATTGCCTCGTTGGGAGAAGCTTTATTTCCACATGTAACTTCATTAACCACAAAGGTAAAGTCTACTGCTGATGCTGTGACTGTCTTGGAGAAAAAAGTTTCGGATCTTTCTTTGTGGGAAGAAGAGCTACGAAATAGACTTATTGGTTTGGAAGAACATTCTGACGTATATAAAAAGAACTCATTGTCTGTTCTTATGAGATTAGAACAGTTAGAAAATGTGTCACGTATTAACTTATGAATTGTAAATTTTCCAAGATCCCCTTCTATTGGGGCAAAAGAGATGTTTAAAGAATATTTACTAGAGGTTTTGGGGGTTTCTTCGGAGTTAATGCCTCCTCTAGTTAAAGTATATTATGTGCCCAAAGTGAAGCGTGTTGCCTCTAGTAGCCCCACAGAAGGGGGGTTGGTACAAGGGGATACTTTAAATGTTACTAACTTGTTGGAAGAGTCACGGGAACCTATGGAGTCTTATACCCTCTTAGCTACTTTTGCTTTGCTTTCGGACAGGGAGTGGCTATTGAAGCTTTTCTTTCGTAAAAGGAAAATTCCCTTTCGGGGCTATGCTGTTCGTATTTATCCTGATTTATGCAGAGAAACGCAAAAAAAGACGTAAAGAATTTCTTTTGTTAAGATCTGGGGTGGTACAGCTGGGGGGGCTCTTTTTTCTAAAACATCCCTGTAAGTGTTTGGTGAAATACCATGATGTTTCTTTATAAGTTTTATTTCTTCACCTGTACTGCTGATCTGCATTGCCAAAGAGCTAGTTTGGTTTCATCTGTCTACAGAACATTTTTTCTGAAGGATTGTGGTTTCTCAAGGTAAATTAGGGCAAAGATCAGGAATCTCTTCTTATGTCTCTCTTTGAGCAGTGGGATCCTGCTTGGCCTTCGCCCATGAAGTCCTTTTTTTTGTTTAATGTGCGGCGTATGGTATGGGTTGAAACCACCACTGCAGATTGCTCCAGGTCAGAGCCTTAAGCTCTTTGAATGTTGTATTGTGAGACTATACCCGCCTTAGGCGCCCGCCTAGATATAGGGTATAACCTGGGTTGTTAAAGAAATACTCAGTAGGGGGCGGAGCCTGATGTCCAGCGGGTAGGACGCTTTGCGTTGAAGCTCCCGAGAGGCCTACTTAGAATCCTGACTTAATACCTATACAAATTTACTATTTCGCTCCGAGCTGACCGGGGCACCTCGGGGGGGATGGCGGCCCATAAACCAGCGCGCTTGGACTTCGGGTCTCCTTCTTCTTCTCACGGAAAACGCTCCAAAACAGAGGTGTCCTCCCCACAGAAGATGGTCCCATTTCGTGAAAACCCCGAAATGCACCTGGAGATTTTGGAGGAAATATGCGGCGTGAAGGAATTGGTGCAGTCCAATGGAGAAGCGCTTCGAGCCATGCGAGAAGACTTTGGAGTGCTCCAGGACCGACTTGAAAGTCTTTCATTACGGCAGGACAACATGGCGGGGGTCCTCGACTCGCACGAGGTGCGCTTGGGCAAACTGGACAAGGCTGAGCGCCAGATACAGATTCTTCAAAAGGAGTTAGAAGATAGCAATAATCGAGCCCGTCGCAACAATGTGAGGCTCCTCGGAATGCCGGAGGGGGTGGAAGCAGGAGATATAAGAGAATTCTTGCTCAAAACTCTTCCCTCCTTGCTGAAGATCACTTTTCACAGAGAACTGGAAATCGATCGAGCACACCGTGTTCCTGCCCACATGGCGCTCAACCGCACGACCCCCCGGCCTATTATCTTTAGCTTGCTACGATATCAACAAGTGGAACAAATTTTACATGCTGCCCGAGCGAATCATCATTTGGAATTTGAAGGTCGTAAGGTCTCCTTCTTTCCTGATTTGGCAAAGCCTACCGTTGACCGTCGGAAGAAACTCCTTGCTTTTCGCCCTCGACTTCAACAGCTACAGGCTCGCTTTGGCCTGTTGTATCCAGCGAAGCTCCGAGTGACTCTCCACAACCAAACCAGGACGTTCGAAGATCCTGATCTACTATCAACATTTTTAGACTCCAAAGAAGTAGAGCAGATGCGCTAATCCCAAATCTTGGACTCTTATCTGCCGGCTCTATCCGCCATTTTGAAGGGCCCGATGCGGCGGTCATAGCCAAGCACAGAAATAGCCTGGACTTTCTTTCTTTCTCTATATGACTTTTGTTTTTTTGGTCTCCTATCCCTTCATGATGTGTGCCTCGGTCGGATTCGGAGCACGCACAGTCCTACAGGTTATGTGTTTTTTCAATTTCGGCCTTCTCTGGGGTTTCTCCCCGCAGACACATGGTCGCCAGTAATTTTGGGGTTTTGCTTCTCCTCTACCGTACTGCGGTTTTCTTTGTTAATGTGGGGCGCTTCATTGTATTATATTAGCTTATTTTTCCTATGTCATGTGTACAGCCAGATACAGTCAGTTTGAGGGATATAGTGAAATTATGTGTGCTATCATGCTCAGAATTTTTAACTTTTCTGAATGGCCTTATGTAAAATCTTATCATTCACCGTCAAAGGCATTAATGGTCCACTCAAAGGAAAGAAAATCCTTAGCTATCTTAGCCATGTGCATGTTGATTTAGTGTTTCTTCAGGAAACGCATTTAAACTCTGCTGAAACACTGAAACTCAATGCTAAGCCTCACATGGTAGCTGCCTATTCTCCCACCGTTTCCAAATGGTACGGGATAACCATTCTGGTTAAGAAGTCTTTGCATGCTACTGTACCTGATATTAGCGCTGACAAGGAGGGTAGATGGGCCCGTGTACACCTTGAGGTTGGAGATAGTGAATTCACGTGTATTTGCATTATGCCCCGAATGTGGACAACCCTGCTTACTATGCACGTATTGCGCAGTTGGCCTTGGCCTCTGCCAATGCTCCATTAATACTTGGTGGCGATTTTACTCAAGTGTTCCCTCAATCTTTTCTTCTCAAACAAGGTGCTTGTTGGTTGGAAGATCCAGTACCGAGTAGACCTGTGTGGCTAGATATAGAAGCGGGCCTTTGCAAACCGATTCCTCTTACCTTTCTCCCTGGTATGACTCTCCCATCAGACTCCTACTATCTACCAATGCTTTTAGACACTTTAGGTGCCTTTAATACTCTTATGCAATCTTTAGACTCCCGACTCTGGTCAGTGCAACTTCAGCATCGCCTTCGGAGCACTAGAGTACTCCCGCCATCGGCATTCCCTACATAAGGTTGATTGGAGACTTTCCGATCTCTCGGTAGTTCGCCGGGTGTAGCATCCAATTTTACTAAACCTTATGTAATGCTATAACTAGAGATACCCCTATAGCGCAGAAAGTATGGGAGAGAGAATTGCATGTGACTTTGACCTCGGAGCAATGGAGCCTTATCTGGAGTAGAGGGACACGGGTTCCCGATCCGCCTCACTCACTCAGACCCTCTTCTTTCTAGCCCACCGGTGTTTTTACACTTCTCACAGATTAGACAAATGGAACACTACTCAGGGCAATGGTTGCTGGACACGTCCTGCGGCCATTGGTTCATTGCCTCATGTTATGCATGAATATCCCGCACTACAGTATTACTGGCGTCGGGTCTGGGGTCGTATTTAGTCTATCTCGCACTCTCAGGAGCCCCTTTCTTGGAGGATAGTGGGACTTCGCCCAATTGCGGGGATCCCCTCTCTCCCAAAAATGGCTTATCTCCTTTCGAACTTTATGCTTGGCATTGCTATTTCCCTAATTAAGTAATACTGGAAAATTAGCTCCCATCTGAGCCCCAATGAATGGTGGAATCATGCCTGTCTTTACAGTAAATATGAACAAATACCTCGTCTGTTCGCTTCCTCCGTTCAGACTCCTTCTCATTGGTCTCAATGGAAGCTGCTCAATGACTATGTACATTTTGCTAAATGCTCTCATCTGACTGTCTAACTTTGTATATATCTCTGTCCCATGATCATGCTGTATTGTAGATACTCTTTTGATCGTTTGATGTATAATCACTGTTAATTGGAAGCGCTCACATGCTGATATAATCGGGTAGAGAAGAAGCATCGGGGTGGGGGGTAATGGGTTTACTTTTCCTTATTGTATACCTGTTTTGTCTCTTTTGGTGTGTTGTTTCTTTTGTTTGTTGCAAAATGAAAATAAAAGTTAAAAAAAAAAAAAAAAAAGAAATACTCAGTAGTCGTGTCCAAAGTGTAAATTAAAGCTGGGCTTTATTCCCCTTCCCTGGAGGATTGCCTTTTGAATACTTCAAACAAGGATAACATAAATAACTGTTGCTTCACAGGTAAATAAAAGGTTTTTCCAAACAATACTTTTGCTTCTTCTTGCTTCTTTTTAACAAAGAGATTCTATCTCATCTGAAATGCATAAAGCACACTCCATCGGTTCTGGAATGACCTCTGGGACTGAACTTTCCCACTGCATAACCTCAGGACCTGGTCCTGTATATGGGCACCATGTTTCTGTATCGCTGCTTTCAGCTTCTGGGAGAGGAGACTGCGTTGTACAGTCAGATATACAAGGAGCTGTGCTTGGAGTTTCTTCCCACCACCTATTCCAATAGGGGTTTTCTAGCACCCTGTATGCTTGGCTTTTTATACAAGGACCCACTTCTTTCCCTTTATAGAAGACAGGGTACTTATCTTTCTTCTGGGTGAAGATTGTTTCCAGTCCTTCCTCCTCTAGCCAAGGCTTCTTCTCCGGGGTGCAAACTGCCTTTCTCCGTGAATACCGGACACTGGGCTTAGCTAAGCTGAAATCACTTCCTGGTTTCAAGGAGCTTCCCTGGGTGTGACCTTTGCTCTCTGTCTGCTTGGTTGCTTTCCTCTGCAAGAGGACCCCCTCTGGCTTGGAAGTCTTTTTCACTGATCTTCCCAGCCCTCTCGGGTTCAACAGCCTGCTTCCCTTCAGACCTGTTTCTCCAAGACAGCGTGTCTCTCCGTGTTTGCTCCTGAGTCTCCTTCTCTCTCCTATCTCCCCTGATCTCCCTGATCACACTGATCTCCTCTTGTGGGATTTCCCACCTGGTTTTATTTCCCTGTTTGTCAGGTGAGCCTGATTGGAACTCTGAATTTCTACTGCGTCACTAATGCCATGAGGAAAGTTTGTTTCTCCATTCCCTGCTCCCCTGCAACGTGAATGTATCAACTACACATGTGGCTGTGAGGTAAGCTTTTCTTTTACATTTCCCTTTATTATTTCAGGCTCAGTGCTGTCTGCCTCATGACATATCCCCCCCCTTAAGCTATTTCGGGCTGAGGGACATATGTCCTTACAGCACGGAATACGCGATAATGCGTCTGCATTGAGATGGAGCTTGCCTGCCCTGTGTTTTACAGTAAAATTGAATGCCTGCAAAGCTAAGTGCCAGCGGGTGAGCCGCGGATTATGATTCTGCATGATACCCAGCCACTTCAGAGGTGCATGATCAGTTACCAGTATAAAGTGGCGACCCGTGAGATAAAACCTAAGGGCTTCTACCGCCCACTTAATCGCCAGGCATTCCTTTTCCACGGTTGAGTAATTAATCTCCGCCCTTGATAGTTTTCTGCTCAAATATAGAATGGGGTGTTCTACTCCCTCAAATTCTTGCGATAGGACCGCCCCTAGACCAGATTCCGAGGCGTCCGTTTGGAGGATAAATGGCCTGTGGAAGTCTACCCCACGCAAAACCGGGGCTTGACATAACTTCCCTTTTAATAGGAGGAATGCTCTCTCCGTCTCAGCTGTCCATACTAGGTTATTTGGGGCATTTTTCCTCAACATATTAGTTAAGACCGCACTTTTGTCCGCAAACCGAGGTATGAACCTGCGGTAATAACCAATTAGACTGAGGAAACTCCGAAGGTACTTCTTGGTTATCGGCTGTGGGAACTTTTGCACACTCTCCACCTTACTGACTAATGGTCGGAACCATACCTTTCCCGACCATGTGCCCTAAATATTTCACCTCTGCCCCAGCGAATAAACACTTCGCCGGATTTAGGGTTAGACCGGCCTGTCGTAGGGCTTTTAGTACGGCCTCCACCCTAGGCAGATGCTGTGCCCAATTTTCACTGTGTAGAACGATGTCGTCCATATACGCCACCGCACAGTGTTGATGGGGACGTAACACTTGGTCAACTAAGCGTTGACATGTCGCCGCTGCCCCATGTAAACCGAACGGCATTCGCCTGAATTGGAATAAACCGAAGGGAGTACTAAAGGCTGTTTTTGGCCTAGAGGCATGAGTAAGTGGAATCTGCCAATAACCTTTTGTAAGGTCAAGAGTGGTCAGATACCGTGCCTGCCCTAACCGGTCGAGCAACTCCTCAATCCTCGGCATGGGGTATGCGTTAAAAAGGGAGATGGCGTTGACTCGACGAAAATCGATACAAAAGCGCAGGCTTCCATCCGGTTTTGGTACCAAAACCACTGGTCTGCACCACGGACTTTTAGATTCCTCAATGACTCCCATTTTTAGCATATTCCGTACTTGTTCTATTACCTCCCTCTTACGGGCCTCCGGCAGGCGATATGGCCTTTGCCGCACTATTTCCCCGGGAGGGGTATGAATCTCATGGGCTACCAACCCTGTTTCTCCTGGCAATGGAGTGAGGACGTCTCTAAAACCCGCTAGCAATTGTGTTAACTGGTTTCGCTGCTGCTGTGATAACACCTCTCCCATTTTCGGAGCTGGGTTTTCCTTACAATCCCTGACCTGGGGTCCTAAATCTTCCTCTACCTTCTCTTCCGCTAGGGCGGTCATACCTTTAACCTCTTTTTGCCCCGTGGAACCAAAACCGCCCCCTCCGCGGCTGGTGGTAGTCAAATATGGCATCTCTTTAACTCGGGGAACCCAACCCGCTCACATATGAGTTGGGCCACTCTGTCCCCTATCTTAACTCTAAAATCTTGCTCGCCAAAATTAAAGAGTAAGATCTGTACGACCCCCCTGTAATCGGGGTCAATAACCCCTGCCCCAACATCAATAAAATGTTTGGCCGCGAGCCCAGACTGGGGTGCTATCCTACCATAGCAGCCTGCTGGCAACTGGATTTGTAACCCGGTGCTTATTAATGCTTTCCCTTTTTGGGAACTACCTCCTCTACCGCACTAAAAAGGTCGTATCCCGCCACAGCGGCACTGGCTCTTTGTGGGCCTTGGGCGTTTGGGGCAGCTTTACAGTATTTTAAAACAAAACCCTCTTTTTTGGCTACCCCAATATTCTCGGGGACTTCCTTACCAGACTCCTTCCTTTTGGGTTTTGCAAATAAAGGCTCAGGAATTAAGGTCACCAAGGCTTCCCCGTCCCCCTTGTCCTTCAGTTGCTTTTGGGGCTCCCACCCGGTCAGTTTATTTTCCTTCGGGAGTTCAACCTGGCTCCTCACCTGTTGGACGTAGGGCTCGCTAAGTATCCTCTCTTCCTCACAGTGTAGGCCTTCGCCTAGCCCTTCATCAAATAGTGACCAATCTCTGCCTAACACTATGTCAAAGGGAAGACGTGGAACTAAAGCGACTAAAACCTTTTCCCTGGTTCCCAACCCTTTTATGGTTAAATTGTAAAGAGGGTAAGCGGTAGACGCTCCATGTATACATTTTATTTTGGCCATGCCTTCCGGTTGATTAGGGGTGGATTGGTTGCTGGCCTGTAAGCGACGCCAGAACTTCTCCGACACCATAGTCTGGTCCGCCCCTGAATCAAGTAGGGCCTCGGCCAACACGCCCTGTACTTCTACCTCAAGGCGAAAGCCTTCCTGCCTATATTTTTCTTTTTCACCCATCAGTGCTGTGCGTGAAATGCATTCATCCCTCTTGTGACCCGTCCTCCCACATTTAAAACATTTTATGCGAGAGTCATTCCCCATACCTTTATCCATACATTTCTTTGTACCTGGTATGCATGAAATTGGGTCTTTCATTACTCTGCTGAAATCTGCCACCCCATACGAGTCGCTAGCTCCTCCGTGCGGTTTATGGGCTATCCGAGCCTCCATGAACCTTTCGGTTAAGAGAGCAGCCTCGTCTGACGTCTGGCAATTCTGGAGAGTGAGGAATGCCCTGACCTCGGCTGGCACAGCCTCAGAAAACTGCTCCAACACGAGCATATCTAGAATGCTCTCTATTGTTCTCTCTTCTGGCGTAAGCCACTTCCATACCAGGCTACGTATCCGTTGGCCTAGTGCCTTCGGAGTTTCACCTGGCTGAATTTTTGTCGCCCTTAGCATTCGGCGATACACCATAGGCGACAGGCCTAGCCTGTCCCGTATGGCTGCTTTCACATCTTTGTACTCAGTTGCCTGGGCGGCGGGCATAGCTTTATAAGCCGCCAAGGCTTCTCCCGTCAGGGAGGTGGCTAACCGGACCGCCCACTGCTTCTCGGGGCAGCCTGCACCGCGAGCTACCCACTCAAAGGCCTCGAGAAAGTCATCAATATTGTCTTTGCCGGACCATTGTCCAAAAGATAAAACCCCACATGTCTGTGGGCCTACCCCACAATAGTGTCCTTCAGGCCTTTTGTCAGTCAGCCGCTCCTGTAGCACAGCCTGTAGCAAGTCTGTCAGCGGCTTCTGCTGCGCCTGCATGGCTGCTAATGCTTGCTCCTGACACTGCTGGGCCAACTCCCGTTGTTTTTCGAACTGGAGCCCAATCCATCTCAACGTCTCCTGTGGAGTCTCCATGATGGCAGCCTGCAATAAACTAAGAAAAAAACCACACCAAGTGCAGCACCTTTTTTTTTTTTTTTTTCTTAAATGCAGTTAGGCTGGGGTTTTCAGTCCCCCTTATATCTCCTCACAGAATCCCACCCTGGCTGTACCCAGATACCTTTACCTGAGTCAGGTGTTGATTCTGGCCTTGAGAAAGTTCTCCGACTTTCCAGATCCTGGAGTCCTCTGGGGCGTGGTCCACCGCAGTCCCGGTCCTGTTCTCCGGTGCTGGTGCCTCCACTCTGCTCACACGGTATCCTTCTTTTCAGGAACCCAAAGAACTACGTCATTTGTGAGACTATGCCCGCCTAGATATAGGGTATAACCTGGGTTGTTAAACAAATACTCTGTAGTCGTGTCCAAAGTGTAAATTAAAGCTGGGCTTTATTCCCCTTCCCTTGAGGATTGCCTTTTGAATACTTCAAACAAGGATAACATAAATAACTTGCTTCACAGGTAAATAAAAGGTTTTTCCAAACAATATTTTTGCTTCTTCTTGCTTCTTTTTAACAAAGAGATTCTATCTCATCTGAAATGCATAAAGCACACTCCATCGGTTCTGGAATGACCTCTGGGATTGAACTTTCCCACTGCATAACCTCAGGACCTGGTCCTGTATATGGGCACCATGTTTCTGTATCGCTGCTTTCAGCTTCTGGGAGAGGAGACTGCGTTGTACAGTCAGATATACAAGGAGCTGTGCTTGGGGTTTCTTCCCACCACCTATTCCAATAGGGGTTTTCTAGCACCCTGTATGCTTGGCTTTTTATACAAGGACCCACTTCTTTCCCTTTATAGAAGACAGGGTACTTATCTTTCTTCTGGGTGAAGATTGTTTCCAGTCCTTCCTCCTCTAGCCAAGGCTTCTTCTCCGGGATGCAAACTGCCTTTCTCCGTGAGTACCGGACACTGGGCTTAGCTGAGCTGAAATCACTTCCTGGTTTCAAGGAGCTTCCCTGGATGTGACCTTTGCTCTCCGCCTGCTTGGTTGCTTTCCTCTGCACGAGGACCCCTCTGGCTTGGAAGTCTTTTTCACTGATCTTCCCAGCCCTCTCGGGTTCAACAGCCTGCTTCCCTTCAGACCTGTTTCTCCAAGACAGCGTGTCTCTCCGTGTTTGCTCCTGAGTCTCCTTCTCTCTCCTATCTCCCCTGATCTCCCTGATCACACTGATCTCCTCTTGTGGGATTTCCCACCTGGTTTTATTTCCCTGCTTGTTAGACGTAGAACGTGACTCTTCCCTCAGGTGAGCCTGATTGGAACTCTGAATTTCTACTGCGTCACTAATGCCATGAGGAAAGTTTGTTTCTCCATTCCCTGCTCCCCTGCAACGTGAATGTATCAACTGCACATGTGGCTGTGAGGTAAGCTCTTCTTTTACATTTCCCTTTATTATTTCAGGCTCAGTGCTGTCTGCCTCATGACATATGTGGTGTTTTTCCAACAGTTTGCACTAAACTTCGAAGACTTCTTGGATTAATTTTCTTCTTCCCACCACGTCCTGGGAGGTTCTTGACAGTTCCATGAGTAGAAAACTTCTTAATAACATTGACCTGTAGACACAGGAATCCCAAGGTCTTTGGAGATGGCCTTGTATCCCATTAAAATTTGATGTCTGGTGGTAGTGGCTTTTCTGATGGTTTCAGGCAGCTCTCTTGGCTTCACCATTGTGAAAATGGAACAGGGAATGAATGTGGTCATTTTAAACATTAGAGCCATCATTCATTGTTTAATTCAAGTCATGTGAGTACTGACAGTTTATCACAGAAGCGTCTGATTTTACTGTAATTGGAATGTGGCTCTTCTGTTCAAACTGATTTGAATTGTTTTAAGGGTGCCAATAATCATGTCCTAAAATACACAAAAAATTACTCCATACTTCACTAATGCCAAAAAATCATAATCATGTCCTGGCAATATCATAATTTTTATAATAGAAACATGATGACAGAAAAAGACCACATGGCCTATCTAGTCTGTCCTTCCATAACAACAACTACAACAGTCCACTTTTTACCTTTAGAGATACTCTGTGTTGGTCCCATGCTTTTTTGAATTCAGTTACTGTCCTCATCTCTACCACCTCCACTGGGAGACTATTCCACGGATCCACTACTCTTTCCGTAAAGAAATATTTCCGCATATCACTCCTGAATCTATCTCCCTTCACCCTCATCCCATGTCCCCTCGTAGCAGAACTTGCTTTCAATTGAAAGAGGCTCTCTCCCTGAACATTTATGCCACGGAGGTATTTAAACATCTCAATAATATCACCTCTATCCCGCCTTTCCTTTAAGGTGTACATATTAAGATCCTTAAGTCTGTCCTCATTCTTTATAATGAAGCCCATTAATCATTTTAGTAGCAACCCTCTGCACCAACTCCATCCTGTTCACATCCTTTTGGTGGTGCGGTCTCCAGAATTGCACACCATACTCCAAATGAGGTCGCACCAAAGACTTATACAGAGGTATTATCACCTCCTTTTTTCTGCTAGCCATTCCTCTCCGTATGCACCCAAGCATCCTTTTAGCTTTTGCCGTCGCCTTTTCTACCTGTTTAGCTACTTTAAGATCATCAGACACAACCACGCCTAGGTCCCGCTCTTCTTTAGTGGACAAAAGTACTTCACCTCCTATACTGTATTGCTCCCTTGGATTGCTGCAGCCCAAATGCATGACCTTACATTTTTTAACATTAAATCCCAGCTGCCAAATTCTAGACCATTCTTCAAGCTTAGCTAGATCCCTCCTCATGTTATCTACACCTTCCTGGGTGTCTACTCTATTGCAGATTTTGGTATCATCTGCAAAGAGGCAAACCTTACCCGACAGCCCTTCCGCTATATCACTAACAAAGATGTTAGTTCAAATCATTTTTATTCAAAAGTTTTCAACGATTACAAAACCTCACACAGGGAAAACAGAACACACCACTCCAGCATAGCACTGGCAGGACATACCACAAGTGCCAGTCAATGTCCCCGTATAGAACCATATAACTACAGATAGTAAACAGTCCAAGAATGCACAAAAGATAAACATGTCTCTCCGACCAGCCAGGTACATACAAAAGCAACTCTCTCCTCCCACCAGAATAGGTGTCTCATAAGGGAACATAGGATCAGTCCATAGGTCAAACACATAGAAAAAACCCGTACATATTCTACATGTGCAGCTTGTATTAAAATAGCAGAGTATACAATTCACAAATCGGAAGGAAAAGAGAAAAAAAAAAAAGACAAAGAAAAAAGACAAAGATAGCAAGGAGGAGTGGAGAAAGGAAAAGAAGAAAGGAAAGGAAAGAGGCCCCCCCTCCCCCTCCCACCCATCCCCTCCCAAGGACACCCCACACCCCCCCCCAACCCCCCTAGCAGTACCAAAATTGGAAGAGGACCAGCCGCACATAGTCAAGAAAGCCTCCCCAGCCCCGCAGTCCCCCGCCATGCACCGCAAATCTCAGGGATCCTGGCAAATACTTAGCGGCCCCTTAAACAGGGCAGCAGGTCCCTACCTGAGAGCAGAGCACAGGGGGGGGGAAGCGGAGGGACATAGCGACAGGGCGAGGAAGCTGCGCTCAACAGTCGAGGAGAAGCAAAGAAGAAAAAGAAGGCAATCATCAGCATGTACAGGGGTCAGACATTTACCACCATGCTGCATTCGCGCGGGGGCAATTGGGTCAAAATAGGAGCCCAAAGTTCCAGAAATGAGTCCCAAGCCTTACCACCCTGCTGCTTAGCTAGGGCAACTTCCCACATCTGCACCCCGGGGGGGGGACGCGGCGGCCCAGCAACTCAGCAAGACTTTCTTCACTAACAACAGGCCCCGGGTTAGCAATATCCTCTGAGATGGCGTAAGGGTGCAATTGGCAGAACCCCACCGATGGAAGAGACATACCTCCTTGCTCCATCCAACTCCAACAGCTAGCCAACGGTCAAGCTTCCCACAGGCATGGCCCCACAATCTCTGAGCCGTAGAACACTCCCAAAATTTATGTAGCAGCGTGCCTCTATCCAAGTCACACCAGCCACAAGTAGGTGAGATACGCAATCCCGCCCGAAAGGCCCAGTCATCCGTAGTGTAGGCCCTCCAGAGGAACTTAAACTGCAGTTCCTGCAGGTATATCCAGAAGACCCCCCGCGGTATTCCCACAAAAGCCTCCCGTAGATCGGCCGCCATCAGGCCTACAGGCCCATCTTTGTCCCAGCGCCGGGCCAGGTCTAAAAGATAAACATCATCACCCCCCCCCCGGGTGCAAGAGCTCCCATCGCTCTAGACCTCCCGGGGAACCCAAGGCAAGTTTTTCAAGCCACACTCTTGCCGACGTTTCCAGCTGGGGCACCTGAGCACCAGATCCATGCAATGTTTCCACATAATGCCGAATCTGCAAATAACCATAAAAATCATGCCGGGAAAGCTGATATCTAGCCTGCAACGTCCGAAAACTGTCCAAGCACGAACCATCTACAGTAAAGAGATCACCAATACAATGAACTCCTTTCGCGGCCCAGTCGTGGAAGGCACTAGGTTTCGTAAACCCCGGGAGAAAATCCTGATTCCCCACCAGGGGCAACAGCGGCGT
Organism: Ichthyophis bannanicus; assembly: GCA_033557465.1. NCBI lineage: Eukaryota > Metazoa > Chordata > Amphibia > Gymnophiona > Ichthyophiidae > Ichthyophis > Ichthyophis bannanicus. The sequence goes on from CM066033.1 coordinate 495,922,831, forward strand.
TCGTTGCCAGTTCCATCCAAAACGTTGGCAGATTGCCCGCCACGCCGCTCGCAGGGCCGTCATATATGTCCAGTCCCCCAGAGAGCGACTCCGCCGACCCTTAAGTGAGTGCAGCACGAATAAGCTATGATAAGGGGCACAACTCGCATTAACCTGCGGAACCGGAGTGCACCCACCGGTCCCACTAGCTAGAGACCAAATATGCCTGAGCAAATACAGAAGATTATAGTTGCGCAAGTCTGGGAGCAGCACACCACCTTCCTCTCGCCTTCACATCAAAGCCTGTAGAGGTATGCGCGCACGCCTGTCTCTCCACAAAAAGCCTCGCAGATATTTCTCAAAACATCTCCAGTCCCTCTCCCGAACCCACAGAGGTAATAATCGTAAGACATACAACCAGCGGGGCATCTCCACCATAGTGAATAAGGCGATTCTCCCCCTAAGAGACAGAGGCAGACCCCGCCATTTCACAAAAGTCTGCCGGGCTCTACACAACATACCAGGGACATTGGCTTTGTACAAATTAGCCAGGTTATCAGGTAACTGTATACCTAAGTACTTGATCTCCACCACCGCCCAGACCAACGGAAACGCACCTCTCCATAGGGGCCGCCCCCTCCCTCCTACATCCAACACTACAGACTTAGAGACATTTATTTTAAGACCAGAGTATTCGCCATAGTCATGAATAATGGACAAAACTCGTTCCAGAGAGGGTTGCGGATCTGTTAAACACAAGAGCATATCGTCGGCGAACGCACTAATTTTCATTTCTGCACCCCCGAGTGCAATGCCGTGTACATCCGAGTGGCTTTGAATAGCATGCAGTAATGGTTCCAAGGAGAGCACAAACAATAAGGGGGATAGGGAGCACCCCTGCCGCGTTCCACGCCTCAGTTCAAACACGTCCGAGCTAGCGCCACTTAACACCACACGCGCCGTGGGGCACTGATAGAGGGCCCGGATCCATTGCACAAAAGTACCCTGCAGCCCAAACTTTGCCAGAACATCCCAAAGATACTGCCAGGCCACCCTATCAAACGCCTTTTCAGCATCCAGACTAACTAACAATAACGCAGCTTCAGTCTGCAAGCAGTGTTCCATACCAAGGAGCAGCCTGGCAAGATTCTTAGTCGCCTCTCGCCCAGGGACAAAGCCCACCTGCCTAGGAGCAATGAGGGAGGGCAATATACCACTAAGCCGGCCCGCCAGGACCGACGCAAGAATCTTCATATCGCAGTTAATGAGGGAGATAGGTCTATAAGATGCCGGCTCCATCGCGTCTTTTCCCAGTTTCGGGATCACAGTAATATCAGCACATCGCATATCTCTTGGAAAAATCCCTTCCTGACGGACGACATCATACATGACCACCATGGAGGGCGCCAATCGGAACGCAAGTAATTTATAGTACTCAATACTAAACCCATCAGGCCCAGGTGCCTTGCGAGACTTCCCTCTCATGATCCCCGCCTGGATTTCACTCACCGTCAAGGGCGCATTCAGTGTCTCCAATTGTTCCAGAGTCACCTGCGGCAAGGACAGGCCCCGCAAAAACGCACGGCCCTTCTCATAGTCACGGTCTTCCTCACTATAAAGACTTGCGTAAAAATTCCGAAAAACTTTAGCAATCTGCTGGGACTGGTGTTGCAGGCACCTCCGGTCATCACGAAGAACAGGTATAAAACGTGTTCCCCCAGGGTCCCTGACTAGCTTTGCGAGGAGTCGCCCCGTTCTATTGCCATATCGATACAGTTGATGTCGATAATAGGACATTGAGAGTCCCGCTCGGCGTTGTAGCAGCTCATTTAGGGCCAGCTTAGAGCGCGTATACTCCCTCTGGAGAGCTCCGTCAGCTCCCCTACCAAGTTTCCGCTGTATTTCCCGGAGCCGTCGCTCTAGGACAAGTATACTTCGATCCATATGGCGCCTCCGTTGGATAGTATAGGAAATGATGGCTCCCCTCATTACCGCTTTGCTAGCCTCCCAAAATAGGATCGGAGAGCAGTCGGGCCGATCATTAAAAGCAACATACTCATCCCACTGCTTCTCCAAAAAAGTTTGAAATCCCTGGTCCTGGCACAAGTAAGCCGGGAAGCGCCATCGCCGCTGCAACAGTCCTCGACAATCCCACGACACCCACACCATCCCATGATCAGACACCACTATCGGGTCAATTTCAGCCTTTACAATCCTCGAGAGTCCCCCTTCACTCACCAGAATATTATCAATACGAAACCAAGTATGATGAGCTCGGGACTGGTGCGTATACTCCCGAACCCCCGGAAGGAGCAAGCGCCAGACATCTACAAGGTCTCCCATTTTGCAGAGATAAGCCACTCCCCTCCGGGCCCAGGAAGCCGACCCCTCCACTTTAGATTTATCTAGCGAGGGATCGTGCGGGCAATTGAAATCTCCAGCCACCAACACCTTATGAGTCCCCGCGTCCCTCACAAAACGGAGCAATTGCTTAAAAAACTCATGGTCATATATATTGGGTGCGTAGACATTCGCTATCCAAACCTCTTCGTTGAAGAGCTTAGCAACAAGGAAGACATATCTGCCATTAGGGTCTGCTTGCAATTTAACCACCTCAAAAGGGAGTCCCCGCTTCACTAAGACCACCACACCCGCCTTCTTACCTCACGATGATGCTCCATATACAGTCTCCACCCAGTCCCGCTTAAGCTTACTATGCTCCAACGCACTCAAGTGCGTTTCTTGTAGGAGTGCAAGGTGCGCGCCCTTACGTTTTAACATTTGCAAAATTTTTGTGCGCTTAACCGGGGACCCAATGCCTCCCACGTTCCAAGAGATTATCTTGGCATTTAGCATATCAGCAGCATAATAGTATCATCAGAAAAGTACATAAGAGGAGAAGCTGCCTAGAGACGCCCAGCCTAGTCTCCAGGTACGTACTGCACAGCCCATCAAGGAGGAGTAATGTACAAAAAGAGAACATACCCTCTTCCAAAAGTGAGACAATCTTTTAGCGACCACATGCACAACTCCCACCCCCCCTCCCCTACAACCAGCCCAGCCCGCCCAGCCCAACCCCCTTCCCCCACCCCACCCCAACCCGCCTGACTCATCCACGCCCTCCCTGACCCCCCCCAACACATTCACCCCCAACCACACTCCCTCCAACAAACGCTCATCCCATCCATCCCACCAGACATCCCGTCCCGCTTGATCCACGCGCTCACCAAACAAGCCACCTTGCGCAACATCAGTCACACCAGCATTCATTCCTTCCCTACCCCTACCCTTCATCAATACAGAACCCTGCAATAGCAGGGCACTCCCCGAGGGAAGTAAGATCACAATTAGTGCCCCTCCGGGCCGCCCCCAGATGTCACATAGTCAAAGTAGCAATGGCAACGAGCCTGTCCCGGGAGTCCCGCAGGGAAAAAATGGCCAAACACAGCCATACGTCCAACACATGATGTCTACCAGGCCCTGCCATGGGACATCAACAGAAAGACACTCCAGCACGGCCCTGTGTGGATTCAGCAAGCCATCCCGATGTCGATGGCCACACAAGGAGGTCCTTCACTCCCCAGTCGGCTCAGCAGGGTCGGCCAGCGTTGCCACATATTTCTTTGCCGCAGCAGACAGCTCGAAGGAGCGGGTAGCATCTTTGTAAAAGACCTTTAAGGTAGCTGGATAGAGCAGCGCGAATTTCACCCCACGCTCAATCAGTGTGCTGCAGATGGGTGCAAATGCCTTGCGGCGTGCAGCTAGAGATGCTGAGTAGTCAGGGAACAGCAGGAGCCGTGCATTATCAAGCTGCAGGTCTCTTTTCTTCCGATATGCTTGAAGTATCAGAGTTTTGTGGTGAAAGTTTAAGAGACGCGCCAGAACCGGCCTCGGCCTTCGCGCAGTGGGCCAAGCCTGTGAGCACGTTCCACATGTATTTTTCCTCGTAGCTCTGCCAGGCCTAGCGTTTGCGGGAGCCATTCCTCAAACAGAGTGAACAACTGGCCACCCGTCCAAGACTCAGGCACACCAATCAGCCGTAGGTTGTTCCGTCTGGATCTATTCTCAAGATCGTCGACCTTCAGTAGAAGTTCATCTAGCTGCTTCTTCTGTTTCTCGGTCGCTCTTTCCAGCGCCAGCTCGCCCTCCTCGAGCACGGTTACCCGCTGCTCAACCTCGTCCATACGTTTAGCAACTTCTCCAAAGCGCTCACCCATCTCAACAAGTTTCCACATGACAATGTCAAATTTAGGCTCCAGCAATTTCACCACTTCCTGAGCAATCTCATCGGGGCCCGAGTCAACACTGTCTTTTCCCGGCGAGTCCAACACAGAACTCGCCCGGGCCGTCGCCGCCATTTTAGGGTCTCGGGCACCCGCGATTTTGTCTCGTTTTCCTGCCGCTTTCATTGGCACTTAGCTGCCACCAGCCTTTTCAAAAAGAGCACACAGTAGTTGCACAGGGAACCATACCGTTCAATGCAATTATAGAACCGGTGTTGCCGAGTAAAGTGCTAAAGTTCTACAAGCGGCCCGGGAGCGCAGCGAGGAAGCTCCTCACCCGCTCATGCGCACACGTGATCCTAACAAAGATGTTAAAAAGAATATTTCCTACTATTTTTTTTAATTGGTCCTGTTTTATTTGATTCTTTTATGTATCAAATAAGTGTGCATATATAGTCCCAAGCCATTTCACTGGACACTTATTTTTTTGGGAGATAATGGACATTAAGGGTTTGAACTGCAAGAGTGCCAATAATGTTGATCACAATTGTATGAACATTTGCAGCTTCGGGCACGTGTTTTGAGGTCCTGGGACTGGTCAGGCTATGGTCAATAGCAAGTGAGACTCCCATTCATTGATAGACTTTACGAACAAGCAGACCATTCATTCATCAACACAATAGCATGACAGGTCATAGCATCCTACACTGTAATAAGGGAATCCAAATACAGATCCCGCCCATCTGAAAGGACCAATTGGGACCAGGCACCTGATGAAGATGACGTGCTCAGGTTTGGGCAGTGAGGGAAGATACCAACAGCTGCTTCGTGGTGACTCCCTTTAGGCTAATGATAGTCTCTGTGCTGTATGCTGCCACCTGATATGGGAGGGAGAAAGGGGACAGAAGCAATGGTGTAGCCAGAACTGACTATTTAGGGGGCCCAAGGTTAAAATGGGAGGGCACTAGGCATTACAAGGGTAAGCCATGCTAGTTATATTCTTACCAAGAATTGATAACTTTGAGTGTACCTAAGTAGTTTGTAACAGTTGTCATGCGTCGTGGGTGACACATTAAAATATTTTGTACTCAATTATTTCAAGCAATTCTCAGTGCTAAACCACATACATACATATGGAAACAATTATATATAAAATGAAAAATATAGATGCACATCATATCCTGCAAAATGTTTGAAAACCATCTGATGATATGGCAAATTCTAAAAAAATTAGCATTTTTTTTTTTTTTGAACTTTAAATTTTTATTCAGTTCCTTTGTTATACAAAACACCAATTATGCATCTCAGATATATCTGTACCATTAACAAAACTGTATGTACATTCTTACCAGCCAACTTCTAATATAGATGCAGCCACTGTCACAACATTCTCTAATAAACCAACATTGAACATCTCCTACCTTTGTAATGATTACTTCTTTCCTATTCATATTAGGTAGTACATAAAGTTTACACCACAAAAACCCCTTTAAGTGGCTAGCTGTAAATTCCCCCCCTCCCCCTTCCCTTCCCCTGCCCCCCCCACCCTTCCCCCCTCTACCTGATCTTGCTGAGTGTACCACCAGTGTCCATCTTCTTACACCCGCCAATGTACCCAATCTATGCTTCCCCGCCCCTGCTTAACCATCGCCACACACCCTCCAACCGCCTTTCCACCCTATCTCCGGTCCTCTTCTTTAGCCCTGTTAATTTATGCATTTGATACAGTTCTGCCAGACGCACTGTATATTTCCCTATGGGCGGCATGACCCCCTGTTTCCAATGTTGTGCTATTTCACAACGGGCCGCCATTATACATTGCTGCACAATACTCCAATTCCCCTCTGCGGCATCATTCTGCTTTAGTAGGAGACATAACTCTGGTGTCAAGGGGATTCAGGCGCCTAGTATACCCTCCAGGATGTCCCCAATTTTTCCCCAATATTGGCGTACTACTGGGCACGTCCACCACATGTGCAGCCAAGTTCCCTTCTCTCCACACATTCTCCAGCACTCATCCGTCCCTCGAGCCCCCGCTTTGCAGGCGCTCAGGCGTCAAATACCACCTAGACAATACTTTTCATCCATTCTCCCTCAGGGACGTGGCGAGAGACACCCTCGCTATGCCTTGAGCTATTCGCTCCCACTCTTCCACCTCCCACTCAACCTCCAAGTCCTTCTCCCACGCCTTCATATAACTTAATTTCTCTCTCCCTCTCTCTGTCAGCCCTTTATATATTCTGGAAATAACCCCCTTCCTCCCCAGCGAGCCCAGACAACTGCCCTCAAACCAGTCTGGTTCCTGCAGAATGTCTTGCCATTGTCTTCTCTGCCTAAGGAGTGAACCCAATTGTAGATAGTGGTACCGGTCTGTTTCTTTCAACCGATATAGATCTCGGACGCCCTCAAACTCTCTTATCCCTTGCCCAAAAACTATCTGAGACACGTTTTGCAGCCCCTGCTGTGCCCATCTGGTCAGGACCATCACATCAGGGCCTATGCCCTCTTCGCAACAGGCCAGCAAGGACATCCCACGCGCCCACCTCTTCTCCCCAATCAACTTCCTCCTATGTACCTGCCACACCCCCAGAGTATGCCCCACCATTGGATTGTCTCCCTTACTTCCCTTCCCCCCCCCAGACGAGACGTTCCAGCTCCCCAGGCCGAAGTCCCGCTTCCTCCAAGCATATATTTTTAAACTTTATTTCATGACAAATGGCTTAATTAATTTATATTAAAAATGATAAGCATCTTTGAAGTCTTTTTTCATGTTACTGTATATTCATTGTAGTTTATAAATTACCCAAGAACTGCGTAAAACATAAGGAATGCACAACAAACATCAGATCCAATCGATCCCATAATAAAACAAATATCAATCTATTCTTTTATAAGTCCCCTTTCCAGATTACTCAAGGCAGAGAATATCATAATGACAATAAAAAAAAGCAATAAATAGAGCATGTAAGTACAAAGCTCATTCAAATCAATAGTCCATCAAGCCCAACATTCTTCTCCGACAGTAGCCATTTCGAGTCAATAGCTAATGGGGGAAGACCATTTTCGTTCACTCTCACAAGTAAGGAAAGGCAGTTCCAAGTATACAGTGACCATGAAGCTACAAGCATACAGTAAAGACTCACTGCAATTCTTCTCACAGTCATGGACACTTAATGTATTTTAACTCATAATAGGCCTAAGTCCCAGTGTGGTTTATTTTTCAGAAGCTTTAAACACACATAGAGAGAGATCTGTCAACAACAGACTCCAGCTCTCTCTCTATGCTGCCTCACCCACAAAACCTACCCCCTCACAACTACCTCATCAACTTGCATACTGCCCCTACCCCTCAAAAAACTAATTTGCATCTGGTCTACCATCCCACAAAATGTTTCACCCCTAAAAAATACCCATACAACTTCCCCATCACCCTGCAAAATGCCCCAACTCCCAAAGCTACCCTGGCAACTAGCCAACCATTTCACCAAATGTCTCTGCATCTCCCCTATGACCTGACAAACTGTTTCCACTCCAAAAAAACTACCATCTCACAACTCTCCTACCCCCAAAAACTACTCCCCCAACAACTGCCCCCACACCAAAAATATATCCCCTGCAACTTTCCCACTTTGAAAAACTCCCCCATGCAAATGTCCTGACTAAAAACTCCCTGTTATAATTGCTTCAACATCCTACAAACCACCCTACCTCCAAAACTACCTACCCACAAACGTCATCAACACCCAAAACTAAGTCCATAAATGCTCTACTTTCCTCAGCTACCCTAATACTGACAACACCACATGCAAAGAACATGAGAACATACAACAGAGATACACGCACACAACACACAAACACCACCATGGCTGGTGCAAGGGTACCCCCTCACAATTAGCATTTAGACCACTAGAGGGCCCCCTTCCCTCAAGATTTTGATTATTAAACAACTGTAATCATCTCAATACCATTTCTTCAAGAACAATCTTCTAATGCATACGTGGACATAACACTTTTATTAAACTTTGTTTTGTATATAAATATATAATAAGAAAGATTTATGAAGAGATTCACCCAAAGCAGTGTACAATAGGTTTTCCCTAACAGACAACTTCCATAGTAGTAAAAGCTGCAAAATGACCCCATGTCAGCATAATGTTCACTTCATACAGATATAAACTTTGAGACAGGAAATAATATTTAGCAATAAAATGGCACAATGTCAGCACTGCAGGGACACAACATATATCTTTTAAATAGCGATTTGTGCTCCTAATGATGTTATTTATCTTGTTTAGTCTGCCCATTCAAGCCTTTACGGTTTTCTTTGTGCCTATGGTCTCATATATTTTTGACTGCTAGTTTTAGCATGTATTCACTCACCTCAGACAGTTCACACGGCTGTAATTATTAGTAATTACTCAAGGTTATTTACAAAAAATATATTCATATACTCTGGCTCTGACCCTCCATTTGCCCCTAATAAGATAATACCATGGTTGTACGTACTCCCTGTGTTGAAAGTTATCCTTTCTATTTACTTTACAGCCTCATTGCCTTGATGTCATTTATATTTTTTTAAAGACATCTCCCTCACAGGGTGCCGTTTGTGAGTACGATTCAATGTTTATTTTGAGTCCTCCTCATCTCTCCTCCTCTCTATTTATGGGTTTCGTTTATTATATTCTTTCTCTTATGGTCTTAGTTGTTTTATTTGTTTTTACTCTATCACAATAGACATCTTACTGTGTTCAAACACTGTAACTTTGAATTTAACTGTTTTTAGCGTATGTTTTTATTATGTTTTTTATTTTTTGTAACTGGTTTTTAACATGTTTTTTATTTCCAGTTATTGTATTATTTATAACCAGTTGTTTAGATATTTTTTTGTGTTATTATTTATATTTATTGTTTTATTGTACTTTTTAAGGATGCATACCCCAAAGAAGGCTGGTGCCGAAACGCGTAGGGATTCTTATTAATAAAAGCACCTGAGACCTCCAATTGTCTCTCGCTTGTTCTGTCCCTGCTTTGCTGTTGCAAGAGCTTCTGCTCCTTCTGTGTCTCACAATGTCAACATTGTACACTTTGAATATTTCTACTATGCTGTTTTAAACAGAAATATGATACCATGTCAGCAGAATATAAAATGATATAGCTTAATAGGCAGCACATTAGAACATTCAGATAACACTGATAGGATATTCACAATATCAACAGCACAGTACAAAAGAAGCACCAGATACTTACACTGTTAACACTATACATGAAACATCCTAACAGGCTGTGGAGGGGACAGGTGCAGTTGTTACATATAGACAGACAATATGTGTAGGACAAAGCACAGGGACACATAAAAATGTGTAACTAGGTTGAGAGTTAAATTATATATACAGATGAGTAGGATATTTGAATCTGGTTTCAGTTTCAGGGTGTGCAACAAGCTAATCCTGAAGCAGTTTGAGTAAATGAAAGTCATGCACCAGAGCCATTAAAAGCCTGGGAGAACAGCCAGGCTTTTATTTGCTTCCATTGCAAGAAGGGTGTGATGTGGTCATTACACTTGCAAACCTTTATCAGTTGTGCTGTAGCATTCTGATTTATTAGAGCAAGTGCATACTACTTTTGATCTGACCAAGCTACAGGGCACTGCAATAGTCTATAATGAGGAAAAGACAGATATACTGAACAAATACGTCTGATCGGTATCTGGAGATATACTATGAATAACTAGCTAAAGTACACATCAAAATGAGCAACATTCACCATTCACATACTCTGGGGCTTGGGAGTGAGGTTCATGACTGCCAGGATATGTGCAAACAACCCATTTGGAGATATTGTCGAGCGGTCCTACATACAACAGCAAGTTATCTTGTACATAGTTACCTTGTTAACCCTGTATATAATCCCTTGTTTATTGTAAGTCCAGGGTAGGCCTGCCTGCCTGCACTGCACAAATCTGTTTCATGTAAACTGCACTGATTTTAAAGAGCGCGGTATAGAAAAAACATTAAATAAAATAAAAATAAATACATAAAATATTGCCCCAAGAGAATGTTTATGAAGAACTTGCAGGGTTGAAAATGGACAATGGGACCAGATGGAATACATCCCAGAATATTAAGGGAGCTCAGAGAGATTCTGGCAGGTATCCTGAAGGATTTGCTGAACAGATCCCTGGGGATGGGAGAAGATCCACTGGACTAGAGAAAGACAGATATATTACCACTTCACAGAAGTGATAACAAAGAAGAGGTTATTATTCATATTAGCATTTAACTCACACCTTTTCAATGGTAGTTCAAGGCAAGTTACTTTCAAGAACAGTTAAGCATTTCCCTATCCCCGGAGGTTGGAAACTGCAGGCCAGTAAGCCTCACCTCGGTGGTGGGAAAAGTAATAGGGATACAGCTGAAAAATAGTAAGCTTTTTACAATCCATGGGTTGCAAGATCGAAAGTCACATGGTTTTTCTAGAGGCAGATTGTGCCAAACAAATCTGATTAATTTTTCCACTGGTTGTCTCGAGAACTAGAGAAAAAGCAGGCGCTGGGTGTGATGTACTTGGATTTTATCAAAGTATGTGATGCAGTTCCTCATAGGAGTGTTCTAAATAAATTGAGCAGCCTCGGGGAGGTCTCAAGGTGGCTAACTGGATTAAAAATTGTTTGACTGACAGGACACAGAGGGTAATGGTAAATTGCATTCATTTGGAAGAAAAAAAGATAAGTAGTGGGGTACCGCAAAGGTCAATCTATTCAATATCTTCATGAGCGCTATCGCTGAAAAGTTAGAAAGGAAAATTTGCATTTTTGTGGACGACCCAAAGATCACTAGGATGGATACCCCAGAAGGAGTAAGCAAAATGATAAGTGACCTACAGAAAATAGAAGATTAAAGGATCTCAAGGCAGTGAAACAATGTGACAAGACAGCAGCCAAAGCCAGAAGGATGCTAGGCTGAATAGAAAGGCATAAAGAGCATAAAAGAAGAGGCCATATTGATGAGGCACACTTGGAATACTGTAGTCGGTTTTGGAGGTCTTACATTGCCATAGACAAGCAGGTTGGGGTTAGTCTCAAAGAAAGCAACAAAAATAACAAGAAGTCTCAATAATTAGCACATGAGAAGAGACTGGAGATCTTAAATATGTATACATTAGGAGGAAAAGAGGGGATATGATACAGACTTTTAAATATTTGAAAGGTATTAGTGAACAAAAAAGCCTTTTCCAAAAGAGGGAAACTAGAACTAAAGAACATGATATGAAGCTACAAGGAGGTACAAGTAAGAGCAACATCAGAAAATATTTTATGTTTATTAATTTCATGAATCATCTTTCATATAAATGGCAAGATGATTTACAATCCTAAAAGGAAAACAAAAATATAAAATAATAAACCGGACAAGCCAAGAAAAGGAAAATACAACAAGTAAAACTAACACTGAGTAAAAACTGTGCTGCCTATCTAAAACATCTAACATGCATAAGGAAAACAGAGGGAAACCAAATTGATGCTGTTGTCAACCTGCTTGTATACCAAATTCCTACTAGTTAATCAGGGAACATGCACAAATATAGAAGATTTGTACAATCTTTTCATTTTTTGACAATTTACATAGTAACATAGTAAATGACGGCAGATAAAGACCAGTATGGTCCATCTAGTCTGCCCAGTAAGATGGCAAGAGTAGGTGCACCTGCCACTCTGTGCAGGCCACCCCTCCCCATGTATCTGTTTAGGGGTGAACCCACCGCTACATGCAGGACACCCCTATTTGTTGAGAAACTAGATGGTTCAGTTTATTTTGATTTTATCCTGTTGCTGTAAAGGGATCCACTGTGTCTGCCCTATGCCATTTTGAATTCCGTCACTGTGTTTACCCCCACCACTTCCATCGGGAGGGCATTCCAAGCATCTACCACCCTTTCAGTGAAAAAGTATTTCCTGACATTGCCTTTCAATTTACCACCTTGCAGCTTCATGTTATGCCCTCTAGTTTTACAGCTTCCCCGTCTTTGGAAGAGGTTTGTTTGTTCATTATTTCTCCTTAAGTATTTAAAGGTCTAAATCATATCTCCCCTATCCCTCCTCTCCTCCCAAGTGTACATATTTAGGACTTCAAGTCTCTTCTCATATGGCTTCTGACGCAAGCTCCAAATCATTTTGGTCGCCTTCCTCTGAACAGTTTCCAGTCTTTTTACATCCTTTGCAAGATATGGTCTCCAAAACTGAACACAATATTCCAAGTGAGGCCTCACCAGTGACTTGTACAGTGGCACAAGAACCTCTTCCTTTCTGCTGGTAATTCCCCTTTGTATGCAGCCCAACATCCTCCTGGCTTTTGCCACCACCTTGTCACACTGTTTTGCTACCTTGAGATCTTCAGAAATAATCACACCAAGGTCTTTCTCCTGATCCGTGCACACCAACCTCTTGCCCCCTATCGCGTACATTTCCCTTGTATTTCTGCTTCCCAAGTACATGGACACTGCACTTCTTCGCATTAAATCTTTTTTTTTTTTTTTTACATTATCTTTATTGAGTTTTACACAAAATACAGTACAGAACATATGAGCCATCATCTTCCATTACCATTAACTAACATTCCAACAAAAGTATCATAAAAAATAGAACTAGTTACGTAGTTGCTAGCTAATATCAATCTATTCTGCAGTTACTTATAAATTTGTTTAACATCCCTCAATTATTAATTAAGTACAAGATATTTTCCCGACTCATTCTGATGAGACATTGTCCTTTTTGGTTGTATATGGTCTATTCCATCTTATTTGGACCGTTACATTTTTAAATGTCTATCTATTGTATCCCATTTTTTTAGTAATTGAAAATATTGTGGATTTTGCTCTACATAGGCCTTCTCATACTTCTTGTGCTGGCATACTAGGTTCCACCAGTACTCCATCTTTAGTTCAGAGAAATTTTTCCAGTGTACCATTATATCTTTAATTGCTAAGCTTATCATTAAGTCCAATATTTGATAGTCTGTTTTTTCCCAAACTGGGCATTTCCACTAGGGACCTGTAGATTATTATCCGATATGTCAATGGCTCTTGGATATCCAACAACTTAGTTATTCGTTGCCATACTTGGTGCCAGTAATTCTGTAGATTCGCATATTGACATATCATATGCGACAGCATGCCAACATCTAATCTACAAGACCAACATCGATTCCCCGCTTGAGGATTCCATTTGGATACTTTTAGCGGAGTCAAGTATGCTCTATGCGCCAAGAAGTACAGTGTTTGTGTAAGAGAGGCTGCACGAGTAATCCTTATTTGTGATCCCCAAAACTTTTCCCATATTTTTGAACACTCCAGCTCCCCTGCTTCCGCTTCCCATACAAGTTGTGTTCCAATACTTTTGTCACTTAGCTTTGATCTTATAAGTTTGAGGAACTTTGATATTGGCTGGGAGCCGGCCTGAATTTCTTGCATCTTTTGATATAGTGGCCATCCAGACTCTATCAGGATCGGAGACACCCCTGCTTTGTTTAAGCAGTGACGAAGCTGACACCACTGGAAGAGACACTTATCTGACAGTCCAAACTCTTGTTGCATCTCTTGAAAGGACTTAAATGCGTCTTTGTGCATTAGCTGACCTAATTTCCACACACCACAATGAATCCATTCCATCCACACAAAACATTTCCCTGCTATTGCTAGATTCGGAATCAACCAGATTGGCTCATCTTTAGCGTGTTTTCCTTCATCCGTGACACATTGCTTTATCTTTTGACATGCCAATTGCGTGTCACGCATTATCTCATTGTATCGCTTCCGCTGAGACCATTCCGCTCCGACACGCAATTGTACTGGTATTGGGCCGCTGAGAGCTTGCTCTACTTGTAGCCATCTAGGGTCATTCTCTTCATCCTCTTCTCTTGTCCATTGTGCCCCTTGTTTCAATAAGAAGGCTAGGTGATACCAGTAAAAGTCTAGAAAATGTACACCACCATTTGTTTTGGGTTCTTATAATTTATTTTCCAATATTCTGGGAGTTTTATTTTGCCATAGAAATTTTAACAGGAGACTTCCTAATTTTTTGTAAAATTTTTGCTGAAATAATACAGGAATCATACTTAAAATATAATTAATTTTAGGGACTATTACCATTTTTATGGTTTCTAGTCTTCCCCACCAAGTTAAATATAACGGCTTCCATTTGGTCGTGTATTCCTTGATAATCTTTTCGCACTGCTCCATATTTTGCTCTATTGTTTCCTTCATTGTGGTCCCATATGTAATTCCCAGATATTTAACGGTCAATTGCGCCTTTTGAAATGGATAGTTCTGTATTTTTAATTCTGATGCTTGTGCATTCAGGGGTATTATTGTGGTCTTGGTTAAATTTAATTTATATCCTGAATTAGCAGAATATTCTTCTATGATTTGTAGTACTGTTGCTAATGAGGAAGGCTTCAAAAAAAGGAGAAGATCGTCTGCGTATGCCAATAATTTACAATGATATCCTTTGATATTTATCCCCTCTACGATCTTATGTTGTCGAATCATGATAGCTAGTGGTTCTATCGCCAGGTTAAATAGGAGCGGTGAGAGCGGGCATCTCTGTCTCGTGCCTCTGAATAATTTAAAGGATGCCAAGAGCATTCCATTCACTGCAATCCGCGCTGTGGGGTTTGCATACAGCCTTTGCCCTCAAGAGCCCCACCCCCCAAATTTACCACCCTGTGTATAGCGGACCCTAACTGTAGATAAATGATAACTGTCAACACACCCTGCGACAACCGGAGCGAATGTACATAGTTACGATATTAGCCATGTAAATAATGTTGAGCAGCCCATATAGCCTGCAACAGCCAAAGTGTACATAGTTACCCTGTTAACCCCGTATAATGAACCCTGTTTATTTTAAGTCCAGTGAAGACCCGCCTACACTGGACAAATGTGTTACTTGTAAACCGCACTGATCTCAAATAGCGCGGTATAAAAGAAACATTAAATAAATAAATAAATAGATGCTGAGAGCATTCCATTCGCTGCAATCCGCGCTGTGGGGTTTGCATACGGTGTTTCAATTCTTCTTATTATTTCATCCTTCATTCCAAACCATCTCAGCACTTGCAGAAGGTATAGCCATTCTACTCTGTCGAATGCCTTTTCAGCGTCTAGTGCTAGGCCAATTATTGGTTCCGAAACTTGTTGAGCCTGTATCAGTATTTGTGCAAGTAGTCTTCCATTATCTATGGTAGATCTATCAGCCATAAAGCCACATTGATCTGGATGTATTAACGTGGTCAGAACTTTGCTTAACCTGTTGGCCAATACTTTAGCGTATATCTTGTAGTCAGCGCTTAAGAGAGAGATGGGTCTATAATTTTCTGTCTTCTGTGGATCCCTGCCAGGTTTGGGATGTATGACAATAGTGGCTTCAGACATTGCTCCCACCACAGGACATTCCTCGCTTAGTCTAGAATAGAATACCTGCAAGTTAGGCACTATACTTTCCGCAAACCTTGAGTAAAATTCTAGTGGGAGTCCATCCGGTACACACGCTTTCCCCTTAGCCAGTTGGTTGATAGCTGAGTTGATCGCTTCCTCATCAATATCTTTCTCCAGCGCTTCCGCCTGGGCCTTGGAAAGTTCCAGTCTTGTTATGTTAGAGACCATCTTATCAAACGTTCCTTTGCCCCACTCTATTTCTGACTGATATAACCCGGCATAGAACCTTCTTTCGTGTTCCAGTATATGCTCATCTTTGGTAAGTAGCTCTCCATCATTATTCTGCAACGCCGTGATACGTGTCGCCGCTCCTTTAGCTTTTAGTGTATTAGCCAGTAGGGTATCCGCTCTATTGTTTTCATGATAATATACACTTTGCTGCATATTATTATATTGTTGTGCCTCTATATTAAGGACTGAGTTGTATTGATATCGTAACTTCTGTAGGTGCTATAAGATCATCGGATCCGTTCTCTTGGTTAGTATTTTCTCTCCTGTGTGAATTTGCATCTCTAACTCTGCCAGGATTTTCTTTTTTTCCTTCCTAGACTGTATGGCGTACAATGTTATATGCACTCGCAAACTGGCTTTGAACGCTTCCCACCAGGCCCAAGTTGAGGTTTCTGTGACTAAATTTAACTGAAAGTAGCTTGCAATTTCTTTTCGCATATGGGTCACAAATGCACTATCAGTTAGCAGTGCTTTATCCATTCTCCATCCTACCTGACTTTTCATTTCTTCTTTTGCATCCAGTGTGCATACTATTGCAGCGTGATCTGAAACAGTAGCCGCACGTATCTCTGACGATATTATTTGTGGGATTAGAGTACTTGAGATTAAGAAATAATCAATTCTTGTTTGAGAGCTGTGTGGTAGAGAGTAAAAGGTGTACTCTCTATCTGTTGGATGTAATAATCTCCATAGGTCCACCAGACCTAACTCTTCAATCATACCCCGAATCACTGCTTGAGCCTTAGGCTTACTTTGCAGCTTGTGTGGGGTTTTATCAATTAAAGGATCCTGCACTATGTTCAAGTCTCCTCCAAGAATTATTTGAGTAGATGCAGCATCTGCAAGCTCTATTGCGACTTCCGTAAAAAAATTCGGGACATCCTGATTAGGGGCATATATTGTCATAAGCGTGTAAGTTCTTTGATTTAGAATAACTGTTGCCTTGGCCCACCTACCGTTAAGGTCAACCTTGGTCTCTAACAACCGGTGCAAGGCTTTTCCGAACCAGTATTATCACCCCTCCTTTCTTTCTCAATGCTGGCGCTGCCAGGATGTTTTGGTAGAGTTTCGATCCTACCTTACATGATTCACCCACTGTTAGGTGCGTTTCTTGCAAATATACTATGCCTTCTGTTTCTGACAATATAGTAAGATTTTCTTGCGTTTTATCGGATTTGCAACGCCCTTCACATTTAGGGTTAACACCCTAACGAAATGACTAGCCATGTCTCAACTTCAGTTCTTGCTCACAAAAATAAACTGTGTACATACTTAATTCACTAATAGATTGATATAGCCAGCATTCTACATTCTTTATAACTATTAACACTAGTCTGGTGAAGTTATTCCCACCCATTGTGCCAACTGAGCCCCAAAGAGTCCACCATTGCTAGTATTAATATGCTTACAATATCTCTTTCCCTTCCCTTCCATTCTCCCGCCATAACCTTACACATTTGTACAAACAATATTCATAATCTCTTTATACTTGCTATTGCATATTCCGCAGCTATAGCAATCCACATAATTTTCCTATATCCACAGCATTCCAGCGAATTTCATCTTCCAGTCTCCATTTGTTCCTGATCTTGAAGAAACGTACGCAATGCTGCAGGATCTTCAAAAGTGTGCATTGTATTATGCAGCGTTACTCGCATCTTTGCTGAATATAACAAGCCATATCTCGCTTGCAGTTTCTGCATCTCTGGACGGCAGGCTAACAGTTCCTTCCTTCGCTCCATGGTTCTTTTGCTTAGATCTGGATAAAAGTCAATCTTGTGCCCTTCCAGCTGTAGCGGGGCTTTCTGCTTGGCAATTTGTAGGATTTGAAGAGATTGTGGGTATCGCAGTACCTTTGCCACAAATGGCCTTGGATATTTACTGCTATTTGCTTTATGCGATGGAGTTCTATGAGCACGCTCCAACTCCAACGTTCCGAGAAACGTAGTTTGCAAAAGTTCTGGAATCAATTTTTCAAGGTACCCAATGGGGTCAGTTCCTTCTACACCTTCTGGAATTCCAATTATTTGAATATTGTTCCTTCTTGCTCGATTACCTTGGTCTTCAACCTGTGCTTACAAAGCTGCAATACGTCTAACTATTGGGCCTATTTGAAGCAACAAGCTGTCATGTCTTTGCGTTTGCATTTCCACTTTGGTTAACCGGTTATTCACATCAGTTAATTTATCCTTGAGTTCCGCTAAGTCTTCTTGTACTTGCCGCAGAATTTCAGTGTTATCCGTTATTAGCTCTCTAACTAATTTTATTTCCGCAAGAATTTCTCTTAGGCCATCCATCGCCTCCTTCCCCGGTGCCATTTTCTGTGGTGACGCAGCTTCTTGTTTCACTCTTTTTGCTACCGTTCCAACTGCTTGTTGGAAGTCTAGCTTTGCTGGTTTTAATGTTGACATCATCCCGGTTCAGCATAAGTTTTTCTAACCTGTTAGGTTTCTTCATGAAGGGAAGGGAATTCAGTATTCTTGGTATGCAACGGGAGCTGATCTTCTAGGCTGCCATTTCACACCGTGGCAAGCTCCGCCCCTTCACATTAAATCTTAATTGCCAAGCATTAGACCATTTTTCCAGCTTTTGTAGATCTTTCCTCATGTTAACAACTCCCTCGGGGGAGTCCACTCTGTTGCAAATTTTTGTGTCATCTGCAAAAAGACAGACTTTTCCATTCAGTCCCTCAGCAATATCACTCACAAATACATTGAACAGTGCCGGGCCCAGGACCGAACCCTGGGGCACCCCGCTAATCACCTTCCTTTCATCCGAGTGAGCTCCATTTACTTCATCTTCTGCCGTCTGTCAGTCAACCAATTTCTGATCCAGTTTACCACCTTGGGACCCATCCCCAAACTACTGAGTTTATTGATAAGCCTCCTATGAGGAACAGTATCAAAGGTTTTGCTGAAATCCAGATAGATGACATCCATTGCATGCCCCTGATCTAGTTCTCTGGTCACCCAGTCAAAGAACTCAATCAGATTTGTTTAGCAAGATCGTCCTTCGGTAAAACCATGTTGAGTCGGATCTTGCAACCTGTTGGTTTTGAGAAAGTCCACTATTCGCTCTTTCAGGAGCGCCTCCATTACTTTTCCCGCCACAGAGGTAAGGCTCACGGGACTGTAGTTTGTCACTTCTTCCCTATCAACACTTTTGTGAAGAGATACCACATCATCCATTCTCCAGTCCTGAGGAACTTCTCCTGTTTCCAAGGATCTGTTGAAAACATCCTTTAACGGCCCTGCAAGAACCTCTCTGAGCTCTTTCAGTATCCTGGGATGTATCCCATCCAGTCCCATGGCCTTGTCCACTTTCAGTTTTGCAAGTTGTTCTAACACATCATCTTCTGTGAATGGTGTGATATCTACTTTATTCCCATTTTTATATTTGGGAGTCACAGGTGGTCCTTCTCCAGGATTTTCTTTAGTAAAAACAGAGCAGAAGTGTTTGTTTAGCAATTTCGCTTTTTCAATGTCACTTTCCACAAGTCCGTTCCCAGCACTTTTGAGTCCTGCAATTCCACCTCTGATCTTCCTTTCCAGAATATACCTGAAGAAAGTTTTGTCGCCACACTTCACATCTTTAGCCATCTTTTCCTCTGCCTTTGATTTTGCTTTCCTTATTTCTCTTTTTGTCTCTTTGAGTTTGATCTTGTATTCATTTCTGTGTTCCTCTGTTTAAAAGTTTTTGAATTTTGCAAAAGCTGTGGTTTTTGCCTTTATTTGAGCAGCCACCTCTTTGGAGAACCAAATGGGTTTCCTTCTCCTCTTGTTTTTATTTACTTTTCTTACATATTTATCTGTTGCCCCTTTTATTGCCACCTTTAGTTTAGCCCATTGCAATTCCACTTCCCTTATCCCCTTCCACCCTGCCAACTCCTCCTTTAGGTACTTGGCCATTTTACTGAAGTCAGTGTTTTTGAAGTTTAGGACTTTGAATTTCATTCAGTTCTAATAGAAGGGGGAAGACTATTCCAGAGAGAACTTAAGTATGAAAAAAGAAGACTAACAAGTAATCTCATTTTATATTGTCTGTGGTAAATACAGTAGTGAATGTTGTGATGATTGAACAGGATGAGAAATAGTATGTGGAATTAGAAAAGAAGCTAAATATAGTGTTTGGCCAGAACAAAGGCACAAAAAGGGTAGTGGATGCTTGAAATGCCCTCCCAAAGAAGTGGTGGAAACAAAAATGCTGCTAGAATTCAAATTGGTGTAGGGTATTCACAATGCATCCCCCTAAAGGGGAAAAGGATAGAAACCAAGCATTGATTGAGCACTTTAGCTCAAAAGAGCTGTGAAATGATGTTTCCACTTCTAAGAAACATGGCGAAAGTAACCTACACTGCATAGTAGGTACAACTCTAACAACCCTACTGGGTAGACTCGATGGGCTGAGTTGTTTTTTATTCATCATAAATCATGTTGCTTAATTTAAAATTCATTAACATCGGCCATTGATATGCTTTAGCACTGTCTTTACAAACGTTATCTGCTGTTATTTGAACACTGGCCCCTATAAATCTACCTATTTACAGGGCTTTTTTTGATGGGGTACTTGGTGGTACTGAGTACTGGCACCTCTTTCATTGCTTGCTAAAACTGGCCCATAGTCCTCAAGTATTAATGAGAACTGTCACCTTTTTGCTTTTGCAAGGAAAAATGTACTGTCTATATCTATCTATATGAATGAAATAAATATTTTACTCTAATATCTGGTTCAAACATGTTATTTGAATAGACCCGAAATAATCATTTATGACAAAGACGTTTTCTAGTTCATTTGTATTTGCTTGAAAATGGTTCACTTTATTAATTTTGATATCTTAATCGTCTTCTCAGTGAGTGCACAGTACTTTAATACTTTAATGCAATTACTGAATTGCTAAACTTCCATTGTATAAAGCAAGAACATTCAAAAAGTATGTGTGCAGATTGAACAAAGTTTTAATACTGTACCTCTGAATGGAAATCATCATCTAACTTCACGTTCTTAATTCCATCTTCCTCAGCCTGATCATCTATGGCTGTACTTTTAGTTGGCGAGATTGACTTCCTAGAAAATTCATTATCCAATTATTTCATTAAATGGGACCATGAACAAGGTAAAGCAATGCCAGCATCAATCTAACCTACCAGGCAGGATGATAAATTTCAAATAATTTCTATAGTAAGTTAAACACAGGAGACATATATCAAATATATCTGGGTTTTTTTCAAAACTTATCTAAATAACCCTAACTACTGAGGAAGACTGTTCTTCCTTGGAGGTTAGAGTTAGTTTAAATCCACTTATTCTCAACTTTATTGCTGAGATTTCACATTTCTTCACTTATTCTTAGCTCCGTCGGTTCCCTGCCCATCTATCTACATTTTATATGATGTTCTTCAGAAAAACTAATTTTACCTGGTTTTACTCTCACCTGTTCTTTCCCTACTATTTCTACTCCACTTCTTTCTTTCTCTTTCTCAACCCAACCCATCCCCTCTGTCTTTCTTTCTGCCTTCATAGGATAGTTAAAATGCTGGCGATCTCAATCACTAGAGATTCTGAAAAGCCCACAGGGGTTAATTTAAATAAAATGGATCCTACCTAGAGGTGTAGGGGTGGACTCAGATGATCAACTGAAGTCTTCTGTAGCCTATCCTATCTATTTTCATGATGACAGTCATTGTATAAAGCGTAGTTACTCATCTGTAACAGGTATTTTCCAGGGACAGCAAAAATCAGTCCTCATATATGGGTGATGTCGGGGCTGACGGAGCCCCCATGGAAGCATCGCCTCAACTTTCAAAGAAAGCCTTTGGGAGATACCACCATGCATGCATGGTCCCCTTCCCACCCAAGGGAGTCATCTTGCTGTCAGATGAAATAGCTAGGACAGAAGTAAAAATAAACAAGGTAGGGAGGCAACTCCTAGGGGAGGAGGGAACGTTGTGAGGACTGATTCCTGCTGTCCCTGGAGAACACCTCTTACAGGTGAGTAACTATGCTTTCTCCACGAACATGCAGGAAGTCAGTTCTCACATATGGGACTTCCTGGCTCCGGGATGCCGAGGACTGAATCAGGACAGCACCAATGGCAACCAAGTCAGGTAGATGTGAGTTGCAGAAGGTGAGTCCTCAACTGAGAGACTCTGCAAGACCCTAGTGCCCAGCAGCACCATCACTCCAGTAGCCTGAACACAGAAGGGTCAGAGGGCAGGAGTTGCCTACACCCCGAACAGATTACGAAGTACCACCTAGCCAAAGGCACTGTCCTGATGGGACTCACTTTCCAGGCAGTAGTGAGCTGCGAACGTATGGACTGAAGACCATGTGGCAGCTTTGCAGATCTCCATCACCGGTACTGAATGCAGGTTTGCCACCAATGTGGCCATTGCTCTCACGCAATGTGCTGTGATTCGGTGGTCCAGGGAGAGTCCAACTCACTGATAGGCGAGGTCAATACAGTCCGCCACCCAAGTGGATAAAGTTTGCTTAGTCACAGGAAGTCCCAGTCTGTTGGAGTCATACAACAGACTGGGAAACAAAAAGTTGAAGAGCTTTGCGATGGCCCTGGGTCTGCTGTAGATAGGACAGGCCCATTTGCAGTCCAGTGTTGGAATATAGATTCCTCCCAACCGGCGTGAGGCCGCGGGAAAAAGGCGGGTAGGACTACTTCTTGGTTGAGGTGGAAAGGAGATACCACCTTTGGGAGGAATTTGAGGTTAGTGTGAAGCACCACCCTGTTCCTATAGAATCTTGTGTATGGTGACTCTGCCACCAGGGCCTGAAGCTCACTTACTCTGCAAGTGGATGTGACAGCTACCAGAAAGGGCACCTTCCATGACAGATACCACAGATGGCAAGTTGCTAGAGGTTTGAATGGTGACCTGGTGAGCTATTAGAGCACCACAGTGGGGTCACATTCCGCTGTCAGGGGAACAGATGGGGGACTTAGACAGCAAGAGGCCCCGGAGTAACAGAGACAAGGAGATGACCTGAGAGGGATTTCCCTTCAATAGGGTGGTGGTGTGCAGCAATCACAGTCGGGTGCACTATCACTGAGATGTTTTTTAGTCCAGTGTGCGAAAGATGCAGTTGGTATTGGAGCACCAGTTGCACCGGGCAGGAGAACGGGTTCTACTGCCTCCCCCCACACCATACCAAGAATCTATGCCAATTAGGCATATGCTTGCCTCGTGGAGGGCTTGCAGGAGGCCAACAGGATCTCCTTGACCTCTCATGAGAGGTTGAATGGGGCCAAAGCTACCCTTTCAGCATTCACATTGTTAATGTTAGGGTTCCCAGATTGGGGTGCAGGAGGGAGCCCTCCTCCTGAGACAGGAGGTCTGAGGCATAGCCCAGTGGGACCAGATGTGCCGCCGATAAGGAAAGCAGCAGTATTTCCTCCTCACGCTGGACCTTGAAGAGGGTCTTGGCAATCAGAAGGGTCAGCAGAAAAGTACAGAGGAGGCCTTCTGTCCATGGGATCAGGAAGGCATCCTCCACCACCCTCACCGGGTACAGCTGCCACAAGCAGAAGCGGGGCAGCTGTGCATTGTCTGGGGTGCTAAAGAGGGCCATCACTGGCATCCCCCAGAGGCAGAAGAGCCACGAGGCCATCCTGGGGTTTAGGCACCATTCATGCAGCTGGAGCACCCTGCTGAGTCTGTCCGCTAGGAGATTGGGCGGTCCACCCCCCAGGCCAGAACGCAGGAACATGTTGTTGCGAGCTGCAAAGGACAGGAGGGCCACTGCCTCATGGCAGGGGGAGTACAACCCCATGTCTTTCTGCTTGTTGACACAGAACATGACCACCTGAGGTTGGTATGCACGGTTCAGGAGAAAGACCTTGGTGTGATTATCTCTGATGATCTCAAGGTGGCAAAACAGTGTGACAAGGCGGTGGCAAAAGCCAGGAGGATGTTGGGCTGCATTCAAAGAGGGATTACCAGCAGAAAGGAAGAGGTACTTATGCCACTGTACAGGTCACTGGTGAGGCCTCACTTGGAATACTGTGTTCAGTTTTGGAGGCCATATCTTGCAAGAGATGTAAAAAGACTGGAAAACTGTTCAGAGAAAGGCGACCAAAATGATTTGGAGCCTGCATCAGAAGCCTTATGAGAAGAGACTTGAAGACCTAAATATGTACACTTTGGAGGAGAGGAGGGACAGGGGAGATATGATTCAGACCTTTAAATACTTAAAGAGAAATGATGAACAAACAAACCTCTTCCAAAGACGGGGAAGCTGTAAAACTAGAGGGCATAACATGAAGCTGCAAGGTGGTAAATTGAAAGGCAATGTCAGGAAATATTTCTTCACTGAAAGGGTGGTGGATGCTTGGAATGCCCTCCCGATGGAAGTGGTGAGGGCAAACACGGTGATGGAATTCAAAACGGCATGGGACAAACACAGTGGATCCCTTTACAACAACAGGATAAAAGCAAAACAAACAGTACCATCTAACTTCTGAACTATCTAGCATCTGAACAAATAAGGGTGTCCTACATGGAGTGGTGGGTTCACCCCTAAACAGAAACAAAAACATGGGGAGGGGTGGCCTGCACAGAGCGACAGGTGCACCTACTCTTGCCATCTTGCTGGGCAGACTAGATGGACCATGCTGGTCTTTATCTGCTGTCACTTACTATGTTACTATGTTACTATGGTTGTTCGTCTGTACCAGCACAGGCTGGTGTCGCAGGCGGTGGCAGAAAGCCCATAGGGCTAGAAAGATCGCCCTGAGTTCCAGAGGAGTGATCTGTAGCAGGGATTCCGCTTGGGACCAGCTGCTTTGCATGTGACAGTCCTCTCAATGCACCCCCCAACCGAGGAGGAAGGCATCTGGGTCATGACCCTCTGTGGCGGGGGCGCCTGTAAAGACATTCCGGCACGAAGGTGGCAGGGAAGTTGCCACCAGACGAAGGATTCTGCCAGATGGCGGGTTATCCTGATCCTGTCCCACAATCTGCCCATGGCCTGCGTCCACTGAGTACAGAGGCAACACTGGGCTATTCGCATACGCAAGCAGGCTAGTGGGGTCACATGCTACAAGACGATGACTTCAGATCTGTCCTTCAAGCCATCATTACACCCCACCTCGACTACGGTATCACCATCTATCAAGGGCTCTCAAAGCAGGCACTGTATCTCTCCAGCTAGTACAAACACTGCCGCCAGAATCCTAACAAGCAGAACAAATCAACAACACAACACCAATTTTTAAAAGTCTATACTGGCTTCCAATCACTCAACGGACTAAACACAAAGCCATAAAAATCACATTCAAAATCCTTCATAACCTCTCCACTCCCTGCTTCAATGACCAAATCACAAGAGCATCCATGACGAGACCAAGAAGAGCAGCGAACCAGAATCTCCTGATCATCCCACCCTTTCAAGACCAAATGTACATAACAGACAAGCAATAGGGCTTTCTCGCTTTATGCCCTCAGTATCTGGAACTCTCTACACGAAACCATCAGATCTGCACAGTCTACTAAAGATATGAAGAAACTATTTAAAGCACATCTTTTCAAAGAACATATATACATTATCCTCTGCTGATCTATTGATCAATCAAAATCCCACAGTTAACCCCATATTTAACTCCAAGTTGTTTACCCCCTTGTTCATTGTAAACTGCTTTGGAAAGAAGGTGATATATAAAAAACTGTTAAACAAAATAAACATAGACCATGAGGCCATGTGGCCCAGAAGGCGGAGGAGGAGACAGGCTGGCACCAAGTGATGGGGCTGCACCTTCGCGGCTAATTCACTGAGGCAGTCTGCCCTTACCCTGGGAAGAAAGGCCCTGGCCTGCAGGTGGTCCAAATGAACACCTAAGAATTCCAGGCTCTGAGCTGGAGTAAGTTGAGATTTGGGGTAGTTGATGATAAACCTCAGGTGTAGCTGATGATAAACCTCAGTTGCTGCAGCAGGAAAGTTGCACATCCTGTGGCTTGGTGGGTCTCTGCAGCCATGTTGCCCCTGATAAGTCAGTCGTCCAAGTAGGGGAAGATGAAGGCCCCTTACAGATGTAGGTGGGTGGCGACTACTGCTAGCATTTTGTGAAAACCCTCAGTAAGGAGGCAAGGCCAAAGGGTAGCAATCTGTATTGATAGTGCCCTCCTCCTACCACGAACCTTAGGTAATGCCTATGGGAGGGGTGGATTAGGAATCATGTATAAGCATCCTTTAGATCCAGGGAGCAAAGCCAATCTCTCTGGTGAAGGTAGGGCAACAGTGTTCCAAGGGAGAGCATCTTGAACTTCTCCATCACCAGAAACTTGTTTACATTTCACAAGTCTAGGATGGGCCTGAGACCCCAGTTCTCTTTTGGACAAGGAAGTACCTGGAGTAGAAACCACTGCCCCACAGGTATCTGGTTACAGATTCTACAGCGTTGTTCTTGAGAAGACCTGTGAGCTCTGTGAGCAGCAAGGTCTGGTGAAGGAGAGTTTATACCAGCTCTCCTGGAAAGAACCTGGGTGGAATCTGCTGTAGGTGGAGGAGGTATCCCTCCCTGACTACCTGCAGTACCCAAGGGTCGCAGATGATTGAGCCCCATCTGTGGGTGAAGAGTACCAGGTGCCTCAATGTGGGCTGGTGAAGATCTCCTGGGGGAGGGGAAGCCCTGACCTGGGAGTCAAAAGCTCCCCCCAGGCTGGGTGGGAGCTGGAGTCTGGGGCTTAGGTGCTTTTGCCTTCTGAGCCCCTTGCCCCTGCCTCTTCGAGTGAGAACCCTGCTGATGGTCAGAGTAGGGCTGGTACTGATGACCTGGTGCAAAGGTGCCCTTTTCCCTGACGTTTGTTTGTGGAGAAGGGCTGAGGTCTTCTTGGAGAGCTTCTGCTGGGTCACAAAGTCAGCCTCAATCTCAGCATCTTTGTCAGCCATGGGTTTGCCGAAGAGGTTCTCAGCAGTACAGGGGACGTTGAGCAGTTTGTCCTGGACGCATTGCTTGAGGTCGGAGGATTGCAGTCAGGCCTGGCATCAGGCTGCGATGCTGGCTGCCGCAACTCGAGCCGCTGACTCGAAGCAGTCATAGGCGGCCCAGGAGAGGAACTTGAAACAGTCCACACTCCCAAGGTCAGGGTCTGGAATCATTGAAGGAATTCCCCGACAAGGCCTGCAGCAAATCCCGAGAGCTCTTTGGCCAATGCCTTTAGGTACATGCCTATGTAGAGTTCATAGGCTTGGATCCGACAACCTAGCATCGAGCTTGATAACATTTGCGCCCGAAGGCATCGAGAGTTCGGGCCTCCCTGGGTCTTCTAGCTCTTGAGGATTTGCATGGTCGACTCGACGACCATGGAATTGTATGGGAGTTGGGATTTGTGGAACCCCAGTCCTTTCCAGATGCAGTACATAGCATCAAGCCAATGGCTACCTATCGGCACTGATGCCCGGGTCTCCCACATTCTGAGTAACAGCCTCTCAAAGATTGGCTGTTATTCAGAATGTGACAAGTATGGACACTGTGAGGGTTTCTTTGGGTGGAGTCTCGTACTGGTGAATCTCCACCTCCTGCTTGGGTTGTCCTACGCCTCAGTCTGCAATGAGAGGGCCCTGGCCATATCCCTGATGAAGTCATGAAGGCCACGTCCTCGGGAGAAGAGTGGCGTCAAGGCGCCAGGGGAGACAGGTCAGAGTGAATGTCTCGCTGCCATCTGGTATCCGGGGACACCTCGTCCTCCGTCTCCCACTCAGAGTCGAGCGGTGACGAAGAGTCTGAAGCCCTGCGACTCCTTTCGTCAACACTGGCACTAAAGGGCCGATGACCTGTGGAGGACCTGGGGTCTGAGTTGCGGACACTGGCCGGAAACGACCAGAGACCTGAGGAATGGGATCGGGACCTTGACAGGCACTGAGGGCTGTCTTGAAGATGGGGAAGCTTGATGCTCAGCTCGACAACCAGGGACTCCTTCACAGTAAAGGGACCGGTCATGGGGGCAGATGAGGCAGACAACTAGCCATCATTGCCTGCTGCAGGGCCAGGATAACAGTGATGTTCTGCTCCATGGTCGTCATTCTGGTTTTCCAAGCCAAAAGGCTCCGCAGCCTTCGGCGCATCACCGAGGATTTCAGGCCCAGTGCCGGTGCCTTTGGCAGTGTGTCCGTGACGAGGACTATGGCCTCGAAGAACCTCGCACGGTCTCCGCCGACCAAGGAATCCTTCTTGAGGACCTTTGTAGGACACTTCTCGGAGTCGCCCGAATCCCTCCATAGGGTTTTACCAGGTTTCTCTGGTACAACCTCGATGGACTTCAACAACTTCTTCTTCTCTGGCTCTGAGTCTTCTCGGAGACCCCGCAGCTGCGGGACTCTGAGGATGCTTGTGTGTCTCGGGATGTGCTGGGCTTGAAGCTTGGTGCCAGGGAGGTGAGTGCTGAGTCAGACCATAGGAACAGCTTTTCCTGCAACTCTGACCTTTTTCTGTTGGTTTTGGCAGACATGACCTGGCAAAGGTCGCAGGAGGTGCTGTCATGGTCCAGGCTCAGGCAGCGTCGGCAGCAGTCATGAATATCAGTAATGGACATAGTGTAACTGCAGCAGTCACACTTTTTGAACCCACCGGGAAACATGGTGGAAGACACCCGGACGGGGTCGACAACCTCTGGGCAAAAAAAGGTGCAAACACCAGTCAGAGACCTTGATAAAAAAAGGGGAAGACTTGAGGCGGGAAAAGGAACCGGTATGCCTACTGGGAAACTAAGTTTTAGGAACAGCTTTCCAATGATTTTTCTGGAGAAACAGGACATACGTCCATTGGGCTCTGCTGAAAAAAGGAGACTAAGCAAGATGGCACCCTTGGGCAGGGTGAACATGATGTTCACTTTCACAAAAGACATGGGCATACTCTTCCTGCCTACTTTTCCTAAGAGAGACCCGACAGGCCTGTTGCCACTTTATTAAAATCCATCCTTTCCTTCCTCCAAAGCAAGGAATACCTCAGGGCTCCGCTTTATCAGCCCTCTTATTTAACATTTACATTCAGCCTATCTGTGATCTCATACATTCTCATGATGTCTTCTTTCATCTTTATGCGGATGACATCATGATATATACTCCTTTCTCCTGTTGATATGAACATCACAACAATAACAAACTGTTTCAATGCAATAGCCCAATGGCTCTTTGAGCACTCTAACTATAAATTATAGCAAAACAGAAGTAATCTTTATAACTAGAGACCAATCATTCTCCCCTCCAACTTCGCTGAGACTTGATAACGCAGATCTCACAGTCAAGCATGAAACTCGATACCTTGGAGTAACCATCGATAATCACCTTAACCGACAAACTCATAAACAAAACAACAAAAACCATATACAATAAAATTAGAACCCTCCAACAACTGCACCCACTCCTGGAGACCAATGATTTCTGATCGGTCTTCCAGGCCATGATCCTCCCTCACCTTGAGTTTTGCAATGCAATCTTCCAGGGGATTCCAAAAAGCTCCCTGCACTCACTTCAACTTGTGCAGCATGCAGCTGCAAGAATACTTGTTAAGGCTCATAGGTCTTGTCATATCACACCCATTCTTAAAGATCTACATTGGCTTCCGCTGATGAAATGCACAAAATACAAAACTATTATAACAACGTTCAAAACCTATCAAACTATCCTCTCAATACCTACAATCTTTAATAAAGAAACCACCTAATAATTGTCACAACTTTCTCTTTCTATAGACCTTACAAAGTTCAACCAAACTACATGTTCCCGCGCATTCTCCATTTATGCGCCTAGCATATGCAACGCACTGCTTGAAAATCTTACAGCAACTATTGACCTTGTAGACTTCCAGAAGCTTCTTAAAACCTACCTGCTTAAAGAGCATTTTGGAGATATAACTTATCCACTTATACCACAATCATGAACTGAGAACTATACTCTGAAGACTTAAATGCCAAACACCACTTGTCCACTTCTCTGTAACCTACCTAACCCCTTCCCTATAACCTCCAATATTTCCCCCCTCTTTCTTTACCTTATAAGCTCATTTAAGTCCCTACATATTACAGTTCACATAATATATGTAAAGTTGTTCGGTTTTGTAGCATTTTGTTCAGTTTTATTGTGTTTCATTGTGTTATATTAACCTTGTTCTCTGGAAAATTCTGTTCTGTTTAATGTAAACCATCTTGATCTTCAGAAAGGCGTAGTTACTCACCTGTAACAGGTGTGCAGGAATCAGTTCTCACATATGGATGACATTGGCACCAATGGAGCCCGCGCGGAACATTTCCCCAGCTTTCAAAGGAAGCCTTTGGGACATGCTACCACACGTGTGGTCCCCTTCCTGCCCAAGGGTACCATCTTGCTCAGTCAGATGACATAGCTAGGATGGCAATAAAAACTAACACAAGGTAGAGAAGCAACTTCCAGGGGAGGAGGGAGGGTTGTGAGGACTGATTCCTGCTTTTCCTGGAGAACACCTGCTACAGGTGAGTAACTACATTTTCTCCATGAACAAGCAGGAAGTCAGTCCTCACATATGTAACTCCCTAGCTCCAGGCTGCCGAGAACTGAATCACGACAGCACCAATGGCGACCAAGTGGGTAGCCATGAGTTGTAGAAGGTGAGCTTCCACTGGGAAACTCTACAAGACCCTAGCGTTCAGTGACACTATCA
Source organism: Ichthyophis bannanicus (assembly GCA_033557465.1). Taxonomy (NCBI): domain Eukaryota; kingdom Metazoa; phylum Chordata; class Amphibia; order Gymnophiona; family Ichthyophiidae; genus Ichthyophis; species Ichthyophis bannanicus. The sequence continues at coordinate 495,953,389 of CM066033.1, forward strand.
CTCCAGTAGCTTGAACACAGAAGGGTTAGAGGGCAGGAGTTGCCTACACCGCGAGAATATTATGGAGTACTGCCTGGCCAAAGGCACTGTCCCTGTGGGACTCATTCTCCAGGCAGTAGTGAGCTGCAAACATATGAAACTGAAGACCATGTGGCGGTCTTGCATATCTCTGTCACTGGCACCAAGCAGACATTGGCCACCGACGTGGCCATCGCCGTTCGCGATGTACTGTGATCCGGTGCTTAAGGGAGAGACTAGCTTGCTCATAGGCAAGGGCAATGCAGTCTGCCACCCAAGTGGACAGAGTTTGTGTCATCACGGGGAGCCCCAGTCTACTGGGGTCATAAGACATGAAAAACTGAAGAGCTTTCCGATGGGCCTGAGTCCACTGTAAATAGAAGGACAGGGCCCGCTTGCAATCTAGTGTATGAAGTATTAGTCCCTCCCTGCCAGCATGGGGCTGCGGAAAGAAGGTGGGGAGATACCATCTTCGGGAGGAATTTGGGGTGAATATAGAGCACCACCCTGTTCTTATAGAACCTCGTATATGGTGGGTCCGCCACCAGGGCCTGGAGTTTGCTCACCCTTTGAGCGGATGTGAAGGCTACCAGGAAGGCCACTTTCCAAGACAGGTATCTCAGGTGGCAAGTGGCTTGAATGGCCGTTTAGTGAGCTGGGAGAGCACCATGTTGAGGTCTCATTCTGTCAATGGAGGGCGGAGGGGGGTTTAGATAACAGGAGGCCCCAGAGGAAGGTAGAGACCAGGGGCTGCTAGAGAGGGATTTTCCCTGGGTCAGGTGGTGGTGCGCAGCCAGGATTTCAGCCCGGTATGTGATAGGTGCAGTAGGTACTGAAGGACCAGTTGCACATGACAGGAGAAGGGATTCTACTTCTTTTCTGCACACCAGACGGAGAACCTTCTCCACTTAAAGGCGTAAGTCCATCTGATGGAGGGTTTTCGAGAGACCAGTAGGATCTCTTTGACTTCCTCTGGAAGTTTGAGAGGGGCCCGTGCTACCCTTTCAGCAGCCACGCTGTTCGCATTAGTGACCTCAGGTTAGGGTGCAGAAGGGGGGACTGGAAGTGCCACCAACAGGGATAGAATCAGAGGGCACCAGGGTTGCCTGGGCCACATAGGTATGATCAGTATAAATGACACCCCCTCGCTCTGAACCTTGAAGAGGGTCTTGGCGACCAGGGGGTCAGTGGGAACATATAGAGTAGGCCCTCTGACCACGAAATTAGGAAGACGTCTGCAACTCTCCTGGGGTGGGGCTTGCACAAGCAGAAGCGCAGTAGCTGTGCATTGTCCAGGGAGGCAAACAGGTCTATTATGGGCCTGCCCCAGCAATGAAAGAGTTGCTTCGTTACTCTGGGGTTCAAGTGCCACTCGTGTGGGCGGAGGACTCTACTCAGCCTGTCTGCTAAGCAGTTGTCCTGACAGATATCACTCGCAGAAGCATGTTGTTGCGCACCACAATGGAGAGGAGGGCCACTACCTCCAGGCAAAGGGAGTGTGAGCCAGTGCCTCCCTACTTGTTGATATAAAACATGGCCACGACTTCCGGTTGACACATGAGCGAGTGAGGACGTTTCTCTGCTCGCTCCGGGGCCGCCTTAGGCTTTAACGTTGAAAAACCCTATTTTTGTCCTCCCCCGTCGGTGATTTCCAGAGTGTAGATAGAGGAGATCATTGCACCAGAGGGTCTGTGCAAGTTCTACACGCCATGCCATTGCCAGCCCGAAAAGACCGGGAGAAAGGAAGCAAGTCAGGTACCGCCATGCCGCCTGTGACCCAACCGGCATCCCCGAGTGCAGACAGCGTGGGCTCCACTTCGGAGGACCTAGCACGTGAAGTCGTCAAGCTCCTAGACCCTAAATTTGACTTGCTTATGGCAAAGCTTGATTCGATGGGGGCCGCGATGGTGGAAGTGGAACGCCGCGTCGACGAGGTAGAGCAACGAGTGACTCTTATGGAGGAGGAGGATGGGCGGCGTGCGAAGGAACATGAGGCACAGGCCGCGAAAATCGAAACTTTGCTGCAGAAAGTTGACGACCTGGAGAATCGCTCCCGTCGCAACAACCTCAGGTTGGTGGGGATACCGGAGTCCACTACCGATCAAATGCTGATTCCCCTAATTGAAAAGTGGCTCCCGAAGGAACTGGGCTTGGAGGAGCTGGTTGGGGAGCTGAAGGTGGAGCGCGCCCACCGGCTGGGAGCTAGAGCGGAGGGGGGCAGCAAGCCGAGAGTGGTGATCTTGAAACTGCTGAATTTTCAACACAAAATACATTTAATGCAGGCTTACCGGAAGAAGCGCGCCCTGACCCTGGAGAACCATAAACTTTTAATCTTCCAGGACTATTCAGCTTTGGTGGCGGCAAAGCGCAAGGCCTTTTCCCCGCTCTGTGCAGAACTTTTCCAGAAAAATGTGCGTTTCACCTTGGCCTTCCCGGCAGTGCTCCGGGTGACGCATCTGGAGCGGCAGCACGTTTTTGACTCGCTGGGAGCAGCCAAGACATTTGTTGCGGGCCTGGAGTTCACTGTGGAGAGGCAGAGCGTCGCTACATGAGCGTGGCCGGTCACACTACTCGCAGAAGTATGACGGGGAGGCCGGAGAGTGGATACGCAGCGGCGGGAGACTGTCCCGGGCTGCGGGCTGCCTTGCCTGGTGGTTCACGGGAGAGACATATTGGCTCTTGTGGAACTTTGCACATAGTTTGGTTATTGCATAGGGGTTTGGGGGTGTTTCCAGTGTGTTTGGCTTATATGGGGCAGGGGATTTTGACTATTTGTTTCTTTGTTTATTTGCTTCCCTGCTTATTGTACAGCTTTACTGCTTATTGCAATGCTTAATTGTCCGTCCCTTGAGAGGACTCCTTTAGGTGGCCGACGGGGAGGGGAATTGTTTGCAATCCATTCTGTACTGCTTTAGGGTTTGTCTGTGGGCATTGTGGGGGGCGGGAAGCTGGGGCGGCCCTGCAGTGTCTGATAAGGAAGTGTGCCCCGGTTAATCGGGGTGGGGGTGGAATTGCTATTCTCTTTGGGTTTTGGGGGTACTGTTTCACTTTCGAGGGTAGAGTATGGGGGCAGTGAGGGGGGACGGGGGGTGGGGGGTAGTGAGGGGGGACGGGGGGGTGGGGGGCGGGGGGGTGGGGAGGGGACAGCGAATATGTGCTATTGCAATGGACTGTGTGGGGGAAGGGAATCCCCTAGGTGTATCCCACACTGGGGAGGCGGGCTGGGGGCTGAGGCTGGGCGGCTCCTGGGATGCTGGCTAGGGAAGAGTTGGTTTCAGCTTTTTTCCGTGCTCTCTGACAGTGGTCTGCAACAGTGGGTCGACTACTCCCTAACTCAGTGAGTCAACACCTACGTATTGTTTCCTGGAATGTGGGAGGGCTTAATACCCCGAAAGCCCATGTGGCTCTGCTGCAGGAAACTCATTTAACGGCTGCAGAGCATGCTAAATTAAAGAGAGATTGGGTAGCGCAGGTTTATGCAGCTTCTGCCTCTGTGAAAAAGAGGGGGGTGGCGATCCTGATTCGTAAAGGGGTCCCCGTGGAATTGCTGGAGGTGGAGGAGGATCCCGAGGGACGGTTTCTAACCCTTCATGTGACCCTGGCTGGGACAACGATGCTTTTGGTAACTGTTTACGCCCCTAATGTATATGATCATGCCTTTTTCCAGAGGCTGTTGCGCAGGGTGGAGGCGAATCCGCAGTTACCAGTTGTTCTAGCCGGTGATTTTAATTGCCCTCATGATCCGGCTTTGGACAAGTCAAACCCCAACGAGACTTCAGACTGGTCACGAAAGGGGGTGAGCTACCTTTGCCAACAGGGGAATTTGGTAGATGTTTGGCGTGTCCTTCACGAGGGAGAAAGGGATTACACGCATCTGTCACGCGCCCATCAGACTTGGTCTCGCTTGGACTACATCTTAGTCTCCGATAGAGTTTTTGGAAGGGTCATCAAGGCCGAAATAGGGCCTGTTTTAGTTTCGGATCATGCCATGGTGTGGATGGATTGGCAAAGCTCGGGTATCAGCAGCGGTCGCTGGTCGTTCCCTCGGCATAAGTGGCGTGATCCAGCGTTTAAAAGTTATTTGGAACAGCAATGGCGGGAGTTCCTGGAGTTTAATGAGGCCAGTTGTACATCGGTGGCGGTGCTCTGGGAAGCCGGGAAGGCGGTTTTGCGAGGGCACATAATAGCATATCTGGCTCGGGAGCGGCGTCAATTAGATGCGGAGATCCTGCGCCTGACCCGGGAGCTGGCCCGTTTGAAGGCGGAGAAGGCGGAGACGGCAGGGGCGGCACGTGGGGCCCCCTTGGACGTATACTTGAACGCCCAGAAAACGTTGAACATCTTGCTCCAGGATAGAGCGGTGCATACTATGCATTATTACAGACATCACCTATTTCGCTTTGGCAATCGTTCAGGTAGACTCTTGGCGCGCCTTGTGAAAGAAAAGGGGGGCGTGCGGGCCATCACTGTTATTCGGGATCCGGAGGGGCAGCTTCAGAGTGAGTCCCGGCGAGTGGCTGCGGTCTTTCGGCAGTTCTATGAGACTTTGTACACCCCCGAGGGGGAGTGTCGTTCTCAGGAGCGGGCATTCTTAGATGGGGTCTCGTTTCCACAGCTTTCTGCCCCGGAGCTCGGGGAGTTGCACAAACCTATTTCAGGGGGGGAGATTCAGCGGGTTATTCGCCGGGGGAAGCCGCATAAGGCGCCAGGCCCTGACGGGCTTAGTTCAGAGTTCTACAAGATCTTAGAGACTCAGGTGACTCCGACCTTGGCTGCCCTGTTCACGGAGGCTGTCGAGGTGGGGAGTTTCCCCAGGGACATGCGGACGGCCTCCATTTCTCTTATTCCCAAGCCTGGGAAGGACCCTTTCGACCCCGCGGCCTATCGGCCAATTTCTTTGATTAACTTTGACATGAAAATCTTGGCATCTGTTCTGGCCGATCGGTTGCAGGCCCTGTTACCGCAACTGGTGGGGGACCACCAGGCGGGTTTTGTGCGAGGCAGAGAGGCGGTTCGTAACATCAATAAGATTTTGTGGGGAATGGAGAAATATGCGCGGCAGGGAGCTCCGCTGCTCTTGGTCAGCCTAGATGCGGAAAAAGCTTTCGACAGAGTCTCCTGGGCGTACATGTTTGAAACGCTGCGTAGGTTCGGGTTAGAGGGCACTTTCACTAGCTGGGTGCAGGCCCTATACACTGCGCCTCTAGCATATGTGACGGTGGGCAGTGAGAGGTCGGACTCTTTTCCTTTGCATAGAGGCACCCGGCAGGGTTGTCCCCTCTCGCCTTTACTCTTTGTGCTCCAGTTAGAACCACTTTTATTGATGTTGAGACAGATGGAGGACGTGCAGGGCATGCACTGGCGGCAGGGGGGGCTGACTGTTAGCGCGTTTGCTGACGACATGTTGTTGTGTCTTACCGACCCCCAGCGCTCACTTCCGGCAGCTCTCCAGCTGATTGAGCGGTTTGGTAGCTTCTCGGGCCTTAAGATTAATAAGACGAAATCTTTGGCTCTGGATGTGGGGGGACAAGTCCGGCGGGGATGGCACGGCGAGTTTCCCCTGGTCTGGGCCGAGGGGCAATTTCGATATTTGGGTCTCCAGATTCCTGGGGTGTTGTCCCAATTATATCGGGTCAATATTCAGCCTCTGCTGGACAGCACTATTGGGAAATTGCGGAAATGGCGCGATCTGCCATTGTCCCTGAAGGGCCGAGTGGCGCTCTTTAACATGGTTGAGCTACCGCGCTGGCTCTATGTGTTGCGGAACCTCCCCATCTGGGTCCGCTCTGTGGACTTAGAGATTCTACGGCGCCACTTAACTAGGTTCCTCTGGCGGGGGAAGAGAGCGCGTATCGCCCTGGCGACTTTGTTGGGGCCGGTGGAGCAGGGGGGCGTAGGGTTGGCGTCGATCCGCGCCCACAATTTGGTTTATATGATGCGCGCCCTTCGGGATGTGATTTGTGGGACCGAGGAGGTGTTGCCTATCAGTTTATTGGATGACCTGGCGGGCTCGCAGCATCGCATCACGCTGTTGCATTCCCCCCAGTGAGATCTCTCCGGGGGTTGGAGGCACTCTGAGACTCTGCGCATGCTGCGGCAGGCGTGGAGGGCGGTGTGTCAACACAGAGGAATGTCGTGGAAGGTGACGGACTGCCTTCCTCTGCAGGGCAATGTTGACTTTGTACCGGGACTGGAGGGGCGAGTGGCGCGAGCTTGGGCACAGCGGGGTATCCGCTGTATTGGACACCTGACTATGGCAGGAGTGGCGGATCTTGATTCATATGCCTCTCTGTGTGCCCGATACCAGCTAAGCCACCGGGATTTCTACTTCTATTTGCAGGTTCGACATTATGTGCGTGGTCTGCAGCGGCGGGATAATTTGCTGCTGTCTCAGGGCGGCATGTTGGAGTTGTTTCAGGCCTTGGAAGGCAAAATTACTGTGCGGTCTTTATGGGAGCACTTGGTCCCGGGGGGTTTGTCGCGTGAGCATACGCGGTCCCTGCGCTGCTTGGCGCAACGGTGGCAGAATGATCGGATGTCAGGGGGTACGGTGGAATGTTTGCAGGCTGCCTTCGGGGCGATTAAAGGTTTGGTGGAATCTGTTCAGTTGCAGGAGATACAATATAAGTTTCTCTGGAGGGCATATGTCTCCAACGTTTGGGCGGCGCGGATGGGTCTGGCGCAGACAGATGCGTGTACTCTATGTAGGAGCGCCCCGGGCTCTTTAGCTCACCGGTTCTGGTTCTGCCCCCATATCCAACAGCTTTGGACTGCCGTACGGGTTAAATTAAGTGACTGGGTAGGTTCCTCAGTGCAAATTTCCCCTGAGTGGGGATTATTTGGGTATTGGGTCGGGATCTGCCCCATTCCCAGTGGGGAACGTCAGTTATGTGAGAAGGGTTTCCTGGTGGTGAAACAATGCATCTTGCGCCACTGGTTGCTGAACACAACCCCCGACATTGGCGAATGGGAGCGTGCTATGTTAGACCTGGGGGAAATGGAGAAGCGGACGGGGAAGTGTCTGGGGGCGGCAGCTTGGGATCGGTGGGTTAGAGTGTGGGACCCGGTTAGGAGGCAGAATCTTTTGAGTGGCTGAAAGGAACTGGGGGTGATGAGTGGGGAACCTGCGTTGGCGGAGGCCCTTGATGAGCCTACGGTAGCGGAGGCCCTTGATGAGCCTACGGTAGCTTACACTCTCGAAGTCCAGTAGCTTGGTGTGGACTGGGGGGGGGGGTATGGTTGGTGGGGTGAAGAGGGGAGGGTGGTTGTTGGGGGGGAAGGGGGGGGCACTCCTAGTTACTTCTGGTGGGCATGATACAGATTGCATTATGTACATAGTAGAGTGTATGGCTCTGATGTCTTTCATTGTTCTTTGTTCAGGGTTTGCGCTCTGTATGCGCGTATGTTGTATGTTGTCAAGTGTATGTATCTGCAGTTGGTTATAGTATATAATAATAAAAAAGAGTTTTCTAAAACATGGCCACCTAGTTGTCCATCTGGATCAGCACAGGTTGGTGCCGTAGGCAGTGGCGGAATGCTTCCGAGTCAGAAAGATTGCTCTGAGTTCTAGGAGATTTATATGCACGAGAGACTCCTCCTGGGACCAGTTGCCTTGAGTGCGGCAGTCCCCGCAATATGCCATCCATCCCAGGAAGGAGGCACCTGCTGTCAGGATCCTCTGTGGTGTGGAATGGCATTCCTGCTTGGAGGTGGTGCAAATTTTGCCACCAGGTGATGGGACTCCACAAGTTGGCGGGTGATTCTGACTCTCTCCCATAGTCTGCCCGTGGCTTGAGTCCACTGTGAGCAGAGGCACCATTGGGCTGTCCGCATGTGTAGGTGGGCTACTGGTGTGGCATGGACCATTGAGGCCATGTAGCCCAACAGGCGGAGGTGAGCCAGTACGGACCAGTGGCGTTGTACCTCTTCTTCCAGTTTATGAGGCAGTCTGCCCTTTCTCTTGGGAGGATGGCCTTAACCTGAAGCATGTCCAGCTGTGCCCCTATGAACTCCAGACTTTGGGTTGAAGTGAGATGGGACTTGGGGTAGTTGATAATGAACGCCACGTGCTACAGTAGGCAGGATGTGTGCTCTGCAGCCCACCTGACCTCTGAGGCCATACTGCCCCTGATTAGCCAGTCATCCAAGTAGGGGAAGACAAAATCCCCTTACAGGGGCAAGTAAGCAGCTACCACCGCCAAGCACTTGGTAAAGACCCTTGATGATGAGGAGAATTCGAAGGGCAGCACTCTGTACTGGTATTCCCCTCTTCCCACCACAAACTGTAGGTATTGCCTGTGGGCGGGGTGGATCAGAAAGTGAGAATATGCACCCTTTAGGTCCAAGGAGCACAGCCAATCTCCCTGGTGGAGGTAAGGCAGCAGTGTTCCAAGGGAGAACGCATCTTGAACTTCTCCCTCACCAGAAACTTGTTCAAGTTTCGCAGGTCTAGCATGGGACTGAGGCCCCCTATTCTTTTGGGGACAAGGAAGTACCTTGAGTAAAAGTCCTTTCCCCACAGATGCTTGGGTATAGGCTCCACAGCATTACCCCTGAGCAGACTTGCAAGCTCTGAGAGCAGAAGGGTTTGGTGAAGGAGAGGTCACACTGGCTCTCCTGGAAAGAACCTCAGTGGTACTTGTTGTAAGTGGAGGCGGTATCCCTCCTTTACCACCTGCAGTACTCACTGGTCTGAGGTGACCTTGGTCCACTTGTGGGAAAAGAGTGCCAAGTGGCCCCTTTTGGGCTGGTGGGGTTCATCTGGGGGAGGGGAGGCCCTGTCCTGGGAGTTAAAAGCTCCTCCCTGGTGGGCTGGAGCTGGGGCCTGGTCTTCTGAGCCTTGGACTTCTGAGCTCCTTGGCCCTGCCTCAAGGTGAAAACCCTGTTGCTGGCCCAAGATGGACTGGCAATGGTGACTCTGTTGGAAGTGCCTCTTTTTCCTGGGGAATAGGGGCCTTTTCCCTTAGGGCTTCTTGCGGGGAAAGGAAGAGGTCTTCGAGAGCCTCTGGCAGGTCACCACTTCAGCTTCTATCTCGGCCGCCTTATCGGCCATGGGTTTGCCAAACAAGTTCTTACCAGTGCAGGGGATGTCAAGTAGCTTGTCCTGGATCCACTGCTCGAGGTCCGAGGACTGTAGCCAGGCCTGGCATCGAGCACCAATGCTGGCCACTGCTACTAAAATCCGTCATAGGCCACCCGGGAAAGGAACTTTGAGCAGTCCTTGATCCCTGAGGTTAGAGCTTGGAACTGATTGAGAGGTTCCCCAGTCAACCCGGCTGAGAACCCAGACAACTTCTGGGTGAGAGCCTTCAAATACATGCCTATGTATAGCTCATAGGTCCTGATTCAACACCCAGACATCGAGCCCTGGTAGCACTTGTGTCCAAGGGCATCAAGGACTCTAGCATTCCTGCCAGGGGGAACAGAAGAGTAAGTCTTCTGGCTTTTCAGTTTTTGCATGGTTGACTCGACAACCATAGAGTTATGTAGGAGTTGGGGCTTTTGTAACACTGGCTCCTTCGTGACATGCTACCTGGCGTTGAGGTATTGACTGACCACCAGCCTCCGATGCCAGGGTCTCCAACATTCGCAATAGTAGCCGCTTGAGGATTGACTGCACCAGCACCGTGAGAGTTTCCTTGGGTGGAAGCTCGAAGTGGAGAATCTCCAGTTCTTTGGTGCACAGGTCCTTCTCAGCCTCGGTCAGCACCGAGAGAGCTCTGGCCATATCCCTGACAAAGTCGTGGAAGGCCACATCCTCCAGAGGAGAATGGCCCCGGGGTGTCGGAGGATGCAGGACTGAGGGAACGTCTCGGTGCCATCTGGTTTACGGGGAAGCCTTGTCGTTGGTCTCCCACTCAGAGTCGAGGGGAGGGGACGAGTGTGAGGCCCTGAAACTCCTTGGATCGAGGCCCACACCAAAGGGACAGAGCCCTCTGAAGACCTGAGGTCCGAGTCTCAGAAACTTGCCGGGGAGGACCAGATGCCGAGGATTGGGACCAGAACTTCGACCAGGGCCGAGGACTTACCCGAAGCTGGTGGCACTCAGAGCTCAGCTCAATGACCGTGGATGCCCCTGCAGTTGAGGGCCCGGTCGTAGGGGCAGATTTTGCATATGAACCTGCCATCATTGCCTGCTGCATGGGCAGGATAGCAGTGGTGTTCTGCTCCATAGCTGCTATGCTGGATTCCAAGCTAGAAGGCTCTGCAGCTTTTGGCATGGGCACCAATGATCTTGGGCCTGGCACTGGCACTCCCATGAGTGTGTCCTTGACGAGGACTATGGACTCAATGACCCTTGCACAGTCTCCGCCGGCTGAGGCATCCTTCCTGTGGACCTTGCTGGGATGTTTCCTGGAATCGCTCAAGTCCCTCCAGGTGGTCTTATTGGGTTTCTCGAGGAGAGCCTCGACAGACTTTGAGGATTTCTACTTTTTCTGCTCAGGGTCTGAGGTCTTTTCGGAGGAGCCACCACCGCGGGATTCCATGGACACTCAGCCCTTTCGGGAAGTGCTGGGCCTTGAGCTCGGCATCGGGGAGGCCTGTGCCGAGTCGGACCTGGGGAACAGTTTCTCCTGCAACTCTGACCTCTTTTTATTAGTTTTGGTGTCATAGCCTGGCACAGGTTGCAGGAGGTGCTATCATGGTCTGGTCCCAGGCAGCGTAGGCAGTGTTATGGGTGTCGGTAACAGACATGGTTTGACTGCAGCGATCACATTTTTTGAACCCACCGGGGAACATGGTGGGGGAACACCCAGCTGGGGTCAACAACCCCTGTGTGAAAAAGAGTGCGAACGCTGGTTGAGGCAAGCCTCGATTAAAAAATGGGAAAAAGAGCTGAGAACAACACCGGCTTGAGGCGGGAAGAGGAACCGGTATGCAAACTGGGAACAGCTAATCTTTAGAAGATACATCAAGGATTTTTTCTGGGGAAATTGGACCAATGTCTGTTGTGCTCTACAGAAAAAAGAAGACTGAACAAGATGGCACCTTTAGGCGGGAAGTGGACCACGCATGCGTGGTAGCATGTCCCAAAGGCTTTCTTTGAAAGCTGAGGAAATGCTCCACGTTGTCTCCATCGGCGCCGCTATCACCCATATGTGAGGAATGACTTCCTGCTTGTTCCTGAAGAAAGCAGTATATAAGCCTTTCAAATAAAATAAATAAAAATAAATAATTTCCCTAAGTGAATACCAAGGTTTCTTCTTTAATCCTTTCGATTTTATCGTCTCCAAGGGAACCAGTTCCCCAACAGCATCTTCTAGCACCCCATTTCATCGAGTCACCTTCTCCTCCAATCAGAGGGGGCAGAAGCCTCATAGTTTTGTAAGCATTTCTGAACTAAAACCTCCCTCTATCCACCCCTGAACCTACTTCTGAGAAGGAATGCTGATAAATGTCCCAATCGAACCATTATAGTAAAATGAAATAAAAAAGTGATCAGACCAGACACCGGAGAAGTTGCTAACAATGGCAGGACTGAACCATTCCTCCTCATAAGTACATACATAGAGTATATGTTCAAATTTAGACCTGTTCAGAACAAGATGTAAATATGCATCGGTAGTTGTATGCTACAGAGCTGGTTCTAGGTGCCTTTGCTGCCTTGAAATAATAGGCTTAAAACAGGCCATGTGGTCACTTGCAGCTAATATATGGTTTGGTTTTGTGACATGACTAACTCTTGGGTCTTAAGACTTCTGTGGTTTTTGCTGCAGAAAGGAACATTTGTTCTTTATCATTTATTTTTGCCATCTCTAGTATTCATTTGTCATACACTCTAATATCAGGAAAGTCACAAAGTGTTTGAGATGTGAAATGAGTTAACAGTTTATTTTCTTTATTAAAAGTAGCATCAAGCCTCGGTGGAGCCTAGTGTTCCAGCTCAGATGGATCTGACAGGATTTCTTGAAAGCTCGCTTGAAGTGGTAACCAGTAGAGCCACCTTGCTGGTGTCCTTTGCCTTTGAGTCGGATCGGAACTCTGTTCTACGCTTATATTTTCTTAAGATGAATGTTTCCCAATTTATGGGGTCTAAGATTTTGATTTTTCCAGATTTGGCGAGAGATACCCAGAAAAGGAGGAGAGAGTTTTTGGCTCTGCGTCAGCGCTCTCTTAAATTGGGGGTACAGTTTAAGTTGAAATACCCATGTAAGTGTATAATAGTTCATAATACTAAGCAGTTTCTTTTCTTTGAACCCCCTCAATTGAAATTGTTTCTTGAGGGTAGGGAAGGGGAGGGATTGGGCCCCGTACCGACTGCCATAAGCTCTACTTGTTATGGCCTGTTGGTTGTTACTTTTGGATTAATTTCTTTTTTCTTGGAACCTTATTGAGGGGTATTTTGTGGTCTATACCAAGTTTGTGTTATTTTTGATGATAGATATTCCTTTTTGATGTCTGTATTCTAATTACACGTAGTTTTACTCTGGTGTATTTGAAAATTAATAAAGTATAAATAAAAAAAAATAAAGTAGCATCAAGGACAGTACAAGGGGTAAATTTTCAGATGGCACTGTCATTGCCTTAAACACTGGCACTATCTTTGACTTAATCAATATATTCTGCACCACTATCCTTATAGGTAGCGGGGCTGAATATATGGATAAGGTGACTGCTGGCACTGTTTAGTTTAAGCCTGTGTTTTAGCAGGCCTAAACTAAACATGTTACTTATCTGAATAGTGGCTGAATATTACCACTATCTGGATAATTTTCTGCCCTGCCCTCACCCCCTAACATGAACCATGAATATACATATAATATTGGTCATTTATTATGTTTATGTTTATGTTTATTACATTTGATATACCGCTCAGGCCAAAGCATCAGAGCGGTTTACAATATTACATAAAAAATACTGAAAATATGAAAAGAACGCCATTGATAAAATAGGACAGAGTAAGAGATACAGTGATAGTCAAAGAAATAAAAGAGACAAGAGGAAAGGCTCATTATAACATCCAGAGAGACAGAATATCATACCATCACAGCTCAGTCCTTCCAAACAGACTTGACCATAATCTTATCTCATCACAATTCAAGCCAGGCAGGAATATATTTGGCACAGCTCTCACTCACAGCCTGCGATGCCGACATCATCATCCCTCCACTGACCCGATCGCCACGGCAATCAAACCACATATAGCAGATTACCCGGTCCCACACGGTCCAATGCCTAAGGGGCCGATATTATCCTATATTTTTTGAAAATGCATGTATAAGCCAAAACATAACCACCTTTGAATATATCAGTCCAGTAGAGCAAAAGTTTTCATTCATGCGGAACATTCTCAGACTAATTAATAAAACTTTTAAAATAATGGGTGCAGAGGAGAAAAGTGACATTTTATTTACCAGATAATGTCTTTTCCTAGAGTCCTGCTAGACCAGTCCAGACAAGTGGGTTGTGCCCCCCCACCAATAGATGTGGAGACAGAGGAAACATCCATAGGCTTCTTTATGACATCATCATGCCATATCTGCCAGAACTACTAGAGGGAACCTTCGGTAATATTTGTATCAAAGCATATGGTGAAGAACCTTAGAACTCACAACACCTCAGTGAAGGTTCAAAAGAGCAATAACCTTAGCTATGTATAAGATCAGAAGGCTTGTCAGAAGGGTATGAGTCAACAGAAGGCTTGTCAGAAGGGTATGAGTCCGTAGGGCCAACCACAGAGAATAGCAGGCCAAGCAGATATTCAGGTCCTGGTCTAGTCTAGCAGGACAAGGAAAGGGCATTATCCGTAAGGTAAATGTCACCTTCCCTACAGTCCAGACCAGTCCAGACCAGTCCAGACAAGTGTGATGTACCAAAGCTATGCCTCCACTGGGTGGGAAGACACGGCAGCATTTAAGACCTCTGTGCCAAAGTGGAAAGTGACGCCCATGTTGCCGAATGACAAATATCTGAGGGGGCTACCGAGCTAGGCTCTGCCCACGAAGAGCTTGTGCCAGAGTGGAATGCGGACGCAAACCTTCTGAAATTAGCTGGTTCCACAACAGATACATGGCAGCAGTAGCCTCCTTGATCCAGCATCTGAAAGTAGACTTTGTGAGACCACATAAAGGTGATGCAGCCACCAACAGCACAAACAAATGATCTGACTTACGGAAAGAGTTAATGATCTTCATGTACCAGAGAACTACTCTCCGAATATCCACCAGGTGAAGGTCCTTGTCTTTCCCTCGGTACTGTTCCTTCAAAAAGGAGGGCAACCAGACCACCTGATTCACAAGGAAGGTAGAAACCACCCTGGGCAAAAAGGAAGGAACAGGCTGAATGCACACGGCCTTCTCCAAGAAAGATAAGTAAAGATCCCTGCAAGATAAAGCTTGTAGCTCAGAGATATGCCTTACCGAAGAGACTGCACCCAGAAAGAAGTCTCGAGGGTCAGATCTTTAAGCGTAGCCTGCTTCAGGGGCTTGAAGGGTTCCAACATCAAGGCCCAGAGTACTAGGTAGAGATCCTACAGAGAAACAATGGAAAACAGGGAGGGACGCAGATGTCATATCCCCCCTGGAGACGCTGACAGCACCAGTGTCTAAAAAGATACCAGATGCGCACATAGGCAGGCTGGTATAGCCTCTCCTACCCTTGAGGAACATGGAAACCACAGTGGAAGAGTAGACCTTGCGCACTAAACAGCACCTCTCAAGAGCAAAGCCATAAGTGAGAAGCGAGTCGTGTCATCCAGAAGAACTGGTCCTTGGTGTAATAGCCCCCAGGCTGGGGGCAGCTGCTGAGGAGAACCTTGCAAAAGCCTCATCAGGTCCCCACATTATGGCCTCTGTGACCAATCTGGCACCACCAGATCACCCAACCTGATACATGACTTGGTGCTTAGAAATGGGGAGAGTGTTTCTGATGTTGATCCACCGGTGACCATGAAGGAAACATATACAGCAGGCCGTGCTTCAGCCAGGGATGAACTAGGGCATCAACGCCCTCGAAGCTTGCCTCTCTGCAGTGACTAAGCATTCTGCTTTCGCAATGGATTGGGTAGTCATCAGATCACTCTTGGGATGAACCCAGCAGCGCAACTCTACTGAGAGGCTGTTTAACTCAGCTCTCACTCCTTGGGAACGAGAAAATAATAACTGAGAAAGTCTTTTTTTACACTGTCGACTCTGGTGATGTGTTGCACAGATAGAGCTAGCAGGTTCTGTTCCGCCCCAAAAAAAGGAGGGTCATTCCAGGGCTACTCCAGTACTCTCTGTGCTCCCTTGCCAGTTGACATGACACTATAGTAGCACTGTTGAAATAGACGGGATCACGTTGCCCTTGACCAGGGTCTGGAAGTGCAGAAAGGCCAACTGAATGGCCCTCGCTTTGAATCAGTTGATGAACCATGCTGATTCATGGCTGTTCCAACAGCTCTAAGTTGTTCGAATCTCGCAATGAGCTGTCTAGCCAAACAGTCTAGCATCCGTCGATAGGAGAAGCCTTGAGGGATCGTCCAATGGCATACCCTTCCTCGGATTCTGCGGCTGCTGCTACTCCACAGGCTAGACATCATCTCGGACTAGAGGGGCAGCATCACCTCAAACTCCTGAGAACAGGGACCTCTGAAGTGACCTTATATAAACCCTTGCCCAATGCACCATGTCAATCACTTTGGCCATCAAGCCAAGAAGCTGAACATAATCCCAAACTCTAGGAAGGCTGCCATTTGGGCCAACAACTTGTTCACCCTCTCTTCTGACAGTAGGACTCTGCCTTTGTATTGAAAGATGCACCCAGGCATTCCCATGACTGGCAAGGCACCAAATAGCTCTTCCCTTGATTAATTACCCAATCAGGACTCCCTAAGAACTCCTCCACATAGGCCAAAACTTGAGCCTCTTCGGATTGTGACGGTCTAAATAAGCCAGTTGTCCAGATATGGATATACACAGATCACCTGGTGCCACAGTGCAGCAGCTGCCATCATCATCCCTTTCAGGAATGTCCTCAGGGCAGTGGAGAGGCTAAAGAGGAGAGCAGGAACCAAAAATGAGAGCTAAGAATGCCCACCACAGCTACTCCAGCTGCCGACTCAAAGCCATCATAGGCCGATCGAGTCATGAATTTGGAGCACTCTCTTACGGCAGAGGACAGTTTCCAGAACCGCTAGATGGGTTCCTCAGAGAGACCAGCCGAGAACCCAGCGAGTTCCTTCACTAGGTCCCTCAAAATAAGCGTAGTTACTCACCTGTAACAGGTGTTCTCCGGGGACAGCAGGGATCAGTCCTCACAAATGGGTGATGTCAGTGCCAATGGAGCGTTGCAGAAGCATCTCCCCAGCTTTCAAAGAAAGCCTTTGGGAGATTTCACTATGCATGCGTGGTCCCCTTTCCACCCAAGGGTGCCATCTTTAGATGACATAGCTAAAAGATGGCACAAAAAAGATAAAAAAGGTAAAGAAGCAATTCCAAGGGGAGGAGGGAGGGATGTGAGGACTGATTCCTGCTGTCCCCAGAGAACATCTGTTACAGGTGAGTAACTATGCTTTCTCCGGGAACAAGCAGGAAGTCAGTCCTCACATATGGGACTCCTTAGCTACAGGCTACCGAAAGCTCATAAAGAAAAAACACGGTTACCCTCAGGGGGAGCCATGAGCAGCAGCAATTGAGTCCACAGATACAGACTACAGTAGGAACCATGTGTCCAATGGGAATCAATACTCCTGTAGCCTGAGCACAGAAGGGTCAGAGGGAGGAGTTGCCTCTACCCCAAAAAGATTACGGAGCACAGCCTGGCCAAAGGTTCTGTCCCACTGGGACTCCCTTTCCAGGCAAGTAATGAGCTGAAAAGGTATGGACTGAAGACCAGGTGGCAGCCCAGCAGATGCCCAACATCAGGACGAAATGCAGGTTTGCCACAGAGGCTGCAATGTCCCTGACCCAGCCATCCAGCGTGAGCCCAACTTTCTCATATGCGAGGATGATGCAGTTTGCCACCCAGGTGGACAGTGTCCTTTTGGTCACCGTATCCCCAAGCCGACTGGGGTCACAGGAAACAAAAAGCAAAGAAGCTTTGCAGTGGTCCTGGGTAAGTTGCAGATAGGAAGATGAAGCTCTCTTACAGTCCAAGGTGTGAAGGACGATCTCTGCCCTGCTGGAGTGAGGCCTTGGGAAGAAGGTGGGTAACACCACCTCCTGGTTGAGGTGGAAGTGAGATACCACCTTCGGAAGGAATTTGGGTTGTGTGTATAGCACGCCTCTGTTCTTACAGAATCTGATATATGGCGCCTCTGCCACTAGTGCTTGGAGCTTGCTGACGCCATAAGCGGAGGTAAGCGCCACCAGGAACATGACCTTCCACGAGAGGTATCTCTGGTGGCAGGTATCCAGTGGCTCAATTGGCGGGCGAGTGAGATGCGCCAATACTATGTTGAGTTCCCACTCTGTCGCCAGAGGGTAGACGGGGGGTTTGGACAGCAGGGGTCCTCTCAAGAAGTGGGTCACCAGAGGCTGGACTAAGAGGGACTTGCCCTCGACAGGGTGGTGGTGCAATTCCAGGGCAATGAGGTGTACCCTAACAGAGTTTGATTTGAGCCCGGACTGTGAGAAGTATAGGAGATACTGTAGCACCATCTGCACCGGGTAGAAGAATAGGTTTACCTGTTGCTCCACACACCAGACTGAAAACCTGCACAATTTGAAGGCATAAGCCCTCCTGGTGGAGGTCTTATGGGAGGCCAGCAGGATCTCTTCTCTCTCCCGAGTGTTTGAAAAAGGCTAGGGTTACCCTTTCAGCAGCCACGCTGTTAGTGATAGTAACCCCAGGTTGGGGTGCAGGAAAGAGCCCTCCTCCTGAGACAAGAGCCCCGGGGAGATCCCCAGGGGAATCAAGGTCTCCACTGACAAACAGAGAAGCAGCAGGAACCACAGCTGCTTGAGCCACCGTGGAGCCACCAGGATCAGTGACGCCCTGTCGCAAAGGGCCTTGAAGAAGGTCTTGGCAATCAGCAGCATGGGTGGGAAGGCAAGCATGAGGCCTTCTGACCATGGAATGAGAAAGGCATCTGCCACTACCCATGATGAGTGGAGCTGCCGAGAGCAGAAGCAGGCAACTGGTAGTTGTCCAGGCTGGCAAAAATGTCCATTCATGGGGTTCCCCAGAGTCAGAAGAACTGGGTGACTACTCTGGGGTCCAGCTGCCACTCATGAGGCTGGAAGACCCTGATCAATTTGTCCGCCAGGGTGTTGTCCGGGCCTGGTAGGTATACAGCCTGTAGGAGTACTCCCCAATGGATTGCATAAGAGCAGAGCGTCATCCCTTCGCAGCAGAGGGTGCAAGACCCCGTGCCCCCCTGATTGTCTGTTTGGATCAGCACTGGCTGGTGCCTCAGGTGGTGGCATAAAGCTCGGAGAGCTAGATATATTGCCCAGAGCTCCAGGTTGATCTGCTGGTTGCCCTCAGTTTGCAACTAGCTGCCCTGTGTGCAAAGTTCTTCACAGTGGGCGCCCCATCCCAGTAGGGAGGCATCAGTTGTTAGAACCCTTAGGGGGTTTGGGGTTTGGAAGGGCAGCCCTGCTTGAAGGTGTTGCCAGCTGGTGGGTCACTGAGACTCTGTCTTGGAGACAGTTTGTGGCCTGTGTCTACTGGTCCCGAAGGCACCACTGAGCAGCCCTCATGTGCAGATGGGCATCTGGGGTTACATAGACAGTAGAGGCCATGTGCCTGAGTAGGCATAGCAGCAGCCAAGTTGACACCGAGGGACGGTGATGCACATCTGCGAATAGTGCTCTGAGACAGTCAGCCCTGTCCAAGGGAAGGAAGGCCCTTGCCTGAACAATGTCCAGTTTTTCCCCATGAACTCCAGACATTGTGTCGGGAGGAGATGGGATTTTGGGCGGTTTATCACAAACCCCAGATGTTGCAGAACGTGGATGGTCCATGATGTGGCCTGCTGCACACCTCTGTGGCCGTGCCTCCTTTTATGAGCCAGTTGTCCAGGTAGGGGAAGACGAAAAACACCTATAGGAGGAGGTAGGCGACTACTACTGCCAGACATTTGGTGAAGACCCTGGGGGTGGAAGCCAGGCCAAAGGGTAGTACCCTGTACTACCTTCTAATTTCCATAACACAAACCACGCTACTAGTAATAGGGCATTCTCCTATGTTCACCCAATACTCTGGAATGCCTTACCAGAAAAGCTAAGAGCCACTAAAGATCTCCAAACATTCCACAAGGATATTAAAACATTCCTCTTCACCGAAGATTACGGTAATCCGATCGACTATACTGAAACATACCCAACATAGCAACTTTATTAACTTATGACTCCACCAGCCCACCCCTCCTACCCTTCCCCCATTCGAATTTTCCTACTTACAAATGCCTCAAGTCATAGCCAGTTCATACAATTTGAATTTAATTCAACTTATGACCCTCAATTCCCATTACTACCAAGAAAGCACAGTTACTTACCTGTAACAGGTGATCTCTGGGAACAGCAGGAATAAGTCTTCACATATGGGTATCGTCGGTACAGACAGAGCCTGCGCGGGAACGCTCCCCAGCGTCCAAAAGGAAAGCTTTTGAGAGCATCCCACAGCGCCTGCGCGCTGCCTTCCCGTCTTTCCCAACCGCCTCTCTCCAGTTCGAGTTTTAAAGCTGAGACAAAGAGAGAGTGAGGAAGGGAAAGACAGAAAGAGAGAGATACAACTCCTAGGGGAGGTGGGTGGGTTGTGAAGACTTATTCCTGCTGTTCCCAGAGATCACCTGTTACAGGTAAGTAACTGTGCTATCTCCAGGAACAAGCAGGAATGAGTCTTCACATATGGGGACTCCCCAGCTAGAGATGCCTGGGAGATCCTTCAGGTTGTGAGTCCCTGAGAAGGGCTCTACCTCCCCCTATGGATCTCAGGCATCCAGTCAGGGATGGAGGGTAGGAGTTGATTAGGTATGGAACAGGTGCTTGAGAACAGCCTGACCAAACAAGGCATCCCGGCGGGAGTCCTTGTCCAAGCAGTAATGGGCTGTGAAGGTATGAACCGAGGCCCAGGTGGCCGCTCGACAGATTTGGTCGATGGACACAGAGTTTAGATGAGCCATAGAGGCTGTCATGGCCCTCACATTGTGAGCTGTGACATGGCCCTCCAGAGAAAGGTTCTTACTCTGGTAGGCAAAAGAAATACAGTGAGCAATCCAATTGGACAGAGTTCTCTTAGAGACTGGAAGTCCTAAATGAGAGGGATCAAAAGCAACAAAGAGTTGAGAAGACTTTCTATGTTGTTGTGTCCTTTGTAAGTAAAAAGCAAGAGCTCTCTTACAATCCAGGGTATGAAGATTCCTCTCTGCACTTGATGCATGAGGTCCTGGAAAAAAGACAGGTAAATACACCTCCTGGTTCAGATGAAAAGGTGAGACCACTTTAGGCATAAAGTGTGGATTGGTCCTGAGGACTACCTTGTCATGATGGAACCTTGTATAAGGAGGATTAGCCACCAAGGCTTGCAGCTCACTGATGCGGCGAGCTGAGGTGACTGCAATGAGAAAAATAACCTTCCAGGAAAGGAATTTCAAGGAGGTAGTGGCTAAGGGTTCAAAGGGTGGCTTCATAAGCTGGCCAAGAACCAAGTTCAAGTCCCATGCCACTGGAGGTGGTCTAATGGGAGGTTTAGTTAAAAGAAGGTCTCTCATGAATCTTGCTATAAGAGGATGAGAGGAAATAGGCTGTCCATTGAGAGGCTTAAGGGATGCTGCAATAGCACTCAAATGGACTCTTACTGAATTCGTTTTAAGGCCTGCATGTGATAAATGCAGCAGGTACTCTAGTAAAGAATTCAGAGGTTTTGCAGAAGGGTTAAGACCCTTCTCTGCACACCAAATGGTAAACCTTTTCCATTTGAAAGCATAGGAATGTCTAGTGGAAGGCTTTCTGGAAGCATGAAGGATATCCTTCACCTGCTGAGAAAGATGCAAATCTTGAAGGTCTAGGCCTTCAGCAACCAGGCCCTGAGATGAAGGGACTGGGGATTTGGGGATAGGAGGTCTGGAGCAGATCCCAAGTCCAGGGAGGGAGCTTGAGAGAGATGCAGAAGTAGAGGGTACCACACTTGGCGTGGCCAATGTGGTGCTATGAGGATCATAGACCCCTTGTCTCTCTGAAGTTTGAACAGTGTCTTGGGAATTAGGGGAATGGGTGGGAAGGCATAGAGGAAGTCTTGCCCCCAGTGAAGGAGGAAGGCATCCCTGGTCTGAACACCTTGACACGGAATTCTGGAACAGAACCGGGGAAGATTGGCATTCCACGGACTTGCAAACAGGTCTATGTCTGGGGTTCCCCAAATTCGGAAGATTCTGGCTATCTGGTCCCCATGGAGGGACCATTCGTGTGGAAGCAGAACTCGACCGAGTCTGTCTGCCCAAGAGTTTTGAACCCCTGGAAGATACACGGCCATGAGATTAATTTGATGCTCTCTGGCGAAGGCCCACAATCTCAGAGCTTCGTTGCAAAGCGACAGATAGCCAGTCCCCCCCTTCTTTTTCCCGTAGAACATGGCTACTTGGTTGTCCGTGTGGATTAGGACTGTCTTGTAGCTGAGCAGGGTGTGGAAGACTCTGAGAGCCAGAAAGATTGCTCTAAGAGGTTGATATGTAGAGATGTCTCCTGTGGCGACCAGATGCCCTGGGTGGAGAGATCTTGCAGATGAGCTCCCCAACCCCTTGGGGAGGCATCTGTTGTAAGGGTTGCCTGGGGTAACACCTGTTGGAAGGGGCCCCCAGCAACAGATTTTGAGTGGATTTCCACCACTGGAGAGACCAAAAAAGGCGACTGGAGGTTGCTATTTTGTCTGACAGGCATCCTGATGCCTGGGTCCATTGGGTGGACAGAGTCCATTGAGCTGCCCTCATGTGAAGGCGAGCATAGGGGACCACATGCACTGTGGATGCCATGTGGCCTAACAGTTGCAACATCTCTCGAGCAGTTAAATGGGACTTTAACTGAATCTGGGAAGCTAACTGCACCAAGCGTAGGCAACGGGCCTGAGGAAGATAGGCCCTTGCAGTGGTGGTATCCAGCAAGGCCCCTATGAACTCTAGAGATTGAGTAGGGGTGAGATGGGATTTTGGGATGTTTATTACAAGTCCCAGATACTGAAGGATACTCCTTGTGCAGGCTAGGGAAGCCTGGGCCTCTGACTGGGATGGTGCTCGGATGAGCCAGTCGTCCAGATATGGGAATACAAATATTCCTAGAGTGCGTAGAAATGCAGCTACTACTGCCATGCATTTTGTGAACACCCTTGGTGCAGAGGCCAGACCGAAGGGAAGCACTCTGTATTGATAGTGCTTTCCTTGGAAAAGGAACCAAAGGAACCTTCTGTGTGTTGGATGGATGAGGACATGTGTGTACGCATCCTTGAGATCTAGAGAACAAAGCCAGTCCTGACTCTGGAGGTATGGAAGGAGAGTACCGAGAGAAATCATCTTGAATTTCTCCTTTTATAGAAACTTGTTCAATTCTCTGAGATCTAATATGGGTCTGTAGCCCCCTGTTTTCTTTGGGATGAGGAAGTAGGGGGAGTAGAACCCTGAGCCCTGTTGAAGAAGGGGTACTTCTTCTATTGCCCCTTGGACAAGAAGGGTAGCAATCTCTTGACCCAGGAGGTCGAGGAGAGATGTTGGAGAATTGAACTGTCTCACCATGGTGTGAGGAGGAAGGTTTAAGAAATGAAACTTGTACCCCTCCTTTATGATGGAGAGGGTCCATTGCTCTGCTGTGATTTGTTCCCATCTGAGCGCAAAGTGAGCTAACCTTCCTGGAATGGTGAGAGGCTCTGGATGTTCTAGAGCCAGAAAGGCTAAGTTCTCTAGCTGCAAGTCAAAGGCCCTGAGGAGGCTGAGGCTGTTGCGCCGTAGCAGTCCTAGCAGCCTTAGGCTTGGTCTGTTTCGGTTGTTGCTGTCTCTTTGTAGCAAAACGACCTGCAGAAGATGCCTGC
This sequence comes from Ichthyophis bannanicus, assembly GCA_033557465.1. NCBI lineage: Eukaryota > Metazoa > Chordata > Amphibia > Gymnophiona > Ichthyophiidae > Ichthyophis > Ichthyophis bannanicus. The sequence goes on from CM066033.1 coordinate 495,976,345, forward strand.
TGACCATAAGCAGAATAATATCTCCCTTTTTTGGGAAAAAATGCTTTTTTGAACAACCTTTTCTTAAAAGGAGCAGAAGTAGACTTTGAGAGTCTATCCAAAGCAGAATTTTCAGCATTAATCTGGGTGGCCTTTGCTTGCCAATCTTTGCCAAAAAGGTTTTCACCTGTACAAGGAAGGTTTCCTAGTCCATCCTGAACCCAGGGTTCCAAATCAGAAGCTTGTAACCAAGCAACTCTGCGTGCACCTATGGCAATAGCCGAGGCTCTGCTGGCACCTTCAAAAGAGTCAAAGGCTGCACGGTTGGAAAATTTGGAAATATCCTGGGAATGTTTAAGCCAGATGAGAAACTCTTCCCTTTTATCTTCTGAGATAAAAGGGGATAAAGTGTGCAGATGATCTGTAACTTCTTTTAGAAACATCCGCATACAGAGACTGTAGGAGTTGATTCTGGCAACAAGCATACTGGCCTGGAAAATTCTCCTGCCAAAGGCATCTAAGGTTCTGCATTCTCTTCCTGGAGGAGCAGAAGAGTGCCTCTCTTCCTGGAGGAGCAGAAGAGTGCCTTTTTGTACTCTTTATCTTCTTCATAGCAGACTCCACCACAATGGAGTGGTGAGGAAGCTGAGTCTTATGAAAACCAGGACAAGGAGGAACACGATACATGGTGCCCAACCTACGAGAATGAGGGGAGGTGGTGAGAGGAGTCTCCCATATGCCCAACATGTGATCATAAAGAATCTCATGTATTGGTAAAGTGGCTGCCTCCTTAGGAGCCTTAGGATATTGTAAAATATCTAATTTCTTGGCTCTAGGCTCTGTCTCAGGGGCCACTGAGATGGAGAGGCCCCTGGCCACTTCCCTAATGAAGTCTTGAAAAGACAAGTCTTCTGGAGGAGACATTCTCCTTTTTGGAGAAGAGGGCTCCTGAGGAAGGATCACCGATGCTTCGACAGAGGCCTCTGATTCATCAGAGTCTTCAGAGGAATCGAAGTATCGCCTGTCTGGATGTTCCTGTAAAGCCCGATACGCGTACCGGGAGGTATCGACATCGGGAGTGATCGGTACCAATTCGGTACCGATAGGCATCACAGAACAGTGTACCGCTGCAGTCGACACCGAAGCCGATGTCGATGCAATCGTTACCGGCACCGGACCCGATATCGGTACCGGCGCCGGGGTCGGTACCAACAACGGAGTTTGTTGCGGTACCGACGGCGTCGCAGCTTGTATGAAGGCCGTAATGGCCCACTGCATGGTCAGGATATTCTGATCCATCGACGCCACCAATGTCTGGATGTCGGTACCAGTGGGAACCACCGGTACCCCAGAACATGGTAACAGGTGATCAGTTGAGGCCGAGCCATCGATGTCAACCTGTGACCCCATAGGTAGAGCTTTGGAAGCCGGAGCCTCCCGCCGGGGTAATTTTGCCGGTGCGGATTCCTCGAGGGCAAGCCCGGAGGCATCTTGATACTTAGAGGGAGATCTACCCTTCGAGGAATGGCTGGATTTAAGTTTGGTTATCTAAGATCCATGAGAGGAAGAAGCAGCCCTGGAAGACGTCGATGCCACCGAAGCTGCATCAGAGGGAAACAGGGTATTGAGCTTGGCTGCTCGATTCTGTAGACCTCTTTTAGACATCATTGAACAGGACTCACAATCCGTAATGGAATGGTCAGCTCTTCAGAGCCTTGGAAGACATCTTCTTACAGAGACCACAGGCTGCAGGGTCATGGTCTGGCTCTAGGCAGCAGTCGTGTGTTTTGGTAATGGACATGATTTTTGCACACCGATCACACTTCTTAAAACCACTCTTAGCCATGTGGGAAAAAAGTACCTCAATGAGGTCGAAGACCCACAGGACTGCCAGTTGGGAAAAGGGCACGAAGGCACCAAGAAGGAGAAAAAGTATATGGACTTGAGACTCGATGCAGGGGTAGCAGGCTTGGGTAGTGGAAAGAGTACCAGTGCACAAATGGAGAGAGTATGAAACTCAGATATGAGACGTCTAAAGGGCTCCACGGAAAAAAAAAGACTGAGCAAGGTGGCACCCTTGGGTGGGAAGGGCACCACGCATGTGTGGTAGCATTTCCCAAAGGCTTTCTTTGAAAGCTGGGGAGATACTTCTGCGAGGGCTCTGTCACAGTGGCAATGTCACACATATGTGAGGACTCACTTCCTGCTTGTTCCCGGGGAACATGCCTATGTACAGCTCATATGCCTGGATCTGACCGATTAACATTGAGCCCTGGTAGAACTTTCTGCCCAGGGCATCCAAGGTGCGGGCCTCCCTACCTGGATACACCAAGGAGTGCGTCTTCTATCTCTTAAGTCGATGCATGGCCAACTCCACCACCATGGAGTTGTGTGGCAGTTGTGCTTTCTGGAAGCCTGGGATCCGGCAAACCCGATACATCGAATCTAGTCGTCAGCTCATGAAGACACCATTGCCAGTGTTTCCTACATGTAGAGGAAAAGCCATTGCAGGATCAGGGGAATGGGCGCTGTAAGTGCCTCCTTCAGAGGGGCCTCATACTGGAGAGCTCCTTCATGCGAGGGTCCTCTTCCCACTCAGTGTTAAACGCCAACACCTTTGTGCATATCCCGCACAATGTCAGGGAAGGCCATATCCTTGGGCGGAGAACAGTATCGGGTCTCAGAGGGTGACGGATCTGAGGGCACATCGCAGTGGCATTGGGTGTCCAGAGATTCCTCTTCCTGTCTCCCAGTCAGACTCATAGACGGTGGAGGCGTCGAGGACGGGTCGGGTTACGAGGTTGGGCCCCGCGCCCAATGGTCCATGCCCCTTGGAGGCTCTCCGGGAGGAGCCATGGCCACTCATCTGGGAAGACCTCCGTCCCAAGTATCGAGACCGGGATCGAGACCAATATCGAGGATCAACTTGAGACCAATGGCACTCGAGGATCGGCTTGATGTCTGGGAATGTCCTCTAGGTTGAAGCCCTGGTGGTCTGGGCAGATAACCCAGCGGAACCAGGTGTCTTAGTCTGCTGCTGGGCTATTAAGGCAGACAAGCTGCACTCCAAGGCCACCATTCTTGTCTCCAGTCCAGATGGCTCCGCAGCCTTCGCCGCAGGCACTGAGGATCTTGGGGCCGGCACTGGCTCCAATGAGGAGAAATCCTCAACCAGGATGGCTTCGGGGGTCAGAGGCCAATCACAAGAGGCTCAAGATTCTTTGCAAGTGACCTTAGTCAGCCACTCCCGCTCCGACCACTTGGAATCGCGGCATGAACTGCGAGAGCAGGTGCGGGACTTACCCGCCTTTCCCAACTCGTCCACAGACGCTGCCCTTGAGGATTTCTTCTTATGTTCCACTTCTGGGATGCTCCGCTTGGAGGACCCATGGCTTTGGCCAGAGGCAGCGGGGTCACCTTGGGGCTCCGGGGACTCAGATGGGGCATTGGAGCATGGCATCACTGGAGACTCCAGAGCAGAGTCTTACCTTTGGAAAATCTTCTCATACTGCTACTGGTGACTCTTAATGGCCTTGGAGGACACCCTCTTACAGAGGTCATTGTCCAGCCCAAAGCAATGGAGGTAGCAGTCAAGTATGTTTGTGAGGGACATCGCCCACGAGCACTGAAGCCACTGGCAGAGGCAATGGGGGGAAAACGGCCCCAGCGAGGTTGGAGACCCAGGACTCTGCCAGTGAAAAGGGCACGAACTGTGCAGATAAAAAAAAACCGAAAAGGAAAAGAAAAACAAATCTGAGATGCAATGCCGAGGCAAGCGAACTCGGGGGCAGGAAAGGGAACTGATACGTGACTAGGGAAAGGAAAATGTCAAAGAGAAAACTAACGCTTTTTCCATGGAAAACAGGCACACATCCGATGGGCTCCACAGAAAAAAGGAGACTGAAGTAAGATGGCACCCTTGGGCGGGAAGGGGACCACGCATGCATAGTCCATATTCCAAAGGCTCTCTTTGAAAACTGGGGAGAAGCTTCCGCACAGGGCTCCATCGGCATTAACATCACCCATATGTGAGGACTGACTTTCTGCTTGTTCCCAGAGAATGCAATTTTCAAAGCTGATATATTTCATTCCTCTAACATTCCAGGATCTCATTTCCATTATTCATGCTGTCTTTATCCCTTCCTTCCCTCCATTTATCTCTGAAGTTGATCCTTCTGGTTATCTTTTTATCTCCATTTCCCTTATCTGCATTTTTACCCAAAAATAGATTCCACTCCTCCTTTTCTCTGCCCTCTGGTCTTCAGTCTCTTTCACCTTTCATCTACTCACCAGCTTTCCCTTTCCTACTTTTACCTCCACAGTCCTCTCATTCCTTTCATCTGTCTCATTCCTTCTCCAGCTTTCTAGTCCCCTGTCTTTCACCCACTTTCTAGTCCCCCATTTCCTCCTTCTGAACTCATCCCATCCCCAGCCTGATCTACTTTCTACAGCCTCTCATTACCATCTCCTTTCCTATCACTTATCCCCTCTATACCTCCAGTCTCTTTCTTACTTCTTAACCTCTATCCAAGTTTTTATTTCCCCTTTCATCTCCCCCATTCTTACCCTCTCTCACCTACTTCAAAGACCTATCTCCTTCCTTTGTCTCTCACCCATTCATAGCCCTCTCCCTTTTACAGCTAAGTCTTAACCTTTCCCAAATCCACCACATCGGTCAAATGCTCTACAGACACAGTAAAAGCGGTAGTGGCAGCAGAAGGAGAGAGCGCGAATCTCTGAGGTTTTTTTTTTAAGGTGCTGCTCCCCCAGAAAAAGGTGCTAGAACGCTGTAGAATTGTTTATCGGCACAAAAAAGCCCTGCTCCTGACACAGGTACCTGACAAGCTCTGCAGATGAAAGTATGTACACTGTACACAAATGACTGTCCCTGTAACTTTAAGCTGGACATTCAGCTAGAGCAGATTCAGGCTTAAGACCTGAATAACGTTCATCAAGGTTGTCTTGTTAACTTTATCTGGTGGTCATTGGCTGAATATGAACCGCATAATACATATGCTCACCTCCATGTAGTTTCTGAAGTGTTGTTTGCTGCCTGTTGAGATATTTCAGGAAGTGATCTTCTTCTAACTTGAGGTGCTACTGCTGGAACCTGAAAGTTAAAAACAAATTTCATTCTGAAAATATTCTAAAAGGGAAGACCTGCTTCTGCACAATCACACTATAATAGATGAAAATTTAAAGGCGCATGGATATGAAATTGTATCAATGTATCTTTTTCTTATGTTTCATTCTTATTCAGAAGCATCAGTGTTATAGATTAAGGCGAACTGAAGCAAATCAATTATAACAGACATAAAAAATAAGGAGTAAATTTTAAAAATCCCCATGTAACTAATAGGCTAATGAGTACAAACTGTACCATGGATTTGCAATCTCACTTCCAACGTAAACTCCTAATGAAGTTTTCTTTTCATAAAAATCAGACCTATAAGATCAGCAGGCACTAACCTTGCACCTTCTGTTTGTGCAAGTCAGTTTCATCTGGAAAATTATGCAAGGAAATTTTAAAATCAAATCTCTGCATGTACTTTATTAACTCTCCAATCTCCCTCATCCCTGGGAATTTTCTTTTCTATGTGTATAAAAGTATATCTGCTGTTTTACAGCATGCATACTTTCATCTGGGGTAAGGCTTGACAATTTTCTAAACTCCATTTTTACCCAAGTATCTCGGCAAAACCTTTCGAAAATTGACTTCCCCATGAATACTGCAAGTAGTGAGGAAGAATATATGAAAAAAATTATTTGTGGCAAATTTTTGTCATAACTCTCTATGAATAGCTTTGAGCCATTAACCTCATCTCTCTCATTTATGGGTCGCCGCTGTGATGACATCATCAAGATGGCTGCCATCACATAAAAGCCCAACCTCATTATCTTTGTCTACTGAATGGAACCTATTGAATACACATGTGCAAAACATGCTGAGTGTTAAGGAAAGAAGGGAAAAGCTTTCAAGGTAACTTATGGTGGTCAATATAAATCTATGCAAACATAACAAACTGATAATGTTGGTGTATAAATATGTAAAAGTGCAAACAATACCATTACCTAAGCTAGCTGAAACATAATTTCCTAGTCTAAGACCCATAATGAACTTTCTCAGAACTCATGCCCTGGTAAGAGAGAATCACACATGCCTGGATTGTGGTCCTACCAATTGTGTGCAGAATCCAGGAGAAAGAGTGTATTCTAACCCCCTCCTCCAGAGTGGTCCCTTCTTTGGTCTCTCATTTCCATTGAGCCCCAGAATGAAAACACTACAGAAATCCTAAACTTAATTTTAGGTATTATTTTTCTTGGTCACGACTGGATTCCATCCAAAGAAGGTTTACATTTATTCATTTTAAGGATAAGGGGTTTAGTTGGCTATATTTAGGCATCCTCCCAAGGGAGTTAGCTATCCCTTGTATTTTATAGCTCTCCGAGGATAGGAGTGAGGACTAAGTAAAAGTTAAACTTCAGGCAGCATCCCTAGTTATACAGAGCGTATATCTGTAGTTCGAACAAAGAGAAACATGTGTTAACAGAGGGATGGAGATAAGGTGCCTAATGTGCAGTGAGATGCTTCCAGAGTAAGACTATGGGCAAGGGATAAAGGAAAGACTGGCCCATGTGCTTTCCCATAAGGGAAAACTCCTGCCAAACATTATCAATATGAAGTAGAAACCTGCACTTGGGGACAGTTTTGAACTGTGATTTCCTTTTATAGCACTTTTGACATTTGAGAGGTGCTTTGAAAGAGAAATATTTCTCTTTGTATGGTACAGCCAGGGGAAAATAAACAGATCTGGACACTGACACAAAACAAATGCCTTGCCAGATATAGCTTCACTACACTCAAGCTCATGTGGTTAATTAGCAATCTATTGACATTCCTGATACTGAACTGTGCAGGCAAGGCACACAAAATTTAGAGGTTTTAACTAGAACTCAAATCCCCAGGGATGGAGAGGGCATTCAGGAGGATGGCCAGGAGCATTCCTGCACCACCCTGTAAGATGAGACATGGGACCCAAAATGTTGTTTTTACTGTGAACAACTAGGTCATTTTTTGTTTATGTTTATTAAGATCTTGATAAACCACCTTAGATTTGGGTATGTAACAAAGCAGTATACAATAAAAATGTTTTTCATAGAAGAACGCCATCTGTTGGTAGTAAAGCCTTAGAGAAAAGAACCAGAAGAAGAAGCTACTGCCAAATGCCCTACTGCTGTTCGTGATGTCCCAGGAAAAGCCTTTTCAAAAAAGTAAGCTTTCAAGTTTGTTTTGAACTGCTTGAATGATGAGTCAATCCAGATATAGTCCAGAAGAGAATTTCATAGATGCAGGGCCGGAAAGTAGAAAGCTGAGCTATTTGTGGATTCACAATGAGCAAGGGAGGGCGATGGCAGAACCAAATGATTTGAATTCTGAGACCAAAGCGTTCTAGCTGAGCAGTAAGGAATCAAAAAGCAAGACAGCTTGGTGAACCAGTATGCAGTGCCTGAAATGTAAGCATCAGAATCTTGAAATGGAAATAGTATGAGACGATCTTATTTGAAGCACCTGCTAAAAGACAAATAGCTTATTTTGCATCAACTGTAATTTTTTCAGAAAAGAAGATCTTAGACCAGAGTATATTGCATTATAATAAGCTTTCACTCACAAGCATGGTCACTGCCTTGAACTAGTCCTTTCCTCCAACTACTCATCCTCAAACCTCTCCACCTGAGTTCTGCCCTTTTTTATTAACTTCAGTACTTTTATTTATATATTTATCAATTTCTACAAATATTATCCAAGATATACTTGTGCAGAAAAGGAAAATCCATCAAAGAAAAATACAATACAGAAGCAAAATTATAAAACTAGGACTATTACAGACGGAAATCCCTAAAGCCCTCAGTCATAAAGGGGGAGCAGAATGATCAGCTGTGGGGCAGAGAATAAAGCCACAGTAAAATAATAAAGTAGAAACCAAACAGCCAGAAATTAAGAGGCTATAAAAGTGATAGGCTGACAACATACCACAAGCAGTCAAATATCCCCACCCTGGTCAGCCAAAGAAGTTACAATGGAGACCATGGCATTGATAAAAGTTAGCAAATCACTCGGCTGAAAAAATATAAACCTTTGCATTTTATACACTACCAAACATTTGCATGGAAAATGCAAATAAAATGATGCACCCAGGTTTTAAGAGTAAAAAGTGTCTCCGCCGCTTCTGTGTCTCCTGGGCAACATATGGGAGCACAGCAATTCTAATACCCATAAATGGGCAGGAACGCTTTTTATAATATATTTTGAGAACCCAATCTCTATAAGATGGCAAAGTACAAGAAGCTGATAATGTGGAAACCTGCACCACAGAATCCAAAGTGGATGACACTAATAAATCAATACATTTAGAATATCCATGTTAGAATATAAACCAGTCATTCCTTGCTCCTTTTTGCTTTGAGGCAAATAAAATACCTTAGATTTAGGTAGAATCAACTCATTAGGTACAGCAAGAACTTCAGTCAAGTAAAGTTGAAACAAATCTACCAAGGAAGTACAAACAAATTTAGAAAAATTGAATACCCTCAAATATGAAACACAGGCAGAGTTCTCCAGCATTTCAATCTTCGCTCAAAGAGCCAAATTATCTTTAGTTAAAGCCACAGTCAAATTAGACATGGAAACCAACTGCTGAGCATGCTCCTCCATGTTGGACTTTAGTGTATCGGTGACTGACGCATAAGAATCCAATTTGACAGTATTCTCTTCCACATTAGATGAAATTGCTGTCATCTGCTGAGAAATAGCAGCAGCCAAACTAGTAATCGCTTCCCAGATACTGTTCACGGTAATTCGAGAAGAAATCAGAGGAAGCTAACAAAAGTTACAGCGCAGTAATAATAATGGGTGATTTCAATTACCCCGGTATCGACTGGGTCAGTGTCACGTCAGGACATGCTAGGGAGATAAAGTTCCTAGATGAAATAAATGACTGCTTCTTGGAACAGCTGGTTCATGAACCGACCAGAGGGGAAGCCATATTAGACCTAGTCCCTTAGTGGAACACCAGATCTAGTGCAAGAGATAAGGGTGTTGGGGCCACTTGGCAATAGTGATCATAGCATGATCGCCTTTGATTTAATTAGTGGAGGAGGGATAGTAAGGAAATCCACAGTACTACCTTTTAACTTTCGAAAGGGAGACTATGATAAAATGAGGAAAATAGTTAAGAAAAAACTAAAAGGAGCAGTTGCAAAGGTTAAAGACGTACATCAAGCTTGGGTGTTGTTGAAAAATACTATCTTGGAAGCCCAGACCAGCTGTATTCCACGCTTTAAGAAAAGTGGAAGGAAGTCCAAAAAACTGCCAGCATGGTTTAAAGGTGAGGTCAGAGAGGCTGTTGTTGCCAAAAAAGCATCTTTCAGGAAATGGAAAAAAGAGCCAAACAACGAAACCTGGAAACAGCACAAGCACTGGCAAGTCAAATGCAAGGCATTGATAAGGCAGGCAAAGAGAGAATTTGAGAAGAAGCTTGCTGCGGAAGCAAAAACGCGAAATAAAGACCTTTTCAAGTACATTCGTAGCAAAAAACCTGTGAGAGAGTCAGTTGGTCCATTAGATGATAAAGTGGTTAAAGCAGCAATAAGAGGCAACAAGGCGATAGCGGAGAGACTGAATGAATTCTTTGCTTCGGTCTTTACTGAGGAAGATGTAGGGATGTTACCCATGACTGAAGTGGTATTTAAAGGTGCGGAAGAATTGAAGGAAATATCGATACATCGGGAAGATGTCTTACAACTATTAGATAAACTGAAGAGTAGCAAATCACCTGGGCCGGATGGTATACATCCAAGGGTGTTGAAAGAACTGAAATATGAGATTGCAGACCTGCTATTAGTAATCTGTGATCTATCATTAAAATCATCTCTAATACCTGAAGATTGGAGGATCGCCAATGTAACACCAATTTTTAAAAAGGGTTCCAGGGGTGATCCGGGAAACTACAGACCGGTGAGCCTGACGTCAGTACCAGGAAAAATGGTAGAAACCATCATAAAGAATAAAATTACTCAGCATGTAGATAGTCACAACCTAATGGGAGACAGCCAACATGGCTTTAGACAAGGAAGATCTTGTCTTACTAATCTGTTATGTTTTTTTGAAGGAGTGAACAAACAGGTGGACAAAGGTGAGTCGGTTGATATTGTGTTTCTGGACTTTCAGAAAGCATTTGAGAAGGTCCCTCATCAGAGACTTTTGGCAAAACTAAAGAGTCATGGGATAGGAGGCAGTGTACTATTGTGGATCAGTAACTGGTTAAAAGATAGAAAGCAGAGGGTAGGGCTAAATGGCCAATTTTCCCAATGGAGAAAGGTGAATAGTGGTGTACCCCAGGGATCTGTGCTGGGTCTGCTGCTTTTTGACATATTCATAAATGACCTGGAAAGTGGAATAACGAGTGAGGTTATCAAATTTGCAGATGACACAAAACTATTTAAAGTTGTTAAAACCCAAGAGGATTGTGAAAAATTGCAAGAGGATCTTGATAAATTGGAAGACTGGGCATCAAAATGGCAGATGAAATTTAATGTGGACAAGTGCAAGGTTATGCACCTAGGGAAGAACAACCCAAACTATGGTTACACGATGCAAGGTTCCACATTAGGAACCACCACCCAAGAAAAAGATTTAGGCGTCATTGTGGATACCATGTTAAAACCCTCGGCCCAGTGTGCAGCGGCGGCCAAGAGAGCAAATAGAATGCTAGGTATCATAAGGAAAGGAATGGAAAATAAAACAAAAGATATTATAATGCCTCTATATCGTTCCATGGTGAGATCGCACCTTGAATATTGTGTGCAGTTCTGGTCGCCGTATCTTAAAAAGGATATAGCGATTTTAGAAAAGGTTCAGAGAAGAGCCACCAAAATGGTATTTTACCTCACTTTTGAATGAGATGTTTGAATCTTGATAGAATTCGGAGGGGTGAAACTCTGGTTTCTTGTTACATATAGCACTTCAGTTTTGCTAACGTTGATCTTAAGGTTGTGGAATGTGAGCCATTCCGTTATCTCTGCGACACAATCTGTAATTTGTAGAATTGAAGGGTTATTGATGTTTAATGGGCGATATATCAATATATCGTCCGCGTATAATTGATAGTTTATCTGGAATTTCTTAAATATGGAGCAGATGAGCTGGAGATAAATGTTAAAGAGAAGAGCTGAAAGAGCGGAACCTTGGGGCAGACCTTGTTCTTGTTTGTATGGTTCTGATATTTGTTGATCCATTCTAACTTGTTGTGTTCTACCAGATAGATAGGATGTGAACCATTTTAGTACGGTGTCCTTAAGACCTAATTGCTGCAATCTGGAGAGCATAATATCATGGTTTATACTGTAAAATGCTGTGGTGATGTCCAGGAATATGAGGAGGAACATCTGTTTAGTGTCATCAATGGCATGTGTGAGCTTGTCAAAAAGGATGGTGAGGCGCGTCTCGACTCCATGATATGGGCGAAAGCCATATTGATGTTTGTCTAGTGGGGCAAAGAAGTCAATATGATCCTGGAGCCGGATTTGTACTATCTTTTCAATTAATTTAGCCATGAAAGGGAGGCTGGAAATAGGCCTGTATGACATGGGGGGAATTTTTATCCATGGAGTTGTTTTTCAGGATAGGATGAATTAGTGCATGTTTCAGGGAGGAGGGAAGGTAGCCATGATGTAGAGAGAGGTTAATAATAGGGAGGGTGAATGAAGATGGTTCCAATTTTGTTGCTTTTATCCAGCTTACTGGACAAGGGTCGAGATAGGATGTAGTGGTGTTAAGTTTGGAAATGATGTTGAGTGAGTATTTTGATATAGGAGAGAACATTGACCAGGGGGAGTTTTGTGTTGGATATAGGGTTGCCAACTGGCTCCAGATGCGCCCGACAGGGTCAATCCAGTCCTGGGTTTACCCCATTGCATGCAGGGATATGTAGTTCTGATTTCTCCATTGCACTCCATAAGAAATGGAAAACTACAAGTCACTGCATGCAATGGGGTAAACCCAGGACTGGATCAAGTCTGTCGGGCGCATCTGGAGCCAGTTGGCAACCCTAGTTGGATACAGTATGTTTTGGTTAACTGTAGGTAAATCTTGGTGCTTTAGTTTATCCTTATAGTAATTGGCTAGAGTTTGGGGTGCTATGACAGGCTCGGTTGAGTCTTTATTGGTGGAATTATTAGTTAGGAATTTTACTATGTCAAATAATTCCCTTGGGTGGTTTAGAGATTTCGATAGTATGGTAGAGTAATGGTCCTTTTTAGTAGTGTTTATGGTTTCCCTGTAGAGTTAGAATGTATTCAAATATTGTGATTGGTGGATTTTAGATTTTGTATGGCGTCATTTGCATTCGCATTTGCGCAGAGCAGTTTTAAGTTGTTTTAGTTCAGGTCTGAATCATGGTGTGTTTTGTTTTTTTGTGGGGTGGGTGTGACATGATTGAGGTATGGCTGCGTTAGATATCGTTTTGTTCCAGGAAGTTATTGCTTCATCAAGATCTGTGGGGGCTTGGGTAAGGTGTTGGATAGTTTGTATCAAGAAGTCATCTTTGTCAAATTTTTTATGTCTTTTGTGTAGTATATAAGTGGGTTTTGAGTGTATGATGTCAAAGTATGGGAGCTGGAATTTTATTAAGAGGTGGTCAGATTAAGGAATCTGTTGCACTTCTAAAGATGTTGGATTGTAGGTATTGTAGAGAGGACTGGGTAAAAATACTAGATCTAGAGTATTACCTTTGACATGTGTTTGAGTTTTGATTATTTGGTAGTAATCCAAATCAAAAATGGAGGTAAGGAAGGCTGACATGTGGTTGTGAGCCAAGGAAGGTAGGTTTATAGCATCTAATAGTAGAATAGGGTTTTTATCTGTGGAGGAGCATAGAAATTCAGTTAGTATGACCAAGTTCTCAGGATTAGGGTCTGGAGGCCTATATACTAGGCAGATATGGAGTTGTTTGGTTTTTATGCCGAGTATATCAATGTTCTCTATGTTGTCTGAACTGATTATAGATTATTTCAGTTCTTCTTTTATAATTAAGAGGACTCCTCCTCCTCTTTTAGAGGTTCTGTGAGTGAAATATTTTATATCCAGGGGCTTTCAGTTGCTTAATTATTACAGTGTGAGTGTTGGGAGAGCCAGGTCTCTGTTATACAGACAAGGTCTGGTGAGTTGTCAGTAAGTATGTGCAGGAGGATTGGTATTTTATTTCTAACTGATCTAGCATTTATTAGATAATATTTTAAGTTTTTAGGTTGTGGTGGAGTTATTGTTGGAGCTAATAGGAGGATTATATTTAGTTTTATATTGATTATTCTGTTGAGATTTGGTTTAGTATGCTTGTCTAAGGTAGGTATGTGTGTTTGGTATCTGGTAGTATTGTAGATGGTAGGTATAGGTTTGATGTTTGTGGGGTTAAATGCATGTGTTATTAAGGAACTAAGCAGGATATAACATACAAGGTGTAACAAAAAAGAAACGAGACTGTGGCAGCAACGCCCATGACTCAATGTCAATTGGCTAACCGCTTATGTCACTGTGTTGTGCAACATCTCGCCACTATTCTGCTATATTTTTCATCTCTCTCACTCTGTTTTTCTTTTTAGGTTTTTTTGTAGCACACTGCTCCATCGCTTTGTCACGCAACTGGAGGTGGCAGAAATATGGAGCAAAGAATCAACTTGAAATTTCTGGTTAAGTTGGAGAAGGGCCCAAATGAGTGTCTCCAACTTCTCCAAAAGGCTTATGGAGAAGATGCAATGTCAAGGCCGCGAGTGAACCAGTTGGTGCGGAGTGATCGTAGATTGACGGTGCAGATGATAGCTGAGGAGCTCAGCCTGAACAGGGAGTCAGTGCGGACCATCTTAGTGCAGGAGCTGGGGATGCGGAAGGTGTGCACCAAGATGGTGCCCAAGCTTTTATCGGATGACCAGAAGCAGCACAGGGTCAATGTTTGTCGAGACTTGCTAGAGAAGATCGGAGAAGATCTAGAGTTTGTTGCCCGAGACTTGGGTCTTCCAGTATGACCCTGAAAGCAAGAGACAGAGTCTGCAGTGGAAGACTTGAGTTGTCACCCAGACCCAAGAAGGAGCGCATGTCCAAATCAAGGATCAAGGTCATGCTGATCGCATTCTTCATGAATTTGTGGTTGAAGGTCAGATAGTCAACCAGCACTTCTACCAGCAGGTCCTCAATCGCCTCCATGACCAGGTTTGGCACAGCAGGCAGGCTCTGTGGAGAGACAAGTCATGGCTGCTCCACCATGACAATGTGCCCGCACACACCGCGCTCAGTGTGAGGCAGTTCTTGGCCAACAGATCATAACTCTTGACCACCCTCCTTATTCCCCAGATCTCGCACCGTGCGACTTCTGGCTCTTCCCCAGGGTGAAGACTGCTCAAAGGAACTCATTTCACCTCTGTTGAAGAGATCAAGGCCACTGTGATGAGTGAGCTGAGGGACCTCAAGGAGGAGGACTTTACCGAGTGCTTCCATACATGTCAAAAGTGAATGTAGAAGTGCATTAACTCTGGGAGGGGGGGGGATTACTTTGAAGGGGACAATACGTAATTTCTCTTTAGATTTTGTAATAAAACATTTATGGGACAGTCTCGTTTCTGTTTTGTCACACCTCGTATAAAGAGTATGCCAAGGACTGGTATGTCTATTGTGACCATTATTTTACTAAATAATTGGTTGGAAGTTCAGAAAGGGTGCAGATTAGCTCAGACTAGTGAGAGTTAATACAATATATATGGTGGAGGTGTGAACATGTAATAAAGTCATGGTAGCCTGAGTGGTGAGCAGGTGTATATATAGGTTGAAGCAGTGGGATCAAAGTGCACAGATAGGAGAAACATTGAGTTATTGCTGCTCTAGAGGATTCTTATTGTCATTTAGAGTATACAATTCTGCATATGCTAAGTAATCGTATGCAGCAAGACTGTAGTGGTACGTTAGAGTTATTGTAGCCAACTTACAGCTCTGTCGGTTATTCATAAAATGATCGAGAGATATTTGCTTGGAGAGATCAGCAATAGAGAGCCGATTTGATTGGGTTCTGAGACTGATACCTAGGACAGAGCAGATGGTGTTTCTATATACTGATAAACGGCAGATCAAGCTCGCCTATGTGCCCCGCCTAAGGCCCTCAAGCGCGGGTACACCTTAAGCACGTTTCCAATTTAAAGCCCGGAGATGCGGCCCTGATTGGCATTTGGTGCAGGGAGAGGGAGGGATTACACCTTTCCGCTCCCTATTCTGGATGCTGATCAGGAGCTGGTTGTTGCCTGGTGGTTGCTGTTTCGTGCCTTGAGCACGTTTCCAATTTAAAGTCCGGAGATGCGGTCCTGATTGGCCTTCGGTGCAGGAAGTGGGAGGGGGTACCTTTCTGCTCCCTGTGCACTGGAGACAAAACAACCGAAGCAGCCTGCGGAGCCTTACCTGTGCCAGGGCCACTGGCATGGGATACTTTGCCCACATCCTCCACTCCAAGAGAGATATCTCCACTGCCTCCCACTGCTGTTACCTCCCCCTGCTCTGACACCTCTGAGCTGCTGACTTCCGATGCTCATGGTCTCTGAGGAGACGTGCAGGAAGCAGCCCCTCTTCGGGAGACAAGATGGTGTCAGGATCCAAAGCGCGCAGAACCTCCTCCTCAGAATCTGCCACCAAACCTGCATGAATCTCTATTCTCACAGCCTCCAGGATGACCACAAATCAGCCATAGGAATGGGGGTGGCAGGCAAGAGTTCTGCAGGGTAAGACCTTGCCTTACCTTTCCTCTTAGGCATAGCAGGAACGCATCCCAACACTCAGGCAGCCATCTGTTAAACAACAACCTCCCCCCCACACACACACAGTTCTGCCCTTATCTGACCATCACCTGCTAACCTTCAGCCTCAACCTCCCCCCTTCTTGGACTCGCCCAATCTCCACCAACATGTTTAGGAATCTTCCTCCACTACATCATCTGAGTCCATTGATGGGGCAGTATCCTGCTATAACACTATATTCTCCTCTGCTCTGGATGCACTTGCTCCTCCCATTCCACACCCTCTGAAGCATACAGTATCTCAACCCTAGCTGTTCTCAAAAATCTACTACCTACGTTCCTGTGCCTGCTCAGCTGAGCACCTTTGGCTTAAATCATGTACCCTTGCTGACTATCTACATTTCAAAATCATACTAACCTCTTTCCAGTCAGCCATAGCACTCACCATGCAATAGTACTATGTCCATCTGACTAACGCTCTTGCCTCTGATTCTTACCATCTCTTTGTTATGCTCAACTCTCTTCTCAAGATCCCTTCTCTCCTAATCCCTCCTTCACTGTCTGCCCAGACTTTGGCTATTTCCATGATTTTCCACAGGGTCACCTCCACCTCAATTTCCCCCTCTTCAATCTCAAATCCTTCGCTCACCTTCGGTCACCCTTTCTTCCTTTTCTGAAACCACTGAGGAGGAAATTTCAAAGCTTCTTTCCTCCTCCAAACAGACTACCTGTTCCTCTGATCTCATTCCCACCCGTCTACTGAGCTTTATCTCTTCCACTGTCATCGCTTCCATCTGTCATATCCTTAAGCTATCGCTTTCCACTGAAACTGTTTCTGTGGCCTTCAAACATGCTTGCTTCAAAACTACTTGAATGAGCGGATCACTACCCCTGTCTTGACTTTCTTTACCCTCGATCCACTGCAATCTGGCTTTTGTTCTCTTAATTCCAAAGAAATGGCTCTTGCCAAAATCTCCAGCAACTTGTTCCTCGCCAAATCCAAAGGCCTCTACTCGATTCTCATACACCCCTCCATGTTTCCTCAGCTCGCAACCTTGGGGTCATCTTTGACTACGCTCTCTCTAGTACTGACTGGTTTGGTCTTTGGGCAGTCCATGGTATACACAGTATTGGTTGCCAGCACCATAATTCAAAGGCATCAATTTTCTTCCTATCTTTTTCACTGTCCAACTTTTACATCCATATGATGTTATTGAAAATGCCATGACTTGAACAAGTCGAATCTTTGCATGGAGAGAGACATCTCTGCTCTTGAGAATCTTGTCTAGGTCCTTCATAGCCATTCTGCCAAGAGCAATGCGTCGTTGGATTTCTTGACTGTTTGTTGCTTCTTTATTGATAGTTGATCCAAATAGGTTAAATAGTAGTTAGTATTTTCATTTCTTCTCCATCAATTATGAACTTATTAATTTTGCCAGTTGTCGTGATCTTTGTCTTCTTTACATTAAGGTGCAGGCCCATTTTAAGACTATGTTCCTTGATCTTGAGAAGCCAGTAATGTGGTATCACCAGCATAGTGAAGGTTGTTGGTGAGTCTTCCACCAATCTTCACACCTCTGTTGTCTTCATACAATCCTGATTCTCTTATGATTTGTTTTGCATATAAATTAAACAAGTAGGGAGAAAGTATGCAGCCTTGTCATGCACCTTTGCTGACTTTAAATCATTCTGTTCCTCCTTACTCCGTTCGAACTGTCGCTTCTTGATCAATGTAAAGGTTGTGCAAGAGAAAGATCAAGTGTTCTGGTATACCCATGCTTCTTAATGTAGCCCAGAGTTTCTCATGGTTTACACAGTCAAAAGCCTTGCTGTAGTCAACACATATAGATATCCTTTTGATATTCTTTAGTTTTTTCCAGGATCCATCTCACATCCACAATGATGTCTCCCGTTCCTCGCCCTTTCCTAAACCCTGCTTGCATTTCAGGTAGTTCTCATTCCACGTATGGTTGCAGTCTCTGCTGAATAATCTTCAGTAGAATCTTGCTGGCATGTAGGATCAGAGCGATTGTGTGATAATTTCCAAAGTCAGTTGGATCACTTTTCTTTTTTTTTTTTTTTTTAAGACGTTTATTTTCATTTTACAACAAACAAAAGTAACAACACACCAAAAGATACAAATACACACATACAATAAGGAAAACAACCCCAATTACCCCCCACCCTATGCTTCTTCTCTAAGCTAATAAGAGTCATCACATAAGCGCTTACACACATCAGTTATTGTACAGCAAACAAGCAAAAATGGTATTGATGATACAGGCTGATCCTGTGACAGAAATGTATACAAAAGTAAACAGCCAAAGGAGAGCAGTTAGCAGTTAGAACATAATCATGAAACACCTTCCTTTTAAACAAGCAATGAAGGGCTTGAGTGGAAGAGATTGACATACGAGGTAGTTGCTCATAATTACAGTAAAATAGACATAATTCCACCAATCATTGAGGTTCAGATGGAAGCCAATTTCCAGTATGTCGTAATGAAGGAGATAGGAAACAGCTATGCCCAGTAAATGGGCCTCCTGAAAAAACACTAACTCAGAATAATCATGATTAAGAGAGCTAGGGATTGTCCTTCTTTGGAATGGACTATTGATACCTTTTACAGTCAGTAATGATAACGTACATGAAGCCATGCCAAATAGTTAAACAATCTGAAAAAGAAACATAATAGCATACAGAGGTACACAATGTCGCTCATAGTACCAGTAAATGACTGCAGAAACAACATGATAGAAATTAAACTAAGGAAAACCATGAAGCGCCCCTTATAACAAAATAAGCACCGGAGTGCCTTAGAGAAGAAGCAAAACCCCAGAAATTACTGGCGGCCTGATGTCTGCGGGGAGAAACCCCAGAGAAGGCCTGAATTGAAACATAAATCCTACAATGCTATACAGGCTCCGAGACTAACCAAGGATCTCATCGTGGAAAGAAAGGAGACCAACAAGGTATATATAAAGAGAAAGAAAAGTCCAGGCAGTCTCCGTTTCAGGCAGCGATCACCACATCGGGCCATTCAAAATGGCGGACCGTTCCAGCGGATTCCATCCAAGCTGTTGGATTAGCGCATCTGGTCTGCTTCTTTAGAAGCTAGAAATGTTGCTAGCAGATCAGGATCTTCGAAGGTACGAGTTTGGTTATGGAGAGTCACTCTGAGCTTCGCTGGATATAAGATGCCGAAGCGAGCCTGTAATTGTTGAAGTCTAGGTCGAAAAGCAAGGAGTCTCTTCCGACGGTCAGCTGTGGGCTTAGCCAAGTCAGGGAAGAAGGAGACTTTATGATTTTCAAACTCCAAATGACGATTCGCCCGGGCAGCATTTAGAATTTGCTCAACTTGCTGATATCTCAGTAGATGAAAAAGGATGGGCCGGGGGGTCGTCCGATTGAGCGCCATGCTGGTAGGAACACGATGTGCTCGGTCAATTTCCAGATCTCTGTGAAAAGTAATCTTCAGCAAGGAGGGAAGAGTTTTGACCAGGAATTCTCTCATATCTCCTGCTTCCGCGCCCTCCGGTACACCAATGAGCCTTACATTGTTGCGACGGGCTCGATTATTGCTATCCTCTAACTCTTTTTGTAGATTCTGTATCTGACGCTCAGCCTCATCCAGTTTCACCAAGCGCACCACGTGCGAGTCGAGGACCCCCGCCATATTGTCCCTGCCGTAATGAAAGACCTTCAAAACGATCCTGAAGTACACCAAAATCTTCTCTCATGGCTCGGAGCGCTTCTCCGTTGGACTGCACCAGTTCCTTCACACCACGTATTTCCTCCAAGATCTCCTGTTGCATTTCGGGGTTATCCCGAAATGGCACCATCTTTTGTGGGGAAGGCAGCTCTGTCTTGGAACGTTTTCCGTGTGAAGAAGAGGGAGATCCGAAGTCTAAGCGCGCTGGTTTATGGGCCGCCATCTCCCCCGAGGCACCCCGGTAAGTTCGGAGCAAAATATTAAGTTAATGTAGGTATTAAGTCAGGATTCTGAGTAGGCCCCTCGGGAGCTTCAGCGCAAAGCGTCTAACCCGCTGGACATCAGGCTCCGCCCCCCCGGATCACTTTTCTTTAATATTGGTATAAACACAGATCTTTTCCATTCAATTGGCCATGATGTTGTCTTCCAAATTTCCTGGCAGCGCCTTGTAAGTATGGTAACAGCTGCGTCACATTGCTGAAATACTTCTATAGGAATCCATCATGTGTGGTGCTTTGTTTTTTGATAAGGCTTTCAATGCTGCTTCAACTTCTTCTTTCATCACCAATTGTTCTGGATCATAAGGTACAGGTTGAAACGGCTGTTGGTCCACTTGATCTTTATTTATTTATTTTATTTATTTATTTATACGCATTTATATACCGCATCTTCCACAGTTCAGTTGCGGTTTACAGAGAACAACAATTAACAAAGCAAGTTTGTTTTACAAGGAACGCCATATTATAAGTATGATTAACAGAATATATTTTACAAGGAACGTTATAAAATAAGTATAATGATAAGCAAAATAGTATATGTATTGAAGAACGAGGTAATTAACTAAACAGAATATATTGTCTAAACAATGTGAGACAAAACAGAACAGAATAAACTATATACAAATATATATATATGTATATATATATATGGGAGTAAAGTACATAAGATGTGGGATCATCAAGGGGTTTAACTATATGTGTTATCTGTGTGAGTTGAGATGATTATTAATTGAAGCAGTCAGATGCCTATTTAGCCTTTATCTAATGCGGGTGGGAGATTATCTATGTTGTTATAGTGTTTGGTGAACAGATAAGTTTTCAATTTTTTGCGGAGTTCCATGATCTCAGTTAGTGTTCGTAACTCCTCTGGGAGGGAGTTCCAGATAGTTGGGGCTATGGGGGAAAAGGCTCTGTTTGTTGATTTATGAGCTCTTGTGTAATCTTTTGGGGTTTTCAGTTTGTTTATTATATAAAAACTCAAATATTATATATTTGTTTTATTATATAAAAACTCTGTATATTCTTTCCACCTTTTCTTGATCTTCTCAGCATCATTCAACATGGATCCTTGAGCATCTTGTAACATTCCAATTCGAGGCTGGAATTTTTTCTTTAACTCTTGCAGCTTAGGAACGTAAGCAGGATCAGTGGTCTCCAAAAACCCAGTTAGATCAAGTGAGTCAATTGGAGGAGAATGTGCAGGTGAGGAAACACCATGGGTCTTGCGCTTGGCTGTTGGCAAGTAAAAGATCCTAGCCAAAGGGGGAACCGATTCCAAAGGAATCTTCAAAATAGTGGTAGCATAAGTGGTAAATAAATCCTTTGGTGAGATAACAGGAACCCGTGGAAAATTCAACAAGCGCAAATTCCTCTTACGGACAAAATTCTCTAACGTCTCCATTTTCCCATGGATAACAGATATATCCTTAATAACAGTACCTGGAATAGTAGCAACATCTTCAATTTTAGCTTCCAGCTGGGCCACCTTAGAAGAAATAACAAGCAACTCCTGTTTCTGCTGAGTAACTACTTGAGCCAAAGAAGGTAATACCTCATATAGAGCAGCAAACTGTGAAGTAAAAGAAGATTCCAAAGCTCTCAGTCCCTCCCATAGGGAGTCCAGTGTTACAGTCTCTGGTCTAAGAAGAACTGTTTGAACCGGGGTCTTCAAACAAGCCGATCACCCCGTCCTCAGCCGGCTTATGCTCTCCAATAGCAGCTGGAACCATTTCCACGCCAGGCTCTGCTTCTGACTGTTGCTTTTGATTCAGATCGGGACTTTTTACTGAAATTATATTTCAAAGTTAGGAATGAATCATTTATGGGGGGAGTAGTAAGGATGTTTCCAGATGTATCTAAAGCTACTCAGAAACGCCGACAGCAGTTTTTACTGCTTCGGCCCCAGGTTTTGCAGCTTGGTGGTCTTTTTTTTTCTCAGGTACCCGTGCCGATGTTTAATTAAATATCAGGGTGTTAGTTACACCTTTTTTGATCCTTCGCATCTAACTCAGTTCATAGCCGGTAGGAGTGCTTGTCCGTCTTAGCTAATTCGGGAAATTGTATGAAGCACCACTATGTGTCTTATTACCTATGATCTTTTCTTTGGATTTGTGTCTTGCCCGCCTTCTCCTTTTTTTTTTTTGTGGGCTAGTGAATGTTTATTTCTTAATTCTTATTATGGTGATGGGATAAGGGGCTCCTTAACCTGTAGTTTTCCTTTATTACATTCTTTGCTGTAACAAGTGTGTATCTTGCGGTTATATTTGAAATTGTATAAATAAAAATTTAAAAAAACTCTTGCAGCTTTAGGAAAGCCGATCTTGTTCTTCCTCGAATAGTTTCTGCTTCTATTTTCTTGCTTGCGTCATTGTAATACTTCTCCTTGTCTCGTCTTGCTGCACATTGGAAATCTCTGAGTTCTGTGAATGCCTCTTTCTCCTCTGGCTTTAGCTTCTTTTCATTTCTGGACAATTTTCAGAGTTTCTTCAGTCATCAATTTTGGCCATTTTTGCTTTTTCACCTTTTGTAGAGATTTCTCACTTTCTTCCAACACAACCTTCTTGATGTCATCCTATAACTCTTCTGGAGCTCTGTCATTTGTATCTAAAGCAGCAAATCAATTTTGCAGGCAGTCTTTAAATTCTGGTGGTATATTCTCAAGGTTATACTTTGCTACATTTATGAGTCGCTTGCTCTTTTTCAACTTTAGCTTGAGTTTGCATACTAGTAGTTGATGATCTGTACCAAAGTTAGATCCAGGTTTTGTCTTTCTTGATGTTATAGAGCTTTTCCATCATTGACTTACACAGATGTAGCCAATTTGATTTTTGTACAATTCATTGGGTGAAGTTCATGTGTGCAGTCACTGCTTGTGTTGCCAAGTCCATATTTTCCAACCATTTTGCCATCTTCATTGCCAACATTTGCATTCCAGTCACCCATGACTATCAGGCTATCCTGTTTGCATGTTCGGTCAATTTCAGCTTGTACTTGTTCATAAAACTCAACAATTTCATCCTCTTCTGCAGCTCTTGTTCGGGCATATACTTGAATTATAGTTGTGTTGATAGGCATTCCTCATAGACAAATAGAAATTAAGCCTTCACTGACTGCATTGTATTTCATTACAGTTCTTGCATGTTTCTTCTTAATTATAAATGCAACACTATTTCTTCTTTGTCTTTCATTTCCAGCATAGTAGACCATGTGATAATCAGATGCAAAGTGCCCAATGCCAGTCCATTTCAGTTCGCTGACACCCAACAAATCAAGCTGTAAATGTTCCATTTCATTCTTGACCACCACCAACTTCCCTTGGTTCATGTTTCATACATTCCATATCCCAATATATAAGACATCTTTGCAGCTTCTGACTCACATTTCATGCACAGCTACATCAGCAGTCAGACATCCCGAGGGTTTTGATCCAACCACATCATAAATGCTGGCTTTACTCTGAAAAGTCTTCAGCTTCTCGCCAGTAGCCAGTTGAGTGCCTTCCGACCAGGGAGTCTCATCTTCCAGCACTATTGTGCAATCTGTTTTGTTGCGACTATCCATTGGGTTTTCATGGCAAGATACAGAAATAGATTGCCAGTCCTTTCTTCCACGCAGGTTACATTTAGTGTTGTTGCCATTGTCACAGAAATGTGATCCTCCACCACCAACACTGTCCCATTCTGCTGCTGCCTAGATGGGTGGTTTGTCTTGGTCTGGCACCTCAGCTGAGACCTGTTCATCTTGGGAGACCCTGCCAGTAGTTAAACTACTGACAGCTTAGCCCTCAGCATCACTGATGCACAGAAGCCAGTAGTAATCTAGAAAGTACTACAATGTGCAGTAATGTATAAAGAACCTGTAGTGTGTGATAAGGAAGCTTATCATAGCTCAGGAAGGAGCTATAGGAAAGGTGAAGTGACTCTGAACAAGCAACCTGTCAGTTCTGGTAGAAATAAGAAAACAGAATTTTCCCATAAAAGACTACCAGTCCCAGAATGCACCAGGTTTCCAGCAGCCATTAGAGGAGCTGAAGTGGGGAAACGTGTGTTCAATCAGGAGGGCTATGAGGTAATCCCTAAGCACTCATCTCAAAGGGCAGGGCCTGATTCAGCACAGCTGCGCTGTGTTAGGGAGGAACACTCATCTAGGCAGAATAAAGGTAGTTTATTCTACAGAGAATTATCCTCAGTATCCTGAGAATCAGCTTGAGCTTGATCATCTTCATCATCAGGAGGATCATCAGAAGCAGAAGCCAAACCGGACGGACAGAGAGGGAAAGAAACCCTTTGGAAGAAAGAGGAGAAAAGCCTTTGAGAGGTCTAGAAGAGTCCAGAACAGTACGTATACTGGGAGGCATTCCAAGGGCCAGCATACACCATTGGACTGGGGAAAGCCAGAGGAATGGTGCTGCAGAGCTAGGAATCTCCAGACGGTACCTGTGAGAGAGACGGCTACACGTGGAAGGGACCCTAAGACCCGTGCCAGAAGGTATGTGAAGAGAGATCCAGTGTCCAGGGATCTGGATTGGAAGGCTGGACATAAGAACTGGACTACATACTGGCCAGGCTATATAGAGAGGAACTCTAACAGCAATGGAAGCTCAGGTATGAACACTGATCTATGCCCTAGCTATAACCTTGAAAGACAGCAGGGAAACAAGTATTCTCCTGAAAGTGCTCCATTGAGAGATTCATCTGTGCCAATCCATGATATTGAACCCATGCTTGTTGAAGAAGGGGGAATAATAGCAGATAAAGATTCTGTTTACATGGACTGCTCTCTGTCTAAACTCCTTTGGTGATTTTCTGTTATAAAGTACAGCAACCATCACAAAGAAATACAAACTTGTTCTTTAATCTACTCAGAAAAGCTCCTAAAGCAGGATTTGACCCACACAGTAGAAAGCAAGCCAGCTAAGGGGTTTCAGCTGGATAACTGCTAGCAATTGAGCCTTACCTAATTGCCTGTGAGCTAGGAGAGAATCACTTCTGAATCTATGTGGGAAGTTATCAGAAGTTAACCTGAAAAGAACAGTTTTTTTCTTTCTTTGTGGCTTTTGGTTTGTTGTTTGATATATGCTAAGAAAACATTAGCTAATGCCTACAGAAAAGACCAGTTTGTACCAACCAGGTCTTATTTCTTTTTGCTTTGCTTGCCTGACAAGTTTAAAGGTTGTTTTCCTGATTTTGTCTTTTTTTTCAAGTTTAACACTGAAAGCAAGTAACCTGATTTATGTGCTACCAAGCATATCTGTGTTGGGAGAAATAACCCCATAAATAAATATCTTATTGGCTTTAACACTTGAGCACAACTAAATTATTGTCAGCAGCTGTGTCTGGTGTGAATGAACTACATTGCCCACAATCCCTTGCAAATCATATAGATATATGCACTTGCCAAAACTGTGAAGATTCTCACCCAGGCAGCCGTCTGACAAGTGTCATATAGGATTTGATAGAACATATTTGATGCAAAGAACAGAAAGATGAGCATTCTGTAGCTACAACTTGCAGTTTAAAAGAGAGATGCATATCAAAGATAATCCCTAGGTGAGTTGAAGATTCAACTAAGGGGATGGAACTGCCCACAATCTTGGGACTTACAGAAGGGGGACAAAAACGTCCTGTCACCCAAAGATCCTGAGATTTATAAGGATTCAGCTGGAGACCATGTTCTTGTAGCCAAGAGGCTACTACGTCTAAGCAAGCATTCAGTGGAGACAGGTCTGTCATCCCAGTCGAGGGATAATACACAAGTAGGATGTCAGCATAATAAAAGCCACTAATTCCTTGTTCTTGGACCAGTGAGTCGTGGTGCTAAGAAAGTATTAAAAATGAGGGGGAAAGAAAAGACCTTTGGGGAACATCACAAGGAAAAAAGAACCACAGATTCCATATTACCGTAAGTATGAATCTGAAAAGTGCATGCAGACAAAAAAAGATGCAAACCAATGCAATACAGTACCTGTAATTACAAAGTCTAAGAAACTTTGGAGCAGCAGGAAATAATTGATCACATCTAAAGCTGATGATAAATCAAGAGATACCAATACAGCTGATCTATGAAAATCAAAATTAGCATGAAGCTCGCTTAACTTGGATCTCTGGGAACAGCAGGAATCAGTCTTCCCATATGGGTGACATCTCCTGATGGAGCCTGTTTGGGAGAATCCCTCTGTGCCTTCCCAGTGAGGTATAAGCATATATATGTTTTATGCCATCAAGTCAGTGCTGACTCCTGGTGGCCCAGCTGTCTCTGGGTTTTCTTGGCAATGTATCACCAGAAGTAGATCGCAAGGACTTTTCTTCTGAGGCATTGGAGGGTAAAGTGACTTTCCTAAGGTCACAAGGAGTGCCAGTGGGAATTGAACCCTTGATCTTCAGGGTACCAGGCAGTTGCTTTAACCACTAAGCTACTCCTCCTCTTACAGGAAAAAAATTTACAACTCCTTGGGGAGGAAGGCGGGTTGTGCTGACTGATTCCTACTGTTCCTGGTGATCACCTATGAGTAACTACACTATCTCCAGGAACAAACAGGAATTCAGCCTTCACATATGGGACTCCCTGGCTGCAGGCTACTAGAAATGGCGAGGAGAATGGTCCATTGTAATGGGAAAGAACCATTGAAGAACAACATAGAGAGTCCAAGGGATCTAGAAGCCTCGCCATCCTCAGCATATCCTCATCGAGCCGATAGTGGCAGTAGCCTGTATGGACAGAGGGCCGGAATGAAGGAGCTGTAGCTAAGTCCCAAAGACGTGCTGTAGAACGGCTTGGCCAAAGTCACTGTCCTTACGAGAGTCCTTGTCCAAAGGTATGAAAGGACCACCATGTGGCAGCACAGCAGATCTCCATTATGGCAACAGAGAGTAAGTGGACCACAGATGTGGCCATGGCGCAGACATTGTGGACAGTGAAATGCCCCTCTAATGTCAGACCTGCCTGAGTGTATGCAAAGGATATGCAATCTGCTACCCAAAGAGAAAGAGTGCATTTAGTCATGGGAAGACCAAGGTGACTAGGGTCAAAAGAAACAAACAATTGTGAGGATTTCCTGTGTGCTTTGATTCTGTCAAGGTAATATGCCAATGCTTGTTTGTAATCGAGGGTATGAAGAGCCGCCACAGCCCAAGATGCATGTAGCTTTGGAAAAAAGGTAGGAAGAATTACCGCTTGATTGAGATGGAAGGGTGATACAACCTTTGGCAGGAAATGTGAATGCTTCGCAGGACCACCCTGTCATGATGAAAATGTGTAGTTTGCTAACTTGACGAGCCGAGGTGAGGTGAGCACAACTAGGAAGGAAAGAAACTTGAGGGAGGTAGTGGCTACAGAAAAAAAGAGGTTTAAGCAATTGAGCAAGAACTACATTGAGGTCTTACATGACAGGTGGGGGCCAAATTAGTGGTTTAGTCAAAAGGAGACTGCACATGAAGCGAGCTACCAATGGATGTGTGGAAACAGGCTTTCCATCAATCCCCCAATGAGAAGCCGAAATGGCACTGAGTTGGACACGAATGTAACTAGTTTTGAGACCTGTATAAGAGAGGTGGAGAAGATACAGTAGAAGACTCTCCACTGGACAAATGAAAGGGTTGAGGCTGTGCTGTGCATACCACACTACGAACCTGCGCCATTTAAACACATAAGTGCATTGCATGGAGTCATTCCATAGAAGCTAAAAGGATGTCTTTTAAGGCATCTGGTAAATTGAAGCCTGAAAGTACTAACCTCTTGGCAACCAAGCCATCAGGTGGAGCGCCCAGATATTGGGATGGAGCAACACCTCCTGATCCTGTGAGATTAGGTCTGGTGTGCAGATGACGAAGCATCGGATGCTGAGCTAGATGAAGAAACAGGAGAAACCACGGCTGTCAGGGCCAGAAGGGATCATGGTGCCTCTGTTGGCCTGCAATTTGAGCAATGTCTTGGCTATCAGTGGAATGGGTGGGTAAGCGTATAAAAGATCCATTCTCCAATGAAGGAGGAAAGCATCTGGGGCTTGATGTTGCAGAGACAGCACCCTGGAGCAGAAGCAAGGGACCTGTGCAATGAGCGGGCTGGCAAAGAGGTTAATCTGCAGGCTTCCCCAGAGTTGGAAGATGCAAGCGACGACTGCTCTCTGATGAAGAATCCACTCATGAAGTCAGAGGATCCAACTGAGACTGTCTGCGAGAAAATTCTGCTCTTCTGGCAAGTAAGAGGCTCGTAGAAGCAAGCCATGAGCCAGGGCAAATGTGCACCGATGAATTGCTTCCTTGCAAAGGAGGAAGGAACCCGTGCCTCCCTAATTGTTAAAGTAAAACATGGCAACTTGATTGTCCATTTGAAGCAGGATTGACTGATGTGATAACTGCTGGCGAAACACCCAAAGGGCGTTGGTTATCGCCCTTAACTCCAAGAAGTTGATTTGAAGGGAGGCTTCCCCATTGAGACCAGAGGCCCTACATACCCAGATCATCCAGATGAGCACCCCAGCTCTGTTTGGACACATTGGTAGTGAGGGTCTGTTGAGGTGGAGGCATCCAAAAAGGTAACACTATAAGAAGATTTTGAGGAGAGAGCCACCACTGAAGAGAGTTTGCCAGAAGTTGAATGACTACCACTCGGTCTTGCAGATGGCCCATCACCTGCTTCCATTCTGAAGGTCCACTGCACTTGGCGCATGTAGAGACAAGCATAGAGAATGACATGGACTGTGGGGGCCATGTCACCGAGTAGACAAAACGTGCCTCATGCCGTGGTGTGACTGCTGCTCTGAATGATGATTGCCAACACTGTGAGATGTTTGAGACAGCCCTTGGGCAGGAAAGCTCGAGCCTGAGTCGTACTGAGAAGGGCATCTATGAATTCCAGTTTCTGGGTAGGAGAAAGAAACAGAAATAGAGAAACATGATGGCAGAAAAAGACAACATGGCCTATCTAGATTGCCCTTCCATATCACCCACTACAAGAGTCCCTTTTTTCCTTTAGAGAGCCTCTGTGTTTGTTCCATGCTTTTTTGAATTTACATATTGTACTCAGCTTTACCACCTCCACTGGAAAACTATTCCTCGCATCTACCACTCTTTCCGTAAAGAAATATTCCACATATTACTCCTGAATCTATTCCCTTTCACCCTCATTCTATGTCCTCTCATAGCAGAGCTTGCTTTCAATCGAAAGAGGCTCTTCTCCTGTGCATTTATGCTACAGAGGTATTTAAACATCTCAGTCATATCACCTCTGTCCCTATTTTCATCTAAAGTATACATATTAAGTTCCTTAAGATGCCCTCATATGCTTTATAAAAAAGCCCATTAACCATTTTAGTAGCCACCCCCTGTACTGACTCCAACCTGTTTATATCCTTATGAAAGTGCGGTCTCCAGAATTGCACACCTCCAAATGAGGTCACACCAAAGACTTATACAGAAGCACTAACAGCTCCTGTTGGCCATTCCTCTCCCTATGCATCCAAGCATCCTTCTAGCTTTCACTGTTGCCTTTTCTACCTATATAGCAACTTTGAGATCGTCAGACACAATCACGCCTAGGTCCCATTTTTCTTTCATGGAGAGAAGTATGTCACCCCTTATACTATACCATTCCCTTGGATTGTTGCAGCTCAAATGCATGACCCTACATTTTTTAGCATTAAATCTCAGCTGTCAAATTCTAGACCATTCTTCAAGCTTAGCTAGATCCATCCTCATGTTATCTATACCTTCCTGGGTGTCTATTCTGTTGCAGATTTTGGCTTTATCCACAAAGAGGCAAACCTTACCCAACAGCCCTTCTGCAATAACACTAACAAAGATGTTAAAAAGAATCGGACCAAGGATAGATCCCTGCAGCACTCCACTGGTAACCTCCTTCTCCTCAAAATAAACTCCATTTACCTGTACTCTTTGTTGCCTCACACTTAAACCAATTTCTAACCCAAGCAATAACTTTAGGGTCCATCCCAAAGGTGCTCAATTTGTTTATAAGTCGCCTGTGTGGAATGGTGTCAAATGCTTTACTGAAATCTAAATACACCACATCTAGGGCTCTCCCTCAGTCCAACTCCCTGGTCACCTAGTCAAAGAAATCAGTCAGATTTCTCTGGCAAGACCTGCTCCTGGTGAATCCATGCTGCCTCGGATCCTGCAATCTGTTGGGCTCCTGAAACCTCACTATATTCTCTTTCAGCAGCGTTTCAAATAATTTACCCTCCACCAAGATTAAACTAACCGGCCTGTAGTTTTCAACAACATCCTTACTTCAGCTGGTGAGCCTCATCTGCCTCTCTCCAATACTCTGGCACCACCCCTGATTCCAAAGAGGCATTGAAAAGGTCAGTCAGTTCCCAAAGTTCCTTCACTATTCTTGGATGTATCCCATCAGGTTCCATCGCTTTGCCCACTTTCAGTTTAGCTAATTCCTCATGAACACAATCCTCTGAAAATTACTTGCGATGCCCCTCACTTTTGTTTCTGTTTTTGAGTGTTGTCTGAGGTCCTGCTCCCGGCCCTTCATCTGTGAACTCATATTTGCTAAGCAATTCCGCTTTGTCCTCATCAGTTTCTACATATTCCTCCCCTTCACCCTTGAGTCTGACAATACCACTTTTGCCCTTCCTCCTCTTAATAACATATCTGAAAAATGTTTTATCCCCCTATTTTATTGCATTGGTTATTTCTTCTTCTTTTGTACCTTTGTTTTCCTGACTACTTTGCCAGCTTCTCTAGGTTTTTCCAAATATAGATGCTTGTCTTCTTCTCTCTATGATCTCTTATATTTCATGAAGGCTTCCCTCTTTTTCTTCACCTCTTCAGCTACCTTTTTTGAGAACCATAGCGGCCTCCTTTTCCTTTTATTTACCATTATAACAAAAAGGTTGGTTGCCCTTAAAATATCCTCTTTCAGGTTTGCCCACTGTTTTTCTACATTCCCCAGCTGATCCCATCCCGCTAACGACACCTTGAGGTATTGGCTCATCTTGGCAAAGTTAGTTTTCCTAAAGTCTAAACCCTCGCTTTTGAATGGATTTTATCAGCCCTAGTCCTAATACTGAACCACACCATCTAGCGATCACTGGATGTGAGATGATCTCCCACTATAACATCAGAAACGCTTTCCCCATGGATAAGCACCAAGTCCAGTATGGGTTCAGTTACCAGTTGCCTGAATAGTTCTTCCTGTAAAGAATCCAGGATCTCCTTGCTTCTTGATGACACTGCAGTAGAGATGTGTCAATCAGCATATGGCAAACTGAAATCCCCTATCAGTAGCACTTTCCCTTTCCTGGCAATGCTGCGTATGTCTTCTATTAAATTTCTGTTCACTTCTTCTCCCTGTGAGAGAGGTCTGTATATCATGCCAATGCAAATGGATTTCTCTTTACCTCTTTCTAGTTTAACCCACAGTGCCTCCTCGCTCCCTTTTAAGCTCTGTAGTTCCAAAGCTTAAATATTATTTTTTACATCTAGTGCCAATCCTCCTCCCCTTCTTCCTACCCTGTCCTTTCTGAATAACGTATAGCCTGGTATAGTTATATCCCAGTCATGGCTGTCCGTGAACCATGTCTCTGTAACTGCCACTAAATCCAAGTCAGCCTCTCCCATTAAAGCCTCAACATCTAGGATCTTATTTCCCATGCCATAGGCATTTATAACACTGCTTTCCAGATGTTGCCCCTAGTACCTATTTCTATAAAGGTATTTAATGTTTAACTTACATGGGGGCTTTCTTCACCCATCCCCAATTAATCTAGTTTAAAGCCCTCTTCAATAGGTTAGCTAGTCTACTACTGAAGACATGTTGACCCTTCTTGGACAGATGGATGCCATCTCTGCTCTGCAGCCCTTGGAACATCTTCCCTTGTTCCAGAAAACAAAAACACTCTTGATAACACCATCCACACAACAATGCATTTATCTCCAGGATGCAAGCTTCTCTGCCATGGCCTTTACCCTCAATAGGGAGGATTGAAGAGACCATCACCTGTGCTCTGTGTCACCCTCTGTCCCAGAACCATAAAGTCACCCTTCATATGCTCAGAGGTATACCTGGCTGTATCATTTGTGCCGACATGGATGAGCAACATCGGGTAATAGTCTGTAGGCTTGATGAGTCTTAGGTGCGACTTTGGAAAGTTTATGACAAAACCAAGATGTTGGAGCACCATAACAGTGCATTGAACAGACAGATGCACCATCTGTGGCAAGCCGACCCTGATGAGCCAGTCATCTATGTAAGGGAAAACGAAGATGCCAAGGGTGTGGAAATAGGATGTGACTACTGCTAGACATTTCGTGATCATCCTTGGGGCAAACGCCAGCCCAAAGGGCAGGACACAATAGTGATAGTGTCCGCCGAACATGAAGCAAAGGTACTGTCTGTGAGATGAGTGGATGAGGATATGCATATCCACATTCTTTAGATCTAGAGAATAGAGTCAATTATTCCTCTGAAGATAGGGCAGTAGGTTCCCAGAGAAACCATCTTGAACTTCTCCCATACTAGGAACTTGTTTAGGTTCCACAGATCTAGAATGGGACTTTTTTTGGAATAAGGAAGTACAAGGAGTAGAACCCTAATCTTTCTTGTGCGCAGGCAACAAGCTCTATAACATCCTCTTTTAAAAGGGTGGTGACTTCCTGTCACAACGGATCCCGATGTAAAGGGTCTAGAGGATACTCCCCTGGAAAGGAGATGGAGGTAACTGGGTAAAATGTAGAAGGTAGCCCAGGGTTCTGATGTTATGAGGGGTCACATGTGGGCAAAATGGACCAGCCTGCCCAAGATGTGAGAAGGCTGGAGTTCTTTAAGGGGAAGAGTGGAAATGTTCTCTAAGAAGCTTTCAAAAGCTAGCCCCAGGTTGGGGCTACAGAGCTGGTTGTGGCTTAGAAGATTTAGGTCACTTAGATTGGAGAGGAGCCTGAGGTTTCTGCTGACCTTGGTGAGCATGGTAAGGCATGTAAACCAGATAAGAGGGGGTAATATTTCTTCCTCTTAAGATAGAAGGGTTTCTTTACAGAGGCCTTCTTCCTGGAAGGATCTGCTGTTTTACAAGAGAGAGGCCTCATAGTAAGTTCATCTATCTCAATTTTACCCGCTTTTTTCCTCCGGCCCTTACCAAAGAGGTTTTCACTTCTGCAAGAAATATCTGCTAGCCTGTCTTGGACCCACTGCTCCAGGTCCAAAGACTGCAACCAAGCCAGACTTCTGGCTCCAATGCCCACCACAAAAAAAACACAAGAAGGAGCAGAGTGTCTTGCGCTACCAGCTAGGAAACACAAAGGAGCAAGATACGAAGATGTGGATGTTGGTAGAGCCTTTAATGGTGATGGTCAGAGACCCCGACGCGTTTCGGCGTGGGACGCCTTCTTCAGGGGGTACAAAGCTTAAAAACAGGGGAATAGCACATATTGTTAAATTAAAAATATAAATAATTAGTGAAATGAATAATACAACAAACAATACATGGAAAACATAAACAATTAGATTAATACCATATATACATTAAAAAATAATAACAAGTAAATCATTGCAATTGCCAAAGTGATTACCCTTATAACTGTGTAAACTGATATAGAGCAGTGTACATTAACTATGAGTCTTTTTAAAATAGTTATGGGGATCACACAAATATACATTAAAAACTCTCTAAAAGATTATTAGGGAGACGCAGGACATGAGGATTGAAACCAAAGGATCAGGCAGACCAATAGATAATAATTGGTGTATGTAATAAACATGTGTTGAAAATGAAAATGAACAATAATAATAATAATAATAAATGCATAAAAGGGATGATACTGTGTTAAAAAATACAAAATGATGATAAACCAACTGAACATGTAAAAGTGTAAAAATTGGTAAAATGGTAAAATACAAATATTGAATTGAGTCTATAGCAAATAGATATTAAACTACAAATTACTGCTGTTAAAGCATAATAGTACTTGCAGAGAAAAGGAGGGATGAAGATAATATAATAATGATAATATAAAAAATAAAAATATAAAAATATATATATAAACGGACGAAAAGTGATGATAATAATAATGGTGATAGTGCATAGATAAAAAACTATCCCTTTGAGCATTCAAAGGATATTATTGATCCTTATAGTGTAATTAGGATGTTAGAATACTCAATAGGACCACTAACCTGAGTCGATTTATTAGTTTGTTTGCATCATGTTCAAGAATTGTTCAATGAACTGTTGATTGAAATATGAACCATTGGCAAAAACCAAGAAACAAACGGGAAAAAAGAGATTAGACTAATTAGGCTATGAAAGATATTCATGTATATGTCATGTGAATCTATGTAAAATTGTGTTCATGGAAACATATGATATATTAAATACATAATTATCATGAGGTAGTATGAAAAACAATTGAGATTGATCTATTCTTGTGATGCTCTTGACTGTTGCAATGCCCTTTACTTAAAATTGATGGTACTAAGGGACAGTGTAAACGAAAATGGTAGGAACTGAAAATTATCTGTTGGACCTTTAGTTAATTCATCTTTATCTAGATGTGTGATATATTGCTATGGAAAAATGCAGTGGAAATTACTGTGCCTTACATAACGTTGTAAGGAGGACCAGTTGGATAAATAGCCAAGAAATTCCCTTGTCTAATAGGACCGTCACCTTATTGAACAGTAAAACCATACTGGACAATCAACTTGAAGCGATGACTATTTAAAACAGCATATAAATATGTAAAATTGAATCGATGATGGTGTTAATATATGCACCACTTATATTAATCTCCCTATAGTGCTTGTAAACATGAAATGTAGAAGGTAATCATAATGTTTAAAATCAATTAACTACTCGTAAAAAACGGGAGACTTGTGGGGAGGAATGGCACATGATGACTAGTATTAGCAATTAGCAATACTTATTTTGAGTCTACACCGGCAGGACGCCGTAACGATAGATGTTGAAAACAGTACTTTATAACGTGATAAACCTGAACTTATTGTAAACCGTTTAAAAGGATCATGGTGCTGTGGAGTTATAATACATAAAAATTATGTTATATGATTATAAATGAATGAAATACATGTAAACTGACCCAGACTCAAAAGGTGCGTTGATCGTGTCGTCTTAATGTAGGGCAAGAGGAGCCGCTATTCTAATCGTAGAGGAAAAAACAGATTGTGTTATATTTAAAATAAACTGTTTATGAGACTGAAACTACACTTAATAAAGGCGGGAAATTACCCGACAGTACTAGTTAAAAATGAGAATATTAATGACTTGAAAACATTTAATGTGAAAAAGTAAAAAGGTAAAACCGGCAGTACTCATTAAGACTACAGGAGTCCTGTGTAATCGCTATGTAAGAATAACACCGCTGTACTAAGCTTAAAACCAAGGCACGATCCAGAACTGACGATAATATAAAACATCCGCCGATGATATTGTACCATAAGGTTGTAAACAGAAGCCAGACAACATACCTGAAAAAATGAATTTCCTGCCGCCAGCAGTAGAGGAGAGCTTTGAAGAGCGCTTGTGAGAAGCCAGATTTTAAACGTCAAATTCCCGCCAAAATCGGGAGAGGTTACTAAGTGGGGAGGAGCTTATTTGACAGGACTCATCAACCGAAATTTAAAGTTCCATATGAAGTTCTGTGTTTTAAGATTAACTACCATGCCAGAAAATATCATAAAAACGATGCTGATGCAAGATATTGTTCATGCTTGCCAACCAATTTATATGATAAGCTTCCTTGGTGAACACTGCTATATTTATAAACAGTGATATTTAAGATGTGGTGAATAATGTCCGAATAGTGAATAAAGCTATCAAAAATATGAGTGGCTTGCTGATAAGCATAAATATGGTCACTGGATAGATAAATTGAAGTATCTATAGAAACACAGAGAGGTCTACCTCTTGATTAAGTCCGTTAGGTTCCAGACTGTTGAACTCATAAATGAACCTTTGTTCAAGTTTTAAAAGGGCCTTGTTGATGTCTCCACCTCTCCATAACCCCTCACTTAAACACAATCTACCAATCAGCCAATTCCTTCGGATCAAAAGACTATGCACATCAGATGCAGATTTCGAACAACAAGCAGTCAGGATGCATAATAGATTTAAAGACAGAGGCTATTCTTCTAAATGTATCAAAAAAGCATATGTTAGAGCATGCATGACAGAACGCTCTACTCTATTGCAAAAGAAAGATCGACAAAAAAAAGCAGACAAGATTGTTTGTGCTCTTACATATACTCAACTTTCTAAACCAATCATCAATATTCTAAGAGAAGAATGGCATTTACTCACCTCTTTACCACAATTTTCTACTAAACGCTTAATGATAGCGTATAAAAGGAATCCCAATCTTTCCAATTTATTAGTCACGTCAGCTCTCACAAGGTGCAACCCTCCACCTAAGATTAAAGGTCACTTCAGTTGCGGAAACTGTTCAGTTTGCCTTCACACCATTACAGTCAAAAACAGCTTTATTCATCCCACAACATTACATAAAGTATATTTACACAACTACACAAATTGTAAAACGTCCAATGTTATATATCTGGTGTTATGTCCCTGTAATTTGGTATATATCGGTAAGACTACGAGAGAAGTGCGCACGCGCATTATTGAGCATAGGAGCAGTATTTCAAGAAAAATTGTAGATAAACCTCTGGTAACACACTGGGTCACAACAGGTCACAAAATTAGCGATTTAAAGTTCTTGGTCCTGAAAAAAGTTACACTACATTGGAGAGGTGGAGACATCAACAAGGCCCTTTTAAAACTTGAACAAAGGTTCATTTATGAGTTCAACAGTCTGGAACCTAACGGACTTAATCAAGAGGTAGACCTCTCTGTGTTTCTATAGATACTTCAATTTATCTATCCAGTGACCATATTTATGCTTATCAGCAAGCCACTCATATTTTTGATAGCTTTATTCACTATTCGGACATTATTCACCACATCTTAAATATCACTGTTTATAAATATAGCAGTGTTCACCAAGGAAGCTTATCATATAAATTGGTTGGCAAGCATGAACAATATCTTGCATCAGCATCGTTTTTATGATATTTTCTGGCATGGTAGTTAATCTTAAAACACAGAACTTCATATGGAACTTTAAATTTCGGTTGATGAGTCCTGTCAAATAAGCTCCTCCCCACTTAGTAACCTCTCCCGATTTTGGCGGGAATTTGACGTTTAAAATCTGGCTTCTCACAAGCGCTCTTCAAAGCTCTCCTCTACTGCTGGCGGCAGGAAATTCATTTTTTCAGGTATGTTGTCTGGCTTCTGTTTACAACCTTATGGTACAATATCATCGGCGGATGTTTTATATTATCGTCAGTTCTGGATCGTGCCTTGGTTTTAAGCTTAGTACAGCGGTGTTATTCTTACATAGCGATTACACAGGACTCCTGTAGTCTTAATGAGTACTGCCGGTTTTACCTTTTTACTTTTTCACATTAAATGTTTTCAAGTCATTAATATTCTCATTTTTAACTAGTACTGTCGGGTAATTTCCCGCCTTTATTAAGTGTAGTTTCAGTCTCATAAACAGTTTATTTTAAATATAACACAATCTGTTTTTTCCTCTACGATTAGAATAGCGGCTCCTCTTGCCCTACATTAAGACGACACGATCAACGCACCTTTTGAGTCTGGGTCAGTTTACATGTATTTCATTCATTTATAATCATATAACATAATTTTTATGTATTATAACTCCACAGCACCATGATCCTTTTAAACGGTTTACAATAAGTTCAGGTTTATCACGTTATAAAGTACTGTTTTCAACATCTATCGTTACGGCGTCCTGCCGGTGTAGACTCAAAATAAGTATTGCTAATTGCTAATACTAGTCATCATGTGCCATTCCTCCCCACAAGTCTCCCGTTTTTTACGAGTAGTTAATTGATTTTAAACATTATGATTACCTTCTACATTTCATGTTTACAAGCACTATAGGGAGATTAATATAAGTGGTGCATATATTAACACCATCATCGATTCAATTTTACATATTTATATGCTGTTTTAAATAGTCATCGCTTCAAGTTGATTGTCCAGTATGGTTTTACTGTTCAATAAGGTGACGGTCCTATTAGACAAGGGAATTTCTTGGCTATTTATCCAACTGGTCCTCCTTACAACGTTATGTAAGGCACAGTAATTTCCACTGCATTTTTCCATAGCAATATATCACACATCTAGATAAAGATGAATTAACTAAAGGTCCAACAGATAATTTTCAGTTCCTACCATTTTCGTTTACACTGTCCCTTAGTACCATCAATTTTAAGTAAAGGGCATTGCAACAGTCAAGAGCATCACAAGAATAGATCAATCTCAATTGTTTTTTCATACTACCTCATGATAATTATGTATTTAATATATCATATGTTTCCATGAACACAATTTTACATAGATTCACATGACATATACATGAATATCTTTCATAGCCTAATTAGTCTAATCTCTTTTTTTCCCGTTTGTTTCTTGGTTTTTGCCAATGGTTCATATTTCAATCAACAGTTCATTGAACAATTCTTGAACATGATGCAAACAAACTAATAAATCGACTCAGGTTAGTGGTCCTATTGAGTATTCTAACATCCTAATTACACTATAAGGATCAATAATATCCTTTGAATGCTCAAAGGGATAGTTTTTTATCTATGCACTATCACCATTATTATTATCATCACTTTTCGTCCGTTTATATATATATTTTTATATTTTTATTTTTTATATTATCATTATTATATTATCTTCATCCCTCCTTTTCTCTGCAAGTACTATTATGCTTTAACAGCAGTAATTTGTAGTTTAATATCTATTTGCTATAGACTCAATTCAATATTTGTATTTTACCATTTTACCAATTTTTACACTTTTACATGTTCAGTTGGTTTATCATCATTTTGTATTTTTTAACACAGTATCATCCCTTTTATGCATTTATTATTATTATTATTATTGTTCATTTTCATTTTCAACACATGTTTATTACATACACCAATTATTATCTATTGGTCTGCCTGATCCTTTGGTTTCAATCCTCATGTCCTGCGTCTCCCTAATAATCTTTTAGAGAGTTTTTAATGTATATTTGTGTGATCCCCATAACTATTTTAAAAAGACTCATAGTTAATGTACACTGCTCTATATCAGTTTACACAGTTATAAGGGTAATCACTTTGGCAATTGCAATGATTTACTTGTTATTATTTTTTAATGTATATATGGTATTAATCTAATTGTTTATGTTTTCCATGTATTGTTTGTTGTATTATTCATTTCACTAATTATTTATATTTTTAATTTAACAATATGTGCTATTCCCCTGTTTTTAAGCTTTGTACCCCCTGAAGAAGGCGTCCCACGCCGAAACGCGTCGGGGTCTCTGACCATCACCATTAAAGGCTCTACCAACATCCACATCTTCGTATCTTGCTCCTTTGTGTTTCCAATGCCCACCACTGCATCTCTGCTGGTAGACTCAAAAGAGTCAAAAGGTGCTCTAGTGATGAATTTAGAGCAGTCTTGACTATGCTTAACAAGGTTCTGTAGGCTTCTTGCTATTCTGAAGGGATGACAACAGAGAACTCTTCTAGGCCTTTGACAACATCTTTGAAGAACATGCCCATATAAAGCATATAGGAATTTATGCAGGAAGCCAACATCAATGCCTGGAAGCACTGGCAGTCAAAGGCATCGATGGTATGTGATTCCCTCCCAGAAGGAACCAGAGTAGTTATTAGTACCCTTGAGCTGGCACATAGCCGACCACCATAGAATGGTGATAGAGTTGAGTTTTTTGGAAGTCTAGGGATTCGGGGACCCCGTACATGGTGTCCAGTCTCTTACTGATCAAGGGAACCAAGAGAGGGGTCTCCCACATCTGAAACATGAGGTTCTGTAAAATACGAAGGACAGGGGGCATGGCCGCATCCTTAGGCGTCGAAGGATACTGGAGTATCTCCAGTTCCTCAGCTCTCAGTTCCTTCTCGGTGCCCAATGAGATGGAGAGAGCAATGGCATGTCATAGATAAAGACCTCATGAGCGTTGTTGGTCCCCGCCTGAGACAGACATGTCCTCAGGCAGGTCCGACGATGCTCACGAAGTGGTGATGGGTCCGATGGCACATCACGGTGGTTTTGCAAAACCGAGGATTCGGACTCCAATTCCCATGCATTGGAATCGGAAAGGAAGACAAAATAGTGATGGTCACTGTCATGTCTCTGGCACCGATCCGATGTCAAAGGATGATCTCGATGCCGATGCCCAGACACATCAGAATCATAGATGTTTGATGGGATTTGGCTGGTTCCAGGCTCGGCATGGAATCCAAGGGTCTACA
Source organism: Ichthyophis bannanicus (assembly GCA_033557465.1). Taxonomy (NCBI): domain Eukaryota; kingdom Metazoa; phylum Chordata; class Amphibia; order Gymnophiona; family Ichthyophiidae; genus Ichthyophis; species Ichthyophis bannanicus. The sequence continues at coordinate 496,016,484 of CM066033.1, forward strand.
GAGAAGAAAACACATACCCAAACTCACAAGTATCATAGACAAACCAGTCTATAACCCAACATATTTGATGGTAAATAACTACTCAAGGCCACACAGTCCCTAATCATACTCACTCAAACCCAAAGAACATCTGTATATAGTTAACATGTATATAGTTAAAATCAAAATGTTAACCTGTTGAAAATGTTTCATGTTAAAGCTATCGTGTAAGAAGTTAGCATCTGTTTTATGTAACATGTTGGTTCTCTGTAAACCGCCCCGATCTCTGGAAGGGGCTGTATAGAAAAGTGTAACAAATAAATAAAATAAAAATATTCTCTTTCCTATTCACCTCCTATGTGTTTCCTTACCATTCACTTAGATACATCCTAGTCCTCAGTGTTGGGTTGTCTTAACTGTTATATTGTCTGTCTTGACTAGACTGTAAGCTCTTAAGAGAAGGGACTGCCTTGTAGTAGTAATCAAATGATAAATAGAAGGAGGAGTAGTAGTATGTACTGATCTTGCAACATGCATGTGTGTGTATTAACGGCATCAACTCGACAACACAACATCAGCAATATGTGTAAGTACCAGTACAAGTTTCAGTAGTAGACTGGCTAATCTAGTCTTCAGTATTAGACTGGCAAATCTACTGAAGAGGGCTTTAAACTAGATTCGTTGGGGATGGGTGAAAAAAGCCCCCAGGTAAGTGATGCATTAAATACCTTTATGGAAATGGGTAACAGGGGTAACATATGGAAAGCAGTGTGTATAAATGCCCGTAGCATAGGGAACAAGATCCCTGATATTGAAGCTTTGGCGGGAGTGGCCGACTTGGATTTAGTGGCAGTTACAGAAACATGGTTCACAGAAAACCATGACTGGGATTTAACTATACCTGGCTATACTTTATTCAGAAAGGACAGGGTAGGAAGAAGGGGAGGAGGACTGGCACTATATGTAAAAAATACTATTAAAGCTTTGGAATTACAGAGCTTAAAAGGGAGAGAGGAGGCATTGTGGGTTAAACTAGAAAGAGGGAAAGAGAAATCTATTTGCATTGGCGTGATATACAAACCTCCCTCACAAGAGGAAGAGGTGGACAGAGAGTTAATTGATGACATACGCAGCATTGCTAGGAAAGGGGAAGTGCTACTGATAGGGGATTTCAATATGCTAGATGTTGACTGGCACATTCCTGCTGCAGTATCATCTAGAAGTAAGGAGATCCTGGATTCTCTACAGGGAGAACTAATCAAGCAATTGGTAACAGACCCCACACGTGAAGGGGCCATACTGGACTTGGTGCTTACCAATGGCGAAAGTGTTTCTGATGTTATAGTAGGAGATCATTTTGCATCCAGTGATCACCAGATGGTGTGGTTCAGTATTGGGACTAGGGCTGTTAGAAACCATTCAAAGGTAAGGGTCTTAGACTTTAGGAAGACTAACTTTGCCAAGATGGCCCAATACCTCAGGAAGTCGTTAACGGGATGGGAACAGCTGGGGGATGTAGAAAAACAGTGGGCAAAACTGAAATGGGATATTTTAAGGGCAACCAACCTTTTTGTTAAAATGGTAAGCAAAGGTAAAAGGAAAAGGAGACCGCTATGGCTTTCGAAAGAGGTAGCTGAAAAAATGAAGAAAAAGAGGGAGGCCTTCATGAAATACAAGAGATCACAGAGAGACGAAGACAGGCATCTATATTTGGAAAAACTTAGAGAAGCTAGCGAAGTACTCAGGAAAGCAAAGATTCAAAAAGAGGAGGAAATAGCCAATGCAATAAAATGGGGGGATAAGACATTTTTCAGATATATTAGTGAGAAGAGGAAGGGAAAAAGTGGTATTGTCAGACTCAAGGGTGAAGGGGAGGAATATGTAGAAGCTGATGAGGATAAAGCGGAATTGCTTAACAAATATTTCTGTTCTGTGTTCACAGATGAAGAACCAGAAGCAGGACCTCAGAAAACACCCACAAACAGGAACAGAAGCAAGGGACATCTTGAACAATTGAAGACTGTGTTCGTGAGAAACTAGTTTAACTTAAAGTAGACAAAGCAATGGGACTGGATGGGATACACCCTAGAATACTGAGGGAACTTGGGGACGTTCAAGCAGCTCCACTGACTGACCTTTTCAATGTCTCGTTGGAGTCGGGAGTGTTGCCAAAGGACTGGAAAGAGGCACATGTGGTCCCTTTACACAAAAGGGGAAAGTAAGGATGTAGATGAAAACTACAGGCCGGTTAGTTTAGCTTCGGTGGTGAGTAAATTATTGGAAACGCTGCTGAAAGAGAAAATAATGAGGTTTCTGGAGTCCAGCGGATTACAGGATCTGAGGCAGCATGGATTCACCAGAGGCAGGTCTTGTCAGACAAATTTGATTGATTTCTTTGCCTGGGTGAGCAGGGAGTTGGACCGAGGGAGAGCCCTAGATGTGGTGTATTTAGATTTCCGTAAAGCCTTTGACACTGTTCCTCACAGGCAACTTATAAACAAACTGAGCACCCTAGGGATTGACCCTAAAGTTACTGCTTGGGTTAGAAATTGGTTGGGTGGGAGGCGACAAAGAGTACAGGTAAATGGGGCTTACTCTGAGGAGAAGAATGTTATCAGTGGTGTGCCCCAGGGACCTGTCCTTGGTCCAATTCTTTTTAACATCTTTGTTAGTGATATAGCGGAAGGGCTGTCAGTAAGGTTTGCCTCTTTGCGGATGATACCAAAATCTGCAATAGAGTAGACACCCAGGAAGGTGTAGATAACATGAGGAGGGATCTAGGTAAGCTTGAAGAATGGTCTAGAATCTGGCAGCTGGGATTTAATGTTAAAAAATGTAAGGTCATGGATTTGGGCTGCAGCAATCCAAGGGAGTAATATAGTATAGGGGATGATGTACTTTTGTCCACTAAAGAAGAGTGGAACCTGGGCATGGTTGCGTCTGATGATCTTAAAGTAGCTAACAGGTAGAAAAGGTGACAGCAAAAGCTAGAAGGATGCTTGGGTGTATACGGAGAGGAATGGCTAGCAGAAAAAAGGAGGTGATAGTGCCTCTGTATAAGTCTTTGGTGCAACCTCATTTGGAGTATAGTGTGCAATTCTGGAGACCGCACCTGCAAAAGGATGTGAACAGGATGGAGTCGGTGCAGAGAGTGACTACTAAAATGGTTAGTGGTCTTCATTATAAAGCATATGAGGACAGACTTAAGGATCTTAATGTGTACACCTTAGAGGAAAGGCAGGATAGAGGTGATATGATTGAGATGTTTAAATACCTCCATAGTATAAATGTTCAGGGAGAGAGCCTCTTTCAATTGAAAGCAAGTTCTGCTACGAGGGGACATGGGATGAGGGTGAAGGGGGATAGATTCAGGAGTGATTTGTGGAAATATTTCTTTACAGAAAGAGTGGTGGATCCATTGAATAGTCTCCCTGTGGAGGTGGTAGAGATGGGAACAGTATCTGAATTCAAAAAAGAATGGGACACAAACAGAGGATCTCTAAAGGAAAAAAGGGGACTGTTGTAGTTGTTGATATGGAAGGACAGACTAGATAGGCCATGTGGTCTTTTTCTGTCGTCATATTTCTATGTTTCTATGTAACACCTACGAGAGGAGCCAATTAAGGAGCAAAATAAAATATATTTTTTAAATTTTCTGAGATAGTGTTAGACACCACAATGGAAAGGATAACTACTCTCTCACCAATGGTGGAGACCCGGGTCCAAACAAGCAGGTAACTGACACATACATGTGCCTTGAAGCAGGTGTAAATGACAACAGTAAATTTGTAAAAACAGACATTTATATATGAAATGGCAGTGCATGAATATTTTTTGGGATTGCCAAAAATGTGCTCCCTTTGAATCCATACATCCCATGGCAACTATCCATTTAAACATTTTAAATCAGCATTTTCATGTATATAAAATCTACATATGTATATATTTATACACAGACTTGTCATCCAAAGCTTCCAAAATGGCCTCCATTATGAATAAAATACCTCGTTGCTTCTGCCTGCATGTGAACGTTCCAATGCCACCAATGCATTATAAGCAGCTTTTCGTTCTGCCATCTTTTTGGTATTTCCTTTTGCTTCTTTGAATTTACTGTTTTTAACTATTGCCTGGACAACAAACCTATTTTTAAAAAGTACATAATAATGTTAGTAATTACACAGTCGACAAAATTTGGGATGTTTTTCAGAAATGTACTTACTATAATTAAAAGAAAAAGTAATTTCTCTCAACTTGTTATTGCTTTTAAGAACATACTAACATAATATATTTCAGTTCAGAAGAAACACTGATTCTTTTCTCTTTTAAACAGAATTACAGAGCTGTAAGTCTCAATGTATGTGTCAGTGTATACTACTTCAAGGTTACAGAAGCAGTCTGTATTAGTGGGAAATATTTTCTGCCAATTTGGAGCTTCTCCTCTTAAAACAGAATTATCTGACTGCAGTGGAGAAAATGGATAGAGCAATGGGCTGGAACCAGGGAAGCCAGAACTGAAATCCTTGTGGCCTTGGACAGATCACTTAACGCTCCCATTTGCTTGGCTACAACCCTGGGGTCAATATCCAGCTGCGGCAGTCAGCATGTTTTAAAGCACCTGACCACATGGCTGAAAGTGAAACTGAATATTCAGCAATGGAGCCTGTCCAGCTCTGAATATCCAGTTTTGTAGCTGCTGTTTCCAGAAGCTATCTCGTTAGCAGCAATATTCAGTCACTAACCGGATAGCAAATCCTTATAAAGTTAGGACAGCCTTTCACCTATCCTAACTTTATATTGTTTAGCCATCCAGTTAGTAGCTGACTATCGCTGCTGGAACCACCCCAGCTCCACTCACAGACAGCCCTGAAATAAACTGAGTGTCTTTACTGAAGTCTATGCCACAGAATCTTGGGACTGCCAGAGTTTATATGGTTTGCAGGTACTATAAACTGCATAAACCAGTTGGAATTTAAAATCTAGGAAGCGGGAAAATACTTGCAGTACTCAAATATAACTTGCCTTGAGCTACCACTGGAAAGACTTCAGCTACATACAAATTACTATAATAGAATAAACCTATAGAGCTAACCTACTGTATAACATACTTTCTTGGTGGAAAGCACAGTTACTTACCTGTAACAGGTGATCTCTGGGAACAGCAGGAATAAGTCTTCACATATGGGTATCGTCGGTACCGACGGAGCCTGCGCGGGAACGCTCCCCAGCGTCCAAAATGAAAGCTTTTCGGAGCATCCCACAGCGCTTGCGCACTGCCTTCCCTAACCGCCTCTCTCCAGTTCGAGTTTTAAGCTGAGACAAAGAGAGAGTGAGGAAAGGAAAGAAGGATAGAGAGATACAACTCCTAGGGGAGGTTGGTGGGTTGTGAAGACTTATTCCTGCTGTTCCCAGAGATCACCTGTTACAGGTAAGTAACTGTGCTATCTCCAGGAACAAGCAGGAATGAGTCTTCACATATGGGGACTCCCCAGCTAGAGATGCCTGGGAGATCACCCAGGTTGTGAGTCCCTGGGAAGGGCTCTACCTCCACCCATGAATCTCAGGCATCCAGCCAGGGATGGAGGGTAGGAGTTGATTAGGTATGGAACAGGTGTTTGAGAACAGCCTGACCAAACAAGGCATCCCGGCGGGAGTCCTTGTCCAAGCAGTAATGGGCTGTGAAGGTATGAACCGAAGCCCAGGTGGCCGCTCGACAGATCTGGTCGATGGACACAGAATTCAGATGAGCCATAGAGGTTGCCATGGCCCTCACATTGTGAGCTGTGACATGGCCCTCCAGAGAAAGGTTCTTACTCTGGTAGGTGAAAGAAATACACTGAGCAATCCAATTGGACAGAGTTCTCTTAGATACCGGAAGTCCCAAATGAGAGGGATCAAAAGCAACAAAGAGTTGAGAGGACTTTCTATGTTGCTGTGTCCTTTGTAGGTAAAAAGCAAGAGCTCTTTTACAATCCAGGGTATGAAGATTCCTCTCTGCACTTGAAGCATGAGGTCCTGGAAAAAAGACAGGTAAATAAACCTCCTGGTTCAGATGAAAAGGTGAGACCACTTTAGGCATAAAGTGTGGATTAGTCCTGAGGACTACCTTGTCATGATGGAACCTTGTATAAGGAGGATTAGCCACCAAGGCTTGCAGCTCACTGATGCGGCGAGCTGCAGTGACTGCACTTAGAAAAATAACCTTCCAGGAAAGGAATTTCAAAGAGGTAGTGGCTAAAGGTTCAAAGGGTGGCTGCATAAGCTGGCCAAGAACCAGATTCAAGTCCCATGCCACTGGAGGTGCTCTGATGGGAAGTTTAGTCAAAAGAAGGCCTCTCATGAATCTTGCTATAAGAGGATGAAAGGAAATAGGTTGTCCATTGAGTGGTTTAAGGGATGCTGCAATAGCACTCAAATGGACTCTTACTGAATTCGTTTTAAGGCCTGCATGGGATAAATGCAGCAAATACTCTAATAAAGAATTCAGAGGTATTGCAAGAGGGTTGAGACCCTTCTCTGCACACCAAATGGTAAACCTTTTCCATTTAAAAGCATAGGAACGTCTAGTAGAAGGCTTTCTGGAAGCATGAAGGATATCCTTCACTTGCTGAGAGACATGCAAATCTTAAAGGTCTAGGCCTTCAGCAACCAGGCTCTGAGGTGAAGAGACTGGGGATTTGGGTGCCACAACGTTCCCTCCTCCTGGGACAGAAGGTCTGGAGCAGATCCCAAGTCCAGGGAGGGAGCTTGAGAGAGATGCAGAAGTAGAGGGTGCCAATGTGGTGCTATGAGGATCATAGACCCCTTGTCTCTCTGAAGTTTGAACAGTGTCTTGGGAATTAGGGGAATGGGTGGAAAGGCATAAAGGAAGTCTTGCCCCCAATGAAGGAGGAAGGCATCACTGGCCTGAACTCCCTGACACGGAATCCTGGAACAGAACCGGGGAAGTTTGGCATTCCACGGACTTGCAAACAAGTCTATGTCCGGGGTTCCCCAAATTCGGAAGATCCTGGCTATCTGGTCCCCATGGAGGGACCATTTGTGTGGGAACAGAACTCGACTGAGTCTGTCTGCCCAAGAGTTTTGAACTCCTGGAAGATAGACAGCTATGAGATGAATTTGATGCTCTCTGGCGAAGGCCCACAATCTCAGAGCTTCGTTGCAAAGCGACAGAGAGCCAGTCCCGCCCTGCTTGTTCACATAGAACATGGCTACTTGGTTGTCCGTGTGGATGAGGACTGTCTTGTAGCTGAGCAGGGTGTGGAAGACTCTGAGAGCTAGAAAAATTGCTCTGAGCTCTAAGAGGTTGATATGTAGAGATGTCTCCTCTGGAGACCAGATGCCTTGAGAGTAGAGAGATCTTGAAGATGAGCTCCCCAACCCTTTGGAGAGGCATCTGTTGTAAGGGTTGCTTGGGGCACCACCTGTTGAAAGGGGGACCCCAACAACAGATTTTGAGTGGACTTCCACCAGTGGAGGGACCAAAAGAGGCGACTGGAGGTTGCTATTTTGTGTGACAGGCAACCTGATGCCTGGGTCCATTGGGTGGATAGATTCCACTGAGCTGCCCTCATGTGAAGGCGAGCGTAAGGGACCACATGGATAGTGGATGCCATGTGGCCTAACAGTTGTAACATTTCTCGAGCAGTTAAATGGGTTTTTAACAGAACTTGTGAGGCTAACTGCACCAAGCGTAGGCAATGGGCCTGGGGAAGATAGGCCCTTGCAGTTGTGGTATCCAGCAAGGCCCCTATGAACTCTAGAGACTGAGTAGGGGTGAGATGGGATTTTGGAAAGTTTATTAGAAGTCCCAGATACCGAAGGATACGGCTTGTGCAGGTTAGAGAAGTCTGGGCCTCTGACTGGGATGGAGCTCGGATGAGCCAGTCGTCCAGATATGGGAATACGAATATCCCTACGGTGTGTAGAAATGCAGCTACTACTGCCATGCATTTTGTGAACACCCTTGGTGCAGAGGCCAGGCCGAAGAGAAGCACTTTGTATTGATAGTGCTTCCCTTGATAAAGGAACCGAAGGAACCTTCTGTGTGTTGGATGGATGAGGACATGGGTGTACGCATCCTTGAGGTCTAGAGAGCAAAGCCAATCCTGACTCTGAAGGTATGGAAGGAGAGTACCGAGAGAAATCATCTTAAATTTCTCCTTGCATAGAAATTTGTTCAATTCTCTGAGATCTAATATGGGTCTGCAGCCCCCTGTTTTCTTTGGGATAAGAAAGTAGGGGGAGTAGAACCCTGAGCCCTGTTGAAGAAGGGGTACTTCTTCTATTGCCCCTTGGGCAAGAAGGGTAGTAATCTCCTGACCGAGAAGGTCGAGGAGAGATGTTGGAGAATTGAACTGTCTCACCATGGTGTGAGGAGGAAGGGTTAAGAAATGAAGCTTGTACCCCCCCTCCCTTCCCTCACTTGGTTTGTAGCTTGTCGTGCTGTGAGGGCTTGTGTACATCAGTGATGCTGAGAGCTAAACTATCGGTAGTTTAACTACTGGCAGGGTCTCCCAAGATGGACAGGTCTCAGCTGAGATGCCAGACCAAGACAAACCACCCATCTGGGCAGCAGCAGAATGGGATAGTGTTGACGGCGGAGGATCACATTTCTGTGACAACGGCAACACCACCAAACTTAAACTTCGCGGAAGAAAGGCCCGGCAATCTACTTCTGTATCTTGCCATGAAAACTCAATGGATAGTTACAACAAAACAAATTGTGCTGTAGTGCTGGAAGATGAGACCCCCAGGTTGGAAGGCACTCAACTAGCTACTGGGGAAGAGCTGAAGACTTTTCAGAGTAAAGCCAGCATTTATGATGTGGTTGGATCAAAGCCCTCGGGACGTCTGACTGCTGATGTAGCTGCGCATGAAATGAGAGTCAGAAGCTGTAAAGATGTCTTACACATTGGAACATGGAACGTACGAAGCATGAACCAAGGGAAGTTGGAGGTGGTCAAGAAAGAAATGGAACGTGTACAACTTGATCTGTTGGGTGTCAGCGAACTGAAATGGACTGGCATCAGACACTTTGCATCAGATGATCACATGGTCTACTATGCTGGAAATGAAAGACAAAGAAGAAATGGTGTTGCATTTATAATAAAGAAAAAACTTGCAAGAACTGTAATGAAATACAATGCAGTCAGCGAACGCTTAATCTCTATTCGTCTACGAAGAATGCCTATCAACACAACTATAATTCAAGTATATGCCCCAACAACAGCTGCAGAAGAGAATGAAATTGAAGAGTTCTATGAACAAGTACAAGCTCAAATTGACAGAACATGCAAACAGGATATCCTGATAGTCATGGGTGATTGGAACGCAAAGGTTGGCAACAAAGAAGACGACAAAGTAGTTGGAAAATATGGACTTGGCAACAGAAATGAAGCTGGAGAAAGACTGATAGAATTCTGCAAGACCAACGATCTATTCATCTCGAACACCTTCTTCCAGCAACACAAGCGGCGACTGTACACATGGACTTCACCCAATGGATTGTATAAAAATCAAATTGACATCATCTGTGGAAGTCAACGATGGAAAAGCTCTATAACATCAACAAAGACAAAACCTGGAGCTGACTGTGGTACAGATCATCAACTACTAGTATGCAAACTCAAGCTAAAGCTGAAAAAGAGCAAACCACTCATGAATGCAGCAAAATATGACCTTGAGAATATCCCACTGGAATTTAAAGACTGCCTGCAAAATCGATTTGCTGCTTTAGATACAAATGACAGAGCTCCGGTAGAGTTATGGAATGACATCAAGAAGGCTGTGTTGGAAGAAAGCGAGAAGTCTCTACAAAAGGTAAAAAAGAAAAAACGGCCAAAATGGATGACGGAAGAAACTCTGAAAATTGCCCAGAAACGCAGAGAAGCTAAAGCCAGAGGACAAAGAAAGACAATCACAGAACTCAACAGAGATTTCCAACGTGCAGCAAGACAGGACAAGGAAAAGTACTACAATGACGCATGCAAGGAAATAGAAGCAGAAACTATTAGAGGAAGAACAAGATCAGCTTTCCTAAAGCTACGAGAGTTAAAGAAAAAGTTCCAGCCTCGAATTGGAATGTTACAAGATGCTCAAGGTTCTATGTTGAATGATGCTGAGAAGATCAAGAAAAGATGGAAGGAATATACAGAGTTTTTATATAATAAAGATCAAGTGGACCAACAGCCGTTTCAACCTGTACCTTATGATCTGGAACCATTGGTGATGAAAGAAGAAGTTGAAGCAGCATTGAAAGCCTTATCAAAGAACAAAGCACCATGCATTGATTGCATTCCCATAGAAGTATTACAGCAATCTGATGCAGCTGTTACCATACTTACAAGGCTCTGCCAAGAAATATGGAAGACAGCATCATGGCCAACTGACTGGAAAAGATCTGTGTTTATACCAATACTAAAGAAAGGTGATCCAACTGACTGTGGAAATTATCGCACAATCGCTCTGATCCCACATGCCAGCAAGATTCTACTGAAGATTATTCAAAAAAGACTACAATCATACCTGGAAGAAGAACTACCTGAAGTGCAAGCAGGGTTCAGAAAAGGGCGAGGAACGAGAGACATCATTGCGGATGTGAGATGGATCCTTGAAAAGACTAAAGAATACCAAAAGGATATCTATTTGTGCTTTATCGACTATAGCAAAGCTTTTGACTGTGTAAACCATGAGAAACTCTGGGCCACATTAAGAAGCATAGGTATACCAGAACACCTGATCGTTCTCTTGCACAATCTGTACATTGATCAAGAAGCAACAGTTCGAACAGAACAAGGAGAAACAGAATGGTTTAAAATAAGCAAAGGTGTAAGACAAGGCTGCATACTTTCCCCTTACCTGTTTAATTTATATGCAGAACAAATCATCAGAGAAGCAGGATTGTATGAAGACAACAGAGGTGTGAAGATTGGTGGAAGACTCATCAACAAGCTTAGCTATGCTGATGATACCACATTACTGGCGGAAAGTGAAGATGATCTGAAACATTTGCTTCTCACAAAGAACATAGTCTCAAAATGGGCCTGCACCTTAATGTAAAGAAGACATAGATCATGACAACTGGCATAATCAACAGGTTCATCGTCGAAGGAGAAGAAGTTGAAATCGTGAATAACTTTAACCTACTTGGATCAACTATCAATAAAGAAGCAACAAGCAGTCAAGAATGGCTATGAAAGACCTAGATAAGATTCTCAAGAGCAGAGATGTCTCTCTCCATACAAAGATTCGACTTGTTCAAGCCATGGTATTTTCAATAACATCATATGGATGTGAAAGCTGGACAGTGAAAAAGATAGACAGGAAGAAAATTGATGCCTTTGAATTATGGTGCTGACGGCGAATACTGTGTATATCATGGACTGCCCGAAGAAAAAACCAGTCTGTACTAGAGGAGATCAAACCTAAGCTTTCTTTAGAAGCTCAGATGACAAGACTTTGACTTTCATACTTTGGACACATCTTGCGGAGAGAGACATCATTAGAGAAAGACATCATGCTTGGCAAGATAGAAGGTCAACGCAAAAGAGGAAGGCCAGCAATGAGATGGATCGATACAATAACAGCAGCTACGGGTACCAGTCTGTCAACAATAAGCCGCCTGACTGAAGACCGAACACAATTTAGGATAGCTATCCAGAGGGTCGCCATGAGTCGACTCCGACTCGACGGCACTTAACAACAACAACAACCCCTCCCTTATGATAGAAAGGGTCCATTGCTCTGCTGTGATTTGTTCCCATCTAGGAGCAAAGTAAGCCAACCTTCCTGGAATGGTGAGAGGCTCTGGAGGTTCTAGAGCCAGAAAGGCTAAGCTCTCTAGTTGTAAGTCAAAGGCCCTGAGGAGGCTGAAGCTGTTGGGCCGTAGTAGTCCTAGCAGCCTTAGGCTTGGCCTGTTTCGGTTGTTGCTGTCTCTTTGTAGCAAAACGACCTGCAGAAGACGACTGCTGACCATAAGTAGAATAAAAAACCCTTCTTGAACAACCTTTTCTTAAAAGGAGCAGAAGTAGACTTTGAAAGTCTATCTAAAGCAGAATTTTCAGCATCCATTTGGGTGGTCTTTGCTTGCCAATCTTTGCCGAAAAGGTTTTCGCCTGTACAAGGAAGGTTACCTAGCCCATCTTGAACCCAAGGTTCCAAGTCAGAAGCTTGTAACCAAGCTACTCTGCTTGCCCCTATGGCAATGGCCGAGGCTCTGCTGGCACCTTCAAAAGATTCAAAGGCTGCCCGGTTGGAAAACTTGGAAATATCCTGGGCATGTTTGAGCCAGGTGAGGAATTCTTCCCTTTTATCTTCTGCAATAGAAGGAGATAAAGTTTGCAGGTGATCCGTAACTTCTTTTGGAAACATCCCCATATAGAGACTATAGGAGTTGATTCTGGCAACAAGCATACCGGCCTGGAAAATTCGCCTGCCAAAGGCATCTAAGGTTCTGCATTCTCTTCCTGGAGGAGCAGAAGACTGCCTTTTTGTACTTTTTATCTTCTTCATAGCAGACTCAACCACAATGGAGTGGTGAGGAAGCTGAGTCTTATGAAAGCCAGGACAAGGAGGAACACGATACATGGTGTCCAACCTGCGAGAATGAGGGAAAGTGGTGAGAGGAGTCTCCCATATGCCCAGCATGTGATCATAAAGAATCTCATGTATTAGCAAAGTGGCTGCCTCTTTAGGAGCCTTAGGATACTGTAGAATATCTAGTTTTTTGGCTCTAGGCTCTGTCTCAGGAGCCACTGAGATGGAAAGGCCCCTGGCCACTTCCCTAATGAAGTCCTGAAAAGACAAGTCCTCTGGAGGAGACACTCTCCTTTTTGGAGAAGAGGGCTCCTGAGGATGAATCACCGATGCTTCGATAGAGACCTCTGATTCATCAGAGTCTTCAGAGGAATCGAAGTATCGCCTGTCTGGATGCTGCTGCAGAGCCCGATACGTGTACCGGGTGGTATCGACATCGGGAGTGATCGGTACCGATTCGGTACCGATGGGCATCGCAGAACAGTGTACTGCTGCAGTCGACCCCGAAGCGGATGTCGATGCGATCGGTACCGATGTCGGTACCGGCGCCGGTATCAGTACCGGCAATCGAGTTTGTTGCGGTACCGAAGGCGTCGCAGCTTGTATGAATACCGTGATAGCACGCTGCATGGTCAGTATATTCTGATCCATTGACGCAACCAATGTCTGGATGTCGGTACCAGTGGGAACCACCGGTACCCCAGAACATGGCAACAGGTGATCGGTCGAGGCCGAGCCATCGATGTCAACCTGTGACCCCATAGATAAAGCTTTGGCAGCTGGAGCCTCCCGCCAGGGTAATTTTGCCGGTGCGGATTCCTCGAGGGCAAGCCCGGAGGCATCTCGATACTTAGAGGGAGATCTACCCTTCGAGGACCAGCTGGATTTAAGTTTGGTTACCTGAGATCCATGTGAGGAAGAAGCAGCCCTGGAAGACGTCGATTAAACCGAAGCTGCATCCGAGGGAACAGGGTACTGAGCTTAGCTGCTCGATTCTGTAGACCTCTCTTAGACATCATGGAGCAGGACTCACAATCCGCAATGGACTGGTCAGGACCTAAACATTTTAGACACCATTCATGGGTGTCAGTGACAGAAATAGTGCGGCTGCACTTCGTGCATTTCTTAAACCCAGAAGCGGGCTTTTCCATGAGGAAAAATTTGCTAGGCCTAAGGCCGAAGAAGAAAATGCACTGAGTGAGAAAAAACAGTAGTTTCTTGTTTTGTTGTTTTTTTTTTAAATAAAGAAAGAAAAGACCGGTGGTACCGGTCCAGCGTCGAGAAGGCAGACGCGCGACCAAAGAAATAAAATAAAATAAAGAAATTCTTCAGCGGTGACAGGAACATGACCTGCTGGCTCCGCGGAAAAGAAGAACTGGAGAGAGGCGGTTAGGAAAGGCGGGAAGGCAGCGCACAGGCGCTGTGGGATGCTCCCAAAAGCTTTCCTTTTGGACGCTGGGGAGCGTTCCCGTGCAGGCTCCGTCAGTACCGATGATACCCATATGTGAAGACTCATTCCTGCTTGTTCCTGGAGATATATCATTATGAAAGGTATACAAAATAACAGCTACAGGCATAATATTAACTAGCTAACAGTGGCTAGAAGAACACTGATAAATTAAGAATTTCAGAGGAGAAAGGTGAGGTTATGTTCAGTCGGTAAAACAAGGTTACATACTTGGAACAGATGTTCTGCATGGACAGCAGAATAAATCCTCATATACGTATGAGTGATGTCATCGACTGACACAATGTGGGAGCAGATTCCAGCTACCCTCTAGAAACCTTTGAAAGCATACTACCACACGTATCCCACTTCTCTCCATCACGCAGCACTGTCTCAGTCTCATATACTATCTGATTTATTAGACTGTAGACTACAACTCCAAAGAGAGGTGGAAGGGTTTTGCAAGAACTTATCCTGCTGTCCATGGAGAACACCTGCTACAGGTAAGTAAATGGAAATTACACTTACCTGGTAATTGTTGTTCTTTGAGTTACTCCAGTTCAGTCCTCCACCTCTGGGTAGTGCACCTCCTCCTGCAGCATGGAGACTGGACAAGTCAAATTCGTGACATCACTGGATATATCCCTCTGGTCTTCTCCCATCAGCCCCCAGTGAACTATTGACAAAGCAGACTCAAAGGAGTAGCAAATAAGCAGCTATAGTATTAATTCCAACTTTACACTCAAATTTAAACTTTTAAACTAAACTTTTAAACTAAAGCCCCTTCCGGTAAGGAGAGAAACTACTTCTTGCACTTTCTCTTCCCCCCCTGAATCGCATAAGACAGAAAGAAGAGAAAAGACAGAGTAAAAACAGAGTAAAAGAATCACAGTGATCCCGAGACTATCAATGTGTTCCCACACTCAATGACTGGTTCTCCCCCCCCCCCCAAACTGAAACCAACATCTGTATTGACCATCCCCGGGCGGGAATGACGACTGAACTGGAGTTTCTCAAGGAACAATAATTACCAGGTAAGTGTAATTTCCATTTCCTTATCATTCCTTCAGTTCAGTCCTCCACCTCTAGGATGTAACAGAGCAGTAATCATTGGGAGGGACCTTTCCAACCCGGATCGCAACACCACCGACCCGAAACAGACATCGTTCGCTGCCTGGACATCCAGGTGATAGCGTTTACTGAATGTATGAAGAAATGGACAAGTGGCCGCTCTGCAAGTCTCCACCGGTGGAACCAAACTGTGCTCCGCCCAAGCCATCGCTTGCGCTCTGGCAGAATGAGCCCTTCATAACTGTGTTTTGCAGTTTTTATGAGCAACTATACCCCTGACGAAACAGAGAGTGAAACGCTTGATCGGCGCTTGAGTAGGGTGTCGGGACATTGGATTGTGATAGACCGAAGCTGTGCTGAAGAGCTAAGTGTTTGCTTCGTTGTCTATGGCTCGTTTTTGTATGAATTGGCTATAAGGAAGGTCATTGATGTGTAAGGGCAAATGTTTTACAAAAATTGATGTAATCAATGTAATTTATTTTTATAGCCCGAAAGTTCTGAGACCTCCTTATTAGCGAATAGATGTGCTGCAAAGGGTTGGTGTGATAAATAGAAGTGTTTTTGTCTTCTCCTTTGAAAGCAGTTTTTTGAATATCAATTTTGGTACGGTGGAGTGTTACATTGCTACTGGATTCTCACTCCTATAGTTGACCAATATCTTGTTGTTCATCCTCCATGTCAGCACTTTCCGTGTCCCCTTGCTGACTGAGGAAGCTACCGTCGTGGAATTGTCTGACAACACTCGCAGCGCTCGACCTTTTACCGTGGTTTCGAATGCTTAGAGAGCCAAAACCACTGCTTGCAGTTCCAGACAGCTGATCGACCACTGGGCCTCCTGAATGTTCCAAGTTCCTTGTGTGAAGCGAACCCCGCAGTGTGCTCCCCAGCCTGCGAGACTCAACTCTGTCAACACCGGAAGCCACTGCGGTTGCTCCAGTGGCAAGCCCTCCGTCAGGGCTCCTGGGCAAAACCACCACTGAAGGTACTGCCTGACCCATAAAGTACAGGAAAGCCATTTGGGCGGCGAATCATCCTGGAGTAACGACCTGTGTAACAGGCGTCTGAGAGCTCTGGCCTATGGCATGATCCCCAGGGTTGCCGCCATTGTCCCTAGCGTGCAGAAATAGCTCCAAGCTGACGGAGCTGGAGTCTAAATAAACTTGCGCACTAACTGCCTAAGAACCTGAGCTTGTCGATCCAGCAGAAACACTGCTCCCAATGGAGTGCGAACCCCACACCTAAGTATTCTAGAGCCTGTGATGGAACTACTCGGCTTTGGGCACATTGACTACTCAGCTGCGACTCTGAAGGAACTTCACTACTCTGATTGTAACCTGAACGCTCTCAGTCTGGATTTCGCACGAATCCACCAAACGTCGAGGTATGGGAGAACTAGAATTCCTCCTTTTCGCATCATCGCCACCACCACCACCATAACCTTGCTGAAGGTGCGCGTAGGCATCACTAAACTGAAGGGTACGGCTTGAAACGGAATGCCCCCACGGAAGAGTAAACCTTAGGAACTTCTGACGAGTTGATCTGAACGTGGAGAGCAAATACGCCACAGAAACTGAGGGATGTCAAGAATTCCCCTTGCCGAAAGGCCCCAAATACCGATCATAGGGTTTCCCGCTGAAAATGAGACACTCGTAGACAGCGAATTACTCCCCGAGGTTCAGCATTTTGGTAGTATGACATAAATAGAGTAACGACCGATGCTGAAGGGTTCCTGTGGGACCGTCAGAACCACTCCTAACTGCCAAGGACAATTCAAGGTTTGCCAAACCGCTACCATTCTCTGCTGCCCTTTTCAAGGAGAAAGCCCACCCGAACCTAAAACCAGCAGGGCAAATTCAAGGGCATAACCTTTGCGTATTACCTCCACCGATTGATTGGACGTTAACTGGACCCAGGCAGAAGGGGACTCCCGAAGCCTTCGTCCTACCGGTTGAATTTCTACCCAGGTCCGCCTCGCTTCACCATGTTTTTCTGACTGCCGCGGCAGAGGTAACTGCGAATCCTCTACCTGCTCCTCGAAAAACACAAAGTCTTACGCTCTGAACAAATCTACCTCTTTGAAAACCCCCAATCGAGAGGTACGAAATCTCCTGAAGCCTCTAAACTGACCGCGTGCAGATGGTATGGGCTCCCTTGCTTAGGATTATTTCTGGCAGCCTTCCGCCTCTGCATCCCAAATCCTTAACCAACTTGTCAAGATCTTCACATTAAAGGGAAGCTTGCTAAGGCGTAACATAGCAAAATCCTCCACCGGCCAAGCTCAGAACCACAGATAACGGCGTGCGGCTACCAGGGAAGCCAAACTATTTGCCCTGATCAAATCAGAGTGGACATCCGCTAAATGTGCCTAACCTGATTCCAGCCAAGTCCCATCCAATAAACACTCCTGTGCCACCTCAGGCAAGCTCAAACCCCCAAAGTTTCGCAAAAGGAAGCAGATCCTTAACCTCATTCCACAAGATGTCCACCTTTCTGTCTTTTGCATCCTTCAAGGTCGTACTGCCTTCCACCGGAATAGGCATCTTCTTCATGACCGCCACTACCACAGCATCTATACGTGGAGAATGAAACCTCTGCTTCTCCTTGTCCGCTAAGGGGAAGAGCCGATTCCTAGTTCTAACACTTCACAGACCAGCTTCTGGCAAATCCCTACATCTTGGAACATACGGTCAACCACTCGGGAAAGAGGGAACACCACCTGAGTTTGCCGCACTGCCTGAATGAGAGGATCCTTCAGACCCTCTTCCTCCGCTGCCTGGATCGAAGTAAGGTTGAGCGCCTGCAGGGACTCCATAATGAGTGCCGTAAGCTCTTCCTTTCAGAACACTCTTGTGACTCTTGCCTGATTCCTGATTCAGGTTCAAACCCTGAATCGTCCACCATGGGTTAATTCAAATCCATGGGCCGATCCTCGAGAGGACTGGTCCTCTTGAGAGGACTCAGCAGACTGCTACCAGGATTTGCTGATGCTGACTGCTGCAGCGAAGCCCCAAGCGGCACAGAATCTGTCCCCATGCCCTGTTGCCACAAGCAATATGCCTGATGCATTATCAGCACAAAGTCTGGGGGAGAAAACACCAAGAGGCGCCTCGGCACTAGTCGGACCCCCGCTAGGCCTTCCCAGTTAGGACACGGACTGAAGGTCCAGAAAAGGCTCCCCTTCGCCCATCGCTGGCAGAGTCTGAGCCCCCTCCCCCGCTTTATCGTGAGTTTCCTGCTCCATAATGGTTGGAACGGCACCCGGCCCCGGCGTACTAGACCGTGCCTCTGTGTAAGCGCCACACAGCAGTTTTGAAAGCCTCAGCTATCAGCTATAATAAATTACTTCGCCCCAAAAAAGGATTCCTCTGAAACAAAATTAACGTTTCCCTCTTTAAATGTTTTTTTTTTTTGGCCCAAGGCTCAATACAACTGAATCCCACATTAACTCACAATAAGCAAAACTGTCATTAAATAAATCAAATTAAACGACAGAAATGGAAATCATCATGCAGTGAATTTCCCTTCAGTTCACCATCTGGGCGATTAGGTTACAGCCGCTGCCTCGTGGCTTAAAAATAAAGGTGTGGGAAACAAAATGGCCCGCTGACACTGTCGGGCTTGCCTGCCGCTGAGAAAAACTCGATGGGAACCCCCAAGGCCTTCCCGCCGATTTGAGCATCGCGGGATCACTTACCTGCGCCGCCGAACTCTAACATTGCCGAAAGCTAATTTCAAGCTTCGCCAGCCCAAATGCTGGCCCTGCGATCCGCGCCGCTACTCCCACACAGAAGTAAGCAGCTCCCGTGGAGAGGGCCTCTCCGACCTCTGCTGCCCCGCCAAGCCCATGTGGTGATCTGGGGCTGCCGGGCAGGTTGATCCCAGTGCTGCACAACTCCCCTCCGTCCAATCCAGGAGGGGAGAGCAACTCAAGCTCCCAGAGCAGATTAAAAATGAGAGGGGAGACTTCACAAATCTGGATCAATCCCTTCAAGGCTTTTTTTTTTTTGTTTTAAAGAAAGTAAAGTAAAATAAAGTAATGTAAAGCAAAGTAATAAAACACCCTTAAAAAAACCCTTAAGGCTGTCTACGCTAAACTGTGCGCCTTATTGTTCCTCTAGTGAGCCCAGCACCTAGGCTCACTACATCCTCCTGCTGCATGGAGAATGGACAAACTGGGGGCTGATGGGAGAAAACCAGCGGGATATATCCACTGATGTCACAAATTTGACTTGTCCAGACTCCATGCTGCAGTCCTACCCAGAGGTGGAGGACTGAACTAGAGGAACAATAAGGAACTATGCTTTGCCTGTGGATAAGAAGGAAAATATCCTCACATATAGGAATCTCTTGCTACAAGCCGCCTCAAAAGAAAGAGGGAAAAAGATAACAACTCATGTCACAACTAGCTGACCCTTACAAGATATCTGTGGTGGCAATGAGCCTTTCCTTAAATAGTTCCCCCCCCCCCCCACACACACACACACTTTTTTTTGTAAATAGAGGCAGCCTGGAGAGAAAGATAACCGGGCCAAGGGGTGTGGCTTTGGATTCTATTCCCTAAATACATTTTGGAGAACCAAAACTCATTTCACATCAGACGTCCCTTTCTAGGCAGTAGTGAGATGTGAATTTGTGGAAAGAAGTACAAATTGCAGCTTTGCATATCTCCTCCATGAAGGCTGGCCTCAAGTGGGCTATTACATAGAAACATAGAAAAATGACAAAAGAAAAAGACCACATAGCCCATCTAGTTTGTCCTTCCATATCAAGAACTACAACAGTCCCCCCTTCCCTCTATAGATCCTCTGTGTTTGTCCCATGCTTTTTTGAATTCAGATACTGTCCTCATCTCTACCACCTCCACTGGGAGACTATTCCATGGATCCACCACTCTTTCCATAAAGAAATATTTCCGCATATCACTCCTGAATCTATCCCCTTTCATCCTCATCCCAAGTCCCTTCATAGCAGAACTTGCTTTCAATTGAAAGAGGTTCTCCCCCTGTGCATTTATGCCACGGAGGTATTTAAATGTCTTAATCATATCACCTCTATTCCGCCTTTTCTCTAAGGTGTACATATTAAGATCCTTAAGTCTGTCCTCATATGCTTTATAATGAAGGCCACTAACCATTTTAGTAGCCACCTTCTGTAGTGACTCCATCCTGTTTATATCCTTTTGGAGATGCAGTCTCCAGAATTGCACACAATACTCCAAAAAAAGTTGCACCACAGACTTATACAGAGGCACTATCACCTCCTTTTTTCTACTAGCCATTCCTCTCCCTATGCACCCAAGCATCCTTCTAGCTTTTCCTGTTGCCTTTTCTACCTCTTTAGCTACTTTAAGATCATCAGACAACCACACCGAGATCCCGCTCTTCTTTAGTGGACAAAAGTACTTCACCCCCCCCCTCCCCCCCATACTATATTGCTCCCTTGGATTGCTGCAGCCCAAATGCATGACCTTACATTTTTTAACATTAAATCCCAGCTGCCAAATTCTAGACCATTCTTCAAGCTTACCTAGATCCCTCCTCATGTTATCTACACCTTCCTGGGTGTCTACTCTATTGCAGATTTTGGTATCATCCACAAAGAGGCAAAACTTACCCGACAGCCCTTCCGTTATATCACTAACAAAGATGTTAAAAAGAATCGGACCAAGGACAGATCCCTGGGGCACACCACTGGTAAACTCCTTCTCCTCAAAGTAAGCTCCATTTACCTGTACCCTTTCTTGTCTCCCACTCAACCAATTTCCAACCCAAGCAGTAACTATAGGGTCCATCCCTAGGGTGCTCCCCTTCACCTTCGAGTCTGACAATTCCACTTTTGCCCTTTCTCTTCTCACTAACATAATTGTTTGGAATGTGGACCAGTTGGTCTCGATAGGAAACTTATGTGTGAGTAGGGGGAGGGGGGTGATATGGTTGGGGTTTCGGTGTAGTTGTTTATATTGTGCAGCTAGTTGAAGGTGAGTGACGTTGATTGGTTGTGATTTATTAGTGGTTCAGTTAGCTGTTTCACCAGGACAAATAGCTCTCTTGGGTGGTTTATTGCAGTGTTGATTATTTTTGAGTGGTATTCTTTCTTGGCTCGATCTGTGACAGTGTGATAGTTTTGAAGGAGTATAAGGTAATTGTTCTGGTCTTCATTTGAGGTAGTTTTCTGCCATTTACTCTCAATTAGTCTCAATTCTGTTTTTAGTTTTTGGAGGGTATACCAGGGAGTTTTGCTTATATGATGTTTCTTAGTGGGGTTTTGTTGTTTTTCCCGGTAGTTTTGCTGCGGATCCAATCACATTGTTCCAGTTGTTTGTTAGCACTGTGATGTCTGTCAAGTAAAGTGTTTTCTAAAAACACTTCTTTGTTGAAGCTTTTGAATTGTCTTGTTATTTGCTGGTGATCTGTTGTTGTTATTGTTGATTTTAGAAGTATGGAGAAGATGATGAGGCTATGGTCTGACCATCGTAGAGGGTGTGTTTTCAATGAGGGGGCAGGTGTGGATAGGGTCAGTGAGGGTAAAGATAAGGTCCAGGGTATTTCCTTTGTTGTGAGTGGGGAGGGTCACCCTTTGTGTGAGCTCCATGGATTCCATTGCCGTGAGGAACGTGTCCATTGTTGCTGTAGATAAGGAGGGGAGATTGAAGTCTCCAAGTATGATCATTTTTTTTTTGGATTTTGAGTGTTCAATGCAATTTTTGATTATGGCTGCTAAATCATTTGATGATGATGAAGGCGTTCTGTAGTTGAGGATGATGGCTATGTGAATGTTCGTAATGGTGACTGTATCAGTTTTGTCCATGGTGTTTGTTGCTAGAAGTCGGAAGTGTAGGTGTAATTTCACCAGGATTAGTACACATTCTCCTCTTCTGTTATTTCTTGTGCATTGGAATAGAGAGTATTTGTTTATTTAACAATTTTTCTATACTGCCTTTATCCAAAGCGGTTTACATCGAACAACATAACAATCACAGAGAAATTGTTTTACATTAAAGAAGGGAATAAAACTTAGAGATAAATATGGGATTAACTAAATGAATGGAATGAACTATGTTCATGCAGAGGTGACCCTCATCTTACAGGGGAGGAAAAGATTGGTTTAACTGGGCTGCCAATCTGGGTGGTATGTTACAGTTCAGTTTATGTTTTGTCATCAGGTCCATAATGTTCTCTGAAGAGATGTGTTTTTAGTGGGTTTTTTTAGTTTGGTAATGGATTTAGCTGTTCTTAAATTATCTGGTAGCGAGTTCCACATTGATGGAGCATACAAAGAAAATGTTCTGTTGCTGGTCTGTTATGTGGTTTTGGTCCTGAGCGGATGGATGTTCAGGTGGTTCTGATTTGCAGCTCTTCTTGGTCTTGTTGAGTATGTTATTGTGATCAGATCGGTGAGGCAGGGAGCTGAGAGATTGTGCATGATTTTGAAAGTGGTGGTGATGGCTTTGTATTTTGCCTGCTGTGCTATTGGAAGCCAGCATAGTCTTTTTAGGATCGGTGTTATATGTTGCATGGTAGATCTAGCAGAGAGAATTCTGGTGGCAGAATTGTGGACTAGTTAAAGTGGAAATAGAGCTTTTTTTGGGAGGCCTTGGTAGATGATGTTTCCGTAGTCAAGATGTGGTGTAACTATGGCTTGTAATATTGATCTGAAGTCTGTCTCCTGTAATAGATGTCAAAGGGGCTTGATGAGCTTTAGCATCCAATATGCCGTTTTGGATGCATTTTTGATGTGAGCAGCCATGTTGACTCTGCTGTCAATGGTTATACCTAGGAATCTGATCTCTTGTTTTATTGTTATTTCCACATCTTGTGCGATTATCTTTTTTGATGGCTTGAAGTCTTGATCTCTGAATATAAGCAGAGCTCCGGTTTTACTTTGTTTACTGCGAGGTTTATACTGGCAAGGAAGTTTGTCACAGCATTGAAGATATCCACTATAATTAAGAAGTCTGGGTTGTTAGTGTTGAACAGCATATAGAACATGATGTCATCTGCATAGAGGTGAAAGTGCATGTTCCACTTCCATAGCAGGTTGCAGATTGGTTGAATATATAGACTGAACAATAATCTGGAGAGAGTTGAACCTTGGGGGTTTGCTTTGTGTTAAGTTGAGTTGGAAGTGCCGACCTTTACTTGCACGGTTGTCAGAGAGGTATGACTTGAACCATTTTAGTGTGTTATCTGTTAGACCAATGTCACTGAGCCTGTTTAGCATAATATCATGTGACGCTGGGTCAAAAGCAGCGCTTATGTCTATGTTGAATGATGCTGAGAAGATCAAGAAAAGGTGGAAGGAATATACAGAGTTTTTATATGATATCTTTATCTTTATTTATCCTTATTTAAAATTTGATAGACCGCTTTCCGTCGAAACATAAAGCGGTGTACAATAAAAGGTTAGCAATGCAAAAACATGGAAAAGAACACCATAATAAAATAGGAAAGTAGAAGTGTAAAAAGCATAGACAAGTAAAATAAACAAATGGGCCAAGACTTTCATAAAACATAAGAGTGCAACAAGATGATAGGCCCATATAGGGGGGGACAAGACAAATTATGAGTAGACAAACACACACGACAAATGAGAACATCAGGGAGAACCATCAGGAGAGAGATTAAAGGCTTGCTGAAACAGATGAGTTTTGAGTAATATTTTGAACTGAGGATACGAGGATTCTAATCGGAGAGATGGTGGTAGTGCATTCCACAGTACTGGACCCAGAAAGAAAAAAGCTAAAGATCAAGTGGACCAACAGCCGTTTCAACCTGTACCTTATGATCGGGAACCACTGGTGATGAAAGAAGAAGTTGAAGCAGCATTGAAAGCCTTATCAAAGAACAAAGCTCCAGGCATTGATTGCATTCCCATAGAAGTATTTCAGCAATCTGATGCAGCTGTTACCATACTTACAAGGCTCTGCCAAGAAATATGGAAGACAACATCATGGCCAACTGACTGGAAAAGATCTGTGTTTATACCAATACTAAAGAAAGGTGATCCAACTGACTGTGGAAATTATCGCACAATCGCTCTGATCCCACATGCCAGCAAGATTCTACTGAAGATTATTCAAAAGAGACTACAACCATACCTGGAACAAGAACTACCTGAAGTGCAAGCAGGGTTCAGGAAAGGGCGAGGAACGAGAGACATCATTGCGGATGTGAGATGGATCCTTGAAAAGACTAAAGAATACCAAAAGGATATCTATTTGTGCTTTATCGACTATAGCAAAGCTTTTGACTGTGTAAACCATGAAAAACTCTGGGCCACATTAAGAAGCATGGGTATACCAGAACACCTGATCGTTCTCTTGCGCAATCTGTACATTGATCAAGAAGCAACAGTTCAAACGGAACAAGGAGAAACAGAATGGTTTAAAATAAGCAAAGGTGTAAGACAAGGCTGCAAACTTTCCCCCTACCTGTTTAATTTATATGCAGAACAAATCATCAGAGAAGCAGGATTGTATGAAGACAACAGAGGTGTGAAGACTGGTGGAAGACTCATCAACAACCTTCGCTATGCTGATGATACCACAGAGTCCTCTCTCTCCACACCCCTACCATGTGGTGTTCCTCAAGGTTCTGTTCTCGCCCCTCTTCTCTTTAATGTATTCCTGGCCCCTCTTGCCCTCCTTGTCCAGCAACACGGTGTTTCTGCCTATTACTACGCGGATGATATCTTTCTCCTCTATCACACTGATCCTTTTGCACCAGACATCACTGCCTTTAATACTTGTCTCTCTTCTGTAGCCTCCTGGCTCTCAACTAACTTTCTTCACATTAATCTCTCGAAAACTTCGGCCATATGGTTCACTTTCGGTAATCCCACTCCTACCCTCACTCCCTTATTTTCTTCTTCTCCCATCCCCACTGTCTCTTCCTTGCGGTACTTGGGTGTGATTCTCGACTCCTCCCTCTCCTTTAAAGACCATATCTCCTCAGTTGTCCAACGTTCCTTCTTTTCCTTAAAACAACTTCGTGCAGTACGACCTTTCCTTACTATCTCTTCCATGACTACTCTCATTATATCCCTTGTGATGTCTCGTCTTGACTACTGTAATGTTTGTCTCGCTGGTCTTCCCCAATCCCAACTTTGTCGTCTTCAACGTGTTCAAAATGCTGCTGTTCGTGTCCTTTCTCATGCTTCACGGTTTGATCATGTCACTCCTCTGTTAATACACTTTCATTGGCTTCCTGTTGTCTTTCGTGTTCAATTCAAAATTCTTATTTTTGTTCACAGGGTGATCCATTCAGGTATCCCCCTATATCTTTCTAGCTTGGTTCACCTTCATACCCCCCATCGTTCTCTCCGGTCTATTCACGCTAACCGTATGTTTCTACCCCCTCCTTCCCAAGCGCACCTAGAATCTACTCGGTCTTCCGCTTTCTTTTTTCTTGGTCCAAGGCTCTGGAACTCCCTTCCCCCCTCTCTACACTTAGAAACCTCCTACCCGTCCTTTAAAACTAACCTTAAAACCCATCTTTTCTGCTCTGCCTTTAACCTTCCTTTCCGGCCCCAACTTCCCCCCCCCCCCCCCCTCTCTAGGCCTCTGACAGCATATCCCTTACCCCTGTCTTATATTATTCTTTTTTGTCGTTGTTGTCATCCCCCTCTTCTTTCCCCTTGTTACCCATCTTTATCCCCCAATCTGTTTCTCTGTTTCTATCCCTTTTTCTTTAATTTTATGGCGTTCCTTTTTCTGGCTCTTTTTCGCAGCTCTCTCT
This sequence comes from Ichthyophis bannanicus, assembly GCA_033557465.1. Classification (NCBI taxonomy): domain Eukaryota; kingdom Metazoa; phylum Chordata; class Amphibia; order Gymnophiona; family Ichthyophiidae; genus Ichthyophis; species Ichthyophis bannanicus. The sequence goes on from CM066033.1 coordinate 496,042,251, forward strand.
CTTTTAACATTTTTTTTTTAAATTGATTTTATGTATTGTGAACCGCCCAGATGCTAATTATATTGGGCGGTATATAAAGTTTTAATAAACAAACATTACTGGCTGAAAGTGAAGATGATCTGAAACATTTGCTTCTCACAATCAAAGAACATAGTCTCAAAATGGGCCTGCACCTTAATGTAAAGAAGACAAAGATCATGACAACTGGCATAATCAACAGGTTCATCGTTGAAGGAGAAGAAATTGAAATTGTGAACAACTTTAACCTACTTGGATCAGCTATCAATAAAGAAGCAACAAGCAGTCAAGAAATCAGACGACGCATTGCTCTTGGCAGAATGGCTATGAAAGACCTAGATAAGATTCTCAAGAGCAGAGATGTCTCTCTCCATACAAAGATTCGACTTGTTCAAGCCATGGTATTTTCAATAACATCATATGGATGTGAAAGCTGGACAGTGAAAAAGATAGACAGGAAGAAAATTGATGCCTTTGAATTATGGTGCTGACGGTGAATAAGGTGTATATCATGGACTGCCCGAAGAACAAACCAGTCTGTACTAGAGGAGATCAAACCTAAGCTTTCTTTAGAAGCTCAGATGACAAGACTTCGACTTTCATACTTTGGACACATCATGCGAAGAGAGAGATCATTAGAGAAAGACATTATGCTTGGCAAGATAGAAGGTCAACGCAAAAGAGGAAGGCCAGCAATGAGATGGATCGATACAATAACAGCAGCTACGGGTACCAGTCTGTCAACAATGAGCCACCTGACTGAAGACCGAACACAATTTAGGATAGCTATCCAGAGGGTCGCCATGAGTCGACTCCGACTCGACGGCACTTAACAACATGTCAAGGAACAATAGCACAAATCCAGGTCGTGGTTTATCTAGGCCAGTGATGAGTCTGTTGAAGAGATCTGTTAGCAGAGTGTCAATGCCATGTTTTGGGTGGAAACCATGTTGATGCTGGTCTAGCAGAGCATGCGCATCCACATGATCTTGCAACTGATGTTGTATGATTTTTTTGATTATTTTGGCCAGAAATAGGATGCTCGCAATTGGGCAATAGGAACTCGGGAGGGTCTTGTCCAATGAGGTCTTTTTTATGATAGGTTGTATAGAGACATAGGTTGTATAGAGGTTGTATATAGGTTGTTTAAGCGCAGGGGGTAGGTATCCTTGCCTGAGGGGGGAATGAACTATCTGAAATATGGTTTGAGCAAATTGGTTGCGTAGATATTTAGCCATGTGACAGGACAGGGGTCGAGAGGTGAGGTTGTGGTATTAATGTTGATAATAATGTCTAGGATTTCTCTTTTATTTATTAGGTTGAAGTTCTGCCATAGATGTTTTTTGGCTGTGCCATTATTTTGCAGGGGTGGCTCATAATGTTGTAGCATTGTTGAATATTGTTTATTGTGGAGAAAGACTGCCATAACTTGAAGATTGATTTGTATTTTTTCGTCTGTTGTGTCGGCTGTGTTTATTGTCATTGGTCAGTTGGGATACAATTGAGAATAGTTCTCCAGAACGGTTGAGTGATTTCATAAGGGTGTTTGTGATGAATTCTTTTTGAGTCGTTACATAGGTTGTTGTATTGCTTTTGATAGTCATGAAGCTGTGTCCCGACTGTGTCGTCTTGCATTCTTTTCCATTTTCTTTCAAGGCATCTAAGTTCTCTTCTGATCTGGTCAAGATGTTTAGAGAACCATGGAGGTTGTGAGAATTTTTGGAGTTTTGTGATGTGTTTTTCGTTGAAGGTTGCAGCACCATTTATTGTCTGGTTCCATGAGGCTATGAATGTGTCTAGTTCGGTTATGTCTGAGCCCAGTAGTGATGAGGTCTGGTCAAGAAAGTGTTCTGTAGTCTTTTGTTTTTAAATGATTAATGAGGACGTTGTCGGTATCAGTGAGCCAGGTTTCAGTTATACATAGGTCAAGTTGGTATTCTGTGAGTAGGTCTGTAATGATTTGTAGTTTGTTTCTGACTTATCTAGCATTGAACGGGATGTCTATTCTTTTTTGTCTGGGGCGGTGGTATTTGGGGGATGTAGGGAAGGGGTTGTATAGTTATGATCTGCATTGTGTGTTGGTACAGTTGGGTGATATAGGCATGCATGGTGGGGGTATTATAAGATAGCTATATGCTGTGTGACGGTTGAGTGGTATGTGTGCGAGGAACCAAGGTGTATTTGGGATATTGTGTGTTGATGTAAGTAGTATGAGTGCTAGTACAGTGTATATTGAGAGGTAAAAGGAGAGCATGATTACATTATACTGTAGTCTTGGAGCAATAGCTTTTACAGCAGGTTGTTTCAGCTTTAGTCTTACAATTGTTTCAGTTATACAGTTGATTAGAGAGTTACACTTTTAAGAGCAAATAATTTGATACATTATTTAATAAGTTAAATTCAAGAATGGTACAATGGTTACAGAGTAGCTGTTTTGGTATTGTTCAAGTATCAGTGAATAGTGGGATTAAGCTTTATAATTTATATGTAGTACTATAACAGTGGTAAGGTACCTTTTCTGCGGTTATATAGTTTTTCATAATTTCAGTTGTTCTTACTGGATGATGTCAGTTCAAGAGGATGGTAATGTCTTGTGTAGCTCAGTGCCCAGCTCAAGGGCCATGCCTAAGGGGCCTCTGGCGAGGCCCTTGGGCACAGGCACACCTTCTGGCACTGGGTGGTTTGGGTCCTGATAGGCTTTCGGTGCAGAGAGTGGGAGGAGCTTCAGGCCTGCTCTCTGTGCTGGATGCCGAACGGGGCCGCCGGCAGCTGCAGGATCTTCTTCGTGCCTTCTGGCATTTGCTTTTGGAACTGGCCGGTTCGGGTCCTGATAGGCTTTCAGTGCAGGGAGCGGGAGGAGCTTCAGGCCCGCACCCTGTACTAGATGCCATTCGGGGCCACCGGCAACTGCAGGATCTAATAACGTTTAATAACATTTAAAGTCCTTCACAATCTCTCTGTATTCTCCCTGGAAGAAATCTTACAATGGACTCTGAATAATAGAATGAGAAGAGCTATCATGGCCAAGACGCTTACCATCTCATCAGCAATAAGAAAAAGCTCCCAAGCTGCTAGGAACAGAGCATTCTCACTCTAAGCGCCATCACTCTGGAACTCCCTCCCTGCCCCAATTCATGCTATCTCCGACCTATCAACATTCAGAAAAGCCATAAAGACCCACTCTTCCAACTACATAATGACCATATAACATAGCTTTGCTTTGATCCCGCCTGCCAGACCTCAGACACATCTACCACATAGTCCTCTAGTCATCCTGTAGATAGTTACCTTGTTACCCAAGTTGACAAACCAGTTTAATGAATAAGGTTAACTGTTTTGTTTACTAATCTGTTTTCAACTGTTGTATGTAAAGCCTATTCTATGTAAAGCATTCTTACCTGTTCCTTGTAAACTGCGCTGATTTTGAAATAGTGAGATATATAAAAGCCAAATAAATCAATAAATATTAGAACTCCTACTTACACTGCTACGACATCCCAACACTACAACCATACAGAATGGATTGATTGCAATCAGATCCAGACAGAGACTTTTTACCTGTACCCCCTGCATTCCCACAGATCCATAGGAGATATCACAGACTCATCAGAATCAACCAATCTCAGACATATCTGACCAGCCACACACGCAACACAACTGATTCATCAAATGTGCTCTAGTCAATGTATGCTCAGCACACAACAAAACCGGCACTATCTGGTCTAAAAGAGTGAATACAACATCGATATACTGTTCGTATCCGAATCATGGCTTACTGACACTGATAATGTACTAGCAAACCAACTCATTACAGCAACATTGACCCTCCACAACTGCTCTCGACATAACAGAAGAGGCGGAAGTGCTTTCATCCTAGCAGTGTCTTCTGGGGAAACTACTAGGTACTTGTGACATAGATTGGCCACTGTGGAAAACAGGATACTGGGCTTGATGGACCTTGGTCTGACCCAGTATGGCATATCTTGTGTTCTTATGACAAACACCTCAATACAAAGCTTACTGCATCCTACATGTCTGACTCCTCAAACATTCTGGTAGTGGAAAACAAGCAATTGTCAATATGTCTTGCATACCGAGCTCCAAACACAGACACAGAGAACTCTCAGCACTCCTTGATATAGCATGTACACACACCGCCAAAGATAAGCCCTTTATAATGCTGGGCAACTTCAACCTCCACTCAGCACCAACATCACAAATCAGTTCGTTCTTTGAGGTCATGGACACCATGGAACTGTCACAAATCATAAATGTACCTACCCACAATAGAGGTAACACATTGGATCTTCTGTTTGTACCTGACAAGATCCAATCAATCACATCTGCAATTGCTTATCAAGTAATGCCCATCCCACCATGCAATCATTTTCACCCTTCCTCTCCTCAACTATAATCGCACACTCAAACCCAAATATCACGCAGATTCAAGGAATTCAACAAACAAGCACTACTGAATTACATTACCCCACAACTTGATTCAAACTTAACTGACCTTACCTCTCTTGTTGAAGGATGGAACACAATTTCACCATATGTGATAGCACCACAGAGGAGAAAAAACAACCAATGCAACTCAGCACCTTGGTACTCCAACAAAATTAAAATAGCCAAACACAAATTAAGACAGCTTGAATGCCGCTGGAGAAAGTCTACTGACCCAACACACAAAAATGAATATACAATAAGGCAGGAAGAATACAACAAACTAATTCAAAAACATAAAAGGGAATATCACTCTAACCTGATACTCAAGTCACTAAATAAACCCAGAGAACTGTTTGAAATAGTAATATCATTCACACTTGCTCCACCAGCCCAACGACAGACTAAGACTCACCCAGAAGATTATGCTACATACGTCCAAGACAAGTGTATGCCCAAGAGTAACTCAGCAACAAAGATTCACTGACCCATGAACTTACCAAGAAATACCCAGCCCTGGACCACCTTCACAACAATCTCGGAAAAACGTCTAGATGAAATATTCTCAAAGCTCAATACTACAACCTCCCCACCTTGGCCTATGTCCAGTGTCGTGGATAAAGATGGAAAGAAAGGAATTAGCATCTACCCTACTCAAAATTCTAAACCTCTCGCTTTCTCAAGGGTTCATGACAACCAACCTAAAGACAGTATCCATCAGACCTATCCTTAAAAATCCTTCTGCTGACATCAGTTTACACACCTCCTACAGACACAGTTCCAGAATTCCCTTCATAGGAAAAATAATTGAAAAGGCAGTGCAATTACAGCTCCAGGACTTCATAAACTCATCTGCCCCTCTAGACATGCAACAACACGGCTTTAGATCTGACCACTGTGTGGAAACCTTACTCACTTCATTAATTAACACCCTGCTAAATGGGCTTGAACAGGTCAAATGAGGACTTACCCTTATCTTTTTGGACTTAGCCTCTGTCTTTGACTCAATAAACCACGCAAATTACTAGACAGACTGGTGTCAATAGGTGTAAATGGAATGCCCCTGGCCTGGTTCCAGTCCTATCTAACTGATCGTCAACAGCAAATAAAAATAGGGAACCCAACCTCCAAACCATTTCAACAGCAACAAGGCATAACTCAAGAATCTGCCCTCTCAGCCTTACTCTTTAATCTATATATCCAACCAATCTGCCAAATCATAAGGAAACATAACATACATACTACCACTTATATGCTGATGACCTGATGCTTTACACCCCCTTCCAAATTAACAAACCGGAATACACAGCAATACAATCATGCTTCACAGCAGTACCCGATTATCAACTATAACAAGACAGAAATACTCATCATTTCCAGAGACCCAGCCTACTCCCCACCAGTACAGATAATGATCAATGAAATACTTCTCCCAGTAAGACCTGAGGTTAAATACCTAGGAATCACCCTAGACCACAAGAGATAAGGGTGTTGGGGCCACTTGGCAATAGTGATCATAGCATGATTGCCTTTGATTTAATTAGTGGAGGAGGGATAGTAAGGAAATCCACAGTACTACCTTTTAACTTTCGAAAGGGAGACTATGATAAAATGAGGAAAACAGTTAAGAAAAAACTAAAAGGAGCAGTTGGAAAGGTTAAAGACTTATATCAAACTTGGGTGTTGTTGAAAAATACCATCTTGGAAGCCCAAGCCAGCTTTATACCACGCTTTAAGAAAAGTGGAAGGAAGTCAAAAAAATTGCCAGCATGGTTTAAAGGTGAGGTCAGAGAGGCTGTTGCCAAAAAAAACATCTTTCAGGAAATGGAAAAAAGAGCCAAACGAAGAAACCTGGAAACAGCACAACCACTGGTAAGTCAAATGCAAGGCACTGATAAAGCAGGCAAAGAGAGAATTTGAGAAGAAGCTTGCTACGGAAGCAAAAATGCGAAATAAAGATTTTTTCAAGTACATTCGAAGCAAAAAACCTGTGAGAGAGTCAGTTGGTCCATTCGATGATAGAGGAGTTAAAGGGGCACTAAGAAGCGACAAGGCAATAGCGGAGAGATTGAATGAATTCTTTGCTTCGGTCTTTACTGAGGAAGATGCAGAGATGTTACCCATGACTGAAGTGGTAATTAAAGGTGCGGAAGAATTGAAGGAAATATCAATACATCGGGAAGATGTATTACAACAATTAGATAAACTGAAGAGTAGCAAATCACCTGGGCCGGATGGTATACATCCAAGGGTGTTGAAAGAACTGAAATATGAGATTGCAGACCTGCTATTACTAATCTGTGAACTATCATTAAAATCATCTCTAATACCTGAAGATTGGAGGATCGTCAATGTAACACCAATTTTTAAAAAGGGTTCCAGGGGTGATCCGTGAAACTACAGATCGGTGAGCCTGACGTCAGTACCGGGAAAAATGGTAGAAACCATCATAAAGAATAAAATTACTCAGCATGTAGATAATCATGGCCTAATGGGAGACAGCCAAGATGGCTTTAGACAAGGAAGATCTTGTCTTACTAATCTGTTATGTTTTTTGAAGGTGTGAATAAACAAGTGGACAAAGGTGAGTTGGTTGATATAGTGTATCTGGACTTTCAGAAAGCCTTTGACAAGGTCCCTCATCAGAGACTTTGGCAAAACTAAAGAGTCATGGGATAGGAGGCAGTGCACTACTGTGGATCAGGAACTGGTTAAAAGATAGAAAGCAGAGGGTAGGGCTAAATGGCCAATTTTCCCAATGGAGAAAGGTGAATAGTGGTGTACCCCAGGGATCTGTACTGGGTCCGCTGCTTTTTGACATATTCATAAATGACCTGGAAAGTGGAATACGAGTGAGGTTATCAAATTTGCAGATGACACAAAACTATTTAAAGTTGTTAAAACCCAAGAGAACTGTGGAAAATTGCAAGAGGATCTTGATAAATTGGAAGACTAGGCATCAAAATGGCAGATGAAATTTAATGTGGACAAGTGCAAAGTTATGCACCTAGGGTAGAACAACCCAAACTATGGTTACACGATGCACGGTTCCACTTTAGGAACCACCACCCAGGAAAAAGTTTTAAGCGTCATTGTGGATAACATGTTAAAACCCTCGGCCCAGTGTGCAGCGGCGGCCAAGAGAGCAAATAGAATGCTAGGTATCATAAGGAAAGGAATGGAAAATAAAACAAAAGATATAATAATGCCTCTACATCGTTCCATGGTGAGCCTGCACCTTGAATATTGTGTGCAATTCTGGTCGCCGTATCTTAAAAAGGATATAGCGTTATTAGAAAAGGTTCAGAGAAGAGCCACCAAAATGGTAAAGGGAGTGCAAGGATACTTCTATGAAGAAAGGCTAAAAAGGTTAGGGCTCTTTAACCTGGAAAAGAGACGGCTGAGGGGAGATATGATAGAAGTCTATAAATTAATGAACAGAGTGGAACGGGTAAACGTAGATCGACGGTTTACGTTATCAGAATATAGAAAGACTAGGGATCATGCAATGAAGTTACAGGGTAAACTATTTAAGACTAATAAAAGAAAATATTTTTTCACTCAACGTGTAATCAAACTCTGGAATTTGTTACCGGAGGATGTAGTAAAGGCTGTTAGTGTAGCTGGGTTTAAAAAAAGGTTTGGACAAGTTCCTGGAGGAAAGGTCCATAAACCATTATTAAGAAGGGACCCAGGATATCAATGCTTGACCCAGTACAAGCATTGTGGAACCCGTGTCTTTTGGGGAAACTGCTAGGTACGTATGACCTAGATTGGCCACTGTTGGAAACAGGATACTGGGCTTGATGGACCTTGGTCTGACCCAGTATGGCATATCTTATGTTCTTATGTTCAGACTGACCCTCCAAGCACACATCAAAAGAACCATGACAACTGCATACCATAAGATGAGAATCTTGCACAACCTTTGTCCATTGCTAGATCTGAATCACTTATGTACAGTATGACAGGCACTAACACCCCACACCTGGATTATTGTAACTCCTCCAAGGCATCCCAAACCTAGCACTCAGGCCTCTGCAAATCGCTTATCACAAAAACCTCTCGATATGATCACATTACACCAGTGCTCATAAGTCTACACTGGTTCCCGTAAAAGCAAGAATAAAACACAAAGCAATCATGACTACATTCAAAACAATAAACAACCTTACTACAACCTGCCTACAACCTCTCATCCAAAAGAACCAGACAAAAGACTACGACGACGACAATACCACAATCTTATGCTCGTTCCCTGTATGCTATAGTTACTTCAATATAAACAGCTTTGATACCATGAAAAATGATAAGGAAGAACTGTTAAATACATACATACATAAAAAAGAGTAGTTATTCACCTTTAACAGGTGTTCTCCAGGGACAGCAGGAATCAGTCCTCACATATGGGTGATGTCAGTGCTGATGGAGCCCCTGCAGAAGCATCTCCCCCAGCTTTCAAAGAAAGCCTTTGGGAGATTCCACCACACATTACTCCATCTTACTCATTCAGATGACATAGCTAAAGCCGACAAAAGAAGATGGCCAAAAATTGTATAGCAACTCCATAGAGAGGAGGGAGGGCTGTGAGGACTGATTCCTGCTGTCCCTGGAGAACACCTGTTACAGGTGAGTAACTACGCTTTCTCCAGGAACAAGCAGGAAGTCAGTCCTTACATATGGGACTCCCTAGCTACAAGCTTCCGAGAACCTGTAGAAAACCTACAGCCCAGCTGTGAGCAGCTGCAAATGAATTGGAGGAAAGATTCTGAGGACCCCAGTGTCCAGGGAGAGCCATGGCTCCGGCAGCTTGAACAAGAAGACTCAGAGGGTAGGAGATGCCTAAACCCCAAACAGATTATGGAGTACGGCCTGGCCGAAGGCACTGTGCCATCAGGACTCCCTCTCCAGAGACAGTAGTGAGCTGCAAAGCTGTGGACTGAGGATTAGGTGGCAGCCCAGCAGATGTCTGCCATAGGGACAGAGCATAGGGTTGAAACCAAGATCACCACAGCCCTGACATTGTGTGCTGTGACCTGGCGCACCAATGACAGCCCAGCCTGATCGTGGGCAAAGGCAATGCAGTCCGCCACCCAGGTGGACAGGGTCCATTTGGTCACAGCTTTCCCCAGTCGACTGGGGTCGTATGACACGAAAAGCTATGAGGTTTTGTGGTGGCCCTTGGTACGCTGCAGGTAGAAAACAGGGCCCTTTTGCAGTCCAGAGTATGGAGAACAGCTGCCTCCTTGTTGGCATGGGGCTGTGGAAAGAAGGTAGGGAGCATCACTTCCTGGTTGAGGTGGAAGGCGGATACCACCTTTGGAAGGAATTTTGGGTGGGTGCGAAGCACGACCCTATTCTTGTAGAACCTGGTGTATGATGGCTCAGCTACCAAGACCTGAAGCTCGCTGACTCTGCAGGTAGAGGTGAGCGGCACCAAGAAGCTAACCTTTCAAGATAGATAATGTAAATGGCAGGTAGTCAAAGGTTCAAAAGGTGGCTTGATAAGCTGCGTTAAAACCACATTGAGTCCCATTCTGGGAGGCTTAGAGAGCAGCAAGCCCCGCATGAATCAGGTAACGAGGGGCTGCACATTAAGAGGTTTGCCCTCTATGGAGTGATGGTGCGCAGAGAGCGCACTCAGGGGTACCCTGACAAAGTTGGACTTGAATCTAGTTTGCGAGAGGTGGAACAAATACTGCAGCACTGTGTGCACCTGGGCAGGAGAACAGGTCAACCCATTGCTCTGCATACCATATGAAGAATCTCCACTTGAAGGCATAGGCTCATCTCGTGGAGTTCTTACAGGAGGCCAGGAGGGCTTCTTCCACTTCCCTGGGGAGATTGAAGGCCGCTAGGGGGACCCATTCAGCAGTCATGCTGTTAGTGACAGGGGCCACAGGTTGGAGTGGAGAAGCAAGCCCTCCTCCTGGGTCAGTAGTCCTGAGGCACTCCCCAGAGAGACTGGGAGCTCCATTGAGAGGTGGAGCAAAAGGGGAAACCAGGGCTGTCTGGGCCCGTGGAGCCACCAGGATCATGGAAGTCTTGTCCCGTAGGACCTTGAAAAGTGTCTGGGCTATTAGTGGCATGGGAAGGAAGGCATACAGAAGGCCCTCTGATCACAAGATGAGGAAGGCATCTGCCACTATCCAGGATGGGTGTGGTTGGGAACAGCAGAAGTGGGGCAGCTGAGCAATGACTGGGCTAGCAAAGAGGCTCAGACTTGGGGGGGCCCATAGTCTGAATAGCCACTGCACCACCCTCGGGTCTAGACGCCATGTGCAGCTGGAGGACCTTGCTCAGTCTGTCTGATAGGGCATTGTCCTGGCCCAGAAGGTATACTGCCCTGAGGAGCATTCCCTGACTGATCACGAACGAGCAGAAGCTACTGCCTCCTGGCAGAGGTGGTAAGACCCTGTGCCCCCTTGTATGTTCAGGAAGAACACTGCAACCTGGTTGTCCGTCTGGACCAGCAGCAACTGGTGCTGCAGGTGGTGTTGAAAGACCCTGATCGCCAGAAAAATAGCTCTGAGCTCCTGCAGGTTGATCTGCTGCTGGCTCTCCTTGAGCGACCAGTTGCCCTGCATGCGCAGTTCCTCACAGTAGGTACCTCAGCCCAGTAGGGAGGCATCCATAGTGAGGGCCCTCTGGGGGTTTGGGTGTTGAAAGGGCATGCCCTTCTGCAGGTGCTGTGTGTTCTGTCACCAATCGAGTGACTCTGCTAGTTGTCGGGACACCGAGACCCTGTCCCGGATCCCAACTGTGGCTTGAGTCCACTGTGAGCAGAGGCACCACTGAGCTGCACGCATGTGGAGGCAGGCGTTGGGGACCACATGGACTGTAGAAGCCATGTGGCCTAGCAGGCAGAGCATGAACCATGCCAACACGGCATGATGGCGCTGCACCTGGTTCGCCAGGGCCCTGAGGTGATCTGCTCTGTCCAGGGGGATGAAGGCCATGGCCTGGAGGGCATCCAGATGAGCCCTTATGAACTCCAGGTCCTGTGTTGAAGTGAGGTGGAATTTGGGGTGGCTTACCATGAACCCCAGGTGTTGTAGGACCTTGATGGTGTGGGCTGTGACCTGTTACACCTTTGAGGCTGTGTCCCCTTATACTAACTAGTCGTCCAGGTATGGAAAAATGAAGGCCCCTTGGAAATGGAGATAGGCGGCCACCACTATCAGGCATTTGGTAAAGACTCTTGGTGCTGAGGTTAGGCTGAAGGGTAGTACTCTGTACTGGCAGTAGTGGCTCCTGACCATGAACCTTAGGTACTGTCTTGTAGCTGGAATAGAAAAGGATGTGGGTATAGGCATCCTTTCGATCCAAGAAGCATAGCCAATCTCCCTACTGGAGGTAGGGCAGCAATATTCCAAGGGAGAGCATTTTGAATTTTTCCCACATTAGGAATTTGTTCAGGTTTCTCAAGTCCAGGATGGGCCTTAGGCCTCCTGTTCTTTTTGGGACCAAAAAGTACTTGGAGTAGAACCCCTTTCCTTTTAGGTGGTGTGGTATGGGTAACCTTCCCTGACCACCTGGAATGCCCAGGTATTGATTGTGATGGCAGCCCACTGGTGGGCAAAATGAATCAGGTGCACGCCCCCCCCCCCTGTTGGTAGCTGTTCCCCCATTGGTAGAGAGGCTATGCACTGGGAGTCAAAACCCCAACCCAGTCTGGCCTGAAGCAAGCGTCTGGGGTTTGGGACCCTTAGGCTTGCGTGGGTCCTGGCCTGCTCCCTTGCCCTGATGACCCTGTTGGTGAGTCTAGGGGGCCTGGTATTTATTTATTATTTATTTATTTTATTTAACGTTTTTTATATACCATCTTTCTGCAATTCAAGACGGTTTACATAGAACATATCATGACAGTATATTTCAACTGTTTACATGAAACAATATAACAAGGATACATAGGAATAAATGTGAAACTATTTACAATGTTCAACTAATTACATAGGTGTACACAGGTGTATACTGGTATGGGGGATAACCTCGGTAAGACTGGCCTTTCTGGTAAAAGGGAGGCCTTTTCCCCAATGGTTCCTTCTTGGAAAGAGTGTAGGTCTTCCTGGACAGTCGTCCTGGTGACATACTCAGTCTCGATCTCCACCGCCTTGTCCTCCATTGGCTTGCTGAAGAGGTATTAACTGAGGAAAGGGATATCGAGGAATTATTCCTGGACCCACTGCTCGAGGTCCGAGGCCTGGAGCCAGGCCTGGTGTTGAGCACCGATACCTGCGGTGGCTGCCCTTGTGTTAGACTCAAAGCTATTGTTGGCCACTTGAGACAAATACTTCAAGCACTCCCTGACAGACTTCATGAGGATCTGGCAGCGCTGGAGATGGTCCCCACTGAGAGCCGCCAAGAAACCCCCAAGTTCCTTGGGTAGGTCTCAGGTATACAAGATGATATACAGCGGATACGCTTGTATGTTGCAAGCCAGCATCGAGCCCTAGTAACATTTACGCCCGAGGGCATCGAGGGCATGGGACTCCCTGCCCAGAGGCACCGAAGAGTGAATCTTCAGGCTTTTCTGTCAATGCATGGCCGACTCAACCAGCAAGGAGATGTGAGGGAGTTGTACCTTCCTGAAGCCTGGTCCTTGCTGGATCCAGTACATAGTGTCCAGGCATCATCTAACAAGTGGCACCGATGCCAGTGTTTTCCACATTTGGAGAAGGAGGTGCCCGAGGATGGAGGGGACGGGGACCTTAAGGGCCTCCTTCAATGGAGCCACGTATTGGAGGATTTTGAGTTCCTCCATACAAGGTTCCTCCTCCGACTCCATGGTGAGGGACAATGCCTTTGCCATGTCCCAGACAAACCTGAAGAACGCTGATGAGGACGGATCTGAGGGGACGTCACGGTGAGCTCATGTCTCCGGGGAGACCTCGTCTTTGGACTCCCAGTTCGAGTAGTCTGTCGAGGACTCGAGGCCCGACAGCTCTAAGGATGTCATTGGATCCAGTCTTCGATAAACCATGGCTGTTGCTTGGCTGGAGCCAGAAGCACTTGTTGGGGAGGACTTTGCTCCCCAGGACAGGGAGAAGAATCGAGACCCTCGCCGAGGATCGGCTCAGGGTATGGGGCTCTCGAAGATCTCTTTGGCAGCCCGGGGAGTCCTCAGCATCGAGGTCCCTGCAGTCTCAGTGTGTGCACCAGCAGGGTCGGGCATCAATGTTTGCTGTGAGGCAAAGAATGCAGAAATGCTGCATTCCAACACTATTATCCTGGCTTCCCACTCAGGGGTTGCAGCCTTCAAAACAGACACCGGGGTAACTGGGTCGGGTGTCGGTGAGGAGAGGGAGTCCTTGACAGGATGGGCCAGACCTCGGGGGTCCAAAATCTATCACCGGAGGCCTCGGCATCTGTCCTGGGTATCTTGGCTGGTCGCTCCCACTCTGACTCCTCGGATACCTTCCGAGGGCTGTGGGACCGCGCACGGGACTTACCATGCATGTCCGCTTCCCAGGAAGAGGCCTTCGAGGATTTCTTCTTTTTCTTACACTCTCGCTATAAAAAGCAAAGTGAAAAACAAAACAAAAAAATAGCAGCCCCAAAGGGCAAAAGAACAGCTTTCTCTGGCTAGCACAGGAACACATTCATGGGGCTCCACAGAAAAAGTGAACTGGGGGATAAGATGGTGCTGCGGTGGGCAGGACGTCTGGTACACATGCACTACAGAGGCTCCCAAAAGCCTCTGATGGAAGTGGGAAGTGTTCCCACATGAGGCTCTGTCGGTGGACGTCACTCATATGTGAGGACTTCTTCCTGATTGTTCACGGAGAATTGGCAATAGAAGACAAGGGCATAGATAACAGAGAATTGCTTAATGAGCAGAGCTGCTGAGGAGGGGTTTAGAGAGAGAAGAAAGGAGAGGTAGTGAGCTGCCACAGAATGAACGCATTTGCAGGTCAGCAGGAGAAGTTTGAACTTGACAAAGAAATGGAGAGGGAGCCAATGAAGTGACACTGGGAGAAGATTAACCATGCAGCTAAGTTTTGAACAGGTTAAAGGGGAGATGGATGATTCAATGGGAGACAAACGAGGAGCAAAATGCAAGTTTACTTCCACCTGCTCCTTAATTATCATAATTTATTTATTTATTTTTATTTGGCATAAATTTATACACCGCTCCTTCCAGCGATCAGAAGCGGTCCTTAGGTAAACAGGACAAGGGAATATGTACAGCATACATTTAGGAATACAGTATGATTACGGTAGGGGGGACTAACAACCATCAGATCACAGTTACAATTGATTATTCAATGAATTACAGATTGAGCAACCAGAGCAGGTTATTATTGTACATAGAGATCGCAATAATACAGGCAATTAGCAGAGCAATATATACATATACATATATATATATATATATATATATATATATACATATAAACAAAAATTTCTCTTCTCTTCAACATCTACATCCAGCCCATATGCAAAATATTCAACAAATACAAGATACAATATGCCATATTATGCCAATGATATCATGGCATACACCCCAATCCACCTAGATGCCCCGGACTATTACTATATCAACCTGCATTCATGAAATAACGACCTGGCTCACTAACAACTTAAACATCAACATAAAAAAATCCGAAGCAATTATTATTACAAGGGACTCCACATTCACTCCACTAACCTCTATCAACAT
Organism: Ichthyophis bannanicus; assembly: GCA_033557465.1. Classification (NCBI taxonomy): domain Eukaryota; kingdom Metazoa; phylum Chordata; class Amphibia; order Gymnophiona; family Ichthyophiidae; genus Ichthyophis; species Ichthyophis bannanicus. The sequence goes on from CM066033.1 coordinate 496,057,375, forward strand.
CTCAAATACTCCGATCCCAATAACAGACAAAGTTCGTTATCTTGGAGTGATTCTAGACGAACAACTTATCCGCCAATCTCATATCAACAAGGTCTCTAAATCAGCCTTCTTCAAACTAGCAATGCTCCGGAGACTAAAACCTCTCTTCAATACAGAACATTTCCTCACAGTATGCCAAGCCATCATTACACCTTTACTGGACTACTGCAATCTCCTCTTCCAAGGTCTACCAAAACAATCCACTCGTTCCCTTCAAATAGTCCAGAACACCGCTGCCCTTATCATTGCTGGAGCATCAATACATGACCATATAATGCCTATATTACATAATCTACACTGGCTACCAATCTCATCAAGGGCAAAATATAAATCAGCACTCACTGTCTTCAAAATTAAAAACATGTCAGCAGGAATTCTACAAGAACTCATCGGAACTAAAACAAGCACAAGACCAAACAGAAACAGCACCAAAAACACCATACCAACCTCCAGTCTATTCACAAGAATTATTAAATCCACTTCCATGCGAGCCTTCTCTCTTGCTGCCCCAGCTATCTGCAATGTTCTTCCAGAATATATAAGATGAACAACCGTTATAAAAGACTTCCGGAAGATGCTCAAAACCACCCTATTCATAGAACATTTCAATGAACAATTCAACAAGACCCACAATAACACTAACCAATCAACAATCAGAATCAAACAAGCTATACCTTCTATACCAATCATCCCTCCCATTACAATTATCCAATCATCCCTCCCATTACATTTATCAAGATGTATTATAAGTTTAGCTGATGTTACAAGTTACTGTTTAAATTTGAAGTAATGATGTTACTGTTTGAGTTATGTTATTACTGTTTAAATTGCAAATTCGATGCAAAAGTTAAACGTTAAAGTTTGTAAACCGCCTTGATTAGATGAAAAGGCGGTATAGAAATACTGTTAAAGAAATAAAATAAATAAAATAATCTCCTCAACACCATCCCTCCCATACCGAATGTATAAAAATGCATATTTGGACGTCAGAAATTTAAATATTAAACTTTGTTTTGTAAATATATACATAATGAGGGGAATTACCAAACACCATTATTTGTAAATTGCCCATTCCTCCTGTAGATAAATGATGAGTCTTTATGTTTGTGTCGCTGTTAGGACCCATTGTTTTGCTTTGACTGTAGTTGCTCTTTGCTGCTCCCAAGAAGCTGCTGCTCTAGGTGACCACCTAGTAGTTGGGCTGGCTCTGCATAGTTCACGATGTAGTCAATGCCGGGGACAGGGGAGTCTAAACCTGCTCAGATAAGCACAATCAATATAATATTATATATGAATGCCATATTAACACTAAACATCTTAGGGGATGTGACTACAAAGGTCGTTGATGCAAATAAGCACTAAGGCATAGGACACTGTCTGATAAGCCAGTGCTACAGGAAGTCTGAGACCTACACACCCCTTATAACCTATAATTTGTAATATCAAGTTTCAGATATAAAAAGTCAACATGATAGTTTGATTTTAGTGTTGAGAACGAGAGACAATAATAGAGATTATATAGCCTTGGAGGTTTACCCTTATTCAGCTTTAGTGGGGACATATCCGGCCATGTGCATTTTAGCTAAACAGTCAGCAATGATATTCAGCCGCAGGCCAAAGTTAAGGAAAAAAAAGGCTGTCCTAACTTTAACCAGTTTAACTTCGCCACTTAGCAGCTGAGTATTATCGCTGACCAACTAGCTTATGTCTCCACCCCCGCTCCAACCCCAGAATGCCCCAGAATGCTCCAATGCTACACAGCTAGCGTCGGGGCATTTAAACAGGTAGGAGGGAATATTCAGCAATACTAACTGTTTTGTGTTTCTGAATATCCTGCCGAACACGGTTTAGCCAGTTAGCAGGTCCACTATCAATAATACTGCCCCTGCTACAATAAGGAGGAAGAATACGTGTGAACATTCATTTTCAAGTGACATCTTATTTAAAACATTTTTAGTGAGGAGGCAAGATGGCGGCGGTGATCAGCTCTGGGTGATCCGGCTGTTGGTGAAGTGCTCTGTTCGTGGCGGCTTGCTCTTTCGGAGGTGGAGATGGGTCGTAGGAAGCATAAGCAAGCCTCCTTACCCTCGAGTGAGGTTCAGACCAACTCAGCTGGGCAGAGAACGCTTCAGACATGCGGCTTTGAGATCCTCGGAGCTGGAGCTGGAGCAGCATCTTCGGCGGGTCTGGCGGAGAGTCCAGATCTGAACACGTCAGGGGTAGTGCTTTCCCCTGAGCAGCGGGCCCCCCCGCCATGCCCCAGAAGTGTAGCAATGACTTCAGGAGTGCTTCCCAACAGCGTGAAAGCTAGTACACCGGTTCGGGGGAGTGAAGAGGGCTCCGTAGCAGGCTGCACACTTCTGATTTCGCCGTCTGGAGGAAGAGGGAGATTGGAGGGTATATCTTCGGAGGGAGATAACCTGCCCCAGACAGGCGGTAACTTGGTATCTATTGGAGGTGCTGGTGTGTTGGGGAAACCCCAAAAAGTTACTTGGGAGGCACTATGGGAGGCCATATCCACTTTGAATTCATCTCTGGCGACTATTTCATCGTTTGTAAGTACTGAAACTGTTTTCCTTCGTACTCAATTTCAAGAATGGTCTAGAGTCCAGTTGGAGCAAGATGGGAAGTTGGTGCGAATAGAAGGAGATCTTGAACAGCTCTGGGAGCTGCACGATTCCCACATTAAAGATAGAAATGTGTCTTCTAGGAGATTGGAATATTTTGAGAATCAAGTCCGGAAGAACAATTTGAGACTGATTAATTTTCCTAGATCTCCATTGTGTTCTCCGATGGAGATGGTTCATAGGTATTTCCGCGAGGTCTTGAAGATCTCTGAGGAACACCTACCACCGCTGACTAGGGTGCAATATCTTGTGGTTGGCCGGGGTGATCAGGGGGTACCGGATGAGGCTCCTATTGTATCTGGAGACCTCATTCGGTTCTTGGACAATTCTTTGGAGCTGGTCACAGCTCACATCACTCTCCTTGTTACGCTGGCTCTTGAATCAGATAAGTCTTTAATTTTAAGGTCATACTTTAAAAATTTCAGTGTGCAATTTTTGGGTTCATATGTCCGCATTTTCCCCAATCTTACTAGGGATACCTAGCTAAGGAGGAAGGAATTCCTGAGGTTGAAACACAGGATTCTTTCCCTTGGTGGGTCTTTTTTGTTGAAATTTCCAGCTAAATGTCATGTTACCTATAAAGAAAAGTTATATTTGTTTTTTGAACCCAATCAACTGCTGGAGTTTTTTGTGGCTAGGGAGGATTCTGTGGTTGTTGTTGACTCTCATTCGGCTGATGCATAAGTCTCACACTACTATGAAATAATGTTTTGCCTTTTTGCTTTGTAAAATTATGTTTTCCTGATGCCTCCTCCTGTTTTAATAATAGTGGGCTCAAGTATGGCTAATGATGTACTATTTCCTTTATGTATTATGGTGGTTATTTTTCCTGTTTTTGCCAGTGATTTTTTTTTAATGTATGGAAAATTAATAAAAATTTAAAATTTAAAACATTTTTAGTTAAGAGAGAGTCAAAAATATGACCAAGAAAGAATCTTTGAAAATACACATAATTTCCAGAAACATGCTTGTATATTGGTTTGGCACCCATAAAAGTATTTTCTTAAATTCTGAAGCTGGCAACTGATGAACTTAGTAGCTATGCTTTAGCTGAAAAAAGCTTAACAGAACCTAGGAACTTTTATGCTTGCTATAAAATAAAGTAGATGAATACAATTATACTTACTGTTGCAAATGAGGAGGTCCTTGTTGTTCACACAATTCAAAACATACTGGTAGTTTATTTTTTTGGCAGTATTCATGCAGTTTTCCGACGTAGTTTGTGGTTTTATCAAATGAATCTGGTTCATTTGGTTCATCATTTTCCATCTTAGAATGTACATGGAAAAAAGTAAACATCCATTACAGTTAGATGGCAATTTTCAGAATCCCATCAAGTTGCAAGATACACAAACTTCTCTGTACATACTCTGTGACAAATTTTCAAAGGAAAACTACCTAGGTCAATTTCCCTTTGAATATTAAACACTGCAAAAGTATATATGTACAAAAAAAGAGAGCATATGCTTTATACTTTAAATCTGTACAGACATCTAAAAATGTGGGGGGCACATTTCAAAAGTATTTTGATGAGTAGCTGAGTACTTACCAGCTGAAAAAGTCCCTTTCAAAATGACCCCAAAGCCTTGGCAGGGTCATAGTTATCTATTTGCTTGTCTTACTATGTGAGACTGATGTGCATGGACCAGTAGAAGCACCTTGGGATGATAGTGCTGGGAGATCTCAGGGTGGGTAAAGCTTAGTTACTCACCTGTAACAGGTGATCTCTGAGAGCAACAGGAATTTAGTCTTCACATATAGGCGACGTTGGTACCGACGGAGCCCACACGGGAACGCTCCCCAGCGTCCAACTGGAAAGCCTTTCAGAGCACTCCAATGCTCCTGCGTGACTGCCTTCCCGCCTTCCCAACTCCCTCTCTTCAGTTGAGTTTGTACAGTAGCTGAGAAAAGAGAGTAATTGAAACCCTACATCTCCTAGGGGAGGGGGCGGGTTGTGAGGATTAAATTCCTGCTGTTCCCGGAGATCACCTGTTACGGGTGAGTAACTATGCTATCTCCAGGAACAAGCAGGAATGTGGTCTTCACATATGGGACTCCCTAGCTCCCTGATGCCAGAAAAAATGAACTCAGAACCGGTGGAGGTTCACCTTGGAGCAGGCATGGTGAGATCATGGATCCCACATGGATTTTATTTATTTATTTATTTATTTATTTTTCTTATATACCGCGCTATTAAGATCAGTGCGGTTTACATTAAAACTGAACAATGCAACAATGTTTTTACATAACACAATGTGCTTACATAGAACAGGGGTAAAGTTATAATGGGAGAATAACGGGGAAACTATTTATAAGATATATACACATAAAATTTACACAGAGTTATATACAACTGAATATTTAAGCTCTTCATATGATTGTAGCTAGGTCGGCTGGGGAACAGGATACAGCTATAGGGGGAGGGGCGGCTAACCATTTTCATGTTGGGTTAGGGCGTTGGGATAGTTAGAGCAAGGGCTGAATGCTTGTGTCTTGTGTTTTTCAGGACTGGTTTCAGGATAGTAGATTTGAAACAGATGGTGTTTTATTTCTTTTCTGAATGTGGTGAGGCTTGGTATGGATCGAATCCAGGTGGGAAGTTCATTCCAGGCTGTCGGAGCATAAATCGAGAAAGCTCTATTGGTAGTTGTTTTTGTGCACCTTGTGGTAAATTTGGGTACTATTAACATGTTGAGTAGTGCAGGTCGTCTTATTCTGTTCTCAGGGATATTGTTAATCAGATTGCTGATAGGTGTGGGAGACTGGTTGTTCAGTGCCTTGAAAGTCATGACTAGTACCTTGTATTGGATTCGGGCTTGTAGTGGTAGCCAGTGTAACTCCTTCATTACTGGTGTTATATGTCCCAATTTTGATACACCTGTTAGAACCCTAGCAGCTGAGTTCATGGCCAGCCGAAGCGGGCTGAGGGTTGCCTGTGGGAGGCCATGGAGGATGATGTTTGCGAAGTCAAGGTGTGGGATTACTAGGGCCTGAAATATTGTTCGATAGTCCGAAAAATCGAGTAGTGGGCGGAGGAGGCGGAGGGTTCGTATCTTGTGGTAAACTGATCTTGCAACGGTCTTTACGTGGGTTGTCATGTCCAGACGCCGATCTAGGGTAATTCCTAGATATCGGATTGTGTCTCTTGTTTTGAGTTCAGCATTTTTAACTTGCAGGTATGGAGGTGTGACGAATTTCTGGTTCCTAGTGATAAAGAGGACATCAGTCTTGGTATCTTCAAATTCCGGGATACAGGGTAGGAGTTGCATCTAAGTCTAAAAGAGGTGCTGGAGTACAGCCTGACCAAACATGGCATCCTGACGGGAGTCCTTGTCTAGACAATTATGGGCAGCAAAGGTATGGAAAGAAGATTGGTACACTGATTGGAGGTGTCTCTGATGTGCAACGGCAAAGGACCAGAGGTGGATCGCCTCCTTGCAGAGGTCCCACGAGCCTGCTGCCCCCCTGCTTGTTCACAGAGAACATGGCAACCTAATTGTCCATACTGACGAGGATCTGATGCGCTGTGAGGTGGTATTGGAACTCCTGAAGGGTAGTGAAGATAGCCCAAAGTTTTAGGAGACTGATCTGAGTTATGACTCCTGCACTGCTCAGAGTCCCTGGGTAGTCAGGTTACACAGACAGGCTCCCCAACTCCGCTTGGAGGCATTTGTTGTTAGGGTGCATTGACGTGGTGGCATCTGAAAAGGTGACCCTATGAGCAGATTTTCTGGAGAGCACCACCACTGAAGGGATGTGGTTAAGCAGGCAGTGACTTGGATCCTGTCCCTGAGACAGTCTGAGGCCTGCTTCCACTGGGAGGCCAGAGTTCACTGGGCTATCCGCATATGTAGTTGGGCATGTGTGATGACATGCACTGTAGAGGTCATGTGCCCCAGGAGCTGCAGCATCTCTCTGGCTGTCAGATGGTCTCTTAGGAGCATCTGGGATGCTAGTTCTACAAGACGAGTACAATGGAGCTGGGGCAGAAATGGCCTTGCCTGTTAGGTGTCCAGCAGGGCTCCGATGAACTCTGGCCTTTAAGTTGGAGTGAGATGGGATTTTGGGAAGTTTATGACAAATCCCAAGTAACATAGTAACATAGTATATGATGGCAGATAAAGACCAGTATGGTTTATCTAGTCTGCTCAGCAAGGCAGCAAGAGAAGGTGCACCTGCCACTCTATGCAGGTCACTCCTCCCCATGCCTTTGTTTAGGGGTGTACCCACTGCTCTGTGTAGGTCACCCCTATTTGTTGAGATATAAGAGATAGTTATGTTTATTTTTATTTTTATTTTATCCTGTTGCTATAAAGGGATCCAATGTGTCTGTTCCATGCCATTTTGTATTCTGTCACTGTATTTGTCCCCACCACTTCCATCAGGAGGGCATTCCAAGCATATACAATCCTTTCAGTGAAAAAGTATTTCCTGACATTGCCTTTCAGTTTACCCCCTTGTAGCTTCATGTTATGCCCTCTAATTGTAGTAGTGTTGTAGTACTGTTATGGAACGATGCAAGGACAACATCACCTGTTGGGAGGTGTCTGCCTTTATTAGCCAGTCATCTAAGCAGGGGAAGACAAATATCTCCAGAGTTCTTAGATATGCGGCTATGACCACTGTACACTTTGTGAAGACAGTTGGGGCAGAAGTGAGTCTGAAGTGAAGGACTCTGCATTGATAATGCTTTCCTGAAAGGTGAAGCATAGATACTTCCTGTCTCCTGGATGGATGAGGATATTTGTGTACACTTCTTTTAGCTCTAGAGAACAGAGCCAGTCCTGATTCTAGATAGGGAAGAAGAGTCCCAAGAGATCATTTTGAACTTTTTGTGAACTAGAAGCTTGTTGAGGTTTCTGAGGTCCAGAATGGGCTTGTACCCTCTGGTTTTCTTTGGAATGAGAAAGTAGGGAGAGTAGAAGCCCACTCCCTGCTGGGATGTTGGAACCTCTTCTATGGCACCCTGATACAGAAGAGAGGACACCTCATCTTGCAGGAGAGCAGTGAGAGAGGGTTGTGGTTAATACTCCCCCTTGAATATGGAGGGGGGCAGAGCTTGCAGATGAAGCCTGTACCCTCCCAAACTATGGTGAGTGTCCACTGCTCTGAGGTGATGAGTTGCCATCTGTGGGCATAGTGACACAGTCTGCCTGCTATATGGAGAGGCTGGAGATCCTCCAGTGGCAGGAGGGCAATGTTACTACTACTACTATTCAGCACTTATAAAGCGCCACGCACACAGCGCTGCACAGCTAACTTACAGGAGGTAGCCAACATACAAGAGACAGTTCCTGCCCGTTAGAGTCATGCTCATCGGAGCTTATAATCTAGTTAGAGCAGTACAGAGCATTAGTCAGTTCTGTGCAAGGTACAGTGTGGTACAGTTTGGTCTATAGTTTGGTCATAAACATTGACGGAGGTTAGGGTAAGATAAGGAAGGAGTCAGGATCTGAATGCAACGGTGAAGAGGTGGGTCTTCAATCTGGATTTGAAGAGGGCCAGGGAGGATGCCTGGCGCACAGACGCAGGTAGGCTATTCCAGGCGTATGGTGCAGCAAGGTGAAAGGAGCGCAGTTGGAATTTCGCGGTGCTGGTGGATAGGCATTGATAGAAGTAATTTGTTGGCGGAGCGCAAATTTTGAGAGGGGACGTAGGGAGAGATAAGAGGTATTGAGGGGCCATAGAGTGAATGCATTTATAGGTCAGTAGGAGAAGCTTAAATTGGATGCGTAACTGGACAGGGAGCCAGTGAAGCGACTTGAGAAGAGGAGTAATGTGGGCATGGCGAGGCTGGCAGAAGATTAGTCGAGCAGCATGATTTTGTTTAGATTGAAGGAGAAGGAGGTGGCTCACGGGGAGACCAGCGAGGAGTAGATTGCAGTAATCGAGGAGAGAGGAGATTAAGGAGTGGATAAGCGCTTTGGTAGTGTGTTCAGAGAGGAAGGGGCGGATTTTGCTGATGTTGTAGAGAAAGAAGCGGCAGGTCTTAGCTACAAGCTGGATATGAGCAGAGAAGGAGAGAGAGGTGTCAAAGATAACCCCTAGATTGCGGGCCGAGGGAACAGGAAGGATAGTAGATCCATCCACATGGATTGAGAGAGAGGGGAGTGGGGGGGGGAGGAGTTGGGTGGAAAGACAAGGAGTTCAGTCTTTGCCATGTTCAGTTTCAATTGGCGATGAGACATCCAGACAGCGATGTCCGAAAGACAGGCAGAGATCTTGGACTGGGTTGCCGGAGAAATATTAGGTGTAGAGAGGTATATTTGGGAGTTATCGGCATAGAGATGGTACTGAAAGCCATGGGAGGAGCTAAGTGCACCAAGGCCTTGGGTATAGAGAGAGAAGAGAAGGGGGCCCAAGACAGATCCCTGGGTATACCTACACGGAGCAGGGTAGGGGAGGAGGAGAGCCCACCAGAGCATACACTGAATGAGTGATGGGAGAGGTAGGAGAAGAACCAGGATAGTGCGGAGTCCTTGAAGCCAAGCGAGGAGAGGGTGGTGAGGAGAAGGTCGTGGTCAACGGTGTCAAAGGCAGCAGAAAGGTCAAGAAGGATGAGGATAGAATAGAGGCCCTTAGATTTAGCCAGGAACAGGTTGTTGGTGACTTTTGTGAGTGCCGTTTCAGTGGAGTGTAGGGGACGGAAGCCAGATTGTAGTGGGTCCAGGAGGGCCTGGGAGGTGAGGAAGTCGAGGCAGCGACGGTGGACTGCTTATTTATTTATTTTTTATTTACATTCTCTTATATACCGCGCTATTCTGCATCAGTGCGGTTTACATTGAACAAATTGAAATTACATTGAACAGGGCATTATAACTTGGAGATAACTATTTTATGGAGGGTTAAGTGGCTTGCCCAAGACCACAAGGAGCACCTGTGGGACTAGAAACCCCAGTCCTTCCAGCCCAAGGTTGCTTGTTCTAATAGTTTGGATATGAAGGGAAGGAGGGAGATGGGTCGATAGTTAGAAGGGCATGTGGGATCAAGTGAGGGTTTCTTGAGGAGGGGTGTGAAAACAGCATGTTTGAAGTCAATGGGGACAGTTGCATTGGAGAGTGAAAGGTTGAGGATATGAGTGATGGAGGGGACAATGGTGAGGATGATGGAGCGTAGGAGATGGGTGTGGATAGGGTCTGATGAACAGGTGGTGGGTTTGGAGGAGGAAAGGAGTGCGGTTTCTTCTTCAGAGATCGGAGGGAAGGAGGAGAGGGTGGCAGAGGGAGTATGGATGGGAGAGGAGAATTGGGGAGGAGGAGAGGTAGATGGGGGGGTAGGGAATTGGAGGGTGATCTTGTGGATTTTGTTGTGGAAGTAGTCGGCTAGGGTTTGGGCAGAAAGTGAGGGCGGGATCGGGGGCGGGGGGACCTTGAGGAGAGAGTTGAGGGCATTAAAGAGACGTCGAGGATCAGAGGCAAGGGAGTTGGTCAGATGTATGTAGTAATCTTGTTTGGCAAGTGCTAAACCTGACTGGAAGGAGCCAAACATGAATTTGAAGTGTAGGTGGTCTTCCGGGGAGCGGGATTTGGACCAAGCTCATTCGGCAGATCAGGCACAGATGCGTAGGTAACGGATTGTGGGTGAGAGCCAGGGTTAGGGAGTAGATCGTTTGACAGGACATGGGGTGTGAGGGGCAAGAGTGTCAAGGGCTGAGGATAGTGTAGCATTGTATGAGGATAATGCCTCGTCGACGGACTTGGAGGATAAAATGGAGGAAAGAGATAGAGAGATGGTGGAGGAGAGTCAGTCAGGGGATCAATATTATAAAGGTTTCTAAATAGGTCGGAGGAGACAGGACGAGGTTGGAACGGCGGACGCTGTAGAGTAAATGTTAAGAGGTAATGGTCAGATGAGGGAAGGATTGATTTGCGTAAGTTTGAGGGAGAGGAATTGGAGAAGAGTATTAGGTCAAGGCAGTGGCCTTGTAGATGTGTGGGGACACTGGAGCAAAGTTGGAGGTCGAACGAGGAGGTAAGAGCGAGGAACTTTGAGGCATGGGGGACGGAGGGGTTGTCGATGTGAATGTTGAAATTGCCAAGAATAAGAGTGGGGGAGGAGGGATCCATAAAGGCAGAAAGCCAGGAGTCGAAATCGGTGAAGAAGGTTGATTTGGATTTGTCGGGTGGGTGATAAATAACAGCTATTCGGAGGGGAAGTGGTGTGAGGAGGCGAATGGAATGGACTTCGAAGGAGAGGGGGGAGTGTGATTGGGGTGGCAGGAGGGGTTGGAATTGGCAGGAGGGAGAGAGTAGGAGGCCAACGCCACCACTGCGACCAGTAGATCGAGGTGTATGGGAGAATTGGTAGCCCCCATAGCAGAGAGAGGCAATGGATGCGGTGTCGTCTGGGGGGGGGGGAGCCAGGTCTCGGTCAAGACAATAAGGTGTAGGGCATTAGAGATAAAAAGATCATGAATAAAAGGGGTTTTTTTTAATGACTGAGCATGCGTTCCATAGGGTGCATGAAAACAGGAGCGTGGAGGGGGGGGGAGGAGAGGGATATGGATAAGGTTGGATAAGTTACATGTGGATTTCTTATCAGAGTAGCGTGGGGGTCTATTTCTAGGGTAATACTGAGATTTAGAGGGAGCAGGGTGTGGGTATGTCTGGGTGTGTGTGCTCTCCAAGAGGGACATGAGGGAGGGGAAATGAGGGGTAAATTGATGGTATCAGGTAGGTTATGTGAGGGATTATTTTTGGGGGTAAGGTTGGAGTTGATATCTGTGGATGAGTGATTGTGGGATGAATGAGGGAGGGCGGAAGGAGGGAGGAGCGGGATGTGGATGAGAATAGATAGGGTATGTGAAGAACTTTTTTTTAGTGTGAGAAAGAAATCGGGGGGGGGGGGCAGGGTTGGGGTTGATATTACCTGATGAGAGAAGGAGAATGAGTATTAGAGAGCGAGGTAAAGTGGAGATAGTACTGCGGAAGCGAGGGTGGGGGTTGCCTTAAAGAGAGGGGGCTGGTTGAATGCGGGGGATGGTGTGAAGAAGCTCAAGAGCAGATGCTATGCTAGGGGGCAGAATAGAGGGAGAAGCGAGGAAGGTAGGGGGAGGGTAGGGGGAAGAGGAGGGAGGGTGTTGATAGGAGAGGAGGCAGTTGGGGAGGATAAGGAAGAGAAGGACAATGAGATGTGGGGCCATGGTAGTGGGCAGCAAGGACTGTGCAAGCAATGGGTAGCAAGTTCTATGCAGGCAATGGGTAGCAAGTATTAGGCAAACAATGGGTAGCAAGTGATAGGCAAATAAGCAGGCAGTGGGTAGCAGTTCAATGCAAGCAATGGGTAGCAAGCAATGGATAACAGTTCTATGCAACGATGGGTAGCAGTACGATGCAGGTAATGGGAGCAATACTAAGCAAGCAGTGGGTAGTAGTGCTATGCAGGCAGTGGGTAGCAGTTCAATGCCAACAATGGGCAGCAGTACAGTGCAGGCAGTGGGTAGCAAGATCTAGGCGGGTAATGGGAGGAAGAACAATGCCACCAGTGGGAAGCAAGACAAAGGAGAGTTACTTGAAGGTACCAGGGTGGAGGTCGTGAGACGGTTTGGTTTTCTCTAGAAACTAGTCAAAAAACATGTGGCTGTGGGGCTGGCTGACATTTAACCACCTGTGGCTTTTTCTGCTGCTTAGAAGGCTGCTGCCTCTTCTGTGGGGCCTGGCCCTGATACTGAGAAGCAGGGGAATAGGAAGAGAAGATTTGCTTATTCTTATTGTAAAAAGACTTCTTTGCAGGAGTCTTTTTCCTAGCAGGATCAGCTGTTATAATGAAAAGTCTCTTTAGAGTAGTATTTTCTGACTCTAATTGAGAGACTTTATCTTGCCAGTCTTTGCCAAAGAGATTTTCACCCGTGCAAGGTATGTTGCCCAGCTTATCTTGAACAGAATGTTCAAGGTCTGAGGTCTGAAGTCATGCAATGCAACGTGCACGGATGCAAATTGCCAAGCCCTGCTCGTGCCCTCAAAAGCATCAAAGTAGCTCTACTGACTTACTTTGATATGTTTTGGCTATGTTTAACAAGGGCTAGATAGTCTGCCCATTTGTTATCCGGGAGGAAAGCACAGTTACTTACCTGTAACAGGTGATCTCTGGGAACAGCAGGAATAAGAATTCACATATGGGGTACGTCGGTACCGACGGAGCCTGCGCTGGAACGCTCCCCAGCGTCCCAAAAAGGAAAGCTTTTGGGAGCATCCCACAGCACCTGCGCGCTGCCTTCCCGCCTTTCCTAACCGCCTCTCTCCAGTTCGAGTTTTAAAGCTGAGACAAAGAGAGAGAGAGGAAAGGAAAGATAGATAGAAAGATACAACTCCTAGGGGAGGTGGGTGGGTTGTGAAGACTTATTCCTGCTGTTCCCAGAGATCACCTGTTACAGGTAAGTAACTGTGCTATCTCCAGGAACAAGCAGGAATGAGTCTTCACATATGGGGACTCCCCAGCTAGAGATGCCTGGGAGATCCCCAAGGTTGTGAGACCCTGAGAAGGGCTCTACCTCCTCCCATGGATCTCAGGCATCCAACCAGGGATGGAGGGCAGGAGTTGATTAAGCATGGAACAGGTGTTTGAGAACAGCCTGACCAAACAAGGCATCCCGGCGGGAGTCCTTGTCCAAGCAGTAATGGGCTGTGAAGGTATGAACCGAGGCCCAGGTGGCTGCTCGACAGATCTGGTCGATGGACACAGAATTTAGATGAGCCATAGAGGTTGCCATGGCCCTCACATTGTGAGCTGTGACATGGCCCTCCAGAGAAAGGTTCATGCTCTGGTAGGCGAAAGAAATACACTGAGCAATCCAATTGGACAGTGTTCTCTTAGAGACTGGAAGTCCCAAATGAGAGGGATCAAAAGCAACAAAGAGTTGAGAAGACTTCCTATGTTGCTGTGTCCTTTGTAAGTAAAAAAGCAAGAGCCCTCTTACAATCCAGGGTATGAAGATTCCTCTCTGCACTTGATGCATGAGGACCTGGAAAAAAGACAGGTAAATACACCTCTTGGTTCTGATAAAAAGGTGAGACCACTTTAGGCATAAAGTGTGGATTGGTCCTGAGGACTACCTTATCATGATGGAACCTTGTATAAGGTGGATTAGCCACTAAGGCCTGCAGCTCACTGATGCAGCGAGCTGAGGTGACTGCAATAAGAAAAATAACCTTCCAGAAAAGAAATTTCAAGGAGGTAGTGGCTAAGGGTTCAAAGGGTGGCTTCATGAGCTGACCAAGAACCAGATTCAAGTCCCATGCCACTGGAGGTGGTCTGATGGGAAGTTTAGTTAAAAGAAGGCCTCTCATGAATCTTGCAATAAGAGGATGAGAGAAAATAGGTTGTCCAATGAGAGGCTTGAGATGCTGCAATAGCACTCAAATGGACCCTTACTGAATTTGTTTTAAAGCCTGCATGGGAAAGATGCAGGAGATACTCTAGTAAAGCATTCAAAGGTATTGCTAGAGGGTTAAAACCCTTCTCAGCACACCAAATGGTAAACCATTTCCATTTAAAAGCATAGGAACGTCTGGTAGAAGGCTTTCTGGAAGCATGAAGGATATCCCTCACTTGCTGAGAAAGATGCCAATCTTGAAGGTCTAGGCCTTCAGCAACCAAGCCCTGAGATGGAGAGATTGGGGGTTTGGGTGCCACAATGTTCCCCCCTCCTGAGACAGGAGATCTGGAGCAGATCCCAAGTCCAGGGAGGGAGCTTGAGAGAGATACAGAAGTAGAGGGTACCACACTTGGCATGGCCATCGTGGAGCTATGAGGATCATAGACCCTCGATCTCTCTGAAGCTTGAACAGAGTCTTGGGAATTAGGGGAATGGGTGGAAAGGCGTATAGGAAGTTTTGACCCCAATGTAGGAGGAAGGCATCCTTGGCCTGAGCTCCCCGACACGGAAATCTGGAACAGAATCGGGGAAGTTTGTCATTCACGGACTTGCAAAGAGGTCTATGTCCGGGGTTCCCCAAATTTGAAAGATTCTGACTATCTGGTCCATATGGAGGGACCATTCGTGTGGAAGCAGAACTCGACTGAGTCTGTCTGCCCAAGAGTTTTGAACCCCTGGAAGGTATACTGCCAGAAGATGAATTTGATGCTCTCTGGCAAAGGCCCACAATCTCAGAGCTTCGTTGCAAAGTGACAGAGAGCCAGTCCCTCCATGTTTGTTCACATAGAACATGGCTACTTGGTTGTCCGTGTGAATGAGGACTGTCTTGCAGATGAGCAGGGTATGGAAGACTGAGAGCCAGGAAGATTGCTCTGAGCTCTAAGATGTTGATATGTAGAGAGGTCTCCTGTGGGGACCAAATGCCCTGGGTGGAGAGGTCGTGAAGATGAGCTCCCCAACCCCTTGGAGAGGCATCTGTTGTAAGGGTTGCTTGGGGTAACAACTGTTGGAAGGGGGACCCCTGCAATAGATTTTGAGTGGATTTCCACCACTGGAGAGACCAAAAGGGACGCCTGGAGGTTGCTATTTTGTCTGACAGACCCCCTGATGCCTGGGTCCATTGAGTGGACAAAGCCCATTGAGCTGCCCTCATGTGGAGGCGAGCATAAGGGACCACATGCACAGTGGATGCCATGTGGCCCAGCAGTTGTAACATCTCTTGAGCAGTTAAATGGGTTTTTAACTGAATCTGGGAGGCTAACTGCACTAAGCGTAGGCAACGGGCCTGGGGAAGATAGGCCCTTGCAGCGGTGGTATCCAGCAAGGCCCCTATGAACTCTAGAGACTGAGTAGGGGTGAGTTGGGACTTTGGAATGTTTATCACCAGTCCCAGATACTGCAGAACACGCATTGTGCAGGTTAGGGAAGTCTGGGCCTCTGACTGGGATGGAGCTCAGATGAGCCAGTCGTCCAGATATGGGAATACGAATATTCCTAGAGTGCGTAGAAATGCAGCTATTACTGCCATGCATTTTGTGAACACTCTTGGAGCAGAGGCCAGACCAAAAGTAAGTACTCTGTATTGGTAGTGCTTCTCTTGATAAAGGAACCGAAGGAACCTTCTGTGTGTTGGATGGATGAGTATATGGGTGTACGCATCCTTGAGATCTAGAGAACAAAGCCAATCCTGACTCTGAAGGTATGGAAGGAGAGCACCGAGAGAAATCATCTTGAATTTCTCCTTGCATAGGAATTTGTTCAATTCTCTGAGATCTAATATGGGCCTGTAGCCCCCTGTTTTCTTTGGAATGAGAAAATAGGGGGAATAGAATCCTGAGCCCTGTTGAAGAAGGGGTACTTCTTCTATTGTGTTTTGGGCAAGAAGGGTCGAAACAAATTGAACTGTCTCACCATGGTGTGAGGAGGAAGGTTTGAGAAATGAAGTTTGTAACCCTCCCTTATGATGGAGAGGGTCCATTGCTCTGCTATGATTTGCTCCCATCTGGGAGCAAAGTAAGCTAACCTTCCTGGAATGGTGAGAGGCTCTGGTTCTTCTAGAGCCAGAAAGGCTAAGTTCTCTAGATGCAAGTCAAAGGTCCTGAGGAGGCTGAGGCTGTTGGGCTACAGTAGTCCTCGCAGCCTTAGGCTTGGCCTGTTTAGGTTGTTGACGCTTTGCAGCAAAACGACCTGCAGAAGATGTCTGTTGACCATAAACAGGATAATATCTTCCCTTCTTGGGAAAATATGGCTTTTTGAACAACCTCTTCTTGACCGGATTAGAGGTAGACTTTGAAAGCCTATCCAAAGCAGAATTTTCTGTATCCATCTGTGTGGCCTTTGCCTGCCAATCCTTGCCAAAAAGGTTTTCACCTGTACAAGGAAGATTTCCCAATCCATCTTGGACCCAAGGTTCCAGATCAGAAGCTTGTAACCAAGCAATTCTGTGTGCACCTATGGCAATAGCCGAAGCTCTGCTGGCACCCTCAAAAGAGTCAAAGGCTGCACGGTTGGAAAATTTGGAAATATCTTGGGCATGCTTAAGGCAAGTGAGAAACTCTTCCCTCTTATCTTCTGGAAGAAAAGGGAGGAAAGTTTGCAGATGACCTGTAACTTCTTTTTTTTTTTTTTTTTTATTAATTTTGATCTGTAACTTCTTTTAGAAACATCCCCATATAGAAACTATAGGAGTTGATTCTGGCAACAAGCATACTGGCTTGAAAGATTTTCCTGCCAAAAGCATCTAAGGTTCTACATTCTCTCCCTGGAGGAGTAGAGGAGTGCCTTTTTGCACTTTAACTTTTTCATAGCAGACTCCACCACAATAGAGTGGTGAGGAAGCTGAGTCTTATGAAATCCAGGACAAGGAGGGACACGGTACATGGTGTCCAACCTACGAGAATGGGAAGAGATGGTGAGAGGGGTCTCCCATATGCCCAACATGTGATCATAAAGGATCTCATAAAGTGGCTGCCTCTTTAGGAGCCTTAGGATATTGCAAAATATCCAATTTTTTGGCTCTAGGCTCTGACTCAGGGGCCACTGAGATAGATAGCCCCTTGGCTACTTCTCTTATGAAGTCTTGAAAAGACAAGTCCTCTGGAGGAGACATTCTTCTTTTTGGAGAAGAAGGCTCTTGAGGAAGCAGTACCGATGCTTCGACAGAGGCCTCCGATGCATCAGAGTCTTTGGAGGAATCAAAGTATCGCCTGTCTGGATGCTCCTGTAGAGCCCGATACGCGTACCGAGTGGTATCGACGTCGGGAGTGATCGGTACCGGTTCGGTATCAATGGGCAGCATCGGACAGGGTACCTGTGCAGTCGACACCGAAGCCGATGTCGATGCAATCGGTACCGGGACCGATATCGGTGCCGGTGCCGAAGCCGGTACCGACAACGAAGCTTGTTGCGGTACCAGCGGCGTCGCAGCTTGTATGAATGCCGTGATGGCACGCTGCATGGTCAGAATATTCTGATCCATCGACGCCATCAATGTCAGGATGTCGGTACCGGCAGATTCCACCGGTACCCCAGAACATTGTAACAGGTGATCGGTCGAGGCCGTGCCATCGATGTCAACCTGTGACCCCATAGGAGGAGCTTTGGAAGCCGGATCTTCCCGACGGGGTACTTTTGCCGGTGCAGAATCCTCGAGGGCAAGCCCGGAGGCATCTCGATGCTTAGAGGGAGATCTACCCTTCGAGGACTGGCTGGATTTATGTTTGGTTACCTGAGATCCATAGGAGGAAGAAGCAGCCCTGGATGACGTTGATGCCACCGAAGCTGCATCAGAGGGAAACAGGGTATTGAGCTTAGCTGCTCGGTTCTGTAAACCTCTCTTTGACATCATGGAGCAGGACGCACAATCCGTGATGGAATGGTCAGGACCCAAACATTTAAGACACCAGTCATGGGTGTCGGTAACAGAGATGGTACCGCTGCACTTAGTGCATTTTTTAAACCCGGAGGCGGGCTTTTCCATGAGGAAAAATTTCCCTTAGGCCTAAGGCCCAAGGAGACAAAAATACACTAAAGTGGAACGGAAAGTATTATATATATATATATTTTTTTTTTTTAAAGAAAAGAAAGAAAAGACCGGTGGTACCGGTCCGACATCGAAAAGGCAGATGCGCAACCAAAGAAATAAAATAAAATAAAGAACTTCTTCAGCGGTGACAGGAACACGACCTGCTGGCTCCGCAGAAAAGAAGAACTGGAGAGAGGCGGTTAGGAAAGGCGGGAAGGCAGCGCGCAGGCACTGTGGGATGCTCCCAAAAGCTTTCCTTTTTGGGACGCTGGGGAGCGTTCCCGCGCAGACTCCGTCGGTACCGACGTACCCCATATGTGAAGACTCATTCCTGCTTGTTCCTGGAGATAGGAGCAAATGCTTGGAGATCCTGGAGACCTCCTTTAGGAACATTCCTATATGAAGTATATAGGAATTGATCCTAGCTGAGAGCATGGAGGCCTGGAAGCATCGACACCCAAAGGCATCGAGGGTTCCTGATTCATTACGAGGTGGGATAGAGGAATGAGTCTTCGAGCTTTTCATTCGGCACAGTTGATTCAACCACCATGGAATGGTGGGGAAGCTGTGCCTTTTGAAAGCCGGGACACTCTGGTACCCGATATATGGTATATAGATGTCTACTCTGAGGTGAGACTGTGTGAGGCGTCTCCCACATATAGAGCAAAAGGTCATGAAGGATGCGGTGCACCGGTAAGGTGGCTGCTTCGTTAGGTGCCATAGGGGATTGGAGGGTCTCCAGTTCCTCTGCCCTCGGCTCCTTTTCCAATGTCACCGTGATACAGAGACCTTTGGTTAGGTCTCTAATAAATTCCTGAAAGGTTATGTCCTCTGGTGGTGACATGCACCGCTGCTGAGGTGGGTAAGAGTCTGAAGGAAGGTCCTGGGGTCCCCGTGAATCGAGTGATTCCACTTCAGAATAAAGAGAATCGGAATCGGAGGACTCGAAGTATCAAAAGGTAAGGTGCGCACCGGAAGATAGATGCCGGTACCAATGTTCCGATATATCGGCCTTGGTGAGGCGTTTGGGCCTTGCACCATTATCGGTATGGGATTTCAGAGAGGGCATGGGTGGGAGCAATGTTACACCTGGAACCGGTGTCAATATCGGTACCAGAACCAGTACCAATTGTCTGGTACCTGTAGTCAAGGGTTTTATGGGCACCAAGGCTGCAAGTAGAGCTGCCAAACTATGCTTGATGGCCAGTATACACTGGCCTATCAAAGCTGCTGAGGCTTGGGTATTGGTGTCATGTATTTGTGCCACTGTCCCAGAGCATGGCACCAGTAGCTCTCTGGAGGTCGAGGCCTCAGGAGCATTCTGGAACCCGTTGATGGCTTTGGAGGGCAAGGCCTCCTGCCAGGGTTGTTTGGCAGGCCAATCCAACTCTGAGGCAACCCCTGTGGGATCTTGATGTTTAGAGCAAAATCTTTCACTGGGGGTGCCCACAGACTTCGATGCAGCCTTGTGCTTGGGCTTCAAGGATACCCGAGATCCAGAAGAGGATGAATAAGCCCTCGTTGAAGTGGATGCCAACAATACCACATCCGAGGTGAAGAGTGTACATAATTTAGAGGCCCAGTTCTATAGGCCTCTCTGGGTCATTTTCAGGCAAAGGGGATAGTCTTTTAGCTGGTGGTCTGGGCCGAGGCATTTTAAACACCAGTCATTTGTGTCAGTCACCAAAATGGCACTGGCACACTTAGTGCATTTTTTGAAAGCACTAGTTGGTTTCTCCATACTCTCAAGGATGAAGAATATGGAAGGCTTAAGGCCTAAAAGAGCATCAATGCCAAAGTAGTTTCTTTTTTTTAAAAGAATAAGAAAGGGAAAAAAGAAAGAAAAAAGAATAAGGTAACCAGTGATGTCTAAGACAGCGCCAGTGTCAACAGGAAGGCAGATGCTATCCACAAAAGAAGTTTTTTCTGCAGTGACAGGATTTGCTTTATTCTGGCTCCGTGGAAAACGAAGAACTGAAGAGAGGGAGTTGGGAAGGTGAGAAGGCAGTCATACAGGTGCAGTGGAGTGCCCCCAAAGGCTTTCCAATTGGATGCTGGGGAGCGTTCCTGCGTGAGCTCCGTCAGTACTAACATCACCCATATGTGAAGATTACATTCCTGCTTGTTCCTGGAAATACATTACCTCGGTTTTGCCTCTTTTTATCCAGCTAAATTTTGTGTGCGCTATGATTTTCCTGCACAATAACATAAGAACATAAGATCATAAGATATGCCATACTGGGTCAGACCAAGGTCCATCAAGCCCAGTATTCTGTTTCCAACAGTGGCCAATCTAGGTCATACGTACCTAGCAGTTTCCCCAAGGGACACAGGTTCCTCAATGCTTGTATTGGGTCAAGCAGTGATATCCTGGGTCCCTTCTTAATAATGGTTTATGGACCTTTCCTCCAGGAACTTGTCCAAACCTTTTTTAAACCCAGCTACACTAACAGCCTTTACTACATCCTCCGGTAACAAATTCCAGAGTTTGATTACACGTTGAGTGAAAAAATATTTTCTTTTATTAGTCTTAAATAGTTTACCCTGTAGCTTCATTGCATGTCCCCTAGTCTTTCTATATTCTGATAAGGTAAACAATCGATCTACGTTTACCCGTTCCACTCCGTTCATTAATTTATAGACTTCTATCATATCTCCCCTCAGCCGTCTCTTTTCCAGGTTAAAGAGCCCCAACCTTTTTAGCCTTTCTTCATAGGAGTAGCCTTCCATCCCCTTTACCATTTTGGTGGCTCTTCTCTGAACCTTTTCTAAAATTGCTATATCCTTTTTAAGATATGGCGACCAGAATTGCACACAATATTCAAGGTGCGGTCTCACCATGGAACGATATAGAGGCATTATAATATCTTTTGTTTTATTTTCCATTCCTTTCCTTATCATACCTAGCATTCTATTTGCTCTCTTGGCCGCCGCTGCACACTGGGCCGAGGGTTTTAACATGGTATCCACAAGGACGCCTAAATCTTTTTCTTGGGTGGTGGTTCCTGATGTGGAACCTTGCATCGTGTAACCATAGTTTGGGTTGTTCTTCCCTAGGTGCATAACCTTGCACTTCTCCACATTAAATTTCATCTGCCATTTTGATGCCCAGTCTTCCAATTTATCAAGATCCTCTTGCAATTTTCCACAATCCTCCTGGGTTTTAACAACTTTAAATAGTTTTGTGTCATCAGCAAATTTGATAACCTCACTCGTTATTCCACTTTCCAGGTCATTTATGAATATGTCAAAAAGCAGCGGACCCAGCACAGATCCCTGGGGTACACCACTATTCACCTTTCTCCATTGGGAAAATTGGCCATTTAGCCCTACCCTCTGCTTTCTATCTTTTAACCAGTTCCTGATCCACAGTAGTACACTGCCTCCTATCCCATGACTCTTTAGTTTTGCCAAAAGTCTCTCATGAGGGACCTTGTCAAAGGCTTTCTGAAAGTCCAGATACACAATATCAACCGACTCACCTTTGTCCACCTGTTTATTCACTCCTTCAAAAAAACATAACAGATTAGTAAGACAAGATCTTCCTTGTCTAAAGCCATGTTGGCTGTCTCCCATTAGGTCATGACTATCTATATGCTGAGTAATTTTATTCTTTATGATGGTTTCTTCCATTTTTCCCAGTACTGATGTCAGGCTCACCGGTCTGTAGTTTCCCGGATCACCCCTCGAACCCTTTTTTAAAAATTGGTGTTACATTGGCGATCCTCCAATCCTCAGGTATTAGAGATGATTTTAATGATAGTTCACAGATTACTGATAGCAGGTCTGCAATCTCAAATTTCAGTTCTTTCAACACCCTTGGATGTATACCATCCGGCCCAGGTGATTTGCTACTCTTCAGTTTATCTAATAGTTGTAGGACATCTTCCCGATGTATCGATATTTCCTTCAATTCTTCCACACCTTTAAATACCACTTCAGTCGTGGGTAACATCCCTACATCTTCCTCAGTAAAGACCGAAGCAAAGAATATTTAGTCAATCATTGGGGGGGAGGGGAACATTTAATCTTCACTCCCAACCTTTTCAAATATGAATAAGAAAAATCTTACATAAGCAATGGTATGCAATCTAACCGCTGTGTAAGTCAGACCTTGGTTAAGACTGCTAGTTAGAAGTCAATAGAGTACAGAATCTAATCAGCAAGTACTGTGATATAATATGATCAGAAACTCACAATAAAACTTACCTTTGTCTTATGCTAATTTTACATTTGCTGATTTGTTGAATTTCTTCACAACCAGTAAAAAGTGCTGGATGAACTTTGGAGCTGGTTGATATTTAACCAAAACTTATAATCATTATCCACAAAACTGTGCTCTTAAAACACTTAGGGGCTTGTTTACAAAGCCGCGGTAGTGGTTCGCGATCGCAGCCGCGGCCCCATTGAAATCAATGGGGCCGCGGCTCCGATTACGATCGCAAATCGCTACCGCGGCTTTGTAAACAAGCCCCTTAGCAGCACATAGAAGCAATATGTTAACACTGGGATTGATGTTAGTTTAGTGTAGATCAGTAAAGCGTAGTTACTCACTTGTAACATGTGATCTCTATGAACAGCAGGAATCAGCCTTCACATATGGGTGACATTGGCACCGATGGTGCCCGGCGTGGGAACACTCCCCAGCATCCAACAGGAATGCTTTTGGGAGTGTTCCTCTACGCATGCATGGCTGCCTTTCCGCCTTCCCTTCTGGTCTCCTCAGTCAGGTGAATAGCTGAGAGAGAAAAATCTTTGTAAACCAGGAATGAAAAAAAGGAGACAACTTGATGGAGAGGTGGGTGGGTTGTGAAGACTGATTCCTGCTGTTCCCGAAGATCACCTGTTACAGGTGAGTAACTACACTAACTCCAGAAACAAGCAGAAAGTCGGTCTTCACATATGGGACTCCCTAGTCTAAGACAACTGAGCAAGAGAAGAATCCCTGTGCAGCCAGAGATTGCAGCAAGGTTCCGACAGACTCAACTCGTTCAGAGTACTCCTCGCGAGGTAGTCAGATGGGTAGTAGACAAGTTGTCTAAATTTGAAAAAGGTTATGCAGAACAGCTTGTCCAAATTGAGCATCAGCTCTGGAGTCCTTGTCCAGGCAATAGTGTGCTGCGAAGGTATGCAGGGAAGACCATGTTGCCACTTGGCAGATCTCTGAGATAAGGACAGACCAGAGATTAGCTACAGTAGTAGCCAGGCTCTGACATTATCAGCTGTTAATATGGTGTGGAAGAGACAGCCCAGCCTGCGAATAAGAGAAGGATATGCAATCTGCTAGCCTGTTTGAAAGTGTTCCTTTGGGTACTGGTGTCCCTAGATGACTTTGGTCAAAAGAGACAAACAACTGAGAGGATTGGCGATAGTCCTTAGTACGGTCTAGATAAAATGCCCTCTTGCCATCTAGGGTATGAAGCCTGGCCTCAGCCGGGGAGGTGTGAGGCCTTGGAAAGAATGTTGGTAGTGAGGCAGATTGGTTCAGGTGGAAGGAGGTGATGACCTTCGGCAAAAACTTAGGATGTGTGCGAAGGACCACCATGTCATGATGAAAAATGGTATAGGGCGCTTAGTTCACTAAAACTTGCAGTTCACTGACTCTTTGAGCTGAAGTGAATGCTATGGGAAAAAAGAAGCTTCCATGTTACAAACTTTAAAGGAGCTGAAATCATTAGTTCAAAAGAACTGCATATGAGCTGTGCAAGAACAACATTTAGATCCCATGGTGCGGGAAGTGGACAGAAAGGCGGTTTGGTCAGGAGAAGACCACGCATAAATCTGGCTACTAAGAGGTGTGCTGAGATGGGTCGGTTCTCTAAAATATAGTAGGAGGCCGAAATGGTGAATAAATGTACTCGCACCAAGTTGGTCTTAAGGCCAGAGGAGGACAAATGGAGCAGGTATTGGAGTAAGTCCAGAATGGGACATGTGAAAAGATCTAGTGTTTTATGAGAACACCAGATAGAAAACCTGTGCCATTTAAAAGCGGAAGAACATCTGGTTGAATCTATTTGTGAAGATAGGAGCACCTGCAATACGTCCTCTTGGAGATCTAAGTGTGAGAGGACAAAGCGCTCCGCCTCCACGCCGTCAAGCAGAGTGTCTTGACACTGGGGTGCAGAAGGGTCCCCTGTGCCTGAGAAAGTAGGGTTGGTGAAGAACCGAGCCTAAGGGGAGGTGCTTGAGCAAGTTGAAGAAGCAGAGGAAACCACGGTTGTCTGGGCCAGTAAGGGGCAATGAAAATCATTTGTCCCTGGTCGGCCTGGAGTTTGAAGAGTGTTGTTGCTATGAGTAGAAGGGAAGGGAAATCATAGAGAAGATTCCGTCCCCAATGGATGAGGAATGCATCCAACATCTCCCTGTGAGGGGAAGGAATCCTCAAGCAGATATGAGGTAGCTGGGCAATGAGGAGAGAAGCAAAGAGGTCGAGTAGTGGCATCCCACAGAGGTGGAATGAGTATTGTACTATTTGAGATTCCAGCATCCACTCATGTGGATAGAGGATCCAGATTAGTCTGTCTGGCTAAATGATTCTCTGCTCCTGGAAGGTATACTGCATGAGGATGAATTCCTTGAGGAATTGGCAAGTTCCATAGGTGAATGGCTTGTTTATATAAAATGCTTGTTTATATAAAATGTAGCCACCTAGTTGTCCATCTGTATGAGAAGAGACTGTCCCTTGAGTTGGGGAGAGAAGACTCTGATGGCATTGAAGACTGCCCTGAGCTCTAGGAGATTGATGTGGAGAAGTATTTCTTGAGTAGATCAAAGACCTTGTGTTGTAAGGCCATTCAGATGGGCTCCCCAGCTTAATTCTGATGCATTGGTCATTAGAGTATACTGCGGTGTATACTTCTGAAAAGGTGACCCTATGACCAGGTTCTGTGGTGTGCATTACCACTGAGGGCCGTTCTCATTTGCAGAGTGATATTGATGAGGTTGGATAGGCAAACTGTGGATTGTTTCCATTGTTGTGAGAGAGTCCACTGCCGGATCCTTATGTTGACATGGGTGTGGGGCACGACATGGGACTGTGGAAGCCATGTGGCCTAAGAGCCATAGAAATGTTCTGGCCGTAACTGATGATTGTTGCTGGACCTGTGTAGCTAAGGCAATGAGATGGAGGCGTCTGTCCTCTGGCAAGATTGCCCTGCTTCTTACTGTTTCTAATCGAGCTCTTATGAACTTGAGGTCCTGAGTTGGCATGAGATGTGATTTTGGATAATTTATCATGATACCTAACTCCTAGAGGATGTGAATGGTTTGATATAGGATGGAGGTGACTGATGAAGCGGTATCTGCCCTTAGCAGCCAGTCATCTAAGTAGGGGAACAGAAAGATCCCCAAAGTTTGAAGGTAGGCTGTGACAATAGTCAAACACTTTGTGAAGACTCTGGGTGCTGAGGATGTCCGAATGGAAGGATTCGGTACTGGTAGTAGTTTTGTAAAACAAACCTGAGAAACTTTCTGTAGTCTGGGTGGATCAGGATGTATGTATAAGCATCGTTTAAATCCAGAGAGCATAGCCAATTGTTTAGTTGGAGATATAACAGAAGAATGCCTACAGAAATCATCTTGAATTTCTCCTTGACAAGAAATTTGTTGAGATGTCAGAGATCTAATACTGGCCTGTGACCTCCCATCCTTTTTGGAATTAGGAAGTATCGGGAGTAGAATCCCAGGCCCTGCTGAGGTGGGAGAGCCTCCTCTATAGCCCCTTGTCTCAGCAGTGAGAGAATTTCCTGCTGAAGCAAGGAGTGAAGGAGATCCAAGGAGGGTTGTCCCACAAAGTGAGTTGGAGGAATATCCTGAAATTTCAGCTGCAGGCCCTGCCGTATTGCTGGGCAGACTGGATGGACCATGCTGGTCTTTATCTGCCGTCATTTACTATGTTACTATGACTGACTAGATATAAAGTCCAGGGCTCGGAAGTGATGTTCATCCTGGGATCATAGGAGGAAGAGAATAGATTACTGGAGAATTGACCATGCTCTTTTTGAAGCAGTCAAAAACTCTGAGGAGGCTGAGAAGTAGCTGCAGACTGTGGTTTGGAAACTTTGGGTTTCCTTACCTGTTTCTGGCCCTGCTGTCTATGTTGCTGTTGCGGGGCAGAGTAGCCAGAATAGGAATGATATGGAGGATAAAACCTTTTCTTTTTAGGGAAGAAAGGTTTCTTAGTGGTAGTCTTCTTCTTAGAAAAGTCTGCTGTCTTCCTTGAAAACCTCTTCATGGTGAGGTTGTCAGTTTCTATCTCACCGGCCTTCTCCCTCCACCTCTGACCAAAGAGGTTTTCACCATTACAGGGTATGTTGATTAACTTGTCCTGGACCCACTGTCCCAGGTAAGATGCCTGGAGTCATGCTGTTCTCCTAGCTCCAATGCAGGCTACAGCAGATCTGCTATTGGCCTCAAATACATCAAATGCTGCTCTTGATAAAAACTTTGATGTATTCTGGGCATGTGCTGTCAAGGAGCAGCAGAATGGTAAACTCTGACAAGTCTCTTGAGACATCTTTGAGAAACATGCCCTATATAGCATACAGGAGTCTATCCTAGAGGCTAGCATGGTAGCTTGGAATGCCTTCCTTCCAAATGCATCCAGGGTCCTGGCCTCTCTCCCAAGGGGCACTGAGGAGTGATTTTTCTGGCTTTTTATCCTCCTCATGGCAGACTCCACAACCATGGAGTGGTGGAGGAGTTGTGGCTTCCGGAAACCTGGGAGGGAGGGATAAAGGATAAAGGATATCAAGTATCTTACTCACCGCAAGGGTTGATATGGGGGCATCCCACATTTAAGCCGTTAAATTCTTTAAGATGTTATACACCGGGAGGGTAGCAGCCTCTTTCTGTGCTGATGGGTATTAGAGAATATCGAGCTCCTCAGCTCTCGGTTCCATTTCCATAGCCACTGAAGCATCAAGAACTGTTGCCATGTCCTTAATAAAATCTTGAAAGGACATGTCCTCAGGCAGCGAATGCCGACGTTCATAGGGTGGCGATGGATCCAATGGTACTTCTCTATGGATATCGGAATCGATGGATTCCACCTTGGAGGCCTCTTCAGAATCAGAGTCCGGAAGGAAGTCAAAATAATTGTTATGAGATGTTTAATAACTTCAGTGCTCAGAGCTTCACTGTTTCGATGCAGAAGGTATCGGACACGGCAATGCCAAGGGCCTTGGTATCGGCTGCTCCGTGGAGCTATGTGAGGTAGGGGATGCCTGCATAAGCATGCCGAGCTTTGTGGCCATTGTCGGCATCAGTGGAACCAGTGCAGACTGCGGAGCACTCGATGTCATCGGTGTTACTGCAGCTAAGAGCTTAGCAATACTGCGCTCTATGGCAATGACACAGTCATCCAGTGATGTACCAGGGAAGGAGTGGCTCCAGATACAGCTGTGTGGGCCACAACTCCGAATGCCAGTATCGGAGGCTCCACTAAAGATTGGACCTCGGGGGCATCCCCAAACCCTTATGTAGCTTTGGAGGATGACACCTCCTACTGGGGTTGCTTTGATGGACGTTCTGCATCGGAATGCGATGAATGATGGTGCTGATGCAGATACTCGGTGTCCGAAGCAGATGCTGACCTGGAAGTCGAGGACTCCGATCCTGACGCAGATGTCTTCTTTTTCTTAAGCATTGGTGACTCCGAGCAATGCTTCTCCTTTCTGGTGAGGACTTGGATACATGGGAAGACTTTGAAGGAGTTGACATGCACAAAGAGTGCACTGAAGGAGTCGAGTCTGTAGGAAATAGTTTAGCCTTTTGTTTGTCCCAATTCTTTCTACCTCAAGAAGTCATGTGGCAATAGGATGGACAGGAATCAACATTGTGGTCTGAGCCTAAACATTTTAGACACCAGGAATGCTCATCAGTGATAGAAATTGTGCTGGAACACTTGGAGCATTTTTTGAAACGACTCCTGGGCTTCTCCATATTAGGGAATAATAAAGAGGCAAAATCGAACTGGGGAATGGTACCTGATGAGGCCATAGGCCTCAAATAAAGTTTGTGGCAAAAACTGAAAATAAAGTAAAAAGTATGTAAAATAAAATTTTAAAAAAGGGAACCGGAATCGACATGAACGGGAAGGCCACCTAAGTACTTTGACAGTACTAGCGAAAAATATATTGAAGTCTCTAGACGCAGCTGACAGGGACAAAGTCCCGATGGCTCTGCGGAAAAAAGACAACTCAGGAGACAAAGTGGGAAGGCAGCCACACATGCGTGGAGGAACGCTCCCAAAAGCATTCCTATTGGATCCTGGGGAGTGTTCCTGCGCCAGGCTTTGTCAGTGCCAACGTCACCCATATGTGAAGACTGATTCCTGCTTGTTCCTGGAGATTAGCTATGTGCTTGACCTGGGCAGTCCTCTGCTTTTACTGCCATCACTGGGTCATTAGTGTACATAAAAGTGGGCCTGTTCAGGAAGATTGCTTGCTTATTCATGTAAATGTTAAAAGAGAAATATTGTCAACAGATGTCCCTGTGGTAGGAAGGCAGTTTTGTTTGCCTCCAAATTTCACAAAGAAACATCACAAAGAGCTGAAGCAAAATAAATCCTATGGAACAGCTGTAGCCCATCATGTCCTAGACACAAACTTAGACTGTAAGCCCCATCGGGAAAGGGAAATATCTATTGAACCTGAATATAACTTATTTTTACTTTATAGGAATCTCTCCTACTTCCTCGTTTTACTAGTACCTTTCAAAGATATATCACTCCGAACTATGTGACTGTTGGCTTTCCCTGTTTATCCAGTTCAAAAGCCTTTTCAAAGGTTAATGGCAGCAGCCTGGTTCCACCCTGGCTAAGACACCACAGTTCCAGTTAATGCCAAGGAAGAGGGATCATGGAGTGGGGGGAATGGGGATCATGGAGTAGGGGGGAATGGGGATCATGGAGTAGGGGGAAGGGGCTTCTGCTAGAGGGATACATCAGGAAGCTTCTTTATGCTGGGGGAGGGGTCAGATTTTATTTTATTTATTTACATTCTCTTATATACCGTGCTATTCTGCATCAGTGCGGTTTACATTGAACAAACTGAAATTACATTGAACAGGGCATTATAACTTGGAGATAACTATTTTACAGGGAACATGGGCTATGGAGGGTTAAGTGGCTTGCCCAAGACCACAAGGAGCACCTGTGGGACTAGATACCCCAGTCCTTCCGGCCCAAGGTTGCTGTCCTCTAGTGGGATTTGAACCCCCGACCTTCCGGCCTGAAGTACCTTGCCCCAACCACTAGGCCACTCTTTGCTGCCTTGGGTAAGGATGGATGTAAGATGTTGCTTGATCTGGGGGGACAATCCAGATCACAAGAACCTGGCAGAATCCCAAAAGGTATACATACTGCATGCTGCTTATCCAAAGGATAAGTAGTGGATTTCGCAACTCCACTTTAATAAAGGTTTATGGGCTTTTCCCACCAGAAACCTTTCCAAACCTTTTTTTTTTTTTTTTTAATACAGCCACACTAACAACCTTTACTACATCTTCTGGCAACAAATTCCAGAGTCCAATTACATAGTGAGTGAAGAAACATTTTCTGCAATTACTCTTAAATGTACTACTTTGTAGCTTCATTGCATATCTCTTGGTCTTTATAATTTATGAAAAAGTAAACAACCTATTTCACATTTACTCATTCTACTCCAAGCATTTTTATAGACATCTATCATATCTCCCCTCAGTCCTCTCTTCTCCAAGCTGAAGAACCCTAAACTTTTAAGCCTTTCCTCATAAGGGTATCCTTTCATCTCCTTTATCAGTTTGGTCATCTTTCTTTGTACCTTTTCCAATTTCACTATAATTTTTTTTTAAATACCGTGGAAGCAAAAACACATAAGACTTTTTCAAGTACATTCGTAGCAAAAAACCTGTGAGAAAGTCAGTTGGACCATTAGATGATAGAGGGGTAAAAGGGGCAGTAAGAGGGGACAAGGCTATTGCGGAGAGACTGAATGAATTCTTTGCTTCAGTCTTTACTGAGGAAGATGTAGGGATGTTACCCATGACTGAAGTGGTATTTAAAGGTAATACTGCAGAAGAATTGAAAGAAATATTGATACACCGGGAAGATGTATTACAATTATTGGATAAACCGAAGAGTAGCAAATCACATGAACTGGATGGTATACATCCAAGGGTGCTGAAAGAACTGAAATATGAGACTGAAGACCTGCTATTAGTAATCTGTGAACTATCATTAAAATCATCTGCAATACCTGAATATTGGAGGATCGCCAATGTAACGCCAATTTCTAAAAACGGTTCCAGGGGTGATCTGGGAAACTACAGACAGTGAGCCTGATGTCAGTACTGGGAAAAATGGTAGAAACCATCATAAAGAACAAAATTACTCAACGTGTAGGTAGTCATGGTTTAATGGGAGATAGCCAACATGGCTTTAGAGAAGGAAGATCTTGTCTTACTAATCTGTTATGTTTTTCTGAAGGTGTGAATTAACAGGTAGACAAAGGTGAGTCGCTTGATATAGTATATCTGGACTTTCAGAAAGCCTTTGACAAGGTCCCTCATCAGAGACCTTTGGCAAAACTAAAAAGTCATGAGATAGGAGGCAGTGTACTATTGTGGATCAGGAACTGGTTAAAAGATAGAAAGCATAGGGTAGGGCTAAATGGCCAATTTTCCCAATGTAAAAAGGTGAATAGTGGAGTACCGTAGGGATCTGTGGTGGGTCCGCTGCTTTTTGACATATTCATAAATGACCTGGAAAAGGGAATAACAAGTGAGGCTATCAAATTTGCAGATGACACAAAACTATTTAAAGTTGTTAAAACCCATGAGGATTGTGGAAAATTGCAAGAGGATCTTGATAAATTGGAAGACTGGGGATCCAAATGACAGATGAAATTTAATGTGGACAAGTGGAAAGTTATGCACCTAGGAAAGAACAACCCAAACTATGGTTACACGATACAAGGTTCCACATTAGGAACCACCACCCAGGAAAAAGATTTAGGCGTCATCGTGGATAACACATTGACACCCACTGCCCAGTGTGCAGCAGCAGCCAAGAGAGCAAATAGAATGCTAGGTATCATAAGGAAAGGAATGGAAAATAAAACAAAGGATATTATAATGCCTCTGTATCGTTCCATGGTACGACTGCACCTTGAATATTGCGTGCAATTCTGGTCGCCGTATCTTAAAAAGGATATAGCGTTATTAGAAAAGGTACAAAGAAGAGCCACCAAAATGGTAAAGGGGATGGAAGGATACTCCGATGAAGAGAGGCTAAAAAGGTTAGGACTCTTCAACCTGGAAAAGAGACGGCTGAGGGGAGAAATGATAGAGGTCTACAAATTAATGAATGGAGTGGAACGGGTAAAATAAATCGCTTGTTTACGTCATCAGAATATAAAAAGACTAGGAGACATGCAATGAAGCTACAGGGTTTCCTACTTAAGGCTAATAAGAGAAAATATTTTTTCACTCAACGTGTAATCAAACTCTGGAATTTGTTACCGGAGGCTGTAGTAAAAGCTGTTAATGTAGCTGGGTTTAAAAAAGGTTTGGACAAGTTCCTGGAGGAAAGGTCCATAAATGCATTATTAAAAGGGACCCAGATATCATGACCCAATACAAGTATTGAGGAACCTGTGTCTTTTGGGGAGACTGCTAGGTACTTATGACCTAGATTGGCCACTGTTGGAAACAGGTAAGATACTGGGCTTGATGGACCTTGGTCTGACCCAGTATGGCATTTCTTATGTTCTTACGTTCTTAAGAACTGCACACAATACTAATATGCAGTTGCATTATGGAGCGATGCAGACACATTATATCTTTTGTTTTATTCTCCATTTCTTTCTTTGTAATTCCTAACATTTTATTAGCTTTCTTGGCTGCTGCTGCACACTGACCAGAGGATTTCAAAGTATTATCCATGATGAGATCTAGATCCTTTTCCTGGGTGATAGCTCCTAATGTGGAACCTTGCATCAGGTAGCTATAGTGTGGGTTCTTCTTCTCTAAGGGCATAACTTTGCACATGTCCACATTAAATGTCATTTGGATGCCCAGTCTACCAATCTCTCAAAGTCTGCTTACAATTTTTCACAATCCTCTTGCGATTTAACAGCTTTGAATAATTTTATGCCATCTGCAAATTTGACTACCTCACTTGTTTGCATTTTCAGGTCATTCATAAATATGTAAAAAAAAAAGACAGCTATGGCATCATGGGCAAAGATGGCGGTGTGAGCTAGTTGCTTCCATGCTGACATGGAAAAATCAGCTTTGTTAAGTGGGTTAGACGACCCTGCCAAGAGTACAAAAGGGTGAATTTGGATTGGGAAGAGTTGCTGATTATTTTGGTATGACTAGTAAGAGAAAAACGAGAAATTGTGTGAGAAGACTGAATGTAATCAACACTCACTGAAAAATGGGATAATGAACCTAGTGTGGATCTAGCGGGGGATGGGGGGGGTCACTGTCAATGTTCCCTCTAATTTTCTGTAGGCTGTGTGCGCATAAAATATCAGCTGTGTGCAGCTTTTGAAGGAAGGTGAAATTTTTGTGCGCCACATAACGACACTCGGAGTTATATACTTTAAAATTTGACTACACGTCAGAATACAGTATGTACACCACATTGATTTTAATCAAATTAAATGAAAATAGACGATTACTAAATGAAGCGGGAAATTTCTAGTAATTACAATCATAACTTTTAAATTTTAAGACATCTGTGTTGTTTTCTATCAGAATCAGAGCCGTAATTTTTGTGCGCTCTGTTGTAAAGTATGTGCGCTCGCTTGGCGAGGTATGTGCGCGCGCACACGCACACAGCTTAGAGGGAACAGTGGTCACTGTAATTTGTCAGTAGAACTGAAGATCCACCGACTACAGCTAGCCCAAAATACAGCAGCTAAAGTAACTACTCAAGTACCAATTAAAGAACACATTACACCAGTATTAAAGCTTCTTCACTGGCTCCCAATAGAGATCAGAACAAAATTCAAGGTTATCCACACAATATTTAAATACCTCCAAGCCGATTCATCCACCAAAAGACATCTCGACTGGGATCTCTAAATGTAGTGATCAATCTTTCAAAACATCTTTTAACAGAAGTGGAATTGGAAGTCCTTAACAAAGGGCTTTCCTTTGTCCCTACCAAAACACATGACAGGTTTGCTGCACACATTGAGCTTTATAAATTCTTTCGTAAGTTAAAAATAATTGACTATTTTGATCAACATCAGGTTGACACTGTTGATCCTTCTATAGTGAAAAGACCCTCTACATGGGTTCCACCCTCTAAACCGAATGTTATGATCTCTGCATATGAGAATGTAGTCCTTAAAAAAATAGATAGTTTATACAAAACAAATAAGAAGAATACTTTTCACAACTTCACTGCCCCTCGAAAATTAGCTCTCCGTGGTTTATTATCTAATTCAAACATTATAATTAAGCCAGCTGATAAGGGAGGAGCCATAGTCGTGCAGGATAAGGATACCTATGTGGCAGAGGTCCTTAAATGATGTAGAATATTATCAAAAACTTTTTGATGATCCCACAGAAAATTTACACAGAAAAGTTGATACTTTGCTTTATATTGGTAAGGAAGCGGGATACCTGACTCCCAAAGAGATTCTGTTTCTTACGGTTCCATTTCCCATCATACCCACTATATATATGCTCCCAAAAGTTCACAAGTATTTACACAATCCACCTGGTCGACTTATAGTGTCTGCGATTGGATCATTGGATCATTATTTGAACCCCTGTCGAAATTTTTGGATATATATTTGAGACCTTTTGTCACCCAAGCACCCTCATATGTAAGGGATTCCACCCATATAATACAAATGTTACATGATTTTCAGGGTCCTCATGATCAAGTTATTTTGGCTACCTTTGACATTAGGTCATTATATACAAACATTCCTCAATCTGCTGCATTAGATGTATTAGCGAACATCCTCATACAAAGGCCGAAACCGGTCAGAACTCCTACCTTTTTTCTCACCCAGTTGGCATCTTTGGCCATGACCGAGAATTATTTTTGTTTTAGAGGCATTTTTTATAAGCAGGTGAAAGGCGTTGCGATGGGGTCTCCCATGGCTCCTGATGTGGCAAATTTATACGTTACTAATTTTGAAACTAAATTTTTGACAGTTCATCCTTACAGATCCAACGTCCTCCTTTGGAAGCGTTATATAGATGACGTTCTCCTTATATGGAATGGGTCATTTTCATTATTACAATCTTTTCATACATGGCTGAACACACTTGATTCAAACTTACAATTTGAAGGAAATTACAGCATGGACGAGATTCCCTATTTGGATATTTTAATTAAGAAATCCGATACAGGCTTCTCTACCACGCTATACCGCAAACCGACTGACCGTAATACACTTCTTAAATATGACAGTTTCCATAATCCATCTCTAAAGAGGAATCTTCCCATCAGCCAGTTCTTAAGGCTCAAAAGATTATGTACAGATGATGCTGATTTTGAAGCGCAGGCCGAAGATATGAAGAATAGGTTTCTACAACGAGGTTACCCTATATCATGTATAAAAAAGGCTTATCACAGGGCGCGTACTACTGATCGCTCTACTCTCTTAAGCAGAAAGACACGCGATACTATGGATAAAATCGTCTGCGCTTTGACTTTCTCTACGCATTCGAAAGCCATTGTAGACATCCTCAAACAAGAGTGGCATCTTCTCACTACCATTCCATCCTTTGCCACCAAGCGCCTTATGATTGCTTATAAACGTAGTTCCAATTTGAAGAATTCTCTTGTACCCTCTGCCCTTTCGGTGGTGAGACCTCCTCCTACAGTCAAGGGCCATTATAGTTGTGGCAATTGTTCAGTGTGCACACATGTCATTACGGTCAAAAAGGATTTCACTCACGTTCCTTCAGGTACTAGACTTTTTCTTAATCATTTTTCGAATTGTAAAACCACTCATGTTGTCTATTTGATTCAGTGTCCCTGTAATAAATTATATATAGGCAAAACTTTAAGACAAATTCGCACCCGTATAATTGAGCACCGGAGTAATATACAAAGGAAGCAGCCAGATAAACCTCTAGTGGCCCACTGGTTAGAAAATAACCACAGTATCAGTGACATCAAGTTCGTAGTTATTAAAACAGTTGTTCCCCATTGGAGAGGTGGCAATATTGATAATACTCTTCTCAAGTTTGAACAACGTTTTATTTATGAGTTTAAGTCCTTAGAACCATATGGTTTAAATCAGGAAACGGATCTAACAGTCTTTCTGTAATAGTCCTTGTTCAACAATGCAGACATTTTCATGCATGCATAATATCTTAATCAGGTTGACTAATGCATTATTTATATTACAATATAGTGTTCTTTTTGTGTTGTCTTCTGGATTTAATATTGTTTGGTAAATCTTTTATACAGTGAACATTCACTGATTTTTTCTATTGATAATAGTTTTTGTCCTCTATGAGCTCAGTACATGTCATATTCTCGTGAATTACATTTTTAATAAAATCATTTTTAGAGATTATATTTTTAATATTAGTTCACACATTTATTTGTTTTTAGAGAATCCGCGTGTGATATATCATAACATGGTCCACAGCAATTCTTTTCTGTTTAAAGGTTGATTTCCGTTACTCAACATAGTATATAAATTGTTTCATGCCTCTTTTTTGGTAAACTTCTTGATGCTACCAAAACCTTTTATGCCGCCAAAATTTTTTATGCCACTTATCCAGTTTATTTTTACTTGTAATTTTGCGGTTTGTTTGCTTCTTAATTATACACAATTTTTTATTTACTTTTTATTTTTTGTTTTATTATTATTTTATTATTATTATTATTTTATTTATTCTTTTATTATAAATATTTTTAATTTGTATGTATATATATATTTTTACAAAACGTTTTTTATATGTATATAATATATTTTATATGTATATTTTATATATTATACATTTTTTATATATATTATATATTATATATTTATTCATTCATTATTTATTCACTATATATTTATTTATATTTTTATTATTATTTTATAGTTTTTGAGTGTTTAATTAGTGGTTCATTTTTGGTCATGGGTCTGTTTTCAGCCTGTAGCGGTTTCTACAATATCTTATGGCCCATTCATCTCACATAATGATATATCCGGTTTGTTTTGTGAGATAGGCTACAGTGAGGTGTTTATTGATGCATTATTTTTTGTTGGAACTAGGGTTTCAATGTTTTTGTCTCAATATTACAGCAAATTCCAAGACACAATTATATTTTAATACATATTATTCTTCTTATTTTTTCCTCATTAATGATTTATTTTAATGTCTTATTGTAAGTTACACTTGAGATACAGACGCACACTTGGTAGCACTATTTTGTGGAGTTCGTCCTTTTTTTCCCGTTTTTTACTGCAAAGTTTTTTCTCACACTGACAGCCGTCTTGGTTTTGTATTTATAACTCCGCCCCCAGGCTCAGGTTACCTTACTTTTGGCGCCAAAATTGGCGTTCTTAAGTCTGTTCGTCGGGGAGTTTTCTTTTCAATTCCCTTTGATGTGCTTTGTGCAGGACGTGCTCCCGTGATTTTCATTCACGGATTGTGTCCAGGACGATACTGCGATTGATCGACTGGGTTTGTGAGTGTACCACGATGTTCCTTTCATACATTATATATTTTGGGATTATTTCTGTCATCTATTTAGATTTATAACATGTTTACATGTTTTTTTAATCTCACAATAGCCATAGAACATACGGGTTCGTTGAGTTCTGCCGATTCGACTAGATAGATATATACAACAAGCAGTGCCCTAGGTGAGCACCTTAACGGTAGGAATACAATTTTATGCGGGTGTTGCACATATTTTATATAATTATTTGTCATGCAATTCAGCAGGCACTTGTGTATTTCCTGTTTGAAAGAGAATCGTATTTTGCCCAGTTCATCCGCTTCAATTTGGTGTTGTTCCAATTCGAGTTTATAACTCACTCCGTGCTTCTTCACTTCAATTATATTAAAGTATTTTTGATCACTCCACCTCTGGAGCGTTTCATACCATTACGTTTTATGTTATATGATAACTTATAGGGATTAATTTGTGATTGCAGTCATCTTCTTCATAATATCCATTCACTTGACTGATACCCATTTAAATTGATAGATCGGTTCGATCATGTTATAACTAGGATACAATCCATTTTATGTTTTCTAATGTGCCCATAATTTTTGTATACTTGGTTCTTCTTAGATTATTTATTATTTATTTTTACTATACATTTTTTTAGACCCTCTTTTTATTTGTTTTATGCTCATTGCAGTGGTTTTTAGTGTCCTTGCATATGGCCATTTAAGCTGCACTTTTCATCGGATGAATTTTCAATGATTATATTTTACTTATACAATATTATACCATGTTGTTTTAGTTTATTTTATTCATGTCTGTTTATTCCTTCGTCCTATTATGTACTAGGATTAGTTTATTATTAGTAGTTTTTGCATGTAATACCAGCAATGCACTCAATTTCTCTTTCTTTCCCCCCCCCCCCTTTCTATAGACTATGTGCATGTTTTTATATATTATTATATATTGGTTCATTTAGTTCTATCAGATATATAGGATGTACATGTTTTTTCCTGTTTTTTCCTCATTACTATTATTATTATTATTATTATTAATGTTTAAGTTATATCTTTTTAATTATGTTTACAACTAAGGTACATATTAGTATGTCTGTGTTCCGTTTTTCAGCCCTACGTTTGTCCGTGTTTTATATTCTAGTTATGATTTTATATTTTATATATAACATATATGTGGTTGTTGAGTTGAAGTGATTTATACATGATATTTGCTGTTATATACTTGACATCATGCCAATTGGTTTTAATTGTTTTTATATATTAATTTGATTTTGATTTTGTTTTTATTGTTTGTTTAAGTGACAATTCCCCTGAGGAAGGCGCTGCCGAAACGCGTTGGGGTCCTTATCAATAAAAGACTCATTAGTTCATCCGACGTCTCCTACTTCTTGTGTCTTTTGGTATTGCTCGCAGGAGGCCTGCTCCTCCTTGTGTTTCAGACTCTGAGGACATCCATGTCCAGGGAGAACCATGGCTCCAGGAGCCTGAACAAGAAGGGTCAGAGGGTAGGAGTTGCCTAAATCCCGAACAGATTACAAAGTATGGCCTGGCCAAAAGCACTGTCCCATCAGGACTCCTTCTCCAAGCAGTAGTGAGCTGCAAAAGTGTGTACTGAGGACCAGGTGGCAGCCTGGAGGCTCACAACTGAGGTTGCTATTTCCCTGACATTGTGCACCGGGACCTGGCACTCCAAGGATAGCCCAGCTTTATTGTGGGCGAAGGCGATACAGTTCGCCACCCAGGTGGATAGGGTCCGCTTGGTGACAGCCTCCCCCAGTAGAAAATGAAAAGGTGTGAGGCTTTGCAGTGGCCCTGAGTTTGCTACAGGTAGAAGGACAGAGCCCTTTTGCAGTTCAGAGTGTTGAGAATGGCTGATGCCTTGTTAGCGTAGGGCCGTAGAAAGAAGGTAGGAAGTTCCACCTCTTGGTTGAGGTGGAAATCTGAGACCACTTTTGGATGGAACTTTGGGTGAGTGTGGAACATGACCCTGTTTCTGTAGAACCTGGTGTAGGGTGGCTCAGCCACCAAAGCCTGGAACTCACTGACTTTGTGGGCAGAGATGAGTGCCATCAAGAAGGTTACCTTCCAGGACAGGTAATGCAAAGGGCAAGTAGCCAAGCGTTCGAAGGGTGGCTTGGTAAGCTGCACCAGGACCATGCTGAGATCCCATTCTGCTGGAGGCAGCTGGATGGGAGGTTTGGATTTATTTATTTATTTTATTTATTTATTTATTTGTATGTGTTGCTGCCTTTCGTGAATCGAAGCGGTTTACATAGAATAATTACATTAAACAGAGTTAACGGAATTATACATTAAACATTAAACAGTTTTACATGAATAAACGGGTAACTTGGGGTGAAAAGGGGAAGGGAAAAACAACTTTTTAGCAACTGCTAATGTCCTCTCATAACTATTTATAGGAATGCGGCAATCTTGTTAGTAATGGTATATTTATAATAGCCATCTTGTAGTCTGAGTGTGGATATTTATTTTTCAATTAATTTTTATGGAGTGGCTATTTTGTAGGGGTTTTCTGTTTAGGTAATTGGTTCGCCAAAATATTCGTTGAATAAATATGTTTTTAGATGCTTACGGAAGGCTACTGGATCCTTGGTGGCTCTTAAATTTTCAGGAAGAGAATTCCATACTTGTGGTGCATATAGTGAGAAGGCTCTCTTGGAAGTAGTAAATTTGCAATTCTTAAATTTGGCTGGTACCACAAGGAGTTCTTTATTGTTGCTTCTCCTTGGTCTGTTATCCGGGGTGAGTGTCATTAGCGTTTTCAGGTAGGTGGATGAATCGGCTTGGAGGTATTTAAATATTGTGTGGATAACCTTGAATTTTGTTCTGATCTCTACTGGGAGCCAGTGAAGAAGCTTTAATACTGGTGTAATGTGTTCTTTAATTGGTACTTGAGTAGTTACTTTAGCCGCTGTATTTTGGGCTAGCTGTAGTCGGTGGATTGTTTGTTTTGTGAGACCCTTTAGTAAGGCATTACAGAAATCTAGGTGCCGGAAGATCATTGCCTGTAATGCTGTTCTGAAGTCACTTGTGGGGAGGAGATGTCTTAAATGTTGGAGCATTTTTAGCTTGTTGTATAAGGCCTTTGCTATGTTGCTCAGGTGCTTGTTGAAATTGAGCTGCTAATCAAGTGTGACCCCTAAGTATCTCACCTTCTTTTTAACTTTGAAGCTTTCTTTGTTTAACATAATTGAATCCGGTGGTGTGAAGGAGCTGTCCTTTGTAATAAATAGAATTTCTGTCTTCTTGATATTTAGTTGGAGGTTGTGGTTTGTCAACCAGGAGGTGGTGCTATTAAGACATTCTTCAGTTTTTTGTAAATTTGGCTGTTTAGTGTTAAATTGAGCATATAACATTATATCATCAGCATATAAGTGATAATATATGCCATGTTCTTTAATTATGCTGCAGATAGGTTGAATATATAGGTTAAAGAGAAGTGATGATAATGCAGATCCTTGGGGTATACCTGACTTTTGGTAGAATGGTTTTGATATGTTGTTACCAATTTTAACTTGGATGCTTCTGTTTGTTAGGTAGGAATTAAACCATAACAAAACCTTGTCTTTGAGCTCAATTTCTTGCAATCTGTGGGTGAGATAATCATGCATTATGGAATCATATGCCGCTGAAATATCTAGGAATATTAAAATACAACCAACATTGGGTTTTTCAATGCCTTTTAGCAGCTTGTCTGTTAAAGCCATGATGAGAGTTTCCACTCTGTGTCCTAATCTGAAACCGTGTTGTTGAGGGTCAAGTGGAGCGTGGCTGTCTACATGGTTTTGGAGTTGGGTTTGTGCTGCCTTTTCTAGAATTTTTGTCAGAGAAGGCAGAATTGAAATGGGTCTGTAGGAGCTTGGTTGAGCTTTGTCCAATTCCTTACCTTTGAAGATAGGGCAAATATAGGCACTTTTTAGTTCTGCTCGGCTATATCCTTGCTCTAAGGAGGAGTTGATTAGATTCAGTATATGCGGAGATAGGTGGTCATGAGTCAGTGAAATCCAAGTTGCTGAACAAGGGTCTAGTATAGATGTTGACGTGTTAAGAGACTTGATTATACGAGTATCATCTAGCTGTCTTTCGTTGATAAGGGTGAATTTATTCCAAGTCTGATTGCTAGTGGGGACGCTTGTTTTCAATTGGTAGTGGGGTCGCTTTGTTGCTGCTATTGTGCCTACCTTTTTTCTTTGTAGTAGCTAGCCATGGTGTGGGCATCTGGAGTGAATGTAGAATTATCTTCCTTTTGGTTGATAGCACAGGTACACTACCAAAAAACTGCCTCCAGTTTTGCAACCGATTCCTATAGATTTTGGGGTGCTGAATCCAGGAAAAATAGCCAAAATGTTCCATCACGTCACGTTTTCTTGCAAAATTAGATTTCTTACCCATATAAGGAATGTTCACATAATTTCTTTTTAGCCGACTGCAGTTTATTTTCTTGGCCCAAAATAGAGGTTGTAATGGTTAACTAACTAGAAACACTCCCTCATGATATTTTAGAGTGTTTTGTATTCATTTTATACATTAACAGGACAATTGGAAGGCGGGGGGCTAAATCCAGTACTCACGCTGGCGCATGTTCTTTCCTGTTCGCTTCGCCTCGTTCGCTCGCTCAAACACGGTGGTTGCGACATGAACGTTCCTGTCAAATTTCAGTTTCTTGCAAGTTCATTATTACCTTTTGTTTGCTCAGTCGTAATCCAGCTTTATTCCGAAGTGGTTCACTACAGTTGTAGTTTGCAGTGCTGTGTATTTGTGATGGCTCACAGAGCCAGAGGTTGCGTCAACTCTCCGGACAGTTTTTGTTTTATTTGTGGGGAATATACCGTGAAAAAGCGGCAGAGGAACATTTCTGCATTTATTAAAAAAGTATATTTCGCCTATTTCGGTTTGAAGTTAGGCGATCAAGACAAACCGTGGGCTCCTCACAAAGTGTGCAAGACATGTGAGGAAGATCTACGCTTATGGATGAAAGGTAAAAAACAAGCATTTCGTTTCGGAATACCTATGATGTGGCGTGTGAACAAAGAGACCACAGCAGTGACTGCTATTTTTGCTCTTGCATTGTGAAGGGATACAACTTAAAAAATAAGAACGTAATAAGTTACCCCAACCTTCCCTCAGCAATTAGGCCTATGCCTCATAGCAATGAAGTACCTGTGCCTGAACCACCAAAATCTTTGGATCATATTTGTGTGGACGGTTCTGATCATGATGAGACTCATCAGATGGCTTTTCCCGATGAGTCCAGTACTTCCGAGTTTGAAACTGAACCAGATCCGAAACCTGAACTTTTCTCTCAAACTGAATTGAATGATTTAGTCCGGGATTTAGGACTCCCAAAAGATGCTGCCCAACTGCTAGGTTCTCGGCTTAAACAGAAAAATCTATTGTCACCAGGAACAACTTTTTATTGGTACCGCAACCGCGAGACACAATTTTTGAAGTATTTCAGCAAAGAGGAAGATTTGGTATTTTGCAACGATATATACGGAGTGATGGAAAAGTTTAAACT
The DNA here is from genome assembly GCA_033557465.1 of Ichthyophis bannanicus. Classification (NCBI taxonomy): domain Eukaryota; kingdom Metazoa; phylum Chordata; class Amphibia; order Gymnophiona; family Ichthyophiidae; genus Ichthyophis; species Ichthyophis bannanicus. Next base: position 496,099,623 of record CM066033.1, read on the forward strand.
CAAGTATGATCCTGCTAAATGGCGGCTGTTCATTGATTCGTCAAAAGACAGCATAAAAGGTGTTCTTCTTCATAATGGCAACACATTCGCTTCAGTTCCTATTGCTCACTCTGTTATTCTCCAAGAAAAATACAAGAATTTGGCCCTGATTCTTCAGAAGATTCGTTATGATGAGCATAAGTGGATGATTTGTGGAGACTTTAAAATTCTATCCATGCTATTAGGGCAGCAATCCGGTTTCACCAAATATCCCTGCTTCCTTTGCTTGTGGGATAGCCGGGCCCGCGACCTACACTGGGGGAAAAAAGACTGGCCAATTCGAGAGTATTTGAGACCCGGTGAGAAAAATGTTCATGAGAGCTTGGTACCTCGTGATAAAATTCTATTACCACCTCTCCACATTAAGTTGGGTCTCATTAAGCAATTCATCAAGTCCCTTCCAAAAGATGGTGAGTGCTTTCGGTACCTTTGCTCAAAGTTCCCCCGACTTTCTGAAGCAAAGCTAAAGGAAGGAGTGTTTGTTGGCCCTGATATAAGGAAACTCATTTCAGATGGAGCATTCGCTTAAACGATGTCTGAGAAGGAAAAAGAAGCCTGGGATTCCTTCAAGGATGTTGTTCTCAAATTCTTGGGGAACATACGGGATGAGAACTATAAGGATATTGTTGCCAGGATGCTCAATGCCTTCAAAGAACAAGGCTGTAACATGAGCCTGAAAGTCCATTTCTTGCACTCCCATGTGAACTACTTTCCCAAAAACGTGGGGGCGTACAGTGAAGAACAAGGTGAAAGGTTTCACCAGGACATCAAGGACGCAGAGAGAAGGTACCAAGGAAGATGGAACACCACTATGATGGCTGATTTCTGCTGGTTGCTGCTGCAGGAAACCCCAGACGAAAAATACGCCAAGCAGCACACCAAAAGAAGCATTCGGGGGAAGAAGAAACGGGCCCACCACGAGATTGATTGACCCAAGAATGACTTTAAAATCTAAACTGTGTTGACAAATATCGTGTTTTTACTAAACTTTGAAATAAAAATTTGCTAGTTATTACCACAGTGTCGGATCTCATTTATTAGAATTTTATTTTCACACCATCGGGTGTTTGTCTTCATGTATTGCAATGGTGCGGTTTGCGTTTTCTATTCTTACATACATACCTGTACAACATTTTTTGCACATTTCTTTGCTTTTCTTTGTGTCTAACCTCGCTCTTATATGCTCAATGTTTGTGCACATGTATGTGGCTGTTTTAAGTGCAGACAATTTTGCTACCATCACAGTGTGTTTTGTTGACATTACTCTATTCTTATGTGCTGCCTTGTTACAATTTTCTTTATTCTTATTTGAATAACTACTAAACAATTAGTATAAAGAATTCATCCAAGAAACTTTTATCTCGATCACACTCAATCTGAAACGTTCACCTCAAACTGCTAACCCAATGTAGCAAAAAATCTGTACGTGATGGAGCAAATTGGTTACCAGATTTGGATTCAGCGCACCAAAAAACGTAAAAGTCAATCGAAACATTAGAGGCAGTTTAAAAAAAATTTTTTTTAGTGTACCTGTGTAGTTAGAGATTTGACAATGTCAAACATTTCTCTTGGCTTGTTTAGTGCAGACATGATTAGTTTGGTGTGATAGACTCGTTTATTGTTGCTAATTAATGATTTGTATTCTTCTAATTTGTTGAAATAGGTTATTTTATCGGCAAGACTTTTTGATTTCCTCCAATTCCTTTTGATCCTTTTAAGGTGCCTTTTTAAATCGCGTACTTCTTTTGAGTACCATACTGCATTTTTCCTGATTTGATGTTTGGAAGTCATAGGTCTGTTAGGTATGGTGGCTGCTTGGCTTATTGTCGTGTTCCATCTGCTTATTAATATGTCAGTATTTTTGGTGTCCAGTTGAATTTCAGTTAACACTTCTTTTAAAAATTAGTCCTTGTCGAATTTACGGTACTTTCTTTGTTGATAGATAACTTGATTTGTATTAGATCTACTGGGTAGGGATGGTATACTGAATTTGATTGAATAATGGTCGGACCAAGGTATTTGTTGGATCAGTAATTTTTGATTGACTATATCACTTGGTGAGTCGTGTGGGAGGAAAATGACATCCAAGATATTTCCTTTGATGTGTGTAGGGTTTTGCACTATTTGCTTAAATCTCAATGCGTCAATTGTCTCTGTAAATCCTTGTGCTTGATGGGTTGTGGTAGATGGTAAGTTTAGGTCTCTTAGAACAATTGTGCACCTGTTAGGAGTGATTTTGCTGCAAAGGTAATCTGTGATGTCAACAAGGTCTTCTTTCGATGAAGGGGGTCTGTAAATTAGGCAGAGAATCATACTTGAATTTTCAACTAAGAGAACATCCATGGTTTGAGTGATTGACTGGACCTTTTGATAGTTGTAATTTTTTTTTTTGCTAGTATAGTTACCCCTCCTCCCCTTTTCTTTGGTCTTTGATGATTAAAGATGTTGTATCCTGCTGGTTTTAGTTGATTGATCAACACTGTCATTTGTTGTGAGCCATGATTCAGTTATGAATAGGATGTCCAGGTTGTTATCCGTAATGTAGTCTGTTATTAGAAGAATTTTATTCCTGATTGAGCACGGATTAATGAGTGAACATTTTAAATTGGGTGCTACTCTGCTGAGCGTGGATTTACTATTATTCGCTTCGCTTAGATTGATTTGTATGAGACGTTGCTTGCGCTCAGTTTTGTTTATAAATGGGTCATACGCTTTTGTTTCGGTGGCTGGTCAGTGGTATGTGTGTATGACAGGTATAGGATAGCCAGCTGGTGATAGGGCCTGAGATATGGTGAAAACTGACAGTGCTATTAATAGTCCAAGGGCCATTACTGAATATAATGGTATCTTTTTTTTTTTTTTAATAAATATGGGTTCATTCAGAAGTAATTTCTCATCTTGTGCTATTTCTTTTTTAGGTCAGTATTGTGGCCTTTTGAAAGAATGTTTAGGTCTGTAGACTACAAATTATCTAAACGTTGGTTAGTAATATTAGCAATTTTTGGCTATGAAAAGCTGAGAGCTAAAGTAGTTGCTATGCATGCAAAAGTAATTGGTACCACTTGAAGTCTCTTAACTGTAGAGTCTCCTTGTTTCGGTGAAAAAGACGTAGCTTCTCCAGACAATGAAATCCAGTGCTTCGTTGGTAGCTTTTCGATCAAAGGCTATGCAGGAGACGATTGGTGGAGCTGGATTACGCAAGCTGTTAATTAGACATTTGTTGTGTTATGGGCGAGTTGCTCTATTTTTTGTAGATTCACGCTTTGTAGCGCTTTGTGGAGCCAGATAAGGTATTTATTGTGGTGCCTCTGATCGGTGCCAAAGGGCCCTCTGGCGAGGCCCTCAGGTGCAGGCGTGCCAAGGGGCGCCTTTCATTTTAAATGCTGGTGCTGTGGCCGGATTGGCCTTGGAGAGCCAATCGGGTGGGAGCGATCCTTCCCGCTCTACTCCTCGATGCCGATCGGGCCCCAGTGGAAGGGAGCCTGCGGCTGTGTCCTGCTCTTCGTGCCAAGGGGCACCTTTCAATTTAAATGGAGGTGCTGTGGCCGGATTGGCCTTGGAGAGCCAATCGGGGATGAGCAATCCTTCCCGTTCTACAGCCCGATACCGATCGGGCTCCGGTGGAAGGGAGCATGCAGCTGTATCCTGTCTTTGGATAGCAGCATGCCCCGCATGAATCGAGTAAGGAGGGGCTTCACCGAAAGAGTCTTGCCCTTGACAAAGTGATGATTTGCAGAGTGTGCACAGGTGTACCCTAACGGAGTTAGAGTTGAGTCCTGATCATGAAAAGTGGAGCAAGTATTGCAAGACCAAGTGCAGCGGACAAGAGAAAGAATCCACATGTTTCTCCATGCACCATATACAGAACCTGTGCCACTTGAAGGCATAGGCCCATCTCATGGAGTCCTTACGGGAGGCCAGCAGGATTTCTTCCACCTCCCTGGAAAGATTGAGGGGTGCTAAAGGGACCCATTCAGCAGCAATGCGATGAGAGACAAGGATCCCAGGTTGGGGTGGAGGATCAAGCCCTCCTCCTGGGTCAATAGTCCCAGGGAGCTCCCGAGAGGGACTAGGGATTCCATCGAGACACAAAGCAGCAGAGGGAACCAAGGCTGTCAAGGCCACAATGGGGCCACCAGGATCACAGAAGCCTTATTTATTTATATATTTATTTACATTCTCTTATATACCGCGCTATTCTGCATCAGTGCGGTTTACATTGAACGAACTGAAATTACATTGAACAGGGCATTATAACTTGGAGATCACTATTTTACAGGGAACATGGGCTATGGAGGATTAAGTGGCTTGCCCAAGACCACAAGGAGCACATGTGGGACTAGAAACCCCAGTCCTTCTGGGATTTGAACCCCCGACCTTCCGGCCTGAAGTACCTTGCCCCAACCACTAGGCCACTCCTCCACTTGTCGCACTGGACCTTGAAGAGGGTCCATGCCACCAGTGGTGTGGGAGGGAAGGCATACAACAGACCCACTGACCATGAGATGAGGAAGGCATCCGCTACTACCTGGGAGGGGTGTGGATGGGGATCGCAGAAGCGGGGTAGCTGAGCATTGGTCGGGCTGGTGACGAGGTACAGGTTTGGGGTGCCCCATAACTTAATAGCCTCTACGCTACCCTGGGGTCCAGGCACCACTTGTGTGGCTGGAGGACTCTGCTCAGCCTGTCCGCTAAGGCATTGCCCTGGCCCGGGAGGTATACAACCCTGAGGAGCATTCCCTTGCTGGTCGCATATTAACAGAGGGTTACCACTTCCTGACATAGGCGGAAGGAGCCTGTGCCGCCTTGATTATTTAGGTAGAATATCATAACCTGATTGTCCATCTAGATGGGCACCAACTGATGCTGCAGGCGGTGCCAGAAAGCCTTCAGCATGAGGAAGACGGCCCTGATTTCCAGCAGATTGATCTACTGCTGGCTTTCCTCAAGGGACCAGGCCCCCTGATTTTGCAGTTCTTTGCAGTGGGCACCCCAACCCAGCAGGGAAACCTCCATTGTGAGGACCCTCTGGGAGTTTGGGAATTGGAAGTGCATGCCCGTTTGCAGGTGCCACGTATTCTGCCACCAAGCAAGTGACTCCAACAGCTGGTGAGACACAGATTCTGTCCTGCAGCTGGCCCATAGCCTGGGCCCACTGAGAGCAGAGGCACCACTGAGCTGCCCCCATGTGGAGGTGGGTGTTGGAGACCACAAGGACTGTGAACACCATGTGGTCAAGCAGGCGAAGCAGAGACACTGACAAGGTGTGATGGTGCTGCACCTCGGTTGCCAGGGTCTTGAGGTGATCCGCCCTGTCCAGGAGGAAGGCCCTGGCTTGGAGGGTGTCTAGGCGAGCCCCTATGAACTCCAGGAGTGAGGTGGGATTTGGTGTGGTTTATCATGAATCCCAGATGTTGCAGGATCTTGATGGTGCGAGCTGTAGCCTGTTGCACTTCTGAGATGGTGTCTCCTTTTACAAACCAGTCATCCAGGTATGGGAAGACAAAGGCCCCTTGGAGACGGAAGTAAGCAGCCATCACTACCAGTGAAGACCCTTGGTGCGGAGGCTAGGCCGAAAGGAAGTACTTTGTACTGGTAGTGGTCGCCCCTAACCTTGAATTTTAGGTACTGTCTGTGATGGGGATGGATAAGGACATGAGTGTATGTATCCTTTAGGTCCAAGGAGCATAGCCAATTGCCCTGCTGGAGGAAAGGCAGCAATGTTCCAAGGGAGAGCATCTTGAATTTCTCCCACACCAGGAATTTGTTCAGGTTGAAGGTCCAGGATGGGCCTTAATCCTCCTGTTCTTTCTGGGACCAGAAAGAACCTGGAGTAGAACCCCTTTCCTTTCAAGTGGTGTGGTACAGGCTCTACAGCCCTGTTCCTGAGAAGGTCTGCGAGTTCTTGCATTAGTAGGGCCTGGTACAGGGGAGACAGAGGGGACTCCCCAGGAAAGAAGGGTGGGGGCAACTGGTTCAGGTGGAGGAGGTAACCCCTCTGACCACTTGAAGTGCCCATGAGTTGGTGATGATGGAGGTCCACCTGAGGGCAAAAAGAATCAGGCACCCTCCTGTTGGCAGCTGATCCTCCAGTGGAAAAGAGGCTATGCTGGAGGTGTCAAAACCCCAACCCAGGCTGGGCAGGGGCTGGTGCCTGGGGTTTGGGGCCCTTTGGTTTGTGTGGGCCCTACCCCGTACACCCTTACCCTGGTGATCCTGCTGAGGGGTGTGGGTGGCTGGGTATGGGTGGTAGCCCCAATAGAGATGGCCCTTGCTGTGGAAGGCAGACTTCTTTACCGGTGGTTTCTTCCTTGGGAGAATGGAAGTCTTCCTTGAGAGCTGAGTCCTGGTAATATACTCGGTCTCGATCTCAGCCACTTTGTCTTCCACTCACTTGCCAAAGAGTTGCTCCCTGACGCAGGGACATCGAGGAGCTTCTCTTTGACCCATTGCTCAAGGTCGAAAGTCTAGAGCCAGGCTTGGCATTGGGCGCCGATGCTGGTGGCTGCCACTCTCGTGCTGGACCAAAGCCATCGTAGGCAGCTCGAAACATATTTAGAGCACTCCCCAACCGACTTCATCTGGCCTTGAGGCACCGATGAATGTGTCTTTGGACTTTTCTGTCAGCGCATGGCCAACTCGACCACCATGGAGGTATGAGGGAGTTGTGTATTCCTGAATCCTGGGCCTCTCTGGACCCAGGGTACTAACAAGGGGCACAAACCACGTGCTATAGAGGACCCAGTAAAAACGTGGAAAGCAACTGGAAGAACAACTTTATTAATACAGGATAGACAAGCCTATGGCCCGACACAGGCCGTGTTTCGTTTCCTTCTTCAGGGGCAGGCTACAAAACAGCAAATATAATAAAAAATATAAACACATAGTTAAAAAACATATACTTACTAATTGGATAAAATATAACGAACATATAAATTCTCTCAAGATCCAAGGATGCCATAATAATTCAATTATAAAACAACTAAAAAACATTGCTATCATTAACACATCTAAAACACATGGATATGAAGGACATTGTAAGCAAAATAAACAATTCATACCTTAATAGGCAAATCACACATCCACAGTATACTGAAAAAAACTCTCTGTAAAGAAGTAGGGACAAGGATGAGAACCAATAGGATTGGTATTATAACTATCTTAAACCAAAACCGAAGACTGAGTCACGGCTATGGTCTATTGGGTCGGAGTAATTTGCTCTTTTTTAACATTCCCTGTGTTTCTTCCCCTTTTTTCTGGTGGGATGTATGTTAGCAATGTTTTTTAGTTGTTTTATAATTGAATTATTTATTAATTCATTTGTTTATTATTAATGAATTATATATATGTAACATATTTATACATGTATTAGTTGTCTTTTATTGAGTTATTTATTTATTAATTTGTATATAATATTCTTATACGTGTATTCACTTCCTCTATCCTCTGTCTGCTGTGCTGATCTTTTATCATCATCTTTTTTATGTGGTATTATAATATATAATGGATATGAATTTATTATTATTTTTATTTATATTTATATATATTTATATTTTTTGAGTGTTTTGCTTTGGTATCCTTGGATCTTGAGAGAATTTATATGTTCATTATATTTTATCCAATTAGTAAGTATATGTTTTTTAACTATGTATTTATATTATTTTTTATTATATTTGCTGTTTTGTAGCCTGCCCCTGAAGAAGGAAACGAAACACGGCCTGTGTCGGGCCATAGGCTTGTCTATCCTGTATTAATAAAGTTGTTCTTCCAATTGCTCCTCACTGGACCCAGTACATAGTGTCAAGGTATCGACTGACGATCAGCACCGATGCCGATGTTTCCCACATCTGGAGAAGGAGCCGGCTGAGGATGGAGGGTTCGGGGACTATGAGGGTCTCCTTGGGCGGCACCTCGTACTGGAGGATGTCAATCTCCTCTGTATGAGGGTCCTCCTCCTCTGACTCGGTGGTGAAGGAGAGAGCCCTCGCCATGTCCCAGACAAACTCAAGGAAAGCTGGGGACTAATGCCTCTAAGTCAGTAGAGATGGGTTCAAGGGGAGATCACGGTAGGCCCGAGTCTCCGGTGATGACTCGACATCGGACTCCCAGTCTGAATAGTCCGAGGAAGACTCGAGGCCCGACAGCTCAAAGGGTGTTGTCAGGTCCAGCCTCTGGTGTTTTGAGGCTGGGGTATGGCCAGAGCCAGAGGCACTCGCCTGAGAAGATCTCACACCCGAGGATCGGGAGCGAGATCAAGGCCCTCACCGAGAATCCTCACGAGGCGTCTGACTCTGAGATCACTTTGGCAGCCGAGGGAGTCTTCGACAAGGTCCCTGTGGTTGTGGTGTGAGTTCCAGTGGGGCCGGGCATTGACACCTGCTGGCAGGCGATGAACGCAGAAATGCTACATTCCAGTGCCAGCATTCGGGCTTTCTATTCGGGAGTGGGAGCCTGCGATACAGACGCCGGAGTCACCGGATCGGATGTCGAGAAGGAGAGGGGGTCCTCAATGGGATGGTCCTTGGGAGACCAGGCTCCATTGCTGGAGGCCATGGTATCGGTCCTGGGTACCTTTCTTGGCCACTCCTGCTCAGACTCCTCAGATTCTTGTCAGAGGCTGAGAGACTGAGCACAGGTTTTGCCATGCTTGACGAGGTCCGAGTCTTCTTCTTCTTATGCTCACACTCCGGGGACCCTTGTTCGGCGTGCCTGCAAGTCCACTCAGGAACTGTGGGGGCTTTACGCAACTCTGAGGGTTGTGAGGCCTTTGAATGCGAGGCTACGATGATACCGGAGTCAAGTCTGCCTTGTGAAAGATGTTGTCCTGCTTCTGCCGGCGACTCTGGATGGCCTTGGCGGACATCATTTTACACAGGGAGCACGCCTTTGGGTCATGATAGGTGCCCAGACCCTGAAGGCAACAGTCGTGCATGTCAGTGAGGAACATGTTTTTCCAGAACGATCACATTTTTTGAAACCGGTGGCCATTGAACCCCAGCAAGGTCACAGACCCTCAACACAGCCAGTGGTTGAAAACGGTGCCAAAGTACTAAGACCTAAAAATGAGGTCTCGAGATCCAATGCAGAGCAGCGGGACTTGAGAGACAGGAAAGGAACAGGTGCTAGCCAGAAAAACGCACAAAAATGTATGAAAAATCAACTTTTTTCTAAGGGGACAAGTCAAACGTCTGTAGGGCTCCATGGAAAAAGGAAGACTGAGCAAGATGGCACCCTTGGGTGGGAAGGGGACCCCACATGCTTGGTGGCAGCTCCTGGGGGCTTTCTTTGGAAGATGAGGAGATGCTTTCGTGAGGGTTCTGTCAGTGTCTTCGTCACCCATATGTGAGGACTGACTTCCTACTTGTTTCTGGAGAAACCAAGCATCATCCTGTGCAATACCTATATCAATGATCTCCCTACACTTCTAGAGAGATTCTCAACCCCCAGACTGAAATTAAATGGCTCAGAAATCAAATGCATGCTGTATATATATGGCCTGTTCATATCACTGCCAATGCCAGAAGGTCTGCACTCAGACACTGTTGCACCTGACCCCTCAAAGAGGTACTCCACCATCTACATAGCTCTGCTAGGCTGATTGAATGGAGGCACGTAAGTTGCAGCTGATTCTTTGTCAGTTGCCAGTGGGTGTATATGACTGGTCCAGAAGGACATTAGCATAGAGCTCCCAGTATTGTTCAATAAACTACTACTGTAGATGACCTTTTTATGCTACCTAGCATTTTCCAGAATTTTGATGGTTCTCCTTACCAGTGAGGTAATGGTAGCAGGAGACTTCAACTTGGAAGGAAAGATGAATGGTCAAAACAGACAGCTCAAAGACAGTTTCCTGCCTTCGACTCAAGAATAGACTCCATACTCCTAGAAAGACTGATAGAAATGGGACTAAGTGACACCCCGCTAACATGGCTCCATTCATACCTTTTCGCCAGAAAGACTCAGGTCAAGATCAATAACAGCATCTCAAGACCCTTCCCACTAAAGCAAGGATTGCCGCAAGGCTCTTCTCTCTCCTCCCACCTATTTAACATTTACATACAGCCAGTCTGCAAAATTATATAGGAGCATAACATACAATACTAGTTATATAGTAACACAGTAACATAGTAAATGACGGCAGATAAAGACCAGTATGGTCCATCTAGTCTGCCCAGCACGATGGCAAGAGTAGGTGTACCTGCCGCTCCATGCAGGCCACTCCTCCCCACGTCCCTGTTTAGCGGTGAATCCACCACTCCATGCAGGACACCCCTATTTGTTGAGAAATTAGATGGTTCAGTTTATTTTGATTTTATCCTGTTGCTGTAAAGGGATCCACTGTGTCTGTCCCATGCCATTTTGAATTCCGTCACCATGTTTGCCCCCACCACTTCCATCGAGAGGGCATTCCAAGCATCCACCACCCTTTCTGTGAAAAAGTATTTCCTGACATTGCCTTTCAATTTACCACCTTGCAGCTTCCTGTTATGCCCTCTAGTTTTACAGCTTCCCCGTCTTTGGAAGAGGTTTGTTTGTTCATTATTTCCATTTAAGTATTTAAAGGTCTGAATCATATCTCCTCTGTCCCTCCTCTCCTCCAAAGTGTGCATGTTTAGGTCTTCAAGTCTCTTCTCATAAGGCTTCTGACGCAGGCTCCAAATCATTTTGGTCGCCTTCCTCTGAACAGTTTCCAGTCTTTTTACATCCTTTGCAAGATACGGTCTCTAACACTGAACACAGTATTCCAAGTGAGGCCTCACCAGTGACTTGTACAGTGGCATAAGTACCTCTTCCTTTCTGCTGGTGATTCCTCTTTGTATGCAGCCCAACATCCTCCTGGCTTTTGCCACCGCCTTGTCGCACTGTTTTACCACCTTGAGATCTTCAGAAATAATCACACCAAGGTCTTTCTCCTGATCCATGCACACCAATCTCTTGCCCCCTATCACATACATTTCCCTTGGATTTCTGCTACCTAAGTGCATGACTCTGCACTTCTTTGCATTAAATCTTAATTGCCAAGCATTAGACCATTCTTCCAGCTTTTGTAGATCTCTCCTCATGTTAACCACTCCCTCGGGGGAGTCCACTCTGTTGCAAATATTAATGTCAGCTGCAAAAAGACAGACCTTTCCATTCAGTCCCGCAGCAATATCACTCAAAAATACATTGAACAGTGCCGGGCCCAGGACCGACACCTTGGGCACCCCGCTAATCATCTTCCCTTCATCCGAGTGAGCTCCATTTACCATCACCCTCTGTCGTCTGTCAGCCAACCAATTTCTGATCCAATTTACCATCTTAGGATCCATCCCCAAGCTACTGAGTTTATTGATAAGCCTCCTATGAGGAACAGTATCAAAGGCTTTGCTGAAATCCAGGTAGATGACATCCATCGCATGCCCCTGATCTAGCTCCCTGGACACCCAGTCAAAGAACTCAATCAGATTGGTTTGGCAAGATCGTCCTTTGGTAAAAACATGTTGACTCGGGTATTGCAACCTGTTGGTTTTGAGAAAGTTCGCTCTTTCAGAAGCGCCTCCATTACTTTTTCCGCCACCGAGGTAAGGCTCACAGGCCTGTAGTTTGACACTTCTTCCCTGTCACCACTTTTATGTAGAGGTACGAAATCAGCCATTCTCCAATCCTGAGGAACCTCTCCTGTTTCCGTTGAAAACATCCTTTAACGGCCCTGCAAGAACCTCTCTGAGCTCTTTCAGTATCCTGGGATGTATCCCATCCGGTCCCATGGCCTTGTCCACATTCAGTTTTGCAAGTTGCTCTAACACTTCATCTTCTGTGAATGGTGTGGTATCTACTTCATTCCCATTTTTATATTTGGGAGTCACAGATGGTGTTTCTCCAGGACTTTCTTTAGTAAAAACAGAGCAGAAGTATTTGACACTAGACACTAAAAACCCAGACTACAACCCACTAGAGACATGTATCAGAGAGATGCAAGACTGGTTGCAACAAAGTAGTATGTCAATTAATCACAAAAAAACCGAAGTAATGTATATCTCCAAAGAACCGAATTTTGACCCACCCACATCAATAACACTATGTAACAACACTTACCAAACAAAAAAAGAAATAAAGTATCTAGGAGTCACATTTGACTGTGACCTAAAGATGGAAAAACACCTCCGAAAGACCAACAGAGCAGTTTTCCACAAGCTTAGAGTGCTCCAACCCATTCGGAATATTATTGATCCCCAAGACTTCAGAACAGTGGCCCAAGCACTCATCATGCCACATTTTGACTACTGCAACGCCATCCTACAAGGTTTACCTAAAAAAAAACCCTAAACATATTACAAATGGCACAAAATGTAGCTGCCGGGGTCATAATGAAGAAAAATCTAAGTGACCACATCACACCAGTGCTAATTCAATTACACTGGCTACCCATAACAGCTCGAACAAAATACAAAATACTAACAACCACCTTCAAACTCATCCACAACTTAGCACCTTCCTTCCTCAACAACCTAGTAAGATCGCAACCTCCTACCCGAAACAGAAGAACCCACAATTCCAACATCCTTCACACTCCAACAGATATAAGATCTGCCAAAGCTAACACCAGCCACAGGGCTTTCTCATATGTGGCACCAACACTGTGGAACCAACTCCCACCAGAACTACGAGCTAGCAATGACCTTCTAGACTTCAGAAAGAAACTCAAAACGCACATTTTCCAATCTCATTTCAACCTGAACTAAATCCACAGATGGAGCAGCCCCTGACCACTGGGGCCAAAAAGTTTATCCTGTATATATGTATTTATGTATATATGTAAATGAACTCCCCCATAGCTAAGAAGTGTTAACTCTGTATGATGTGCTTTTCTGACAATCTGTATGTAAACAAAATTTGTACCTGCCTTGATTCGGCAGTTTCACAATAGTAATCCTACCCGCTTCTGATCGCTGGAAGGAGCGGGCTACAAATGCTTGCTAAATAAATAAAAATAAAATTTGTTTAGCAATTTCGCTTTTTCAATGTCCCTTTCCACGAGCCCGTTCACAGCACTTCTGAGTCCTGCAATTCCACCTCTGATCTTCTTCCTTTCCCGAAAATACCTGAAGAAGGTTTTGTCGCCACACTTAACATCTTTAGCCATCTTTTCCTCTCGCTTTGATTTTGCTATCATTATTTCTCTCTTTGTCTCTTGGAGTTTGATCCTGTATTCATTTCTGTGTTCTTCTGTTTGTGAGCTTTTGAATTTTGCGAAAGCTGTGTTTTTTGCCTTTATTTGAGCAGCCACTTCTTTGGAAAACCAAATAGGCTTTCTTCTCCTCTTGTTTTTGTTTACTTTTGTTACCTATTTATCTGTTACCCCTTTTATTGCCACCTTTAGTTTAACCCATTGCAATTCCACTTCACTTATCTCCTTCCACCCTGTCAGCTCCTCCTTTAGGTGCTCGGACATTTTATTGAAGTCAGTGTTTTTGAAGTTTAGGACTTTGAGCTTGCTATGATTGGCGTGTACCATGGCTTTTATCTCAAACCACACTGTGTGATGATTGCTGCTGCTCACAGGGGCATTCACGCAGACATTTGACACACTATCACCGTTGATGAGCACTAAATCCAGTGAGGAGCTTTCCCTGGTTGGTTCCATCACCATTTGTCTAAGTAACACATCTTGGAGAGCATCCACAATTTTTTTTGCTTCTTTCCAGATTTGCAGAAGGAGTAATCCAATTCACATCAGGTAGATTAAAGTCACCCAATATGATCGCTTCCCCCTTTCTGGCCATCTTGGCAATATCTATAATCAATTCGTTATCTATCTCTTCAATTTGTGTCGGAGGTCTGTAGACTACAGCATATGGATGACAGTGCCATCTCCTCTTTCCAACACAATCCAGAGCGCTTCTTCTTTTCCCCATGCCCCCTGCATTTCAGTAGCTTTAATATTGCTTTTGACATACAAGGCTACTCCTCCTCCTTTTCTATTTTCTCTGTCTCTTCTGAATAGATTATAGCCAGCTATGGCTATATCCCAATCATGCGATTCATTTAGCCATGTTTCTGTAATGGCCACAATGTCCAAATCCATTTCCACCATTAGGGCTTCCAGGTCCGGAACTTTGTTGGCTATGCTTCGAGCATTTGTGCTCATTGCTTTCCAACATTTAACTGGCTCGTGTGCATTTAGCATTGACTTTGTTCTGCCTAGATCTTTCCACTTGTTTTTGATGTATGGTTTAAAAGTGTGGCTGTTTCTGATTTTAATCTGCTTTTGCAAGGGGGGACGTCCAGAGCTTGACCTTCCACATCTGTCACTCCCTTTTTCTAGTTTAAATGCATATCCACATATTGCTTGAATTTTTCACTTAGAATTATTTTCCCTGTGACAGAGAGATATAGTCGATCAGCACAGTATATAGTCTCTTGTTGTTCCATCTGTTATCCCAGTCGCCAATAAATCTGAATCCTTCTTGTTTGCACCAGGTCTGGAGCCATGTATGAAAGCTGTTAATGCGATGCAGCCTTTTTGCCCCCTTACCAAGCACAGGTAGAACCTCTGAGAATGCAACAGTGTTAACAATGGGCTTGAGTTTCTCTCCCAGAGATTGGAAGTCCTTTTGGACTGTAGAGGCACTGTTTCTAAACAGGTCATTTGTGCCCAAGTGGATATCATCATCAAGTTTGGAGTGTTCACTTTCTGCGCTAAATACTTAAAGAACAAGGTTTGTATTCTTGCTGGCTGAAGAGCCTGGGAGGCACTTGACTATCTTCTCTCCTTTGAAATGTGTTCCCAAGTTGGTGCCACTGATGATGGAATCACTGAGTAGTAGTAGTTTGCTGTTTGGTGACGTTTTTTCATATTTGGTCCTTTAGCAGGAGATTGGGCATTGTCTGTCTCATTTAAGGGCCCTACAATTTTTTTGGATTGGGCATCCTCATTCGCCAAGGCAGAGAAGGCATTATGCAGGAATATCTCCTGATGCATAAGATGCCTCTGTGTCACAGGTCGCAATCTACCAGAACTCACTGTAATCCATTTGTTCCTGGGGCATTTCATTCTTTGAGGGAGCGGTGGTGGACTTTGTTCAGTTTGTATCTTAGAAGAGGTGCACTTCATTGCAGCCAGTCCCTCCCTCAGTTCCTCATCCTCTTTAGCCAAGGCAGAGAAGGCATTATGCAGGGATATCTTTTGATGCATAAGATGTCTGTGCATTACAGGTCGCAATCTACCAGAACCCACTGTGATCCACTTGTCCCTGGGGTGTTTCATTCTTTGTGGGAGCGGTGGTGGACATTGTTCAGTTTGTATCCTAGAAGAGGATTGCAGCCAGTTCATTGCAGCCAGTTCCTCCCTCTGTAGGGTCACCTCTTTATGCATGGCAGCTAGATCTTCCCTTAGTAGAGTCAGTTCTTTATGCATGGCAGCTGACCTGAGGCACATAGGACAAGCTCTGAGGTTCCAAATGATTCGTCTTGGAATGAAAGTACTGCAGTTATTGCACTGAATACACGACATGCTGAATAAGCAGTCCTAGAAGGAGAAGAGGAAGAAGAAGAAGAAAGGAGGAAGAAGATGTGGGCTCTAACCCAAGTTAAAAGGATAGATGGCAACGTATGTGAGTACTATATAGGCAATGCAGCCCCTGGGGTGGGTGGGGCGAGGGGTAGGGTGGGCGGGAACCTAAGTTTCTCTGGCTAGTAGGCTGTTCCTGAACTGGGGACACAGATGGGTGCTCCAAAGATACATCACAAACCGGCAGCCTCCCGAAGAGCAACCGGCCAGGGGCCGACAGTCTACGACACAGCCGCCCTTCACCGCCTCCAAGCTGTAGGGCGCTTTGACCGGTCCGGCCCAGGAAGGTTCATGGTAGGGTTCAGCGAGACCCAGGCAGTGCGAGGAAAGTAACTGGGGAGCAGAGACTTCCACCCTGGCCTCTATCAGCGGTGGCTCTTCGCTGTTCTCCCGCCGCGGGGCTCCGCCTTCACAGATATCTGCTCCAAGGCTACCCAGAAAAGCAGTCAGTCAATCAGATTATCCTCAAGCTTAATTTATAACCACATTTAAACTTAATATATGCAGACGACCTAATGATTTACTCTACTCTTGACATCAAGAACCCAGACTACTCAAATATCTCGTCTTGTATGACTGCTATCACTGAATGGCTAGCACAACGCAACCTCACAATCAACTACAATAAATCTGAAGTCCTCATAATCACGAAAGACACAACATTTATCCCCCCCCCCCAAAACCTATTAATAGGTAACAGGCCAATCCCAGTTAAGACTGAAGTAAAATACCTTGGAAGACCAATGGCTTAATTTCCAATCACACATCAACAAGACTGCCTCCAAAACCTACTACAAAATGAAGATCCTGCAAAATCTATGGCCATTACTCAACCAAAATCACTTCTGATCGTCTGCCAAGCATTAATCACCGCACATCTAGATTACTGCAACCTAAGCCTCCAAGGTCTGCCTAAGTGCGCAACCCAAGTTCTACAACTAGCACAAAACACTGCAGCCCATTTGATCACAGGTTCAAAGAAACATGATACATCACCCCCATCCTAAAATCCCTCCACTGGCTCCCCTTCCAATCACGAATAAAATACAAGACCATAATGTTAACATTCAAGATACTACACGACCAGTTAGCCGGATGTTTAACTGGGATAATCAAATGAGTCCCAGACAACCGATCAAGGAGGAAGCAACACCAGAACACCCTTTCAACAGCTAATATTCCCACGCAAACCTCACAATCTGTGCTACACAGAGTATTCAAATTCTACACTCCATCACTCTGGAACTCTCTCCCATACTACCTATCACCAACTTCAGAAAGCATCTAAAAACCTACTTATTCACAGAACACTTCAACACTCTAGAAATCACATAACCTCACAAGTCTCTATCCTCCTATATCTAGATACCCGACAAACAACACCATCCCACTAATTTGTAAGTAGTTACAACTTGCTTAAATGTTATGAAGAATTATCAGTTGTTAAATGTGAATAGTTGCAGTTCTATTGTTCTATGTACACCACCATTATGTTCTCTGTAAACCGCTTTGATAACCCTGAAAAGCGGTATATAAAAAATGTTAAATAAATAAATGGCACCCTGCAGGGCTTTTAGTCTTGGCTAGCTAAGCCAACATCTTAATACTAACAAGCAAACTAAGGAGTCAGGGGCAGAAGGATGCCTCTCAAGGAAGGAAAATCAAGGGGTTATCACTGGTTCTGAAAGAGAAGGAGAGGATTCAGAGAACTACCCTAGGAGTTGGATCCAGGAGGGCCGGGGTTCAAGGGAAGAAGTGCCTGCAGTCTGTGCACCAATGATCTTCTTCTAAAGAAGACGTACTGTGAGATTTGATTGCCCATGTAGTGAGAAGAATCCCAGTGAGTGAGGAAGATGAGTTATCTCTATCCAAGGGAGAGAAAAGGTGAACTGTAACTCTTTACTATTTTATATTCTACATCTAACAACTTTTCAGTATCTAAATTATTTAAAGCCTTTCAGGAAACTTTAATGGCTTAAAGCAAAACCTGGACTGGACTCTCAGGGCCTGATATTCATAGGCATTTGCACGGTTTACATGCCCCAAAAATAACCACTTAGCATCGGGGCATATCATGGGCGTTCCGGGGGTGACACCAGTCGCTAACCGGGCAGCGACGATAATGCACCGCTGCCCGGTTAGCATCTGCAGGTAAAAGATAGATGTAGCAAAAGCTAGCCTATCTTTACCCTTGGGAACTAACCAGGCAGTGGCTCAATATTGCTGATGCCTGGTTAGCTCCTGTGGGCTTGTGGGCTGTGCAGCGACCCCAAATAATCAATGCCGGAGCCGCATATGACCCCAGTATTGAATATCCAAGGTTAAAGGGTGGCGGCAATGGCTATGCATTATAGCAGCTCATAGACATCACAGAAGAATATTGGGCCCTTAGATTTTGGAAATGGAAGAGTTGAGTGTTTCCAGGGGCCAATAGCTTTTGTGGGTCCTGTCCATGGGTAGTAGATCTAAGCACAAGATCTAAGCACAAGAGTTTGCGGACTACCTCCAATCAAAATCAATCCAGACTGACAAGCCTCTACCATCCACACACACACACGGATTACTCCACCCAACACCTCTAGCCACCTTCTCAGCACCATCAGTGAGAGACATCGAGGACACCATTACTGCTATCAACACCGCCACAGCCCCAAATGACCCTTGCCCAGCGTTCTGGATAAAAACACTACGCAAAGAGTTCAGCCCCTTTCTAGCCAAACTTATAGACCTATCCTTCTCTACGGGCACTTTCCCGCGAAGCTTGAAACAAACATCCATAGAAACATAGAAATATGACGACAGAAAAAGACCACATGGCCTATCTAGTCTGTCCTTCCATAACAACTACAACAGTCCACTCTTTGCCTTTAGAGATCCTCTGTGTTGGTCCCATGCTTTCTTGAATTCAGTTACTGTCCTCATCTCTACCACCTCCACTGGGAGACTATTCCACGGATCCACTACTCTTTCCGTAAAGAAATATTTCCGCATATCACTCCTGAATCTATCTCCCTTCACCCTCATCCCATGTCCCCTCGTAGCAGAACTTGCTTTCAATTGAAAGAGGCTCTCTCCCTGAACATTTATGCCACGGAGGTATTTAAACATCTCAATCATATCACCTCTATCCCGCCTTTCCTCTAAGGTATACATATTAAGATCCTTAAGTCTGTCCTCATATGCTTTATAATGAAGCCCATTAATCATTTTGGTAGCAACCCTCTGCACCGACTCCATCCTGTTCACATCCTTTTGAAGGTGCGGTCTCCAGAATTGCACACCATACTCCAAATGAGGTCGCACCAAAGACTTATACAGAGGCATTATTACCTCCTTTTTTCTGCTAGCCATTCCTCTCCGTATGCACCCAAGCATCCTTCTAGCTTTTGCTGTCGCCTTTTCCACCTGTTTAGCTACTTTAAGATCATCAGACACAACCACGCCTAGGTCCCGCTCTTCTTTAGTGGACAAAAGTACTTCACCTCCTATACTGTATTGCTCCCTTGGATTGCTGCAGCCCAAATGCATGACCTTACATTTTTTAACATTAAATCCCAGCTGCCAAATTCTAGACCATTCTTCAAGCTTAGCTAGATCCCTCCTCATGTTATCTACCCCTTCCTGGGTGTCTACTCTATTGCAGATTTTGGTATCATCCGCAAAGAGGCAAACCTTACCCGACAGCCCTTCCGCTATATCACTAACAAAGATGTTAAAAGATGTTAGACCACTTCTAAAAAATACCAAACTCGATCCCCAGAAAGTGTATTCTTACAGACCAATTTCAAGCATCCCTCTAATGGCCAAAATAATTGAAAAACTTGACCAACATCAAATCCAACATCATATTGAGACCACTGCTCCGCTTGACCCTAGCCAACATGGATTCAGAGAACTGCACGCAGTTGAGACACTCTTGACTAGCCTCTTCAGCACACTAATCACAGGATTGGACAACATAAGACAGGGATACGCCTTAATCTTCCTGGACATTGCCGCAGCTTTCGACTCCATGGACCATGAACTGCTCCTAAGGTGTCTCGCAGAGAAAGGGATCCAGGACACAGCCTTGAGCTGGTACAGATCATACCTCACAGACAGATGGCAGCATGTGTGCATTGGCCTCAAGACCTCCAACCCGTTCCGGCAAGAACAGGGCGTACCGCAGGGCTCCTTGCTCTCAGCACTGTTCTTCAACGTATATATGCAGCCCATCTGTGCACTCACCCGTTCCTTCAATATCTCCTGCCTCATGTACGCGGACGACATGCTATACATGCCATTTTCAACTGACCATCCGGACATTTCACCCCTAACCACCTGTTTCGACGCTGTAACTGAATGGCTCCACATACAAAACCTCAGAATAAACTTTAAGAAAACTGAGGCACTATTCATCACCAGGAACCAAGCATTCACCCCCCCCCCCCCTCCAGCATCTCTAAAGGTGAGAGGCACGGAGCTTCAAAGCAAAACCTCGATCCGCTACCTAGGGGTCATTCTCGATCAACAGTTGGACATGAAAGCCCACGTAAATAACACTGTCAAAGCAATATACCACAAAATAAGGACGGTCTGGTATCTTAGACCTCTATTGGCGCCGGAGGATTTCCGGACAGTCTACCAAGCCTTGGTAACCCCCCACTTTGACTACACCAACTCAATCCTACAAGGACTCCCAAAAAGCACTCTGAACCCACTGCAGCTCGCAATGAATGCAGCCGCCAGAATATTACACGGAGTTGCCAGGAATGACCATATAACCCCAATTCTGAAACAGCTACATTGGCTACTGGTCCACTGCAGACTTGCCTTCAAAATTTTAGTGATAACATTCAAGGCCATCCACGGTATCACTTCCACCTCCATCATGGACCTCATCCTCCCCACTCCCTCAAACAGTCTCAGAAGGTCAGCCGCTGCCAACACACTGAACATCCCCAGCAAGATCACAAAGTGCTCGCAAGCAACAAGAAACAGGGCCTTCGTGTACTACGCACCCACATGCTGGAATACCCTCCCACCCACCGTCCGACCCATAACTGACCCCTCCCAATTCAGAAAGGCTCTGAAACACCACCTGTTTCTCCAGTACTACACCCACCACGGAGATGCACAACACCCAGCCTCACGCAACCACCAACACAGCACCCCAGACCCAACAACACGCAGCCACACCCCCGCCCAGTAATGCTGCCAGACACCTGATATGCAATTGTATTTAGTACACAACCTCGTATAGATCACACAATCCTGTGTATAGCTCACAAGCTTGGAAATAGCCTCCAAGCAGTCATGTCCCCACCCTCCATTGCTGACCCAACTGTTTTGACTGTATATAGCTATTTAACTGAGTAGTCTGCTGCTCAGTAGCCTGAACATAGTTACCCCAGTTAGCCAAGTTGTAAATCCTGTTCCTTGTAAGTACAGTGCAGACGCTGCCTACACTGTACAAATTTGTTCTAATTGTAAACCGAGCTGATTTCAAAGAGTACAGTATAGAAAAACCTAAAATAAATAAATAAATAAGCTGAGTAGTCCTACTTCCCATGAAGTATGTACTACAGCTTTTCCCTCAGAATAATCCATACTCGGTGAGAGAGCACAGGCCATGGGAGCTATACAAGCAATGGTGATGTGCAATAATGCCATTACTATATGACGTGTTAACAAATGCATCTTGGAATTTTAAACGGGCCATAACTATGCTAGAAGAAAAAGCTCTAAAATCCTTTTATACAATAATGAAACCCTAAGCCAGTTATACCTCCCCTCCACCCCAGTAAAATTGCTGTGAAAATTATTTGATAGCATCATTTAAACAATTCTCTCTTGAGGAAAGATATTTGGGATCTGTCATTTACAGAATAGGATATTACCCCAACAGAAACCTTGCAACTCCAGTTCAGCAAAAAGACATAATGGAAGTAATATTTTAAAACATTTATCATATGGAATCTATTTTTTAACAAGCAGAAAACAGCTATTACAAAATTGTACAGGAGTATGCTTCCATAAATAGTAGGCACACAGAACCTTGACCCATAGCGGTTTCTTTAACCACTTGCTGCCGCAGGCAAAATATCCTGGAAGTTCAGCGACAATATCCAGATAGCAACTGATGCTGAATATCCGTTATCTACAGTCAGCGCCATCGGCTATCTGGACAGTGGCCATATTCAACTGCTGTGAGGATACCCAAGCCGCAAAGAATTAGGTCTGTTTCTTTCCCAAATCTAAGTTATGTGGATGCTTATCTGAATAGTGGTGTTGAAAATCACCGCTATCTGGATAAATACTAGCTCTTTCCTAGATATGCCCATGTTACAGCACTATCTGGACAGTGCTATGCAATCAGAGGAAATATTCAGCAGCACAATTCGAACAGTTCTGCTGAATATTGACCTCACTTGGGTTTATTTGGTTAGAAGGTCCTGCTAACCAGATAAATCATTTTGAATATTGTCCCAAGGCATCTATTTGTGTATGATATATTTATTTTATTTATTTATTTTATTTATTTATGGTTCTTCTATACCGCACTCTTTTCCATCAGCGCGGTTCACATTAAACAAGAATACTCATTACAAGCAACAGGCTGTTGTGAGTTTACATATAACAGGAGAGTTCAACTGGGATTATAACTTTGGGAAACTTTGTACATATTCGTTATGAACCTATATACAATGAATAGCATTTATTATTAACATCTTGAGTAAATAAGGTATTTACAATTTTACAATTTTTACTATGAGGGCTTGGAATGCGTTAGAGGGTTGTTAATGTGCCTTGGGATTGGGAGAAGTGTAGAAGGAAGTACTCATAGCCACAAGAAACAAGCAATTTTCTCCACCAACCACCCTCATAGTAAGAGATGCAGAACTCCCAATCAAGGCCTCCATAAAGTACCTCGGTGTGATACTCGACCAAAAACTCAATCTTAAAGAGCACATAAAGAACAGTAAGGTCAATTTACTACAAGCTAAAAACACTGCGACACCTGAAACCAATGATGGAGACAAAGGACTTCCGTACAGTCTTCCAAGCAATAGTCACACCACATTTTGACTATGCGAATATCATCCTTCATGGCCTCCCCAAGAATACACTAAATCCACTTCAACTGGCGATGAACGCGGCAGCCCGCATCTTATCTGGAGCTTCTATAAGAGATCATATAACACCAATACTGATCGATCTGCACTGGCTTCCGATAAACTGCAGAATAACATACAAAACCCTCCTCATCACATTCAAGGCTATTAATAAATTATCTCCTGCATCGATCTCAAATCTCATCACCCTGACACCAAACAACAGACCCAGGAGACTAGTAGCAGAAAACACACTAGTTACTCCTAGTATCCCCACAAAATGGACACAACAAACTACTAACAGAGCTTTTGTGTCCTATGCTCCCAAGTGCTGGAACAATCTACCTCCAAACATCAGATCAATCAGGGATATCACCCAATTTAGAAAGTCCATCAAGCACTATTTATTCACTTTGCACTTCAGGCTACCATACACACAATAGAACCGGCTCTCGCCCACTCAGATAACTCTACACATAACAGCAATCCAGAACAAAGGATCAAAATGTGAAAACACTGTATTCTTGTCAAATATCGAATCTTGATGTAACCTATTCAATGTATATATAATTATGTATAATTATGTAGATAGTTATCCCCAGTTCACACCCAGTTTATCTTCCCTGTTATATGTAAACCTAGATCAGTCATGTATTGGCAGGTATATTGTTGTTCAATGTAAACCGCACTGATGATGAATAGTGCGGTATATAAAAAATGTTAAATAAAAAAAAAAAAATGCTATTGACCACAGCGACTGGCATGGGGCATCCACACTGTTTGCATGTGTACTCCCACAGCTAGGCCTGTGCCAGATGCTCATATCTGATATACTGTTCTGCCCATCTCCCCTTCCTCCCTGGGGCTCAACGTTCCATTGGCTACTCACCTCTGCAGGCAGAGCTGGATCCCCCTCCAAATGGTGTGGC
This sequence comes from Ichthyophis bannanicus, assembly GCA_033557465.1. Taxonomy (NCBI): domain Eukaryota; kingdom Metazoa; phylum Chordata; class Amphibia; order Gymnophiona; family Ichthyophiidae; genus Ichthyophis; species Ichthyophis bannanicus. The sequence goes on from CM066033.1 coordinate 496,123,238, forward strand.
CAGATGCAGGTTGGCCCTGCGGTAGCCCACTTGGGTACAGCACCCCCTCCCATCTGAGGACCATTCTGTCCAGGATCTCTGCCTCTGTGGGGCTAAAGTTGCCTGCTCTCCTTGCCACCATGCTGCTGCTGTGTATCTGCCCAGCCAGAGGGGCCCCTGCACACAATATCATAATGGGTTATGGGCTCTATGGTGGGGGCCTCTGGTATATCCTGCTATCTGCTGTTGGCACATTTTCTATAGTATGTGGCTATGGCACCACTACCCGGGTATGGCAAGATATTGTCCTTGCCTGCCTTTTCATCACTGCATAGTTATAGCTTCCATCTGAGCCCTGAACTTCTTATCCATGCATTATGCATGTACCTCTGTATTGCATGGGTATGTTAAATATTTATATCCTGCTTTTCACCAGGACAAAGCAGTCAACTGGGGGATACATGACACATATACTAATACTTACAGGGAACATGGGCAATGAAGGGTTAAGTGGCTTGCCCAAGACCACATGGAGTGCCTATAGAATGAGAAATCCCAGTCCCTCTGGCCTGAGATTGCTGTCCCCAGGTGGGACTTGAACCCCTGGCCCTCGTTGCCTGAAGTATCTTGTCCTAATCACTAGACCACTCCTCCCTTTTATATCAGTGCTTGAATCCTGTCCATGTTCCTGGATTTGGCCATCGGCAGAGGATCTCCCATATCCAGCCATTTTCAAACCTTGCCTGCGTGTCTGGCAGTTTGTGCCCTTTTCTGTGCGGTTATCGAATCCTTCTGTGCTTCTTGCAATATTGGGCCCCTAAAGTGTTATCAAAAACAGCATGGTGGGTGCAGTCAGAGGTCGTCAGCTAATAAGGGAGGAGGGTGGCAATTTATAGGATGAAGGGGGAAACTAGAAATCCTACTATCAGTCCTGGGTGTCAGGGAGTCAGAGCCAAGGAGATCAGGGCAAGTGCTGCATGGTGAGCCTAGATCAGCTGTTGCATTGTCTTGTAGGGTACTTGCTTACTTCCTGTTTTTTGGGGCAGTCACTATGCTCCCTCAGTCAATGCACTGAGGAGAGACATAGGCACCCTCTTTTACCTAAACAAAAATACCCCACAGGCTGTTTGTTTGTCCTCTGACCATGCAGCCACCAGATTCAGCCAATGTATCTCTTAACCAGGCAGCTGGGGACTACACAGGGATGCATCCTACTGGTCAGTCACAGTCAGCAGTCTCCCTAAGGCTATTATATAGACAACAAACAATTAATTGTAGAATTGCCAGTGTTTATGGGGAAAAGTTATACTTGTTCATTGAAGCAAACATCTTTTTGTTTAGTATAAAACAATGGTGTGGCAACATTCCCAAACATGTGTGCCCTAATATTAATGGCAAGACAGCATTCACATGAGCAAAGAGAGCAATCATCAATGTCATTCTAGTTACTTTCAGGGGAAAACTGCAACTGAAAGCCAAAATCAGACAGTATGAACAAACGCTGCTGCATAAAAGAATATTAACGAGGTCATCGTATCCATTATTTACTTCCACTAATTACCGATGGCTCTGATGAGTCAACAAGATTTTTATTAGCTCATGGATTTATATAATATCGTGTCTTCAGTCAGACAGCGTGATGAATACTCTGACATTCATAGGTAGAGAAGCAAAGGTCAGCATACTGAACTAACCTAAGAGATCTGTGACTACACCACAAAAACATCTCAAAAGCTAGTTGCAAATCTATTGCGTAAGTGCAGTGAAGAGAATGCTTGCAGACTGTGTGCTGACCTTTACTGCTAGGTATTTATGGGGATTCACATGGCAAGGGTACCACTTCATTCAATTTTCCCATACATAAAGATGCATAACAAACCGAACAAGCCGAAGAAACCCAATGTGCTAAGCTAAGCTGGATGCAATGATAACATGCATGGTAAGATACATGTCATTTGGATTCTTTGCCTTAAGAACTTAATTGTACTTCTTGCAATTCTTGAACATAGAAAATCCTTGATCCCAGAAATTCCTTCAGCAGACTCTGAGCTTTGAAATCTGTTTTGGAAAAAAAAAGTTCTTTCTCCTGCTCTTGCCCGAAGAAAGCTGAGTTTACTTTTTTCATTCATTACTGCAGTTAAAGTGTTTTTTGGCACTCAAATTAAAGGCTTCAGAGTTGTTATTCAAAAGGGTTTAGCCAATAAGTAGGACCTGCTAAATGGCTAAACCCAGAGATTCCGATATTCAAGAAGCTGCCGTTGAATATCCCCGCAGAACACAGGAAAGATGTCCAGTTAATTCCAAGATGGTTTGTGGGTGGAGCTCAAATGTTCGCAGCAGCTATCCAGTCAGTGGTGATATTCAGCTGCTAACTGGATAGCTAAACCAATAACTGTCCTATCTTTATGCAGTTTAACTATTCGGTTAGCGGCTGATAATCACCACTGATTGGATAGTTGCAGTTATCACCGGCAAAACCAGATATAGAGCGCTGAATAACCAGTTTTCATTTCAGCGACGGCAGTGAGGTGCTTTTAAAAGTGTATGATCATCACCACTGAATGGAGAATAAAACCAAGGATATTATAATGCCTCTATATCGTTCTATGGTTCGACCACACCTTGAATACTGTATGCAAACTCAACTGGAGTCTAAGGCAAGGCTGGACAGGGAGTCTCTGACAAAACTGTGCTTGTAATTGTAAAGGTTGGAGTTTCTGGCACAGTGTCAATCCTCTCTCCAAATACAAGGCTCAGGATAGTCAAAAATTCTTTGAGGCTGCATTGGAGGGAGTTATCTTCCATGGATCAGGAGACCTGTAAAGTCACTTCCTTGAGCAAGAAATAGATAAAGCCCACTCTGATCCCATCAGTGGAGTTCTCATCTGGGTTTGAAACATGTTAAATAAGGTAACAAGGTACTGTAGATTCTGAGGGAAAACCACAGGTAGTTCTGCAGAGAAAATCATGGCTGCAGGCAGAAAATAATCAAAACCAAAATTCAAGGGTTGGTTGGTGCAGGGTTCACACAAAAGAACAAGCAGTAGGTATGGCATACTGTTTTTAGCAGAGAAACTAGAGGCTGGGATTGCCTCACCTGCTTACAAAACAAAAGACAGGTCCTAACGGGGCACAAACTAGACTGAAATTGCCCCAGACTTGCCAAAAAGACATTTCTGCACTGATATGGGCACATAAACATCTAAATCACCTCTTATAAAATACCGATGGGTATTAAAGTAAATGCTTTGGCATGATGGCACATGCTTTGGCAGTAGGCATGTACAGGGGCAGAGTTTGAGTGGTTTGTTGGTGGAGTGTGCAGACACACACTCATTCCACCTTACTGCTCCATATGCCTGTAACAAACTACCTGAGTCAGTACATCAGGCTAAACACCCACATCTTTGAGACTGCTTTTGGGACTTGATGCCCTCACTCTCTTGTTCACCACTTATATGTATCTTACCATACTCTAGTCCCCATTTTGGTGATGTTTTTAGTCTCACTTAGTTTGTGAGCTCTGATGAGTAGGGACTGTCTTACATCTATATGTTCAGCTCTGTGTACGCCTTGCAGAGTTATACACAAGATTAGTAGTAATAGTAGTAACATAGGGACCCTTTTACTAAAATTGTTAGGGTGTTATACTTAACGAGCATTTAGCATGAAAACTAATGTACATTAAGTGTAAAGCCTCTGTGGAAACTGTAGGGGTGTCACCATCATGTTCCTGGTAGTTACCGCAATGGCGCGTACTCTAACATGTGGCGTAATTAGCACGGGTACACCTAATGCCACCCAAAGAGATATCACTAGGTGCAACCACCTTAATTATTACATTGACATTTAGCACCTGATATGTACCCCCACACTGACTGCCATGTGCTCTCCATGCCCATTCTCTGCTCCTTCAAACGATGGGCAATTAAGGTGTGGTTTAGATGCCAGTCAACATGCATTAGCTGTCACCGCAGATCATTACCACTGACTAAAATGCATGTTGACACTCAGCAGGCTTTAATAAAAGGGCCCCTTAAATTATAATATATGTAATTTATATGTCAGGGCTAGTGTAAATGTGGGTGTGAGATCTGCTACTTAAGCTCTCTTATAAAGACAAGTAGTCACCTGAAAACACTCTTAAACTAGGAGCTCGTTTACCGATTACCCACCACTAACATAAACCTCCAACTCCAACTCTACCCCCTACTTTATAAATGTCAGATTAGTTTCTATATGTAGAAAACATTTTTTAAATGATCCTCCATATCTTTTAACATGTACTATATAGTTTCCCATTCCTTATCTACAGCATGTCATGAAAATATTCACCAGCTTTGATTTCTTTAACCACACCATTTGCCTCTCCTATAACTATAATTTTCTCTTCTATCATTAGTCACACAAATTAGCATTTCTGCTTCACTTTGTCTCCATTTCAGACCTGCTGTATGCTTCCTGCTCCCTTTTCCTCTGCCCTTCAGTAATCACACTGCACTCACACCCCCTCTCTCCAAGCCATCCAGATTCTTTTACCCTTTGATTCTTTCTGATCAAGGTTTAATGCCAAAATGTTGCATCCAATATACAAGGCGATATCTTACCGAGCTTTTACTTATAGTCTGAAAATCAATGCAGCACACAAATTGCTCACCTAAATGAATGTGGGCAACTCTGTTCATGACTGCTCTATTTGAAACTATTAAAAAAGGTCTGCAAATAGGGAGAGGTAAAGAGAGAGTGCCTGAGAAGCCTTATAGTCTAGGTAGTCTCTGTTGCTTTTTTAATCCTTTGGGGGGGTCCCCTTTTGTCTTGTAAATATTGCAAGGCTCACATTATACTTGAAAGACATGCACTCCACCTTCTTTTTCCCTCTTAAAATTAGAGCTTATTTGGGTAAATTAAGAGGGAAAAATGTATTATGGAGTTACAATTCCTACAAGGATATTTTATGTGTGTTGAGAAATGTTAATGTTTCAATTAGTTTAAGAAAGTGTAGGCTGCTTTTCTAATTACCTACCAGAGACCTCCAACCTCTCAACCTTATCCATCAGCTTTCAAATGACAAACTATACACTTTAATGCAAACTGAGCTCAACTGACACAAGGAATGATTGGGAGTGGGGGGAACCTTTATTTATTTATTTTATTTAGACAGTTTTGTATACCACCTTATCCTTCAATCAAAGTGGTCAACAAGACATTGGAAGGCATACATTCAACAGGAGGAGATACGATTCACATACGTAAAAAGCTATCTACTTATAGGTCTAAATGGGGTGGGCGGTTGGGGCTAAGTGGTGAGGGTCACTTGGGTGGTATCTAGTGCTTGGCAACTTTAGGTGGTTACTCATAGGCCTCGGTGAAGATATGGGTCTTGAGAGCTTTGCGGAAGTCCTTCATAACATTTAGGGTCCCTAAATCCATGGGGAGGGAGTTCCATAATGCAGGCGCCAGTAGCAAGGGAGCTCTCTTAGATGTTACTTGCTTAGATTTGTGATAACCTGTAGGTAAGGTGATCCTGTTGTCATTGTTGGTTCTTCTAGGCCTGTTACTGACATCCTTGGTTATTACATCCTGGAGCACATCTGCAGAGCAGTGGTGGAAGATTTTGAAAATTAACATGATAGATATTTGGAAGAAGCCTTATGTACGCTTTCCTGTCAAGGATTTGGAGGCTTGGGAAGTCAGGATGATATAGCCATTTAAATTGGCCTTGACTCTGGACAGCAATAACTGAAGGTTTTACCACCATATAGTAACTGTCATTAAAAGGGATATTCAAGGGTTTAGTATGACCAAATGGAAGATATTCCGTGTGGGCAGATGGTAACATTGGCATGGACACTCTCTTAATACCCTCTGCTGTCCACACAGACCAAATCACAATATTCACCCACTTAATTTATTTGCTCCGTGGATCCTGGAAATTCCAATGTTTCTTCCAGCCTGGGGCTTCAGCCACGTTGCTGCCCTTCTATCAATTTTTCCAAATGTACTGTATGTTTTCTTTCTGTGTAACCGTTCTGTTTCTTCACTGCCCTGATACTTTGACCAGATAGATTCAAGAACAAATACTAACATTTTATTCTATAATGCGCCAGAGCGTGGAAATGCAAAAAACCCTTTAATCTATAAAAATTACTAGATGTGCTTTTCCTTATAGCCAAAACCACTTTGGAGACTGTGCCATTGTTTTCTCTGGAGATTATGACATTCCTTTATTTAAAACTATTTGGCTAGTACCTACTTTCTAAAAAAAACAATGTCCAATGTGCCATTGTCTGCTACCTTACAGTATATTATTTTCCCTCCTGTTTTTAATTTATACATAAGCAACATATACTGTACACAACCACACATACATGTGGGCACAGGTCCTGTAATCATGATCATACACAGCTTTAGACATAGAGAAGGTAATTTTTTAAAACTGCTTTTCTGTATAAAATGTTGATTTGTGAACTAAAAAGACCTCTTATAAAATTAGGCCATACCTAAAAGTACACCATGCATGTAGGCACATATTTGCAAACTAGGTGTGCACAGGGGAGGAGTTTCGGTGGAGCATGGGGGAGTCACAATTTATATGTTTATTTGATAACATATGACATATGTATATACTTTGGGGTATGTTTACTAAACCGCAGTAATCGTGAATAACGCACGCAATGTACGATTACCGATCGTTCGCACGTCACAACGCGCATTCGGACGTGCGAACGATCGCTAATCGTACATTACGCGCGTTAACCGCATTGAACGATCGTAAACCCCCGCGGCGCGTTAAAACAGCACAGAAGGCGGAGAGTGGGCGGAGAGAAGGGATCAATGGGCGGAGAGTGGGCGGGGAGAGGCTCCCCCCATACTAACGCGCTGAATTTCAGAGCTCAATGCCAACGCAAATGAAAACCTGTCGTTAAAGGCATATTAAAGGGAAAAGAAACCATTTCCGTCAGCAATGTACAGCAAAACCGGGGAAACCTAAAAAAACGTGAGCAGTGTGATACATGTGCACAGAACAAAATAACAAAAGAAATGTAAAAACAACATAACAAAAGCCAAAAGAAAGTATAAACCAGCTGGGCAACAGAGATATTAGTGGGCATACGTAACAAACAATTCCTGGAAAGCTACAAAAAACGAAATAGGATGTTTGTAAGGGTCAACGGAGCGTAGACCCGTCCACAAATCATTCCCCAGTCAGTCCTGCCCTGAGCTCACCTGGGAGTGTCTGCAATGGTTGCCCATTACTATCACCATTGGCCAGTCTGGTGAGGGTCTATCCCCTTTTCCCGAGGTCAATTGTGGGGTCGATGTGCACGTGTATCGCCATACAAGGTGAATGAGCCGACAGTAAAAATGTGCAGAGCAGGGTGTCTGACTCACTCTGCCAGGTTACCTATCTCCAGGAACCTCACTGTCTCTGTGGCTACAGTGTGGTGAAGCGGACACAGCCAGTACCTGTAAGATCAGAGGGTCATGGGTTCAAATCCCAGCTGGGGCACCCATCAACCCTGTCCCTATATTTTACTCACCACACAACAGAGATAGAACAGACACCCCTTCACCCCAGAGAACATGGGACAAAGAACTATATTTTACCCTCCCCCCCTAACAATGGGCAGTTCCCACAGCCGAGTTCCACAAATGCATTCCCCTAGTGCGACACCCTAGTAGCTCATAGGCATTTTCCAAGATAACGATATGTCATCATGTCGGTGGAAGGTACAGGTGGTGGAGGGGCCAGTGGCGTTTAGCCACAGCAGACAGTTGCCCAGCCATGTTTAGGTTGGCACGCCCACCGCAACACACAGGCCCTGTCGGATGTACAGTCATGGACTCCCTAGGGGGTGCAGCCTATCTGTGGCAACACCGTGGTGCAGTGCACACAGACAGTGTGTGCAAGAACAGAAGGTCACAAGGTCAAAACCCAGCTGGGGCTACTGCCAATCCAGTACCCATATTTTCCTCACAATTAAACCATGATAGTAAGGAAAACAATATTTTGCTGATAAGATATGCATGGTTAATACGCCAATTTTTAACCACACCGAGCACAGACACCAAAAACCGGCGCATAACCTAGAGCAGAGTCCCCAAAATGCAGTCCTGGAGGGCAACACAATGGTCAGGTTCAATGCTGCCACAAATAATGCATAATGAGGAGCAAGGTACCATGGGTATAGCCCAGACAGGGTGGCCTGGCCAGGCTGCATCTGCACAGCGCATAGGCCACTGACTGTGACATAGCAGTGCCTGGCCACCACCTACACAGACAGGGCAACTGCCGTATGTCCTGCAGGAAGATCAATCTCACCCTGACTGTGCAGTGACCACGGCATGGCTAGGCATCCCCATAGTGCCATATAGTACTTCTATTATGTAATATGTATGTGTCTCCTTGTGGGGGCCAGTCACTGACTGATCTGCATCCTGTGTCTGCTGCCATCCCATGTCTGGGTGCACGCAAGTCCAACAGGAACATGCAGTAATGGACCAACTAGCAGACTTTATGCAGCTGGTATGTGTCTTGATGGAGCACATAGCAGGGTGCAGCTGCTGTAGGAAAATACCAGATGGTGTCTGGGTTCAGCCTAGTATAGACAGGCCTACCATCTGTCTGCACCTGTGCTATGGATATGTAGAGCGCTGCAGTGACTGCACTGTAGGGTGTGATATCCACAGTAGAACTGAGGTTGATGAACCCCCCTACTGCCCCCATTGCAGGGAGGCAGAATGTGGATCTGCTGCTCAGAGAAACAGTCTACCACCAAAATCCCCCTAGGGGTCCGTAGGGACGACACCTGACAGAGACAGGCAGATATATCCAAGGTGTTTTGGCAGGCACCACCTATCTCACACATTATAGAAACAGAAACATAGAAATATGACGACAGAAAAAGACCACATGGCCTATCTAGTCTGTCCTTCCATAACAACTACAACAGTCCACTTTTTGCCTTTAGAGATCCTCTGTGTTGGTCCCATGCTTTCTTGAATTCAGTTACTGTCCTCATCTCTACCACCTCCACTGGGAGACTATTCCACGGATCCACTACTCTTTCCGTAAAGAAATATTTCCGCATATCACTCCTGAATCTATCTCCCTTCACCCTCATCCCATGTCCCCTCGTAGCAGAACTTGCTTTCAATTGAAAGAGGCTCTCTCCCTGAACATTTATGCCACGGAGGTATTTAAACATCTCAATCATATCACCTCTATCCCGCCTTTCCTCTAAGGTGTACATATTAAGATCCTTAAGTCTGTCCTCATATGCTTTATAATGAAGCCCATTAATCATTTTGGTAGCAACCCTCTGCACCGACTCCATCCTGTTCACATCCTTTTGAAGGTGCGGTCTCCAGAATTGCACACCATACTCCAAATGAGGTCGCACCAAAGACTTATACAGAGGCATTATCACCTCCTTTTTTCTGCTAGCCATTCCTCTCCGTATGCACCCAAGCATCCTTCTAGCTTTTGCTGTCGCCTTTTCCACCTGTTTAGCTACTTTAAGATCATCAGACACAACCACGCCTAGGTCCCGCTCTTCTTTAGTGGACAAAAGTACTTCACCTCCTATACTGTATTGCTCCCTTGGATTGCTGCAGCCCAAATGCATGACCTTACATTTTTTAACATTAAATCCCAGCTGCCAAATTCTAGACCATTCTTCAAGCTTAGCCACCTCCGCCCCCTACTTGATTACACCGACTACCGATCAACCTTCCAGGCATTAGTTCTCCCACATCTAGATTTTGCTAACATCATCCTCCACGGGATCTCTCAATCAACTTTAAATCCACTTCGTCTGGCTATGAATGCAGCTGCAAGGGTCCTCTCTGGGTCACCAAGATCTGCTCACATAACACCTATCATGAAAGACCTACACTGGCTACCTCTACAAGCCAGACTCCACTATAAGTCACTAATCCTGACCTTCAAAGCCATGAATAATTACCCACCCACACCAATCAGCAACCTAATTCACAGCACCCTCGAAAATAGAAACAGGAGAACTACTGCTAAGAACACCTTAATAGTTCCTAAGATGATGACATCATGTACTAAAGCTACGTCAAACAGAGCCTTCTCAATATTCGCCCCTCTAAACTGGAATACACTCCCCCACGAAATCCGTGGCATCAAGAGCCTAATACAATTCCGAAAAGCCGTGAAACACCATTTGTTCACAAAATGTTACCCAGAAGTTATCCTGGTCACTCACACATCTACCAAGATTCCCACACACCCCAGGTGCATTAGCACTCTAATACAACCAGAAAATGGTTAGACTACAGGATAGCCCACTAGACAACCACTAGACTACAGGATAGCCCACTAGACAACCAAGATGACCAATTACCACGTTACCCAAATGTCTCACCCACATTATCCAATCGAGTTTAGAATATTGTATATAGTTTAAATATATATATATATAATAAGTCAACTGTACATAGTTTCCCCGGTTATCCCATGCATTTATCATCCCTTGTTCTATGTAAACTCAATGTTGCTTGTATGCATTGTAGTATGTTGTGTTCATTGTACACCGCACTGATTTTAATAGCGCGGTATAGAAGAAATGTTAAATAAATAAAAAATAAATAAATAAATCTACCCCTTCCTGGGTGTCTACTCTATTGCAGATTTTGGTATCATCCGCAAAGAGGCAAACCTTACCCGACAGCCCTTCCGCTATATCACTAACAAAGATGTTAAAAAGAATTGGACCAAGGACAGATCCCTGGGGCACACCACTGGTAACATCCTTCTCCTCAGAGTGAGCTCCATTTACTTGTACTCTTTGTCGCCTCCCACCCAACCAATTTCTAACCCAAGCAGTAACTTTAGGGTCCATCCCTAGGGTGCTCAGTTTGTTTATAAGTCGCCTGTGAGGAACAGTGTCAAAGGCTTTACGGAAATCTAAATGCACCACATCTAGAGCTCTCCCTCGGTCCAACTCCCTGGTCACCCAGTCAAAAAAATCAATCAGATTTGTCTGACAAGACCTGCCTCTGGTGAATCCATGCTGCCTCGGATCCTGTAATCCGCTGGACTCCAGAAACCTCACTATTTTCTCTTTCAGCAGCGTTTCCAATAATTTACTCACCACCGAAGTTAAACTAACCGGCCTGTAGTTTTCAACCACATCCTTACTTCCGCTTTTGTGTAAAGGCACCACATGAGCCTCTCTCCAGTCCTTTGGTACCACTCCTGACTCCAACGAGGCATTGAAAAGGTCAGTCAGTGGAGCTGCTAGAACGTCCCCAAGTTCCCTCAGTATTCTAGGGTGTATCCCATCCGGTCCCATCGCTTTATCTACTTTAAGTTGAGCTAGTTTCTCACGAACACAGTCTTCTGAAAATAGTTCAAGATGTCCCTCGCTTCTGTTCTTATTTGTGGGTGTTTTCTGAGGTCCTGCTCCTGGTTCTTCATCTGTGAACACAGAACAAAAATATTTGTTAAGCAATTCCGCTTTATCCTTATCAGCTTCTACATATTCCCCCCCTGCACCCTTGAGTCTGACAATACCACTTTTGCTCTTCCTCTTCTCACTAATATATCTGAAAAATGTCTTATCCCCCCATTTTAATGCATTGGCTATTTCCTCCTCCTTTTGAATCTTTGCCTTCTTGACTACTTTGCTAGCTTCTCTAAGTTTTTCCAAATACAGATGCTTGTCTTCTGCTCTCTGTGATCTCTTGTATTTCATGAAGGCCTCCCTCTTTTTCTTCACTTTTTCAGCTACTTCCTTCGAAAACCATAGCGGTCTCCTGTTCCTTTTGCCTTTATTTACCATTTTAACAAAAAGGTTGGTTGCCCTTAAAATACCCCCTTTCAGTTTTGCCCACTGTTTTTCTACATCCCCCAGCTGTTCCCATCCCACTAACGACTCCCTGAGGTATTGGCCCATCTTCGCAAAGTTAGTCTTCCTAAAGTCTAAGATCCTCACCTTGGAATGGATTCTAACAGCCCTAGTCCTAATACTGAACCACACCATCTGGTGATCACTGGAAGCAAAATGATCTCCCACTACAACATCAGAAACACTTTCACCATTGGTAAGCACCAAGTCCAGTATGGCCCCTTCACGTGTGGGGTCTGTTACCAATTGCCTGAATAGTTCTCCCTGTAGAGAATCCAGGATCTCCTTACTTCTAGATGATACTGCAGCAGGAATGTGCCAATCAACATCTGGCATATTGAAATCTCCTATCAGTAGCACTTCCCCTTTCTTAGCAATGCTGCGTATGTCTTCAATTAACTCTCTGTCCACCTCTTCCTCTTGTGAGGGAGGTCTGTATATCACTCCAATGCAAATAGATTTCTCTTTCCCTCTTTCTAGTTTAACCCACAATGCCTCCTCTCTCCCTTTTAAGCTCTGTAATTCCAAAGCTTTAATAGTAGTTTTTACATATAGTGCCACTCCTCCTCCTCTTCTTCCTACCCTGTCCTTCCTGAATAAAGTATAGCCAGGTATAGTTACATCCCAGTCATTGTTTTCTGTGAACCATGTTTCTGTAACTGCCACTAAATCCAAGTCAGCCACTCCCACCAAAGCTTCAACCTCAGGGATCTTATTTCCCATGCTACGGGCATTAATACACACTGCTTTCCATATGTTACCCCTGTTACCCATTTCCATAAAGGTATTTAATGTATCACCTACCTGGGGGCTTTCACTTACCTGGGGGCTTTCTTCACCCATCCCCAAGGAATCTAGTTTAAAGCCCTCTTCAGTAGATTAGCCAGTCTACTACCAAAGATGCGTTGACCTCTCTTGGACAGATGGATGCCATCTCTGCTTTGCAACCCTTGGAAAAGCATCCCATGGTCTAGGAAACCAAAACGCTCTCGATGACACCATCCACGCAGCCATGCATTTGTCTCCAGGATGCGAGCCTCTCTGCCTTGGCCTTTACCCTCAACAGGGAGGATTGAAGAGAACACCACCTGTGCACCTAACTGCTTCACCCTCTGTCCCAGAGCCATGAAGTCACTTTTGATACGTTCCGAGGTATACCTGGCAGTATCATTTGTTCCAACATGGATTAGCAACATTGGGTAATAGTCTGTGGGCTTGATGAGTCTCGGCAAACTCTCCGTAACATCTTGGATTTTGGCACCAGGCAGACAGCATACCTCTCTGGACATCAAGTCTGGTCGGCAGATGGACGCCTCAGTACCCCTCAGAAGAGAGTCTCCAACCACCACCACCCTTCGTTTCCTTCTGGTGACTGATTCCGCAACTTTGGGGTACTTTAACTCTGGTTCTTCCCTTTCCAGGGATGCTTTCACCTCCTCCACTTCCAGGGCTGCATAATGGTTCTTCAATTCAAGGGATGGAGAAGTTGGATTGGTGATTTTGCAGGCCCTGGTGACTTGTGTCCAACCATCGACATTCTGTTGGCACCCATCTTCTCCGGAGCTGGAGAGCTTGGTTGCTGCAAGTAGCATCTCATCAATGTACTTCTCACTGTCTTGAATGCTCCTCAGCCTCGCCACCTCCTCTCTGAGTTCCTCCACCTCTTTCCTCAGAGCTTCAGCATGCAGGCACCCTGCACATGGAACCGGTCCTTCAACCGGCATTAGGACCTCTGTCTGGACCGAGACAGAAGCTGTAACGGGAGCAACAGCTTTAGCAATACGATTTTTCCCAGCCATGTGGACCTGCTGTGGACCTCCAGCATGGCCTATGTTTGCCATGGATGGTTCGGTGGACGTCGTGCTGGGCGCCTCACTGCACCCTCAGGGTGAGCACAGCAACCACACAATGTGACGTCGTGTAGCCACTGTGTGCCAGTAAAACACACGGTCAGTGCCCCCTAGCAGGCTGAGGTGCTGTGGGGGCGCACATGGTCAGTTACCCCCACCAGGCCGAGCTGCTGTAGGGTTGCATTTCACATCTTGTGTCAATCATTGGACAGCTGATTTGCATGTGTAGTGCATCATGGTTGTGTCTGCTCCAATAAAACACTGCGAATCACAGCAGATGGACTGTGCGGTGAACTGAAGTCGCTCTGTAGCCAGCTAGGCATGTAGAAGGAGCTACAGAGGCTTACTCCACTGGCAAATGCACTGACTGTGCAGTCAGAACCTATGGGTATGAGGCCACTGTGCTGATACATGGCAGGACTGCCAGGTGCAGCTGCATTTGGAGTAGTGGTGTCTGTAACCCAACAATATCAGAGGTCAGGTACAGACTGCAAGCCGTCTTTTGACAGCAAAGAGCAAGAGATGACAGAGAGAAAGGGTGTAAGGTCACGCATGAGAAGGCTACAAATAATGATATACATATCAAAATAAACAGATAAACAGATGCTCTACAGTGGTCCAGATGCCACCTCCACAGTATGCCAATCAGGGACACTCACTGTGCCCTGGTCCCCATCCCCCCCCAACCCATGTAAACAAAAGGGACATTACAAATGTCATAGACATCTCTTTATCAAGGTCAGCCCTCTACAAAGCAATGTGAAATATCCATAATGTGAACACATGCTGCTGACCCTGCAAGAAATAGCAGTAGGCCAACAATGTGGGGGATGTAAAACCCAGCCCATGCCCACAGGCTAGGACAAGCCATAGGCCAACACATGTATAGATGGTAGTGTTAATGTGAGTTGCAGTACACCATGAGGATATAAAATCAAACATGCCAATGCACGAGGCAACGCAACATGCCAACGCACGAGGCAACGCCCATCTGCCGGCATCAACACACATAGGTACGCGCCGTGTCATGGCCTCTGAACGCTGTCACAACGCACATAGCCACGCCTCAATGAACGCACGTAGCGACGCCCTTATGAACGCACGTGGCTACGCCTCCATGAACGCAAGTGGGTACGCCCTTATAAACGCACGTGGCTACGCAGCTAAAACACATTCTGAGCAGATGGCAGCAATGTCACGGAAGCCTGCATTCACACAAGCAGACCTGTACCTGCTGACAGAGCTCTTCTGTCTCCGCCAACAACGCCTCTTCCCTGGCTCCTCCAGGAGGCAGAACCTAACAAGGGTGAGGAGGGCCTGGGACCGCCTCACAAATAGATACAACAGGAGCTCAGATTACCCACGTGAGGTAAGTGTCTGGGGACAGGCACCCCAAATGAGGATGTGCTGAAGAACAGCCTGTAACCAAAGCACCATTTGAATCTGCACTGCTGGAGAATGTCTGGTGTTACCATCGGCTGCTTGTAGCTGGGTCATCAACACACCCAATAGCAGAACCCACAAGCCCACAGGGGTTAGAAGCAACCATGGCAGAGATGAACAAATGACCACATTGGTATGCTACGGGGCGCAGTTGCATCCTCAGTGATGTGGGCAATCAGCAGAAAACCACAGGGCCAAAACGAAGGCAAAGATACTCACAGGGGTCTGTCATATGCTGCTGTCAGCTATCACACAGTACAAGGACATTCCGGAATTCTGCAGGCCCCTAAAGGGTGTCCATCCCCTGTCCTATTGATACAGTCCTTGTTAGTGCTACCAAGGATCAGGCCATAGCCCCAGGATGCGGAGGGTCCCATATGAGGAGCCCATCCCCTGTCCCTGTGCTATGGATACAGTCCTTGTTAGTGCTACCAAGGATCAGGCCATAGCCCCAGGATGCGGAGGGTCCCATATGAGGAGCCCAACCCCTGTCCCTTTGCTATGGATACAGGACTTGTTAGTGCTACCAAGGATCAGGCCATAGCCCCAGGATGCAGAGGGTCCCATATGAGGAGCCCATCCCCTGTCCCTGTGCTATGGATACAGTCCTTGTTAGTGCTACCAAGGATCAGGCCATAGCCCCAGGATGCGGAGGGTCCCATATGAGGAGCTCATCCCCTGTCCCTGTGCTATGGATACAGCCCTTGTTAGTGCTACCAAGGATCAGGCCATAGCCCCAGGATGCGGAGGGTCCCATATGAGGAGCCCATCCCCTGTCCCTGTGCTATGGATACAGTCCTTGTTTGTGCTACCAAGGATCAGGCCATAGCCCCAGGATGCGGAGGGTCCCATATGAGGAGCCCATCCCCTGTCCCTGTGCTATGGATACAGGCCTTGTTAGTGCTACCAAGGATCAGGCCATAGCCCCAGGATGCGGAGGATGCCATATGAGGAGCCCATCCCCTGTCCCTGTGCTATGGTAGCTGGGCCTGGCTGTGACTACAGTAACAACACACATCCCCAGGATGAAGTAGGCCTCACCTCAGAGCCCTACCCCTCAACCTGGTGGTGTGGGGAATGCCCCAGATAGTCAACACAGGAGGCAAACCAGATCCCCAGGATGCAGTAGGCCTCACCTCAGAGCCCTACCCCTCATCCTGGTGGTGTGGGGAATGCCCCAGACAGTCAACACAGGAGGCAAACCAGATCCCCAGGATGCAGTAGGCCTCACCTCAGAGCCCTACCCCTCATCCTGGTGGTGTGGGGAATGCCCCAGACAGTCAACACAGGAGGCAAACCAGATCCCCAGGATGCAGTAGGCCTCACCTCAGAGCCCTACCCCTCAACCTGGTGGTGTGGGGAATGCCCCAGACAGTCAAAACAGGAGGCAAACCAGATCCCCAGGATGCAGTAGGCCTCACCTCAGAGCCCTACCCCTCAACCTGGTGGTGTGGGGAATGCCCCAGACAGTCAACACAGGAGGCAAACCAGATCCCCAGGATGCAGTAGGCCTCACCTCAGAGCTCTACCCCTCATCCTGGTGGTCTGGGAAATGCACAGGTTCGTGCCCCATCGTGTCAAACCATATTGCACAGTGACAATTGTAGATGTGTAGCGGCAGAGGCCACCAAAGGGTGTTTGACAACTAATGTCAATATATGTTTCCACCTAAATAGGTCGAGGATCTCCGCAAGAAGGCACGGGAGCTGCGGGCAAGATATCCCCGTTTTGTGTGCCGGGTTCAGAGGGAGCGGCTGGCCCAACAGGACGGTGAGTGATGTGACATGGCCCTGTGGACCAGTGGCTGACATGACCACAGGATGTATGTTACTGCTGTGGCACATGTGTGAACATGGAAATGATACGTGTCCCCCTCTCCCACAGTGGATGTACGCACTGCGGAGGAGCAGGTGGTGCAGGATGCCGGGTCCGGTGAACCGCAAGGGGCTGAAGAGCTGGATGTGCTGCCTGACCCTGCGGAAATGGTGGTGGAGCACCACACACCACCTCATGGGCCTGAGGAATCCTCGGACGCAGAGGGGGAGGAGGCGGATGTGGGGCAGAGTGGGGGTCCGGCTGAGGAGCACAGGCAGCTACCCCGTGCGTATACGGTGGGGGAGGAGGCAGTGGAGGGGGTGAGGGCAGAGGTGCTGGGGGGGCAGGGGGAGGAGGGGCGGGCGCAGGTGGGTCGGGCGGGTACGGGCCCTGCTGTGGTGGGACAGGGGCATGAAGGGGGTGACCTGCCCAACGTGGCGCTTGTGGGGGATGGGTTGGGTGGGGGGTTGGGGGGGCATGTGTGCTGGGTGGCCAGCTACATGAGCTGTCACAGGGCTATGGGGGCGTCAGCGACCTGCACCATGGTGATGACAACGCACACCCCCTGGACGTGGGCATGGCACACATAGCCGAGGACATGCGCACTGTGGATGCAGCCACACAGACACGGGGAGACCTGTGTCTGTGTGGCTGCATGTGCGGGCTGCGAGTGGCCGTGGCTGTGCGTGCGCATGCACACGCCCAGAGGCAGAACGCCCTTATCATGGGGCAGGTCCTGGCGACCCTGACCATGGTGGCTGACTGGCTACGCTTGCTGGAGCGGGGCAGCCACCATGTGACAGGGGTCCCCGGGGTGTGTAGTGCGTGGATATGCAGTACACACCTGCCCTGTGACAGCCCATGCTATGGCCTACCCCACACATGGAGGGCAGCAGAGCTGTTTGACAGTGAGGGTCGCATGTGGGCCAATGAACACCCCCACCCCCAGTTTGTTATGTAAATAAAGTTTGACATTATTACCGTTTAACTGTGCTGTCCAGATATCACTCTGTGCTTTGTGTCAGTGTTGTGTGAGAGACACACGAGGACACACACATGTGTGTCAGTGTGAGATACAACGGGTGCGTGCAGGGCACTCTACATGTGTAATGCGTCCAGCCATACTACGGCCATTACATGGGCTGGTGCCACACATGTAGCAATGCACAGACATGTGACTGTGCCCAGGGGTCAGCAGTGGTGGCACCTGCAAGGCTATGTGCAGCATCTGTGATGGGTGCAGAACAGGGCGGTGGATGGCATGGACACAGCAGGTGGGCTAATGGACACTGCCCATGTGAAACTCATTGCAAACCCGCTGTATCCTACCAGCAATACCAGGACTCACTACGCACCATACTCTACCAAACTAAAGGTAACACTGCAAATACTACACCAACACATTTCTCAGGGCCACAATACCTGAACCACTGGGGAGAGAGAACATGTGGCAATGCCACATTGGAATCATTTAAACAGAACTCATCTGGCCACGTACACATGCAGAACATAGACCCTCACCAAACAGGTAAGCACTAATTCGAAACCGGAAAACAACCATTAAACTGGGATTCACAACAGACTAACTTGGAATGTACATCCCTGTAACGATATAAATATACATTGAGTGGCTCCTGTATTAAACAAAGCGCAGACGTTAATGATGCACATTTACCAGAGCTGACCTATGCCAGATAGGAAATGCAATGGAAAGGGATATGCGTCTACCCATTGTGCACTTTCGTTAGCTGCAAGTGTCCCAGCCATTTTCTCCTGGCTTCCTCGTGTCCTCTTCTAACCCTCCAGCGACTGCTGTCCATGTGTCCACCCCTCCATCCTGTAGTTGATTAGCATTCTCTGGCAACATCTGCTTTAGCATACTAATCCCTCTCATTATTCCCCTTCCGCATTCCTAGTCCATACACTCACCTCTTACCCCTCCATCCCCAACCCCCAGGTACTCACCCAATACCCGGCCAATTGGAGATGTTGGACCCCTCCCACCCGAATTATTTTCCACCTCTTCATTGTACACCTTCAGCCCCATCCCATTCTGATCCACCCCACCATCAGCTCCCTCCTAGTTCCAGCCCACACAGCATCCATTCCCCTCTAGTCCCTGCAGCAGCACATATCCATTCCTAGCCACCCATCAGCCCAGTTCCAGTCCTAGCAACCCCCAAACCGCAGACCAGTCCTAGCCCCCCCCATCAACCCACTCACTGTCCTAACCCCCATCAGCCCAATTCCAGTCCCAAACCCATCAACTCATTACCAGGCAGCCTCCCATAGCCCATTGCCAGCCCTAACCCCACCCCCCCCCCCAACAGCCCCCAGCCCATTACCGGTCCCCCCCCCCCCGCACCCCCAGCCCACCTCATGTCATGCCCTTCACCCCCCCCTAGCCAAGGACTGGATGTCGTCCCCCCCTGCACACAGGGATGGGATGCGGGGAACAGATGTTGGGTGCAAAATCTGGGTAGTGTGTGCCTGCTGGTGTGCGCCCAGGAGCAAATGGGGCATCCCATGCTGGGCACAGCAGTGTCGGTGTCTACACCGTCTGGCATAATAGTTCCCATTGGCCACGCCCCAGGGTCATGCACGTGTGGGCTGTGCGTACCACTGTCCCCTCAAGCAACACAGGAGACATGACATGTGCGTCATCCGAATGTTATGCGTTTTATTTTGCACGCCCCCTGCCCCTACCACGCCTTGCGTGGCCCCTCCAACCCTGTGATGATGGTGGCCCTGCTGCCGCCATTGCTGCCGCTGCATCCACTGCTGTTGGTGGAGGAGGAGGTGGTGGTGGTGGTGGTGGTGGTGGCGTCACCCCCATGTGCGCTGCGATGATATGCAGGCTCTCTGCAATGCTCTCAGTGGCTACAACGAGCCTAGGGACCCCCAGCATTACCCTGGACATCATGTGATTGTGCCTGCGTTACGCATGCCTCTGCCGCCGCAGGTCCCACAGACATGCACGCAGTAAATGCCGTATACCTGTGGAGACAGCAGGTAGTGCATTGGTGTTCTGAAACTACTCCTCCACCTTTGCTCACGCTTGGTCAACATAACACAGTGTGGTCCTCACCCTCCGCATCCCTGTGTGCCTCAGCGGTGTGCGCCTGCATCTGCTCGATTGCGTTCTCCACTGCAGATAGCGCCGCAGCACTGTTGTGCTGCCCTGCCTCAGCAAACTCATTCCCGGTGGCACCATCCGTGTGCGTGACCCCTGCACAGGCTGGCTGATGGACGGTCCCACCGACCTCACCGGGGGGGGGGGTTGGGGGAGCTCCTGCCTCCACGTTCGACACCTCCGGTACTGTGTCCCTGGAGGTGCATGGCCAGGGCTGGCTGTCCCCATGCGCTTCCTCAGCTGCATCTATGGCAGCTATGTTGCCTGTGGGACACAAGATCATATAGGTCATATGCGACAGGGCTGCCTGTCTGCACCCATCCCACTCCCCTGACAGCACATGTGCGTGGGTGAGCCACATGGGTCCTGGTGGGGGGTCCTCGCCCCCACCCCCTCACCTATTCCCCATTGGCGAGAGGGGCCATTGCCCTGCGACGTCAGGTGACCACCCCTCCGGGCATGCTACCACGCCCATGAAGCGCCGGCAACGCTATCAGCCCTGCATACACAGTCCTTGTTCAACCCAGGTGAATAGTGCTGTCCTATTGTCCCTGTCAACACCTGTGTGTCCGTGCTGCCCCCACCAGCCCTACACCCTACCCACTGCTACACGTTGACAGCCCCTGCTGATACTGTTGGACCTTTCCCTTTGCACACATCCACTGTTCCATTCCACTCCCTGACCATCATGGACATCAGTCCCCGAATGGGCCACATCCCAGGGGCTGGTTGTATGCCTGTGCTGCCCCCTGGGTCTTCATATTGCACAATCATGCCACCCACACCCCTGTCCACCCTTGGTCACCCACACACATGTGCGCTTGCAGGCTCACACTGGTACAGATCACTCAAAAACTTACCTGCACCTTGGTGCGCTGTGTCCAACTCTGGGGGAAGGCCATGAATATACATTGGGCCAAGGCACTCTGCCAAGCGCCGCTCTAGGGGACTCAGGTTGGCGACATGTGCTGGGCCCCCTCCTGTGCCTTGTGCCCCTCTCCACTCTCGTCCAACCTCGGTCCTGATGTTCCTCTTTATGTCGCAATAACGTTTGCGCAAGCTCTCCACATCCCTGTGTGGGCTGTTAGCGGTTGCGACCTCTGCTTGTACCTCCGCCCATGCACGAGCATGTGTTGCACCAGTTGTGGTCGAGCTAAGTTGTCCAAACAGGTCATAGAGCTCCAGAATGGCGGAGAGGAGTAGCTCATTCTCCTCCTGGCTGAACCTTATTGCTCGTTTGCGGAGCTCGTCAGGGAGGGTGGGCCTGCGCCTCTTCTGGCCCATTGTGGCAGTGCCCTGTGCACATGCTGTTCCCTGTGCACCTGATGGGCCTGGCCTCTCACCATCGTCATTGGGGGGTGCCATTGATGGCGCCTGTCCTGCCCCAGCACTGTTAGACATCTGGCTTGTCATAGTCCACGAGAATGTGTGCTGAGGTGCGTGCCATTTTGTCCTCCCCAGCTTTATATAGGTCCCGTGTGGGTGTGGCTCTGGGCGCGTTGCACTGCGCTCTCCCCTTCTGCACGCACGGATGTAAGGCAGATATGTGCCCTATGTGACGCACTGTGCATGCTTATCGCCTGTTCTCCAGATATTCGTCCCTCTATGTACTCTTTACACGTGGTCTCTCCCTACAATTCATGTGGTGATGGTAGGTACGACATGTTTTTACTTGGGGTACCCGTGTATATTTGTTCTGCGTGTAACCACGCGCGTTGGCTGGTGCTCACATATAGCGCATTATGTGGTACGCACGTGTGAACGCGGTGGGCGTGTCTGTCACATCTTAGCATTTTCCTTATTTGGCAGGGTGTATAGCTCGCAGTACCTTTACACTATGCTGTGTCACAGGGAGTTGGTTATTATCGCAATGGCTCCTCTCGGGCTCACTGTGGGGGTACGCGCCCTCCTATGCGCGCTCCTTCGTGTGCTACGTTGCCGACTACAGCATTGTGCTGATTCCATGGTTTTGGGTGTGGTTGATGTTCTTGGTTGACCAGGTGTGTATTGTTTGTGTGATTTGTGTTCCCACCCTGTACCCTATTTTACAGCCACCTGTCCCACATCCTGTGTCTATCATGGCTCAGACTGTGAATGCAGGTGGTGCAGTCATTGCATTGCTGGAGCTAGCTGGTCTTCGTTTTCCGGCTGAGGGAGATGATGGTCCTGGGGCTGAGGCCCTGGGCATGGGTCCTCACCCACTGCAACACAGGCCTGCAGCTGTGGAGGGTCCACAGGTGGGTGTGGTGGAACTACGGCACTGTAGGCGTCCTGAGGGGCGGCCATGCCTGCAACACCTCTACAGGCCCAGGGCCATGCTGCAGAACATCAGGGAGGACCAGGTGATCTCCCTCTACCGGCTGGACACAGGGGCTATTAGGGAGCTCTATGAGGATCTACGACCTGACCTCGAGCCCCTGACTGCCCGGTCACATGCTATACCGGGAATGGCCAAGCTCCTTGCTGCCCTACATTTCTTTGCCTCTGGCTGTTTCCAAACCTCGGTGGCCGCAGTGGGTGGGATGAGTCGGCCAACGTTCTCTTGCTGCCTCTATCAGGTACTGCGGGCCATGGTCAGCCGGGTTGGGAATTACATTGCCATTCCCAACAGTAGGCAACATTGGGTGGCCCTGGGACGTGCACTCCAGCAGATTGCAGGGATACCACATGTGCTGGGTGCAATAGATTGCACACATGTTGCCCTCATCCCGCCACGCGACAGGGAGGTTGTGTACCGGAACCGCAAACACTTCCATTCCCTCAATGTGCAGGTTGTCTGTGATGCAGGTATGCGTATCCTGAATGTGGTCCCGCGGTTCCCAGGGTCAGCCCATGACTCTCCTATATCCTGCAGAACTCAGCACTGTTTGGCCTGTTTGAGGCCGGGCAATATGAGGACTATATCCCCGCATCATGTGTGTAACGCACATATGTGTTTCACGGGGGCACCATTGTCAACTGTGTCCTCTGCATCCATGACATGGTGCTGTTGTGCACTTGTGCTGACTATTCTGGGATTCTGCCCACAGCACGCCCTGTCACCTGGACTGTGCTCACGTACCTCTGTGCGGCAACACACATCCCCTTGCCTACCCTGTGCCTATTCTTGCTCATCTGTGTCACGCCGCACCCATGTGATGTCATCTCTAACCTGCCTTAGCTGCTTACTTTGCTATCATCCATTTTTCACGGTCATTCGGGGCATGCATGGTGCAAAGGTTTCACATATGTCGGCCTGTGTGTTGTGTCCATCTCATGCCCAATGTGCCACGGGATTGTGCATGTGCCAGCAGGGGGGGGGGGTGTGGGCTTTGGGAAACTCTGGGAACAGGACCATAGACCAGCTGTACAGTGTGTATGTGGCCTACTCATCCGCCATGTAGGTGTTGGCAGGTCAGTGTGTATGTGCGGACCTGCTATCACACATGCCTGCTGCATGACAGTTTGCTTTTGCCTGTCTGCGCTGACACCCCCGCCTTGCCCACCCGGGTTGTGGTACACTGACATATCCCCTGTGTGCCATATCACACCATGTCCCAGCGACCTGCCCACCTGACCATCTTTTTACCAGCCAGTGTTATTTTGATCTCCCAGATGCAGACTCTGGTGCACCACAAATGTGTGCAATGCTGTGCCGTCATATGTGTGACCATGTTTCCCTGCTGTCCATTTGTGCATTGCTACATCATGGTTTCCATAGGTTCGTCTTCGCACATGTGCCTTAATTCCATTTCTGTTTGCAGGTGATGCAGGATATGGGTGTCGTGCCTGGCTGCTGACCCCTGTGCGTCTCCCTCGGACAGGTACAGAGATGCAGTACAATGAGGCCCATGCCTCCAGCCGCTCAGTCATTGAGCGAACCTTTGGCGTTCTCAAAAGTCGCTTCAGGTGTCTGGATAGAACTGGCGGGGCCTTACAGTACGGGCCCTTGACTGTGGCAAAGATCATAATAGCCTGTTGCATCCTGCACAACATTGCTCTCAGGCACAATCTTCCAGTCGATATTAATGAGGATCTTGGGGTGGATCCTGTGTGCCCTCCTGCACCTGGCCATGTTGACACATGTGCTGGGATGGCGGCCAGGCAACATCTGATCGGGGAGCTCTTCTCCTGTAAGTTCTGCTTCTGCTGGTGACGTTTATCTGGGTTGCCCATGTGTGGGCTGGTGTATGGATTGTGCAGCAGTACCGTGCCATGTGTCAACATGTTTGATGTCTTTTTGCCTCCCCAGGATGGGCTTCTGCTTTCCGGGCCCCCAGGACTTTGCAGATCATACTGGCCGATGCTGCGCTACATGTGGTGTTGGTGTGTAAACAACTACAACAGGCAGGTGACTCAGGTGAGTTGCAATATAGTGCGGTTTGCATTGCTGTCGCCATGGTCTGACCCATATATGTTGCTTACTCTCCGCTGCTCCTATGGTGCTGCACTGCTCTCTGGCCCACTACCCCATCACCCTAGGCTTCATTTTGTCACACATGTGGCGGGGCATGTGACAGGCCTGCCTGTTTACTGGAGCCGCTGTTGCCGTTTGGTCCGGCCGCCATCACTCAACTGTTTGGTCAGGCACATGCTCCTCTTACGGTTGCTTGTCCCTGACATATATTCATTGTTTTTTAATCAATTTAAATGTTCATTGTTTTTTAATATTTATAACATCTCTGATCTTTTCGGTTGATGTAGAACATTGAATACTCCCCTTTGTATATGTATATTTATATTTTTCTGAATGACCATTATATACTTCTCTTTTTTAGACTGGGAAGAGTGGCGTTGTCCACCTTGTTCTGGTTGTCTGTTTGCTTGTTTATGGTAATGTACTCTCCTCTTCATTTTGAATGAATATGTTTCGCTTCTTTATTTGTTTTATATTACAATTTTGTTTTAAATTACAATTTTTGTTTTTGATATTGATGTTTATGTTTGTCTGTTTTTAGACCCCTGAGGAAGACCTCCGGCCGAAACCATTTGAGTTGGGTCTGTTAATAAAGGCTATTTTATACCATCTTCATTGTGTTGGCCGTGGTCATTAGCTTCCGCTCTGATCCCTTGCTTTTGGCAGCAACATGTTTGTCTGCGCTGCTTCCTGACACATGAAATGTCCACAGGGATGTGGGTCCAGTAACTCCCTACTGTCCCTCGGTCAGTCACCTATCCATTGTCTTCACCGTGGGTTTCTGTGTGGTGTTAGTACTACATCTGTCTGTTGCACGCTGGTTCCGCAGGACCTGCAAACACCACTGGTAGTCCCTAGGGCACACTGACGTTGTCCCACATACCCTTTTTGGGGCACCATGCCACATGGTTCTGTGAGCCAGGGTTCCATCTGACCTCTCGTATCCGTGTGTACCTCATATGTCACTTTGCATGGGGTACCCTTCTCAGGACCATGATGGTCATCTTTCTCATACTTCTTCTTGGGCACACTGTTGGGCTACTGTCTTTTCCTGTTCTATTGCAGTGACGCACACATTCATTTGCCCATTCATGGGATGGCGCTGTGTGGGTACCTACCCCCTCATATGTTCCTCTAGAGACTGATGATGTCCATGTGCAGTGCACCATGAATGTTTTTGCTTACAACCATATCATTACCCCCCAGCTGTCACTTTGGGTGGTGACATGGTGCACTTTCTTTGCACAGTCTGGGGGTTGTGGGTTTTGGTGGTACAGCCATCTGCATATTCTTTCTGCACATATTCATAGTATTTTCGTGTAATGAAACAGGTCTGTGATGTTAATGGGCCCTTTATATTTGGTAATGATCTTGACCTTGGTCTGGGTTGTGTTTGCCATATGCCCTTGTTTGCTGAGACCTTGTTTTGTTCCATTGACAGGCTTTCTTTGTATGTGCATCGGGCAATTACTGGGGGTCTGGTGTGGTGATTTGTAGCATTTCACAGTTCTGCTCCATGAGCTGGCCACCTCATTCTTGGGACTGTGTAGTTTTCACAGACATTATGGGCGTCTAGCTGTTTCATTACCTGTGGGGGCCCCTATGTCATGGATTTCAGACCACATATGGAGGATTAGGTGACCCTTTGGGGGGCATCTTGTAGTTTTACATGACATTGGTGCTGACAGCAGCACCACCCTCACAGTGCAGACTCCTCAGGGTGCCTCATCGGAACCCCTATGGCATGACCTGTGGGGCTCTCTGTGACACGCCCTATAGCAGGGGTGGGGAACCATGGTCCTGGAGAGCCGCAGACCAGTCAGCTTACCGGAATATCAATAATGAATATGCATGAGATATAGATGCATTATGGATATCCTGCCAACCTGTTTTGTGGCCCTCCAGGGCTGGATTTGGCGACCCCTGCCTTACACCTCTGTCATTTAAGATTGTGAGTGGGCAAGGTGCAGATGTTCTAGACATCGAAAGGGTATATGGAATGTGTCACATTCGTCCTCGATTCTCACAACCACCAAAAAGGTTGTCTAATTGACAATATTTTGGTGGTGGTGGGACGGTGAGGAGGAATGTGACACATTCTATCTAAACCATTTGATGTCTTGGACATCTGCACCTTGCCCACTCACAATCTTAAATGACAGAGGTGTAAGGCAGTGGTCTCCGAATCCAGCCCTGGAGGGCCCCAAACCAGTCAGGTTGGCAGGAAGTCTCTAATGCATATATATCTCATGCATATTCATTAGGGATATCCTGGAAATCTGACTGGTCTGCTGCTCTCCAGGACTAGGATTCCCCAGCCCTGCCCTATAGGGTGCATGGGCAGACAGTGCACATTTACCTTTACCCACTGGTGTGACTTGTAGGGTGCCCTATACAGCACCCTCAGGGTATAGCCCTGTCACTGTGTGCTTGCCACCTGAGTCTGTTAGACGTACAGCACAAGCTGCTTCTGCCATCACTATATTGGTGTGTGGGTGATGTCGCTGATGCCTCCACAGATCCACCCTCCTGTCAGGTACACATTCACATGATACAGAGCCCAGAGTTGGCAAGACATATGCATGGCGTGGTGGGGTTCTCTACAGGTGTACGGTGACATGACCATTCGGTTCTTACCTGCCTTATTTCCAGCACTGTTTGGTGTTTGCTTTCCTTCATTCCATGGTTTGTGGATATATTTGACTATGTACATCTCTCAAAAACGGTTCTGATTACACATTCACACTATTTTCTTCTTGTGAGGGCTAAGGCTCTCTGGATTATAGGGGCCCTACATATGAGGGGGTGGGCACTTTCTCCCACCTCTCAGGTTGTTTGTCGGCAACAAAAACTGGGGGATATGTATGGCTTCAAAAGAGTACTGACTGGTTATCCATGTCACTAACTATGGTTTGCAGAGGGTACTGTTGCAGGCAGCGCTTGTCCTTGGGACCATGGGTGGTTTGAACTCACAGACCTTGCACCATCTGCCTGTGTCTTCACCATTGTGCGACAGATCACGCTACCTTAGGACACACCTTTTCTAGATTCTTAGGGGGCGCCCTGTTGGGCTACTGTCTGTTGCTACTGTGTGACAGTGACACACACTCATTTCGGCCTGCCGTCCCAGGGAGCTGTGTAGGTACATGCCCCTTGTTGTGTTCATCTCTGGGCCGCTGATCTTCCTGTGCCTTGCACCATGGGTATGTTTGCTTTGGGACAGATCCTAGACATCACAGCAGGCCATTTGGGTGGTGCCCTGCTGCCCTTCAGGTGACAGCCAGGGGGTTGTTCGCAGCTATGGGGCTGCTGCCCGGTGGTTCCGTCACAGCCTGTGGGGCCATTGGTCATGGACTCATAACACAGTGGTCTTTTTTTTATCGGCCTGACTGCAGCATTGTCTATTTTGGACACACATTGGTCCTGCCAGCAAGACACCATCAGCATGATGTCACCTTACAGTGCCTCATGGGGCGCCCCATGTGGCACCTTATCTGGCACCCTTTACGTTGCCTGCTATGGTGTTCTGAAGGTGACATTTTATTTATTTATTTATTTAACATCTCTTATATACCGCACTATTATCATCAGCGCGGTTTACATGGAACCAAACATATACATACAGAAAAACTGTAGTGCATTTTACAAGTAACAGGAATTTGAACTTGGTAATAAAGGGAAACTATGTACATTATGTAACTATATACAGTAGTCTTTTGGTGTGCCTCTGTGGACAGTGCACTTTCTACTGTGGCCTGTGTGGTGCATTATGGGATGCCATCTGCAGCACCTTTGGTTGCACCACTGTGATGGTGTATTTGCTGGCAGCACTACTGGTGGTAAAATATAAACCCTTGCCTCCTCATTCCCTACATTGGGTACTGGGTGATGACTGGGCCAGCCTTCTGCATT
Organism: Ichthyophis bannanicus; assembly: GCA_033557465.1. Lineage (NCBI taxonomy): Eukaryota > Metazoa > Chordata > Amphibia > Gymnophiona > Ichthyophiidae > Ichthyophis > Ichthyophis bannanicus. Next base: position 496,151,645 of record CM066033.1, read on the forward strand.
GTGCACACTGGGGAGACAGGGGATTTGAACCCATGCTGCCTGTGACAGCGGTCAGTGAGCTCACCATTGTGCTACAGCTCTGTTCCTGTGATTTGTATCTGTACGCTTTCTTGGGGTTGACGCGCGGTAACGCGCAGGGACGAGCCACCGTGCCCTGTCACGCTCGTTAGTTTTTGGACCGCGCGTTGCGCGTAATGATGTACCGCCCATGTCCTTATTTGGGCGTTTCTGTCTCTACCGCGGCTCCTAACGCGAATCGCACTAACGCACTTTGGTAAACATACCCCTTTACATGCTAAAGTTTATGTCTGCTCACACACAATTTAGGTGCTATTTCTTCAGATTTTACGCTTGTATTTTATAAAACACACAGGGCCCGATTCTAGAAAGGGAATAGCGGAGCAGCATATCCCGCAGGGATGTGTTGCCCTGGTATCCATCCTGGCGGTATTCCACCTGACACCCTCTCTGCACACACAGGCATGACAGGGGTTTTAGCAGGCCCAACCCCAGACGTACAGGACCGATTCCACACCACTAGCCTCATTAAATATTGATGATGCTACACTTGAAGTAAAAAGCAAAATAAGATACCTAGGAATAGCCCTAGATCAAAATCTTACCCTATCCACCCTTATCAGTAACACAACCAGAGCAATATACAACAAGATAAGGACTCTCCAACACCTAAGACCACTTCTAGAACCCAACGACTTCCACGCATTGCTACAAGTCATGATTTTTCCCTACTTGGACTTCTGTAACAGCATCCTTTAAGGTTTATCAAAGCAAGCAATAAACCAACTTCAGATGGCTCAACATACTGCTGCATGGCTTATCATAGAATAGCAAGATCGGAACACATCACACCAATTTTGAATCAAATATATTGGCTCCCCATAGCAAGTAAAATTAAATTCAAAACCCTAATGATTACCTTCAAAACACTACAAAATTCATCCTCATCATATCTAAAATCCCTAAATTCATAGAATACCAAACAATAGGGATAGGAGAGGATGCACACAAAAGACTCTAAACATATCCACGGACTTCAGAAAAACTAGCAACTCTACAAGCAGCAGAGCATTCACATTTTATGCTCCAATTATCTGGCACTCCCTCCCAGATACAGCTGACATCTTGACATTTTGAAAACAACTTCTCACTTATTTACAGAATATTTTGGAACTCAGCTACCCTCCTGGAATATTGACCCAACATAAACTGCAAATACTTGACTAGCATTACATCCCAAAAATTGGATCATCCTGTAACAATAGCTAACACTCAATGATGGAAAATACTGTACATTCATCATCAGTCTCCTCCCAACAATAGCCTGATATCCTGAGTCATTTATAGTTTTGTTACTTTAACTGTTTACATCTCTGGTCTAAAATCATCTTCAATATCTATAGTATTAATCCTATGTTGATTGATTACAATTCTTAATTCTCAATTTATATCAAATCACCTATGTTCAAACTTTGTAGTTGTTACTTATTAATTATTGATTTGTATTACTAATGTTATATTATGCTTTCCTTATGTTATATGTAACATGCTTTAGTTCTCTGTAAACTGCTTTAATTTATTGATAAGGTGGTATAAAAAGCATTCAAATAGATTAAATAAATAAAGTGGGCAATAAATCAACACAGAAGGCTGAAGAAAAGGTATCCAGATAAAGTTATCTGGAGAATTTTAGTGACAGATTGACTAGCAGACTTATCCAGATAATCCCACTAAATATCCAGTTCAGTGGCGGTGCAATGATATGAGGCATCCTAAGTGAACCTTCTTCCTGGCACCCCGCTCTGCTCCTGCTCCCCCCCCCCCCCCATTGCCAATGCTGCCGGCCCTCTCCTGGACCAACATCAGCAGCAATGACTTTAAACATCATCGCAGCACTTACCTAAGCCTTCACCTTTGCGGTGCTGTTCCTGCTTCCGCTCCCATGCAAACAAGAAGTTTGCATTAGAGGAGGCAGAAGCAAGAACAGTAACGCAGCACCAAAAATTTATGTAAGCGCTGAAGGGATGTTTAAAATCATTGTTGCCCCATACAGAGAGATGCGACAGCAGTGGCAGTGGGTCACCCTCGCACCACTGGCGCTCTAGGCAATAGCCTGGTTTTCCCAATAGTAGCGCTAGCCCTCATCCAGTTAAATGCACCTTGAGAACTTTACTAACTTTACTGCTGCACACTAACACTATACCCACATATACATATATAGCTATGGATACACACACATATACTTTGACACAGAACTATTACTAGAAGATTATATAGCAAATAGTATATCTTATGTGAGGGGCAGCAGGTTCCAACCCTGCTGAGCTTACAAAAGAACTATTAAGACTTACCAAGTTCTGATGTTTTCTTTCACTATTTACTGGTTTGAAGGCTTAAGCAAACCCTACAGGCAGCTGCTGGCAAAGGCTGGACTGTGCAGTAGGAATAAACAGGAAGCTGTCTGACTCAGTCTGCACAAGCCATCAGTAACATAGTAACATAGTAAATGACGGCAGATAAAGACCAGCATGGTCCATCTAGTCTGCCCAGCAAAATGGCAAGAGTAGGTGCACCTGTCGCTCTGTGCAGGTGACTGAGTGTGCTGCGTTACCAGGAATTATGGGATGTCTCCTCATGGAGATGATAAGTACTAATAGTAGTAGCAGGATCACAGGCACAGACAGTACTGTGCTGTCTCTTATCATGCATGTTGTATGGGGTGATAATGGAGACCATTTTATAATCAGACCAGGGAACATCAATGGTTTTGGGAGGTGATATATGTTTATGTTTATTGAATTTGATATACCGCTGAGGAAAATACATCACAGCGGTTTACATAGTAAAACTAGAAAAGGTTGTGAAGAGAAAGGAAGTTACAATATGGGATAGGAAAGCAAGAGATCAGAGTCATACAACAGGACAGAGACGGGGAGAGGAGGGGAGGACAGAGAGGAGTAAGGTCACACAGAGGGATCTGGTAGGTCAAAGGCACGGGCAAAGAGGTGAGTCTTGAGGTTTTTCTTAAAAGTAGGGTGTTCGGACTCAAGTCGGATGGAGGAAGGCAAGGAGTTCCACAGAGCGGGGGCCAGGAAGAAGAACGCGGATGAGCGGGTGGACTGAAGACGAGCAGAGGATTGTGAGGGAAGATGGAGGCGGTTAAGGTGGAGAGATCGGAGAGAGCGGGTGGGGGCATGCATGTGTATAAGATTGGACAAATACTGAGGTGTATGAGTGTGAAGGACCCGGTGGAGGAGTACCAAAATTGTATAGTGAATACGGAATTTGATGGGTAACCAGTGGAGATGGATGAGAAGAGGTGTGACGTGAGGCCTTTAAGAATGCTTTGTGGTGGGAAGATCATGTCTAGGGTGCTTCCTTTGCCATGAGTAGGCTGATTGATGAACTGTGCATAGTCGAGGGCTTCTATAGCCCAAGCTCTTGAGTTGTTTGTTGCTGTGGATGCGAGGTTAAGTTCTCCTAGGTGCATAAGGTAGTTTGCTTGTGACCTGTAGTTGCATAGTGCTTCCAGTAGTGTGTCCAGCTGATCTGGGCTAGCACTTGGAGATCTGTAGGCGAGGAGGATGGTTATGTTGCCATTAGTTATTGTTTTGGAGTCCAGTCCCTTGTTTGAGGTCTCAGTAAGGGTGCAGAAGTTGAGGTTTTTCCTTACTAGAATGAACGCACCTCTCCTCGACATTGTGCTCTTGGGGAACTGAAAAGATGGTAGTCATGTGGTGTAAGTTGGTTCAATTGTCTCAGTGAACCATGCTTCCATGACGTTAAGGATACCTATGTCTGTAAGTTGGATCTTATTTCTTGCAGATCGAGCATGGAGTAGGGTGCATAGCTGAGAAGTTTTGTTTGTGTGCTTTTGTAGTGGTGATATGTTTGTAGGTGTCTGTGTTTTGATTTGGATGATGTGGTGTGCGTGTCTGGGTCTGTTTCTTTGAAAAGTGGGGGTTCTTATGATTAGTGGGTATATGATGGGTATGTAGGCAGGGGGAGAGGTTAGTGCGGTAGTGGATGTGAGAATTGCCGTGAGGCAGAGAGTTAGGAGGATGGCTAGCGGAGTCATTGGAGAGGAGAGGGTCTTTTGTGCTCTATTGTGTTGGCAGTCCTGGTTATAGGTGCTGTATGGTGTGTCAGATAGACTTTACTGGGCTTTGGTCTTGATGCAGTGGGGAGTGGGGATGGTCCTGTGGCTTTCCTGGTGTTTAGGTGGCTTTCAGGTTGCAGTAGCATAAGTGACAGTTCTTTAAGACACCGTTTAGTCTTGCTTAACATTAGTCCACACCTAAGGCCCATGCCAAAGGACCCTCTGGTGAGGTCCTCAGGTGCAGACCAACCAGGCATACCTGTAGCGCTTGCGATTTCAAGTTTCTTTGTTGGGTGCTGGTAGGCTGGCTGCAGGAGGGGAGAGGAACTCACTCCCTGGACAATCAGCAGTCCTGGCCCTGGTGTTCTCGCACCTGTGGCACTTGCAATTTCAAGTTTCTTGCTGGACACTGGTAGGCTGGCTGCAGTAGTGAGGAGGAGTTCACTCCCTCGCTCCCTAGATGATCGGCAGTCCTGGCCTTCCAGTTAGGAGGCAAAAGACCTGCAAAGTTGTTTTAAATAGGTGTTAAAGCCAAGTAACCAATCAAAGGGGAAATTTGAAAGGCTCCCTCTATCAAACCAAGGGCTGTGTGAATAACCCAGGAATTTTTTAAGAGATTACCTTAGAAGCACAGGTCAGGGACCTGTATAGCAAGCCAGCTTTTACTATGTGTTCTTTCCCTCCTATCCACCCCAGGCATAATCTTACCTTTATAGGCTCTTAAACCTATTAAAGAGGAAGAGGTGATCAAATTCAATTTCTGGTTCAGCTGCTTATCCTTACCAGGAATAGATTAATTAAGACCCTGAAATTAAATTACCTCATATACTTGTGGATAAGCCTATCCACAGATAAGACGACCCTTGAATTTTTAACCAAAATACCATGAAAAATGTGTCACCCGAAGACAAGCCAAATGTGAAAAATTAAAATGAAATTGGTTCTGGAAAACATAAGCTTATTAATATGATAAAAACAAACTCCTTCAGAATTTATTGAAAGTTCTTACAAAAATTATCTAAATCTTTCAAAATTCTACTCTTCGTCTGATTTTCCAAAAAAACGTTCAGAGTCTTCCCTTGTAATACCATCAGTGTAGAAGCCATCATCGCTATCTTCCTCATTTTCATCTTCGTCAGTGGCATCTGCTCCATTGTCTTCATATATTGCATCATCCTTTGTTCCATCCATGGCATTGCTGCTGCCACACTTCAGAAACGAATGGTGAACCATTTCCATAGAGATATCTTCCCATGCATTGTTTACCCATTTTGCTATCACCTGTAGACCTGGTTTTTTTTTTAGATTACCCCCCTTTGTTAACTCAACCTTGCCAGATGTCATCCATTCCTGCCACATTTTTCTGACTCTGTATTTAAACAGCTTGTTTAAACACACATCAAGTGGCTGCAGCATTGATGTTAGGATGCCTGGTATAACAGCCATACTCGTCTTTAATGACCTCACTTTATGCTTGATATTTTCCATGATATGAGCACTGAACATGTCCCAGATGAGAAGGGAAGGTTTCTTCTTGAGGACAGCACCAGGCCGTTTATCCCAAATGCCCTCATGCCATAATCTTGTACTGTCCTCATCCATCCATCCCTTTTCATAGCAACGGACACTTACCCCCCTTGGAAATTTTGCTTGTTCTGGGAGTTTTTTCTGCTTAAAAATAATTACTGGATGTAACTTAGTTCTGTTCACTAAACATGAAAGAACCAGACTGAAGTGATTATTTCATTTCCCGTTGACCTTATGAAAAACATTTTTTCAACAATAGTGAGGCATCAAATGTCATCAGGAGTGGCCTAGTGGTTAGGACAAGGTACCTCAGGCTGGAGGGCTAGGGGTTCAATTCCCACTTGGGGACAATAATCTCTGGCCGAAGTGACTGGGCTTTCTAGTCCTATAGGCACTCCTTGTGGCCTTGGGCAAGCCACTTAACCCTCCATTGCCTCAGATACACATAGGGGCATGTTTACTAAACTGCGGTAATGTCATTCACGTTAGGTTCCACGGTAAAGGTACAGATACCCATTTAAAGGTGTGGGCGGTGCATAATCACGGCAAGCTGCGTGTTACAGGGTGCCCTGGGCTAATGCACGTTACAAAGTGCCATACAAGGTACTTAGCATAAGGTGCCCTACAAAGTGCTGAAACCTAAGGTGCTCCAGGTCCAGATGCCACAATGATGCTAAGGTGACCCAAGATATGGTGCCGTAGGGGCAGTAAGGTGGCCCAAGTTGACAAGCATGAAATATAAGGCTGAAATCCAAATGTAACCCTAACACTGCACCGAACACCAAGCAAAGGCAATGGACAAGTGATGGAAGGAGAGGTGGGAGCTGATGGACCCACCAAGCCTGCATGCAGCTTATGTGGCAGCTGGTAAAGTGGACAAACATATTGGAGGCAGCTGTACAGATGCACAGGGTGTTGGCAATGTAAACTGCTACAATGACAGTGGGTGGCAGAGGATGGGGATACGTGTCCACCAGTGAAGGTAGAGGTGGCAAGACAAGTACAATGATAGGAAGACAAGAGGAGTAGTAGTGCTATGCAGAACAGACACAAGAGAGGCAAGCATGAAGAGCCACAATGCAGAAAAGGGTACCAGCGCAGGACATGGGGTAGAAGCCTGCACATCAAGACAGGTTGCCACGCAGATAGACGGACAGAAGGATGGTTGGCAACTGTGATGAGGGTACTATGGGCTGGCACCACAGATTCGCAGAGATATGACTGTCCAAAGGAATGACAAGTAGTTGTATAGGGCAGGCATAAAAATGAGAACAAACAGAAATCAAACCCGTGACCAGTGGGCAGAATATCAGTGCACAAACCAGCAGGCTACACCACCATGTTGAGTTCCACAGCAATGTCTGCATACAAGAACACTGTAGGACACCACACAAAATGCCTGTTGTGTGCCAGGATAGGGCAACCCCTCCAGTACCCATGATGTAACACAAATGCAGAACAGACGTCCACAGCTGATATTGCAGTCTGTAAGTGGGACAAGAGACACAGATAAACATATGCACACACACACCATGAAATGGAATGCCATGAACATAGCATGCCAAGGAGCAACGATCCAAAATAGAAAGGGTGTCAGGGGCCTGCAGAGGGCACAGCCATGTGCATGGTCAGTGGACCAGGGCAAAACGGGGAACAGAACCAAAAAGGAGCACATGAGAACCGAACCTGCACACCATCATGTCCAACACCAACAGCACTACCAACCCCCCAAGCCAACTGCTCACTTGGACAGCATAATGATAAGGACCATATGTAACAGCTAATATGTGAGAGATAGGCTGCATAGAGGGCACACTGTGGTGCACAGTGAAGAGAAGGGAGGGTGTGCGGAGAGGTGACGAAGCTGCAGCCACTGCATGGAAAGGTTAGCAGAACACAAGAAAAGAAGAGGAATAGAACATGCTGGAATCATACCCACAACCTATGGTGGCCCAATGCATGTCTCTAACCACTATCCCAAACAACCACAGCAACTACAATGTTAATATGTACCACCAAATGGAATGTGTGTATGCAAAGTCATAGCACCATGTGAAGTGGCAGATGGCTGGCACACAGACAACTGCCAGTGGTCCAGGATGGTCAGTGTGGTGATGCAGCAGCAGAGACAAATGTCTGTCCAACATGTCACACCAAAGCCACTGGTTCGTCAACAGATGAGCAGGACAGATCATGTCCAGGAGATGCATGGTGTGCACATGTACACAGTAGGTGCTGCACAGGAGTCATGAAATGTCCACAAAGGCATACATGCCTGGTAATACAGGACACACAAGCCAGGAAAAGCATACACAGCTAGATGTCTGCTAGTCTACCTACATATGTATGTAATGGCTGTCAGAGACTGGCCATGATATCAAGCAAAACAGTGTACATGGCAACATAATCCTCATAATGTACATCAAATGGTGACAATGATTAACTGGACCCCATCAGAGCAATGCAGGGAATGTGGCCTGACAAATGCTACATTGGGAATCAAACCCTGGTTGCCAGGTACCCAGACCAGTGTGAGAACCATAGTGCCACAGCAAGACATAAACATCTCTGTAGTGGATGATATGTAGACAAGGAGGCAGGCGCATATCCAATCTGTCCCACAGCCACTGCCAGCACCAGTGCCAATGAACACCAATGCCAGCTATGTCCGACACACACATCCCAGGTGGGGATGTAGAGGCACCAACCTGGGCATGCATGTGCCGAAGTCGTAGAGATGCCCACCCACAAGAAGCCACAATGTCCCAAGATAGACGACATCCAACTGTACAGGCACATGGGAGCGATGAATGTGTAGAAGGAAGAGGTGGTGCTTTATGGCTTTTCTGAATTGCTTGAGGTCCGTAATTGCTCTGATGGTGGGAGGTAGGTTATTCCAGCTTCTGGGTGCGTAGTATGCGAATGCCCTGTCTGTTGTTGAACGTGTGCATTTTGTGGCCTCAGGTGGTATAACCAGGGTATTTGCAGCTACTGATCTCCTGGATCTGATGTTGGGAGTGTGATTGAGGAGGTTTGAGATTGATGAAGGGGTTATATTGTTGAGCGCTTTAAAGGTCATGAGAAGGGCTTTATAGGCAATTCTGCAGTTTATGGGGAGCCAGTGTAGATCCATTAGGATGGGGGTGATATGGTCGCTCTTTGAGGCTCCGTATAGAACCCGGGCTGCAGCATTCATGGCTAGTTGTAGTGTATTTAGGGTGTTTTTTGGGAGACCATTGAGTATTATGTTCGCGTAGTCGAAGTGGGGTGTGACTATTGCTTGGAATATGGTCCTGAAGCTGTCTGGGTCAAGTATATTTTTCAGCTGACGCAGGGTTATCTTGAAATAAATGGTTTTTACCGTACGGTTGACATGTTCTTTAAAGTCCAGTCGATGGTCCAGTACTACTCCAAGGTATTTTATGGAGGGCTTGATTGGGAGGTCTGCGTCTCGTACTTTTAGGGTCTCAGGGGGTGAGAATTCTCTGTTCTTCGTGACTATCAGTACCTCGGGTTTTTTATAGTTTATCCGCATATTCTGGGAGAGGAGCCAGTCTGCTATAGTGTTAAAGCAGTCAGCTAATGTTGTGTAATCTGGGAGCGTGACATTGATTGGTGTGAATATTAGCACATCATCTGCATAGATTAGCGAGGATATGCCAAAGGAGCGAGTGATATCGCATAGAGGCTGCATGTAAATATTAAATAGCAGCGCTGATAGGGATGAGCCCTGAGGTACTCCTTGTTTTAGTTGGAAAGGTTCTGAGGTGCCTTCAACTGTCCTAACTTGTTGCAAGCGATCTTCCAGGTATGACTTGCACCATTTCCATGCTAGCCCGTGGATTCCATTGTTATATAGTCGGGTTACAAGTATTTCATGGTCCACGGAGTCAAAAGCTGCAGAGATGTCGAGGAAAATTAGTGCAAAGCCCTTTTTGGTGTCATCTATCCCACTGATGAGTGTATTGGATAAAGTGGTCAGCAGTGTCTCCACTCCGTGAGCTTCCCTGAATCCATGCTGGCTGGGATCAAGCGGTGAGGAGGTGTCTATGTGTTGTTGGATCTGATTGTTGGTTACTTTCTCAATTATTTTGGATAGTAGAGGTATACTAGAGATCGGGCGGTATGATTCTTCTCTTGTTTGTCTAGTTGATTGTTCTTTAGCAGAGGTCTTATGAAGGTCTGCTTTAGGGCCGATGGGAAGATGCCTGTTGAGAAGGACATGTTTATTATTTCTGCTATGATTGGGCTGAAGTCGGAGCGCATAGCCCTTATCCAGTGTGCTGGGCAGGGGTCGTTAGGTGCTGTGGTGGTATTCATTTTGATGATAATGTCTTCAACGCATTTTGCTGAGGGCGATGAGAGCTGAAGGAGAGGAACATGTTGTGTATGTTGTTGGGGGGGACTTGGGGAGGAAGAGGTTGTAGTTCTGATGGCTTTGGATTGTATAAAGTTGGCATATCTTTGAGGGTGTATGGGTTCCTGTTGCGGTGGTGAAGGTTCTGTGGTTAGAGACTTTACTAGATTGAAGAGTTCTCGTGGTTTGTTTAAGGAGCGGTTGAGGAGTTCGGAGTGGTATGTTTTTCTTGTGTTCCATATTGCTTCACGATGGACTCCCAGTTGGGTCAAGTATGTTTTTTGATCTGTTGGGTTATGAGATATACGCCACTTTCTTTCAAGCTTTCTCAAGAGAGTCAGAGATTTCCTAAGTTCCGGGGAGAACCATGGTGCAGATGGTCTTTTCACTACATGATTATTCGTTGTGGGTTTTTTTGGGGCTGCAGGTAGTTTGGCGTATTGGTTGATGGTTTCATTCCATGTAGTAACCATGTCATTGATGTTGGAGGAAGGTTGATTGAGTTTTGGAAGTATGAGCTTCTTGATTTCTTCTTCGTTGAGGGTTCTGAAGCGAGTGAAGTTTGTTGGTGACCGCTTTGTTGTGTCAGTTAATGGATCTTGATGTGCTGGTATTTTGAATGTGATCAGGCTATGATCTGACCAAGGGACCGGCATGATGGAGAGGCCGAAATCATGGTTCGTGGACGCGTAGGTGGGTGGAGCGAAGACAAGGTCGAGCACATTGCCATATTGATGGGTGGGCTGGTTTATGATTTGGTTGTAGTTGAGGTTTTTCATTGCATCTAAGAATGAGTTAGAAAGGGTAGTTTGAATGGATGTGAGATTGAAGTCGCCCATTAGCCAGTTAGGTTTATCTGGGTATTTGGGGTTGCAGGCTAAGTCGATTATGTTGGATATTTCTTCAGATGTTGAGTTTGGTGTCATGTATATAAGGTTGATGGTATTGTAATTGTTGTAGATTGAAATAGTGTCTAATTGTTTTGTGCTCCTGGCTAGGATTGTACGATATTGGAGATCGGTCTTTGCTATAATGGCAACACCTCCTCCTCTTTTGTTTGCTCTGTTGCATGTGTAGGTGGAGTAATTGGGTGGTGTAAGTTGGTTTATTAGGACTGAGTCGGATTCTGAGAACCAAGTTTCTGTGATCATTAATACGTCTAGATTGTTTTTAGTTATTAGGTCTGAGATGGCAGGCCATTTCTTGCAAGCAGAGCGAGCGTTTATGAGGGCACATCTGAGTTCTTTTTGTTGAGGAATAGGTCGGTTGCGCTTCGTGTTGGTTGTATGGTTTATTGCTATATGTAGCAAATGAGAGTGTCTCTTGTGGTAGGGGTTTTGTGGGTGTTGGTGAAAGTTGTGAGAGTGTTTTTTATTCGTGCTGTGTATTGTAGTGATTGGGTAATGATCTTGGGAGAGTGAATTGGCTTCATATAAAACACTGGAGAGTAGGCAGACTAACGTTAAGGCCTGTATGGTCATGGTTGCTGAAGTAAGGGAGCGAAATGCTTTATTACGGACACGTATGTGATGCGGTGTTAGTAAGGTAGACAGCTGGTAATTCAAATTTGCTTGATTTGTTTGAATCAGCAACTTTTCATGGGCTAGCATCCACCGCTTGCATTAGTAGCCTGAGACAAGTTTTAAGTTGAAGCATTGGAGACAATGTAACACTGTGGTTAGGCAAGATGTAACTGAGACTAAGCACGATACAGTGAATCAACTGTGATTAAGCTGACTATACACAATATTAAGAATAATACAATGGTTTCAAACGGATGCTTGTAGATCAATGGTTGACAGTGAATTGTGAAATTAAGTTATTAGGTCTGCTGGAGGTGCTGTGGTAGTTTATTTTGCTGTATATAGTATACATCGGCATTTCCAGGTGTGCAGTTTGGGCAAAGTTGTGATGTACACAGATGCTTTATAAAATGTGTATATACATGCAGAGAGCACATGACTAAAATGCATATCTGAGAAGTCAAAATAACACCTACAGTATTTATAAGGCAACTTAGCAGACTATGGTGGTCATTCTGAAACCCAATTAAATCCTGCGTACGTGTGGGATAGACGTGTTTCATTCAAAAACATCTAGACCCATATTCTGACACCAGGCAGCCCTGCATGTAGACGGCACTAAAACAGGGATCTCAGAACATGGGCAGGAGGCAGGGCTGTACCGATCGTGAAATGCACCCTGTGGAACTTGCACATTGGGCGCGCCCCCGCACCTCCATCTAGCCACTTTATGGGAGCGGGAGAGAAGAGGCGTGCACCCGATGTGCAAGTGGCCGGAACACTAAGCAGATCTGGTCCCTCCCAGACCTGCTTAGCGTGCCGCGAGAAGGCTTAAGGAGCGCATTTCAGCTGTCTGCCATTGCCTGCTGCCGCTGAGAGAAGAAAAAGTGGCAGTGGCAGGCAACGGCAGACAGCCAAAATGTGCCCCTTAAGCCTTTGCGCCCTGTGCAGCCGCACCGCTCGCACAGGGCTATGTACGGTCCTGGCGGGAGGGGGCGGAATGGGGGCGTGGTTAGATGAAGAGACATATAAAGCATATCCAGGAAAGGCCCATGTACATCCCTGGCATATCACCCATATGGTCCACTGAAACATGGAATAAGGGCAGAACTTAGAAAAAATCTTGCTCCAAACTCCAATGTGTCCCATAGAGATGAATGGTTATGACATGTCTGTTGTGATCTAGTATGTCTGCTGTCTGGGAGAGCAAAAGATGCAGTGGAAATTAATAGAATGCACAAATGAGGGATGTTTGTATGCTAAAGTAAAAGTAAAAACCACCCCAACAGAAATGTAAAGCACTGCAATAGTCAGTATTCTGGCATGAGCTGTATATGCCAAAAGGGCTATACAAGGCCTTCCCAACAAATGCGTTGGAAAAATGGGAACATAGCTGTAGGGATGGTATATGTTTGGCTGAGCAATGCAAATCAGATGTGTGTTCCAGAGACGCCATGCAATTATGCAATAGAAGCAGTTCTGTTTAGGTACAGTGCAAGGTCATGACAGAGGTATGTTATCTGGGACTGCAAGCCAGAGTGTCTGTGTATGTATTGGATGTATGAGGGTGACAGGAGAGGCCTTGATGTGCTGATACCCAACTCAGGGGGAACATATATGCCTGGCCAGTACCTTGACTGTAGGACTGACTGCAGCATCACTAGGTGCCTCTGTGAATGGGTAGTAACCTCTGTACAGCTGATCTGTAGGAACATAGCAGGGCATGTCCTTGTGAATGGTGGGGTAGCCTCAGAGTGGGGGCATGCTGCAGTGCGGACTGCACTAATGCATATCCAAATGCACCATCAGAGGTCTTGAAGAATGTGCACATTTGTCAGGACAGAGGATGGTGCTATGGGGCACGTGTTTCTGATGCATGTTAGCATCCTGATGGTTTCTTATGAATGCCAGGGATATGTTTTGCCATATAGCTGTACAAACCTGTTTCAGTTTTCTCTGGCCCATTTTTCACATTACACATAGGGCCTGATTCTGTTCTGCACGTACAGCCCCTTTGATCCCGTGGGGCACGTCTAGTCCTGCAGGATTAGAATCGTGATCAGGCCTGTACATGCAGGCCGGGACTGAGATTCAGTCCTGGTCTGTACATACAGGCACTGCCCGGATAGCTCAATTAGGCATTTAAATGGAGCTGCGGCGCCATGGCATTTAAATGTCACGATGCCAGCCGCCAGAAACTAAAGTTTATTCCCCACAGCCTGACTCCTGATCTGGCCTCCTAAGGCCAAGGTTGGGCTGCGGGGAATAAACCCTGGTCCCCCAAGCCCCATCCACACAACGGGCTGCGAAAAAAAACACGACCAGGGAAGTTATTCCACTTCAGAGGTGGAATACCTTCCCTGGCCATTTCACCGGCCCTGGACGTACAGGGCCGGTGACTGCCCACTGCCCACCCTCTCTCCACCCCTGGACCGCCTCTTCCCCACCCCCAACTAACTTCCCCGCACAACCGGCGGGGAAGTTAATCTGGGGCTGCCGCCAGCACGAATAGCAAGAATGGTATTCCGTTGGGATATCCATCCGCGCTATTCGTGTCTCAGAATAACCCCCATATTGTATTCAGTGATGGCCACTGAACGAATGACTGCAGTGTTCATCACATGCCATGTCTGTTTTGCTGCAGGGTCTCTCAGGACAACCATCTCCCTTTCCACTTGCCTGTTCAATAGCTCTAGTGCACACAGATGACTGTGTAGTGTTATGGGAATGCAACAGACCTGTACATATAGCCTGGGTTGCATGATCTAATCTGCTTCATCAGTATTACTGTTTTGTTTGCATGGGCACTACAATGTCAGTGGGAGCATCAGCTTCGGAGATGTTCGCTTTGCCTGTGGAGGTGTGGTCGCACAGAGACAGGCAGCATCGTACATGCCTATCTTTTCGGAATACTGCGAGCATGGGGATGTACATGCCCTTTGTTGTGTTTACCCATGTCCCATTATAGCAGCGTGGGCCTGTGTTACCCCTGATGTGTTGTTTGTGCCGCACCAGGAACATATCTCTCCCTGATTCCGGAACTGCGGGTACATCTATCTCCGCGGTTTCAGAATTGGGTATATTACATGTACGTTTTCACTTTAGATGTCTCTGTCGGCTGGACATGCACGTTATAGAATTGGCCTCTAAGTGCCTTTATAAGACAAGTTATTTAGAACCAGCCCAGAAGCACACAATGACTATGTACATACCTACACCTGTTTCAAAGCTGGTGTAAATGTGTGCATGTACTGTAAAATACATGCTCACACTGCAAGTCCACTCTTGTTCTGCCCAAACCATGCCCTACATGCATAGAAATACACGCCGCTTTATTCCCCTGCCTACCTATACACGTGCATTCCACTGCACAATTTTTTTAAAAGTTTTTTCTGCATGCAATACTGGGTTAATACATAGAAAACCCTTACAAAATTACCTCCAGAGTTCAAGCCTTAGATTAGACTGAGCAATGTAAATCTGTGCACTATTGGGATAGTCTGAGAATGTATTTAATAAAGACCCAAAAGTATGTAACTATGTGGCCTTTATAAAATGCAAGTATCAAATCCACTTACTTTCCATTTGACATTAACATAAATAAATAACAGACCATCAAAATGAAAGCAGCAATGAAAAGATTATATAAAAACTGATACAATAAGATAAAATAAAAAGAACATTTGTAGACACAATTGAGGACCTATGATGAAAAACAACATATCAAACTTGCCGCAACAGAATACCACTACTAACTTCCAGGACTCAAACTGCAAAAAGCCTACCTATGAAAAGGCAGTATTGCAAGTAATAGATGAACACCAATACATCTCCTAATAAAAGGTGTAGATCGGAAAACCAAACAAACTGGACCACTAAAGATTTGTACACAGAAATTACATACTAAGAGAATACCTCTTCTGGGTCATGCATACGTAACATAGATCCTTATCAATACAGCTATCTCCTCCAATCTCCAGTAACAAACATTATTTTATATTTATTTATTTACATTCTCTTACATACCACGCTATTCTGCATCAGTGTGGTTTACATTGAACAAACTGAAATTACATTGAACAGGGCATTATAACTTGGAGATAACTATTTTACAGGGAACATGGGCTATGGAGGGTTAAATGGCTTACCCAAGACCACAAGGAGCACCTGTGGGACTAGAAACCCCAGTCCTTCCGGCCCAAGGTTGCTGTCCTCTAGTGGGATTTGAACCCCCAACCTTCCGGCCTGAAGTACCTTGCCCCAACCACTAGGCCACTCCTCCACTCCTATGACCTGGCAGTATAATTATCTCTTGATAAAAGACACAGGGGTTAATCATACACTTTCACAGTTCCTCCATCCCCACCACTTCTCTCTTGGTCTAGAATTCATTTCAGTATTAAATCCCACAGGACACACTCCCTGTGCAATTACTAAATCAACAGGATTCAGACATGTTGCAGTCATACAGCATATCCAAATTATAGTCTAGAATCAAACCATAAATACTTTCGGTTTTTGATCAGCTTGATCTCATTAATCAAACCCATATTAAAAGAACATTTTGTTTAATATTGAATCTTATCGTCAGTAGCCTGAGCCAGGGATAGCAGACAGGAGCACCGGTCACCCCATAACATTTTATTCTTAGCCTTAAAGCATGCTGGCTGCTACCTGTAAGCTACTAGTGTTTGTGCATTCCTAAACTCAGGAAAGCACATGGGATTCCCACAACTAAAAAAATAGAAAGCTTTGCAAATGTTCCACAAATCCAAACAAAAGTAGTTAGCCCAAAAAATAAATAATTCACAAGCAAAGTGTTAATAGCTTAAGAAAACTATGACCTATAAACCGGCAGTTCCCTTTGCCCCTATAATCAAACAAGAAACAACATTTTAAAACTGCTGATTCAGGATCCATAAAAGGGGCATCCTCCTATGGCACTGCCACTGTATTGGGCACAACATCTCCAGCGTAGGAAGCTAGTATCACAGTGGGTCCAGTGTCCATTCAGGGAAGGTAGGAAAGATAATAACAAGAAGTCCACAGTGAGTTTTGAGCAGAGGAGTTGGGAGAACAATATAAAAGCTGGGACTGGATTAGGAAATATAGTGGCTCTTTTTCTATTCTCTCTGTTCTATGCTCAGCCTCTTGTACTCTGCACACTGCTTGAAAGAGAACAGGCTAGAGTAGGAAGCAGAAGTGTTCTCTGTCACCCAAGATTAGGGAGCACTGGCCAATACAGTAATTAGGCAGAGCGATGAGTATTCAGATGAAGACCCTGATCGTATCCTATAAATTGTACTCTCGTTGATCACCTAAATCCACCTAATGGAAGAACAAGCCCTGGTAATTTTCATCTGTTGAAGGTGATCCTGAGGACTATGTTCTTGAAACGGTTTCAGAATGGTGAATGAGACACTGATCTAAAATCCACCTGACCTCTATCATCAAGCTCTGCCTGAGATGATTGCAATCTCATACCTCTTATTTATTTATTTATTTGCACTTGTATACCACCTTTCCTAAATCAAAGCGGTTTACAATGAACTCAATAATTGCATTACAACATACATACATTACATAGAACTTTGGAAACAGGGTTGTAAACAGATATATGGCTAAATAAAAGATACACACAATTGCCTGACTAGTCCCAGCTTGAGCAGTATATAGTTTTTTGCACATATATTCAATATTTTGGTATCCTTATCTGGAAGACTAGCCAACAAGAAATTAATGCTACTACTTCAACCATTAGAAAATCTGTTGATCTATGCATGAATGGACTACACAAATGATCTGGCAAAGATGAGATTAAAATATGATCTTTGAGGTTCATGCCTAAGGCTCTTAACACATAGGTTTTCATGGCTGAAAAACTAGCTGCACAAATCCTTGGCCTGTTATCAGATTTCTCACATAAAGGAGGGTCCTTTGAAGTTCTCAGCTGCCTCTTTCTTTAGCAGCCTAGAGCATGGGTTTCTAGGTCTTGGAAATGATCAGGCTATGGCCACTAGCAAGCGAAACTCCCATTCATTGATATTCTTAGACTTAATGAACAAGCAGACCATTCATTCATCAACACCATGTCATGACAGGTCATAGCATCCTACATTGTAGTAAGGGAATCCAAATACAGATCGCCACCCATCTGACAGGACCAATCAGGACCGGGCACCTGATGAAGATGATGTGCTCAGGTTTGGGCAGTGAGGGAAGGTGGCAACAGCTGCTTAATGGTGACCCCCTTTAGCTCTTAGGCTAGTGATAGCCTCTGTGCTGTATGTTGCCACCTGGTATGGGAGAAACAAAGGGGACAGAAACAATGGTGTAGCCAGAAGTGACTTTTTGGACAGTCCAAGGTTAACATGGGAGGGCACTAGGCATACAAAGTTAAGTCATGCTAGTTATTCTCTTACCAACAATCATTGACTTTGAGTGTACCTAAGTAATTTGCAACAGTTGTCATGCATCATGGGTGACACATTAAAATACTGTATACGCAATTATTTCAAGCAATTATCAATGCTAAACCACATACACACATATGGAAACAATTATATATACAGATGAAAAATAGAGATGTACATCATATCCTGCAAAATGTTCTAAAACATCTGATGTTATAACTATGTTACTATGTTATAACATCAGATGCTTTTAGAACACTTTGCAGGATATGATGTGCGTCTATATTTTTCATCTGTATATATAATTGTTTCCATATGTGTATAAAAAATTAGCATATATCTTTAAACTTTGTTTTAAGGCAAATGGCTTAACTAATTTATATTAAAAGGAGTAAGCACATCTAAAGTCTTCTTTTCATGTTATATTCATTGCAGTTTATAAATTACACAAGAACAACTGTGTAAAACGCAAGGAATGCATACCAAACAGCAGATCCAGATGATCCCATAATAAAATAAATATCAATCTATTCTTTTATAAGTCCCTTTTCCAGATTACTCAAGGCAAAGAATAGCAAAATGATAATAAAAAAGCAATAATCAGAGCATGTAAGTATGAACTTCATTCAGATCAGTGGTCCATCAAGCACAACATTCTTTCTCTAACAGTAGCCATTTTGAATCAATAGCTAATGGGGGAAGACCATTTTCATTCTGAAGTAAGGAAAGGCAGTTCCAAGCATACAGTGACCATGAAGCTATCAGCATATAGTCTGGACTCACTGCAGTTCTTCTCACAGTCAAGGCCACTTAACGCAGTTTAACTCATAACATGCCTAAGTCCCAGTGTAGTTTATTTTTCAGAAGCTTTAAACACACATGGAGAAAGATCAGGCAATAACTGATTCCAGCTCTCTCTCTAAGCTGCCCCACCCATAAAAACTACCCTCTCACAAGTGCCCCACTAATCTCCACACTGCCTCTACCCCTCAAAACATTAATTTACATCTGGTCTACCACCTCACAAAATGTCCCACTCTTAAAAAAAAAAATACCCCCACAACTGCCCAACCACCCTGCAAAATGCCCCATCTCCCAAAGATACCCCAGCAACTGGCCAACTATCTCACCAAATATTTCTGCATCTGCCCTATCACCTGGCAAATTGCTTCCACTCCAAAAAACTATTTATTTATTATTATTACATTCTCTTATATACCGCACTATTCTGCATCAGTGTGGTTTACATTGAACAAACTGAAATTACATTGAACAGGGCATTATAACTTGGAGATAACTATTTTACAGGGAACATGGGCTATGGAGGATTAAGTGGCTTGCCCAAGACCACAAGGAGCACCTGTGGGATTAGAAACCCCAGTTCTTCCGGCCCAAGGTTGCTGTCCTCTAGTGGGATTTGAACCCCTGACCTTCCGGCCTGAAGTACCTTGCCCCAACCACTAGGCCACTCCTCCACTCCAACTGCCTCACAACTGCCCCCCACCCTGCAAACTACCCCGCCAACCAAAAATATCCCACTGCATGGAAAGTACAACCCTAGCAACTTTGCTGACTAGATTTGATGGGTTAGGATGGTTTTTATTCATCATCAATCATATTACATACTTTGCTGTTTGCTTCATTTAAATCTCATTAACATCGGCTATTAATATGCTTTAAAGTTGCCTTGCACAAGTTATCTGCCATTATTTGAACACTGGCCCCTATAAATCTATCTATATCCAGGACTTTTTTTGAGGGGGTACTGGCACCTCTTTCATTGCTTCCTAAAACTGGCCCATAGTCCTCAAGTTTTAATGAAATAGCCCTGCATATGAGAACTGGCACCTCTTTTTGCAAGGAAAAATGCACCACCATCAAACTAAGGTAACTTTTCAGAGTGAAAATATCAAAATCAGAAAAAAACATTCTGTACAAAACAAAACACTGGGATGAGTGCTTAAAAATCACAAAAAGCATGCATGGAGAAAGGAAGGTCTCAGAACCAACGGGCTTCTTTCAGAAAACCGGCCTTCAGAAAAACCTCTGTATGCCGCTGCCCTTGTACATCAATGACCATTCCTACTCCTACTTTAATTTCATACTTTTCAAGTGACAAAAATGTCACTTAAAAAGTATGAAAAATGTCACTTGAAAATTATGAAATTAAAGTAGGAGTAGGAATGGTCATTGATGTACAAGGGCAGCGGCATACAGAAGTTTTTCTGAAGGCCGGTTTTCTGAAAGAAGCCCGTTGGTTCTGAGACCTTCCTTCCTCCATGCATGTTTTTTGTGGTTTTTAAGCACTTATCCCAGTGTTTTGTTTTGTACAGTGTTTTTTCTGATTTTGCTGTCTATATCTATCAACATATATGCATGAAATAAATATTTTACTCTAATATCTGGTTCAAACATGCTATTTGAATAGACCTGAAATAATCTATGACAAAGATGTCTTCTAGTTCATTTGTTTATATTTGCTTGAAAATGGTTCGCTTTATTTATTAATTTTGATATCATAAATCGTCCTCTCAGTGAGTACACAATACTTTAGTACTTTAATGCAATTACTGATTTGCTAAATTTCCACTGTATAAAACGTGTGTACAGCAAGAACATTCAACAAGTATGTACAGATGAAAAATTGAACATAAAAGCTGTAATACTGTACCTCTGAATGGAAGTCATCATCTAACCTCATATTCTTAATTCCATCTTCCACAGCCTGAGCGTCTATGGCTGTACTTTTAGTTGGCGAGATTGACTTCCTAGAAAATTCATTATCCAATTATTTCATTAAATGGGACCATGACCAAGGTAAAGCAATACCAGCATCAATCTAACCTACCAGGCAGGATGATAAATTTCAAATAATTTCTATAGTAAGTTAAAATAACACAGGAGACATACATCAAATATATCTGTTTTTCTCAAAACCTATCTAAATAACCCTAACTGCTGAGGAAGGCTGTTCTTCATCGGAGGTTAGAGTTAGTTTAAATCCATTTATTCTCAACTTTATTGCTGAGATTTCACATTTCTTCACTTATTCTTAGCTCCGTCAGTTCCCTGCCCATCTATCTACATTTTATATGATTTTCTTCAGAAAAACTCATTTTACCTAGTTTTACTCCCACCTGCTTTTCCCCTACTAATTCTACTCCTTTCTTTCTTTTTCTCAGCTCAACCCACCCCCTCGGTCTTTCCTTCTGCCTTCATAGGATAGTTAAAATGCTGGAATATTATATAGACAGGTGATGAGATCTCCATTATTAGATTCTGAAAAGCCTACAGGGGTTAATTTAAATAAAATGGATCCTACCTAAAAGGGGGGGGGGGCCTCAGATGATCACATGAAGTCTCCTGTAGCCTATCATCTATTTTCATTATGACGGTCATTGTATAAATGATTTTCCATGTTAAAAGCCTGTTTTACATGCAAAGGTGGCCTTTTATGAAACTGTGTGCGTAAGTACATGCACAGACAAGATGGCATGAATTTATATGCATGCCACACACAGATGTTCCAAGGAGTTCAGTTTGGGCAAAGCAAGGGTGGAGTAGCAATGCATGTGCATATTGCAATGATCAGCCAGGTAAAAGCAAAGGTGAAAAGCCCTTTGGAATTGTTCAGGGGTGGCTTTGCCAAGTTTCTGAAAAGGTCCTTGAGATTCACACTGGGGGCAGATGGAGGAACAAACCAGGGGGAACCCATGGAAGCACAGGAAGACGCTTCCCTTGAACCCATGGAGGCACTGTGCTTTGAGCGGTGAATGATTTAGCGCTGGGGCAGGTTCATTATATTTAGATAGAACCTGAAAGGCAGCTGCAGAGTTACTAAAAGCTGTGTTTGCCGCTATCACTGCTAGCACACTAAGGAGGACGGTTTTGCCTGTTTGTTTGTTTATTGGGTAGAAAAGGGACCCATGCTGGCCGCCTGTGCACCTGGTAAAGAGAAATGATGACGATGTTACCTTTTGCTTGATAGGACTACTTATGAATGTTTACTTTTGTTTCTTGAAAACTGCTGATGTTTTTGGATTTTGAGAAGGAAAGGTCACGCCTGGTACTGTTGCTGAAGTAAACGCAGTGCTTTTATAGGACTAGCCTCTAGTGCAAAGTTCCCACTACTGGACTGTTTCTGGATTGCTGGTGAATTAGCAGAACTATCTACTGTGTTTCTTACACAATCTGGACTGGATACAGAGTCCAGATTATAGTGTTCAAGCGGAAGGACTAAGTGCAAGAGGTGTCACGGATGCCCCACCCCGTGTACAGCATTACAATATGAAAGCATTATTTATTAAAAACATTCATTATACCGCTCAACACATCCATAGAGGGCAGCATCTAAACAGTCTCCAATACTTAAAAAACAATGTTAATATAATACAGAAAAAAACATCACAAAAATAATGGAAATATCAAGCTATTCCCCAAAAGCCAGATAAACAGACTACCTTTTTAAAAAAGATTTATAAGAACCTTCGGCCCTAATCTCCTAAGAAAGATTGTTCCAACAAACCAGGGCATTATAAGAAAAAGCACCTTTCCTAATCCTCTCATGTCTCCACTGTTGCAATGGTGGAATACTTAAAAGATGAGCCCGAGATGACCTCAACTAATGAGCTGAAACATAAGGAACCAGCAACGGTGATAGATAAAACAGAAAACCTGAATAAAAGATATAAGAACGCATCAAAATTGTGAAAACAATATGCTGTACAATCAGGAACTAAAAGAGGTGTTACATAGTCACTTCTTTTGGCCTCATAAAACCTTCACTGCAGCAATGCATCCTTTTTTTTTAATTTTTTTTATTTATATTTTCCAACAAAATACAAACAAAAGAGAAAAACCGAATTACATCAAATTAAAATACACAATTCTTCTCTGTGACACATGATATTCGAAGACTAAACACAGTCCGCCCCACCCCGTCCCTCCCATCATCATGTGATCATCGGGAGCCAAATAAAAAAACAGAGCTTCTGTAGTCCTACAAGGGCTATATAAGAGCCAGTACACCACTACAGAAAACATAGGCACAAGTGCACCACCAGGCACATCTGCCAATCTCAGTAGTATGTTTCCAGATGGAAACGATGGGAAAAAAGGGCCACTCCCAACATGGAGCTAATTCAAACTGACAGTCCCTTTGTAAGGGCAAGATGCCAATTCGCGGATTGAAAAACGACCCCAAATCAGAAGAGAGTGGCCCTGAGTCCTAACACCACCCAGTACGATTCTATGCTTAAGCCTAGTAAAACTGAATGTTAGGGCCAGTCCTACACCCCAAATCCAAAGTTGCTGACATCTCCTTGATGAGACTGACACTTGATTCTCATCTGCGTATTAAAAGTGAACCTTGCTTTAACAAAGCCATAGTATTAGGCCAGAATCAGGGAGACCTCTCTCCCCTTCCTATTAAAACCCAAGCTTCCTACGAGCAAATCTAGGCAGTTATTTCTTCACGAAAGCTGAACTAAAGTTCTATCAATTTAACAGTGTACTTTACTTATAAGGAACACTGATAGTATTCCTATTATATAATTCACTTTAAGAGTGAAAGATATACTATATCTTCAAGGCGACCTTATTAAGAAACAGACCAACGACCACGTTACTGTATATAGTTAGAGCTCATTAAGTAAAAGAGGGAGAATGAGATTACAGCATGAACCTAGCTGTGAGCCACCTGGATATTAAACTCACTAAAACTAAAATAATACCTTTGGAAGATAGGTCCTGAAATGACCATCCCCTTTACTCTTATGATGGGCAGTAGAAATTCCTTTGAAATAGGGTGTGTTTGTCAAACTTCAATAACTCCATTGTATTCAAATGTGTCTCTTGCAGCAATGAGATGTCAAGTTACAGAAACAGATCAGTATGTGGCCTTTAGTTTATATTGTAGAATAGCTTATCAAGCGCCTTTAAAGTATGGCTGCACCTATAGCCCAAAGAAAAGGATGAGGCCCCGTCATTTGATTAAAAAAAAAACAACCCTCTTAATCTTTTTAATTTGTTAGAAGATACGGGTGGCGGGGGCTGTGTACCAGCTACTTTGATTGTTCAATGTGCCTTAATTACTGATAAAAATTGGCTTCTAAAAATGTTTTTTAAGAAGAGGCTAGAATCTTTCTTAGGTTTAACCATTTCAATGTTTCCCGATTTAACCCGGGAAACTCAGAATCGACGTAAACAGTTTTTGTTGTTAAAGCCTGGTGTGTTGCAACTAGGAGGTTCCTTTTTCCTTCGATATCCATGCAGATGCCTGGTCATATATAAATCCAATCGTTATTTTTTCACTAATCCGATTGATCTTGCTGCCTTTATAAATGCCAGGGTTTCTGCCGATGTTGTTCTGGGATAGATGTCTCTGTTTAGAGTTATCTGGGGTTTCTCGCGGCCATAATGAGTTCTTGTGGTATTGTTTCTTGTTAGTAAGTAGACCATTTTTCTCTTGATTGGTCTATCTTCTTTTCCTCCCCCCCCCCTTATCCCCCCCCCCTTTTTGTTGGCCTACATGGGGTATAGGACTTTGTTTCTTTTTTTGTATTGTATCCTATTTGAATTGTATTTTCCTATGTATAGACCTCATTTCTTTGCAAGATGTTTGTTTTCTTGCTTGATTAGTGGAAATTTATAAATAAAAAAATTTAAAAAAAAAACAAAAAAAAAAAAAACCAACCCAACTCAAAAAAAAAAAAAATAAAGAACATTTCCCAAAGCCACCTAAAACCAGAGGGGCTGGGGGCGTGACAAGATGGCGACGGGACGCTCCAAATCGTGAAGCAGCTCTCTCTTGGTTGAGCTTGTGCCGATTCGCTTCCCGCCTGTTGGAATGGGGCGGAGGAAGCGTAAGCAGGCTGTGGATCCTCCCGGGATGGTCATGCCGCGTCTTACGGCTCAACGAACCTTGAGGGAGTGTGATTTTCGATGCGGAGCAGAAGCTGTGTCTTCGGCAGTGCCGGTTGCTGAGGCGTCGGTGCTGAGTGTGTCGGGGGTTTGGCTTTCGCCGGAGATGCAAACTCCCCCCCACCTTTACCGCGACCCGGAAGTTTTGTAGTACCAGATGCTGGTTCCTTTACAAGCCTGCCGTCGAGCACGCCGAAGGAGGGGTCCTTGGGAGGAGCGTCGGTCGATGGATCTTCCCCTGTGATATTGGAGCAGTGGCAGGAAACAACTGAAGCTGGTGTGGTGATGGAGGAAATTGAAGTGGACGCCGTGCAGGGAGAAAACCTTTCGGGGAGGCTTTTGCTGGTGAAACCTGCGGTTATAACTTTGGAGACACTGTGGGATGGCCTGGCTTCGCTCAGTTCCTCTCTTAAGATGATGTTTGGTGTGGTGAATAATGATTTGCTTGGGGTTAAGTCTATGTGTGGAACTCTGTCTAACGACCAGTCTAGTCAGGCGGAGAGACTGTCTAAGCTTGAGCAAGAAGTTGGGCATTTGCATGAAGTAGTGAATGCCCAAGTTGTGGATAGGAATGTGTCTGCCAGAAAAATAGAATATTTAGAAAACCAGGTTAGACATTGTAACCTTCGTTTTCTAAATTTTCCACGGTTACCCCTACTCTCTCCATTGGAGATGGTGAGGAAGTATTTTGGGGAGGTGCTTAAGCTTCTCCAGGATCAGTTTCCACCTCTGGTTCGGGCACAGTACTTGTCTGCTGGGGTGAGGGGTGGTGACCCCAATATCCTTAACTGCTCATGCTGAGAAGGGTGACCTGACGGGATTTTTAGAGTCTTCCCTGGAGGTCATCACTGATAAGTCAAACTCTGCTAGTTACCCTGGCGTTGGAATCAGATAAATTTTTGTAATATCAATGCAGAATTTCTAGGTTCTAAAGTGCGAGTTTTTCCTGATCTTTCATGAGTTACGCAGATGAGAAGGAAAAGTCTTTTGGCTTTTCGCCCCAGAGTTTTGGCTCTGGGTGCAACTTTTCATCTGAAATTTTCTGCCAAATGTTGTGGTTTATAAACAAAAAAATTATGTTTTCTTTGAATCTAGGCAGCTCAATGAGTTCTTAATGGCTAGGGAGGAAATTGTGGTAGAAGTTTCTAAGACATCCCATACGGCTGACACTGAAGTCTTTACCTGTTTCGCCTACTTTATAATTACTGTGGTGCTGATTTTGCACCAAGTGTTATGTTACCTAATACACCCCAATTATTTCCTATTGTATAGGGGACTAAATGATATGGATGACATGAATCTTGATTATTGTTTAAGGATATTTGATGTTTTTTGTTTTGTTTTGTTGGTCATGTTATAATCCATTGTTCTCCTTTCATTCATGTTATTTTACCTGGATGTAGCAATTTATATATAATTTATAAATAATAAATTTAAAAAAAAAAAAAAACAGAGGGGCTATATAACACACAAAACGTAACGGGTGAGCCCACTAGGACAAGACAAACACGGAGGGCTCAGTGACCCAACGCTCCTACATTTCTGCAATATTCCAAATGTCGTATCTTGTCCACCTCCCTTCGTAAAGATAAAGATAATGTTTACAAGCGAGACAGAATAAATGTCCCAAAAATGGAAGTATGACACGCTTATATGCCGCTTCTGCGTGGATAACTCGCCTTCACACAATCTCAGTTGAACGCTCATAATAGCAAGCACCATA
Organism: Ichthyophis bannanicus; assembly: GCA_033557465.1. Lineage (NCBI taxonomy): Eukaryota > Metazoa > Chordata > Amphibia > Gymnophiona > Ichthyophiidae > Ichthyophis > Ichthyophis bannanicus. Next base: position 496,178,226 of record CM066033.1, read on the forward strand.
AAACTGTGGCAAGCAAAAGATGCAATATGTCCTTCACTGCATCGCCGCCAACTCTTTATCCTCCAGAAATGCACATAGATCTCCAGGATCATCAAAAGTCTTGGTCTGGTTATGCAACATGACTTTCATGCGGGCAGGATATAACAGTCCAAAACTTGCCTTCAGTTGTACCAAACGTGGACGCAGCGCCAAAAGACTTTCTCCGATCCACTGTCATCTTCGCAAAGTCAGGAAAGAACAGGAGTTTATACTCCTGATATTACAAAGCTGTAAGTGCTCTGGCTGCTCCCATTATTTGGAGCACTTGCTGAAAACGCCAAGTTTTTATTTTTTATTTTATTTTCTTATATACCGCACTCTTTAGTATCAGCGCGGTTTACATGGAACAAGGAACCATAAACAACAAGTTTTTTACATAGAACAGGGAGGTACAACTTGGATAACTTAGGGAGACATGCAAAACAACTATTTACATATGTAACAGTAATCTTTGAGGAATGGCCTATGAGCAATCTACGGATAGGTATTAAAAGTAGGCATTATGTGCGGCTATGGTGGATTATGATTTATCTTGTAGTATTGTATAAATAAGTGGTGTTTGAGTGCTCTCCTGAATTGCATGAGATTGGTAATGGCTCGGATTTCTGGAGGCAGAGTATTCCAACACTTGGGGGCATAAAAACTGAACGCTCTGTTGGATGTTGTTAATGTGCATTTTGTTGCTGCATTTGGTATAATTAGGGTGTTTGCTGTTGTGGATCTTCTGGATCTGTTGGGTGGAGTGGGCTGAAGTAGATTGACTAATGTTTCAGCAGTTATGCCGTGGATGGCTTTAAAGGTAAGTACTAAGGTCTTGAATAGTATTCTTCCGTGTGTAGGGAGCCAGTGGAGCTGCAATAAGATGGGTGTGATGTGGTCATACCTCGCTGCTCCAAATAGAACTCTAGCAGCGGCATTCATGGCAAGTTGTAAGGGTGTCAGTGAAGATTGTGGGAGCCCTTGGAGAATGGCATTGGCGAAATCAAAATGGGGTAGGATAAGGGCTTGATATACAGTTCGGAAATCACTTGAGTCCAGTAAGGTTCGTAGGTGTTTGAGTGACCGGATCTTGAAATATACGGCTTTGACAATGTGGGAGATGTGTACTTTCATGTCTAAGCATTGATCCAATGTGATTCCTAGGTAACGAATTGTAGGTTTTGTTTGGAGTTCGGCTTCTTTCACTTTTATATGAGGTGGAGGAGTAAAATTTGGATTTTTCGTGATGAAGAGTACCTCCGTTTTCTTATGTTGAATACGGAGGTTTTGAGATAGGAACCATTCGGATACTGCATCAAAACACTCAATAAGAGGTGAGAGGTCCATTTGCTTTGTGGAGAATGGCATATAGAGAAGGATGTCATCGGCGTATATCTGACATTGCACATTGAAGGATCTTATGATGTTACAGACGGGCTGGACGTAAATGTTAAACATGAGAGATGATAATGATGATCCTTGAGGAACGCCCTGGTTTTGGTGGAAGGGTTTCGATTTTGTTGATCTTGATCTTACTTGCTGACCTCTTCCCTCAAGGTATGATCTGTACCAATCAAGGGCGAGGCCGATAATGCCCTTTTCTTTTAGGCGTTCAATGAGCAGTCCGTGGTGAACAGAGTTGAATGCTGCAGCTATGTCGATGAAGATAAGTACACAGCCTTGGGTTTCTACGCCGTGGTATTCTCTGAAGCCGTGTTGATGAGTATCTAGTGGGGCTACAGTATCGATGTGGTCTTGTATTTGTCGTTGTGCTTCCTTTTCAAATATCTTAGCTAGGAATGGTATGCTGGCTATGGGTCTGTATGATTCCACTTTGCTAGGGTCAAGTTTGTTTTTTTTTAGAAGAGGTCTAATTAACGTTTGTTTAAGTGCTGAGGGGAAGGATCCTGTTGTAAACGATAAGTTTATCATTCTTGTGATTAATGGACTGATATCACTGCGTATATTCTTTATCCAATAAGCTGGACAAGGGTCAGTATGAGCAGTGGTTGTGTTGATGGCAGCAATGGTATCTTCAATATGTTTCTTGGATGGAGTGGAGAATATTGATAGGTGATTTAGACAGGTGGTGTCTTGATGTTTGAAGTCAGCGATTTTATTTGTTTGCAATAGTTTTGATTGCAGATGGTCCGCGAAGGCTTGTGGGTGGATCTCCTCAGGAGGGCATGGTGATGGTTCCTTAGATATGGATTTGACTATGTTGAAAAGATCCCGTGGTTTATTTAGGGATCTTTTGAGTGTATCCGTGTGAAATTGTTTCATTTTCGTCAGGACTGCTGTTCTGTGAGTCGAGAGTTGAGCGTTGTATGCTGTCTGGTCGTCGGTGGAGCGAGATCGACGCCATCGTTTCTCAAGTTTTCGAAGGTATAAGAGGGAGGTCCGCAGATCAGGAGAGAACCATGGTGCATTTTTTCTGTTGCTTGAGGTTTTGCTGTTGAGTGGTTTTTGTGCAATGGAGCTGAGGCTTTCGTTCCATGATGTAATCAGGTTTTCCAGATTGAGGGTAGTGTCATTGTAGAGAGGGTTAGTTTGTGCAAGTATGAGTTCTGTGTTGAAGGCATTGAAGCTTCGAGATGTCGTTTTAGTGGGATTGTGAGTGGTTCTGTTATGTGAGTTGTTGTGGTTCACGGGAATGATGAAGTTAATTAATTTGTGATCTGACCATGGAACTGGGATCAGTGTTGCTACAAGATCATTGTTTGATTCACATGCTGATTGAGGAGCGAATATCATGTCAAGGGTGTTCCCTTTTGTATGTGTGGGACTTTTGATTAGTTGCCTGTATCCTAATTCGTTCATTGCTTCTAGTAGGGCTGAGGCATGACTAAAGTGCAGAGAGGGGAGATTGAAGTCTCCTAATATCCAATTTGGTTTGCTGTGTTGTACAGAGTTGGTTGCTAAGTCTAAGATGTTAGTAAGCTCGTCTGAGGAGGATGAGGGTGATCTATAAATAAGGTTGATGGAACATTGATCATTGGCAATGGAAAGACTGTCTAGGTTATTTGAGCTTCTAGAGTCTATTGTGGAAAACTGCAGGTCAGTCTTGGTTAGTATGAGGGTTCCTCCTCCTCTTTTGTTCTCTCTATGGCAGGAGTGGATGGAGAAGTTATTGGGTAGGAGTTGGTTGATGATTATATTGTCTGTGTTGGATAACCAGGTTTCAGTTATCATAAGTAGATCCAGGTTATAGGCAGATAATAGATCAGTAACTATCGGCTATTTCTTAAGGATTGACCGAGCATTGATGAGGGCACAGTTTAGTGTTTGCAGGGGTTCTCTTTGCTTGGTTTTCTTGGTATTTTGGAGAGCTATGTGTAGCAGGTGCGAGTGCCGTGGATGTGTGCCAATTCTTAATGGAGGATATGGGGTTTGTGTCTGTCTATTGGTGTGTCTTTGTAGGATTGGGATTTGTTGTGATTCGTGTGGTAATGCAAGGGATTCAGCTAACCATCCTAGAATGATGAATAGGATGCAGATTGATGCAGTGGTAGTGGGAGACATTTTAACTTGTTGTTGATGTTAGAGTAGAGGTGGTGGGGAAGGCTGAGAAGTATCAGTGATAGTCTAAGTGATTGGGAGATAGCTCAATGGAAGAAAATACAGCACAGTGAGTAACACACTTAAATAATGTAATAGTTATACTATTACGATCTGAGAGGTATCCGTAGATGTGGTATTACACTCAGAGGTATCAAAGAGGGTCAATGCGATTTCTATATAGTGATTTCTATATAGTGGGTAAGGTTATTACATAATGCGATTTCTATATAGTGGGCAAGGTTATTACATCATATAGTGTATGGCCTATTAGGTACAGTAAGCTATGAACATATAGTCACAGTAGGCAGTGAGCAGAGATAACTGATTGTAAATGCAAAGGGCTAAACTACAAGGTTAACAGCTAGGACCTATGAAGAATCACATTTGAGTGGTATAAGAGGCGGTATACAGACTAAAAGAAGTATGATATTATAGCAGAGGTAACTTCTAATTGAAAATGGAGAGACTTAAACATATATTGGTCTAATAGAAGTTAACTAATTCAGATGGTTTGTACCGTGTGTAGGAGAGTTCATTGATCAAGTAGAGTGTAGAGGATCAAGTTGGCAAACTTTCAGGTAACTGTAGTAGGTCGGCTGAGCTCTGTTACTTGGAGTTGCTGTCTGCAGGTTACAGATGTCTTCTTCTGGTGCCTCGCCTAAGGGCCACGCCAAAGGGCCCTCTGGCGAGGCCCTCAGGCGCGGGCCCTCCAGGCGCGGGCGCCTGGGAGGCGCTTCTTTTTATTGCTGCTCCTGCTGCCCCGATTGGGCAGCTCATTCCGGTGGGGGTGGCCTGGTGCTCCGGCCCGCTCGATCCCCGCCGGGAGAGCAGATGGAGGGCCGGAGTGCTGGGCTGAAGATGATTGGGCCTGGATGCTTGCTCATGGCCCTGGACTGCGTAGGCACTCTATGGGCGCACTCAGTCTCAAACAGCCTAGTGAAAAGCAGCTTTAACACACCTGGAATCATAAGCTGCAAAAAAGGGTAACAAGTCATGCCCCTCTGCTCCCTCAGGCACTCCTAGTATCCTTATGTTGTTTCGCCATGAGCAATTATTGCCATCTTCCACCTCTCTTTGCAATGAACGAATCAACTTGGCCTGCTTCTCAATGGCCTTGAGCCTCTCCCCATGTGACGCCACCACCTTCTCTACCTTCTCCAAATGAGCCGTATTTGACTCCAACGAGGATCTCAAAGTTTGATATCTTCCTTCATTGCACTTAGCGATTCTCCATTAGCTTTGACCATTTCTTTGACTGCCCGAATCTCAGCCAAGATCTCCTGCGAGGTCTCAGGGCTATCTTGGATGACTGCCATCTTGTGAGGTGAAAGAGGTTCCGTCTTGGTTCTCTTTCCACTAGCATTTTGAGATAGTTGGAAATCCAGCAGCGTCTGCTTGGAGCCCGACATATCCGGGATCGAATGGCAACCAAGTAGGTAGGAAGTATTTGATCAAATATTACATACAATTATGCTTCTTGTCTTTTGCCCTTCGGAGCACTGCTCTTACACGTCCATCTTGACTAGATACCAGACTCCGCCCCAGCAATGCATCTTTTTTCATGTTTAAGGAGGAAAGCCTAAATACAGTGCTTAACAATAATCTAGACAATTCATTGCCAATGCATGAATAAGGGTCTGCAAAGAATTATCAAAATAATGCTTTAAAGAGCAAAGCATAAAAGATTTCTGAACCAATACAAAAATCTGCTATAAAAATGATAATTCACTATCGAGAATAATATCTAGAGTAGTATCCTGTCCTTGATCGGAACAGGAGAACCTCCCATACTAGGGGCAAAAATAGGAACAGATTCCTCTACTTAACCACAGGGCCAAGGATCTATTGGCATTAAGTAACAATTGATATGCCCTAAGCCATTCTGCGATCCTGTCTAACTGGACACCAAGGACAGCCTGAAACAAATCAACCCAAGAATCATGGCTAATAAGTATCTGAATGTTGTCTGCATACATATGTACTCCTAACCCCAAGCCCTCAATAACTGCCAAGGGGACCAGAAAAATATTAAATAAAACAGGGGAAAGAACAGACCTCTGAGGCACCCCACATGCTAACACTTGGGCAAAGGAAACCTTGAATAATCGACCTGAGGAATAAGAGCGGAATCAACTCAATGCAGGACCGCCCACCCCAATTTCCTCCAACCTCACCAGTAACAAAGAATGATTAATCAAATCAAATGCTGATGACAAATCAAGTTGAAGTAAAAGGACACATTTACCCTTATCTATGGTCTTAAGGATATCATCATACATAACTACCAAAAGGGTCTCCATACTGTAGTAAGCCCTAAAACCCAACTGCCTCGGATGCAAGATACTATTCTCACGCAGAAAAGAAAAAAAGATGACTAAAACCTACTTTCTCAGTCAGCTAGGCAGGACTCTGCCTAGTCTGTAATAGTCTACTGCATGGTCTACCGAAGATATCCCTGCATCCACGTATGATGACACAACATACTACTGCTCGAATCATTCACAATACACATCGAATTGACCATATTACACCGATCTTGAATGACCTACACTGGTTACCCATCCAAAACCGTATAAAATATAAGTTACTTATGATCACTTTCAAAATCATTAGAAAACTATCGCCCCTACTCCTCTCGCAATTAGTCAAAGTTGCACCTACCAACCGACAAAGACAAGATCAATTGAATAACATCCTGGTCACGCCATCTGAATCCCGTAAAACTAAAAAATGCACAAGCAATAGAACTTTAGAATTTATCTCACCTATGCTCTGGAATGCTTTACCAGCTAGAAACAAAAATAGGAAGCGGCAGATTCAACACCCAATACCTTTATTAGAACCAATTAAGTGGCCTAAGCCCAACACAGGCCGTGTTTCGTATATCACTTCATCAGGGGCTATCAGGGCACACTAAAAAATAAATTATAAAATTACATTAATATAATCAAAATCAAAACAATAAATATGCAGAAAGAAGGGGGTTAAAACAAAGAAATATAACGTAAAAATACAATACTCATAAAACAAAGGCTAAAATGGACTATATCAGATAGCTTAAGTCTCAAAGAAAACACATTGATAAAACCCAAAGGAAACCATCATAAATGTCTCAATTAAAATCATAAAAATACATACAAAATTACATATAAAATTAAAATTAATCCCAGCATATTGAATAAACGAACCGCTGTGAATAAAATGATATATATGAACTTATATACATACACATATATAAATAAATATATAGATATTTAAATAATTAAATAATTAAAAGTATAAAATAAGAATACAAATAAGAGATCAAAGACAATAAAATTACCAGAACATTTATAATTATAGGTACTTGTACAAGCATATACAGAAAAACTGTAGAAACAACTATATATAACCAAGAGATTGGAAGGGATGAGGAGACTAAAGGAGTAAGTCCGATCAATGGCTAAATACACAAATACTGGATAAATTGCATAAGATAAGGGGGGGATTTGTATATTTAGCCATTGATCGGACTTACTCCTTTAGTCTCCTCATCCCTTCCAATCTCTTGGTTATATATAGTTGTTTCTACAGTTTTTCTGTATATGCTTGTACAAGTACCTATAATTATAAATGTTCTGGTAATTTTATTGTCTTTGATCTCTTATTTGTATTCCAACTTGCATTTTTATACTTTTAATTATTTAATTATTTAAATATCTATATATTTATTTATATATGTGTATGTATATAAGTTCATATATATCATTTTATTCACAGAGCGGTTCGTTTATTCAATATGCTGGGATTAATTTTAATTTTATATGTAATTTATATGTAATTTTGTATGTATTTTTATGATTTTAATTGAGACATTTATGATGGTTTCCTTTGGGTTTTATCAATGTGTTTTCTTTGAGACTTAAGCTATCTGATATAGTCCATTTTAGCCTTTGTTTTATGAGTATTGTATTTTTACGTTATATTTCTTTGTTTTAACCCCCTTCTTTCTGCATATTTATTGTTTTGATTTTGATTATATTAATGTAATTTTATAATTTATTTTTTAGTGTGCCCTGATAGCCCCTGATGAAGTGATATACGAAACACGGCCTGTGTTGGGCTTAGGCCACTTAATTGGTTCTAATAAAGGTATTGGGTGTTGAATCTGCCGCTTCCTATTTTTGTTTCTACTCGTTTGAGTGGCTAGCGCTGTTCTCTTTGTGGACCCCATGCTTTACCAGCTAGCCTTTGAAACATCACAGACCTTGCCACCTTTCGTTCCCACCTCAAAACTCACCTTTTTACTGAACATTTTGGTCAAAACTCACCACAATTCAACACGGATCCTACATAAATGACTACTCTGCCCCTATTATTCAAACTATATGAACCCATAATATAACAATCTCCCCGGTCAGTACCCCCTGAATTTACCCTTTTGCATCATAACATTTCTTGTATATTAATTGTAAATAAGTTATTTTCTCCTGAATCATGTAAATTATTGATTGCAGCACCAGTTAGTCTGTTAACATGTTCTATGTAGTTGTTGTTCAATTGTAAACCGCTATGATTACCTGATATAGTGGTATAGAAAACACTCAAATAAATAAAGCTTACTCAAGAATAGCAGGTTCAATACTGGCCTATAATTTGAAAAAAGGGCTAAATTCAATCTACCATCCTTCAAACAAGGCCTAAAAAAGGACATTTTCCAAGAATCAGGGACAATACCCAGACTAAAACACAGGTTGACCAACTCTAAAATATAATCTCCAGGAACAAGCAGGAATGTAGTCTTCACATATGGGTATCGTCGGTACCGACGGAGCCTGCGCAGGAACGCTCCCCAGAGTCCAACAGGAACGCTTTTGGGAGCATCCCTCAGCACATGTGCGCTGCCTTCCCGCCTTTCCAACTGTCCCTCTTCAGTTCTTCATTTTCCGCGGAGCCAACAGGACTCATACCCTGCCACCGCAGAAAATTCCTTCTTTAAAATTGCTTTCTTGTGGTCGCGTTTGCCTCCGCACGACACCTACCAGTACCGCCGGTTCTTTTCTTTTTCTTTTCTTAAAAAAAAAAATATATATATTCTGAACTGTTTCTCTTCAGAAACGTTTCTTTTTTCGGTGATAGGAGCCATTTTGGGCATTAGGCCTCATAATCCTAAAACATGGAAAAACCAACTAGTAGTTTTAAAAAGTGTACTAAGTGTGGCACTTGGTTTGCAGCTTGTCATGCTGTGAGGGCTTGTGTGCATCAGTGATGCTGAGAGCTAAACTAGTTTAACTACTGGCAGGGTTTCCCAAGATGGACAGGTCTCAGCTGAGGTGCCAGACCAAGACAAACCACCATCTGGGCGGCAGCAGAATGGGATAATGTTGACGGCGGAGGATCACATTTCTGTGACAACAGCAACACCGCCAAACTTAAACTGCGCGGAAGAAAGGCCCGGCAATCTACTTCTATATCTTGCCATGAAAACCCAATGGATAGTGTGGTGAGGAGAGCTCCCAGGAAGAGATGGAAGTGGAAGAAAATCCTGTTTTTCCCTTTAAAACAAGTGACAGTTCAGTTGTACACAGTGCTTGCAAGGCAAATAAGAAAAAAACTCAACTCTCTGCTAAAGCCAGGCCACGCCCTAGTTCAGATGGGGAGCCGAGCTTGCTCAGTGATTGGTCACACCTGTGCAAAGGCAAGGGAGTGCCCGGTTGCAAATGGTCTTTAAAAACACATTCAGAGCAGAGAGAAAGGGAGAAAGGGAGAAAGGCGAGGAGGAGAAAGGCAAGGAAGAGAGAGATGAGCTGGAAAGGAACAGAGCTGCAGGCAGTCCTTACACACCGGCACCAGAAGGAAAAACTCTGAGAGATCCTGGAAAGGGAGAAAAGTTCCAAGGAAGCTTTCAAGAGAGTGATTATCTGGGAAGAAGTGGGAGAAGGCATCAGAAGGCTGAGCTCCATAGCCTGAAAGATATCAGGAGGAAAGGAATCAGTAGCTGTCTGAGAGACCTCCCCCAAGGTAAAGCCAGTACGTGTAAACCTGAACAGCTTGCAGAGAAACAGTTTGCTTCAGCTAGCATCTGGGACCCAGGCTTGACGTCTGCTAATAGGTGGGTGGACAGTTGTATGTATGAAGATAACCGACGCCCAGATAAGAGTAGAGAAACTGAGCTTTTAACGTTAGAAGCGTTAGGAAAGCTATTGGCAGAGAGAAACCTTTACCCTCCCAATATAAGTGTACCTTCTCAGGATAGTTTGCTATTGAAGCAGTTCCAAGACTTTTTAGAAGAAAGAAAGTCTGAACAAGTGTACAAAACTGGCGGAAGAAAGAAATACCCGGTATCCATAGAAGAGATGCAGGTGGATACTTGTATGCCAGAGTCTGAAATAGATTTGTCACCAATGGATTGCTCTTTTTGTTCAAGAGAGAACTGAGCATTGTTGAGCAGGCTTGAAAGACTGTGAAACAAATACAGTAACTAATTTTATAACTGCCAAGAATTGGAAAAACTAAAAATGTGTTCTGCTAAGCATGTGAGCTTCTGAAGCCCAGACGTTGTCTGCAGTAAAAGTTTCCTTTGAGAAAAGAAAACAACAGCTGTTAAAAGTTTACCTGTTATGTTGGATGACCAGTTGAAGCTGTGCTGTGAAAGTTTGTTGGGAAGAAAGCTGCTGCCCAATGATAGAAGCCTTTTTATTGTAATTTCCTCTGTTAACCTGAGATACTTTTATGTTGGAGAAGCATCCCTTTTACTTTTGCGTTTGAGCTTTAATGCCTTGGAATCCCTGATAGAAATATATGTTCTTGCTGCCTTAAACCTTCGGTCTCACAACTACATTTGTCCTTATACAAATAAGCCAACTACAAATCCCAGAATCCCTCTGGTGACAACAAGGGAAGCTTTATTTAAAAGGACATTATAAGGCTGCTCTACGCTTGTAAACCTTAGGGCCCAAGCAAGGGCATTCCAATAGTTACAACAAAACAAAATGTACTGTAGTGCTGGAAGATGAGACCCCCAGGTCGGAAGGCACTCAAATAGCTACTGGAGAAGACTTTTCAGAGTAAAGCCAGCATTTATGATATGGTTGGATCAAAGCCCTTGGGACGTCTGACTGCTGATGTAGCTGCGCATGAAATGAGAGTCAGAAGCTGTAAAGATGTCTTACACATTGGAACAAGGAACGTACGAAGCATGAACCAAGGGAAGTTGGAGGTGGTCAAGAATGAAATGGAACGTGTACAACTTGATCTGTTGGGTGTCAGCGAACTGAAATGGACTGGCATCGGGCACTTTGCATCAGATGATCACATGGTCTACTATGCTGGAAATGAAAGACAAAGAAGAAATGGTGTTGCATTTATAATTAAGAAGAAACTTGCAAGAACTGTCATGAAATACAATGCAGTCAGCAAACGCTTAATCTCTATTCGTCTATGAGGAATGCCTATCAACACAACTATAATTCAAGTACATGCCCCAACAACAGCTGCAGAAGAGAATGAAATTGAAGAGTTCTATGAACAAGTACAAGCTCAAATTGACAGAACATGCAAACAGGATATCCTGATAGTCATGGATGACTGGAACGCAAAAGTTGGCAACAAAGAAGACGACAAAGTAGTTGGAAAATATGGACTTGGCAACAGAAAAGAAGCTGGAGAAAGACTGATAGAATTCTGCAAGACCAACGATCTATTCATCTCAAACACCTTCTTCCAGCAACACAAGCAGCGACTATACACATGGACGTCACCCAATGGATTGTATAAAAATCAAACTGACTACATCTGTGGAAGTCAACGATGGAAAAGCTCTATAACATCAACAAAGACAAAACCTGGAGCTGACTGTGTGGTACAGATCATCAACTACTAGTATGCAAGCTGAAGTTGAAAAAGAGCAAACCACTCATGAATGCAGCAAAATATGACCTTGAGAGTATACCACTGGAATTTAAAGACTGCCTGCAAAATCAATTTGCTCCTTTAGATACAAATGACAGAGCTCCAGAAGAGTTATGGAATGACATCAAGTAGGTTGTGTTGGAAGAAAGCGAGAAGTCTCTACAAAAAATGAAAAAGAAAAAAAACGGCCAAAATGGATGACGGAAGAAACTCTGAAAATTGCCCAGAAACGCAGAGAAGCTAAAGCCAGAGGACAAAGAAAGACAATAACAGAACTCAACAGAGACTTCCAACATGCAGCAAGACAGGACAAGGAAAAGTACTACAATGATGCATGCATGGAAAAAAAAGCAGAAACTATTAGAGGAAGAACAAGATCGGCTTTCCTAAAGCTATGAGAGTTAAAGAAAAAGTTCCAGCCTCGCATTGGAATGTTACAAGATGCTCAAGGTTCTATGTTGAATGATGCTGAGAAGATCAAGAAAAGATGGAAGGAATATACAGAGTTTTTATATGATAACGATCAAGTGGACCAACAGACGTTTCAACCTGTACCTTATGATCAAGAACCATTGGTGATGAAAGAAGAAGTTGAAGCAGCATTGAAAGCCTTATCAAAGAAAAAAGCACCAGGCATTGATAGCTTTCCCATAGAAGTATTACAGCAATCTGATGCAGCTGTTACCGTACTTACAAGGCTCTGCCAAGAAATATGGAAGACAGCATCATGGCCAACTGACTGGAAAAGATCTGTGTTTATACCAATACTAAAGAAAGGTGATCCAACTGACTGTGGAAATTATCGCACAATCGCTCTGATCCCACATGCCAGCAAGATTCTACTGAAGATTATTCAAAAAAGACTACAATCATACCTGGAAGAAGAACTACCTGAAGTGCAAGCAGGGTTCAGGAAAGGGTGAGGAACGAGAGACATCATTGCGGATGTGAGATGGATCCTTGAAAAGACTAAAGAATACCAAAAGGATATCTATTTGTGCTTTATCTACTATAGCAAAGCTTTTTACTGTGTAAACCATGAGAAACTCTGGGACACATTAAGAAGCATGGGTATACCAGAACACCTGATTGTACTCTTGAACAATCTGTACATTGATCAAGAAGCAACAGTTTGAACAGAACAAGGAGAAAAAGAATGGTTTAAAATAAGCAAAGGTGTAAGACAAGGCTGCATACTGTCCACCTACCTGTTTAATTTATATGCAGAACAAATCATCAGAGAAGCAGGATTGTATGAAGACAACAGAGGTGTGAAGATTGGTGGAAGACTCATCAACAACCTACCACCACATTACTGGCTGAAAGTGAAGATGATCTGAAACATTTGCTTCTCACAATCAAAGAACATAGTCTCAAAATGGGCCTGCACCTTAATGTAAAGACGACAAAGATCATGACAACTGGCATAATCAACAGGCTCATTGTTGAAGGAGAAGAAATTGAAATCGTGAACAATTTTAACATACTTGAATCAACTATCAATAAAGAAGCAACAAGCAGTCAAGAAATCAGACGACGCATTGCTCTTGGCAGAATGGCTATGAAAGACCTAGATAAGATTCTCAAGAGCAGAGATGTCTCTCTCCAAACAAAGATTCGACTTGTTCAAGCCATGGTATTTTCAATAACATCATATGGATGTGAAAGCTGGACAGAGAAAAAGATAGACAGGAAGAAAATTGATGCCTTTGAATTATGGTGCTGGCAGCGAATACTGTGCATACCAAGGACTGCCCAAAGAACAAACCAGTCGGTACTAGAAGACATCAAACCTAAGCTTTCTTTAGAAGCTCAGATGACAAGATTTCAACTTTCATACTTTGGACACATCATGCGAAGAGAGAGATCATTAGAGAAAGACATCATGCTTGGCAAGATAGAAGGTCAACACAAAAGAGGAAGGCCAGCAATGAGATGGATTGATACAATAACAGCAGCTACGGGTACCAGTCTGTCAACAATGAGCCGCCTGACTGAAGACTGAACACAATTTAGGATAGCTATCCAGAGGGTCACCATGAGTCGACTCCAACTCAACGGCACTTAACAACAACAACAACTAAGTGTGGCGGTACCATCTCCGTCACCGACACCCATGACTGGTGTCTTAAATGTTTAGGGCCTGAACATTCTCCATCTGAAAGTCTCTCCTGTATGGGGATGACTAAAAGAGGAAGACAGAACCAGGCTGCAAAGCTCTGTACCCTCTTTTCTTCGGATGCCAGATCCATTGCATCGACGTCTTCAAGAGCCTCCTCTTCCTCCCATGGATCTCAGGTAACTAAACATAAGAGCCGGTCCTCAAAGGGCAGCTCTCCTGCTAAGCATCAAGAGGCCATTGGCATTGCCCTTGAGGGAACCACACCGGCAAAACAGCCCCAGCAAGAGGCTTCGGCTTCCAAAGCATTAACGGGGCTCCAGGATGTTCTTGAGGCCTTAACCTCGCAAGAACTACTGGTGCCATGCTCAGGGGTCCCGGCCGTCTTCACCGGTACCAACACCCAGGCATCGGAAGCGTCGATAGACCAGAGATTCCTCACTATCGAATGCAGTATTGCAGCTCTCCTCACAGCTGGGGTACCGTTGACACCTATGGTTCAACAGGCACCGGTGCCGACATCGGTACCGATGCCCGTACCTACACCGGTACCAACGGTACCGGCCCCGGTGGGAATTTTTCCCACGCCATCTTTGGCTGGCATCGACAGATCGGTACCGGATCAACTCAGTACCGACTTCAATCGATACTGGGACAGTGCTTTGCATGAGCATCGTGGTCAGGAATACTTTGAATCCTCCAATTCCGAAGACTCTGACAATTCTGCTGGTACCAGAGTGTTTCTCCCAGAAGATTCCTCTTCTTCCCTATGCAGAATGTCACCTCCAGAGGACATGTCTTTTCAGGATTTTATTCGTGATGTTGCCAAAGGCCTTTCAATCACGGTAGCTCCTGAAAAGGAACCCAGAGCAAAGGAATTGGAAATTCTCCAATATCCTAAAGCTCCAAAGGAGGCAGCCACTATACCCATCCATGAAATTCTTCATGACGATGCTCAGAATGTGGGAGACAACTCTGACTACATCTCCTCATTCTAGGAGGCTTGATACTATCGAGTTCCGCCTTGTCCTAGATTTCAAAAGACTCAGCTGCCACACCATTCAATGGAGGTGGAGTCAGCCATGCGTAGGATGAAAAGTGCAAAGAGGCATGCATCCAATCCTCCAGGTCGTGAATGCAGGACCTTGGACGCTTTTGGGCGCCGAACTTTTCAGGCTTCCATGCTTTCAGCTAGGATCAGTTCATATATATTATATATGGGAATGTTTCTCAAAGAAGTTACAGGAGACTTGGAACTTATGAGCTCACTTCTCCCAGATGACAGGAGACAAGACTTTCTTGCTCTAGTTAAGCATGCTCAAGATGTCTCCAAGTTTGTGAATCGTGCAGCCTTTGACTGCTTTGAATGCATCAGCAGAACTTCTCCTATTGCCATTGGAGCACGACGGATTGCCTGGCTTCAGGCATCAGACTTGGAGACTTGGGTACAGGACAAATTAGGCAACATTCCTTGCACAGGAGAGAATCTCTTTGGTAAGAATTGGCAGGAAAAGGCTAATGAAATAGACACTTGACAATATCACGTTAGATAGATTGTCAAAATCTACAGCCACTCCAGCCAAAAAGAAGTCTTATAAAAAACCTTCTTTTAGCAAAAAGAGGAAGTTTTATCCTTCCTATACCCAACTGAGCCAAAGTCAGGGTCAAGTTGCCCAAAAGGGACAAACTAGACAACAAAAGAAGCCAAAAGGCCCGAGAGCTCAACCAGCTCCGCAGGTTCGGCCCCCTCAAGGGCTTTGACTCCTTCCTAGAGAGCTTAGCCGTCCTGCCCTTGAGGGGTCCTCAACCCCCCAATATTCCAGGCAGGTTATGCCATTTTATCAACAGGTGGCATCAGATAACAGCAGAAAATTGGACTCTGTCCATTGTAGGAGAGGGGTACAAGCTCCATTTTCACAGCATGCCCCCTCCTACAATCCTAAGGCAGTTCAATTCACAGACCTCTGCAGGCAATCTGCTAGGTCACGAGGCCTCAACACTTCTTGCCCAAGGGGCAACAGAGGAGGTACCCATTCTCCAACAGGGTACAGGGTTCTACTCCCCCTATTTTCTTATTCCAAAGAAAACAGGTGGACACAGACCCATTCTAGACCTCAGAGAATTGAACAAATACCTGTTCCGAAAGAAGTTCAAAAGGATTTCTCTTGGAACTCTTCTGCTATACCTTCAAAGTCAGGATTGACTTTGCTCTCTAGACTTAAAGGATGCTTATACTCACATTCTGATCCATCCAGATCACAGGAAATTCTTACGATTCCTTTTCAATGGAAAACACTTCCAGTACAGGGTGCTTCCCTTTGGTCTGGCTTCGGCTCCAAGAGTATTTACGAAATGCATGGCAGTAGTAGCGGCATTCCTGCGAACCCTATGGATATTCGTCTTCCCTTACTTGGACGACTGGCTCATTCGAGCCCCCACGGTTGCAGAAGCCAGTGCTGCACTGTCTCGCACAATGCAAATCCTCCAATACTTGGGATTGGTAATAAACGTCCCAAAATCCCAGCTTGTTCCTTCCCAGTGCCTGGAGTTCATAGGAGCCTGGTTAGACATGGAGAACATCGGCATTTGGTTGTCCGTCTGGATGAGCACCAGCCGGTGCTGAAGATGGTGACAGAAAGCCTTGACCACTAGGAAAATGGCCCTGAGGTCCAGGAAGTTGTTCTGTTGGTGGGCTTTGGACCCAAACCAGGTGCCCTATGTGTGAAGGGTCCAACAGTGGACTCTCCAACCCAGCAATGAGGTGTCCATGGTGAGAACCTGCTGCGTGGGGTATTGGAAATGCATGCCTGCTCTCAGGTGTTGGGTGGTCTGCCACCAGCACAGCGACTCCGCCAGAGGGTAGGTCACGTAGACCTTGTCCCGAAGGCAGCCAATGGCCTGCATCCACTGAGATCTGAGTCACCATTGAGCCACCCTCATGTAAAGGCGGGTGTTCAGTGTAAGGTGTACCATTGAGGCCACATGGCCGAGCAGATGGAGCATGCCTGCATGGAGCTTCTGCCCTGGACTTTTGCAGTCAGCGCCATGAGCTGTCCGGCCCTGTTGCTGGGCAGGAAGGCCTTCACCTGGAGGGCATCCAGGTGTGCCTCAATGAACTCCAAACTCTGTGTTGGGGTAAGGTGTGACTTGGGGTGGTTCATCACGAACCCCAGGTATTGCAGGACACTGATGGTGTGGCTTGTGGCCTGTTGCACCTCGATGGCTGTATCCCCTCTGATGAGCCAGTCATTTTGGTATGGAAAAATGAAGGCTCCTTGGAGGCGTAGGTAGACCGCCTTGACTGCCAGGCACTGTGAAAACACTGGGTGCAGAGGCGAGCCCGAAGGGTAGCACCCTATATTGGTAGTGGTCATCCCCGAACATGAACTTCAGGTACTGCCTGTGCCTGGGGTGGATGAGGATGTGGGTATACGCATCCTTTAGGTCCAAGGAGCAAAGCCAGTCTCCCTGCTGGAGATATGGCAGCAAGGTTTCAAGGGAGAGCATCTTGAACTTCTCCCACACCAGGAACTTGTTTAGGTCTCTCAGGTCTGGAATGGGCCTTAGGCCTCCTGTCCTTTTGGGGATGAGGAAGTACCTTGAGTAGAACCCCCTGTCCCATTGTTGATGGGGCACTGGTTTCACAGCCATATCTTTGAGAAGACCTGTGAGTTCCTGCAGTGGCAGGGCTTGATGCAGGGGAGGCCTGGAGGGCTCTCCCAGAAAGAATGGAGGGGGCATCTGGACCAGGTGGAGGAGGTAGCCCTTTCTGACAACCTGGAAGCCCCAGGTGTCGGTGGTGAAGGTTGACCACTGGTGGGCAAAGTGGGCCTGACATCCCCCTGTGAACTGTTGATCTCCTGAAGGGGAGAGGCTATGCCCAGTAAGTCAAAGGCTCAAACCAGGTTGGGGTTGAGCTGGGGCCTTTCTGCTTGCAAGGTCATTGTCCAGGTCCTCGGGGACCCTGCTGAGGTTCTATGGAGCCTGGTATAGCTGGTAGCTGCGGAATACTAGGCCCTTCCTGGAGAAGGGGGATCTTGGAACATGAGGATATTTTCTTCTAGAGTCTGGTCCTTGTCACAAACTCGACCTCGAGCTCCGCAGCTTTGTCTGCCATGGCCTTGCCAAAGAGATTCTCTCCCAGGCAGCAAACGTCCAAGAGCTTTTCCTGGACCATTGCTCGAGGTCGGAGGATTGGAAAGTCATCATAGGCAGCTCGGATGATAAACTTCAAACAATCCATGGCAGTTTTAGCCAGCGCCTCGAACCTCTGAAGGGGTTCCCTGGAGAGGCCAGTGGAGTAGGCCTTCAGCTCCTTCATGGTGCCCCGGAGGAACATACCCATGTAGAGGAGATACATCAGGCCCGGCAGCCCAGCATGGGGCCCTGGTAGCAGGGACGGCTCAAGGCAGTCTGCTGCCTGAGGCGAAGAATGAAATGGCGCCCCCCCCCCCCCTTAGAGGGAGGCAGGGCTTTTTCAGAAATCCAATCAGAGACTGAACCAAATCAAAAAGCCGATTAGATTATATGGAGGAAATGCAAGATGTTTGCACACAGGGCCGTATCGAACTGCAATCGTGCCTTGTGCGACTTGCAACTCGGATGCACGCCCCCCTCTGCCCCCATATCTCTATCCAGCGCTGCCTGCTCTTTCCCTGCTGCTGCCGCCCTCTGTTTTTTTCACGGCAGCGCCGGCAGCAGGGAAAGAGCAGGCAGCGCTGGACGGAGGTATGGGGAGGAGGAGGGGGGCATGCACCCAATCTAAAATGCGCCAACACTCTAAGCAGATCTGTCTCTCCCTGCTCTGACATCGTGTTGGAGGAGGGAGGGACCAGACCTGCTTAAAGTGCTGCGAAAAGGCTTTGGAGTGCATTTTAACTGCCTGCTATTTTCCTGCCAGGGCTAGGTACGGTCCTGTTTGCACACCAAGGAACTAAAAGACAGCAAGAATCAATAGCACAGTTTATAAAACTAAATTATAACCCATTTTTATTTTGTTATAAACTGCGTTATGGTTCTCCCTTTTTCTTTTTCAACATATATTTTGCATCCACAGTAGGTGCAGAGCAGAACCAGGACATTCACCCACAGAACTCAATATTTCAAAAAAAAAAAAAAATCTGATTCTAATCATCTCACTAGCTACAACAACCACCACTATTCTCCAGTACCAGGCATATTGTGAACTAATAAAAAACCCTACAACAAAAAGCAAACCTACCATACCATACCATATCAGCACAAACTTCCAAAAGTCACATAAGGAGCCCATCCAAAAAAAACGTCACTGTAAATACTAAAGTGGGCCCTGGAACATCCATACACCTATTTGAAAAGCTGAACACGTCAAATTACTACAGTATAGTATAGATTTTTATATACAAACTGCATGTTAACAGAACACCTGACCTCAGTCACACACGCACAACATCGACCCTCACCAAGTAAAGAATAAGTAACCACAATCTAAAGTAAAAATAAAAATATGTAGACAAAATTTAAACTGAAACCCCAAGAAGCCAGAGTCCACATGCAGTGCAACATCAGATAAATAAGAGATGCAGTTCCCCAATATTGTGTAAAATATAAAAATAGCACAAAGTCCAATCACCAAAATTAAATAAAATTATTTTTTCTAACTTTGTTTGACCATTTTATTCTCTGATCATGCTGGTCCCGAACTGAGGCTTCTGCTTTCCTGTCTTCTCTTAGCTCTCTTTCTGTGGTCTATGGTCCATGGTCCATCTGCCATTTCTTATCTCTTCTTTTGTTTTCTTCACTTCCTTCCATCAGCCCATTTCCAGTTCCAGTAACCTTCCCCAGTATCAGTCCCCTTTCCAGTCCTCCCCTCCCAATACCTTCCAATGTCAACCACCTTGCATTCCCATGACTGCCACTTGTGTCCATTCCCTTCCAGTCCCCCTCCTTTCCCACTGTCCAGCCCCTTCTAGTCCAAATACCATCCCAGGTATCAGCTCAGGTTCACTCTCAGTGCCACCCCCCAGTCAGCTCCCTTCCAGCCACCCTACCCCTCTGTCCATCTCCCTTCCAGTGCCATTCACATGTCAGCTCCCTTCCAGCTCCTCCCTATTACCCAGGTACCTACCACTCCCATCCCCAAGTGTCAGCTCCCTTCCACTCCCCCTTCGGTACATTCCAGGTGTCAGCTCCTTTCCAGCCCCCTCCTCCCTTCTTGCCCCCTATCCTTCCCCTGGCAGAACCTCTCAGTATCCGCTCCCTTTCAGTCCTATTCTACCATCCCCCCGCATTGGCCCATTTGTAGCCCTAGCCACTAGTTTTCTTCCAGGGCCAGCAGCACTCTCCTCCCCTCCCCTATTAGCCCATTTCCTGTTTCAGTCCTTTCTAGTCCTATCCCCTTTATCAGCCCACCCCAGTCCTAGCCCCCCAATCAGCCCATTACCAGTCGTAACCCTCCAATAAGTCAATTTTCAGTCCTGGAACCCCAATCAGCCCATTTCCTGTCCTAGTCTCCCCCCCATAGCCCATTACCAGTCCTAACCCCCCCATCAGCCCATTTCCAGTCCTAGCCCTCCCCCGATAGCCCATTACCAGTCCTAGCCCCCTCCAATCAACCCATTTCCAGTCCTAAGCCCCCATCAGCCCATTTCCAGGTCTAACCCCCCCCCCCCGATATCTCATTACCAGTCCTAACCCCCCCTCCTGATCAGTCCATTTCCAGTCCTAACCCCCCCATCAGCCCATTTCCAGTCCTAACCCCCCCATCAGCTCATTACCAGTCCTAGCCCCCCCATCAGCTCATTACCAGTCCTAGCCCCCTTCCCGATCAGCCCATTTCCAGTACTAACCTCCCATCAGCCCGTTTCCAGTTCTAACCCCCCCATAACCCATTACCAGTCCTAACCCCCCCATCAGCCCATTTCTAGTTCTAACTCCCCCCCCAGATAACCCATTACCAGTCCCAGCTACCCTCCTGATGAGTACATGTCCAGTTCTAAACCCCCATCAGTTGATTTCCAGTCCTAACCCCCCTCATCAGCCCATTTCCACTCCTAACCCCCCCATCAGCCTATTTCCAATTCTAACCCCCCCATCAGCCCATTACCAGTCCTAACCCCCCCATCAGCCCAGTTCCAGTCCTAGACCCCTCCCCCCCAACCCAGGGAAATTGAAAAAAATAATAAACCTCCGGCATAAGAAGCAACTGCCGCTGCCGCTCCAGCGGAGGTAGCGGCAGAATGAGGAGCCCCGTGGCCGCCCGCCCGCCCCCCCCCCCCCCGGAGAGCCTGCTGGTTTCCCCTCTGTTTCCCCTGGTTTCAACAGTTCCGCTTTGCAGAGCCGCGGCAAAGGGACAGTGTTTCCCTTTCGCGCGGCTCTGTTAAAGCTGAGCCTGAGGTGCTGATGGGAAACTGGATTTCCTGTTTCCCATCAGTGCCGTGGGCTCAGCTTTAACAGAGCAGCGGTTAAGGGAAACACTGTCCTTTCGCCGCGGCTCTGCAAAGCATAAGCATAAGCATAAGTGGAGGAGTGGCCTAGTGGTTGGGGCAAGGTACTTCAGGCCGGAAGGTCGGGGGTTCAAATCCCACTAGAGGACAGCAACCTTGGGTCGGAAGGACTGGGGTTTCTAGTCCCACAGGTGCTCCTTGTGGTCTTGGGCAAGTCACTTAACCCTCCATAGCCCATGTTCCCTGTAAAATAGTTATCTCCAAGTTATAATGCCCTATTCAATGTAATTTCAGTTTGTTCAATGTAAACCGCACTGATGCAGAATAGCGCGGTATATAAAAGAATATAATAAATAATAAATAAAATAAATAAGGTCTAGCCGGCAATTGACTGTGGGTACCAAAGCCAGTGTCTCCCACATACAGAGAAGTCTCTCGAGGATCACCGGGACTGAAACTGATAGGGACTCCTTCGGGGGAGGGGGGGTCGTCTACTGACTCGGTGGTGAAGGCTAGAGCTCTGGCCATATTCTCCACAAAGTCGAGGAAGGCCTTGTCTTCAGGTGGGGACTGAAGCCAGGCCCCAGTGGGGATGGGTCCAATGGAAGGTCTCGATGCCTCCGGGTGCCTGGAGAAGTGTCATCCTCAGATTTCTAGTCTGCGTCGTCTTAGATGGACTATTCCACGGGTCCACTACTCTTTCCGTAAAGAAATATTTCCGCATATCACTCCTGAATCTATCTCTCTTCACCCTCATCCCATGTACCCTCGTAGCAGAACTTGCTTTCAATTGAAAGAGGCTCTCTCCCTGAACATTTATGCCACGGAGGTATTTAAACATCTTAATCATATCACCTCTATCCCACCTTTCCTCTAAGTTGTACATATTAAGATCCTTAAATCTGTCCTCATATGCTTTATAATGAAGACCACTAATCATTTTAGTAGCCACCCTCTGCACCGACTCCATCCTGTTCACATCCTTTTGAAGGTGCGGTCTCCAGAATTGCACACTATACTCCAAATGAGGTCGCACCAAAGACTTATACAGAGGCATTATCACCTCCTTTTTTCTGCTAGCCATTCCCCTCCGTATGCACCCAAGCATCCTTCTAGCTTTTGCCGTCGCCTTTTCCACCTGTTTAGCTACTTTAAGATCATCAGACACAACCACGCCTAGGTCCCGCTCTTCTTTAGTGGACAAAAGTACTTCACCCCCTATACTATATTGCTCCCTTGGATAATGCTGCAGCCCAAATGCATGACCTTACATTTTTTAACATTAAATCCCAGCTGCCAAATTCTAGACCATTC
The DNA here is from genome assembly GCA_033557465.1 of Ichthyophis bannanicus. Taxonomy (NCBI): domain Eukaryota; kingdom Metazoa; phylum Chordata; class Amphibia; order Gymnophiona; family Ichthyophiidae; genus Ichthyophis; species Ichthyophis bannanicus. The sequence continues at coordinate 496,200,552 of CM066033.1, forward strand.
TTCAAGCTTAGCTAGATCCCTCCTCATGTTATTTACACCTTCCTGGTTGCCTACTCTATTGCAGATTTTGGTATCATCCGCAAAGAGGCAAGCCTTACCCGACAGCCCTTCCGCTATATCACTAACAAAGATGTTAAAAAGAATCGGACCAAGGACAGATCCCTGGGGCACACCACTGGTAACATCCTTCTCCTCAGAGTGAGCTCCATTTACTTGTACTCTTTGTCGCCTCCCACCCAACCAATTTCTAACCCAAGCAGTAGCTTTAGGGTCCATCCCTAGGGTGCTCAGTTTGTTTATAAGTCGCCTGTGAGGAACAGTGTCAAAGGCTTTACTGAAATCTAAATACACCACATCTAGAGCTCTCCCTCGGTCCAACTCCCTGGTCACCCAGTCAAAGAAATCAATCAGATTTGTCTGACAAGACCTGCCTCTGGTGAATCCATGCTGCCTCGGATCCTGTAATCCACTGGACTCCAGAAACCTCACTATTTTCTCTTTCAGCAGCGTTTCCAATAATTTACTCACCACTGAAGTTAAACTAACCGGCCTGCAGTTTTCAACCACATCCTTACTTCCGCTTTTGTGTAAAGGCACCACATGAGCCTCTCTCCAGTCCTTTGGCACCACTCCCGACTCCAACGAGGCATTGAAAAGGTCAGTCAGTGGAGTTGCTAGAACGTCCCCAAGTTCCCTCAGTATTCTAGGGTGTATCCTGTCCGGTTCCATCGCTTTGTCTACTTTAAGTTGAGCTAGTTTCTCACAAACACAGTCTTCTGAAAATTGTTCAAGATGTCCCTCGCTTCTGTTCTTATTTGTGGGTGTTTTCTGAGGTCCTGCTCCTGGTTCTTCATCTGTGAACACAGAACAAAAATATTTGTTAAGCAAATCCGCTTTATCCTTATCAGCTTCTACATATTCCCCCCCCCCCCCTGCACCCTTGAGTCTGACAATACCACTTTTGCCCTTCCTCTTCTCACTAATATATCTGAAAAATGTCTTATCCCCCCATTTTATTGCATTGGCTATTTCCTCCTCCTTTTGAATCTTTGCCTTCTTGACTACTTTGCTAGCTTCTCTAAGTTTTTCCAAATACAGATGCCTGTCTTCCTCTCTCTGTGATCTCTTGTATTTCATAAGAACATAAGAACATAAGATATGCCATACTGGGTCAGACCAAGGTCCATCAGGCCCAGTATTCTGTTTCCATGAAGGCCTCCCTCTTTTTCTTCACTTTTTCAGCTACTTCCTTCGCAAACCATAGCGGTCTCCTGTTCCTTTTGCCTTTATTTACCATTTTAACAAAAAGGTTGGTTGCCTTTAAAATACCCCCTTTCAGTTTTGCCCACTGTTTTTCTACATCCCCCAGCTGTTCCCATCCCACTAACGACTCCCTGAGGTATTGGCCCATCTTCGCAAAGTTAGTCTTCCTAAAGTCTAAGATCTTCACTTTGGAATGGATTCTAATAGCCCTAGTCCTAATACTGAATCACAGCATCTGGTGATCACTGGATGCAAAATGATCTCCCACTACAACATCAGAAACACTTTCACCATTGGTAAGCACCAAGTCCAGTATGGCCCCTTCACGTGTGGGGTCTGTTACCAATTGCCTGAATAGTTCTCCCTGTAGAGAATCCAGGATCTCCTTACTTCTAGATGATACTGCAGCAGGAATGTGCCAATCAACATCTGGCATATTGAAATCTCCTAGCAGTAGCACTTCCCCTTTCCTAGCAATGCTGCGTATGTCTTCAATTAACTCTCTGTCCACCTCTTCCTCTTGTGAGGGAGGTCTGTATATCACACCAATGCAAATAGATTTCTCTTTCTCTCTTTCTAGTTTAACCCACAATGCCTCCTCTCTCCCTTTTAAGCTCTGTAATTCCAAAGCTTTAATAGTAGTTTTTACATATAGTGCCACTCCTTCTCCCCTTCTTCCTACCCTGTCCTTTCTGAATAAAGTATAGCCAGGTATAGTTACTTCCCAGTCATGGTTTTCTGTGAACCATGTTTCTGTAACTGCCACTAAATCCAAGTCAGCCACTCCCACCAAAGCTTCAACTTCAGGGATCTTATTTCCCATGCTACGGGCATTAATACACACTGCTTTCCATATGTTACCCCTGTTACCCATTTCCATAAAGGTATTTAATGTATCACCTACCTGGGGGCTTTCACTTACCTGGGGGCTTTCTTCACCCATCCCCAATGAATCTAGTTTAAAGCCCTCTTCAGTAGATTAGCCAGTCTACTACCAAAGATGCGTTGACCTTTCTTGGACAGATGGATGCCATCTCTGCTCTGCAACCCTTGGAACAGCATCCCATCGTCTAGGAAACCAAAACGCTCTCGAAGACACCATCCACGCAGCCATGCATTCATCTCCAGGATGCGAGCCTCTCTGCCTTGGCCTTTACCCTCAACAGGGAGGATTGAAGAGAACACCATCTAACTGCTTCACCCTCTGTCCCAGAGCCATGAAGTCACTTTTGATACGTTCCGAGGTATACCTGGCAGTATCATTTGTTCCAACATGGATTAGCAACATTGGGTAATAGTCAGTGGGCTTGATGAGTCTCGGCAAACTCTCCATAACATCTTGGATCTTGGCACCAGGCAGACAGCATACCTCTCTGGACATCAAGTCTGGTCGGCAGATGGACGCCTCAGTACCCCTCAGAAGAGAGTCTCCAACCACCACTACCCTTCGTTTCCTTCTGGTCACTGATTCCGCAACTTTGGGGTACTTGAACTCTGGTTCTTCCCTTTCCAGGGATGCTTTCACCTCCTCCACTTCCAGGGCTGCATAATGGTTCTTCAATTCAAGGGCTGGAGAAGTTGGATTGGTGATTTTGCAGGCTCTGGTGACTTTTATCCAACCATCGACATTCTGTTGGCACCCATCTTCTCCTGTGCTGGAGAGCCTGGTTGCTGCAAGAAGCATCTCATCAATGTACTTCTCACTGTCTTGAATGCTCCTCAGCCTCGCCACCTCCTCTCTGAGTTCCTCCACTTGTTTCCTCAGAGCTTCAGCATGCAGGCACCCTGCACATGGAACCGGTTCTTCAACTGGCATTAGGACCTCTGTCTGGACCGAGGCAGAAGCTGTAACGGGGGCAACAGCTTTAGCAATACGATTTTTCCCAGCCATTGTTCTGTTCGTGGAGCTTAGGTATCTGTTAAAGCAAAAGAGAGAGATCTACCAAGTACCAGCCGGTTTCGCAGCTGTCCTTTCAGAGAAAAAGCAGTTAAATCTCTTTAATTATATTCAAAATGTGCTGGTCCAATTCACTGTGATTTGTTAAAGGGGGAGGTGCCCTATAAAGCAAGACTGCTCACTAGGGGTGGGTGGGAGTCGGGGTGGGTAGGGAGGGAACTAACACCTGATTAGGTGTTAGCAGTTTCTGAACCTCTTTGGTATCAGAAAATACCTGGAGTACAAGCCTTTTCCCTGTAGGTGGTGAGGCACAGGCTCCACTGCCTGATCCTCGAGAAGACCTGCTAACTCCTTCAAGAGGAGGTCCCTGTGAAGAGAGGGTCTGAGAGGCTCCCCTAGAAAGTAAGAGGGGGGGCATCTGAGTGAGATGTAGTCGATAGCCCATTTGGACCATCTGGAGAACCCAGGTGTCTGTTATGGCTGGCCACCTGTGGGCATACAGGGTCAGCCTCCCTCCTGTGCAGGGCCTTGTCTCCTTGGAGAGAGGGACTATGCTCTGGGAGTCAAAAAACCCCTCCAGGCTGGGACGCAGCTGGTGCCTGGGGCTTCCTCGGGAAAAAGGGCTTCTTACCCGAGCCCTTCTTTTTAGAAGGGGCAGATGTCTTCTTCTCGAGTCTTGTCCAGGTCAGGTACTCGGACTTGATCTCGGCAGCCTTCTCAGTCATGGGCTTGCCAAAGAGGTTTTCACCCCGGCAAGGGACATTGACCAACTTGTTCTGAACCCATGGCTCCAGGTTGGATGACTGTAGCCAAGCCTGGCGTCCTGCACCAATGCCGGCCCCCGCTACCCGGGCCGAAGCCTCGAAGCCGTCATAGGCTGCTCGAGTCATAAAATTCGAGCACTCTCGGATCCCAGTGGACAAGGTCTTGAAGCGCTGTAAAGGTCCCTCGGAGAGACCAGCTGAGAACCAATGTTCCCTCTAATTTTCTGTAGGCTGTGTGCGCATAAAATATCAGCTGTGCAGCTTTTGAAGGAAGGTTAAATTTTTGTGCGCCACATAACGACACTCAGTTATATACTTTAAAATGTGACTACATGTCAGAATACAGTATGTACACCACATTGATTGCACTAGAAAATATTGTAGAACTTGTGAAAACCATAAATACACAACAACTTTTCAATTTTAAGAATGTCTGTGTTGTTTTCTATCAGAATCAGAACTGTATTTTTTGTGCGCTCTGTTGTAAAGTATGTGCGCTCACTTGGCGAGGTGTGTGCGCGCGCACACGCGCACAGCTTAGAGGGAACAGTGCTGAGAACCCGGCAATCTCCTTTGCTAGGTCTCGCAGGTACATGCCCATGTACAGCTGGTACGTCTGGATTCAGCATGCCAGCATGGAACCCTGATAGAACTTTCTGCCGAGAGCATCCAGGTTGCGGGCCTCCCAGCCAGGAGGCACCGAGGAGCTCATCTTCTGGCTCTTGAGCCAGCGCATGGCTGATACCACAACCATGGAGTTGTGCAGCAGCTGTGCTTTTTGGAACCCGGGGCTCTTGCGAACTCGATAGATGGAATCGATTCGCCTGCTGAGGACTGGCACCGAGGCCGGTGTTTCCCACATGCGGAGCATCAGCCGTTCCAGAATGGGGGGCACCGGTACAGTAAGGGCTTCCTTCGGAGGAAAGTCACACTGAAGGAGCTCGAGCTCCTCAGCTCGAGGCTCCTCCTCAGGATCCACCGGGAATGACAAAGCGTTTGCCATGTCCCAGACGAAGTCCAAGAATCGGGTGTCCTCCGGGGGTGACCTTCTCCAAGGTTGAAATCCTGGGGAGTCTGACGGGACATACTTGATACGGTGGGTGTCCGGGGACTCCTCATCCTCCATCTCCCAACTGGACCCCTCCGAGGAGAAGTCGATCGGCTCCAGTCTCGAGGGCTTCAGTCTCAACCACCCTGACGCCGAGAACCTCAGTCCCAAACGGGAGGTCGAGGGGGACCTTGGTCAAGGATCAGATCGGCTCGGCCTCCGGGGGTCGACTTGGACGTCGAAGTCCCAGTGGTCGGGGCAGACGGACGTGCAAGACAGACCATCAGTGCACACTGCTGGTCCATGAAGGCAGACACGCTGCGCTCCAAGGCCGCCAACCTGAGACCAAGCTCAGGAGGCTCCGCAGCCTCCAGGTCGGGTCCTGATGCCATTAGGCCCGATACCGGCTCTCCCGGAGGACAGTCAATCACGAGGACAGCGCTTACCCTCCTCGGCATCACCGGGTCCTTTCGAGGTAGTCTGGCAGGCCTTTCCGACTCTGAGGATCCGGGGCGGTGGGCCGGGCTCCGCGACCGATCCCGCGAGGGACCAGGCCGCTCGGAGCTCTCAGATGACACCGCCCTCATGGATTTTTTCTTTCTCCAGTGTTCCCGCGAGGGATACCCCCTTTCCGAGGACACTCGACACTGCTCAGGATCAGATAGCTCCCAAGAGGTTGAGGCCTCTGACGAGGTCTGTGCCCAGGCGGGTGCGGACTCGGGAAAAATCCTGTCATGTTGCTGCTGCCTGCTCCTCAATACCTTGGAAGACATAATTTTGCACAGGCCACAGATCACGGGGTCATGGTCGGGCCCGAGGCATCAGAGGCAGCAGTCATGTGTGTCAGTGAGAGACATTAGTTTCATGCACCGATCACACTTTTTAAACCCACTGGCAGCCATCGGGGGAAAAAGGGCCCCTACGAGGTCAAAGGACCGGACTGTCAGCTAAACAGAACAAAAGAGCATGAACGCTAGTCACGAAGGACAAAAACAAAAAATATAGACTGGACTCGAAACCGGTGTACCGAGCCCGAGGCAGGAAGGAGAACTGGCAAGCAGAAAAACTAATTTCTAACTTTTACTTCTTTTTCCACGGAGAAACTGGGACGACGTCCGTTGGGCTCCGCGGAAAAAAGGAGACTGAGCAAGATGGCCCCCTTGGGTGGGAAGGGGACCACGCATGTGTGGTAGCATGTTCCAAAGGCTTTCTTCGAAAGCTGGGGATTTGCTCCGCATGGGGGCTCCGTCGACGTCACCCATATGTGAGGTCTGACTTCCTGCTTGTTCCTGGAGAATAGTCCTAGCTCAGTGAGAAGCAGGTTCTGGTGAAGAAGAGGTCTGGTGGGCTACCCTGGGAAGATCTGGGACGTGCCTGATGCAGGTGGAGGAGGTAACCCTCCTTGACCACCTGTAACACCCAGACATCAGTGGAGATGGCTGTCCACCTGCGGGCAAACAGGGCTAGATGCACCCTTGTGGGCAACAGAGGACGCCCCTGGGAGTGTGGGAGTCATGCCCAGGTAGTCAAAAGCCTCCCCCAGATTGGGCCTGAGCTGGTGCCTGGGGCTTTGGGGCTTTCTGTTTTCTGGGATCATGTCCCTGACCTTTCTATTGCTGGGTCTGCTGAGGACCCAAGAAGCTAGGAAGTGTGGAGTAGAACTGAAACCCTCTTTCTTCCTCAGGAAGGAGGACTTTTTCCCTGGAGTTTTCTTTTGGGGTTGCACCGAGATCATCTTCGAGAGCCAGGTTCTCTTGACATACTCAGTCTCTATCTCCACTGTTTTGTCCGCCATAGGTTTCCCTTACAGGTCATTGATCAATTTGTCCTGTACCCACTCTTCCAGATCGGATGACTGCAGCATACCTCGATGCTTACAGTGGCCACCCTAGCGATGACTCAAAGCCATCAGAGGCTGCTCGGGACAGGAACAATCAATCAGTTATATGAAACGGCATATTATTGTGCAATCAGTTCCTCCTGTTTTGATGTTAAGAGTTAAATGTTAAAAATGTTCTTCAATTGTTCTCTGTAAAAATGATAGTCTGCCACGCTATTATTAATGTTTATGTTACCTGTAAACCGCCAATGATCTCTGGAAGTGGCGGTATAGAAAAATGTATAAATAAATAAACTTTGAACATTCCTTTACTGCTGAAGTCAGAATTTTGAACCTCTGTAAGGGTTCTCCATCGAGGCCTGCCGAGAATCCCTTGAGCTCCCTCGACAGTGCCTTAAGTTCATGCCGATATAGAGCTGGTACAAGTAGATTCGGCACATCAGCATCGAGCTCTGGAAGGCCTTTCAGACAAGGGCATTGAGGGTTCGGGCCACTCTACCAGGTGGTACCTACGAGTGTGTCTTTTGACTTTTAAGCTGATGCATGGTCAACTCCATGACCATTGAGTGGTAGGGGAGCTGGGTCTTTTGGATCCAGGTTTCCGGCATACCTGGTACATGATGTCGAGGTGTCTGCTGACAATTGGTACTGTTGCTGGTGTTTCCCACATCTGAATGAGGAGGAAGTCGAGGATTGGGGGCATTGTGACCATAAGGGTTGCCTTCGGGGGTGCCTCATATTGGAGTATCTCCAATTCCTCGGTTCGCGGGTCCTCCTCAGCCTCGGTCTTGATCATGACAGCTTTGGCCATATCCCTCACAAAATAGAGGAATGCAATGTCCACGGGTGGAGTCGCTGCGGGAGACAGGTCCGAGGGCACTTCATGGTATTGCCCCGTGTCCAGAGACTCCTCGTCCTCGTTCTCCCATTTGGACTCGAAGTCAGAGTACAAGTCCGACGCCACACGATCACCTTGCTCGAGGGTAGCACTCTGTAGATGCAGAGACCCTGGAGGGTCATCGGTCTGAGCCACAGGTGCTCACCGCAGAGGACCGGTGTCCTGAGGAACAGGACTAAGACCTTGACTGGGTCCGGGGGCTCTCTCGAGGCTGATGGCAATCGAGGACCAGCTTGACATCTGGGGAAGCCCTCGATGTCAAGGGTTCATCATCAGGGTACTTGAAACAGAAGAACCAGACATAAATGTCTGCTGCATGGCCATTAGGGGAGAAATACTCCTTTCTAGGGCTGTCATTCTGGTCTCCATGCAAATTGACTCCGCAGTCTTCGAAGCAGGCACCGAGGATTTCAGGCCTGACATCGGAACTGTCGGGGGGGGGGGGGAGTCCTTGATGAGGATGGACTCAGGGGCCCAAGGCCAGTTGGCAGGATCTGACGACTCTTTGCAGGTCACCTTCAAGGGCTGCTCCTGCCCCAACTCCTCTGACTCGCACTTTGAGCTGCAGGACCTGGGGTGGGATTTCCCCTTTTTCCCCAGTCCATCCTCTGAGGAGGTCTTCAAAGATTTCTTCTTCTAATGTTCCACCTCAGGGAACTTTCGCTCAGAGGAACCGCAGCCGTAGGACTCTGAGGTGTTACCGGAGACTCCAGGGTGGAGTTGGACCAATGAAAAATTTTTCCTGCTGCAGATGGCAACTTTTTAGGGCCTTTGGGGTCATTGTTCTGCAAAGTTCGCAGTCGGAGTTGTGCTCCAGGCCAAGGCATCAGAGGCAGCAGTCGTGTGGGTTGATGAGCGACATGACTTTGCCACACCGGTCACACGTTTTGAAGTCACTTGAGGCCTTCGGAAAAAGGGGGCCCCTGCCTCCCAGCAGGAGTCCAAGGCCTTTGGCAGAAAAAGGGCGGTAACCCTGGTCAAGGAGTACCTCGATGAAAAAAGTGAAAAATAGACAAACCCAAGGAGCGTGCCAAGGCAAGCTGGCTCGTGGGCAGGAAGGAACTAGTATGCAAACCAGACAGAATTTAACTATCAAAAATCAGATATTTTCCAGGGAAAAAAGGACAATGTCTGAAGGGCTCCACGGAAAAAAGGAGACTGAAGCAAGATGGCACCCTTGGGCGGGAAGCAGATCATGCATGCATGGTGCATCTTCCAAAGGCTTTCTTTGAAAGCTGGAAAGATGCTTCCACACAAGCTTTGTCGACGCCGGCATCACCCATATGCAAGGACTGATTTCCTGCTTGTTCCCGGAGAAAACTAACTTTTAGGAACAGTTTTGCCAAGGAGATTTCCAGGGAAACAGGACATACGTCTGAAGGGCTCCACGGAAAAAAGGAGACCGAGCAAGATGGCACCCTTGGGTGGGAAGGAGACCACACTTGTGTGTTGGCATCTCCGAAAGGCTTTCTTTGAAAGCTGGGGAGATGCTTCTGCGCGGGCTCCGTCGGCGCCGACGTCACTCATATGTGAGGACTGACTTCCTGCTTGTTCCTGAAGAAAATTCTTATCTATAACAACTCCACTTGGAAGCTCTTCCACACATTTACCACCAAAATGTCTCCTCAGATTAGCACTCTGTACATTATAAGTATTTTACTGTCATTATGATTACACTCCTATCTTTCTTCTTTTCACTTTCCTCTCAAATGTATTACTTTGGAAACAAGTGTAAAACTGGCATGCAAAAAATTTATCTGAATTGATATCTGTCAGACCCCCTTCCAGTCCCAGAAAGCTCCAGTATCAGTGCAGACCTAGTCAGTCCCCATCAATGCCAGCAACTCTTCCATTTCCAGTATCCCCCCAAGGTCAGCCTTCCTTCCAGTTCTAGTATCCTCCCCCAAGGTCAGCCCCCATTCCAGTCCCAGTACTTCCTAGTGTCATCCCAGTCCTAGTAGCTCCCACCAATGTCAGCCTCCATCTAATCCAAGTAACTCCCCCAATGACAGTCCCCTTCCAGTCCCAGTATCCCAATCAGTGTCAACCCCATTATAGTCCCAGCAATCCCACCCAATGTGAGCCTTCCAGTCCCAGTACCCCCAACCAGTATCAACACATTCCCAGTAGCTCCCCCCATGTTAGCCTCCTTCCAGTCCCAATACGCACCCCAGTATCAGCTCCCTTTCAGTCCCAGTACCCACCCCCAGTGTCCGCTCCCTTCCAGTCCCAGTACTCGCAATGTCAAGACTCCTTCCAGTCTCAGCAGCCCAGCATCAGCCTATTTCCAAACCCAGCACTAGAATGACACCCTTTTGTTTTCAGCCCCTCCTAGCATCAACGGGGCCATGGTGGAGAGACTGAGTGAATGCTTTGCTTTGGTCTTTACGGAGGAAGATGTAAGTTTATCTGGACAGGATCCCTCATGAGAGATTCTTGCCAAAATTAAAAAGTCATGGGATAGATGGTAGTGTACTACTGTGGATCAGGAACTGGTTGGAGATGGAGGGCAGAGGGGTAGGACTAAGTGGCCAAATTTCCCGGTAGAGAGAAGTGAATGGTGGAGTACCCCAGGGATCTGTGCTGGGCCTATTGTTTTTTAACATATTTGTAAATTACCTGGACAAGGGGATAACGAGTGAGGTAGTCAAATTTGCAGATGAGACAAAATTATTCATAGTTGTTAAAACCCAAGAAGATTGTGAAAAATTGCAAGAGGACATTGATAAACTGGAAGACTGGACGTCCAAATGGCAGATGAAATTTAATGTGGACAAGTGCAGGGATGTGCACTTATGAAGGAACAACCCAGCTATGGTTACACGATGCAAGGTTCCACATTGGGAACCACCACCCAGGAAAAAGATTTAGAAGTCATCGTGGATGACACATTGAAACCCTCCTCACAATGGGCAGTGGCAGCCAAGAAAGCAAATAGAATGATAGGAATTGTAAGGAAAGGAATGGAGAATAAAACAAAAGATATTATAATGCCTCTGTATTGTTCCATGATGTGACTGCACCTTGAATACTGTGTGCAGTTCTGGTCGGCATATCTTAAATAGGATATCACTGAATTAAAAAAAGGTACAAAGAAAAGCAACAAAAATGGGAAAAGGAATGGAAGGATACCCCTATGAGAAGAGGCTTGGGGGGTTAGGGCTCTTCGACCTGGGGGAGAGCTGAGGGGGGATATGATGGAGGTCTGTAGATTGATGAATGGAGTGGAATGGGTAGCCGTAGATTGATTGTTTGCACCACCAAGGAATGGAAAGACAGGGGGACACGCAATGAAGCTATGGTGTAACCCGTTTGGAACTAATAGGTGAGAATATTTTTTCGCTCAACATGTAGTCGGACTCTGGAGTTCATTACCAGAGGATGTAGTGGAGGTTGTTTGTGCAGCTGGGCTTGAAAAGGGTTTGGACATGTTCTTGGAGAAAAGGTCCATAAACCATTATTGAAGAGGACCCCAATACAAGCACTATGGAACCTGTGTATCTTTTGAGAAACTGCTAGGTACTTGTGACCTGGATTGGCCACTGCTGGAAATGGATTACTGGGTTTGATGGACCTTGGTCTGACACAGTATGGCATATCTTATGCTATGTTATGCTATCTTAACCACAGTCCTTCAGCCTCCTCCCCTTCCAGCCCTCAATGTCAGTCCCAGCCAGGTGCGTGCTCTCCTCTGCTCTCCTTCCTGCTTCAGTTGCATTGATTTACACAGCTGCAGAATTATTTTCCTTCACTCCTATGGCTGTGTTGCCGCAAGTCGCCAGCACCGTGGCACTTTTAAAGAAAAAAGCACTTCAGGACACACACAAGAGCTTATTATTTTCTTTTAAAAATTCTGAGATGCTGGTGGCCTGAAGGCAGCACAGCCTCGGGAATGAAGGAAACACTCTGTGGTTGTGAAGGGGTGAGCTGGTAAGGCAGGCTTCTAGCACTCAAAGTTTGTATATCCTGAGCCAGTGTCTCAGAGCCTGTAAAGCCAGCCCTGAGTAAGCACAGTTACTTACCTGTAACAGGTGATCTCCGGAACAGCAGGAATTAGTCTTCACACGTGGGAGACGTCGCCGACGGAGCCCGCACAGGAATGCTCCCCAGCATCCAATCAGAAAGCCTTTGGGAGCATACCCCGCGCCAGCACGGTGGCTTCACGCCCTTCCTACTGCCTCTCCCCAGTTGAGTTTCATAGCTGAGCCGGAAGGAGAGGAGAGGAAGGAATAGAGAGAAAAGATACAACTCCTAGGGGAGGTGGGCGGGTTGTGAAGACTAATTCCTGCTGTTCCGGAGATCACCTGTTACAGGTAAGTAACTGTGCTATCTCCAGGAACAAGCAGGAATGAGTCTTCACACGTGGGGACTCCCTAGCTAAGGATGCCCGGGGAGATCCCATAAGCGCAGCCCAGGACGGGATGGCATTTGCCCAACCTGATCCCCGGCATCCCCTGAGGGATGGAGGGCAGGAGTTGAATAGAGGAACAGCAAATCTAAAGACTACAGAGGAAGTCTTTAGAGTGCAGAACAGGTATCATTAAGCATTTAATGAGTAAATGACCTAGTACCATATAGAGCCTACCGGCCATTAAGTTTTAATGAAGTAATGGTGTAGAACCCTGTAGAGCTTACTTACCGAGTTTATGGAAGTAGACCTGTGAGGAAGGTACTGTAGACGCAGTAGCGAGGTCGTCAAGGGAACTTCACCGCAGCGAGGAGGAAGTTCCAAATCCGGAAGGCTAGAAGATCCAGGCGTCAGCTGGGTCAGGAGAAGGACGGCAGGTCTTCCAGGAGGCTTAATGCAAAGCTGAGCACTCCCTTAGGAGTAGAGTCCATAACTCAGAGGACTAACAGTAGAAGACTGGCCGAACCAGAGCCTATTCTGGAGAAGAGTAGGGGTGTACCCCGGAGCAGAAAGAGTACACAGTCTGCCCTAGCGAGCGATAGGGAGACAAGGGTCCGGACCTCCAGGAGGAGGACCTAACTGAAAAAGGAGCTGTTGACTTCACAGCAGTAGAGTACCACCAATCCGCCGGCCGAACGAGGGATAGGCAGGCGGACTGGCCGGAATCCGAGGGGGGGGGCGTGAGTACCGGCCATAGGGAAAATAGGCGGTAGAACACAGGTACTGTGGGCATCCCCCAATAAGCGCCTATTGAGCAGGAGATATCTAGTATATCTAAGCCGGTGGACATGAGAACGCCCACTCCGGTACTAACGCAGGTACGCCGAGGGGCCTACCTCTATGAGCATCACCCAGGTAAGGCGAATCTGCCATTGATCCACAGAACGTCCACCTGGGGAGGTGGCATCAAGATCCGTCAGTAGAGGGATCTATTCTGGAGGACAAGGGCAGATCGGCGAACCAACAGCGCGGTAGCTTGGGGAACGGAGGATAGCATCAGTCCGGTAGAACGCCACAGGGGGCTGGAGGCCCTATATGTGTCCCCAGGACCTGCACGCAGAAAACTCGCCCCCCGCACAATCGGGGGACATGAGGATATAGTCCTTGGTAAGCATTGGGGGACTATAGCGGCTGGAAGGGGAATTCCGGTACGGAAGCAATCAGCAGGGGAGTACTGCTGAGAAGGGTTCGGGGATGTACCGAAGGGTAAGTAAGTTGACCGTGGGCCATAGCTATCACGGAGTAGAGGTGGTTACCTTTTCCAACGGAAGGGGAATACCCGAACCCCTAGATAAGTCCCCGAACCATTTGTCAACTGAATGAGCCCCAGAGTAGAGCTCAATTTTAAACTTCTGGTAAGAGGGTTGAGTGCAGGCAGCCGCCCACCTGAGCCTAAAAATGCTTAGCATGAGAGTCCTGGCGCGGGCCCGGGGGCATCAACCCGGGGTGAGAGGTCCCTTGCTTGGGCGCGCCCGGCGGGTGGGCGGAGGGCTGACATTTCCTCTTCCTGGGGAAGGGGAGTCTGGAGAGGCGTTTCCCACCGCCGGGGGGGAGCCGGGCCCTAGGATGGCTGCTAACTCTGGGAAGGTTAGCGAAGCACTGTGCGACCTGACATAAGGCTTCGCTATTGAAGAGGTGATCTCCGTCACAGGGAGAATTACCCAGGTTGTGCTGTGCCCGTCTACACAACTCGGACGCCTGCAACCATGCTGTACGGCGTGCTCTAATGGCAACAGCAGAGGATCTGCTGACCGACAGGAAGGAGTCCAGAGAAGCACGAGAAAGGAATCCAGAGATATTCCTGCTGTGATAAAGAAGCAAGGAATATTCAAAGGCCTTGGTTGCAGATACGAAGGGGGATAACCGAGATAACCTCTCGGTGACCTCCCGGAGCGACAGACTCATATATAAAATATATATGAAATAATTCTGGCCGCCAGCATAGACGTTTGGAAGGCTTGACACCCTAGAGTATCTAGCGTCTTTGAGGCATGGCCTGGAGGGCAAGAAGAATGCTTCTGCTTGCTTCCGGCCTTCCTCAGCGCCGATTCCACCACAATGGACCGATGTGGAAGCTGGTGCTGCCGAAAACCCGGGGACGGAGGCACCCGATACAGAGCATGCATCGCAGTCGATGGCGCCGGAGCCCTCAAAGGCGACCACCAAGCCCCCAGCAGGAGATCCTGCAGGGAGGGATGCAGAGGAAGCATCACGGCTGCCTGTTCCGCAGGGCCTGGGCTCGGGTCCGGGATAGGGATGGCCAGCAAGTACGCCATGTCAAGGAGGAAATCCTGAAAAGGCGGCTCTGCCGGAGGAGTTATGGCGGGAGAGGCCGCCAGGGCACTAAGAGGCCGCTCGGGCTGATGCCCGCTGGGCAGAGGAGGGAACCAACCGACCTGGATAGGGGCAGTCAACATGGCGTCGTCGGCTCCTGGAATTGATTCCAAGCTAGGCATCGAAGGGGTCGATGGCACCGACGGCGCCGCAGGAATCGGCCTCGGCCCCGAACCCAGGGGCGGCGCTGCTCCCGGCGACTGAAGCGATTCCACGGCCGCCGGAGGGCAGGGGCCAGCAGTCTCCGGTCTGCGTCGCGGGCGGGGACAGGGGCCGATCCCGAGACGCGTAGTGGCCAGGCTTTCAAGGCTGGACACCGACTCCAGGCTGGGCATCGAACCGAGCGAGGAGATCGACTCCCTTCTAGAGGGCCCTGGCGGGAGCGACCGCGCCGGTGGTGGAGATCCCGAAATGCGGATCGGAACCGCGCCGATCAGTGCTGCAAGCATCAGGGGTCCCCGAGACGGAGCTCGGTGGAGAGGGGGTCATCTGACGCCGGCGCCGATGTCGATCGGCGGGCACTGCCCGATGCCAGGCTCCCTCTCGAACCCATCCTACCCTGGGAGAAATCCTTCCGGGGCATACGGCCCTTCCCCGAGGGGACCCAGGTCACCCGACGACGAGTCCCCGCGGGGGGGAAAGTGCAAAGCCCCTGCACCGACGTCGGGGTACCGTTGCGGGGCAGCGCAGATCCAGGATGGATCGAAGCGATCGGAGACCACGAGGCCCCTTTTCTAGGAAAGGGCGGGGCCCTCGACGGCCGTGTCGATGCCGGGGGGTCGCCCGCGTGCTGGTCGACAGACCCCGAGGTCCCCGGGGAAGGTCGATGGCGGTCCCTCGTGCTCGACGCCCCAGCCGTCGCCGGCGGAGCGGCGCCGCTCAAACCCGGTACAACCCTTGCGCAGGGCTGGGATACCGGTGACCCAACGCGGATCGAAGCAAGCGGCCCCGAGGGGAGTGAAGCAAGATGACCATCCCCAGCGAGGGGTGGAACCATCGACGCCTGCGCGCTCGAAGCGGGTACCACCTCAGCGCATGGCCTGAACGTAGGGCCGCCAGACAGTGTCGAGTCGATCGGCCCCAGAGGTGCTGAGGGCAGCGGCTGGCGATCCCCGGTGGGGAGCGGGTCACTCGACACCAATGCCGACGGGTCGGCACTGCCCAAAGCGGATACTTCCCCCGTAGGAACGCCATACCGGCGCGAGTCGGTCGGCCCCCTGAGGCGCCGAGGACCGCAGCCGCCAATCCCCGGTGAGGAGCGGAACGCTCGACACTGACGCCGACGTCGAGGGGTCGGTACCGCCCGTAGCGGGTACCACCCATGCGCATGGCAGGGATGGAGGAACGCCAGACTGGACCGAGTCGATCGGCCCCGGAGGCGCCGAGGACAGCAGCCGACGATCCTCTGTGAGGAGCGGAACGCTCGAGACCGACGCCGATGCCGGGGGGGTCAGTACCGCCCGGAGCGGATACCACACCCGAGCATGGCTTGGATGTAGGGAGGTCAGACCCAGTCGAGTCGATCGGCCCCAAAGGCGCCGAGGACACCAGCTGACGATCCCTGGCGAAGAGTGGAACACTCGACGCCGACGCCGATGCCGGGGAATCGGCACCGCTCAAAGCGGGTACCTCCCTCGGGCATGGCTCGGGAATGTTCTGTGAGGAGCGAACCTCAGGAACATCCCGAAACCCCGTAAATGCTTTGGAGCCCGAGGACTCCCGCCGGGGTATATTAGCTAAGGGGGACTTGAGGGGTTGGCCGGAGCCGTCGCCATGCCACGCATGAGACTCGCCCCTCAAGACTTGGCTAGTCTTAACAGACTGTTGTGTGGTTACCTGATCCTGGAGAGAAGAACAACCCGACGACCGCGCCTTGGGCGCGAAGACGTCGTCGAGGGATACCCGAAAAAGGGAGGGTCTTCTCCCGACACTGTAGCCCGGGGAATCCGGGAAAAAAGGGTCAGGCCCCAAACAGGAGAGGCACCAGGCATTGGAGTCCAAGTGGAAAATTAAGAAAGAAAAGAGGCACGGAGGTGCCACCGTCAGCGGGAAAAGGCCGCGACTACAGAAACAAAAAAGGGAAAAATTCTGCGGTGGCAGGAGGGACGTCCTGCCTGCTCCGCGGAAAACGAAAAACTGGGGAGAGGCAGTAGGAAGGGCGGGAAGCCACCGCGCAAGCGTGGGGTATGCTCCCAAAGGCTTTCTCATTGGATGCTGGGAAGCATTCCTGTGCGGGCTCCGTCGGCAACGTCTCCCACGTGTGAAGACTCATTCCTGCTTGTTCCTGGAGATGCATGGTTACTTGTGTTAGTCTACTTGGACTGCAATGAGCTGATAAAGGAGCTAATCACAAATATTTTAAGCTAGTACAATAAATAGGGCTTACATATTGCAATGAGTTCCAATGAGGGGTCTCCCTACTAACCTTAACTTTTCAGGAGGGCAGAGCACGATAACATTGTACTTACCTTTAACAGTGTTACCTTGTCACTCCTTATCTTTCTTTAAAATTACTTGATCCCAATCTTCCCCCACCACCCTGGCAGCCGAAAAAGCACTCAAGCACATCATTTTCTATTGCATAAAAACTGCATGATTTTGCACCTCTTGTTGCAAGACTTGGGCCAGGGAATGGGAGATGATATACTTAAGGACTTTATTTTTATATTATCTTTAAATTGACTGGAAACCTTGCCTAACCAAGAAGAGAAAAATGCAAACATACATTTAAGTTTCTGCATACTATGACCATACTTTTGAGTTTTTTTAAATGGCTTATATTTGGGTATATCTATTTATTTAACATTTCTTATATACCCCCTTTCATGATATCAAGGTGGTTTACATTGAACAAACTGAAATTACATCGAACAGGGCATTATAACTTGGAGATAACTATTTTACAGGGAACATGGGCAATGGAGGGTTAAGTGGCTTGCCCAAGACCACAAGGAGCACCTGTGGGACTAGAAACCCCAGTCCTTCTGGCCCAAGGTTGCTGTCCTCTAGTGGGATTTGAACCCCTGACTTTCTGGCCTGGGGTACCTTGCCCCAACCACTAGACCACTCCTCCCTCCATAGAGGTCTATGTTCAAAAGGTCTGTCTGGTTAACTTTTGGAGACAGTCAAACAAACCCTGACATTTAAAATTTAATCACCCACCACCCACTGAGCAGCTAAATTATTTTGGGGGGGACGGGGGAATTGTTGCTCTCACAAAACTTGCCCAAAGAGAGGCAGATCTGGAGGCATTCTTTTGGTCTGATTTTTTTTTTGCCTAGGTAGTGCTGATATTCAACAGTCTCCTGACCAGTGCTTCTTTTGTAAAAAAGGTGCCTATACTCGCAAACTTGGCCAACTCATGGCTCCACTCTACCTAGCCATATAGCAGACCCCCTGTGACCAGCTATTAACCTCCACCTTTCATCCAGCATCTTCCTTCAAGCCATGAACAACCCCTCACAGCCATCACCCTTCCAACCATTAAACCCCCCACCTTGCAGCCAGCATCTCCCTACCAGTCATTTAATGCCCCCCGCTGCCTCCCCCCTCCCCACCGCTTTTCCTGTTCTGCAGTGGCAGAGGGCAGAGGACTTTAACAAAGGGCAAAAAAAGTCATGGGTTTTCGCAGCTCCGCACTTGAAAGGCCTGTAAATGCCTAACCCTTTGATGCAAGGCAATGTGTCAGAAGGGGCAGGCATTTGCAGGCCTTCCAAGGCCAGAGTCATGAATATCCGTGGCTTTTTGTTTTCATTGTTTAAAGTCCGATGCATGCCACCATTGCAGACCTGGGAAAAGTGGTGGTGCTGGCTGGGAGAGGGGGAGCGAATCAGAGTTGTTGTTTATTTTTAAGGTGCCGTTCCCCAGAAAAAGGTGCTAGTACACTAGTGCGCTGTACCGTTGTGTAGCGGCATAAAAAAGTCCTGCTCCTGACACAGGTACCTGGCTAGCTCTGCAGATGAAAGTATGTACACTGTACACAAATGACTGTTCCAGTAACTTTAAGCTGGACATTCAGACTTCATACCTGAATAACATTCAGCAAGGTTGTCTCGTTAACTTTATCTGGTGATCACCAGCTGAATATGGACCGCATAATACATATGCTCACCTCCGTGTAGTTTCTGAAGTGTTGTTTGCTGCCAGTTGACATATTTCAGAATGTGATCTTCTATCTTGAGGTGCTATTGCTGGAACCTGTCATGCAATAAAAGTTAAAAACAAATTTCATTAAACAAGTATTAAAAGAGAAGACTTGCTTCTGCACAATCACACTATAATGAACAATACAAGTAGCATGGATATGAAATTGTATCTTTTTCTTATGTTTCATTGTTATTCAGAAATATTAATTTATAGATTAAGGCAAAATTAAGTAGACAAATTATAAAAGACATAAAAAATAAGGAGTACATTTTTAAAATCCATATGTAACTAACAGGCCAACGGGTACAAACTGTACCATGAATATGCAATCTCACTTCCAATGTAAAACTCCTAATGAAGTTTCTTTTCAAAAAAATCAGACCTACAAAATCAGCAAAAACGGTAAAAAATCATTCCAGTTTAACCTCAGGCAACATAACGTTAATTTTCAACGTTAATTTTCAACCTGTGAGATTTCTTGATTTACTAGACCTTGATGAGGACAGCGTCTACAGCAAAAATTCGGAGATTTTGTAAAAGGTATGAGGATCTATTAGTATGAGTTTTGAGAGATTTTGGAGGCAGTAAACGTGGAAGATTTGGTGATGGACATTTTTTGTTTTTGTTTTTAGCTTTTAGAACCCCTGAAGAAACTCGTTCAGAGTGAAACGCATGACAAGGGCACCATGAGATGGCATTGGGGAACATCAAAAAGCTAAGCAGTGTTAAATATTTTTCCTTAAGATGTGAAAATTCACTTATGGTTTCACTTTTACATTGAAAAACAGTGCTCATGGGTCATTGATGCTATTAGGCACTTTACCAAAAGATTTACGATCAAGTTGTAGTGCCCATGAGTCTGAGACCTTGAGTAGCACCAAATATGCAATGTAAGAAAAAGATTATTTCCACAGGTTGAAAATTAACATTATGTTGCCTGAGGTTAAACTGGAGTGATTTTTTACTGTTTTGCTTATTACAATTTATCACTTCAAAAGTAGACCAATAGATATGGTAGAGCTACAAAATCAGCAGACACTAACTTGTACCTACTGTTTGTGCAAGTTAGTTTCATCAGGAAAAGTATGCATGGAGGTTTCAAAATCAAATCTTTACATGTACTTTCTTAACTCCCCAATCTTCCTCAACCCTGGGAAATTTCCTTTTCTATATGTGTAAAAGTATATCTGCTGTTTTACAGCATACATACTTTCATCTGGGTAAGGCTGAGCAATTTTCTAAAGTCCATTTTTATCCAACCATAACTGTAAATAATTTTAATATAAACTTAATCTATGTTGTATTGTTAACTGTTTCTGTTTCATGTAAAACAGTGTGCTGATCAGGCCCGTTACACATTCGTTACTTGTGAACCACTTTGAATTGTAGAAAAGAGGTATAGAAATAAGTTTAAATAAATAAATAAGCAGACAAGTGATTAACTGGGTAAAGTAGTGAGGGAGAATATATGAAAAAATTATTTGTGGCATATTTTTGTCATAAGTCTTTGTTTGAGTCATTAACCTCATCTCTCTCATTTATGGGCCACAGCTGTGATGATATCAGAACATATATAACATAAGAAATGCCATACTGGGTCAAACCAAGGGTTACATTGTAGTTTCATTGAGTATCTTCTAATATTACTACTTTTAGATGGCCTAAACAACCAATCTACGTTAACCTGTTCCACTCCATTCTTTAATTTATAGACATCTATCATATCTCCCCTCAGCCTTCTCTTTTCCAAGCTGGAGCCCTAATCTTTTAAGCCTTTCCTCATAGGGGTATCCTTCAATCCCCTTTACCTTTTTGGTGGCACTTCTCTGTAACTTTCTAATTCCGCAATATCCTTTTTAAGATATGGCGACCAGAATTGCACACAATATTCAAGGTGCAATCGAACCATGGAAGTGTTGAAAGTAACTTAAAATGGGGTATCAGAGCTCTCTGAAAGAGTTAATATAGAGAATGGCTTAAAATTTGCTAACATCCTGAAGCTTGGCAGTTTGGAATTCACTAGCAGCCTGGAGAGAAATGTGTACCCAAAACCGAGGCCATGTTTAGCAGAATGGGACAGAATGTTTTTCTCCTAATTCAGCTGAGCAATATGTCTGTGCTTACTTTGACCTATATTATTACATGTAACATGCAGAGAAAGGAGGTGCTCTGACCTAGCCAGGAGGGAGGGGATTTACAGAAACTGCGCAAGTTTTGCCCGGTACTGATGTCAGACTCACAGGTCTGTATTTTCCCGGATCACCCCTGGAAACCTTTTTAAATACTGGCGTTACATTGGCCATTCTCCACTCTTCAGGTACTACAGATGATTTAATGATAGTTCAGAGATTACTAATAGTAGGTCTGCAATCTCATATTTCAGTTCTTTCAATACCTTTGAATGTTGTGATGTAGAGACCCCTACAGAGCCCATGGAAATAGAGAGAAAGGAAGCTTCCACCTTTAAAACTGACAGGCAGCTAGAACACATGGCTGTTTACAAAGAAAAAGTAAACAGAGAAAGCCAGGAGCTGAACTGACACGCCCAAGCTCTGACGCAGCAGCAAGCTTAGAGCTTGATCAATCACACCTGTTCAGCTTGAGGAAAGAGCCAAGCCCAGGGGAACAGAATTATAAAACCCCGTCATTAGCTCCCAGGAGTAGATTAAGAGGGAGTTGCAGATTAAGATCCAGATTGGGAACTGCAGGAGAAGGAGAAGCAGGCTCGAGTACAGGCTGGAGTGGTAATTGCAGTTCGGACGGCAGTTGGAGCCGTGGAAGCAGAGAAAGAGGAGTCCTGGACAGCAAAGACAGGAGAGAGGAGAGAACTCCTGTAAGATGTGCTGGGAGAGGCTCAGAAGCTCCAGAGAGTTGGATACTGGGTAAAGAAATTACCTACAGGTCCGGGAGAAAAGCCAGCAGACTAGGAGGAGGGAAGACACGCCCTGTGACCAGGAATTGGCTAGAATGGAGCGAGCAGGGAACCTTTCAGTCAGAAGGAAGCCTTCACAGTTTGCACAGGTGGGAGCCCAGTACAAAAGTATTCCCTTATAACTGCCAAGAATTAGAGGAGAGCCAAAGAAGAAACTCCAGGGCAACAGGTATTTTAAACCCTTACTGTTTTGAGGTGTGTAAAGGGAAAACACCTGAGCTTATAAAGGGAAGTTATTGGAAATCCCACAGTAACAGTTTGCAGATAAACGCTGTTAGTCCCGAAGCAGAAGATATGCAAATAGACTCTAATGTTGATGACGTAGCAGATATGCAGATGGATTGCACGCTTTGTTTGGCTGACAACATTGAGTCACTGTGTTAAACCTTAAAGTGAAAATTGCTGAGACACAGTAAAGAAAAAGGAACTGTTTTGCTTTGCTACGAGAAGCTGTTTGTTTTCCTTTGTGTACTTGCAACGAGCACTGCATGTTTTGGGACCAGAGAGTGAAGAAGCAATTACCTTAGTTATTGTATATAATCCTCATGCTAAACTCCTGGAAACCGTCATATTTTTGTTCTGCACCAAAGTTCTATTTGTAAGGGGAATAAATCCTTGTCACTTTGCCTTAAACACTCGACTACAATTGCTTCTTTATCAGAGAGCTTTAAAAAGGGACTACAATTCCCAAGAGGCCTTGCAAAAGCCACAGCTGTAGTCTCACTTTCTGCATAGAGAAATTATCATGGCAAACCAACCCTCTGCTCCCTAAGCGGAGGGCTGGCCACGTGGTGACAATGTATACCAACCAGTCCAGGTGATTTGCTACTCTTCAATTTAGCAAATAGTTGTAATACATCTTCTTGTTTATCAACATTTCTTTCAATTCTTCCATATAGCACCTTTACATACCATTTCAGGCATGGATAAATTCCCTATATCTTCTTCAGTAAAGAATGAAGCAAAGAATTCATTCAATCTTTCCGCTATAGCCTTATCCTCACTTAGCTCCTCTTTTACTCCTCAATCAAGGATTTTTGCTACAAATGTACTTGAAAAAGTTTGTATTATGCATTTTTGCTTCCATGGCTAGCTCTTTCCATTTCCTGAAAGATGCTTTTTTTGGCCACAACAGCCTCTCTGACCTCATCTTTAAACCATGCTGACATTTTTTTGGCCTTCCTTCCACTTTTCTTAAAGCATGGAATACATCTGCTTTGGGCTTCCAAGACAGTACTTTTAAACAGTGCCCACCTATGGAAATCTTTAACCTTTACAGCTGCTCCTTTTAGTCTTTTCTTAACTATTTTCCTCATTTTATCATAGTTTCCCTTTTGAAAGTTAAATGGTAGTACTGTGGATTTCCTTGACATCCTTCTTTCATTTATTAAATCAATTATGATCATGCTATAATCACTATTGCCAAGTGGCCCCAACACTCTTATCTCTTGCACCAGATCCTGTGTGCTACTAAGGACCAGGTCCAAAATAGCTTCCCCTCTTGTCAGTTCATGAATCAGCTGCTCCAAGAAGCAGTCATTTATTTTATCTAGAAACTTTATCTCCCTAGCATGTCCTGCTGTGACACTGATCTAGTCAATACCCAAGTAATTGAAATCAACCATTATTATTACTGTGTTGTAACTTTTATTAGCTTCTTTGATTTCTTTCAGCATTTCATTATTCATCTGTTCATTCTGGTCAGGCAGGTAACTCAGTGTGTGTGTGTGTGTGCACACACATATAGTATGGGGGTGCATGTGGGGGGAGTATTGGGGGTGCTTGTATGTGTGCAGTACAGAGATGGGGTGCCTCTGTGTGTATAGTGCAGGGGTTAGGTGCCTCTGTGAAGGGCTGTGTGTGAAGTGTGGGGGTGTGATGCTTGGAGTATGTCTGTGTGTGTGTGTAGTGTGCTATGGTGGTGAAGTGCCTCATGTGTATGTGTAATGCGGTGGTGCGCGTGAGCAGCTGTAAAGATTAAGAATGTACATCTGATCTGCACATTGTTTTAAAATACCATCTTGTAAGCCAAGACCACATGTATTTCACATTTCAAAAAAGACAGAAGGAAGGCCATACGACTGCAGGCATGTTTTAAAGATAAGGTGAGAGACACTGTCATAGCAAAATGGAAAAAGGATTTGAAAAATAAAAATAGGAAACAGCATAAGCACTGGCAAGTTAGATGCAAACCACTGATAAAGTGAGCAAAGAGAGAATTTGAAAAGAAGCTTTCCGTAGAAGCAAAAACTCATAATAAAGACTTTTCAGGTACATTTGAAGCAAAAGGCCTGTGTGGGAGTCAGTTAAACCATCATATAGTGAGTAAAAGCAGCCCTAAGGGAGGACAACACCATAACAAAGACACTAAGGGCCCAATTCTGAGACAAGAATAGCGGGACTGCACGTCCCGGTAGGACATGCAGCCCCCTTACCTGTTGGACCGTATGCTGCCCCATTCTCTCCCCGCATGCACAGAGCTGGAATCTGATATGATCCAAGCCTGTTCAGTGTTTAGATGTCCCGACAGCCCAGACATGCCCTTTTTAGGATCAAGCACGTCCGGGGTGGGGGGTATAGGGGCCACTAGACCACCAGGCGATTTTTATTTTATTTTATTTTACTTGGGGGTGGGGGGGGTAAAGGGGCCACTAGACTGCCAGGTACATACTTTCTGTCGGGGCGCCGGCACCCAACAGTGCTTTGATGGCATCAGGGGTTTTTCCCGATACCGCGATCATCTCCAATGCCATCAAAATACTGTTGGGGGTAGAGAGGGAACAGGGTCACTTGGCCACCAGGGATTCTCTTATTGTCAGGGCAATGGCCCCCGACAGTATTTTGAAGGCATTTGGGGCTTTTCCTGATGCCGCAATCATCCCCGATGCCATCAAAATACTTTTGGGACTGATATGTGTCTCATATCCCCTCGTGTTAAATGTATCTCCCAATTGACCGCTTTGACCTGGTGAAAAGCGGGATATAAATACAGCTAAATAAATAAATATGCAAATTAGCCACACAGTGTCCGCAGAGCAAGCCAAACTAGCGCGGACTTCTTGTGCGCATGTGTTTGGCTTGTTCACCCAATTTAACACTGCGGTGGCTCATTTGCATGTGCACTGTTACCGCAGCGTTTATTTACATACCCTATCCTTCCTGCATCGCATGTTAAAATGTGTGCGTTTTTGGGAACATAAATAGTCAATCCAGCGCGGGTCTAGCACCAGCTTTCTGCATCGGCCTGTTAGTGTGAATTAAATTTTTTTAAGGTGTGCTAATGAACCAAATGTGTGCCTATGAATGTACATCCCTAATGGCAGCTAAACAGCCATATGCCATGTTTTAAATGAGATGCAGGCATTTAAATGGACACCTTCATACCAGAATGCAAAGCTTTGCAATAATTAAGTCAACTATATAGTTAAGATTGTTTTACCAAAAAAAGACAGCACACAGAATCTCCAGCCTATGAGATTGAAACACTGGATAACATGCATTTGTTTTTTTGGGACCAGTTATGCTGGCTCTTCATTTTTTATCTTGTTTGATATTGCTAAACTTGGTGCCCCCGTTGTGATGAAAGTGAGTTAAAGTTGACTACTGATTATGCATCAGCTTAGTAAGTCAGGGGTTAATTAAACCTCAGTTCTGAAGAAAGGAAATTCCTGTGCAATTTTGTGAGAAACATCTTGCATAACTCTTCCGGTAGGAAAAGGCACTGGTATATGAGATAAGAAAAGCTTTTTCACATAGCAACTGTGCTTTTCCCATAGTAACTGTACAAGGTCATCTATCGATGGAGTTCTGAACTTCTGAACCATTAGATGGGAGATGCCCCCCTTGAGCATTCTCAGGCACCTGGCCAGCATCTTGATTATGTTTAATGGATAGCTGATCCTATTTTGTGTGTGTCAATTGATGCAAAATCACTGGTTGCTATTACAACAAGATATAAAAAACAGAGCTCCTTTAGTCAGGGAGAAGAGAGAAAGTCTCACCTACAGGGTTAACGCTTGCACCGCCTGGGGGTCTTCCGGATTGAGGGTCTCTCCTGCCTGGCTGAATTTGGGGCTTTTTCAGTCGAAGTGTTGGCAAGAGATGAAGCTCATAACTCTGTCGGTGATGTATTGTTTTATTTTATCTTACCTTTCATGCACAGCTTAACTAATCATTTGTGGATTAAGTGAATTACTTGCTTTCAAGTTACCTTTTTTTATATTTTATAAATAAACTAATTATCTCTATTCTAAAGTGAGTTGGTCTTTATTTCGCAACCTGTTTAGGCAGGACACCTGCTTCCATAGCAGTACAAATTTAGACAGGTTTTTCTTGTGGAAAACATTGTTGCTTTTTGAAATCATTCTGTTTCGACTTTGAATTAACCGGGCCCATTGCCCTACTGGTCCAGCTGATACAAGCAGAAAACGCCGAGTCATGTATTGGTATGCTTTCTGTCGCCATCAGTGATTGTGGTTTGTATTGTTTGAAAAACCCAGAATCTGAATGGATGTGAGTTTGCGTTAATCTATTTCATAAACAGCAGTTGGTTAATAAATATTACGGTTATCGCTTGTAGTTGTTTAACAATGCCTCGAAAATGTGTTAATCATCCGGATTCATTTTGCTACATTTGCGGTGAGGTTACTTTTAAGAAGCAGAGAAGATGTTTTACTCCGCTTGTTAAGACATGTTATAAGCTGTACTTTGGATGTCAAGTCGGTGACCAGGACAAAAATTGGGTGCCTCACGTCTGCTGTATTACCTGTGTCAGACTCCTAACAGGTTGGGTAAAGGGTGTTCGACACATGAATTTTGCTGTTCCAATGATCTGGAGGGAACCAAGAGATCACTTGACAGATTGCTACTTTTGCCTTACAAACATTGCAGGCATTACTTCAAAATCAAAACACACTGTAAATTACCCAAATTTACCATCTGCCATGAGGCCTGAGCCTTACTGTCAAGAATTGCCGGTGCCAAAACCTCCAGAAAATCTTACAGTGAATGAATATGAAGAAGAAGAAGAAGAACCAATGAATGCTGATGATGCTGACAATGATGGAGATGCTGTAATGCAGGATCCAAGCTTTGAGGCATCCGGTTCCTCTTCTGAACCACATTTACTGGACCAAGGCGATTTGAATGATCTCGTCAGAGATTTGAATCTTTCAAAGTGACAAGCAGAACTGTTAGGGTCACGATTGAAAAGCTGGAAACTTCTTCAGAAAGAAACCAAAGTGTGCACTTTTAGAAATAGGCATACCGAGTTTGTGGATTACTTTGCCTTTGAAGATGGAACTGCTTTTTGTTGTGAAGTTAAATCCCTGATGGAAACACTTTGTCCGGATTATAGAACAGATGATTGGCGACTATTTATCGATTCTTCTGTAAATATAGCCTAAAAGCTGTGCTTATCCACAATGGAAATATTTTACCATCAGTTCCAGTAGCTCATGCCGCCAATATGAAAGAAACTTACAGCAGTATGCATCTCCTGCTAACAAATATCTGGTATGAAGAACACAAGTGGAATATTTGTGGTGATTTAAAAGTAATTGCCCTCTTGCTTGGACAACAGCTTGGTTGGACAAAGTATTGTTGCTTTCTGTGTGAGTGGGACAGCAGGGACAGGAAAAATCATTACATCCGGAAACAGTGGCCAAAGAGATCATCACTAGTCCCAGGCCAGAAAAATGTTACACATGACCCACTTGTGGAGCCGAATAAAGTATATCTACCTCCACTCCATATAAAGTTGGGTCTTATGAAGAACTTTGTAAAAGCCATGGATAGAAGTGGACTTGGATTTGCATATCTAAGACAGACATTTCCACGAATCAGTGAGGCAAAGATCAAAGAAGGGATCTTTGTAGGACCTGATATTAGAAAACTGATGAAAGATGAAAACTTTTGACGGTCAGTTGAATGAAACTGAAAGAGCTGCATGGGAGTCCTTTAAGGCTGTTTGTTGCGACTTCTTGGGAAATAACAAGGCAGACAACTACGCAGAAACAGTGAATACTCTAATGAAATCTTACCAGAAACTGGGATGTAACATGTCTTTGAAAATGCACTTCTTGCATTTACATCTGGATTTTTTTCCTGCAAATCTAGCAGCAGTCAGCAATGAACATGGGGAAAGGTTTCATCAGGACATTTCGGTAATGGAAAATAGGTACCAGGGCAAGTGGAACTCCAGTATGCTTGCAGACTATAGTTGGACCCTTAAGAGGGATGTTCTGGCGCAATACAGCAGAAAATCATATACAACTACCTTTTAGGAGACATTATGTTACAATATACATCTAATGTAAATATGAGCAACATAGTCTAAATTTAAACTACTTGTCACTAAAAAACGTTACGTGATGGAGAATTTCTAAGTGCATATCCGAGTTCGTAACCAAAAACAGTACTAGAATCAGTCATTTTCATTTCTGTGACAGAATTCTTTTTAAATTTTGTTTACCAGTGTTATATTATAACTAAATGGACTCAGCATTTTTGGTTGTGGCTGACAACATACAATAATAATTATGATGGAATTTTTCGTATTCAACCTTTGTTTACTGAAACAAAACTGTAACGGCTAATTTACAGTAATGTACACACTTTACTAGATGATATCTCCTGAATTATGGGTGATAGAAAAATTATGATTTGTAAACAATGGGAAAAATTACATATGAAACAGGTCAGAGCGGGTCTGTGACAAAAATTGTGTTGACCAGTGTTATTGCTGCATTAGAGTTAAAGTATGTTAAGGCCCATTTTGCATAACAAAATTCCAAATGCGTTCAATTACAACATAGTGAGAAAAATAGAGCTTCAGTCAGTAAAAACTCCACGCTAAATTCATTTTCATTTAGTAAGCGAAACAAGGTCTCAGACATATATAGCACTCAATCTGGACTTTCGTCTGTTCATGTAATGCCTGATTGCATCAATGACCTTCAAATCATTCAGATTTCGCTACTATTTTAAAGTTGTGCTTATTTAAACAAGGACTTAGCTGTGTTGCCCCACCGGACTTTCACCAACATTCAAAGAGGATCCCGACGCACTGGTAAGGCGCCGTAAGGCATTTCAAAATTTCATCAGGAGATCCTATGCAAACACCGCTCCTGTGCTTATTAAAAGATGCTGCCGCGCATCTTCGGTGTTGATACACAGAATTGTAATGCATGAGTGAAGACGCGGGCAGCATCTTTTAATAAGCACAGGAGCGATGTTTGCATAGGATCTCCTTACGGCGTCTTACCAGTGCGTCGGGATCCTCTTTGAATGTTGGTGAAAGTCCGGTGGGGCAACACAGCTAAGTCCTTGTTTAAATAAACACAACTTTAAAATAGTAGCGAAATCTGAATGATTTGAAGGTCATTGATGCAATCAGGCACTACATGAACAGACGAAAGTCCAGATTGAGTGCTATATATGTCTGAGACCTTGTTTCGCTTACTAAATGAAAATGAATAGAGCGTGGAGTTTTTACTGACTGAAGCTCTATTTTTCTCACTATGTTGTAATTGAACGCATTTGGAATTTTGTTATTCAGTCACACGTTCAGTAATTGACCCAATAATTCTGTGGTTCCATTTTGCATAAGACATCTATGTAAGAACGGAACATTTAAGTCAGGATGTTCACAATTCCCTGACTAGTTTCCCACACACTCTCCCCACACGCAAATTATAACATTTCTTACACTGCATGAATCACACCTCCACTACTTTTGATTGTATTGTTGTGACACCGCCTTGATTGTAGGATAAGACGGTATAGAAATACTGTTAAATAAATAAATAAAATAAAAGGCTTTGCTGAATGTGAAGCCCTTTATTAAATATGTATAAGGACATCATGCCCAGTAGAAACAGACATTTCACAAAGACATTCAAAAAAATAACACCACCACTAAGAGTTTTACAGGTGTATGGTCTGTCTCCTGTTCAGCTCCTATGCATTTTCTTACCATTCCCCTAGCTCTGTCTTAGCCCTCAGTTGTTGTGTTATCTGTCTTGACTAGACTGTAAGCTCTTATAAGAAGGGACTGCCTTGTATCGCCATACAAATGGTAAGCAGTAGTATATTTGCTATCGACTTCAACTCAACAACGCAACAACATCATCAGCAATATGTGTAAGTGCTGAGTTTACAAAACACCTATGAGAGGAGCCGATTAAGGAACAAAGTAAAATATTTTTTTAAAACTTTTCTGAGGTGGTGTTAGACACCATAATGGTAAGGGTAACTGCCCTCTCACCACTGGTGGAGACCCCGGTCCAAACAAGCAGGTAACTGACACATACATGTACCTTGGAGCAGGTGTAAATGACAGCAGTAAAATTTGTAAAAACAGACATGTATTCCCCACTATAAAATGGCAGTGCCTGAATATTTTTTTGGGAATACCAAAATGTGCTCCCTTGGAATCCATGCATCCTGCATCAACTGTCCATATAAACAGCATCATTTTAAATCAGCATTTTCATGTGTATACAATCTACATTTGTAATAATGCTATTTACACACAGACTTATTGCCCAAAGCTTCTAAAATGGCCTCCATTATGAATAAAATACCTCGTTGCTTCTGTCTACATGTGTACATTCCAATGTCACCAATGCATAATAAGCAGCTTTTTGTTCTGCCATCTTTTTGGTATTGCCTTCTGCTTCTCTGAATTTTCTGTTTTCAATTACTGCCTTGACAACAAACCTATTTTTAAAAAAGTACATAATAATGTTAGTAATTATACAGTCAACAATTTGGGATGTTTTTCAGAAATATACTTACAATAATTAAAAGTAGGAATTTCTCTCAACTTGTTATTGCTTTTATGAACATACTAATATAATATATTTCAGTTCAGAAGAAACCCTGATTCTTTTCTCTTTTAAACTGAATTACAGAGCTATAAGTCTCAATGTATGTGTCAGTGTATACTACTTCAAGGTTAGAGGCAGTCTGTATTAGTGGGAAATATTTTCTGCCAATTTGAGCTTCTCCTCTTAAAACAGAATTATCTGGAGTGGAGAAAATGGATAGGGCTGGAACCAGGGAAGCCAGAAATGAAATCCTTGTGGCCTTGGGCAGGTCACTTATTTATTTATTTAGTATACATTTGTATACCGCTACTTCCAGCGATCAGCAGCGGTTTTGATTACAGATTGGAAATTGTCAAATCATGACAGGAAATTTTTGAGGTATAAACACATTGATTAGACAGGAAAGCACAGCACACAGAGAACTATTTTACAGGGAACATGGGCTATGGAGGGTTAAGTGGCTTGCCCAAAACCACAAGGAGCACCTGTGGGACTAGAAACCCCAGTCCTTCCGGCCCAAGGTTGCTGTCCTCTAGTGGGATTTGAACCCCCGACCTTCCGGCCTGAAGTACCTTGCCCCAACCACTAGGCCACTCCTCCACTCCTCCACTTAAACCTCTCATTTGCTAGGGTACAATCCTAGGGGTCGATATCCAGCTGTGGCCGTCACAATGTTTTAAAACACCTGACCACATGGCTGAAAGTGAAACTGGATATTCAGCAAGAGAGCCTGTCCAGCTCTGAATATGCAGTTTTGCTATCTGATAAGTGGCAATATTCAGTCACTAATCAGATAGAAAATCTTCATATCATAGTAAAATAGTAAATGACGGCAGATAAAGACCAGTATGGTCCATCTAGTCTGCCCAGTAAGATGGCAAGAGTAGGTGCACCTGCCGCTCCGTGCAGGCCACCCCTCCCCATGTCTTTGTTTTAGGGATGAACCCACCGCTCCGTGTAGGACACCCCTGTATGTTGAGAAATTAGATAGTTAAGTTTATTTTGATTTTATCCTGTTGCTGTAAAGGGATCCACTGTGTCTGTCCCATGCCATTTTGAATTCTGTCACTGTATTTGCCCCCCACCACTTCCATCGGGCCACTGACCTATCCTAACTGAATATCACTGCCAGAACGATGCTAGCTCCACCCACAGACAGCCCCGAAATAAACCAAGCATTCTTATTGAAGTCTATGGGGCTATTCAATGGTACTATCCCAACACCATAGAATATTGGGATTGCCAAGGTTTATGAGGTTTGCAGGTGCTGCAAACCACATAAACCAGTTGGAATTTGATTTCCAGAGACAGGGAAATACTTGCGGTATCCAAATGTAACTTGCCTTGAGCTACTCCTAGAAAGATATGAACTACATACAAATTACTATAATTGAACTTTCCTATTTTTTTCTAGTTACCTATGGGCCCGATTCTGTGAAGAGACTGGTGGGTTAACCATCCTGCCCAGATTCCAAAAGCCTCTCTCCCCGCACATACAGGGCCGCTGTGCGGGAAAAGCAGAACGGGGGCAGCTCAGCGGTGGAATGTGGATGGGCCAGGCACCCAGACATACAGGGCTGATACAGGTCACGGTCCTGTACATCCGGAGAGCACCAGGAAAACACCCAGCTTATTCCACCTCAGAGGTAGAATAAGCATGAGGCGCCGATGCGCCCTGGCCAAGCAGCCTCCCCCAGAAGCAACAGGGTGTTGGAGGCGAGTCCCCGCCGCCCAATCCGGGCCCTGACTGCCCCTTCTGGGGATCGGGCAGCAGGGAAACAGGGATTGTCACTGCAGCAGCCTGGATGGCAAGCAGGGAAGATGAAGGGGCATGCCGAGCTGTCTCAGTGTTCGATCCTGCATCCGCGAGAATGTCTGGCTCCTGTGGTGCAGAATTAGGTGCTCACAAGGGCCATCCTGTTTGGGGGTGTCTGGACGGCCCGGATGTGCACCTTCCTGCATCGGGCTCCACATGGAAACATCTGTATGACAGATCCACAAAATAACAGCTGTAGTCATAATATTACATTAGCTCACAGTGACTAGAGGAATATTGACAAATTAAGTATTTCAGAGGAGAAAGAGGAGTTTATGTTCATTTGGTAAAACAAGGTTACATACCTGGAACAGATGTTCTGCATGGACAGCAGGATAAATCCTCATATATGGGTGATGTCATCAACTGAGGCCATGTGGGAGCAGATCCCATCTACCCTTCGAAACATTTGGAAGCATAGTACATGTGTCCCACTTCCCACTTACCTCCACCATGCAGTACTCCCTCAGTCTCATATACTAGCTGATTTATAAGATTATAGAATACATCTCCAAGGAGAGGTGGAAGGGTTTTGCGAGGACTTATCCTGTTATCCATAGGAAACACCTGCTACAGGTAAGTAGCCATGTTTTCCCCTTGGATAAGGATAACATCCTCACATATGGGGATCCCTAATTACAGGCTGCATCTAAAGAAAAAGGAAAAAGGATACAACTGATGTCACAACTAGCTGACCCTTACAAGATATTTGTGGTGGCAATGAGCCTTTCCTTAAATAGTTTCCCCTCCCCTTGTTTTTTCTTTGTTTTTTTTTTTGTTTTTTTAATAGAAGCAGCCTAATGAGAAAAATAAGCAGGCCAAGGCAGGTGGAGTTGACCTCTATTCCCCAAAGAGATTCTGGGGATGGACTGACCAAAAATGTTTTTGCATCAGGAGTCCCTTTCTAAGCAGTAGTGAGATGTGAACTTATGGAAAGAAGTACAAATTTGGCTTTGCAAATCTCCATGGAGGCTGGCCTCAAGTGGTTATCAATGTAGTCATGGTTCTGACACTGAGCCATAACATACCCCTCAAGAGTCAAGTTTTCCTGGACATAAATGAAAGGGATACAAGAGAGTACGTGTATGTTGATGGAAGCCTTTAGTTTTCTTGGGTCAAAAGAAACAAAAAGCTGGTTGACTTTCTAAGGGCTTTAGTATGTTCCAAAGAGAAGATCAATCATGTGCAACCCACTTTCCCCTTTGTGAAATCTGGGAAAAACGTTGATAGGATAATTGACAGTTTAAGATAAGAACATAAGATATGCCATACTGGGTCAGACCAAGGTCCATCAAGCCCAGTATCCTGTTTCCAACAGTGGCCAATCTAGGTCATACATACCTATCAGTTTCCCCAAAAGACACAGGTTCAGCAATGCTTGTACTGGGTCAAGCATTGATATCCTGGGTCCCTTCTTAATAATGGTTTATGGACCTTTCCTCCAGGAACTTGTCCAAACCTTTTTTAAACCCAGCTACACTAACAGCCTTTACTACATCCTCCGGTAGCAAATTCCAGAGTTTGATTACACGTTGAGTGAAAAAATATTTTCTTTTATTAGTCTTAAATAGTTTACCCTGTAGCTTCATTGCATGTCCTCTAGTCTTTCTATATTCTGATAACATAAACAATCGATCTACATTTACCCGTTCCACTCTGTTCATTAATTTATAGACTTAAATACCGCTTTAACCTGACCACAGTGCTCAGCAACTCCCCCGATCGGGGTAGAGCACCTGAGCGGGAAGCCCTCCCGCTCAGAAGCTCCTGCCCAATCGGGGCAGTGGGAGCAACTCAGCCTCAACCAGGACAGCATTAAAGCGGCGCCCCAGCACAAAGGGGGACGCTTTAACCCGACTGCAGTGCTCAGCAGCTCCCCCGATCGGGGTAGAATACCTGAGCGGGAAGCCCTCCCGCTCAGAAGCTCCTGCCCAATCGGGGCAGTGGGAGCAGTGGGCCCTTAGGCGAGGCACAAAGGCGCACACAAGCAGAAACCAAATAAAAAAGAACAGACCCCTCGACAAAACCCACTGGAACCACAGAACAACTCCAGAAACAACGAAAAGCAACAAAAACCAGAAAAAACACGGAAACCACCACAACAAACAACAGAAAAGAACCACGACAAAACACAACCGTGGGACTACAGTTACAACCACCTGAACACCAATCAACACAGAGGAAAAAGTCCTCAAAACCCTCAGCACATCAAGAAATCAGGCACGCCTACAAACAAACATCAAGGTACGCCTACAAATTATGCCACCCTTCCTAGCTCCTATTTACCTCCTATCGCCCCTCCTGACCCTCTACCCGCCTCCCGCAGTCACACTCACCAACCTACCCGGACCATACACCACAACCATCCAAACCGCCAACATCCACAACCCCACCCCTCACACAGAACAACACCCAAACACCAACCTACATCCCCAACCCCCCAAACAGCACCCCCCTATCCATTTCATTAATAAATGCTCGATCGGTCAGAAACAAATACCACATGTTACAAGACCTGATTGAAACCCAAAAGATTGACATCCTATGCATAACAGAAACTTGGCTAACAGACAGACACAGACACAGTGATCATGAACCAACTAACACTGACAGGATTACAGCCTTCAACATTGCTCCCGAACACACACCAGAGGAGGAGGCATAGCCATCATAGCAAAAACCAACCTTCACCTCAGGAACCATGCATCAGAAATGACCAATGAAGCGGACATACTCACCCTCACCAATAAGCACCTCTCACTCTGCCTAGCAAGGATACTTCAACACATATCTGAGAGCACCATCTCCACAAAAGAGCAAATAATCCTAGGAGACTTTAATCTCCCATCGCTCCAAGACAAGCAAGCAGAAACCTTCATCAATGCTATGGAAGCAATGAACCTATCACAGATCATACATGAAGCAACACACGAAAAAGGAAATACACTGGACCTCATATTCCTCAATTCCCAAACCACCATCTCATACAAAAAAACAGAAATCACACAGGTACCATGGTCTGACCACTACCTCATCAACATATCCCACACCTACCACCACATGAACAGTAAGGAGAACAAAAAACACACAAGAAGATTCAAAACGTTCATCAAAGAAGATTTCCTGGCAAAAACCCTACCTGAACTCCAAACAAGCTCCAACAATATCGATGACCTGGTCCACAACTGGAACACCACAATCTCCTCTGCATCCAGCGCAACAACAAACAAGACTAAAACCAGACACACCTCCGCAAAAGCCCGATGGTTCACCCCCAACCTCCGGAAGCTAAAGACCAAACTCAGAAGAGCAGAAAGAAAATGGAGAAAAACCAAAAAAGACGACGACAAAACAAATTACATGTGCAAATTAGACGCATACCACACAGCAACAGACAAAACAAAAAAGGTCTTCCATACAAAGATCATAAACACGTCAATAAACAAACCATAAGAACTCTTCAATATTGTCAAAAAACCGACAAAAGCGCCCAACCACTCCGACCAACTACCAAACATCCCACCTGAACTACTAGCACGACAATACAAGCAGCTTTAACAACCACAAAATCTACAATTGAACGCAGAGACGACAACAACAAACCACCCCCACCACCACAGACAGTGACTGGAACACATTCGAAACAGTCACAAAAGAGGAAGTATCATCTACCATCTCTCGCCTAAATACCACCACCTCTCCGCTAGACCCCTACAGAATGGATAAAGAAAACCAAAGATGACCTGAGCATACCATTAACCCGCATTGTTAATGAATCCCTCAGCCAATGACGCATGCCTGATCTCCTCAAAACCTCAGTCATCCGACCGACCCTAAAAAAACACAACCTGGATCCACTTGAACCCGCCTCCTACAGACCTATAGCAAGTCTCCCGTTTACCGCCAAACTCATTGAGAAGGTAATCCAGAGACAGCTCCAAGAACATTTAGATGCCAACAACATACTGGACCCACAACATGGCTTTCGTCCACTCCACGGAGTCAAGACCCTCATGACGTAACTAATGAACACCCTTGTCATAGGAACTCAAGCCAAACACTCTGGATATGCCATGATCTTCCTAGACATATCAGCAGCCTTCGACACCATCTCCCAAAACATCCTCATACACAGACTACAAGCAATCGGCATCAAAGATAACGTACTCCAATGGTTCCGTTCCTACCTAACAATAGACAACAATTGATCCGCACAAACATATCAACCTCCCCCCCCCTTCCAGCAACACCAAGGAGTACCCCAAGGATCCACATTATCTGCCATGCTCTTCAACATCTATCTGCAACCACTCTGCTCAATCATACGCACACACAACATTAATTATCACATCTATGCGGATGACATAATGCTCTATGCCCCAATCACAACCTCCAACCTAACCAATAAACACCTATCAGAATGCTTCACCGAAGTATCCAGCTGGCTACAAAAGAACAACCTATCCATCAACATAAAGAAAACTGAAGCCCTCATAGTAACAAAGGACCCAGACTTCACACCACCCTCACACCTCGACATTGGGACCACACAAATACAAATAAAACCACAAATAAGATACCTAGGAATCATCATAGACCAAACACTCACACTCAAACAACAGATCAAAAAAAAAAAACACCGCAACAATCTTTCACAAGGCTATAACAGTACAGCGCCTCAGACCTCTCCTTGAACCACAGGACTTCAGAACAGTGATGCAAGCCTTGACAATCCCCCACCTGGACTACTGCAATATAATCTACCATGGACTTCCAGCCACTCATACCAACCCACTTCGAACTGCCTTAAACACCACAGCAAGGATTATCAAGAATGCAAAAAAACAGGACCACACCACCCCAGTCCTGAGGGAGCTACACATATTCCCTCTAGAAGCAAGAATCAAATACAAATCCGCCCTACTCACCCACAAAGCTCTCTACCAAACTCAAACTTCCCAGCTCCACACACTACTGCCTCAACCAGCCCACAACAGAACAACTAGACAAACCACCAACAACTCACTCACCATCCCACATAAAAGAACGAAATGCAATCAACGGACCTGCAACAGAGCCTTCGAATTATATGCACCATCCCTCTGGAACTCTCTCCCAAATCACATCAGAAGCAACAAAGACCCCTTATCTTTCAGGAAGCGACTAAAAACTGCACTATTCCAGGAATTCCTCGGACCAGAAACAAGCACCCACCAATGACTCCCTCCCAACCACCCTATTTCATCCCCCCGAACATATGTTCTATGTAACTATAAAACAATGTCTATGTCCCAAAGATTTGTTAAAATCATTATTGTTGGCCACCTGGTGACGGCCCCAAACCCTTGCAATTGATTATTGTACCCTCCCCCCCTTTAATGTTCCACCACTTTGACCCGGTGAAAAGCGGGATATAAATACAGCTAAATAAATAAATAAATTGCATGATATGTGCTCAGAAAAACCTCTCCACAATCCAGAAGGAAAGCATCTGAGGCTAGTTTGCCATGTGTCCTTTATTCTGTAACAGAACTGTTTGCCTGTTTTGGGGAGTGACAAACAAGTCTATCAAGAGGGTGCCTTAATCTCGATCCAGGGTTCATTCATGGGGATGGAACACACATCTCAGTTTGTCCACCAGGAAACTATCCTCTCCAGCCAGATAAGTTGCTCTGCATGTCATCCCATGAGAGATGGCATAGATCTAAATCCTGACTTTTTCCCAATACAGGAGGTGCAAACCTATTCCTCCCAGCTTGTTGATGCAATATATGATGACCTGATAGTCTGTTTGGATCATCAGAATGTGACTGGCCAACTGATCACTGAAAGCATTTAGAGCATTCAATGTCTCTCTCAGCTCCAGGGAAATGATTTGATGAAGTTTTTCCTGGAAGGACCATAAATCCTGCATTCAAACCCACCTACATGGGTTCCTCAGCCAAGTTTGGGTGCATCTGTCATTAGAACTTTTTGGTAGGAAGGACTTTGAAAGGGTATTTCTTTTGCCAGAATGGAATGGACTGTCCATTAGGACAGAAAGTCCTGGAATGGAACAGTGACAGTTATGTTTTCCCAGAGCCTAACAATGACCTCTGTCCACTACATGCTCAGGCTCCATTAAACTTGTGTGTATGGATCCATCAGCTCCTTCCCAAAATGTACTCTTGATCAGCAAGTTATCCAACTACATGCCTGGTCTGTTGATTTACACTGTGACTACTGTAAAGCATTTTGTGAAAAAGCAAGGTGCAAACATGTGCCCACAAGACAGTATGCAGTACTGATATGGTGTTTTCCTACGACAAATCAGATACTTCTTGTGACTAAGATGTATCTGAATGAGAATGTAGGCATCCTTTAAGTCCAGAGAACATAGACAATCTTCTTTTTGGAGGTATGGAATAAGGGTGCTGAGGGAAATTATTTTGAACTTCTCATACCAGATGTTTGTTCAGATTCCTCAGGTTTATAACGGGATGGAATTTCCCCTTCTTTTTTGTGATTAGGAAGTACAATTCCTTCATCCTTGATAGAATGAGTTTGACCACATTGGCCTCTAGAAGGAGAAGAGATTCTTTTTAAAACCCTCAGGAGTGATTTGGTGGAATATCGAATAGTTGGATTGATACCTAAGCTGGATGATCTTGAGAACCCAACTGTTGGACATTATTAGGGGGTCACAAGTTTGTGTAGAACCACAGCCTCTCTCCTACTATCAAAGCTATCAGAAGACAGAAATTCCTACATGTTACTGTTAACAGAATACCGAACAGAAACAGACAAATGCAAAAGACAATTCTACACAAAAATCATAAATGAATAAATCAATCAACCAACCAACCAAAACAACTCTTTGAGATAGTAAGGAACCTAATAAAACCCCTCTATCATCATCATCCATGGAGACCTGCCCCCACTCTCAGGATCTTGCAAACCACTACCAAAGAAACAACTCATCACAACTACTTCCCCTACAGATACCTCCTAACACTAATACAAGCAATAGCTGGACCACATTTAATTCTATCAGCAAAGGGGAC
Source organism: Ichthyophis bannanicus (assembly GCA_033557465.1). Classification (NCBI taxonomy): domain Eukaryota; kingdom Metazoa; phylum Chordata; class Amphibia; order Gymnophiona; family Ichthyophiidae; genus Ichthyophis; species Ichthyophis bannanicus. Next base: position 496,239,772 of record CM066033.1, read on the forward strand.
ACTGAACATACCATTACCACAATTAACTCAACCACATCATCTAACCCATGCCCAGTTTGCTGGGTCAAAGCCTCCAAAGAAGAACTTAGCCCAAGTCTAACGAGAATCACTCAATTCTCTCTCCAATAGGGCTACATGCCCAAACAACTCAAATTCTCTTCCATCCATCTAAAACACAGAATCCTCGATCCCAGTGATCCTGCAGCAAATAGATGCATAGCAAGTCTCCCATTCACGACCAAGATAATTGAAAAACTTATTCAACAGCAACTCCAGGACTATCTTGAAAATTACACACCACTGGACCCACAGCAGCACAGATTTAGACCCCACCACAGAGTCGAAATGCTCCTCACATCACTCTTAAACATACTGATTAAAGGAACACAGAAACCACACCAAGGATTTATCCTAATATGTCTAGATATTTCAGTGGCTTTCAATACCATCAATCACGACACTCTTCTGCAGAGACTCCAGTCCATCAGAATCCAAGGCAATGTTCTGACATGGTTCCACTCATACCTCTCTGATCGACAACATGATGTTAAAACCAGATGCACTTCATCCCTTTTCACAACCTCAAGGTGTCCCGCAAGGCTCCTCACTGTCTGCCTTACAAGCATTGTGGAGCCTGTATCTTTTGGGGAAACTGCTAGGTACTTGTGACGTAGATTGGCCACTGCTGGAGGCAGGATACTGGGCTTGATGGACCTTGGTCTGACCCAGTATGGCATATCTTATGTTCTTATAGTCTGAGGCAGCATAGACAACAATCATGAGTATCAGTGAGAGACATGATCTTTGTACACCAATCACAGTTTTAAAAACCACTGGTAGCCATGGGTGAAAAAATGACTCCAGCGAGGTCGAAGACCCTGGTTCTGCCAGTTGGGAAAAAAGGGCACAAAGGTGGAAAAAACTGAAAACGGACCCGAGACTCGATGCCGAAGCAGTGGGCTCTGGTGGCGGGAACAGTACCGGTGCAACGCGGAGGGAGATTATCAAACTCAGAGAGCAAAAAAATCAACATTTTCCGGAGGAAGACAGACAGATGTCTGAAGGGCTCCGTGGAAAAAAGGAAACTGAGTAAGGTGGCATCTTTGTGCGGGAAGGGGACCACTCATGTGTGGTGACATCTCCCAAAGGCTTTCTTTGAAAGCTGGAGAGATGCTTCCACAGGGCTCTGTCAGCACCAACATCACCGATATGTGAGGGCTGACTTCCTGCTTGTTCCTGGAGGAAGTCTGCCTTTTCTCTGCCTGGCAACTCAACTTCAGGATGTGCTACCACCACACATGAGGGAAGAGACTTCCCTAAAGAAATTGAAAAAGAATTTCATTGGCTGCTACTTTTGCTCATTCAAAGCAAATCTGAATCCTCTTTGAATATATGCAAAATTGGTAAACTAGGATGTTGAAATATATCACATTCAATGGCATATTGACAGTAAGTGCAATCACCACACCAACTGTGGCCCTAAGAATAAGATGCTTATCAGTCAAGTCAAGGGATAAATTTGAGGAGACCAACATATCATGTAGCTTTCTGCCACAATGGAACGCAAACACTGGATGGGTGATTTAAGCTGTACAGTACCCATATAATTTAATGTACATTAGACATACAAACATGCAGAATTAAAATAGGATTGCAGAACATTTGAGTAAGATCTGGTGCAGGAGGGAAGGAGCTCCTTTCACATCACATTGGCTACAAACCACATCAATTAGAAGATTTATGATACTGGATTCTGGAAGTGTGGCAGTTCCCCAATAGTGATTATATAGCTTCATAATTAGACAGAAAAGAACAGAAATATTTTTCACTGGCAAACAATTGCTCCCATAGGTTTGAAAAGAGCAACTGAATGGCAGTGGTTTCTATGAATGCTTACAATGCCGGTCTTATTTTATAGGTTCTATTATTCCTCAGTCAGATTTTGAGGTGCAGCTTTTTTGTTAATTACAACAGTGAAAGCTTCATTTTATTAGCTACTTTATTTGTCCAATCACATTGTGAAAAACAGGTTTTAAGTTGGATAGGGAACAGTTGCTGTTTTCTCCTTGATAACTCAATGATAACATTCGGGCATTTGAAATCTTAGTAAAATTTTGTTAAAATTCTTCTAATATTTTTATTATTGAATTGTTTTGTGGCCGCCAGCTAGCTTAACAAGGCAGTAGCAACAGCTCTTCAACTTGTGAATATATTGACAGGATTTGGGTGAAGAAAACTTGGTCAGTCTTGCTGTTTCTTACAGTACACCATTTATGTTTACATAGTGCGGGACAAATGCATAGCATCCACAGTAGGTGCAGGGCGGCGGCCACAGTACCACCGTGCTAGGCATGTCACTACCACAGTAGTTGCAACGCATGGCCATAGCAAATGTGCACAGCCAATGCACTCACAATGCATGACAAACAATTGTTAACTACAAACGAGTTATTAGGGCAGAGGTAATTTAAAGAACCACTGCAGATAGTAACAAATGGGTACCTACCCCACCTACAGGACAGTAGTACCAGGACACTGCAGAATAGAAAAGGGAAGACCAGGAATAAGCATAACTGGCTGCACATATAAGAGAAAAGGGGACTAAGTACAATTGGGCGGGGCATGCACATCAGGAAAGCAAACACATGCAGAGAGTCTGCACTGCATCTCTAACTGTGGGCAGTCAGACCATCTTTTTGTGCTTTTCAGTGGTCCAAGAAAAGAACAGGTAGCGTCCAAGTCCACGATTTTTGCCAGGATCAAAGAAGTCATTGGCTCAGCATACCTTCTGGACAGAAAGTGGGTTTCTGAGGGAATCAAAGCTCAGGTCACAGGGCTCCTTCGGGGCCCAGTCTATCTTGGTGCCTCCAGAGGACATCTGTAATGCAGCCACCTGGTCTTCCTCGAGTACCTCCATGAAGCACTATAGCTTGCATGTGGGAGGGAGTGCTGATAGCATATTTGGCCAGGCTCTTCTGGCCACAGCATCATTTTCCTCCCACCCTGTGTTCTAACTGCTTAGATACATGCCACTTGTCTGGACTGGTCTAACAGGATAAGAACATAAGATATGCCATACTGGGTCAGACCAAGATCCATCAAGCCCAGTATCCTGTTTCCAACAGTGGCCAATCTAGGTCAGAAGTACCTAGCAGTTTCCCCAAAAGACACAGGTGTCCCGATGCTTGTATTGGGTCAAGCATTGATATCCTGGGTCCCTTCTTAATAATGGTTTATGGACCTTTCCTCCAGGAACTTGTCCAAACCTTTTTTAAACCCAGCTACACTAACAGCCTTTACTACATCCTCCGGTAACAAATTCCAGAGTTTGAGTACACGTTGAGTGAAAAAATATTTTCTTTTTATTAGTCTTAAATAGTTTACCCTGTAGCTTCATTGCATGTCCCCTAGTCTTTCTATATTCTGATGACGTAAACAATCGATCTGTGTTTACCCGTTCCACTCCGTTCATTAATTTATAGACTTCTATCATATCTCCCCTCAGCCGTCTCTTTTCCAGGTTAAAGAGCCCTAACCTTTTTAGCCTTTCTTCATAGGGGTATCCTTCCATCTCCTTTACCATTTTGGTGGCTCTTCTCTGAACCTTTTCTAATAATGCTATATCCTTTTTAAGATAAGGTGACCGGAATTGCACACAATATTTAAGGTGCGGTCTCACCATGGAACGATATAGAGGCATTATAATATCCTTTGTTTTATTTTCCATTCCTTTCCTTATGATACCTAGCATTCTATTTGCTCTCTTGGCCACTACTGCACACTGGGCCAAGGGTTTTAACATGTTATTCACAATCTTTTTCCTGGGTGGTGGTTCCTAATGTGGAACCTTGCATCGTGTAACCATAGTTTGGGTTGTTCTTCCCTAGGTGCATAACTTTGCACTTGTCCACATTAAATTGCATCTGCCATTTTGATGCCCAGTCTTCCAATTTATCAAGATCCTCTTGCAATGGGAGGCGTGGTCTAGTGGTTAGGACAAGGTACTTCAGGCCGGAGGGCCGGGAGTTCAAGTCCCACCTGGGGACAGCAATCTCGGGCCGGAGGGACTGGGATTTCTAGTCCTATAGGCACTCCTTGTGGTCTTGGGCAAGCCACTTAACCCTCCATTGCCCATGTTCCCTGTAAGTATTAGTGTATGTGTGTCATATCCCCTCATGTTAAATGTATCCCCCAATTGACTGCTTTGACCCGGTGAAAAGCGGAATATAAATACAGCTAAATAAATAAATAAATAAATAAACAATCTTCTTGGGTTTTAACAACTCTAAATAGTTCTGTCTCATCTGCAAACTCGATAACCTCACTCATTATTCCCCTTTCCAGGTCATTTATGAATACGTCAAAAAGCAGCGGACCCAGCACAGATCCCTGGGGTACACCACCATTCACCTTTCTCCATTGGGAAAACTGGCCATTCAGCCCCACGCTCTGCTTTTAATCTTCTAACCAGTTCCTGATCCACAATAGTACACTGCCTCCTATCCCCTTGTCAAAGGGTCTCTGAAAGTCCAAATACACTACATAAACCAACTCACCCTTGTCTACCTGTTTATTCACACCTTCAAAAAAACACAACAGATTAGCAAGACAAGACCTCCCTTGTCCAAAGCCATGTTGGCTGTCTCCCATCAAGCCATGACTATCTACATGTTCAGCAACTTTGTTCTTTATGATGGTCTTTACCATTTTTCCCAGTACTGACGTCAGGCTCACCGGTCTGTAGTTTCCCGGATCACCCCTGGAACCCCTTTTAAAAATTGGTGCTACGTTCGCCATCCTCCAATCTTCAGGTACTACAGATGATCTTAATGATAGATCACAGATTACCAACAGCAGGTCTGCAATCTCATATTTCAGTTCTTTCAACACCCTCGGATATTTATCATCCGGCCCAGGTGATTTGCTACTCTTCAGTTCATCCAATAGTTGTAATACATCTTCCCAATGTATCAATATTTCCTTCAATTCTTCCGCATCTTTAAATACCACTTCAGTCATGGGTAACATCCCTACATCTTCCTCAGTAAAGACCTAAACAAAGAATTCATTCAGTCTCTCCGCTTAGTGCCCCATTAACCCCTCTATCAACTAATGGACCAACTGACTCTCTCACAGGATGAAAAGGAAGGAGACATTTTAATCACACCTGATAATTTCCTTTCCTTGAATCTTGAAAAACCCATCCTGGAAGACTTTGCTATGGTTTGAAGAGTTCTTATGCCATTGCATTATTATCCATTGCAGAGCCTGACCAGCTATAAGATGCTAAAACAACCAAATATGAGTTCCAATTGTTGACTGCTGTTTTATCCTAATGATTTTGAAGTTTATCTCTGAGGGTTTTTTTCAGTACTGCTTACAAAGGTCCATACTGTTTTCTCTCAGTACTGTAGTAGTGGTTATACCTCCTAATATTTTTTTCATTTTTTTTTTTGAGTGTCATCAAGTCAATGCTGACTTTTGGCAACCCTAGCAGTCCCTGGGTTTTCTTGGCAAGGTATGGCCAGAAGTAGATTGCCAGGCTTTTGAGGCAATGGAGGGTAATGTGGCTTGCCCAAGGTCACAAAGAGTGCCAGTGAGAATCAAACCCTGTTCTCTTGGATACTAGGCTGTTGCTCTAACTGCTAGGCTATACCTTCTGATAACATCACTGAAACATGCTCAAGTACTACTATTACTATTTATCATTTATACAGCACTATGAGGCATAACAGTGCTGCACAAGTACACAAAAAGAGACAGTCCCTGCTCCACAGAGCTTAGAATCTGCTAAGGCAGACAAACAGAACAACTGGGCACAAGGGAATTCTTGGGGAAGCGATTAAAATACAAATGAATGAAAACAGGAGGATAAGGGGTCAAGATCCAAAGGCAGCCTTGAAGGGATGAGTTTTTAGCCTGGATTTAAATAGGACCAGGGATGGAGCCCGACATACCAACTCAGGTAGTCTATTGCAAGCATATGGTGCAGCATGGTGGAAGGAACAGAGTCTTGATTTGACAGAAGAAGACAGGGCATGAATAACAAAGATTAGTTGATGAGCAGAATTGCTGGGAAGGAGTTTAGAGAGAAATAAGAGAGGAGAGATAGTGTGTTGCCACAGAATGAATGCTTTTGTAGGTCAGCAGGAGAAGTCTGAACTTTATGCAGAAATGGATAGGGAGCCAATGACGTGACACTGGCAGAATATTAAATGTGCAACTGAGTTCTGAACAGCTTAAAGGGGAGATAAATGATTCAATGGGAGATCAGTGAGGAGCAAAATGCAAGTCTACCTCCACCTGCTCCATAAAGCGTAGTTACTCACCTGTAACAGGTGTCCTCCAGGGACAGCAGGAATCAGTCCTCACATATGGATGAAGTCGGCACCAACAGAGACTTCGCGGAAACATCCCCCCAGCTTTCAAGAAAGCTTTTGGGAAATGCCACCACGCATGTGTGGTCCCCTTCCCACCCAAAGGTGCCATCTTGCTCAGTCAGATGGCATAGTTAAAAGACGGCAAAAATAAAAGATGGTAAAGGAGCAACTCCAAGGGGAGGAGGGAGGGTTGCAAGGACTGATTCCTGCTGTCCCCGGAGAACACCTGTTACAGGTGAGTAACTACGCTTTCTCCGGGAACAAGCAGGAAGTCAGTCCTCACATATGGGACTCCCCAGCTACAGGCTACTGAAAATCCATAGCAAAATAGGGGCTCCCTCATGGGGAGCCACAGCAGCAGCAATTAAGCCCATGTACACAGACCACAGTAGGACTCCTGTGTCCGCTGAAACCAGCACTCTGGTAGCCTGAACACAGAAGGATCGGAGGGTAGGAGTTGCCTAAATCCCGAAAAGGTTATGGAGCACAGCCTGGCCGAAGGCACTATCCTGTTGGGATTCTCATTCCAGGCATTAATGGGTTGCGAAAGTATGGACTGAAGATAAGGTGGTGGCCTGGCAGATGTCCACCATCGGGACAGAGTTCAAGTTTGCCACCGAGGCCACCGCCTTGGCTCTGACAAGGTGCACCATGATGCGGCCTTCCAGCAGGAGCCTCGCCTGCTCATAAGCGAGGGTGATACAGTCCGCTACCCATGTGGACAGCGTAAGCTTGGTCACCACCTCCCCCAGCCTACTGGGGTCAAAGGAGATGAAAAGCTGAGAAGCTTTGTGGTGGCCCTGAGTGCGTTGTATATAGAAGGACAAAGTCCTCTTACAGTCCAAGGTGTGGAGGACTGTCTCCACCTGAATGGAGTGAGGTCTTAGAAAGAAGGTAGGAAGCACCACTTCCTGGTTGAGATGGAAGGGAGACAATACCTTCATGGGGAATTCTGGGTTAGTGCAAAGCACCACTCTGTTCTTGTAGAACCTGGTATTGGGTGCCTCCGCCACAAGGGCCTGAAGCTCGCTAACTCTGCGAGCGGAGGTGAGCGTGACCTGGAAAGCCACCTTCCAAGAGAGGTAGCGTAGGTGGCAGGTAGCCAGAGGTTCGAAGGGAGGGCGAGTGAGCAGCCCCATCACTATGTTGAGGTCCCATTCGGTTGCTGGACAGCGAACTGGGGGCTTCAATAAGAGCAGGCCCCGAAGAAAATGGGTCACCAAGGAATGGACCGAGAGGGGCTTAGCATCCACTGGATGGTGGTGTGCCGCAAGGGCACTAAGGTGCACTCGGAAGGAGTTAGACGAGTCTGGACTGAGAGAGGTGAGAAGATACTTTAACACCAAAGCCATCAGGCAGGAGAAAGGATAAGCCCCATGTTCGGCACACCAAACAGAGAACCTGTGCCATTTGAGGGCGTAAGCCTTCCTAGTAGAGGTCCTGTGAGAGGCCAGCAGAATCTTCCACCTCAACCGGAAGGTTGAAAGGAGCCAGAGTCACCCTCTCAGCAGCCACGCTGTCAGTAAAAGGACACCAAGTTGGGGTGCAGGAGAGAGCCCTCCTCCTGAGACAGTCGTCCCGGGGCGGTCCCCAAGGGAATGGAGGTCTCCACCATCAACTGAAGCAGCGGGAACCATGCTCGCCTGAGCCACCAAGGAGCTATCAGAATGAGTGAGGCTCTGTTGCAGAGGGTCCTGAACAAGGTCTTGGTGATCAGCGGTGTAGGAGGGAAGGCATACATGAGGCCTTCCAACCATGAGACCAGAAACGTGTCTGCTGCCACCCTGGAGGGGTGGGCTTGCCAGGAGCAGAAGCGGGGCAATGGAAAGTTGTCCGGGCTGGAAAACAGGTCCATCACGGGTTCCCCCCCAAGCCGGAAAAGCCGACTAGCTACCCTGGGGTTCAGCTGCCACTGGTGTGGCTGGAGAACTCTGCTGAGCCTGTCGGCCAGCAGGTTGTCCTGGCCTGGCTGGTACACTGCCCGCAGGAGGATACCCTGTTGGATTGCATATGAGCAGAGAACCAGTGCCTCCCTGTTTGTTCATGTACAACATCGCCACTTGGTTGTGCGTCTGGACCAGCACCGACTGGTGACCAGGTGGTGACCGAAGACCCTCAGGGCTAGGTGTATGGCTCGGAGCTCCAGGAGGTTGATCTTCTGGGTGCTCTCATCTGGTGACCAGTTGCCCTGAGTGCAGAGATCTCTGCAGTGGGCTCCCCAGTTGAGCAGGGAGGCGTCCGTAGTGAGGACCCTTGAGGGGCTTGGGGCCTGAATAGGCATGCCCACCCTTGAGATGCTGTGGAGACTGCCACCAGACCAGAGAATCTGTCAATTGGCAGGTCACAGAAACTGTCTCGGAGGTGGCCCGTGGCCTGAGACCACTGGTCCCAGAGATACCACTGCACCACCCTCATGTGGAGGCGAGCGTCAGGGGTGACATGGACCATGGAGGCCATGTGCTCGAGGAGGCACAGGAGGAGTCGAGTGGGCACTGAGTGACTACTATACATCCCAAACCAAAGTCCTGAGACGATGGGCTCGGCCCCTGGGCAAGAAAGCCTTCGACTGGAGAGTGTCGATCTTTGCCCTAATGAACTCCAGACACTGTGTCGGAAGGAGGTAAGATTTGGGGTAGTTTATGACAAACCCCAAGTGTTGCAGAATCTGGATGGTGTGTGTGGTGGCCTGCTGCATCTCTGAGGCCATGCCTCCCTTTATAAGCCAGTCGTCCAGGTAGGGAAAGATGAAGACCCCTTGGAGCCAGAGGAAGGAGGCCACGACTGCCAGGCATTTTGTGAAAACTCTTGGAGCAGAGGCTAGGTGAAAGGGGAGCACTCTGTATTGAAAAAGCCTGCCCCCCCCCACTATGAACCACAGGTACTGCCTGTGGTTGGAGTGGATGAGGATGTGGATATAAGCATCCTTGAGATCTAAAAAACATAGCCAGTCTCCCTGCTGGAGGTAGGGCAGCAATGTTCCAAGGGAGAGCATCTTGAACTTCTCCCTCACCAGGAATTTGTTGAGGTTGCACAGGTCGAGGATGGGTATTAGGTCCCCTGTCCTTTTTGGCACAAGGAAGTACCTGGAGTAAGACTCCTTGCCCTTGAGATGGTTCCACCACTTTGTCCTCGAGAAGACCTGCCAACTCCTTCAGAAGAAGGTCCCGGTGGAGGGGAGACCTGAGGGACTCTCCCGGGAAATAAGGGGGAGTTGTCCGAGTCAGATGGAGGAGGTAACCCTCCCTGACTACCCAAAGTGCCCAGGAATTGGTGGTGATGAACACCCACCTCTGGGCATAGAGAGCTAGACATCCCCCTGTTGACTGCTGATCAAATTGGGGTAGATAGGCTATGCTCAAGGAGTCAAAAACTCCTCCCTGGCTGGGCCAAAACCGGTGCCTGGGGTTTTGGAGCCTTCTGCTTACGTGGGCCATGCCCATGCCCCTTGGCCTGCTGACCCTGTTGGGGGAGCTGGGGAGGCCTGATAAGGTGGGTAGCTTCGGTAAGCAGCTCCCTTCCTTGGGTAAAAGGACTTTTTACTTGAGCCCTTCCACTGGGAAGGGGCAGCGATCTTTTTGGAGAGCCTGGTCCTCATCAAACTCGGTCTCCAGCTCGGCAGCCTTGTCGGTCATGGGTTTGCCAAAGAGGTTCTCTCCTTGGCAGAGGACATCAACCAATTTTTTTCCTGACCCCACTGCTCGAGGTCGGATGACTGTAGCCAAGCCTGGAGGTGTGCATCGATGCCAGCTGCCACTACTCGAGCCACCAACTCAAACCAGTCATAGGCCGCTTGAGACATGAATTTGGAGCATTCACAGACTGCTTTGGCCAGGTTCTTGAACCACTGCGGAGGTTCCTTGGAGAGACCAGCTGAGAACCAGGCGAGTTCCTTCGCCAGGTCTCTCAGGTACATGCCCATGTACAGCTGGTAGACCTGGATGCGGCCAATGAGCATTGAGCTCCGGTAACACTTTCTGCTGAGGGCATCCAGAGTGCAGGCCTCCCTACTGGGGGGCACTGAGGAGTGAGTCTTCTGGCTTTTCAGCCGACACATGGCCAACTCCACCAGCATGGAATTATGCGGCAGCTGTGATTTTTGGAAGCCCAGGCTCCAGGGACTCGATAAATTGAGTTGAGTCATTTGTTCACCACCGGCACCGAAGTCGGTGTCTCCCACATTCGGAGCATCAGCCGTTCCAGGATGGGAGGGATGTGCACCGTGAGCGATTTATTTATTTATTTTATTTATTTATTTATTTACATTCTCTTATATACCGCACTATTCTGCATCAGTGCGGTTTACATTGAACAAACTGAAATTACATTGAACAGGGCATTATAACTTGGAGATAACTATTTTACAGGGAACATGGGCTATGGAGGGTTAAGTGGCTTGCCCAAGACCACAAGGAGCACCTGTGGGACTAGAAACCCCAGTCCTTCCGGCCCAAGGTTGCTGTCCTCTAGTGGGATTTGAACCCCTGACCTTCCGGCCTGAAGCACCTTGCCCCAACCACTAGGCTACTCCTCCACTCCATGTAAATGTAAAATGTAATCTTTAGCCGCTGCTCTCCACTTTCAGCTATTCTCCTTTTGGTCCTGGGTTCATTTCACAGAGACAGTAGGGTTAATAGCACAATAAGACAATCAAAACTGGTGTGGCTTGGAAAAAGGGTTTTATATAGAAATAGGCTTATTACATAGGTACAGAACAGAGGTGGGTGCATGTGTGTGTGTCTGTGAGAGAGAGAGACGCAGAGAGAGTGAGAAGGGTGGGGTGTAAGGAGTGTCCGATGAAATAAGAAGAGAAGAGAGAGAAGGGGGGGGGGGGAAGGAGTAGTGTGTGTCAGAGTCTCATAGCAAGAAGTATCCGATGAATAGGAAGAGAGAGATATTTTTGTGTTTCTCTGTATTTATAGTGAAATGCTTCAGCACCTTCCTTTGTCATAATTTGGTTTGTTTGAGGTCTGATCTCTCCTGAATAGCAAGGAGGGGCTATTGTCTTACAGACTAATCTCACCAAGCAAACTAAGCCCATTAAATCTGGAGACTGACATCACCAGGGGGTCAGAGCTAATCTCATCAGATAAACTACGCTCATTAAGTCTGGAGACTGACATCACCAGAGTGTCAAAGCTGCTTGCAATCCAAGGTCTGGGAAAAGCCATGACACCTATGCTAGGCATAATGTCATGCTGATGTATGCTGACATCTCCCACACCTTTTTTATTTTATTTATTATTTGTGCCTGGAAATGGTGGAAGCAAACCTGTCCCAGCGATTCCCGCAGAGGGGCCTCATACTGGAGGATTTACAACTCATCCGCCCAAGGGTCCTCCTCCAACTTGGTCGGGAAAGCACAGTTACTCACCTGTAACAGGTGATCTCTGGGAACAGCAGGAATTAAGTCTTCACATATGGGTATCGTCAGTACCGACGTAGCCTGCGCGGGAATGCTCCCCAGCGTCCAATAGGAAAGCTTTTGGGAGCATCCCACAGTGCCTGCGTGCTGCCTTCCCACCTTTCCAACTCTCCTTCGTCAGTTGAGTTTATAGTTGAGATAAAAGGAGAGAAAAGAGAGAGAGGGAGAGAGACAACTCCTAGGGGAGGTGGGTGGGTTGTGAAGACTCAATTCCTGCTGTTCCCGGAGATCACCTGTTACAGGTGAGTAACTACGCTATCTCCAGGAACAAGCAGGAATGTAGTCTTCACATATGGGGACTCCCCAGCTGAGAGTTGCCAGGAGGATGACCCTAGTAAGCTGTGAATCTCTGGTGAGATGGGTCATTATTCCTACCATGGATCTCTGGCATCGAAAACCCCAGGACGGTGGGTAGAAGTTGTACTAAGTCTGAAAGAGATGCTGTAGAACAGCCTGTCCAAACGAGGCATCCCAATGGGAGTCCTTGTCTAAACAATAATGGGCTGTAAAAGTGTGTACTGAAGCCCAGGTGGCTGCTCTACAGATGTCATCAATGGATACCGAACGAAGATTAGCCATGGAGGTTGCCATTGCTCTCACATTGTGAGCTGTGACATGGCCTTTGACAGAAAGTCCCTTACTCTCGTATGCAAAGGATATGCAATTCGCAATTCATGTAGAGAGAGTTCTTTTGGAAACTGGAAGTCCCAAATGACTAGAATCAAAAGCAACGAAAAGCTGAGAAGATTTTCTGTGTTGCTTAGTTCTTTGAAGGTAAAAAGCTAAGGCTCTTTTACAATCCAAGGTATGAAGGTTCCTTTCTGCACTAGAGGCATGAGGCCTAGGAAAGAATACAGGAAGGTAAACCGATTGGTTTAAATGAAAAGGCGAAACCATCTTTGGCATGATGTGAAGATGAGTCCTAAGAACTACCTTATCATGGTGAAATCTTGTATAAGGAGGATCAGCCACTAAGGCCTGCAACTCACTGATGCGTCTTGCAGAAGTGAGAGCAACTAGGAAGATGACTTTCCAGGAAAGAAACTTCAGGTCCGTAGTGGCTAAGGGCTCAAAGGGCAGTTTGATAAGCTGCCCGAGAACAAGATTGAGATCCCATGCCACCGGCGGTGGCTTAATGGGAGGTTTAGTTAAGAGTAGACCTCTCATAAATCTTGCTACAAGTGGATGAGAGGAAATAGGTTGTCCATCCAAAGGCTTGCAAGAAGCTGCAATGGCACTAAGATGGACCCTTACTGAATTCGTTTTAAGGCCAGAATTTGATAAATCGAGGAGATACTCCAGTAGCGATTCCAGAGGCACCGAAAGGGGGTGAAACCCCCTTTGAGAACATCATACAGAGAACCTTGTCCACTTGAAGGCATATGATCGCCTTGTGGAGGGTTTTCTGGAGGCCACCAGGATATCATTTGCCTGTTGAGAAAGGTTGATATCTGGAAGCTCTAGGCTTTCAGCAACTAGGCCCTGAGATGTAAGGACCGGGGATTCAGGTGCAATAGCGTCCCGTTATCCTGGGAAAGAAGATCTGGAGCATATCCCAACTCCAGTGGCGTGGCTTGAGAGAGACATACAAGCAGAGGATACCACGTTTGCCATGGCCAATGTGGAGCTATGAGTATCATACGTCCTCTGTCTCTCTGAAGCTTGAATAGTGTTTTGCGAATGAGGGGAATGGGTGGGAAGGCATAGAGGAAGTCCTGCCCCCAGTGGAGGAGGAAAACATCTCTTGCCTAACAGTTTTGAGCCAGAATTCTGGAACAGAACCGAGGAAGTTTGACATTCTGTGGACTTGCAAAGAGGTCTATATCTGGGGTTCCCCAGATTTGAAACACTCGAGCAATCTGGTCTGAGTGAAGAGACCATTTGTGTGTCACCAGTATTTGACTGAGTTTGTCTGCCCAAAGATTTTGAATGCCCGGAAGATATACCACTAGGAGATGAATTTGAAGCTCTCTGGCGAGGGCCCACAGTCGCAAAGCTTCGTTGCATAATGACAGAGAGCCCGTTCTGCCCTGCTTGTTCACATAGAACATGGCTACTTGATTGTCGGTTTGAAGCAGAGCTGTCTTGAAGCTGAGCTGGGCCTGGAATACTCGAAGAGCATGGTAGATGGCTCTGAGTTCTAGGAGGTTTATGTGAAGACAAGCCTCCTGTGGAGTCCAGAGACCCTGAGTAGAGAGATCGTGCAAGTGAGCTCCCCAACCCAACTTGGACGCATCCGTTGTTAGAGTGGCCTGGAAAAGAGGCTGCTGGAAAGGAAAGCCTACTAGAAGGTTTTCCAGAGATTGCCACCATTGAAGGGATGAAATGAGACGTGTGGAGTTTCTGATTTTGTCCAACAGGCAACCTGAGGCCTGTGTCCACTGAGAGGAGATGGTCCACTGGGCTGCTCGCATGTGAAGGCGAGCATAGGGAACCACATGGACAGTGGATGCCATATGCCCCAGAAGCTGAAGCATTTCCCGAGCAGTCAGGAAGACTTTCATAGCTGCTTGGGATGCCAGCTGCAGTATACGAAGACAGCGGGGCTGTGGTAGGAAAGCCCTTGACTGTCTGGTATCTAGACGAGCCCCTTTGAACTCCAGGGACTGAGAAGGGGTGAGCTAAGATTTTGGGAGGTTTATGACCAGTCCCAAATAGCGAAGAATTCGCATCATGCGAGAAAGAGCGAAGCTGGCTTCTGGAGCTGTTGGTGCCCAAATAAGCCAGTCGTCTAAGTAGGGGAAGACAAATATTCCCAGAGTTCTCAGGAATGCTGCTATTACTGACATGCATTTTGTGAAGACTCTTGGGGAAGAAGCCAGCCCGAAGGGAAGAACCCTGTATTGGAAGTGTCTTCCCTGGAAAAGGAATTGCAGGAATTTCCTGTGATCTGTATGGATGAGAATATGAGTATAAGCATCCTTTAGATCTCGAGAACATAGCCAATCCTGACTCTGAAGGTATGGCAAGAGTGTTCCGAGGGAAATCATTTAGAATTTTTCTCAGAACAGATATTTGTTTAATTCTCTGAGGTCCAGAATAGGCCTGTGTCCCCCTGTTTTCTTGGGAATGAGAAAATAGGGGGAGTAAAACCCCTCACCCTTTTAGGGTATAGGTACTTCTTCTATTGCTCCTTGAGAAAGAAGTGATGCGACCTCCTGACCCAAGAGACTGGTGACAGGGACCTGAGGATTGAACTGCTTTATGATTGTACGAGGGGGCAGGCTGTGGAAGTGGAGTCTGTACCCCTCTCATACAATGGACAAAGTCCAGTTTTCTGATGTTATTTGTTGCCATCTGCTGGCAAAATGACATAATCTTCCTGGAATGGTGAGAGGTTCTGGACCTTTCAGGGGCAGAAACACTAAGTTCTCTAGGAAGTCAAAGCCCCTGAGGAGGCTGAACTTGTGGAGCCGATTGAGTTCTTGGAACTTGTGGCTTCCTCTGCTGTCTGTTCTGTTGTTGCCCCTTTAGGGGAACATGACCTAATCCTTAGTGGAACACCAGATCTAGTGCAAGAGATAAGGTTGTTGGGGCCACTTGGCAATAGTGATCATAGCATGATCGCCTTTGATTTAATTAGTGGAGGAGGGATAGTAAGGAAATCCACAGTACTACCTTTTAACTTTCGAAAGGGAGACTATGATAAAATGAGGAAAACAGTTAAGAAAAAACTAAAAGGAGCAGTTGCAAAGGTTAAAGACGTACATCAGGCTTGGCTGTTGTTGAAGAATACTATCTTGGAAGCCCAGACCAGCTGTATTCCATGCTTTAAGAAAAGTGGAAGGAAGTCCAAAAACTGCCAGCATGGTTTAAAGGTGAGGTCAGAGAGGCTGTTGTTGCCAAAAAAGCATCTTTCAGGAAATGGACAAAAGAGCCAAACGACGAAACCTGGAAACAGCACAAGCACTGGCAAGTCAAATGCAAGGCATTGATAAGGCAGGCAAAGGGAGAATTTGAGAAGAAGCTTGCTGCGGAAGCAAAAACGCAAAGTAAAGACCTTTTCAAGTACATTCGTAGCAAAAAACCTGTGAGAGAGTCAGTTGGTCCATTAGATGATAAAGGGGTTAAAGGTGCACTAAGAGGCGACAAGGCGATAGCGGAGAGACTGAATGAATTCTTTGCTTCAGTCTTTACTGAGGAAGACGTAGGGATGTTACCCATGACTTAAGTGGTATTTAAAGGTGGGGAAGAATTGAAGGAAATATCGATACATCGGGAAGATGTCTTACAACTATTAGATAAACTGAAGAGTAGCAAATCACCTGGGCCGGATGGTATACATCCAAGGGTGTTGAAAGAACTGAAATACGAGATTGCAGACCTGCTATTAGTAATCTGTGAACTATCATTAAAATCATCTCTAATACCTGAAGATTGGAGGATCGCCAATGTAACACCAATTTTTAAAAAGGGTTCCAGGGGTGATCCGGAAACTACAGACCGGTGAGCCTGACATCAGTACCGGGAAAAATGGTAGAAACCATCATAAAGAATAAAATTACTCTGCATGTAGATAGTCATGACCTAATGGAAGACAGCAAACATGACTTTAGAAAAGGAAGGTCTTGTCTTACTAATCTGTTATGTTTTTTTGAAGGAGTGAATAATCAGGTGGACAAAGGTGAGTCGGTTGATATTGTGTATCTGGACTTTCAGAAAGCCTTTGACAAGGTCCCTCATCAGAGACTTTTGGCAAAACTAAAGAGTCATGGGATAGGAGGCAGTGTACTATTGTGGATCAGGAACTGGTTAAAAGATAGAAAGCAGAGGGTAGGGCTAAATGGCCAATTTTCCCAATGGAGAAAGGTGAATAGTGGTGTACCCCAGGGATCTGTGCTGGGTCCGCTGCTTTTTGACATATTCATAAATGACCTGGAAAGTGGAATAATGAGTGAGGTTATCAGATTTGCAGATGACACAAAACTATTTAAAGTTGTTAAAACCCAAGAGGATTGTAGAAAATTGCAAGTGGATCTTGATAAATTGGAAGACTGGGCATCAAAATGGCAGATGAAATTTAATGTGGACAAGTGCAAGGTTATGCACCTAGGGAAGAACAACCCAAACTATGGTTACACGATGCAAGGTTCCACATTACGAACCACCACCCAGGAAAAAGATTTAGGCATCATTGTGGATACCATGTTAAAACCCTCGGCCCAGTGTGCAGCAGAAGCCAAGAGAGCAAATAGAATGCTAGGTATGATAAGGAAAGGAATGGAAAATAAAACAAAATATATTATAATGTCTCTATATCGTTCCATGGTGAGACCGCACCTTGAATATTGTATGCAATTCTGGTCGCCGTATCTTAAAAAGGATATAGCGATTTTAGAAAAGGTTTAGAGAAGAGCCACCAAAATGGTAAAGGGGATGGAAGGATACTCCTATGAAGAAAGGCTAAAAAGGTTAGGGCTCTTTAATCTGGAAAAGAGACGGCTGAGGGGAGATATGATAGAAGTCTATAAATTAATGAACGGAGTGGAACGGATAAACGTGGATCGATTGTTTACCTTATCAGAATATAGAAAGAATAGGGGACATGCAATGAAGCTACAGGGTAAACTATTTAAGACTAATAAAAGAAAATATTTTTTCACTCAACGTGTAATCAAACTCTAGAATTTGTTACCGGAGGATGTAGTAAAGGCTGTTAGTGTAGCTGGTTTTAAAAAAGGTTTGGACAAGTTCCTGGAGGAAAGGTCCATAAACCATTATTAAGAAGGGACCCAGGATATCAATGCTTGAACCAATACAAGCATTGTGGAACCTGTGTCCCTTGGGGAAACTGCTAGGTACATATGACCTAGATTGGCCACTGTTGGAAACAGAATACTGGGCTTGATGGACCTTGGTCTGACTCAGTATGGCATATCTTATGTTCTTATGGACAGTGAGTATGATGGGTTTAGGATGGGTAAAACTTATTTTTCTTACTGAAAAAGGTTTTTTAGCTGACTTTTTCTTTGCTGGGTTGGTTGTAGACTTAGATAGTCTATTCAAGGTAGTATTTTCAGATTCAAGCTGATTTGCCTTGTCCTGCCAGTCCTTGCCAAAGAGATTTTCTCCTGTGCAAGGAATATTTCCCAGTTTCTCTTGTACCCATTGTTCTAAGTCCGATGCCTGGAGCTAGCCAATACGATGTGCATCGATTAAAATAGCAGAAGTTCTGCTAATACATTCAAAGCAATTGAAGGATGCACGGTTCACAAATTTAGAGACATCCTGGGCATGTTTGACCGGAGTAAGAAAATCCCCTCTTTTGTCCTCAGGAAGAAGAGGGCTCATAAGCTCCAAGTCTCCTGTAACTTCCTTGAGGAACATTCCCATATAGAGAATGTAAGAGCTGATCCTGGCTGCCAACATGGAGGACTGGAAGCATCGATGCCCAAAGGCATCGAGAGTCCTCGACTCCCGGCCCGGAGGATTAGAGGAATGCATCTTAGCACTCTTAATCCTACGCATTGCTGATTCCACTACCATTGAATGGTGTGGTAACTGAGTCTTTTGAAAACCAGGACAGCTTGGAACTCGGTACATATTATCGAGTCGTCGGGAGTGTGTAGACACCGTTAAAGGGGTTTCCCACATTCTGAGCATAAGATCATGCAAGATCCTATTAATGGGCAGGGTAGCTGCCTCTTTAGAGCTTTAGGGTATTAAAGAATTTCTAATTCTTCTGCCCTGGGTTCCTTCTCTGGAGTCACCGTGACTGCAAGGCCTCGAGCTACAACACGTGTGAAATCCTGGAAGGACATGTCTTCTGGAGGACATATTCTGCGTTGAGGAGGAGATGGATCCTCCGGAAGAATTGCTCTGGTAACGGCAGAGTCATCAGAATCGGAAGATTTGAAGAATCTCGGTGACCGGTGTTCGTGCAACGCTCGGTACCAGTACCACTCGAAGTCGGTATCGGGGTAACTCTGTTCCGGCCCTTCGATACCTGAGAAAAACTAAAGGCTCAGCATGGGCAGAAGTATACCTACCGATGCTGGTGCATTCGGTACCGGCACCGATGTCGGTACCGATACCTGTGGAACCATCTGTAGCGGTCTTGGCGGTACCAAAGCTGCTAAGAGAGCCGCTAGACTGCGTTCGATAGCGAGGAATCTCTGATCCACCGCTCCTGCCGATGCCTGGGTGTCGGTACCAGTGGAAGCGGCTATGACCCCAGAACATGGCACCAGTAGTTTGCAGAGGGTGAAGCCTCTGGAACATTCTGGAGTCCCGTTAATGCTTTGGAAACCAAGGTCTCCCGCCGGGACTGTTTTGCCGGTGAACTTTCCTCGAGGGCAACGCCAATGGCATCTCGATGCTTGGAAGGAGATCTATCACCACTGTATATTAAGCCTGGATATTCAGTGCCGGGGACGTATCTGGCCATGCGCATTGAATATCCAAGTTACCCGCCTATGTCTCCACCCCCACTCTAACCTCAAAATGCCCCAATGCTATACAGCTAGCATCGAGGCATTTAAACCAGGTAGGAGGGGATATTCAGCAACACTAACTGTTTTAGGGGTATGTTTACTAAACCGGGCTAACGGTTAACCCGGGCTATCTGCAACTAGGTCCCATTGAATAATATGGGACCTAGTGGCAGATAGCCCGGGTTAACCGTTAGTCCGATTTAGTAAACATACCCCTTAGTGTTGCTGAATATCCCGCCAAACATGGTTTAGCCCGTTAGCAAGTCTACTAACCAGCTAAACTGCTTTGAACATGCCTCCCCTTTATCAATAATACTGCCCCTGCTACAATAAGGAGGAAGACTAGGTGTTAACATTCATTTTCAAGTGACGTCTTATTTAAAACATTTTTAGTTAAGAGAGAGTCAAAAATATGACCAAGGAAGAATCTTTAAAATAAACATCATTTCCAGAAACATGCTTGTATATTGGTTTGGAGCCCATAAAAATATTATCTTAAATTCTGAAGCTGGCAGCTGATGAACTTAGTAGCTATGCTTTGGCTGAAAAAAGCTTAACAGAACTTAGGAACTTTTACACTTGCTATAAAATAAAGTACATGAATACAATTATACTTACTGTTGCAAATGAGGAAGTCCTCGTCGTTCACACAATTTAAAGTGTACTGGTAGTTTATTTTTTTGGCAGTAATCATGCAGTTTTCCGACATAGTTTGTGGTTTTATCAAAGGAATCTGGTTCTTTTGGTTCATCATTTTCAATCTTAGAATGTACATGGAAAAACGTTATCATCCATTACAGTGAGGTGGCAATTTTCAGAAGCCTATTAAGTTGCAAGATACACATAAACTTGTCTGCACATACTCTGGCAAATTTTCAAAGAAAAATATCTTAGTCAATTTCCCTTTGAACATTAGACACTGCAAAATAGGTGTGTATAAAAAAAGAAAGCATATGCTCTATACCTTTAATTTGTACAGGCATCTAACCATGGGTAACAGCACTCTTATATTTGGGGGGAAACATTTCAAAAGGATTTTGATGAGTAACTGAGTACTTACCTGCAGAAAAAGTCCCTTTCAAAACGACCCAAAGCCTTGGCAAGGACATAGTTATTTATTTGCTTGTTTTAATATGTGAGACTGATTTGTATGGATAAGTAGAAGCACCTTGGGATGATAGGGCCAGGGTGGGGAAACAATGCCTCAGTATCGCCTCTTTTTATCCAGCTAAATTTTGTGTGGATTATGATTTTCCTGCACAATATTTAGTCAGTTATTGGGGGGGGGGGGGGGGAATTTTAACCTTCAGTCCCAACCTTATTGATTAGGAACATGAAAAAACTTACATAAGAAAAGGAATGTACAGCTCATCTAAGGCTGTACATTCCTGGTTGACTCCTGGCTAAAAGTCAACAGAGTAAAGAATCTGATTAGAAAGTGCTGTAAACAGAATATGATCAGAAACTCAAAATAAAACTTACTTTTGCCTTATGTTAATTTTACATTTGCTGATTTGTTTAATTTCTTCACAACAAGCTAAAGGTGCTGGAAGAATTTTGGAGGTGGATGATATTTAACCAAAACTTATTACTCATTATCCACAAAATTCTGCTCTTAAAACACTTAGCAGCACATAGAAGCAATCTATTAACATTGGGAAAACATAAGGACATTAGAAATGCTTTCCTGGGTCAGACCAAGTCCATCAAGCCTAGTATTGTGTTTCCAACTGTGGCCAATCCAGGTCACAAGTATCTGGCAGGTTCCAAAAGAGGCACACAGGTTCCACAATGCTTGTCCTGGAGCAAGCAGTGGATTTCCCAGGTCCTCCTTAATAATGGTTTATGAATCTTTCCTCCAGGAACTTGTCCAAACATTTTTTTAAACCCAGCTACACTAACAGCTTTTACTACATCCTCCAGTAATGAATTTCAGGGTTTGATTACGCGTTGAGTAAAAAATATTTTCTCTTATTAATCTTAAATGGGCTGCATTGTAGCTTCATTGCATGCCCTCTAGTCTTCCTGCTTCTTGATGGCATAAACAACCAATCTACATTTACCTGTTCCTCCCCCCTCAGCCATCTCTTTTGCAAGTTGGAGTCCCAACCTTTTAAGCCTCTCATAGGGATATCCTTCCATTCCTCTTACCATTTTTGTCTCTCTTCTTTGCACCTTTTCTAATTCAGCTATATCCTTTTTAAGATATGGTGACCAGAACTGCACACAATATTCAAGGTGCAGTCTCACCATGGAACAATGCAAAGGCAT
Source organism: Ichthyophis bannanicus (assembly GCA_033557465.1). Lineage (NCBI taxonomy): Eukaryota > Metazoa > Chordata > Amphibia > Gymnophiona > Ichthyophiidae > Ichthyophis > Ichthyophis bannanicus. The sequence goes on from CM066033.1 coordinate 496,261,278, forward strand.
TATACTATCCTTTGTTTTATTTTCCATTCTTTTCCTTATGATTCCTAGCATTCTATTTGCTTTCTTGGCTGCCGCTCCACACTGGGTGGAGGGCTTCAACATATTATCCACGATGATGCCTAAATCTTTTTCATGGGTAGTAGTTTCTTACATCGTGTAACCATAGTTTGGGTTGTTCTTTCCTAGGTGCATAACTTTGCATTTATCCACATTAAATTTCATCTGCCATTTGGACGTCCAGTCTTCCAGTTTATCAATGTCCTCTTGAAATTGTTCATAGTCCTCTTTTGTTTTAACAATTTTGAACCATTTTGTGTCATCTGCAAATCCGATAACCTCACTCGCTAATCTCATTTCCAGGTCATTTATGAATATGTTAAAAAGCAGCAGGTCCAGCACAGATCCCTGGGGTACTCCACTATTCACCTTTCTTCATTGAGAAAATTGGCCATTTAGCCTTACTCTCTGCATTCTATCTTTTAACCAGTTCCTGATCCAGGATTGATGTCAGTTTAGAGTAGTTACTCACCTGTAACAGGTGATCTCCAGGAACAGCAGGAATCAGTCTTCACATATGGGTGACGTCGGCACCAATGGAGCCCGGCACAGGAACACTCCCCTGCATCCACAAGAATACTTTTGGTAGCGTTCCTCCACGAATGCGTGGCTGCCTTCCTCCCTTCCCCATAAGTCTCCTCAGTCAGGTGAATAGTGGAGAAGAGTACACGGCAGGAAAAAAATTGATAACAACTTGAGGAGAGGTGGGTGGGTTGTGAGGACTGATTCCTGCTGTTCCCAGAGATCAGCTGTTACAGGTGAGTAACTACACTATCTCCAGGAACAAGCAGGAAGTCAGTCTTCACATATTGGACTCCCTAGCATATGACCACCTTAGAAGGGGAAGGATTCCTGCGCTACAGAGGTTGCAGCAGGGATCCAACAGACTCAGCTCGTTTACAGCACTCGGAAGGTGGTGGAATGGGCGGTGGGCAAGTTGTTCAAATATGAAACAAGTTACATAGTACAGGTTGTCCAAATTGAGCATTACTCTTGGAGTCCTTATCGAGGCAGTAGTGAGCTGCAAAGATGTGCAGTGATGACCATGTGGCTGCTTGGCAGATTTCTGAAACAGACAGAACGATGGTTGACTACTGTAGCAGCCATGGCATGGATGTTATGTGCTGTGACATGGTCTTGAAGAGAGAGACCAGCCTGTGAGCAAGCAAAAGATATGCAGTCTGCAATCCAGTTAGAAAGAGTTCTTTTAGAAACTGGCAAACTCAAATGGCTCTGGTCAAAAGAAACAAACAGCTGAGAGGATTGACGATGATTTTTGGTGCAGTCGATACAGAAGGCAAGTGCTCTCTTGCAATCAAGAGTATGCAGTTTTGCCTCAGCAGGGGAGCTGTGAAGCTTGTGAAAGAAAGTCAGTAGTGAAATGGACTGTTCAAGTGGAAAGAAATAACTTTTGGGAAAAATTTAGGATGTGTTCATAGGATAACTTTGTCCTGGTGAAACCTGGTATATGGAGCATAATCCTCCAACTCCTGGAGTTCATTTACTCTTCAGGCTGAAGTCAAGATTACTAGAAAAAGGACTCTCCATGTTAAAATCTTTAAAGTGGTTGAGCCTAAAGTTTCAAAGGGAGGTCACATTGAGATCCCACGCTATGGCCGGTGGGCGAAGGGGTGGTTTAGTTAAGAGAAGACCTCTCATAAATCTTGAGACCAATGGCAGTTGTCCAAACTTTTGTGAGATGCCAATATGGCAGATAGATGTACTTGAACTGAGTTTGCTTTTAGGCCTGATGAAGACAAGTGGAGGAGGTACTGTACAATTTCTGGAACTGGACATGTAAAGGGATCTAGGACTCTTTGTGAGGACCAGCGTGAGAACCTCTGCCACTTAAAGACATAAGATCGCCTATGGAATCTTTTTTAGAAGATAATAGCAAAATAATACCTCTTCTTGGAGGCCTAGGTGTGAGAGGCCAATGTGTTCAGCCACCAAGCAGTAAGATGGAGGGGGGTAGAAGTTGTCTGGGCCAGTGAGGCACAATGAGAATCATTTCACCCTCGTCGTTCCGTAACTTGCAAAGCATCTTTGCAATGAGAGGAAAAGGGTGAAAGGCACAGAGAAGGCCCTGTCCCCAATGTAGGAGAAAAGCATCTGAGGTCTCCCTTTGGGCAGATGGAATTTTGGAGCAATAATGGGGCAACTGAATGTTGTCTGGAGAAACAAAGAGATTGAGTGGTGGAATTCCCCAATGATGGAATAACTGCTGTACTACTACTGGGTTCAACCTCCACTCGTGTGAGTGGAGAACTCGGCTCAGTCTGTCTGCTAGTTTGTTCTCCTCTCCTGGCAGATAGACTGCATGTAAATGTATGTTGTGGGCTATCACCCAGGTCCATAGCACAGAGCCTCCCTTCATAATAGAAGAGAGCTTGTTCCCCCCTGTTTATTTATGTGGAACATGTCCACTTGGTTGTCTGTTTTTATGAGGACTGACTTGCCCAGTAGGTGGTGAGAAAACACCCAAATGACATTTGATATGGCTTTGAGTTCGAGTAGATTGAAATGCAGGCGGATCTCTGGATGAGACCACAGGCCTCGAGTTGTCAGACCATTGAGGTGAGCCCCCAAACCTTGCTTTGACGCATCTGTTGTCAGAGTACAACGTGGTACAGATTTTTGAAAAGGTAAGCCCGACGTCGAGGTTCTGTGGTATGGTCCACCAGAGAAGAGAGGTCTTCATCTGGGGAGAGATAGTGATGAGATTGGAGAGGTGATCTCTGGATTGTGTCCACTGCTGTGAGAGGTTCCATTCTCGCATGTTTAGATGAGCATGAAGGACTACACGCACTGTTGAGGCCATATGGCTTAATAATCAGATGCATGTCCTGGCTGTCACTGTTGACAGCTGCTGGATTTGAGAAACTAGGGTAAGCAGTTTGACACGCCTGTCTTCTGGGAGAAAAGCTCCCCCCCCCCCTTTGCCTGCTGGCTAGCCCAGATTTACCTTTTTTAAAAGAAGGTAGGAGGGGGTGAGGAGGGGGCTTAATTGACTGGCTCGCTGTGACATTTTATACATTGGGGGTTGCATCGATTCTCCCTGGGCAGCTCCTGATGGGAATCAGGAGCTGTCCGGGGGGGGATCGGTTCTTAAGGAGGTCACAGGTCTTAACTTTTTTATTGTCAGTGCCGCGAATCGCAGCACTACAGCACTGACAATATTGGGGGGAGGGCAGGCCCAACAGCTCTGTTCACCTGATAGCTGCCATCCCTCTCAATGGCTTTACCTTGGGACTTTTCCTGTGGTATCTGCCAAGGCATGTAACACAGGGTTTCTGTGGGAAATCAAAACCTCTGTGTTATCTGCAGAACCTCCCCTAGAACACCCCCTGCAGATAACTTGAAGGTTTGCCCCTTACCATGAGGTTTTGGCTGCTAACGCAAACTAATGCCATTTAGTAAACATACCCCTAAGATAGTAAAAAATGCAGAACAATGCTGGTCAGCAGTTCTATGCCCCATACATCTATAGATTGCTAAAGGCTTGTTCAAAGAAATTAAGGTCTTAATTTTTTCTTAAATGATTTCAAAGAAGTATCTTGTCGAATACACAAAGGAACAGAATTCCATAATGCTGGGGCTGAACAGAATTAAGCAAAAAGAAGTGTTGATTCATGTTGAGCACTGGTGTTTGAAGTTACCACAAGCCAACTGTGAGTATGAGAACGTAATATTCTAGATGGAACATAACGAATAAGAGAATCAGATAGATAATAAGGTAAACCAGAATAGAAAGCTTTGGGAGCTAATAATAAAACTTTTAATTTAATTTGATATGTTATTGGAAGCCAATGATGAGATTTCGGAAGAGGGCTGACATGCTTGGATACAGAGTAAGTAGTTTTATGGCCACATTTTCAACTCTTTGGAGGCATTTAAGAGAATAAAGCGGAAGACCGTTATATGTTCCTAGACTCTCAATGATTTAATCTAGCCTTGTCCATGGCAACAGGTGCTTGCATTAAATAAAGCAACCAATAACAAAGTAATACAATTCCTTCAGCACCTTTCAGAGTAAAAAGAAAAAAAGACAATGGAATATGTATGTCAATAATGTCACAAAGTACATCATAGCTGGGGATGTATTTGTAATTCCTGTGTCTCTGTTTGGGGGCATGTGTGTGTGCTGTTCATGTGTTTTGTCTATGGTGAGGTAACAGAAGCCCTCCACCTATTCACTGAATCATCATACACCTCACCCCAATCACTTGTCCTAGGTGACTATATTATAAATGTAAAAACTGAAATTAAATATCTAGGCATAACACTTGACCAGCACCTACTTCCATGAACACATACGTAAAACAACTCAGTCAATCTACTCCAAGATCAGAACATTAAGAAATCTCCACCCTCTACTAAACCCAGACTCCTTCTGCTGTTTGCCAAGCCCTCAGCATTCCTACCTTTGACTACAGCAACCTAATATACCATGGCCTCTCAAAGCATAACAATTAGCCCCCTCCAATTAGCCCAGAACACAATAGTGTGACTAATCTCTAACACTCCCCAGAAGATCCCACATCACCCTTATATTACAACAACTCCACTGGCTACCCATTCTGTCTAGGATAAAATTTAAAACCCTCACACTAATTCACAAAGTTATCCATAAGGAATCTGCTCCTTGCCTTTACCCACTCCTAACTAAGCCTTCTAACTCCAGATCCCACAGACCTAACCCAGCAAACCTACCACACATCCCAGCTCGAAAACGTAAAAGCTCACAATCTACCTGCAATCATACTTTCTCCCTCTATGCCCCCCAGAATGGAACGCCCTCCCCCTGACCTCCAAAATTGCTCTGATCATGCAGAATTTTGCAAAAAACTTAAAACGCTCCTCTTCCAGGAGTACTATAATACCAACCCACAAAACAACATCCAACAAAATTCTACCTAGACTTGCCAACCCCCTACCCACCTCTCAACATCCCCCTCCTCCCCCCACTCCTCCCTTTTAATGTACATAATTGCCATTTTCAGCATTATAAACAACTGTTACTTATGTTCCCTAAGTTCTTGTTCTATGTAAAACAGATGTTCCCACACTGTCATTTCTGAGTTCCATGTAAACCATCTTGCATTGAAGAAAGACGGTATATAAAAAATATTAAATAAAACAAATAAATAAATTGGAGGTGGTGGTGCATTGCCAGTGGACATAGAGCTTTGGGAAGTGGTGACAGTTGTGGGAGTGGGGTAGTTTGCAGGGAAGTAGTTTTTGGGAGGAGGCAGTTTGTGAGGTCGAGATGGCAATGTGGTAGAACAGTAGCAGGGGTCATTTTTGAGGGTGAAAATAGTTTGTGGGGTGATGGCATTGCAGAGGGTAGGTTTTGGGGATGGAACAGTTTGTGAGGTGGTGGGGCAGTTGTCAGAGGGTATATTTTTGGTGGTGGGGCAGTTGTCAGAGGGTAGGTTTTGGGGATGGAACAGTTTGCAGGGTAGTGAGGCAGATGTAAGGGATAGTTTTTAGGTGTGGGGTTTCTAGGCGTGGGGACAATTTGCGGGATGGTGAGGCAGATGCAGGGTTCAATTTGCAAGGTAATGGGAGAATTGCAGGGGTAGATTTGGGGGGATGGGACAGTTTGCAGGGTGGTGGAGCAGTTGTGATGGTATTATTTTTAATTTTATTTTACAGATGGGGCAAATTGTAGGGTAGGCATGGCATTCGCAAGGGAGTGTTTTTTTAGGAGTAGAGGCAGTGTGAAGGTCAATGTGGCAATTGTATGAATGTAACTTTTGGCGCTGAGGCAGATTGCAAGGATGGGTAGGCCAGATGCAGGGGCCCTTGAGGTGATGGGACAGATGTAACATACTAACATAGTAAATGACAGCAGATAAAGACCAGTATGGTCCATCTAGTCTGCCCAGTAAGATGGCAAGAGTAGGTGCACCTGCCGCTCCATGCAGGCCACCCCTCCCCATGTCTTTGTTTTAGGGGTGAACCCACCGCTCCGTGTAGGATACCCCTGTATGTTGAGAAATTAGTTGTGGTTATTAAATTAGATGTGGGTTAGTTTTTGAGTGTGTGGAATTTGTGGAGTGCTGGAGCAGTTACTAGGGGTATTTGTTAGCATTGAGGCAGCTTGTGGTGTGGTAAGACAGTTGCAAGAGGGTGTTTTTTTGGGGGTATGGACAGAATGTGAGCTACTGGAACAGTTGCATAGGGCAATTTTTGGGGTAGGAACAATTTGCAGGTTGGTGAGGCAGTTGTAATGAGTATTGTTTCGGGGTGAGAGCTGTTTGTGGGGTAATAGGAGAGTTGCAGGGGGTAGAGTTTGAGGCTGGGGCCATTTGTGTGGTGGTGGGGCAATTTTAAGGGGGTCTGTTTTTGAAATGGAGCATTTGCGGAAGGTAGAATGCAGGCAGTTTGTAGTGTAGTAGGGCAACTGTAGTGGAGAAGTAGCCTAGTGATTAAAGCAACTGCCTAGTACCCAGAAGATCAAGGATTTGATTCCCATTGGCACGCCTTGTGATCTTAAGCAAGTCACTTTACCCTCCAATGCCTTGGAAGAAAAGGCCTAGTGATTCATTGCCAAGAAAACCCAGAGGCAGCTGGGTCGCCAGGAGTCAGCACTGACTTGATGGCACTAAAATAAAAGGGCAACTGTTTAGCATTTTTCAGGGTGGTGAGTCAGTTGTGTGTGGGCATTTCTTTTCCTGGTGGGGACATTTTGGGGTTGGTGGAGCAGCTGTGATGGAGTGTTTTAATGTGATGAGGCAGTTTGGGGGTTATGAGAGTAGAGAACAGGGAGAGGGAATTTGAAAGCAGCAATTCCCTAATTTCTGTGTTTCACTGTATTTAAGTTTCAATACTATAGAATAGCGGTTCTCAACCTGTGGGTCGCGACCCCCACGGGGGTCACCACAGGATTTAGTGGGGGTCGCTTCGTCTCCGCCAAGTTAAAAAAAAAATGAAGAAACGCACAAGTTGCTGCCGCAGCCGAGTCTGCTTCTCGGCAGGGGCAACTCACCGCCTCCCTTCTAATGCAGCCACGGCTCCCTGCCTCTTAGGGAACCGCAGCTGTGCCTGTAAAAGCGTTGCGGAGCCCTTCCTGTCTCGACGGGCTCCGTGCAGCATTGTCCCGCCTCCAAAGGGCTCCGCTGTGGTTCCCTAAGAGGCAGGGAGCCGCAGCTGCATTAGAAGGGAGGCAGACATGGGGAGAGGGGATGAGGAGGCAGGGAACCTGCAACACGGCTGACATCGACAGGGAGGGGGGCTGATATGGATGGATGGAGGGAGGGGGCTGACATGGTCAGAGGGGGGCTGACATGGAGGGAGGGAGGGAGGGGGCTGACATGGACAGAGGGAGCTGATATGGATGGATGGATGGAGGGAAGGGGGGCTGACATGGAGGAAGGGAGCTGATATGGATGGATGGCGGGAGGGGGTCTGACATGGACAGATGGAAGGATGGGGGCTGACATGGAGGGAGGGAGGGAGGGAGGGGGCTGACATGGACAGAGGGGGCTGACATGGAGTGAGGGGGGGAGGGGGCTGATATGGATGGATTGAGGGAGGGGGCAATCATGTACAGCGGTGCCCTCACATGGACTGATTTAAGGATGGGGGCTGACATGTAGGGAGGGAGGGGGGCTGATATGGAGGGAGGGAAGGGGGCTGATATGGAGGGAGGGAGGGGGGCTGATATGGATGGAGGGAGGGGGGCTGATATGGATGGAGGGAGGGGGCCTGACATGGTCAGAGGGGGGCTGACATGGAGGGAGGGAGCTGATATGGATGGATGGAGGGGGCTGATATGGAGGGAGGGAAGGGGGCTGATATGGAGGGAGGGAGGGGGGCTGATATGGATGGAGGGAGGGGGCCTGACTTGGTCAGAGGGGGGCTGACATGGAGGGAGGGAGCTGATATGGATGGATGGAGGGAGGGAGCAGAAATGGATGGATGGATGGAGGGAGGGGGGCTGACATGGAGGGATGGAGGGGGGCTGATATGGATGGAGGGAGGGGGCCTGACATGGTCAGAGGGGGGCTGACATGGAGGGAGGGAGCTGATATGGATGGATGGAGGGAGGGAGCTGATATGGATGGATGGAGGGAGGGAGGGGGGCTGACATGCAGGGAGGGAGGGGGGCTGATATGGATGGAGGGAGGGGGGCTGATATGGATGGAGGGAGGGGGCCTGACATGGTCAGAGGGGGGCTGACATGGAGGGAGGGAGCTGATATGGATGGATGGAGGGAGGGGGCTGATATGGATGGATGGATGGAGGGAGGGGGGCTGACATGGAGGGAGGGAGCTTAAATGGATGGATGGAGGGAAGGGGCTGACATGGACGGAGGGGGCTGACATGGAGGGAGGGAGCTGATATGGATGGATGGAGGGAGGGGGCTGCCATGGATGGAGGGGGCTGACATGGAGGGAGGGAGCTGATATGGATGGATGGAAGGATGGGGGCTGACATGGACAGAGGGGGGCTGACATGGAGGAATGGAGGGAGGGAGGGAGAGGGGCTGACATGGACAGAGGGGGGCTGACATGGAGAGAGAGAGGGAGGGGGGCTGACATGGACGGAGGGAGCTGATATGGATGGATGGATGGATGGATGGATGGAGGGAGGGGGGCTGACATGGACAGATGGAAGGATGTGGGCTGACATGGAAGGAGGGAGGGAGGGGGCTGACACGGACAGAGGGGGGCTGACATGGAGGGAGGGAGGGAGCTAATATGGATGGATGGAGGGAGGGGGCTGACATGGACAGATGGATGGATGGGGGCTGACATGGACAGAGGGGGGCTGACATGGAGGAATGGAGGGAGGGGCTGGCATGGACATACTGGATAGACAGGGGATAAATGCTGGACAGAGGCGAGAGACAGTGCGGGTTAGGATTATAATGGGCTGATGGGGGAGCTAACACTGGTAATGGGCAGATGGGGGGGCTAGGACTGGTAATGGGTTGATTAGGGAGGGCTAGGACTGGGAATGGACTTATCAAGGGGGGGGAGGACTGGTAATGGACTGATGGGGGCTAGCCTTGGAAATGAGCTGATCGGTGAGGTTAGGACTGGAAATGGGCTGATGGGGAGGGGGGTAGGACTGGTAATGGGCTGATTAGGAGAGCCTAGCACTGGTAATGGGGTTGAGGGGGGGGACTAGCATTGGAAATGAGCTGATCAGGGAGGCTAGGACTGGTAATGGGCTGATGGGGTGGGGTAGGACTGGTAATGGACTGATGGGAGGCTAGCATTGGAAATGAGCTGATCGGGGGGGGCTATGACTGGAAATGAGCTGATTAGTGTAGGCTAGGACTGGTAATGAGCTGATGGGGGGTAGGACTGGTATTGGGCTGATTAGGGGAGGCTAGCACTGGTAATGGGGTTGAGGGGGGATTAGCACTAGAAGTGAGCTGATTGGGGAGCTTTGACTGGGAATGGGCTGATTGTGGGGAGGGAAGGATAGAGCTGCTGGCCCTGGAAGAAAACTGGGGGCTAAGGCTACAAGTGGGCTGATACAAGGGGATGGGGGAATGGAACTGGAAGGGAGTGGATCTGAGAGGCGCTGCCATGGTATTTGTACTAGAAGGGACTGGTCAGTGGGCAAGGAGGGGGACTGGAAGGGAATGAACACCAGTGGCAGTCATGGGAATGCAAGTTGACATTGGAAGGTACTGGGAGTGAGGACTGGAAAGGGGCTGATACTGGGGAGGGTTACTGGGACTGGAAATAGGCTGATGGAAAGAAGTGAAGAAAACGAAAGAAGAGATAAGAAATGGCAGATGGACCATAGACCACAGAAAGCTTGGACCTCTGACCTCAGAAAGCTTGCCCTCTGACCATAGACCACCGCTTTGACCCAGTGAAAAGCGGGATATAAATGCAGCTAAATAAATAAAGAGAGCTAAGAGAAGACAGGAAAGCAGAAGCCTCAGATCGGGACCAGCATGATCAGAGAATAAATTGGTCAGACAACAAAGGTAGAAAAAATAATTTTATTTCATATTAGTGATTTGACTACAAAATCATCATAATTTTGAAATCAAATATTGTTACTTCTTGTTGTGATTAATTATTGTGGTTTAAATAAGTATTTTATAAATAAAAACATATTGCAAAGGCCTATAATATATTAATAATTCAACAAATGATTACAGCAACAATGCGTTAACGGTAAAGGAAGAGAGACGCATTTGATTTTATCATTGGGGTCACCACAAGTTGACCAACGGTAAAAAGGGTCACGGTACAAAAAAGGTTGAGAACCACTGCTATAGAAGCTGGATCTCCTTCTCCATTTGATATGAATTGGCCTATTTTTTTGGTTGATAAGAACAACAAAGGCATAGTTGTACCTTCCTCTTTGTGCAGGTTAACTATAACCACCTTACCGGGCAGATAAGATGGACCATGCTGGTCTTTATTTGCCATCATTTACTACATAGTAACATAGTATATGACAGCAGATAAAGACTAGCATTGTCCGTCTAGTCTGCCCAGCAAGGTGGCAAAAGATCCGTGCAGGTCACCCCTCCACATGCCTTTGTTTAGGGGTGTACCCACCATTCCATGCAGGTCACCCCTATTTGCTGAGATAGGAGAGAGAGCTAAGGTTATTTTGATTTTATCCTGTTGCTATAAAGGAATTCGCTGTGTCTGTCCCATGCTATTTTGAATTCTGTCACACTATTTGCCCCACCACTTCCATTGGGAGGACATTCCAAGTATCCACAATCCTTTCAGTGAAAAAGTATTTCCTGATGTTGCCTTTGAGTTTACCCCCTTGCAGCTTTACGTTATGCCCTCTGGTTTTGCAGCTCCCCTGACTCTGAAAAAGCTTTGTCTGTTCATTAATACGCTAACATTGTACGAGGATGTTAGACAGGGGTGAGAAAGGGGAGGATCGGAGGTGGCATTAGGGTGGGCAGTAAGCAGTCGCCGGCTCTGGACGTACAGGGCTCATTCTAATGTCTGCCCCGTACGTCCAGAGTCGGCAACTTGAACAGGGAAGTTATTCCACCTCTGAGGTGGAATAACTTCCCTGATGCAGCAAGATCGGCGGTCCCGGGGCTGGGAAGGGGCAGCAGGGGGAAGAGGGCATTCCCCACAGCCTGACCCTGGCCCTGGGAGGCCAGATCGGGGGTCGGGCTGCGGGAAATTAGCTTCAGGAGCTGATGGCCAGGGATCGCGGCTTTTAAATGGAGCTGCGGTGCCATGGCAACTGGACGCGATGGCACCGTAGCTCCATTTAAAAGCTCTGACTGAGTTAGTCGGGCAAGGCCTGTATGTGCAGGCCGGATGGAATCACAGTTCTGGCCTGCACATACAGGCCTGTTCACGATTCTGATCCCACGGGTCTAGACATGCCCCGCGGGATCAGAATCGAGACGCCTCTGCGCTTCTGGTTCCGACCGGACGCAAAGAGGGCCTGCACGTACACTATGGAATCGGTTATAAATATTTAAAGGTCTGTATCATATCTCCCCTGTCCCTCCTCTCCTCTAGAGTATACATATTTAGGTCTTCAAGTCTCATATGTCTTCTGGCACAAGCTGCAAATCATTTTGATCGTCTTCCTCTGAACAGTATCCAGTCTTTTTATATGCTTTGTGAGATATGGTCTCCACGAGTGAACACAATATTCCAAATGAGGTCTCACCAGCGACTTGTACCTTCTCCTTTCTGTTGGTAATTCCTCTATGTATGCAACCCAGTATCCTTCTGGCTTTTGCCTCCGCCTTCTCACACTGTTTCGCCACCTTGAGATCCTCAGAAACAATCACTCTGAAATCCTTCTCCTGGTCCGTGCACATCAACCTCGCCCCCTATTGCATACAATTTCCTTGGATTTCTGCATCCCAAGTGCATGACACTGCACCTCTTCACATTAAATCTTAACTGCCAAGCATTACACCATTCTTCCAGCTTTTGTAGATCTTTCCTCATGTTATCCACGCTCTCAGGGAAGACCACTCTGTTACAAATTTTCGTGTCATCTGCAGAAAGACAGACTTTTCCCATTCAGTCCTTCAGCAATATCACTCACAAATACATTGAATAGTTGAAGTCCCAGGACCGATCCCTGGGGCACACCACTAATCACCTTCCTTTCATCTGAGTGAGTTCCGTTTACTAACACTTTCTGTCATCTGTCAGTCAACCAATTTCTGTTTCAGTTCACTACCTTGGGACCCATCCCCAGGCTGTTCAATTTATTGATAAGCCTCCAATGAGGAACAGTATCAAAGGCTTTGCTAAAATCTAGGTAGATCACATCCATTGCATGCCCTTGATCTAGTTCTCTGGACACCAAGTCAAAGAATTCAATCAGATTTGTTTGGTATGATCGCCCTTTGTTAAAACCATGTTGCCTCGGATCATGCAAGTCCACTATTCCTCTCTTTCAGAACCCCCTCCACTACTTTTCTTGACAAGGAGGTAAGGCTTACTGGCCTGTAGTTTGTCACTTCTTCCCTATTATCACTTTTGTGAAGAGGTACCACATCATTCCTTCTCCATTCCTGTGGAACTTCTCCTGTCTCCAAGGATCTATTAAAAACATCCTTTAAAGGCCCTGCAAGAACTTCTCTGAGCTCTTTCAGTATCCTAGGATGTATCCCATCTGGTCCCATGGCCTTGTCCACTTTCCGTTTTGCAAGCTGTTCAAACACATCATCTTCAGTGAATGGTGTGGTATCTACTCCATTCCCATTTGAATATTTGTCAATCACAACTGGTCCTTCTCCAGGATTTTCTTTAGTAAAAACAGAACAGAAATATTTGTTTAGCATTTTCGCTTTTTCAATGTCACTTTCCATGAATCCGTTCTCAGCACTTTTCAGTCCTGCAATTTCACCTCTGATTTTCCTCTTCTCCCAAATATAACTGAAAAAAGTTGTCATCATGCTTTTGATCTTTAGCCATCTTTTCTTCTGCCTTTGATTTGCTATCCATATTTCTCTTTTCATCTCTTTTAGCTTTATCCTGTATTCTTTTCTGTATTCCTCTGTTTGTAAACTTCTGAATTTTGTGAAAGCTATGTTTTTTGCCTTTATTTGTGCAGCCATTTCTTTGGAAAACCAAATAGGTTTCCTTTTCCTCTTGTTTTTATTTACTTTTCTTGCATATATATTTGTTGCTCCTTTAATTACCTCCTTTAGTTTAGCCCACTGCAGTTCCCACTCCCCTTACCTCCTCCCACCCTGCCAACTCCTCCTTCAGGCACTTGGCCATTTTACTGAAGTCAGTGTTTTTGAGCTTGATGTGATTGGACTCTGCCTTGACTTTTATCTCAAACCACACCATGGGATGATCACTGCTGCTCATATGAGCACCCATTCAGACATTCAACATGTTATTCCCGTTGGAGAGTACTAAATCCAGCATTGAACTTTCCCTGGTCGGTTCCATCACCATTGTCTAAGCAATCCATCTTGGAAGGCATCCACAATTTTTTTTTTACTTCTTTCCAGATTTGCAGAAGGAATACTCCAATCCACATTGGGTAGATTAAAGTCACCCAATATGATCACTTTCCCCTTCATGACTACCTTTGTAATATCAATAATCAATTTCTTTGTTTTGAGTTGGAGGCCTGTAGGCTACACCAGTATGAATGATAGTTCCTCTTTCCAATACAATCCATAGCGCTTCTTCTTTTCCCCACGTCCCCTGCATTTCAACAGCTTTAATATTGCTTTTGACATATAGGACTACTCGTTTTCTGCCTTCTCTATCTCTCCTAAATAAATTATAGCCAGCTATGGCTATATCCCATTCCTGTGACTCATTAAACCATGTTTCTGTAATAGCCACAATGTCTAAGTCAATTTCCACCATTAGGGCTTCCAGGTCAGGAACCTTATTGGCTAGGCTTCAAGCATTTGTGCTCATTGCTTTCCAGCATTTGTTGACTGGCTTGTCTGTATTTTGCAAGGATTTTGTTCTACACGCCTCTTCCCACTTGCCATTGATGTATGGGTTAATAGTGTGGCTGTTCCCAATATTATTATATTTTTGCTGGGAATGGCGTCCTGAACTTGTTCTTCTCCATCTGTCACCGCCCCCCCCCCCCTTTCCTTAGTTTAAATGCCTGTCTACATAATGCCTGAATTTTTCATTTAGGATCCTTTTCCCTGCGACAGAGAGATGTAGTCCATCAACACAGTATAGCCTCTTGTAGTTCCATCTATTTCCCCCATCGTCTACGTTACAATATGAGGGTGAATGATTAAATGCTTTACTATATGGTAGGTCTCTTGTGTGGAAACCCCTAGAACCTGCTTTGCACAGGGAATTTACCCACAGAACTGGAACATAAATGCCAAATTAATTTAAATTGAGAGACGCAGTGCTGGAATGGACCTTTTCACAGCTTCAAAACAACTGGTTTGCAAGCATGATCTTCATTAAAAGTGATTTTTTCAAGGGGGACCCATAGGGAATATGAGGAGGCAAAAAGTGTCAAGAAAAATTCTCTTGAGTGACAAGTAAACAAAAATATGACAGCATAAATCACAATCAGGCAGGAGTCCTGAGGTAACAACTGTGTGGGAAAGTTCCATGCATGATCGGAAAACCCTTTTTCTTCTAAGCTCTGCGAGACATGTCAGAGGGGACATGTGGCTGGTTTACATTGCTTGTTTTCCCCCCAGTGAAATGAGAAAGCATCCAATGACAGACTAAGCAGGGAGTTCTTCCTTGAACAGAATTTCTGGATCTTGTTGTTGAGATGGGTAAAAAACCAATCTATGTGTAAGGTACCCCAACACACAACTATTTGTTATATGAGGTCCAGTGAGCACTTGTAAGGGTCAAAGACTCCATTGAGTTAACCTACTTTTTTATGTTTTTAATTTTCTATGCCTGGAAGTTACATGATTTGAAGAACGGAAGCTTGAGCCATCACCTATTTCCACATTCTGACTAATTTTCACCTATTTGTTTCAATATGATTGTCCACAAAAAAGAGTAAGGTAGCCCAAATGCCCTCAAGTATGGAGCAGACTGAGCTTAAAGATCCCAAATTACCCATGTCTAACAATAGCCAAATTAATATGAATAAAATACATTCTCTAAAATGCTTGTATGCAAATGCTAGAAGTCTAAAAAATAAGATGGGAGAGTTAGAATATATAGCACTAAATGAAAGGTTAGATATGATTGGAATATCAGAGACATGGTGGAAGGAGGACAACCCCTGGGTACAAACTATATCGTAATGATAGAGCTGATCAAATTGGTGGAGGGGTTGCTCTCTATGTTAGAGAGGGCATTGAGTCAGAAAGGATTAAAGTTTTGCAGGATACAAAATCTGCTGTAGAATCTATATGGATTGAAATTCCATGTAAAAGCGGGAAGGCAATGGAAGTGGGGGTGTACTATCGAGAGCCTTGCCAGAATGACCAAATGGATGATGAAATGCTCAAAGAAATCAAGGAAGCTAACAAAAGTTACAGTGCAGTAATAATAATGGGTGATTTCAACTACCCTGGTATCGACTGGGTCAGTGTCACGTCAGGACATGCTAGGGAGATAAAGTTCCTAGATGAAATAAATGACTGCTTCTTGGAGCAGCTGGTTCATGAACCGACCAGAGGGGAAGCCATATTAGACCTAGTCCTTAGTGGAACACCAGATCTAGTGCAAGAGATAAGGTTGTTGGGGCCACTTGGCAATAGTGATCATAGCATGATCGCCTTTGATTTAATTAGTGGAGGAGGGATAGTAAGGAAATCCACAGTACTACCTTTTAACTTTCGAAAGGGAGACTATGATAAAATGAGGAAAACAGTTAAGAAAAAACTAAAAGGAGCAGTTGCAAAGGTTAAAGACGTACATCAGGCTTGGCTGTTGTTGAAAAATACTATCTTGGAAGCCCAGACCAGCTGTATTCCACGCTTTAAGAAAAGTGGAAGGAAGTCCAAAAAACTGCCAGCATGGTTTAAAGGTGAGGTCAGAGAGGCTGTTGTTGCCAAAAAAGCATCTTTCAGGAAATGGAAAAAAGAGCCAAACGACGAAACCTGGAAACAGCACAAGCACTGGCAAGTCAAATGCAAGGCATTGATAAGGCAGGCAAAGGGAGAATTTGAGAAGAAGCTTGCTGCGGAAGCAAAAACGCGAAGTAAAGACCTTTTCAAGTACATTCGTAGCAAAAAACCTGTGAGAGAGTCAGTTGGTCCATTAGATGATAAAGGGGTTAAAGGAGCACTAAGAGGCGACAAGGCGATAGCGGAGAGATTGAATGAATTCTTTGCTTCAGTCTTTACTGAGAAAGATGTAGGGATATTACCCATGACTGAAGTGGTATTTAAAGGTGCGGAAGAATTGAAGGAAATATCGATACATCGGGAAGATGTATTACAACTATTAGATAAACTGAAGAGTAGCAAATCACCTGGGCCGGATGGTATACATCCAAGGGTGTTGAAAGAACTGAAATATGAGATTGCAGACCTGCTATTAGTAATCTGTGAACTATCATTAAAATCATCTCTAATACCTGAAGATTGGAGGATCGCCAATGTAACACCAATTTTTAAAAAGGGTTCCAGGGGTGATCCGGGAAACTACAGACCGGTGAGCCTGACATCAGTACCGGGAAACCATCATAAAGAATAAAATTACTCTGCATGTAGATAGTCATGACCTAATGGGAGACAGCCAACATGGCTTTAGACAAGGAAGATCTTGTCTTACTAATCTGTTATGTTTTTTTGAAGGAGTGCATAATCAGGTGGACAAAGGTGAGTCGGTTGATATTGTTTATCTGGACTTTCAGAAAGCTTTTGACAAGGTCCCTCATGAGAGACTTTTGGCAAAACTAGAGAGTCATGGGATAGGAGGCAGTGTACTACTGTGGATCAGGAACTGGTTAAAAGATAGAAAGCAGAGGGTAGGGCTAAATGGCCAATTTTCCCAATGGAGAAAGGTGAATAGTGGTGTACCCCAGGGATCTGTGCTGGGTCCGCTGCTTTTTGACATATTCATAAATTACCTGGAAAGTGGAATAACGAGTGAGGTTATCAAATTTGCAGATGACACAAAACTATTTAAAGTTGTTAAAACCCAAGAGGATTGTAGAAAATTGCAAGAGGATCTTGATAAATTGGAAGACTGGGCATCAAAATGCCAGATGAAATTTAATGTGGACAAGTGCAAGGTTATGCACCAAGGAAAGAACAACCCACACTATGGTTACACGATGCAAGGTTCCACATTAGGAACCACCACCCAGGAAAAAGATTTAGGTGTCATTGTTTTTAACATGTTAAAACCCTCGGCCCAGTGTGCAGCGGCGGCCAAGAGAGCAAATAGAATGCTAGGTATCATAAGGAAAGGAATGGAAAATAAAACAAAAGATATTATAATGCCTCTATATCGTTCCATGGTGAGACCGCACCTTGAATATTGTGTGCAATTCTGGTCGCCATATCTTAAAAAGGATATAGCGATTTTAGAAAAGGTTCAGAGAAGAGCCACCAAAATGGTAAAGGGGATGGAAGGATACTCCTATGAAGAAAGGCTAAAAAGGTTAGGGCTCTTTAACCTGGAAAAGAGACGGCTGAGGGGAGATATGATAGAAGTCTATAAATTAATGAACGGAGTGGAACGGGTAAACGTAGATCGACTGTTTACCTTATCAGAATATAGAAAGACTAGGGCACATGCAATGAAGCTACAGGGTAAACTATTTAAGACTAATAAAATAAAATATTTTTTCACTCAACGTGTAATCAAACTCTGGAATTTGTTACCGGAGGATGTAGTAAAGGCTGTTAGTGTAGCTGGGTTTAAAAAAAGGTTTGGACAAGTTCCTGGAGGAAAGGTCCATAAACCATTATTAAGAAGGGACCCAGGATATCAATGCTTGAACCAATACAAGCATTGTGGAACCTGGGGAAACTGCTAGGTACGTATGACCTAGATTGGCCACTGTTGGAAACAGAATACTGGGCTTGATGGACCTTGGTCTGACCCAGTATGGCATATCTTATGTTCTTATGTTCTTATATATTTCAATCAGGAAAATGCTGCTGGCCAACAGGTGCTGAAATTCTATCAAAAGAAATTTTATCCAGAAGATTGATGTGACAATGCATCACTTAAAGAAACCAAAGACTCTGCACCTATGAATATTCTAAGTATGTTTTTCCCATCCTTGTAATTTGCTGATACTGCCTTACATATGAGTGAACATCACCGCCAGAGCCTGTGTGGGAACGCACCCCAGTGTCCAATAGGAAAGCCTTTGGGAACACTCCACTTCGCCAGTGTGCCTGCCTTCACGCCTTTCCAACTCCCCTCCTCAGTTGAATTTGTAGCTGAGAGGAAGAGTAAAATAAAAGAACCCTACAACTCCTAGGGGAGGAGGGCAGGTTGTGAAGACTGATTTCTGCTGTTCCTGGAGATCACCCATTACAGGTGAATAACTCCACTATCTCCAGGAACAAGCAGGAATGCAGCCTTCACATACGAGCCTCACTAGCTCCCAGGTACCAGACTGGTATGGGGGATGAGAGCAGTGCAATCCCTGAGGTAAAAAAATTGTTAGCCCAAGAGTCTGGATGAGTTGTGTGCCATTGGGCTCGATTCCAGGAGGGGATACTCCCAAAATTATAGTCTTGTATCTTGCAGAAGTCTGGAACGGAGAGTAGGAGTTCCGTTTAAGTCCCAAAGAGGTGTTGGAGTACAACTTGGCCAAAGACAGCATCCCGATGGAGTCTCTGTCTAGACAGTAGTGTGCAGCAAACATATGAATGGAGGGACCAGGTAGTTGCCTGAAAGAACTCCTCAGTGGATACTGAACGGGATTGGCTACAGAGGTTGCCATAGCCCACACATTATGAGCAGTGACATGACTCTCCAAAGAGTCTTGCTTGTGCATAAGCAAGAGAGATGCAATCTGCTATCCATTTGGATAGAGTACATTTCGTCACCGGTAGACCTAGGTGACTAAGATCAAAGAAGATGAATAATTGAGAGGATCTTCTGTGATCTTTAGTTCTATCTAAGTCAAGGGTCTCAAACTCCAGTCCTGGAGGACCGCAAACGTCAGGTTTTCAGGGTATCCCTAATGAATATGCATGAGAATATGCATGCACTGCCCCCACTGTATGCAAATATATCTCATGCATATTCATTAGGGATACCCTGAAAACCTGACTGGTTTACGGCCCTCCAGGACTGGAGTTTGAGACCCCTGATCTAAATAGTAAGCCAGAGCTCGCTTGCAGTGTAGGTGTGTAGCGCTGCTTCAACCAGAGATGCATGTGGTCTAGGGAAGAAAATCAGCAGAATTATCGACTGGTTTAGATGGAAAGAGGAAACCACCTTCGGAAGGAAGTATGGATGGATATGGAGAGCCACCTTGTTATGGTGGAACCAAATATACAGGGGATCTGCTACTGGAGCTTGCAGCTCTTGTGCTCTGGATGACAGATCCTCCCCCTGGGGATGTTTGGCTGGACGGTCTGCATCGGAAGAACCCCTAGGGGAGTCGCAATGCTTATGCTGGGACTTCTCTCTGGTCTGGGTATCATACTTCAATGCTGATGCCAATGACTTGGGAGCAGCCAGAGACTGACCTACTTTTATGTCTGGACTTTGAAGAAACCTGAGACCCATGAGAGGAAGTCGATGCCCTCAATGAAATCGAAGCCACTG
Organism: Ichthyophis bannanicus; assembly: GCA_033557465.1. Classification (NCBI taxonomy): domain Eukaryota; kingdom Metazoa; phylum Chordata; class Amphibia; order Gymnophiona; family Ichthyophiidae; genus Ichthyophis; species Ichthyophis bannanicus. The sequence goes on from CM066033.1 coordinate 496,280,978, forward strand.
AAATAGAGTCCGAGACGAACAACAATCCGTACTCTCTGGCTCGGTACTTTAGGCCTCTCTTTGTCATTTGCTGGCACAAAGGACAAGAATGGGGTTGATGCTCAAGGCCCAAACATTTTAGACACCAGTCACATTTATCAGTGACTGATATTGTACCGGCACACCTGGTGCATTTTTTTTTTTTTTTTTTAAACCACTAGTTGGCTTTTCCATGCCTCAAAAAAGTTGTTTTCAAGACTGAAGGCTATGGAGGCCTAGTTTAGCGGTGAAAACTGTATTGAAAATGAATAGAAAATTTGTACAATAAAAAAAGAAAGAATTATTGAGGCTGGTGTTTAATTCGATGGAACCGGAATCGACAGGAAGGCAGAAGCACGATGTTCCACAAAAAAGAAACGTTTTTCAGCGGTGAGAGGCCTGCTGGTTCCGTGGAAAATGAATTACTAAGGAGAAGAGTTGGGAAGGCGGGAAGACAGGCACACAGGCACAGTGGAGTGCTCCCAAAAGCTTTCCTACTGGACGCTGGGGAGTGTTCCCATGCAGGCTCCGTCGGTGACATTCACCCATAAGTGAAGACTGCATTCCTGCTTATTACTGGAGATAAGCACAAATTGTGCCTGGAAATGAAAGAATGGTTTGCCACTCTTAGACCAGACTTGAACACATTTAAGGAAGATGGGCAAACATGGATTACCAAACTGAAAGGGGATATTAATGAGTTGGGATTTGGGGAGATGGAGGATAAAATGGAGGCTCACGAAGTGGCCCTACAAATACTAAAGCAGGAAAATGTGTTGCTTTGGACTGCTCAAGAGGAACTCTTGACAAAACTAGAAGACCTAGACAATAAGTCTCAGAGAGTGAATTTGAGGCTTCAGGGGGTTCCTGAGATGGAGGACACTATTGACTACAGGACCCTTACAATACAGTTTTGTAAGATGGTAGCTCGGCCTGCTGGACAAGATGAAACTTCATTGTGCTTTAAGGTGGAAAGGGCCCACCGAGCTTTGGGACCTAAGCATGATGGGAGAGTAAGAGACTTAGTGGCTTGACTCTACAGGTTCGCTACGAAGAAGGCTATCCTTACTGCGGCCAGGAAACTGGGGAAAATCCAGTGGGACAGCCATGAAGTGGAACTATTTGAAGATCGCTCTTCTATGACTCTGCAAAAATGCAAAGCCTACATTTTGCATTCAGTATAAGTGGTTATATCCAGTGGGGTTGCAGTTCACAATCTCCAGTACCACTACATATGCTAAGAATGTGGAGGTTGCACTCAAGGTCCTGCAAAGAGCAGGATGGACAAACCTCCCAATTGTGGAAGACTCTGTGGCTGTGTCATACTACCAGGGGGCCCCAGGCAGAGGCTGGGTGGACTACAGTAATAGTGAGCAACAAGTGGCTTTGGCGCCAGAAGAAAAGGGCAGGAGATGAGGCTCTGCACCGATTCCTTTGCAGGTAATGGAACTGAACTGTTTAAAGATAGCTGGGGCTCGCAGTAGCATTGGGGGCCTGGAATACCTAGGAGAAGGGTTGGAATTTGGGGGTGAATGTGTTTATGAATTGTTGATGGATGTATTTCAGGGGGAGGGGGTCATGCAGGGATATGTCTGGTATGGGGGAAGGGGATATATGATATTGCATGTGACTGGCTGCGGGGGGTGGGGGGGGGATCATGACTCCGATGGGCCTATTGAGAGTGGTGGAGATGGGAAGGTGAGGTGGGTTGGATGAGGTTATTTGGGGAGAAGGGGAGGGGAGAGGTGGGGGAGGTTGGGGAGGCTGTGGAGGAGGAACAGGGTGGGGGGAAGTAGAGGATATTGGAGGAGAAGGAGTGGGGAGGAGGGGCTGGGGATCATGGCAAATGTGGAAAGGGTAACTTTTGATTAGATGTTAATGGATAAGTTCAGGGTTATTTTTTTCTATGTTCGTGGCCTTAATGTGAACATGAAGCAACAACTCCTTTATAAAGGATTAGGCAGGTTACACTGCAATATAGGTTTTATTCAAGAAACACATTTATTGGTTAAGGATGAATAGCATCTTTCTGACTCCCAGTATCCATATAGGTATTTTACCTCAAATAGTTTGGAGAAGAAGAAAGGAGGGGTGACAGTTTTGCTACCAGATTGGCTACAGCCTCAGATCCAAGGGGTGTGCAGGGACAAAGGGGGTAAGATATTTGATGGTCAAAGCTGCTTGGCAAGGCCAAGTCTATACCCTAGTGGGGAAATGTGCACCGAATCAGGATCAGGTCAGTTTTCATCAGTCTCTGTTGCAGCCCATTATTGATTTTGCAGAGGGTCACCTTATTATTGGGGGGGGGACTTTAATCTAGTGCTTGACCCTACATTGGATAGGTCACAGGAGGTGGGGGAAATGAAGATGGGAAAGCATCAGAAAAGCCTCAAAATGCTGATGCAGAAATTGGGAATTACTGACGTTTGGCGGGATATGAATGGGCAGCGAAGGGACTATTCAATGCTATTTGGCAGTACATGAGTCTTGTTCAAGGATAGATATGGGGTTGGCGATGAAGGCGATACAGTGTGATATAGGGAAATATATATGGTAGGCCATGCGCTAGTATGGGGGAGGGGGTGGAGGTTAGGTGAGGCAATGGTGGAAACTGAACAAGGCAGTGATGGATGACCCAGAGACGGTGGCCAGCGTAACGGCAGTGACTGGAGACTATCTGGAGTCTAATGATAATGGCCAGTGTTCTCTGGGGGTGATGTGGGACTGTCTCAAGGCTGTGGTATGGGGAAGCTCATAGCGGTAGGGCCATACAAGAAGAGAATGAGATGCCAAAGGGAAGAAAGGTTGCGCAAAAAAACTGAGGTTTTGGAGGGTCAACAAAAGAAGGGGGGGATGAGAAGCAAAGAGCTACAGCAGTTAAAGGAGGCACGTGGGGCTCTATCTGAGTTGCATCTGGAGACATCAAATTTAAATTGGAACACCTTCAACAGAATTATTGTTATTATTTTTTTTTTATTACTGTTTTATTACATTTTGATATACATCATCCTGGTGTGGTGGGTACACTTACACCATACCTGGGAAATGAATGGAACAGTAATCATGTACATTACTGATTTTTCTGTATCCCATCCCCAACCCCTCCCCCCACTTCCCTCACACTGTTTCACACATATTTCCTTTTTTCTGCTCACAAGGTGACTCAGAGGTTAACACAGTTGTATTTGGTCACTGTCATTTGCCTTTTCTATGTGTCTATTCTCCTCTTTATCCTCCTTTACATAATCAGTAGTTTTTTTCATGTACGTGGCTGTAATGTGTCAATATATAGCCCCCATAGCGCTAAGAAGGCCTCTACTTGGTGTGCATTTCTTCTAGCTTCTAATCATTCTAAAAGCATCACTTGATGAAAACCCTTCTTCCATTCCCAGAATGTTGGCGCTCCTGATTCCCGCCACCGGTGCAGAACAGGTTGTTTGCCAACCAAACAAGCCTTTCGAACTAACACCAACAGTCTGGGACATCTCCCCTTAAGATTGGTTGGGGTTAATTGGTCAAATAAGACTAGGAATTGTGTCCACTCTACGCGTTGGTCTAACAGTGTATTAAGATTTGACTGAACCTGGTGCCAATAGCATCTTATTGCCGCACACGACTACCACATATGATATAGGGTCACCATGGGGGCAGAACACTGCAGACAGCTTCCATCGTCTGTCAGGCGGCATCTCACTGTTCGCCTGGGAGAAATATGGGCGCAGTTTACCGCCTGATATTGGAGTTCACGCAACTTTGCCTACTGAGTGATATCAGGAATTCGGCAGATGGTACCCAGGATCGTACCGTAATCCACCGGTGTTCCACCCTCCCTGGCCCTTTTTGTTCTATCTGTGAGCAATCTGGAGGGCCATGCCATTCTGCCTGTTTTCTTGACTATTGTGTTATAAAGAGACCAGTCAATTCGCCCAGCATGAAAAAGTGTAAGATTTTTGCGGCAGCTTCCGCCTTCAAAGGTTGTCCTGGTAGGGAATTCACATGGTGTCGGAGTTGATAATATGCAAATATGTGCTTACTACAAAGCCCATAGTACCATTGGATGGCCTGAAACGGTTTACAAGTCCCTGATTCATCCAAGATATGCCCTAAGTTCCTTATCCCACATCTTGCCCAATCTCTGAACATCTGCGTTTCATTCCCTGGTATGAAACTCACGTTGCCACGCAATCGTAACCAGCTTAAGACCTCTGAGGATACCCGCCAGTGTGAGAATAGTATGCGCCAAACACTCCGTATGGGCTGAATCAGCACGCTTCTCCCGAGATGGCATGGTAAAGTTGCGGTATCCATATGTAGCACCACCAAAATAGAATATTTATTTATTTATTTATTTGACAAGTTTTGTATCCCGCTTTTTCCTTCAATCAAAGCGGTCTCAAAACAATACAAGGTTATACAAAGGTAAGAGAAACATGCACCACTTCATCATTACATCAAAGCAGTGGAAAATGGGAGTACGGGGAAACAAAGACTTCCTCTAGTGCCCACGGAGTATAGGTCTCTGTATAACGCAGCCAGTCACCTAGGTGTCGCAGCTATGTCAGATATGGGAATCCAATCCCCCCTTGTCCCCATGGACTTTTCATAAGTTGTAACGGTATTCTAGATTTCCTCCCCTGCCATAGACATTTCCTTAGGGTACTTTCAATCTGTAGAACATCTTTACAAAGCAGATGGCAATGGAGGGTTTGAAGCATATATAGTAATTTGGGAAATAGCACCATCCTAAATGCAACCACTCGACCTAGGAGTGACATCGGTAAGGAGATCCAGTCCTACATCCAGGCTCTTAGCTGCTGTAACAGTTTTGTGTAATTGAGTTTATACAAGAGGCTAGGATCTCCCGGCAATTGAATACCTAAATATGTAAAAGCAGTGTCTGCCTACTTAAAGGGGAATGGGGAGCCCCACGCTCCTTGCACCAGCCCCAGTACATCTAATGCTTCAGACTTAGCACAGTTGATCAGAAGCCCGCCCCCCCCCCCCCCCACCTCGCCAAACCCAGCTAACTCTTCCAGTGTTCGGGGAAGGGATGATCAAGGGTCTGTAAAAAGCATAAGCATGTCATCAGCAAAGGCTAATATCTTAAACTCCTGTCACCCTATCTGTCCTCCAGTAACACCATACAGGATGTCAGTTTACATATAGCACAGTTACTTACCTGTAACAGGTGATCAACGGAACAGCAGGAATTAGTCTTCACATATGGGTACCGACGGAGCCCACACGGAAATGCTCCCCAGCATCCAATCAGAAAGCCTTTGGGAGCATCCCTCGCGCCTGCGCGGTGACTTCCCACCTTTCCCACTGCCTATCCTCAGTTGAGTTTCATAGCTGAGACAAAAGGGGAGAAGAGGAAAGGAAATAGATAGATACAACTCCCAGGGGAGGTGGGTGGGTTGTGAAGACTAATTCCTGCTGTTCCGGAGATCACCTGTTACAGGTAAGTAACTGTGCTATCTCCAGGAACAAGCAGGAATGAGTCTTCACATATGGGGACTCCCTAGCTGTGGGTGCCAGGGGAGATCCCATAAAATGCGTATCCCTGGACCAGGACGTCATTTCCCCACCTGGATCTCCGGCATCCCCTGGGGGATGGGGGGTAGGAGTTGAATAGAGCAGAGCTGTAGGGGAACAGCGAATCTAAAAACTACAGGGAAAAAAGTCTTTAGAATGTATGTCAAGTATCATTAAGATATTTAATGAACTAGCACAATATAGAGCTTACCTACTGGATTGTAGGAAGTAGACTGTAGATACAGTAGCGGAATCCTCAAGGTAACTTCACAGCAGTGAGGAGGAAGTTCCAAACTTGGAATGGGCAGGTGACCCAGGTGTCAACTGGGGCAGGAGAAGAACGGCAGGTCCTCAATGGAGAGCTTTATGGGAAAAAGCTGAAAACTCTTTTAGGTACAGAGTTATTAACATTGAGGACTAAAAAAGAAGACTGACCGATCTGGAGAATTAGTCCAGCCCTGGAGGGAAGAGGGGGTAAGGAAAAAAGCCCCTATTCCCAAGGAGAACAGAAGTGTACTCAGGAATACTGAAGATGTACACTGTCTTTCCTAGCTGGTAAGAGATAGGAAGACATTGAGGGTTGAGACTGCATAGATAGGGAGATGTAGAACAAAAATAGAAGCTGTTGACGTCACAGCATTAATTGTTAGTATAACCAGTCCCAGTTACTGAGCCGTATGATAATAGGCAAGATGACTGTCTGGACCCCATAAGAAAAATAAAACTTAAGCACCGACAGTCAGGGAGATTGGCCAGACATAGGGTGCTATGGACATCTCCCAATATGCATATATATATATATATATATATATATATATATATAGGGGAAGACATACATATCTATACATATGAGAATATATATGTCTAGACAAGTGTGATATATATATATCTACATATAGAAATGTAGATAGATAGATATAGAAAGAGACGGGATGGCTTATGCCCACCCAGGGCCCAAAAACATATATGCACAGGACGCATACATACATGAAAATAATTTTAAGAATACATGCCTGCAACTGAGCCACAGAAAACCATTCACATGGGGAATGTGATGGGAAAAATTCATCCAATAATAGGGGGTGAAACCCGCCTGAAGAAACAGAGAATCTATTTCTGTGGAGCAGGAATGTAGGTCAGTGGAGAACCAGTATGGTTGCGTGAAAAATAGAGGATAACAGTAGTCTGGCAAGAGTACGCCAGCCGTACTTTAGGACTCTGATATGTCCAAAGGACAAGAAGAACGCATAGACGAAGATACCAGAGTGACCCCACCAAGGGATTCAGGGGTATCATGTATGGTAAAAGAGAATGCGTTGTCCCAGTGGAGTAGAAAACATGATGCCAAGCCATAAGGAACAGGAGTATATTCCGGCCGGATTGGGAACTCCGTGCACGTTCACGCAGAAAAAACTTGTCTGCTGTATTGAAGATTGCAGAGAGCATTGTGCAGGAGAATTATAAGATAAACTGACAGAAGTCAGGTGTGTTGCCACATCCTAGGAAAGGATATGGCTAGAGAAGATAAGCTGCAGTGAATAGTATTATGCAAGAGAGTTGCAAGTAACTTGCAAAGAGCATTAAAGTAATCACTGGAACTCCTGCGGAAAACAACCAGTCTACACTGGGAAGAAAAAGGAAGTGTATCAGTATGGCACCGACTCAAGCAGGGGAAACCCTGGAAGAGAGGGGGTTGGAAAGTGACTTACCAATGGCAAGTCAGCTGAAGGAAAAAATGTCCATATGGGGACAGAAACTATCATGGGATAGTTGGAACCTCCCTTCGTGGTAGCAAGAATGGGAGAATTCTGTACCCCATGGGCAAAAGTATCCCAAGAGCATAGCATACTGGAAAAGAAAAAACCAGTGTAGAGTTTGAGGAATAAACTTCTGCTAAGAAGAAGTTAACTGTAGATTGCAATACACAGGAACCTATGGGTGCTGGCTATGAGTAGACTGGTTAGAGTCTGGAGACTTCAGACTAGGATGAGATGGCCCTTGCTTGGGTACACCGGGAGGATGGGCGGAAGAAGGATGAAACTTTCTCTTCTTCGGGAAAGAAGGTTTGGTAGGACATTTCCTACGTCCTGAGGAAAAAGAAGGCTTGGGATGGTTTCCAGAACCAGGGAAGTCAGTGGAGCAATGAGCAACCTGACATAAAGCCTCTTTATTGAAGAGATTTTCTCCAGTACAAGGAGAATTACCCAGTGTATGCTGTGCCCATCTGCTCAAGTCTGAAGCTTGCAGCCAGGCTGTACGACGTGCTCCAATGGCAATAGCCGAGGATCTGCTAACAGACTCAAATGAGTTTAGAGAAGCACGAGAAAGAAACCAAGAGATATTCCTGCTATGATTAAGAAGCAAGGAATAGTCAGAGGCCTTAGGTTCTGACAAAAAAGGAGACAAAAGAGATAATTTCTCTGTGACCTCCTGAAGTGTTAGACTCATATAAAAAATATATGAAATAATTCTTGAAGCCAACATAGAAGTTTGGAAGGTTTGACGTCCAAAGGCATCAAGTGCTTTAGATGCACGACCTGGTGGATAAGAAGAATGCTTCTTCTTGCTTCTAACCTTCCTCATTGCTGATTCCACTACAATGGAATGATGCGGAAGTTGGTTTTTCTGAAACCCCGGAGAGGGAGGCACCTGATACAGAACATTCATGGCTGTAGAAGGCGCAGGAACCTTTAAGGGTGATTCCCAAATCCTCAGAAGAAGGTCCTGCAAAGAATGATGTAAAGGAAGCATTATGGTTTCCTTTTCTGCAGGATCTTGGTTAAGAGTAGGACCAGGAATAGGAATGGCAAGAAAGGCTGCCATGTCAAGGAGAAAGTTCTGAAAAGAAGGATCTCCCAGGGGAACTATTCCCAGGTAGGCTGAGATTGAATGAGCAGCATGAACCCCAGAAGACCTACTGGACCTGCTAGATGGAGAACGATACCGACAGTTCTGATTCGAGGCAGTTAGTAATGCATCGTCGGTTCCCGGTATCGATTCCAAGCTAGGCATAGAAAGGATCAATGGCACCGCAGGAATCGACATCGATACCGGCATCGGTGCCATCGTAGCAGGTATCGTAGGTTGCCGAAGCGGTACCGAGGTAACCAGAGAGCTTTGGTGATTATCCTCGGAACTGCGTAGTCGGAAACGACATGGATCGGTTCCGAAACACGTCGGAACCAAGTCATCTAGACTGGATATCGATTCTAGACTGGGCATCGAAACGAGCGAGGCTATCGATGCCTGTCTAGAAGGCACCGACGATGGTGATGGTATCGGCGATGCCGCTACATGAAAGTCAATCGGAATCGTATCGACCGGTGCCAAAGGCACCGAGGACGTCCGAAGGCGACGCCCGGTGAAGAGAGGAACACTCGACACCGGTGCCGATGTCGGGGTATCGGTACCGCTCGAAGCCGGTACCCCCCCAAGCAAAGCGTAGACAGAGGAAAGTCCATCTGGGGCGTATCGATCAGCCCCGAAGGTACCCAGGATACCAGATGACGAACCCCGGTGAAGATGCCGGGACATCGGCACCGCTCGAAGCCGGTACCAACCCCGCGGCTGGCTGGGATACAGGAAAGCCAGTCTGGGTCGTATCGATCGGCCCCGAAGTACCGAGGACTCCAGATGACGATCCCTGGTGAAGAGTGGAGCACTCGACACCGGTGCCGATGCCGGGGGGTCGGCACCGCTCGAAGCCGGCACCAACCCCGCGCATGGTTGGGATGCAGGAAGGCTAGCCCGGGTCAGATCGATCGGCCCCGAAGGTACCGAGGACACCAGACGACAATCCTTGGTGAAGAGTGGAGCACTCGACACCGATGCCGATGCCGGGATATCGGTACCGCTCGAAGCCGGTACCAACCCCGAGCATGGTGGAGATACAGGAAAGCCAATCTGGGTCGGATCGATCGGCCCCGAAGGTACCGAGGACACCAGATGACGATCCCTGGTGAAGAGTGGAATACTCGACGCCGATGCCGGGGAATCGGTACCGCTTGAAGCGGATACCACCCCCGAGCATGGCTCAGGTATGTTCTGTGAGGAGTGAACCCCAGGAACAACCTGAAACCCCGTGAATGCTTTGGAGCCCGAAGACTCCCGCCGGGGTCTTATTGCCAATGGGGTCTTGAGGGCAAGGCCGGAGCCGTCATCATGCTGGGCATGAGACTTACCCTTCAAGAATTGACTAGTCTTAACAGACTGTTTGTGGGTTACCTGATCCTGGAGAGAAGAATAAACCGATGTTCTCACGTGAGGAGGAAAAATGGCATCGAGGGATACCCGAAAAAGAGAAGGCCTTCTCCCAATACTATAGCCTGATGGACCAGGGGAAAAAGGGTCAGGACCCAAACAGGTTAGACACCAGGCATTGGAGTCTAAAACGAAAACTAAATTTCCACAGTGAAGGCACTTCTTAGGGGAAGAAGGCTCCATGTTGGAAAGGCCTGGTAGGCCTTAAAAAGATAAAGAAAAAACAGAGGAGAAATTATTTCTCTAAGTTGGAAAAGAGAAGAATAAAGCACCGGCGATACCAGTATCGGCGGGAAAGACAGCCGCGACCACAAGAAAACAAGAACACAAGGATTTTAAAGAAAAAGGTTTCTGCGGTGACAGGAGGTACGTCCTGTTGGCTCCGCGGAAAAACAAAAACTGAGGAGAGGCAGTGGGAAAGGCGGGAAGTCACCGCGCAGGCGCGAGGGATGCTCCCAAAGGCTTTCTGATTGGATGCTGGGGAGCATTTCCGTGCGGGCTCCGTCGGCGCCGACGTACCCCATATGTGAAGACTCATTCCTGCTTGTTCCTGGAGAGCAATGGATCCAAAGATAACACGAATAATAAAGGCGAGAGGAAGCATCCCTGACGCGTCCCATGGCCCAGGCGAAAAGACTCAGATAATGTCCCATTCACCGTAATTACTGCTATGGCCTCCTCGTACAGGATCTGTACCATACGTATAAATCGATCTCCTAGGCCATATAGAGATAACAACTGAAATAGATAAGACCATCCCACTCGGTCAAAGGCTTTTTCAGCGTCAAAGCTAACCATCAATGAGGGGATCTGATGTTCTCGTACCCATTCCAAAGAAGCAATGATTTTCTGTATATTTCGGCATGCATAGTGTCTGTGCACAAAACCCACTTCAGACTCCTGCATCAAGTCAGGGAGCAGAGGTGCCAGGCGATCTGCTAAAAGTTTTGCCTGTAACTGAGTCAAAGTTAATTAAAGAGATCAGTCTATACGATGATGTATGTAGGCGGTCCTTCCCTGGTTTTCGGAGCAATGTTATATAGGCCTGGTTTTTCCCCCATGTTGTCTGTCCATTCTCTAGCTGCACCTTGTACATGTCCGCCAGTACTGGGGTGACCAAGTCCGTCAACAGTTTATAAAATTCTGCCCGTAGTCCATCCGGGCCTGGAGCTTTGCAGCATTGAGTGTTTTTTATCCCTTCTTGTATTTCCTCCACTGTAATGGGCGCTCCTAGTGTTGACGCTTGGTCATTGGTAAGCCTGGGGAGGGAAAGATCCTACAGGTATGCTGAAATATTCTCCTGTGAGACCTCCTCCCCCCTATAGAGATCCTGATAGAATGCCCGAAAGAGCCTTGCAATTCCTGCAGAATCTTTATGCAGCTTGCCATTTTAGTCCCTTAAGGCCACTACTGTTTGTAGTCCCCTACCCCCCCCAAGGCACCAAGCCAAGAGCCAGCCTGTTTTATTACCATAGCGATATAATTGGTATTTGTAATACATTAAAGATTTTTTTGTTTGCTGGTGCAGTGTCTCGTTTAAAGACGCCCATCGGGTGAGCGCTGGCGAGAATGGCCGCAAGTTAGTGCAGCTCCGCACCTGATCCACCTTGTGCAGAGGAATACCTGAAGAAAGTGCAAGAAACCCCTCTCCCAATGTTCACCAAATGTGAGGGAGTCTAAATTGAGCTTTCCTGCCCCTCTGTGCTGGGATCATCGGTTTCGGTAGTGGGAGACATGACGGGCAAGGTACTGCTGATGCTGTGCTGAGCCCTGAAGTGACACCGGCTGATCCGGAGAGTGCCTGTGGGGAAGAAGGAAAACCCCGAGGAGCAGGAGGTATGCAATGAGGGATGCCTGTCCAGCTTTGTGCCCAGAATAACTCCGGTGGATAGCAGAGAGAAGCGGGGAGCTTGCGATCTGATCGGGAGCTGGGGTCAGCAGTATTAAATTTAAAATCAAGACTGACCTGCCACAAAGTGACTGCCTGCGTGGGAGATAGAGCTGCTGCGATCTGGAGGCTTCTGGCTGCTGTCTCTGCCCTTCTGTGTCTTGGCTGTGTTGGGGTTGGAGGGCTGCGGCCATTACCACATGGTGGTGAAACGCATGGAGCTCCTGCGTTCCACTGAGCCGGAAGGAAGTGCAGGAGGTGAACCGGGTCATCAGCTTGAAGATCTTTAAGTCCTGCACTGACTGCTCGCTGCTCCGGGGCTGCGGGGACACAATCTTCCTCCCGTTGCTGGCTGGTAGCTTGCAGGCAGAAATAAAGAACATGCCCGGACAGGTTTCTGGTTTCCCTGCCTTCACGGTGAGTGAACTGCTGTGTAATGATGAAGCGGGAGCTCCATCTAGTGGCCATAGTGTGAAGTGTTTGAATTACATATACAGCAATTTGGATTAAGAGAATCCCTATCATAAAGGACATAGCCCTGCTGAGTGTAAATAAATAAAGACCACCAGAGATCACGTGATGCAGTGAGCTAGACGGCAGCGGATTGCCATGTTCTGGAGTAGCCCACCGGGAAAATAGACTTTCTCTAGGCAACCTCCGCTTGAAACCCACTGACTGAGCAGAGGAAACGACAGGAGTGGAGTGCTGAGAGGCAAGCGTCGGAGGAACATGCATACCAAGGAAACCGATGGCAGCAAAACCCGGGAAAAAGGAGAAGCCACGCGGGGCGGAAAGTAAGATGGCGTCTTCTGCTCCGGATAGCCCGCTTAACAACCCTCTGGCAGGAGCTGTAGAGGACGTCACCAGTGCGGTGGTAGCAGCCTTGGAGGGGCGATTTCAAGCCCTATCGGAGCAGATGTCCCAGGTAGGGCAAGCAGTAGCAGACATTGGGCCAAGAGTAGCACAAGTGGAACAACGCATTGTGACGTTGGAAGAGGCCCAGCAATCACAGGCCCAAACTATAAAGAAAATGGAAGAACAACTAAAGAGTTACGCGGATAAAATTGATGACTTGGAGAATCGCGGTAGGCGGAAGAACTTGAGAATTGTGGGGATATCGGAGTCTGTTAAAGAGGGCGAACTCCGTGCCTACCTGGAAAAGTGGCTGGTCTCACAGCTTTCTCTGGAGGCGAGTGTGGGACCTCTAATCATAGAGAGAGCGCATAGACTGGGACAGAAGAGAGACGGAGCTACCCGACCACGGGTAGTGATTGTACGATTTCTGAATTTTGTCCAAAAGGAGGCAGTGTTGAGAGCAGCCAGAGCAAAGAGGAGTCAGACATCGGGAGGGCAGAAAGTATTGATCTTCCAAGACTACTCGAATCAAGTGAGTTTGCGCAGACGTGAATTTACAGGAATCTGTGCCACACTTATTAATAAGGGCATGCGGTTTGCCCTAATGTATCCTGCTAGATTGAGGCTGGAGTATAATGGCAAGCAACACATCTTTGAAACGGTGGCAGCAGCACAGACATTTCTAGCAACCCTCGGTGATGCCTAGAACAAGGCTGAGCCGGTACGGGATATGGACTGTAGTAGCTCTGAGAGAAATCCTGCAGCACCAAGCTTTGCTGAGGGAAGAGAAACTGGACAAACTGGACTATGTACCTTTTTCTCCCTCTGGACAAACTGGACTATGTGATAAACTGGAATATGTACCTTTTTCTCCCTATGGCCATATATGAGGGGAGTGACATGGAGCACATGTATAATGAACTCAGCATCGCAGAATAATTGAGATGTATGACTGGAGGAGATCTGGAGTAGAGCCGACGATATGAAAAGGGGATCCCAGAATATAAATCGCCCACCCTCCTCCATAACAAGGACGCTGACAGGCGAGCTTGAAGGCAGCTGGGAGATACGCTTACATGAGGAGGGGTGGCTCTGTTGTCTGCTCCTTCCTCCATGTGGCACTATTGAATTGTTGAACTGTTTTATTGAGGACCGGTCTCTGTCTGAGATTGGCTGCTGATGTTGTGATGGTTGACAATGTGATCTTGTTTGTTAAAAATGAAAGTATTGGTTGTTTAGAGAGTTCTGTGTTGATATATGGTCCATGTTTGCGGATTTTTGGGAACAGAAGGAGAGTAGGGGGAGGAGGTAGCTGGTTTGGGGGCTTGGGTTGTTACAAGGGGGGAGCTGGATGGGATAGCGGAGGGAGGCAGGAAGCTATAAGGAAATGCATGTAAGAGGGGTAAAGTGGAGGATTGTATGGAGGAAGGGGGAGGGACCCTAGGGTAGACTAATTATTGAGCGGAGGATGGAGGTTGATGGAGGTGGGTTCGGGATGCATTACTGATGGCCAAGGGTGGGGAGCCCCAGAGAGGAGGGCAAGGGGTAGAGATACAGGAAGGCGGGGAGGGAAGGTGGGAGATGCTAGGGAAGGAGGAAGGAGGAAGGGGAGGGAGGGGAGGGGGAGGGGGGGAAGGCTTGGGAATCTTGGAGGGGAGGGGGGGGCAGGGAAAAATTAAAAATACGATGCAGACACAACGGGATTTGGGGGGAGGAGGGGAGGGATATTGCTAGTGGTCCTTGGAAGCTCAGACAGATTGAGAGGGACGAGAGGAAAAGGAGATGCCCTATGCTGGGGGGGCTGTCTCTTTGGCGGGAATACGCGTATAAATTCAGCAGGGGCTATGATTATGGATAAATCATGATGGGCACTAAAATACGATTTGCATCATGGAACGTATGCGGGATGGGGAATCCTCTCAAGCGCTACAAGGTCTTAAAGACTTTAAGGGATAATAAGGTGGAGGTCGCTTTCCTGCAGGAAACACATCTTACTGCTACAGAGCATGATAAGCTCCGGAGATGGTGGGTGGGCGGGGTATATGGAGCGTCCTCTGGGGGGAAAAAAGCAGGAGTGGCAATCCTTATTCATAAGAAGGTCGGCTTTGTGTTGACACGAACCATGGAAGACCCCGAGGGTAGATTTATTTTGATAATTGGAGAGATTAGAGGCCAGAGGGTAGCGTTAATGAATGTATATGCGCCAAACCTGTACGAAGCGAGCTTTTGTGTGAAGGTTAACAAATGTTTGAGTGATGTGGGACACACCCCGTTAATAATTGGGGGAGATTTTAATTGCGTAATGGACGAGAGTATGGATAGGTCGAAGAGGAGGGGTAACAACAGAGATCGGAGAGCGCAATGGGTGAAGGGACTCTGTGAAGGGTTTGAGCTGTTAGACTATTGGAGGGTTTTAAACCCGTTAGAAAGGGACTATACGCATGTGTCGCGGGCCCATGACACTGGATCTCGGATAGACTATTTTCTGGGGTCCTCTAGGTTATTTCCTAGAGTAACTGAAGAAAGAGTGGGGCCTATAATGGTCTCTGACCACGCATTGATCTGGATAGACATTCAGTGGGGGTTCAGTAAGGACAGGACCTTGTGGAGGTATCCATTGGAGGTGAACACTGATAAACACTTTGGTGAATTTCTGAAGTCTAAGTGGGAGGAATATGTTACACACAATGCTGAGCATAAGGCAAACCCCACATTGTTTTGGGAAACTGCTAAGGCAGTACTTCGGGGACACATTATTAGCTATATGGGTTATAGACAGAGACAGTATAATGGGAACTTGTTACGTTTGGAAAGGGAGGTGGGAGTAGCAAGGCGCAGATTTTGCCAATTTCCCACAAATCAGAATAAGGAGGCTCTGCTCTGTCTGCAGAAAGAGCTGTCCTCCGTAATACACGAAAGGGTGATTCGGTCCCAGTTGTATTTCAGACATAAGCTGTACAAATTTGGGAACAAACCCGGGAAGCTGCTGGCAGGGCTGCTCCGAACGGGAGGGCGGGGGAGGCCTTATGTGGGAGCAATGAGAGATGAGAAGGGGCAGATTAGGCGCACACAACAGCATATAGAAGAGATATTTCGGCAGTATTATACTGCACTGTATGAGGAAGGGCAGGAGGACCAGAGGAGCGAGCAGGTATTTTTGGATCGAATACAGGTGTCATGTTTATCAGAAGAACAGAGAGACTTGTTGAATGGTCCTATCACGCCTGCGGAGGTGGTGGCGGTGGTTAAGACCCTGCGTAGGGGACGGGCTCCTGGGCCGGATGGTTATCGGGGGGAATTTTACAAGCTCCTCCTACAGCAGGTGGCGGGACCCTTGTCAGCACACTATATGGATTTGGTCGGAAGACAGCTCTTTCCATATGAAGCAAATAGGGCAGTTATCACAGTACTCCCCAAGGAGGGTAGGGACCCTGAACAACCAGGATCTTACAGGCCTATCTCACTGATCAATGTTGATCTCAAGATCTTGGCTAAAATAATGGCAGAGCGCCTAGCACCGATGATACCGGACTTGGTGAATGGGGATCAAGTGGGCTTTGTGCGTAATAGGCACATCATTAAAAATATGCGGAGGATCTTCGCTGCCTTGTACATGACTCAAGTAGCAGGTGAGCCGGCACTCTTAGTGAGCTTTGACGCAGAGAAAGCCTTTGATCGGGTGGCATGGCCCTATATGTTCCGGATTTTAGAGCGTATGGGTCTGGGAGGTTTTTTTGGAAACGTGGTACGGTTGTTATATTCAAATCCGCAGGGACAAATTATAGTGAATGATTCATTGACGAATGCTTTCCCAATAAGGAGGGGTACTAGACAGGGGTGCCCGCTATCACCGCTCCTCTATGTTTTGACATTAGAGCCATTACTGGAGCGAATACGGACACACCCCCGGCTGGTGGGAGCGAGGATTGGACGGTCGGACTTCCGAGTCTCAGCTTTTGCTGATGATGTACTGGTGTATGTGGGGAGGCCTCAGGAGACTTTACCAACACTGTTAGATACGTTTGCTGATTTTGGAAGGTTTTCTGGCCTGAAACTTAATTTAGAGAAGTCGGAGGCACTGCCCTTGGATAAAGGACTCCAGGGAACTGGAAGGGCGAGTTTCCCTTGAAGTGGAGTATGAATGAACTCAAGTACTTGGGGGTTAGATTGGCGGCGGAAACGGGGAAGTGTCATAGGTTGAACATACGGAGATTGCTGGAGGAGACCCGCACTCGGTTGGAGAGATGGAGGGATCTTCCTCTGTCGTTGGGGGGACGGATAGCGGTGTACAAGATGGTGATTTTTTCAAAGTGGTTGTATGTGCTGCAGGTCCTTCCCATTTTGTTGCTGCGTAAAGAAGTTAAAGCATTGGAGAGGATACTTACTCAATTTCTATGGCGAGGTAGGAAGCCAAGGATTAGGCTACGGTTATTACAACAGCCGTGGGAGAGGGGGGGCATGGGCGTACCAGACATTTATCGATATAACATTGCCTGCCAACTACGGAACTTGAGAGACTGGCTGAGTGAAACAGAGGACTATACGCCGCTGCCAGTTGAGGCAGAGATAGTGCATCCACTGACGTTGCGATATGTGTTACACTCCAAAAGACAGCTGTTACCCAAAATTATTGACCAATATGTTGGTTTCAAAGTTTTGCGACGTGTCTGGGGGATAGTGTGCAAGAGGTGTCATGGGAATCCTCATGCTACGCCACTGCTCCCCTTACATGGGAATGGTGAGTTTCGACCAGGAATGGAGGGGGGGGCATTTAAGAGGTGGGAGGCGAAAGGGATATTAGCACTTGACCAAGCAGTGGATGGTGAAGGTAGGATGCTTCCGTTTGGAGAGCTGCAGGCGCGATATGGGTTACAGGTTGTGGATCAATTCAGATATATGCAAGTTCGCAGTTATGTCGGTAGCTTACGGGCTGAGGATTTGCAAGGAGCGATATGCTCGAAATTGGAGGAGCTACTGTATGCGGGTATGCCACGGCAGGCAAGTATATCGTTGCTGCAGAAGGAATATCTAGCCTTGGAGGCTCCTTTGGAAGAGACGGCTGTAGCGGAGCAGTGGGCAAGGGATTTGCAAGTACAGATTACGAGTGAGCATATAACAGAAGCGTTGGCACAGATCCCGCAAATGAGTGGCTATAGTAAATGGAGGGATATGCAGTATCAGATTATAAGAAGGAGTTACTTTGCTCCTAATAGAGCTTACCGAGCAGGGGCAGCCGCCTCGGCGGGATGTCCTAGATGTGCGGAGGGGGCGGCAACTCTAGGACATATGTGGTGGAGATGTCCTCGAATCTCTCAATTTTGGATGGAAGTATATGGCTTTCTAGGGGGGCTGTTTGCGGTTGATATAGGAGCAGAGCCTCAGTCAGCAGTGTTGGGGTTGACGGATACTGGAGGGAAGATACTAAGAAAATACACCCGGTGGATGCAACGTGCGATGTTGGTAGCACGACATCTTATTCTTAAGAGATGGTTGTCACGGAGTAGGCCCCGGCTGGCCGATTGGAGGCAGGAACTGTATGATTTAATGTTGGTAGAGAGGGCTGGCATACAAGGGAATGACAAATTGGGGGAACGATTCCTGATGGAATGGGGACCTTTTTTACAGACACTCTCTGCGCGGGAGAGGAGTAGGATACTCAATACATTGAGGTAGAGAACCGATTATGTATGGCATTGGGAGTATTTGGACCACTAGCAATGGGGATTTGGCAGAGGGGTGGGGGGATAGGGAGTGGGGAAGGAGGGAGGTTGGAGGGAGGGGGGGGACAAACAAGTGCTTAATTGGGCGGTGGGATGGTCGTTGAGGTATAGTTGAATAGAGGAAGTGAATGGACCCCTGGGCGGAGTGTAAGAGTCATCACCCGCCGGGGGAGTGGGCATGGGGTAGGGAAGGAGGGCAGAGGTACACCGTCAGGTAGATATTGGGGGGGATTAGGGGGGGATAAAAGGGTGGAGGGGGGACTATTGAAAGGGGGTGGAGGGATAAAATAAATGATATAGGCTACAGAATGGTCTGTATATGTTTTTGCTGAATGGTTTACCATGTACATTTTGATATAATATGATAATGTTATTTGGATTTGGAGTCTGCCTAATAAAAGAAAATTGACATAAAGACGCCCATCTCTCAAGCCATCATTTCTTGGCTGCTTCCATGGGATGCCTGACATATCGCTGGCGTTCTAGCACTACCTTTCTCTCAGGGAACGATCCGTTCTCTAGAGGATAGAGTAGCAGACTTGGAAGACATAAAAAAGACAGAGAGATACATAGACGAGACCAACAGGGATATAGTCTTGAAGTCTCACCTCCAGTCTGGCAGCATCCCTGTTGCCATGGAGGGGAGAGGTCATGTGACAGGACAGCATCACCCTGGTGTGGCAGGAAGTGATCCTGTAACTAGGACCTGTCCTCCAGGTGATGTAAAACCCTCTCGCACTGAGGACGTTTCTCCAGGGCCATGTGCCCATGAGGGAAGGGTTAGGACAGCAGTTATAGTTGGTGATTCGATCATTAGGCATGTTGATAGCTGGGTGGCTGGTGGACGTGAGGATTGCCTGGTAACATGCCTGCCTGGTGCGAAGGTAGCGGACCTTATGCGCCACCTAGATAAGGTCTTAGATAGTGCTGGGGAGGAGTGTGCTGTCTAGGTACATGTCGGTACCAATGACATAGGAAAATGTGGTAGGGAGGTTCTGGAGACTAAATTTAGGCTTTTAGGTAGGAAGTTGAAATCCAGAACTTCCAGGGTAGTGTTCTCCGAAATGCTTCCCATTGCAAGCACAGGACCCATACGGCAGGCAGAGCTCCGGAGTCTCAATGTGTGGATGAGACAATGGTGCAAGGATGAGGGTTTTGGATTTGTTAGGAACTGGGGAACATTCTGGGGAAAGGAAGTGTTCTTCTAAAGGGATGGGCTTCACCTTAACTGGGATGGAACCAGGCTGCTGGCATTAACCTTTAAAAAGGAGATAGAGCAGCTTTTAAACTAGATAAAAGGGGAAAGCCGACAGTAGCACAAGAGCACATGGTTCAGAAGAATGTATCCTTGAAGGATACTACCAAAAGCAGAGAGGTTCCAAAAAAAGAGTAAAGTAGCCCAAATGCCAATGAGTATGGAGCAGACAGAACTTAAAGATTCCAAAGTACCCATGCCTACCAATAGCCAAATTAATTTGAATAAAATACAGTCTATAAAATGCTTGTATGCAAATGTTAGAAGTCTAAAAAATAAGATGGGAGAGTTAGAATATATAGCACTAAATGAGAGGTTAGATATGACTGGAATCTCAGAGATATGGTGGAAGGAGGACAAACAGTGGAACACTGTAATAGCTGGGTACAAATTAAATCATAATGATAGAGCTTATCAAATTGGTGGAGATGTTGCGCTCTATGTTAGAGAGGGCATTGAGTCAGAAAGGATTAAAGTTTTGCAGGAAACAAAATTTGCTGTAGAATCTCTATGGATTGAAATTCCATGTAAAAAGGGGAAGGCAATGGCAGTGGGGGTGTACTATTGACCGCCTGGCCAGAATGAACAAATGGATGATGAAATGCTCAAAGCAATCAAGGAAGCTAACAAAAGTTACAACACAGTAATAATAATGGGCGATTTCAATTACCCCGGTATCGACTGGGTCAGTGTCACTGCAGGACATGCTAGGGAGATAAAGTTCCTAGATGAAATAAATGACTGCTTCTTGGAGCAGCTGGTTCATGAACTGACCAGAGAGGAAGCCATATTGGACCTAATCCTTAGTGGAACACCAGATCTGGTGCAAGAGATAAGGGTGTTGGGGCCACTTGGCAATAGTGATCATAGTATGATCGCGTTTGATTTAATTAGTGGAGGAGGGATGGTAAGGAAATCCACAGTACTACCTTTTAACTTTCGAAAGGGAGACTATGATAAAATGAGGAAAATAGTTAAGAAAAACTAAAAGGAGCAGTTGCAAAGGTTAAAGACTTACATCAAGCTTGGGTGTTGTTGAAAAATACTATCTTGGAAGCCCAGGCAAGCTGTATTCCATGCTTTAAGAAAAGTGGAAGGAAGTCCAAAAAACTGCCAGCATGGTTTAAAGGTGATGTCAGAGAGGCCGTTGTTGCAAAAAAGCATCTTTCAGGAAATGGAAAAAAAGAGCCAAATGACTAAAACTGGAAACAGCACAAGCACTGGCAAGTTAAATGCAAGGCAATGATAAGGCAGGCAAAAGGAGAATTTGAGAAGAAGCTTGCTGCGGAAGCAAAAACACGTAATAATGACTTTTTCAAGTACATTCATAGCAAAAAAACTGTGAGAGAGTCAGTTGGTCCATTAGGTGATAGAGTGGTTAAAGGGGCACTAAGAGGCGACAAGGTGATAGCGGAGAGACTGAATGAATTCTTTGCTTTGGTCTTTACTGAGGAAGATGTAGAGAGATGTTACCCATGACTGAAGTGGTATTTAAAGGTGTGGAAGAATTGAAGGAAATATCGATACATCGGGAAGATACATTTTAACTATTTGATAAACTGAAGAGTAGCAAATCACCTGGACGGGATGATATACATCCAAGGGTGTTGAAAGAACTGAAAAATGAAATTGCAGACCTGCTATTAGTAATCTGTGAACTATCATTAAAATCATCTGTAATACCTGAAGATTGGAGGATGATGAACGTAACGCCAATTTTTAAAAAAGGGTTCCAGGGGTGGATACGGGAAACTACAGACCGGTGAGCCTGACGTCAGTACCGGGAAAAATGTTAGAAATCATCATACAGAACAAAATTGATGAACATATAGATAGTCATGGCTTAATGGGAGACAGCCAAAATGGCTTTAGACAAGGAAGATCTGTTATGTTTTTTTGAAGGTGTGAATAAACAGGTAGACAAAGGTGAGTCGGTTGATATAGTGTATTTGGACTTTCAGAAAGCCTTTGACAAGGTCCCTCATCAGAGACTTTTGGCAAAACTAAAGAGTCATGGGATAGGAGGCAGTGTACTATTGTGGATCAGGAACTGGTTAAAAGATAGAAAGCAGAGGGTAGGGCTAAATGGCCAATTTTCCCAATAGAGAAAGGTAAATAGTGGTGTACCCCAGGGATCTGTGCTGGGTCCGCTGCTTTTTGACATATTCATAAATGACCTGGAAAAGGGAATAACGAGTGAGGTTATCAAATTTGCAGATGACACAAAACTATTTAAAGTTGTTAAAACCCATGAGGATTGTGGAAAATTGCAAGAGGATCTTGATAAATTAGAAGACTGGGCATCCAAATGGCAGATGAAATTTAATGTGGACAAGTGCAAAGTTATGCACCTAGGGAAGAACAACCCAAACTATGGTTACACGATGCAAGGTTCCACATTAGGAACCACCACCCAGGAAAAAGATTTAGGCGTCATTGTGGATAACATGTTGAAACCCTCCGCCCAGTGTGCAGTGGCAGCCAAGAGAGCAAATAGAATGCAAGGTATCATAAGGAAAGGAAAATAAAACAAATGATATTATAATGCCTCTATATCATTCCATGGTGAGACCGCACCTTGAATATTGTGTGGAAATCTGGTCGCCGTATTTTAAAAAGGAAATGGCGTTATTAGAAAAGGTTCAGTGAAGAGCCACCAAAATGGTAAAGTGGATTGAAGGATACTCCTATGAAGAAAGGCTAAAAAGGTTAGGGCTCTTTAACCTGGAAAAGAGACGGCTGAGGGGAGATATGATAGACGTCTATAAATTAATGAACGAAATGGAAATGGTAAACGTAGATCGATTGTTTACGTTATCAGAATATAGAAAGACTAGGGGACATGCAATGAAGCTACAGGGTAAACTACTTAAGACTAATAAGAGAAAATATTTTTTCATTCAATGTGCAATCAAACTCTGGAATTTGTTACCGGAGGATGTAGTAATGGCTGTTAGTGTAGCTGGGTTTAAAAAAGGTTTGTACAAGTTCCTAGAGGAAAGGTCCATAAACCATTATTAAAAAGGGACCCAGGATATCAATGCTTGACCCAATACAAGCATCGCAGAACCTGTGTCTTTTGGGGAAACTGCTAGGTACGTGTGACCTAGATTGGCCACTGTTTGAAAAAGGATACTGGGCTTGATGGACCTTGGTCTGACCCAATATGGCATATCTTATGTTCTTATGTACCTGTTTCTCTAACCGCAACACCTGGGCATTTAACAATCGCTGTCGCCGGGCTACATATGCAGTAGTATCTCCCCTTAAAACCACCTTTGCTGTTTCCCAGAATAGTTCTGGGGTATCTATATGCTGGGCATTATGGAGAACATACGACTGTCAACATTCTCTTATGTATGAATGAAATTGTTCGTCTCTGTATAAATGAAGAGAAAAAGCACCACAACCACTGGTTGGATGTGAGTATTTGCCAAGTCATATCGAACCAGACAGGCGAGTGGTCAGAGACATCATTTGGGCCAATATATGCTCCCTCAACCTTTGCAAAGAAAGTCTCTGAAAGTAGTATTAGTCCCATGTGCCCTTGATCGATGTGCGTAGTCTATCTGTTGGATGCAATAAACGCCAAGTGTCAACCAGGTGTAGTCATTTAAAATCCCTTAATTGCCAAGTTACCTGCCCTCATGTTGCCCTTCCTTTCCCACCAGAAGTATCTACTTCCAGATCAAGGATTCCATTCAGGTCCTCGCCTACTACCAAAGGATCCTCAGGAATCTGTTCTATTGTGGACAGCAAGAGAGCATACCAGGATGCATCGGGGGGTATGAGGGCCATAAATATTACATAGTATGGCTGGCTTGCTCTCCAGATCTCCCCTCAGAATACGATACTGGCCCATTGTATCTAGGACTTCAGCTTCCAGAGCAAACCAGATACTCCGGCGTATTAGAATGGCCAATCCCCCCTTCTTCCCCTGTGCTGGTATGCCGTATACCTGTCTCACCCAGTCTCTGCGTAATTTGGCATGTTCTGCTGCCGTTTGGTGAGTTTTTTGCAAGAATGCAATGTCACACCAGTGACAGAGGACCTTAGAACATTTAACAGGGGATCCCAGGCTGCAGACGTTCCAAGAGATAAGTCTCAGGGAATGTCCCAAGTTATTGGCCTCTGATACGTCTGGCACCTTCCCTTCGTAATGCAGGGACCCTCCCAGCCTAGGACGTCCACCAGGCCACACCATCCCATTTGTCTCCACCTGCTGAGCTTCCTTGTTCTAATGTGTGAACTATTTCTTAACATCCTACCTTGCAACTTCTCCCCTCCTCCCCCTCCCTCCCTTAGGCCACGCCAGATTAAGCGCTCACAAATTGAAAGGGCAACAAATTCGGAATTATACCACCAAGTTAAGAGGGGCCAAGGGTGGGTTAGTGAGGGGGAAAGATAGGCTTCAGGAGAGGATAGGCTTCTGTGAACTATACACTCCAGAGATTGAGGCTTCATACATTGATATAGCAGAATTTTTGCAGGGGCTTGGGCTGCCATCCTTGCTCATGGAGGAGGCGGCGGCCTTGTCCAAACCTATTACATCTTCTGAGGTTCTGGGGGTCATTAAGCGGCTTCTCTCACATAAAGCACCAGGCTTGGATGGCTTCTTGAATAAATTTTATAAGGTATGTGGACATGCGGTGGTAGATATCCTCACTACGCTGTATAATTCCTTTGCGGAAGGAGCCCCATTGGCAGAGTCTATGCGCAGTGTGGATATAATTATCCTGCATAAGAAGGGGAAAGACCCGACTCAGTGTGGGTCTTACCAGCCCATCTCCCTATTGGGTATGGATTTTAAAATCTTTATGTGAGTGCTGGCGAATCACCTACTGGCGGTGCTGCCCAAATCAGTACACCCCAATCAATCTGGTTTTGTATCTGGCAGACAGGCCCCCAATAACATACGCAAAGTATTAAATCTCCTTTGGAAGGGGCAGAGGGATAGGAAGGGTTTCTGTTTCTCGCAATCCATGCCGAAAAGGTTTTCGATAGGGTATATTGGCCCTTCCTGTTTAGGACTTTGGAGAGGACAGGACTGACAGCCCCTTAATGCAGTGGGTACAAGCCCTATATTAGGGTCCCTTGGCACAATTAAAAATGAATGGGAGGTATTTGAAGCCTTTTGAATTAAAGCAGGGGACGAAGGGGAGGAGGGAGGGTTGTGAGGACTGATTCCTGCTGTCTCTAGAGAATACCTGTTACAGGTGAGTAACTACACTTTCTCTGGGAACAAGCAGGAAGTCAGTCCTCACATATAGGACTCCCTAGCTAGAGGCTACCTAAAATCAAGGAGGAAAAAATATGGTCATCCTCAAGGGGAGTCGTGAGCAGCAGCAATTCAGTCTGCCGAACAGACTACACTAGGACCAGTGTGTTCGATGGGACCAACATTCCGGTATCCTGAACACAGAAGGGTCGGATGGTAGGAGTTGCTTAGACCCCAAAAAGATTATGGAGCATGGCCTGGCCGAAGGTGCTGGGACTCTCTCTCCAGGCAGTAAAGAGCTGTGAAGTTGTGGACTGAAGATAAAGATGTCCAACATCGGGACAAAGCAAAGGTTTGCCACAGAAGCTGCCATGGCCCTGACACTGTGTGCCATGACCCAGATACATCCAGCATGAGTCCAGCCTGCTCATAGGCGAGGGCAATGCAGCCTGCTACTAAGGTGGACAGTGTCCGCTTGGTCACCGCTTTCCCCAGCCGACTGGGGTCGTTGGAAACAAAAGATGAGAAGCTTTGCGGTGGCCCTGCGTACGTTGAATGTGGAAGGACAGGGCCCTCTTACAGTCCAAGGTGTGAAGGACTGTCTCCACCCTGCTGGAGTGAGGCCTTGGAAAGAAGGTGGGGAGCACTACCTGTTGGTTGAGGTGGAAGGGGGACACCACCTTCGGTAGAAATTTGGGATGCGTGCGTAGCACGACTCTATTCTCACAGAACCTGGTATATAGCACCTCTGCCACCAGGGCTTGGAGCTCGCTGACTCTGCGAGCAGATGTGAGCTCCACCAGGAACGTGACTTTCCAGGAGAGATACCTGAAATGGCAGGTGGCCAGGGGCTCAAAGAAGGGGGGGGGCAGGTGAGCTGTGATAGCACCACTCTGAGGTCCCACTCCATTCCAGGGGGCGGATGGGGGTGGGGGGGTCGATAACAGAAGCCCCCTCAGAAAGCAGGCTACCAGAAGCTGAGCCAAGAGGGGCTTGCCCTCAACAGGATGGTGGTGTGCTGAGGTGCACTCTGACAGAGTTAAATTTGAGCCCAGATTGTGAAAGGTGGAGAATGTACTGCACCACCAGCTGCACTGGGCAGGAGAATGGGTTCACCCTTTGCTCCGCACATCACACTGAGAACCTGTGCCATTTGAAGGCATAAGCTCTCCTGGTGGAAGCCTTACAGGAGGCCAATAGGATCTCTTCCACTTCCCCTGAGAGGTTGAAGGAGGCCAAGGCTACCCCTTTCAACAGCCACGCTGTCAGCGATAGGGACCCCCAGATTGGGGTGCAGGAGAGAGCCCTCCTCAACAGACAAGAGTCCGGGGGGGCACTCCCCAGGGTTGTCAGTGACTCCCCTGATAACCGAAGGAGCAGTGGGAACCATGGCTTTCTGGGCCACTGGGGAACCACCAGGATCAGCAACGCTCTCTCAAGCAGGACCTTGAAAAGGGTCTTGTCAATCAATGGAATGGGTGGGAAGGCGTACAGGAGGCCTTCCGACCATGAGATTAGAAATGCATCTGATGCTACTCGGCCTGTGTGGAGCTGGAGGGAGCAGAAGGGGGCCAACTGGTAGTTGTCCAGGCTGGCGAAGAGGTACCCGTGGGGTCCCCCAGAGTTGGAAGAGCCGGGAGGCCACTCTGGGATCCAGCTGCCATTCGTGCGGTTGAAGGACCCTGCTCAGTTTGACTGCCAGGGCACTGTCCTAGCCTGGTAAATACACCGACTGCAGAAACAGTCCCGGATACAGCATGTAGAAGCAGAGTGTCATCATCTCTCAGCAAAGGATGCAAGATGCCATGCCCCTTTGCTTGTTCATATAGAACATCGCTACTTGGTTGTCTGTTTGGATTAGCACAGGCTGATGGTTCAGACGGTGGTGGAAAGCTAGTAGGGCTAAGTATATGGCTCAGAGCTCCAGGAAGTTGATTTGCTGGTTCCCTCAGCCTGCGACCAGCTGTCCTGGGTGCAAAGTTCCTTGTAATGGGCTCTCCATCCCAGCAGGGAGGCGTCTATCTTGAGGACCCTTTGGGGGCTCAGTGCTTGGAAGGGTATACCCGCCAGGTGGTGTTGCTTGTCCTGCCACCACGTCAGGGTGTCTGCTAGCTGGTGGGTCACTGTCTTGAAGCAGACCAGTGGCCTGTGTCCATTGGTCCCAAAGACACCACTGGGCCACCCTCTTGTGCAGACGGGTGTCCAGGGTGATATGGACCATGAAGGCCATATGGCCGAGTAGGGGCAGAAGGAGCCTGGCGGATATTGAGCGATGGTGCTGCACGTCTTCAGCTGGCTAATGCTCAGAGACAGTCGGCCCGATTCAGGAGGAGGAAGGCCTTTGCCTGGACCGTGTCCAGCTTTGCCCCATGAACTCCAGACCCTGTGTTGGGAGGAGATAGGACTTAGGGTGTTTTATCATGAACCCCTGGTATTGTAAGATGTGGATGATGCAAGCCGTAGCCTGCTGCACCTCAATGGCTGTACTTCCTTTTATAAGCCAGTCGTCCAGGTATGGGAAGATGAATACCCCTTAGAGACGGAGGTAAGCAGCCACCACTGCCAGGCACTTGGTGAAGACCCTTGGGGCGGATGCCAATCCTAAGGGTAGTACTCTGTATTGGCAGGGACCTCCCCCACCATGAAGTGCAGGTATTGCCTGTGGCTGGGGTGAATGAGGATGTGGGTATAAACATCCTTCAAATCCAAGGAGCATAGCCAGTCTCCCTGCTGGAGGTAAAGCAGCAATGTTCCAAGGGAGAGCATCTTGAACTTCTTCCTCACCAGAACTTGTTCAGGTTTTGCAGGTCCAGGATGGGCCTTAGGTCCCTTGTTCTTTTTGGCTTGAGGAAATAGCTGGAATAGAACCCTTTGCCACTGAGATGTAAGGGTATTGCTTCCATTACCTTGTCCTCAAGAAGGCCTGTGAGTTCTTGTAGTAGAAAATCCCAGTGAAGGGGAGACCTGGGGGGCTCTCCTGGGAAGAAATGGGGAGGTGTCTGTGCCATGTGGAGGAGGTAGCCCTCGCTGATGACCTGGAGTGACAAGGAATCGGTGATGATGGCTGGCCACCTGTGGGAACAGTAAATCAGACATCCCCCTATAGGCTGCTGTCCTCCTTGGGGAAGAGAGTATATGCCCAAGGAGTCAAAAGCTCCACCAAGACTGGACCAGAGCCAGCTCCTGGGGCTTGGGAGCCTTCTGCTTACATGGGCTATGCCCCTGTCCCTTAGCCTGCTGACCCTGCTGGGGAGGTTTGGAAATGGGGGTAGTTTTTTTTAAGCAGCCCCTTTCCTTGAGTAAAAGGGCTTTTTCCCCGAGCCCTTCTGTCGGGGAAGGGTAGCAGTCTTCCTGGAGAGCTTGGTCCTCGTCATGAGTTCGCTCTCCAACTCAGCAGCCTTCTCCTTCATAGGTTTGCCAAAGAGGTACATGCCCATGTATAGCTGGTAGTTCTGGATCCGGCCAATGAGCATCGAGCCCTGGTAGCACTTTCTGCTGAGGGCATCGAAGGTGCAGGCCTCCCTACCCAGGGGCACAGAAGAGTGCATTCTTCTGGCTTTTCAACTGACGCATGGCCGACTCCACCACCATGGAGTTAAGCAACAACTGTGCCTTCTGGAAGCCAGGGCTCCAGCAGACCTGATACACTGAGTCAAGCTGCTTGCTCACAACAGGCAACAAAGCCGGTGTTTCCCAAATGCTGAGCATCAGCCATTCCAGGGTGGGCGGGATGGGGACTGTCAATGATTCCCTCGGTGGAGTCTCGTATTGGAGGATTTCTAGCTCCTCTATGAGGGTCCTCCTCCAATTCTATGGGGAATGCCAGAGCCTTTGACATGTCCTCGGGTGGGGCCCAACATTGAGACTCAGAGGGGGACGGGTCAGAGGGAACGTCGCAGTGGCGACAGACATCGGGGGATTCCTCATCCTTGGTCTCCCATTCTGAGTAATTGGTGGAAGACTTGAGGGGAGGGCGGCCCAAGGGCTCCAGGACCAAGCCTGGTCCGAGTCCTTTAAAG
This sequence comes from Ichthyophis bannanicus, assembly GCA_033557465.1. Lineage (NCBI taxonomy): Eukaryota > Metazoa > Chordata > Amphibia > Gymnophiona > Ichthyophiidae > Ichthyophis > Ichthyophis bannanicus. Next base: position 496,309,746 of record CM066033.1, read on the forward strand.
GCTCCTTGGCTGGTGTCATGCATGCTAGCCGGGGAAGACCTTGGTCCCGTTGAGCAGGACCTGGATTGAGACCTCGGCCAATTATCGACTCAGGGCAGTATGGCCTTGAGGATCGGCTCAACCTCTGGGGATATCCTCGATGTCGAGGGCCCGGTCATCCGGATCGAGGAACCAGTCATGCCAGACATCAGTGCCTGCTGCTGGTCCATGAAGGCAGACAGGCTGCACTCCAAGGCCACCATTCTGGAATCCAGCCCAGATGGCACCGTAGCTCTTAACATAGGCACCGAGGAACTCGGACTCGGCACCGGTTCCCCCAAAAGGGCGTCCTGAATGAGGATGGCCTTGGGTGTCCGGGACCGATCTCCGGTTGATTCCTTCCAGGCAACCATGGTAGGCTGCTCCCGCTCTGAGCCCTTGACGAGCAGCGTGGACTGCAGGACCTGACTTGGGACTTACCTGGCCTGTCGGAACCATCCAGAGACACTGCCTTCGAGGGTTTCTTCTTCTTGCTGTGTTCCCTCGAGGGAGACCCCCTTTCTGAAGAGCTACAGCGTCAACCGGGATCTGTGGGGGCACCATGGGAGTTCAAGGCTTCAGACGGGGCCTTGGCATTCAGAAGTGCCAGGGACTACAGGAAAATCCTGTTGTGGTGCTGCTGCTGACGGCTCTTGAGGACCTTGGTAGACATCTTTTTGCAAAGACCACAGGCTGCAGGGTCATGGTGTAGTCCGAGGCAGTGTAGACAACAATCGTGAGTATCGGTGAGACACATAATATTTGCACACCAATCACACTTTTTAAAACCACAGGTAGCCATGGGTGAAAAAATTACCCCAGCCAGGTCGAAGACCCGCAGCGCTGCCAGTTGGGAAAAAAGGGAGTAAAGGCGCCAAAAGCAAATAATTCAAAATTGACCACAGACTCTATGCCAAAGCAGCGAGCTCGGGTGGCAGGAAGTACAGGTGCAACCTGGAGGGAGAGTATGAAACTCAGAGAGCAAAAAATCAACTTTTTCTGGGGGAAGACAGACAGATGTCTGAAGGGCTCCATGGAAAAAAGGAGATTGAGTAAGATGGCACCCTTGGGCAGGAAGGGGACCACGCATGCGTGGTGGCATCTCTCAAAGGCTTTCTTTGAAAGTTGGGGAGATGCTTCTGCGAGGACTCCATCTGGGCCGACATCCTGCTTTTTCCTGGAGAAACCTAAGAGAATTTATGGATGGGGTCTGATGTTTACTGGAGATAGTGTGGGCAGTTTTTTCTATGCATGGTGGGACTGTAGTAAAATTCAAGTGTTTTGGATGGAGGTGTTTGAGGTGATTAGTGATATCACAGGGTTCCACCTCGCTCCCCGACCGGTGGTAGCACTACTTAATGTCAGTTCTGAGGATATGACCCCAGAAGTGGTGGGATTATTAAGGCAGAATGTGTGGCAGCTTGCTTAGCAATTGCTCAAGCCTGAAAACAGGTAGAAGCAACCGGGGCTGGAGATGATGAGAAAGAAATTGGAACATATTTACTTTTATTTTATTTATATTTTATTTATTTAGTGTACACTTGTATCCCGCTACTTCCAGCGATCAGCTGCGGTTTTCTATACATAACAGTATGGTTGTACAGGCCATGGATTATAAACATACATAATGATTCAGTGGAAAAGTACAGGACAACACTCGGATTACAGTTGTACACTTGATTACAAGACCGTGACTTCACATGTATATACATATTTACATATTTCTATTGGTGTCTGAAGTGTAGTGTTCTTCCCTTGTGCATGGTGATTCACTAGGGTGGGAACATAGAGGTTAGGTAGGATTGAAGTGCGTCTGGAAGAGATGCGTCTTTAGTTTTTTTCTGAAGTCCAACAAGTCACTGTTTGCTCTCAGCTCGCATGGTAGTTGGTTCCATAGCAGTGGCGCTATAAATGAGAACGCTCGGTTGCTGGTATTTGCAGTGAGAGATCTCAGGCTACCTGGGACAAGGAGGGTATTGAGGTGGGTGATTCTTCTGCTTCTGTTATTTGGCTGTGAAATGATAAGGGTGTTGAGATACGAGGGTGCTATATTATGGATGAGCTTGAATGCGGTGATTAGAATTTTATATTGTATGCGTGCAGTGATGGGTAGCCAATGTAGGTCCATTAGAACTGGTGTGATATGCTCCTTTAGGCCTTTCCTCATGATCAATCTAGCTGCCACATTTTGCGCCATTTGAAGGATGTTGAGGGTTTTCTTAGGCAACCCTTGTAGTATGGCGTTGCAGTAGTCCAGGTGCGGAATGATGAGGGCTTGAGCAACGGTCCTAAAGTCAGAGCGCTCTATGATGCTACGTAGTGGTTGCAAGACTTTTATTTTGTGGAAAATGGCTCGATTGGTAATTCAGAGATGCTTTTCCATCTTTAGGTTGCAATCCAGTGTCACGCCTAGATATTTTATTTCATTTTTTGTGGCTTAGACGTTATTGTTCATGGTGACTGTAGGTGGTGGGTTGAAGTCAGGTTTTCTGGAAATGCACATCACTTCCGTTTTTTGTGATTTATGGCCATGTTATTCTGTTGCAGCCAGATTTGGAGCTCGCTGAGGCATTTTTCCAGTTGACTGATGTTCGGGTTGTCGGCATCAAGTTGAGTGTAGAGCATTAGGTCATCAGCATAGATGTGATAACTGATCTTGTGGTCCTGGAATGTTTTACAGACTGGTCGTAGGTAAAGGTTGAAGAGGAGTGAAGACAGGGCCGAGCCTTGAGGTATGCCTTGTGTTTGAGGGAATGCTGCGGCCTTTTCGTTGTTGAAGTGGACTTGCTGCATTCTGTTGGCTATGTAGGAGGAGATAATAGTTGTGCATTCCATGGATAAGGTTAGGAGTAGAGTTGATCTCGAAAGGGTTTTGTCTTTATGTAGGAGGAGAACCATTTCAGAGGGGTACCACTAATGCCTATGGAAGCAAGTCTGTTTAGGAGCGTGGGGTGATGTACTGTATCAAAGGCGGCTGATATGTCTATGAAAATGAGCATGTACGTTTTGCTTCTGTTTTCCAGACCTTTGAGTAGTTTGTCTAGTAGGGCTAGGAGGAGGGTCTCCACACCATGATGTTGTCGGAAACCATACTGGTGGACGTCAAAAGCGTTGTTGTCATCGATGTTGTCTTGCAGTTGTATTTGTACTGCTTTTTCTTTTTTTTTTTTTATTTATGCAAATTTTAACAAAAAAAATACAAGAAAGCTTACAATCAGCATTCCTTGAAGAAAAAGGAAGATAAATCGGAAATTAAACATAAGTCATACATCATCAAGGAAATATCCCTCAAACGAGAGCAAAGAAATATCTTCCACACTAGCCCACAATATAATACAGGGAGGGGAGATAACAATATCAAACAATATAAGGAAAATTAGTGCAAGCTATCCAACCATGACATAATATTATGTGAGATCAAGCGAGGGGGAAACAGAGAGCTCCAACCGCCTAGCATTAATGAACGCTGTGAGCTGGGAGGGATCATAAAAAATATAGGAAACCGCTTTATATTTAACCAAACACTTACATGGGTATTTAAGAAAACAAACCCCTCCCAACTGAAGGATACCAGGGCGTAACAAGAGAAATTCTCTCCTACGCCGCTGAGTATCCCTAGCCAAATCTGGATAAATTCTTACCGTTAACCCTTTAAAAGGCAGGTTTCGCTTCCTGAAGAAAAGCCTCAACACCCACTCTCTGTCAGATAACAACGCAAAAGTTACCAATAATGTAGAAGGAACAGGAATCTCATCCACAGACTTTTCCAATAATTCAGTTACATTTAGAGTATTACATTGTACTAAATCAACTCCCTCTTGGGCCACTGCAGTGGTCAATTTACCTTTCGGTAAATAATAAGCCCTCACCAAGGGGGGAAATAATTCAGAAGAAACCCCCAACACTTCATTTAAATAGCACTTAAACATTTCACTAGGAGATACAGAAGAGATTCTAGGAAAATTAATTAAACGCAAATTATTCATTCTAGTAAGATTGTCCAAGTGTTCCAACTTAACTTGAATAGATGAAAAATTCTTCTGATAAGCATCTGACTTGACTTCCAATCCTTCCAACTTTTGATGCAACTCTGCCACTTCTGGTTGTAAAATATTCACTCGCTGTTCCAGACACACCATAGCAGAACATTCATTATCCACTCTCTGCTCCAAAGAAGTTACCCGTGGTACCAAGGCCTCCCCAAGCAGAAGAATCGCCTGCCATATGGATTCCAATGTGAAACTCTCCGGTCTCGGCAGAGAAAACGGTAGGCCCGAGGCAATTCTCAAATCACCAGCAGCCACTCCTGCTATAGGCACCTGCTCTCGATCCAGCACAGGCAAACCTGTAGAATCCCCCTTACTCGGCACCGCTGGAAAGGTCGATGACAACGCCGCAGGAATATCATTCCTGCCAGGCAACCGCACCTCTATTCCTGGCCCACTCGAGCCATCAGCTTCCTCCAACTTCGGGTGGGAGCCAAGCTCCAGGAACCCCTCTGGAAGGGACAAGGCACGGGAAACCTTCGGTGCAGGACTCACAGGAGAGAGAGATAGACCCGAAGTAAACGCCGAGCCTCCAGACTCCGGCGATATCACAGCTCGGGGTTCCTCCCCTGAATCTGTCACAGCCCGGCTCGAGCGCAACACGAAGGAATCCATCGGACCAGAGGTAATCGGCGTGGAAGCAGTGGGGGAATGAGCAGGCAAAGTCCCCCCCTTGCCCTTACGCTTCTGTCCCATTAAAGCTGAGGTAAAGAAAACACTCTCACACGGAAACGGCAGCTGCAGCCATCTTAAACAGAAACTCCTCCATTTGTACTGCTTTTTCGATGATCTTGGCCAGGAAGGATATGCTTGATACTGGGCGGTAGGATGTGGGGTCTTCCTTGTTGAGAGTCTTGTTCTTTAGGATGGGTCGTATGATGGATTTTTTGAGGTGCGTTGGCATTAGCCCCTGCCAAAGCGACTGGTTCACTAAGTGGGTGATGTATTGAGCAATTTCCTGTTTTATGCCCTTGATCCAGGCCGCTGGGCATGGGTCGAGTGGGGAGGTGGTGGTTTTCAAGCTGGCGATTATGTTCATGATTTGTTTGTCATCTAAGCTCCTGAAGGTGGACCATTCTTGATAGTGTGCAGGGCTTTCCGGGGTGTTGGTAGTTTGCAGAATGGTGCTTATCGACAGATCTTGAGAGTATTGCTCAGGTGCTTGATGGCTTCTGTCACTGGCTAGCTTTTTGGCATAGTGGTCTGCTAACTTTTGTGCTGTCATTGCCCCGTTTGTAATTGGTTCTTGGGTAGTCTTTGTGAGAGATTTGACCAGTTCAAATAGTTCCCTGGGTCAGTTGAGGGCCTTGATGAGCAAGTTAACTGCCATGACATATTATAGGCTGGGGAAATTTGTTAAAATGTGGACTAAATACTCTGAATGGAGAAATAGTCATTAAGTGGACTTTCCCTATAGCCTGTGATGGTAGCCCCCAACCATGTTGAGGTGGATCCTGACAGAGTTGGCCTTGAGACTCAACTCTGAGAGGTGTAGGAGGTACTCAAGAAGTCTGTCGATGGAACAATTAAAGGGATCCAGCACCTGTGCTACACACCAGAAAGCAACTCTCTTCCATTCAAAAGCATAAGACTTTCTTGTCAAGCCCCTCCTAGAGGTCAATAGAACATCTGTTATGCCATTGTACAGGTTAAGCTCTGACAGGACTAGCTCCTCAACATCCACACAGTGAGGGCCAAGGATCTGACAATGGGGTGCAGCATTCTCCTGTCCACCTGTGTGATATAGAAACATAGAAATATGATGACAGAAAAAGACCACATCGCCTATCTAGTCTGTCCTTCCATATCAACAACTACAACAGTCCCCTTTTTTCCTTTAGAGATCCTCTGTGTTTCTCCCATGCTTTTTTGAATTCAGTTACTGTCCTCATCTCTACCACCTCCACTGGGAGACTATTCCACGGATCCACCACTCTTTCCATAAAGAAATATTTCCGCAAATCACTCCTGAATATATCCCCCTTCACCCTCATCCCATGTCCCCTCATAGCAGAACTTGCTTTCAATTGGAAGCAATAAGAACAATCGTGATTCAATTGGCCTGGAGTTTCAGCAGGGTCTTCACTATGAGAGGTATGGAGGGATACGCGTATAGCAGGCCCTCCCCCCCAGTGCAGAAGAAAAGCATCTGGAGCCTTGCTCACGAGAGGCGACCCTGGAGCAGAACCGATCCACTTGGGCATTGTGCTGAATGGCAAACAGATCGAGCAAGGGTGTACCCCACTTCTAAAAGATCCATACCATGACATCGCTTTCCAAGGACCACTCATGTGGCTGGAGGACACGGCTCAGCTGGTCCACCATGGTATTCTACTAAACAGACAGATATGTGGCCCTTAACTCCATACCGTTAGTGATAGCAAACTTCCACAACCAGACCACTTCCCAGCACAGAAGATATGAAATCATGCCCCTTTGCTTGTTTATGTAGTATATCATGATCTAATTGTAGATCTGCTACTACTACTACTGAGCATTTGTAAAGCGCTACCAGTTGTACGCAGCGCTGTACAGACATGTAAGAAACAGTCCCTGCCCATCAGAGCTTACAATCTAGATCTGAATCATTACATTCTGGTTGGCCAGGCAGTCCTGGAAAACCCTGAGGGCATTCACTATGGCTCGTAATTCCAAGAAATTGATCTGGTGCAGGCTCTCCTGTTTGGACCAGATGCTTTAAGTATGGTGGCCATCAAGATGCGCTCCCCAACCCAGCGTCCTCTGGGGTGGCACCCTCTGAGCAAGTTCTGATGGTCCAACCACCAGTGCAGGGACTGGACAAGAGGTATGGTGACCACCACCTGGTCTCGGAGGCGGCCAATGGCCTATTTCTACTGAGTTCTTAGTGTCCATTGAGCTTTTCTCATCAACAGACGAGCCATGGAAGTGATGTGTACCATGAAAGCCATGTGGTCGAGCACAGTCAGCATCCCATGAGCCATAGTTTAATGTCTCCGCTGGGTATTACGGACCAAGGCTGTCACTCTCTGAAGTCAGTCCAGTAGAAGAAAGGCATTTGCATGAGCCATGTCAAGGAGAGCCCCTATGAACCTCCAGTTGTTGGGTGGGCTGAATGTGGGACTTTGAGTAATTGACTACAAAACCCAACAGCTCTAACACCTAGATGGTCAACTGCGTTGAATGCTGGACTCTGTCTGGAGTAGTGCTTTTTATGAGCCAGTCATCCAGGTAAGGGAAGACAAAAACCCTTGATATTCTGAGGTAGGCTGCTACCACTGTGAAGACTCAGGGCACTGAGACCAATCCAAAGGGTAACAGTACGGAAAGTGCTGTCCTCCCAGGACGAATGTGAGATATTGCCTGTGGGCTGGATGGATTGGTATGTGGATATATGCATCCTTTAGATCCACGGAGTACAGATAAGGGAGAAGGGTCACTAGACAGACCATCTTGAACTTTCTCGCACAAGGAAGGTGTTGAGGTTTCTGAGGTCCAGGATGGGCTAAACCTCCCCCCACACCCCATCTTCTTGAGGACCAGAAAGTAGCTGAAGTAAAATCCCCATCCAATCTGCTCCTGAGGCGCGGGCTCAATGGCAAGATTCGCCAGAAGGGTGGAGATTTCCCCCTGAAGAAAGGTTAGATGCAGAGGGTCAAGGGGATACACCTCTGAGGGGCAATGAGGTGGCAGTTCAGCAAAGTGCAACATGTAGCCGCTTTGGACTATTTGCAGTACTCATGCATCCAAAGTTGTGAGGGGCTACCTATGGAGCCATCCCAACATCAGAGGGTTCCCCCTGTGGTCACCAGCAGATAAGCTATGCTCCGAAGGAAGCAGTCAAAACCCACCCCTGACTTGGGTTGCGGGACAGGTTGGGACCCAGACACTGGAGACACCAATTGTGCTTGTCGGTGACCGAGATGGTGCTGTCAAATTTGGTAGATTCCTCGAACCCACTGGCCGGTTTCTGGGACATGTCTGGGAAGATGGCCATGGCAAGATCAAATGGCTCAATGATGACCAGAGGCCCAGCTGGGCTGTGGGAAAAACAACAAGAAAATAAAGTTACTGAAAAAAGTGCTGGAACAGAGGAGGAACCATGATTGATGAACCCAATGCTACCAATGGCAGATAGAAAAGTTTAAACAAGCAAAAAAAGACCCTCCCCCCCCCCCCCACGAAGGGGAGAAAGAGGAAACGTTTACTGGCGGATGACCAATTCCTGTCTGTGGGGCTCCCACAGAAAACAAAGACTGGAGAAGATGGCCCCATGGCAGGCAGGAAGATAAGCATGGTGCAGCCTTCCAAAAGCTTCCAATAGAAGCTAAGGTGCTTTCCCACATGGGGCTCCATGAATGATTTCACCCATATGTGAAGACTTCATTCTTGCATGTCCACATAGAATAAAATATATTTGACACTGTCTCATTGCTTCCTTCTTTTTTTTCTTTAGATTGATGTGGATGTGCTTGGCCAGGGTTTGAATACATTTTGGTGGCTAGATACCCCTCAATGAGTTTTTCAACCTAAAAAGATTTTTCACTTTGGCAGTTTGACATGCCAGCAAAACAGTCAAAATGAAGAGTAAGGAGTTTTCATATTTATACCTCTGGATTTTTGGATTATAGACAATTGTTGTGCCTATCAAAGTTCTTCCAGAAGTGTGTGGTCATGTCTCCTAGTGAAGTTTGTCCCTCTTATTTGTTTTTATTTTTATGATTGTTTTTATGATTTTAATGTAGTCCTGTTTTTACTGTTTTTTTAAGATTTGATGTTATGTGGGGTTTTTTGCCTATAGACTGTACTTCAGGGTCGTAAAGATTTCCTCAGCATATTGTACAAGGCTATTTTTTATGTATGAAGAAAGAAAGCCCCTGATGCAGGCATTGGTCCAAAGCATGGTGGGCTTTTAATAACAACTTTTATTATGTACTTGTACTAGGTGTATTTGGTCTAAAAATGTTTTGAGTATGCAGGAGAGAGTGTTGTAATTGGAAGTTGTGGAAATGAAAATAAATCATCAGAATTATTTCTTATTCTTTTCATACTTCTTTCTTCATCAAAATTCCTTCTGGATCAGTGTCTAAAATTTTTTCATCGTTATCTTTTTTGGATCTATATCTTGCAAAGACACATCTTTCAATCCTATCAATTCTAACATAGGTTCCATGCCAGGACCAAAGAGAGATAAACATGCTTTCCAAAATCATTTTCATCTTGTTTATACATATCCATATCCAATTTCATTTTTTTTTATTTCTCATATTCATCATGTCTCATATTAAACTCTGCAGGCCATGCTGTGTCTTCATAACTGGAACTGATGTTTCAGTCACCATACTGTGGCTTTCTTCAGTGCGAAGTGGTTAAGCAGTGGATATCTGTTCTTTCACATAGTAGTCCTCAAACTGAATTGGTGGGATTGAGACAGGAAATTTGAATATGAATTTTGGAGGGAAAGTCTGTTGGAGAAAGTCTGGAGACCTCTCTTTTCCCATAGATCCCATATATAAAAGAACAGACATCTACTGCCCACCACTTCACCCTGAAGAAAGCCACATCTGTTCCAGTTACAAAGACGCAGCATGACCCGGAAAACTGCAAAGTTTATCATACTATCTGTGAAGCCCAAAAGAACGCTTAAAGAAACTCTACAAGGAGAACATCTTTAAATTCACCAGCAAACCTTCCAATCTATGGGCAAAGAGAGGTCTCCAGCCTTTCTCCAATGGATTTTCCCTCCAAAATTCAAATTTATATTCCCCACCTCAATCCTACCAATCTGGTTTGAAGACTACTATATAAAAGAACAGACATTCACTGCTTAACTACTTTGAACTGAAGTAAACCACAGTAAAGTGGCTGAGACATTGATTCCAGTTATGAAAACACAGCATGTCCCGGAAAATTGCAGTTCATCATAATAGCTAAGGGAGCCCAAAAGAACAAGTCTCATATTGCAGACTTTCAATAAACGATCAATCTTCAAATCCTTTGATCCTTCTATTACATTGCTGGTTTTTGTCTCACGTTCCTCTGCTGTCTTCTTCAAAGTATTAATTAATAAAATCATAAGATCTAAGGAGCATTTGTTGAGGATATTGTCCAGTGCTCAAAGTTTAATTCTCCTTCAGTATATGTAGCTCATGTGGGATCCATTTGATTCTGCAGTTGTTGTTGTTAAGTGCCGTCGAGTCAGAGTCGACTCATGGCAACCCTCTGGATAGCTATCCTAAATTGTGTTCGGTCTTCAGTCAGGCGGCTCATTGTTAACAGACTGGTACCCGTAGCTGCTGTTATAGTATCGATCCATTTCATTGCAGGCCTTTCTCTTTTGCGCTGACCAAGCATGATGTCTTTCTCTAATGATCTCTCTCTTCGCATGATGTGTCCAAAGTATGAAAGTCGAAGTCTTGTCATCTGAGCTTCTAAAGAAAGCTTAGGTTTGATCTCCTCTAGTACTGACTGGTTTGTTCTTCGGGCAGTTCATGGTATACACAGTATTCGCCGCCAGCACCATAATTCAGAGGCATCAATTTTCTTCCTGTCTGTCTTTTTCACTATCCAGCTTTCACATCCATATGATGTTATTGAAAATACCATGGCTTGAACAAGTCAAATCTTTGTATGGAGAGAGACATCTCTGCTCTTGAGAATCTTATCTAGGTCTTTCATAGCCATTCTGCCAAGAGCAATGCGTCATCTGATTTCTTGACTGCTTGTTGCTTCTTTATTGATAGTTGATCCAAGTAGGTTAAAGTTATTCACAATTTCAATTTCTTCTCCTTCAACGATGAACCTGTGATTATGCCAGTTGTCATGATCTTTGTCTTCTTTACATTAAGGAGCAGGCCCATTTTGAGACTATGTTCTTTGATTGTGAGAAGCAAATGTTTCAGATCACCTTCACTTTCAGCCAGTAATGTGGTATCATCAGCATAGCAAAGGTTGTTGATGAGTCTTTCACCAATCTTCACACCTCTGTTGTCTTCATACAATCCTGCTTCTCTGATGATTTGTTCTGCATATAAATTAAACAGGTAGGGGGAAAGTATGCAGCCTTGCCTTACACCTTTGCTTTTTTTAAACCATTCTGTTTCTCCTTGTTACGTTCGAACTGTTGCTTCTTGATCAATGTACAGATTGCACAAGAGAACGATCAGGTGTTCTGGTATACCCATGCTTCTTAATGTGGCCCAGAGTTTCTCATGGTTTACACAGTCAAAAGCCTTGCTATAGTCGATAAAGCACAGTTACTTACCTGTAACAGGTGATCTCTGGGAACAGCAGGAATTAGTCATCACATATGGGTACGTCGGTACCGACGGAGCCCACGCGGGAAAGCTCCCCAGCTTTTCAGATTAAAAGCTTTTGGGGCCTCCCACTGCACATGCGCGCTGCCTTCCCGCCTTCCTGACCAGCTCTCGTCAGTTCGAGTTTAAAGCTGAGACAATAGAGAGAGAGGACAGGAAGATAGATAGATAGAGATACAACTCCTAGGGGAGGTTGGTGGGTTGTGATGACTAATTCCTGCTGTTCCCAGAGATCACCTGTTACAGGTAAGTAACTGTGCTATCTCCAGGAACAAGCAGGAATAAGTCATCACATATGGGGACTCCCTAGCTAAGATGCCTGGGAGATCCCCCTCCAAGGGTAAACCATCTTCGTATGGATCTCAGGCATCCATCCAGGGAAGGTGGGCAGGAGTTGTTTAAGTATGGAACAGGTGTTTGAGGACAGCCTGACCAAACAAGGCATCCCGGCGGGAGTCCTTGTCCAAGCAGTAATGGGCTGTGAAGGTATGAACCGAGGCCCAAGTGGCTGCTCGACAGATCTGATCTATGGACACAGAGTGAAGATGAGCCATAGAAGTGGCCATGGCTCTCACATTCTGAGCTGTGACATGGCCCTCCAGAGAAATGTTCTTACTCTGGTAAGCAAAAGAAATACACTGAGCGATCCAATTGGAAAGTGTACGCTTGGTGACTGGAAGTCCCAAATGAGAAGGATCAAAAGCCACGAAAAGTTGGGAAGACTTTCGATGTGGTTGAGTCCTGTTGAGGTAAAAGGCAAGAGCTCTTTTACAATCCAGAGTATGAAGGTTCCTCTCTGCACTGGATGCATGAGGAGCCGGGAAAAAGAAAGGTAGATATACCTCTTGATTAAGATGAAAAGGCGAGACCACTTTGGGCATAAAGTGGGGATTCGTCCGAAGGACCACCTTATCATGATGAAACCTAGTATAAGGTGGATGAGCCACTAAAGCCTGCAGTTCACTGATGCGGCGAGCCGAAGTGACTGCAATAAGGAAAACAACCTTCCAGGAAAGAAATTTGAAGGAGGTGGAGTCCAAAGGCTCAAAAGGTGGCTTCATAAGCTGACCTAGAACTAGGTTCAAATCCCATGCTACCGGGGGAGGTCGGATGGGAGGTTTAGTTAGGGTCAGGCCTCTCATGAAACGTGCAACAAGAGGATGAGAGGAGACAGGTTGTCCATTTATAGGTTTTAAGGATGCTGCAATAGCACTCAAATGGACCCTTACTGAATTCGTCTTAAGGCCTGCATTTGAAAGATGCAGGAGATAGTCCAAGAGGGAATTCAAAGGAAGTGCTAGAGGGTCAAGACCCTGCTGAGCACACCAAATGGAAAAAACGCTTCCATTTGAAAGCATAAGAACGCCTCGTGGAAGGTTTCCTAGAGGCATGAAGGATATCTTTCACAGGCTGAGAAAGATTAAAGTCTTGAAGACTTAGGCCTTCAGTAACCAAGCTCTGAGATGTAGGGATTTGGGGTCTGGGTGCCACAAAGTCCCCTTCTCCTGAGACAGGAGGTCTGGCGCAGCTCCCAGGTCCAGGGAGGATCCCTGGGAGAGATGCAGAAGTAGAGGGAACCACACCTGGCTTGGCCAGCGGGGAGCTATGAGGATCATAGTCCCGTGATCCCTCTGGAGCTTGAACAGAGTCTTGGATATTAGAGGAATGGGTGGAAAGGCATAGAGGAATTCCTGACCCCAATGCAGGAGGAAGGCATCGTGGGCCTGAGCTCCCTGACACTGAGTTCTGGAACAGAACCGGGGAAGTTTGGCATTCCACGGACTTGCAAAGAGGTCTATGTCCGGGGTCCCCCATTCCTGAAAGATTCTGCATATCTGGTCCATATGTAGGGACCATTCGTGTGGAAGCAGAACTCGACTGAGTCTGTCCGCACGAGAGTTTTGAACTCCTGGAAGATACACTGCAAGAAGGTGAATTTGATGCTCTCTGGCGAAGACCCATAATCTGAGAGCTTCGTTGCACAGCGACAGAGAGCCTGTCCCTCCTTGTTTGTTTATATAGAACATGGCTACCTGATTGTCTGTCTGAACTAGGACAGTCAGGTTGACAAGGAGGGTATAGAAGACCTTGAGGGCAAGGTAAATTGCTCGCAGTTCCAGGAGGTTGATATGAAGGGTGGTCTCCTGTGGAGACCAAGTGCCCTGAGTGGAGAGGTTCTGAAGATGAGCTCCCCACCCTGTCTGGGAGGCATCTGTTGTGAGGGTTGCTTGGGGCAACAAAGGTTGGAAGGGGGTCCCCAACAACAGATTCTTGGTGGATGTCCACCATTGGAGGGACCAAAACAGACGGCTTGAGGTGAGTATTTGGTCGGAGAGCGCTCCAGATGCTTGAGTCCACTGGGTGGCCAAGGTCCATTGAGCTGCTCTCATATGCAGACGAGCGTAGGGCACCACATGTACCGTGGAGGCCATGTGGCCCAGAAGTCGCAGCATTTCCCGGGCTGTCAAATGACTGCTGGACTGAGCTTGGGAGGCCAAACTCAGCAGGCATTGGGCCCTGAGCTGAGGCAGGTAGGCCCTCGCAGTGATGGTGTCTAACTGGGCCCCTATGAACTCGAGAGACTGAGTAGGGATTAGTTGAGACTTGGGAAGGTTTACTACCAGTCCCAGATACTGCAGAAGACGCCTTGTGCGGTCCAGGGAAATTTGGGCCTGGGACTGAGATGGAGCTCGGATGAGCCAGTCGTCCAGGTATGGGAATATGAAAATTCCCAGGCCTCTTAGAAAGGCAGCTACGACTGCCATGCATTTGGTGAACACTCTTGGAGCAGAGGCTAGACCGAAGGGGAGTACTCTGTACTGGAAATGTTGTCCCTGAAACAGAAATCGAAGGTATTTTCTGTGGGATGGGTGGATGAGTATGTGTGTATACGCATCCTTTAGGTCTAGAGAACAAAGCCAATCCTGACTCTGAAGGTATGGAAGGAGAATGCCCAGAGAAAGCATTTTGAATTTCTCCTTGAAAAGAAATTTGTTCAATTCTCTCAGATCTAGAATTGGTCTGAAGCCCTCTGTCTTAGAAAATAAGGGGAGTAGAATCCCGTCCCCTGTTGAAGAAGAGGGACCTCCTCTATTGCCCCTTGGGCAAGGAGGGAGGAGACTTCCTGACCCAAGAGGGTCAGGAGAGATGGGGAGAATTGAACTGCCTCACCATAGTATAAGGAGGAAGGTCGGAAAAATGGAGTTTGTAACCCTCTCTGATGATAGAGAGGGTCCATTGCTCTGATGTAATTTGCTCCCATCTGGGAGCAAAGTGAGCTAACCTTCCGGGTATGGTGAGGGGCTCTGGTTGTTCTAGAGCCAGAAAAGTTAAGTTCTCTAGAGGCAAGTCAAAACCCCTGAGGGGGTTGAGCCTGCTGAGGCGTAGCAGACGCCGCAGGCTTTGACCTTGCCTGTTTAGGTTGCTGACGTTTAGCAGCAAAACGAGGCTGAGAGGATTGTTGGCCAGTATTTGTGGAAAATCTGGACTTCTTGTAATAAGGCCTCTTAAAAGACTTCTTTTTGGCAGGAGTGGAGGTAGACTTAGAAAGTCTATCTAAGGTGGCATGTTCTGCGTCCATTTGAGTGGCCTTAATTTGCCACTCCTCACCAAATAAGTTCTCACCTGTACAGGGCAGATTCCGTAAGTCATCTAGGACCCAAGGTTCCAGATCAGAAGCCTGGAGCCAAGCAAGACATCGGGCTGCTATAGCAATGCCCGAAGCCCTACCAGCACCCTCAAAGGAATCAAAAGCTGCCCTGTTGGAGAACTTTGAAATATCCAAAAGGTGTTTCACTAAGAAAATGAACTCCTCCCTTTTATCCTCAGGGATGAAGGGGGCAAAATGCCGAACTTTTAGAGTGATTTCACTGAGAAACATGCCCATGTAAAGACTATAGGAATTAATCCTGGCTATAAGCATAGTAGCCTGGAAAATTTTCCTGCCAAAAGAGTCTAGAGTCTTACATTCTCGCCCTGGAGGAGTAGAAGAGTGCCTTTTGGTACTCTTTATCTTCTTCATTGCAGACTTCACCACAATAGAATGGTGAGGCAACTGGGTTTTTTGGAAACCAGGAGAAGGGGGGACACGGTACATGGTGTCCAACCTGCAAGAAGAAGGAGACAATGTTAGAGGAGCCTCCCATAAGTCCATCAAGTGTTCTTGAAGGATTTCATGGATAGGCAGGGTGACTGCCTCTTTAGGAGACTTAGAGTATCCTAAAATATCCAGTTTCTTTGATCTGGGTTCCTTTTCAGAGGATGAAGCAATAGAAAGACCTTTAGCTATTTCTATGATGAAGTCCTGAAAGGACAAATCCTCTGGTGGAGACATTCTGCTTTTAGGAGAAGAAGGCTCCTCAGGAAGATCAAGGGAGAACTCATCAGAATCAGAGGAGTTAAAATCCTCTGAAGAAGCAGAGTATCCTCTATGCGCTTCCAACGCACGATACGCATACCGTTCGGTATCGACATCGGGCGTACCGGGTATGGGATCGGTACCGGGCAAAAGCCCGGATCCGGCATGCGGAACCGATCTGCATTTGGAAGACGATGGCCTCGGTTCCGGTATGGGAGCCATTACCGGAACCGGACCCGGTACCGCTGGCCGCGGTACCGAGGGCGTAGCAGCATTAATAAAAGCCAGAATGGCCTGCTGCATGACTTGGACAGTATTGCCCATAGACGCCACTGCTGCCTGGATGTCGGTACCGGTATGGGCCGGTACCCCAGAGCAGCACAACAGGTGATCTGTCGAGGCCGCGCCATCGATGTCAACCTGTGACCCCATGATTGCTTTGGAGGCCGGAACCTCCCGCCGGGGTTTTTTTGGCCTGGGCAGAATCCTCGAACTCAGAATTGAGAGCCTCTCGATCTTTAGAAAGAGATTTGCTTTTAGAGGATTTGCCCACTGGAGTTTTGGTTACCTGAGATCCATCCGGAGAGGAAGACCTGGATGACTGTGATGCTTCTGAAGGAAACAGCACATGGAACTTGTTGGCCAGGTTCTGCAATCCACGTTTCGACATCTGGGAGCAGGATGGGCAGTCCGGTATGGAATGGTCAGGTCCTAAACAATTAAGACACCATTCATGGGTGTCTGTAACAGGAATGACAGCACTGCACTTGGTACACTTTTTAAAAGCAGGAACTGGCTTCTCCATGAGGAGAATTTGTGTAGGCCTGAAGGCCTAACAAAGTACCAAGCTGTGCTGAAGAAAAGAAAAATATATATATTTTTTTTTTTTTTAAAGAAAGAAAGAGAGACCGGCAGTACCGGTTTCAGAATGGGGAAGGCAGGTACGCGGTCTAAAGAAAACAATAAAATTAACAATTTCTTCAGCGGTGACAGGAACACAACCTGCTGGCTCCGCGGAAAAAAAGAAACTGACGAGAGCTGGTCAGGAAGGCGGGAAGGCAGCGCGCATGTGCAGTGGGAGGCCCCAAAAGCTTTTAATCTGAAAAGCTGGGGAGCTTTCCCGCGCGGGCTCCGTCGGTACCGACGTACCCATATGTGATGACTTATTCCTGCTTGTTCCTGGAGATAGCACAAATAGATATCCTTTTGGTATTCTTTAGTCTTTTCAAGGATATATCTCACATCCACAATGATGTCTCTCGTTTCTCGCCCTTTCCTGAACCCTGCCTGCACTTCAGGTAGTTCTTATTCCAGGTATGGTTGTAGTCTCTTTTGAATAATCTTCAGTAGAATCTTGCTGTCATGTGGGATCAGAGCGATTGTGCGATAATTTCCACAGTCAGTTGGATCACCTTTCTTTAGTATTGGTATAAACACAGATCTTTTCCAGTCAGTTGGCCATGATGTTGTCTTCCATATTTCTTGGCAGAGCCTTGTAAGTAAGGTAACAGCTGCATCAGATTGCTGCAATACTTCTATAGGAATGCTATCAATGCCTGGTGCTTTGTTCTTTGATAAGGCTTTCAAATGCTGCTTCAACTTCTTCTTTCATCATCAATGGTTCCCGAACATAAGGTACAGGTTGAAACGGCTGTTGGTCCACTCGATCTTTATCATATAAAAACTCTGAATATTCCTTCCACCTTTTCTTGATCTTCTCAGCATCATTCAACATAGAACCTTGAGCATCTTGTAACATTCCAATTCGAGGCTGGAACTTTTTCTTTAACTCTCGTAGCTTTAGGAAAGCCGATCTTGTTCTTCCTCTAATAGTTCCTGCTTCTATTTCCTTGCAAGTGTTATTGTAGTACTTTTCCTTGTCCTGTCTTGCTGCGCGTTGGAAATCTCTGTTGAGTTCTGCGATTGTCTTTCTTTCTCCTCTGGCTTTAGCTTCTCTGCGTTTCTGGGCAATTTTCAGAGTTTCTTCTGTCATCCATTTTGGCCGTTTTTGCTTTTTCACCTTTTGTAGAGACTTCTCGCTTTCTTCCAACACAACCTTCTTGATGTCATTCCATAACTCTTCCGGAGCTCTGTCATTTGTATCTAAAGCAGCAAATCGATTTTGCAGGCAGTCTTTAAATTCCAGTGGTATATTCTCAAGGTCATATTTTGCTGCATTCATGAATGGTTTGCTCTTTTTCAACTTCACCTTGAGTTTGCATACTAGTAGTTGATGATCTGTACCACAGTCAGCTCCAGGTTTTGTCTTTGTTGATGTTACAGAGCTTTTCCATCGTTGACTTCCACAGATGTAGTCAATTTGATTTTTATACAATTGTCACGCTCTCACCACTCGCCTCTAGCTTAGAGGGGCGTGGTTGTATGAGGAACTTTCCCCTTTCAGCCTTAACTGACTAATTCCCCGCAATGTTTTCTGGGAAATGTAGTTTAATTGCGCTATATATGGGCTTCAGGTAGAAAACTGTAGTCGGACTCCTTGGGGTAAGGCAATGACAGAAATTTATTAAGCACAAAAGAAAGGTTCATAAATGCCACATTCAGGCATACTTCTCCAGGCTTCTTCAAAGTACAACAGGTTATAAGCAAAACAAAAACCCAAAACCAAAGTGGCAGCTTAAAGTATTCTTCAGTTCAGAAAAACACAGCCTTTTTAACAGCAAGGCTACCAGCTTCCTTTAGCCTTGCTGGTTAAAGCACAAAACACAAACAGGCTTTCTTCTGTGGCAGTTTGCCTTCTTTTACAGTCTCAAACCTTTCCAGGCTGTTTTTCAATTAACAAGCAAAACAAAAACTCCAAACAGAAACAAACCTTCAACGTGCAAGCAAAGTTCTATTCAGGTTTCTCAGGAAAACTCAAGAGTAAAAAGAAAGCTTTTTCCTCACAGTTAATTTGGCTTCTTACGGTCTCACTTCACAGGTAGCAGGTGGTTAACAAGCACAATTCACAACTCCAGCTTGTTCTTACGTCTTAGTAAAACTTCCCCTCTTTACCACATGGGAATTTACAATCCATCTACCTGCTTCTTATGGTTACCTTTCTCTGGAGGGCTTCCTCTCAGAGCTGGTTTTCCTTCAACCCTTCTGTGGCTAAGGCTTGGCACAAAGAGCAATCCATGAGGTTGTCTTCCTCCTTCAGCACAGCATCAGGCTCTCCTAGCTGCATGGACTCTGACTCTCCTTCTGGCTCAGCGGGCTCAGCTAACAGCCTCTCGTTAGAACTGAGAGCGTCTCCTGTTCCTCTGCATTGCCCAGCATTAGTCAGGCTTCTCCTGCTCTGCTCAGCATTAATCAGGCTTCTTAGGCTCGTACCTGTGCCTCGGCTTGTATCAGCTTCTCTCTCTCTTTTTCCTCTTTTAGCCTTTGCCTCTGCCCTTGCTCCTGGCATTCCTTCCACCCTCTCTCCTCTACTATAATCTAGCATAGGCTTATATCTCCAGGGTCCTAGCCCCACCTCCTCTCTTCCCAGGTGACGGAGATCACTCTGTCTTCTGGCACCTGAGTAATCAGGGAGCTTACTGACGTAGGGGTCTTGGACCTTAAGTCTGTATTCACTCTCCCTTATTTCACTAGGGGAAACATTTATTTTATTTATTTAGTTAGTTTACACTTATATACCGCTACTTCCAGCGATCAGCAGCGGTTTGATTACCAATTTGGGAGATGTCAAATCAGGACAGGAAAATCGGGTCATATATACATAGATTTAGGGTTAGGCACAGCATGCAGGGTTAGACACTTCAAAAGTTAGGTTTACAATATTTACATATTTACAGTTCTCTAATAATTACATTTACACAGGTCGGCATCATGGTGTCACTTTTTTACATCAGGTTATAGTGACATTTAAAAAGATGGGTTTTTATTTTCCTTCTGAAGTCATTTATGTCTTTTATAGCTCGCAGTTCATGTGGTAGATGATTCCAGGTTATTGGGGCTGAGAATGAGAATGCTTTGTTGCTGGTGCTTGCTTTTACTGTTCTGATATTATTAGGAACTTGTAGTGTGTCAGAGTTGATAGTTCTCCTGTCTCTGTTGGTTGGTTGCTTGTTGACCAGTTTTGAGAGGAATGAGGGTGCTATGTCATGTATGAGCTTGAATGTGGTTACCAAAGTTTTGTATTGTATTCTGGCCGCAACTGGTAGCCAATGTAGTTCGATCAGTACAGGTGTGATGCGTTGAGTGATTCTTGTTCGTGTGATGATCCTTGCCGCTACATTTTGGGCCAATTGTAAAATATTTAGCGTTTTCTTTGGCAGACCCTGTAGTATGGCGTTACAGTAGTCTAAGTGCGGCATAATGAGTGCTTGTGCCACTGTCCAGAAATCACAGGGTTCGATTAATTTCCTTAGTGGCTGCAGGACTCTGAGTTTGTGGAAGATGGCTTTGTTAGTTTTTCGCAGGTGTTTTTCCAATTGAAGTTTGCTGTCAAGTGTGACACCCAGGTATTTGATCTCGTTTTTTGTGTTATATGTGTTGTTGCAGAGGGTGACCGTCGGAGGGGGTTCAAAGTTCGGTATACTTGATATATACATTACTTCGGTTTTCTTATGGTTAATTGCCATGTTGTTTTGTTGGAGCCATGCTAACATCTCGTACAGGCAGGATTCAAGCTGTGTGTACTTTGGGTCATTTGTGTCTAATTGAGTGTATAACATAATATCGTCTGCATAGATATGGTAGTTGATGTTATGTTTTTTGAAAATGTCACAGAGGGGCTGCATGTAGATGTTGAAAAGTACAGCCGAGAGGGCTGATCCCTGGGGTATGCCTTGCGTTTGAGTGAATCCTTCCGCTTTTTCTCCATTGAATTGTACCTGTGGACTTCGGTTCGTTATATAGGAGAACCATTTAAGTGTGGTTCCCGAGATTCCTATTGATTCCAGTTTTTTTAGTAGGATCCCATGATGAACAGTATCAAAGGCGGCGGAGATGTCAATGAAGATGAGTAAGAAAGTTTTCTTCCTGTCTTCCAAGCCTTTGTGGAGGTTATTGAGTAGTGCTATTAAAAACGTTTCAACCCCATGGTTTCATCTGAACCCATATTGTTGCATGTCTAGTATATTGTGGTCATCTAGATGCTCTTGGAGTTGTATGAGGGCTGCTTTTTCGATGATTTTTGCTAAGAAGGATATGCTGGAGATGGGGTGATAAGATGTTGGGTCTGTTTTGTTAAGTTTATTGTTCTTTAGTACTGGTCTTATTATAGATTTCTTGAGTTGGTGAGGCATAATTCCTTGATGCAGTGATAGGTTCACAATGTGTGAGACTTGGTGGACTATGTCTTTTTTTGCTACCTTGACCCAAGCAGTGGGGCAGGGGTCAAGTGGGGAGGTGGTGGTATTGATGCTAGTTATGTTGCTTGTTTGTTGCTCATCGATCTTGTGGAAATTTCTCCATGTCCGTTCTTGCTCAACAGTAGTTTCCCGGTGTACCTCCCCCCTGCAGGGGTCGGGCAGGGTTGCAGTCAGCTTGCTCGCGTAATGGTTTGCCAGTGTTTGTGGGTTGATATAGGTATCCTGTTGGTCTGGTTGGGATGCTTTTGTTAAGGACTTCACCAGCTCAAATAGTTCCCTGGGTTTGTTGATCGCTTTGTTCAATAGGTTCGTGTGGTGCATCCTTTTCGCAGCGTTCACCTCTTCTTTGTATTTCGAGAGGAGGGTGAGGTACTCCATCCTATGTTCCATAGATTTCGTACGTCTCCATTTTCTTTCATGCTTTCTGAGTTCTCTCTTCCTGTTGTTTAGTACTTTGGTGTACCAGGGTTCCGAATGTTGACCAACATGAAAGCTGTTCCAGCTGGGGGTTTTCTGGTTCCTAGGTGAGGTTACGGCTTTGTTACCCTGACCTTGCAAAAGGGGCCCTTTTACTAGGGTGAACTCTTTGCCTTTTTCCCTTTCCCCTAGGTCAGGATAGGCTTCCTTACCACACAATCCATTGGGTGAAGTCCATGTATACAGTCGCCGCTTGTGTTGCTGGAAGAAGGTGTTTGAGATGAATAGATCATTGGTCTTGCAGAATTCTCTTAGTCTTTCTCCAGCTTCATTTCTGTTGCCAAGTCCATATTTTCCAACTACTTTGCCGCCTTCTTTGTTGCCAACTTTTGCGTTCCCGTCACCCATGACTATCAGGATATCCTGTTTGCATGTTCTGTCAATTTCAGCTTGTACATGTTCATAGAACTCTTCAATTTCATTCTCTTCTGCAGCTGTTGTTGGGGCATATACTTGAATTATAGTTGTGTTGATAGGCATTCCTCGTAGACAAATAGAGATTAAGCATTCGCTGACTGCATTGTATTTCATTACAGTTCTTGCAAGTTTCTTCTTTATTATAAGTGCAACACCATTTCTTTTGTCTTTCATTTCCAGCATAGTAGACCATGTGATCATCTGATGCAAAGTGCCTGATGCCAGTCCATTTCAGTTCGCTGACACCCAACAGATCAAGTTGTACACGTTCCATTTCATTCTTGACCACCTCCAACTTCCCTTGGTTCATGCTTCGTACGTTCCATGTTCCAATGTGTAAGACATCTTTACAGCTTCTGACTCTCATTTCATGCACAGCTACATCAGCAGTCAGACTGCCCGAGGACTTTGATCCAACCACATCATAAATGCTGGCTTTACTCTGAAAAGTCTTCAGCTTTTCCCCAGTAGCTAGTTGAGTGCCTTTTGACCTGGGGGTCGCATCTTCCAGCATCATAGCACAATTTGTTTTGTTGTAACTATCCATTGGGTTTTCATGGCAAGATACAGAAGTAGATTGCCGGGCCTTTCTTCCGCGCAGTTTAAGTTTGGTGTTGTTGCCGTTGTCACAGAAATGTGATCCTCCGCCGTCAACACTATACCATTCTGTTGCTGCCCAGATGGGTGGTTTGTCTTGGTCTAGCACCTCAGCTGAGACTTGTCCATCTTGGGAGACCCTGCAAGTAGTTAAACTACCGATAGCTTACTTCTCAGCATCACCGATGCACACAAGCCCTACCAGCACGACAAGCTGCAAATCAAGGGAGAGGATTCTGCAGTACTGTATGAGTATAGCACAATGCATTTTGTATCTGATAAGCTGCTTTGTCATCCTAACAAGCATAATCCACTATGTTAAGGTTATTTTCATAGATGAAGAAAGGACCTTGACATAGATAAATGCCAGATTATAGATAAATGCCAGATTACATTACTTTCTGGGTGTTCTTAATGTTACTGTGCCATACAATTGCCCCTCACCTGTGCATTCCATTCCTTATCATAGCAGCCTGTGCTCTCCCAGACAGCAGACACACCAGATCAATACAGATTATCATAGCCCTCTGTTTTGGTATAGCACTTAATCCAATGAGTACTCTCATCAACTCTTTGGGATATGGATTTAGCATGAATCCTAAAGAAGTTAACAACCCAGAAATAACATCTTATTTATTATTTGTAGATGATCTGAAACTCTATAGTTCCAGCGACCAACAATTAGCAGAACAACTCTGTGTGGTGAAAAGCTTTTCTGACCCTTTGACTTTAACAAATGTGCTAAGGCAACTTTTAGAGGAAAATTCAGCAAAACAGAAAACATCTCTTGGTTTTTGTAAATGCCATACTTGTTTTGCCCGAATTGTAATTGCCATACTTTGTTTTACCCCATACTTTGCTTTATCCCGAATTAACTATTGCTCCGTGTCACCATAATTGTTTTCCCTGTCTAATTGTTCTGTGTTGTCTTGACTAGATTGTAAGCTCTGACGAGCAGAGACTGTATTTTAGCTTATATTTCTGTACAGCGCTGCGTGCGTAGCGCAATATAAATGCTAAATAGTAGTAGTACTAATAAATGGATTAAGCTTGTCCTTCACAGAGAAGTGGATCTTTAAGAAGTTCACTGAGGCGATCCTTATTGTACCTTAAAAAGCATAGTTACTCACCTGTAACAAGTGATCTCCGGGAACAGCAGGAATTGAGTTTTCACATATGGGAGATGTCGGAACCAATGGAGCCCGCATGGGAACGCTCCACAGCGTCCTATAGGAAAGCTTTTGGAAGCATCCCACTGCACCTGCGTAGCTCCCTTCTCGCCAGACCAGCTCTCCCTCCTCAGTTGAGTTTGTAGCTGAGATAAAAGGAGAGAAGGAGAGGGGGAGAGAGAGAGAAAGAGAGAAATACAACTCCTAGGGAAGATGGATGAGT
The DNA here is from genome assembly GCA_033557465.1 of Ichthyophis bannanicus. Classification (NCBI taxonomy): domain Eukaryota; kingdom Metazoa; phylum Chordata; class Amphibia; order Gymnophiona; family Ichthyophiidae; genus Ichthyophis; species Ichthyophis bannanicus. The sequence goes on from CM066033.1 coordinate 496,333,660, forward strand.
TGTGAAGACTCAATTCCTGCTGTTCTCGGAGATCACCTATTACAGGTGAGTAACTACGCTATCCCCAGAAACAAGCAGGAATGTAGTCTTCACATATGAGACTCCCTAGTTTGGAGATGCCAGGGAGATGACCACAGAGTGAGCTGTGAAACACAGGCATAAGTCGGTTATGTATCCTCCAAGGATATCTGGTATCGAAATCTGGGACGGAGGGTAGGAGTTGATCTAAGTCTGAAAAAGATGCTGGAGAACAGTTTGGCCAAACAAGGCATCCCGGCAGGAGTCCTTGTCTAAGCAATAATGAGCTGCAAAGATGTGGACAGATGACCAGGTTGCTGCTTTGCATATCTCATCAATCACTACTGAGCATAGATTTGCCATGGAGGCAGCCATTGCTCGTTTGTTGTGTGCTGTAACATGACCTTCAAGGGAAAGTCCTGCACCTTCCTATGCAAAAGAGATACAGTCTGCAATCCATTTTGAAAGTGTTTTCTTAGAAACTGGCAGACCTAGGTGACTTGAGTCAAAAGCAACAAAAAGCTGGGAAGCTTTCCTGTGCTGCCCAGTTCTCTGGAGATAAAAGGCCAAAGCACATTTGCAATCTAGAGTGTGAAGGCTTTTCTCTGCACTAGAGGAATGAGGCCTAGGGAAGAAAACAGGGTGGTACATGGTGGTAGGGGAAAATAAATAAAAAGCCGAAACCACCTTTGGCATAAAATGAGGATGAGTCTTAAGGACTACCTTATCATTTATTTATTTATTTATTTATTACAATTTCTTATATACCGCACTATTGTCAGCGCGGTTTACATACAACAAAATGACCATAACAAACTGTTTGGCTTTACATAGAACAGGAGAAAACAACTTGGATAACATGCTTATACTTTACATAGAACAGGAGTAATAACTTGGATAAACGGGGAATGCAAACTAAACTACTTACATATGTACAATGAGATCGAGTATTGGGAATTCAGTGTGAACATGTGTACAATGGAGTTGATATATTAACTTGAGGGGGTGAGGGAGAGGCACTTATGTAGTGGTAGGGTTAATCTGGTAGTATTGGGTAAATAAATGGGATTTGAGAGCCTTTCTGAATTGTGATAGGTCAGTAATTGCACGGATGCCTGGTGGTAATGCGTTCCAACATTTTGGGGCATAGATACTAAATGCCCTGTTAGATGTTGCGGTTGTGTACTTTGTTGAAGCCTTTGGAATTACTAGCACATTTGTAGATGGGGTTCTCCTTGTTCTGTTGGGAGGAGCTGGCTGGATGATGTTGGTTAATGAGGGGGAGGTGATGCCATGGATAGATTTGAAGGTGAGTAACAAAGATTTGAATGTAAGCCTTCCTTGAACGGGGAGCCAATGAAGTTGTATTAGGATAGGCGTTATATGGTCGCATCTTGCTGCTCCTACTAAGATTCTGGCTGCGGCATTCATGGCAAGTTGCAACGGATTTAGAGATGATTGAGGGAGACCTTGGAGAATAGCGTTGGCAAAGTCAAAGTGTGGTAAGATAAGTGCTTGGTATATTGTCCGGAAGTCTTCAGTGCTTAGAAGGGATTGCAGGTGTCTGAGTGACCGGATTTTGAAGTATACGGCTCTGACTATGTTGGATATATGGGTTTTCATATCTAGTCGTTGGTCGAGGGTGACCCCTAAGTACCGAATTGCTGATTTGGTTTGGAGCTCAGCTTCTTTAACTTTTATATGAGTTGGGGGGCAGAATTTCTGGTCTCTGGTGATAAATAGCACCTCAGACTTTTTGTGTTGGATCCTGAGGTTTTGTGATAGGAGCCATTCGGAGACTGTATTGAAGCATTCAATCAGTGGCGAAAGGTCCATTTTTTCTGTGGAGAATGGCATAAATAGGAGGATGTCATCAGCATAAATTAGACAGTCGACCTTGAATGATTCGATAATGTTGAAAATAGGTTGCATGTAAATATTAAATAATAGAGATGAGAGGGAGGACCCTTGGGGGACGCCTTGTCGCTGATGGAAGGGTTCGGAAGATCTTGAACCTGATTTTACATGCTGCCATCTGCCATCAAGGTACGATCTGCACCAATCGAGGGCGACGCCACTTATGCCCTTTTCTTTTAGTCGTTCTATTAGCAGACCATGGTGTACAGAGTCAAAGGCTGCCGCAATGTCTATAAAGATGAGGGCGAAACCTTGATGGATGTTGTCGATACCTGTGACGATTTTATTGAAGAGAGAGGTAAGTAGGGTTTCGACGCCATGGTATTCCCTGAAGCCATGTTGCCGATGGTCTAGTGGGGAGGCTAAATCTATATGGTCTTGTAGTTGCCTTTGTGCTTCCTTTTCGATTATTTTGGCTAATAGAGGTATACTGGCTATGGGTCTATAGGATTCAACTTTGCTTGGGTCCAGTTTAGGGTTCTTTAACAGAGGTCTGATGGATGTTTGCTTGAGTGGTGCAGGGAAAGATCCATTTGAGAATGATAGGTTCATCATTTTTGTGATAAGTGGGCTGAGTTCTGATCGTAAATTTTTAATCCAATATGCAGGGCAAGGGTCAGTTTGTGCAGTTGTGGTGTTGAGTGCTGCAATAGTATCTTCCACATGTTTCTTGGATGGTGTGGAGAACTTATAAAGTAAAGTTGGACTGGTGGTGCCTTGTGCTATGAACGTGTTAACTTCATCAGTTTGAAGTAGCTTGGATTGTAAATGGTTGGCAAACTCTTGTGGGTGGATCTCTTCGGGATGGCTTGGAGATGGTTCCTTAGAGAATGATTTAACTAGTTCGAAGAGGTCACGAGGTTTGTTTAGAGATCTTTTGAGGGTGTCAGTATGGTATTGTTTCATATTTGATAGGATAGCCTCTTTGTAAGTTGCAAGGTGAGTTCTGTAAGCTGACAGGTCTCCGGCTGAGTGGGAACGCCTCCATCTTTTCTCTAGTTTCCGTAAATGAGAGCGAGAGATACATAGTTCAGGAGAGAACCAAGGAGAATGTTTTCTATTATTTACGAAGTTGTTCTTCGTAGGTTTTTGGGCAATAGCGCTAAGATTCTTATTCCATGAGGAGATTAAATTGTCAAGGTTGAGGGTTGCATTGTTGTATAGGGGAAGAGTTTCAGCCAGTATGAGATCTTTGTTGAAGGCTCTGAAGTTTCGAGAAGTGGTGTTGCTTAAAGTTCCATTGTTGTGTAAAGAGTTGTTGTTGATAGGTATGCTGAAATTGATAAGCTTGTGATCTGACCATGGTACAGAAGTGAGTGATGTTACCAGCTTTTCATTTGGATCTTGTAATGACAGAGGTGCAAAGATCATGTCCAGTATGTTCCCTTTGGTGTGGGTGGGTTCGTTGATGATTTGTTTGTAGCCCAGATCATTAATTGCTTCTAGTAGGGCAGTGGCATGACTGGAGTGAAGTGAAGGGAGATTGAAATCTCCTAGTATCCAGTTTGATAAGTTGAGGTTGCGAGTGTTGGCTGCTAGGTCGAGGATGTTGCAGAGATAGTCAGTTGAGGATGATGGTGCTCTATATAGCAGGTTGATGGCGCATTGATCATTTGCTATGGATATGATATCAAGATTGTTGGTACTGGAGGAGTCTGTTGTATGAAAGTGCAAGTCCGTTTTGGTTAAGATAAGGGCCCCCCCTCCTCTTTTGATTCCTCTATGCCGGGAGTGGCTTGTGAAGTTGTTGGGTAATAGTTGGTTGAGAATTACATTGTCTACGTCGGAAAGCCACGTTTCGGTTATTAAGAGAATATCCAGGTTGTGGGATGCAATTAATTCAGTGACAACTGGCCATTTATTACGAATTGATCTTGCATTTATAAGGGCGCAATTAAGAACTAGAGTGGATTTCTCTGGTTTAGTTTGTTTGTTATGTTGGAGAGCTATGTGTAACAAATATGATTGACGTGTGTGTGTGTTCTTTAAGTGGTTAGGGTAGGCAGAGTTTGTCCATGTTTTGGCATGGTGCTGGAGTATTGGGATATGATTAGTAGCGTGGAATAAGGCTAGGGACTCAACAATCAGCAAAGAAAAGATCATGAGGCCGCTCATTATGGCCGTGATGGGTGGGGCCATTTCAGTGTTGATCTTGGATGTTGAAGATCTGGTGTCAGCCTTGTTGTTAGTGTATCAGTGGTAGGTCTATGCTGTGTTAGTAGGTATTACTGACTGCTGGGTTGTCAAGAGAGCAAATGCAGTATTTTGTAGTGGTTTGGCAGTGAATAGAGATAGGAGTGTAAAAAGGTGTATAATATGCACGTTCTAGTAGTGTACAACAGGCACAAATGGATCAAATATATCAATGAGACAGAATTTAGAGGTAAAGCTATTAAGTATTACACAAGGTATATGACGGATTTCAGAAACTATCTAATTCTGACTGAGTTTCGGAGACAATGTTGTTCAGTGGGGTACAAATTAGCAGGTAAATATTGTATGAGAGCTTACTGAGAGATAGTTAGTCAACAGTGAACCATTACATGAGAAACTCCAGGTATATGGCAAAATAGCAGATACATAAGGGGTCTATCTAATTTTACTTGAGGCAATGAGAAGGAGAAGTAACTTCAAAGTTCCTGAGTATGCAGGGAGTGGATGTGAGACATGCCCAGCCAAAGCGTTCACATGGGTGGTGGTATCGGAGACTCCGGCACGCTCTACCCCGACTGGGAGGGAAACTGTTATGAGGAGCTGCAATCTTGCCTAAACAGCAGGTTCCGACGTTGGCACACGCTGGTTCTGTAGTGTTAGGTGAAGACTCTGTTTTCCGCCTATCGTGCCCCGCCTAAGGGCCACGCCAAAGGGCCCTCTGGCGGGGCCCTCTGGCGAGGCCCTCTGGCGAGGCCCTCAGGCGCGGGCCCGCCAGACGCGGGCGCGCCTGCTGGCGTGAAAGTTTAAATGCTTGGCTGCAGAGCCCGGATTGGGCCTTGAGGATCGCTGGCCCCTCCTGCCGCTGGTGGCTCGATCCCCGGGTAGGGGAGAGCTGCTGGTGGTAGCGGGGGCTTCCTGGCGTCGGCGCCTGCTGGCGCGAAGTTTAATTGCTTGGCTGCAGAGCCCGGATTGGGCCTTGAGGATCGCTGGCCCCTCCTGCCGCTGGTGGCTCGATCCCCGGGTAGGGGAGAGCTGCTGGTGGTAGCGGGGGCTTCCTGGCGTCGGCGCCTGCTGGCGCGAAGTTTAATTGCTTGGCTGCAGAGCCCGGATTGGGCCTTGAGGATCGCTGGCCCCTCCTGCCGCTGGTGGCTCGATCCCCGGGTAGGGGAGAGCTGCTGGTGGTAGCGGGGGCTTCCTGGCGTCGGCGCCTGCTGGCGCGAAGTTTAATTGCTTGGCTGCAGAGCCCGGATTGGGCCTTGAGGATCGCTGGCCCCTCCTGCCGCTGGTGGCTCGATCCCCGGGTAGGGGAGAGCTGCTGGTGGTAGCGGGGGCTTCCTGGCGTCGGCGCCTGCTGGCGCGAAGTTTAATTGCTTGGCTGCAGAGCCCGGATTGGGCCTTGAGGATCGCTGGCCCCTCCTGCCGCTGGTGGCTCGATCCCCGGGTAGGGGAGAGCTGCTGGTGGTAGCGGGGGCTTCCTGGCGTCGGCGGAAACATGTATAAGGAGGATCAGCCACTAAAGCCTGGAGCTCACTGATGCGTCTTGCAGAGGTGAGGGCAATAAGGAAGGTGACCTTCGGAGAAAGAAACTTCAGAGAAGTAGTGGCTAGGAGTTCGAAGGGTGGATTCATAAGCTGTCCTAGGACAACACTGAGGTCCCATGTCACTGGTGGTAGCCTAATGGGAGGCTTAGTTAAGAGAAGAGCCCTCATGAAGCGTGCAACAAGCAGCTGAGAGGAGACAGGCTGACCATCTAAGGGCATGTGAAATGCCGAAATGGCACTTAGGTGGACCCATACCGAATTGTTTTTGAGTCCAGAGGATGAGAGGTAGAGGAGATATTCAAGTAACACTTCCACCGGAATCGAAAAAGGATTAAGATCCCTTTTTGAACACCAGAGTGAAAATCTTTGCCACTTGAAGGCGTAAGTACGCCTTGTGGAGGGTTAGAAACATAGAAACATAGAAATATGATGACAGAAAAAGACCACATGGCCTATCTAGTCTGTCCTTCCATAACAACAACAGTCCCTTTTTTACCTTTAGAATAGAAGCTAATAGGATATCTCTAACCTGTTGAGAGAGATTAATGTTCTGGAGTTCTATGCCTTCAGCAGCCATGCTGTCAGATGTAGGGACTGCAGGTTTAGATGTAGGGACTGCAGGTTTGGATGCAGCAGCGCTCCATTCTCCTGTGATAGGAGATCTGGAGCACACCCCAAATCTAGTGGTTGGGCTTAAGAGACGTAGAAGCAGAGGATACCATGGTTGTCATGGCCAACGCAGGACTATGAAGATCATGTAGCCCCTGTCTCTCTGGAGTTTGAAAAGAGTCTTGGGGATGAGGGGAATGAGAGGGTAGGTATATAGGAAATCCTGACCCCAGTGGAGGTGAAAAGCTTCCATCGCTTGACTGTTGTGAGCAAGCATCCTGGAACAGAAGCAGGGAAAGCACAGTTACTTACCTGTAACAGGTGATCTCTGGGAACAGCAGGAATAAGTCTTCACATATGGGTACGTCGGTACTGACGGAGCCTGCGCGGGAACGCTCCCCAGCGTCCAATCAGAAAGCTTTTGGGAGCATCCCTCAGCGCCTGCGTGCTGCCTTCCTGCCTTTCCAACTGTCTCTCCTCAGTTAGATTTTATAGCTGAGACAAAGAGAGAGAAAGAGGAAAGGAAGATAGAGAGATACAACTCCTAGGGGAGGTGGGTGGGTTGTGAAGACTTATTCCTGCTGTTCCCAGAGATCACCTGTTACAGGTAGGTAACTGTGCTATCTCCAGGAACAAGCAAGAATGAGTCTTCACATATGGGGACTCCATAACTTTAGATGCCAGGGAGAGATCCCATAAATTGCGTGTTCCTGGAACAGGACTGCACCCCTCCCACATGGATCTCTGGCATCCCATGAAGGATGGTGGGTAGGAGTTGATTAAGTATGGAACAGGTGTTAAAGAACAGCCTGACCAAACAAGGCAACCCGGCGAGAGTCCTTGTGCAAGCAGTAATGGGCAGTGAAGGTATGAACTGAGGCCCAAGTGGCTGCTCGACAGATGTCGTCAGTAGACCCCGAATACAGAAAACAGGTAAGGAGTCCTTGTATGTATGATAATTATCATGAAAAATTTTGAAAATGAACAATCACAAGATGGACCTCACCTACTGGATTGCTGGAAGTAGAGAGGCTGATGGAGTCTACTGGGGATCCAGTAGAAGGATCTTCAAGGTGACCTCACTGAAATGAAGGTGAAGGTCCAAATCTGGTAGTGACAGGTGATCCAGGTATCAACTGGGGTAGTAGAAAAACGGTAGGTCTTTAGTGGAAAGCTTTATGGAAAAAGCTGGGAACTCTTTTGGCTACAGAGTTACTCAAAGTTAGGAGCAAAAGAGGAAGACTGACCGATTTGGACAACTAGCCCAGTCCTGAAGGGGAGAAGGGGTATGGGAAAAGCCCGTATTCCCAAGAAGGACAGATGTCTGAAGGATTGAAAACTCAGATCTACTGAAGATCCACCCTGTCTTTCCTAACAGGTGAGAGATAGGAAAGATATTTGAGTATGGAACTTCAGGGATACCTAAACCTAGGGTTAAGGTAGGAGCTGTGAGTACCACAGTAGTGGTTGTGTGCATAATACCCTAGACATACTGTGGGACAGTATGAAGATATGCAAGTCCACTGTCTGGAACCTATAGGAAGGTAAAACCTTTATAAGCTTAGACAGTTAGAGAGATAAGTATAAAAATACATATCTAACTATAAGGAAGCATCTCGACAGATACACATATAGATATATCTATATAGATATATCTAGAGATATCTATCTATCTAGAGATATCTATCTATCTAGATAGATATATATATATATATGTCTATAGTAAGATCTGGAGGGGCATGACATATGCACACGCAGCTTACAGACATATGTATCTATATAGAAGTATATAGAGATATATACATACATGAATATATATGTCTAAAATAATGTCTGCAATTAAGCAGATAGAGATATGTCCATAAGAACATTCACATGGGAGATGTGAAGAGGAAAGATTCATCTAATAACAAGAAGGTGGAACCTACTTGAGAAGATATATAGAGAATCTATTCCCACTGGCTAAGATGGAGCAGGAATGCTACCCAGTGAAAATAACCAGGATGGTTGCGTGAAAAAACAGAGGATAAATCAGTCTGTGAACAGCAAGTCCTGAGTGCTGTAGAACTCTCGCATGGTAAATGGACAGAAAACGCATAGGATGAGATACCCGGTTGACCCACTGGAGGGACACAAAGGGGTATCATGCATTATTAGTTACCGGTAAATATGTGCTGTGCATGAAGGAGTAGGATACCATGAGGACAAGCTGCAAGGAAAAAAAGAGCATATTCCTTGTAGGAATTGGAGAACTCTTTTAGACGTTCACATAGCAAAAGCCTATGTCCTGTATTATAAAAGGGTGCGGAAAACCCTCACAGTCATGGAAAATGACTGAGGAAGCCTTTTCCAACCATATAGGATAGTCATTAGAGACAAAATCCCATGCTCTCTAGCAAGGGCCCATAGTAGAAAGCTTCTCTGTAAAATTGCAGAGAGCATTATGCAGGAGAATTGGGAAAGAAGCTGGCTGTTGGACAAAACCAGCTGCACGTCAACTATGCTGCCAAACCCAAAGGAATTGGAGATGGCAAGAAAAGAAGATAGTATGATAAATCTGAAGTGATTAGGATTATCCAAGATAGATGGAAAACACTATCTTGGAATCACTACTAAGGCCAGACAGAAGTAGTGGAAGACAAGACTGGAACTTGTGGAAAACTACCAGTAGTCTAATCACTGTAACTCCTGCATGAGCAGCTGCTGAATAAGACAGCAGAGAGAATCTTTCTGTGTGAAACAGAGAGAACAGACAGAATAAGAGGAGAAATTCCTGTCTCTGTCTGATGAGCTGCCCAGGCAAAAGGAGGAAGTTTATTCAAGAGAAAAAACTCCACACTGGAAAGAAAAAATGATTAGTAAGACTAAAGCAGCTTTGCAGAGGTATGGTACCACTCTTTCAGGGGAAACCCTGGATAAGAGGGTAGAGAAATAGGAGCTGAAGGGTGACTTACCATATGGTAAGCCTGTGGAAGGAAAGAATTCATGTTGGAACAGAAAACTATCATGGGATAGTTGTTAAACCTCTCTTCTTGGTAGGAAGAAGAGGAGAAACCTGTGACCCATAGACATGAATATCCTGACAGCTCAACATACCTAGGAGCAAAAGGATGTCCTAAGAAAAGGAATCCATGTGTAGAGTTTGAATGAAAGGAACAGTGAAAAACTTCTACTGAGAAGAATCAAACTGTAAACCTCAGGACCCTATGGTTGCTGGGTTTGTACAGCCTGGCTAGAGTTTGGATTCTTCATACCAGGGCGATGTTTCCCCTGCTTGGGAACATTTGTGTGATGGGCAGGAGAAGAGTGAAACCTTCTTCCCCTAGGGAAAGAAGGTTTGGTAGGGCATTTCCTACCTACTGGGGAAGGAGAAGGCTTAGAATAGCCTCCAGAAACAGGGAAGTCAGTGAAGCACTGAGCAACCTGATTTAAAGACTCCTTATTGAAGAGATTTTCCCCAGTACAAGGAGTATTACCCAGTCTTTGTTGTGCCCATTTGCTTAAGTCTGAAGCTTGGAGCCAAGCTCTACGTCGTGCCCCTATGGCTATAGCAGAGGTTCTGCTAACAGACTCAAAGGAGTCTAGGGAAGCACGAGTAAGAAACCAAGAGATACTTTGAATGTGACTAAGTAGTAAGGCATAGTCTGCAGTCTTGGGCTCTGAAAGAAAAGGAGTCAAAAGATATAGTTTCTTTGTGACCTCCTGAAGGGATAGACTCATAAAAAATATATGAGAGAATCCTTGTTGACAGCATGGATGTCTGGAAGGTTTGACGTCCAAAGGCATCTAGTGTCCTAGACTCACGACCTGGAGGGTAAGAAGAATGTTTCTTCTTACTTTTCATCTTCCTCATTGCTGATTCCACCACAATGGAATGATGGGGGAGTTGAGTCTTTTGTAACCCTGGAGAGAGGGGCACCTGATATAGAAGATCAGTTGCCCTAGAGGATGAGGGAACCCTTAAAGGTGTTTCCCACATTCTTAGAAGAAGATCTTGCAAAGAATGATGTAAAGGAAGCATTATATTTTCCTTTTCTCCAGTAGAAAGAGAGCCCTGTATAGGATCATAGCCAGGGATAGGAATAGCAAGAGATGTTGCCATATTCAGGAGAAAATTCTGATAAGAAGGATCTCCAAAAGGAACCGTCCCTGGGCAGGCTAGACCTGAAGAACTAGCCTGGGCACCGGAGGATCTACTTGAGAATATAGGAATATAAGATTCTTCACGGTGCAAGAAAGGATCCTTAAGGGATGGATGCTGGTACTGAAGGTCATGACCTGAAGTAGTCAGTACTGCATCGTCCATGCCAGGTATCGACTCCAAACTTGGTATAGAACGGAGCGATCCTGGTGAAAAAAGCATGGAAGGAGCTGGTCCCGATGTTACTGCGAGTACCGGCACCGATATCGATACCAGTAGCTGTGTCAGAATCAAAGACGATACCGACATCGAAGCAGTCATCGGTGGCTGCTCCATCGGTACCGAGGTAACCGAAAACCTTTGGTAAACACCCCCGTACCGAGTATCCGGAATCGGGAAACGTCGGTACAGAGAAGTGTCGGTACCCAGTCTTCCAGACTAGAGATCGATTCCAGACTCGGCATCGAAGGAAGCGAGTCTATCGATGCATGTCTAGAGGGTACCGACTTCGGTGGTAGTATCGGCGTTGATGCCGATACTGTAATGTCAATCTGGAGCATATCGATCGGTCCCGAAGGTACCGAGAAAGCCAGATGACGATCCCTGGTGAGGAGTGAATCGCTCAACACCAGTGCCGATGCCGGGGTATCGGTACTGCTCGAAGCGGATGCCACCACCGAGCATGGCTCAGGTATGTTCTGTGAGGGGTGAGCCCCAGGAACAACCTGAAACCCCTGATAGGCTTTGGAGGCCGAAGACTCCCGCCGGGGTTTTGGAGCCAAAGGACCCTTGAGGGCAAGGCCGGAGCCGTCATCATGCTGAACATGAGACATACCACTCAAGGTTTGGCTAGTCTTAACAGACTGTTTGTGGGTTACCTGATCCTGTGGAGAAGAAGAAATGGTCGGTGCCCTGACACTGGAAGGGAACTCAGTATCGAGGGAAACTCGAAATGGAAAATCTCTTCTCACAATATTGTAGCCTAATGGCTCCGGAGGAAAATGGTCAGGGCCCAAACAGGTTAGACACCAGTTCTTGGAGTTTAAAAACAAAACTGTACTGCCACAGCTTAGACACTTCTTAGGAAAAGAAGGTGGCAGCTCCATAATGGAGAGGCCGAGAAGGCCAAAAAAATATAAGACAGAAATCGAGGGAAAAAAATTCCCTGAAAAGAAAAAGAGAAAAAACACCGGTGGTACCGGTGGAGTCGGGGAGACTGCCGCGACCACAAGAAAAACAAAGAATTAAAGAAAAAATTTTCTGCGGCGACAGGATGTCGTCCTGCCGGCTCCGCGGAAAAACGAAAACTGAGGAGAGACAGTTGGAAAGGCGGGAAGGCAGCACGCAGGCGCTGAGGGATGCTCCCAAAAGCTTTCTGATTGGACGCTGGGGAGCGTTCCTGCGCAGGCTCCGTCAGTACCGACGTACCCATATGTGAAGACTCATTCCTGCTTGTTCCTGGAGATGTTTGGCATTCTGAGGACTTGCGAACAGGTCTATATCTGGTGTTTCCCAGATCTGAAAAATGCAAGCGATCTGGTCCGCATGGAGAGACCACTCGTAGGGCAGAAGTACTCAAATGAGTTTGTCTACCAGAAGATTCTGTTTGCCAGGGAGATACACTGCTAGAAGGTGAATCTGATGCTGTATGGCAAAAGACTATCGGTGTAGGGCTTCATTGCACAGTGCCCCATAACCTGTTCCACCTTGCTTGTTCAAGTGGAACATAGCTACTTGATTGTCCATCTGGACTAGACCTGAGTGGAAGCAAAGGTGGTCGTGGAACACCCTGAGAGCATTGTGGATGGCTCCGAGTTCCAATAGATTTATGTGAAGTCATGCCTCTTGTTGAGTCCAAACACCCTGAGTGGAGAGATTGTCCAGATGAGCTCCCCAGCCCAATTTGGATGCATCCGTCATCAGGGTAGATTGGTGTGGTGGCATCTGAAAAGGTGACCCTATGAGAAGATTTTCTGGTGATTTCCACCATTGGAGAGATGAGATGAGACATGCAGAGATCATGATTTTGTCTCCCAGATGACCAGATGCTTGAGTCCTCTGCGAAGCTAGGGTTCATTAAGCTGCACGCATATGCAGACGAGCATAAAGAACCACATGCACAGTGGATGCCATATGGCCCAGCAGTTGAAGCATTTCTCGAGCGGTGAGGAAATATTTCACACATGCTTGAGATGCTAGCTGAGTGATTCGAGCACAGCGGGCTTGGGGTAGAAAAACCCTTGACAGTTGAGTGTCTAGGAGAGACCCTATGAACTCTAGGGTCTAGGAAGGGGTGAGCTGGGATTTTGGAAAATTTATTACAAATAGAAACATAGAAAAATGACGACAGAAAAAGACCACATGGCCTATTCTAGTCTGTCCTTCCATATCAACCACTACAACAGTCCCCTTTTTTCCTTTAGAGATCCTCTGTGTTTGTTTCATGCTTTTTTGAATTCAGATACTGTCCTCACCTCTACCACCTCCACTGGGAGACTATACAACGGATCCACCACTCTTTCCATAAAGAAATATTTCCGCATCTCACTCCTGAATCTATCCCCTTTCACCCTCATCCCATGTACCCTCGTAGCAGAACTTGCTTTCAATCGAAAGAGGCTCTCCCCCTGTGCATTTATGCCATGGAGGTATTTAAACGTCTCAGTCATATCACCTCTATCCCACCTTTCCTCTAAGGTGTACTGTCGCCTCCTTCCCCCGCCTAGGCGGTTGCCAGACAAGGGAAGGGGCACTTTCAATGTCTATTTAGTATTAACTCCTAGGGCAAAGGCCTCTGGGAGTTGTAGTTACTTGAGCACTTGATTGTAGTTGTAATAAAGAGATTTAGCCGAGGTTTGAAAGCAACACAGGAAATTTTATTCGCCTCCTTTGTTTAACAGGAACTTCTAAGGAAGCTTGGCATAACACATGTATAGACTTTTTCCACAAGAAATAAAAGGTTGGTAAACTTTCCACAGATATCAATTGCCCTTGCTTGTTTCAACAAGGCAATGATTGCTTTCTTCAAAATAAAGGTTTCAGTTCACAATCCTTTTGCTACTATTGTCTGTACTTTCCTCAGTCAAACAATTCTTTAACAGCAAACATTGCTTCACAGTCCTTTACTGCAATTAATTGTCCATTGAAGCCTTTCAGGCAGCAATATTCATGTAATAAACTTTTCTTCTTTGCTTCAACTTAATCAGGGTTTTAATTAGTTGCTCTAGAGACCTTAAGCATTCCTCCTTAACAAGCCTCCTGCTTTTAAAACAGCAGCCACACTAATTAAAACTTTCTTTCCTTTCCAGAACATACATGCACATAAAACAAACTGGAATCTCTTCAGGCTTATAACTCAGAGGATTCTCATTTTACCCTTATGGATAAATCACATTCCATTTCATGATCAGGTTGACTTAATTCACTATCATCATCTCCAACTTCCATTGACTCACATTCAGAGCAATCAGGCTCTGCAGCTTCGTTGAACAACTTAATCAGCTGTTCCCTTCGAGATCTCTCTCGGGACTCAGAGCTGCTATCAAAGCAAGGTAATTCCTGATTTTTTAACAAACGTTTCAACAGTTTTAAAGCATTCAGGCTTTCTCTGTCAAGAGGTTTTCTTACCAGTCTTCCTTGAGGTGAGATTCTTGGACTCAGCGTCTCCTGGTAAGCCCTTATGACCGAGTCACTCCCAGCAATCTCTCCTGGCTTAAACCTCCTGGTTTTTTAACCTACTGCAGGCTTCCTATAGCCCTGGTACCAGTCCAAACTCTGGAGCTGGCTTTGGGGATACTCTTCCCTCAAACTGGTGTCTGAGAATCTTTCTCTAGACTCCTGGCTAAAATCTTTACTTGCAGTTCCTTTTAGGATTCTTCTCAGCACTGTTTCACTGCCACTTCCCTGGCCATGCTGGTTCCTGCATAGATTAGCCCTTCCGTCTCTCTTCCTCGTGTGATGCTGATGCTCATGCTCAGACTCAGACTCCTGGCTAGACTCAGCTTCCTTCCCAAACTCCGACTCCTCCCTCCCTGTTCTCTGGGGCTTATATGAGTGGGGCTGGCCTGTATCTTTCCACCCCGCCCCCAGCTGTCTTAGATTGCCACCCTCAGTTACCATGGAGCTGGGGCGTGGCCTTAGGACAGCAGCTATAGACAGGTTTTTTTCTTTCTTAGCTGAACTTTTAAAGTGGCGGTTCCCTGCACTTTCCTTCTGGCTGGAGGAGACTGCTAGTGTTTTCTCTATTTCCATAGGCATTGGGCTAGCTTCGCCACCACAGTACATATTAAGATGCTTCAGTCTGTCCTCATATGCTTTATAATGAAGACCACAAACCATTTTAGTAGCCACCCTCTGTACTGATTCCATCCTGTTTATATCCTTTTGAAGGTGTGGTCTCCAAATCCCAAGTGCTGAAGCACCTGTATGGTGCGCGAGAGAGAACTGGCCTCTAGAGCTATTGTTGCTCGGATTAGCCAGTTGTCTAAGTAGGGGAAAATAAATATCCCCAGAGTCCTTAGGAATGCAGCCACCACTGCCATGCATTTTGTAAACACTCTTGGGGCAGAGGTCAGGCCGAAGGGAAGGATCCTATACTGATAATGTTTCCCTGAAAGAGGAATCACAGGAACTTCCTGTGTTCTGCGTAAATAAGCATGTGAGTATATGCGTCCTTTAGGTCTAATCACAGAGCCAGTCCTGACTCTTGAGATAAGGGAGAAGAGGGCCCAGGGAGATCATCTTGAATTTCTCCTGAAGCAGATACTTGTTTTTGTTCTCTGAGGTCCAGGATGGGCCTGTATCCTCCTGTTTTCTTTGGGATAAGGAAGTAAGGAGAGAAGAAACCCAGGCCCTGCTGAGAGAGTGGCACTTCCTCTATCGCACCCTGTGCGAGAAGGGAGCTAACCTCCTGCAACAACAGAGTGGTGGGAGGAGGTCGAGAACTGAACTCTCTTGGAGTAGATTGGGGGAGCATAGTTTGGAAGTGAAGTTTGTACCCTTCTCTTACTATAGAAAGAGTCCAATGCTCTGAAGTTATCAGGTGCCATCTGTGGGCGAAGTGACAGTCTGCCTAGAATGCTGATGGGATCTGGGATCTCCAGAGTCAGGATGGCTAAGTTCCCTAGAAAGAAGTCAAAGACCCTGAGGAGGTTGGGTCTGTTGAGTTGGCTGAGATCTGGGGGTCTGAGCCTTTCTCTGTTGCTTTGATTGCTGCTTCCCCTTTTGCGAAGCATGGACCGGACAGTGCACAGTATAAGAAGGGTAGTACTTCTTTTTCTTGTTGAGAAAAGGCTTCTTTGTAGTCTTTTTCTTAGCTGGATTGGCAGTGGTTCTAGAAAGCCTATTGAGAGTGGTATTCTCAGATTCCAGCTGAGAAGCTTTGTCCTGCCAGTCCTTGCCAAAAAGGTTTTTCTCCTGTGCAAGGAATATTCCCCCAGCTTATCTTGAACTCACTGTTCAAGATCAGATATTTGTAACCAAGCAATCCTACATGCACCAATGCATATAGCAGAAGTTCTGCTAATACATTCAAAGCAGTCAAAGGTTGCCCTGTTCACAAATTTGGAAACATTTTAGGCATGCTTTACAAGGGTAAGGTAATCAGACCTCTTGTCATCAGGGAGAAGAGGAGCCATTAATTCTAAATCCTTAGCTACCTCCCTAAGGAACATACCCATGTAGAGTATATAAAAGCTGATTCTGGCCGATAACAGAGGATTGAAAACATCGACAACCGAAAGCATCGAGAGTTCTCAATTCCCTGCCCGGAGGGTTCAATGAATGTGTTTTGATATTTCTGATTCTGGAATGGTTTGGTAATTGCGTCTTCTGAAAACTAGAGCACTCAGGTACCCAGTACATAGTATCGAGCCTCTGAGAATGTGGAGAGATAGTTAAAGGTGTCTCCCACATTCTCAGCATAAAGTCATTAAGAATTCAGTGAATAGAAAGCGTAGTTACTCACCTGTAACAGGTGTTCTCCAGGAGCAGCAGGAATCAGTCCTCACTTATGGGTGACGTCGGCGCCGACGGAGCCCTCGCGGAGCAATTTTCCCCAGCTTTCAAAGAAAGCCTTTGGGAATTGCAGCGCGCATGCGCGGTCGTCTTCCCGCCCGAGGGTGCCATCTTAGCCAGTCAGATGACATAGCTAAAAAAGACAGCATAAAAATTTGCAAAAAAAGAACATAAGCAGACGATTGCAACTCCAAGGGGAGGAGGGAGGGTAGTGAGGACTGATTCCTGCTGCTCCTGGAGAACACCTGTTACAGGTGAGTAACTACGCTTTCTCCAGGACCAAGCAGGAAGTCAGTCCTCACTTATGGGACTCCCAAGCTCAAGGCTACCGGAGACCCTAAGCACAAAAATGAGCTCCCTCTAGCTCAGCAGCACAGAAGGATAGAATCTTCGCTGAATTATCACCCACCGGTAGCCCACATCCGGGATGGAGGGTAGGAGTTGCTCAGACCTCAAAGAGATTACGGAGGACTGCCTGTCCGAAAGCACTGTCCCTACGGGACTCCCTCTCGAGACAGTAATGGACCGCAAAAGTCTGGCTCGAAGACCAAGTAGCGGCCCGGCAGATGTCTGCCAGCGGAACAGAGCGGAGGTAAGCCACTGACGTGGCCTTTGCCCGAACGCAATGAGCCGTGACTCGACTTTCTAAGGAGAGTCCGGCTGCCCCATAAGCCCAAGAGATACAGTCCGCAACCCAGATGGACAGAGTACGCTTGGAGACCGGGAGCCCCAATTTATTTGGGTCAAAAGATACAAAAAGCTGAGCAGCTTTACGGTGCTCCCGCGTACGGTCAAGGTAGAAGTTCAATGCCCTTCTACAGTCCAGGGTATGGAGGACCGTTTCAGCTCGGCTGGAGTGTGGTCTGGGAAAGAAGGTTGGAAGTACCACCTCCTGATTGATGTGAAAAGGGGAGACCACTTTAGGCAGAAATTTTGGGTGAGTCCGTAGGACTACCCTATTCTTGTAGAACCTAGTGTAAGGGGGATCAGACACAAGGGCCTGCAATTCACTTACGCGCCTAGCGGAAGTGAGGGCTATCAAGAACAGTGTTTTCCAAGACAGAAAACGGAGAGAACAGGTAGCCATAGGTTCAAAAGGCGGACAGGTGATCCGCTGCAAAACCACATTCAGGTCCCAGTCAGGCGCTGGCGGGCGCAGAGGTGGTTTAAGTAGAAGGAGACCTCGGAGAAACCTCGCTACGAGAGGGTCATTGGAGAGAGGTCTGCCGTCCACTGGCACATGATGTGCTGAAAGAGCACTGAGGTGAACTTTGACGGAGTTGGACTTAAGTCCCAGATTAGAGAGGTGCAGCAAGTACTGCAAGATCACCGACACCGGGCAGGAGAAGGGATCCTGAGACTGTTGGGTACACCAGACGGCAAAGCGACGCCATTTAAGGGCGTAGCATTTGCGGGTAGAAGGCCGTCGCGAAGCTAAGACGACCTCCTCCACCTCCGCCGGCAGGAGAAGGGGAGCAAGGACTACCCTCTCAGCAGCCAGGCCATGAGGTTGAGAGACCTGAGGTTGGGGTGCAGAAGGGACCCCTGATCCTGAGTGAGGAGATCCGGTTGTACCCCCAGAGGGATTGGATCCTCCACCGCCAGTTGCAGCAGGAGCGGAAACCACGGCTGCCTGGGCCAGCGAGGGGCCACCAGGATCACGAAGGCTTTGTCTCGGAGAACCTTGAAAAGAGTCCGAGAGACCAGCGGGATGGGAGGGAAAGCGTACAGAAGGCTCCCCGACCACGAGATCAGAAAGGCGTCCGCCGCCACCCGAAGGGGGTGTGGCTGACGAGAGCAGAAGCGAGGAAGCTGCCGGTTGTGAGGACTGGCAAAGAGATCCACCGTGGGGAGACCCCACTTGAGGAAGAGCTTCTGAACTACCAAGGGATCCAGACGCCACTCGTGCGGCTGGAGGACCCTACTGAGTTTGTCTGCAAGGCAATTTTCTTGGCCCGGGAGATAAACTGCCTTGAGGAGAATGCCGTGACTGACGGCCCAAGAGCAGAGCTTCTGTGCCTCCCGGCAGAGGAGGAAGGAGCCCGTGCCCCCCTGCTTGTTCACGTAGAACATGGCAACTTGATTGTCCGTCTGGACAAGGACGGACTGTTGGGAAGTCAGGTGGGAGAAGGCCTTGAGAGCTAGGCGGATCGCCCTGAGCTCCAGGAAGTTGATCTGCTGAGCAGATTCCCACATGGTCCAGAGGCCCTGAGTACGTGCCTCTTGGCAATGCGCTCCCCAGCCCAGGAGGGATGCATCGGTGGTCAGCACCCGGGTCGGCTGAGGTGACTGGAAAGGCATTCCGAATATCAGGTTCGGCTGCCGGAGCCACCACCGGAAAGACGAGAGCAGCGGCTCGGAGACGCGCACCAGGTCCGCCAGGCCGCCTGTGGCTTGTCGCCACTGCTGGCGGAGACACCATTGAGCAGACCGCATGTTCAGGCGGGCATTGGGGGTCACATGGACGGTGGAAGCCATATGGCCGAGCAGTCTCAGGAAGCGCCTGGCGGAGACCAGGGGCTGGCTGCGAAAGCGGTCGGCTAGGTCCATGAGCCGTTGCGCCCTGTCGAGCGGTAGGTACGCTCGTGCCCGAGGAGTGTGCAGCCTTGCGCCGATGAACTCGAGATCCTGTGAGGGGAGCAAAGTGGACTTTGCGAAGTTTATGACAAAGCCCAAGTGCTGCAGCAGAGTCACCGTGCGGCGCGTGGCGTTGGCGACCTCCTGAGCGGACGCTGCTCTGATGAGCCAGTCGTCGAGGTACGGAAAGACATAGAGGCCGTGAAGCCGGAGATGGGCCGCCACGACCGCGAGACATTTTGTGAAGACTCGCGGTGCGGAGGATAGGCCAAAGGGCAGTACTCTGTACTGGTAATGATTTCCTGCCACCACAAACCTTAGGTATTGGCGGTGGCTTGGGTGGATGAGGATGTGCGTGTAGGCATCCTTTAGATCCAAGGAGCATAGCCAATCTCCCTGCTGGAGGTAGGGCAGAAGGATTCCAAGGGTAAGCATTTTGAACTTCTCCCGCACAAGGAACTTGTTGAGGTTGCGCAAGTCCAGGATGGGTCGGAGGCCCCCTGTTCTCTTTGGTATCAGAAAATACCTTGAGTAAAAGCCTTGACCTCTCAGGTGGTGGGGCACCGGTTCCACCGCCTGTTCCTGCAGAAGACCTGCTAACTCCTGAAGGAGCAACTCCCTGTGCAGAGGGGGGCGCGAAGCTTCTCCCGGAAAATAGGAGGGAGGGACCTGATGGAAGTGGAGAAGGTAGCCTTCTCGCACGACCTGAAGTACCCAGGCATCTGCGGTGATGCTGGACCACCTGTGGCCGAAGTGAACCAGCCGGCCTCCGGTGCTGGGAGGAACCAGCGGGGGGGGAGAGGCTATGCTGAGCGAGTCAAAAACCCCCACCCTGCTGAGCAGGGGCTGGTGGTGCAGGCTTGGGGGCTTGCTGCCTACGGGACCCGTTACCCCGTCCCTTGGCCTGCTGGCCCTGTTGGGGAGCTGCAGGGGCCTGATAATGGGGGTACTGTTTGTAGGCAGCCGCCTTCCTCGGGTAAAAGGACTTCTTTCCCGAGCCCTTCTTTTTCTGGGAAGGGGCGGAGGTCTTCCTAGAAAGCCTGGTCCTGGTGAGAGTCTCAGTCTCAATTTGTGCAGCCTTTTCCGCCATGGGCTTGCCAAAGAGGTTTTCGCCTCGGCAGGGGACATCGACCAACTTGTCCTGTACCCAGGGCTCAAGGTCCGACGACTGAAGCCAAGCCTGTCGGCGGGCACCGATGCCGGCTGCGGCCACTCTAGCCGAGGCCTCAAAGCCATCATAGGCTGCTCGGGACATGAACTTTGAGCATTCCCGAATGCCCGTGGACAAGGCTAGGAACCTCCGCAAGGGCTCCTCGGAGAGACCAGCGGAGAATCCGGCTAGCTCTTTAGCCAGATCCCGGAGATACATGCCCATGTAGAGCTGGTAAGTCTGGACACGACATGCGAGCATAGAGCCCTGGAAGCACTTCTTGCCAAGGCCATCCAGGTTACGGGCCTCCCTTCCAGGAGGCACCGAGGAGTGCATCTTCTGGCTCTTAAGACGATGCATGGCCGATTCCACTACCATGGAATGGTGTGGCAGCTGTGCCTTCTGAAAGCCAGGGCTCTTGCGGACCCGATAGATAGAATCGACCCACTTGCTCAGGACCGGCGAGGAGGCCGGACTCTCCCACATGCGGAAGAGTAGTCGTTCCAGCATAGGAGGAACCGGCACAGTAAAGTGCTCCCTCGCGGGAGAGTCATACTGGAGGGCGTCGAGCTCTTCGGCTCGAGGCTCCTCCTCGGGATCCGCAGGGAAGGCCAAAGCCTTGGCCATATCCCTAACGAAGTCCGAGAACCGGGCATCCTCCGGGGGGGACTGCTTCCGAGGCTCGGACCCCGGTGAGTCCGATGGGACACACCGAGTCCGGAAAGAATCAGGTGACTCTTCCTCCTCAGACTCCCAGACCGACTCCGACGAGGACTCGGTGGGGTCGGCCCGGGCAGGGTGCGGCGCCAGCCGTCCCGACGTCGAGGGAGTCGGCGTCGGCGACCTCGGTCCCGAACGGGAGGCCGAGGGTGACCTCGACCGAGGATCGACTCGAGTTCTCATTGACTCGAGGATCGGCTCGGTCTCCGGGGTCGACTTGGACGTCGACGTCCCGGCGGTCGGGGCAGCGGCGCCAGCGAGGCCAGCGAGCAGTGCCCGCTGCTGGTCCATGAAGGCAGACAGTCTGCTCTCCAAGGCCGTCAACCTGAGTCCGAGCTCAGGTGACCCAGCAGCCCCCGACTCGGGCCCCGACGGCGTCGGGCCCGACGTCGGCTGTCGCGGAGGCGAGTCCAGAAGGACTACAGGACTTACCCGGGCAGGCATCTCCGACTCCAGGCGAGGTCGCTTCGGGAGATGTTCCTTCTCCAAGGACCCGGGGCGGCTGTCGGGGCTATGCGACCTGGCCCTCGCGGAGCCAGGAGCGTCCACCGACGCCGCCCTCGCGGGTTTTTCCTTCCGACGATGGTCCCCGGAGGGAGAACCCCGGTCGGAGGAGCTCCGGCGACGGTCCGAGCTGGAGCCCTTTGACACGGAGGCCTCCGACGAGGTCCGGGTACGGCTGGGGTCAGCGAAGATTCTCTCGCGCTGATGCCGCCGACTTCTCAACGCCTTCGAGGACAGTTTGCTGCAGGGCCCACAGATCAGTTCCTCATGATCCGGGCCCAAGCAGCGGAGGCAAAAGTCGTGTGTGTCGGTTAGTGACATATTTCGGTCACACCGACCACACCGCTTAAAGCCACTGGCAGCCATCGGGGGAAAAAGGGCCCCTGCGAGTTCAAAGGACCGGGCTGCCAGGGAAAACGAAAATGAAAGCTGACTAAGTCAGAAAAACCGAAAAAAACGCTAGAGGACTCGAGACCGGCGTCGCGAGTCCGGGCGGGAAAACGATCGGCGTCGAACCGAAAGAAAAAAGTATAAAATAAAGAGGAAAATCAACTTTTTCGCGGGGACAAGACGGGGACGTCTGCAGGGCTCCGCGGAAAAAAGAAGACTGGCTAAGATGGCACCCTCGGGCGGGAAGACGACCGCGCACGCGCGCTGCAATTCCCAAAGGCTTTCTTTGAAAGCTGGGGAAAATTGCTCCGCGAGGGCTCCGTCGGCGCCGACGTCACCCATAAGTGAGGACTGACTTCCTGCTTGGTCCTGGAGAAAGAGTAGTAGCTTCCTTTGGGGCTGCAGGATATTAAAGAATTTCAAGCTCCTCAGCTCTCTGGTCCTTCTCCGAGGTGACCGTAATGGAGAGACCTCGAGCAATATCGCGGATAACGTCTTGAAAAGAGATATCCTCCAGAGGGGACATACAATGTTGTGTGGAAGGAGAAGGATCCTCCGGGAGAGTCCTCATCTCCCAGGTACCGGAAGATTCATCTTCCGAGGATTCTGAATCAGAGGATTCGAAGTTCCGACGGGCAGGATGCTCGCGCTCAGCCCGTCTGCAATACCTGTCGAAGTCGGCATCAGAATGCCTCGGTACCAGACCCTCGATGCCAGACACCGATTCTAGGGCCGGCATGGGTGGTAGCATGGAGAGCAGCAAAAAGGTTGATGCAGACACATTAGGTACCGATGTCGGTACAGATGGCTGCGGAACCAACTGCAGTGGCTTTAGCGGTACCGAAGTTGATAGTAAGGCTGCTAAGCTCCGCTCAGTGGCTAGGATACATTGACCATGGAGCCAGCTGATGCTTGTGTATCGGTACCCGAACTGTGGGCCAGGATCCCTGAGCATGGCACCAAGAGCTCTCTGGAGGTGAAGGCCTCAGAAGCATCTTTGGACCCCATTAAAGCTTTGGAGGTAAGGACCTCCCTCCGGGGTTCTTTGGCTGGTGTGTTCCCTTCCAGGGCAACGCCTAAGGCATCTTGATGCTTAGAAGGAGATCTACCCTTGGAAGACCGGCCAGCCTTTAAGGAGGACCTGGGTTTCGATACCTGAGATCCGTGGGAGGAAGATGAAGCTCTTGATGACATCGATGCAAGGTGGTAAAGAGGATGCCGAGTTTTGCAGCTCTATTCTGCAGGCCCTTCTTTGTCATCTTCCTACAGAGAGGGCATTCAGACAGTTGATGATCCGGTCCCAAACATTTTAGACACCAGTCATGGGTGTCAGTGGCCGAAATAGTACTGGCACATTTGGAACACTTTTTAAAACCACTAGCTGGTTTATCCATTTTGGAAGAAGGAAAAAAGGGCCTAAGCCCAAAATGGCGCCGAAGCACCTCGAGGGCCCTCAGAAAAAACAAAAGGTTTTTATTTTGGGGGTTTTTTTTAAAAGAAAGAAGAAATTAGGAAAAACACAGACGATGTCGGTACTAGCATTGACGGGAAGGCGGCAGATGCAACCACAAAAAAAGAACTACTAAATTTTCTGCGGTGACAGGAATTGCTCCCTGTCGGCTCCGCGGAAAAAGAAGAACTGAGGAGGGAGAGCTGGAAAGGCGGGAAGGCAGCTACGCAGGCGCAGTGGGATGCTCCCAAAAGCTTTCCTGTAGGACGCTGGGGAGTGTTCCCGAGCGGGCTCCGTCGGTACCGATGTCACCCATATGTGAAGATTACATTCCTACTTGTTCCTGAAGATCATTGTCCCATTTAGTGTATGGCATAATTGTCTCTCAGATGTTCCAAAAGACGGCAAAGAGAGGAGAGACATAAAAGCAATACACACAGGAAACACGGTAAAGGAATACCAGGGTTCTGGAATGAACCATGTGATGTTTTTCTCTAACATGTTATTTGTTATGATTTATTTCTTAGCTCACCAATAAGAATTTTATTTTATAAGGTACTCGTTTTTTTATGTGGTAAAGCCCCTATATGAGATAGCCATTTTGTTGGTTTATATTAGATTGTATATTGAAAAAAAAAACCCTAATTGCTATGTAATGTCATTTCCTTCCTTTTTTTAATTGTTTTTTTGTCATTTTCATTTTTTAACTATGGATTATCCTGACGGATGGAGTTGGCCCTTTAAAATTCATCACCAGCCACCATGCCACTTTTTCAGCAAATAGATTTTGCAAGCTTTCTATGTGACTGCATAAGGTGAGCTTTAGATCTTTTTTTTTTTACTTTTTTATCTATCATCAACTCACAGTACATTATAATTGTATAATTCAACAACAGAGATGAAAACTCCCCCCCCCCCACCACACACTTTTTCATCCCCCTTCACCCACAAACAACTTCTTGGGACTAGGAATGCATGCTATACCATTTAGAAATGCAATGTGTGTTGTCAAGTCAATGCTGACAACTAGCAACCCAGCCTCTAGCTTTTAATTATATACTGTAGTTATATGTCATTAAGGACTCAAAGCTTTATTATCTAACAAAAGCAGCAGGTTATATAAAACAGGCCTTGACAAATTTTGTGCTGATTTAGAAACCAGGCGAAAGTCTTAGGAGGTAGCGCTTGTGATCTCATCGTTCCCGTTCCCCCTCCCCCTCCCCCACCCTGGTTCTCTCACACTGGTCTCATTTTCTGAAGTCTTGTGAGACCAGTTCCAGAGTTCCTACACCAGGCATCATCTTTAGATAACAGCTATAGCGTCATATAGTAAATGTCTGTGTGAATGTGTGCTGCAATAGTGGTGTGTCAGTCTGTGCGTGGGATGTGCTGGTGGGTGATAATGCAGGGCTGCAGAACTGGGGAGCTTGCAGTGCAGAGGTGAGGTTCCTGTGTGTGTACATGTGTATGCATTGTGGAGCTGGGGTGCCTGTGTATGATGTGGTGTGCTTGTGTTTGTGTGTTCTTGAGAGAGGGGAACGCATCTTTAGGTAAATAGGTATTGTGCCCCTTTTTCCCCATGCATTCACCCCTTTAACCTTTCTCTGTTCCCTTTCCAGACTCCCTCCCCTCCAACCTGCTATTCCGGCCTCCTGGACCTGGATTCCTCCCCATTTTCTTTCCTTTTCTTTTTTTTTTTTTTTAGTTTCTGGCCCTTTAAGGGGTATATTTTCTAAGCAGTGGTAGCAACCTCCGTGCGATATCGGAGCTGGGGCTGCGGCTCCGATATCGGAGCAGGGGCTGAAGCTCCGATATCGCACAGAAGCCACTACTGCTGCTTAGTAAAAATATCCCTAAGTTTTAAGCTCACTTCCCCCACCCTCTTAACTTTTTTTTTCTTTTTTATTGCAGGCCCTGCCTGCTTGGACGCCCGTAGGCTGTCTGCTTCCCCCTCCTGTTCTGCCCACAGAGATCTGATCTCCCACAGCCAGAAGAGAAGGGGAGGACTGCCATCGCAGCCCAGATGCAAGCAGTCTGCCCACAGGGATCCCAACTCCCATGGACAGCTTGCACCTGTGCTGCAATCGCGGTTTTCCCCTTCTTTTCTGCCCATGGAAGATAGGATCCTTGTGGGCAGCCAGAGCCGGTACCACCATGATTATGGCCTTAGACAGCACTTATGTCCATGGGGGACAGGATCCCTGCAGATAGCCAGGGCCGGTCATAGTAACATAGTATATGATGGCAGATAAAGACCAATATGGTCCATCTAGTCTGTCCAGCAAGGCTGCTCCATGCAGGTCACCCCTCCCCATGCCTTTGCTAGGGGTGTACCCACCACTCCATGTAGGTCACCCTTATTTGTTCAGATATACGAGATAGTTATGTTTATTTTGACTTTATCCTGTTGCTATAAGGGAATCCACTGAGTCTGTCCCAAGCCATTTTGAATTCGGTCATGGTATTTGCCCACACCACTTCCATCAGGAGGCACTCCAACCATCCACTACCCTTTCAGTGAAGAAGTATTTCCTGACATTGCCTTTCATTTTACCCCCTTTCAGCTTCATGTTATGCCCTCTAGTTTTACAGCTTCCTCGTCTTTCGAAGAGGTTTGTTTGTTCATTAATACTCTTAAGTATTTAAAGGTCTGAATCATATCTCCCTTGTCCCTCCTTTCCTCCAGGGTGTACATATTTAGGTCTTCAAGTCTCTTCTCATAAGTCTTCTGACGCAAGCTCCAAATCATTTTGGTTGCCTTACTCTGAATTGCTTCCAGCCTTTTTATATCCTTTGTGAGATATGGTCTCCAAAACTGAGCACAATATTCCAAGTGAGGCCTCACCAGCGACTTGTACAGTGGCTTCCTTTCTGCTGGTAATTCATCTCTGTATGCAATCCAGCATTCTTCTGGCTTTTGCCACTGCCTTGTCACAATGTTTCGCCACCTTGAGATCCTCAGAAACAATCACTCTGAGGTCCTTCTCCTGGGTCTGTGCGCACCAACCTCTCGCCCCCTATCGCATACAGTTCCCTTGGATTTCTGCTTCCCAAGTGCATGACACTGCACTTCTTCACATTAAATCTTAACTGCCGAGCATTAGATCATTCTTCCAGCTTTTGTAAATCTTTCCTCGTGTTCTCCACTCCATAAGGGGAGTCCAATCTGTTGCAAATTTTCATGTCATCTGCAAAAAGACAAACTTTTCCATCCAGTCCTTCAGCAATATCACTCACAAATATATTGAAAAGCACTGGTCCCAGGACCAAACCCTGGGGCACACCGCTAATCACCTTCCTTTCATTTGAGTGAATTCCGTTTACTGTCACCTTCTATCACCTGTTGGTCAATCAATTTCTGATCCAGTTCACCACCTTGGGACCCATCCCCATGATGCTGAGTTTATTGACAAGCCTCCTATGAGGAACAGTATCAAAGGCTTTGAGAAATCTAGGTAGATCACATTCATTTCATACCTTTGATCTAGTTCTCTGGTCACCCAATCAATCAGATTTGTTTGGCAAGATCGTCCTTTGGTAAAACCTTGTTGCCTCGGATCATGCAACCTGTTGGTTTCAAGGAAGTCCACTATTTGCTCTTTCAGGAGTGCCTCCATTACTTTTCCTGCCACCAAGATAAGGCTTACTGGCCTGTAGTTTGTCACTTCTTCCCTACTATGACTTTTGTGAAGAGGTACTACATCAGCCCTTCTCCAGTCCTGTGGAACTTCTCCTGTCTCCAAGGATCTATTAAAAACATCCTTTAATGGCCCTGAAAGAACCTCTCTGAGCTCTTTCAGTATCCTGGGATGTAGCCCATCTGGTCCCACAGCCTTGTCCACTTTCAGTTTTGCAAGCTGTTCTAACACATCATCTTTTGTGAATGGTGTGGTATCTATTCCATTCCCATTTGTATATTTGTCAATCACAGGTGGTGCTTCTCCAGGATTTTCTTTAGTAAAAACAGAACAAAAGTATTTGTTTAGCATTTTCGCTTTTTCAATGTCACTTTCTACAAATCCGTTCCCAGCACTTTTGAGTCCTGCAATTCTACCTCTGATTTTCCTCCTCTCCTGAATATACCTGAAAAACGTTTTGTTGCCACACTTCACAAATTTAGCCATCTTTTCTACTGCCTTTGATTTTGGTATCCTTATTTCTCTTTTTGTCTCTTTTAGTTTGATCTTGTATTCTTTTCTATGTTCCTCTGTTTGCGAGCTTCTGAATTTTGTAAAAGCCGTGTATTTTGCCTTTATTTGTGCAGCCACTTCTTTCGAGAACCAAATAGGTTTCCTTTTCCTCTGTTTTTATTTACTTTCCTTACATATGTATCTGTTGCACCTTTTATTGTCTCCTTTAGTTTAGCCTATTGCAATTTCACTTCCCTAATCCCCTCCCACCCTGCCAACTCCTTCTTCATGTACTTATCCATTTTACTACATTCAGTGTTTTTGAAGTCTAGGACTTTGAGCTTGCTGTGATTGGATTCTACCTTGACTTTTATTTCAAACCACACCGTGTGATAATCGCAGCTCTTCACATGGGCACCCACCTGGATATTCGATACACTATCTCCGTTGGTGAGCACTAAATCCAGCACCGAGCTCTCCCTGGTCGGTTCCACCACCATTTGTTTAAGTAATGTATCTTGGAGCGCATCCACAATTCTTTTACTTCTTTCCAGATTTGTAGAAGGAACACTCCAAGTCACATCGGGTAGATTAAAGTCACCCAATATGATCACTTCCCCCTTCATAGCTATCTTTGCAATATCAACAATCAATTCGCTATCCATTTCTTCAGTTTGCGTTGGAAGCCTGTAGACCACACTAGTATGGATGACAGTGCCATTTCCTCTTTCCAGCACAATCCATAGTGCGTCTTCTTTTCCCCACATCCCCTGCATTTCAGCAGCTTTATTTATTTATTTACATTCTCTTATATACCGCGCTATTCTGCATCAGTGCGGTTTACATTGAACAAACTGAAATTACATTGAACAGGGCATTATAACTTGGAGATAACTATTTTACAGGGAACATGGGCTATGGGCTATATTGCTTTTGACATATAAGGTTAGTCCTCCTCCTTTTATGTCATGCTGCAGGTGTTCCAAGCCTCAGATGCCAGGTCTGATTTTTTTAGTCGCCATGGCAACTTGGCACCTGGGATTTGTCAAACCTTTAATTAAGAAGTAATCTTAATTGGCTTGATGCCATTTTTCATAATACCCTCTCATTCTACAAATTTTACCCATTTTTGAATGCAGTTGTGCTGTTAATCTAGAAATTATGTAAATATGCCTTAATTTCAAAATTCTCCAAAAGGCGGGTCTGCAGAAATTTTACAGTGCTTTGCCTCAATTAATCTTGCTGCATTGCTACATATCTACTGAACAATGTTAACTCCAAATTGGGTTGAGTTACTTCAACAGTTCAACAGAAGCATTCTCCGAGATTTTTCCACCTCCATTCTCATCACTCACTTGACAAACAGCAAGTGCCTACTTCTTCAAAAAGTGATATACCTGGTTATACTGAAAACGATTCTTTGACTTAACTCAAATTCCTTTCATAACTCTGCATATTCCAGGATATAGCCTCCCTCTACAAACTGTCCCTAATGACTGCAATCCCCACTCATCCCATTTATTAAACACTCTATGTGGCATCCCTGTCACAAAGTACTACTACTACTGCTCTCATTTGGTAGCCTGAACCCTAGTGATAAGTCCGTCAAGATTATGCCAAGTTTCAGGAATGCCATTTAGAATATAACATAAATTTTCCACATTGTGTCAGATCAATAGTCCATCAAGCCCAGTATCTTGTTTCCAACAATGGCCACAGGGATTACTCTTGAATAATGAGTGAGATGATCAAATTTGCAGATGACACAAAATTATTCAAATTTGTTAAAACACAAGAGGATTCTAAAAAATTGCAAGAGGACCTTGATAAATTGAGAAACTGGGCGTCCAAATGGCAGATGATATTTAGGGGTATGTTTACTAAATCAAGCTAACGGTTAACCCGGGCTATCTGCCACTAGGTCCCATATTATGCAATGGGACCTAGTTGCAGATAGCCCGGGTTAACCGTTAGCCCGGTTTAGTAAACATACCCCTTAATGTGGAGAAGTGCAGTTATGCACTTAGGAAAGAACAACCCAAACTACAGTTACATGATGCAAAGTTCCACATTAGGAACCACCACCCAGGAAAAGGATTTAGACATCATTGTGGATAATACGTTGAATCCTCTGCTCTTTGTCTATATAATTTTGGTTACCCTTCTCTGTACCTTTTTCCATTTACACTGTATTTATTTTTATATGCGGTGACCAGAACTGCATGCAGTACTCAAGGGACAGTTGCACCATTGAGCGATACAGAGCATTATGACATTGTTTTATTCTCTGTTCTGTTCCTTATAATTCCTAGCATTCTAGGATAAATCAGCCGCACAAGTGGGCGGCATTATCTAATAGTGCAGAAATGAAATAACTCCTAGAGCTCAGAAAAATCTTCTGAGCCTATCCTATGACTTCCTTAGGTCTTTACTCAGCTTAGTTTCAACTGTGTGGGAAAGGACAAAGGAAATTTGAATATGTGGCCGATTTATCCTATGATATACAGAGAACTGTTGTTACAGGTAAGCAAACTCTGCTTCCTCCATCGATAAATAGAATTTTATCAGCCACATGAGTGTAGACTCCCAAGCTGAGGGTCTTTTATTTATTTAATTTTTATTATTTGACTTTATGTTTAAAAATTTGAAGTGATAATGACAACCATCTAAATAACTGCAATTCCAGTTCAGAAGCAAAATTGAAGCTATTAGTTAAACTATGAAGTGGTGCTTGATAAAAGATGCTATCCTTTCGAGAAACTAGGTTCAGGCAATAACATGCTACAAATGGAAAACCTGCTTTACATATGTTTTATTATGAATGGAGAATGCAAGTGCACTAGAAGTAGTTTTCACCCTTAACAGATGTGCTTTACTTTATTCGAAGCTGCATCCCGTTTGATCGTTACAGAAAAGAATGCAATTTGATATGCGATTAGTGTTCTTTCTTTGTTATTGCTGTTCCTAGTTTATTTATATCAAATGACAAGAATTGAGATGTCATATGAAGAAGTTATTTTTATCAGACTATAGTAAAACTGGGTGTAAGGAGAATAACCAACCAGGACCTGGAGTTTGCTCAGTCTTCTGACTGAAGTGACAGAAATTATAAACAGTGCCTTCAAAGACAAAGTTGGATGAAGTTAATGTGCATTAAGGGCCTCTGCGTCCGTATAAATAAAAAGGCTTTGGGCAGGTAATGTGCATTAATGAAATTAAATGCACATTAATGCACATTAACCCTTTAGTATACTGCCCTAAAACATTTTCTCATATGGTCTTATAAACCAAATGACTTCTGTCAGAACCTGTTTTCACATGATCTTATATAATCAAGTGATCTATGTTATAACCTCAAAAACCAGGATGTCACTTTTGATTCTTTTTCTCTTCCTTTGATGCCATAAACTGCCAGCCCAAGTCAGAGAGAAGAGAAATCAGAAAGCCAGAGAATTCAAAGTATTACAAAACTGTACAGAATTCCATCCATATATTTCTACTACAAACTGTAATTATATTTACTTGAATAAGTATAATCTGCTGCAGCAAAATATCCATGGCACATTAAAATAAGGCCATGTTTGAAAACGTACCTGAGGCTCTGCATGCATTGAAGTTGGTTCCAGTTCATTCAAGGCATTGCAAGCAGCTTTATGCTCTGCTTCTTTTTTTGTCTTTCCTTCTGCCTTCCTGAATTCTCTTCCATCAACTATTGCCCGAAATACAAATCTATTTAAAAAAAATGAACTACAATATTAATAATCACAATCAGCAATTTCTGATCTTTTTTCTAGAAACATACTAAATAAAATAAGAAAAGCTGATTTGCCTCCTTTCTTATGACAGCTTACTCCACCCGAAAGGGAAAAGGTTAAATTACTTATCAGCAATGATTTTCTGAAGCATTTTCATGTATTCACAAGAATGGACCAAATCATCTATTGTGTGACATGCCCCAAAGGAGAGTCCCATGGTGAAACTTCAAGAACATGGAAATCTGTTAAAAATACAATATTAATCATTGGTTCCTTTGCAGTCTAGGCCAGTGTAGATTTAAATAAAACAGACTGCAGCTCTCCAAGAAAAAGCAGATTGCAAACGTTTACTTCAAAGAACAATTCTAGGTAAGTTGGGTGGTGGGAAAGACTAAGGTTTTATATAATGCAAATTACTTTTTTTATTAAGTTTTTTTGCAAAAACAAAATACAATAAAGAATACAAAGACATGTTGCTTATCAAAACACAACATCACATCTAGAAGTAAACAAACTGATACATAATACAACCACAGTCCACATTATGGGAGAGTAGAGATTAAATCAAAATAAGAAAACTGATATCTAGAGATAAACAGGGAGTCAATGAGGAAGACCTCCCAAATCCACTGAGCTGAAAATAAAAATCACTTAGATCCTACCTCAGGAAATTTGTTCAAAAGAAAAATTTCCAGTTGAGATGAATCATAAAAGAAATATGTATTCCCACCCAATGTGACCACACATGTACAATGGAATTGGAAAAAATAAGAGTCACCCAGATCTGCAACACCCTAGATTTCAGAGCCAAAAATTTATAAATTTATTAACTCCAAAGATGTGAACAGTCTTAGATATTTAAACTTCACACCGTTTCCCCGAATGGGCTGAATCTAGAGCTAGATTGGGCAAGCCTACTTTAGCTTCCACCAATCACACTAGGGAGGTCCTTTACTGTGGACGGCCCCTGGCTTATACTGATTGGAGGTTTGCTAGCTTCAGCAAGTTGACATCAGATGCTGCTATTATTACAATCGACAAACTTACTCTTCCACAAACATAAGCACCGAGCAATGTATCAATGAAGAATCCTATTATACCTGAAGCAGAGTCGAGAGGGACCCGAAACGTCTCATGTCGTACACAGGATTGCTTTTCTGTCATTCCAGCGCTATTTCTCCTTTGAGCTAAATAGCCATTTTAAATTAAATTGATTAAAAAGGGTCCACCACTGCGGGGAGGGGGTTTCTATTCTCCTGTTCCTTTGATTGTATATCCAACAAAAAGTTATATTAGGTTTATGTTTCGTCTAGTTTTGATTGGGACCTTTCAACAATGGGCTTTAAATTTGGTTTCCAAGCTATAGGGGGAATTAACTTGACTCTTGAAGTGTGGAAGAAATACAGTAAGTAATCAATTTATTCAAGTATTGCTATCTATCTCAAGTTCTGGAACAATTACTGGGGTATTAGAAGCAAGTTATGAAAGGTGAATGAATTAGTCCCTCCTGTGTATGAAAACTTCACACGGCTGGTCATTTCTTTTTTTTCTCTTTTTACAAGAAAGCCTTTTTATGTGGCTAACATATAAAAAAAATTTGGTGCACTGGAGTTGAGAACATAGAAAAAGTAATCCTGGAATAAGAGTTATTTTTTGTTTTCTTTTGCTTTTTTGGAAAAGGTGATTAATGGCACCATCTCTACAGTTGCCGCTGTCAATCCAAGGAGTTGAAGAAAATCCCAGACTTTGGAGGCCTGCTGTGCACAGAACAGCGCCAGGCAATCCAACAGACTTTGATGTCTTCCTCTGGCAGGAAAACTCCGCCTATTCGAGAGTCTAAACGTGCTCCCAGAAATTCCAGGGACTGTGAAAGCCACAGCTGGCTCTTCCCCAACTGATCAACCAACCAAGGCTTTCTAAGAAGGACACAGATTTCATGGCACTGCAGCTGTCGCCGCCATGCTGGGCAGGGTGGTGGAAAGCCCAAAAGTGAAGGGGGCGAACTGATAGTGAGCGTTAAACACGGCAACACACAGATACTTCTGCTGATCCGCCCGGATCGGGATATGAACATACGCATCAGTTTGATACACAGAAGACAAGAACTCCCCTCTGTGTACTGCTTGAATCACAGAGCATAAGGTTTCCATCTGGAAGCATAGAACGCACAAGTTCTTGCCAACCCTCTTGAGGTCCAGAATGGGCCAGAAAGAAACAATCCTTTAGGGCACCATGAAATAGTTGGAGTATCTGCTCTTGTCCCACACATCTAGTGGGAAGGGTATCACCACCTTTAGGTGCAGCAACTCGTCCAAGGTGATCCACACACAGTGGCACTTGATCACAGACCCACAAGAAGAGATGACAACGGCATCCAGAATTGGCTCTTTGCATTCCAGGACATAGCCAAATTGAATGGTGTCTAATACTCAGCAATCCTTCGTAACCTGGGCCCATTCCTAAAAGAAAAGGTGAAGCCTGCTTCTCACTGGAGGAATCAGGGAATGGGCCCCAAAACCTTCATTAGCAGCCCAGGAAGGTCCTGGGCCCAAGCACTCCACAAAAGAATTGAGAATGAGCCTGAAGCCCAGAAGTAGAAGAGAAGAAAGTTTTTTCCAGGTTGGTAATGACAAGTGTTCCAAGACCCTCGGGAATCCAGACAGTGCGCCCTCAATGGACAGGGGGAAGCTGACAAGGGGCACCAGCTCACTTCACAGGTCCCTTGGACCTGTTTTCCAAAGGCAGTAGATTTTGTCTCACCCAGGTCCTTCACCAGCTTCTCCAAGATGGCTCCAAACAGAAGCTTCCTCTTAAAAACCGGTTGGGCTTTGGAAGATGTGTCAGGATAGCATCCATGGCCCACCAAATGCACCAGGTCATACATAGTATGAGAAAGGACAGCTGTATCAGACTTCAAAAGGGGGGGGGGGGGAAGTACCATCTGGTGGAAGAGACTGAATCCACTGCATCAGGACTTGAGACATCAGGCTGGCACATACCCCAGCTGTAGAATAGCCGCCACCATGGCAAACTGGCTCCTCAATCACAAATTGACCTTACAATCCTGAAAATCCTTTAAGGCTGATCCACCTTCCACAGGAATGGTGGTCTGTCTTGTAACTACTGTGACCTGCGCATCCACCTTGGGAATGCCAAACCACTCAAAGCACTCCTCCTCAGAGAGCAGAGATCTTCTTACACACCCTTAACCCTTTAGGCAGGGAGTTAGGAGAATCCCACTCCAATCAGATCATATCCTTGATCACAGCCAGAAACCGAAAGATAATAGTGGATTTTTGCACCCCTTGAAGGAGCGGGTGTACTTTCAGCTCTTGCTCTATACCGGAAGCATCCGTCAAGTTCAGGGTGGATGAGACCCTGATAAAGCACCACCACCAGCTTCTTCTTCTGGAATAGGTGGATCACTCCAGCCTCTTCACAATCTTCTGAAGGTGAGAGTACTTCTACATCCACGTCGGCCATCTGAATCCAAGTCATAGTCAAAATCTCAGACAGCTCTCAGTTGTTCCCATTCTTCAGGGGGTGCCCCATGCCAGGGATGCTTAGTCTAAGGCAATCAAGCAAGGCTTCCATTTTCCACCTACCCCGCAAGAGACTGCACCCAGGGGCACCCAGAAGTGACAGGGTCTGATTTTCCACACCAGAAGGACCAAGCCTGCTGCAAAAAAGAAAGAATTCCAGGGAGGACAATCCGGAGTCTGGAAGCTCTTCTCTCAGAAATCACCCCCCCCCCAACACTAGAAGACATAGCCACCACAGACCCCCTAGAGGATGTTGAGTGGCGTACAGCACAGTCATTGGATCCTCTGGCCAGCTGTATATCCTTTACCTATAGCGCCATCTGCCACCTCCTGCTCTGAGGCAGGCACAGCCGGTCTAACCGTATGCTCTGGCTGAAGGAGAGGGAGCAGGCCCTCCAGGGATGACGCAGAAACTGCCATGCAAGAAGAGCAGAGTCCAGAATCAGGAGATGAGGCACTTCACTTGCCACAAGTCCAACAACTTTTCTTGGAAGAAAACAGTTAAGGCAAGTATCACAACAGCACGCGCCAAGGCCACAGTGGCCTGAAGGCGCGTATTAACTGAATTTTTACTGTGGCACACATTGAATGTGCTTTAATTTCAGCAAGCGTTAACTGTGCTTTTCCTGCAATGCGCATTACAGGTACTAGGGTAGAAATACACATTGGAGTCACTTGGGCAAAACATGCATACAGACCGAACGACCACCAGGTGCACAAGAGGAGAAAATGCTACTAATGCGTGCAGAAAATGACAGGAAACCCCACACTGCACCAATGGCTGTCTGTAGTCTACCCCGAATTGCATCCCACATAGATGGAATTGGAAGCCCCCAACAAGGACAATGACGAGGTCAAGCCTTGGTACTCACCCCCCCTGAAAGTCCCAGGCAGATGATCCATGCTGGGCTCAGCTCTACTTCCATCAAACTGTTTTACTGGCTTTTGCAGCACTGCATTTAAAGTGGCTGGCAGGCAGATCCCTTTGAGAGCTTTCTGCAATCTTTGGGAGCAGGGGGAACAGATGAAGAGGGAGGTGTGCTGAGGTTGTGTGAGGCTGCTGCACTCTTCCAGATCCTTCCAAATCCTTACAATTTTGTGACTGCTCAACAGGCTGATATCATTATAAGAGTGTGAGGCTGAACCAACTTTCCCTCTTCTTATGGCTACCGAAAAGACCAGTGAAGTGGAGCCTCCCACATTGCACTCAAGTGAGAAAGACACCCTCAAAGTGGTCGGTCACAAGCGTTTTTTATCAATCTTTTCCTCTCAATTCTTCAGATTTTCCTGAAAGTACCTCTGGTGGCCAAGGCAAATAGAGGCATATAGGGACTATACATTTCAAGCAAAGGTAAGAGTTTGTGGCTTTTTAAATTACAGCTCTCTGCCTGGGAGCTCTTAAAAGGGTGCTAGTACATTCGTTTTGGTGCTTTAGTTTAAAAGGGGAAATATTTTCTTTAGTGGGGTAGGTTTAAAACTCTGTTTTAGTATCTTTCTCAGTTTTTTGAAGCTACTGATACCTCATCAGGTGTTAGTTCCCTCCCTACCCCCCCCCCCCAACTCCCACCCACCCCTAATGAGCAGTCTTACTTTATAGGGCACCTCCCCAATCAACTACACACAGGGACTTGAAACAGCACATTTTGATTACACTTAGAGATTTAACTGCTTTTTCTCTGAAAGGACAGCTGGGAAACCAGCTGGTATGTCTCTCTTTTTTGCTTTAACAAACACCTAAGCTCCACTGACTGAACAAAGGCTGGGAAAAATCATATTGCCAAAGCTGTTGCCTCCATTACAGCTTCTGCATCTGTCCAGACAGAGGTCCCAATGCCAGTTGAAGGACCAGTTCCATGTGCAGGATGCCTGCAGGCAGAGGTTCTCAGGAAACAAGTTGAAGAACTCAGAGAGGAGGTGGCGAGGCAGAGGAGCATTGAAGACAATGAGAAGTACATTGATGAGATGCTTGTTGCAACATCCAAGCTCTCCAGCAGAGGAGAAGATGGGAGCCTACACAAATGACAAAGGTTGGACACAAGTCACCAGGGCCTGCAGAATCACTA
Source organism: Ichthyophis bannanicus (assembly GCA_033557465.1). Lineage (NCBI taxonomy): Eukaryota > Metazoa > Chordata > Amphibia > Gymnophiona > Ichthyophiidae > Ichthyophis > Ichthyophis bannanicus. Next base: position 496,370,336 of record CM066033.1, read on the forward strand.
ATCCAATTTCTCCAGTCCTTGAACTGAAGAACTATTTTGCAGCGCTGGAAGTGAAGGAGATGAAAGCATCCCTGGGAAGGGAAGAACCAGAGCTAGAGCACCCCAAAGTTGCAGAATCAATGACCACAAAGAAGAGAAGGGTAGTGGTGGTTGGTGACTCTCTTCTGAGGGGTACTAAGGCATCCATCTGCCGACCAGACTTGATGTCCAGAGAGGTATGCTGACTGTAAGGTGCCAAAATCCGAGATATTACGGAGAGTTTGCCAAAACTCATCAAGCCCACTACTACCCAATTTTGCTAATCCATGTCGGCACAAATGATACTGTCAGGTATCCCTCTGAGCATATCAAAAGTGACTTCATGACTCTGGGACAAAGGGTGAAGTAGAAAGGGGTATTCTCTTCAATCCTCCATGTTGAGGGTAAAGGCCAAGGCAGAGAAGCTCGCATCTTGGAGATGAATGCATGGCTGTGTGGATGGTGTCATCGAGAGTGTTTTGGTTTCCTGGACCATGGGATGCTGTTCCAAGGGTTGTAGAGCAGAGATGGCATCCATGTGTCCAAGAAAGGCCGATATATCTTCAGTAGCAGACTGGCTAATCTACTGAAGAGGGCTTTAAACTAGATTTGTGAAGAAAACCCCCAGGTAAGTGAAACAGTAAATACCTTTAGGGAAATGAGCAAAACGAACAACATATGGAAAGTGGTGTGTATAAAAGCCCGCAGCATGGGAAATAAGATCCCAGATGTTGAAGCTTTAATGGGAGAGGCTGACTTGGATTTAGTGGCAGTTACAGAAACATGGTTCACAGAAAAACATGACTGGGATGTAACTATACCAGGCTATACTTTATTCAGAAAGGACAGGGTAGGAAGAAGAGGAGGAGGAATGGCACTATATGTAAAAAATAATATTTAAGATTTGGAACTACAGAGCTTAAAAGGGAGAGAGGAGGCACTGTGGGTTAAACTAGAAAGAGGGGAAAGAGAAATCTATTTGCATTGGTGTGATATACAGACCTCCCTCACAGAAGGAAGAGGTGGACAGAGAGTTAATTGAAGACATACGCAGCATTGCTAGGAAAGGGGAAGTGCTACTGATAGGAGATTTCAATATGCCAGATGTTGATTGGCACATTCCTGCTGCAGTATCATCTAGATCAGGGGTCTCAAACACGCGGCCCACGGGCCGCATGCGGCCCGCGAGAGCATCTTGTGCGGCCCGTGAAGTACCGGCGAGTAAAAAAAAAAAAAAATTCCAAACTTGCCGCCGCAGCATTAAGCGTCCCGCGGGCCCCTCTGCCTGGTCCTCTCCTCCCTGCAGCATTCAGCTCCAAAAGCGGCGGCTTTCAGAGCCGCGAAGAGAGAGAGAGTTTCTCTCGCGCGGTTCTGAAGACTTCAGAACCGCGCGAGAGAAACTCTCTCTCTCTTCGCGGCTCTGAAAGTCGCCGCTTTTGGAGCTGAATGCTGCAGGGAGGAGAGGACCAGGCAGAGGGGCCCGCGGGACGCTTAATACTGCAGCAGCAGCAAATATACATTTTTTTAAATCTAATTTGGCTAATGGTGGGAGGGGGTTAGGACTGGTAATGGGCTATGGGGGGGGGCTAGGACTGGTAATGGGCTATGGGGGGGGGCTAGGACTGGTAATGGCCTATGAGGGGGGTAACTGAAAATGGGGTGATGGGGGGGGTTTAGGACTGGTAATGGCTTATGAGGGGGTAACACTGAAAATGGGGTGATGGGGGGTTAGTACTGGTAATGGCCTATGAGGGGGTAACTGAAAATGGGGTGATGGGGGTAACACTGAAAATGGGGTGATGGGGGGGTAGTACCGGTAATGGCCTATGAGGGGGTAACTGAAAATGGGGTGATGGGGGTAACACTGAAAATGAGGTGATGGGGGGGGTTAGGACTGGTAATGGGCTATGAGGGGTAAGACTGGAAGTGGGCTATGGGGGGTTAGGACTGGTAATCGGCTATGGGGGGGCTAGGACTGATAATAGGCTGGGGGGTCTGCTAGGACTGGAAATGGGCTGAGTGGAAGGGGGGCTTGAACTGCAAATGGCTGATGGGGAGGGGGGCTTGGAATGGAAATGGGCTGTGAGGGGAGGGAGCTAGCACTGGAAATGGGCTGATGGGGGGGAGCTACGATTGGAAATGGGCTGATGGGGGGCTAGGACTGAAAATGGGCTGATGCAGTGACTAGAAGGGAGGGGGTGCTGTGTGGGACTGGAACTAGAAGGGAGCTGATGTTGGGGGAGGATTAGAATGGGATGGAGCTGGGAGAGTGAAATGGAGAGGGGAAAATATTTTGTGTGGAGGGAAGACAAATCTACAATTGGCCAGGTAAATGGGGATTGAGGATGGAGGGGTAAAATTTGAGTGGATGAAAATAGGAATGAGGAAAGAGCAAAAGGAGAAAGATTAATATGTTAAAGCAGATGTAGAGGGAGAATGGAAAAAGCTAGAAGAGAGAAGGACAAATGGACAGCAGACGATGCAGAGTTAGCAGAAGGCACGAAGAAACCAGAAGAAAGTGGCTGGAACTGAAAAAAAATGCACAAAAGGTAGAAAAATATCTTTATTTTGAATTTATTAACTGGAATATGTCAGTTCTGGGAAATGTGCATCAATAACGTCTGCGCTTTGTTTAGTACAAGAGGAAATTAATTTATAGTTTTATTTCTACAGTGTTGCTGTACATTCCAAGTTTGGCTTTTGGGGGGTCCCAGTTTAATTGTCTTGTTTCTAAATTTTGATTCCTTGTTTGGTGATGGTGTATTCTGCATGTGTAACTGAGCTGAGGTATTCTGTTTATGTAATTCCTATTTGACATTGCTACTTGTTCTCTGTCCCCAGTAGGTCATGTATTGTTATTCTCTGAAATGTATTGATTTAATATTTGCAGTGTTGCCTTTTGATAGGTAGGGTATGGTGCTTTGTGAGTCCTGGTAGTGCTGTTAGGATATGGTGGGTTTGCTATGGGTTCTAAATGGGCAGTGTTTGTTTGTAGTAGTTCCTAATGTGCCTGGCGGTTGCCACTGGATTATAGTAATGTAGAAATCTTTTAGTCTTTCTTTATTCATGCACTCATTAAGAGGCATGTTTACTAAAAGTTAGGGTATGGTAACATTATGCAAATATTTATGCAAATGAGGTCCCTTATGCAAATGAGGTCCCACGTCTCATGCGGCCCCCGGGTTATTTTACAAGTCCTCATTTGGCCCTCAAAGCAATTTGAGTTTGAGACCCCTGATCTAGATGTAAGGAGATCCTGGATTCTCTACAGGGAGAACTATTCAGGCAACTGGTAACAGAAACCACACGTGAAGGGACATACTGGACTTGGAGCTTACGAATGGTTAAAGTTTTTCTGATATTATAGTGGGAGATCATTTTGCATCTAGTGATCACCAGACGGTGTGGTTCAGTATTAGGACTAGGGCTCTTCAAATCCATTCAAAAGCGAGGGTCTTAGACTTTAGGAAAACTAACTTTGCCAAGATGGGCCAATACCTCAGGGAGTCATTAGCGGGATGGGAACAGCTGGGGGATGTAGAAAAATGGTGGGCAAAACTGAAAGGGGATATTTTAATGGTAACCAACCTTTTTGTTAAAATGGTGAATAAAGGTAAAAGGAAAAGGAGACCGTTTTCAAAAGAAGTTGCTGAAAAAGTGAAGCAAAAGAGGGAGGCCTTCATAAAATACAAGAGATCACGGAGAGAGGAAGACAGACATCTATGTTTGGAAAAACTTAGAGAAGCTAGCAAAGTTGTCAGGAAAGCAAAGATTCAAAAAGAGGAGGAAATAGCCAATGCAGTTAAAGGGGGGGTGGGGGGGGAGATGAGACATTTTTCAGATATGATAGTGAGAAGAGGAAGGGCAAAATTGGTATTGTCAGACTCAACGGTGAAGGGGAGGAATATGTGGAAGCTGATGAAGATAAAGCAGAATTGCTTAACAAATATGTATATTCTGTGTTCACAGATGAAGAACCAGGAGCAGGACCTCAGAAAACACCCACAAACAAGAACAGAAGCAAGGAGCATCTTGAACAATTTTCAGAAGACTGTGTTCGCGAGAAACTAGCTAAACCTGAACTAAACAAAGTGATGGGACCAGATGGGATACACCCTAGAATACTGAGGGAACTTGGGGACGTTCTAACAGCTCCACTGACTGACCTTTTCAAAGCCTCGGAGTTGGGAGTGATGCCAAAGAACTGGAGAGAGGCTCATGTGGTCCCTTTACACAAAAGTGGAAGGATGTGGTTGAAAACTACAGGCCAGTTAGTTTAGCTTTGGTGGTGAGCAAATTATTGGAAGCGCTGCTGAAAGACAAAATAGTGAGGTTTCTGGAGTCCAGCAGATTACAGGATCAGAGGCAGCATGGATTCACCAGAGGCAGGTCTTGTCAGACAAATCTGATTGATTTCTTTGACTGGGTGACCAGGGAGTTGGACCGAGGGAGAGCCCTAGATGTGGTGTATTTAGATTTCAGTAAAGCCTTTGACAATGTTCCTCACAGGCAACTTATAAACAAACTGAGCATCCTAGGGATGGACCCTAAAGTTACTGCTTGCGTTAGAAATTGGCTGAGTGGGAGGCAACAAAGGGTACAGGTAAATGGAGCTCACTCTGAGGAGAAGAAGGTTACCAGTAGCATGCCCCAGGGATCTGTCCTTGGTCCAGTTCTTTGTAACATCATGGTTAGTGATATAGCAGAAGGGTTGTCGGGTAAGGTTTGCCTCTTTGCAGATGATAGCAAAATCTGAAATAGAGCAGACACCCAGGAAGGTGTAGATAACATGAGGAAGGTTGTACTTAAGCTTGAAGAATGGTCTAGAATTTGGCAGCTGAGATTTAATGTTAAAAAATGTAAGGTCATGCATTTGGGCTGCAGCAATCCAAGGGAGCAGTATAGTATAGGGGGTGAAGTATTTTTGTCCACTAAAGAAGGGCACGACCTAGGCCCGATTGTGTCTGATGATCTTAAAGTAGCTAGACAGGTAGAAATGGCGATGGCAAAAGCTAGAAGGATGTTTGGGCGCATAGGGAGAGGAATGGCCAGCAGAAGAAAGGAGGAGATAGTGCCTCTGCATGAGTCTTTGGTGCGACCTCATTTGGTATATTGTGTGCAATTCTGGAGACCGCACCTTCAAAAGGATATAAACAGGCTGGGGCAGGGCGGCTACTAAAATGGTTAGTGATCTTCATTATAAAGCACATGAGGACAGACTTAAGGATCTTAATATGTCCACCTTAGTGAAAAGGTGGGATAGAGATGATATGATTGAGATGTTTAAATGCCTCCATGGCATAAATGCACAGGAGGAGAGCCTCTTGATTGAAAGCAAGCTCTGCTACGAGGGGACATGGGATGAGGGTGAAAGGGGATAGATTCAGGAGTGAGATACTGAAATATTTCTTTACGGAAAGAGTGGTGGATCCGTGGAATAGTCTTCCAGTGGAGGTGGTAGAGATGAGGACAGTATCTGAATTCAAAGCAGCATGGAACAAATACAGAGGATCTCTAAAGGAAAAAGGGGAAATGTTGTAGTGGTTGATATGGAAGGACAGACTCGATAGGCTATGTGGTCTTTTTCTGTCGTCATGTTTCTTTGTTTCTGTGTTTCTATGTAAACCTGTTCTTTTCTTTGTTTCTTTGTCTCCACCAATTTGCTGGGAGGGAAACACAACCCACTTGCCTGGACTGGTCTAGCTGGATGAAATGGAATTGCTCTTGCCCCGTTTGGCTGGGAGAACAGGCACCATCACTTTCAGGTTAGTAACTTGTAGAAAGTGAGCTGTGTAGCTGCTTTTTGATCGCTGATCCACATAGGGATGAGACAAATGCCTCCAGGATCGGGTCCTTGCATTCCAGGATACAGCCATTGAGAATGGAGTCCAGCATCCAGTGATCCTTAAAGACCCGGGCCTACTCCTGAAAGAAAAGGCAAATCCTTCCCCCAACCAGAGGCATCTAGGAATGGGCCCCCTAAACCTTCATTGTGATAAATGGGAGGAACCTCCTCTGGAGGGGACAGTCTGGGCCTCTGAGGCCCTCGAAAGGACTAATTATGGTTCTAAAATCCAGAAGCAGAAAAGAAAGGCTTTCCAGGACAATAATACTGGGAGTCCCCAGATCCCTGGAAGTCAGTCCAGCATATCTGCAACAGGCAAAGACCAAAGAGGGAAGCAGCCCTGCTTGCATCCCGGGCCCTTTTCGTCTAGCCTCTGGAAGGCAATAAGACTTGACCTCAGCCAAGTCCTTCGTCAACTCATCCAATCAGCCCCACAAGGGAGCTTTTCCTTAAAGGCCAGTTGAGCTAGCCAGGATTTGGAGGACGTATTTGCTGCCCAGTTGTGAAGCATATCCAATGCCGCATCACCACCAACATGGCAATATCTCTAGTCGCCAAGCAGACTAAAACATAAATGGCATCAGAAGGAAGGAAGGAAGCAACTTCAAAGGAGGGGTAGTATCATCCAGTGGAAGAGACTGAATCCTCTAGAGCAGGCCTGACATCTCAAGCCTGCTCTAGTGGATTCTGTGGATTCAAGCTTGAGATATCAGGCCTGCACAGAGCACCAAATGGAGAATAGAAGCTGCCGCTGCAAATTGGTTCTTCAGCAGAGAGTCCACCTTTCTATCCATAGTGTCCATTAAGGCCAATCCACCCTCCAAGGGAAAGGAGGCCTGCTTCGTGACTTCCATGGCCTGCACATCCACTTTGGACGGGTCGGACCATGTGACGCACTTCTCCTCTGAGACATCGTATATCCTTTTACATACCTTTAACCCCTTAGGCAGTCTGATGTGTAAACAGCACTGATGTGGAATAGCGCGGTATATAAAAGAATGTAAATAAATAAATAAAACAAATAAATAGGCGGGGAATCGGGAAGGATCCATTCCAATCGGAACATGTTCTTGATAATCTCCGGAAACAGGAAGATTGCCGTGAACATCCGAAATGCCTGTAGAAGTGGGTGAACCTGTGGCCCCTGCTCCATTGCTGGAGCATCAGCCAAATACCAGGCAGATGAAACTGAAGCTCCCCTCCCTAAGAATGATCCCCAATCACAGGGGCATGTTGTAGCAGAAACCTCCAAAGAGGAGGAGCGGCCAGAAGCATGGTCACCGGAACACAAAGCTGGGCTATTATTCTTACCCATAGCAACATCAGTCACCTCCTACCTGGAGGTGGAAAACGTCGGGCAAACCGAGTCCCCTCAGTGGAAGAAGGGAGATGGGCCCACTAGTGATGTCAGAGGCTGCCATGTAAGATAAATCCATTGATGAGGCTTTTCACTTGCCACAGGTCAAACAATGTGTCCTGGAAGATGACAAGGCCAGGGCCGGCACGTCCACTAGGTGAACTAGGCGGCCGACCCGGATTGGCGGCAGTAGCAGCACACATGACTGGCATGCCATCCCCCACCCCCAGCTGATGCTGATTCTGTTTTGGGGGGGAGGCGGTCAGTGGCAGCAGCAGTAATTCCAAAAGCAGCTGCTTTTTACAGCCGCTTTCTTGCCCATGGTAGGTCATGTCCTTCAGCACAATGGCCTGCCGTTTCTGACCCCCCCTCTGACAGTAAGCTACATCGGAAGGGGATCAGAAGCAGCAGGCCATGTGTGCTGAAGGACATGGCCTGCTGCGGGCAAGAAAGCAGTTGCAAAAAGCAGCCATTTTTGGAAATATTGCTACTACCACTGCCTGCCTCTCCCTCCCAAGACGGAATCAGCAGTAACTGTGGGGGGTTGATGGCAGCTGGGTGGGGGGGGGTGACGAGGCAAGGGTTTCTGCCTAGGGTAGCAGAAACCCTGGGGTGGGCCCTACAAGAGCACGTGTTATGGGCGCTTGGGCAGGAATGGGCATTGCAACCACTCAGACTGAATGCGCACTGAGACCACAAGGGCGCAATATGCACAAAGACAAAAAACGCTAACAGCGCTTGTTGAAAAATGGTGGGAAGCTCCGACACCAAGCCAATGGTTGCCAGCGGTCCATCCCAACTTACACCCCAAAACGGATGAGTTTGGGAGCCCCCAAAAAGAATGAGTTTGAGAGCCCCCAAAATGGACAATGACGAGGTCAAGCCTTGGTACTCAACCCCTGGAAGACCCAGGCAGGACCAACTGTGCCAGGATCAGTGCTTCACCCCAGATGCTGTTTTTCTTTTTTTTTTTTAATCTTTAAAACAGACTTGCATTGATATACCTCTGAGCCAACTTCAGTCTTCGGAGGAGAGCTGGGGGGACAAAGGAGGAGGGAGGGGGCCTTGAGATTGCGTGAGGTAGCTGAATTCCTTCCAAATCCTTCCAATATTCTGGCTGTTCAACAGGCCCTTAACAGGATAAGAGCATGGAGATGAAATAATTTTCCCTCCTCCTATGGCTACCAAAAAGACTGCAGTCTAGTGTAGCTTCTCACATTGCTCTCAAATGAGAGAGCCACCCACAGGTGGTCGTTCACAAACAAAATCAGTCTTCATTTGTTCAGATTTTATCAGAGCTGAGAAAATCCAACCTCCATCTACTAGAGACAGAAAAATACTGAATTGCCCCTAGTGGCTCAGGCTGAGGCATGGGAGTGAAGTCATTGAAGCCTGGGTACTTCATTGGTTCTCTGCCTCTACTCATCTGCAGGTAGGGGAACACAACCTACTTGTCTGGACAGATATAGCAGGACAATATGGAAACCATTATTAAAGATAACCAGGGAAATCCACCTCTTACTCTAGGATAAACAATGTGGAATCTGTGTATTTTTTCAGGAACCTGACAAGTACTTGTGACCTGGATTGGCTACTGTTGGAAACAGGATACTGGGCTTGATGGACCTTGGTCTGACCCACTATGGCATATCTTAAAAAAAAAAAGTTGACTCCATACAAGGAGCAAAAAGAAAAAGCAAGAACCACAGTACAAAACCTAGATAGCAAATATACCATTGTACAACAGCATCAACTCCCTAAACAAGTAGCATACCCAGAAAAGAACAGTACCCTAAATACTGCAGTGGAATCTAGAATATCCATCCACCTCCTGGGTGAACTCAACAAACCAGATTCTTATATAAAAACTCCTTGCCCACAGAATGTCACATACTTAGAAGATAGACAGACCCCTCAAAGAATACAGATTAAATGACCACAAACTAAAAATAGAAATATGTACACAAAAATTAAACTAAACTCAGTAAACAAGACACTGCATGTAGTGCAACACCAGAGATGTATATAAAGATAACACCGGTGGCATAGGCAGACTTTTTTTGGGGGAGGAAAGACCCAAAGTTAACATGTGTGGGCAATAGGCATAAAGGTCTCAGGTATAAAATTAGATTGCAAGCCCTCTGAGGATAGGAAACACCAACTGTAATTGAATGTAACTCATCATGAACTTCTGAGAAAGGCACAAGCTAAATCCAGTTTCCTTTCCCTGCCATACTGGTTATATACTTATTAACAAACAATGCCTTCAAATGCAACTAAAAATAAAATTCTAAGAAAAATTAGTCTGCAACAGCTGCCATGCATCATCATGAGTGACACTTTAAATAATATAAACTTAATGCACATGCACATTTATTGAAACAATGCAAATATACTTAAATGGTTCAAGAAATAGTATCCCATAAATTTAATTTGACCAGAAACAAGTCTAATATAAAGACAAATATCTCAAAATACGCTGCAATGACCCACAAGTAGTTCTAAAATCCTTCTTGATTTATGACAAAACTGATCACCACAATTCAGCACAACTTCTTTTGACAAATTAGTGCCTATTAATTTGTGTGGAACAGCAGTTAGAACCTAAATGAAGGTATGGGGAGAGGAGTTACCTATACAGAGCAGCAGATACAACCGTAACACCTTACTGGGTGGGCCATTTCAGTCTTTATCTAGTATCATCAGCCATATCAATTATATACAAAATGTAAATAGTTACAACAATTAATGCACAGTTATCTGTATAAAGTTAGAAAGTTATAAAGTTACTAAATATTATCTGTATAAAGTTACTAAATATTATCTGTATAAAGTTAAAAAACTATGTTCCATGTAATGTATACATTAGTGTACAAATTTGTTTACTTTGTTCCATGTAAACCGCCCCTGATCTCTGGAAGGGGCGGTATAGAAGAATTAGATAAATAAATAAATAAATAAAAAAATATCACTAGAAAGATGACATTTTACTTACAGATAATGTCCTTTCCTTAAGTCCTATTATACCAGCCCAGACAAGTAGGCTGTGTTCCCCTATCAGTGGATTGGTGGAGAAAACTACTAATGAAAGGCCCTGGTTTCAAAGACATCACTCTCAAGCCTCTATTCGCTTCAGCCACCAGCAGGCTCTTCAGTATCCATCCCAAAGCATATGGGAGAACATGGCAAGCCTCACACAACCTCAATGTGGGCAACAATGAGAGATTAAATAAAAGAGAACAATGTACAGGAAAACATAACCAGAAGACCGTCAGTGGAATATGGACCTGCAGAGCCAAGCATATATATCATAGCGTACAAAGGTCTCGCCTCCACCTCGTTATCGGAGATGATACAACCAATCATAACCAACAGACTAAGAAGAACCACGGAACTAAATATGCTTACTGTACCAAAGGAAGTCATAAAATACAACTCTACAACATCGAGCAGAGCTTTCAGCCTATGTGCACCAAAACTTTGGAACACCCTTCCATCACACGTTAGGGCCATCCCTGATCTCAGCCACTTCAGGAAGGCCCTGAAACATCACCTTTTCCTCAAATATTTCCCAGAGAACAAAGAAGCACAATCACATTCGAACACCAATAACCACATGCCAAACACATAAACCTTCTGTCTCATCAGCACATCAAACTACTTCAACAGATTTACATGACAATTTTCATACCCTTACACTTTGATGTAAATAGTTGTCTTGTATATAGTTACTCCTGTTATCCAAGTTGATTTTCCTGTTAACTGTAAAAACCAGATATTTGTATCTTGGCTGAGGTTCTTTGTTCCATGTAAACCGCGCTGATAACGAATAGTGCGGTATATAAAAAATGTTAATAATAATAATAATAATAGCAGACCCAAAGGTACTGCTGCAGAAGAACAGAGCAGACAGTTCCAGAGGTGGTCTAGCAGGACTCAAGGAAAAGACATTATCAAGTAAGTAAATTTCACCTTCCATATTGTCCTGCTACACCAGTCCAGACAAGTAGGACGTACTATTACTATTAATAATAATCTTTTGAATAGTGCTACAAGGCATATGCAGCACTGTACTTATAGATGTAAAACACAGTCCCTGCTAATCAGAGTTTACAATCTAATCAAGATGAAAAAAACATCACAAAACTGGGGACTAGAGTATGGCAGGATACACATAAGTAGTGGGCAAGAGAATGAGGCGCATCAGGATCCAAAAGCAGTCTCAAAGAGGTGGGTCTTCAGCCTGACTTGAATAGGGCCTTACGCACTGACTCAGGTAGTTTGTTCCAGGCATATGGAGCAGCAAGGTGGAATGACCGAAGTCTGAAGTTGGCAATGGAATTGAAGGGCATAAATAAAAGGGATCTGCTAGAGAAGCAGAGTTCCCAAGGAGGAGTATAAAGTGAGATAAGAGAGGAAAGGTAGTGAGGAGCCACAGAATGAATGCACTTGTAGATAAATAGGAGAAGTTTGAACAGGATGCAGAAACAGATAATGAGCCAGTGAAGTGGCTTAAAAAGAAGAGTTACATAAGCATAGTGACACTGGTGGAAAATAAGCCATGCAGCTGAGTTTTGAACAGATTGAAGAGGAGAAGGTTGATTCAGAGGGAGATTGGTGAGAAACAGATTACAATAGTCAAGACAAGAGGTGACTAGTGAGTGGATGAGGGTCTCAGTAGTGTATGTAGAAAAGAAGGGACAAATTTTGCCAATGTTATAGAGAAAGAAACAACCAGTTTTAGCTATCTGCTGGATGTGTATAGAGAAAGAGAGAGTCAAAGATGACCCCAAAGTTGCGAGTTGAGAAAACAGGGAGGAGTACAATGTTAGCCACAGAAATAGAGAAGGGAGGAAGTGGGGAGGTGATTTTAGGGGGAAAGTTAAGGAGCTCAGTTTTGACCATGTTCAGTTTCAGATGACGGTGAGACATCCACGCAGGAATGTCGGATAAGCAGGCAGAGATCGGGCCTGGATTTCTGGAGAGATTTCAGGTGCAGAAAGTTAGATCTCAGACTCGTCAGCATAACAATGGCACTGAAAACCATGGGAGGAAATAAGTGCACCAAGGGACTGAGTGCAGAGAGAGAAAAGGAGAGATCCCAAGGCAGAGCCTAAGGTACACCAACTGAAAGCGGAATGACAGTAGAGGATGATCCGCCAGGACTGACACTAAAAGTGCGAAGAAAGAGATAACAAGAAAACCAAGACAGAAAAGAACCCCTAAATCCAATTGAGGACAGAATATTGAGGAGAAGGTCATGATCAATAGTGTCAAAGGCAGAAGAAAGGTTAAGAAGTTTGAGAATAGAGCAGAGGCCTTTGGATCTGGCGAGGAACAAGTTGCTGGAGACTTTGGCAAGAGTCATTTCTGTGGAATGTAGAGAACAAACGCCAGACTGCAGTGGATCCAGAAGGGCTTGAGAGGAAAGAAAGTCAAGACAATGGGAGTGAACTGCTCTTTCAAGTAGTTTTGAAGCAAAGGATTTGGGATTGAAGAGGGGGGTGGAGGTGACCCTCCTGAGAATTCAAGGCTAATCTTCTGGACTTTGTCATGGAAGTAGTCAGCCAAGGTCTGAGCAGACAGTAAAGGAAAGACTGGGGGTGGAGGGACCTTGTGAAGAGAGTTGAGCGCAGTGAAGAGTCAGCGAGGGTCAGAGGCAAGAGAGTTAGTTAGATGGATATAGTGCTCTTGCTTGGCAAGTGCTATGGCTGATTAGAAAGAGGTTAGCATGAATTTTAAATATAGGTAGTCAGCAGGGGTACGTGATTTAAGCCAAAGGTACTCAGCTGAGCAGGCACAGGAATGTAGGTAGTGGGTTGTTGAGGACAGCCAAGGATGAGGTACGGTATGCCTCACAGGATGCGGAATGGGAGCAGCAAGTGTTATAGGAGGATACTGCCCTATCAACTGACTCAGATGACAAAGTGGAGGAAAGAGGTGATAAGAAAGCAATGGAGAGAGCTGAACGGTTATTCTAAGCATGTTGCTGGAGATCGAGCGAGACCAAGATGGGGGATGGTTAAGGGTGAAGGTTAGCAGATGATGGTCAGATAAGGGTAGAACTGAGGTGGAAATATTTAAGGGTGAGCAGCTGGACTAGAAAGCAAAGTCAAGGCAGTAGCCCTGCTTGTGAGTAGGAGTGGTAGAGAACAAATGGAGGCTGAATGAGGAGGTTAGGGAAAGGAACTTTAAGGCATAAGGGTAGAAGGTTCATCAACGTGAATGTTAAAGTTCTCAAGAATAAGGATAGGGGAAAATGCATCCAGAAAGGAGGAAAGCCAGGAGTCAAAGTTGGTGAGAAAGATAGAGATGGACTCGTTGTGGGGGACAGCTACCCAGAGAGGTAGTGGAGAAAATAGGTGGATGGGAATTAGATGGAGGCAGAAGGGGCTGAAATTAGCAGGAATGACAGAATAGTAACCCAAACACCACCACCACGGCCAATAGGCTGAGGTGTATGAGAAAACAGGTAGCCTTCATGACAGAGAGCACCAACTGAAGCAGAATCTTCAGGGAGAAGCAAAGTTGCAATAAGAGTCAGGAGATACAGAGTATTATAGAAAAGAGGTCATGAAGGAAGGCAAGTTTATTGGAGATAGAATGTACATTCTACAATGCACATGAAAAAGGGAGATAAGAGGAAGAGAGGAGAGGGATATGAACCAGATTAAAAAGGTTACGCATCGATCTGCCCTGGGAGTGTAAAAAGGTCTGGGGGGGGGCATGTTAGGGTTGACATCTCCAGATGAGAGACGGAGAAAGAGAGAACAGGGGAAAGAGGAGGCAGCACGACAGAAACGAGGGTAAGATTACCTCCGTGAGAATGAAGATGCTGAATGACAGGAAGAAAATGGTGAAACTCAAGTGCACATAAGGCAGAAGATAAAATGGTTGGAAGAGGAGGGGACAGTAAGGAGTGGATAATGAGAAGTAGGGCCATGGAACTGTCAAAATGAGGGGAAAAGATTAGCGAGAGTTAACATAAATAGAACACAAAGTGATGTGGAGCCATAGGAGAGGGAGAAGGTCCTGGTGGCTTCAGATGCACTTGAGTAATTGCATCAATGAGCAGAGGAAGACTAGATGAAAGAATGATAAGTCGGAGTGTGTGGGCTGAGGGGTAAGGGGGTGGGTAATAAAGTATTGAGAAGGGAGACACAGCACTGCAGAGAGCGGGGTCTGGGTAAAGGACAGACAGAAGATAGGAGACACACTGACAAAAGAGAAATATAGATAGAATAATAAATAACAAGGTATACCTCCACTGGGCGGGAAGAAGACACAGCAGCTTGCAAAACCTTGGAGCCAAAAGCTGTGTATGCCTACACGTGGACAATGGACATCCAAGACAAAAGTGGAAAGTGATGCCCACGTTGCCACTCAATATCTGCTCTACTCCACCCTTGAGGATGCTTGCGCTCAGGTAGAATGGGCACACAAAACTTCCAGAACCGGCTGGTTCTGCAACAGAAATGCCGAGGCAATGGCCTCCTTAATCCAGTGCCCCAATGTCAACTTAGCCGCATCATCACCCTTGCCGGGGCCAGCAAATAGCACAACCAGATGATCTGATCTACGAAAAGAATTCGTAATCTCAAAGTACCAGAGAAGCACCTTCCAGTTATCCACAAGGTGAAGATCCTTATCCTCTCATCAACACTGCTCCTTAGAGAAGGAGGGCAGGTAAACCACCTGGTTCACCTGAAAGGGAGAAATTACCTTAGGTAAGAAGAAAGGCACAGGCCAAAAGGAAAAGGCCTCCTCTGAAAAAGACAGATAAGGATCTCGGCAGACAGAGCCTGCAGCTCAGTAATCTGCCTTGCAGTACAACGCCAACCAAAAGGGCCATCTTGGGTGTCAATTCCTTCAGAATAACACACTGCAACAGCTCAAGGGCTCCAACATCAAGGCCCTGGGCACCAGAAACAGATCCCAGGAAAGGACCACTGAACGGAGCGGAGGATGCAGGTGCCAAACCCCCTGAAGGAAGTGCGCAATATTCGGATGCAAGGCTAGCAACTTACCAGCTGCCGAACTTCTGAAATCAGCCAAAGCTGCCAACTGAACTTTCAGACCATCCTACAGAAAGGCCAACAGAGACGACATCTTGGCCATCTCAGAAGCCAGCTGCCATGCGCCGCACCATCACTCAAAGAGGTGCCTGCATGTAGGCCAGTTTGGTAGACCTCTTTCGGGCTCTGAGCACAGTGGAAACCACCGCAGGAGAGTAGTTATGCACTAGCCATCTCCTTTCAAGAGCCAAGCCATAAGCATGAAAAGAGCTGAATCTTCCAGGATAATCAGCCCCTGACAGAACAGGTCCTGAGACAGAGGCAAACAAAGAGTTGGCATTTGCAGGAGTCACATCAGATCTCCAAACAACACTGCTTGGCCAATCCGTTGCCACCAGAACAATCCTTCCTGGGTGGCGCTCTACATACCACATCATACGTTCACCAGGGCCACAGAAGAAACACAGCAGGCAACTGACTTGGCCAAGGCTGAACCAAGGTGTCGAAGCCCTCAGACTCTGTCTCTGTGCAGCAACTGAAGAAGTGGCACACTTAGCATTAGAGCGAGTCGCCTTCAGATTCATCTCAGATGACCACAGTGGCGATGAATCAACTGAAATGCCTCCTGACTTAACCCCCATTTTCCTGGCACTCCTCATGCCACCTTGCCCATTCATTGCAGCCACCCAGGCAGAATGGGCACAAGGACTGCATGATCGCCAGGAACACAAAGGTAAAAATATTACTAATGCATGAAGGGCAGAAAAACCCCACACCGTGCCAATGGTCACCAACACGCCACCTCGAAGTGCGCTCCAGATGGATGGAATCGGACAAGCTTTGGTTTAAAAAAAAACAAAAAAAAACATGAGCGCCCCAGGCAGAATGTTTATGCTGGGCTTAGCTCTACTCCCATGAAATTGCTTCTCTTGCTTTGCAGACACTGTGTTTAAGGTGGCTGGCAGGCAGATTTCTTTGGGAGCCTTTTACAATCTTCGGGAGCCAGCAGGTGGAAGAGAGGAGGGGAGAGAGGGTGTTGAGGTTGTGTGAGGCTGTTGAACTCTTCCAAATTCTTGGCTGCCCAACAGGCTTTTATGATAAGAGCGTGGAACTGAACCAATTTACCCTCCTCTTATGGCTACCAAAGAGACCACAGTCTGGTGGAGCCTCTCACATTGCGCTCAAGTGAAAGAGTCACCCTCAAGGTGATTGTTCATGAGTAAAATCAATCTTTTCCTCTCAATTCTTCAGATTTTCTTCAGAGTGGAGAAAATCCATCCATCATCTGATGGAGACAAAAGAATACTGAAGAGCCCTCTGGTGACTGAGGCAAATAGAGACATGGGAGTGATGTCACTGAAACCTAGGTCTTTCATTGTTTTTGTGTCTCCACCAATCCGCTGGTAGAGAAACACAATCCACTTGTCTGGACTGGTCTAGCAGGATGACATTGAATGTTCCATTAGACATTTTTTTTTATTCAAAAAGAAAACCTACCAAATTTAAAATTTATATTTCCTCTGGTTCACAAAATTTTGGCTAGCACAAAACTTTTCTAAACATTTTTCTACTCCTGCAAGCAATCGTCCTACAAAGAAATGAAAGATAGGACAGAATCTCTGTGTGAGTCTAGAATCTCCAAGTCTATAAACATATTCTGCATCCACAGCAAGTTCCTCAAAAGCAGAACTAGAACATTTCCATGTACCAAAATATGTTCAAATTCTGGTGCCTCTCAGCAACAGCAATACAAACTCTCTTCACTACTAGGCACACTATAAAGCAACAGATCCCTGAAAAAGAGACATTCAGAGCCTATGTAGCAAACTGCCATTCCGCAATAGTACAAATTCACAAGACTCAAACAACAATAGTTACTACTTAAGATAAGTATTACAACTGGTGCTAGAACATCAATATGCCTCCTCAGTCACTAAAATGAAAATTTAAAATCTTTTTTTCTACCTTTAGATAATTTAATTCTCCAATTTCCTTGATCCAGTCTTGTATCTTCTACTTCTTTGTCTTTTCCTCAGTCTCTCAGTTTCTGTTCTCCTTAATGTGAGTCCTTGCTCTCCTGTCCCCAATCAGTGACGCCTCTCTTTCCACATCTCATTCAATCTCACAGTCCCTGCTCTCTCCACGTTTTCATTCTCCAACTCAATCCCCAGTCCCTGCCCTGCTTACTTGCCTTCCCTTCAAAAATCCAATCAAAATCCCTGCTCTCTCCTCCCATCTCCTTGCCACTTCTCTGCTCTCTAACTGCTCTCAATCTCCATGTTTCCACTCTATCACTCAATCTCCCCAAGACCCATTTATCAACACAATACCCGTCCTCTCTTTTATTCCCACCATATCCCCTCCTGTCCTGAGGCCACTCACTTTCCTTCCTATTTGCTCCCAAAATCCCCCATTCTAAATACTCCCAACAGCCAATCGAAGTCCATGTTCCTTCCACACACAATTCCATGATCTTCTTCTGAATACCCACACTCTCTCCCCCATGCCACCCAATCCACGAGTTTTCTGTTCTGTTCTCTCCATTTGATCTCCCAGGCCCTGCTACCCCCCTTTTCCCCATTCCAAATCCTTGCTCTCTCTCCCTTCTTGAGTTCTTATTCACCATCAAGTTCTTGCTCTATCACTCACCCTTCCCCCAACACTTGCTTGTTACCTTTCCCCTCCTATTCCATGACATATCTTCTTGCTGCATATTACACAGTGTTTTCATGTGTGTCATGTAGTACCTAATCTTTGTTTACAGCCCTGAGTGTGACAAGCACAACTATCATTTCTTTACTGCCCTCTCCACTTACCTTGTTCCCTTCACACCTACCCCCATTGCATCACTTTCCTTCAGTTCTTCCTCATCTTGACCAACCGTGGACACTGCTGCCATATCCCCTCAGTTCTGCATTGGCAGCAGCAGCCGTATGGCTTCTGTGACCTGTGTGTGTCTCCAGGGCCCTGCCGGTCATGTTCCCTTTGACGCGAAAAGTATGCATCAGAAGGGACATTAACAGCAGGGCTTTTAACATGTGCACAGCTCTCAGAGGTAATGTGCTGCATTTAAGGGCTGTCCCTACTGCTGCTGCCACTGCAAGGCTGGCTTATTGTATTAGCAGCAGAAAGGCAGATTTTTTTCAGTTAGCAGGGCATGGGCATGAAGCTTGTGATGGAGCTGAGCCTGTGGTCGAAGTGGGCCGTGACTGGGCAACATGACCAAACATGCCTGGAACTGGCTCCGTTAATGACTCTCTGGCTTTTTTCTGCATTTTACAGATATTTATATTAATGTCTAGAAGCTAAAAGGATGGCTAACATTTCTATACATTTTTCAGAGTTTAAAAACTATTTGCAAATCTTCAGTCCCCATGCACTTACCACAGTGTGAGATTGCCCCAACTTCTGCCAATATAATTAGCACCAGAAACTGGATAGGTTCCAGCCAGTGGAAAGGTTGTGGAGGTAGTGCACCAGAATTCTACTCTAGTCACAGACAGGGATCAAGTGAGTTGAGGGGAAGTTCTTGTGGTGTGTTTCTGCCTGTAATGGGCGTTAGAAGAGAAATGAAGCCCCACTTCTCCCTTTACGCCCCTCTATTATGGAACTCACTTCCTTCAGTCATAAGAAACACTAAGGATCCTAAAGCCTTCTGTAAACTGCTAAAAACATTCCTGTTCAAGGAGCACTTTGGTGAACCAGTCACCTAGTGATAATTCTACATGTAAAACTACAGTCCTCACACTTTTCAAGATGCTTTCAAGTTCATAGTAATTAATTTAGATACTGTATATATGCTTAGTTCTCTGTAAATTACTTACAGTAAATCAGCTGTTGCTGATTTAAGTTAATTCGTCCCTTTTCCCCTTTCACTCCCTGTTAAGATGTTACATATATCTTTTGTTTAATGTAATATTCAATCCTTGAGTTTTCTGTAAACCGTTTTGATTCACGAAAAGCGGTAAATAAGCACTAATAAATAAATAAAAATGTCCTCAATGTATTTCTATAGGAAAAGGAGTTCTAACAGCTGCAGCACGCAAACACTGATTCCCAGTAACATAGCGATTATGGAACTGTAAACTGTCAACATCCCTCCCCTATTATCTCCTATTCCAATCACAGAGAAACACAAATGTAAATACACACACACACACAGATATGCACACATTCACACACACATATGTATAAGCAGACATGCACTGACACAAACATGTGCACAAACACGCACAGATATACCAGCCCAGAGCCCACAAAGGTAACACAAAGGCAATGCAGATACAAAAGGGTAAGTGCATGCGCACACCAGGCCCGTACCTAGCCCTGTGCAAGCCATGCAGCCGCACAGGGCGCAAAGGCTTATGGGGAGCATTTTAGCTTTCTTCTGTTGCTTGCCGCCGCCACTTTTTCTTCTCTCAGCAGTGGCAGGCAACGGAAGAAAGCTAAAATGCACCCCTTAAGCCTTTCGCCGGCATGCTAAGCAGATCTTTGCCTCCCTGCTCTTGCAGGGAGGGAAAGATCTGCTTAGCATGCCAGCGATTTGCACATCGGGCGCGCCTCTTCTCTCCCACCCCGGGGGGGGGGCACACGCCCGATGTGCAAGTCGCACAGCGCACCCTCTTCCCTCGGTATGGCCCTGGCGCACACACACGCACACATACTGGAAAGAACTCTATGAGTCATGCTCTGCATGCTTTACCCATTTTTTTTAATGCAAAAATAAAATGATAAAAGGTAATATCTGACAAAAATACATTGTGAAGACATAAGACAAAAATACAGGTCAGTTTTGTTTCATCTCCCTTTGGCAGAGTGGAAAAAACAAAACTGAGGACCTGAGAAGACTGCTGCATGCTGGAAGGCCTACACATGCTCAGAACTTTACAATGAAGTTCTGAATTCTGGGAGAGCAGTTCCAACCTAGCGCCATCAGGTGACCCATTTGCATGCCTGACTCAAACCTGCTTGTTGATGAAAAATATTACCCTCCACAAGTCTGGAACTACCTTACCCTGGTCAGAGCCAAACTGAACGCTATCAAGAGTGACCCAAGATGAAAAAATAAACACAGCAGAATGGAATGGAACTTTTAAGTAGTTTGGGTGCAAAAAGGAGGAGAGAGATAGAAAGCATAGTTACTTACCTGTAGCAGGTGTTCTCCAGGAACAGCAAGCATAAGTACTCACATATGTGTGATATCACTGATGGAGCCCATGCGGGAACACTCCCCAGCTTCCATAAGAAGCTTTTGGGAGCTCCACCACACATACGTGCCTGTCTTCCCGCTCAAAGGAGGTGGGAGTGGAGGAGTGGCCTACTGGTTAAGAACACTGGCTTGGGAACCCAGAGACCAGGGTTTGATTCCCACTAGCACTCCATGTGGCCTTGGGCAAGTCACTTAACCATCCATTGCCTCAGAAAAATCCAAGTTATCAATGTCCCTGTTTAATGTACATTACCAAGTTTAAGTTTCAATGTAAACCACTTTGAGTTTGCTTTTCTCTGATCAGAGAAAGGCTGAACTTTTACAGAGCTCTGCTAGTGAGTGGATTTTTGCCTCCTGGGACATCTTACTGTGAGTTCTAGCTGTTTATTTAATTATTTACTGTTTGTCTAACTGTTGTTTGTTTAATTATTTAGTGTTTGTCTTAGTGGTGTGCAAGTTTCAGCCTTCTCAGCTGTACTTACCTTGCCTCTCTCAACTGGGCTTTGTGTGGTAGCCATTTTGAATTAATCTCTCTCCCCAGAGCCTGTTGTTTGTTAAGCTTTTCCTGTCCTTGCCTGCCTGAGTGACTCCTCCCCCTGTGTGTGTGGTAGCCATTTTGAATTAATCTCTCTCCCCAGAGCCTGCTGTTAAGCTTTTTCCTGTCCTTGCCTGCCTGAGTGACTCCTCCCCCTGAACCCTCCCCCTGAGGTATCCTGTAACCTTGTTCCTGTTTTCTCCACGTGTGCATAGGCTGTTTTAGTTTGCTTTTCTCTGATCAGAGAAAGGCTGAACTTTTACAGAGCTCTGCTAGTGAGTGGATTTTTGCCTCCTGGGACATCTTACTGTGAGTTCTAGCTGTTTATTTAATTATTTACTGTTTGTCTAACTGTTGTTTGTTTAATTATTTAGTGTTTGTCTTAGTGGTGTGCAAGTTTCAGCCTTCTCAGCTGTACTTACCTTGCCTCTCTCAACTGGGCTTTGTGTGGTAGCCATTTTGAATTAATCTCTCTCCCCAGAGCCTGTTGTTTGTTAAGCTTTTCCTGTCCTTGCCTGCCTGAGTGACTCCTCCCCCTGTGTGTCGTAGCCATTTTGAATTAATCTCTCTCCCCAGAGCCTGCTGTTAAGCTTTTTCCTGTCCTTGCATGACTGAGTGACTCCTCCCCCTGAACCCCTCCCCCTGAGGTATCCTGTAACCTTGTTCCTGTTTTCTCCACGTGTGCATAGGCTGTTTTAGTTTGCTTTTCTCTGATCAGAGAAAGGCTGAACTTTTACAGAGCTCTGCTAGTGAGTGGATTTTTGCCTCCTGGGACATCTTACTGTGAGTTCTAGCTGTTTATTTAATTATTTACTGTTTGTCTAACTGTTGTTTGTTTAATTATTTAGTGTTTGTCTTAGTGGTGTGCAAGTTTCAGCCTTCTCAGCTGTACTTACCTTGCCTCTCTCAACTGGGCTTTGTGTGGTACCCCCATCCCCCTGCTGAGGGTTCAGGACAGGGTACCTTGTAACTGCCCTCTTTAATAGGACTTATCTCCCCCCCTCCCTCCCCAGCACCCACCCACCCCTGGGGAAATTGTAGTTTTATAGGTACTTGGACATCTTAGAGGAAAGGGGCTGCTCTCAGGTGCAGCTCTTAATCCAAATCAGTCATACACAGAGGACCTGTGATTAATTAGCTTCAGGTACACAGGGTGTATTAGGGGTATTAGATACACTTTTATTAGTATAAGCATCTACACCAATCCTTATTATATACCGATTTAAAAGACCTAAACACAAGCTTTAAACTCAGATGCAGTCAGAGGTCCAGCAACGAGATGGGGGTTCTCCAGTCTTTTGCATCGAGTGTCACATGTATGATTATCTCCCAGTTGGTGAGAGGTCCTACATATGCACTAAGTGCAGGGAGCTCTTTGCTCTCAGGGAACGAGTCCGTTCTCTAGAGGCTAGAGTAGCAGACCTGGAAGACATAAGAAAGACAGAGAGGTACATGGACGAGACCTACAGGGATATAGTCCTGAAGTCCCACCTCCAGTCTGGCAGCATCCCTGTTGCCATGGAGGAGAGAGGTCACGTGACAGGAGAGCATCACCCTGGTGTGGCAGGAAGTGATCCTGTAACTAGGACCTGTCCTCCAGGTGATGTAAAACCCTCTCGCACCGAGGACGTTTCTCCAGGGCCATGTCCCCATGAGGGGAGGGTCAGGACAGCTGTTATAGTTGGTGATTCAATCATTAGGAATGTAGATAGCTGGGTGGCTGGTGGACGTGAGGATCGCCTGGTAACATGCCTGCCTGGTGCGAAGGTAGCAGATCTCACGCACCGCCTAGATAGGATCATAGATAGTGCTGGGGGGGAGTCTGCTGTCTTGGTACATGTTGGTACCAATGACATAGGAAAATGTGGTAGGGAAGTTCTGGAGGCTAAATTTAAGCTTTTAGGTAGGAAGTTGAAATCCAGAACTTCCAGGATAGCGTTCTCCGAAATGCTTCCTGTTCCACGTGCAGGACCCAAAAGACAGGCAGAGCTCCGGAGTCTCAATGCGTGGATGAGACAATGGTGCAAGGATGAGGGTTTTGGATTTGCTAGGAACTGGGGAACATTCTGGGGAAAGGGGGGGCTCTTCCGAAGGGATGGGCTTCACCTTAATCAGGATGGGACCAGACTGCTGGCATTAACCTTTAAAAAAGAGATAGAGAAGCTTTTAAACTAGAAAATAGGGGAAAGCCGACAGTCACCCATGAGCACACTGTTCGTAAAAAGGTATCCTTGAAGGATACTACCAAAAGCAGTGAGGTTCCAAAAGGGAGTATAGTAGCCCAAATGCCCTTGAGTAAGGAGCAGACAGAGCATAAAGATTCCCCATTACCCATGCCTACCAATAGCCAGATTAATATTAATAAAATACAGTCTCTAAAATGCTTGTATGCCAATGCTAGAAGTCTAAACAATAAGATGGGAGAATTAGAATATATAGCATTAAATGAGAGGTTAGATATGATTGCACTCTCAGAGACATGGTGGAAGGAGGATAACCAGTGGGACACTGTGATACCTGGATACAAACTATATCGTAATGATAGAGCTGAACAAATTGGTGGAGGGGTTGCACTCTATGTTAGAGAGGGCATTGAGTCAGAAAGGATTAAAGTTTTGCAGGGAACAAAATATGCTGTAGAATCTCTATGGATTGAAATTCCATTTATGAAGGGGAAGGTGATGGCAGTGGGAGTATACTATCGACCACCTGGCCAGAATGAACAAATGGATGATGAAATGCTCAAAGAAATCAAGGAAGCTAACAAAAGCCACAACAGAGTAGTAATAATGGGTGATTTCAATTACCCCGGTATCGACTGGGACAGTGTCACAGCAGGACAAGCTAAAGAGATAAAGTTTCTAGATGAAATGAATGACTGCTTCTTGGAGCAGCTGGTTCATGAACCGACCAGAGGGGAAGCCATACTGGACCTAGTCCTTAGTGGAACGCCAGATCTGGTGCAAGAAATAAGGGTGTTGGGACCACTTGGCAATAGTGATCATAGTATGATCATGTTTGATTTAATCAGTGGAGGACAGATAGTAAAGGAATCCACAGTACTACCTTTTAACTTTCAAAAGGGTGACTATGATAGAATGAGGAATATAGTTCGGAAAAAACTAAAAGGAGCGGTTCCAAAGGTTAAAGACTTACAGCAAGCTTGGGTGTTATTTAAAAATACTATCCTCGAAGCCCAGACCAGCTGTATTCCACGCATTAAGAAAAGTGGAAGAAAGTCCAAAAAACTGCCAGCATGGTTTAAAGGTGAGGTCAGAGAGGCTGTTGCTGCCAAAAGAGCAACCTTCAGAAAATGGAAAAAAGAGCCAAATGATGAAAACTGGAAACAGCACAAGCACTGGCAAGTTAAATGCAAAGCATTGATAAGGCAGGCAAAGCGGGAATTTGAGAAGAAACTTGCTACGGAAGCAAAAACACGAAATAAAGACTTTTTCAAGTACATTCGTAGCAAAAGGCCTGTGAGAGAGTCAATTGGACCATTAGATGATAGAGGGGTAAAAGGTGCAATAAGAGGAGACAAGGCTATAGCAGAGAGACTGAATGAATTCTTTGCTTCGGTCTTTACTGAGGAAGATGTAGGGGTGTTACCCAAGACTGAAGTGGTATTTAAAGGTGATACTGCAGAGGAATTGAGAGAAATATCGCTACACCGGGAAGATATATTACAACTATTTGATAAACTGAATAGTAGCAAATCACCTGGACCGGATGGTATACATCCCAGAGTGTTGAAAGAACTGAAATATGAGATTGCAGACCTGTTATTGGTAATCTGTGAACTTTCATTAAAATCATCTGTAATACCTGAAGATTGGAGGGTCGCCAACGTAACACCAATTTTTAAAAAGGGTTCCAGGGGTGACCCGGGAAATTACAGACCGGTGAGCCTGACGTCAGTACCAGGGAAAAATGGTGTAGAAGCCATCATAAAGAACAAAATTACACAGCATGTAGATAGTCATGGCCTAATGGGAGACAGCCAACATGGCTTTAGACAAGGAAGATCTTGTCTTACTAATCTGATATGTTTTTTTGAAGGTGTGCATAAACAGGTAGACAAAGGTGAGTCGGTTGATATAGTGTATCTGGACTTTCAGAAAGCTTTTGACAAGGTCCCCCATCAGAGACTTTTGGCGAAGCTAAAAAGTCATGGGATAGGAGGCAGTGTACTATTGTGGATCGGGAACTGGTTAAAAGATAGAAAGCAGAGGGTAGGGCTAAATGGCCAATATTCCCAATGGAAAAAGGTGAATAGTGGAGTACCCCAGGGATCTGTACTGGGTCCGCTACTTTTTGACATATTCATAAATGACCTGGAAAAGGGAATAACTAGTGAGGTAATCAAATTTGCAGATGACACAAAGCTGTTTAAAGTTGTTAAAACCCAAGAGGACTGTGGAAAACTGCAGGAGGATCTGGATAAATTGGAAGACTGGGCATCCAAATGGCAGATGAAATTTAATGTGGACAAGTGCAAAGTTATGCACCTAGGAAAGAACAACCCACACTATAGTTACAAGATGCAAGGCTCCACATTAGAAACCACCACCCAGGAAAAAGATTTAGGAGTCATCGTGGATAACATGTTAAAACCCTCCGCCCAGTGTGCAGCGGCGGCCAAGAAAGCAAATAGAATGCTAGGTATCATAAGGAAAGGGATGGAGAATAAAACAAAGGATATTATAATGCCTCTGTATCGCTCCATGGTACGACCGCACCTTGAATATTGTGTGCAATTCTGGTCACCGTATCTTAAAAAGGACATAGAGTTATTAGAAAAAGTACAGAGAAGAACCACCAAATTGGTGAAGGGGATGGAAGGCTACTCCTATGAAGAGAGGCTAAAAAGGTTAGGGCTCTTTAACCTAGAAAAGAGGCGGCTGAGGGGAGATATGATAGAGGTGTATAAATTAATGAATGGAGTGGAACGGATAAACGTGGATAAATTGTTTACGCTATCAGAATATAGAAGGACTAGGGGGCATGTAATGAAGCTACAGGGTAAACTATTTAAGACAAATAGGAGAAAATATTTCTTCTCTCAACGTGTAATCAAACTCTGGAATCTGTTACCGGAGGATGTAGTAAGGGCTGTTAGTATAGCTGGGTTTAAAAAAGGTTTGGACAAGTTCCTGGAGGAAAGGTCCATAAACCACTATTAAAAAGGGACCCAGGATATCAATGCTTGGCCTAGTACAAGCACTGCAGAACCTGTGTCTTTTGGGGAAACTGCTAGGTACGTATGACCTAGATTGGCCACTGTTGGAAACAGGATACTGGGCTTGATGGACCTCGGTCTGACCCAGTATGGCATTTCTTATGTTCTTATGTTCTTATGATTGAAATGATAAAGCAGTATATAAAACCTGTTAAATAAATAAATCTTACCTAAGTAAGATGCATAGCTTAATCAAGTCAAAAAAGAAAACAACTACACAGGAAGGAGGGAGGGTAGTGAGGACTTATTCCTGCTGTTCCCAGAGAACACCTGCTACAGTTGAGTAGCTATGCTTTCTCCAGGAACAAGCAGGAATGAAGTCCTCACAAATGAGACTCCCCAGCTACAGGCTACCAAAAAAACCTGTAAACTGCCAAACCAGAACCTATAAATGGGGCAACCAGAAAAAAATAACCAAGAGAAACAGCATGAGTAATCTCTGTAAGGTTCCAATAGTCAGAATCCAGCATAGGCATCAACATCAACATCAGGTCAACTCTACAATAGCTTGGACAGACAGAAGGCCCAATGGGAAGGAGTTGACTCTAAGTCCCAAACACACACCAGAGTACAGCTTGGCCAAAGTTGGTGTCACATCAGGAATCACCATTCATACAGTAGTGGGCTGTGAAGGTGTGGACAGAAGACCACACAGCAACCCTACAGATCTCCACCATGAAGACCAATTGCATGTTTGCCACAGAAGCAGTCATAGCTCGGACACTGAGCCATGACATGGCATTCCAAGCTTAGTCCAGCCCGAGCACATGCAAAGGAGATGCAGTCTGCAAGCCAGAGTGAAAGGGTGCATTTCAAGATGGCCATACACAGCCTAATGGGGTCAAAGGAGACAAAGAGCTGGGATGAACAGCAGTATGCTCCACAGAAGCGTTTGGTCTCCCTAAACCCCCTGGCCAGTAAAAACGGGCCAGTCTCTGATCCAGTGTGCCTAAAACCCTTTTATGCCCACCCACGAGGTGATCATGGGCCAATCGGAGGACTACCGCTTTAAAGGTAGTCGGCATCACTAGCTGTTTTCTGACAGCTCTCGTCTGGGGATCACTACTCTCCCTATATAGTACATCTTCATCAGGAACCTGGGAAGAACGTCTCGGTCCGACCAGGCATACTCAAAGGCGTGCTTTAATGCGGGATCTGCCTTTTGTTCCTTTGGGAACGATGGGAACTTTTGGACTAGATCAGCTGGTACCCAGGGAAAACCTAGCCCATCCCCCACTCCTGCCCTTAACTGAGCCCTATGGTGGCGTTCTTGGCGTTTTTCCCCTTTGCTTTTTCTAGTACTCTTGGAAGGTGGATTGAGCAAATCCTCATGTTGGGGTAGCTCCCTTAAAGCCTCATTTATGGGTCCCCCTTCCTCCTCTAGAGATTCTGCATCTTCTCCTAAAGAATGAGCAGTGTCCTCCGGGGGTTCCATTTGCTCTCCTGAACCTCGGGCCTGTGACCTTGTGGAGACCATCCCCCTCTTTCCTTGTATACCCTCTCCCATTCCCTTACAGAATGGTGGCCAATCTCGTCCTAGCACTATGTCATAAGGCAGCCTGGGTATCACCACTACTAGGACATGTCTCCGGGTTCCTAAACCCTTTACTGTCACCCTATAGAGGGGGTAATAGGTAGAAGACCCATGTACGCATCTTATCCTCGATCTGCCTTCGGGTTGGCTCGGGGTAGACCCATTACTGGCCTGTAAGACGCGCCAGAACTTTTTGGACACCATGGTTTGGTCCGCTCCACAGTCAAGTAAGGCTTGGGCCACCACCCCTTGCACTTCCACAGTTATGCGAAAGCCTTCTTGTCTATAACTTCCACCATTATTCATCAGTGCTATCCGCCACCTACACTCATCTCTTCTATGACCCTGCTTCCCACATTTAAAACATTTTATGCGGGTGTCCACACCTTCACCTTTAGGCATACATTTTTTTACACATATCATAGGGCAGTGATGGCTAACCTTTTTGAGCCCGAGTGCCCAAACTGCCGCACAAAACCAAAGAATTTCCTCAAAGTGCCAGCACGTCAATTAAACCTTAACAACAATATTTTAGAGCCTTATAATGATGTTCAAGATCACCCATTTTGGGCAAGGATACTGGGGCGTTACAAATTACACAACACTTGTCTTTAACCATGATGAAGAAGTAGTCCATTTCCCATTCATCATGAAAGTGGTAGGTTTTGCTCTTCTTTGGAACCCAGCTCCCGCGCGGGTCCTATAATCTCGCGAGAGGACGGC
This sequence comes from Ichthyophis bannanicus, assembly GCA_033557465.1. NCBI lineage: Eukaryota > Metazoa > Chordata > Amphibia > Gymnophiona > Ichthyophiidae > Ichthyophis > Ichthyophis bannanicus. The sequence continues at coordinate 496,398,811 of CM066033.1, forward strand.
GCACGAGCCCTAGCGTGCAGCTTCTCGGCGAGAGGCGCGCAGAAGCTCCGACCGGAAGGGGAAGCGCGGGGCCGGGCTGGGGCCTTTCTCCTAGCACAGGGGTCTGCAACCTTTAAGACATAAAGAGCCACTTGGACCCGTTTCCGAAGGGAAAAAAAAAAAAACTGGGAGCCGCAAAACCATTGCGACATTTAAAACAAATCTAACACTACATATATTGTTTCTTACAGTGTACCATCATAATCACAATCACAATCATAGCCTGAGGTAAATATGAGGGCCCAAATGTAATCCACATTATAAATATATTATTATATTATTGTCACTTTTCTTTTAATATTTTTTTGACCCCCCTCAGAACTACTTTTCATAGAAAACGTTAAATTTACTTACCGTATTTTCCGGCGTATAAGACGACTGGGCGTATAAGACGACCCCCTACTTTTCCTGTTAAAATATAGGTGTTTGGCCTATACTCGCCGTATAAGACTACCCCTCTTCCAGCGCACACCAAAAAAAATACGCCGGAAAATACGGTTAATTAATCACAACAAGTAACAATATTTGATTTCAAAATTATGATGATTTTGTAGTCAAATCACTAATATGAAATAAAATTATTTTTTCTACCTTTGTTGTCTGACCAATTTATTCTCTGATCATGCTGGTCCCGATCTGAGGCTTCTGCTTTCCTGTCTTCTCTTAGCTCTGTTTCTGTGGTCTATGGTCCATCTGCCATTTCTTATCTCTTCTTTCGTTTTCTTCACTTCTTTCCATCAGCCTATTTCCAGTCCCAGTAACCCTCCCCAGTATCAGCCCCTTTCCAGTCCTCACTCCCAGTACCTTCCAATGTCAACTTGCATTCCCATGATTGCCACTGGTGTCCATTCCCTTCCAGTCCCCCTCCTTCCCCACTGACCAGTCCCTTCTAGTACAAATACCATGGCAGCCCCTCTCAGATCCAATCCCTTCCAGTTCCATTCTCCCATCCCCTCGCATCAGCCCATTTGTAGCCTTAGCCCCCCAGTTTTCTTCCAGGGCCAGCAGCTCTATCCTCCCCTCCCCACAATCAGCCCATTCTCAGTCAAAGCCCCCCAATCAGCTCACTTCCAGTGCTAATCCCCCTCAACCCCATTACCAGTGCTAGCCTCCCCTAATCAGCCCAATACCACCAGTCCTACCCCCCCCCATCACCAGTCCTATCCCCCCATCAGCCCATTTCCAGTCCTAACCTCACCGATCAGCTCATTTCCAATGCTAGCCCCCCATCAGTCCATTATCAGTCATACCCCCCTATCAGCCCATTACCAGTCCCAACCCCCCCCCTTGATCAGTCCATTCCCAGTCCTAGCCTTCAACCCATTACCAGTCCTAGTCCCCTCCCATCTGCCCATTACCAGTGCTAGCTCCCCCATCAGCCCATTATAATCCTAAGCCGCAATGTCTCTCGCCTCTCTCCAGCATTTATCCCGTCTGTCCAGTATGTCCCTGTCTCTCCCCTTTGTGCATGCCAGCCCCCCTCCCTCCATGTCAGCCCCCGTCCTTCCATCTGTCCATGTCAGCTCCCTCCCTCCCTCCCTCCCTCCCTGTCAGCCCCACTGTCCATGTCAGCCTCCCTCCATGTCAGTCCCCCCCTCATGTCAGCCCCCGTCCTTCCATCTGTCCATCTCAGCTCCCTCCCTCCATGTAAGCCCCCCCCCCCCCCCTGTCGATGGTAGCCCCCCCCTCTCCCCCCCCTCTCCCCATGTCGACCCCCCCTCTCCCCATGTCGATGGTAGCCCCCCCCTCTCCCCATGTCGATGGTAGCCCCCCCCCAGCCCCATGTCGTTGGTTGCCCCCCCCTCTCCCCATGTCGATGGTAGCCCCCCCCCTCTCCCCATGTCTTCCTCCCTTCGTCTGCAGCCGCGGCTCCCTGCCTCTTAGGGAACCGCGGCTGTGCTTGTAAAATCGTTGCGGAGCCCTTCCTGTCTTGACGGGCTCCGTGCAGCATTGTCCCGCCTCTAAAGGAAGTTGTACTTACAACTTCCTTTAGAGGCGGGACAATGCTGCACGGAGCCCGTCAAGACAGGAAGGGCTCCGCAACGATTTTACAAGCACAGCCGCGGTTCCCTAACAGGCAGGGAGCCGCGGCTGCAGACGAAGGGAGGCAGACACCTGTCCTAGCGGACCTTCCCGCGTGCCAGCTGCAAGGCCTTCGCGTGCCACAGCTGGCACGCGTGCCATAGGTTCGCCATCGCTGACCTAGGCTCTGTACTAGTTACCTCATCACATAGTTTATCTTCACTCAGCCTCAATTCTCTGGGCTGCACTTCCAGGTGAAGATGAAACAAGCATTCAAAATGTCCTCAGAACTCTTAGCAGGCTCTTCATATAAAACAGGAGCAAATCACAAACTCTTAAAGCAGCCAATTAGCTTTCTTACTGTTGCAGAGTTCTAACACAGCTGATAATCAGGCATGAAACACAGCTTCCTCTAGAAGCTTATGTGGCAGTAAATTCCCTTTCCAAAAAACACAGGAATTTACCTCCTTACTGCTAATGCTTTAAGGTTACTTTTTGCAAGAGGAACAATTCTTTCAAGGCTGCCTCTTCTTCAACACTTCAATTCTAAAGCTTGACATAAAGAACAATCCATACACATATATTCTTCCCCCTCCACTGGCTCTGGTTCTCCCAATTACATGGGCTCTGACTCACTCACTTGATCAGACTGCTCAGCTGACAATCTCTCTGGGGGTCTGAATGCTTCTCCATTTCCTGGCTTCCACCCCCGATTCCAACCTGATTCAGGGAAAACAGCTCTCACAGCTCTGGGTAGCACAGCCCTTCTCCAGGAGTTAGCACCTGCTCTGGCTTCTCCAGCATTCCATCGTCCATGCAGCTCTGGACTCTGTTCCTCTTCCCATCTGTTGCATCTGCTGCTTCTCTGGCTTCCTCTGCTCCTCTGGCTCCTTCTGCTTCTCCTCTGGTTTCCTCTCCTGCTCCTCCCCCCCTCTCCATAATCTAACCATGGTTTATACTCACTGGGATCCAACCCCACCTCTTTCTCTCTCAGGTGTTTGTAATCTCCCTGCCTTCTGAACTCAGAATAATCAGTGGATTTGTTAGAGTAAGGGCTTTGGTCCTCGTGCTTGCCATCTCCCCCTCTTACTCTATCAAGCATTTCCTGAAACCCATTCCAGCTGGGGGTTTTCTGCTTTTGAAACGTGGCTCTGGCTTTCTGACCCTGCACACCTAACAGAGGCCCCTTGATTAAGGTGAACTCCTTATGCTTTTCACCTCCCCCATGCTCTGGATAGCTGACTTTGCCACAACACCCATCCTGAAACATCTCCACTGGCTCACCATCCATGGCAGACTCTCTTTTAAAACCCTACTACTGACTTTCAAGGCCATCAACAGGCTCTCCTCCACCTCCCTCACGGAGCTTATCCTCCCTACGCCCTCTAACAGATTTTAGATTCTATGTGCCCAGATGCTGGAACGCCCTACCACCCAGCATATGGGCAATCTCCGACCTAGCCCAATTTAGGAAGACACTGAAGCACCACCTCTTCCTCAAACACTAATCGGACGACAGCGCACAAACAGCCACCCCCTCCACCAGTTCTGCCACACCAACACACCCAGCACGATATGAGGCATCCACACCCAATGGCGCCAGCCTCGACTATGCGTATGTTGTAAATAGCAGCATGTATATACCCCCACTTTTGTAAAAAGTCACTTTTCCCACCGATAGTCCTGCTCAGACCTGACTTGATTCCTACCTGTATATTGTTACCCCAGCGATATCCAAGTTATAGCACCTGTTTCATTGTAAATACAGAGCAGCTTAGTCTCCACTGTATAAGCTACTGTTGTATGTAAACCGTACTGATGTTAAATAGCGCGGTATAAAAGAGACATTAAATAAATAAATAACAGTGAACATCCAAAGATGCACCGCTTTCCACAGAGAAGATACAAGCCCGTACCCCCCTGTTTGTTGATGTAGATCACCACCACCTGGTTGAATGTTTGGATAAGGATAATCTGGCTGACTGACTCTGAAAAGCCTGGAGGGCATTGGAGATGGCTCCAGAAAGTTGATCTGGTGCAGGCTCTCTTGAGCAGACTATAGGCTCTGCATACGCAGGCCATCGAGACAGGCCCACCAGCCCAGTTTGGAGGCATGTGTAGTCAGGATGCACTGGTGCAGAGGAACCTGAAAATGTAGACTCTTGAGTAGGTTGTCCAGCTGAAGCTACCAGGAGAGGGACTCGAGCAGGGGCGTAACTACCACTTGAGCTGGCCTGTAACTTGATGCCACTGCATGCAGAGTGTCCATTGCGCTTGTCTCATCTGAAGATGGGCCAGAGGAGTGACATGGACTGTTGAGGCCATGTGGCTGAGGATGCAAAGCATCTGCTGAGCTGTCGTAGATTAGCTCTGCTGCAGCTCACGGACTAGTGTCAGAAGCCGCTGGGCCCGATCTATGGGCAGATAGGCTCAAGCCAGGGTAGTATCTAGGAGGCCCCAGTGAATAGGCATTGAGTGGGCTGCAGGTGAGAATTTGGATAGTTTATCACAAAGCCTAGATATTCTAGAACCTGAATGGTACGAATGGCAGACTGCTGGACCTCGTTGGCATCGTACCTTTGATCAGACAGTCATCCAGGTAGGGGAAGACAAACACCCCCAGGGTCTGTAGAAAGGCAGTGATGACCACCAGACACTTTGTGAAGACCCTTAGGGTGCAGACCAGGCCGAAGGGCAGTACCTAATATTGATAGTGCTGTTCACCAAGGATGAAGCAGAGGTACTGTTGATGAAGGGGATGAATGGGAATATGAGTGTGGGCATTGTTGAAATCCAGGGAACAAAGCCAGTCCTCCCTTGTAGTTAGGGTAACAATGTTCCCAAGGACACCATTTTGAACTTTTCTCTCACCAGAAACCGGTTTAGGTTCCGAAGATCCAGTAGCCACCTGTTTTCTTTGGAACCAGGAAATAAGAGTAGTAGAATCCTTTCCCAGTCTGAGACAATGGCATCAGTTCCTTGGCTAGATCAGCCTTGAGAGTGTGGATCTCCTGTTGGAGGAGCTCTCGGTGGTGAAGGCTGGGAAGTAGGAGGGGGGAAGCTGATTGAAGTGCAACAGGTAGCCGTCCCAAACTATCTTGAGCGCCCAGGCATCGGATGTTACAACTGGCCACCTGTGGGAATAATGGACTAACCTCCCCCGACCTGCAGCGGAACATCTCACAAGAGTGGAAAGTAGGGCCATGCTCCCCAGAAGAGTGTCAAAAACCTCCTCTTGGGTGCGGTTGTGGCACCGGCTGAGACTTCTGGGGCTTCTGACAGCATTGGTGACACTTCCCTGGAGGGAACCGCTGTTTTTCTGGAAAGTCTGTTCATAGTGAGCTGCTCTCTCTCCAGCTCACCGGCCTTGTCCTCCGTGGGCTTGCAAAAGAAGTTCTGACCATGGCAGGGGACATCTGCTAGCTTATCCTGCACCCACTGCTATAGGTCAGAGGATTGCAGCCAAGCGAGGTGTCAGGTTCCAATGCCAACAGCAGCAACCCTGGCCATGGTCTCAAAGGCATCGTAAGCCACCCTGGTCATGTACTTGGAGCACCTTTGGACACCAGGGTGCAGAAGCGGTCCAGGTGGTCACCTGAAAGCAGGGCTGAGAAGTCAAGCAGGTCCCCCAAAATATCTTTTAAGGTATGTATAGCTGTAAGTCAGTATGTGAGTCACTAGCATAGAGTCTTGGTAACTCTTCCTCCCCATGCCATTTAGAATCAAGGCCTCCCAGCCTGAAGAAACAGATGAATGGATTTTTGAATCTTTAACTCTCCGCATGGCCAACTCCATGACCATGGAGTTGTGTGGGAGATGAGGTTTCTCAAATCCAGGCTCTTGGACATTCAGTACATGGGAGTCCAAGCGACGACTGACCGATGGTAATGTAAGAAGGTTCTCTCACATATGGTGGATGGGAACTATAATGGTTTCCTTAGGGAGGGAAGGGTATTGGAGGATCTCTAACTCCTCCACCCTGGGCTCCTCCTCTGCTTGATAGTAAAGAGTAAAGACTTAGCCATGTCCTGGACAAACTAATGGAAAGAGATGCCCATAAGGCAGCAAGGGGTCAGAAGGTATTTCCCAATGACGTTCAGGCAGCAGGAACGGCTTTCCTCCCTCCAGTGTTGGCGCTCAGGAGGAGTGGATGGAATCCGATGCTCCTGTTGCTCCAATGTCAGTCCTCTGAACCAGAGGCACATGCAGGGGATCCTCGGGGCACCAACATCGAGTCCCAGCGCTCACCCAGATCTTCCCCTCTGCTGGGGAAAGCATAGGTTGTGAGGATAGGCTTCATTTCCAAAGGCAGGGCTGCTGTCGAGGATGGGATTGCCACTGGCACCAAAGACCCTGAAGGCCCTGGGTACCTCATGGCCTGCGAAATTAAGAATGCAGACAAACTGTGCTTGAGGGCCTGCATGTGCTCAGCTAGGAGCATAGTCTCTGACCCGGATGGTGCCAGGGCAGCAACTGTGGCCACTAATGCCAGTTCCCTCCACGATGGTCACAGGGTCGGAAGTCTCTTGACAGCCCTCCTGGGCCTTGGGATCCGACCCCTCCCACCAAGGCAGCTTGGGAGGCTCTCATCCCATCAAGTTAGGCTTTGATACCGGTGCCCATGGGTCTTCCCTTGACTCTTGGCATTGCCCTTTGATGTCGACGGGGCAGAGGACTGATCCATCTGGGGGCAGTCATCGTGACCAACAGCTTCTGGTCCAGGGCATCGCAGCCCCTCGACTCTGAAAGAGCTTGAGTGCCATGCTGAGCCAAGGACTCGGAGGGGGCCCTCGAGGGCAATGACACCGATGTTGATACCACCGACTTTGAGGAACTGAACAGTGATTCCTGCTTTTTCTCTCGATTCCAGAGCCCCTTACATGCCATTTGCAAGTAGAAAGCGCAGGTAAAGGGCTCATGATCAGACCCGAGGCACCAGCTATGGCAGTCCGTCACTGAGATAATGCGGCTGCACTGGGTGAACTTATTGCAGCCACTGGCCGACTTTGACATGTTGGGGAAGATAGCTTCCGCCAAGTCAAAGGACTCCAACATCCCAGCCCACCAGGGAGGTGCAAGATAAAAAACCCACATGCTGAAAAGCCAAAACGAAAAAGGAACCCAGAAAAACGTAGCGCAAAGACACCAATACACCCGGGAACACAGGCAGGAAGAAGAGTGATGAGCATGCAACTGAAGCACCTCAAGGATGTCAAAAACAGAAATAAGGAAAGCAAAATCAAAAGCAGAGGAAAAGATGGCTAAAGATGTGAAGTGTGGCGACAAAACTTTCTTCAGGTATATTCGCGAGAGGAGGAAAATAAGAGATGGAATTGCAGGACACAGAAGTGCTAGGAACGGATTTGTGGAAAGTGACATTGAAAAAGCGAAATTGCTAAGCAAATACGTCTGCTCTGTTTTTACTAAAGAAAATCCTGGAGAAGGACCATCTGTGACTCCCAAATATAAAAATGGGAATAAAGTAGATACCACACCATTCACAGAAGATGTGTTAGAACAACTTGCAAAACTGAAAGTGAACAAGGCCATGGGACCGGATGGGACACATCCCAGGATACAGAAAGGGTTCAGAGAGGTTCTTGCAGAACCGTTAAAGGATGTTTTCAACAGATCCTTGAAAAAAGGAGAAGTTCCTCAGGACCGGAGAAGGGCGGAAGTGACAAACTACAGGCCCGTGAGCCTTACCTCGGTGGCGGGAAAAATAATGGAGGCGCTTCGGAAAGAGCGAATAGTGGACTTTCTCAAAACCAACAGTTTGCGTGATCCAAGGCAACATGGTTTTACCAAAGGACGATTATTCCAAATAAATTTGATTGAGTTCTTTGACTCGGTGACCAGAGAACTAGATCAGGGGCATGCGATGGATGAAAGGGTTTTTTGGACATTTTTAAAGCACGGTTACTTTCTTTTTGTTGCTTTAGTGGGACTTTCCTTGAGAACAGTAGGTGGCTGAACTCCAGTAACCTCCTCAGCTTTGGGAACTGCTAACACCTAATCAGGAGTTAGTGGGCCTAAGTACCTGAGAGCAGCTGAGGGCCTGCATAAAAGGCTCCAGTGCCCTGCCCTGTTCAGGCTTTCCTACAGGAGCTCTCCAGATCAACGAACAGTAAATAGGGATTTAAGGGTTTATTGTATTATATTAAATTGTTAGCTCTCTGACTGGGAGCTCTTAAAAGGGTTTTTGGACATTTTTAAAGCATGGTTACTTTCCTTTTGGTGCTTTAGTGGGACTTGCCTTGAGCACAGTAGGTCGTTGAACTCCAGTAACCTCCTCAGCTTTGGGAACTGTTAACACCTAATCAGCTGTTAGGTCCCTCCCTACCCACCCCGACTCCCACCCACCACTAGCGAGTAGTCACCTCCCCATTTGACAAAGCACAGAGAATTAGACCAGCATATTTTGAATATAATTAAAGAGATTTAACTGCTTCTTCTTTGAAAGGACAGCTGGGAAACCGGCTGGTACTTGGTAGATCTCTCTGTTTTGCTTTAACAGATACCTAAGCTCCACGAACAGAACAATGGCTGGGAAAAATCATATCGCTAAAGCTGTTGCCCCCGTTACAGCTTCTGCCTCGGTCCAGACAGAGGTCCTAATACCAGTTGAAGGACCAGTTCCATGTGTAGGGTGCCTGCATGCTGAAGCTCTGAGGAAACAAGTGGAGGAACTCAGAGAGGAGGTGGCGAGGCTGAGGAGCATTCAAGACAGTGAGAAGTACATTGATGAGATGCTTCTTGCAGCAACCAAGCTCTCCAGCACAGGAGAAGATGGGTGCCAACAGAATGTCGATGGTTGGACACAAGTCACCAGGGCCTGCAAAATCACCAATCCAACTTCTCCAGCCCTTGAATTGAAGAACCATTATGCAGCCCTGGAAGTGGAGGTGGTGAAAGCATCCCTGGAAAGGGAATAACCAGAGCTCAAGTACCCCAAAGTTGCAGAATCAGTGACCACAAGGAAACGAAGGGTAGTGGTGGTTGGAGACTCTCTTCTGAGGGGTACTGAGGCGTCCATCTGCCGACCAGACTTGATGTCCAGAGAGGTATGCTGTCTGCCTGGTGCCAAAATCCAAGATGTTACGGAGAGTTTGCCGAGACTCATCAAGCCCACTGACTATTACCCAATGTTGCTAATTCATGTTGGAACAAATGATACTGCCAGGTATACCTCGGAACGTATCAAAAGTGACTTCATGGCTCTGGGACAGAGGGTGAAGCAGTTAGGTGCACAGATGGTGTTCTCTTCAATCCTCCCTGTTGAGGGTAAAGGCCAAGGCAGAGAGGCTCGCATCCTGGAGATGAATGCATGGCTGCGTGGATGGTGTCAGAGAGCTTTTTAGTTTCCTAGACCATGGGATGCTGTTCCAAGGGTTGCAGAGCAGAGATGGCATCCATCTGTCCAAGAAAGGTCAACGCGTCTTCAGTAGTAGACTGGCTAATCTACTGAAGAGGGCTTTAAACTAGATTCGTTGGGGATGGGTGAAGAAAGCCCCCAGGTAAGTGAAAGCCCCCAGGTAGGTGATACATTAAATAACTTTATGGAAATGGGTAACAGGGGTAATATATGGAAAACAGTGTGTATAAATGCCCGTAGCATGGGAAATAAGATCCCTGATGTTGAAGCTTTGGTGGGAGTGGCCGACTTGGATTTAGTGGCAGTTACAGAAACATGGTTCACAGAAAACCATGATTGGGATGTAACTATACCTGGCTATACTTTATTCAGAAAGAACAGGGTAGGAAGTAGGGGAGGAGGAGTGGCACTATATGTAAAAACTACTATTAAAGCTTTGGAATTACAGAGCTTAAAAGGGAGAGGGGAGGCATTGTGGGTTAAACTAGAAAGAGGGAAAGAGAAATCTATTTACATTGGTGTGATATACAGACCTCCCTCACAAGAGGAAGAGGTGGACAGAGAGTTAATTGAAGACATGCGCAGCATTGCTAGGAAAGGGGAAGTGCTACTGCTAGGAGATTTCAATATGCCAGATGTTGATTGGCACATTCCTGCTGCAGTATCATCTAGAAGTAAGGAGACCCTGGATTCTCTACAGGGAGAACTATTCAGGCAATTGGTAACAGACCCCACACGTGAAGGGGCCATACTGGACTTGGTGCTTACCAATGGTGAAAGTGTTTCTGATGTTGTAGTGGGAGATCATTTTGCATCCAGTGATCACCAGATGGTGTGGTTCAGTACTAGGACTAGGGCTGTTAGAATCCATTCAAAGGCGAGCATCTTAGACTTTAGGAAGACTAACTTTGCGAAGATGGGCCAATACCTCAGGGAGTTGTTAGTGGGATGGGAACAGCTGAGGGATGTAGAAAAACAGGGGGGAAAACTGAAAAGGGATATTTTAAGGGCAACCAACCTTTTTGTTAAAATGGTAAATAAAGATAAAAGGAAAAGGAGACCGCTATAGTTTTCGAAAGAAGTAGCTGAAAAAGTGAAGAAAAAGAGGGAGGCCTTCATGAAATACAAGAGATCACAGAGAGAGGAAGACAGGCATCTGTATTTGGAAAAACTTAGAGAAGCTAGCAAAGTAGTCAAGAAGGCAAAGATTCATAAGGAGGAGGAAATAGCCAATGCAATAAAATGGGGGGATAAGACATTTTTCAGATATATTAATGAGAAGAGGAAGGGCAAGAGTGGTATTGTCAGACTCAAGGGTGCAGGGGGGGAATATGTAGAAGCTGATAAGGGCAAAGCGGAATTGCTTAACAAATATTTTTATTCTGTGTTCACAGATGAAGAACCAGGAGCAGGACCTCAGAAAACACCCAGAAATAGGAACAGAAGCAAAGGACATCTTGAAAATTTTTCAAAAGACTGTGCTCGTGAGAAACTATCTCAACTTAAAGTAGACAAAGCGATGGGACCGGATGGGATACACCCTAGAACACTGAGGGAACTTGGGGACGTTGTAGCAGCTCCACTGACTGACCTTTTCAATGCCTCTTTGGAGTCGGGAGCGGTGCGAAAGGACTGGAGAGAGGCTCATGTTGTGCCTTTACACAAAAGAGGAAGTAAGGATGTGGTTGAAAACTACAGGCCAGTTAGTTTAACTTCGGTGGTGAGTAAATTATTGGAAATGCTGCTGAAAGAGAAAATAGTGAGGTTTCTGGAGTCCAGCGGATTACAGGATCCGAGGCAGCATGGATTCACCAGAGGCAGGTCTTGTCAGACAAATATGATTGATTTCTTTGACTGGGTGACCAGGGAGTTGGACCGAGGGAGAGCCCTAGATGTGGTGTATTTAGATTTCAGTAAAGCCTTTGACACTGTTCCTCACAGGTGATTTATAAACAAACTGAGCACCCTAGGGATGGACCCTAAAGTTACTGCTTGGGTTAGAAATTGGTTGGGTGGGAGGCGACAGAGTACAAGTAAATGGAGCTCACTCTGAGGAGAAGGATGTTACCAGTGGTGTGCCCCAGGGATCTGTCCTTGGTCCGATTCTTTTTAACATCTTTGTTAGTGATATAGCGGAAGGGCTTTTGGGTAAGGTTTGCCTCTTTGTGGATGATATCAAAATCTGCAATAGAGTAGACACCCAGGAAGGGGTAGATAACATGAGGAGGGATCAAGCTAAGCTTGAAGAACGGTCTAGAATTTGGCAGCTGGGATTTAATGTTAAAAAATATAAGGTCATGCATTTGGGCTGCAGCAATCCAAGGGAGCAATATAGTATAGGGGGTGAAGTACTTTTGTCCACTAAAGAAGAGCAGGACCTAGGCGTGGTTGTGTCTGATGATCTTAAAGTAGCTAAACAGGTAGAAAAGGCGACGGCAAAAGCTAGAAGGATGCCTGGGTGCATACGGAGAGGAATGGCTAGCAGAAAAAAAGAGGTGATAATGCCTCTGTATAAGTCTTTGGTGTGACCTCATTTGGAGTATAGTGTGCAATTCTGGAGACCGCACCTTCAAAAGGATGTGAAAAGGATGGAGTCGGTGCAGAGGGTGGCTACTAAAATGATTAGTGGTCTTCATTATAAAGCATATGAGGACAGATTGAAGGATCTTAATATGTACACCTTAGAGGAAAGGCGGGATAGAGGTGATATGATTGAGATGTTTAAATACCTCCATGGTATAAATGTTCAGGGAGACAGCCTCTTTCAATTGAAAGCAAGTTCTGCTACAAGGGGACATGGGATGAGGGTGAAGGGAGATAGATTCAGGAGTGATATGCGGAAATATTTCTTTACGGAAAGAGTAGTGGATCCGTGGAATAGTCTCCCAGTGGAGGTGGTAGAGATGAGGACAGTAACTGAATTCGAAAAAGCATGTGACAAACACAGAGGATCTCTAAAAGTAAAAAGGGGACTGTTGTAGTTGTTATGGAAGGACAGACTAAATAGGCCATGTGGTCTTTTTCTGTCATCATATTTCTATGTTTCTATCTACCTGGATTTCGGCAAAGCCTTTGATACTGTTCCTCATAGGAGGCTTATCAATAAACTCAGTAGTTGGGGATGGGTCACAAGGTGGTGAACTAGATCAGAAATTGTTTGACTGACAGACGACAGAAGGTGATGGTAAATGGAGCTCACTCGGATGAAAGTAGGGTGATTAGCGGGGTGCCCCAGGGTTCAGTCCTGGGCCTGGCAGTGTTCAATGTATTTGTGAGTGATATTGCTGAAGGACTGCATGGAAAAGTCTGTCTTTTTGCAGATGACACCAAAATTTTCAACAGAGTGGACTCCCCTGAGGGAGTGGATAACATGAGGAAAGATCTACAAAAGCTGGAAGAATGGTCTAATGCTTGGCAGTTAAGATTTAATGCGAAGAAGTGCAGTGTCATGCACTTGGGAAGCAGAAATCCAGGGGAAATGTATGCGACAGGGGGCGAGAGGTTGGTGTGCACGGACCAGGAGAAGGACTTTGGTGTGATTATTTCTGAAGGTCTCAAGGTGGCAAAACAGTGCGACAAGGCAGTGGCAAAAGCCAGGAGGATGTTGGGTTGCATACAAAGAGGAATTACCAGCAGAATGGAAGAGGTACTAATGCCACTGTATAAAGTCACTGGTGAGGCCTCATTTGGAATACTGTGTTCAGTTTTGGAGACCATATCTTGTAAAGGATATAAAAAGACTGGAAACTGTTCTGAGGAAGGCAACCAAAATGATTTGGAGCCTGCGTCAGAAGCCTTATGAGAAGAGACTTGAAGACCTAAATATGTACACTCTGGAGGAGAGGAGGGACAGGGGAGATATGATTCAGACCTTTAAATACTTAAAGAGAAATAATGAACAAACAAACCTCTTCCAAAGACGGGGAAGCTGTAAAACTAGAGGGCATAACATGAAGCTGCAAGGGGGTAAATTGAAAGGCAATGTCAGGAAATACTTTTTCACTGAAAGGGTGGTGGATGCTTGGAATGCCCTCCCGATGGAAGTGGTGGGGACAAATACAGTGACAGAATTCAAAATGGCATGGGACAGACATAGTGGATCCCTTTACAGCAACAAGATAAAATCAAAATAAACTTAACTATCTAATTTCTCAACATACAGGGGTGTCCTACACGGAGCGGTGGGTTCACCCCTAAAAGAAAGACATGGGGAGAGGTGGCCTGCATGGAGCAGCAGGTGCACCTACTCTTGCCATCTTACTGGGCAGACTAGATGGACCATACTGGTCTTTATCTGCCGTCATTTACTATGCTACTATGAAAGGCTCCACCTAAAAAGACGACCAGAGTAAGATGGCTCCTTCAGGCAGGAAGACAGGCATGCATGTATGGTGGAGCTCCTAAAAGCTTCCTATGAAAGCTGGGAGTGTTCCCACAAAGACTCCGCCAGTGACCTCACCCATATGTGAGGACTTCATTCCTGCTTGTTCCCAGAGAACAATAAGTAGTGCAGGTGGGATCCAGGGGCGGGGATTATGTATGGAGTGGTAGGATTGCAACAGATTTGAAACAGGAACAAGTGCAGGGGAGTGTGATAAGAATATAAGAAATGAAATACTTGGTAAGACCAAAGGTCCATGAAACCCAGAATCCCATTTCCAACAGTGGCCACTCCAGGTCACAGGTACCTGTCAGGTTCCCAAAAAGTAGAAATTCCATCCTGCTTATCTCAGGAGTAAGTTGTGGATTTCCCCAGTCCACTTTAGTAATGGTTTATGGAGTTTTCCTCCAGGAACATGTTCAAACCTCTTTTAAACCTAGCTACAATAACAACTTTTACTATGTCCTCCATTAACAAATTCCAGAGTTTGATTACGAGTTGAGTGAAAAAATATTTTCTACAATTACTCTTTGTAGCTTCATTTCATGTCCCCTTGTCTTTCCACATTTTGAAAGAGTAAACAACTGATCTATGTTTACCTATTCTACTTCACACATTATTTTGTAGACGTCTATCATATCTCCCCTCAGCCATCTTTTTTCCAAGCTGAAGAGCCCTAATCTTTTAAGCTTTCCAACTCTCTATCATTTTGGTGGCTCTTCTCTATACTTTTCTAATTCCAGTATATGCTCTTTTAGGTATGGCAACCAGAAATGCACACAATATTCAAGGTGTGATTGCAATATGAAGCAATAAAGAGGCATTGCAATATCCTTATATTTATTCTCCATTCCTTTTCTTATAATTCATAGAAGTCTATTTGCCTTCTTGGTCGCCACTGCACACTGAGCAGAGGGTTTCAAGGCATTATCCAAGATGACACTAAGATCCTTTTCCTGGGTAGCAATAACTAGTGTGGAACTTTGCCTCCTGTAACTGTAGTTTGGGTTGTTTTTCCCTAAGGGCCCGATATTCGAAAGGCATTTACATGGTTTACAGCCCAGTAATGGTTAGTGCCGTTGAATATCCCCATCTAAGTCCCCTAAACGCCCCGATGCTATCCGGGGCGGAGCGGAGGCGGAAAATGGCCCTAACCGGGCAGCAGCGATATTGGATGCTGCCCAATTAGAGATCTGCACCTTAAAGATAGGCGAGGCAAACCCTTGCCTATCTTTAAGGTACTGGAGCTAACCAGGCAGCATCCAATATCGCTGCTGCCCGGTTATCTTCGGCAGCTTCCGGCTTTGGCAGCAATCACTAGATATTCAATGCTGTCGCTGTGGCACTGAATATCCATTTTAGAGGTCGACGGGGAGGGCTATGCACCTGTTGGCACATAACCCTTCGAAGATCTGGACAGATGAATATTGGGCCCTAAGTGTATAACTTTGCACTTGTCCACATTAAGGGGCATGGGGACAAGTGCAAAGTTATACACAGCTACAAAAGGGCAGCGGGTGAAGGACCAAACCTCCACAGTACGTGCAGGGGGCAATCTCAGCTTCCCTCTGCAGATATTACAAAGATTTAGGATTTCACAGAGACTGGCGATACCTGCAATAGCAGGAAGCTTGGGAAGTCCCCCTCTGCACTAAATCGATGGGGGGGAAAGATAGCAATGGGGTGCACAGAGTTCTCATGAGCTCTATGGTCTGATCACTGCCAATCCATCCCAAAAGCCAGATCTGGCCCACCCCTTCCTCACATCATTATCAATGCCATGAATCTAAAGATCCACAGCACTGACAATACACAGAGAGGTGCAGGCCACCCTATTCAGCACAAATCCCCCCAGGCAGCTCCTGACCCCCATAGGGAAATATGCGAGGAACTTGGTGCTCCCTCACGCCAACAAGACTATCCCGGCTAGCCAGTCAGGTTCATACGGGCCTCCTCCTCCCCGATCCCTGAAAATATCATGGCTGGCCAGTCAGGGTATCCATCCCCCATCCCTCCTGTTTAAAAATCAAAACCCAGCTAGGCAGCTGGTTTCAGGGGCCCTGCCCCCAAGCCCTATCTCAGCTCCCTGGTGGTCCAGTGGTGAAGAGGGGTAGGAGCAGAACTCCTTACTCCTGGCCCCCTCGCTCATGGCCAAAATGGCCAAGATCACAAGGTGTTGCCCTCTAGTCTCAGGCTAGGAAGCAGCACTGTGAGATTACGGTCATCTTTATCAGTATTATTGAGAAGGACAAGAGGAAAGGACTGCTCCTGCTCTCCTCAGTAGTACTCACAAAGATGGCCACAGTCTTCCAGTGCTTCCTCCTAGCCTGAAGCTACAGGGCAGCACCCTGTGATTTTGGCCAATTTGGCCATAAGTAGCGAGGAGGGCAGGTGCAAGGAGGGCAGGTGCAAGGAGGACAGCTAGGGAGTCAAGGTGGGATCCAGGGGTAGGTGCCCCTTACAAAGCTGGCTGGCTGGCTAGCAAGTTTAGATTCTTTTTTTAGAGGGGGTGTGAACATCCCAACTGCTAGCCAGGGTATTTCAAGGGATCGGAGGGATGAGGCCTTTATGATCCCAACAGTCTAGACGTGAGAATCCTGTTGGCAGGGAGATGCACCGATCCCCCCCAGACAGTTCCCAATGGAGATCGGGAGCTATCCTGGAGGGGACTGCTGATGAAAGAGGGTCTGCACCTTTTTGTTGGCAGCACTGACAATATTGTTTAAGAAGGGGTGATGGTGGGGCTGCATCGCTGCAGAGCATACGGCTGCTGCCAATTGGCAGCGGCCAAGATTCCTGCTACAAATGATCACCAGCAGGAAATGCCATCTCTTGGGGTGGCATAATCTGCTACCGTGATGAGCATCGATTCGGCAGCCATCGCATAACAAATTTTCATGTAATGGTTACCAACACCGGGCACACCTACTCCATGCCCTGATCACATCCCTTTGGGTCCACCTTGCAAAATGCAGATATCACAAAAAAGTGGTGTGATATCTGCATTTCCACTGCATTAGCTGCTATTGACAGGCGGTATTTCCATGATAGCCCATTAGTAGCAGCTAACGTGGTTTAGTGAACAAGCCCTTAAATGTCATCTGTCATTTGGATGCTCAGTCTCCAAATTTCTCAAGGTCCTCTTGCAACTTTTCACAGTCCTGTTGTGATTTAACACTTTTGAATAACTTTGTGTCATCTGCAAATATGATCACCTCACTCATTATTCCCATTTCCAGGTCATTTATGAATATGTTAAATAGCAGCAGGCCCAGCAAAGATCCCTGGGGTACTCCACTATTCACCTTTCTTCACTGAGAAAATGGGCTATTTAGCCCTACCGTCTGTTTTCTATCTTTTAACCAGTTCCCAATTCACAATAGTACACTGCCTCCTATCCCATGATTCTTTAATTTCCTCAAGAGTCTCTCATGAGGGACCCTATCAAAGGCTTTCTGAAAAACCGGATACACTATACCAAGCAGCTTACCTTTATTTACCTGTTTATTCACACATTCAAAAAAAATATAACAGATTAGTAATACAAGACTTTCCTTGGCTAAATCCATGTTGTCCCATTAAGCCATGAGACTCTATGGGCCGATTCAGCAAGGCAAATATTGGAAGGGCTATTCACCGCATCGGTGCATAGCCTCCCCACTGATCTCTAATTTGGATATCCAATGCTGCCGCAATGGCATTGAATATCAGGTATCGCCACACATATACTGGAAGCCGCCAAGGCAAACTGGGCAGCAACGATATTGCGTGCTGTTTGGTCAGCTCTTGTGCAAATTGCTAACCGGGCAGCATTCAATATTGCTGCTGCCCGGTTAGGGATGGTCACTGCCTCCGCCCCGGAATGCCCCGATGCTACCCGGATAGCACTGGGGTGCAGAGGGGAGCTAGAAGGGGAAATTCAACAGCACTAACCGTGTAAGTACTGTTGACTATCCTCATTTATGTTTATGACTTTTTATACCACCCATAACATATGCTTCTGAGCGGTTTACAATCATAAAAATGCCATGGCTGCAAGGAAACAGAAAAGGAACGCCATTTAAAATTAGAAAAGGATAGAATGAGGAAAAGAAAAGAGGCATAGAGAACACGTGATCTGTGCATTAACGAGGAGGGGGGAGAGAGGTGAGGATGGAAGGGGAAGGTCAAATGAGAGACAGAAAAGGTGGGTTTTTGATTTTATCTTGAAGGTCTTGAATGACAGTTCTAAACGGAGGGAGTGGGGGAGTGAGTTCCAGAGCCTTAGGCCGAGAAAGAAAAAAGCTGATGAACAGGTGCATTCCAACTGAGCTTGTGATGGGAGGGAAGGGAAATATGACTGATATGGATGGAGCGGAGTGAGTGGTGAGGAGTGTGAAGACGAACTTGATCTGCAAGGTAAAGGGGAGTTCCTGTGTGAATTGCCCTGTGAACAAAGATGAGAAACTTGTACTGTATACGAAAAGAAATAAGGAGCCAGTGCTGACGTAGAAGAAGGGGGGTAACATGGTCGAAACGGGAAGCGTAAGTTAAGATGCGAATGGCAGTATTCTGAATACGTTGAAGACGGGAGAGTTGAGATTGTGGAAGACCTGCCAAAGAGACATTGCAATAGTCAAGACAGGATATTACAAGAGAGAGAAGTAAAGTGGTCAAGGCAGAAGAAGAAAGGAAAGGACGGACGGCTCGTAACTGTTTTTGGGAGAAGAAGAAACGCTGGACAACCGAAGAAATGTGCTACTTAAAAGAGAGAGAAGAGTTGAGAACAAAACCTAGATACCGAAGAAAGGAAACAAGGAGAATAGGCAGGGAGGAAAGTGAAGGGGCACAAGTGTGAGGTGGGGGGGGCCCAAGGGTGAACCAAATAGCGAAAGACTTGAAAGGATTGACATGAAGGAAATTAGATGAGAACCAGGAGGCAACAGCGGAGAGACATGAATTGAGGGGAGAGATATCGGGGGTGAGGGAATCGGTGTGGTGGAGGAGGAGTATGTCATCCGCGTAGTAATACGCGGAGACGCCAAACTGTTGAACCAAAAGGGCAAGAGGGGCAAGGAAAACATTGAACATTGAGTATTTACACAGTTTACTGGGCTGTAAACCATGTAAATGCTTTTCGAAAATCGGGCCCTATATGTGCAGTAATTTTATTTTTTATAATGGTTTCTACCATTTTGCATGACAATGGCATCAGGCTCACCAGTCTGTTGTTTCCTGGATCACCGCTGGAACTCTTTTAAAAATTGGCATTACATTGGCCACTCTCCAAACTTCAGGTACTATAGACAATTTTAATGATAGTTTACAAATTTCTAATAGTGGGTCTGCAATTTCATTTTTGAGTTCTTTCAGCACCCTGGAATGTATACTATCTGGTGATTTGCTACTCTTAGGGATATGTTTACTAAACAGCGGTAGCAGTTTCTGTGTGATATTGGAACCACGGCCCCAATATCGAAAGTTTGTTGCTACTGCTGTTTAGTAAACATACCCTTTAGTTTATCAAACTGCTGTATTACATCTTCCACATTTATCAAGATTTGTTTCAATTCTTCTAATACATCACGATTTAATGTTAAAAAATGCAAGGTCATGCATTTGGGCTGCAGCAATCCAAGGGCGAAATACAGTATAGGGAGTGAAGTACTTTTGTCCACTAAAGAAGAGCAGGAACTAGGCGTGGTTGTGTCTGATGATCTTAAAGTAGCTAAACAGGTAGAAAAGGCAACAGCAAAAGCTAGAAGGATGCTTGGATGCATACGGAGAGGAATGGCTAGCAGAAAAAAGGAGGTGATAGTGCCTCTGTATAAGTCATTGGTATCACCTCATTTGGAGTATTGTGTGCAATTCTGGAGACCGCACCTTCAAAAGGATATAAACAGGATGGAGTCAGTACAAAGGGTGGCTACAAAAATGGTTAGTGGTCTTCATTATAAAGCATATGAGGACAGACTTAAGGATCTTCATATGTACACATTAGAGGAAAGGCGGGACAGAGGTGATATGATTGAGATGTTTAAATACCTCCGTGGCATAAATGTTCAGGGAGAGAGCCTCTGTCGATTGAAAACAAGTTCTGCTACAAGGGGACATGGGATGAGGGTGAAAGGGGATAGATTCATGAGTGATATATGG
The DNA here is from genome assembly GCA_033557465.1 of Ichthyophis bannanicus. Taxonomy (NCBI): domain Eukaryota; kingdom Metazoa; phylum Chordata; class Amphibia; order Gymnophiona; family Ichthyophiidae; genus Ichthyophis; species Ichthyophis bannanicus. The sequence goes on from CM066033.1 coordinate 496,418,763, forward strand.
AAATATTTCTTTACGGAAAGAGTGATGGATCCGTGGAATAGTCTCCCAGTGGTGGTGACAGAGATGAGGACAGTATCTGAATTCAAAAAAGCATGGGACAAACACAGAGGATCTCTAAAGGAAAAAAGGGGACTGTTGTAGTAGTCAATATGGAAGGACAGACTAGATAGGCCATGTGGTCTTTTTCTGTCATCATTTTTCTCTGTTTCTCTGTTTCTAAGTATTTCTGGCATGGGTATCCCTTCCTACATCTGCTTCAGTAAATACCAAAGCAAAGAATTCATTAAGTCTCTCCGCTATAGCCTTGACCTCCCTCCCAGTTTTGCTACTAATGTACTTGAAGAACATTTTTATTATGCATTTTTGCTTCCATGGCAAGCTTCTTTTCAAATTCTCTCTTTGCCTGCTTTATTAATGCCTTGCATTTAGCCTGCCAGTACTTATTTCATTTCCTGTTTTCGTCACTTGGCTCCTATTTCCATTTTCTGAAAGATTCTTTCTTGGCTATAATATCTTCTCTGACCTCACTTTAAACCATGCTGGCTGTCATGTGGCCTTCCTTCCACCTGTTCTAAAGCATGGAATATATCTGGTCTGGGTTTCCAACATAGTATTTTTAAATAATGCTCAGGACTAAAGTAAACCTTTGCAGTTGCTCCTTTTAGCTTCTCCTTAAACATTTTCCTTATTTTATCATAATTTCCCTTTTAAAAGTTAAATGCTAGCACAGTGGATTTTCCTATCATCCTCACTCCATTTATCAAATCAAATGTGATCATGTTATGATCAGTATTGTCAAGTGGCCCCAACACTGTTACATCTCGACCTCTCATTCCACTAAAGACTAGGTCTAAAATAGCTCACCCTCATGTCAGTTTCTGAACCAGCTGCTCCGTGAAGCAAACATTTATTTCATCTAGAAACTTTATTTCCAAAGCATATCCTGATATGACACTGACCCAGTCAATACTGGGGTAATTGAAATCACCAGCTATTACTATGTTGTAAGCTTTGTTAGATTCCCTCATTTCTGTTAGCATTTATTCTGCCCAGGCAGACATTAGAACACCCCAACTGGCATTTCCTTCCCCTTTTTACATGGAATTTATATTGACAGAGATTCTACAGAGTATTTTGTTTCCTGCACAACTTTTATCCTGTTTGACTCAATGCCCTCTTTAACATATAGCGCCACCTCTTCACAGGGGCAGCTCAAGGCAATCTGCTGCCTGAGGTGAGGGATGAGATGCCCCCCTCCCAGAGCTGAGGGGGGGGAGGCTTTCTCAAAACTGCAGTAGCTGAACCAAATCAAAAAGTCAATTAGATAATGTGGAGGAAATAAAAAGATGTTCGCACACCACGGAACTAAATGAAAGAGCGAGAACCACTACACAGATTATAACACTAAATTTTAACTCATTTTTATTTTGTTGTTATAAACTATGTTATGGTTGTTGCTTTTTCTTTTTGAACATATATTTTGCATTCACAGAACCCCTTCCGTCAACAACAAGTGCGGAGTAGAACTAGGACATCCACCCACAAAACTCATCAGTGTTTCTGATGTTCTAGAGGGAGATCATTTTGCATCCAGTGATCACCAGATGGTGTGGTTCAGTATTAGGACTAGGGCTGTTAGAATCCATTCCAAGGTGAGGATCTTAGACTTTAGGAAGACTAACTTTGCGAATATGGGCCAATACCTCAGGGAGTCGTTAGTGGGATGGGAACAGCTGGGGGATGTAGAAAAACAGTGGGCAAAACTGAAAGGGGATATTTTAAGGGCAACCAACATTTTGTTAAAATGGTAAATAAAGGCAAAAGGAAAAGGAGCAGGACCTCAGAAAACACCCACAAATAGGAACAGAAGCGAGGGACATCTTGAACAATTTTCAGAAGACTGTGTTCGTGAGAAACTAGCTCAACTTAAAGCAGACAAAGCGATGGGACCGGATGGGATACACCCTAGAATACTGAAGGAACTTGGGGACGTTCTAGCAACTCCACTGACTGACCTTTTCAATGCCTCGTTGGAGTCGGGAGTGGTGCCAAAGGACTGAAGAGAGGCTCATGTGGTGTCTTTACACAAAAGCGGAAGTAAGGATGCGGTTGAAAACTACAGGCCGGTTAGTTTAACTTCGGTGGTGAGTAAATTATTGGAAACGCTGCTGAAAGAGAAAATAGTGAGGTTTCTGGAGTCCAGTGGATTACAGGATCCGAGGCAGCATGGATTCACCAGAGGCAGGTCTTGTCAGACAAATCTGATTGATTTCTTTGACTGTGTGACCAGGGAGTTGGACCAAGTGAGAGCTCTAGATGTGGTGTATTTAGATTTCAGTAAAGCCTTTGACACTGTTCCTCACAGGCGACTTATAAACAAACTGAGCACTCTAGGGATGGACCCTAAAGTTACTGCTTGGGTTAGAAATTGGTTGGGTGGGAGGCGACAAAGAGTACAAGTAAATGGAGCTCACTCTGAGGAGAAGGATGTTACCAGTGGTGTGCCCCAGGGATCTGTCCTTGGTCTGATTCTTTTTAACATCTTTGTTAGTGATATAGCGGAAGGGCTGTCGGGTAAGGTTTGCCTCTTTGCAGATGATACCAAAATCTGCAATAGAGTAGACACCCAGGAAGGTGTAGATAACATGAGGAGGGATCTAGCTAAGCTTGAAGAATGGTCTAGAATTTGGCAGCTGGGATTTAATGTTAAAAAATGTAAGGTCATGCATTTGGGCTGCAGCAATCCAAGGGAGCAATACAGTATAGGAGGTGAAGTACTTTTGTCCACTAAAGAAGAGCGGGACCTAGGCGTGGTTGTGTCTGATGATCTTAAAGTAGCTAAACAAGTAGAAAAGGCGACGGCAAAAGCTAGAAGGATGCTTGGGTGCATACGGAGAGGAATGGCTAGCAGAAAAAAGGAGGTGATAATGCCTCTGTATAAGTCTTTGGTGCGACCTCATTTGGAGTATGGTGTGCAATTCTGGAGACCGCACCTTCAAAAGGATGTGAACAGGATGGAGTCGGTGCAGAGGGTGGCTACTAAAATGATTAATGGGCTTTATTATAAAGCATATGAGGACAGACTTAAGGATCTTAATATGTACACTTTAGAGAGGAAAGGCGGGATAGAGGTGACATGATTGAGATGTTTAAATACCTCCGTGGCATAAATGTTCAGGGAGAGAGCCTCTTTCAATTGAAAGCAAGTTCTGCTACGAGGGGACATGGGATGAGGGTGAAGGGAGATAGATTCAGGAGTGATATGCGGAAATATTGCTTTACGGAAAGAGTAGTGGATCCATGGAATAGTCTCCCAGTGGAGGTGGTAGAGATGAGGACAGTAACTGAATTCAAAAAAGCATGGGACCAACACAGAGGATCTCTAAAGGTAAAAAGTGGACCGTTGTAGTTGTTGATATGGAAGGACAGACTAGATAGGCCATATGGTCTTTTTCTGTCATCATGTTTCTATGTTTCTATGTACTATCTAATTTGAAAAAAACAATCTGATTCTGGCCATCTCACTAACAAACATTCTCCTGTACTAAGCATATTGTGAACTAATAGGAGTGGAGGAATAACCTAATGGTTAGGGCATTGGCTTAGGAATAAGGGTCCGATTTTCAAAAGGCATCTACATGGTTTGCAGTCCAGTAAACCATGTAGATGCCTTAATTGGGGATATTTAATGGCACTTAATTGTTAGTGTCATTGGATGACCCCTCCTAAGTCCCTTACATGCCTCAGTGCTATCCGGTTAGCATCAGGGCATTTTGGGGGCATTCCAGGGTGGAGAATGGCACTAACCAAGCAGCAGCGATATTGGATGCTGCCCGGTTAGCGAAATGCACCTTAAAGATAGGCGAGGAAAATCCTCGCCTATCTTTAAAGTACAGATCGCTAACAGGATAGCATCCAATATCGCTGCTGCCCGGTTAGCATCGACAGTATCTGGCTTTTGCGGCAATCACCGGATATTCAGTGCCATCTCCACGGTATTGAAAATCCAGTTTAGGGGTCATGGGGAGGGCTATGTGCCGACGAGGCTTATGTTGTTGTTAAGTGCTGTCGAGTCGGAGTCGACTCATGGCGACCCTCTGGATAGCTATCCTAAATTGTGTTCGGTCTTCAGTCAGGCGGCTCATTCTTGACAGACTGGTACCCGTAGCTGCTGTTACTGTATCGATCCATCTCATTGCTGGCCTTCCTCTTTTGCGTTGACCTTCTATCTTGCCAAGCATAATGTCTTTCTCTAATGATCTCTCTCTTCGCATGATGTGTCCAAAGTATGAAAGTCGAAGTCTTGTCATCTGAGCTTCTAAAGAAAGCTTAGGTTTGATCTCCTCTAGTACCGACTGGTTTGTTTTTCGGGCAGTCCATGGTATACACAGTAATCTCCGCCAGCACCATAATTCAAAGGCATCAATTTTCTTCCTGTCTGTCTTTTTCACTGTCCAGCTTTCACATCCATATGATGTTATTGAAAATACCATGGCTTGAACAAGTCAAATCTTTGTATGGAGAGAGACATCTCTACTCTTGAGAATCTTATCTAGGTCTTTCATAGACATTCTGCCAAGAGCAATGCGCCGTTTGATTTCTTGACTGCTTGTTGCTTCTTTATTGATAGTTGATCCAAGTAGATTAAAGATGTTCACAATTTCAATTTCTTTTCCTTCAACGATGAACCTGTTGATTATGCCAGTTGTCATGATCTTTGTCTTCTTTACATTAAGGTGCAGGCCCATTTTGAGACTATGTTCTTTGATTGTGAGAAGCAAATGTTTCAGATCATCTTCACTTTCAGCCAGTAATGTGGTATCATCAGTACAGCGAAGGTTGTTGATGAGTCTTCCACCAATCTTCACACCTCTGTTGTCTTCATACAATCCTGCTTCTCTGATGATTTGTTCTGCATATAAATTAAACAGGTAGGGGGAAAGTATGCAGCCTTGTCTTACACCTTTGCTTATTTTAAACCATTCTGTTTCTCCTTGTTCCGTTCGAACTGTTGCTTCTTGATCAATGTACAGATTGCACAAGAGAATGATCAGGTGTTCTGGTATACCCATGCTTCTTAAAGTGGCCCAGAGTTTCTCATGGTTTACACAGTCAAAAGCCTTGCTATAGTCGATAAAGCACAAATAGATATCCTTTTGGTATTCTTTAGTCTTTTAAAGGATCCATCTCACATCCGCAATGATGTCTCTCTTTCCTCGCCCTTTCCTGAACCCTGCTTGCACTTCAGGTAGTTCTTGTTCCAGGTATGGTTGTAGTCTCTTTTGAATAATCTTCAGTAGAATCTTGCTGGCATGTGGGATCAGAGCTGAAGGGAAATTGGCTGATAGGTATGTCTAGTATGGCTACATCCTTGCCTGAGGCTGTAATACATCATGATGGCACGGAAAAACACGTGGGCTAAGAAAATGAGTACCCAGAGCCCAGCACAAGATTAAAGCCAGGGAACCATACTCTGAACAGAAGTGCACAGAAAATGGACCCAGCTAAGAAAAGCTAAGTCAGGCCTGAACAGATTGAACAGGCCTGAGCAAGTTGGGCAAGCCTGGACAAGTTAAACAGGCCAAACAAAGCTGGTGATACAAAGTATTCATAAGCCCTGAAGACTACAGTGCTGAAAGCTACAGTGATTAATGAAACAAAAGGAATGGCAGGGTGTAGCCAGAATGACTCAACACTAGCAAGAATGAAAGCCATTAATATGCTAATAAGGGTGGATCCCAAAGGAAAGAGGCCTCTGCAGACTTTTTGCACACGGCCCTCCTTTGTCCCAAAGGAAGGAGGCCTCTGCAGGCCCTACAACCTTTTACAGACAGTATAGCAACTTTTGCACACGGAACAAAACTTTTGTGCAGGAGTTGCTACAGAAGGTATAGAGTATATAAGGATGCAATTACAGAGCTCAGGGCGGCCTTCTCTGTCTCATCACTGTGGAGATAGAGAACGCTGCCTGTACTCAGATCCCTCAGATAGACACTTGTGTATCTGTGCTTACAGCTTTTGCTTGTGCCAAAATAAAAGAATTATTGTTGCTGACAAATAATTGTGATCTGAGTTCTTTTTATTTTTCTGGTGCACGACTCCCATGTGCCCAGGCAATTGGTAATATTGGTGGTATTTGAGGAACTTTTGTGGGAAAACCAGGCCCACAATTGGTGCTGAAACCTGGTCTCCTGAGTTTTAGAACTCCTAAATTTTTTTCTAAATTGCCCAAGGATTCCTCTGACTGCAGTTTTGGCTTGCCTGCATTTTTGTCAGAGAGGATACCTCCTGTTTTAAATTGTGCAAAAAACAGGAGATGAGAATACCATCCTAATAGAGGATGAGGATTCCTTTTGCTGGTTCAAAAGATGAGGATTCCTTCTGCCGGTCCAGAAGATGAGGATTCCTCCTGCCGGGTTCAGGAGATGAGAATACCGTCCTGAGGGATGAAGAGAGCTCTGTGGACACCTTACAGTGGTGAGTATTGCCGCATTACCTGCCTACAAACACGGACAGAAGTCTTACCCTATCCGATTGGTGGGTGAGTACGAAATTTACACATATGCATATGTATTTTATGTAACTAATGTTGTTTTGTTGTGTAGAAAATTGTTAGAGTGTCTCTGTGTTTAGTTGTAATATTAGGGAAAGAAAGTTTGAAAGTTTGCCCAGACATTAGGTCTTTAAAACTCCAGGATTGATTGGTGTATGCTTGAGACTGTACGTACATTGGTACGAAGCGGGTGTGTGTCCCTATCCACATTTCCATACCCCCGCGAGGGGATTGGCTGGGTTTGGACGAAGCGCAAGGATTGCATGTCTGTATGAGTCCTGGATTTGTAATTTCACACCTCTGTAGATAAAGAGGTTTGATACTCTATCAGTAAAAAGTGAAGTTATTAACAAATCGCCCCTGTGTCCCCAAATAGTGAAAAACACCAGGTCTACTGATTGCAGGGAAAGGGACAGTCTAGAAAATGTTCCAAAATAAATCCAAGAAGGGATTAGGTAATAAAAAAGGGACTGAGTCCAGTCCTAACCCCATAGATAGCCTTGTTAAACAGAACCCCCTACTGGAAGCCTCAATAAAAAATTGTTCTAGACAATGGGAAAAATGGACGAAGAAAACACCCTCACTTGCTTGGCCAGCAGGAGGGTCGTTCGATCCGCTCATCTTGACCAAAATTAGAGATCATATTTTATTTAAAAAATGTGGCAAAGCCCAATTGGAACATTTGCGACATATTTCTCTGTGGATGCAGGCCGGCCCAGAGCCCCTGCCATCTGCCCCTGCATCTCCACCTCCTTATTGGGCAGCCGAAAGTAAAACTATGGCAGCCATTGGTTACTCCGATCCTGTAGTGACCACTAAGGTTAAACAGGAGTCCTCACGGCCCCTCTATCCATCACTTCCCAAATCCACCCCAGGAAAATTGGTTCACGATCCCACGATCTCGGACCAAGAAATAATTGAAGCTTTAAAAGACACCTCTAATGAGGAAAGTGGAACCTGGATTAAGGTTTCTGGTCAGGTTCATCTAGAGGAATCAAAAACCCCAGCTTTCGATCCCAACGGATATGCTAAGCGTGAGGCTGCATTAAAGAAAGCAGAGGAGGATTTAATAGCTGAGAAACAATCCTTCCATGAGCATAAGCAGAAAGCACTGCAACAGCTCAGTGGGACTGGGAAGGAAGTTCCCTCAACTCACTGAGCCTGATGACCCCGGGTTACAGGACAGTGATGATGGGGAGGATAATGATGGCCAAGATTGTCAAGGCAACCCAGGCAAAAAGGGCCCTAAGCAGGATAGACCTAATACACGTAATCAGAAGAGAAATAACAGCAAAATACATGATGGTAAGCCTAGGACAGATGATCATCAGGACAATCGGTCCTGTGTGGTCCAAAACCATGCCCCTGACATACTTTCGTTCATAACAGAACAGGAAGGGGGAAATGGCTACTATGTGTACCTGTGGTCCTCTAATATGTATAGATGGACAAAGGCGAACCAGCCCCAAATGGTACAGTGGCCGCCTGATGGGTCACTAGATACGGCTCACCTGAATACAGCAAGATTATGCATTCGAGGTGGATCCGGTGATCCCAAATGGGACCTGACTTATATGGAAGCAGGTCTTAGGGTTTGGGAGAAGTATGAGAACCAGGACTTTAATAAACAGCTCCTGTTTCCAGTAATCCACACAAATGAAGGAAGATCTAAATATACACCATGGAATTTCACTGATATGGCTAACATAGCTAGTAGTCTACCTCCTCTCAGTAGAGGGGGAGGGACATGGATTCAAAAATTTGAAAGAATTACGGCCGGATATAATTTAGCTTTGGGAGATATCAAAGCTTTATTGGCCAAAATTCTGGGGAACAGTGCGACAAATCAAGTGTTCGCCACTGCCGACTTAGACCAGGTGAAGGTTACAGTTAACACTTATGACGGTGCTTCTTTTAATGAGTATCGTCCTCGTATTTGGGAAGCCCTTAGGGAGATGTACCCTACTCAACGCAGTTTGACTCCTCTCACCACTATGAGATTCCAAATAGGTGAGGACATTAGTGCATATCTTGCACGATTTCAAGACTTATGGGAAGCACACATGGGGGTACCATACGATGATGTTTGCATGGGATCCATGTTTTTCCAGACCCTGTGTAACACATTACCACCACTCGTGACTGCAAAATTGAAATCTGTAGTAGCCTTAAGAGTCCGAGCCATGGCCAAAACAACAGGCCCATATTTTGCATTATATTCGGTCCCTAGAGGACGACACTTTGAAACCTGAGAAGGATTTGAAGCAGGCCCAAGCGCGCTTGTTAAACCTTCAACTTAAAGGTTTACAAGAAACTAAAGATCCCCAACCCACAATCAAAACATGCCTCCAAACTCAGCTGTTTGGTTCACTGATGGTTCTGAGACATCACTGTGCTCTGGTTTCAGTGCAGTGCAGATATCTCCCTCTGGTGACCTTCTGGATGTACTGCAATATCAATTACCAAGCATTTATAGCGCCCAAGGTGCTGAACTCTGTGCAATCTTGGCAGTCTTACTACATCAGGAAGAACAGAACATTATCCTATTCACTGACTCCCATTATGCAGCACGAGTATTGACAGTATTCCATCAAAAATGGTCACAGAGAGGTTTCATTACCTCCTCAGCCAGCACCATCTCACATCTTGATGAGATACATCAAATTTATGAGTGCCTAGAGAAACGTAAACTCAACAATTTATTTTTATGCTGCGAATGGGTCCCTGGACACACACAAGGGGACTCCTTTCGCCAAATGGGCAATGCCCTGGCGGATCAGCTGGCAAAAGAAGTAACCAGCACTACCTCCCTAATATTACCTGTCACCAGATCAAAGACTTATCTGGTACCTGACCTAACTGACTATCAGAAGGATGCAGTTGCTTATGAGATAGGGAGCTGGGAGAGATTAGGTTGTTCTCAAACTAAGAACATATGGGTACACCCATCCGGGAAGCTTTGTATCTGTTTTGTAGCGCTGAAACGTTTAATAGCTCTCATACATGATGTCTACCATTCTAGTGCTGCACATATTCATGGGATGTTGGAGGACACCTTCTGGTGTCCGCACATGAAAAATCGCATTCAAGAATTAGTGGCTAAGTGTCCCGTGTGTATTCTGAACTCCCAGCCTGGGGGAAAAGTCATGGGCAAAGGCCACCTTCCAGTTCTGAGTGGTCCTTTTGAGTCATGGTATGTGGATTTCACTGACATGATTCATAGATGTGCCCAGAAACTCTACCTTTTGGTGTGGGTTTGCCCTTGGTCTCGGTGGATTGAGGCTTTCCCCTGCAGCAAAGAGACTGCAGAAGAAGTAGTAGAGATTCTGCAAACACAAATAATACCTCGATTTGGCATTCCTAAAGTCATATATTCTGACAATGGTTCTCACTTTTGCAATGCTCTTGTGTCTGCACTCATTCAACATCTTCCTGTTCAGTGGAAACATGTTTCTGTGTATAAACCTACTTCTAATGGTCTTGTTCAACGATGCAATGGCATTTTGAAAACTCAACTCAGAAAGATTTGTGCTTCTGGTTACATGACCTGGCTACAAGCATTGCCAATGTGTCTGTTTCAGTTGCACAACAGCCCAATCAAAAGGTTACATCTGACACCTCATGAAATGGCAACTGGCCGGCGCATGCGCACAACTAGTTTACCACAGTCTCTGGTTCCGATTCATGATAGTCTCTCCTCTTACCTTGCAGGACTCCGGATTGCGCTCCAAGAAATTGCTGATCGTGTAGCAGTCTCAGTCTGTATCCAGTCCATCCTTGTTACCTTGTTTTCCTGTAGGGACTACTGTCTATAAAAGAAATTCTGTTCATGCATCCTGGGACTGCCCTACTTTTTCAGGACCCCACATTGTCACTGCTTCTTCCCCTTTTGCTGCCAGACTTAATGATACTGACACTTGGATACATGTCAGCCATCTAAAAGCGGCTCCACCTGTCTCATCTGAATAACCAACTTCCTTCCCCTTACAAGACTAACGTGTTCTCCTTACACCCCTGCATCATTAGTGCCAAGGATGATCACTACCAACCCTGCCCCATGGGCACCCTTGTGTATCCTTTTGGGTATCTCAGTCATTATCGTCCTTCTTATTGAGTGTCTACACCCAGATGGACAGCCAGCTTTGTTCCTCCTAGAACAGAACCAGACTAACCAGGCGATATCTCGAGTACCTCGGGTTTTACCTGAAGGCTCTCTGAACACATGGAAGCAATCAGTATTACACATTGTTTCCCTGATGAACATTTCAGACTGCATTATCTGTACTCCTCTGCCAAAGGGTGTATCATATGCTCCGGTACATGTTTCAAAGGTTCCCTTAAATGAGTATGCAGGACAACTTGCTTGTGTAGACAATAATAATTTTTCTGCCAGTTGTTATGAAGTTTTTAATTGTTCCCAAACGTGGCATATGATGAATATGACACATAACCCTTTGCGTGTATATGCCGACCCAAATATGGTATTTGATCTATGCTTGATAACAAATGCATCCATTGCTTTTTCACACAGGTGTAACCTGTCGTATAATGTGGTTAATGGGTCCTTTCATTTTGCTAGTAATTCAGTCACGATAAAATGGTATAATCAAAACGGTAATATGGACCTTTCCAAGATGCTAAATGATTGGAGAAACATTACGGAGAGCCCACTAGTGCTTAATGGATCTGACTTCTGCTGGTATGTGGGGGTTGGTCCCATTTACCACGATGGTTCAGCTGAGCTGACAACGGGTTCCCAGAATGAATCTCCATTCACTTCATGCTATCTCCCGATGTCCAATTTAAGGAGGGATCTTAAGTCATCTATCACGGGTAATTCTCCTGTTAAGTGGTTTGATGGGCATAATATGAACCGCATATGGACACCTGCCACAAACCTCTTTGCTGTAGGGGGCCATTATTGGTTGTGTGGGGAAACTCTGTTTCAGGTAGTCAACCTCTCCCTATTACCCTGTGCTTTGGTCAAAGTTTCTCCTTTTTCTGTCTTGATCCCCCTTAATGTTACCCATCACCCTGCTGCCCACTCCCCTCTGCACAGATTGAAGCGCAGTCTGTCAGCCAACTCAAGTCCTTGGGACTCCTCTGTTACAGAGGATGATGCCATTCAAGCCTCATTCGAATACATCAATTCCACTTATCCTATGACTAAAACTCGTTTAGATGCCCTTAGTGCTACTGCTTGGATTCCCTTTGCTACCCCTGCTCTTACTGCTGAACTAGGTATGTCCATCCGCCGTTTGCAATGCTTATTACATATTCAGATGAAAGCTGTTACTGAATCCATATCTCGCTTAGCTGAATCCTTACAACAAAATAACCAAATGACTTTGCAGAATAGACAGGCTCTTGATTTGCTCCTCGCTGCTGAAGGCGGAACTTGTACTTTTATTAATGCCACTAATTGCTGTACTGTCATCGCTAACCATATGGTATTTGTGCTAGATGCAATGAGCAAGATAAAGCATCTCTCAGAATTACATATTGATGATTTTAAGGGGGGGTTTCAGCTTGATAATATTTGGGGAAGTATTACGTCATGGTTTGCTAGTTTAGGAGGAGGTCTTAAAGCCTTCTTTATTAAGCTTTTAACTATAGCTTGTTTTGGAATTATTGCCTGTTGTGTATTATCCATTTTGCTTGCCTGCTGTAAAAGAATGATATTGCAGAACACTAAAACCATGTACATTGTATCTAGGGAACAGTACCAGAAGCTGCCTTTTTGATGACCCCTCTTTGTCTCAAATGGTTGTTGTTCATTGCCCTTAGTGGGATTACCTTTGCCCCATTCACAAGAAAAGAAAAAGAAAAATTGGAGAATGAAGGGAAATTGGCTGATAGGTATGTCTAGTATGGCTACATCCTTGCCTGAGGCTGTAATACATCATGATGGCACGGAAAAACACGTGGGCTAAGAAAATGAGTACCCAGAGCCCAGCACAACAAGAGTAAAGCCAGGGAACCATACTCTGAACAGAAGTGCACAGAAAATGGACCCAGCTAAGAAAAGCTACGTCAGGCCTGAACAGATTGAACAGGCCTGAGCAAGTTGGGCAAGCCTGGACAAGTTAAACAGGCCAAACAAAGCTGGTGATACAAAGTATTCATAAGCCCTGAAGACTACAGTGCTGAAAGCTACAGTGATTAATGAAACAAAAGGAATGGCAGGGTGTAGCCAGAATGACTCAACACTAGCAAGAATAAAAGCCATTAATATGCTAATAAGGGTGGATCTCAAAGGAAAGAGGCCTCTGCAGACCTTTTGCACATGGCCCTCCTTTGTCCCAAAGGAAGGAGGCCTCTGCAGGCCCTACAATCTTTTACAGACAATATAGCAACTTTTGCACACGGAACAAAACTTTTGTGCAGGAGTTGCTACAGAGGGTATAGAGTATATAAGGATGCAATTACAGAGCTCAGGGCGGCCTTCTCTGTCTCATCACTGTGGAGATAGAGAATGCTGCCTGTACTCAGATCCCTCAGATAGACACTTGTGTATCTGTGCTTACAGCTTTTGCTTGTGCCAAAATAAAAGAATTATTGTTGCTGACAAATAATTGTGATCTGAGTTCTTTTTATTTTTCTGGTGCACGACTCCCATGTGCCCAGCCAATTGGTAATATTGGTGATATTTGAGGAACTTTTGTGGGAAAACCAGGCCCACAGAGCGATTGTGCAATAATTTCCACAGTCAGTTGGATCACCTTTCTTTAGTATTGGTATAAACACAGATCTTTTCCAGTCAGTTGGCCATGATGATGTCTTCCATATTTCTTGGCAGAGCCTTGTGAGTACGGCAACAGCTGCATCAGATTGCTGCAATACTTCTATGGGAATACTATCAGTGCCCGGTGCTTTGTTCTTTGATAAGGCTTTCAATGCTGCTTCAACTTCTTCTTTCATCACCAATGGTTCCCGATCATAAGGTACAGGTTGAAACGGCTGTTGGTCCACTTGATCTTTATCATATAAAAACTCTGTATATTCCTTCCACCTTTTCTTGATCTTCTCAGCATCATTCAACATAGAACCTTGAGCATCTTGTAACATTCCAATTCGAGGCTGGAACTTTTTCTTTAACTCTCGTAGCTTTAGGAAAGCCAATCTTTTTCTTCCTCTAATAGTTTCTGCTTCTATTTCCTTGCAAGTGTCATTGTAGTACTTTTCCTTATCCTGTCTTGCTGCACGTTGGAAATCTCTGTTGAGTTCTGCGATTGTCTTTCTTTCTCCTCTGGCTTTAGCTTCTCCGTGTTTCTGGGAAATTTTCAGAGTTTCTTCCGTCATCCATTTTGGCCGTTTTTGCTTTTTCACCTTTTGTAGAGACTTCTCGCTTTCTTCCAACACAACCTTCTTGATGTCATTCCATAACTCTTCCGGAGCTCTGTCATTTGTATCTAAAGCAGCAAATCGATTTTGCAGGCAGTCTTTAAATTCCAGTGGTATATTCTCAAGGTCATATTTTGCTGCATTCATTAGTGGTTTGCTCTTTTTCAACTTTAGCTTGAGTTTGCATACTAGTAGTTGAAGATCTGTACCACAGCCAGCTCCAGGTTTTGTCTTTGTTAATGTTACAGAGCTTTTCCATTGTTGACTTCCACAGATGTAGTCAATTTGATTTTTATACAATCCATTGGGTGAAGTCCATGTGTACAGTCGACGCTTGTGTTGCTGGAAGAAGGTGTTTGAGATGAATAGATCATTGGTCTTGCAGAATTCTATCAGTCTTTCTCCAGCTTCATTTCTGTTGCCAAGTCCATATTTTCCAACTACTTTGCCTTCTTCTTTGTTGCCAACCTTTGCGTTCCAGTCACCCATGACTATCATGATATCCTGTTTGCATGTTCTGTCAATTTCAGCTTGTACATGTTCATAGAACTCTTCAATTTCATTCTCTTCTGCAGCTGTTGTTGGGGCATATACTTGAATTATAGTTGTGTTGATAGGCAATCCTCGTAGACGAATAGAGATTAAGCGTTCGCTGACTGCATTGTATTTCATTACAGTTCTTGCAAGTTTCTTCTTTATTATAAATGCAACACTATTTCTTCTTTGTCTTTCATTTCCAGCATAGTAGACCATGTGATCATCTGATGCAAAGTGCCCCATGCCAGTCCATTTGAGTTCGCTGACACCCAACAGATCAAGTTGTACACGTTCCATTTCATTCTTGACCACCTCCAACTTCCCTTGGTTCATGCTTCGTACGTTCCATGTTCCAATGTGTAAGACATCTTTACAGCTTCTGACTCTCATTTCATGCGCAGCTACATCAGCAGTCAGACTTCCCGAGGGCTTTGATCCAACCTGTGATAAGGAAGCTTATCATATTTCAGGAGGGAGCTATAAAAGAGGTGATTTGGCTTTGAACAAGCAACCTGTCTTTGCTGGTAGAAATACTAAAACAGAATGTTTTCATAAAAGATTACCAGTCCCAGAATGCACCAGGTTTCAAACAGCCTCTAGGAGGGCTGAAGTGGGGAAACGTGTGTTCAATCAGGAGAGCTATGAGATAATCCCCAATCACTCATCTCCAAGGGCAGGGCTTGATTCAGCACACCTGGGCTGTGCTAGGGTGGAGTGTCCCTCTAAGCACTTTAAAAGTAAAAGATATTCTACACAAAGACAGATCAGGCATGAGAAGGAGAACAGGAACCGTGAGCACAAGCAGATCCAGGAACAGAAGCCATTGGAGAAAGAAGAGAGAGGATTACAACAGCCGAAGCAACGTGGAAGGAAGAAGAGAGACATCTTGGAGGTCTAAAGAAGGAGCCAACAGCAGTACGTGTGATAGGAGTGATTCCAGAGGCAAGCATACTCCATTGGACTGGAGGAAGCCAGAGGAGTGGGGTTATAGAGCCAGGAATTCCCAGAAGGCACCTTTGAAGGAGACGGCTGCATTTGGAAGGGGCCCTAAGACCGGTGCAAGAAGGTATGTGAAGAGAGACCCAGTGTCCAGGGATCTTGATTGGAAGGCTGGACATAAAAGCTGGACTACTTACTGGCCAGGATACCTGGAGAGGAAACCTAACAGCAAGGGGATCACAGGTATGAACTTTGATATACAGTCAAACCTCGGTTTTAATGATTAATCCGTTCTAAGCAGTCTGACTAAAACCGAAACGTACGAAAACCGAAGCAATATTTCCCATAGGAAATAATGTAAATTCAATGTAATCCGTTCCAGACACCCAGCTCCTGTCACTTCTCTCACCTGCCCGATCGTCCACAGGACAGCAAACACACAGATATTGTACTGTACGGCACTGTAATCTGATCGCTGACTCCGTCTCAACAGCAATTTGCAAGCGTACCCTGCAAGATAAAGAACTGCCTCCCACATTCATGCAACATCTCCTGCTTACATTGACAGCTACCCTGCTACCTCCGAGCCTGAGGGGGCGCTCCAGAGAACAGGCAGGCGGTGGAGAGATCGGGGCCTTCCTCTCTGTGCAATCCTTGCATCTCTGGCTCGAGGATGTTGCTCAGCTGACTTTGGCTTCTCAACACGCGATCGGGTGAGTCCGGGGGGGGGGGGGGGGTAGTGCTGCCGGGACTGGGCGGGCAGACCAGCGCGAGGGTGTAGGTTTTCAGATCTGGCAGCACTGGTTCCTGACGAAAACCGAGGCGATAAACGATAACCGAGACAAGATCTCAGTTAGAAAAGACGTCGAAAACCGAAACGACCGAAAACCGGGGCACATGAAAACCGAGGTTTGACTGTATGCCCTAGCTCTTCACCTGGAAGACAGCAGGGAAACAAATATTATCCTGAGAGTGATCAATTCCTCTGAGCCAGACTATGATATTGATTCCATGATATTTGAGGAAGAAGGAGATATAGCAAATGATCAATTGGAATACATGGATTGCTCTCTGTCTAGGCTGCTGTTTTAAAGTAGTTTCTCACTAATACAACAACCACCAAAAGTTACTGTAACTTGTTCTTTTATCTACCCAGAAAAGTCTCTGCAAGAAAGCTTTAGGGTAGGATTGAGCCACGCAGAGAGAGTGAACCAGCAAAGGGGTTTGCAGCTGGCTAATTATTTGTAATTGAGCCAGGCAAAAGTGCACGTGAGCTCTAGAAGGAAACTTCTTCTTTGTATGTGTGAATAGAAGAAAGTTATCCTTGGTAAAGAACAGTTTTTTTCTACTTTTGGGTTTGGTTTTGCCTTTTGGAGCACTGCTAAGAAGGTCATTAGCAGGAGCCATCAAAAAGACCTTTTCTGTTTCTCATCAAGGTCTTTATTGATTTATTGCTTAAGAAGTTCAGTTACCTTATAACATGTTTTGTTTTTCCTGAGTACAATACTTGAAGCAAGTGTCCTTTTGTGTTACCAAGTAAATCTGTGTGGGAGAATTAACCCCATGAATAAAATCTGTTTTTCTTTGCTTACACTCGAGCATCACAACTCATTATTTTGTGAACGGCTGATTCTGGTATGAAAGAACTATATTCCCCACAACCCTTTGCAAGTCATAATAATATTTTTTGCCTTTGCCAAGACTGTGGACTTTCACGACCAGCGACCCCATTTACAAACCACATCATAAATGCTGGCTTTACTCTGAAAAGTCTTCAGCTCTTCCCCAGTAGCTAGTTGAGTGCCTTCTGACCTGGGGTCTCATCTTCCAGCACCATAGCACAATTTGTTTTGTTGTAACTATCCATTGGGTTTTCATGGCAAGATACAGAAGTAGATTGCCGGGCCTTTCTTCCGTGCAGTTTAAGTTTGGTGTTGTTGCCGTTGTCACAAAAATGTGATCCTCCGCCATCAACACTGTCCCATTCTGCTGCTGCCCAGATGGGTGGTTTGTCTTGGTCTGGCACCTCAGCTGAGACCTGTCCATCTTGGGAGACCCTGCCAGTAGTTAAACTACCGATAGTTTAGCTCTCAGCATCACTGATGCACGCAAGCTCTCACAGCACGACAAGCTGCAAACCAAGTGAGAGGACGAGGCTTATAGCCCTTCCAAAATCAGCACAGTTGAATATTGGGCCCCAAGAGACCAATGTTCAATTCCCACTAGCACTCCTTGTGGCCTTGGGTAAGTCACTTAATCCTCCATTACCTCAGAAGAATCCAATCTATCAATGTCCCTGTTTAATGTACATTAACAAGTTTAAGTTACAATGTAAACTGCTTTGACTAAAAATGATAACAGCAGTATAAAAAAACCTGTTAAATAAATAATACACAAAACCCTACAAAAGTCACTGAGGACTTGTAGAGCAAATCTCTATACCATACCAGCACCAACTTCCAAAACTCACATAAGGAGCCTACCCAAAAAAAGCATCACTGTATATACTGCAGTAGGCCCTAGAACTTCCAACAACTATTTGAAAAGCCCAGCGTGGCAGGGCACAATTGGCCTTGCACAGCCCCAGCCTGCAGGACATGCTGATCCCGTGAGCGGGCTCTGATTCTCTGGGCCATGATCATTGCCTCACACACCATTCTGCCTGCGGGAGCCATATGTCTTGCAGGCAGGGGCTGTGCAAGCCGTGACTGCAGCCCAGAGAAATAGGCCTGCCCCACAGAAGCCGATATCAGGAGGGCACTACTGCTGATCGCCCACCCCCATTCCCAATTCAGGATGGCCTGTGGAGTGCCAGCGGCCTAGTGGAGAGCCTGCCTGCAGGACATGCTGCTCCCATGGCAGAAGGCTGTGAGAGGCCACAATTGCAGGAGCAGCATGTCCTGCAAGTAGACTCTCCACTAGGCCACCAACGCTCCACCGGCCACCCTGAATGGGAAGTAGGCAGCTAACGACAGCACCCTCTTGACTTTGGCGCCCCCTGTCACACTTACCCACCTTACTGAGTAGTGCTGGCCCTAGTCCAGAATTTGTCTTCTTGCTTCCCCCCCTATCCAGCATTTGTCTCCCTGCTTACCCCCTCCATCATTTGTCTTCTTGCCCCCCTTCCTTGTTATCCAGCATTTGTCCTCCCGTCTCCCCACCTGTTGTCCAGCATGTCTCCCTACTTCCTTCCCATCCAACATTTGTCCTCCTTCCCCCTCCCGTGTTGTCCAGCATTTATCCTCCTGTCTCCCCCCTCCCCCCCCCGTTGTCCAGCATTTATCCTCCTGTCTCCCCCCTATTGTCCAGCATTGGTCTCCCTGCTTCTCCCTCTACAGCATTGGTCTTCCTGCCCCTCCTGTCCCCCATGTTGTCCAGCACTTATTCTCCTGTCTCCCCCCCCCACCACCTGTTGTCTAGCACGTGTCCTCCAGTCCCCCTCCCTCCACCTGCACCTCTCTTCCTGCTGTTCTGCAAGCCTTCAGGCTGATTCGTCTGGTGCAACACTCTGGCCGTTTTCATTTTAGATTTTGCCGCCTCTGGCCTGTCTCTGCCTTCCTGCTGCTTTTTTTTTCTCAAGAATGCTTGGAGCAAAAAAAAAAAAAAAGGCAGTGGGAAGACAGAGGCAAATTAAAACGGAGCCAGAGTGCCTCCGCCGTTGGAGTGCCACCCCCTGCAAACTGCCACCTGAGGCAACCAAATGGTAGAGCCACCCTTGCCTCTCCACCAATTTTGATCTACCCTATCATTGTAATATAATTGGTACAGTGGTAACAGTGTCCCATTGGTTATCCTCCTTCCACCAGGTCTCTGAGATGCCAAGTATAACTAACCGTTCATTCACTGCTATGTATTCTAAGTCTCCCATCTTATTTTTTAGACTTTTAGAATTTGTATACTGGCATTTCAAAGTTTGTTTTTGGCACAAATTAACAGTCCAGCCATCGGGTAAAAGATTTAAGATATGACAGATGGAGAGGATGACTGCAAGGGAGACATAACCAAGAAGCCTGCTGGGAATGGAAACAGAAGAGCAAGAGAAATCTGCACTTACGATGTAATTAAACAGATACATTTTTACTTACTGTGGATCATGGGGAGGTCCACGGCATTCAAGTTCTTCAAATTTAAGATTTAATTTCCTTTGATGACAGAATTCATTCAGCTTTCCTTTAAAATTTGTTTCTCCAACATTTAATGATCCTGGATCTTGTGATAAGAACATAAGAAAGTTAAGAAAAGTCATGCTACGTCAGACCAAGGTCAATCAAGCTCATCATTCTGCCTCCAATCTCGGTCCCACAAAACAGAACTTTTTCTTTTAACTCACTTCCAGGGATAAGCAATTTCTTTCCCAAATGTACATGGCTAATAATTTTGGGCCCGATATTCGAAAGCCCTTACACAGGTAACTTCCTTAGTCACCTGTGTAAGGGCCTTATCCGGGATATTCGAAGGGCACCTACAAGGATAGTGCCCTTTGACTATCCCAGCTAAGTCCCTAACGTGCCCCAATGCTATCCGCATAGCATCAGGGTGTGTTAGGGGCATTCCGAGATGGAGCGGGGGCGGAGGAAGGAGCTACATGAGTAGCAGTGATTTTCATTGCTAACCGTGTAGCCCTCTGCATCTTAAAGATAGGCGAGAAAAAAAACTCCCCTATCTTTAAGACGCAGAGGCTATGCGGGTAGCCACGAAAATTGCTGCTACCCCTGTAGCCTTTGTGACTGGCGCAGAAGTGAATATCCAGGTTGGGGGGGGGGGTCAGTGGGCAAGCTATGCGCCATTGCAGCACATAGCCTGCCCAATTCAATATCGAGCCCTTTGTCTGTTTAGTCTCACAAGATCCTTCTGCAATTCCTCAAATTCCTCTGCCCTGAATTATTCTGTCATCTGCAAATTTGATCACCTTTCTCAATGCTCCTTTTTCAAGATTGTTTATGATTATGTTAAGCCCATATCAATACAGATCCTTGGGGCAGCACTCCACTATACTGAAAACTTTCAGGCTAATATTCAAATTGCAGAGTCAGCCTTCTCTTTAAACACTACAGCTGACATTTAAAGAGAGCAGTGCTGAATATCTGTGTACTGTATATCTGGATAGTAAAGCTGAATATCCAGGTATGCAGGCAACC
The DNA here is from genome assembly GCA_033557465.1 of Ichthyophis bannanicus. Classification (NCBI taxonomy): domain Eukaryota; kingdom Metazoa; phylum Chordata; class Amphibia; order Gymnophiona; family Ichthyophiidae; genus Ichthyophis; species Ichthyophis bannanicus. The sequence goes on from CM066033.1 coordinate 496,439,274, forward strand.
TAAGTTATGTGGATTACTATCAGATAATGGCACTGAAAATCACCACTATCCAAATAATTTGCCACTCCACCCCTGGACTGCCCCAACGCTATCTGCATAGTATTAGTATAGTATTAACTTACTCTGAGAAGCTCGTGCTGTGCACGTAACCATGTATATAGTTACATTAACTTGCCTGTATATAGTTATTGTTCTCCCTGTTCTCCCTGTTAAGAAACTTGTTCATTGTATACCCGAGTTATTTTAAATGTTTATTGTAAGCACAAATCACTAAACTGAGATGTGTAGTTTCAATGTTTATTGTAAACCGCACTGATCTTAAATAGCGCGGTATAAAAGAAAATGTAATAAATAAATAAATAAAATAAAAATAAATAAATAAATTAGAGTGGTCTGTGATGATTTTCAGCAGCACTATCCGGATAATAATCAGCATCATTTATCCGATTAACAGGTGCTGCTAACCAGAAAAATGGTTTTAAATATTGGGCTCTTACCTTTTAGTCCCTCTGTTTCCTGTCCTTTAATCAGTTATCGAACCATGAAAGTCTCCTATCCCATGACGCTGTAATTTCCTGAGGGGGGACTTTAGCTTTTCAAAAGGTATTTGAAAAAGCACACTACATCAGCCAGCTCACCTTTAGCCACATTTGTTTACACTTTTCAAAAACATCTAATAAAGGGAATTCTTACTTTCAGTTTGCTAAATCAATGCTTATTCCTTTTAAGTTGAGTCTACCAAATTTTTTTTGAACAGCTTCTACCATTTTGACCATAAGAGATATCAGGCTCACTGGTCTATAATTTCCCAGATCACCCCTAGAGCCCTTTTAAAAACTGGTCTGGAGAGTGTGCCTGGAGCTACGGGACCTACCCGGACCATCTTGCCTGCACAGGAGGCTGCTGGAGCCCTGGTTTCCTTCCTGCTTATTAGCCGCATTACCCCAGTGTCATCGGAAGGGGTTTAAAAGGTGCTCCCTTCCGCGGGACGCGGCCGTGTTTGAAGGGGCGTAGTTAAAGGGGCAGGTCTTGCCCCTTTTGAGCCCCTTCTGAGCACTTCTGAGTATTGAGGAGTACTGGAGCGGTAGTATACTTTGGTATGGGTAAAAGGAAAAAGAAGGTGACTGGTGTGAGTACGATGAATCCATCTAAAGCTGTTAAAGCAATAGGTCCTATGGACAAACATGTTGTACTGACTCCTAATGAGGTTGTAAATGTGTCGTTACCACTGTCCAATAGTGTCTCCTCTTCTGTTAGCTCCTCAAATATTGAAGGGGTGATATCCCTCCCCCACTAGCCAAGGAGGGTTTGACGGCTGAGTTAACCTCCTCACCTATTATAGGGGAGAGGTCTTCTCCTGTTTTTTCCTTAGTGGTTCTCTCTCCCGCGATGAGCCCTCGGGCAGGGGCGGTTCCCCTCCCCCGAGTGATTCAAGCAGGAGAGGTTCCAAAAATTTCAACTGAGTTGGTGGACCCTGTTGCTCAGTCCTCTAAACAGGATGTGTCTTTGACCGATATATGGAGTTTGTTAACTTGTATGGAGGTTTCTTTATCTATGTTAATGCCTCAATTTGTAAAGTTTACACAAGAGACAGTTGATAAGCTTGCACATCAGGATATTTGTTTCAATTCTTTGGATTCTCGTTCAAATTTAGAGTCTCAGGTCTCCACTGTGCAAGGTGCACTCTCCTCCTCTATAAAGGATAGTTTGATGTTGCATCGTCAACACGAACAATTTGAAAATAATCTTAGAGCTAAGAATCTTAGGTGTCTCAATTTTCCTAAAACACATTATTTGTCTGCTGATATTCTTTTTCGTAAATATTTGAAGGAAATTTTGGGATATCAAGATCCTTCTACGTTTGTTTTAAATAATATTTTCTATATTCCCAGCTCTAAAAAGGAAGTTCGAGGGGAAGGAGATGTGGATCTACTTGGTTCAGAGGATTCCTTGAATATTTCTGAGTTCACAGAATCCTCATTGGATGAAATTTCAGTTAGAGCAACCTTTGTTGTTGTTAAGTGCCGTCGAGTCGGAGTCGGCTCATGGCGACCCTCTGGATAGCTATCCTAAATTGTGTTCGGTCTTCAGTCAGGCGGCTCATTGACGACAGACTGGTACCCGTAGCTGCTGTTATTGTAGCGATCCATCTCATTGCTGGCCTTCCTCTTTTGCGTTGACCTTCTATCTTGCCAAGCATGATGTCTTTCTCTAATGATCTCTCTCTTCGCATGATGTGTCCGAAGTATGAAAGCCGAAGTCTTGTCATCTGAGCTTCTAAAGAAAGCTTAGGTTTGATCTCCTCTAGTACCGACTGGTTTGTTCTTCGGGCAGTCCATGGTATACACAGTATTCGCCGCCAGCACCATAATTCAAAGGCATCAATTTTCTTCCTGTCTGTCTTTTTCACTGTCCAGCTTTCACATCCATATGATGTTATTGAAAATACCATGGCTTGAACAAGTCGAATCTTTGTATGGAGAGACACATCTCTGCTCTTGAGAATCTTATCTAGGTCTTTCATAGCCATTCTGCCAAGAGCAATGCGTCGTCTGATTTCTTGACTGCTTGTTGCTTCTTTATTGATAGTTGATCCAAGTAGGTTAAAGTTGTTCACAATTTCAATTTCTTCTCCTTCAACGATGAACCTGTTGATTATGCCAGTTGTCATGATCTTTGTCTTCTGTACATTAAGGTGCAGGCCCATTTTGAGACTATGTTCTTTGATTGTGAGAAGCAAATGTTTCAGATCATTTTCGCTTTCAGCCAGTAATGTGGTATCATCAGCATAGCGAAGGTTGTTGATGAGTCTTCCATCAATCTTCACACCTCTGTTGTCTTCATACAGTCCTGCTTCTCTGATGATTTGTTCTGCATATAAATTAAACAGGTAGGGGGAAAGTATGCAGCCTTGTCTTACACCTTTGCTTATTTTAAACCATTCTGTTTCTCCTTGTTCCGTTCGAACTGTTGCTTCTTGATCAATGTACAGATTACGCAAGAGAACGATCAGGTGTTCTGGTATACCCATGCTTCTTAATGTGGCCCAGAGTTTCTCATGGTTTACACAGTCAAAAGCCTTGCTATAGTCGATAAAGCACAAATAGATATCCTTTTGGTATTCTTTAGTCTTTTCAAGGATCCATCTCACATCCGCAATGATGTCTCTCGTTCCTCGCCCTTTCCTGAACCCTGCTTGCACTTCAGGTAGTTCTTGTTCTAGGTATGGCTGTAGTCTCTTTTGAATAATCTTCAGTAGAATCTTGCTGGCATGTGGGATCAGAGCGATTGTGCGATAATTTCCACAGTCAGTTGGATCACCTTTCTTTAGTATTGGTATAAACACAGATCTTTTCCAGTCAGTTGGCCATGATGTTGTCTTCCATATTTCTTGGCAGAGCCTTGTAAGTACGGTAACAGCTGCATCAGATTGCTGCAATACTTCTATGGGAATGCTATCAATGCCTGGTGCTTTGTTCTTTGATAAGGCTTTCAATGCTGCTTCAACTTCTTCTTTCATCACCAATGGTTCCTGATCATAAGGTATAGGTTGAAATGGCTGTTGGTCCACTTGATCTTTATCATATAAAAACTCTGTATATTCCTTCCACCTTTTCTTGATCTTCTCAGCATCATTCAACATAGAACCTTGAGCATCTTGTAACATTCCAATTCGGGGCTGGAACTTTTTCTTTAACTCTCGCAGCTTTAGGAAAGCCGATCTTGTTCTTCCTCTAATAGTTTCTGCTTCTATTTCCTTGCAAGTGTCATTGTAGTACTTTTCCTTGTCCTGTCTTGCTGCACGTTGGAAATCTCTGTTGAGTTCTGCGATTGTCTTTCTTTCTCCTTTGGCTTTAGCTTCTCTGCGTTTCTGGGCAATTTTCAGAGTTTCTTCCGTCATCCATTTTGGCCGTTTTTGCTTTTTCACCTTTTGTAGAGACTTCTCGCTTTCTTCCAGCACAACCTTCTTGATGTCATTCCATAACTCTTCCGGAGCTCTGTCATTTGTATCTAAAGCAGCAAATCGATTTTGCAGGCAGTCTTTAAATTCCAGTGGTATATTCTCAAGGTCATATTTTGGTGCATTCATGAGTGGTTTGCTCTTTTTCAACTTTAGCTTGAGTTTGCATACTAGTAGTTGATGATCTGTACCACAGTCAGCTCCAGGTTTTGTCTTTGTTGATGTTACAGAGCTTTTCCATCGTTGACTTCCACAGATGTAGTCAATTTGATTTTTATACAATCCACTGGGTGAAGTCCATGTGTACAGTCGTCGCTTGTGTTGCTGGAAGAAGGTGTTTGAGATGAATAGATCATTGGTCTTGCAGAATTCTATCAATCTTTCTCCAGCTTCATTTCTGTTGCCAAGTCCATATTTTCCAACTACTTTGCCTTCTTCTTTGTTGCCAACTTTTGCGTTCCAGTCACCCATGACTATCAGGATATCCTGTTTGCATGTTCTGTCAATTTCAGCTTGTACTTGTTCATAGAACTCTTCAATTTCATTCTCTTCTGCAGCTGTTGTTGGGGCATATACTTGAATTATAGTTGTGTTGATAGGCAATCCTCGTAGACGAATAGAGATTAAGCGTTCGCTGACTGCATTGTATTTCATTACAGTTCTTGCAAGTTTCTTCTTTATTATAAATGCAACACCATTTCTTCTTTGTCTTTCATTTCCAGCATAGTAGACCATGTGATCATCTGATGCAAAGTGCCCGATGCCAGTCCATTTCAGTTCGCTGACACCCAAGAGATCAAGTTGTACACGTTCCATTTCATTCTTGACCACCTCCAACTTCCCTTGGTTCATGCTTCGTACGTTCCATGTTCCAATGTGTAAGACATCTTTACAGCTTCTGACTCTCATTTCATGCGCAGAGCAACCTTATTGGTCTCTTTTCATTCTGAGAGTGTTAAGAATGATATTTTGAAATTTTTTTTTCAAAAAAGAATGAGTTGTTTTGTGGGCAGAAAATAAATATATTTCCTGACATATCCAAGCAAACTCAGGCTCGGAGGAAAGGCTTTTTGGCCCTTAAACCCAGGGTCCTTGCAAGTGGTGCGACATTTTTTTTTAAATTTCCTTACAAATGCTTGATTACCTCAGGGAAATCCTCTTACGTGTTTTATGAGCCCCTGCAGGTAGAGGAGTTTTTGAAGTCCTGTAGTGGGGAGTGATTTAGGGGTACCATCTTGGCTAGTTAGATAAATATGGGATTTGATTAGATGGATAGTGTCCCATTCTTTTTGGTAATTTTGTGGTGTTTCTCTAAACTGATCGTTTTCTAATCTAGGCGTATTCTCCCATGACGTGGGCTTGTACTTTATTTATTTCTTATATTTTTTCTTCTGTGTAACTTTGTATACTCAAGTTTTACTTTTCTGTATTATTTTGTAATATTGATGCTAAATGTATAAATAAATAAATAAACTGGTCTGGCCGTTCTCTGTGTACTGTGGTTGCTTTACATGATAGGTTACTGATTACTATGTTAGCAATTTCATGTTTGAATTCGTCCAGAGCTCTGAGGTAAATACCATCTAGTCCTGGTAATATGTTATTCTTTAGTTTATCAATTTGCTCTAGTCCATATTTAACATGATCTGCTTTAGTTGCTCTGAATCATCATTGTCAACAAATGTTGCCAGTTTTAGTATAACCCAACATCCACTTCAGCACAGACTGAGGTGAAGAGTTCATTTAGTCTTCCTCCTATTAATTACACTGGTCAACAAATTTTTACAAAAGTCATGTTACTGAAATAAAAATAGTCATTTCTTATCAGCTTTTATATGCTGAACACGAATATGACAGTGAAATTGCAAAGTTGGCTCTACTTTTTTTGTAATCTACAAGAATTAATGTTTACATCACAAAATGCATGTCAATAGTAAATATAATAGGCCTTCGGTTAATACCTATAAAAACCAAGTCATAGACTACTTCTTAGATTTTTTTGCCTGTCTCTTGTACAGCTGTTCGGCAGCTTCTCTGGGGGGTCCAGCAGTAGCCAGCCAGCATTGTAGTGGACCATTTTCCCTGGTATCTTTGCTCCATCGTTGCGATATCCTGGTGAAAATGTTTGCCCTGTTCATCACTAACCATACCACAGGTGTCAGGAAAGAAATCGAGATGGGAATCAAGGAAATGGATCTTTAGAGACATATTTCAGCCAGGTTTCTGATACTGCATCAGCATGTCTTCTACTAGTTCCTTGTAGTTTTCTGCCCTAACAGTCCCGAGAAAGTTTGACACTAGGCGAAAAGCATTCCATGCTTCTTTCGCATCACCCTGCAGCAAGTTGTTGAACCGGTAATCTTTGAAGGGCTCTCAAATCTGAGGACCCACAAAAACTCCTTCTTTAATCTTTGCTTCGCTGAGTCGAGTGAATTTTTCATGCAGGTATCGGAAAGCTGGTGAAGTGCGGCCCATGGCTTTCACGAAGTTTTTCATCAAACCTAGTTTGATGTGAAGGGGTGGTAGCATGATTTTGTGAGCCTCAACCAGAGCTGGGTGCTGGATATTCTTCTCTCCAACTGTTACATTTTGTCTGCGATTCCATTCCTTCCGCAAGTAGTGCCAATCCCTTGCTCGGCTATCCCACTCACATAAGAAACACATGTATTTTATAATCCCTGCTGCAGTCCCATTAAAAGGGCAACTACTTTCAAGTCACCACAGAGGTGCCAGCTGTACTTCTTATAGTTAATGGAAGTCACTAGATGCTTTAAGTTATCGTATGTCTCTTTCATGTGGACGGCATGCGCTACTGGAATAGATGGAAGACGGTTTCCATTGTCCAAAAGCACAGCCTTCAGACTCAGTTTCGAAGAGTCTATAAATAGTCTCCAGTCTTGTGGGTCATGAATGATTTTTAAGGCATTCAAGAGGCTTTCAATATCGGAACAGAATACCAGATTACTTTCCTTTCCGAATGTGTATAGTACACTGCTGACATCAGATGGCTTCAGCAGCCGTCTGGCAGTAGTATTGCATTGCATCAGAAAATGATGCAATCAACTCTGCATAATACCAGCATGCACACATCATCCAATGTGATGCAATACTACATCATTCAAGGCTTATTTTGGATGTTGTTGATGTCCTACTGGATAAATTTACACAGTGAAACGTCAAAAATGAACTACATGCAATATCTTCAAAACGAGAGCCAATAAAATTTGTTTAATGTTATATTCATGTCCAGCTCACCAAGATACTACAGATTAGGGCCTTTTAAAGTCAGCAACAATTTCAATGTTGACCAGTGTTATCTTAACCTTCCTGAGCACTCGTTTCGTCCCTTGGTTGTCTAGCAATTTGTCTGGCTTCCTCATGGTCCTTTTGCTTGGGATGCACTTGAAAAATAAATTTTAGTAGTTTTTCTTATTCAAAGAAGGGGAAGCTGTAATATGGGAGGGCATAAAATGAAGCTGCAAGGAGGTAAACTTAAAAGCAATGTCATGAAATACTTTTTCAATGAAAGGGTGATGAAAGCTTGGAATGCCCTCCCAATGGAGGTGGTGGGGACAAATACAGTGATGGAATTCATAATAGCATGGGAGAGACACAGTGAATCCTTTTATAACAAGAGGATAACATCAAAATAAACTATTTTTTTTTATACTTCAACAAATATAGGGGGGTGACCTGCACAGAGCGGTGAGTACAACCATGAACAAAAGCATAGAGGGGATGACCTGTATGCAGCAGCACATACACCTACTCTTGCCACCTTATTTATTTATTTATTTATTTATTTACATCTCTTATATACCGCACTCTTTGGCATCAGCGCGGTTTACATCAAACAAAAATTCAGCACCATAAGCAAGCGTCTGAGTTACAGTAAACAGGGGAATAAAACTTGGATAACAGGGTAAAATCAGTAAATGGGGTCATACAACCTGGTTAACAATGTGATTAAGAATAACGGAAATATAACAGTGAACTATTAACATCTTAAAAGATAGCGCAGATGAGATAGAAGACAGGCACGTAGAACCTTCTACCAAAGGTCTGTGGAACCTTTCTATGTGGGGAATTCTGGTTCAATAGGTGAATCGGTGTGTCCTGGGATGCACAGAGTGGGTTCAAACTGCCATCTAAGGCAAAAAAAATGCCTCATATAGCAGAGTGACAACCCCCCCCCCCTTTGTTCCTCCACAGCACCACAGGAACTGCCACTCTTTTAAATGCCTTCAAGTAAATGCTGACTCTTGCTGACCCAGCAGCCCCTGGATTTTCTTGACAAGGTATGACTGGAAGTAGATTGCCAGGCTTTTTCTTCCAAGGCAATGGAGGGTAAAGTGACTTGCCCAAGGCCACAAGGAGTGCCAGTGGGAATCAAACCCAGATCTCTTGGGTAGTAGGCTGTTGCTATAACCACTAGGCTAATACTCCATTCCTAGCCTCTAGAGAATGGACTCATTCTCTAAGCGTTAGGAGACCATTTAAGACCTCAGATCAATTGGTATATCGTCTTATACTGGAAATAGGTCCAAAACACTGGATAACTTCCATCTTGCTGATAAACTGCTGGCTGCATTCTGACATTGTTAAGCTGTTAGCTATTTACAGTTGCTAAGAGATTAGGGATACTTAAGATAATACATCTTTTAAATGTATTTGGTAGATATTAAGTCAACATCTCAAAAGCCTACAAAGGGACAACAGTAAGGAGAAATTTCACTTACCGTTAATTTCCTTTCCTGGAATACTGCTAGACCAGTCCAGACAAACGGGTTGTGTCCCCCTGCCAGCAGATCTTGGAGACAGAGAATTCTACCAGAGCTCTGATAGGCTGGACTCTGGTGATATGGTCCTACCCCTAGGGGTCTCCCTCAGTATTGTCTGTAAAGCGAACCCAAACATGTAAAGCAACTAAACCATAAGACCACACATAGTTGAATTAAACGTCCACTATGTACAAGGGAGCTGAAAGTATCCCCAGAACTGAAGGCTGCTAAGACCGATAACGCAGCCACCGGGCCCCCATGGTGAGGCATACTGACAAGGAAGGAACAGAGGCCAGCGGCTTCACCGCACTAGCAGCACCGTAACTGACAGCAGGGTGGGTCCTGGACTGGTCTAGCAGTATTCCAGGAAAGGAAATTAACGGTAAGTGAAATTTCTCCTTCCAGTTCATACTGCTAGACCAGTCCAGACAAACGGGCAGTACCCAAGCTACCTGCTTTCAAGGGGGGGGGGGGGGGTCAATGCCAACGACAGCACTGCAGCTCCAAACTGACCCTCCTGCCGAGCATGAACGTCCAATCTATACTGACGGACAAACGTGGACAACGATGACCAAGTCACCGCCCGGCAAATGTCGAGAGGGGCTACTTGAGACCGCTCGGCCCAAGACGAAGCCTGAGCCCGAGTGGAGTGAGCTCGGAGCCCTGCTGGAGCCTGCTTGCCTTGCAGTATAGAAGCTGCCTCAATAGCTCCTCGCAACCATCTAGAAATGGTGGATTTGGAGGCTGCGGACCCCCATTGAGGGTCCACAAACAGGACAAAAAGATGATCGGTCTTACGGAAGGCATTTGTGATCTTAAGATACCGATAAAGCACTCTCTTCAGGTCCACAGCACGCAATTGACGAAGGTGACCGGAACACTGCTCTCTTTCAAAGGTAGGCAAGAAAAGAGGCTGGTTGACATGAAACGGGGTAAGCACCTTAGGTAAAAAGGATGGAACAGTTCGAAGAGAAACTCCCGCCGAAGAAAACGAGAGATAGGGGGTCTCGACAAGAGAGAGCCTGAAGTTCGGAAATCCGACGTGCCAAGGTTAGGGCCACTAGGAAAACTGTCTTTAGCGTTAAATCCTTAAGAAAACATGCCTTCAGGGGCTCAAAGGGAGGAGCAACAAGGGCACGGAGAATGAGAGCCATATCCCAAGAAGGAACTAAAGGATGCATCGGGGGCTGTAATGTCTGAACCCCTTTAAGAAAAACGCGAAACGTCCACATGCGAGACGAGAGAACACCCCGCTATCGGCCCTCGAAAACAAGTTAGCGCGGCAACCTGCACGCGCAAGGCCCTGAGCGCCAGACCCTTATCTAGACCGGCCTGCAGAAAGGAAAAAATATCCGGGATGTTGCAATACCAGGGCAAGATGTGAAGTAGCGAACACCAAGTGTCAAAGAGACGCCACACACGAGCGTAAGCCAGCGACGTCTAAGACCGCCATGTCTTAAGCATTGTCGCCACCACACTCGACAAATATCCCTTTTGAACTAACCTGCGGCGTTCAAGAGCCAGGCCGTAAGCGAGTAAGGAGCCGGGTTTCCCATTTCCACCAGCCCTTGGAGCAGGAGCCCTGGGAACACCCCCAGGCGTAGAGGAGACGCCCGAGACAGCCGGACGAGATGCGCATACTACGGTCTGCGAGGCCAATCCAGTGCCACCAGGATCACCGGGCCGCGAAGCTCCCTGACTCTTTGGAGAATCTTGCCGATCATGGACCAGGGAGGAAAGACATACAGAAGGAGATGGGTTGGCCACGCTTGAGACAGAGCATCTGTCCCATGCGACCCATTGTCTCTCCAACAGCTGAAGTAGATCGGGGCCTTGGTATTCTGTGCCGTAGCCATGAGATCCATTGCCGGTAGACCCCATCGTCGAACAATGGACTGAAAGGACTCTGGCGCCAGAACCCACTCCCCCAGATCAAGAGCATGTCGGCTGAGGAAAATCGGCTTTTACATTGTCTACCCCCGCGATGTGTTGCGCTGAGATCGCCTGCAGATGCCTCTCCGCCCATGGAAGGAGAAGAACCCATTTCCTTCGATACACCTGGACATTTTGTGCCCCCTTGGTGGATGAGGTATGCCACTGTCGTAGCGTTGTCGGACAGAATTCGAACCGCCTGACGCCGCAGAAGAGGCTGAAACTTTCGCAAGGCTAGCGCACCGCTCACGTCTCAAGGCGATTGATGGACCACCGGGCCTCCCGAGGAGACCAAATCCCCTGCGTTGAGTGCGAACCGCAATGCGCTCCCCAACCGGAGAGACTGGCGTCTGTCGTTACCAACACCCAGTGCGGAGTCTCCAAGGGAACCCTTCGAAGGAAACGAGACTGCGGGGCCGGAGCCACCAACGGAGGCAAAGTCGCCCCGCCGGTAGTAGAGGCAACCGAACTCGATAATCCTCTGGACACCATACTCGAGGCGAGACCTGTGCTAGGAGACTGCGAACTTGAGAAGTTAACTTGAGGAATTGAGGCATGGACAAATAGACTCGACCTAAGGCTGTATCAAATCAAGCCCCCAAAAAATTCGATGATCTGGGACGGCTGAAGACAACTCTTGTCGCCGTTGATTACCCAGCCGAGGCTTTCGAGAAAGGCAACAACCACCGAGACTGTGCTGCAAGCCTCAGGGAGAGAGAGTCTGCGCGAATGAGCAAGACGTCCAGATAAGGATGAACTCTGATGCCGCGGCTGCGTAAGGCCGCAGATACTACCACCATTACCTTGGAGAAGGTTCGAGGCGCCGAAGCTAGACCGAAGGGCATCGCACGAAATTGGAAATGTTGACCGAGTACCACGAATCGAACGAGTCGCTGATGCCCCTCTCGAATGGGAATGTGAAGAATGCTTTTGTGAGATTGAGGGAAGCTAGAATTCCCCCTTGCGTACCGCCTGAATAACGGATCGCAAAGTCTCCATTCGAAAGTGTGGTACCCGCAGACTGCAATTGACACCTTTGAGATCCAAGATAGGATGAAAGGAGCTGTCTTTTTTTTTTTTTTTGGCACCACGAAATAGACAGCGTAACGGCCTAGTCCTCTTTCCAACGGTGGAACTGGACGAATGGCAGCTAAACACTGGAGTCTTTGAACGAATCAACATCCGCCGCCCATTGACACAGCCAGAGCCATCTTCAAGCTACTGTCACCGGTGCTACGGAGCGAGCTGACAGCCGCAAGAGATCAGAGAAGGCCTCTGCCAGGAATGCAGCGATGGATTCTAAACGAGCCAACTCGGGACCACCTGGAAGCTGCAGAATCCATCGAAGGGAGGCCCGTGCTGCTAGACCTGCGCACACCCCTGCTTGAAGGGAAAGAGCGGACAACGAAAAACCCGTCTTTAGCAGACTCTCAACTTTTTTTTGGTCTTGCTGGTCGCGGAGTGCCGCTCCGCCCTCAACCGGAATTGTGGTATGCTTGGTGACCCCGGTCACTAACGCATCAACTTTCGGGTATGTCAGCCAATGGTCCAAGTCAGAAGGAGACCAAGGGTATTACTGACCAATACCGCGTGCCGTACATAGAGAGGACTCTGGAGAGTCCCGCTCTCGAGATACCATATGCTGTAACTCGGCTGGAAAGGAAAAAGCTTTGGAAGGCTTACGCATGCCCTGTAAAATGGGATCCGGCTGCAACAGGGTTTGAGAACTCTGAGGATCAGGCGTGTCGACTAGGCGTAGCGACTCCATCACCTGTGTGATTAGGGCCGGCAACTCCTCTTTCCAAAAAAGTCTGATATCTTGAGAGCCCTCGTGAACTGTCAGCGAAGAATCAGACGGAGAATATTCCCCATCTTCTTTCTCCAATGAGTCAGGGCTCACCTCTGACGATTTAAAGTCTTCTGGAATATCCGTAGTGTCCCGCAAGCCACATGCAACGTTCCTGGAAGGACGTACTGCTTTAAGGTCTGAGGACTTTCGGGACCGCTTGCGAGACCCCACCGTATCCTTGTGTGCTACCGGGCGGGTGCTGAAGGTATACCAACAGACTCAGAACGCCACAGGTGCCATGCCTGGCGGAAGAGCATCAGGAACTCCCTGTCAGCCAAGGCTTCCAGCGGCTGTGGAAGCAAAATGGGAGCTGACTGAATCTTTTCTGCAGGAAGATCCTGCTGCAGGGGTTCTAAGGAGGGAGGAGTTAAGGCGCTGATGTCCCCAGCTGGCAGCGCAGAGGGAATGGAGGAAGAAGATTCTCCTGGATGCAACATGCAGGTGGAACACAAGCAATCTATTAACTCCTTTTTCTTATTATTACATATAATACAGCTGTGCAGAGAAATAGGCATTGCAGAGGCTTAAACCCTTTTTTTTTTGTAAACAAAAATCAAGGTAGGCTTAGGGAAACAGAAGACTCTTCAAAGAAAAGGGATTTTGAAACTCCCTGTGCCTTCAAAGCATGTTTAAATGTTTTGAAATGGCTGCCCAGAGCTGTTCCCTCCAAAAAACAATGAAGAGAAATCCCTCCAGATTTTCAAAATGGCCGCTGGCACAGAAAAACTGCAAAATAAAAGTTCCCTAAGCTCTAAAAACCTTAAAAATGCAGCAAAATCGCTGGGGAAGAGGCAAGGAGTGCTGCTAGCAACTTAAAAATTCAAATCCTGACGAACCCTGAATCACCAGAAACAGAGGGGAGAAGGAAACTGTCAGTTATTCACTGTGCTGGTACAGAGGAGCTGAGTTCCCATGTAGAAGAGAAACTTTCAAAGTCAGTGTAAGGTAATTACAGCGACTGAAAGGTAGGGAAATTAGAGTTTGATCCCTCTGCAGCTACTTAGGCCCTCATGGCAGGGGCTGGAAGTAGGATTACCAACTTTTTCACAGAGAAAATCCGACACCTGTGGCTCGCCATGCTCCACCCATTCTCCGCCCCTAGTCCCACCCCTGCCCTGCCCCCAGCCCCACCCACAAAAATTACCGAGGATACGTGTAGGCTAACTTCCTTGGTCAGATAATAATTAAACTGGGAACCCCAAAATCCAAACATGAAATGTACAACACTGGAGAAATAAAACTATAAAGTCATTTCCTCTTGCACTAAAGAAAAAACCAAAGATGTTAGCAATACACACTTCCCAGACCAGACATATTCCAGTTAATAAATTCAAAATAAAAAGTATTTTTCTACCTTCTGTTTGGGCATTTTATTTTTCAGTTGCAATTGCTCCAGTCACTTTCTTCTGGTTTCTTTGTGTCTTCTGCGAGCTATCCATTTGTCCTTCCTTCTCTTTTCCATTCTCTCTCTATTTCTGCTTTAACATACTGATTGTTTCCCTTTTGCTCTTTCCCCCAATTCTTTCCTTTTTCCTTTATCATCCATTTAAATTTCACCCTTCCATTCTCAAGCCCCTCTTACTCTCCCAATACCCAGCCCATCAGACTTTTCTTCCACACAAAATATTTTTCCCCCTCTCCATTCTCATTCCCCATCTATTCTAGTCCTCCTCCAAAATCAGTTCCCTTATAGTTTTAGACCCACCCAGCATCCACTCCCTTCTAGTCCTATTCTCCCATGCCCCACATCAGCCCATTTCCAGTCCTATTCCAGCTCTTCATCAGCCCATTTCCAGTGCTAGCCCTCACATCACAGACCATTTCCAGTCCTAGCCCCCCCCCCCCATCACAGCCCATTTCCAGTCCAAGTCCCCCATCACAGCCTATTTCCAGTCCTAGGCCCCCCCACCATCACAGCCCATTTGCAGTCCGAGACCCCCCGCACCATCACAGCCCATTTGCAGTCCTAGCCCCCCCCCCCACCATCACAGTCCATTTGCAGTCCTAGCCCCCCTAATCACAGCCTATTTCCAGTCCAAGTTCCCCCTCCCTCCACCATAGCCCTTTTCCAGTCCAAGTTCCCCTCCCCATCAAAACCCATTTCCAGTCAATGTCCCCCCCCACATAGCCCTTTTACAGTCCAAGTCCCCCTCCCCATCACAGCCCATTTCTTTCCAGTCCAATGCCCCCCCCCCATAGCCCTTTTGCAGTCCAGGTCCCCCCCTTCACAACCCATTTCCAGTCCAAGTCCCCCTAATCACAGCCCATGTCCAGTCCAAGTTCGCCCTCCCTCCACCATAGCCCATTTCCAGTCCAAGTTCCCCCCCCCCCCCCCCACCTAGCCCTTTTGCAGTCCAGGTCCCCCTCCCCCACACAACCCATTTCCAGTCCAGGTCCCCTCCCCCCCCATAGCCCTTTTACAGTCCAGGTCCCCCCCCCCATCACAGCCAATTTCTTTCCAGTCCAAGTCCCCCCCCCGATAGCCCTTTTCCGGTCCAGGTCCCCCCCCCCCCCATCACAACCCATTTCCAGTCCAAGTCCCCCCCTCCCTAGCCCTTTTCCAGTCCAGGTTTTCCAGTCCAGGTCCCCTCCCCCCATCACAGCCCATGGCCTCCCCCCCCCCAACACCAACACCGTGGCTGTCTGAGGCTTTAGTGGGAGCCGGAGATGCCCGCGCGAGGCCCCGGCTCCCTCTGTTCAGCCGCCAGCGTGAAGAGCCTTTTCCTTCACGCTGGCGGCTGTTTGTGTGAAGCCGCGAATGCTGGGAAAGGTTAAAGGGCAGTGCCTTTAACCTTTCCCAGCAATCGCGGCTTTATAGAAACTGCCGCCAGCGTGAAGGAAAAGGCTCTTCATGCTGGCGGCTGTACAGAGGGAGCCGGGGCCTCGCGCGGGCTTCCCCGGCTCCCTCTGAAGCCCTCCGGTGTGTGGGCCGCCCCGGGGAAGGTTTCTTTTTTTGGACGGGTTGGGAGAAAAGCCGGTTTTTTGCTCTGGCCGCTCCCGATCTTGCGGCCAGAGCAAAAAAACGGCTTTTCAAGGGCCGGTTTTACCTCTGCGCCGGCAGCCGGCCTGGCCATGGAAAAACCGGCCAGGCCGGCTGAAAACCGGCCAGTTGGCAACCCTAGCTGGACGGTGTTTCTGGAGAAAAGGGGAGCTGCACAAACAGTGAAATCAGAAGCTCAAACCCTGTTGTATTGCTGATTACAGAAAATACAGCTGTTGAGGGAAGCCTGGGAAACCCAGAGAAACACCTCTTGTGTGCTCTGGGTGTATCCAGGAAATTAAAATGAAGAAAATAGGAACTTCAAACCCAGTTGAACAGACCCTGATGAAAGCGGAAGTGAAGGAATCAGGTCAGAGACAGCCGGTCCCAATGCAGTTGAAATAAACCCAGGGCAGCTGAGGCAAATAAGAAAAACAGTTTACTTACAGTTTCTCTCAGAAATTGATACCTGATCCTCCTGCTGATGTCTAAGTCCTCGTGGCAAAGACCCAGCGCTGCTTAAAGAAAATTGGGAGCTCTACTGAAGCCAGGCCTAGGAGCTCCACAAGTTTATCTGGGGAATCAAGATGCTGGGAAACGCAGAGTAACATCTCTTGTGAAATCTGGGTGCATCCAGGAGCCTCAAGATACAGAGAAACCTGATTTTAGGGAGGCCTTCGTCCAGCTAACAACCCTCATGGCCAGATGCTGTGGATTCTTCCTGTCAGCGAGCTCTACTGTGTCAGAAACAGGAGCTCAGCTGCAAAATAGAAATTACACTTACCTGGTAATTGTAGTTCCTGGAGGGTCCAGTTTAGTCCTCCACATCCGGGTAGTGCACCTCCTCCTGCAGCCTGGACCAATCATAATCTTCCTCTGCTAGGATGTATGCTGTCGGAGCTCCCATCAGCCCCCAGTGAACTAGTAACAAAGCAGACTTACAGAAGCAACACATGAGATTAGCATAAATATGTAACTGGAACAGAATTTAGCACCCTTATGAAATAAGCGACCCCTTCCCCAAACAAGGAAGCCAGAACTCTGCACATTGCCTCTGCCCGTAACCCGAAGCAGAAGCAGAGCTAATCCCAGCCACAAGAATTCAAGAGCTGGAAGGAAAAGAAGGGAGAAACGGGTCCGAGAGACGGAACATGAAGAAAAATATTGATATATTTCCGCTCCGTTCGCAGAAAGCGCGCCGCACCAAACAAACCTGACACCTGGGAGGGAAGGAGGACTAAACTGGACCCTCCAGGAACTACAATTACCAGGTAAGTGTAATTTCTATTTCCTGAGCAGTCCTCCAGTTAAGTCCTCCACATCCGGGATGTAACAGAGCAGTCAACACCGGGCGGGACCTTGCCAACCGGCACGCAGCACTGCCGAACCAAAACAAGAATCCCGAGCGGCCAGCACATCCAACCGGTAATGCTTACTGAAGGCATGCAGAGACGACCAGGTAGCCACCCTACAAATCTCGACAGGCGGAACAAGGCTATGCTCCGCCCAGGACGTTGCTTGAGCTCTGGTAGAGTGAGCCCGCAGACCCACCGGAACCAGCCGACGCTGTAAGATATAAGCCGAAGCAATCGCCTCCTTAATCCACCGAGCAATGGACGCCTTTGCCGCCGCCTCCCCCCGGCGTGCTCCACCAAAAAGCACGAACAACCGGTCGGTCTTACGGAACGACTCAGACACCTTTAAGTAGCGATGAAGGACCCACCGGACGTCCAGGCAATGTAACCCATCGTCTGAAGCACCTGTCCCCCCCGAGTGAAGGACCGGAAGGAAAACGGCCTGATTCAAATGAAAAGGCGAAACTACCTTAGGCAAAAAAGGATGGAACCGGCCTAAGAACCACGCGATCCCGAGAAATAGACAAGAACGGTTCTCGACACGAAAGCGCCTGCAACTCGGAAATGCGCCTCACCGAACAGAGCGCCACCAGAAAAACCGTCTTCAAGGTCAGATCCTTAAGAGACACCTGCCGAAGGGGTTCAAAAGGTTTGCGTACTAAGGCCTGTAGCACCAGGTTCAAATCCCATGGAGGAACCGACACTCTGCGCGAAGGCCTCAATCGGAATACCGCCTTAAGAAAACTCTGCACGTCGGGATGTGCCCCTAGGGAAAGTCCCAAAACCTTGCCCCTGTAGCACGCGAGCGCTGCCAACTGAACCTTTAGAGAACTGGCCGCTAAACCTTTGTCAAAACCGTCCTGCAGAAAGCTGAGAACTACCGGTACAGAAGCTGTCGCCGCTCGAACACCACGCCGTGAACACCAGTCTTCAAAAATTCTCCACACCCGCACATACGCGAGCGAGGTGGAGGATTTCCGCGCCCGGAGTGGCAATAACCGCCGGGGAGTAACCCCTCTTCCTCAACCGAGCCCTTTCAATGGCCAAACCGTAAGCGAGAATCGATCCACCTGGGGCATCCGAAGCGGGCCGTGAAGCAGCAGATCCGGTAACGGAGGCAGTTTCCAAGACACTCCGACGCGTAACCACACCAGATCGGCATACCACGGTCTCCGGGGCCAATCCGGAGCAACTAGCAGAACCCGCCCCCGGTGCGCCTCGATGCGCTGAACGACATGACTGATCAACGCCCAAGGGGGAAAGACAAAGAAGCCCGTACTCCGGCCACGGCTGAATGAGCGCGTCAATGCCCTCAGACATGCGCTCCCTCTGCCGGCTGAAGAAGCGTCCTGTCTTGGCCGACTGAAAAGTCGCCATGAGGTCCATGATCGGAGGCCCCCATCTGCGAACTATTTGTGCGTAGATCTGTGGGTGCAGCTCCCACTCTCCGGGGTCCACCTGCACTCTCCTGAGATAATCCGCCATCACATTGTCTTTTCCTGTGATATGCGCCGCCGAAAGCGCCGGCAGACGGGTCTGCACCCAATCGAACAAAGCCGCTGCCTCTTTTTCCATTGTCACACTGCCGGTGCCCCCCTGGCGGTTGATATAGGCCACCGTTGCCGAGTTGTCTGAGAGAACTCGCACTGCCCGCCCCCTCACCAGCGTCTCGAGGGCTAGCAGCGCGAGTCTCACCGCCCGTAGCTCGAGACGGTTGATCGACCAAGAAGCTTTGAGGGGGGACCACGTCCCCTGCGCGAAGCGGCCTTCGCAGTGGGCTCCCCAGCCCAAGAGGCTGGCATCCGTTAAGAACGGGACCCAAAGGGGCTGCTCCAAGGGCATCCCCATTCGCAGGTTCTTCGAGCACAGCCACCACCGGAGCGACAGACGAACGGACTTCGGGCAAGGTAACCTCTTGTTCAACGACTCGAACTGATTCGACCAACAACGTAAAAGGGTGCTCTGGAGCGGCCGCATGTGAAACCTCGCCCAAGGAACTACCTCCAGCGTCGCCGCCATAGTGCCCAACAGCCGTAGATACCACCATGCGGACGGCGCAGGGATCCCTAGGAAAGTGTGCACGAGGCCCCACAAGGCCTGGACACGGCGCTCCGGCAAGCACACCACACCTCTCTCCATGTGGAAATGAACGCCGAGGTATTCGAGGGATTGAGTGGGCACCAGATGACTCTTTTTCTCATTGACCACCCAGCCGAGGGTCTGCAGCAATGCTACCACTCTGTCCGTAACCCGCACACTCTCTTCGTGGGACTTTGCTCGAATCAACCAATCGTCGAGGTAAGGGTGGACTAAGATACCTTCCTTTTGCAAGGCCGCCGCAACCACCACCATGACCTTTGTGAAGGTGCAGGGAGCAGTGGCCAGGCCGAATGGCATGGCCCGAAACTGAAAGTGGCCCCACGGGAAGGCGAACCGCAGGAACTTTTGATGAGCCGCCCAAATGGGAATGTGCAAATAGGCCTCCGAGAGGTCGAGAGACGTGAGAAACTCCCCGTGACGCACCGCCACTATGACGGATCGCAAGGTTTCCATCCGGAAGTGTGGTACCCGAAGAAAACGATTCACGCCCTTGATATCTAGAATCGGGCGGAGCGAACCATCTTTCTTTGGCACCACAAAATAAATGGAGTAGTGACCGACGCCGCGCTCGGAAGGAGGAACGGGGATCACCGCTCCCAGGGCCAAGAGTCGGAGCAGCGTCAACCGAATGGCTCGCGTCTTCTGCTCGCCTTTGCTGGGAGAAAGGACAAAGGAATCCGGAAGCATACAAGCAAACTCCAGCGCATAACCTTCTCGGATTATTTCCAACACCCACTGATCTGAGGTTATTTGGGCCCAGGAAGGAAGAAAGTCCCGCAGACGACACCCGATGACTAGACTTCCCTCCGGAGCCCGCCTCGCTTCATTGCTGCTTTCGACTAAAGGAAGAGGAGGAAGAGGACACTGCCGAAAAGCCTCTTCCCGCTCCTCGAAAACCTCGAAACCCTTGGGATCGAGAGCTAAACCGGCCGCGCTGGGAACTCCAAAGGCGGGAGGAACGAAATCTGCGAAAAACCCGAAACTGACCCCGCGCTGGTGGCAAGTTTCTAGTCAGCTTAGGCTTATCCTCCGGCAGTCTACCGCCCCTAGACTCCCCGAGGTCTTTAACCAACTTATCCAGATCGTCTCCGAACAACAGTTTGCCCTTAAAGGGAAGCTTACTGAGACGGGATTTAGAAGATCCGTCGTCCGCCCAATTCTGCAACCAAATAGATCTGCGCGCCGCCACCAAGGAAGCCATACTATTCGCCAGGGTTCTGATCAAATCATAATGCACATCTGCCAAATATGCCGACCCAGACTCCAACCGGGTCACTTTCAGCAACCCCTGCTGATCCAAGCAGGAAAGTTGCCGTAAGTACTGCACCCAACGCAAGCAGGCCCTAGCCACCCAAGCGCCACAGAGGCCTGCAAAGATAAGGCATTGGTCTCGAAGGCCTGCTTCAACAAACCATCCACCTTCTTGTCTTGCACATCCTTTAAAGCCGCACTGCCTTCAACAGGAATAGTGGTTTTCTTGGTTACCGCCGAAACAGCGGCATCAACAAGCGGCGACTTAAACTTCTCCTTGTCCTGGTCCGCTAGGGGATACAAGCGGTTCATAGTCCTAATCCCCTTCAGACCGGATTCAGGCTGATCCCACTCAGTTTGAATCATTTGCTCAACCACTCGGTGTACCGGAAACACCACCTGAGACTCCCGCACCACCTGAATGAGAGGATCCTCCAACCTGTCCTCTTCAACAGGACGAGCGGCGCCAGATTGAGTGTCTAAAGCGATTCCATAATCAAAGGCCCGAATAATTCGGACTTGATCCTCCGGCTCGGGGATCTCACCGTCCTCTAGCTCCTCCACCCCAGCATTGGGATCTACTTCCGTATCCTGATCATGCCAGCTCATGTCATCCTGCTCCAGGTCCAATGACCTGAAGCGCTTGGCGGAAGGCTGGAACTTTCGCCAGGGCTCCTCTCCTTTTAAGGAAGGGGCAATGGCCAGGCCTCTGGCAATTTGCCGGAGCGTCCCAAGCGAAAAGCCTGGTGCATAAGCAGGACAAAGTCCGGGGAAAAATCTGTGACGGTAGACTCTGTAGCATCAAGCGGTAACGTGCTGATCTGCCCCTTAGGAGGGACCGCAGAGAAAGAAGCAAGAGGGCCAGGCGAAGGACCCCCCTCCGCCTGGATAGCCGGACTTCCCGGGTCTGAAAGCTCCTTATGCTCCATTTGGTGCTCTAAGTCCGAGGAAACTGAGGCGCAGCCCCTACAAATTCCAGACTCCGCCACAGCCCCCCTGCGCGAGCCGCAGATCACGCACTGCGGTCTGGTAGCCATGCAGGCCGAGGAGCCACTCCAGGGAACAGGGCCCAACTTAACCCCCAAAAAGAAACCAAGCAAACAACGAAATAAAGAAAAAGTTGGGGTTTTTTTGTACACAGAAATAATTGGGGATTGTCAGAAGCCCTCAATCAAAAACGCCAGTCTAAAAACGTGCAAAGCGCAGGGGGAACCCGTGCCTAGCTCCTCACGTCGGGCGGGAAAAAACAGAGTCAGAAAATGGCCGCCGGCACATTTTCGCCGGCAAAAAATGGCGCGAAAAATCAAAGACGACAAAACTAAAGAAATGAAAGCGTTTGAGCGAAGCAGGAGCAGCCCCTTAAGAAATCAACACCGCACAGGCCGAGAATCGCCGGCAGACTACCCGCCGCTCGAATCCAGAGCGGGAGCGCACTGCCGATCCGGGCCGTCAATCAAAGGCCAAGGCACTGCGGATCGCAAAGAAGGAAGCCAGCTGACTGAACAAAGACTTCCCGGAGCCAAGCAGAGTGCTGGCAAAGGCAGATCCCTCCTCCGTGCAGTCTAGGAGGAGAGATCTAACCTCCCTGACTGCAAAGTACACCCCTGCAGTAAAGGCAGAAGGGCAGTGCAGAGCCGGCTCCTCGATCGCCGCTCTGTCCTCTTTTTTTTTTAAAGAAAGAGACAGCTACCTAATAAAAAGAAACCAATGAAATATAGTGGGGGAAAAAAAAATCCCAAAAAAAGCTCTCTAGTGTTGCCTCCAACCGTCCCTAAGTGAGCCTAAACCAGGCACACACGTCCTCCAGTTGCAAGGAGACTGGACACACTGGGGGCTGATGGGAGCTCCGACAGCATACATCCTAGCAGAGGAAGATTCTGATTGGTCCAGTCTCCAGGCTGCAGGAGGAGGTGCACTACCCGGATGTGGAGGACTAAACTGGAGGACTGCTCAGGAACACCCTGGTGCACAGTGAAACTATACTGGCAGCAACAGGCAAGTGGAAATATCAATCCCCAAAGGGATTCTAAATAATTTTAAAGATTTTGAGGAAAAAACAACAAAAGCAACCAGATCTGCTGGAGACAGAGAAATACTGAGGGAGACCCCTAGTGGTAGGACCATATCACCAGAGTCCAGCCTATCAGAGCTCTGGTAGAATTCTCTGTCTCCAAGATCTGCTGGCAGGGGGACACAACCCGTTTGTCTGGACTGGTCTAGCAATATGAACTGGAAACCTATTTATAAGGGCAAGGTTATGCCTTACTATTGTGATAAGGAAGCTTATCAGGACCTAGAAGAGAGGGGTAAAAAGAAGGAATTTACCTTAATAAAGGGACCCATTTTAAAAGGTCCAGGACTTAAAACTCCATTTGCTCCTAGAAAACCAGTAGTTCCTGGCTACATTGAGGAACAGAGGGCCTCTAGTGGTAGAAAGGATAGGGAATACAGGCCCAGAGTAAGGAACCCTTACGTCACTGCATCCCCTAATCACACAGCTGCCACGAGGGAGTTTGATCTCTCTCACCTGAGAGGGGAGAGGGTGGAGCAGGAGCCTGAGGGGTTTAAGTTGGGCTCAGTTAGGTCAAAGAGACCAGCAAGAGAAGCAAGAGGAGGAGCAAGAGGATGAAGAGGGACAAGCAGGACACATGGAGAGAAACTGGAAGGACTCCTGAGACCAGAGAATGCTGCTGACCAGAGGGGAAGAGAGCAGATTTTTGCCTACTCAAGGAATGGAGCAGTAAGAGCCAGAAGCACTAATTGGAGAACAGGACGTGCTAGATGGTGGCCAGAGCATGTAAGGAGTGAAGCTACTACAGGCTTTGATCAAGGTATGAGCCCCGGAAGCTTAGCTAATAAAGAGCACTACGTATTTGCCAGAGACAGCCTTAATCATTCTAGAAGGCAGTCAAGTAAGCTATCTGAATTTGAGCTAGAGAGTGAACCTATGGAATTGGGGGAGCCAGATTTACCTTGTGATGAAGACGTCTCATACATGGACTGCTCTGCATGCCAGTCTGCCAGTTAAGAATGGTTACAAGGGAATGTCAACCGTATAGAAAAGCCTCCAGTGTCCAAAGCCCTGAGAGCTGTGTTTGCTTGTTAATGTTCTAAACTCAGGAAAGTGTGACGCAGTGCAAAGCTGAATCTTCCTGATTGTCTTTGAGAAACAGCTGTGAGCAGTGCAGAGCTCAGTTTGGATGCCGTTTCAACTGAAGGAAGTAAGAAATGCTTTTGTTTGTCTAACTGCTGGGAAAACCTGGAAAAGAGTTTTTATCTGCTTGTATGAATTGGACTATCTGTATGAAGTGCTGAGTTTAAGCATACAAGATAGCCAGGTATTTGTTCTGGACTGAAAAGGGAAAAGAAACTTGGTTTAAAAGTTCCTTTCTGTTTGTTTTGATCTGCACGGCAAAGCTCTGCTGAATGCAGGTGCACTTAATTAAGCTGAGGAAAGCTGTTTGTTTCAGTTCAAGTTATCCTGTATGAGTTACAAGAATTCCTGCTGAAAATATCTTAAAAAAGGTGGATCTGTGAACCTTGGCGTGTCTTTTTGTGCTAAAGAATAAATTGCACACACTCAAACCCAACTACAAATGAAGGTGTTTTTTTTTTTCATCTGAGCCCAAATGATATCTAACTGAACTACCTTTCCCAGAATGCATTTAAAGGCTTCCAGTTAGCAAAGGCCAGAAAATTGAAGCACTACAGTGACAAAAATAAATCCACGCCCCTCCATACTAATGTAAGGGGCTAAGGGCGTGACACTATATTTAAATACCTAACTGACTGATGATGTGAAAAATGTCCTTCTCATTGGAGTAACCGTCTATAAATTAAGGAATGAGCTAGGGATGGGTTTGTGTTGAGGGGGCAGGCACTGAACTAACCTAGCATTTTTCTTTTAAAGGCCATATTACACAAAGTTTCCCAGTACAGCAACACTCACCAGTAGAAGCAGTGTCTGTTCTCAGTAGTCCCTCGGGATTCGCCATCTTAAAATCTGTATGGAAAAATGTTTAGCATACATTATAACAAAATTATCATAGAATTACTATTATAAATACTGACTACATCAAGGCTTTTGACTGTGTAAACCATGAGACATTCTGGGCCACATTAAGAAGCATGGGTATACCAGAACACCTGATTGTTGTTCTCTTGCACATTGATCATGAAGCAACAGTTCAAACTGAAAAGGGAGAAACAGAATGGTTTAAAATCAGCAAAGGTGTACAACAAGGCTGCATACTTTCCCCCTACCTGTTTAATTCATATGCAAAACAAATCATCAACTGAGGTATGAAGATTGGTGGAAGACTCATCAACAACCTTCGCAATGATGATGATACCGCATTACTGGCTGAAAGTGAAGATGATCTGAAACATTTGCTTCTCAAGATCAAGGGATATAGTCTTAAAATGAGGCTGTATCTTAGCATAAAGAAAAAAAAGATCCTGACAACTGGCAAAATCAATAAGTTCATCACTGATGGAGAAGAAATTGAAATAGTTGACAACTTAACCTACTTGGATCAATAACACAGGTACACTAAAAAAAAATTTTTAAACTGCCTCTAATGTTTCGATTGATTTTTACGTTTTTTGGTGCGCTGAATCCAAATCTGGTAACCAATTTGCTCCATAACGTACAGATTTTTTGCTACATTGGGTTAGCAGTTTGAGGTGAACGTTTCAGATTGAGTGCGATCGAGATAAAAGTTTCTTGGATGAATTCTTTATACTAATTGTTTAGTAGTTATTCAAATAAGAATAAAGAAATTGTAACAAGGCAGCACATAAGAATAGAGTAATGTCAACAAAACACAGTGATGGTAGCAAAATTGTCTGCACTTAAAACAGCCACATACATGTGCACAAACATTGAGCATATAAGAGCGAGGTTAGACACAAAGCAAAGCAAAGAAATGTGCAAAAAATGTTGTACAGGTATGTATGTAAGAATAGAAAACGCAAACCGCACCATTGCAATACATGAAGACAAACACCCGATGGTGTGAAAATAAAATTCTAATAAATGAGACCCGACACTGTGGTAATAACTAGCAAATTTTTATTTCAAAGTTTAGTAAAAACACGATATTTGTCAACACAGTTTAGATTTTAAAGTCATTCTTGGGTCAATCAATCTCCTGGTGGGCCCGTTTCTTCTTCCCCCGAATGCTTCTCTTGGTGCGCTGCTTGGCGTATTTTTCATCTGGGGTTTCCAGCAGCAGCAACCAGCAGAAATCAGCCATCATAGTGGTGTTCCATCTTCCTTGGTACCTTCTCTCTGCGTCCTTGATGTCCTGGTGAAACCTTTCACCTTGTTCTTCACTGTACGCCCCCACGTTTTCGGGAAAGTAGTTCACATGGGAGTGCAAGAAATGGACTTTCAGGCTCATGTTACAGCCTTGTTCTTTGAAGGCATTGAGCATCCTGGCAACAATATCCTTATAGTTCTCATCCCGCCTGTTCCCCAAGAATTTGAGAACATCCTCCTTGAAGAAATCCCAGGCTTCTTTTTCCTTCTCAGACATCGTTTCAGCGAATGCTCCATCTGAAATGAGTTTCCTTATATCAGGGCCAACAAACACTCCTTCCTTTAGCTTTGCTTCAGAAAGTCGGGGGAACTTTGAGCAAAGGTACCAAAAGCACTCACCATCTTTTGGAAGGGACTTGATGAGACCCAACTTAATGTGGAGAGGTGGTAATAGAATTTTATCACGAGGTACCAAGCTCTCATGAAGAACATTTTTCTCACCGGGTCTCAAATACTCCCGAATTGGCCAGTCTTTTTTCCCCCAGTGTAGGTCGCGGGCCCGGCTATCCCACAAGCAAAGGAAGCAGGGATATTTGGTGAAACCGGATTGCTGCCCTAATAGCATGGATAGAATTTTAAAGTCTCCACAAATCATCCACTTATGCTCATCATAACGAATCTTCTGAAGAATCAGGGCCAAATTCTCGTATTTTTCTTGGAGAATAACAGAGTGAGCAATAGGAACTGAAGCGAATGTGTTGCCATTATGAAGAAGAACACCTTTTATGCTGTCTTTTGACGAATCAATGAACAGCCGCCATTCAGCAGGATCATACTTGAGTTTAAACTTTTCCATCACTCCGTATATATCGTTGCAAAATACCAAATCTTCCTCTTTGCTGAAATACTTCAAAAATTGTGTCTCGCGGTTGCGGTACCAATAAAAAGTTGTTCCTGGTGACAATAGATTTTTCTGTTTAAGCCGAGAACCTAGCAGTTGGGCAGCATCTTTTGGGAGTCCTAAATCCCGGACTAAATCATTCAATTCAGCTTGAGAGAAAAGTTCAGGTTTCGGATCTGGTTCAGTTTCAAACTCAGAAGTACTGGACTCATCGGGAAAAGCCATCTGATGAGTCTCATCATGATCAGAACCGTCCACACAAATATGATCCAAAGATTTTGGTGGTTCAGGCACAGGTACTTCGTTGCTATGAGGCATAGGCCTAATTGCTGAGGGAAGGTTGGGGTAACTTATTACGTTCTTATTTTTTAAGTTGTATCCTTTCACAATGCAAGAGCAAAAATAGCAGTCACTGCTGTGGTCTCTTTGTTCACGCCACATCATAGGTATTCCGAAACGAAATGCTTGGTTTTTACCTTTCATCCATAAGCGTAGATCTTCCTCACATGTCTTGCACACTTTGTGAGGAGCCCACGGTTTGTCTTGATCGCCTAACTTCAAACCGAAATAGGCGAAATATACTTTTTTAATAAATGCAGAAATGTTCCTCTGCCGCTTTTTCACGGTATATTCCCCACAAATAAAACAAAAACTGTCCGGAGAGTTGACGCAACCTCTGGCTCTGTGAGCCATCACAAATGCACAGCACTGCAAACTACAACTGTAGTGAACCACTTCGGAATAAAGCTGAATTACGACTGAGCAAACAAAAGGTAATAATGAACTTGCAAGAAACTGAAATTTGACAGGAACGTTCATGTCGCAACCACCGTGTTTGAGCGAGCGAACGAGGCGAGGCGAACAGGAAAGAACATGCGCCAGCGCGAGTACTGGATTTAGCCCCCCGCCTCCCAATTGTCCTGTTAATGTATAAAATGAATACAAAACACTCTAAAATATCATGAGGGAGTGTTTCTAGTTAGTTAACCATTACAACCTCTATTTTGGGCCAAGAAAATAAACTGCAGTCGGCTAAAAAGAAATTATGTGAACATTCCTTATATGGGTAAGAAATCTGATTTTGCAAGAAAACGTGACGTGATGGAACATTTTGGCTATTTTTCCTGGATTCAGCACCCCAAAATCTATAGGAATCAGTTGCAAAACTGGAGGCAGTTTTTTGGTGGTGTACCTGTGTAATCAATAAAGAAACTACAAGCAGTTAATAAATATGACAATGCATTGCTCTTAGCAGAATGGCTATGAAGGATCTAGACAAGATTCTCAAGAGCAGAGATGTCTCTCTCCATACAAAAATTTGACATGTCCAAGCCATGGTATTTTCAATAATGTCATATGGATGCAAACGTTGGACAATGAAAAAGATAAACAGGAAGAAAATTGATGCCTTTGAATTATGGTGCTGGCAACAAATACTGCCCGAAGAACAAACCAGTCAGTACTAGAGGAGATCAAAACTAAGCTTCTTTTTAGAAGTTCAGATGACAAAACTTTGGCTTTCATACTTCGGACACATCATGCAAAAAGAGAGATCATTAGAGAAAGACATAATGTTTGGCAAGGAAGAAGGTCAACGCAAAAGAGGAAGGCCAGCAATGAGATGTATTGATACAACAGCAGCAGCTATGGTGCCACTCTAAACAATGAGCCGTCTGGCTGAAGATCAAACACAGTTTAGGACAACTATCCAGAGGGTCGCCATGAGTCGACACTGTCTCGGATGGCACTTAACAAAAACAACAATTAATATTAAAACATGAATTACAGCTATTTAATAAAAAGATGAGTGCATGAGAGAAGTCTTGTAGCAGAGAAAGTAAGATATTTCTGTATTTTAAACCCTACTTAGGCAGCTAGTTACTAAACTATGGTAACATTTTGCATTTAACTCAGTATCGCGGGTAGGTAACTCCTGCAGTAAATGAGTAATGTAGCTTGTGATCAACCTCACAAATGGCGTTATTCTGCTTCCTGGGAGCCTCGGGCTGCTAATGTGCAGCTTCATGCTCACAAGGAGCCTTTCATTAAAGGGGCTTGCACAGTATAAAAAAAAAACCTACTCTGTTCAAGGGTCTACCTCCTAACCAGCAAAAACATCCTTCCCCACAAGCTACCCTACATTAAAGGCCATTATATGGCAGCTTGACCCCTAGCAGTAGTAATGCAAGACTATCACTAGGGGTCATGAGTCATGGTCCCCATTTTGAACCCAGCACTGTAGAGGCAAGAGTGTCTGAGAAATGCTCCTGGCCCGACACCATTAAATCACCAGAGACACCACAAAGATAAGCCAGGGGGGTCCTTTTCTGGGGTAGAGGTAACTTCGTTGAGAGAAGGGGAAGGAAGAGAGGAAGAGAATATTGGACTGGCCCCTTTAAGAGAGTGGTCGAGAGCATTGACCATGTGGCCAATGCTCTTGGGAGAAAAAGTAATGCGAGCTCTAAGCTGGCATTATTTTACCAGGAATAGCATAGCTTGTGCTGTTCGTGTGTGTGTATATATATATATATTTTTTTGTTTGTTTTTGAAATGCCAAACTGGGTCAGACCAAAGGGCCATTAAGCCAAGTATCCTGTTTCCAAGTGGCCAATCCAGGTCACAAGTACCTATCAGGTTCCCAAAAAGTAGAGAGTGATAACTGTTTTATCCATTTGCATAATAATGGAGGTGTTTTGCATATATTTGTAGGCTTTGAATCTCATTAGTATTCGATACACGTTGAGGTAAACTAATGTGCATTATGGTAACTTAAATGCATTATTTCGTTTTATAATGTCAGCTAAGGGGCAAACATCATGAGTTATTCCCTTAACATACATTAGTAATTAGCCACCTTAGTTTGTTATAGGTTTTATTTACATTTTTTAATACTTGAACACATGGAGACACATTCCAATGTGGCCGTCAAGGCCCCTGTGTGTCCGATCGGAATCGAGACTCCCAGAGGTAGACCCGATTCTGATCCCACGGGGGCCAAACGTGCCCGTGGGATCAGAATCAGGTCTAGGACGTGAATGTGCAGGCTGGACCCCGATTCCGATCAGTCTACATGCACAACCACATGCCCGGCTATCTCAGTCAGGCTCCTGAATGAAGCCGAAGTGCCATGACGCCCCATCGCCATGGTACTGTGGCTCAATGTAGGAGCTGCAAATGCCAGTCGCTTCCAATTTCCATCATTCCTCGCAGCTGGACCCTCAATCTGGCCTCCCATGGCCAGGATCCGGCTGTGAGGCACTTCTTGCACCCCCTACCTTTTGTTCCTGGCCCGACAGCTTGATCCCTGGTCTAAGTTCACAGCCCCAGACATATAGGGCCGACTTCAGAATTGGCCCTGTATATCCGGGATTGCGGACCGCCCATGCCCCGCCCTCAATCTGCCTCTGGAACACACCCTCCAACCCCTTCTAAGTCTCCCCACACAAACATATGGTTAGCATGGGGAGGCTTTTGCCAGGGCCAGCAGGGGAGCGAATAGCGGGGATGGACATCCCAACGGAATGTCCATCCTTGCTATTTGCGGGACAGAATGACCCCCAGAGTTGATATAGATGTTGGAAAGTTTAGGTATTATTTACAAATTCAAATTGTCCTATACATATAATTGATGAATTTATATTTTGCCACTTTATATAAATAATCCCTACAGTAGGTAGTTTTAAAGGTTGTAAGTCAGGGTGTAGTGGTCTGTCAAAATAGTGTAGTTATTCACCTGTAGCAGATGTTCTCCATGAACAGCAGGAATAAGTCCTCACATATGGGTGACGTCACCGATGGAGCCCCACACGGAACGCTCCACAGAGTCCAAAAGGAAGCTTTTGGGAGGTACACTGTGCATGCACGGCTGCCTTCCTATCTGCCACGGTAGCATGTTCTCCAGTAAAAATATAGCAGTAGCCCAAAAGGCAAATCCCTAGGGAGGTATGAGGATTGTGAGGCTTATTCCTGCTGTTCACAGATAACACCTGCTAAAGGTGAGTAACTACGCTTGCTTCATGAACAAGCAGGAAAGTCTTCACCTATGAGACTACCAAGCTACATGCAAACAGAACCAGAGGAAATATGCAGCCCAACCGGGCAACAAGGACTGGAGAAGTCAGAAAAACCAGGGAGATAGTATCCTCAGTAGACATCAATCTGAGGGAATTTGTAAGCATGCAGC
The DNA here is from genome assembly GCA_033557465.1 of Ichthyophis bannanicus. Lineage (NCBI taxonomy): Eukaryota > Metazoa > Chordata > Amphibia > Gymnophiona > Ichthyophiidae > Ichthyophis > Ichthyophis bannanicus. The sequence continues at coordinate 496,469,830 of CM066033.1, forward strand.
CTGGACAGACAGAAGGGCCGTAGGTTGTAATTGACCCCAAGATCCAAAGAGATTCCAGAGTACAGCCTGGCCAAAATTGCTGCACCATCAGGAATCCCTATCCAGACAGTAATGGGCTGCGAAGGTATGGACAGAGGACCATGCAACAGCCTTGCAGATTTCCTCTGCAGAGACACAGCAGAGGTTGGCCACAAATACGGCCATCGCACATACAATGTGAGCACATGACCCTCGAGGCTCAACCCAGCCAGGGAATACACATGAATGATACAGTTTGCTAGCCAGAGAGATAGTGTATGCTTCAAGGCAGTGATGCCCAGCCTATTGGGGTCACAGGAGACGAACAGCTAGGTGGATGGATGGTGCATCCTCGTGCGCTCCAGATAGAAGACCAACACACACTTTCAGTCCAGCGTGTGTAAGGCCAGGAAAAGAATGTCAGAAGGATAAAGGACTGGTGAAGGTGGAACGCAGAGACCACTTCGGCAGAAAGCAGGGGTGAGTGCAGAGCACCACCCGGTTATGGTGAAAGCTGGTATACGGGGGAGGGTGAGCAACGAGAGCTTGGAGAGCACCATCCAGGTCAAAAATATCAGCGAGCACAAGCCTAGGGGCTCAAAGGGTGCCTGCATCAACTGGCCGAGGACCACATTAGAGGTCCCAGGCTACTGTAGGGCTCTTGGGTGGAGGTTTCAAGAAGAGAAGGCCTTTCATTAACAGAGCCACCAGGGGCTGGACCAAAACAAGCTATCCCCCAGCCGCGATGGTAAGCCCCAATCACACTGAGATGAACCCACATCAAGTTAAACTACAGCCCGGAGTCAGAGAAGTGCAGGAGGTACTCCAGCAGCTGCTCCACAGGCAGGAGATGGGTTCCAGGCACTGTTCCCTCTAAGCTGTGCACATGCACACACCTCGCTGAGCGAGCGCACATACTTTACAACAGAGCACACAAAAATTACGGTTCTGATAGAAAACACAGATATCTTAAAATTTACAAGTTGTGTATTTATGGTTTTCACAAGTTCTACAATATTTTCTAGTGCAATCTTATAGACCTTCAGGATATAAGATCTTTGGTCTTAAACTTTAATTGGCGCATTGAGAAACTTCCGCTTCCGTACTTTGGCTTGCGACATGCGTGAGTAGTCATAAGAACATAAGATATGCCATACTGGGTCAGACCAAGGTCCATCAAGCCCAGTATTCTGTTTCCAACAGTGGCCAATCTAGGTCATACGTACCTAGCAGTTTCCCCAAGGGACACAGGTTCCACAATGCTTGTATTGGTTCAAGCATTGATATCCTGGGTCCCTTCTTAATAATGGTTTATGGACCTTTCCTCCAGGAACTTGTCCAAACCTTTTTTAAACCCAGCTACACTAACAGCCTTTACTACATCCTCCGGTAACAAATTCCAGAGTTTGATTACACGTTGAGTGAAAAAATATTTTCTTTTATTAGTCTTAAATAGTTTACCCTGTAGCTTCATTGCATGTCCCCTAGTCTTTCTATATTCTGATAAGGTAAACAATCGATCTACGTTTACCCGTTCCACTCCGTTCATTAATTTATAGACTTCTATCATATCTCCCCTCAGCCGTCTCTTTTCCAGGTTAAAGAGCCCCAACCTTTTTAGCCTTTCTTCATAGGAGTAGCCTTCCATCCCCTTTACCATTTTGGTGGCTCTTCTCTGAACCTTTTCTAAAATTGCTATATCCTTTTTAAGATATGGCGACCAGAATTGCACACAATATTCAAGGTGCGGTCTCACCATGGAACGATATAGAGGCATTATAATATCTTTTGTTTTATTTTCCATTCCTTTCCTTATCATACCTAGCATTCTATTTGCTCTCTTGGCCGCCGCTGCACACTGGGCCGAGGGTTTTAACATGGTATCCACAAGGACGCCTAAATCTTTTTCTTGGGTGGTGGTTCCTAATGTGGAACCTTGCATCGTGTAACCATAGTTTGGGTTGTTCTTCCCTAGGTGCATAACCTTGCACTTCTCCACATTAAATTTCATCTGCCATTTTGATGCCCAGTCTTCCAATTTATCAAGATCCTCTTGCAATTTTCCACAATCCTCCTGGGTTTTAACAACTTTAAATAGTTTTGTGTCATCAGCAAATTTGATAACCTCACTCGTTATTCCACTTTCCAGGTCATTTATGAATATGTCAAAAAGCAGCGGACCCAGCACAGATCCCTGGGGTACACCACTATTCACCTTTCTCCATTGGGAAAATTGGCCATTTAGCCCTACCCTCTGCTTTCTATCTTTTAACCAGTTCCTGATCCACAGTAGTACACTGCCTCCTATCCCATGACTCTTTAGTTTTGCCAAAAGTCTCTCATGAGGGACCTTGTCAAAGGCTTTCTGAAAGTCCAGATACACAATATCAACCGACTCACCTTTGTCCACCTGTTTATTCACTCCTTCAAAAAAACATAACAGATTAGTAAAACAAGATCTTCCTTGTCTAAAGCCATGTTGGCTGTCTCCCATTAGGTCATGACTATCTACATGCTGAGTAATTTTATTCTTTATGATGGTTTCTACCATTTTTCCCGGTACTGATGTCAGGCTCACCGGTCTGTAGTTTCCCGGATCACCCCTCGAACCCTTTTTAAAAATTGGTGTTACATTGGCGATCCTCCAATCCTCAGGTATTAGAGATGATTTTAATGATAGTTCACAGATTACTGATAGCAGGTCTGCAATCTCAAATTTCAGTTCTTTCAACACCCTTGGATGTATACCATCCGGCCCAGGTGATTTGCTACTCTTCAGTTTATCTAATAGTTGTAGGACATCTTCCCGATGTATCGATATTTCCTTCAATTCTTCCACACCTTTAAATACCACTTCAGTCGTGGGTAACATCCCTACATCTTCCTCAGTAAAGACCGAAGCAAAGAATTCATTCAGTCTCTCCGCTATCGCCTTGTCGCCTCTTAGTGCTCCTTTAACCCCTTTATCATCTAATGGACCAACTGACTCTCTCACGGGTTTTTTGCTACGAATGTACTTGAAAAGGTCTTTATTTCGCGTTTTTGCTTCCGCAGCAAGCTTCTTCTCAAATTCTCTCTTTGCCTGCCTTATCAATGCCTTGCATTTGACTTGCCAGTGCTTGTGCTGTTTCCAGGTTTCATCATTTGGCTCTTTTTTCCATTTCTTGAAAGATGCTTTTTTGGCAACAACAGCCTCTCTGACCTCAGCTTTAAACCATGCTGGCAATTTTTTGGACTTCCTTCCACTTTTCTTAAAGCGTGGAATACAGCTGGTCTGGGCTTCCAAGATAGTATTTTTCAACAACACCCAAGCTTGATGTACGTCTTTAACCTTTGCAACTGCTCCTTTTAGTTTTTTCTTAACTGTTTTCCTCATTCTATCATAGTCTCCCTTTCGAAAGTTAAAGGGTAGTACTGTGGATTTCCTTACTATCCCTCCTCCACTAATTAAATCAAAGGCGATCATGCTATGATCACTATTGCCAAGTGGCCCCAACACCCTTATCTCTTGCACTACATCTGGTGTTCCACTAAGGACTAGGTCTAATATTGCTTCCCCTCTGGTCGGTTCATGAACCAGCTGCTCCAAGAAGCAGTCATTTATTTCATCTAGGAACTTTATCTCCCTAGCATGTCCTGTTGTGACACTGACCCAGTCGATGCCGGGGTAATTGAAATCACCCATTATTATTACTGCACTGTAACTTTTGCTAGCTTCCTTGATTTCTTTGAGCATTTCATCATCCATTTGTTCATTCTGGCCAGGCGGACGATAGTACACCCCCACTGCCATCGCCTTCCCCTTTTTACATGGAATTTCAATCCATAGAGATTCTACAGCAAATTTTGTTTCTTGCAAAACTTTAATCCTTTCTGACTCAATGCCCTCTCTAACATAGAGCGCAACCCCTCCACCAATTTGATCAGCTCTATCATTTCGATATAGTTTGTACCCAGGTATCACAGTGTCCCACTGGTTGTCCTCCTTCCACCATGTCTCTGATATTCCAATCATATCTAACCTCTCGTTTAGTGCTATATATTCTAACTCTCCCATCTTGTTTTGTAGACTTCTAGCATTTGCATACAAGCATTTTAGAGACTGTATTTTATTCATATTAATTTGGCTATTGGTAGACATGGGTAATTTGGGATCTTTAAGTTCTGTCTGCTCCATACTCGAGGGCATTTGGGCTACTTTACTCTTTTTTGGAACCTCTCTGCTTTTTGTAGTATCCTTCAAGGATACATTCTTCCGAACCATGCGCTCTTGGGCGACTGTCGGCTTTCCCCTATTATCTAGTTTAAAAGCTGCTCTATCTCCTTTTTAAAGGTTAATGCCAGCAGCCTGGTTCCATCCCGGTTAAGGTGAAGCCCATCCCTTCGGAAGAGCCCCTCCTTTCCCCAGAATGTTCCCCAGTTCCTAACAAATCCGAACCCCTCATCTCTGCACCATTGTCTCATCCACGCATTGAGACTCCGGAGCTCTGCCTGCCTATTGGGTCCTGCGCGTGGAACGGGAAGCATTTCGGAGAACGCTACCCTGGAAGTTCTGGATTTCAACTTCCTACCTAAAAGCCTAAATTTAGCTTCCAGAACCTCCCTACCACATTTTCCTATGTCATTGGTACCAACATGTACCAAGACAGCAGACTCCTCCCCAGCACTATCTAAGACCTTATCTAGGTGGCGTGTGAGGTCCGCTACCTTCGCACCAGGCAGGCATGTTACCAGGCGATCCTCACGTCCACCAGCCACCCAGCTATCTACATGCCTAATGATCGAATCACCAACTATAACTGCTGTCCTAACCCTTCCCGCATGGGCACTTGGCCCTGGAGAAACCTCCTCGGTGCGAGAGGGGTTTACATCACCTGGAGGACAGGTCCTATTTACAGGATCACTTCCTGCCACACCAGGGTGATGCTCTCCTGTCACGTGACCTCTCTCCTCCATGGCAACAGGGATGCTGCCAGACTGGAGGTGGGACTTCAGGACTATATCCCTGTAGGTCTCGTCTATGTACCTCTCTGTCTGTCTTATGTTTTCCAAGTCTGCTACTCTAGCCTCTAGAGAACGGACTTGTTCCCTGAGAGCAGAGAGCTCCTTGCACCTAGTGCACACGTAAGAGCTCTCACCAGCTGGGAGAAAATCATACATGTGACACTCAATGCAAAAGACTGGAAAGCCCACATCCCGCTGCTGGACTGCTGTCTGCATCTTAGTTTTAAGTTTGTGTTTAGATCTTTAAGTTCTATATGTACTAAAGGGTGCAATGGATATTTATACCACTAAAACTGTACCTAAGAAGTTTAATATACCTTGTTCACCTGAAGCTTAATTAATCTCAGGTCCTTGGTGTATGACTGATTTGGGTAATGAGCTTCACCTGAGAGCACCTCCTGTCTTTTAAGTTGTGCAAGTACCTATAAAGCTGTGAAATTCCCAGGGAGGGTGGGTGTGGGGAGGGAGGGAGGGATATAACACTTATTAAAAAAGGGCTGCTACACAGTACCTTGTCCTGTGCTGCTAAGGAAAACTATATTCTGATTTGATTTAAATTATAGCTCTTTGCTGCTACTAGGCTCTAACCTATTATGAAATTTAAACTACAAGCTCTCTGCTGGATTCTAAATTTAACCAGAAAGCTCTCTTCTGTGTTTTAATTTGAAACTAAAAGTACTTTGCTGATGCTAGGCCCTGAGTGACTATGAAATTTAAACTACAGCTGTCTACTGGGTATGAAAGGTAACCAGAAAGTTCTCTTCTGTGTTTTTAAATTGAATCTTAAACTGTTGCTACTAGGCCCTGACTGATTTAACAAAAAAAATAGTGGGTTCACAGATTAATTAGCTTTAAAAGAAAAACAATTCCTTTCAGAAAAATTCCCAGAAGTATATACTCACAATTTCAGATTTCTCTCCAGAAGTAACAGCCCCCCTTTCCAGTCCAATTGTAATCTGTAATTCGAATTGCATTATTAAATTTTTTATTACATTGAAAACTGAAAGAAGCTAATTTTTAAAATGTTGAAACCGATGGCAATGAGAGGTACAAAACGTAAGAGAACGGCCGGAGCTTTTAAGCTTAAATGGCTTGAAGAAATTATTGAAAACGGAGACACCGAAATCTTGGGATAAAACGTGCGTTCACTGCGTGAAATATTCATTTACGAAGAGGATAACGGAGTAGTCTGTTTATACTACCGAGATGCAAAAACCATCGGAGAGTTTGAGTGGCAAATTTTGGGATGATGTGTGGAAACTGGACTTTTTGAAACATCTGTCTAGTAAGTCTCATACTGAAAGTGTTAAGAAACTTAGAGCTAAAAATCCAAATTTAAGAGGTCTCTGAGGCTGGCTGCAGGAGCTGTGGATATTTCACAAAGCTAAGACTCTAATTTTCTTTCTTATCTCTGATGCTTTCTAGTTACCAATATAGAGTCTAACTGTCTGTTTTGTGGGAATTGTTAATATAAAGTTTAACTGTGGTAATAAATTAAGCTTGGGGATAATCTGACTGACTGCTCCAAGGCTACCCAGAAAAGGAGACAGATATCTGTGGGTGCCCCCAGTTCAGGAACAGCCTACTGGCCAGAAGCACTTAGGATCCCGCCCACCCTACCCCTCACCCCACCCACCCCAGGGGCTGCATTGCCTATATAGTACTCGCATACATTGCCATCTATCCTTTTAACTTGGGTTAGTGCCCACATCTTCTTCCTCCTTCCTTCTTCTTCTTCTTCTTCCTCTTCTCCTTCTAGGACTGCTTATTCAGCATGTCGTGTATTCAGTGCAATAACTGCAGTACTTCCATTCCAAGACGAATCATATGGAACCTCAGAGCTTGTCCTATGTGCCTCAGATCAGCTACCATGCATAAAGAACTGACTCTACTAAGAGAAGACCTAGCTGCCATGCATAAAGAGGTGACCCTACTCAGGGAGGAACTGGCTGCAATGAAGCACACCTCTTCTAGGATACAAGCTGAACAATGTCCACCACCGCTCCCGCAAAGCATCAAACATCCCAGGGACAAGGGGATCACAGTGAATTCTGGTAGATTGCGACCTGTGACAAAGAGGCATCCTATGCATCAGGAGATATCCCTGCATAATGCCTTCTCTGCCTTGGCGAATGAGGATGCCCAATCCAAAGAAACTGAAGGGCCCTTAAATGAAACAGACAATGCCCAATCCAAAGAAATTGAAGGGCCTTAAATGAGACAGACAATGCCCAATCTCCTGCTAAAGGACCAAATATGAAGAAAACCTCACCAAACAGCAAACTACTACTACTTGGTGATTCCATCATCAGTGGCACTAACTTGGGAACACAGTTCAAAGGAGAGAAGATAGTCAAGTGCCTCCCATGCTCTTCAGCCAGCAGGAATACAAACCACGATGTTGAAGTACTTAGTGCAGAAAGTGAACACTCCAAACTTGATGTGGTTATCCACTCGGGCACAAATGACCTGGCTAGAAACAGTAACTCTATAGTCCTAAAGAACTTCCAATCTCTGGCAGAGAAACTCATGCCCATTGTTAACACTGTTGCATTCTCAGAGGTTCTACCTGTGCTTGGTAAGGGGGCAAAAAGGCTGTATCGCATTAACAGCTTTAATACATGGCTCCAGACCTGGTGCAAACAAGAAGGATTCAGATTTATCGGCGACTGGGGTAACAGATGGAACAAGAGACTATACCGTGCTGATGGACTACATCTCTCTGTCGCAGGGAAAAGAATCATAAGTGAAAAATACAAGCAATACGTGGATATGCATTTAAACTAGAACAAGGGGGTGACTGAGGTGGAAGGTCAAGCTTTGGATGTCATCCCCTGAAAAAGCAGATTAAAATCAGAAACAGCCACACATTTTAATCACACATTAAAAACAAGTGGGAAGATGTAGGCAGAACAAAATCAATGCTAAATACATGCAAGCCAGTTAAATGCTGGAAAGCAATGAGCACAAATGCTCGAAGCTTAGCCAACAAAGTTCCAGACCTAGAAGCCCTAATGATGGAAATGGATTTGGACATTGTGGCCATTACAGAAACATGGCTAAACGAATCGCATGATTGGGATATAGCCATACCTGGCTATAATCTATTCAGAAGAGACAGAGAAAATGGAAAAGGAGGAGGAGTAGCAGCCTTGTATGTCAAAAGCAATATTAAAGCTACTGAAATGCAGGGGGCATGGGGAAAAGAAGAAGTGCTCTGGATTGTGTTGGAAAGAGGAGATGGCACTGTCATCGATACTGCTGTAGTCTACAGACCTCCAACACAAATTGAAGAGATCGGTTCGTTATCTATTATAGATATTGCCAAGATAGCTACAAAAGGGGAAGCGATCATATTGGGTGACTTTAATCTACCTGAAATGGACTGGATTACTCCTTCTGCAAATCTGGAAAGAAGCAAAAAAAATTGTGGATGCTCTCCAAGATGCGTTACTTAGACAAATGGTGATGGAACCAACCAGGGAAAGCGCAACACTGGATTTAGTGCTCACCAACAGCGATAGCATGTCGAATGTCTCTGTGAGTGCCCCTGTGAGCAGCACCGATCATCACACAGTGTGGTTTGAGATAAAAGCCATGGTACAGGCCAAACATAGCAAGCTCAAAGTCCTAAACTTCAAAAACACCGACTGCAATAAAATGGCCGAGTACCTAAAGGAGGAGCTGACAGGGTGGAAGGAGATAAGGGAAGTGGAATTGCAATGGTCTAAACTAAAGGCGGCAATAAAAGGGGCAACAGATAAATATGTAACAAAAGTAAACAAAAACAAGAGGAGAAGAAAACCTATTTGGTTTTCCAAAGAAGTGGCTGCTCAAATAAAGACAAATAACACAGCTTTCGCAAAATTCAAAAGCTCGCAAACAGAGGAACACAGAAATGAATACAGGATCAAACTCCAAGAGACAAAGACAGAAACAAGGATAGCAAAATCAAAGGCAGAGGAAAAGATGGCTAAAGATATGAAGTGTGGTGACAAAACCTTCTTCAGGTATATTCGGGAAAGGAAGAAGATCAGAGGTGGAAATGCAGGATTCGGAAGTGCTGCGAACGGACTCGTGGAAAGTGACATTGAAAAAGCAAAATTGCTAAACGAATACTTCTGCTCTGTTTTTATTAAAGAAAGTCCTGGAGAAGGACCACCTGTGACTCCAAATATAAAAATGGGAATGAAGTAGTTACCACACCATTCACAGAAGATGAGGTGTTAGAACAACTTGCAAAACTGAAAGTGGACAAGTCCATGGGACCGGATGGGATACATCCCAGAATACTGAAACAGCTCAGAGAGGTTCTTGCAGGGCCGTTAAAGGATGTTTTCAACAGATCCTTGGAAACAGGAGAGGTTCCTCAGGACTGGAGAATGGCTGATGTCGTACCTCTACACAAAAGTGGTGACAGGGAAGAAGTGTCAAACTACAGGCCTGTGAGCCTTACCCCGGTGGCGGGAAAAGTCATGGAGGCGCTCCTGAAAGAGCAAATAGTGAACTTTCTCAAAACCAACAGGTTGCAAGACCTGAGGCAAAATGGTTTTACCGAAGGACGATCTTGCCAAACAAATCTGATTGAGTTCTTTGACTGGGTGACCAGGGAGCTAGATCAGGGGCATGCGATGGATGTCATCTACCTGGATTTCAGCAAAGCCTTTGATACTGTTCCTCATAGGAGGCTTATCAATAAACTCGGTAGCTTGGGGATGGATCCTAAGATGGTAAATTGGATCAGAAATTGGTTGACTGACAGATGACAGAGGGTGATGGTAAGTGGAGCTCACTCAGATGAAGGGAAGGTGATTAGCGGGGTTCCCCCAGGGGTCGTTCCTGGGCCTGGCACTGTTCAATGTATTTGTGAGTGATATTGCTGAAGGACTGAATGGAAAAGTCTGTCTTTTTGCAGATGACGCGAAAATTTGCAACAGAGTGGACTCCCCCGAGGGAGTGGTTAACATGAGGAAAGATCTACAAAAGCTGGAGGAATGGTCTAATGCCTGGCAATTAAGATTTAATGCGAAGAAGTGCAGAGTCATGCACTTGGGTAGCAGAAATCCAAGGGAAACGTACGCAATAGGGGGCAAGAGGTTGGTGTCCACGGATCAGGAGAAAGACCTTGGTGTGATTATTTCTCAAGGTGGCAAAACAGTGCGACAAAGCAGTGGCAAAAGCCAGGAGGATGTTGGGCTGCATACAAAGAGGAATCACCAGCAGAAAGGAAGAGGTACTTATGCCACTGTACAAGTCACTGGTGAGGCCTCACTTGGAATACTGTGTTCAGTTTTGGAAACCGTATCTTGCAAAGGATGTAAAGAGACTGGAAACTGTTCAGAGGAAGGCGACCAAAATGATTTGAAGCCTGCGTCAGAAGCCTTATGAGAAGAGACTTGAAGACCTAACCATGTACACCTTGGAGGAGAGAAGGGACAGGGGAGATATGATTCAGACCTTTAAATACTTAAAGGGAAATAATGAACAAACAAACCTCTTCCAAAGACGGGGAAGCTGTAAAACTAGTGGGCATAACAGGAAGCTGCAAGGTGGTAAATTGAAAGGCAATGTCAGGAAATACTTTTTCATAGAAAGAGTGGTGGATGCTTGGAATGCCCTCCCGATGGAAGTGGTAGGGGCAAACACGGTGACGGAATTCAAAATGGCATGGGACAGACACAGTGGATCCCTTTACAGCAACAGGATAAAATCAAAATAAACTGAACCATCTAATTTCTCAACAAATAGGGGTGTCCTGCATGGAGTGGTGGGTTCACCCCTAAACAGGGACGTGGGGAGAGGTGGCCTGCACGGAGCGGCAGGTGCACCTACTCTTGCCATAATGCTGGGCAGACTAGATGGACCATGCTGGTCTTTATCTGCCGTCATTTACTATGTTACTTCTTGCTTGAGAGCACCGCTGAAAAAGAGAAAAGGTAAATTAGTAATGAACGGAAGCGTTCTACACCAGAAGAAATTAAAATTCTAATTGATAGTGTTTTGCTAGCTGTTCGGATGAATATTTCCATGCTCCCTGTTCAAGATATTAATGAACATATGTCCAAATACATAACCATACCTGAAAGCTGGAGAAGCAAAAACTATTCGTTTGACTTTCTTGAAATTATAAACATCAATGTCCAAGATATGCTGCTGATGCAACATCTGCTATGAGCTTATCATACATTAACTATTGATGAAAGCACAGACATTTCTGTCAATAAATACTTAATATTGTACTTCAAATATCGGCCAGTAAATTCACGTCTGTATAAAACTTCATTTGGTGGGATGCTACAGTTGGAAGCATGTGATGCTGCATCAATAGTCAGTGCACTCCGGGAATTCTATTGGAAATACAAGCTTGACCTTAACAAAATGGTCATGTTTAATTTGGATGGTGCCTCTGTCATGTCAGGCAGAATAAATGGTGTTGCTGCGCAGCTAAAAAAAAACCCGAGATGAGGTCTGTATCAAAGCCGAGGCAAAGCGGTTCCCTCAGCGAGAGTTGTAACAGCAGGGGGACCACAGCTGCTGACGCCAATATGGGGCAATGAGGATCATGAAACCCCCCCCTTGGCCTGGACCTTCAGGAGAATCTTCGCAACAAGTGGTATTGGGGGCTAAGCATACAACAAGCCCTCTCCACAGTGGAGAAGAAAAGTATCTGCGGCCAGGAGACCACTGGCCGGCATCCAAGAGCAGAACCAAGCCACCTGGGAATTGTGCTTCATGGCAAAGAGGTCCACCACCGAAGTGCCCCACTCTTGGAAGACCCAATCCATCACTTCCCTCTTGAGGTGATCCGTCAGGCCGTTGATCTCACTGGTCAGATAAGTCATCCTGAGGTTCATACCGTGGAGCAGGGCGAACCTCCAGAGGCAAACAGCCTCCCAGCACAGGAGGTATGATCCCGTGATTCCCTGCTTGTTCACACAGATCACCACCACCTGGTTGTCTGCTTGAATCAGGACCACCTAAATCCCCAGGTGCACACAAAAACATGGAGGGCATTTGCAATGCCCCAAAGCTTGAGGAAGTTGATTTGATGAAGACTCTGCTGTGTGGACCACAGCCCCTGCATGCTGAGACCACCTAGCCACCTAGCCAAGCTTTGACACGTCCATCATAAGCATCTTGCAGGGACCACCAGATAAAATGGAAGACCCTGCAGCAGGTTGTCCAGCTCAAGCCACCACGTCAGGGACTGTGCTAGTGGTACAGTGACCACTATACTGTCTCGCCGATGGCCTGACGTCTGCTTCCATTGTGTGGGCAGCGTCCAATGGGTCTGCTGCATGGAAAGGAGAACCTGAAGAGTGAAATGCACCATGGCGGCCATGTGTCTGAGGGCCCTCAAGTGCCTGCGGGCTGTGGTATGGTGCTGATGCTGCAATGTACCCACTACCTCAATGAGGCAGTGCAGGCATTCTGCCAGCAGGAAGGCTCTTGCCCAAGAGGTACTGAGGAGGGCCCCAATGAACTCTAGCTACTGTGATGGCTGGAGGTGGGACTTCAGGTAGTTGACCATAAAACCAAGACCTTCGAGCAGCTGTATGGTAAGCATAGTCAATTGCCGGATGCCAGCCGGCATTGGTCTTGATCAGCCAGTTTTCCACATACAAGAAGATGAAGACCCATCATGTCCTGAGGACGGTGGCTATGACTGCCAGACACGTCGTAAAGACCTGGGTGGCTGCAGCCAACCTGAATGAAAGCACCCAGTACTGATAGTGCCAACTGCCCAGCATGAACCAAAGAAATCATCCGAGATGCAAGTGGATTGGAAAATGCATTTATGCATCCTTCAGATCCAAGGGGCACAGCCAATTGTCCTGAATGAGATATGGGAGCAGCGAGACCATTTTGAACTTTTCACACACTAGGAATCAGTTGAGGTTTCACATATCCAGAAATGGACAAAACCTACCGATCTTCTTGGGCACCAGGAAGTACCTTGAGTAGAAGCCCTGCTCGATCTAGTCTGGGGGAACCAACTTGATGGCAAGGTCAGAGAGAATGGCCTCAACCTTGACCTGCAGAAGGATTTGGTGTGTGGGATCCATGGGGTTCTTCCTGGGGTTGTACAAAAGTAGCAACAGGGTGAAGTGCAGCCGATATCCACTTTGGACAATCTGCAGCACCTAGGAGTCCAAGGTGTCAAAGGATCATCAGTGGGCAAAGAAGATGAGCCAATCTGTGGGGGCACCTCGACAGTCAATGGATGGCTGACTATGCTCCAGAGGAACCCATCAAAACCCCACACCCGGCTTAGGCTGGGGGGCAGGTTGAACCTTTGGGGTCTTCTCTCTCTGCTGGGCCTGCAGTTGGGCCGGGAAATACCGGTGTAGGTGCAGATAGAAGGCCCTCTTGATGGGATTATATCTTCTGCTCCAAGTCCACAGTTTTCCTAGAAAGCCTGGTGAGAGTCAGCTGCTCTTTCTCCAGCTCCTTGGCTCACTCCTCTAAGGGCTTGCAAAAGAAGTTCTCTCCCTTGTCCTGAACCCATTGATCTTGTCCTAAACCCATTGCTCCAAGTCTGAAGAATGCAGCTACGCTATTTGGCGTGTAGCAATGCCCCCAGCTGCCACTCTACTAGCAGATTTAAAGGCATCATAGAAACCGCATACTATGAACTTCAAGCAGTCCTTCCCATAAGCCATGAAATCCCGAAAGGACTCGCGATGGTCCTCCAGAAAGGGTGGCAAAATCCTCCAGGTCCAGCATGACATCCTTGAGGAACATGCTCATATAGGTCTGATAGGCCTTGATCAAGGCAATCAGCATGGCCCCTTGAAAGCACTTTTTCCTGAAGGAGTCCAGAGTCCGAGCCTCGCAACTGGGCGGACCGAGGCATGCATCTTAGCACTTTCTGCAGTTCAGGGCTGACTCAACCATGATGGAATTGTAGAGTGACTGATGCTTTTCAAACCCCAGGGCCTTCTAGACCCAGTATAGGGAATTGAGTCAGCGGCTAACAGGCAGCGCGAGTAGCGCCTCCCAGAGCTGCAGCAGTAGCTGCTGTAGGACATGGTGGACAGGAACCGTCACCACCTCCCAGGGGCTCAGGGAACTGGAGGAGTTCCAGTTCCTCTGCCCTCGGTTCCTCTTCCGACTCCAGGGAAAATGAAATGGCCTTGACCATATCCCGACCAAAGTCCTGGAAAGATATGTCCTCCAGGGGTGACTTGTGCCATTCCGGTGGTGGTGACAGATTGGATAGAAGGTCAGGAGACCGAAGGTATGATGCCTTTGATTCCTGCTCAGTCTCTCATTCTGATTCAGATTCTGAGATGAAGTCAAAATAGTGCCAAGTCTCCTCATCCTGCCAGGACGGCTTGGGCTTGGGAGGGCATCGATGGCCTTCGCGCCATCTGGAATGCCGAAGGCAGTGCCCCGGGGCCTCTAACTCAGACACACTGGAGAGGGAGATGGCTCTGGTGATCGAGGTCGATACCGATCTTCCACCTTTATGTCCCAGGCTCCGTAGGAAGGGCGAGGATCTCTAGGATAAGCTGGAAAGAATGCAGTAATGACATATTCCATGACATGAAGCCTGCAAGGCTTCCACTGCCGCCAAGTGAGCTTCCAAGGGTCAAAGGCGTTCCTTCAGAACTGCCATCTGTGAGGAGACCAATGTCACAGCTGTGGACATCGATGATACCACATCAGATGAGGACTCCATGATGATAGGTACATCTGGAGACATCCGGCTGCCTCCTGGGCACTGGGCATGGACTCCACCATTCTGATTGGGATCTCCCGGCAGAGAAGCTTGGTTGGACTCTCATGGCCATTGCTCTCTGCATCTCATCAAGAAGGGCTGTGGGGGCGCTGCACTCAGAACTTCTCCCAGTGCTCACCCTTTGACATCAATGGGGTCTCTGCAGGGAGCCTCCCCTCACCACTTGGACTCTTCAGCTCCGATTGAGCACACTGCTCCTTTCCCTTGGCCACCTCCAAACCTTTTCAGGCATAGACAAGGGGGTCAGGGTGGAGGATGCTGAATCAAATGAGCCAAAGAGGGACTCCTCCTGCTTCTCCCAACCTTTCAGCCCTCTGTGCATCTGCAACCAGAGCTCACAAATGCGAGTTCTTGGTCAAGACCAAAGCATTGCAAGCACCAGTTATGATGTTCTATGACAGTGATAGTTTTGCCTCACTTGGTGCATTTCTTAAAGCCACTAGCTGGCTTAGACATGCCGAAAAACACTGCCTCGGCAAAGTCAAACTAAAAAACAGTCGTGGATTGGAAACCACTCTGAAGGGTGAAAAAAACAGCGCAAAAGCATTGGAAAAATAAAACCAACCCTAAAATGGGGGGGGGGGGGGAAAACAGCTGACTGATGACAGGCAGGAAAAATAAAAGTGAAAAATCATGGCCACGAGGGTCAGAAAGCAAACTTTTTCCAGACTACAGGAACACGTGCTAGGGGCTCCACAGAAAAAAAAAAGAGACTGGGAGAATATAGCACCACGGCAGGCGGGAAGGCAGGCACGCATGTGCAGTATATGTCCCAAAAGCTTCCTTTGCAAGCTGGGGAGCATTGCGTGTGGGGTTCCGTCAGTGACATTAGGCTGTGCGCATGTGGAGACGGGCATATGGGACTACATGTACCGTTGATACCATATGACCCAGACGTTGCAGCATTTCCCGAGCAGTAAGACAGTCCTTGAGATGCCAGCTGATTGAGTCGAGTGCTGCAGAGTTGGGGTAGATATGCCTTCGACTGCTGAGTGTTTAAGAAAGCCCCTATGAACTCTAGACACTGAGTGGGGATTAGTTGGGACTTTGGAAGATTTACAACGAATCTCAAGTGCTGTAACACCTGCATGGTAAGTGAGAGAGACAGGCTGGCTTCTTGAGAGGTGCTTGCTCTTATAAGCCAGTTGTCTAAGTAAGGGAAGACAATTTTCCCTAGAGTTCTTAGGAATGCGGCTACGAACGCCATGCACTTGTGAAGACTCTTGGAGCAGAGGCCAATCCAAATGGAAGGACCTTGTACTGACAGTGTCTTCCCTTGGAACATGAAGCATAGGAATTTTCTATGTTCTGGATGGATAAGGATATGAGTGTATGCTTCCTTTAAGTCTAGAGAACAGAGCCAATCCTGACTCTGGAGACAGTCTCCCTTTCTTGAACGTCTCACGTATGAGAAACTTGTTTAGGTTTCTGAGGTCCAGGATGGGCCTGTATCCTCCTGTTTTCTTTGAGATGAGAAAGTATGGAGAATAGAAGCCCATTCCCTGCTAGGATATTGGAACCTCTTCTGTTGCGCCCTTTAGTAGAAGGGAGGTGACCTCTTGTAGTAGCAGAGCAGGGAGAGGACTGAGAACGATACTCTCTTACTGAGTTAGAGGGGGCAGGCTTTGCAGATGAAGCCTGTACCCCCCCCCCCCCCACTCACTATCTTTAATATCCACTGTTCTGAGGTGATCAGATGCCACCTGTGGGCAAAATGGCACAGTCTGCCGGCAATGTGAAGAAGATGGGGGTTCTTCAGAGGCAGAGCAGCTATGTTCTCTAGGAAGAAGTCAAAACCAGGAGCTGCTTGAGTCTGCTGAGCTGGCTGTGTCTTAGTAATCTGTGACTTCCTTTGCTGTTTTGGAGGCTGCTGTCCCTTTTAAGTAGGATGATGCTGACATTGACGTCAATGGGGTCTCTGCAGGGAGCCTCCCCTCACCACTTGGACCCTTCAGCTCTGACTAAGCACGCTGCTCCTTTCCCTTGGCCACCTTTTGCAGGCATAGGCAGGGGTATAAGAAGGATAATACTTCTTTTTACTAAGGGCGGCTTTCTTTGCTGCTGTCTTACCTTTTTAGCTGGGTTGGCAGTGGATTTAGAAAGCCTATTCAAGGTAGTGTTCTCAGATTCTAACTGAGACACTTTGTCTTGCCTATCCTTGCCAAAAAGATTTTCACCAATGCAAGGAATATTACCCAACTTATCTTGAACCCGTTGTTCAAGATCCAATGCTTGCAGCCATGCAATTCTGCGTGCACCGATGCAGATCGATGTAACTCTACTGATGCACTCAAAGCAATCAAAGGTTGCCCTACTGACAAACAATGAGACGTTCTGAGCATGCTTGACTAGGGTGAGGTAGTCTGCTCTCTTGTCATCAGGGAGAAGAACCACCACTGATTCTAAATGCCTAGTTACCTCTGAGAGAAACATGCCCATGTAGAGTACGTAGGAATTAGTTCTGGCTGATAGCATGGAAGAATGAAAGCAATGTTGGCCAAAAGCTTTTAGGGTTCTCGATTCTCTACCCGGAGGGTTAGAGGAATGTGTCTTAGCGCTTTTGATTCGACGCATTGCCGATTCTACTACCATTGAATGGTGCGGCAATTCTATCTCTCGAAAACCGGGACATTCCGGTACCCAGTACATGGTATTGAGCCGTCGAGTATACGGAAAAATAGTAAGGGCTGTCTCCCACATATAGAGCATGAGGCTGTGCAGAATGTGATGAATGGGAAGTGTAGCTACTTCCTTAGGAGCTGTTGGGTATTGGAGAATTTCCAATTCTTCAGCTCTAGGCTCTTTCTCCGATGTTACTGTTATGGAAAGGCCCCTGGCAACATCACGTATAAAGTCCTGAAAATACATCTGCTCTGGCGGGGACATGTGACATTGTGGAGACAGGTCTTCCAATAGACTTTGTAGGCCTTGAGTATCAGCCGATTCATCATCCGACGAATCCGATTCCAAAGACTCGAAGTATCGACGGGAGGGGTGTTCCACCAGAACTTGGTACCAATTGAAGTCAGTACCAGTACTTGGAATCTGTTTACCCCGAATCTTGGTACCAGAAATGGACTCAAGGACAGGCATGAGTGGTAGCGCAGCGAGTGGCATGTAACCCGATGTGGTTTGCATCGGTACTGAAGATGGTGCTGGCATTTGCGGAATCGACTGTAAAGATTTTACTGCAACCGAGGCTGCCATTAAGGCCACTGAGCTCCACTCGAAAGCCAGGCTGCGCTGATCCATGGAGCTTGCAGATGCTTGGATATTGGTACGGGAATTGCGGGCCACGATCCCTTAGCACACACCAGGAACTCTACATAGGTGGAGGCCTCAGGAGCATCCTGGGACCCCTTGATGGCTTTGGAGGAAAGGTCCTCCCGCCAGGGTTGTTTGGCTGGTGTATCCCACTCCAGGGCAATGATCAAGACATCTCGATGCTTAGGAGGATATCTATCTTTGGGGGAGGCGGTCAGTCTTCAATGAAGGCTTATGTTACAATATCTAAGATCCATGGGAGGAAGACGATGTCCTCGATAAAGTTGATGCTAGATAGACAGTGTCGGAATCAAAGAGGCTGCCTAACTTTGCAGCCCAATTCTGTAGGCCTCTCTCCATCATCTTCCTGCAGCGGGGACATTCTGATGGTTGGTGGTCGGGACCTAAAGCATTTTAGACACCAGTCATGGGTGTCGGTGGCCGAAATGCTACTGGCCACACTTAGAACATAGTAACATAGTAAATGACAGCAGATAAAGACCACTATGGTCCATCTAGTCTGCCCAACAAGGTGGCAAGAGTAGGTGCACCTGTCGCTCCGTGTAGGGCACCTCGCCCCATGTCTTTGTTTAGGGGTGAACCCACTGCTCTGTGTAAGGAACCCCTGTTTGTTAAGAAATTAGATATTTAGGTTTATTTTTATTTTATCCTGTTGCTATAGAGGAATCCACTGTGTCTGTCCCATGCCATTTGGAATTATGTTACTGTATTTGCCCCCACCATTTCAATCAGGAGGGCATTCCAAGCATTCACCATCCTTTCAGTGAAAAAGTATTTCCTGACATTGCCTTTCAATTTACCCCCTTGCAGTTTCATGTTATGCCCTCTAGTTCTACAGCTTCCCCATCTTTGGAAGAGGTTTGTTTGTCCATTAATACTCTAAGTATTTAAAGGTCTGAATCATATCTCCCCTATCCCTCCTCTCCTCTAGAGAGTACATATTTAGGTCTTCAAACCTCTTCTCATAAGTCTTCTGACGCAGGCTCCAAATCATTTTGGTCGCCTTCCTCTGAACCGTTTCCTGTCTTTTTACATCCTTTGCGAGATATGGTCTCCAAAACTGAACACAGTGTTCCAAGTGAGGCCTCACCAGTGACTTATACAGTGGCATTAGTACCTCTTCCTTTCTGCTGGTAATTCCTCTTTGTATGCAACCCAACATCCTTCTGGCTTTTGCCACTGCCTTGTCGCACTGTTTTGCCACCTTGAGATCCTCAGAAATAATCACACCAAGGTCCTTCTCCTGGTCCGTGCACACCAACCTCTCGCCACAATCCCTTGGATTTCTGCTTCCCAAGTGCATGACACTGCACTTCTTCACATTGAATCTTAACTGCCAAGCATTAGACCATTCTTCCAGCTTTAGTAGATCTTTCCTCATGTTATCCACTTCCTCAGGGGAGTCCACTCTGTTGCAAATTTTCATGTCATCTGCAAAAAGACAAACTTTCCATTCAGTCCTTCAGCAATATCACCACAAATATATTGAACAGTGCTAGTCCCAGGACCGAACCCTGGGGCACCCCGCTAATCACCCTCTTTTCATCTGAGTGAGCTCCATTTACCATCACCCTCTGACATCTGTCAGTCAACCAATTTCTGATCCAATTAACCACCTTGGGAGCCATCCCCAAACTATTGAGTTTATTGATAAGCCTCCTATGAAGTGCAGTATCAAAGGCTTTGCTGAAATCCATGGAGATGACATCCATCGCATGCTCCTGATCTGGTTCTCTGGTCACCCAGTCAAAGAACTCAATCAGATTTGTTTGGCAAGATCGTCCTTTGGTAAAACCATGTTGCCTTGGATCATGCAACCTGTTGGTTTTGAGAAAGTCCACTATTCGCTCTTTCAGGAGCGTCTCCATTACTTTTCCCGCCACCGAGGTAAGGCTCACCGGCCTGTAGTTTGTCACTTCTTCCCTGTCACCACTTTTGTGAAGAGGTACCACATCAGCCATCCTTCAGTCCTGAGGAACTTCTCCTGTTTCCAAGGAACTGTTAAATACATCCTTTAACAGCCCTGCAAGAACCTCTCTGAGTTGTTTCAGTATCCTTGGATGTATCCCATCCGGTCCCATGGCCTTGACCACTTTCAGTTTTGCAAGTTGTTCTAACACATCATCTTCTGTGGATGGTGTGGTATCTACTTCATTCCCATTTTTACATTAGGGAGTCACAGGTGGTCCTTCTCCAGTATTTTCTTTAGTAAAAACAGAGCAAAAGTATTTGTTTAGCAATTTTGCTTTTTCAATGTCATTCTCCACGAGTCTGTTCCCAGCACTTCTGAGTCCTGCAAGTGTACCTCTGATTTTCCTCCTCTCCCGAAACACCTGAAGAAAGTTTTGTCACCACACTTCACATTTTTAGCCATCTTTTCTTCTGCCTTTGATTTTGCTTTCCTTATTTTTCTACTTGTCTCTTTTAGTTTGATCCTGTATTCCTTTATGTGTTTCTCTGTTTACAAGCTTTTGATTTTGTAAAAGCTATGTTTTTGCCTTTATTTGTGCAGCCACTTCTTTGGAGAACCAAATAGATTTCCCTTCTCCTCTTGTTTTAATTTACTTTCCTTACATATTTATCTGTTGCCCCTTTTATTGCCACCTTTAGTTTAGCCCATTGCAATTCCACTTCCCTTATCCCCTCCAACACTGCCAACTCCTCCTTCAGGTACTTGGCCATTTTACTGAAATCAGTGTTTTTGAAGTTTAGGACTTTGAGCTTGCTATGACTGGACTGCACCTTGGCTTTTTTCTCAGACCACACCGTGTCATGATCGCTGCTGTTCACAGGGGCACCCACCCGGACATTCGACATGCTATCTCTGTTGGTGAGCACTAAATCCAGCATTGAGCGTTTCCTGGTTGGTTCCATCACCATTTGTCTAAGTAACATTTCTTAAAACCACTAGTTGGTTTTTCCATTGTGTCAGTGACAAAATGGAAGGCCTGGGCCTAAAATGGCATCAATGTGACTGAAGAAAGTAAAACTGTCTCCCTTTTATTTTTTTGAGAAGAAAGAAAGAACTGACAGGGAGTTGGTACCTGTATTAACTGGAAGGCAGATGCAAACTACAAAAATATGAAAAACAGGAATTTTCTGCGGTGACAGGATTTGCTTTCTGCCAGCTCCGCGGAAAAGAAAGAACTGAGGAGGGAGAGTGGGAAAGGCAGGAAGTCAGCTACGCAGGTGCAGTGGGATGCTCCCAAATGCCTTCCTATTGGACAGTGGGGAGCGTTCCCGCGCAGGCTCCTTCGGCAGCAACATCCCATATGTGAAGACTACATTCCTGCTTGTTCCTGGAGACCAGAGGGTATAAATGTAGTAATCGGGAGTGGGAGAAAGACAGAAGGGAATAAGAGACCGGGGAGGGTGGGTGAGGGAGGGAGACAGTGGAAATGGGCTGGGCAGAAGATGGAAAGTTGATAGGCAAGTGAAAATTAAAAAGAAGAAGATCAAGGACTAGAAGGTAAAAATGAGGGTGAAATTTGAATGGACAGGGAAGCAGATAAATAAAGAAATGAAGGAAAAGAAGGTAAAAGGGAACAAACTATCAGAGACAGATATAGGGAGGGAATGGAGGAAAATAGGAGGAGAAATGATAAACTGACAGCAAATACTGGAAAGAGTTAGCAGAAGACACACAAAGAAAACAGAAAAAAGAAACTGGGACCAATGTGACTGGAAAAATAAAATATCCAGATAAAGGTTGAAAAAAGTATTTTATTTTGAATTTATTATATGGAACATGTTAAGCTTTGGGAAATGTGATTTGCGGATGGCTTTGTATTTTTTCAGTACAAGAGGAAATGTATTTCTGTTTTTAGTTTTTTGCTGTTGCAGTATCTGACGAGTTTGACTTCTTGGAATTCTGAAGTCCATTTTTGTCTTCATATTTCTATTCTAAATTTCTGGCCCCACTTTCATTATTTGGTAAGAGTCTATAAATGTTTTGTGTGTCACAGAGGAGAGGAGTATGTAGTTTCTGTAGAGATCTATAACAGCCCTATTTGTTCTGTTTTACTAGTAACATGTGTATTGGTGTTCTATAGCCCTACACAATATTTATATTACTGTCTATTCTTTGATAGAGTTCTATCTAGCTGTTTGAATCATCGGAATTAGTGCTGCTATGGTATCAGGGCCAGCCCGTCCACTGTGCGAGAATGTTGTTCACACAGGGCCCTGAGCTTTAGGGGGTCCCACGCAAACATCTCGTATAATCAGCGGCGGTGGCAGCAGCAGCAGGATTGGCTTTAAAGGGCTCCTGGCAGGCTCCGGCTCACTTCTGACAGCACCAAAGTGAAGAGTGCCGTTTTTCTTCACTTCGGCAGCTGTGTTGTACTATAGGCTGCTGGCGCACCAGGTCAAACAAAACTTCCTCTTTAAGAACATAAGATATGCCATACTGGGTCAAACCAAGGTCCATCAAGCCCAGTATCCTGTTTCCAACTGTGGCTAATCTAGGTCATAAGTACCTAGCAGTTTACCCAAAGGACACAGGTTCTACAATGTTTTTATTGGGTCAAGCAGCGGTATCCCGGATCCACTTTAATAATGGTTTATGGACCTTTCCTCCAGGAACTTCTCCAAACCTTTTTTAATCCTGGCTACACTAACAGCTTTTACTATATCCTCCAGTAACAAATTCCAGAGTTTGATTACACGTTGAGTGAAAAAATGTTTTCTCTTGTCTTAAATAGGTTATCCTGTAGCTTGTGATAAGGAAGCTTATCATAGCTCAGGAAGGAGCTATAGAAAAGGTGATGTGACTCTGAATAAGCAACCTGTCAGTTCTGGTAGAAATAAGAAAACAATTTTCCCATAAAAGACTACCAGTCCCAGAATGCACCAGGTTTCCAGCACCCATTAGAGGAGCTGAAGTGGGGAAACGTGTGTTCAATCAGGAGGGCTATGAGGTAATCCCTAAGCACTCATCTCAAAGGGCAGGGCCTGATTCAGCACAGCTACGCTGTGTTAGGGAGGAGCACTCATCTAAGCAGAATAAAGGTAGAGTTTATTCTACAGAGAATTATCCTGAGAATCAGCTTCATCTGAAGGATTATCAGAAGCAGAAGCCAAACCGGACGGACAGAGAGGGAAAGAAACCCTTTGGAAGAAGGAGGAGAAAAGCCTTTGAGAGGTCTAGAAGAGTCCAGAGCAGTACGTATACTGGGAGGTATTCCAAGGGCCAGCAAACACCACTGGACTGGGGAAAGCCAGAGGAATGGTGCTGCAGAGCTAGGAATCTCCAGACGGTACCTGTGAGGGAGACGGCTGCACATGGAAGGGACCCTAAGACCCGTGCCAGAAGGTATGTGAAGAGAGATCCAGTGTCCAGGGATCTGGATTGGAAGGCTGGACATAAGAACTGGACTACATACTGGCCAGGCTATATAGAGAGGAACTCTAACAGCAATGGAAGCTCAGGTATGAACACTGATCTATGCCCTAGCTATAACCTTGAAAGACAGCAGGGAAACAAGTATTCTCCTGAAAGTGCTCCATTGGGAGATTCATCTGTGCCAATCCATGATATTGAACCCATGCTTGTTGAAGAAGAGGGGGTAATAGCAGATGAAGAATCTATTTACATGGACTGCTCTCTGTCTAAACTCCTTTGGTGATTTTCTGTTATAAAGTACAGCAACCATCACAAAGAAATACAAACTTGTTCTTTAATCTACTCAGAAAAGCTCCTGTGTAGGATTTCTAGCCACGCAGTAGAAGGCAAGCCAGCTAAGGGGTTTCAGCTGGATAACTGCTAGCAATTGAGCCTTACCTAATTGCTTGTGAGCTAGGAGAGAATCACTTCTGAATCTATGTGGGAAGATATAAGAAGTTTACCTGAAAAAAACAGTTTTTTTCTTTCTTTGTGGCTTTTGGTTTGTTGTTTGATATATGCTAAGAAAACATTAGATAATGCCTACAGAAAAGACCAGTTTGTACCAACCAGGTCTTATTTCTTTTGCTTTGCTTGCCTGACAAGTTTAAAGGTTGTTTTCCTGATTTTGGGTTTTTTTCAAGTTAAACACTGAAAGCAAGTAACCTGATTTATGTGCTACCAAGCATATCTGTGTTGGGAGAAATAACCCCATAAATAAATATCTTATTGGCTTTACACTTGAGCACAACTAAATTATTGTCAGCAGCTGTGTCTGGTGTGAATGAACTGCATTGCCCACAATCCCTTGCAAATCATATATATATATATATATATATATATATATATATATATATATGCACTTGCCAAGACTGTGAAGATGCTCACCCAGGCAGCCGTCTGACAAGCTTCATTGTATGTCCCCTAGTTTTCTATATTTTGAGGGAGTAAACATTTGACCTATGTTTACCCGTTCCACTCCATTCATTAATTTATAGACCTCTATCAAATCTCCCCTCAGTCGTCTCTTTTCCAGGTTAAAGAACCCTAACCTTTTTAGCCTCTCTTCATAGGGGTATCATGCCATCCCCGTTACCATTTTGGTGGCTCTTCTCTGTACCTTTTTTAATAACGCTATATCCTTTTTAAGATACGGCGACGAGAACTACACACAATATTCAAGGTGCAGTCGCACCATGTAACGATACAGAGGAATTAGAATATCCTTTGTTTTATTCTACATTCCTTTTCCTTATGATACCTAGTATTCTATTTGCTCTCTTGGCCGCTGCATGTACACTGGGCAGAGGGTTTTAACATGTTATCCACGATGAAGCCTAAATCTGTGTCCTTGGTGGTGGTTCCTAATGTAGAATCTTAAATTGTGTAACCATAGTTTGAGTTTTTGTTTCCTAGGTACATAAAACTTGTGTCATCTGCAAATTTGATAACCTCACTCGTTATTCCCATTTCCTGGTCATTTATGAATATGTTAAAAAGTAACAGACCCAGCACAGATTCCTGGGGTACTCCACTATTCACCTTTCTCCATTGGGAAAACTGGCCATTTAGCCCTACCCTCTGCTTTCTATCTTTTAACCAGGGCCTCCTATCCCATGACTTTTTAATTTTGCCAAAAGTCTCTCATGAGGTACCTTGTCAAAGGCTTTCTGAAAGTCCAGATACACTATATCAAGTGACTCACCTTTGTCTACCTGTTTATTCACACCTTCAAAAAAACATAATAGATTAATAAGACAAGACCTTTCTTTGCTAAAGTCATGTTGGCTTTCTCCCATTCAGCCATGATTATGATTATCTGTTCAGTAATTTTGTTTTTTATGATGATTTCTACCATTTTTCCCGGTACTGACATCAGGCTCACCGGTCTGTAGTTTCTCAGATCACCCCTGGAACCCTTTTTAAAAATTGGCAATACGTTTTCTATCCTCTAGTCTTCAGGTATTACAGATGATTTTAATGATAGTTCACAGATTACTAATAGTAGGTCTGCAATCTCATATTTCAGTTCTTTCAACACCCTTGGATGTATACCATCTGGTCCAGGTGATTTGTTACTCTTCAGGTTTATCAAATAGTTGTAAAACATCTTCTCGGTGTATCAATATTTCTATCAATTCTTCCACAGCATCTCCTTTAAATACCATTTCAGTCATGGGTAAAATTCCTACATCTTCCTCAGTAAAAACCAAAGCAAAGAATTCATTCAGTCTCTCCGCTATGGCCTTGTCCCCTCTTAGTGCCCCTTTTACCCCTTTATCATCTAAAGGTCCAACTGAGTCTCTCATAGGTTTTTTGCTATGAATGTACTTGAAAAAGTATTTATTATGCATTTTTGCTTCCACAGCAAGCTTCTTCTCAAATTCTCTCTTTGCCTGCCTTATCAATGTCTTGCATCTAACTTGCCAGTGCTTGTGTCGTTTCCAGTTTGTCATTTGGCTCCTTTTTCCATTTCCTGAAAGATGCTTTTTTGGCAACAGCCTCTCTTACTTCACCTTTAAACCATGCTGGCAGGGCTCCCAACAAGTCAATGCCTGCAGCTCAGAGATATGCCTTGCCGAGCAGACAGCCACCAAAAACACCATCTTGAAGGTAAGATCCTTTAAGGACACCTCCTTCAAGGGTTCAAACGGTGTCTCTGTAAGCGCCGAGAACACCAAGTTCAAATCCCACAGTGGGACCAATGGCCTCAGAGGCGGTTGCACCTTCCTCATGGCCCTGAGAAAACAAACAAACAATATCTGGATGCGGATGCACAGCCAGTGACAAACCATGTATCTGACGGCGATAGCAGGCTAACACTGCCACCCGCACCCAGAGCAACCCACAAGCCAGGCCCTCTTTAGCCCAGCCTGCAAGACTGCCAAGATCTGTGGAATGGAGGCAGAGAGGGCCGAAGCCCCCCTAGTCCCACACCATTCCTCAAAGACCCTCCACACTGATATACCACAAGGAAGACGACCACTTCCAGGCCTTAAGGAGTGCCGCTACCACCATTTGCGAGTAGCCTCACTTGCTCAAACTCACCCTGTCAAGAGCCAAGCTATACATGAGAATTAATCCACCAGGGCCCCTGACTAACAGATTGTCCCTCACTGGGAGCCGCCAAGGAGCCGCCTCCATCAGGCACACCAGATCCACACACCACGGCCTCCAAGGCCAGTCCAGAGCGATTAGAATCACCGGGCCTCGATGTCACCCTATTCTGTGGAGTACTTGCCCAATCAAGGGTCAGGGCAGGAAGACATACAGGAGACCCTCCTGTGACTATGGCTGCACCAGCGCATTGTGCTCATACTTTCTGCTGTAAAACCGGCATGACTTGCCATTGGACGCAGAGGCCATCAGGTCCATCACTGGCTGACCCCACCATCGCACTAAACTCTGAAACATGGAGTCGTGCAAGGACTACTCTGCCAGATCCAACCGATACCAGCTCAAAAAGTCCACCTGCACATTCTCCTTGCCAGCCATGTGCGCTGCCGATAGGGCGAGGAGGTTGTCCTCTGCCCACTGGTGGAGTGGAGCCACTTCCTCCAGAAACATCACACTGGCCGTGCCCCCCTGGTGATTGATGTACACTACCACGATCACATTGTCCGAAAAGGCCTGCACAGCCTGACTTTGCAAGAGGTGCCGAAAATGCAACAGGGTCCGGAATACCGCTCTCAACTCCAACCACTTGATTAACTATGTCGATTCCTCCTCTGTCCATTGTCCCTGGGCGAAATGAGCTAAGCAATATGCCCCCCAACTGAAGAGACTGGCGTCAGTTGTCATGATCACCCAAGAGGGAGTCTCGAGAGGCATGCCAGCTGCCAAGGTCAAGGAGGACAGGCACCATCCTAGGCTGAGCTGGACCTCCCTGAGGCATGGTAACCGCTTCTAAAGCGGGTCTCAAAGGGGGGACCAGCGCAACAACAGAACACGCTGCAGAAACCTCATGTGAGCCCATGCCCACGGGACCAGCTCTATGGTCACGACTATAAAGCCCAGAAGCTGAAGGTAATGCCATGCCAAAGGTCAATTCATCCAGAGAAACCACCTTACTTGCTCATGCACCTTTCCAGCTCGCTCGAGGCAGGGACACCAGGCCTTCCTGGGTATCGAACAGCAAATCCAAGTAAGTCAGCTGCTGAGAAAGCGCCAAGTGACTCTTGTCGAATTTCACCACCCAACTTAGACTCTGTGCGCCTTCCAGGCCACACACACGGGCTTACGTGAGGACATGCCAGACTCCTACTCTCCCCTCACATAGCAAGCCACCCTGCCCCGAACCACCCCGAGAAGAAGAACTGCAGAGGTGTCAAAATCTTCTCTGTACATACCTCTGACTCCCCTCTATGAGGCCGAACCAGTGGGAAGGACGGCAAGACCAGAAGTGGTAAACAATCACCCGAAGTGGGAAGGATGGAGCTTGAGTGAAATAAAGCCCACAATGCAAACCATGGGCAGATATGAAAGGAGGGACCCGGGGTTCCTGGGATTACACCATGTTGCAAGTGAGACCATCACCATCCTTGCACGGTTTAAGGCATTCACTGCTGGGGAACAGCCAGCTCAAATGCCCGATTCAGCCAGAAAGAACAGCTCTAAGCTAGGACAGGGCTGTTTGCTGTAATTTTTTTTTTTTTTTGCTGTTCCCAACTTATTCTCAGGCTTTAAAGAAAAACACACCCTCTCTCTTCTTCAGAAATCCTTTTTTTCTTTTTATTTCCTTTTAAGTCAAGCCAAACTATCTACGACTCAATTCAACCTCTCTCTCCAAAAAGGCCTAAGATTGTTTCCATTATCCCTACATTGCAGCACAGATGCAGAGAAGCCCCCCATCTGCTGGAGACAGAGCAATACTGGCCAGCTTCCTGATGCACAGTGCCCTTAGTAGATGATATCAGCAAAGCTTGTCATGCTCAGTCTCCATCTGCTGGTTGGGGGGCACAATCCATATGTCTGGACTGGACTGGAGGGATGATATGGAAGGTGCTCTTACTGAAGTTGACAACCCAACCTAAACGTTGGAGGAGGGTTATAACCTGGCTGGTTGCATCTGGACTCTGAACTAATTTTGCTCGAACCTAGAACACCCTCTTGATGAAGGATGGCCGCTACAACTACCATCATCTGTGTAAATATTTGAGGAGAAGTGGCAAGGCCAAAGGGAAGCACTCAAAACTGAAAATAACCCATGGGCACCGCAAAGCACAGATACCTCTGATGATGAGCTGGATGGATAGGAATGTATAAATACGCTTCGAACAAGTCCAGCGAAGTCAGAAACTTGCTCTTACTGCTAGTATGACCGATCGCAAAGTTTCCATATGAAAATCAGACACCCTCAAGGCCCAGTTGATGTGTTTGAGATCTAGAACTGGTTGAAAGGATCCCTCCTTTTTTGGGAACCACAAAGTAAATTGAGTATCAACCGAAACTTAGTTCTGCCAAAGGCACTCTGCCTATGGCATTTAACTGGATAAACCTCCAAAGTGTTTCTGCCAAAGCCCAGAGCTTACTCAGGGCTTGCAAGGGGACAACATAAAGATGTCAGACAAGGGTCGTGCCAACTCTAGGGGATAACCTTCCCAAATTACCTCAAGAACACACTGGTCGGAGGTGATGTGGACCCAAGTGGAGTAAAAGGCTTGTAATCGACCACCAACCAGAATCAACTCCACTTGGGTCCCTTTGGCTTTACTGGGACTTCTTGGGAGCTACCATGTGCCCCCAATAAAGTTCCCTACCTTCTCCTCGGCCTCTCTGAAAGGGCTTAAGGCGAGAAGGATAGCATGACCGTTGAAAGGGAACAAAACGAGATGATCAAAAACTACGAAAGTCACGGAAATTACCCCGTCCAGCAGCTGGAGCTTTCACCAACTTAGGCTTAGCCTCCGGAAGGCAAGGAACTTTTACTTCCCCCAACTCTTTCATTAACTTTTCAAGGGCCTCACCAAAAAGAAGTTTTCCTTTGAAAGGTAGCTTACTAAGATAAGACTTAGAAGCCCCATCTGCAGACCAATTACGGAGCCATAAAAGATGCCGCACTGAGACAACAGAGGCCATATTCTTAGCCAAAGCTCTCACCAGATCATAGAAGGTATCAGCAAGATAGGACAAACCGAATTTCAATTTAGCTGCATCCGACACAGTACCTTATGTATCAGGTTCCACTTCTGGAAGACCCTGAACCCATCTCAAACATGCCCAAGTGACATAGGTGCTACGCACAGACACCTGAAAGGCCAGAGTGGTAATCTCAAAAGACTGCTTCAGAAGAGTCTTGAGCATCCTTCAAAGCTGTGCCTCCTTCCACTGGAATGGTTGTCTTCTTTGTAACAGCCAAAACCAACACATCCATCTTAGGAAGTTTCAAAAGTTCCGCCTCCTCCTTAGGAACCGGTATAAGCGAGCCCTGACTGTACTCTCTCAGGGACCCGACTCCGGCTTTTTCCATTCCGCCTCCATCTTCTCCTTAGTAGCACTATGAAGAGGAAAAATTTTGGAGGCTTATGAAAGCCTTGCAACAATGAATCCTCTAAGAATCCCTCTTTCAATGGAGAATCATGCACTGTATTAAGAGCCGAAAGAGCCTGAACAACCAACGCCTGGAACTCTTTACTCCTAAAAACACTAATAATCAAAAGATTTTCCCCAGGAGGAATCTCATCTTCCTTCATATGCTCAGGGAAAGGTTCCTCCCAAAGGCCCAAAGGATCATCAGAACCACCAGAGCACACCAAAGTCTGGTCATCCCAGACTTTCTCTGAGAACTTAACAGCGCTTCAGCGCCAGCTGAGCAGACTCAAACTGAGATGACGCAGCTGAGGAAGCTCTTTGAGAAACAGAGACCTTATTCAATTCATGCAGCTGGCCCCGCTTCAAACAATAAGCCTGGTGAAGAAGCAAAAACTCTATGAAAAAAAATCTACAACAGGAGAATCAGAAGCCTCTTCTAAGACGTCCAAACCAGATCACCAGTGCTCCAGTAGCGGAGGAAGATCCCCCAGAAAAGACTCCAACTGAAGAGCAAATTTGGCAACAATGGCCATGATTCCTACCAAAACCGCAGGAACCTATAATTGAGGAGAGAGCCGAATTCTAGCAAGTTCAGTCCTTGACAGTGGTAAAGCTATAGCCTCCAGCGACCCAAATTCTTTCAACTGTCTCCCTCACAAACGCAGAAGACACCTGCTGAAAAAAGGCTCCCAGGCAGCCCTCACAGACCGCACAAACAACTTTACCTACCGGTATTCCTCTGCACGAAATGAAGATCCTGCCGAAACAACTCAGAGAAAAGAAAATGAAAGGAAATAAAGAACACAAAGGTTTAATGGAAAAAAACACAGTTCTTACCGACTGCACTGGCTCACCGCTTCTCCTGAAGCTGAAGAGGGTTTTTTTTGTTTTGTTTTGTTTTGTTTTTTTAAATAGATAGCACCAAACAAAGCCTCCGGGCTCCCTTCCAAAGGCAGGGGGGGGGAGTGGAACATAAACCTCAGTCGACCTTAGAAGAAACGACTGGAAGGAGAAGCAGTATTTGCGAGAGAAGGAGGGACTCTATAAACAAGTTTTCACCCCGCAAAGAACACTGTGCTGACTAAACACCACAGGTGCCTGGCTAAGCAGCAATATTCAATTCCTTCTCAACAGCAAAAGCTCCAAAAAAGACCTTTATTTTTTCTAGCCACACAGAAGCTCAGACTGCATAGGAACATCACCATCTGTTGGAAACGGAGAAATACTGATTGGCTCAGACGTGCACACAGCCCCTTATATCATGTAATCCCCTGGAGTCCAACGGATTACTCAGTCTACATCTGCTGCTGAGGGACATAACCCAAATGTCTGGACCTGACTGGACAGCACTGGAGGGATGATATGGAAAGAATAATACTGCTCCAATCTCTGGAGAGAGATAGTTGGACACATCATCAATGCTGCACATGCCCATGAAGAAATGGTAGGACGCCACATGCAAGCATGGTGTTCTTAAAAAATACCTCTTCCAAAAGAATCTAAAGTCCAGGTCTCCCCCTCCCCGGGGCACTGAGGAGTGCAACTTGGAAGTCTTGGCTCTTTTCAAAGTGCATGTGATGGCTATTGAGCGGTACAGCAGCTGGAGCTTCTCTTTTTGGACCATATATATCTATATTATATATAGATATAGATATATATAGATGACCTTCTTACTCACTGGCAGTCTCCCACATTCTCATCTGTAAGCTCTGAAAGATGCAAAGCATGGACACAGTCACCACTTCCTTAGGGGCAATGGAATACTGGAGGATATCCTAATTCCTCAGCACAGGGCTCCTTCTCTGTTTCTAACTAAAATAGAATGGCCTTAGCCATATCCCTCACAAAATCATGGAAAGATAACTCCTCAGAAAGGGATTTATGCCTCTCATGAGAGGGAGAGAGATTGGAGGGAAATTCCGGAGACTTCTCTGAGAGATATTCAGTCATACTCAAATTTCCATGAGCAGTCTGAATCTGGCTCAGAGCAGCATTCAAATAACATCCAAGTCCCTACATCTTCCTCAGTACAGACCGAAGCAAAGAATTCATTCAGTCTCTCCACTATGACCTTGTCCTCTCTTAGTGCCCCTTTTACTCCTCTATCATCTAATGGTCCAACTGACTCTCTCACAGGTGTTTTTGCTACGACCCTCCAGAGCTCCTCTGCCAGAGTCGGAGGGGGCACAATATTCAAAGCTGCCAAAGTGCCCAATGAGGGCAGCAAGCTCCTCTCAATGAAACACTCTAAACTCATTAGGATCCTTTCCTGGAGGAATCTCTCCTTCCTCCAAATCTGTCTACGAGGGAACCCCCAGAGATCCGAGGAGCCCTCCCCCACTTCCTCTGAAGCCTGCAACAGTGGGGAATCTTGATCACTCCAGACATCCCCCCTTCCCTCCTCGTCCTTTTGGCAGGCAGACTCTCCAGTACGAGAGATTCGTCATGCAGAAACTCACCAGTCGTGAGGGAAGGTAGAGTAGCCCAAGCAGCACACTTTACTTTGCAAACAGTATGCCTTTGCAAACAGTATGCCTTGTGCATAGAGAGTATAAAATCTGGTGAGAAAAAAAACAGCTCCTGTAGCTTGCTGGATGCTGTCCGCAGTACTGACACCTTTTTACCCTGAGCCTTCACTTGCTTTTTGTGTGGTTTCTCTGCTTCATCTAAAATGGCAGTGGGATCCGAGATGGCTGTGGTTCCCACCAAAGCCAGAGAAACCGCTGAGACTGTCACACTTGACTGATCCCCAAATGAGCCTGCCTCTCCCTGATGCCGAAACCATGCTCTACCAATTTGCCCTCTCTGATGCAGACACTCAAAACCCTTGTGCAGACACCCCGCAGATCCCCTGACAGCCGATACACAGAAATAAACCCCACCGCATGCAAAGTGCCACGGAGCCCTGCTCTGAAGGGGGGAGAGAGAGAGAGAGAGAGAGAGAGATCGAACACACTGCCCCAACGAATAATACAAATACCGGCACTTGCAGCCCTGGCAAGAAAAGCAAAAGGTACTTACACAAAGCCGACACTGGAAAAAAATGCTGCCTGACAATAAAACTCCTTTCACTGACGTTCCTTTTTTTTTTTCTAAGTTACAGCAGCTTTACTGACAAAGTGTAGTTACTCACCTGTAACAGGTATTCTCCAGGGACAGCAGGAATCAGTCCTCACATATAGGTGACATCGGTGCTGACAGAGCCCTCATGGAAGTATCTCCCCAGCTTTCAAAGAAAGCTTTTGGGAGATGCTATCATGCATGTGTGGGTCCCTTCCTGCCCAAGGGTGCCATCATTCTCAGTCAAATGACATAGCTAGGATGGTAGTAAAAATAAAACAAGGTATAGGAGGCAACTCCTAAGGGAGGAAGGAGGGATGTGAGGACAGATTCCTGCTGCCCTTGGAGAATACCCGTTACAGGTGAGTAGCTACACTTTCTCCAGGAACAAGCAGGAAGTCGATCCTCACATTTGGTTTCCCTAGCTCCAGGCTGCCAAGGACTGAACTAGGACAGCACCAACCAAGTCGGGTAGCTGTGAGTTGCAGAAGGTGAGTCCCCAACCGAGAGACTCTGCAAGACCCTAGAATCCAGCGGCACTATCACTCCGGTAGCCTGAACACAAGAGTCGGAGGGCAGGAGTTGCCTACACCCCAAAAAGAGTACTGCCTGGTCGAAGGCACTATCCCGACGGGACTGGCTCTCCAGCCAGTAATGAGTTGCAAACATATGTAATGAAGACCATGTGGTGGCTTTGCAGATCTCCATCACCAGTACTGAGTTCAGGTTCACCACCGATGTGGCCATCACGCTTATGTGATACACCGTGATCTGGTGGTCCAGGGAGAGTCCAGCTCACTCATAGGTGAGGTCAATACAGTCCACCATCCAAGTGAACAGAGTTCACTTAGTCACAGGAAGCCCCAGCCGGCTTAGGTCATAGGAAACTAAAAGCTGAGGAGCTCTGCAATGGCCCTGGGTCTGCTGTAGGTAGGACAGGGCCTGTTTATAGTCCAGTGTATGGAGTACAGTTTCTTCCTGACTGGCGTGATGCTGTGGGAAAAATGTGGGAAGGACCACCTCTTAGTTGCGGTGGAAAAGAGATACCTTTGTGAGGAATTTGGGGTGAGTGTGGAGCACCACCCTGTTCTTGTAGAATCTTGTATATGGTGACTCTGCCACCAGGGCCTGCAGTTCACTTAATCTGCAAGTGGATGTGAAAGCATCCTTCCATGAAAGATACCGCAAATGGCAAGTAGCTAGAAGCTCGAATGGCAGCCTGGTGAACTGTAATAGCACCATTCCACCACCGGGGAGTGGACAGGAGGCTTAGACAACAGCAGGCTCCGGAGGAAGCGAGAGACCAAGAGCTGACCTGAGAGGGTTTACCCTCAATAAGGTGGTGATGTGCAGCAATCGCACTTAGATGCACCCTGAGTTTGACTTTAGTCCAGCCTGTGACAGATGCAGTAAGTACTGAAGCACTAGTTGCACCGGGCAGGAGAACGGATTCTCCCACCTCTCTGCACACCATACGGAGAATCTTCACCATTTAAAGGCATAAGCTTGCCTCATGGAGGGCTTGCAGGTGGCCAACAGGACCTCCTCGACTTCTCATGGAAAGGTGAAAGAGGGCCAAGGCTACCCTTTCGGCAGCCATGCTGTTAGCATTACAGACTCCAGATTTGGGTGCATAAGGGAGCCCTCCTCTTAAGAAAAGAGGTCTGGGGCATAGCCCAGCGGTACCAGGCATGTTGCCGATAGGGAGAGCAGCAGTGGGAGCCAAGGCTGTCTGAGCCACCTGGGGGCAATGAGTATCAGTGCTGCCCCCTTGCACTGGATCTTGAAGAGAGCCTTGGCGATCGGGGGGGGGGGGTGGGAAGGCAAAGAGGAGGCCTTACATCCATGGTATCAGAAAGATGTCCGCCGCCACTCTTGCCGGATGCAGCTGCCACAAGCAGAAGTGGGGCAGCTACGCATTGTCTGGGGTGGCAAAGAAGTCCATCAAGAGCATTCCCCAGAAGTGGAAGAGCCATGAGGCCACCATGGGGTTCACGCACCACTCATGTGGTTGGAGCACCCTGCTCTATCTGTCCGCCAGGTGGTTGTCCTGGCCCAGGAGGTAGACCTCCCACAGGAGTATGTTGTTGCGAGCTGCAAAGGAAAAAGAGGGCCACTGCCTCCAGGCAGAGGGAGTACAACCCCATGCCTCCCTGCTTGTTGACGTAGAACATGGTGACTTGGTTGTCCGTCTGTATCAACACCGGCTGGTGTCGCAGGCGGTGGCGAAATGCCCATAGGGCCAGGAATATCGCCCTAAGTTTCAGAAGACCGATCTGTAGCAGGGATTCCGCCTGGGATCAGCTGCACTGTGTGCTATGGTCCTCGCAATGCGCCCCCCAACCGAGGAGGAAGGCGTTCATAGTCAGGACCCTTTGGGGCGTGGGTGCCTGGAAAGGCATCCCGACCTGGAGGTGGCAGAGAAGTTGCCACCAGTTGAGGGACTCCGCCAGCAGACAGGTTACCCTGATCCTGTCCCGCAGTCTGCCCATAGCTTGCGTCCACTGAGGGCGGAGGAACCACTGAGCTGCCTACATGTGCAGGCGGGCTAGTAGAATCACTTGGACTGTGGAGGCCATGTGGCCCAGAAGGCGTATGAGGAGACAGGCTGGCATCGAGCGACAGTGCTGCACCTTCACCGCTAGCTCCCTGAGCCAGTCTGCCCTTTCCCTGAGAAGAAAGGCCTTGGCCTGCAGGGTGCCTAACTGAGCACCTATGAATTCCAGGCTCTCGGCTGGAGTGAGATGAGATTTGTGGTAGTTGATGATAAACCCCAGGTGCTGCAGCAGGAGGGTTGTGCACCCTGTGGCCTGATGGGCCTCTGCAGCCATGCTGCCTTTGATGAACCAGTCATCCAGGTATGGGAAGACAAAGGCCCCTTGCAGATGCAGGTGGGCAGCAATCACTGCTAGGCACTTTGTGAAGACCCTTGGTAAGAAGGCCGGCCGAAGGGTAGGATCCTGTATTGGTAGTGCCCTCCTCCTACCACAAACCTTAGGTACTACCTGTAGGAGGGGTGGATCAGGATGTGTGTAAGCATCCTTTAGGTCTAAGGAGCAAAGCCAGTCTTGCTGGTGGAGGTAGGGCAGCAGTGCTCCAAGGGAGAGCATCTTGAACTGCTCCCTCACAAGAAACTTGTTTAAGTTTCACAAATCTAGGATGGGCCTGAGGCCCCCAGTCCTCTTTGGGACAAGGAAGTACCTGGAGTAGAAGCCCTTGCCTCACAGGTGTCTGGGTACAAGCTCTACTGCTTTGTCCCTGAGAAGACCTGCAAGCTATTTGAGCAGCAGGGTCTGGTGAAGGAGGGGTCATACCAGCTCTCCAGGAAAGAACCTGGGTGGAATCTGCTGCAGCTGAAGGCGATATCCCCCCTGACCACTTGCAGTACCCACAGGTCCGAGATGATCGAGGCCCCCCTGTGGGCCGGTAAAGATCTTCTGGGGAGGGGAGGCCCTGCCATGGAAGTCAAAAACTCCCCCCAGGTTGAGTAAGAGCTGGAGCCTGGGGCTTAGGTGTTTTTGCCTTATGAGCTCCATGTCCCTACCTCTTGGGATGAGAACCCTGCTGATGGCCAGAATAGAGCAGGTATTGGTGACCTTGGCAAAGGCGTCCTTTTCCCTGATGTTTTTTTTTGGAGGGGGGGAGGGGAATGGGTTGAGGTCTTTTTAGAGAGCCTCTGACAGGTCACAAAGTCTGCCTCAGTCTCAGCAGCTTTGTCGGCCATTGGTTTGTCAAAGATGTTCTCACAGGTACAGGGGACATCTAGCTGTTTGTCCTGGACCCACTGCTCAAGGTTGGAGGACTGCAGCCAGGCCTGGTGTCGGGCATTGATGCCGTCAGCTGCAATTCAAGCTTCCAATTCAAAGGCATCATAGGCAGCCTGGGAGAGGAACTTGGAGCAGTCCTTCACTCCCGAGGTCAGGGTCTGGAACTGTTGGAGGGGTTACCCCAACAAGGCCTGCTGCAAACCCTGACAGATCTTTGGCTAGTGCCTTTAAGTACATGCCTATATAGAGTTCATAAGCCTGGATCCAGCAACCCAGCATCGAGCCCTGATAGCATTTACGCCTGAGGGAGACGAAGGCCCGGGCCTCCCTGCCAGGAGGGACGGAGGAGTGGGTCTTGAGCTTCTGTATGGTCACCTCGATGACCATGGAGTTGTGTGGGAGCTGGGGTTTGTGAAACCCTGTTCCTTTCCAGACGCGGTACATAGCGTCAAGCCTACAGCTAAATATAGGCACCGATGCCGGGGTCTCCCATATTCGGAGTAGCAGCCTCTCAAGTATTGGCTGTATGGGCACCGTGAGGGTTTCTCTAGGTGGAGTCCCATACTGCAGAATCTCCAACTCCTCAGTGCGCGGGTCCTCTTCCACCTCAGTTTGCACCGAGAGGGCCCTGGTCATATCCCTGATGAAGTCATGGAAGGCTATGTCCTTGGGAGGAGAATGGCGTCGAAACACTGAGGGATATGGGTCCAAGGGAATGTCTCAGAGCCTTCTAGTATCCGGGGACGCCATGTCCTCCTTCTCCCACTAAGAGTCGAGTGGTGATGAGGACTCCAAGGCCCTGCAATGTCTTGTGTTGAGGCCAGTGCTAAAGAGCCAATGGCCTGCAGAGGACATGGGGTCTGAGTCGTAGACACTAGCAGGCAAGGACCAGATGCCCGATGAATGGGATGGGAACCTCGCCTGGCACTAAGGACTTTCTCAAGGTCGTGAGCGCTCGATGCTCGGCTCGACGACCGGGGACTCCCTCACAGTTGAGGGTCCGGTCATTGGGGCAAATGAGGTGAAGGAACCGGCCATCATGACCTTTTACAGGGCCAGGATAGAAGTGATGTTCTGCTCCAGGGCCACCATTCTGGTTTCCAAGCCAGAAGGCTCTGCAGCCTTTGGCACGGGCACCAAGGATTTCGGGCCCGGCGACAGAATTCTAGGGAGTGCATCCTCGATGAGGACTATGGCCTTGAGGAACCTCGCATGGTCTCCACCGGCCAAGGAATCCTTCTTAAGGACCTTGGTGGGGTGCTTCTCAGAGTTGCCCAATCTCTCCGTGGGGTTTTACCGGGTTTCTCCAGTGAAACTTCAGCAGACTTCGATGACTTCTTTCTTCTTCTCCGGGGTCTTCTCAGAGGCACCATGGCTGTGGGACTCTGAGGATGCCTGGACATCTCGAGATGTGCTGGGCTTGGAGCTCAGTGTTGGGGAGGTGGGTGCCGAGTAGGACCTAGGGAACATCTTTTCCTGCATCTCTGACCTTTTCTTATTGGTTTTGGCCAACATGGCCTGGCACAGGTCGCAGAAGGTACTGTCATGGTCTGGGCCCAGGCAGTAGTCATGGGTGTCAGTAATGGACATGGTTTGACTGCAGCGGTCACACTTTTTGAACCCACCAGGTGAAATAGTGGGAGACACCTGGAAGGGATCACAACCCCCAGGCAAAAAAACGGAGCGAATGCCGGTCGAGGAAGACCTCGATACAAAAGAAACATAGAAATATGACGATAGAAAAAGACCACATGGCCTATCTAGTCTGTCCTGCCATAACAACTACAACAGTCCCCTTTTTACCTTTAGAGATCCTCTGTGATTGTCCCATGCTTTTTTGAATTCAGTTACTGTCCTCATCTCTACCACCTCCACTGGGAGACTATTCCACGGATCCACTACTCTTTCCGTAAAGAAATATTTCCGCATATCACTCCTGAATCTCTCTCCCTTCACCCTCATCCCATGTCCTCTCATAGCAGAACTTGCTTTCAATTGAAAGAGGCTCTCTCCCTGAACATTTATGCCACGGAGGTATTTAAACATCTCAATCATATCACCTCTATCCCGCCTTTCCTCTAAGGTGTACATATTAAGATCCTTCAGTCTGTCCTCATATGCTTTATAATGAAGACCACTAATCATTTTAGTAGCCACCCTCTGCACCGACTCCATCCTGTTCACATCCTTTTGAAGGTGCGGTCTCCAGAATTGCACACTATACTCCAAATGAGGTCGCACCAAAGACTTATACAGAGGCATTATCACCTCCTTTTTTCTGCTAGCCATTCCTCTCCGTATGCACCCAGGCATCCTTCTAGCTTTTGTCGTCACCTTTTCTACCTGTTTAGCTACTTTAAGATCATCAGACACTACCACGTCTAGGTCCCGCTCTTCTTTAGTGGACAAAAGTACTTCACCCCCTATACTATATTGCTCCCTTGGATTGCTGCAGCCCAAATGCATGCCCTTACATTTTTTAACATTAAATCCCAGCTGCCAAATTCTAGAACATTCTTCAAGCTTAGCTAGATCCCTCCTCATGTTATCTACCCCTTCCTGGGTGTATACTCTATTGCAGATTTTGGTATCATCCGCAAAGAGGCAAACCTTACCTGAAAGCCCTTCTGTTATATCACTAACAAATATGTTAAAAAGAATCGGACCAAGGACAGATCCCTGGGGCACACCACTGATAACATCCTTCTCCTCAGAGTGAGCTCCATTTACTTGTACTCTTTGTCGCCTCCCACCCAACCAATTTCTAACCCAAGCAGTAACTTTAGGGTCCATCCCTAGGGTGCTCAGTTTGTTTATAAGTCGCCTGTGAGGAACAGTGTCAAAGGCTTTACTGAAATCTAAATACACCACATCTAGGGCTCTCCCTCGGTCCAACTCCCTGGTCACCCAGTCAAAGAAATCAATCAGATTTGTCTGACAAGACTTGCCTCTGGTGAATCCATGCTGCCTCGGATCCTGTAATCCGCTGGACTCCAGAAACCTCACTATTTTCTCTTTCAGCAGCGTTTCCAATAATTTACTCACCACCGAAGTTAAACTAACCAGCCTGAAGTTTTCTACCACATCCTTACTTCCGCTTTTGTGTAAAGGCACCACATGAGCCTCTCTCCAGTCCTTTGGCACCACTCCCGACTCCAGTGAGGCATTGAAAAGGTCAGTCAGTGGAGCTGCTAGAACGTCCCCAAGTTCCCTCAGTATTCTCGGGTGTATCCCATCCGGTCCCATCGCTTTGTCTACTTTAAGTTGAGATAATTTCTCACGAACACAATCTTTTGAAAATTGTTCAAGATGTCCTTTGCTTCTGTTCCTATTTGTGAGTGTTTTCTGAGGTCCTGCTCCTAGTTCTTCATCTGTGAACACAGAACAAAAATATTTGTTAAGCAATTCCGCTTTATCCTTATCAGCTTCTATATATTCCTCCCCTGCACCCTTGAGTCTGACAATACCACTCTTGCCCTTCCTCTTCTCACTAATATCTGAAAAATGTCTTATCCCCCCATTTTATAGCATTGGCTATTTCCTCCTCCTTTTGAATCTTTGCCTTCTTGACTACTTTGCTAGCTTCTCTAAGTTTTTCCAAATACAGATGCCTGTCTTCCTCTCTCTGTGATCTCTTGTATTTCATGAAGGCCTCCCTCTTTTTCTTCACTTTTTCAGCTACTTCTTTTGAAAACCATAGCGGTCTCCTTTTCCTTTTACCTTTAATTACCATTTTAACAAGAAGGTTGGCTGCCCTTAAAATACCCCCTTTCAGTTTTGCACACTGTTTTTCTACATCCCCCAGCTGTTCCCATCCCACTAAGGACTCCCTGAGGTATTGGCCCTTCTTCGCAAAGTTAGCCTTCCTAAAGTCTAAGATCCTCACTTTGGAATGGATTCTAACAGTCCTAGTCCTAATACTGAACCACACCATCTGGTGATCACTAGATGCAAAATGATCTCCCACTACAACATCAGAAACACTTTCACCATTGGTAAGCACCAAGTCCAATATGGCCCCTTCACTTGTGGGGTCTGTTACCAATTGCCTGAATAGTTCTCCCTGTAGGGAATCCAGGATCTCCTTACTTCTAGATGATACTGCAGCAGGAATGTGCCAATCAACATCTGGCATATTGAAATCTCCTATCAGTAGCACTTCCCCTTTCCTAGCAATGCTGCGTATGTCTTCAATTAACTCTCTGTCCACCTCTTCCTCTTGTGAGGGAGGTCTGTATATCACACCAATGCAAATAGATTTCTCTTTCCCTCTTTCTAGTTTAACCCACAATGCCTCCTCTCTCCCTTTTAAGCTCTGTAATTCCAAAGCTTTAATAGTAGTTTTTACATATAGTGCCACTCCTCCTCCCCTTCTTCCTACCCTGTCCTTTCTGAATAAAGTATAGCCAGGTATAGTTACATCCCAGTCATGGTTTTCTGTGAACCATGTTTCTGTAACTGCCACTAAATCCAAGTCAGCCACTCCCACCAAAGCTTCAACTTCAGGGATCTTATTTCCCATGCTACGGGCATTAATACACACTGCTTTCCATATGTTACCCGTGTTACCCATTTCCATAAAGGTATTTAATGTATCACCTACCTGGGGGCTTTCACTTACCTGGGGGCTTTCTTTACCCATCCCCAACGAATCTAGTTTAAAGCCCTCTTCAGTAGATTAGCCAGTCTACTACCGAAGATGCGTTGACCTTTCTTGGACAGATGGATGCCATCTCTGCTCTGCAACCCTTCGAACAGCATCCCATGGTCTAGGAAACCAAAACGCTCTCGATGACACCATCCACGCAGCCATGCATTCATCTCCAGGATGCGAGCCTCTCTGCCTTGGCCTTTACCATCAACAGGGAGGATTGAAGAGAACACCACCTGTGCACCTAACTGCTTCACCCTCTGGGGCCGAGAACGGCGTCGAAAAGCGCCAACTCGAGGCGGGAAGAGGAACCAGTACACCTACCAGAAAACAAAGTTTTAAGAACTGTTTTGTCAAGGATTTTTCTGGGGAAACAGGACATACATCCGTTGGGTTCCGCAGAAAAAAGGAGACTGAGCAAGATGGCACTCTTGGGCAGGAAGGGGACCATGCATGCATGGTGGCATCTCCCAAAGGCTTTCTTTGAAAGCTGGGGAAATGCTTCCACGAGGCTCCGTCAGTGCTGACGACACCCATATGTGAGGGCTGACTTCCTACTTGTTCCTGGAGAATGAAAATTATAAAACTCAGGAAAGCTCAGGAATCTTACCAAGAGACTCAAGAAGCAATCCAGCTATGGGAGAAAGGAACCTGGACCACCAGGTAGTTTAACCCCAGGATCCTAGTGGTGTCATGACAGGCCCTGCAGCACTGCCAGCCCGCACACCCTTAGTGACAAAGGGGGTGATACCCACACTCAGGCTTCAATATTTCTGTCCTTTTTCCTTAAACCTTGAAGCTCCTCTTTTCTTTCTTTTCAATTATCCTCCTATGCTAAAGGTCCTTCTGTGAAGTCCACTTTGCAAGGGATGCCTCCTCAGTTGCTGAGGAAGCTCTTATGCAGTGACATCAGAATTCTGTCTTGTTCAGTCCTCAGCTGCTGGTGGAAGGGGAAATCCCAAGCGTTTCTGAACTGGACTGGAGGGATGATATGGAATAGAAATATAAAGACAATAATTGAACTGAGAACCCCAAGAAGCCTAATTCCACATTTATGGCAACACACAATACATAACAGAAATAGGTATCCTCTTGTACTGAACAAAACACAAAGACATTGGCAGTGCATATTTTGCAAGCTAACATATTCCAATTAATAAATTCAAAATAAAATATTTTTTTCGATCTTTGTATGTGTGAGT
Organism: Ichthyophis bannanicus; assembly: GCA_033557465.1. Taxonomy (NCBI): domain Eukaryota; kingdom Metazoa; phylum Chordata; class Amphibia; order Gymnophiona; family Ichthyophiidae; genus Ichthyophis; species Ichthyophis bannanicus. The sequence continues at coordinate 496,512,476 of CM066033.1, forward strand.
GTGCCTTTGATTCAATGCTGACTCCTGATGACTCAGCAGCTCCTGGATTTCCTTGACAGTGTGACTGGAAGTGGATTGCCAAGCATTTCTTTACTGTCTGAATATTATACAGTATTTTTTCAGTCCTGATGGCCCCCATCTCTCTTCTGCTTTCCTCTATCTTCTTCTGACTCTCTTTCCAGTGTCTGCCCTCTTGCTCTGTCTGCTCCTCATAGCTGAGCAGCTCCTCTCGCTCTCTCTGTCTATCCCTCAGAGCCCACTATCTCCCCCTCTCTCTGTACCTCATAGCTCAACATAGCCTCTCCCTCTCTCTCTCTGTCTAACTTCTCAGTTTCAGTATTTCCCCATCTTTTCTACCTTGCCTCATAGCAGCTTCCTCTCCCCCTGCTCCATCACCTTTTCCTTTTCCCCCTTCATTACCTTATCATTGCCACTAATTTGATAAAGTAAAAATCAGCCCAGGGCTTTGGAGCTCTTGTGGATGTGTCAGATGTGCAGCTCACACATCTCCATCCCTCAGTAACAAAAAGTTGCATCAGCAAAGGCAGGCCCAAATGCTTCAGATGTGCAGTGTACACATGCACTCCAAAGCTGAATGCTGATTTCCACATGCCTGCTGCCCCACACAAATGGACCCAGCCAGCTCACTATGTTGTCCATTCTGCCCGCCACCTGCTGACCCACAGCTGGGTCCAGCCAGCTCATTTTGCTGACTGTGTTGCCCTTCTTTAGCTGCTATCCTGTGCAAGTGCATGGTTTATAGAGTGGGTCGCATCAGCCTGGTATCAATCAAGACTACAACAACTTGACTCACCACCAATGTTCCCTTTAATTTTCTGTAGGCTGTGTGCACATAAAATATCAGCTGTACAGCTTTTGAAGGAAGGTTACATTTTTGTGCGCCACATAACGACACTCGGAGTTATATACTTTAAAATTTGACTACACGTCAGAATACAGTATGTACACCAAATTGATTGCACTAGAAAATATTGTAGAACTTGTGAAAACCGTAAATACACAACAACTTTTAAATTTTAAGATGTCTGTGTTGTTTTCTATCAGAATCAGAACCAAAATTTTTGTGCGCTCTGTTGTAAAGTATGTGCGCTCGCTCAGCGAGGTGTGTGCGCGCACACACGCACACAGCTTAGAGGGAACAGTGCTCACCACAAAGACTTGGTCCCCATTTGGGGAAGAGGATACAGTCATTCAGGACCGGCCTAAGGTGTTGGTGCCCTCTAGGCAAACCTTAAGCTTTACACCACTCTTAACTGTGAAACTCCACTGGCTCCCCATAATTGCCAGACGTAAATACAAAGCCATCCTCACTATTTTCAAAATCCTACACCAACTATCACCACCAATTCTCCAAACGCTTATCAGCAAGGACCCTGAAAACAGAATAAAAAGGAAAAACAATAAAAACTTACTAATACTTCCTAAGAACAAAACTAAGGCAAAAACAGTCAGTCAATCTGTCACAGAGCCTTCTGAATATACGCACCATCTCTCTGGAACACACTCCCAGAAAGAATAAGAACCACCAATAACTTATGGGGCTTTCGTAAAGCCTTAAAGGCACACCTCTTTTCAAAGTACTAGGGACCAGAAGCAGAACCAATTGTTGCTGTTCAATGTAAACCACTTTGAATACAAGAAAAGTGGTATAGAAAAATTGTTAAATAAATAAAAATAATAAATAAATAAAATGTATTGTTTAGCTGGAATACCCTGCTGGTTGCTGTCCCCCAAAAGTTGCCACCCTAGGTGACAGCGTAGTTTGCCTGATGGTTGGGCGGGTCCTTCTGTCATTCTCTCTAAAATCTAATCCACATCAGGAAAACCCAAAACCAGCGAAAATAATGCAATAATATGAATATCCCAAACAGTCAGTTCATTCAAGCCCCCAACCATTATACCTCTGAACAGCGATATTCCTCGAAGCCATTAAGACATCCGAATATGAACAGGCTAATGCACAGCTCCATAAATGCAATATTAAGGCATCTCTAATCATTCACCTCAAACTACAGACGCCAGAACTTGATCATAACATACTATTATACATGAATATTGCAGCTGTCAAACCTTCCGAAGAGTCCATGCAAAATAACAGATACCTCCGGACATTTTTCATTTCCCCTGCCCTACAGCCTCACCTGCAGAACTTCAAAATGGCCATACAGCTATAGAACCTCGAAAAAAATATATATACACATTTTTTAACGAAAGTCTCCTACCTGCACTCTTACTCTCAGATAACCGGAGAACCACCGCCGTCCGTGTACTTCTGAGCGCAACGCGCACTACTACCTTCCGAGCTGGCTGCTGACGTAACAGTTTCGATTCCTCATGCGAACTTATCAGCTCCTTTTGCTTTTGCCCGTATGCGCGTAAAGACAAGGCGGAGGGAACTAAGTTAGTTTCGTTTTCCCACTTCTGCTTGGAGCGGTTCGTTACCGTATAGAAGAGGGCTTGGTGGAATCGAAAGGGAAACAACTGCTGAGCAGATTCGCGAAGTAACTTGTTTGGCAACACTAAGTAAATTTACTAGTTAATATGTTGGATGAAGTCGCGTGGTCGCTTTCTTAGTCCCCCTGAATGCACAGAAAAAGGTTTAGAACAGTAAAACAAAAATAAAGTGATAACCTTTTAATTTAATTGCAATGGCAGACGTAGATGTTCATCTTAAAGGCCGCCAAAGCAGGAAGAATCCTTTTTAAAAGATCTGGGAGAGGCTGCAAGTAGATCCGTTTGGGGCGGTCGCCACCTCATACTACACGGACTGCTTGGGCAGAATTGACGGTGTTTCCAGACTAGCTTTTGGGACTTAATACTACCTTCCTCTGATTCAGTGGTTCCCAAATGTGGTCACATCATCAGTGGATGAGGTCATAGCAACAGGCCTCTGGACTTTCTTTTTTTGTAACTTAATATTTATTGTATTTTCAAAGTAACAGTTAATGCAAGCCCCCACCAAACAATAAAACAATACAATGCAAAATCTCTTCCCCTCCCTCATGCACTAGCCAACCAGTTTCACTTGTCCATTCGGGGATTCCTAGAGGTCTCCCACTTTGACCCAGTATTCAGCATAGTAGACAGATTGGACCCCCCCCATCATAAAATCTTCTCATGTTCATATGCACAAACCACTGTGCTTACAACTTTTGCAAATATAAGTATAACACAATACAATGATATACATCTGTTGGGAAATTTGGCTTAAGTTTGCTTGATATGTTGGCTTTATATGACTGCACCCTTGCCTGGTGAAACTACACAGCATATGAAAGTCACAGAAGACAAGCATGTGGGCTATAAAAGAGTATATGCGGTATAATGCGGCCTGCTATGGAGGAGTCTGGGTAACCATATTTTGTATAGGAGTGTGCAAAATATTGGGCCTAGCAATATTGGAGCCTAGAAAGAAAATACAGGCCCAGCTAGGAATTCAAAGAATTCAAACTAATGAGCACAAATACTCTTGCCCTGAAGGTTTCAATTAGTGCCAGTGTAGCAGCAAAGCGCAGACAAACCAATAATACCAGGAGTCTGTTCAGAAGGTCCAAATCATTTATTTGTGCACAAGTCTCAAGCAAAGTCAATTTCAAAATGGCTGAGCAATGGTTTCTAGCAAAACAACAACTTTTATACCGTTCTTCTCCATTCTAGACATAGGCAAACTTTTCATTGGTCCCAGTAACCCCTCTCACCCATCTATTGGTCCCGGTACTGATATGGTTATCCAATTGGGACTCTGGTCTGGGCTCAGCACCTGGTTGCCCCCCTTTCAGTCCTCATTACAATAGACAGTTCTTAGACTTTCGATACTTCTCTCCTCCAAGGTCACTGGCTTGCTGGAATATGAGTGAGAGCGGGGCACTGTAACCTTGCTTTTTGCAGAGTTAATTAATTCCATAGAAGCTGTACTCTCTTATCAGTACCAATTAGAGCTGTTTTCTGTCTTTTCTAAGTTTCGTTTCTGCTTAGCTATGTTCAGTTAAGCTGAGTTAAGTTTCAATTCTATGGTGTCATCATTCAGGGGGGGTTTCATTCCTCTGGGCCTAACTACAGGCTTCAGTTACAGGTCAAGCTGTTCAGGCCTGTCTGCTCACTTCAGACACCATGGATCACAGGCCTTCGCCTACCACATTCCCCCCTTTGATTAATCTCACCCGCATGTTAATAAGGTGTGAGAATCAAATCACATAATACTAAGTAAAGCTATCACTCTGTGGTATAGGGTAGTAAGTTCACATAGCTAATATCTTTGTAGCTGCCTTATGCTCTACAGTGTTATTAATAACTGAAGTTATCATTCGCAAGCAAAGTGGCAAGAAACAAGGGAGCAACAAGCAGATAGTCAAAGTCCATAGTTTGGCAAGAGTGGGAAAAAGAACTAAAGGATTAGAAGGTTCAGTTGCATTTATGCCGGACCACCAAGATGTCTTCTTTGTTGTGCTGTTGTAAAACTTCTGATTTAGACAGTCCAGCTGTCCGATCTTCATAGCAAATTGTGGTCCGGTCCGAACAAAACACAAACTGTCAACAATGGGCTGGGCCAATACCCCCTCACTAGTAGTATTATGTAAATCAGTCTGATTGTATAGGATAGAATAGTTCAGTTCTTGCGTCTCCCAGGGCCACTGATCTCCAATCTTAGTTCCTCCACAAAAGAAACAGTCAGAAGTGTGGAGACTAGATGCTATTGCTCCAGCAAGTTCAAGAAACAAGTTCTGGGAGGCATGAGGAGTTGCAACGGTGGCTTGCATAGCCTTGTAGAAAGTCAAGATCTAGAACAACTTTTGGATTGGAGAGTATACCAATGCAAGTATAGGAAGAATGATAAAACAAGGTCTGAGTGACCTTCGGACCAGTTCATGTTGTACTTATACAGGCTGCCCAGGGAGGCAAGGCAAAATTCATTTCAAAGCACTCCAAAACTGTTGCCAGAATAAAGCAATAATAATTCATAATGGGCATAGTCTCTGGAAAATTGGAGGAACTGTCGGATTTCACAAAGGTAGAGTTGATTGTAGATCCTCAAGCTTCTGCCGTACGTAGACCTACCAGCTTTTTGGCAGGAGTAGGGCTGTAGATTCCAAAGTATCACTGTCTTCTGGGATGTCTCAGGTTCTTAAAATATCATAGCATAGTCTCTTAGGCTATTATTGCTCCTTTAGAGCAGTTCACTCTTTAGAAGATCAAAACAGTCTTTTCAGAGTATTTAAACACAGTCTCTTAGAAGATTCAATTTCTTAACACAACACAGTCTCTTCCTGATGATTGCAGTTTTTCTCCAGATGCGAGGCTTACCTTCAGATAAACAAACAGTCTTGAAATAGTGCAGTGTCTGAGGGGCCAATAAGTCTTAGGTCCGTGGCTGTTGTCGTAGGGTGAGGTGCAATGGAGTCTCAGGATGCTGTACAGTAGTCCAGTGATCAGGTTCAAGAGCAGCTGCTGGCTTCCCTTGATTATGATGGATCCAAGGTTCAAATTCTGCGACTTTTACTGCAGTTGGAGTTGACAAGATGACAACATAGGGTCCCCTCCAATGCAGGGCTAACGGTATCTTTCTCCACTCTTTGATCCACACCGAGACTCCAGGCTTGAAAGGATGCAGGGGTTCAGACAAATTGATGAGTAATCGATTTTGTACCCAGGTATGAAGACTCTGCAAAACAGAACTTAAAACCAATAGTTCATGTCTAATAATTTCAGATCCTATCTGTCTCATATCTCCTTTTATTTCCTATACAATAGGCAGGGGTTGCCCATACAGAATCTCAAAAAGGGGAAACTCCTAAAGACTTAGCAGGGGCTAAGTATATCCTAAGAAGGGCTATGGGAAGAACCTGGGGCCACTTCAGGTAAACCTCTTGGCAAAGTTTAGACAACTGAGATTTCAGGGTTCTATTCATACATTCTATTTTTCCTAAATTCTGAGATCTATAGGCAGTATGTATCTGTTAATATCAATATCTTGGGGCTATACTTAATGGACTTGCTTCCTAAGGTTATCCACCCTCATTCTGTGTACAGGGCCCCATGTGCATGCAAGGTTGTAAGGGCATACTTGAAATCTGGGTACACATTTAGACAGGGCTCTTTTCCTATTGTTAGTGCTCTAGTGAGGGCTATCAGTTCAGCTTTCTGTGGTGAAGTTTCTGGGGCCAGGGCTGAGGACTCAACTACCAAATCAGGGGTCACCACTGCATATCTAGCACAACAATGTCCATTGATGATGAAACTGCCTTCAGCCACAAAGAAAGTCTGTTCAGGGTTCTCCAGAGGGACATCAGTCAAATCCAGGCGGCTTGAGAATACAGTGTCCATAATTTCTAAACAGTCATGATCAGGGGGTCAAGACCAACTGGTAACAACATAACAGGATTCAAAGCTTGACTGACCTTCCATTGGAGCTGGGGGGTTTTACGCAACATACTCTGTGGCACCCAAGAAGGCTCTCACTTGCCTCCTGGTGGTTGGAGTAGGAATACTGCATACAGCTGCTTTGCGTTCTGGTAAGGGTCCCAGGCGTCGAATTCCGCTGGACAACTGGAATCCTAGGTATTTATCTTGTTGGACATAATTGCACCTTGGCTCTTGAGACTTTGTATCCAGCCTCATTAAGAAGGTGCAAAAGTTCACTGATGGCTTGTAGACATTCACTTTCTGAGTTGGTGGTTATGAGCAAGTTGTCCACATATTGAAGTAGATTTTTTTTTTCCTGGAGTTTTCTGGATAACTTGTCAAATCCTTGCTGAGTGAGGCGAGTTCTTGAATCCTTGAGGTAATCTTGTCCAGATGAGTTGGCCCCCCCCCTCCTTGTAGTGGGGTCTTGGGCTAAGCGTATGCAGAAAAAGGCATCTTTTGAAGTCCAGAATGATGAAATGTATAGCTTCAGCAGAGATCAGTTCCAAGAGAATATAAGGATTTTGGTACCACTGGTTGTATAGTTTCAGCTGCATCATTCATTCTTCTTAGATCCTGCACTGGGCGGTAATCACCTGTCCCAGGCTTCTTGACTGGCTTGAGGGTGACAATGACAGGGGCTATGTTTTAGCTGTCACTTACTCTATAGCTACTTCCTTCTACTAGAACATTGTGCTTGGTTTATTGTTTTATGACTCTGCAATCAAGTACTCCCTCCTCCCCTCCTGGGGTGGAGACAAAATACGGGCATTCACTTCTCTAATGTCCTTCTTTTTCTATAATGGGCGCATTGATTCGCACCCAGTGGAGGCCTGCTACTTCTGCGGCCTCTTACACGTTCTCTGGTCCTTTGATTAGGAGAATCTCCTCCACGTCGTTCAATGAAAGCAGCACCAAGCTGATCTGCTTTCTTTTTATTTTACATTCACTTTCTCTGCCACATTCAGTCTTACATTTCACATACTTTCAAATCAACTTCCATTGACTGTGCTGTATTATGCCCGCAAATCCATCCATTGTCTGTAATTTTTGTTTTATTAGTTCAATCAAGTCCTAAAACTTCTCAGTGTATAATGCAGTTTTTTTTTATTTTTTCAGTTCTAAACAAGTCTGGTCAGCTGACTTTCACTTCTGGTCCAGAGGGGGTGCACATCCCCCTGCTGCGGAGGTGGCTGGCAAACTAGGGAATCTGCAGGGAGGAGTCCCCCCCCCTCTCCTGGGTTCTGTTTCTCCTAGCAACGCTCTATCCAGGAGGTTGATTTTTTTTTTTTTTTTAAATGTTCTACTTCTCTGCTGTGGGCACATTAGTTCACGCCTACCGGGGGGTGACATCATCGGTGGACTGGGCTCCATCCCCCCCTTAAGCACTCTGAACGGAGCTACTTACAGAGAGAGAGAGAGTGACGAGACAAGATATCTAGAGATTCTGGGGCAAAATATGGTGAACTAAGGAAATATGAGCAACTAGCAGAAGCCACTCCCTTTCACATAGCATTCCTGATTGGGACAGAGACATTTCATAGTCTTCAGTAAATCCCTTACTGAAATTCTTGATCATACTTGAAAAGACACTTATTATTTCTGTAAACATAGGGCAGGCAGGAAACACTTAGATTGAGCACATACATCCATTATGCTTATTGCAACTTATTCCAAACAGGAACAATTTAGATACAGTTCTTAAAATATCTTATAGAGAGAACTATAGCTATCTGTTACGTATGACTAGAATAAAAATAACTAGCTGCCAGCCGTAATCAGCATGTCTCTGCAAAAGAAATTATTATTTTTTTAGTTCAGAAAGCAAATATTCAAAAGACATTCCGGATACTTTTCCATAGCTGTGGTGGATATCTAAAATGCATATACACCCTCGTTTTGTTTTGTTTTGTTTTTAACAATAAATATGTCTTCTATCAGGTGCTTGCCACAGTAAATCAGGTAATAACGTCTTGGAATTTTAAAACAAATGAATTTATCTTGAATTGTAAAGGTCGTCATTAGTCACTAGTACAGATTTCAAAGATAAAATCCTAACACAATTTTCTTATTCACTCAGAATTTAAACCAGTCATTCTCAGGTTGCAATCTGCCGTTAGTTTTTGAAACAACAGATATACTTCCTTTATTTTACACAAGCAAGAGACTGCTCAATCGGGATCGGCTGTCTCATTCCCTAGTAAGCTGTGTGAGCCACACCCCTCCGCTCACTGGAAACGAAATGATCACAGTTTCACAGACACACAGAGACATGCTAGCAAGAATCATTTAAATCAGTGTCAAGTCGTGATCTAATAATTACTTTGTAAGTTTATAAGTCAAAGGAAATAAACCCAAAAACAGTTTGCTTAGTTTATCATTTCTGAAAGGTAACAATAAAAATACAGACAAAGCAGAGAATATAACTAAAAACAGTTTACGGAGCGCCGATGAGGTTAATTCGACCTTTAAAACTAAAATTCTGACTAAATATTCCTATCGAATGGTATATAATACCTGACCATAGTAGAAGGAACATCACCATTAAAACACAATGAATAAAACAGGTACAATTGTCCTGAAATAAGCACAAACTAACAGCATTGAGATTTAAGCCTGCACAGGGTTAGAAAGACACTGTACATTCTTTCCTTCAGACACGCCCCCTGTCAGTTTTTTATTTTCACTGTGCAGTAGGAAAGCGAACTGGGTCAGACCAGCTTTTGGATTTTTAAAATGATTCTAGGTGTTTTGCGTCTTCGTTCTGCTTTATTAATACAATTTCTTAATCAGTGAACTGTCACAAATTACTCAACAGAATAATCTCACATTTATAACAGAAGGGAAACTCGTGGTCTCAACAGAGAACAAAAAACAGATACACAGTAGGGCAGACAATACACATCAAACGCTTCACAATCATGCTAGCAACATATCCCAAAATACATTTCGTTCTATCTATTCTGACTAGTCTTAACCAATTTCCAAATACTAGAAGAGCTCTCTTACCAAATGCAAATTCAAATTCCAAATTCCAAAAAGGCAGTGGGTTCACCTCGCGCATACTCATGCAAGGTTAATTGGACCGCCTTTGAGAGGGAATCAAGCTCTCTTACCAATTTCCAATTTATCTCGAGATTACCAATTCCAAGTTCCAATGGCAGCACTGCTCTTTCTATTTCTGTCTAGACATACCAAATCAAAACTCTACTTACCAGATCTGGTTCCCAAGCTTCTGAGTTGGATCCTGGACTCCCCCGGGTCGGAGGTGTTGGCCAGCTGGATCCAGTGCCTGCCGAGGCCAGGCAGAACCCCCTCCGATACAAGAGGATCGGTGGGCCCAGGGAAATTCCCCTGCGTCGGATTGGCATGGTTCCAACTGGACCAAACCTCAAGGCGAATTACGTGGATTTATTCACTTGAACACCATCCACCACTCGCACTTCCCGGCCCAACGCACCAAGAAATGTAGCAGCAAAGCGCAGACAAACCAATAATACCAGGAGTCTGTTCAGAAGGTCCAAATCATTTATTTGTGCACAAGTCTCAAGCAAAGTCAATTTCAAAATGGCTGAGCAATGGTTTCTAGCAAAACAACAACTTTTATACCGTTCTTCTCCATTCTAGACATAGGCAAACTTTTCATTGGTCCCAGTAACCCCTCTCACCCATCTATTGGTCCCGGTACTGATATGGTTATCCAATTGGGACTCTGGTCTGGGCTCAGCACCTGGTTGCCCCCCTTTCAGTCCTCATTACAATAGACAGTTCTTAGACTTTCGATACTTCTCTCCTCCAAGGTCACTGGCTTGCTGGAATATGAGTGAGAGCGGGGCACTGTAACCTTGCTTTTTGCAGAGTTAATTAATTCCATAGAAGCTGTACTCTCTTATCAGTACCAATTAGAGCTGTTTTCTGTCTTTTCTAAGTTTCGTTTCTGCTTAGCTATGTTCAGTTAAGCTGAGTTAAGTTTCAATTCTATAGTGTCATCATTCAGGGGGGTTTTCATTCCTCTGGGCCTAACTATAGGCTTCAGTTACAGGTCAAGCTGTTCAGGCCTGTCTGCTCACTTCAGACACCATGGATCACAGGCCTTCGCCTACCACACCAGGAGATGAAAAATACAGGAAGGGGCAGAGGTCACAGGCCATGCATAGATAAGCAGACCTTGATAAGCAGATCCAGATGTATAAACATAAGAGGGTTCTGGGGAAGAGCGTTACAGGAAGCCTGCAAACACCTAAGAATTTATGCTGAATTTGCTGAAACTCTTTAGAATTTGAAGCAGAGAGGTATATATAAGACAGCAATTTTAGAGGGTCTTGGGGCAGTGTTTTTCTCCCCTTGCAGAGAACACGCTGCCCCGTCATCTCGTAGATAGAACATTTGCTATTCTACATTTACAATTATTTTTGCTATGCTAAATAAAAAGTCTTTGTAGCCAAGCAACTGTCGTCTAAGCAATTCATTGGTAATTGGTGATATTTGGGGAACCTTTTTGTGGGAAACCAGGCCCACAACATCTCTTACAGCTGCCCCTGAACCAATATGAGCCAAAGCAAACATAGTAAGGTCCTTTAAACAGTGTACAGACACCACCAACCCAACTAAATATAAGCAGTCTTTTTGGCGTACAAATATGCGTTCCTTCCCCCCAATCCTCCCCTCTACCCACCCACACTTGTTTTCCAGTACTCGCATGGGGCCCGATATTTCAAGGCATTTACACGGTTTACAGAGCTGCAAACCATGAAAATGCCACTGAAAGGGATACTCAAAATCCCCAACTAACGCCACTGTACACCCCGATGCTAAATGCTTCGTGGGCGTTCTGGGTGCAGCAACAGTAGCTAACCAGGTAACGGTGATATTGCACCACTACTTGGTTAACTTCTGCAGGTAAAAGATAGGCCAGCGTTTGCTACACCTTTTACCCACAGGAGCTAACCGGGCAGTGTCTCAATATCACCGCTTCACAATTACCTTCTGCACCATTGGAGCATGTGCAGCAAACCCAGATATTAAATGTTGGGGCTGCATATGATCCTGGTAATGAATATCCAGGGTTAGAGATCTGCAGTGACAGCTATGCACCATAGCAGCGCATAGCCGTCCCAGATCAATATCGGACCCATATCCTCTGGAACCTTGCAATCCTATGACTCTTCTAGGCTATCAGCTTGCTCATCCGAGAAATATAATCAAGTAAGTCTAAAATTCTGTTGGCTTTCAACAGATTTCTATTCTTCCATTCCCTGGCAATTTTCATACATACAGCAATGGAGAAAATCCTAATAAAATCCCCCATCTTCCTCTCCCCATTAGTGCAACAACACTCCCTGTGGAGTCAATGGCACAGCCCAACCACTATTTCTTGAATCATGTTCTCCATCCAATCCCAGCACCTATTAATAAGCAGGCATGTCCACCACACATGCAGATAGTCCTCCACAGCCCTTCCAAAATAGGGGATTACAATTCCCCCTCATCTTGCTGAGTTTACCAGGGGTCACATACATCCTATAGAGCATCTTTTAGCAGTGTTCCTGAATTGCAGCTCAGACTAACAGTATTCTAACCCTGTCATGAGTCTCCCTCCATTTATCTGCATGGTGCCCATGTTCCCTGTAAGTATTAGTGTATGTGTCTCATATCCCCTCGTGTTAAATGTATCCCCCAATTGACCGCTTTGACCCAGTGAAAAGCGGGATATAAATACAGCAAAATAAATAAATAAATCCCATTCACCCCCTAATCTTTCTCCCATGCCACCATGTATGCCTCTTTGACCCCTGGTTCTTATCCTCCTTATATAACTTGGATACCTCCCCTTTCATATTATAGCAGGTTCGATAAAACTTCTTTCCCCATGGAGCCAACACCAGCTGCATGTGGATGTACCTAAAAAAAACAAAACTATCTACATCCATCCTGGAATTTCCCCAGGGATCCATTAATCTCTCTGCTGGACATGTTTAAAAGCCACCTGACTGATGTCCTGGGTGTCCTAGCATAATCCCATCCGCCATGGACACGAGTGTTTTATCTTCCCATGGGTAAAACATTTTTGGAAGCTGCGCAGGGAGCACTGGGCAACAGATGGATGCTTTGGATGTCTCTGCCATCCTGGAAAGTTCGGATAAACATTAGGTAGTGCCAGCTACATTGCTGGTAACTTTTGCCTTATCATCTGACTGAGAATGGATGCTAAAAATGTATTTAAAAAAAACAGTGTGGCCTTTCAGGGTCTTACTATAAGTATGTTTCCTGATCCGCCTAGGGAAATTCAGAAATGACGTAAGGAATTATTGGTGCTTAAGCTAGCTATTGTCCAGTTGGGAGGTTTGTTTTCTCTAAAATTCCTGTGTAAGTGCTTGATCAAACTCTTTTCCATTAGTTGTGTTTTCTATGAGCCTTCACAACTTCTTTCTTTCATCAATGTTCAGCAGTACAGGACAACACTGGTCCAGGAGATTTAGACCAATTATAATTTATTTCTGCTGTTTCTGGGTTCTCCTTTTCCTGTGATACTCGGAAGGTCGGGAGTTCAACCTTGGTCCGGAAGGACTGGGGTTTCTAGTCCCACAGGTGCTCCTTGTGGTCTTGGGCAAGCCACTTAACCCTCCATTGCCCATGTTCCCTGTAAGTATTAGTATATGTGTCTCATATCCCCTAGTGTTAAATGTATCCCCCAATTGTGTTGTGAGCACTTTGATTGAAGGATAAGGTGGTATACAAAACTGTCTAAATTAATAAATTATTGTTTCTTAGCTGCTCCCCTTTTTTTGTGGGCTTGTCAGATGGAGTGGTTGATTATGTATTTTATTTTCATCTCTTTTATTTTATTGGTGTATTACTACCACCTGCTGTTTTCCTTACAAGTGGTTTGCTTCTTTATTTTCAAATTTGCAGAAATAAAAAATTAAAAAAAAATACTCTGTCTCTCCCTGCCAGTACATGAATAAAGACTCTTGCTGATAATAAAAGAATTCTTGCATTATTTTCAGGATGCTCACTGACTAAGAGCAGACTGCCCCACAGAGTGAGATTTACAGGAGATATGTCTGGTGTATAAATCTAGAAAGATTTAAGTGTTAAAAAGGCTTCACAAATGGAAGAAACAATAGAAAATCATATTTTGCTTTTTTGTGCCTCTGAAAAGAAACACTTATCCCAATGACATGGAAGATGTACAGATATGTACCTTGAATCAGGAAATACTATATCTTCAAAAACAAAATTATCCCAGAGTTTGTTTATAGAGACAAAAGGCTGCTTATATCTCATACATCATTGGCTATAAAAAAAACCTCCCATTACTTGATCATAAATTGGGTTTTATATGTTTTTTTTTTACTTTTTATGAATAACATCATTGCTTAAATACATGTGATAAAGAACCCTTACCCTTTCAGTCGAATGATGATTGTTCCACTCAGGGGCGGCCCAAGGGGGGGTGCGGGGCCATGTGCGGAGACGCGGTGCGGGCCTCATTTGCATAAGGGGCCTCATTTGCATAAATATTTGCATAATGTTACCATACACTAACTTTTAGTAAACATGCCTCTTAATGAGTGTATGGATAAGGAAAGACTAAAAGATTTCTACATTACTATAATCCAGTGCCAAACGCCATGCACATTAGGAACTACTACAAACACTGCCCATTTAGAACCCATAGCAAACCTGCCATATCCTACCAGGACTCACAAAGCACCATACCCTACCTATCAAAAGGCAACACTGCAAATATTAAACCAATACATTTCAGAGAATAACAATACATGACCTACTGGGGAAAGGGAACAAGTGGCAATGTCAAATAGGAATTACATAAACAGAATACCTCAGCTCAGTTACACATGCAGAACACAGACCATCACCAAACAAGGAATCACAATTTAGAAACAGGAAGACAATTAAACTGGGAACCCCAAAAGCCAAACTTGGAATGTACAACAACACTGTAGAAATAAAACTATAAATTAATTTCCTCTTGTACTAAACAAAGCGCAGACGTTAATGATGCACATTTCCCAGAGCTGACATATTCCAGTTAATAAATTCAAAATAAAGAGATATCTTTCTACCTTTTGTGCATTTTTTTTCAGTTGCAATTGCTCCAGCCACTTTCTTCTGGTTTCTTTGTGTCTTCTGCTAACTCTCCATCGTCTGCAGTCCATTTGTCCTTTCTTCTCTCTTCTAATTTTTTTCCATTCTCTCTCTACATCTGCTTTAACATACTAATCTTTCTCCTTTTGCTCTTTCCTCATTCCTATTTCATCCACTCAAATTTTACCCTTCCATCCTCAATCCCCACTTACTCTCCCAATACCCAGCCAATTGTAGATTTTTCTTCCGTCCCACACAAAATATTTTTCCCCTCTCCATTTCACTCTCCCAGCTCCATCCCATTCTAATCTCCCCCAACATCAGCTCCCTTCTAGTTCCAGCCCCATCCAGTATCCACTCCCTTCTAGTCCCCGCATCAGCCCATTTCCAGTCCTAGCCTCCCCCATCAGCCCATTTCCAGTCCTAGCTCCCCCATCCATTTCCAGTCCTATCCAAGTCCCTCCATCAGCTCATTTCCAATAGCAGCCTCCCATCAGCCCATTTCTAGTCCTTTCCTAGCCCCACCATCAACCCATGTCAAATCCTAGCTCCCCTCCACTCAGCCCATTTCCAATCCAAGCCCCCCATGAGTCTACTTCCAGTTCTAGCCCCTCCATAAGTCTATTTCAATCCAAGCCCCCACCACAGCCCATTTCCAATCTTAGCTCCCCCCAACACCCAATTCCCAGTCCTATCCTAGCCCCCTTCATCAGCCCATTTCCTGTCCTAGCTCCCTCCCCTCACAACCCATTTCCATTCCAAGCCCCCCTCCCCATCAGCTATTTGCAGTTCAAGCCCCCCTTCCCCTCAGCCCATTTCCATTCCAAGCCCCCGTCCCCATCAGCTATTTGCAGTTCAAGCCTTCTCTTCCACTCAGCCCATTTCCAGGCCTAGGAACCCCCCAACCCATTACCAGTCCTAGCCCCCCCCCCCCCCATAGCCTACTCGACTGAGCTTCTCTTAGGGCGACTAATTGAGAAAGGAGTTAATGGAAGAGCACTTGAATGGTGCAGATCTTACCTATCCGGAAGATGGCAGCATGTTCGTTCTGGAGGGATAACTTCAGAACCCTTCCACCAAAGCCAGGGAGTCCTGCAAGGATCCTCCCTTTCGGCCCTATTGTTCAACATTTATATGCAGCCAATTTGCAAGATCATCCGGTCCTTCAATGTTGACTGCATGTTATACGCTGACGATGTCCTGCTTTACATACCTTCTCTACTGAACAATTGGACCTCTCCCCACTGACGAGCTGCTTCAATGCAATATCCGATTGGCTTCTCTCCCAAAACCTCCGAATACAACATAAGAAAACGGAAGTACTCTTCATTACGAGGAACCCTAACTTTACCCCACCTCAATATCTCAAAGTAAAAGGAGCTGAATTACAAACTAAACCTTCAATACGTTACCTGGGAGTCACCTTGGATCAACGCCTGGACATGAAAGCTCACATAGGAAACACAGTCAGAGCAGTATACTACAAGATCCGCTCACTTAGGCATTTACGATCCTTGCTGGAACCAAATGATTTCAGGACCATCTACCAAGCGTTGATTATACCTCATTTTGACTATGCCAATGCCATCCTACAAGGCCTTCCCCAATCCACCTTGAACCCGCTGCAGCTCGCCATGAACGCTGCAGCAAGGGTCCTCCATGGAGCCTCCAGGAGTGACCATGTGACGCCTCTGCTGATACAGTTACATTGGCTACCCATCCAAGCTAGAATTGTTTTCAAGACCTTATTACTCACCTTTAAAGCTGTTAACAAGCTCTCCTCTGCATCCCTAATTGCCCTCAGCCATACCACATCCCCAAATAGAGCAAGAAGATCCACGGCTATAAACTCTCTAAAAGTCCCGAAAGCTCTAACAGATTGTACCACATCTACAGCCAACAGGGCCTTTAGTCTCAGTGCGCCAAGATGCTGGAATGCATTAACCCCTGGTATCCGGGCTATCAAAAGCCAAACACAGTTTAGGAAGACCCTCAAATTCCACCTTTTCAACAAGTACCTCATAGAGCCCAACGACACCCCATAGAGCCCAACAATACAATTCGCTAAGCAAATACACGGTATCTCAACAACAAATCCAAGACAGATACTCTAACCTTAATGATGCATATGTTTCCATGAAAGCCTGTTCATATGTCTCTATGTAGCAAGTTTTGTAAATAGTTTACCCCTGTTATCCAAGTTTTTTGCTCTGTTATCTGTAAACTCATACGTGATAACTGTATTGAGCTTTTCTGTTCCATGTAAACCACGCTGATGCTGAATAGTGCGGTATATAAGAAACTGTAAATAAATAAATAAATATTACCAGTCCTAAGTCCCCATCAGCCCACTCTCAGTCCTAATCCCAACAGCCCATTTCCAGTCCTAACCCCCCATCACCCAATTTTGAGTTTAAGTCCCCCATAGCCCATTACCAGTCCTAACCCCCCATCAGCCCACTCCCAGTCCTAACCCCATCAGCCCATTTCCAGTCCTAACCCCCATCACCCAATTTTCAGTTTAAGCCCCCCCATAGCCCATTACTAGTCCTAAACCCCCATCAGCTCACTTCCAGTCCTAACCCCCATCACCCCATTTCCAGACTTAGCTCCCCATAGCCCCAGTCCTAACCCCCAATCAGCCCGCGTCCAGTCCGAACCCCAATAGCCCATTTCCAGTCCAAACTCCCACCCCAACAGCCCAGGGAAAATTTAAAAAAAAAAAAAAAGCTGTCTGCTGCCGCTGCTACCGCGGCAGCAACGGCAGAATCACATATCCCGCGGGGCCCCCCCCCCCCCCGACAGAGCCTGCCTTCCCTGCATCAGCTCCATCGGCTTTCAGAGCGCGAAAGGAGAGTTTCTCCCTCGCGGCTCTGTTAAGCCCGCGGGGGCTGATGGGAAAGTACCATCAGCCCCTGCAGGCTTAACAGAGCCACGGAAGGGAAACTAGTCTCCCTTCGAGCTCTGAAAGCCGACGGAGCTGATGCATGGAGGGCAGGCTCTGTCAGAGGGGGCCCCGCGGGTATGTGATTCTGCTGTTGCCGCCGCGGTGGCAGCAGCAGCAGACAGCTTTTTTTTTATTTTTAAATTTACTTTGCAAGCAGAATGTTCTTTGCGCGGGGCCCCCTGAAACGTGGGGCCCTGTGCAAAAAACATTCTTGCTCAATGGACGGGCCGGCCCTGGTTCCACTTTAGCAACTCCACCAGCTGGTTTCCGGATTCAAGGTATATGTCTGAAAAGATATAGACAGAGTGGAGGCAAAATTAGGACAGTTTTCAAAAATTTACCCAGGAACTAAAAGGTAAATTCCCAGAGGATGAAATCTCCCCTCCACGTAGCATGCACATGGGTATCTTTATACTAGAAGACTTCTGCAGCCCAACCTTTCAAAGGGAAAGTGTATTTGACACAGGCCCCACAAGAGAAGACACAGAACACACAGACACAAACACATGCACTCACTCACTTGCTGATACACATGCGTGAATGGAAAAATCCAGATACTTGGCAACCATAGTTTCCTGAGTCTTTGGCACATCTGAAATGGCCCCCTAAATATTTGGGCCCTAGGCATGTGAATCATTTGCCTTTGCTTTTATCCAACTTTGGTACAGTAATTTTATAGCAGGAAAGGCACATAGGTGCATATGCTGTATTTATTTTATAAAGAGCAGAATTGAACTAAGAGAAGAAACATACTATAGATATTCTATAAAAGCAACTTCCATATTGCCCAACTAGACCAGTCCAGACAAGTGGGTTGTGTTCCCCTACCAGCAGATTGGTGGAGACAAAGAACCAATGAAAAGCCCATGCCTTTATTCGCCTCAGCCATGCCTCTAGGTCTCTTCAGTATTTCTTTGTCTCCAGCAGATGGTGGATGGATTTTCTCCTCACTGAAGAAAATCTGAGGAATGAGAGAAAAAGAGATTGATTAAATGCTTGTGAATGACCACCTTGAGTATAGAAACTTGACTCTCGCTTGAGCGTGATGTGAGAGGCCCCACTAGACTGTGGAAAATTGTTTCAGCTCCACACTCTTATCATGATAAGGACCTGTTGAGCAGCCACTAATTGGAAGTATCTGGAAGAGTGCAGAAGCCTCATACAACTTCAGCACCCCCTCCCTCCTCCTCTGTCCCTCCTACTCTCTCCAGAAGATTACATAAGGCTCTCAGAGGGATATGCCTGCCAGCCACCTTACACACAATGCTACAAAGCCAGCCAGTGAAACAGTTTCAGGGGAGTAGAACTGAGCCCAGCACAGATCCTCTGCCTGGGGCTCTCAGGGGGTTAGTAGCAAGGCTTGAGCTCATTATTGTCCTTGTTGGGGGCTCCCGGTTCCGTCTGCGTGAGACGTAATTCAGAGTGGACTGCTGGAGAACGTTGGCACTGTGTGGGGGTTTCCTGCATGCGTTAGTAACATTTTTGCCTATTGTGCACCTGGGTGTTGCATGATCCTAACACGCATTCCACCCAAGTGGTTCCAATGTGCGCTCCATCCCTAATGCCTGTAACGCACATAACATAAAGGCACAGTTAACACACACTTGCAGGCCGATGCAATCTTAGCATGTGATGTTGTGATATTTGCTCTAACTCTCTATGTCTTCTTCCAGGAAACACTGCTTGAGCTGTGGCAAATGAGGATCCTCCTCCCTGGATTCTGGACTCTGCCTTTCCTGAGTGGCAGCTTCTGAGTTGCCCATGGAGAGCTTGCTTTCCCCCTCTCAGTTGAGGGATGCGATTAGTCCAATCTTGTCTGCCTAAGGGCAGGAGGTGTTGGATGGTGCTCTGAGTAAGGATATTCAGCTGGCCTGAAGCTCCAGTGACCATGCTGTGAGCCACCCTTCATCCTCTAGGGGGTCTATAGCAGTTGTGCCCCCTGGTATTGGGGAGCCTTAACTGAGAGATGAACTTCCAGACACAATCTTGTGCCGAGCAGGCTAAAAGTAGAAGCCTTGTTTGATTGTCTTTGGCTAAGCATCCCCGGTGAGGGGCACTCCCTGGAGATGGGGAATAGCTGGGATCTATCGAAGATGTTGACTATGTCTCAGATTCAGATGGTTCAGTACTGGGCTTTGATGTGGATGAGGAAGGGCTCTCACCTTCAGAAGATTGGGAAGAGATCGGCGTGATCCATCTATTCTGGAATGAGGAGCTGGTAGCGTTGATTGCCAAGATCTCATCCGCCCTGAACTTAACAGATGCCGAAGGTACAACTGCTCCATCAAGGGGTGCGAAAATCCACTGCTGTCTTCCCATTCCTGGAGGTGATCAAGGATATGATCTTGTCGGAGTGGAACTCATCAGACTCTCTACCTAAGAGTTAAAGGTATATAAGAAGATTTACACTCTCCTGGAGGAGGAGTGTGTCAAGTGGTTTGGCATTCCCTAAGTGGATGCACAGATCCCATTCCTGTGGAAGGCGGATTGGCTTTAAAGGATTTTCTGGACTGCAAGGTGGATTCCTTGTTGAGGAGTCAGTTTGCCATGGTGGCAGCTATTTTGCAGCTGGCGGTATGTACCAGCCTGATGTCTCGAGCCCCGCTCCAATGGAATCAGTCTCTTCCACTGGATAATACTACTCCTCTTTTGGAGTTTTCAATAGCCTTCCTTTTTGATACCATGTATGACCTGGTACATTTGGCATTCAGGGATGATACCCTGATGACAATGGCATGGTGTTGGATTTAGCTCTGGTGCTGGGCTGCAGACACATCCTCCAAAGCCCAGTTGGCTCAACTGACCTTTAAGGGGAAGCTTCTGTTTGGAACTGATTTGGTGAAGTTGGTGACAGACCTGGACAGGACAAAATCTTACTGTCTCCTGGAAGATAGGTCCAAGGGGTCTGTGAAGTGGGCTGGTGCCCTTTCTCATCAGCCTCCATCTGTCCACCAAGGGCGCACTGGCCAGATTCCCGGCAGTCTCAGGACTATCATTATTACCGACCTGGAAAACCTGTCTTCCCTTTGGCTTCCAGGCCTCGGGCTCATTCTCAGCCCTTTCGTGGAGCATATGGGCCCAAGGACTCGGCCCCTTCCAGAGAATGACCCTCCAGGGCTGCACAACGAAGGTCTGAGGGCCCATTCCTGGGTTCCTCCAATGGGCGGCAAGTTTCGCCACTTCTTTCAGGAGTGGGCCCAGGTTAGCAAGGATTGGTGGGTGCTAGACACCATTCAGTTCAATTGTGTCCTGGAATGCAAAGAGCCGATTCCAGATGCCTTTGTCGTTTCCCTTGTGGGTCTGCAATCAAATGTGCCACTGTGCGGACCCCAAGTTGCTATGCCTGAAGGTGGTGGTGCCTATCCTCCTGGACGAAGGCAGATACTCCATCTATTTCATGGTGCCAAAGAAGGATGGTTACTTCAGGCCCATTGTGAACCTTAAGGGGGTCAATGAGCACTTGTGCGTCCTGCACTTCCGGATGGAAATCTTGTGCTATGTGATTCAAATAGTGCATCAAGGGGTGTTCTTGGTTTCTCTGGATCCGGCTGAGGTGTATTTTCATATCCCGATCTGGGCGGATCAGCAGAAGTATCTGCGTTTTGCTATGCTTCGCTCTCACTATCAGTTTGCCGCCCTATCTTTTGGGCTGTCCACCCCCCCCCCCCCAGGATGTTCTCCAAGGTCTTGGTGGTAGCAGCAATGGCACCAAGGGATCTGTGGGGAACACAACGGGCGAAGACAAGTAGAGGTCACAGGTGCTAACTTTATTTGTGAAAAATACCCTATGCATTTCGGTGTCAGGCCTTCATCGGGGGGTACACATCTAAAAACAATTATAGTAGATCATAACAAATAAAACTACATATTAAAACATCAATAAATAAATATAAAAAAACATTGTATAAAAATACTGTAGACATAAATAATACATCTCAATATCAAATAATATATAATAATATTCAAACATATTAAAAATACAAGTAAAAAAATAAATAAATAAAAAATATGTAAAACATAAACATATAAATATCAAAAAGCAGCCAAGTCAATAAATAAAATATCGCAGACAACTAGTGCTACAAAATGAGGGGTACTACAGAGAGGGTACTTATATAATGCACCATATGAAAATGATTGGTCAGTGTCCATCCCTATCTGCATGACTGGCTCATTAGAGCCTGTTCCCTTTCAGAAGCATCTTGGGTGATATCCCGAGTGGTGTCCTTTTTGGAAAGCTTTGACTAGGTTATCAATAAGGGAAAGAGCCAGCTGTTATCTTCCCAGTCCTTGGAGTTTTTGGGAGCACGTTTTGACACTCGAGTGGGCAGCGTTTTCCTGCAAGAGGAGAAAGTTAAATGACTGTTGGATTCCTGCTGCTGTTCTGTGCACAGCAGGCCCCCAGAGTCTGGGATTATCTTCAGCTCCTTGGATTGATGGTGGTGACCACAGAGATGGTGCTGTGAGTGCATGCTCACATGCAACTGCTCCAGCAGGCCTTGTTTACTCAATAGTCACTGAGTTCTCAGGAGTTCAAATGCAGGCTTCTGCACCCATTGATACTGAAGGCCAGCCTGCGGTGATGGAGGCAGCTCTATCATCTGAGGAAGAGTGTACCACTGGATGATTTTTCCTGGATCCCGCTGACAACAGATGCCAGTCTCCTGGGCTGGGGGACTCATTGCCAAGACCATATGGCCCAGGGCTGTTGGAACTGCAGGGAAGCGGTATGGTCCATCAACCTCCTCAAGGCGAAGGCCTTCAGGTTAGCTCTTCTGTGTTTCTGGCCCCTGGTCTAGGGCTGGGTGGTTCAAGTGTTTTCAGACAATGCTACAGCAGTGGCTTGTGTCAATCAGCAAGGCGGCATGAGGAGCATTGGGGTAGCTCTGAAGATGGCTCTTCTGTTTGCTTGGATGCAGAAGAATCTCCTAGCCTTGTCAACCCAACACATTGCTGGGGTGGACAGTATGGAAGTAGACTTCCTCAGCTCATACTCTCTGGATCCTGGAGAATGGGAGTTGAATTAGGAGACATTTCAGTTGATTCAGCGCTGCTGGAGTCCCCCCAAAATGGATCTGATGGCAACCCGCTCCAATGCCAAAGTTTGCCGCTTCTTCAGTCGCTATATGGAGATGGGGTCGATAGTGTCGATGCCCTGACCCAGCCTTGGCCAAGTCAGCAGTTGCTGTATGTGTTTCCTCTGTGGCCCCTGATGGGGCATGTGATTTGGTATATAGAGTGCCAACCGGGCAGGATTGATTTGGTGGCAACAGATTGGCCGAGGAGAGCATGGTTTGGAAACTTGATGCCGCTTCTGCAGGCACCTCCTCTTCAGCTGTCTCCATCTTGTGGTCTGTTGCAGCAGGGACCAAATGTCCTGGAGAATCATGGCATGGTTTTTGAAAGGAGATGGCTAGTGCATAAGGGATACTCTCCAGTAGTGGTCTCTACTCTGCTCAGTGCCAGAGGAAGTCTACCAAGCTAGCATATGAACAGATATGGTGCCTCTTTGAGCGCTGGTGCAGCATGTAGCAGTTGGCTCCTGGGGTGCTCAAGGTGTCCTCCCTGTTGGCCTTTCTACAGGATGGCCTATAGAAGGGCCTTTTCCTTTCCTTGAAAGTTCAGGTGGCAGCTGGGGCCTGTTTCCATGGGCCGGTGGCAGGCAAGTCCTTGGCCTTGCACCCGGACATCTTACACTCTCCAGGAGGTTTGGCGGTAGTGTCCTCCCCTTTGGTTTGTGATCCCTTACTGGGATCTATGTATGGTGCTCAGTGCCCTGATGGCAGCCCCCTTTGAGCCATTGAAGCATGCCACCTTGCAGGATTTGATGCTCAAGACTGTCTTCATAGTCGTGATTTGTTCCACAAGGTGGATTTCCAAGCTGCAGGCTCCGTCGGTACCGACGATACCCATATGTGATGACTACATTCCTGCTTGTTCCTGGAGATCATGTTAAAACCCTCGGCCTAGTGTGCAGCGGCGGCCAAAAGAGCAAATAGAATGCTAGGTATCATAAAGAAAGGAATGGAAAATAAAACAAAGGATATTATAATCCCTCTATATCGTTCCATGATGAGACCGTCCCTTGAATATTGTATGCAATTCTGGTCACCGTATCTTAAAAAGGATATAGCATTATTAGAAAAGGTTCAAAGAAGTGCCACCAAAATGGTAAAGGGGATGGAAGGATACCCCTATGAAGAAAGGCTAAAAAGGTTAGGGCTCTTTAATCTGGAAAAGAGACGGCTGAGGGGAGATACGATAGAAGTCTATAAATTAATGAACATAGTGGAATGTGTAAACGTAGATCGATTGTTTACGTTATCAGACTATAGAAAGACTAGGGGACATGCAATGAAACTACAGGGTAAACTATTTAAGACTAATAAAAGAACATATTTTTTCACTCAACGTGTAATCAAACTCTGGAATTTGTTACCGGAGGATGTAGTAAAAGGCTGTTAGTGTAGCTGGGTTTAAAAAAGGGTTGGACAAGTTCCTGGAGGAAAGGTCCATAAACCATTATTAAGAAGGGACCCAGGATATCAATGCTTGACACAGTACAAGCATTGCAGAACCTGTGTCTTTTGGGGAAACTGCTAGGTACGTATGACCTAGACTGTCCACTGTTGGAAACAGGATACTGGGCTTGATGGACCTTGGTCTGACCCAGTATGGCATATCTTATGTTCTTATGTCTTGCTGAGATCCTTATCTGTCCTTTTCAAAGGAGGCTGTTTCTTGCCAAAAGTTCTTTCTGCCTTTCATGTGAGCCAGGTGGTTTGCCTACCCTCCTCCCTGAAGGAGCAGTGTCAAGGGAAGGATAAGGATCTTCACCTGTTGGATGTCTGGAGGACGCTCCTATGGTACCTAGAGATTAAGAATCCTTTTCGTAAGTCCAACCATCTTTTTACACTGTTTGCTGGCCTGTGCAAGGATGAAGTGGCGGCCAAATCAACTTTGGGGCAATGGATTAAGGAGGCTGTAGCCATGGCATATCTGTTGCGGAACCAGCCGCTTCCGGAGGGTTTGCATGCCATTCTACGTAAGCACAAGCATCCTTCGTGAGTGGAGCGGAGCTCAGTAGCTCCTACAGACATTTGTCAGGCAGCAACATGGGCATCACTTTCCACTTTTGTCAAGCATTACTGCTTGGATGTCCGTCCATGAGTGGACACAGCCTTCAGCTCAAGGGTTTTGCGAGCAGCTGTGTCTTCTTCCCACCCAGTGGTGTTGTAGCTTTGGTACATTCCACTTGTCTGTACTGGTCTAGTAGTACAATATGGAAGGTGACATTTTACTTACCAGTTAATGTCCTTTCCTTGAATCCCGTTAGACCAGTCTGGGTCCTGCCCCTGAAACTGTATTTATTCTGTTTTTCTACTGCAGTTTCCTTGGGTCTGCTTTGATTTTTATGTTTGGCTCTGCAGGTTCATCTTCTACTGACAGCCTTCTGTTGATGCTTTCCTGTACATAGTACTCTACTGTTGGTTACTCATTATTACCCACGATTGAGGTTGTGTGAGGCTTGCCATGTTTCTCCCATATGCTTTGGGATAAATACTGAAGGAACCTCTGGTGGCTGAGGCGAATAGAGGCCTGGGAGTGATGTAATTGAAACTTGGGCTTTTCATTGGTTCTTTGTCTCCAACAATCTACTGGTACGGGAACACAACCCACTTGTCTGGACTGATCTAGCAGGACTCAAGGAAAGGACATTAACTGGTAAGTAAAATATCACCATATGCAATTATATGCTTCTATAAAATTACCCCAGGAAAAGCAAATACATTTGTCCCCGCTCTGAGGCAGGTGTAATTGTTTGCGTGTGTTTTATAAAATATTTGCATAGAAAGCGGGGTGTTGATCCAGGATGGCATTAGGCAGGCTTGTTTAAGCAGCAAGGGACCTTGAATGGGGAAAAAGCCAAAGGCTAAGGGTACTAAGCAGCCCTCCCTGGCCCCTGCAGCCTCGATACCATTACCTACCTAGGTCGTCAGACCTTTGGATTCCTTTTTTTCCACTTTGCTGCAGCAGCCGGTCTTCTCTGGGGAGGTTAGCCCGGCGTTGCAGTCCTCAGATTTGGAATAATCAGTGTCTGCTTTAGGCATGGAATCCTTCTCCCCTAGCTGGTGGCATTCATCTAAGGTCTTCTGTCGGCAAGAGGTTCCTGAGCCATTGTGCCAGGTGGGTTCTCCCGTTGAGGTGGACTTGTCCTGCAAGCAAGGGCTGCACCCAGGAACGCGATTGCTTGGAGGTGACTCCCCAGAACAGATACAGAGTAAAGCTTCTTTGGTCACAGCGGTAGAAGGAAGGGCAGCACGTTCGGCTGCCTCAAGTGTTCTCAGTCCAGTGCAGAGCAGGATAGAGGGTGAGACAGCGGCGTCAGAGGGTTCTCCCTCCCTTTCTCTGGTCATAATGCTGGAGTCTATTTGGTCTGCAATCATGCATCTCAGGGAGGACCTGGTACTGCAGATATCTAATTTATCATCTCAGGCACTGCTATTCAGGAAAATGTGGCAAATGTACTCGCTCTCCAAACTACAGTATCTGACTTGCAATCTAAGGTGACAGTGCTGGAAGGCTATACAGACTCCTCCATAAAGGATATTACTGATATGAAAGTTAAATTGGAAATGTTGAAAAATGCAACCAGAGCTGTGAATTTATGAGTGGTGAACTTTCCCAGGGCAGTATCTGTGTCTGCTAGAGACATGTTTTGTTTCTACTTTACAGAGACCTTGGGTAGTCCCCCCTGGGTTGCACCCTCCCAATATGAAGTTATATTACCTTCCTATTAAAAAGGAGATAGGTGCCGGGATGGTTACTGGGTTGCCACAAGTAAATGTTTTGAATGTATCTACTCTGCTTGGGTCATCTCAGGATGAGTCTGTAGTTCCTTCTACCCTATTGGTTACACTCACATGCTCTCAGATAAGGAATGGTTGATAAAAATGTTTTTTAAGACGCAAAACCTGCTGTTCCGAGGTCTTACTGTTCGCATGTTTCCTGACCTCTCAAGGGAAACACAGAAGAGAAGATGGGAGGGAGGGAATTTCTCCTTCTCCGTTCAGGCGTCCAGCAGCTGGGGGAGCTCTTTTCTTAAAATATCCATGTAAATGTTTGATAAAATATCAGTCTATTTCATATGTCTTTTATGAGCCTTCCCAGGTGTCAGCCTTTATTTCTGCCCATCGCTCTGTGACCTTGGACACATTACCTCCTGCCCCTACATGAACATTATTTTATGATGGCTACTCAGTCTGCTCTTTTTTTCTTGGTATGTAGTTTTTGTAATAATTTCCTTATCTTGGATCACTCACAGTCAGGGGTTAGAGTGTATTGAGTTTTTGTGATTACTTTCTAATAAGTTTATCTGTTTTTCCTTGAATTGTTTTTGTTACCTTTCCCATTTTCTGAACAAGATTGTATTGTGTGTTAAAGAAAAAAAAATGCATAAATGTCATTATTCTCTGCTCCAAGGAATGCCTCCACATATATCAAATAAAAATGAGTGCTTTGTAGGTATGTATGGCCCCAAGCAGATTTTAGAGAGCTCAGGGGTGGCGGAACACTGTGGTTGGGGGGAAAACAAACCAAACTCCACCCTTTCTCCAGAGTTTTCTAGTTGCTAATGCTGTGTGGGCAAAATGTTGATTGGGCCATAGCCCTGTGGCTTACTCCACTTGGTTGCCTACATAAGAGCCTACTTGAGTATGTAAAGCACTGTGCTACATACACTCCAGCCCAGCTGTCTGCTAAGGCCACAACTTATTAACACACCACTGAGCCCTCACCTACTTACTAATGCACCCAGGGCCGGCATGACCTACTGTGTAAACTATATGCTTGAACAGGGCAGCATTTATGGGAGGGCAACATAGCACAGCCCAGCTGTTGGATGAATGGCAGCAAGCAATGGACAGCAGAGAGGCAGAATAAAAAGCAGATTTAGGGCTTTGGAACCCATGTGCATGCAGTATAGTTGATGCATCCCCGCCCCTCAGTAACAGGAAGTTACATCGGAGGAGGTGTGGCACATCAGACATGCAGTGTGCACATGGACTCCAAAGCCCATTGCTGCTTTCTTCTTTTTCAAATTTGTAGCAGTAACAAGTTAGGCATCATTAAAGAAAAAGGGAGCAAGGCCAGGTAAGGTGAGGCGGGAGCCATGGCACCAAGTGAGGCATGGCTCTGTTACTGTATTCAAATTAGTAGGAAGTGGGCCCTTAATGAGGGGAGATGGCAAAGGCTGCGTTGGGAAGCTTTCTGAGAAGCATCAGGGAGCAAGACAGCAAGCCTCCCTGCATTCTTCATGGGCCAAGGAAAGTGCCAGATTTGGCGATGTGAGTAACTGAGGTTATCTGTCCCGTTATTCTGTATTATTTATTGCCTATTATTATTAGTGTAAAACCTTCAGAAACTTTCCTCAGAGTCTTCGCCTTAATTTATATTTCATTGTTCCCCATAGGTGGTAGAATTTCTGTAGACAGTATGTTTTAGTTCACAAAATAAAGATAAAATGAGTTCAGTCAGCTCCTGTCTTTCAAATTTTTGGGAGGGAGGGGAAGCAGGTGTTCTGGACATGATGGAACTTCAGACAGAGAGAGTATCTAAAATATACCTGAGTGAACTATGGAGTACCCAATTTGAAAGTAGTAATTAGGAACCTGCAAATTGTGTATTTTGTGAACTTGCTGAGTTTTCTTTTTCTCAGTGATTGCGCCCATAATTACTTTACAGAGAGAGCTTCATTTTTATTCTTGAGTGGAATTTTATTGAACTCAGAAGGTGGTGTGCCAATCTTCTCTCTCTCTTTTCCACCCTCACTTGCTCTGGGAAAAAAGAACTAAAAGTAAACAGACACGTGGAGCCAGATTCAGATAGGGGCATGTCCGGGCCGTCCGGATGGCCCCAAGCAAGATGGACCCATTTGGACCTGATTCTGGACCATGGGAACAAAATGTTCCCGCGGTAACCAGAAGCGGGCACGAGGACAGCCCGCATGCCCCTACCGTCTGCGGGAATGTCCTCCCCGCAGGCACCACCAATTCCTGCGGTCTTGGCCCTCCTTTTCCCCACCACCCAACCCACAACTGGCCTGCCATGGCCTGGATCAGGCAGCGGGGACCCCTCACCACCCCGTACCCGGCCCCAGCCCTGGGGGGGGGGGATCTCTAGGCCCAATCGCCGGGTTTTTGCTGCTTATTTCACCTTTGAGGTGGAATAAGAAGCACATCCCCACAGGCCTAGCAGGACATACAGGGCCATGACCTGAATCGGCCCTGTACATCCTGCTGGGCTGGCCCAGTCCCACTATGCCACGATCCTGCCCCCCACCGGCTCTCCCCGTCCTGATGCACAGGACGTATGGGGAGAACCAGAGGAGGAATCAGGCCCGGACAGCTTGCGTGGCAACACATCCCACCGGGACGTGCAGCCCCACAATCCACGTCCCAGAATCGGGCCCATAGGGGGTCATCCAGAACTGCAATTAGCGGGGATGTACTGTATATGCAGTTTGGACATACGTCCCCCATTAATTGCTTGGGGCCAATTCTGCCCTATGAGCTCCCCGCATGTACGGAGATGTGTGGGGAGCTCTGGAAAGGGGTGGGAGGGGGAAGGCCAGAGGTGGTGGGGCAGAGGCAGGCTCATGAACCCGGACATACAGTGCCAATTTTGGTTGTAGCTCTGTATGTCCAGGTGTGCAAGGATGGCCGGGGAACTTATTCCACCTCGGAGATGGAATAAGTCTCCCCAGTCAAGGCGATCAGCACCAGTGGGCCCCACAACACAGGTGAGTTGTAGCAGAGGGTTCCCCACAGCCTGATCCCAGCCTTGGCGGGCCCCTGTGGAGGTCAGGAGGTGGGAAAAAGCATGTTTGCTGGGTGGTGGAGAATCAGGGCCCCTGAATGGCGTCCTGGTGCTATGGTGATGGGACGCCACGTCACCGAGGCTCCATGCAAGAGCACTGGGTGGGTTGGACAGGGCCATGGCTAGATGTGCAGGGTGACTGATTTGGGGCCCATCTAACAACCCAATTTTGCTCCCTCAAGTGTGTTTGGCTCCCACAGGTGCAGAATCAGGGTATAATCTGGCCTGTCCAGATTTTGGACTTCTGGACGCTGGACGGAACCAAATTGGAATGGGCCTCATAAAGTTTTATCTTGTTAGTGCACTAACTAGTATCATTTGTTCATTTTTATATTTGTGCACTTATGTGGCGGAACATGGCTGCCACACTACTTTATTTAAGAAAATGAATCATGAGCCCCAGAAGCAGACTTTGCATAGACATTTTCAAAACTAATTTTATCAATAATGGCACTGGGTCATTACATAAGGAAAGAAAATGAGGGTCTTTTCCCAAGGAATGGAAGAACATCAAAACTTAAATGATCTTCCCACTCAGGCAATTTCTTTTTTGTACCAACTAGATGTGTAGGAAAGGACATATTTTATCAATAAAGCTAAGACAGATCCCAGAGTTACTGATGACATG
Organism: Ichthyophis bannanicus; assembly: GCA_033557465.1. Classification (NCBI taxonomy): domain Eukaryota; kingdom Metazoa; phylum Chordata; class Amphibia; order Gymnophiona; family Ichthyophiidae; genus Ichthyophis; species Ichthyophis bannanicus. The sequence goes on from CM066033.1 coordinate 496,542,460, forward strand.
CTGCATTTTTAACCTCTCCCATTCAAAAATATTATAGATTAACCAATTTATTCAGGCATGAACTTTCATGGAGAAGGGTTCACTTTGATCCTTGAAAGTTAATATCTCAATAAATTGGTTAGTGTAAAAGATACCACTTGCCTCTGTTATTTTTGCTATTCTAGACTAATATGGCTACCCTCTTAGAAATTTCAACATGTTAGGGCAAAAGAGAGGTTTGTGAAGGGCTCCATGGGATCTGGTGAGGGTGGGGAAAGGCAGTGATAGTGGGGATAGGTGTGAGGCAGCACAATAATCATTCACACAGGGCAGCCAAAAAGGTAGCACCGGCCTTGAATGCACCCCACTAAGGCCCTCCCCCACCCACCCCCAAGGCAGTCAAAGCTCTCCCAACCAAAGGATGCACCAGAGGATAACAAAATGGAAGCCAGAGATGTGTTGATGAAGGTGGAAGGTGGACCTGGGAAGGAGATAATGGCAGATTTACTCTTTTCCTATAATACTACAAAAATTGCCGGTAGGGAGAACATTTTTTTTTTAATTAAGATTTTGCAACATACCAGATGCAACAAACAAAAAAAAAAATCACAAGAAGCAAGCTATTCCATAAGAAGAAAAAAGTTAACAAGTAATAAAAATGTTTCGTAGCCCACAAACAGAGGGATCTACCCCACCTGGGTAGATATACATTATCAAATCCCTAGAAAATACACAATCCATACTCAGTAACATGGAGAATTTCCATGTGGTTTCTGTCATACAAATTCCTCTGGCAAGAGCGACCTGTCCACTGGAGAGTTGAACGAGCAGCACCGAAGAAAATGTGGCTCAAACACATCGAGGAAGACCTAAGGAACCAGCGACTGACTATCGACGAGGCCAGAGATATTGCCACCGATCGCCAGGGTTGTAAGCATATTGTGAACAATACATGGAATCCAGCAGCACCTACAGCAGTGTATTGGTTGAGAGGATGACCTGCTCCCCAAATGCCAGTTAAAGAAGAAAAGAAGCACTGGGGCCTTTGAGCTGGAGAGGGGAACTCGGCAGGGCTGTCCGCTATCCCCTCTTCTCTTTGCCATTGCCATTGAACCCTTGGCTTGTGCCATTAGAACTAACGAACGGGTGCAGGGGTTACAGAAGGGGGATGGCCATCACAAGATCTCGCTGTTCGCGGATGATGTTCTTTTGGTGGTAACACAGCCGGAGGAATCCCTGCCTGAGATTCTTGACGTGCTAAGGCGCTATGGGGAGGTGTCTGGGTTTAAAATGAACCCCGACCAGACGGAGGCTCTGAACCTATCCCTGCCGGCGGCCCGACTGGCGGGGCTGCAGCACGCATATCCGTTCAGGTGGAAGGAGGGAGCTATCCGTTATTTAGGGGTTAATATCACTGCGAAACCTAGCGGGCTGTACTTGGCTAATTACGGTAAATTATGGAAGGAGATAGAGAGGGATCTACAGCAGTGGGGGGGCTTCGAGGCATCCTGGCTGGGCCGGATTGCTGCTGTAAAAATGAATATCCTCCCCCGAGTTTTATATCACTTCCAGGCCCTCCCCGTGGCCATCCTGGGAATACATATGCGGCGTATGCAGCGACAGGTGAACCAGTACATTTGGCAGAGGCGTCCCCCAAGGGTTGCGTGTGCCGTTATGTACCGGCGGCGGGAGGAGGGGGGGTTAGGAGTCCCCAATTTGCAGGCCTATTATTGGGCTGCTCAGGCGCGCCATGTGATGGACTGGCGGGGGGGGAGGGAAAGACTTTTGTGGAACTTGAACAGACTAGTCGTAGGGGCAGGTCCTTGGCGGGACTTCCCTGGATGAGTAAGGGCGAACGGGAATTGGGGGAGGGGGACAGCCCGTATGTGCGCCATGTGCTGGGGGAGTGGGACAAGGCTAGAAAGGGGGAGGGAGAGGGAGGGGGAAGGGGCTTCTCTGTGATGCGGGAATTGTGCCACACGGCGGACTTTCGCCCGGGGAAGGAGGGGGGAGGGTATAGGCGGTGGGCAAAGGGGGGCCTGCGCTGCTTCTATCAGTTTCTTGATGGGGGCGAGTGGGTACCGTTTGCAACTTTGCAGGAGCAATATGGGCTGAAAGAGGGGGACCGCTTCTATTATGGGCAGGTCATCTCCTTTCTCCGGCAGAAACTGGGGAAGGAGGGAATGGTTCGGGATTATACCCCTATAGAGGTGGTCTGGTATGGGAAGAGGACGTCCCCGGGCCTTATCACGGCCCTTTACCGGGCGATCCAGGGGCCCCTGAGGGGGAAGCATCGATACCAGAGGGAATGGGAAGGGGACATGGGCGTGGAGCTTGAAGAGGGACAATGGAAGCAGGTGTTCGACCAGCAGCGGTTGCTGCCTTGGTCGGTAGCCATTCGCGAGAATTGGTGTAAGGTAGTTATGCGATGGTATTATACGCCCGACCGCTTGCATAGGATGTACCCTGGGGTATCTAATCTCTGCTGGAGGGAATGTGGGGCAGTGGGCACGTTCTACCACATTTGGTGGACATGCCCGCAGATACAGCTTTATTGGCGGCGGATACGGGGGTGGATTACGGAGGTGGTGGGACGTGAGGTGCTGTTAGATCCAGGTGGGTTTCTATTGGGGTGGTGGAGGGAGGGGGGACCGGTAGAGGATCAGCGGCAGATCCAGGCCTGCTTGAGTGCGGCCCGCTGCGAGCTGGCTTATCGCTGGAGACAGCGTGATGTGCCGCAGGTAGGGCACTGTGTGGAGCGCCTGCGACAGGTGTATCTGATGGAAAAGTTGACCGCAGCGCGGCGACAACGGGTCGATACCTTTGACAAGAGGTGGGAGAAGGTCATGCACTACCTACGCAAAGATACCCAGTGTTAGTGCGGGGGTGGGTGGGGGGGAGGGGGAGGGGGCTGGGGGCTGTACAGGGGGGGGAGCGGGAAGGGGGGAGAGAGGGAAGGGGGGGTGAAGGGGGGGGAGCAGTCTTGGGGAGGAGAGGGGGGGGAGGGGGGGAACCTGGGGGAGGCGGAGGGGGGGGAGGGCGACCCCCGCTCGGTGGTCGCTGGGAGGGCTCATCAAAAATCCTCCACAACAGCAGCATTGGACATGCAGGGAAGGGGTGGGTTCGCTGCTATATGAGGGAATTGGACTTAGCAGGTGAGAAATATTGTTACGCAGCTCAGTATTCTGTCCATATGCGACTCTACCTGCAAGAGATGTTTGTATCTGTTTTTTACCTGTTGTGAATAAAGAATTAAATATAAAAATAAAAAAATAAAAAAAAGAAGAAAAGAAGAACATATGGAGGAAAAAAAGCTATAGAAAAAAATTAGAAAAATCACAGGACTGAACAGGATGCAAATTACGTATCCTTCAATAAATTTTCCAATTTGACAGGCTCACTAACTGCCTGTTAAAGAATCAAGCACTTACACAGGAAGTGTAAAAAGAATGAGGCCCCCAAAGTCAAAACACAAAGTTTCAAATACATCATTAAATATCATAATTTTCTGATAGCAAAACAGAAAGTCTTTCTGTGAGAAATAAGTCTTCATGATTCTAGATTTGTCTGTTTCTAAAGAAAGAGTATCAATCAATGTGGTTCTAGGGGAAATGTCATCAAGGAACAATGCCAGGAAAGCTGTTAAATCCAATTTGGTTGATCCTGCATCGACCTCATCTTGCATCGAAGGCCCAACAGTCAAATAAAGCATTGTTACTCACCTGTAGCAGGTGATCTCCGGGAACAGCAGGAATTCAGTCTTCACAGATGGGTATCGTTGGCATCAACGGAAGATGCGGAAATGCTCCCCAGTTTCCAATAGGAGAACCTTTTGGAGCACTCAACTGCGCCTGCGCAGCTGCCACCCTACCTTCATCACAGCTGTCTTCAGTTGTGTTTGTAGCTGAGAGACAGAGGAAAAAATCATTCCCAACAACTCCTAGGGAGGAGGGTGGGATGTGAAGACTGATTCCTGCTGTTCCCGGAGATCACCTGTTACAGGAGAGTAACAATGCTATCTCCAGGAACAAGCAGGAATATAGTCTTCACAGATGGGATTCACTAGCTTCCAGGCACCAGACTGAGTATGTCCATGAAGCGAAAGAATGGAGTCAAGTATGTATGGACACAAGGTAGCCTCAGTGGATTTGAGTGCAGTGGCCGAGCACATGGAAGGGAGAGTCAGATGACAGAGCAGAATTAGTAGGAGTTTATGTTTATGTTTATTTATTTGATATACCGCCCAGCCTGGCCTGATGAAGCACAGCCTGGCCAAAGACAACATCCCGACAGGAGTCCTTGTCCAGGCAGTAGTGAGCAGCAAAGGTGTGAACAGAGGACCAGGTGGCTGCCCGGCATATCTCTTGAATAGAGACAGAATACAGATTGATGACCTATGTCATCATGGCCTCACACTGTGAGCGGTAACATGGCCCTCAAGAGAGACCAGCTTGATCATAGGCTAGTGAAATACAGATTGCAATCCAGTTGGATAGGGAGTGCTTTGACACCGTAAGACCTAGGTGGCTGGGATCAAAAGAAACAAATAATTGAGAGGATTTCCTAAAATCCTTAGTCTTGTGTAAATAAAATGCAAGAGCATGCTTGCAGTCTAGGGTATGCAATGCTGCCTTAACTCTGGAGGGATGTGGTCTAGGGAAAAAGACCAGTAGCACTACCAACTAGTTAAGGTGAAAAGAGGAGACCACTTTTGGAAGGAAGTGTGGATGAATGCGAAGAACCATCTTGTCATGGTGGAAATGAGTAGAGCTGAGGGCAATGAGAAAGATGACCTTCTATGATAGGAATTTTAGAGGCGTAGTAGCCAAAGGCTGAAACGAGGCCTTGATAAGTTGCAGTAGGATCACAATAAGGTCCCAAGCTACTGGTGGTGGTTTGATGGGTGGCTTGGAAAGCAGAAGACCCCGCATGAATCACTGCACCAGGGGGTGAGAGGAAATAGAAAGTTTATTGTGTGGCATGTGATAGGCTGCAATGGCACTGAGATGAACTCTGATAGAGTTAGTCTTAAGCCCTGCAGAGAACAAATGGAGAAGATATTGGAGAAGGAGTTCCACTGGGCAATCAGATGGACTCACCTGCTTCGGGGTGAACTGTCGCCACTTGAAGGCATAAGACCTCCTGGTAGAGGGCTTGCAGGAGGCAAGCAGGATGTCCTTGACTGGTTGTGGAAGATCAAGGTCATCGAAGGTCATGCTTTCAGGAGCCATGCTGTGAAATGGAGGGCTCATGGATTGGAATAGAGGAGTAGTTCCTGATCCTGGGAAAGGAGGTCGAGATCATGACCTAAATTGAGGAATGGAGTCTGCGCTAGATGAAGTAGCAGAGGAAACCATGGCTGATGAGGCCAGTAAGCGGCCACCAAGATCATGGAGCCCTTGTCGGCCTGCAGTTTGAACAGAGGGGTTGGTGGGAATGCGTAGAGCAAGCCCGGTCCCCAATTGAGGAGAAAGGCATTGGTTGCCTGACTGAGGGGGAAGGGGACTTTGGAGCAAAAAAGCAGTAGCCGTGTGTTCTCCAGAGTGGCAAAGAGATCTATTCTGTGGGACCCCCACATCTGAAAGATCCAAGAGACAATCTGCTGATTCAGAGTCCACTTGTGTAGATGTAGAATACGGTTGAGTCTGTCCACCAGGACATTGAGATGATCTGGCAGATATACCGCTCAAAGGTGGATGTGGTGTGCAATTACAAAGGACCAAATTTGAAAGGTTTCCTGACACAGGGGATAGGAGCTGGTTCCACCCTGCTTGTTCATGTAGAACATGGCTACCTGGTTGTCCATCTGGGCTAAGACGTATTTGCCCGATAGTTGGGGGTTGAAAAACCCAAAGGGCATTTGTGAGAGCACGAAGCTCTAGGAGCTTGATCTGTATCGTATTTGTGGTCTGTCCACAGCCCTTGTATGGTGAGGTTGTTCAGATGCGCTCCCCAATCTAGCTTGGAAGCATCCATGGTTAGGGTGAACTGGGTTGGAGGCATCAGAAAAGGTGACCTTCCTAAGAGATTTTGGGGGGGGAACACCACCAGTGAAGGGAGTTAACTAGAGAAGGTGTTAAACAAATCTGTCTGAGAGCCAGTCTGTCGCTTGAGACCATTGGGCTTGTCTCATGTGAAGACGGGCATATGGGATGACGTGTACCATGGAGGCCATGTGTCCCAGAAGGCATAGCATGTCTCGAGCTGTCATGATGCTTTGGCCTTTTAACGTGAGGGTGAGCTCGATGAGGCATGTAGAATGATCCCTGAGAAGGAAAGCTCGGCCTTGACTTTTGTCTAGAAGTGCTCCGATGAATTCCAGCTGTTGTGTTTGAACCAGATGTGACTTTGGAAAGTTTAGAATAAATCCCAGACTTTGGACCACTGTGATAGTGCAATGATGAGATAGTTTTACCTCTTCTGAGGATTCTCACCTTATCAACCAGTTGTCTAAGTAGGGAAGATCGAGATCCCCAGCATGACATGCATTTTGCGAAGACTGGGAGTGGAGGCTAGCCCGAAGGGTAGCACCTGATAATGATAGTGGACATGATGAATCCTGAAGCGCAAATATTTTCTGTGGTGAAGGTGGATCAGCAAATGCGTGAACGGATACTTGAGATCTTCCTTCTGAAGGTACGGCAGAAGGGTTCCAAGGGAAATCATCTTGAACTTTTCTCAAACGAGAAACTTGTTGAGATTCCTCAGATCTAAGATGGGCCTGTACACTCCTGTTTTCTTTGGGATAAAAAAAGTAAGAAGAGTAGAAGCCCCTGCCTTCTTGAGATGGTGGGACTCTTTCGATAGCCCCCTGAGTTAACAGGGTGGCCACCTCTGAATATAGGAGACTTGCCTGCAAGGGGTTTGTAGAGCAAGGCCTTGGAGAAGTGGCTTGGGGTAAGCTCTGTAAGTGAAGCAGATAACCCCTTCTGACTATGTTGAGAGTCCAGTTTTCTGATGTGATGAGATGCCACCTGTTGGCAAAAGCACAAAGGCAGCCTGTTATGTGCAGGGGCTGGGGACCCTGCAGAAGCCAAGTAGCTATGCTCTCTAGGAAGGAGTCAAAAACTAGGTGCCTGCTGTTGTGTAGCAGCTGGTTGTGGTTTAAGAGTCTTGGTTATCTTAGGTTGATGAGGACCCTGAGGCCTCTGCTGTGGTTGCTGAGGCTGATAACCAGCCGATGGTTGTTAAGAAGAATAATATCTCTTCTTCCTAGTATAGAAAGACTTCTTAGAAGTGTTTTTCTTCCTAGAGGAGTCTGAAGTCTTCCTGGAGAGGCGCTTGAGAGTGAGATCATCTGCCTCAAGTTCACTTGCTTTCTCTCTCCAACCCTTACCAAAAAGGTTTTCACCAGAGCAAGGAATGTTGGCTAACTTATCTTGAATCCACTGCTCCAGATCTGATGCTTGAAGCCAGGCATCCTACAAACATGTATGTAGATTGCAGCTGCTCTGCTGGTAGATTCAAAGGTATCAAAGGCAACCCTAGTAAGGAATTTTGAGGTATTTTATGCTTGGTTGACTATTGTCAAGTATGAATCATGTTTGTCATCTGGGAGGATAGGAGCAAAGTTTTCTAGATCCCTGGAGACATCCTTAAGGTACATGCCCATGTAATCCTAGAAGCAAGCACACAAGCTTGGAAGCAGCAGCGTCCAAAGTCATGGAGAGCCCTGGCATCCTTTTCAGGATGTATCAATGAATGAGTCTTAGAACTCTTAATGCATCTCATTGCCAATTCCACCACAATGGAATGGTGTGGAAGTTTAGGTTTGTCAAACCCTAGGCATGGAGGAACTCGATACATAATATCTAGATGTTTACTTATAGTTGCAAGAGTTAGCGGGGCCTCCCACATACGTAGCATTAGATCCTGTAGGATCCAATGCACCAGTAAAGTTGCTGTCTCCTTGGGTGTCAAGGGGTATTGGAGAATTTCCAATTCCTCAGGCCTCGGTTCCATCTCAGATGATGCAGTGATTTGAAGGCCCGCCGCCATATCTCTGATGAAGTCCTGAAAGGACATGTCCTTTGGCGGGGACTGATGCCATGTATTAGGCGGAGAAGTATCGAAGGGAATACCCCTGGAGATCCTGGAGTCCTCTGATGTATCCTCGGAATCAGAAGAAGAAGATTCTGATTCCAAAAGAAAATCTAAATATTGACGGTCTCAAGCTGATGTCAATGCTCGATGTCGATGTCGGTGTTCAGGGTGTACCGCACTGGAACTGGGAACCTGGTGGGTACCGATGATACCTACCGGTTTCAGAGGAGGAATCAAAGGAAGAGGTCCTACCAATACCAGTTCCAATGGAGGAATCTGAGGGAGAGGTCCCGTCAATACCGTCTCAAGCAGTGGAATCGGTGGAAGTGATACTGATGCAACCAGTTCCAAAGCTGGCATAGGACCTACAGGTTCCGGCACCGAAGCAGATGGTAGTGCCTGAGTCACTGGAACTGTCAATACCTGCGGTACCGCAGCAGCCAGGAGCTTCTCCAAGGTCCTTTCGATAGCCAAAATCACTGATCAATGGACATCACTGATGCTTGGGTTGATTGCAATATGGGGCTGAGAGCTACTGTCCCAGAGCATGGTACCAGTAGCTCTCCGTAGGTCAAAGCCTCAGGAGTGTCCAGGGGCCCCTGAGTGGCTTTGGAGGGTTGTTCCTCCCACCAGGGCTGCTTGGCAAGTCTGTCAGCATCCGATGCACCTTTCAATGCATCTCTTGGACAATAGGACTTACCTTGATTCTCGGTATTGGACCTCGATGCAGATGAAGATTTAAGCTTATGTTTGGACTTTTTGGAGACCTTAGACCCAGCAAAGGAGGCCAAGCCCCTCGACGATGCCGAGGCTACTGAAATCAAATCTGGAGTGAACAGTGAGTCATACTGCCTAGCCCTGTTCTGTAGACCTCATTTGGTCATTTGCTTGCACAAAGGACAGTTGTCTGGCTTTTGGTCCAGGTCCAAACATTTGAGACACCAATCATGGGACTCAGTGACTGACATAGTGCCGGTGCACTTGGAACATTTTTGAAGCCACTGATATGTTTGTCCATGACAAACAAAAAAATGTAGGCCTGAGGCCTAAAACGGCGGTGGAATCACCTGAAGAAAAAGATAATAAAATTAAAGAAAAAAATAAGGAAAGAATAGAGCCGTTATCCGGGGAGGGTACCAACGTCAACGGGAAGACAGAGCACAGAAATAAAAAAAAAAAAAAGTTTTTCTGTGGTGATAGGAAGGCTTCCTGCTGGCTCTGCAGAAAATGAAGAATTGAAGAGAGCTGTGAGGAAGGCGGGAAGGCAGTTGCGCAGGCGCAGTCCTCCCAAAGGCTCTCCTATTGGACGCTAGGGAGCGTTCCTGCACAAGTTCTGTCGGTGCCAATGATATCCATATGTGAAGACCGCATTCCTGCTTGTTCCTGGAGATTGCATATTAGAGACTACCATTGAATCTACATCAGTCAAGAATACTTCTTTCAAATATTTCTGAAATAAAATGAATGTAGATAACAAATGTATCTTCGGCAATTTTTTAAAAAAGTAAGTTCTTGGCCCACAAAGAATTTTCAAGTGCCTCTAGCTGCTTATGTTTCATCAAACTATCTTTAACATAGGAAAATGTGGTAGGGAGGTTCTGGAGGCAAAATTTAGGCTTTTAGGTAGGAAGTTGAAATCCAGAACTTCCAGGGTAGCATTCTCCGAAATGCTTCCTGTTCCACGCGCAGGACCCAAAAGGCAGGCAGAGCTCCGGAGTCTCAATGCGTGGATGAGACAATGGTGCAGAGATGAGGGTTTTGGATTTGTTAGAAACTGGGGAACATTCTGGGGAAAGGAGGGGCTCTTCCGAAGGGATGGGCTTTACCTTAACCGGGATGGAACCAGGCTGCTGGCATTAACCTTTAAAAAGGAGATAGAGCAGCTTTTAAACTAGATATTAGGGGAAAGCCGACAGTCGCCCAAAAGCAGATGGTTCGGAAGAATGTATCCTTGAAGGATACTACCAAAAGCAGAGAGGTTCCACAAAAGAGTAAAGTAGCCCAAATGCATTAGTAGTATTAATTAGTAGAGGAGGGATAGTAAGTATGGAGCAGACAGAGCTTAAAGATCCCAATTTACCCATGTCTAACAATAGCCAAATTAACATGAATAAAATACATTCTCTAAAATGCTTGTATGCAAATGCTAGAAGTCTAAAGAATAAGATGGGAGAGTTAGAATATATAGCACTAAATGAAAGGTTAGATATGATTGGAATATCAGAGACATGGTAGAAGGAGGACAACCAGTGGGACACTGTGATACCTGGGTACAAACTATATCATGTTAAAACCCTCGGCCCAGTGTGCAGCGGCGGCCAAGAGAGCAAATAGAATGCTAGGTATGATAAGGAAAGGAATGGAAAATAAAACAAAAGATATTATAATGCCTCTGCATCGTTCCATGGTGAGACCGCACCTTGAATATTGTGTGCAATTCTGGTCGCCGTATCTTAAAGAGGATATAGCGATTTTAGAAAAGGTTCAGAGAAGAGCCACCAAAATGGTAAAGGGGATGGAAGGACTCCTATGAAGAAAGGCTTAAAAGGTTTGGGCTCTTTAACCTGGAAAAGAGACGGCTGAGGGGAGATATGATTGAAGTCTATAAATTAATGAACGGAGTGGAACGGGTAAACGTAGATCGATTGTTTATCTTATCAGAATATAGAAAGACTAGGGGACATGCAATGAAGCTACAGGGTAAACTATTTAAGACTAATAAAAGAAAATATTTTTTCACTCAACGTGTAATCAAACTCTGGAATTTGTTACCGGAGGATGTAGTAAAGGCTGTCAGTGTAGCTGGGTTTAAAAAAGGTTTGGACAAGTTCCTGGAGGAAAGGTCCATAAACCATTATTAAGAAGGGACCCAGGATATCAATGCTTGAACCAATACAAGCATTGTGGAACCTGTGTCCCTTGGGGAAACTGCTAGGTACATATGACCTAGATTGGCCACTGTTGGAAACAGAATACTGGGCTTGATGGACCTTGGTCTGACCCAGTATGGCATATCTTGTTATGTTATGTTATGTATTCCAGTCCCCCATCAGCCCATTTCCACTCCAAGCTCCCCCCATCAGCCAATTTCCAATCCTAGCCCCCTCGTCAGCCATCTTCGTCCTATTCCAGCCCCCATCAGCCCATTTCCAGTCCTAATCCAGCTCTTCATCAGCCCATCTCCAGTTCAGGTTTCCCCCCATCACAGCACAATTGCAGTCCGTTTCCCCCCCCCCCCATCACAGCCCATTTCCAATCCATTTCCTCCCACCATCGCAGCCCATTTTCAGTCTGTTCCACCCCCCACCATCATAGCCCATTTCCTCCAAGTCCTCCCCCCATAACAGCCCATTTCCAGTCCATTTCCCCCACCCCCGCCATCATAGCCCACTCGCAGTCCTCCCCATCACAGCCCATTTCCAGTCTGTTTCCCCCCCATCACAGCCCATTTACAGTCCGTTTCCCCCCCCACCATCACAGCCCATTCCCAGTCCATTCCCCCCATTACAGCCCACTTGCAGTCCTCCCCCTCCATCACAGCCCAATTGCAGTTCGTTCCCCCCCATCACAGCTCATTTCCAGTCGGTCCCCCCCCATCACAGCCCATCCAGTCCTAGCTGCCACCCTCCAAAGAGCACCGCGCCGCGCTGGAGAAGCCCACGTGAGGCCCTGGCTCCCTCTGCACAGCCCGCCAGGGTGAAGAGCCTTTACCTTCACGCTGGCAGCTGTTTCAATGAAGCCGCGAATGCCGGGAAAGGTTAAAGGTAATGCCCTTTAACCGCTCCCGGCATTCGCGGCTTCATTGAAACAGCCGCCAGTGTGAAGGAAAAGGCTCTTCATGCTGGAGGAGTGTGCAGAGGGAGCCGGGGCCTCGCACGGGCTTTCCCGGTTCCCTCTGCAGCCGTCTATTGAGCAAGAATGTGGTTCGCTCGGGGCCCCCTGAAGTGCGGGGCCCTGTGCGAACAACATTCTCGCTCAATGGACGTGCCGGCCCTGGGTCCAGGAAAAGACCAGTGCTAGACAGTCTGAACAAATATCCTTCTCTTCCACTCTTTAATCCTTCTCTCAGTGGGTCCCTGCTCTGGTTAATTGACCTGTGCCTCTCACCTTCCCCTTAGGGTTAGCCTAGTGTGAAAGATAATACAAACCATCAAAAAGATAGTGTGTTATATAAAGAATTATAAGGAGAGGAACCTCATGAAGGCCTGCAGTCTAAGTATTCTGATTATATCTTTTGAATTTTGTTTGCGTTTTAATGTGCTTTGTTTTAGAATGCTTTGCTATTTTAAATGTCCCTTTTCTTTGTTTGTGCCACTTATTCTGTTGTGGCTCGAGCAGGGGTTTTCAATCCAGTCCTTGGGACACCCACTAGCCCCTTGGACTTTCAGGATATGCACAGCGAGTATGCATGAGATAAATTTGCATGTACTGTTTCCATTGTTTGTAGATCTTTTTTATACAAATTCATTGTGTTTATCCTGAAAATCCAAATTTCTGGTGGAGTCACAAGGACGGAGAGTCACTGGACTAGATAATATCTGCACATGGATGTAAGTACTAGGGGCCAGATACTCAAAGGCACTTCCATGTTTTGCAGATCTGTTAAGCAGGATATTCAGTGGCACTAACACAGATATGGCCAGGCATTGGATATCTGGGTCTAAGGTTCAGCACTGGTGGCTAGCTGCTGTAGGAGTGCTAGCCACCAGCGCTGAATATCGGGCCCTAGGATTTATTCCTATGCTGGGGTTGATGTAAAAAAAGATGTATTTAAGTCAAGCACTAAAATTCAGCACATGGTTTCCTAATGTAAGCATAATGCAAACATTTTGCTCTCCAGTGCTGTAACCAAATAGCATGCAAATAAGTTGTGTGCAAAATATTTGTGCTAGAAATGGAAAGCATGTTCTGTTTGGTAGGGTCTCCCAAGATGGACAGGTCTAGCTGAGGTGCTAGATTAAGACAAACCACCTATTTGGGTAGCATCAGTATGGGACAGTGTTGGCGGCAGATGATCACATTTCTGTGACAACTGCAACACTGGCATTACCTATGCAAAAGAAAGGCCTGGCCATGAAAACCCAATGGATAGTCACAACCCTGGCCTAACTATTGCTGCATTTCTCTAATTGGGCAGCAGCTCAATAATGCTGTTGCCCGGTAACCAATTGGCAAAAGCGGCTAACCTGGATATTCAATGCTGGGGCCAGATATGACCACGGCATTGAATATCCAGATTTAGTATTCAGCGCCAGTTCATTGTTGTTAATTGCTGTTGAGTCGGTGTCGACTCATGGCAACCCTCCGGATTGTTGTCCTAAACTATGTTCACTCTTCAGTTGATAGAGTGGCATTCATAGCTGCTGTTATTGTATTGATCCATCTCATTGCTGGTCTTCCTCTTTTGCGTTGACCTTCAACCTTGCCAAGCATGATGCCTTTCTGTAATGATCTCTCTCTTCATATAATGTGCCCAAAGTATGAATGTTGAAGTCTTATGATCTGAGCACCGAAAAAAAGCTTAGGTTTGATCTCCTCTAGTAATGACTGGTTTGTTCTTTGGGAAGTCCATGGTATACACAGTATTCTTCGCCAGCACCATAATTCCAAGGCATCAATTTTTTTCATGTCTATCTTTTTCACTATCCAACCTTCGCATCCATATGACATTATTGAAAATACCATGGCTTGGACAAGTCTAATCTTTGTATGAAGAGAGACATCTCTTCTCTTAAGAACCTTGTCTAGGTCCTTCATAGTTATTCTGCCAATTTGGATTTCTTGACAGCTTGTTATTTCTTTATTGATTATTGATCCAAGCAGGTTAAAGTTGTCCACTATTTCAATTTCTTCTCCATCAACAATGAACACATTGATTTTGCCAGTTGTCAGTATCTTTGTCTTCTTTATATTAAGGTGCAGGCGCAATTTAAGAATATGGGCCCGATTTTCAGTTGGGTGGTGCTATGTGCCACGTCGGCACATAGCCCACCCCCCTTCTGCCTAACCTGGATTTTCAATGCTGGGGTCATATGTGGCCCCAGCATTGAAAATCCAGGTCTCACCGCACACTCCAGAAGCCTTAGGAGCTAGCCAGATAGCACTGATTTCCGATGGTACCCACTTAGCCCCTGCACCTGAAAGATAGGCGAGGAAAAACCTCACCTATCTTTAATGTGCAGAGGGCTAAGCAGGTAACATCAAAAATTGGTGCTACCTGGTTAGCCCTTTCCTCTATCCCCACTCCACCCCAGAATGCCCCTAACATGCCCAGATGCTAACCACATAGCATCTCTGAGCGTTAGGGATATATCCAGGATTTTTGAAGGGCACTACCCATGTAGGTGCCCTTCAAAAATCCCGGATATGGCATAAACACAGGTAACTAGGGCAGTTACCTGTGTAAATGCCTTCGAAAATCGGGCCCTATGTTCTTTGATCTTTAGAAGCAAATGTTTCAGATCATCTTCACTTTCAACCAGTATAGTGGTATCATCAGCATAGAGAAGGTTATTGATAAATCTTCTACCAATCTTCACACCTCTTTTGTCTTCATACAGTTCTGCTTTTTTGTTCTGCATATAACTTAAAGAGGTAGGGGGAAAGTATGCAGCCTAGTTATACATTTTTGCTAATTTTAAATCATTCTGTTTCTCTTTGTTCCATTCAAATGTTGCTTCTTGATCAATGTAAAGGTTGTGCAAGAGAACTATCTGATGTTCTGGCATAGCCAGACTTCTTAATGTGTCCCAGAGTTTCTCATGGTTTACACAGTCAAAAGCCTTGCTGTAGTCAATAAAACACAAATAGATATTGTTATTGTTAAGTGCTGTCAAGTCAGTGTCAACTCATGGCGACCCTCTGGATAGTTGTCCTAAACTGTGTTTGGTCTTCAATCAAGCAGATAGAGTGGCACTCATTGCTGCTGTTATGGTATCGATCCATCTCATTGCTGGCCTTCCTCTTTTGTATTGACCTACTACCTTGCCAAGCATGATGTCCTTTTAGTATTTGTTTGTCTTTTCAAGGATCCATTGTCATCCAGTTTGTCCATCTGCTGAGGAAAGCATAGAATCATAGAGAGCCATTACCCAGGTGCTCCCTGCTAAACACTTTAGAGGATTTGCTATTACATAGAAACATGATGACAGAAAAAGACCACAAGGCCCATCTAGTCTGTCCTTCCATAACAACAACTACAACAGTCCACTTTTTACCTTTAGAGATCCTCTGTGTTGGTCCCATGCTTTTTTGAATTCAGTTACTGTCATCATCTCTACCACCTCCACTGGGAGACTATTCCACGGATCCACTACTCTTTCCGTAAAGAAATATTTCCGCATATCACTCCTGAATCTATCTCCCTTCACCCTCATCCCATGTCCCCTCGTAGCAGAACTTGATTTCAATTGAAAGAGGCTCTCTCCCTGAACATTTATGCCACGGAGGTATTTAAACATCTCAATCATATCACCTCTATCCCGCCTTTCCTCTAAGGTGTACATATTAAGATCCTTAAGTCTGTCCTCATATGCTTTATAATGAAGCCCATTTAATCATTTTAGTAGCAACCCTCTGCACCGACTCCATCCTGTTCACATCCTTTTGAAGGTGCGGTCTCCAGAATTGCACACCATACTCCAAATGAGGTCGCACCAAAGACTTATACAGAGGCATTATCACCTCCTTTTTTCTGCTAGCCATTCCTCTCCGTATGCACCCAAGCATCCTTCTAGCTTTTGCCGTCGCCTTTTCTACCTGTTTAGCTACTTTAAGATCATCAGACACAACCACACCTAGGTCCTGCTCTTCTTTAGTGGACAAAAGTACTTTACCTCCTATACTGTATTGCTCCCTTGGATTGCTGCAGCCCAAATGCATGACCTTACATTTTTTAACATTAAATCCCAGCTGCCAAATTCTAGACCATTCTTCAAGCTTAGCTAGATCCCTCCTCATGTTATCTACACCTTCCTGGGTGTCTACTCTATTGCAGATTTTGGTATCATCCGCAAAGAGGCAAACCTTACCCAAAAGCCCTTCCGCTATATCACTAACAAAGATGTTAAAAAGAATCGGACCAAGGATAGATCCCTGCGGCACACCACTGGTAACATCCTTCTCAGAGTGAGCTCCATTTACTTGTACACTTTGTCGCCTCCCACCCAACCAATTTCTAACCCAAGCAGTAACTTTAGGGTCCATCCCTAGGGTGCTCAGTTTGTTTATAAGTCGCCTGTGAGGAACAGTGTCAAAGGCTTTACTGAAATCTAAATACACCACATCTAGAGCTCTCCCTCGGTCCAACTCCCTGGTCACCCAGTCAAAGAAATCGATCAGATTTGTCTGACAAGACCTGCCTCTGGTGAATCCATGCTGCCTCGGATTCTGTAATCCGCCGGACTCCAGAAACCTCACTATTTTCTCTTTCAGCAGCGTTTCCAATAATTTACTCACCACTGAAGTTAAACTAACCGGCCTGTAGTTTTCAACCACATCCTTACTTCCGCTTTTGTGTAAAGGCACCACATGAGCCTCTCTCCAGTCCTTTGGCACCACTCCCGACTCCAACGAGGCATTGAAAAGGTCAGTCAGTGGAGTTGCTAGAACGTCCCCAAGTTCCCTCAGTATTCTAGGGCGTATCCCATCCGGTCCCATCGCTTTGTCTACTTTAAGTTGAGCTAGTTTCTCACAAACACAGTCTTCTGAAAATTGTTCAAGATGTCCCTCGCTTCTGTTCTTATTTGTGGGTGTTTTCTGAGGTCCTGCTCCTGGTTCTTCATCTGTGAACACAGAACAAAAATATTTGTTAAGCAATTCTGCTTTATCCTTATCAGCTTCTACATATTCCCCCCCTGCACCCTTGAGTCTGACAATACCACTTTTGCCCTTCCTCTTCTCACTAATATATCTGAAAAATGTCTTATCCCCCCATTTTATTGAATTGGCTACTTCCTCCTCCTTTTGAATCTTTGCCTTCTTAACTACTTTGCTAGCTTCTCTAAGTTTTTCCAAATACAGATGCCTGTCTTCCTCTCTCTGTGATCTCTTGTATTTCATGAAGGCCTCCCTCTTTTTCTTCACTTTTCCAGCTACTTCCTTCGTAAACCATAGCGGTCTCCTGTTCCTTTTGTGTCAAAGAGATCTGCTCAGGCCTGACAGAGGGTGGGGGGTGCATGAACCCAGGGCCCATGGGTCTCTAAAGGTGTTCGGCCTCAGCCTGTTGTTGTTGTTTTTTTTTTATGAACAATGTCGGTGCACTTCAGATTTTGGAACAGTTGTCATATATAGTGAAGGAGTAGCTTAGTGGTTACAGTACTAGCTTGGTAACCAAGAGACCAGCATTTGATTCCCACTGATATACCTTGTGGCATTGGGCAATTCACTTAACCCTCCATTGCTTTGGAAGAAAGGCCTGGCAATCTTCCTTTGGTTATACTGCTAAGAAAGCCCTGGAGCTGCTGGGTTTCTAGAAGTCAGCATTGACTCAAAGGCACATAATGCACTATTATTTTGTCATGGTATTCACAATTACATGATTAACATAATCATTTACTTTGTTTTGACATTTATTTCTCAAGTATGTTTAAAAGCAAATTTTAAACGATGCAGGGGATCCAGAAAGATTGCCTGCCCTGAGGTCTGTGTTGGCTCTCAGTGCCCTGGATCTGCTAACCAGGTGCATCCCTCACCTCACAGAAGAATGAATTTTGACAATTTTTGCTGAATAGTAAACTTTGATTATTTTGCTGTGGTTCTTGCCTACATCTCCATCATTAAAAGATCTACATTTGCTCCCAGTAGCATTTCATATTGAATTTAAAATGAGGTCTATCCCAATGCAGAGAAACGCGTAGAGGATTACATAACCAGCAAGAATGCCAATATCCCTATGCCTGGTCTCAAGTGACTCAAACATCTTGTGCATGTAGAGAGAGACTATTTCAGGGTATTTACTGGTGTACAGTTACCTTCAACATGAAAATTTTCTGCGTCTATCTTTGGGCGTATAAGCGAAAGTTCAGCATCCAAGAATAAATGTCTTTTGCTTCTTATCCTTGTGTGTTCTTTGGACTCACTAATATCATTCGCCATTTAATGTTAGGTCTCTTTGTTGTGATTTTATAAAAAAATATTTTGGGTGAAACAGTGTTGGTTATTATAGGCTGAGTGCCAAAAGAACCTGCATAACGTGAGCATTTGACATTTGCATGCACTGCACAGGTCACTTGTAGTGCGACTGCACATGCGTTGGCTCCCCTCCTTTCAGCTTTACGCAAATGTTTTGCACACAGCTCATTTGCATGCATGCCCTTTGCTACATATCAGCATTGAAGTCTCGTGCTATCGGCGCACTACAGAAACGCATATACAGCTAATAGTGTGTGACTTCAGTAGCAGTTTTCTGCATCAAGATTATTTGCACACATACAAAGAACATCACTTATCCTGTGTAAGCACCAGGAGGGCCCACAAGTCCCCTCCAGCCTGCCTTTGCTCCGCCGCCACTGCTGCATTTTGTGTTCCCTTGATGGCAGCAGCAGCAGGACCTCGAAGTGCAAAAATACCAAGCAGGTTTTTCCGACTCCATGCTTGCATGCTGGCCTGATCCTTTCCACCTCTGATGTATGCGCACATCAGAAGAGGGAGGGATCAGACCAGCCAATCAAATGTGGAGTTGCAAAGACCTGCATTTGAATGGCTGGTCTGGTCCCTCTCTCCCCTGATGCAAGCATACGTCAGAGGAAGGAGGGATCAGGCCAGCATGCAAAGAAGGAGTCAAAAAGACCCACATGGTTTTTTTTTTCAATTGAAGGTCCTGCTGCCACCTCTAAGAGAACATGAAAATCAGCAGCAGGGCAGGCAGCATGGAGGGAGCCAAGGCCGGGAACCCCGAACATGCCCTTATTTGTTTGCAAGCTGTGATGCTGCACCACGCACACAGGGCTAGGTACGGCACTGTTTTGCATAGACTTTAGTCTTTTTAGTTCATAGTTGGGTAGGCCTGCATAAGCAGCTTTGCAATAGTCAATACAATGAATGACTAAGGACAATGGTAACTTGGGCGGAATAGTTTAAAAATGGTCAAATGGACTGGAAAAATCTCATGACATGAAAAGATGATTTTAACACTGAGCTGATCTGCTTTGAGAAGGAAAGGTCTGGATCTAAAGTTATACCCAAAGGCCTAAGAGGTGAGATCAGCGCAATTGGTCCTGAACAAAGAGATGCAGAAATGGTTGGTGATGGAGAGTTATCTGTCAGCAATGTAGCTATGGACTTGCTGGGATTTAATTATAGGCAATTGTCATGTAACACAAGTCTGGAGTGAGGTGATCCACACAAGATAAAATTTATTAGAATGTACACCAAAGAACAATTACCCAACACGGCCGTGTTTCGGCTGAGCCTTCATCAGGGGTAATGGCATAGACTATAAAATAAAGCACATATATAAAAAACATAAAATATTGATAATAATAACGCTAATAATAGTAATAATGCTGTACATTTAATTTCATTTATTAAAATTTGATATACTGCTTTTAGAATGTACCAAAATTAAGAGGAATAAAATCAAGACATCTAAAATCATAAATAAAATGTAATAATTAAAAGTTCAAAAAGTGGAGAATAGTAGTGATCTAAAATAAAACATGTATAACAGATTAATAAAAAAGAGGATATGCAAATAAAACCAAAGAAGAGGAATAAAAGTGATATAAAATACTCACTAAAACATTAAATAGTCATATCAAATGTAAATTGTATAGAACAATATATAATAAAGAGCAGTCACTCACCTGTAACAGGTGTTCACCAGGAGTAGCAAGAATCAGTCCTCACATATGGGTGACGTTGGCGCTGACGGAGCCCTCATGTGGAGCATTACCCCAGCTTTCAAGGAAAGCCTTTGGGAATGTAGAGCGCATGCGCGGTCCCCTTCCCGCCCAAGGGTGCCATCTTGCCCAGTCTGATGACATAGCTAAAAGACAGCAAAAAACCCCCAAAATGAATGATATGACTGCAACTCCAGGGGAGGAGGGAGGGTTGTGAGGACTGATTCCTGCTACTCCTGGAGAACACTTGTTACAGGTGAGTAACTACTCTTTCTCCAGGACCAAGCAGGAAGTCAGTCCTCACATATGGGTGACGTCGGCATCGACGGAGCCCCCATGCGGAGCATTTCCCCAGCTTTCAAAGAAAGCTTTTGGGAATGCAGGCACGCATGCGCGGTCCCCTTCCCTCCCAAAGGTGCCACCTTGCTCAGTCTTCTTTTTTCCGCAGAGCCCTACAGACGCCTGTCCTTGTCACCCGTGAAAACAGTTGATTTTTCTGCGTTGGGTCGAGTTTTTTCTTCGGTTCGACGTCGGTTCCTTTCCCGCCTGGACTCGGTATACCGGTGCCGAGCCCGGATCTCTTTTTTCGGTTTTTGTCCTTAGAGACTGCGTTCGCGCCTTTTTTCTTTTCCCTGGCAGCCCAATTTTTTGATCTTGCAGGGGCCCTTTTTCCCCCGATGGCTGCCAGTGGCTTTAAGAAGTGTGATCGGTGCAAGAAACTGATGTCTCTCACTGACACACACGACTGCTGCCTCCGGTGCCTGGGGCCAGACCATGATTCTACGGTCTGTAGTCCCTGTGGCAAAATGTCTTCCAAGGCATTACGGAGCCGTCAGCACCAGCGTGAGAGGATTGTCTCCGAATCTGCCTCTGGTAGGGTCCGGACCTTGTCAGAGGCCTCTGCGTCTTGGGAGTCTAACCCTGAGCATTGTCGGAGCTCCTCTGAAAGGGAGTCTCCCTCGAGGGAGCACCGAAGGAAGAAGAAACCCGCGAGGGCAGCATCGGTGGACGCTCTTGGCTCCTCGAGGGCCAGGTCGCATAGCCCCAATTGCCGTCCCGGGTCTTCGGAGTCGGAGAGGCCTGCAAAGCATCCTCGTGTAGAGTCGGAGGCCCCGAGTCACGTGAGTACTGTAGTCCTCGTGGACTCTCCTCTGGGGGAGCCGACGTCGGACCAGACGCCATCGGGGCCCGAGTCGGAGGCTGCTGGGTCTTCTGAGCTCGGACTCAGGTTGACGGCCTTGCAGAGAAGATTGTCTGCCTTCATGGAGCAGCAGCGGGTGCTGATTGCTGGTCTCACTGGCGCATCTGCCCCGACCACTGGGACACTGACGTCCAAGTTGACCCCGGAGGCCAAGCCAATCCTCGAGACCATGCGATCTCGAGTTGATCCTCGGCTGAGGTCACCCTCGGCCTCCCGTTCGGGATCAAGGTCGTCGACGCCGGTTCCCTCAGTGTCGGGGCAGATGGCGTCGGTGCCCGCCCACTCGGAGCCACTCGATTCCTCCTCGGAGGAATCGGCGTGGGAAACGGAGGAGAAGGAGTCCCTGAACACCTTCCGGACTCGGTGCGTCCTTTCGGACTCACCGGGTTCCGAGCCTCGGACAAGGTCCCCCCCAGAGGATACCAGGTTCTCGGATTTCATGAGGGACATGGCCAAGGCACTGGCATTCCCTGCGGACCCCGAGGAGGAGCCTTGAGCCGAGGAGCTCGAGGCTCTGCAGTATAACTCTCCTCCCAAGGAGGCCTTTACTGTCCCGGTTCCTCCGATGCTGGAGCGGTTGCTCTTCCGCATGTGGGAGGCGCCGGCCTCGATGCCGGTTCTAAGCAAGTGGGTCGATTCCATCTGTCGAGTCCGCAAGAGCCCCGGGTTTCAAAAGGCACAGCTACCGCACCACTCCATGGTTGTGGAATCGGCCATGCATCGCCTGAAGAGTCAGAAGATGCACTCCTCGGTGCCTCCCGGCAGAGAAGCCTGGAACCTGGATGCCCTTGGTAGAAAGTGCTTCCAGGGTTCTATGCTTGCTTGCCGTGTCCAGACCTACCAGCTGTACATGGGCATGTACCTTCGAGACCTGGCAAAGGAGATTGCCAGGTTCTCTGCTGGTCTGTCCAAGGAACCTTTGCAGAGGTTCAAGGCCTTGTCTTCTGGTATTTGAGAGTGCTCGAAGTTTATATCTCGAGCAGCCTATGATGGATTTGAGGCTTCGGCCCGGGTAGCAGGGGCCAGCATCAGGGCACGCCACCAGGCCTGGTTTCAATCCTCGGACCTCGAGCCATGGGTACAGGACAAGTTGGTCAATGTCCCTTGCCGAGGTGAAAACCTCTTTGGCAAGCCCATGGCCGAAAAGGTTGCAGAACTCGATACCGAGACTCTTACCCGGACAAGGCTGTCCAGGAAAACCTCTGCCCCTTCTCAGAAGAAGAAGAAGGGCTCGGGGATAAAGACCTTGTACCCAAGGAAGACCGCTGCCTACAAAACCTACCCTCACTACCAGGCCTCTGCAGCTCCCCAACAGGGCCAGCAGGCCAAGGGGCAGGGACATGGGCCCCGTAGGCAGAAGGCCCCCAAGCCTCCTACTCCGGCTCCTGCTCAGCAGGGAGGGGGGTTTTGACTATGCCAGCATAGCCTCTCCTCCTCTCCAGGGAACAGGAGGTTGGCTGACCCTGTACGCGGACAGGTGGCCAGCCATCACAGGGTGTTAAGCATCATCGAAAGGGGCTATCTGCTCCACTTCACCCAGATACCCCCCTCCTACATTCCAGGGGAGCCTCCACGACCCCCTCTGCACAGAAACTTACTCCTTCAGGAGTTGGAAGGTCTACTAAGGACCAGGCGGTGGAACCGGTGCCTCCCCACCTGGAAGGGCAAGGCTTCTACTCGAGGTACTTCCTGGTACCAAAAAGAATAGGAGGCCTCAGACCCATCCTCGACCTGAGAAATCTGAACAACTTTCTGGAGAGGGAAAAGTTCAAGATGCTTACCCTTGGAATCTTACTGCCCTACCTCCAGCAGGGAGATTGGCTATGCTCCTTAGACCTGAAGGATGCTTATACTCACATCCTCATCCATCCAAGTCACAGACAATTCCTCAGATTTGTGGTGGGAGGAAAGCACTTCCAGTACAGAGTGCTTCCTTTTGGCCTCACCTCCGCCCCCAGGGTTTTTACAAAATGCCTGGTGGTGGTTGCGGCCTACCTCAGGAACCACTAGATCTTTGTGTTCCCTTACCTGGACGACTGGCTAATCAGGGGCCAGAATCCACAAGAGGCCAGGCAGGCCACCTGCAGAACCATATCCCTGCTTCAGCACCTGGGGTTCGTTATAAACTTCCCAAAGTCCACTTTGGTCCCCTCACAGGATGTGGAATTTATAGGGCGAGGTTGGATACCATCCATGCAAAGGCCTATTTGCCTGTTGACAGAGCTCACAGGCTGATAAAGTTGACCGGCCAGTTTCGGGCGAACTCTCTGGTCTTGGCCAGACATTTCCTTCAGCTCTTAGGTCACATGGCTTCCACAGTGTATGTCACCCCACATGCCCGACTACACATGAGGCCGGCTCAGTGGCACCTGTCGCACCGCCGCCCTAGTGGCCAGAGGTTGTTAAGGCAGGTCGGGTGAACATGAGTTATATTTTGAAGTTTGAGTTGGTCCTTGAGTGCGGGGTCTGGGTATTCTGTTCCCAGTGGCCTTCCGTGTACCAAAGCCTCAAATGAATACAAAGTCCGAGAGTAGGGAAAGAAAGGCTTTTTATTTCCCTTAATGCACAAAGATTCAAATATTGGAATCTACATCAACACAAAGCAACCTTACTTCAGGTAGAAAGAAACAAACAGTTATTGCTTTATCCTCTGTTGTCTTCACAGGAATTTATACATATGAAACCCACAGTCTCTGTTTGCTGAGCATAGCTCTAGACACTAGGCAGGGATTCTAGGCTTCCTGCCTGACAGTAGCTACACTCCATTGCCATTTCGGAAGGGTCCTCGGTAAATTCCACCTGCATGGGCTGAGGATCTGAAAGCTGGGACTCTGTATCAATATAGTCCGGTGGAATATGATGAGGCTTTTCATATAAAGTTTGTACCAGCCTCCAATGCTCTGGGCTTAAGTTTAGGCCTCGGTCATGTGCATGCTTACTATGAGAACAACCTCTTTTGTCCCTGTGCCCTTCATTAAACAGTCTTTCATTTGGTAACAGCTTGTGTCTTGCTTTATAAACAGCTTGATGAGGAGAACACTCCCTTGTTTCCTGTGCTCCCTGTATCACCAGGTTATAACGGTTAGTAGTAGAAAAATATGGATTACCTTTTCCCTGGGCCTATCCCAGTGAGCTGAGGCTTGAGGCCTAGTCCTGCTGCAATTCAGCCTTACTCGGTTAGCAGGCTTCCCACTGTTCAGGTGGCCTACGGGTGGAGTTATCTCCCTTTCACCCCCATACCTCTTTCTCCTTGAGCAAAGAGTGTTACCTCCTAAGGAGATGGCTTCATCTTCCTTCTGGTAACTTCCACAGGGTCCTGAGTCCGCTGGCACCGTTCCATCAGCTAAGACTCTGCCTTCTGTTTCTCTCCAGGTACCTTTCCTCCCGGTGTCTCTTTGCCAAGAACTCCTTCTATCTTGTTGCCAAGAACTCCTTCTCCACTCCTTTCTAACTTCCCAGCCTTTCTTAAAAGGAACTCCCCCTTTCCTGGATTGGCTGTTGGCCGGCATCACATCACAAGCTCTGGGGTGCGGCTCTCTAGGCCCTGGAAGGTCTCTCTTGCTCCCCCTATCTGGCTCCTCGTAATGTCGCATCTGTTGTTGGAATCTTTTTTCTGAATTTAAAACCGTTTTTTCTGTTTGCATAGAGTCTGCGGCACCACACACCTCAGGGTACAGTGGCTGCAGGCCACAGGGACATTGTCAGACAGAATAAAGGTGTCCAAACTCTTGGTGGACTCCTTACGCTGATGGAGGCATCTCCCAAATCTGCTCAGGGGTGTTCCTTTTCAGGCCTCCCCACACACTCAGGTACTGACAACCGATGCTTCCCTGCAGGGCTGGGGGGCACACTGCCAGGGGGCCTGCACCCAAGGCCTGTGGTCTCTGTGGGAGGCCGCCCAGCAGATCAACCTGTTGGAATTGAGGGCCATTCGACTGGCCTTGCGGACATTCACTCAGATCCTGTCTCACCAGTCTGTCCTGGTTCAGACGGACAACCAGGTGGCTATGTTCTACGTCAACAAGCAGGGAGGCACAGGATCCAGACTTCTGTGCCTGGAAGCACAAGCTCTCTGCTCCTGGGCTGTCAATCAGGGCATGACCCTCCGGGCGGTCTACCTCCCAGGCCAGGAAAACTACCTGGCGGACAGGCTAAGCAGACTCCTGCAGCCTCACGAGTGGCAGTTGGATCCTCTGGTGGTTCAACAGATCTTTCTGAAGTGGGGTCTTCCGACCATGGATCTTTTTGCCAGTCCGCTGAACAGGCAACTACCCAGGTTCTGTTCCAGGCAACCGCATCCCTTGAGAACAGTGCCAGATGCATTCCTGATCCTCTGGGGAGCCTGCTGTATGCCTTTCCTCCCACACCTCTGGTGGCCCGGACTCTATTCAAAATCCAGCAGGACCGGGCCACGGTGATCCTGATAGCCCCCAGGTGGCCCAGGCAGCCGTGGTTCCCTCTTCTTCTGCAGTTGGCAGTGGATACTCCACTTCCTCTGGGGTTGCAACCCGACCTTCTGACCCATAAGAACATAAGATATGCCATACTGGGTCAGACCAAGGTCCATCAAGCCCAGTATTCTGTTTCCAACAGTGGCCAATCTAGGTCATATGTACCTAGCAGTTTCCCCAAGGGACACAGGTTCCACAATGCTTGTATTGGTTCAAGCATTGATATCCTGGGTCCCTTCTTAATAATGGTTTATGGACCTTTCCTCCAGGAACTTGTCCAAACCTTTTTTAAACCCAGCTACATTAACAGCCTTTACTACATCCTCTGGTAACAAATTCCAGAGTTTGATTACACGTTGAGTGAAAAAATATTTTCTTTTATTAGTCTTAAATAGTTTACCCTGTAGCTTCATTGCATGTCCCCTAGTCTTTCTATATTCTGATAAGGTAAACAATCGATCTACGTTTACCCGTTCCACTCCGTTCATTAATTTATAGACTTCTATCATATCTCCCCTCAGCCGTCTCTTTTCCAGGTTAAAGAGCCCTAACCTTTTTAGTCTTTCTTCATAGGAGTATCCTTCCATCCCCTTTACCATTTTGGTGGCTCTTCTCTAAAATCGCTATATCCTTTTTAAGATATGGCGACCAGAATTGCACACAATATTCAAGGTGCGGTCTCACCATGGAACGATATAGAGGCATTATAATATCTTTTGTTTTATTTTCCATTCCTTTCCTTATCATACCTAGCATTCTATTTGCTCTCTTGGCCGCCGCTGCACACTGGGCCGAGGGTTTTAACATGGTATCCACAATGACGCCTAAATCTTTTTCCTGGGTGGTGGTTCCTAATGTGGAACCTTGCATCGTGTAACCATAGTTTGGGTTGTTCTTCCCTAGGTGCATAACCTTGCACTTGTCCACATTAAATTTCATCTGCCATTTTGATGCCCAGTCTTCCAATTTATCAAGATCCTCTTGCAATTTTCCACAATCCTCTTGGGTTTTAACAACTTTAAATAGTTTTGTGTCATCTGCAAATTTGATAACCTCACTCGTTATTCCACTTTCCAGGTCATTTATGAATATGTCAAAAAGCAGCGGACCCAGCACAGATCCCTGGGGTACACCACTATTCACCTTTCTCTATTGGGAAAATTGGCCATTTAGCCCTACCCTCTGCTTTCTATCTTTTAACCAGTTCCTGATCCACAATAGTACACTGCCTCCTATCCCATGACTCTTTAGTTTTGCCAAACGTCTCTCATGAGGGACCTTGTCAAAGGCTTTCTGAAAGTCCAGATACACAATATCAACCTACTCACCTTTGTCCACCTGATTATTCACTCCTTCAAAAAAACATAACAGATTAGTAAGACAAGATCTTCCTTGTCTAAAGCCATGTTGGCTATCTCCCATTAGGTCATGACTATCTACATGCTGAGTAATTTTATTCTTTATGATGGTTTCTACCATTTTTCCCGGTACTGATGTCAGGCTCACCGGTCTGTAGTTTCCCGGATCACCCCTGGAACCTTTTTTAAAACTTGGTGTTACATTGGCGATCCTCCAATCTTCAGGTATTAGAGATGATTTTAATGATAGTTCACAGATTACTAATAGCAGGTCTACAATCTCGTATTTCAGTTCTTTCAACACCCTTGGATGTATACCATCCGGCCCAGATGATTTGCTACTCTTCAGTTTATCTAATAGTTGTAATACATCTTCCCGATGTATCGATATTTCCTTCAATTCTTCCGCACCTTTAAATACCACTTCAGTCATGGGTAACATCCCTACATCTTCCTCAGTAAAGACTGAAGCAAAGAATTAATTCAGTCTCTCCGCTATCGCCTTGTCGCCTCTTAGTGCTCCTTTAACACCTTTATCATCTAATGGACCAACTGACTCTCTCACAGGTTTTTTGCTACGAATGTACTTGAAAAGGTCTTTACTTCGCGTTTTTGCTTCCGCAGCAAGCTTCTTCTCAAATTCTCCCTTTGCCTGCCTTATCAATGCCTTGCATTTGACTTGCCAGTGCTTGTGCTGTTTCCAGGTTTCGTCGTTTGGCTCTTTTTTCCATTTCCTGAAAGATGCTTTTTTGGCAACAGCCTCTCTGACCTCACCTTTAAACCATGCTGGCAGTTTTTTGGACTTCCTTCCACTTTTCTTAAAGCGTGGAATACAGCTGGTCTGGGCTTCCAAGATAGTATTTTTCAACAACAGCCAAGCCTGATGTACGTCTTTAACCTTTGCAACAGCTCCTTTTAGTTTTTTCCTAACTGTTTTCCTCATTTTATCATAGTCTCCCTTTCGAAAGTTAAAAGGTAGTACTGTGCATTTCCTTACTATCCCTCCTCCACTAATTAAATCAAAGGCGATCATGCTATGATCACTATTGCCAAGTGGCCCCAACAACCTTATCTCTTGCACTAGATCTGGTGTTCCACTAAGGATTAGGTCTAATATAGCTTCCCCTCTGGTCGATTCATGAACCAGCTGCTCCAAGAAGCAGTCATTTATTTCATCTAGGAACTTTTATCTCCCTAGCATGTCCTGCCGTGACACTGACCCAGTTGATACCAGGGTAGTTGAAATCACCCATTATTATTACTGTGCTGTAACTTTTGTTAGCTTCCTTGATTTCTTTGAGCATTTCATCATCCATTTGGTCATTCTGGCCAGGCGCTCGATAGTTCACCCCCACTGCCATTGCCTTCCCCCTTTTACATGGAATTTCAATCCATATAGATTCTACAGCAGATTTTGTTTCCTGCAAAACTTTAATCCTTTCTGACTCAATGCCCTCTCTAACATAGAGTGCAACCCCTCCACCAATTTGATCAGCTCTATCATTACGATATAGTTTGTACCCAGGTATCACAATGTCCCACTGGTTGTCCTCCTTCCACCATGTCTCTGAGAGTGCAATCATATCTAACCTTTCATTTAGTGCTATATATTCTAACTCTCCCATCTTATTTTTTAGACTTCTAGCATTTGCATACAAGCATTTTAGAGAATGTATTTTATTCATATTAATTTGGCTATTGTTAGACATGGGTAATTTAGGATCTTTAAGCTCTGTCTGCTCCATACTTGAGGGCATTTGGGCTACTTTACTCTTTTGTGGAACCTCTCTGCTTTTGGTAATATCCTTCAAAGATACATTCTTCCGAACCATCCGCTCTTGGGCGACTGTCGGCTTTCCCCTAATATCTAGGATCAGGGGTCCCTCTTGCATCCCAACCTCAAATCCCTCAATTTAATGGCCTGGCTGCTGAAAGGCTAGTCCTTGCTCACTTGCTCCTATCAAGGGAGGTTGAAGAGGTGGTGTTGGCCTCCAGGAAGCATTCCACTAGGAAGGCATATGCTCTGAAGTGGCGTAGATTCTCTACTTGGTGTTCTCAACAGCAAGAGGACCCCTTCTCCTGCTCGGTCCAGGTGGTGCTACAATACCTGATCCACCTTTCCAACCTAGGACTTCATTCCAACTCTGTCCGGGTTCACATCAGTGCCCTCTCGGCTCAACCACTCGCCGGTGGATGGACAATCTCTCTCAGGCCACCCTCTGGTGTCTCGCTTTCTCAGAGGCCTGCTTCTGCTTAAGCCTCCTATTCGTCCACCGGCCACTGAGTGGGATCTCAATGTGGTCTTGCAGCAATTGACTCGCCCACCTTTTGAGCCGATAGCAACCTGCCATTTACGTTTCCTCTCCTGGAAGTTGTTGTTCCTTGTGGCGCTCACCTCGGCTAGGCGGGTGAGTGAGCTTCAGGCCCTGGTCTCGGATAGACTGTATGCCAGGTTTTATAAGAACAGGGTAGTCTTGAAGACTCATCCTAAGTTCCTTCCAAAGATAGTGTCCTCCTTCCACCTCAACCAGGAAGTGGCACTTCCAACGTTCTTTCCCAGGCCGCACGCCTGTTGGGCAGAGACTGTCTTGCATACCTTGGATTGTAGAAGGGCGCTGTCCTTTTATCTTGAACGTACGCAGGGGCATAGAAGGGCTTCTCAGCTCTTCATTTCCTTTGACCCTAATAAATTGGGGTTGCCTGTCACTAAGCGTACGTTGTCCATCTGGGTGGCAGACTGTATCGCCTGGGCGTACAGGGCAGCCTGACTCTCCCTGGAGAGTCGAGTCATGGCCCACCGGGTCATGGTGAAGGCCACATCAGTAGCTCACTTCCGCTCTGTTCTGTTGGCAGACATCTGCCGGGCTGCTACTTGGTCTTCAAGCCAGACTTTTGTGGACCACTACTGCCTCGAGAGGGAGTCCCGTAGGGACAGTGCTTTCTGGCAAGCGGTACTCCGTAATCTCTTTGAGGTTTAGGCAACTCCTACCCTCTGGCCCTGTTGTTGGGCTACCGTTCAGGTGTGGTCTCAGAGAAGATTCTCTCACTGTTGCTGAGGCTCTAGAGGGAGCTCTATTGTTCAGCCTGAGCTAGGGAGTCACCCATATGTGAGGACTGACTTCCTGCTTGGTCCTGGAGAAAGAGTAGTTACTCACCTGTAACAGGTGTTCTCCAGGAGCAGCAGGAATCAGTCCTCAGAACCCTCCCTCCTCCCCTTGGAGTTGCAGTTGTATATAGTTCATTTCCTTTTTTGTGCTGTCTTTTAGCTATGTCATCAGACTGAGCAAGATGGCACCTTTGGGCGGGAAGGGGACCGCGCATGCGTGCCTGCATTCCCAAAGGCTTTCTTTGAAAGCTGGGGAAATGCTTCGCATGGGGGCTCCGTCGACATCACCCATATGTGAGGACTGATTCCTGCTGCTCCTGGAGAACACCTGTTACAGGTGAGTAACTACTCTTTCTCCAGGACCAATCAGGAAGTCAGTCCTCACATATGGGACTCCCCAGCTCTAGGCTACCGGGAACCCAGGCTGAAAAAACAGCTCCCTCTCAAGAGCCTCAGCATTCGTGATAAGAATATCCTCTGAGAACGCCCCCGTATGGTAGCCCAACACAAGGGCCGGAGGGTAGGAGTTGCCTAAACCTCAAAGAGATTACGGAGTACCACCTGTCCGAAAGCACTGTCCTGCCAGGACTCTCTTTCCAGGCAGTAGTGGGCTGCAAAAGTCTGGCTTGAAGAACAAGTTGCGGCCCGGCAAATGTCTGCCAACAGAACACAGCGGAGATGAGCTACTGACGCGACTTTCGCCCTGACACGGTGGGCCGTAACTCGACTCTGCAAGGGGAGGTTGGCTGCCTTATACTCCCAGGCGATACAATATTCTACCCAAGTGGACAATGTACGCTTGGAGACAGGTAACCCCATCTTATTAGGGTCAAAAGAGACAAAGAGCTGAGTAGCCCTTCGATGCCCCCATGTACGTTCTATGTAAAAAGACAATGCCCTCTTACAGTCCGGGGTATGCAAGACTGTTTCAGCCCAGCTGGTATGTGGTCTGGGAAAAAAGGTTGGAAGAACCACCTCCTGGTTGAGGTGGAAAGAGGAGACCACTTTTGGAAGGAACTTGGGAAGGAACTATAGAACCGTGTGTACGGTCTAACAGAAACTAGAGCTTGTAGTTCACTCACACGTCTGACCGAGGTAAGAGCCACCAGGAAGAGCGCTTTCCAAGAGAGGAAGCACAAATGGCAAGTAGCCATTGGCCCAAACAGTGGGCGAGTAAGTTGCTGCAAGACCATGTTCAAATCCCACTCAGTCGCCGGTGAACGAACCAGAGGCTTGAGAAGAAGCAGACCTCTGAGAAATCGGGACACCAAGGGGTGAACCGACAGAGACTGTCCTTCCACCGGTGAGTAGTGCGCTGACAGAGCACTGAGGTGGACCCGAAGAGAGTTAGACTTAAGGCCTAGGTATGACAGGTGAAGTAGATACTGCAGTACTACTGGCACAAGGCAAGAGAAAGGATCTTCATTGCGCTGAGCACACCATACCATAAACCTACGCCACTTGAGGGCATAGGACTTTCTGGTGGACTGCCTCCTATAGGCCAAGACCACTTCCTCAACCTCCTTAGGTAGGAGTAAGGGAGCTAGAACTACCCTTTCAGCAGCCAGGCCATCAACTTGAGGGACCTGAGATTGGTGTGCAGAAGGGAACCCTGCTCTTGAGACAGGAGATCGTGTTGCAACCCCAGAGGTAACGGAGTTTCCACCACCAACTGCAGCAGAAGTGGAAACCAGGGCTGCCTCGGCCATCTGGGGGCTACCAGAATCACCGAGGCCTTGTCCCGGAGAATCTTGAACAGAGTTCGGGCCACCAGGGGTGTGGGAGGAAACGCATACAGGAGG
Source organism: Ichthyophis bannanicus (assembly GCA_033557465.1). Lineage (NCBI taxonomy): Eukaryota > Metazoa > Chordata > Amphibia > Gymnophiona > Ichthyophiidae > Ichthyophis > Ichthyophis bannanicus. Next base: position 496,574,240 of record CM066033.1, read on the forward strand.
CCCGTAGACCAAGAGATCAGAAAAGCATCTGCTGCCATCCTCAGGGGATGCGGCTGTCTGGAGCAAAACCTGGGCAGCTGATGGTTTTGAGGAGTTGCAAAGAAATCAATGGATGGAAGTCCCCAGCGGAGGAAGATCTGCTGGACCACCAATGGATTCAACTGCCATTCGTGAGGCTGGAGAATCCTGCTTAGCTTGTCTGCCAGGAAATTCTCCTGACCAGGTAGATAAACTGCTTTGAGAAACATGCCTTGTTTGACTGCAAAGGAGCAAAGGGCCAGTGCCTCCTGACATAGGAGCCTGGACCCCGTTCCCCCTTGTTTATTCACATAGAACATTGCCACCTGATTGTTTGTCTGAACAAGGACAGACTGGTGAAAGAGGGCATGAGAAAATGTCTGCAGAGCTAAGCGGATTGCTCGCAGCTCCAAAAGATTGATTTGCTGCGTGGCCTCTCGAGGAGACCAGAGGCTTTGAGTGCATGTGCCCTGGCAATGTGCACCCCAGCCCTTTAAGGAAGCATCGGTCCTCAGCACCCTTGTGTGTGCTGGAGCCTGAAAAGGTACCCCCCCTGAGAAGGTTTGGGAGATGTAGCCACCACTGTAAGGAGTCCAAAAGTAGTTTGGACACCTTTACTCTGTCTCGGAGGTCGCCTGTGGCCTGTGTCCACTGATCTCTGAGGCACCATTGAGCAGCCCGCATGTGCAGAGGGGCATTTGGAGTCACATGTACCGTGGATGCCATGTGGCCCAGGAGCCGCAGGTAGTGCCTGGTGGAGACATGAGACTTGGTTTGGAACTGGTTGGCCAAGTCTATCAGTCTGTGAGCCCTGTCTTCGGGAAAGTAATCTCTTGCCTGAAGGGTGTCTAAGCTTGCCTCTATAAACTCTAGGTTCTGAGAGGGGAGAAAAGTGGACTTTGTGTAGTTTATGACAAAGCCCAGATGCTGAAGAAGAGAGACAGTGTGAAGAGTGGCTTGTCGGGCCTCCTGGAGAGACTGGCCCCTGATGAGCCAGTCGTCCAGGCATGGGAAGACAAAAATTTCCTGATTCCTGAGATAAGCCGCCACCACCGCCAGGCATTTTGTGAAAACCCTGGGGGCAGAGGTTAGGCTAAAGGGAAGTACACTGTACTAAAAATGGTTTCCTCCCACCACAAATCTGAGATATTGTCTGTGGTCTGGATGAATGAGGATGTGAGTATAGGCATCCTTTAGGTCTAAGGAGCATAGCCAGTCTCCCTGCTGGAGGTAAGGCAGCAGTATCCCAAGGGTAGGCATCTTGAACTTTTCCCTCTCCAGAAACTTGTTTAGGTTTCACAAGTCTAGGATAGGCCGGAGGCCTCCTGTCCTTTTTGGTACCAAGAAGTACCTGGAGTAGAAGCCTTGCCCTTTCAGGTGGTGAGGCACCGGTTCCACCGCCTGTTCCTTTAGAAGGCTTGCCAACTCCTGAAGGAGGAGGTTCCTGTGTAGAGGGAGTCTTGGAGGCTCCCCTGGATAGTAGGAGGGGGGTAGCTGGTGAAAGTGGAGCATGTAGCCCTTTTGGACTATGCTCAGTACCCAGGTATCCCCTGTGGTGGCTGGCCATCTGTAGGCATACAGGGTCAGCTGATCCCCTGTGCTGAGTGGAGCCACTGGTGGAGGAGAGGCTATGCTGTGGAAGTCAAAACCCCACTCCCTGCTGTGCAGGAGACGGAGCTGGTGGCTTGGGGGTCATCTGTCTACTGGGCCCATGCCCCTGCCCCTTGGCCTGCTGGCCCTGTTGGGGAGCTGGAGAGGCCTGATACTGAGGGTAGGATTTGTAGGCAACACCCTTCCTCGGGTAAAAGGGCTTCTTTCCCGAGCCCTTCTTTTTTTGAGAAGGAGCAGAAGTCTTAATGGACAGCCTTGTCCTGGCTCACCTGTCTCAGTCTTGATTTCTGCAGCCTTTTCAGTCATGGGCTTACCAAATAGGTTGTCACTTCGGCACGGGACATCGACCAACTTGTCTTGCACCCATGACTCCAGGTCCGATGACTGTAGCCAGGCCTGACAGCGTGCACCGATGCTGACCGCGGCTACCCGGGCTGAAGCCTTGAAGCCATCATAGGCTGCTCGAGAGATAAACTTCGAGCATTCTCGGATCCCTGTCGACAAGGCTTTGAACCTTTGCAAGGGTTCCTCGGAGAGGCCAGCTGAGAACCCGGCAATCTCCTTTGACAGGTCCCTTAAGTACATGCCCATGTACAGCTGGTAAGTCTGGGTACGGCAAGATAGCATAGGGCCCTGGAAGCACTTTCTAGGGAGGGCATCCAGGTTCCAGGCCTCCTGTCTGGGGGGCACCGAGGAGTGCATCTTCTGACTCTTCAGGTGGTGCATGGCCGATTCCACAACCATGGAATTGTGTGGTAGCTGCGTCTTTTGGAACCCAGGGCTCTTATGGACTCGATAAATGGAATCGACCCGTTTGCTAAGAACCGGCACCGAGGCCGGTGCCTCCCACATACGGAAGAGCAGCCGTTCCAGCATCGGAGGAACCGGTACAGTAAAGGCTTCCTTCGGAGGAAAATCATACTGGAGGGCATCGAGCTCCTCGGCTCGAGGCTCCTCCTCGGTGTCTGCAGGGAATGCCAAAGCCTTGGCCATGTCCCTCATGAAGTCCGAGAACTGGGTATCCTCCGGGGGGGGGGGGGGACTTTCTCCGAGGCTCGGACTCCAGAGAGTCCGAAGGGACGCACCAGGTCCGTAAGGTGTCAGGAGACTCCTCGTCCTCCGTCTCCCACGCCAACTCCTCCGAGGAGGAATCGAGCGGCTCCGGCCAGCGGGCCATGGTCGGGCCCGAGGCATCGGAGGCAGCAGTCTTGTGTGTCGGTGAGAGAAATAAGTTTCTTGCACCGATCACATTTTTTGAACCCGCTGGCAGCCATCGGGGGGAAAAGGGCCCCTGCAAGGTCAAAAGACTGGGCTGCCAGTGAAAATAACAAAAAAGGCGTGAACGCTAGTCATGAAGGACAAAAACCGAAAAAAGAAATTCCGGACTCGGTACCGGTGTACCGAGCCCAGGCAGGAAGGGGAACCAGTGTCAAACCGGATAAGAAAAAGCGAAAATCGCAGAAAAAAAATCTAGTTTTCCCGGGTGACACAAGCTCATGTCCATTGGGCTCCGTGGAAAAAGAAAGACAGAGCAAGATGGCACCCTTGAGCAGGAAGGGGACCGCACATGCGCGCTGCATTCCCAAAGGCTTTCCTTGAAAGCTGGGGAAATGCTCCGCACGAGGGCTCTGTCGGCGCCGACGTCACCCATATGTGAGGACTGAGTTCCTGCTTGGTCTTGGAGAATAAATAATATAAAGTCTGTGATAAGGAAGCTTATCATAGCTCAGGAAGGGGCTATAGAAAAGGTGAAGTGTCTCTGAACAAGCAACCTGTCAGTGCTGGTAGAAATGAGAAAACAGAATTTTGCCATAAAAGACTACCAGTTCCAGAATGCACCAGGTTTCCAACAGCCACGAGAGGAGCTGAAGTGAGAAAACGTGTGTTCAATCAAAAGGGCTATGAGGTAATCCCCAAGCACTCATTGCAAAGGGCAGGGCTTGATTCAGCACAGCTGCGCTGTGCTAGGATGGAACACTCATCTCAAAGGGCAAGGCCTGATTCAGCACAGCTGCACTGTGCTAAGGTGGAGCACTCATCAAGGCAGAATAAAGATAGAGTCTATTCTACAGAGAATCGTCCAGAGCTGGGATGTCATGATCATTGGTATCTTGATCATCCACGGGAACCTGATCTTCATTCTCATCAGAAGCAGAGGTCAGAACGGACGGACAGAGAGAGCAAGAAGCCCTTTAAAAGAAGAGAAAAGCCTCTGGGAAGTCTACAGGAGTCCAGCACAGTACGTATACTGGGAGACAGACAAGAGGTCAGCATACACCATTGGACTGGGGGAAACCAGAGGAGTGGTATTGCAGAGCCAGGAATCTCCAGACGGCACCTGTGAGGGAAACAGCTGCACGTGGAAGGGACCCTGAGACCCATGCCAGAAGGTATGTGAAGGGAGATCCAGTGTCCAGGGATCTAGATTGGAAGGCTGGACACAGAAACTGGACTACATATTGGCCAGGCTATTTAAAGGGAAACTCTAACAGCAATGGAAGCTCAGGTATGAACACTGATCTATGCCCTAGCTATAACTTTGAAAGGAAGCAGGGAAATGATTATTCTCCTGGTAGTGCTCCATTGAGAAATTCCTTTGTGCCAAGCCAAGATATTGAACCTATGATTATTGAAGAAAGGGGAGAGGTCTTAGAACCAGAATGTGAATATATGGACTGCTCTCTGTCCAAACTTAAATGGTAGTTTTCTGTTACAAAGTGCAACAACCCTCACAAAGAAATACCAAGTTGTTCTTTAATCTACTCAGAAAACCTTCTGAGTAAGATTTTGAGCTACACAGTGAAAGCAAGCCAGCTAAGGGGTTTCAGCTGGGTGATTGCTAGCAATTGAGCTTACCTAATTGCTTGTGTGCTCTGAAGGGAATCACTTCTGAATTTATATGTAAAGATATAAGAAGTTAACCTGAAGAAAAGAACATTTTTCCTACTTTGTGGGTTTATTTGGTTGCTTACTGCATTGCTAAGACATTATTTGCTAAAGCCTACAAGAAAGACCAGTTTTTTGCCAACCAGGTCTTTAATCCTTTGCTTTAATTACCTGACAAGTTCAGATGTTGTTTTTTTCCTGATTTTGTTTTCCTAACTTTAAAACTGCAAGCAAGTATCCTGAGTTCTGTGCTACCAAGCATTATCTGTGTTGGGAGAACCCCTCATAAATAAAAATCTTATTTGCTTTACCCTTGAGCAAGTATAATTATTGGTCAAGGCTGTGTCTGGAATGAATGGACTACATTACCCACAAATCCTTGCAAATCATATAGAGGTATGCTTTTGCCAAGACTGTGAACATTCTCACCCAGGCGGCCGTCTAACAAGTCACAATAATGCTACAAAAAGTACATTGAAAACAAAACTTCACAGAAAATATTAAAAGAATACATCAAAAATACCAAAAGAGAGAGGCACATATAGATTTAAAACAAACCGTATTATAGGAATTTGGAATTAGAGTCAGAGGCACATTTACATGAAGGAACATGGTTACCGGAGTACCGCTGGGCTCAAAACACTCAATAAGATTTCTACAGAAACAAATAGCACGTCAGTAAATTAAAGAAACACCAGAGGAAGGGAGGGTCTGACCCAATCAGGACCAAGTGTGAGGTCATCAGGATAATATTGTTGCAGAACCCACCATAACTGCTATCAAGAAAAATGATGGAAAATAATGATAAACAGGACTGGATAAAATACAAAGGAAGGACTCCTATTAAAATGCAAATAAATAAGTGTAGAACTAAAAAAAAAAAAGATCAGAGATCAACATTGTCGACCCCCAACTTTATGCAAACTTCCTAACCAGCAGACATAGCAACCCCTCCCAAAACCAGGCACCTACAACTGCTAAACCTATAACCAATGTGCATAAGACAAACTGGGATAACTTCACTATCCCCTCCCTTACACAGATTGAGCACATCATGGACGTGCTTAATACTACAACCTCCTCAACTGACTCCTACCCTGTGGCATGGATCAAGGCCTCAAAAGACGAGCTTGGCAAGCACCGTCAAAAAATGGTAGAACTGTCCCTCCAGCAGGGCTACATGCCATCTGCCCTCAAGCAAGCTGCTATATGCCCAGCTCTTAAGAAAGATTCCCTTGATCCAGAGGACCCGAAATCCTACATACCAATCTCCAGTCTGCCATTCATCGTAAAAGTCATCGAAAAATCTGTACAGATGCAACTGCAAGACCACACTGACCTAAACACACCATTGGACCCACACCAACATTGATTCAGGCCACAGCACAGCGCTGAAACCCTTCTAACCTCCCTATTTGACAACCTCATTAGGGGCATTGATAATGCCAAAAAAGGATTTATACTAATATTCATGGACATCTCCGCTGCCTTTGACACTATATCTCACTCCATATTGATACGACTACAAGAAATCGGTCTATGCAGCAATACCATAAAATGGTTCCGCTCCTACCTCAACGACTGAACCCAGCAGGTCACATGTGGCGAAAACAAGTCAGCAAAGTTCAACGTACCACACAGCATCCCCCAATGATTTATTCGGTGGACTATTAATGACTTAAAACTAGGGTTTTAACACAGACGCCAGAATACATTTTTTCTAAGCTTTCCCTTAAGTAAGCAACATAAATGAGCAGTGCTCCAATATAGTTTTTAATATGATACATGTGTCTCGCTATCGGCCATATCGGAACATTATTAAGATGCTTTTTACAAGTGAGATAAGGCTGTTTTTTCCTTTACTTAAACACATTGAATAATTCGTTTTCCAGTGAAAGTTGCATTTCCTTAGTAAACCTTTTGAGCGCTAACGGTAATCACCGGCAATCTTTCCTTTACAAACGGATTGTTCGTCACAAGCATTTCATCTGTTATTTTATGTACATTTATTATTCAAAATAATTTCTATTGAAAATATATCCTTTTGAGCTTCTAATATTATGAGTAGTTCTTGTTATTTTTTCGTTTATTTTGCGAAGTTTGCTTTCTTTTGCTTGCGGTAAATCATGTTGCGTCTATTAGTACACCTAGATGTGGTAGTTGAAGTTACCCGTCTCTTTTAATGTTTTTGATCTACAGTTAGGATCTTTAGTAACTCTTTTAGTGTACTCATATTCCTCTTGGATTTGTGTTAATCCTCCACCTTCACTTATGGGTCTATAGATTCTTTTCCTTTAATGAATACATTTTTATCTACAGTCGGCTCTTTAGTAGTCCTTTTAGTATACTAATATCCCTCTTGGAGTTGGTTTAACACTACCCCCCCCACCCCCCCTCCCCACCACACCCCCCCCCCCTTTTTATTTATATTTATTTTTTATTTATGATTTTATTGAACTTCAATGTTCCTAGTAGCTCTTTAATGAAGTAATTATTTAATTATGATTTTAACAATAGGTTTTACACATTTTTTACTATTATCCATAATGATTAGCTCTCTTTTATAAATTACGATATACGATCCCCATGGGTTTAATATTTTATACGGTCCCTTTATGTCCACGTTTTTTGGTTTCTTTCGTTTGTGGTCAATATGCTGTATAATAGTGTCTTCCATTTACGACTAGTACACCAAAATATGGCAGTCTAAGTTATATTTTCAAAGAAACATGTTTCCAATTCATAACTGTTTCTTTAGTAGTTTCTCCAGCGTATCAACATCCCTTTCGGAGTTTTGATTTCAGTCCTCCATTGTTCATCATTGGTCCTATAGTTATTGATAGTTTTAGTAGTCATTTTATGAATTATTATTTATGATGATATTAATTATTGTCGCCCCCACCTGGCTGGGCGTATATCCGGGCACCAGTATGGAGTCGCCTTGCTGCCCTAGAATAAGTCCTCCCAATATGGCTGCCAGGAGGGCTGCTGGGATATGTAGTTTCACTTATCCATATTAGGCAAAAGTAGTTGTGCAGACAAGTGGTCAGGCGAAACAGAGAAATATTTATTTGTTGTGTTCTGGGGTTTCCATCATATTCACAAGTAACAGGCTGAATAAACAATAATGGGATTCTTCTCCAAAGCAAAGGTATAACTTTTACAAAAGTATGCACAGGATTACTGGTATCAGCAATAGATAGCTTCTTAGGAACTTGCTTTCAAAGCTCAGATTATAAAGCTTCTCATGGGCACATTAGCTTCTTATGGGAGTGTTTACTTCACAGCTCCTTTATAACAGAAACAGCTTTAAAATGTCCACTGAGCTTTCCCTTCAGTTTCAGGCCTTACAGAGCAACAGCTTGATTAACAACGTTCAGCTGTTCTCTGTGCTACGTCCTTCAATCAGGTAAGTTCCTTACTATGGCATTCACTCATTCAAACAGGTTTTAAGCTTAACACACTTCTAATTCATTAGCTTTACAATAAGAACACTGCATCTCATCGGAGCTATCTTCATAGTCTTCATAGCAGCTTCCTATATCCATTTCCTCAATGGCATCCTCACAACATTCTTCAGAGGGTACCTGGCTGTAGAGCTGACTAGTTTGTTTCTGGAGCATTTCATTCAATCTCTCTAATAGAACCTTTTTCTGCTCTATTTCTTCAGAGAGCTGGGAGTGCTGACCTGCAGACAAGCTATTGTTTCTACTGCTAGAGCTTAGCTGGTTATTATAATTATTCCTTCTATCAGGAACTAATTCTCTTAACTTTCTTTCAGGCAGGAACTCGAAGACACACTTGCCTTAGTTCAGGGCCGTTTAGTAGCTCTCCTCTTTCCTTGCCAGAGCCATGCTGCTTTCTCTCTGCAGACACTTCTCTCCGTTGTAGCAAACTTCCTTTCTGCTGAGACTGCCTTGGACCGGTTCCAAGCAGATCCCACTGCTTGTCTTTGAGCTTGAGCCCAGCACTTCTCGTGCCTCCTTGGGCCCCTTCTCCTCTAGCTCCAGTTCCTCTGGATTCTCTTCCAGGTCCTCTGGGTTCACTGCCACTCCTTCTTCTCTCTTCTCCTCGTCTTCCTCCTTCACTTTCCGGTCCTCCTCTCCCTGACTTTCCAAACACAGGAGTTTTAAACTGCTCCCTCTCAGGGACCACGCCTTTTTCCCAGCACACGTGGGAGCTGCTAGGCTTCACTCTAGCCCTGACGTGCTGAAGTGGGCGGGGCTTAATGGTGACTGTGCTATGAGTCAAAGGTTCTCGGTTGCTGGGGAAACCCTGAATGCTCTCACTCTTAAAGGCACAGAGTTCATTCTCCTGGCATTCCATAGCCTCTGAACTGCCTTCATCATCACACATTCCCCCCCTTAAGATATTACGGGCTGGGGTGTTTTTATCATCACAGCACGTAATTCTCCTAAAAGAACCAGTAGTATCCTCTTCGGATGCGCCTCTAGACAACGCGTCCGCGTTCTGGTGGAGTTTTCCTGCTCGGTGTACTATCTGAAAATCAAACGCCTGGAGCGCCATATACCACCTGGTCAACCTAGGGTTGTGGTCTTTCATTTGCCCAAGCCACTTTAACGGGGAATGATCAGTCATGAGCAGGAACCTTCTGCCTGCCAAATAGAATTTTAGGGACTCCACCGCCCATTTCACTGCTAGGCACTCCCTTTCAAAGGTAGAATAGTTCTTCTCAGCGGGCGACAATTTTCGGCTGAGGAAGAGTACCGGATGCTCCACGCTGTCGTGCTTCTGGGAGAGCACTGCTCCCAGGCCGGTTTCCGAAGCATCAGTCTGTAAGATAAATGGCAGACTGAAGTCTACGCCCCTCAATACCGGAGCTGACAGCTCTTCTTTTAGCTGCTCAAACGCCTTATCCGCCTCCCCGGTCCATCGCAGCTGATTCGGCCTATTCTTTTTCAGCATATCGGATAAGGGTGTGCTCTTTTCGGCAAACCGTGCCACGAATCTTCTGTAGTAACCTACCAGCCCAAGGAAACTACGCAACTGTTTCTTGTTGGTAGGTTGTGGGAAGGTCCGGACGCTTTCAACTTTGCTCAACAGGGGTTTCACAATGCCATGTCCCACTAAGTGCCCCAGATACTTCACTTCTTGGGCACCAAACATGCATTTCGCTGGATTCAGAGTCAGGCCAGCCTCCCTCATTGCCTGTAGTACTGCCTTTACCTGAGCCATATGCTGATCCCATCTGGCGCTATGGATCACGACATCGTCCATATACGCCGTAGCGTACTTTTGATGTGGCCTGAGTACTACGTCGACGAGTTGTTGGCAAGTGGCTGCCGCTCCATGAAGGCCGAAGGGCATTCTTCGGAATTGGAACAACCCCTGTGGTGTGCTAAATGCGGTTTTCTGGCGAGATTCCCTGGTCAGGGGAATCTGCCAGTAACCTTTCATCATATCTAGTGTCGTTAGGTATCTGGCCTGGCCTAACCGGTCAAGAAGCTCCTCTATGCGAGGCATGGGATAGGTGTAAAACTTTGAAATAGCGTTGATCTTGCGGAAATCGATGCAGAATCTAAGAGACCCATCTGGTTTCGGAACCAGCACAATCGGGCTGTTCCATGGACTCTTAGATTCTTCGATTACGCCAAGATCTAGCATTTCCTTGACCTGGTCCATCACCTCCTGCTTCTTCGCCTCGGGCAGTCTATATGGCCGCTGCCGTATCACTTCACCCGGTGGAGTCAAGATCTCGTGCGCGACGAGCCTGGTTTCGCCCGGCACTGGCGTCAGGACATTAGAGAAACTGTTAATAAGACCCTCCAACTCTTGCCTCTGAGTCCATGAGAGGCCCTCGGCTATCCTGGGTTCAGGCTTCTTTTGGCAGTCACTTAGCTGGGGTCCGAGGTCGTCCTCCACCTTTTCCTCCACAGTTGCTGCCAAGCCTTGCTGGTCTGCAAATCCTGAGGAACCAAAACCCTGGGTTCCCCGCATCGTCTCGGACACCATATCCACCTCCTCCAAAGGGGGAAAGCCTACTCGCTCAAAAATAATTTGTGCAATGCGGTCGCCCACATTCACTTGAAAATCTTCAGACCCAAAGTTGAATAGCAGGACTTTTACTGCCCCTCTGTAATCGGGGTCCACGACCCCCGCACCCACGTCAAGGAAGTACTTCACAGCGAGGCCCGAACGTGGTGCAATTCTTCCATAGCACCCAGGCGGAATCTCCATCTGAAGCGCTGTATTTACCAACGCCTTCCCGTGCTTTGGGACGAGGATCTCTTCGGCACTTTACAAGTCCAAACCTGCTGCCTGTGGGGTGGCCCTCTTTGGTGCTCGTGCCTCCGGACTCATTTTACAAAAGCGGAGGACAAAGACAGGCTTCTTGGGGGGCTCCTCTTTAGGCAAGTGTGAAATCCCTTTTCCGCCCTTCCCAAACAAAGGCCTATAAACAGCTATCGCTGTACCTGTCTTAGACTTTTTTACTTTGTCTACGGGGATGGTCACTAAATCTTCATGGGAGGGAAGATCTTCCGTCTCCCCCACTATAGGTTCTTCCTCTGCTGCCTTTAGGGCTTTGGACTGGGTTCGTGTAGAAACCATTCCCTTCTTGGCACCCAGACCTTGTTGCACACCTCTCTGGAATTGGGGCCAATCCCTCCCGAGCACTACCTCCTGCGGTAATCGGGGAACTATTGCCACAGGGATCTCTCTTTCAATCCCTAAGGCCTTCACTCGGACATGGTAAACAGGATATGTGGACGCGGTTCCGTGAACACACCTTATTTTTACTGTGCCCATGGGTGAACAGGGTGTCTCTGAATCCGGGGCCCTTATCTTGCGCCATAAGCTTTTGGACAGCATGGACTGATCCGAGCCTGAATCAAGCAATGCTTTTGTGGGTATACCTTGCACTGTAATATCTAATAGGAAGCCTTCACCAACCTTACTAAGCTCATTCAAAATTAAGGCTGTCCTCATTTTACAGTCCCTCTGTAAATGCTGTTCGCTACCACACCGGTAAGACGCTCGGTTCACAGGCTTTCTTCTAACTATGGGAACACATTCATTCTTTGCATTCTTTCTATCCCTATCTGACACAGCAGCAGACATTTTAGTAAAAGACAGAGTTTTGTCCTTAGCTACAGCCTCTGCTTCTAAAAACCGCTCAGAGAGCACTATAGCTTTCTGCGTACTTTTACACCCTTGTAACATGAGGAAATTCTGCATTCTTTCTGGAACAGCTGCTAGAAATTGCTCAAGAATAATATCATCTAATATCATCTCCAATGTTTTACGCTCTGGCTCCAGCCATTTGGATACCAGCCCCTTTAACTGGTGATAAAACGCCCTTGGTGTCTCACCTGAACGCAATTTAGCGTTCCTTAACTGAAGGTGATAGACTGAGGGTGTCAATCCCAGCCTATCCTTTATTGCTCTTTTGACTTCATATAGTCATTGGCCAAAGTTGTAGGTACGGCTTGGTAGGCAGCTAATGCTTCACCCGTTAGCGAAACAGCCAGCCTCACCGCCCATTGCTCTTGTGGCCAACTGGCTATTCGAGCCACCTTCTCAAACGCCTCTAAGAAGTCGTCCAAGTTATCTCCCTCCTTTAACTGTCCAAAGTTAAGGGTCTCTTTGGACCACGGTCCAATTGCTCGGGCTAACCCCAGTCCTGTGAAACCTGTGGTGGCTGGATCAGGCTCTGGTGTCTTCTTAGTCTCCTTTACCCAGGCCTCCATTAAGTCCACCAATGGCTTCTGTTGGGCCTGCAACCTGACGGCAGCTCTTTCCTGGAGCTCCAACGATAACTCCTTCTGGCGGTCAAATTGCGAAGCCATCCACTTAAGAACTTCCGCTACTTCCATGATTCTTGTCTTTCTGTATCAAAGACAAAAGAACAAACACACCACCCAAGTGTGGCACAAAACACTCGGTGTCTTTCCCTCTACCTGCTCCAACCGCCCCACCCAGTACCGGTATCCTTAACTACCCTTTAGTTAAATACCCTGTACCTGGTACTGGTGGTGCGTTTCACTCAGCAGCAGTGTAGGGTCTCCGCAGGACCTTGGACTCCCTGGACCAGTCGAACTCTGGACTCTCTCTCTCCCAGTCTCAGCCGCTCGTACTTCCAGTCGGCGTCCTCCTGTAGAGTTCTGGAATACGCTGTGCAGTTTCCTTTGCGCATACGTGTTCAGCGCTGATCTGTAGCAACTACGCCACTCTGTCGCCCCCACCTGGCTGGGCGTATAGCTGGGCACCAGGATGGAGTCGCCTTGCTGACCTAGAATAAGTCCTCCCAATATGGCTGCCAGGAGGGCTGCTGGGATATGTAGTTTCACTTATCCATATTAGGCAAAAGTAGTTGTGCAGACAAGTGGTCAGGCGAAACAGAGAAATATTTATTTGTTGTGTTCTGGGGTTTCCATCATATTCACAAGTAACAGGCTGAATAAACAATAATGGGATTCTTCTCCAAAGCAAAGGTATAACTTTTACAAAAGTATGCACAGGATTACTGGTATCAGCAATAGATAGCTTCTTAGGAATTTGCTTTCAAAGCTCAGATTATAAAGCTTCTCATGGGCACATTAGCTTCTTATGGGAGTGTTTACTTCACAGCTCCTTTATAACAGAAAAAGCTTTAAAATGTCCACTGAGCTTTCCCTTCAGTTTCAGGCCTTACAGAGCAACAGCTTGATTAACAACGTTCAGCTGTTCTCTGTGCTACGTCCTTCAATCAGGTAAGTTCCTTACTATGGCATTCACTCATTCAAACAGGTTTTAAGCTTAACACACTTCTAATTCATTAGCTTTACAATAAGAACACTGCATCTCATCGGAGCTATCTTCATAGTCTTCATAGCAGCTTCCTATATCCATTTCCTCAATGGCATCCTCACAACATTCTTCAGAGGGTACCTGGCTGTAGAGCTTACTAGTTTGTTTCTGGAGCATTTCATTCAATCTCTCTAATAGAACCTTTTTCTGCTCTATTTCTTCAGAGAGCTGGGAGTGCTGACCTGCAGACAAGCTATTGTTTCTACTGCTAGAGCTTAGCTGGTTATTATAATTATTCCTTCTATCAGGAACTAATTCTCTTAACTTTCTTTCAGGCAGGAATTCTGGAAGACACACTTGCCTTAGTTCAGGGCCGTTTAGTAGCTCTCCTCTTTCCTTGCCAGAGCCATGCTGCTTTCTCTCTGCAGACACTTCTCTCCGTTGTAGCAAACTTCCTTTCTGCTGAGACTGCCTTGGACCGGTTCCAAGCAGATCCCACTGCTTGTCTTTGAGCTTGAGCCCAGCACTTCTCGTGCCTCCTTGGGCCCCTTCTCCTCTAGCTCCAGTTCCTCTGGATTCTCTTCCAGGTCCTCTGGGTTCACTGCCACTCCTTCTTCTCTCTTCTCCTCGTCTTCCTCCTTCACTTTCCGGTCCTCCTCTCCCTGACTTTCCAAACACAGGAGTTTTAAACTGCTCCCTCTCAGGGACCACGCCTTTTTCCCAGCACACGTGGGAGCTGCTAGGCTTCACTCCAGCCCTGACGTGCTGAAGTGGGCGGTGCTTAATGGTGACTGTGCTATGAGTCAAAGGTTCTCGGTTGCTGGGGAAACCCTGAATGCTCTCACTCTTAAAGGCACAGAGTTCATTCTCTTGGCATTCCATAGCCTCTGAACTGCCTTCATCATCACATTATTTATTTATTTATTATATTATTCAATGCTGTTCTTAACATGATATTTATTTAATGTATTTGTATTCTTATTATGTATCATTTATGCATTCACAGTGTGTTTGTTGCTAAAGGTTTTTTTAAAAACCACGCCACTATTTCGAGTAGGTATACGTTTTATTCTTTTGGCTATTTTAAGAAGTTGGTATGGAGTCTGTAACGTGGCTCCTATCTTTATAATCTTAATAATTTTATCTATTTATTTATTTATTTATATAGCCTTTACCTATATAATCTCTTATTGTTGAATCTCCTTATTGGTGTTGTTATGTTTACACCCCTTTTTTATGCACACAGTTCTAATACAGTTGTCTCAAGGGTGATTTTTTATATACAGATACCTTTTCATGATCCGCATTAGTGAGTATCTTTGCCATTTGCTATTTGTTTTTTATTTGTTTTTTATCTGTTTTTATTTTGGTTTTAAAAGCCTTTCTGCCCTGCGTCTTTCTTAACTTTTACTTTGGAGTGTTTATATTTATGTATGAGTTAATAAATATAGTTTGATTAGTTGTAAAAAGTTTTTCTATGATGTTGCCCCCCCTTTTTATACATGCCTGTGCTATTATTGAACATTCTGATTAATTTATTTATATGTTCTTAATATGTTTTTAATATATATATATTTTTTAATATGTTTTCATATATTTTTAGTGTATAATTCTATTTATGTTACTTTTGTTAGTTTTGATACCCCCTGAAGAAGGCGTTCCGCTGAAACGCGTTGGGGAACATTAATAAAACCCTTTGGATCAAGCATCTGTGTCATCTCTCTTGCTCCCTGTGACCTCTGTTTGGTGCTGCGAGAGTTGCTTTGCTCTCTTTGTACTATATACCATGTGTGCCATAGAGTCAATGTTGAGTCCTGGTGATCCAGCCCCTGGGCTTTTTTGGCAAGGTGTGACTGGAAGTAGATTGCCAGGCCTTTCTTCTGCACAGTAAGTCTACAGCACCTGGTATTCCAAGGTGGTCTTCCATCCAAGAATTAGCCAGGCCCAACCCTGCTTAACTTCTGAGATCAGTTAAAATCAGGCTCATTACCCGACTTTATAAAATACTAGTGTAAATGGTTAAAAATAGGTGTTAATTTAAGGCACACTTGACTTTATAAAGGTGAATAATACGCACATAAAAACGTGTGTTAACTAGGTGGCAGTTTATAAAATTACCCTCCAAATATGTAACTGAGAATTGTGGTGATATCAGAAGGTGTATTTTGTGGCGCTTATCCAAGATGGCTGACGTGAAAGGAGTGTGAAGATAAGTACCCAACATAGGAATGAGTAAGAAGAGATTATTGAAGAGAGAAGGATAACAGAAAAATATGGAAAAAGAACACTGGGGAGAACTTTGGGTCCAAAAGAATTGAACTACTTTTGATATTTTCTTTTCCTACGCATGACTTTATACTGTTATTTGTTTTTTGCATCTTAATTTTGGAAATTACCTAATAAAGGTGTCCTGTTATCCTTTTGGACTCCTTTATCTTTTTGCTTTGTGTCTTTTTGCTTACTGCAGTTTAAGTTTTGAACTTTTCACACCTTTATTTTATGTTAGGTGCTTGGTTTTCTGCTGGTTTTGTATTTTTTCCCTGTTGAAGTGACAGACACCAATTATAAATGTCTTTTGTACAGTGCCTCCAAGACTACCCTCACCCTCTTAGCAAGAAGTGGGCTATAGGCACATGCATTCGTTTTTGAATGAATGTAAAAATTGATCAGCAAATTCAGATAGTTCTGGATGCAACTACCCGAGTATGCATGTTCAAATGTTTTGACGAATCGCCATTCATGAATTTCATTTTCATCATGCATGTGCATGCAGCAAGACACATTGGAGTCAATCTGGGAGAGGGAGAAAGGGGGGGGGGGAGGTGACCTGTAAGCAGCATGAGGCATTTCAGAAAATCATATTGGGAAATCCTTGACAAGCAACCAAAGGAATGTATCCCTGATTTAGTTATGCAAGTCCCATGGGTCATGATGTCACTGCAGAGCTGCAAGACATAACCTTGTACAAACCCCAGAACTATTTTGTATGTGACATTGAGGGAGTGTGGAAGGAATGCTGGGGCTTAGGATTTTAAAATAGAAGAAAATAATTGAAAAAAAACAAACATCTTGCAGGGAGCAGAGGGCTTTCCTGCCTCCCTTTTTCAATCTTAGGAGTGCTGATGTCTCTGCCTGGTTTTTGAACTTGCAGTTTAAGAATTTAGCAGGCCTTCTTACTGGCTTGCAGGGAGTTACTCTCTGGGGGTGGAGATCAGAAAAGTTAGAGATAGGCTAGAAAAGTTCTGTTTTTATACTTTGCCAATTCCTAATTGTCTATTTTTCTAATTGATAGCACTGGTGGGAAGACTGCACCATGCACTAATGAATGCAGATTATTTGTGCAACTGGTACTAGTAGACAGTGGCAATGGGGAAAGACAGTTTAAGGTAATTACTCACATGTAGCAAGTGTTCTCTGTGGACAGCAGGAATAAATCCTCACGTATGGGTGACGTCATCCGACAGAGCCCATGCAGGAACTCTCCCCAGCTACTAATGGAAGCTTTCGAGTGGTTCCACCATTCATGTGCGACATCTTCCCGCTTGCCGCCATTTTAGGACAGTCTGAAACTATAGCTATAATAGAATACAACTCCCAGGGGAAGTGGAAGGGTTGTGAGGACTTATTCCTGCTATCCACGGAAAACACCTGCTACAACTAAGTAACTACCTTTTCTCCGTGGACAAGCAGGAGTGAAGTCCTCACAAATGGGACTTCCTAGTCTCACAGAGCAGACTCATTAGTGACCCCTATGGAGACAGATGAAATTGCAGTTCAAGAAGATAATAACGTTTGGGGAGAGCACATGATAGAAAGTTGCCATGGGCAACGTAAGCAAGTGAGGTCACGAGCTAGGGAGACACACCCAGCCAGTAGAGAAACCAGGAGATTCTCACCTGACTCTAATCAGCTGGGTGGTGGTGCAGCTAGGAAACACCTAGATAAGCTCAGCTCACAAGCAGTTAGGCAGACCCAGGATAGGACTCATTTGAAGAACCAGGGTAGGACCCAGAGAAGGAACTGGATGAATGGAGAGGACGAGAGAAGCTGTGAAGAGAGCAAGTCTAATTACCACTTTGGAAGCCTGAACGGAGGTCTGAGTGAGTCCAGTGAATGCTTGAATGAAAGGTACAGACAGCTTGACACAGAAAGTGAGAGTGAATATAACAGCCCAGATTGGAACAGAGCCAGAAGGAAAAAGGTACAAGCCAGGAAGTTTTATTCTTGTCCAAAAAGGGGAAGCACAGGGCTTGGCTATAAAGGACAGTTTGAAGTCCAGAAGCCATCCAAAGCCAGCTTAAGGGAAGCAGAGAAGCTTCTTTACCCTTATCATACACAAGAGAAAGAGAAAGGCTTTTTACCTTCAGAAGTAAAACACTCTGAGAGATACGTGAGGCACAGAGTTTCAGAAGGGCTGCCGTTAGAAGCTCCAGCTGTTTCCAGGGTCCTAAACAGAGCAGAGCCTAGAGCTGAAGTAATTCCTTCTAAAAGCTGGGCAAGGGAATGTTTTAACTTGCCTAACAGGTATCAGCAGAGGGGAGGCTCTTACCAGGAAAACCTCAGTAAATGTGGTAACAGCAAACAGTTTTACCCTAGTGAAAGAGAAGTACGTCACAGCCAGGACGGACTGTTTGCCAAGCTTCCACAGGAGGAAGATAAAGAGGTGTCAATTCCTGTTGAGGAACCTATGCAATATGAGACATCTATAATAGAAGACACCATTGAACAAATGGACTGTAGCCTTTCTTTGGCAGACAACATAGTCTCACTGAGATAGAGAGGAATAAGAAGCCTGACAAGGTGAAGGGAAGGCCTTATTCCTGGTTGCTACAGGTCTGTGTTTTGAATATATTTTGTTTTGTTAAGAAGCTGAAAGAAAGCAATTTTTGTTACAGTTTTCTTTCTGTTATACCCAAGAAGGGTTATGTTTCTTTATTTTTGTATATATTGAGATATCCTATTGGGAAAGGGAAATAAAGCCCTATTTAACCTTACATCGGTTTTCCACGACTAATTTGTAACTGGCAGCAACTACAACTACCAGAAGGCCAGTTACACTGAGGCCCAGTGCAGTACCTTGTTTTACCGGCAGGTGCACAGAGAGGGCTCACGACACTAGCTACAGGCTACTGAAAGCTAATGAAAATGCAGACCGCTCAACAGTGGCAACAAGTCCATCTGCTAAATGGCAACAGGCCTTAGCAATTTAAGATACCTAACTATGCACAATATAATTTTTTACTCTCTCTTTTCCTTTTTTTTGGTAACCTAAACAGAAAAGAATGGACCTAGAGGATATGGAGTTGGATTCTAGTCCTCAAACAGATTCTAAAGTATGGATTGGCCAAAGTTGCTGTCGCATCAGAAATCCTCATCTAGCCAGTAGTGAGATGTGAATGTGTGGACAGAAGATCACGTTGCAGCCCTGCAGATCTCTTCCATGGAGACTGAGTGCAAGTTGGCCGCCGACGCAGTCATGACTGACATTGTGAGTTGTGACATGACCATCAAGGCTCAGACTTGCCTTGGCATATGTGAAAGAGATGCAGTCTGCTAGTCAAATTGAAAGAGAGCATTTTAAGATGGCAGCCCCTAGCTTCCTAGAGTCAAAAGAAGCAAAACGTTGGATGGACTTTCTATGGGCTTTTATCCACTCCAAGTAGAAGGCTTGTTTGCAGCCAACATGTACATGCAGCTTCCCTTTTGTGGGCATGAGGATATGGGAAAAATATTGGTAGAACAATTGACTGGTTAAGGTGGAAATCTGATACCACTTTTGGAAGGAATTTAGGATGAATACAGAGGACCACTCTATTATGATGGAATTTGATGTAAGGCGGATGAACTATGAGAGCCTGAAACCCACTAGCACTGCATGCCGAAGTGTCTGCCATCAAAAACAAAGCCTTCCAGGTCAAGAATGTCAGAGAGCAGGAACTGAGTGACTCAAAAGAAGCTTTCATGAGCAGTGCAAGAATCACATTGAGGTCCCATGACACTGCAGGAGATTTGTTGGGAGGCTTCAAGAGAAGCAACCCCCGCACGAAGCGAACAACTAAAGGCTGTACTAAGATGGACTTTCCTTCCACACCTCAATGATAAGCTCTAATTGCACTGAGCATGACCCCAATGGAATTGGATGTAAGTACAGACTCAGAAAGGTGTAGAAGATATACAAGCAGTTTTTATGTGGGACAAACAAAAAGATCTAGGGCATGGCCCTCGTACCAGACAGCAAACCTCCTTCACTTGCAGGAATAAGATTTTTTCAATGAGGCCCTACTAGAGGCCCAAAGGACATTGGGCACATCAGTCTGCAGGTTGAACTCAGACAACATTAGCCTCTCAACATCCACATTGTGAGCACCAAGGACTGGATGCTGGGGTGCAACATCATCCCGTTCTGCAAAATCAGATCTGGTGCATGGCCCAGCCGGAGTGGCTCCTGACTGGAGAACTGTAGCAGGAGAGGAAACAAAGGCTGTCTGGGCCAGTAAGGAGCAATGAGGATTATCATGCCTCCATCTGTTTTGAACTTCAGAAGGGTCATTGCAATGAAAGGTATTTGAGGATACACTTACAGAAGACCCTCCCCCCAGTGTAGGAGGAAAGCATCCAAGGCTAGTTGTAGTGTGATCTTACCCTGGAACAGAACTGATCCACTTGGGGCATTCTGCAAAATGTTGAAAAGATCTATCGAGGGGGTGCCCCACTCCCGAAAGATGTGGGCCGCAACCTTCCTGTCCAGTGTCCATCTGTGTGGTTGGGGGACTTGACTCAGTCTGTCTGCCAGAATGTTTTGCTCACCTGGTAGGTATGTAGCTCTCAAATCCATCCCATGTGTGATGGTAAACTTCCACAACCTGATTGCTTCCTGCTCCTCCCTGTTGATGTAGAATATTTCAACTTGATTGTTGGTCTGAATCATAACAATTAGATTGGCCAGTTGATCTGGAAAGGCTTTAGACCATTTGCTACGGCTCTTAACTCCAAGAAGTTGGAAGGACCAATTGCCCTGAATGTGAAATCCATCAAGATGAGCTCCCCGACCCAGTTTATTTATTTGGAAACTTTTCTATACTGCCCCTTCCAGAGATAAGGGGCAGTTTACAGTGATCAGAGTATTAACAACAATTACATTGAACATTTTTGTAACTTAGTAACTATTCACACTAAACAATTAAAACATAGAAACTATTTACAATCTTTGGATGTGTTTGTCATCAAAACTTTTTTGCAGTGGAGGAATTTGGAAGGGGAAACATTCGAACAAATTGTGATGGATTGTTCACCATTGCAAAGACTGAATCATTGGATTGGTGACATACACACACAATCCCTGAGTTGACCTGTGGCTTCGGTCTACTGAATCCTCAGTCCACTGAGCTTGCCTCATATGGAGGTGTACCAAGGGTGTGATGTACTATAGAGGCCATATTGCCTAGTATAGTCAACATCTTGCAAGCCATGATCTGCTGACTCAATCGAGCCTCTCACACCAACGCTGTCAATTTGAGAAGTCTGTCATGCGGGAAGAAGGCTCTTGCCTGAGTTGTGTCGAGCAGGGCTCCTATGAATTCCAATTGTTGGGTGGGCTGCAGGTGGGGATTTTGGGTAATTTATGATTAACCCTAGTAGTTCTAACACCCAAATGGTTAACTGTGTTGATTCTTGAACCCCTTCTGGAGTGGTATTCTTGATAAACCAATCATCCAGATAGGGAAAGACAAACACTCCCAGCATTTAGATAAGCGACTACTACCAGGAGGCATTTTGTGGAAGTTTGAGGTGCTGAGGTACTGGAAGTACTGTCCCCCCAGGATGAACCTGAGATACTTCCTGTAAGTGGGATGTATCTATATGTGGGTACGCATCTTTTAGATCCAGGGAGCATAGACAATCTCCTTTTTGAAGATAAGGAAGCAGGGTGCCTAGAGAAATCATTCTGAACTTCTCTCTGACCAAACGTGTTCAAATCTCTTAAATCTAGGCTGAGATGGTATCCACCTGTTTTTTAGGGAACAGGAAATACCTGGAATAAAATTGTTTTCCTCTTTGCTCTGGTGGCACAAGCTCAATCACGAGATCTGCCAAGAGGGCAGTGATTTCTCTCTGAAGCAGTTCCTGATGCAGATAGTCGAGGTGATGCAATCTCAGGGGGGCAATTTAGAGGTAGGTCAAATAAATGCAATTTGTAATCACTTTGGACAATCAGCAGAACCCAAGTATCTGAGGTTATGAAGGGCCACCTTTGGCAAAAAGAGGGAATCTTCTCCTGACTGGAGGGTTTTCCACTGCAGTTACTGCTAGAGTGGCTATGCTCTGAAGGAACCAGTCAAAACTCTGCATCAGGCTTTGGCTGAGGAGCAGACTGGGTTTTCTGAGGCTTCTCCAACCGTGGTTGTAGTCAAGGGGCCTGCTATGGTTGGGAGGTCTGGGACCCAGGAAAGTGCCTACGCTTCCAGGAGTAATAGGTCTTTTTCTGGCCCCCACCTTGGTATTTCCTGTGATAGGAGGCTGGCTCAGATGTGTATCTTAAGAGATTACGAAGGATGACATGCTGCTTTTGATGAAGTTAGCCTTCTCTTTGAACTATTATCTGAAGAGATTCTCTCCACAGCACAGTACGTCAGCAAGTTTGTCATGCACTCATTGTTACAGGTCTGAGGACCGAGCCAGGTAAGTCTCCGGGCGCCAATACCCAAGGCAGAAGCTCTCGATGCTGTTTCAAAGGTATCATAGGTAGCATGGACCATGAACTTAGAGTAGTTCTTGCCATGAACTACTAGGGAACAATACTGCTCTAGTTCTCTGGAAAGAGATACTGGGACAGATCAGCGAGGTCACACACAATGTTATTCAAAAACATGCCCATGTAAAGCTTGTTAGAGGCCATGCAGGCTATGAGTATGGAACTCTGAAAATATGTTTTCCTCAAAAAGTCCAATGTCTGAGCCTCCCTCTCTGGGGGCACTAAGGAATGAGTTTTGGAACCTTTGGATCTCTTAAGAGCAGATTTGACCACCAAGGAATGGTATGGAAGCTGGGACTTCATGAATCCAGGAGCCTTCTGAATTCTATACATGGACTCAAGCCTTCTATTGACCAGAGGTACAGTGAGGGGGTTCTGCTACATTCTCATCTGTACTCTCTGAAAGATGCAGTGCACAGGCACTGTCACCGCTTCCTGAGGGGCCAAGGAATACTGAAGGATTTTCAACTTTTCTTCCCTTGGCTCATCTTCAGTCTCCAAAGAATATGATATTGCCTTGGCCATGTCCCTGACAAAATCTTGGAAGATCATGTCCTCAGGAGGGGATTTGCAACACTCATGAGGGAGAGAATGGTCTGATGGCAGCTCAGGAGATCTGTTTTCTCGACATTGATGACCCAGCCTTCTGAGTCAGACTCAGAGAGGAAATCAAAGTACTTCTGAGTGTCTGCCTGGATTTCTCTCCTGACCCATGGGGATCAGGAGCTCCTTTAGGAGCAATGATGTATGGATGCTCAAAATGCTAGAGAGTAATATCAGTCGGGCAGGCACCGGTGTCGATGCCTCTTCCACAGGCAAAGCGTGCATCTCAAGGTTCAGTTGCATGGTTGCCGATCTCAATGCAGCTGATCTAAAGGCCCCAGCCTTCTGCATGGCCAAGAGTGCCACAATCTCTTTCTTGAAAGCCTGCAGACGGTGTTTCTCCATGGCTGCCGACTCTGAAGGCTGCGGGGGCCTCAGAAATTTCAACCAATGTACCTGGAATCTGTACAGGATTAACAGCGGCTTGGTCTCGGCTCTCAGTAGGCTGTCATTGCCCCTCTGATGTCCTGGAGGATGAGTTCTCCTATCTTCAGGGCAGCTTGGAGGGGCACACTCATGGACCATCATCACTCTGAATATTATGCTTTAAGGGGCTTTGATGCTGGTGCACCAAAGCCTTCCCTCAGTGCTTGGCATAATCTCCCTTTGGCATTGATGAAGATGAAGCCAAATTCTTCCTTATCCTCAGGTGGAGATTAATTGATGGCCTTGATGGCCGATGCTCTGGTACACTACGGATGTTTGGCTCTGAATGGGCTTGAGAATTCTTTGATGTCGATGCTCCACCAGCATCCAATGTAGCCTTTGAAGCCATTAAGACCGGTGCTGTCAATGCCAATGAATCAGACTTGTGAGCATCAAAAAGTGATTTATGCTGCTTCTCTCCACTCTTGAGTCCTCTTTTTTTGTCATCTGAAAACATAAATTACAAGAGGGCTGATCATCAGGTCCCAGGCACTGAAGGCATCAGCTATGGATATCCGTGGCAGATATGGTCCTTGAGCACCAGGAACACTTTTTAAACCTGTTAGCCAGTTTTGGGATATATCATCCAGAAAAATAGCCATGGCAAAATCAAACTGCTTGATCTTGAAAAAGAGCAAGACCACAGCCGGAGCATTGTTGCCGAAGGAGGCAGAGGTGCTGAGGAAAAGAAAAGAAAATGTAAATGAAAACTAACTACAAGGAAAAAAAGAAGACATACCATGACTATAGGCAGAAACGTTTACGGGAAAAACTGGAAAAGGTGGCAGAGTCCCCAGAGAAAGGAAACTATTACCAAATGGCAGAGACGACATTGAATGCGTCTGTTGGGCTCTGCAGAAAATTGAAGACTGACCTAAACTGGCACCACAGTGGCAGACAGGAAGATAGCACGCATGGTAGAACCTCCCCAAAAGCTCGGGAGCGTTCCATCAGGGCTTCATCGGATGATGTCACCCATATGTAAGGACTTCATTTCTGCTTGTCCACAAAGAAACTATATCTATTCCATCCCATAATCATAGGAAACAGTGAAATAAATCTTTCTCACATATTGTTTGTAACAGCAGCTACTGTTACCTTCAGCAGCAAAAATTAGACCAGCCTTTACTGCACCTGACTTTCACATTGCATTAAATATAGTAAAGCTTTGAATAGCATATCACAAGTTCGGAGTTATAGTCATTTGAGTTTAAAGTGGGAAAGAGATCTTGGAATTAATCTTGAAGCGTTTGAATGGGAAAATACTATTGGGCGCATCCCCAAAATAATTATAGGAGCTAAGTTGCGTGATATGCAATTCAAAATAATACAGCGTGCTTATATCTCACCTTATAGAGCTTGGAAGGCAGGTTTTGCTCAGCACGGTAATTGTCCGTGGTGTGGATTGGAGCGGGCACATTTGTGGCATATGTTCTGGACATGTAAACAAGTTAAGAAATTTTGGGTTAGGATTCAAAAATTTTTAATGGACATATTAGGGCAAACATTGAATTTAACCTCAGGGTTTGCGGTTTTAGATGCTCCTTTACAGGGACTTTTTTCATCAGGGAATAGATTATTAATAAGAAAAGGATGTCTGCTTGCAAAGCATTGTATTCTTAGGAAATGGAGAGAATCTGGAGGTCCAGAATATTGGGAATGGAGGAATGTATTGCATCAATTAGCATTATGGGAGGGAGAGGCTTCTAGAAAACATGTTCGTAGAAGAGCAAATTTTTTGATGATATGGTCTCCTTATCTTGAAAAGTTGTCGACCAGGGCAAGAAATGATATTTTAACAATGTAATTTGGTTTAACTTTTATTTTAGTAATTAAAGTTGGTATAATTAGGTTTTAGAGATGGAAGGGGTTGAGGGTAAGGGTGGAGTGGGGAGGGGGTGGGAAAGGTGAGAATTGGGGGGAGGAAAGGGAAGGGAGGTAGTGGGGGGAGGGAGAGAAAGGTGGGAAACGGGAAGGGTGGTAGTGGGCATAAATGGGAGGGGGATAAATAGTAATGATTATTTTCTGAAGTGGTTATAATATTATTGTTTATTATGTCTTAATCTGTATGCTGTTTACAATATTTCAATATGTTTGCAATGTTTCTACATGTAAACTGCTTTTATGTTATAATATGTTTTTAAAAATTAATAAAAAGATTTAAACATAAATGGGCAGCGGCTCAATATCACTGCAGCCTGGTTATCACTAGGTGCCACAGTCAGAACGCCCAATGCTAGCTGGTTAGTATTGGAGCATGCAGCGGCAGCACCCGTGGATATTCAGCGGCACTAACCATGTTAGTGCTGCTGAATATCCCAGCCAAGGGATATTCAGCAGCACTTTCAATATCAGGCCCTAAGTGTATTAGTTGAAAATAATTAAGGTGCCTAGGGGAATTTGGATTTTTTTTAAATTCGAGGATTTGTTATTTCAGCTAAAGAGTGGGAGCAGGAATATAGGCTCTGGGGTGCCCAATGACTGCATGTCAGGCTGGGCAGGTGACTCCAGGGCCAATATAATGCAGCATACTTGGTGTGACAGTATCCAAACAGCAGAGGCCTAGTGAGTAACACAAGGCGCTAAAAGATAGGTACTCCTGGTCAACAGGAGCTGAGAATTTAGTCCAATAGGGGTATTAGCTGTGAAAACAAATTTCCCTTCTACCTAGGATGATTGAGAGCATGGACGTGGGGTCACTGGGTACTCCAGAGTCTATGCCAGGCCAGGCAGGTGACCCCAGGGCAATATCTGATGCAGCACACTTTAGGTGATGATATTCCCATGCAGCAGAGGGCTAATGCAGGGCTCTAAAAGGGCACATGTGAAAAATTAAATGGTCATAGAAGCAAAGAAGGGAGGGAAGGTGAGAGCAGCACTGGCACAAGTGTGCACAAAGAGATAGGTCATTCCCCCCGATATGCTTATGATCTCCTCTAGCCTGTCAACAAAGCTAAAGAGATTTTTTAGAGAGGGAGAATAGAAAGAGCTGCATCTTCTAGTGTAGCTATAAAAGAGCATGTGTCCAGTGTCATTCCTACAGAGGGACAAAGGAAGGGAGACAGTACAGGGACACATGAGAAGTAGCAGGTGAAGGCACCTGAGCAGCGCAGCAGGCGTACCATATTTACTGCTGAAAAGTATGTGAAGATGGTCTTCACAGATACAGAGTCTGAGGGATCCACATGGGCACCATTTGCATCAGAATCTCAGATATTGAAAGTTAAATGGCTGAAGATAGTCTTGAAAAGGTTGTTGTTATCATGCTAACTGGTAAAAAGTGATAGTGACAGTGCTAGGGCAAAGAACATCCTAGAGGGAGAGGAGACAATAGAGTGTGAGAAGGATGCTGCTGGCCTTTCATCCTTTCCTATGCTCCTCAGTGCAGATACAGCAGCAGCATCAAGAGCAGCAGCCCTTTCATCCAAGGAGAAAGAGGGGAAGTCTCATAAAATCTCATAGGTGTGGAGGCATTTTAGAGTGCTTGAGGATTCTTATATGCAGGATGCAATTACTGTTCATTAGAAGGAAGTTGATGCTGCATCTTATGGACAGTGGTATGCAGCTCATTTGCTAAATTAGCACCCTTTCCAGCTCAGAACAAAGGCAGGTGCTGATCCTAGGCCTGGGATTTGATCCAGATGTGGAAATAGCAATGGTGGGAAAGATACAGAAAAAGCAAAATCCCTTTTCCAAATAGCCTGTTCCCCCAGTGAGATGGCACGGGAGTAAGCTTGATGCACATCAAAGCAAGCTGCCATAGAAGAGATAAGGTACTGCTCAGCCACACAGTCATGGGGCAAGCAGCAGGTCACATCAAGGATGGTGACAAGGCATTGGGGAAATGATAGCCCTACAAGACTATCTCCTGAAGATGGTTGAGAAGAAGTGGTTTAAGAGGTTGCTGAATCTCTTAGCTCCTGTGTCCTGCAGGACAACCTTTAGTAGGCAGGTGACCCCTGGACAGTATAAGCAGTTGCATCACCAGTTACAGGCACAGCTGAAAAGGGCAAAGGCTGGCACTAGCATGCATTTAATCACTGACATCTGGACTAGTCTACTCAGAACACTACACAGACCTACCTCTCTCTGACACCACACTGATGGCAGCTGGATGGGGCTGGGACAGGCTATGAAGGAGCAACAGGAGGAGAGTACTGGAGGGTTGTGCTGCACAGCTAGGTCATGGATGATAGCCATACTTGGACCCATGTCTTAATAGAAATATGGTTAGTGCTATAGGCTGGCAGGGCACAAACAGAGCACCATGCTTCTTGATTTCTTTATAATAGATGGTAGGACAAACATGGCTAAGGCAATAAAGGAGGTGGAGGGCTTTAATGAGATCAGATCAGTGGTGGGATCTGGCCAGTTTGGCCTGGTTCACGCAAACTGGTTCCCACCACAGGCCGCGTTCGGCAAAATGGGCCAAAAATGGTGTCTCGATGACAGTGCTGCACTGGCGTGACCCCGCCCGCCAGTGGTTTGATGGCATCGGGAGACAATGGGAAGCCCCCCATGCTATCAAACCAGGTGTTGGGTGGGGGGATTGGGCTGTTGGGCCACCAGGGAGCTGCTGCCTTTTTGTGATCACCAGCGGCCCGAGCATACTGCACTAGCAACACAAACGCATGCTGGGTTGCCACCTGCTCAGTCCTCTCAGTGGTGAGATCGATCCGAACCGGTTTCTGTTTGGATCAAATCCTGCCACTCGATCAGATGCTTTGCACACTTGCTAAACCTGGCTGTCAGAGACTCCCTAGGCCTGGGAAGCAAGGGAAGTGGCAGCCCTGTCTTTAGGCAACAGATCAAGAAGTGTTGAAAAATAGCAGAGTATTTTGCACCAGTGTGAAAGGTGAGCTTGAGCTGTGTGAGAAACAAGAAGTATAAGGGGCACCTGCACACCAGTATGTTGCCACTAGATGGAATTCCACATGAAATGCTGGAGAGGTTAGTGGAACAATGGGCAGACCTTTATCAGATGTCATTGGAGACTGAGATTGGGATCAAAAGCCCTCTGCATTACCAGAATTGGTCAAATAATACACAGATGATAGATGTCCTAAAGCCCTTTAAAAAAGCCATGGAGGAACTGAGTATCACAAGGGCTATTATGAACCTTTTCATCCCAGTAGTGAACATTTTACAGACAAAGTTAGAAGGTTTTGGTGATAGCTGATTTCTTGGCATGGTCAAGTGAAGAAGAGGTTGCTACCGCTTATGAAAGAGGATACTTATATGCCAGCTGGTCTCTTTGCAACGACTTACTGGAAACAGAAGCTAATGACTGTGTGGAGAAAAGGGAGCACCAGAAGCAGGGAGGCGGTGATGATGCAGCAGGGGAAACAGTAGGCACACCAACAAGCAGTACTGATAGCATGAGCACCATTCTGTCACCTAACACTCTCCCCCCCCCCCCATCCAGCTTGACATTCCAGTCCATGAGTCCCAGCATAGAAAAACTGTTGGTGACCAAAGTCCTAGCTACAAATGCTATAATGTTTATTTAACTTGATATACCGCTCTTCATTACACCAGAGCGGTTTACAAAATATTACAGGGGTGGGCACAAGCCCTCGTTGCAAGAAAGGAAATACATAGCTGGACAGGAAAGAGGAAAGAAGAAAAGAATACATAGGAAGGCCAAAACAGAGGGGGAGACACAGACAAACATGTATAAACCAGGTCAGCTGGCTGACTCAGTCAGACTCCTGCACATATTTCAGTGACACACTACTTTGGTGCTCCCACCAACTGTGGTGCTGCTTTGCTCTCTTCCACTATCTTGACATGTTCATTTTGCTTTTTGTATCGCTTTGCCCTTTTGATTGTGGCTTCTGGTACTCATCCTGTCACTGTACGTGTCATTTGCCCCAGTTCTGATGCACTGAGATATTTGTGACGCTCTCGATGGCTTCTGGTTTTACAGATGCCTGCCTTCACGTTCCAAGCAAATTTGATTTAAAATGGATGGCAAGCCTCACTGTTGCATTGTACCATTGCTCTTCCCATTGACTTCAAATGGGGACAAATGGGCCGAATACACAAACACTAACCAAACTGTATTCTGATGAAACAAGCACAAAAGTAATTGGCGTGCACATACCTAATGGGCTTTATTTAAATCTTGTGTGATCTTTAACATTTTCTTTCATGTTTCCTTACTATTTTTGACAATTTATTTCAACATCTTTCAGTCCTCTAGCAAAAAGATGCCCATTCATATTACAGATTAGCTGAGAAATTATAGTTTTTGCATTTCTAAAGCCTGCCTTTGATTTATTGAATTGGGCCCACTGGCTGCAGTAAGAACCATAGAAATCAGGAACTCAAGTTTATATGTGGAAAAATGAACAAAAAGCTGTAATTAGTATTTCTGATTTCTTGTGACTATTCTTAAACTACTTGATATTTTGCCTACTGTATTATGACAGCACCAAGATAAGAATATGTATGGCAACCTGGTTACATAAGCTGGGGATATTTAGAGTAACCTTTAATGAGCATTTTATTTAAGAACCACAGTTCATATACAAAACCAGATAAATTAAAATTAAATCTATGGAGAATATGTAGGCATATTGATTGTATGGAAATGTTATACTCATGGCAATTTTTTAAACTGGCAGCATTGGGGAACAGGAAGCAATTTGGCACAATTTGATAAATTCTGTGTCTGGCTAGAGATTAAGGCCTCCTCCCTTTCACATCCTAACTACTCTAATATGTGTTTCAACAACACTGTCTTGACTTTCTTTCATCTCAAGCTACTGCGGATCCACACCACTCTGACTTTTATCCTCTATATGCCCCAGCTCTGTCAGGTTAGTGCTGAAGCAGTCTGTGAAGATATTCAGTGGTACTATCCAGATAGTGCTGCTGAATCTTACCCAGTTATCAGGATAACCTCTGTGGGTATTTCGATAAGGGTTTTTAAATATCAGGCCCAGTAGTCCATGTTTCTTGTCCAAATAGCTCATGATGTTTACACTGAATATTTGTCCCTATGTCACGTCTACTGAATTTTCAATACTGAACTGTGTGATCCCATTTTCTTCTTAACTGCATTAAAAATATATTCTTACCCAGCAATCTCAGTATAACATATTCCCAAAAACTTGATCTGGTGCTCCAGCTTCCAATAATAATGTACTGTTAAACAAGGCACAAGTGATATAAAAATAGTACAACAGTAAGTTTGAAGGGGTAATCTAAAACATCCATTTCTTTCTCTACCAATATAGAAAAGCTCTGAAATGTATTTCATTCCCACCTCATGTGAAAATGTACCCATTTTACTACAACCCCTTATCAAGGTGTTTACAAAATTTAGAAAAATGTAAAAGCATTTTATATGTTCAATATAATTGCTTAAACATGAGCTTGTGCTTAATTCTTTGACTGGGTGACCAGAGAACTAGATGTGATCTACCTAGATTTCAGCAAAGCCTTTGATACTGTTCCTCATAGGAGGCTTATCAGTAAACTGAACAGCCTGGGGATGGGTTCCAAGGTAGTGAACTGGATCTGAAATTGGTTGACTGACAGATGACAGAAGGTGATGGTAAATAGGACTCACTCGGATGAAAGGAAGGTGATTAGTGGCGTGCCCCAGGGATCGGTTCTGTTCACAGGTCCGGCCCGTCCATTAAGCAAGAATGTTTTTTGCACAGGGCCCCGCGTTTCAGGGGCCCCACGCAAAAAACATCTTGCATCAGCCCAGCTAGGTTAAAAAAACGCAAACCGGCTGCTGCCGCCGCCGTGGCAGCAGCAGAATCAACCATCCCACAGGGCCCCCCCTGCCCTGCAGAGTTCTGAATGCAGTTTCAGCGTTGGCTGTCAGAGCCACGCAAAGAGAGAGCTTCTCCTCTCGCGGCTCTGTTAATCGCACCGCGGGGCTGATGGGATTTCCCATCAGCCCCGCGGCGGGATTAACAGAGCCGCGAGAAAGGGAAACTCTCCCTTCGCGCGGCTCTGAAAAGCCCGTGCTGAGGGAGCTGAGGCTGCATGGAGGACTCTGCAGGGCAGGGGGCCCCCCGCGGGATGGTCAATTCTGCCGCTGCCATAGTGGCAGCGGCAGCCGGTTTGCGTTTTTTTTTTTAACCTAGCTGGGCTGATGGGGGGAGGGGGTTAGGACTGGTAATGGTCTATGGGGGGGTTAGGACTGGTAATGGGCTATGGGGGGGAGAGGGTTAGGACTGGTAATGGGCTATGGGGGGGTTAGGAGAGTCCAACAGGTAAGGCAGTACTCACGTAGGTATCGGAGACACAGTCCAAAACATGATGGTGTAACTAAAATAAATAAATACAGCTTGAAATAAGCTGTATTTATTTATTTTAGTTACACCATCAGAATTTCCTTCCGAGGGCCACAAATTTCTTGTGTCTACATACAAAGGTACCTTCTGTATAACATAATTGCTTGTCACACCCTGTTTTGGTTTTATTACAATTCCTTATTTATGTTTTATTTATATTGTATTTAGATTATGCTTCTGTTTTAACTTATTATTTTCCAATTTTGCGTATCCACACTTTCTATGATTCCTATTTGGTTTATATTATATTTATTGTTTTATCTATTTATGAGCCTTATTTATTATACATCTGTATGTTTTATGCATCATGATTTCAGATCTGTTCTTTCACATTATTTTAATTATGTAATTATATTTATTATCTATGTTTTTTACGTTTTTAGTACCTTACCTGATCAACCCCTGATGAAGGTTTGCGAAACACGGCCTGTGTCGGGTTGGTAATAGGTCTTTGTTAATTTTAAATAAAATTGTTTTTCCACCTACATCACGCTATGGGGGGGTTAGGACTGGTAATGGGCTATGGGGGGGCTAAGACTACAAGTGGGCTGATGGGGGGTTAGGACTGGAAGTGGGCTGATGGGGGGTTAGGACTGGTAATGGGCTGTGGGGGGGGGGTAAAACTGGAAGTGGGCTTATGGGAGGTTAAGACTGGAAGTGGGCTGATGGGGGGCTTAGGACTGGTAATGGGCTATGGGGGGGCTAGGACTGGAAATGGGCTGAGTGGAAGGGGGGCTTGAACTGCATATAGCTGATAGGGAGGGGGCTTGGAATGGAAATGGGCTGTGAGGGGAGGAAGCAAGGACTGGAAATGGGCTGAGTGGGGGGGGGGCTAGGACAGGAAATGGGCTGATGGAGGGGCTAGGATAGGACTGGAAATGGGCTGTTGGGGGGTGCTAAGATTGGAAATGGGCTGTTGGGGGGTGCTAAGATTGGAAATGGGCTGTGGTGGGGGCTTGAATTGAAATGGACTCATGGAGGGGCTAGAATTGGAAGTAGGCTCATGGGGGGGCTTGGATTGGAAATAGGCTGAGTGGAGGGGAGCTAGGATTTGACATGGGCTGATGGTGGGGCTAGGAAAGGAATAGAAATGAGTTGATGGGGGGCTGGGATAGGACTGGAAATGGGCTGATGGGAGGCTAGGACTGGAAATGGGCTGATGCAGGGACTAGAAGGGAGCGGATGCTGGGTGGGGCTGGAACTAGAAGGGAACTGATGTTGGGGGAGGATTAGAATGGGATGGAGCTGGGAGAGTGAAAAGGAGAGGGAAAAAATATTTTGTGTGGGAGGGAAGACAAATCTACAATTGGCCGGATATTGGGAGAGTAAGTGGGGATTGAGGATGGAGGGGTAAAATTTGAGTGGATGAAATAGGAATGAGGAAAGAGCAAAAGGAGAAAGATTAGTATGTTAAAGCAGATGTAGAGAGAGAATGGAAAAAAACTAGAAGAGAGAAGAAAGGACAAATGGACAGCAGACGATGGAGAGTTAGCAGAAGACATGAAGAAACCAGAAGAAAGTGGTTGGAGCAATTGCCACTGAAAAAAAATTCACAAAAGGTAGAAAAATATCTCTTTATTTTGAATTTATTAACTGGAATATGTCAGCTCTGGGAAATGTGCATCATTAACGTCTGCGCTTTGTTTAGTACAAGAGGAAATTAATTTATGGTTTTATTTCTACAGTGTTGTACATTCCAAGTTTGGCTTTTGGGGTTCCCAGTTTAATTATTGTCTTCCTGTTTCTAAATTGTGATTCGTTGTTTGATGATGGTTTTGCATGCGTTGTTTGGTAGGGGTTCTGCATGCGTAACTGAGCTGAGGTATTCTGTTGACATTGCCACTTGTTCTCTTTCCACAGTAGGTCATATAGTGTTATTCTCTGAAATGTATTGGTTTAATATTTGCAGTGTTGCCTTTTGATAGGTAGGGTATGGTGCTTTGTGAGTCCTGGTAGTGCTGTTAGGATACAGCGGGTTTGCTATGGGTTCTAAATGGGCAGTGTTTGTAGTAGTTCCTAATGTGCCTGGTGGTTGGTACTGGATTATAGCAATGTAGAAATCTTTTAGTCTTTCTTTATCCATATACTCATTAAGAGGCATGTTTACTAAAGGTTAGTGTATGGTAACATTATGTAAATATTTATGCAAATGAGGTCCCTTATGCAAATGAGGCCCAGCACTGCGTCTCCGCACATGGCTCCACACCCCCCTTGGGCCACCCCTGACTGTTCAATGTATTTGTGAGTGATATTGCTGAAGGACTGAATGGAAAAGTCTGTCTTTTTGCAGATGACATGAAAATTTGCAAGAGTGGACTCTCCTGAGGGAGTGTATAACATGAGGAAAGATCTACAAAAGTTGGAAGAATGGTGTAATGCTTGGCAGTTAAGATTTACTGTGAAGAAGTGCAGTGTTATGCACTTGGGATGTAGAAATCCAAGGGAATTGTATGCAATAGGGGGTGAGAGACTGGTGTGCATGGACCAGGAGAAGGACCTCGGAATGATTGTTTCTGAGAATCTCAAGGTGGCGAAACAGTGTGAAGGATGTTGGGTTGCATTCAGAGAGGAACTACCAGCAAAAAGGAGGAGATAATAATCCCACTGTACAAGTTGCTGGTAAGGCCTCACTTGGAATATTGTGTTCAGTTTTGGAAACCATATCTTGCAAAGGATATAAAAAGACTTGAAATGGTTCAGAGGAAGGCGACCAAAATGATTTGGAGTCTGCGTTAGAAGACATATGAGAAGAGACCTGAAGGCCTAAATATGCATACTCTAGAAGAGAGGAGGGACAATGGAAATATGATACAGACCTTTAAATACTCAAAGAGTATTAATGAACAAACAAACTTTTTTCAAAGACAGGAAAGCTGAAAAACTAGAGGGCATAACATGACGCTGCAAAGGGGTAAACTCAAAAGCAACGTCAGTAAATACGTTTTCACTGAAAGGGTGGTGGATGCTTGGAATGCCCTCCCGATGGAAGTGGTGGGGGAAAATACAGTGACAGAATTCAAAATGGCATGGGACAGAGACAATGGATCCCTTTATAGCAACAGGATAAAATCAAAATAACCTTAACTGTCTCTGCTATCTCAACAAATAGGGGTGATCAGCATGGAGCGGTGAGTACACCCCTAAACAAAGGCATGGGGAGGGGTGACCAGCACTGAGCAGCAGTGCTACTCTTGCCACCATGATGATCTTTATCTGCTGTCATATACTATGTTACTATGTTATATTCTACAGAAATAATCCTTTCCAAAGTTCTGTTCCTGGCCCAATCCAATGGTCTTTACTCAATCCTCATCCTTCTTCACCTTTTTGCTTCTTTTGACACTCTTGATAAGAACATAAGAACATAAAGGGGTATGTTTACTAAACTGCGGTAATGTCATTCAAGGTAGGTTCCGCGGTAAAGGTAGAGATGCCCATATAAAGGCATGGGCGTTGCATCGTTACAGCAAGCTGACAGCTAATGCGCGTTACAAGGCGCCTTAGACAAACGAGCGTTACAAGGTGTCTTGTAAGGCATCTTGCAAGGCACCTTGTAAAGCGCCTTGCAAGGCACCTTGTAAGGCGCCTTGTAAGGTGCCTTATAAGGTGCCCTGTAAGGTGCCTCATAAGGCGCCCTATAGGGCCTCCTAGGCTAAGCACCATATTAGGCACCCTTGGACAAGGCACCAGAGAAGGCACCCTGGGCTATGGAATCATAGGTTAAGGTGGCCTAACAAGGTTATGGTGTCCTAAGTTAGTGTGCCCTAGGGACTGCAAGGTGCCTCCGGATGACATGCATGACCTGTGCGGAACAGAGACAGATGTAGCCCTAACACTAGATAGAGCACTCAGGAAAGACAATGAACAGGTGAGTGAAGGAGGGAGAAGTGGGAGCCACTGGACCTGCCATATCTGCGGGCATCCCATGTGCCTGCCAGTACTGATGACAAACATGGTGGGGCTGCTGTACCACAGCACAGGGTGTTGGCAATGTAAAGTACCAGAAAAACAGTTGGTGGCAGACAATGGGAATACGTGTCCCCCAGTGGAGGCAGAGGTGGCAGGATAGTTACAATGACGGGTGGACAGAGGAGTAGTGGTGCCATGCAGATCAGGCACAGGCAAGGCAAGCATGAAGAGGCGCAATGCAGGAAAGGGTATGACATGGGGTGGCAGCCTGCACTGGC
Organism: Ichthyophis bannanicus; assembly: GCA_033557465.1. NCBI lineage: Eukaryota > Metazoa > Chordata > Amphibia > Gymnophiona > Ichthyophiidae > Ichthyophis > Ichthyophis bannanicus. The sequence continues at coordinate 496,609,789 of CM066033.1, forward strand.
AGACAGGACTCTACACAGCTGACAGATGCAGATAGACGGACCGAGGGAATGCTGGCAATTGTGGCGAGGGTATTATGGGCTGGAAGCACAGATCTGCAAAAATATGACCTCTACAGGCATGCACACTATATGAGTAGGACAGGCATGAGAGGGGGAAACAATGAGGAACTGAACCCATGAACACTGCCAAGAATGGCATTATATTAACCAGTAGGCTATACCTCCATGGTGTATGTCACAGCAATGTCTGGGTACAGAAGGACTGCAGGTCACCGCACAAATTGTCTGCTCTGAGTGCCAGGATGCGGTAACCCCACCATACACATGATGCAATGCACATGCTGAATAGCAGTCTACAGCTGATCATCAAATGGGGTCTGCACCTCTCCGGTACCTCAGTTTGGAAAGACGAACTGACAGTGTGTGATACTAGCACAGAGTAGCTACAGACCATGCCATTGTGCAGGTTCTGTGGTCACCCTGAGGGATAGGATTGGTGCCCAGCACTAGGTCCGCAGTACATGTGGTGTTAGAGATAGGTCCTGCTGTACATCCCCATCACTACCAGTGTGTGACAGGTGTTCCTTGCAGTGCAGCTGAGGGTAATTTGGTGTCCATCTGTATCCTGCAGTCACATGTGGCCCTGTGGGACCAGACACCAGCCAGATTGGTGTGTACCCTGTGTTAGGGTCTGGCTGACATGGGCAGCTGTTATCAGGGCAGAGGGGTTCCAAGAATTGCATGAGGTGCATGTAGCAGTTCCTTTATAGGTTGCAGTGGTATATACTACATACCCCAAAGGGCCCACATCACCCTTTTTGTAGGTAAAGATCAGGTGACCCTGCCCCGGGGAAACAACCTCCATCCTGTTCGTATGAGGCAGCCCTCCAGGGTTGGTAGACCAGAGCCATACCCATGACTGGAGCAGTGGCAGACCAGCAGCAATGCTGGGGTTAGGTCTGCAAAACCCCAACTGCCTCCCACCACTGTCTGCCAGTCACCAGCAGACAGCACAGTCAGACTGTACCTTAAAGGTGTTCTGACCATGCAGTCTAACTGCAGACAGTCCTCCAGCCTGCTCACAGAGGAACTATGTACAGCAAGCAGGCAACTCAGTGATTGGGACCCCAGGACTGGAGAACACAAATATATCACTAGAGACAGATAGTGTAGAGTGCTATGTGGGAACCTAGACCTGCCATAGTCACTGCTCGGTCAGAATGAGTGCCCTCCCAACATGCCATGCTGTGGCCACCTTGTCCATGAAGGTGGTGGTCAGGCACTACAGTGTCCCAGCCATTGCCCCTGTGAAGATGCATCCTGGCCAATCTGCCCTGTCCGGGCCATACCCAAAATACCTTGCTCCTCATTATGCACCTATTCAGGCTAACGCTGGCAACAGTGGGACATTTTGGACCCAATGAAGGGTGGGCAGCCACAGAACAATGGATAGACATACACACACGCTCACTCCTATTGCAGTATTGTACAAAGATAGGGGTGGTTGGCAACCCTGCCCGCCACACTGGTCCTTCTCACAGTGCTGACATTGCTAAACTGTGCAGGGGGTAGAAGTAGTGCTCTGGTGATAACTTCAGCTCAATGCTGGGGCCAACAGCCTGACTCTCCATGCATCTTTGGATTGTGGAGCCTGTGTAGGTGGGTGTTTGTACCCCTGTTCGCCGCTGCTTTGGGCTTTGCACATGTTGCTGTTGTATCTGCATTGTAGGGTAAAACATAGGGACATGCTCTGCAGGAACCACAGGTGGGGCTTGAACCTGTGACCCTCTGCTTCTGGACACACTGGCTGAGTGTACTGCACCACACTGTTGCCACAGATGCACAATAGTCCCTGGGGCTACCTGTACTTTTCCTCAGCCAGACTTTGTATGTTGCACTGCACACCACGTAGTGATGCAGGGCATGGCCTAGGTCCACTGCAGGGAGGTGGCACCCCCCCCCCCCTGTCAAGCTGACATGGCCATTTGCTGTCAGTGCTGGTAGTGCGCAGTCCCAGGCCATCCACTGTGTAGGTAGGCGCCCGCCTCACATCCCCCCATCACTGCCTACCAATATTATGTCCCTTCCACATGGGGGCGGGATGGCTGGGGGGGATGTCAGGTCTGTGCCCTAGCAACTATTGGCTAGGGTGAACCAGATAGATATAGGTGGATTGTGTTTGGCTTTGGTCAGCTGCTGTCTTGCTGATTTCCGGTTTCTATGTTCCTATGTGCCACCTCGGCGCCCGCCTGATCCACCCTGTGCCCCAGCTAACCATGCTACATGTCCCGCCTGTGGCCCCCTATGCCCCATTTGCACCATCATCATAGTGGCCATTCATACTTTGGCACTATGGTGTTGCTGAAAATGGAGCACTACTATCACATTTCTTGGGCTCCCTGCCTAGGCTGCACATTGCTGATACTTAAATGGTTTCTTTCTCCAGCAAAGGTGCATTTAACGGCAGGTTTTCATTCGCGGTAGGATTCAGCCCTTCAGTTCAGCGCGTTAGTGTGAAAGGGGCCTCTCCCCGCCCATTGACCCCTTCTCTCCGCCCTATCTCCACCTTCTGCAGTGTTTACCGCGGCCGGGGACGTTAACGATTGTTAAGTAACGTTAACGCGCGTTAACGTTACATAACACGCGGTATGTAACGTTACCGCAGTTTAGTAAACATACCCCAAAATATGCCATACTGGGTCAGACCAAGGTCCATCAAGCCCAGTATCCTGTTTCCAACAGTGGCCAATCTAAGTCATACGTACCTAGCAGTTTCCCCAAAAGACACAGGTTCCATAATGCTTATATTGGGTCAAGCATTGATATCCTGGGTCCCTTTTTAATAATGGTTTATGGACCTTTCCTCCAGGAACTTGTCCAAACCTTTTTTAAACCCAGCTACACTAACGGCCTTTACTACATCCTCTGGTAACAAATTCCAGAGTTTGATTACACGTTCAGTGAAAAAATATTTTCTCTTATTTGTCTTAAATAGTTTACCCTGTAGCTTCATTGCATGTCTCTTAGTCTTTCTATATTCTGATAACGTAAACAATAGATCTACGTTTACCCGTTCCACTCCATTTATTAATTTATAGACCTCTATCATATTTCCCCTCAGCCATCTCTTTTCCAGGTTGAAGAGCCCTAACCTTTTTAGCCTCTCCTCCTAGGAGTAGCCTTCCATCCCCTTTACCATTTTGGTGGCTCTTCTCTGTACCTTTTCTAATAATGCTATATCCTTTTTAAGATACGGCGACCGGAATTGCATACAATATTCAAAGTGCGGTCGCACCATGGAATGATACAGAGGCATTATAATATCCTTTATCTAATTTTCCATTCCTTTCCTTATGACACCTAGCTTTATATTTGCTCTCTTGGCCGCTGCTGCACACTGGGCGGAGGGTTTTAACATGTTATCCACGATGACGCCTAAATCTTTTTCCTGGGTCATGATTCCCAATGTGGAACCTTGCATTGTGTAACTATAGTTTGGGTTGTTCTTTCCTAAGTGCATAACTTTGCACTTGTCCACATTAAATTTCATCTGCCATTTGGATGCCCAGTCTTCCAATTTATCAAGATCCTCTTGCAATTTTCCACAATATTCTTGGGTTTTAACAACTTTAAATAGTTTTGTGTCATCTGCAAATTTGATGACCTCACTCGTTGTTCCACTTTCCAGGTCATTTATGAATATGTCAAAAAGCAGTGGACCCAGCACAGATCCCTGGGGTATACCACTATTCACCTTTCTCCATTGGGATAATTGGCCATTTAGCCCTACCCTCTGCTTTCTATCTTTTAACCATTTCCTGATCCACAATAGTACACTGCTGTTCTTGCTTAGATTTCTGGGCTCTGTTTTGTACAGGTTTTCTTCTTCTCTCTCCTATCACACTGTTAGTATATGCTCTGGTGGATCCTCTACTATTGCTATTCTTTTTAAGATACGGCGACCAGAATTGCACATAATATTCAAGGTGCAGTCTCACCATGGAACGATATAGAGACATTATGATATCTTTTATTTTATTTTCCATTCCTTTCCTTATGATACCTAGTGCTCTCTTGGCCGCCGCTGCACACTGGGCCGAGGGTTTTAACATGTTATCCACAATGACGCCTAAATCTTTTTCCTGGGTGATGGTTCCTAATGTGGAATCTTGCATCGTGTAACCATAGTTTGGGTTGTTCTTCCCTAGGTGCATAACTATGCACTTGTCCACATTAAATTTAATCTGCCATTTTGATGCCCAGTCTTCCAATTTATCAAGATCCTCTTGCAATTTTCCACAATCCTCTTGGGTTTTAACAACTTTAAATAGTTTTGTGTTATCTGCAAATTTGATAACCTCACTCGTTATTCCCTTTTCCAGATCATTTATGACTATGTCAAAAAGCAGCGGACCCAAAATAGATCCCTGGGGTATTCCACTATTCACCTTTTTCCATTGGGAAAATTGTCCATTTAGTTCTACCCTCTTCTTTCTATCTTTTAACCAGGTCCTGATCCACAATAGTACACTGCTGTTCTTGCTTAGATTTCAGGGCTCTGTTCTGTACAGGTTTTCTTCTTCTCTCTCCTATCACACTGTTAGTATATGCTCTGGTGGATCCTCTACTATTGCTATTCTTTCAATTGATGTAGCTCAGGGCTCTGTGTTTGGACTTTTCTCTCTATACTTGTATTCTTGGTGCTCCGATCCTCTCCCATGGTTTTCAGTACCATCTTTATGCTGATAACTCGCTTCAACAGATTCACCCCTCACATTGATATTTCAGCTTGCATATGTCAAAGAAGGTACCAGAGCTTTACCATAATCTAACAGTATCCATTGGGTCCCATAGTTTGTTCTGAGTCTTATCCTATTTGTTTTAAATGTCCTCTAGTTTTTGAACATTTTGCAATTGATTTGCATTTACCCATTCCACTTGACTCAGGATTTTATAGACCTCTTATCTCCCCCCAGCCATCTCTTCTCCAAATTGAAGAGCTCTAACCCCTTCAGACTTTCCTTATTTTGATCACCTTTCTCTTCTTCTGTATGCAAAACCTGCCTTATTTATTTATTTGTTGATGGATTCAACTTATACCTTATCAGTACTACTTCAAGAAAAGGGTTTTCTAAAATTGCATAACCAGATATATGTATAAAATGTATGTGAAAGGAAAACAAAATTACTTACCTGTAGTAGGATAAATATTCACATATGAGTGGCATCACTGATGGAGCCCAGTGCATGTTTGCAACTCCCCAGATTCAAAATGTTCCTGAAGCATTTGGAGCACATTACCATGTAGGTGCACCACTTCCTGCTTGCCGCTGCCACATGGGACTGCCTCAGTCTAATATTATAACTTTGCATAGGACACAACTCATAGTGGAGGTGGGTAGGTAGTATGAGGACTTATCTTGCTGTCCATGGAAATCACCTGCTACAAGTGGGTAGCTTTGGACAAAGCAGGGTAATGTCCTCACCTATTGGAATCCCTAGCTACAGGCCGCCTAAACAAAAAAAGGTGTAACAACGATTAGGCACCAAGAACTGGCCAGTATTTTGGGCAGCAATGAGTCATTTGTAGAACTTTTGAGGAACTCCACAAATTAACTCTAGTACATTCAATCAAACATGAGGGAATTTTTCCCACAAATTAATTCTCAGCTTTCTCAACAATGCATCAATCTTTTTCAATGTCTATCAAGAAGTCTCAGACTTACAATGGCACTAATTCATTAGACTAGGGGGTATGTTTACTAAGCAGTCTTAGGGGTATGTTTACTAAAGTGCGGTAAACGTGAATAATGCACGTTGTACGACGTTAACGATCGTAAGTGCAGTATAACGCGCGTAATCACGCGCCGAGCGTTAACATCATACTACGCGCGTTAACCGTAGTTAACGATTGTAAATTCCCGCGGCGCGGTAAAACAACGCAGAAGGTGGAGAGAGGGCGGAGAGAAGGGGTCAATGGGCGGAGAGTGGGTGGGGAGAGGCTCCCCTCACACTAACGCGCTGAATTTCAGAGCTCAATTCCAACGTGAATGAAAACCTGCCGTTAAAGGCATATTAAAGGGGAGAGAAACCATTTAGGTGTCAGCAATGTACAGCCCAAGCAGGAAAACCCAAAGAAAGTGATAAGTGTGATACATGTGCACAGAACAAAAGGGCACAGAAACACTGAAAATGACCCCAACAAACTGGCAAAAAACAATAACCAAGTTGGTCAACAGTGGTATCAATGAGAAAAACACCCCCACCCCCCCCCCCCCCCGAGTAAGCTCCATAGAACAGATAGAAATCGTGGAAGGGTCTATACTCCGTCCCCATACAAGGTGAATGGACCCACGGTGAAATAGTGCTGCTCAGGGTTTCCTCCACCACCAGACAGGGTGCCTATGGTGTGCACATGTCCCGCAACAGAAGGGCGGGCATGTTGGAACGGCAACTGGACAGATGCTGGAGAAGGGGATACAGAAGGCCGCAGGCGGCACATGTCAAGGTACTACCAGGGAATGCACCATCTCTGTGATAACATGGTGGTGCAGTGCACAAAACCACTGTAATCAGAAACAGAAGGTCATAGGTTCAAGTCCCAGCTGTGGATTCTGCCAACCCACTCTGCATATTTTACCCACCACTACAAAGTCCTAATACAGACAGAACCTTATTTGCAGATGACGTAAACATGCCCATAACACATACATCCTACCCTACAGAGCACAGACACCATAAACATACTCATTACCTAGAGCAGAGCCCCCCAAATGCAGTCCTGGAGGGCCAAACACCCATTCTGGTTCCATGCTGCCTCTGATAAAGATACCTGTGCTGCATTTCTATGCGCCACCCCCATGGTATGCGGATGTATCTCATGCATAGCTATGAGGGACAGCATGAAAACCTGAACAGTGTTTGGCACACCAGGACTGGAGTTGGGAAACACTTCCGTAAAGCAGCAGCCAACAGGGGCAGACACACCCGCACCCACAGGCTCCATCATCCAAAGCCACCTGGAGAGGCAGGACTTTGGGCTCTGCGTGCATCTCCCAATACTAGCACCTGCATACCATAGTAATGCCACCATAAACCTCGGAATATGGTACACATCTTACAAAAGGTTGCTATGATTACTGGCAGATAGCAATTCCTGGCTTAAGTACAAGTTTTCTCTGAGTGAGCTGCAGCATAGCAAATTTCTGATGTCTGTGGAGTGTGCTACAGGTCCTGTGTCTGACAGTGTCTACCAACCTGTGCAGTGACACCTACAGTTTTGCGTACCATAGCCATTCCTGCACCGTGCCCCGGACTGTTGTGGTGGGCAGGGCTGCCCAACACCTCCATAGCTGCACAATGCTGGCATAGGTGTGGGGTGTGTGTGTCTATCAAGTGTGCGGTGTCGGCAAACACCCCCCACAGCCCTCAGTGCTAGCACTGTTGCCAGTATTGGCCTGCCAATGTGCATAATGAGGAGCAAGGTACTGTGGGAATAGGCTGTATAGGGTGGCCTGACCTGGCTGCATCAGCACAAGGCATAGGGCAATGGCTCGGACATTGTAGTGCCCGGCCACCACCTGCACGGACAGGGTGGCCATAGCATGTCCTGCTGGGAGGTCACTCTCATCCTGACTGAGCAGTGACCACTGCATGGCTAGGTTCCCCCATAGTGCTCTATGGCATTTCTCTCATGTGATATCAATGGGTTCCCTTTTGGGGCCCAATCACTGACTTATCTGCTTGGTGTGTATGCTGACACTCCTGTTCTGGGTGCCTGCATCTCATCCAGGACCATGCACTCTGGACTAGCTGGCGGACTATCTGTAGCTAGTATGTGTCTTGCTGGAACACCTCGCAGGGTGCAGCGGCTGGAGGCGTGCTGCTGGAGAATGTCAGATAATGTTGGGGGGCAGCTGTGCATTTCCAAGCATGCCATTTGTAGACTATTGCCCTATGGATGTGTAGCGCTCTGTCTGTTCCCCAACAGGACTGGGGATTATGGTTCCCTCTACTGCTACCATTGCAGTGAGGTAGACTGTGGATCTATTGGTGGGTGAACCTGTCCTGCACCCTGAGCCCCGGAGAGTGGGTTGTGTGGTGGTACATAATCTTTCCCCCCCCCCCTACAGCAGGTAACCATGCCACCAACACCGGAAATGCACTATTTTGGGTGCATAATCGCCCATAGAGACTAGACATGAGCGAGACATACAGCAGGACACCAATGTAACCACGGTGTGTCTAACGGAACTACAGACAACACACTGATGGGGACCTGAAGCATGGGGTATGTCAGTCATGAAAGGTGCTGTGGACCACTGTTCCCTCTAAGCTGTGCGCGTGTGCGTGCGCACACACCTTGCTGAGTGAGCGCACATACTTTACAACAGAGCACACAAAAATTACAGCTCTGATTCTGATAGAAAACAACACAGACGTCTTAAAATTTAAAAGTTATGATTGTAATTACTAGAAATGTCCCGCTTCATCGTCTATTTTCATTTAATTTGATTAAAATCAATGTGATGTACATACTGTATTCTGACGTGTAGTCAAATTTTAAAGTATATAACTCCGAGTGTCGTTATGTGGCGCACAAAAATTTAACCTTCCTTCAAAAGCTGCACACAGCTGATATTTTATGCTCACACAGCCTACAGAAAATTAGAGGGAACATTGCTGTGGACCTGTTGCTGGCCACCCCACCTCAAACTCAGGGTGGCCACAGTACCCGCACAATGTGACTGTCTGTGGTTACGCTGTAGCAGTGCCACACATGGTCTGTTCCCCCTACTATGCCGAGGTGCTGTGGGGCTGCACATGGTCAGGACCCCCATCAACCCTAGGTGATGGGGGGGGGGGGGAACCGCAACATATGACCATCTGTACACTGCTGATTTGCATGTGCAGTGCATCATGGGTGTGACTGCTCCAATCCAACCCTGTGAACCCCTGCAGATGGACTGCGTGGTGAAATGAAGTCCCTCTGTCAAATACACACAAGCTCTCCATTGCGTCCAATGCCACCCCGACATATAACCAATCAGTGACTCCCTCTGTGCCATTCTCACCACACACCCTCCTCAATCCCTCTAAACAAAAGGGGCATTAAAAATGTGTAGAGTCGGAGGCCCCGAGTCATGCGAGTACTGTAGTCCTCATGGACTCTCCTCCGGGGGAGCCGACGTCGGGCCCGACGCCATCAGGGCCCGAGTCGGAGGCTGCTGGGTCTCCTGACTGACCGAAGCCCAAGTGGCTGCTCGACAGATGTCGTTGATAGATACAGAGTAAAAGTTAGCCATAGAGGCTGCCATGGCTCTCACATTGTCATTGAGGAAGACCCTTACTCTCATAGGCAAAGGATATGCATTGTGCAATCCAGTTAGACAAGAGTTCTTTTAGAAACTGGAAGTCCCAAATGACTAGAATCAAAAGCAACGAAGAGTTGAGAAGAATTTCTATGTTGCTGTGTTCTTTGTAGGTAAAAAGCTAAAGCTCTTTTACAGTCCAAGGTATGAAGGTTTTTTCTGCATTGGAGGTATGAGGCCTCGGAAAGAATACAGGAAGGTAAACCGCTTGGTTTAAATGGACAGGGGAAACCACCTTTGGCATAGTGTGCATGAGTCGTAAGCACGACCTTATGATGAAATCTTGTATAAGAAGGATCAGCCACTAGAGCTTGCAATTCACTAATGCGGCGTGTGGAGGTGATAGCAATTAGGAGATGACTTTCCAGGAAAGGAATTTCAGAGAAGTAGTGGCTAAAGGCTCAAAGGGTGGTTTCATGAGCTGCCCAAGAACAAGATTCAAATCCCATGCCACCGGTGGTGGCCTAATGGGAGGTTTTGTTAATAGAAGACCTCTCATAAATCTTGTTATAAGTGGATGAGAGGAAATAGGTTGTCCATTTAGAGGCTTGTAGGAAGCTGCAATAGCACTAAGATGGACTCTTACTGAATTGGTCTTAAGAACAGCATTTGATAAATGAAGGAGGTACTCCAGTACCGATTCCAGAGGTATCGCAAGGGGGTTAAGTCCCTTTTGAGAACACCATATGGTAAACCGTTTCCACTTAAATGCGTATGATCGTCTTGTGGAAGGTTTTCTAGAAGCCAGTAGGATATCTTTTACCTGTTGAGAAAGGTTGAGATCCTGAAGGTCCAGGCTTTCAGCAACCAGGCCCTGAGATGCAATGACTGGGGATTTGGGTGCCATAGCGTCCCGTTCTCTTGGGAGAGAAGATCTGGAGCACACCCCAACTCCCGAGGTGCAGCTGGAGAGAGATGTAGAAGCAGAGGATACCACGTTGCCGTGGCCAACATGGAGCTATGAGAATCATACGACCTCTGTCTCTCTGAAGCTTGAATAGTGTTTTGGGGATGAGGGAATGGGTGGGAAGGCATAGAGGAAGTCTTGACCCCAGTGAAGGAGGAAGGCGTCCCTTTTCTGACAATCTCAAGCTGGAATTCTGGAACAGAACTGGGGAAGTTTGTCATTCAGTGGACTTGCAAAGAGGTCTATGTCTGGGGTTCCCCAGATTTGAAATATTTGGGCAACCTGGTCTGAGTGAAGAGACCATTCGTGTGGCAGCAGTACTCGTCCGAGTTTGTCTGCCCAAAGGTTTTGAATGCCTGGAAAATATACCACGAGGAGGTGAATTTGATGCTCTCTGGCGAGGGCCCATAGTCGTAAAGCTTTGTAGCATAACGCCAGAGCCGGTTCCGCCCTGCTTGTTCATGTAGAACATGGCTACTTGATTGTCTGTCTGGACTAGGACTGTCTTGTAGCTGAGCTGGGCTTGGAATACTCGAAGAGCAAGGAAGATTGCTCTGAGTTCCAGGAGGTTTATTTGAAGACAAGCCTCCTGTGGAGTCCAGGTACCCTGGGTAGACAGGTGCAGGTGGGCCCCCCATCCCACCTGTGATGCATCTGTTGTTAGAGTGGCCTGGAATAGGGGTTGCTGGAAAGGAGACCCCACCAGAAGGTTCTCCAGTGATTGCCACCATTGGAGGGATGAAACTACACGTTGTGAGTTTGTTATTTTGTCTGACAGGCAACCTGTGGTCTGTGTCCATGAGTGGATAGGGTCCAGTGGGCTGCTCTCATGTGGAGGCGAGCATAGGGAACCACATGTACAGTGGATGCCATATGTCCCAGTAGTTGGAGCATTTCTCGAGCAGTCAGGGTAAGTCTTCACTGCTGCTTGGTAAGCTAGCTGCACTATACACAGACAGCGGGGCTGTGGAAGGAAAGCCCTTGACTGTCTGGTATCTAGACGAGCTCCTATGAATTCTAGGGACTGAGTAGGAGCAAGATGGGATTTTGGGAGGTTTATGACCAATCCCAAATATTGAAGGATTCGCACTGTGCGAGACAGAGCAGAGCTGGCTTCTGGAGCCGTGGGGGTTCGAATGAGCCAGTCGGGTAAGTAAGGGAATTCGAATATCCCTAGAGTTTGCAGGAATGCAGCTACTACCGCAATGCATTTCATGAATACTCTCGATGCTGAAGCCAGACCAAAGGGAAGAACTTTGTATTGGACGTGTTTTCCCTGGAATCACAGGAATTTCCTGTGATCGGGATGGATGAGAATATGAGAATATGAGTATATGCATCCCTTAGAACTAGAGAACAAAGCCAATCCTGACTTTGAAGGTATGGCAGAAGAGTTCCTAGAGAGATCATTTTGAATTTCTCTCAGAACAGATATTTTTTCAATTCTCTGAGGTCTAAAATGGGTCTGTGTCCTGTTTTCTTTGGGATAAGAAAATAGGGGGAGTAGAACCCTGTACCCTGTTGTAGAATGGGTACTTCTTCTATTGTTCCTTGAGCAAGGAGTGTTGTGACCTCCTGACCTAAGAGATTGTTGACAGAGGTCTGAGAACTGAACTGTCTTACAATTGTAGGAGGGGGGCATGTTGTGAAAATGAAGCTTGTACCCCTCTTGTAAATGGACAGAGTCCAATTTTCTGCTGTTATTTGGTGCCATCTGTTGGCAAAATGACACAATCTGCCAGGGATGGCTAAGGGTTCTGGACCGTTCAGGGGCAGGAATGCTAAGTTCTCTAGGTAGGAGTCAAAGACCCTGAGGAGGCTGAGCCTGTGGAGCTGGCTGAGCTCTCAGCCCTTTTGGCTTCTTTTGTTGTCTAGTTTGTTGCTGTTGTCCCTTTTGGGCAGCCTGAACTGGACCATGCCCCAGCTGTGCATAAGAAGGATAAAACTTCCTTTTTTTTGCTGAAAAAGGGTTTTTTATAAGATTTCTTTTTGGCTGGGTTGGCTGTAGATTTTGACAATCTATCCAGGGTGATATTGTCAGCATCTATTTCATTAGCCTTTTCCTGCCAATTTTTGCCAAAGAGATTTTCTCCTGTGCAAGGGATATTTCCCAATTTATCTTGTACCCAAAGTTCCAAGTCGGATGCCTGAAGCCAGGCAATCCGACGTGAACCAACCGCAATAGCAGAGGTTCTGCCGATGCATTCAAAGCAGTCAAGGGATGCACGGTTTACAAACTTGGAAACATCCTGAGCATGTCCGACAAGAGTAAGAAAGTCTTGTCGTTTATCATCAGGAAGAAGGGGACTCATATGTTCCAAGTCTCCTGTGACCTCCTTGAGGAACATTCCCATATATAGGATATAGGAGCTGATCCTGGCTGAGAGCATGGAAGCTTGGAAGCACTGACGCCCAAAGGCATCGAGAGTCCTGCGTTCACGACCTGGAGGATTTGAAGCATGCCTCTTTGCACTCTTCATCCTACGCATAGCCGATTCCACTACCATTGAGTGGTGTGGTAACTGAGTTTTTTGGAAGCCAGGACAAGGTGGAACTCGATACATTGTATCAAGCCTCCGAGAGTGAGGAGATGTGGTTAAAGGCGTTTCCCACATCCTCAGCATAAGATCATATAAGATCTGATGAATAGGCAGAGTAGCTGCTTCCTTGGGAGCCTTAGGGTATTGAAGGATTTCTAATTCTTGTGCCCTAGGTTCCTTTTCAGGAGTTACCGTGATTGCAAGGCCTCGAGCCACATCACGAATAAAATCCTAAAAAGACATGTCCTCTGGAGGAGACATCCTGCGTTGAGGAGAAGATGATGGTTCCTCCGGAAGACGTACTCTGGTATCAGCAGAGTCATCAGAATCATCGGAATCGGAAGATCTGAAATATCTCTGATCCCGATGTTCATGCAGAGCACGGTATCGGTATCGATCAAAGTTGGTATTGAGGTGTCCCGGTACCAATCTGTCGATGCCGGAGATAGACTCAAGACAGCATGGGGGGTATACCCATCGAGGCCGGTGCCATCGGTACCGGTACCAGTGTTGGAACCGGTGCCTGTTGAACCGTCTGTAGTGGTCTCAATGGTACCGAAGCCGTGAGAAGAGCTGCCAGACTGCGTTTGATAGCGAGAAACCTCTGATCTATCGACGCTGCCGATGCTTGGGTGTCAGTACCGGTGGAAGCGGCCGGAATCCCAGAGCATGGCACCAGTAGTTCTGCCGAGGTGGAGGCCTCGAGAACATCCCGGAGCCCCGTTAGTGCTTTGGAAGCCAAAGCCTCCTCCCGGGGCTGTTTCGCCGGTGAAGTTTCCTCAAGGGCAACGCCAATGGCTTCTTGATGGCTAGAAGATCTACCCTTTGAGGACCGGCTAGACTTATGTTTAGTTACCTGAGATCCATGGGAGGAAGATGAGGCTCTGGAAGATGTCGATGCAATGGACATCGCATCTGAGGCAAATAGGGTACCGAGTTTGCTGCTCTATTCTGCAGGCCCCTTTTAGTCATCTTCCTACAGGAGAGGCACTCCGATGGAGAATGGTCAGGACCTAAACATTTAAGACACCAATCATGGGTGTCGGTGACGGATATGGTACTGCCACACTTAGAACATTTTTTAAAACCAGTAGCTGGTTTTTCCATTTTTAAGGAAAATGGGCCTAGTGCCCAAAATGGCACCTAGCACCGAGGAAAAAAAGTTTCTGAAGAAAAATACCTCAGAAACTATATTTTTTTTTTTTAGAGAAAAGAATAAAGAAGAACAGGCGGTACCGGTAGGCGTCAAACGAAGGCAGACATGACCACAAAAAATAAAGAAGGAATTTTCTGCGGTGACAGGGTATGTGACCTGTCGGCTCCACAGAAAACGAAGAACTGAAGAGGGACAGTGGGAAAGGCAGGAAGGCAGCACACAGGCGCTGTGGAATGCTCCCAAAAGCGTTCCCATTGGACGCTGGGGAGCGTTCCCGCATTGGCTCCGTTGGTACCAACGATACCCATATGTGAAGACTACATTCCTGCTTGCTCTTGAAGATTGCAGTTTATAACGACAAAATAAAAATGAGTTATAATTTAGTTTTATAAACTGCTGTGGTTCTCTCTTTTAGTCCCTTGGTGTGCATTTCCTCCATATAATCTAATCAGCTTTTTGATTTGGTTCAGTCTCTGATTGGAGTTTTGAGAACCCCCCCCCTCCATGGGGTGGGAGCACCAATTCATCCCTCGCCTCAGGCAGCAGATTGCCTTGAGCCACCCCTGCTGCCATGTCTTACAGAAACATTTTAAGATTTCTGCTCCATGCACAATTAACACACAACAGTGGGTAAGCCATGGCTAATGTACAAAATATTTTGAGCCAGTTGGAAAAGGCTATAATCCAACCCATATCGCCAGAAAACAATAGACAGAGAAGATGTTTAGGACTTGCTGTTGGTGCACTATTTACTGCTCTGGGTTCCTTATTTGCTTCCACCATGCCTATTGTCAATGCTGTATCTCTCAGTAAATTCCAGGATAATATCCAAGAGTTAAGAGCTGGTATGAAAGATATCAGAACCCAAATCCATTCACAACAAAGTCAGTTAAAGGCCCATGGCAAGACCATATGCGATACTGTCACTATGGTTAATCTTCATTTTAAGCAGATTGCCCTGAACAAGGCAGAATTAACTATGCTTAAAGGCCTCTAAAATGATGAGCGTACTTTCATGCAACCAACAGATGAACTTTCTTATGATTTGTTTAGGGAACTACAAAACAGCATCAGCAATTTGATGCAAAGACAGATTCTTCCATATCTGGTACCCGCTGACTTTATTACTGAAGCCTTTGCTAAAATAACCAGAAATAGCATTGAGCTAATCCAGATCCAGATTGCCTTCCACATGGGACATGCTATTCCCCTATATGGGGAATAGCATGGGAGGAGTGGTCTAGTGGTTAGGACAAGGTACTTCAGGCCGGAGGGCCAGGGGTTCAAGTCCCACCTGGGGACAGCAATCTCAGACTGGAGGGACTAGGATTTCTAGTCCTATAGGAACTCCTTGTGGTCTTGGGCAAACCACTTAACCCTCCATTGCCCATGTTCCCTGTAAGTATTAGCATATGTGTCTCATATCCCCTCGTGTTAAATGTATCCCCCAATTGACCGCTTTGACCCGGTGAAAAGCAGGATATAAATACAGCTAAATAAATAAAAATATGTAGATGTACAGAATATGCTTATCTGATGAATTTGCCTTTCATTGTGCCTGATAATGTGTACCAGTTAAAACAAGTAATTAATGTTGGCACCTGGTCTGAGAACCTTTGGGGTATGTTTACTAAAACCCCGGTAAAGTGCGGGCCGCGGTAGAGTGCGGATGCCATATAAGGAGTGGGCGTGCTGTCCTGAAAAGAAAAAGCCGAAATTTAAATATGCGCTAAGGTGTGCAGCACCCTTGTGTGCCCCGCACATTAGCGCATCAGATGGCTGCGCGGGAGGCATATGTGGCACGCTGATGGGCAAGCAGAAGAGCAGAGCCACAGCACAATGGTTAAGGCACCTGCCAATGGTGCAGGGATCAGGGGTTCGATCCCCCACAGAGCCCAATAAAATGGCTGGCTGATGCGTTAATTTAGGAGGCAGTGAAATAATGGGCAGCATAAGGCGGCGCGCTAATGTTTTGGAGGCAGTCGAATACTGGGCGGCATAAGGCAGCGCGCTAATGGGCATAAGGCGGCGTGCTAATTTTTTAGGAGGCATCTCAATATGGGGCGGCATAAGGCGGCACGCTGCTGAGCAAACAGAAGAGCAGAGCCACAGCACAATGGTTCAGGCATGTACCAATGGTGCAGGGATCAGGGGTTCGATCCCCCACAGTGGCCAATGAACAAGGCTGGCTGAGGCGTTACTTTAGGAGCCAGTCTAATATGGGGCGGCATTGGGCGGCACGCTGATGGCCATTAGGCGGCGCGCTATTGATTTAGGAGGATTTTCTAATATTGGGAGGCATAAGGCGGCGCGCAGATATGCACAAATAGGAACAAAGCCACAGCACAATGGTTAAGACACTGACCAATGGTGCAGGGGATCAGGGGTTCAATCCCCCACAGTGCCCAATGAACAAGGCTGGCTGAGGCAATGTGTATTATGGGGAAGATTGCTTTAGGAGGCATTTTAGTTTTATCTTACTTATCATTACTAGCAAACGCACCCTCAAAGCGTGTTAACATAAGGCGCCCTATAAGGCACATTTTAACTTGCACTGTCTGCCAAGGCACCCTAGAATGTTGCTTATAGGGCGCTTTAGAGGGTGCCGTATGAGGTACCGCAAGGCCAGAGTACTATTTTTGATGGCAGCACTGTGCAGTTTAAGGAATGAAAAGCATAAGTAGGTGCGCTGACATGCAAGGAGGAGCAGCAGTGGAGCACAATGGTTAAGGCACTGACTGCTGATACAGGGGTCATGAGTTTGCTCCCCAGGGTGCCTAATACGTAAGGCTGGCTGTGGCATCAGCTTTGCAATGTACATATTTTTTCCTGCAGCACCGTATGTTTATTTTATTAATTGCTGCCAGCAAACACGCCCTCACGTACCGTAATGGAAGGTGCCGTATAAGGCACCCTATAAGGCACTCCATAGGGCACATTATAAAGTGCACTGTCCGCCACGGCACCCTAATATGTTCCCTATAGGGCACCCTATAAGTTGTATCACAGGATAATGTATAGTGCACCTTATATGGACGGGAACCATAAGGTGCCCTATAGGGTGCCCTATAAAGCACCCTCAGAGGCACCCTATGGGTACAGTACGCTGAGGGTGGTTTTGCTGGCATCAAAATATGTACATTAAAGAAAAACAATGCTTTGGACAACCCTATCAAATAACCCCACTGTGGGTTTGAACCCATGACCTCTGGCTTCACAGGCAGTGAAGTAACCATTGGGCTATAGCTCTATAGCTGCTAGCAAGCCCCTGGCTGGCTACAGAGAGCCTGCACGTCACCACACAGACAGTCTGCTGTGGTCACCAGGATAGGGTTAGCCCACCCGTACCCATGATGCACTGCACATGCAAATCAGCTGTCCACAGATGAACACAAGATGGGGAATGCACCCCCACAGCACCTCGGCCTGGTAGGGGGTACTGACCGTGTGTTTTACTGCCACAGAGTAGCTACACACCATCACATTGTGCGGGTACTGTGCTCACCCTGAGTGTGCGATGAGGCGCCCAGGACCAGGTCCACAACACCTTCCATGGCTGATGGAGGCCATGCCGGAGGTCCAAAGCAGTGTTAATGTGTAAGATACATAGTTTCTGCACAAACACCATGGATATCTCTGTCTGTCTCAGTCAGGTGTAGCCCCCATGGACCCCCAGGTGGGCTATGCACCACCGCCACCCCCCCTCCTCAGGGCTGAGGGTGGCAAACATGGTCTCCCATCAATAGATCCACTTTCTACCCCCCTGCAAAGGTGGCAGTAGAGGGGAACATCAACCCCGGTCCTGCTGAAGAACAGACACCCTACAGGGTCAGTCAATGCAGCTCTATACACATCCATAACACAACAGCAGACAGACATTAGACCAGGATATGGTAAGCTGCACCCCACCACTATCTAATATTCTCCTCCAGCAAGCCATCAGCCGCTGCACCCTGCAAGCCGCTCCAGCAAGACACATACCAGCTACAAACAGTCTGCTAGTTAGTCCATAGTGCATGTTCCCAGTGGAGATGCATGCACCCAGAACTTGGATGTCAGCAGACACAGCAAGCAGATAAAGCACAGCTACTTACCTGTAACAGGTGATCTCCGGAACAGCAGGAATTAGTCTTCACATGTGGGTACGTCGGCGCCGACGGAGCCCGCACGGAAATGCTCCCCAGCATCCAATCAGAAAGCTTTTGGGAGCATCCCCCACGCCTGCGCGGTGACTTCCCACCTTTCCCACTGCCTCTCCCCAGTTGAGTTTCATAGCTGAGACAGAAGGAGAGAAGAGGAAAGGAAATAGACAGATACAACTCCTAGGGGAGGTGGGTGGGTTGTGAAGACTAATTCCTGCTGTTCCAGAGATCACCTGTTACAGGTAAGTAACTGTGCTATCTCCAGGAACAAGCAGGAATGAGTCTTCACATGTGGGGACTCCCTAGCTGAGGGTGCCCGGGGAGATCCCATAAAATGCGTATCCCTGGGACAGGACGGCATTTACCAAACCTGGATCCCCGGCATCCCCTGAAGGATGGGGGGTAGGAGTTGAATAGAGCAGAGCTGTAGGGGAACAGCGAATCTAAAGACTTCAGGGAAAAAAGTCTGTAGAATATATGTCAAGCCTCATTAAAACATTTAATGAACTAGCACAATATAGAGCTTACCTACTGGATTGTAGGAAGTAAACTGTAGCTGCAGTAGCGGAATCTTCAGGGTAACTCCACAGCAGTGAGGAGAAGTTCCAATCTGGAGTGGGCAGGAGACCCAGGTGTCCACCGGGGCAGGAGAAGATTGGCATTTCCCCAATGAAAAGCTTTTAAGGGAAAGCTGAGAACTTGTTTAGGTACAGAGTCATAAACATTGAGGACTAAAAGAAGACTGACCGATCTGGAAGTTTGCCCAGTCCGGGAGGGAAGAGAGGTAATGGAAAAAACGCCCCCATTCCCAAGGAGAACAGAAGTGAACTCAGGACAACTGAAGATGCACACTGTCTTTCCTAGCTGGTAAGAGACAGGAAGACATTGAAGTCTGAGACTGCACAGATAGGGAGATGCATAACAAAAATAGAAGCTGTTGACGTCACAGCAGTAATGGTTAGCATAACCAGACCCAGTTACTGAGCCGTATGATAATGGTCTGGATCCCATAAGAAAAATAAAACCTAAGCACCGACAGTCAGGGAGGTAGGTGCGACATGGGGTGCTATGAACATCTCCCAATAAGCACATACATATATAAATGCATAGATATATGTATACGGGTGATATATATATATATACCTACATATGGAAATGTAGATAGATATAGATATATGAAAGATACGGGGTGGTTCATGCCCACCCAGGGTACAAAAACATGTATGCATAGGAAACAAACATACATGAAAGAATTTTAAGAATACATGCCTGCAACTGAGCCACAGAAAATCCTTCACATGGGGAGTGTGATGGTCCAATAATAGGGGGTGAAACCCACCTGAAGAAATATAGATAATCTATTGCTGTGGAGCAGGAATGCAGGTCAGTGGAAGAACCAGTATGGTTGCGTGCAACGTAGAGGATAACAGCAGTCTGGCGAGAGTACGTCAGCTGTGCTGTAGGACTCTGATATGTCCAACGGACAAGAAGGACGCATAGACGAAGATACCAGAGTGACCCAGCCAAGGGATTCAGGGGTATCATGTACGGGAAAAGAATATGCGTTGTCCCAGTGGAGTAGAAAACCTGATGCCAAGCTGTAAGGCACAGGAGTATATTCTGGCCAGGATGGGAACTCCGTGGACATTCATGCAGGAAAAAACTTGCCTCCTGTAAAGAAAGACCCTCAGAGACAAAGTTCAATGCTCTGTGGCAAGGGCCCATAATAGAAAGCTTCTCTGAAGATTGCAGAGAGCATTGTGCAGGAGAAATATGAGATAAAACTGACAGAAGTCAGGTGTGTTGCCACATCCTAGGAAAGGATATGGCTAGAAGAAGATAAGCTGCAGTGAATAGCATCATGCAAGGTGGTTGCAAGGACCTTGCAATGAGCATTAAAGTAACCACTGGAATTACCTGCATAGACAGCAACTGAACAAAGCCACAGAGGGGATTCTCCTGTATGGAAACAGAGAGAAAACAGGCAAAGGTAGCGGAGAGATTCCCATCCCTGCCTGATGAGTTGTTCAGAGCATGCATTGAAGACAACCAGTCTACACTGGAAAGAAAAAAAGTAGTGTTTCAGTATGGCACCAACTCAAGCAGGGGAAACCCTGGTAGAGAGAGGTTTGGAAAGTGACTTACCATATGGTAAGTCCGCTGAAGGGAAAGATGTTCCTATGGGGACAGAAACTATCATGGGATAGTTGAAACCTCCCTTCGTGGTAGTGAGAATGGGAGAATTCTGTAACCCATGGACAAAAGTATCCCAAGAGCATAGCATACTGGAAAAGAGAAAACCCAGCATGGGGTTTGAAGAATAAACTTCTGCTAAGAAGAAGTTAACTGTATATTGCAATACACCGGAACCTATGGGTGCTGGTTATGGGTAGACTGGCTAGAGCCCGGAGACTTCAGACTAGGATGAGATGTCCCTTGCTGGGGTACACCGGGAGGATGGGAAGAAGGATGAAACTTCCCCTTCTTCGGGAAAGAGGGATTTGTAGGACATTTCCTACGTCCAGGGGAAAATAGAAGGCTTGGGATGGTTTCCATAGCCAGGGAAGTCAGTGGAGCAATGAGCAACCTGACGTAAAGCCTCTTCATTGAAGAGATTTTCTCCAGTACAAGGAGAGTTACCCAGTGCATGTTGTGCCCATCTGCTCAAGTCTGAAGCTTGTAGCCACGCAGTACGACGTGCTCCAATGGCAATAGCAGAGGCTCTGCTAACAGACTCAAAAGAGTCCAGGGAAGCACGAGAAAGAAACCAAGAGATATTCCTGCTATGATTAAGCAGCAAGGAATAGTTAGAGGCCTTAGGTTCTGACAAAAAAGGAGACAGAAGAGATCATTTCTCTGTGACCTCCTGAAGTGTTAGACTCATATAGAAAATATATGAAATAATTCTGGAAGCCAACATAGAATTTTGGAAGGTTTGACGTCCAAAGGCATCAAGTGCTTTAGATGCACGACCTGGTGGATAAGAAGAATGCTTCTTCTTGCTCCTGATCCTCCTTCATTGCTGATTCCACAACAGTGGAATGATGCGGAAGTTGGTTTTTCTGAAACCCCGGAGAGGGAGGCACCTGATACAGAACATTCAAGGCTGTAGAAGGCGCAGGAACCTTTAAAGGTGATTCCCAACTCCTCAGAAGAAGGTTCCGCAAGGAATGATGTAAAGGAAGCATTATGGTTTCCTTTTCTGCAAGAGTTTGGGTAGGACCAGGAATAGGAATGGCAAGAAAAGCTGCCATGTCAAGGAGAAATTTCTGAAAAGAAGGATCTCCCAGAGGAACTATTCCCGGGTCGGTTGAAGTAGAATGAGCAGCGTGAACACCAGAAGACCTACTGGACTGGTGCATAGAAATAATTCTGCTAGATGAAGAACGATACTGACAGTTCTGATTCGAGGCAGTTAGTACTGCATCATCGGTACCCGGTATCGATTCCAAGCTAGGCCTAGAAAGGATCGATGGCCCCGATGGAACTGCAGGAATCGACATCGACACCGTTACCGGCGTCGGTGCCATCGGAGCAGGTATCGGAAGTTGCCGAAGCGGCACCGAGGTAACCAGAGAGCTTTGGAGATTATCCTTGGTACTGCATAGTCGGGAACGACATGGACCGGTTCCTAAACGCGTCGGAACCAAGTCATCTAGACTGGATATCGATTCTAGAATGGGCATCGAAGCGAGCGAGGCTATCGATGCACGCCCAGAAGGAACCGACGTTGGTGGTGGCATCGGCGATGCCGCAACATGAAAGTCAATCGGAATCGTCACGATCGGTACCGAAGGCCCCGAGGACGTCCGAAGACGATGCCCCGTGAGGAGAGGAACACTCGACACCGGCGCCGATGGCAGGGTATCGGAACCCTCGAAGCCGGTACCCCCCCAAGCATGGCGTAGATAGAGGGAAGTGGAGGCAAGGAAGGAAATGTTTATTTATTACTCTTGTTTCACAAAGCCAGG
Organism: Ichthyophis bannanicus; assembly: GCA_033557465.1. Taxonomy (NCBI): domain Eukaryota; kingdom Metazoa; phylum Chordata; class Amphibia; order Gymnophiona; family Ichthyophiidae; genus Ichthyophis; species Ichthyophis bannanicus. Next base: position 496,631,876 of record CM066033.1, read on the forward strand.
CCCGACATAGGCCGCATTTCGTTTATGCCTTCATCAGGGGCTATTGGCTATAATAACATATAAAAACACCATTAAAAACATTCATAAACTTTAAAAACAATAATATCAACACAAAAACAGCACCTATGAGTTCATTAATACACAATTGATTAACTAATATATCCATCAATAAATAACTAAATAAATGTTAAATGCTAAAGTACAGCAAATAGTCTGTCGGCTAAGAACATAAATAAATAAATATACATGTATAAAATAATCCATAATACATATAAATATCAAACCGTACATGTATAAAAAGTAGATATGTACTGAAGGACATGAATTAATATAAATAACCAGATAAAAAATATAAATAACCAGATTAAAAAAACAGATAAAAAACAATTTGAGAAAACATAACCTGCATCTTCCTTTTATGGAAAAAAACTATTACTCTCACCTATTCAATTCTTCTACAACACTATAATTACTAAAAGAAAAAAGAAAAAACGGATTAGAAAAATTGAAAGAATTGAAAAGGGGGGGGGGGGGGGGGGAACCACTCTCGACGACCGTGCCCATTAAAAACCATTATTTATGCAAACAGCAAACCAATATTTTAAAAACAATTTTCTTATATAAAAAAAAAAACTAAGTAAAATGAAAATATAAACAAGCCTGTTTGCGTTGCAGCTGATAGCGGGTTAATAACAGTGAGGTATACAGAGCAATTGCTTGTTGAAGCATCAGTTGCAGGGGTAAGCACAGGCATAAGAAAAGTAAAAAGCTTGAAAGGTTACAAGTAGATCATAAAATTAATCCTGTTGAATGATAAACAAGAACCAGGAAAAGCGCAACAGGATTAATTTTATGATCTACTTGTTCTTAGCCGACAGACTATTTGCTGTACTTTAGCATTTAACATTTATTTAGTTATTTATTGATGGATATATTAGTTAATCAATTGTGTATTAATGAACTCATAGGTGCTGTTTTTGTGTTGATATTATTGTTTTTAAAGTTTATGAATGTTTTTAATGGTGTTTTTATATGTTATTATAGCCAATAGCCTCTGATGAAGGCATAAACGAAACACGGCCTGTGTCGGGCCTGGCTTTGTGAAACAAGCGTAATAAATAAACATTTCCTTTCTTGCCTCCACGTCTTGGACTGGGTCAGTATTTGGCACGTGAATTTGTGCTTATTTGTTGGACCGTAGATAGAGGGAAGTCCATCTGGGGCGTATCGATCGGTTCCGACCAGGAAACCCGATGACGAATCCCGGTGAAGAGTGGAACACCCGACACCGATGCCGAAGCATCGGCAGCGCTAGATACCAACCCCGGGGCTGGCCGAAATACAGGAAAGCTCGTCCGGGCCTTATCAATCGGCCCCGAAGGTACCGAGGACTCCAGATGACGATCCCTGGCGAAGAGCGGAGCACTCGACACCGGTGCCGGTGCCGATGCCGGGGGGTCGGCGCCGTTCAAAGCCGGCACCATCCCCGCGCAGGGCTGGGATGCAGGACGGCCAGCCTGGGTCGAATCGATCGGTCCCGAGGACACCAGACGACGATCCCTGGTGAAGAGTGGAGCACTCGACACCGGTGCCGATGCCGGGGGAGAGGTACCGCTCGACGCCGGCGCCAACCCCACGCATGGCTGGGATGCAGGAAAGCCAGACTGGATCGAATCGATCGGCCCCGAAGATACCGAGGACACCAGTTGACGATCCTCGGTGAACAGTGGAGCACTCGACACCGGTGCCGACGCCAGGGGATCGGTACCGCTCGAAGCGGATACCACCCCCGAGCACAGCTCAGGTATGTTCTGTGAGGAGTGAACCCCAGGAACAACCTGAAACCCCGTGAATGCTTTGGAGCCCGAAGACTCCTGCCGGGGTCTTACTGCCAATGGGGTCTTGAGGGCAAGGCCGGAGCCGTCATCATGCTGGGCATGAGACTTACCCTTCAAGGATTGGCTAGTCTTAACAGACTGTTTGTGGGTTACCTGATCCTGGAGAGAAGAATAAACCGCCATCCTCACCCGAGGCGGAAAAACGGCATCGAGGGATACCCGAAAAAGAGAAGGTCTTCTCCCAATACTATAGCCCGATGGACCGGGGGAGAAGGGGTCAGGACCCAAACAGGATAGACACCAGGCATTGGAGTCTAAAAGGAAAACCGAGTTTCCACAGTGAAGGCACTTCTTAGGGGAAGAAGGCTCCATGTTGGAAAGGCCTGGAAGGCCTCAAGAGACAAAAGTAAAAAATGAGGAAAAAATTGTTTCTCTAAGTTGGAAAAGAGAAGAGTAAGGCACCGGCAGTGCCGGTATCGGCGGGAGACAGCCGCGACCACAAGAAAACAAAAAATAAGGATATTAAAGAAAAAAGGTTTCTGCGGTGCCAGGAGGTACTTCCTGTTGGCTCCGTGGAAAAACGAAAACTGGGGAGAGGCAGTGGGAAAGGCGGGAAGTCACCGCGCAGGCGAGGGTGATGCTCCCAAAAGCTTTCTGACTGGATGCTGGGGAGCATTTCCGTGCGGGCTCCGTCGGCGCCGACGTACCCACATGTGAAGACTCATTCCTGCTTGTTCCTGGAGATATCAGTGACTGGGCCCCAAAAGGAAACCCATATCTATCACATGAGAGAAATACTATATAGCACTATGGGGGTGCCTAGCCATGCTGTGGTCACTGCACAGTCAGGGTGAGAGTGATCTCTCAGCAGGACATACTGAGGTCACCCTGTCTGTGTAGGCGGTGTCTGGGCACTACAATGTCCCAGTCAGTGCCCTATGCCCTGTGCAGATGCACCCTGGCCAGGCCACCCTGTCCGGCCTATACCCATGGTACTTTGCTCCTCATTATGCACACTGGCAGCCCAATACTGGCAACATTGCTGGCAGTGTGGGCTGTGGAAGGTGTTTGCAGCCACCACACACTGGATAGACAGACAGCCACCCCCACACCTATGCCAGCATTGTGCTACTATAGAGGACAGCAGCCATACCCACCACACCAGTCCTGGGCACAGTACAGGCATGGTTATGGTACTCAATACTGTTGGGGGTCACTCCCCAGGGTGGTAGGCACTGTCAGAGACCAGACCTGCAGCACACACCGCAAACATCAGAATGATTGTTATGGTGGAGCTCAATGACCAAAATGTGCTTAACGTAGGCATTGATATCTGCCAGTTATCATAGCAAGCGTTTGATAGCTGTGTACCGTATACCCAGGTGTAGGGTGGCATTGCTAAGGTATGCAACTGCTAGTATTGGGAGATACAGGCAGGGCCCAATGTCCTGCCTCTCCAGGAGGCATTGGCCAATGGGGCCTGGGGGGGGGGGGGTGTCTGGCCCTGTTGGCTGCTGCTTTACGGCAGGGTCTCCCAACTCCAGTCCTGGTGTTCCAAACACTGTTCGGGTTTTCATGCTGTCCCTCATAAATATGCATGAGCTACATCTGCATACCATGGGGGTGGTGCATAGATATGCAGCACAGGCATCATTATTAGAGGCAGCATGGGACCTGAATGGTGTGGGGCCCTCCAGGACTGCATTTGGGAGACTCTGCTCTAGGTAATGCGCCCGTTTATGGTGTCTGTGATTGGTGTGGTAAAATATAGGCGTATTAACAATGCATATGTTCTCAGCTATACAGTTTTGTCCTTACTATCACGGTTTAGTTGTGGGAAAAATATGTGGACAGGATTGGCAGTAGCCCCAGCAGGGCTTTGAACCTGTGCCCTTCTGTTCTTGCACACACTGCCTGTGTGCACTGCACCACTGCGTTGCCACAGATGTGCTGCATTCCCTGGGGAGGCCATGGCTGTACATGCGACAGAGCCTGTCTGTTGCGGTGTACCATGCCAGCCTGCACAGGCCTAGGCCACTGTGTGCTGTGGCTTGCAGCCACTGGCCCCTCCGCCACCTGTACCCTTCCGCCAACATGCTGACATGTTCTTATATTGATAAAAGCATGTGACCGGATTGAGTTGTGGCACTCCAGGATTGAATTTGGGGGAATCGGCTGTAGGTAATGCCCATTGGTATGGTTTGTGTGTGGTGTAGGGTAAAATAGGGGTGTTTGCACCATGCTTATGTGCTCTGCAATACAGGGGTGTCCTATCACTGTTTCGTGGTGGGTAAAACTATGAGGACTGGGGTGTCAGGAGCCCTAGCTGGGATTTGAACCTGTGACCCTCTGCTCCTACAGGCACTGGCTGTGTCTGCTACACCACACTGTGGCCACAGAGACAGTGCAGTCCCTGGAGATAGATAACCTGACCGAACGGCTCAGAAAACCTTCTCTGCACAATTTTACTGTGGACTCATTCACCTTGTATGGTGACAGAAGGGCAAATAAACCTCAAAAATTACCTCGAGAAAAGGGGCACAAACCCATGACCAAGCTGGGCAACAGTGATATCACTGGGCAACCATAAAATAAAAACTCCCAGGAAAGTTCCAATAAAATGAAATGATATTTGAAAGGGTCTACGGAGCGTAGACCCTTCCAAAAATCATTTCATTTTTTTGGAGCTTTCCTGGAGTGTTTTTTATGGTTGCCCATTGCTATCACTGTTGCCCATCTGAATTATAATTTTTACAGTTTTTCTTGTGGTCATTTTAAGGTTTTCTTTGCAATTTTGTTCTGTGCACATGTATCACACTGCTCACGTTTTGTAGGTTTCCCCGGTTTTGCTGTACATTGCTGACGTAAATGGTTTCTCTTCCCTTTAAATCGGCTCTACCGCGAGGTTTTCACTCGCGGTATTTTTCTTGCTGAAATTCAGCCCCGCTCCTGTGCGGGGAGCCTCTCCCCGCCCACTCTCCACCCATTGACCCCATCTCTCCGCCCCTCGGGGGCCTTCCTCCGCCCTTTCGCCTTTCCCCGCCTCTATCGCACAGTAGCGCCCCGCACACGTGCGCGTGTTCGTCGCACGTGTGCGGGGCCCATTAGTGTGACGCACACTCGTGCGGGGCACTTAAGTGCATCATTTTCGCACGCTCAAGTGCGCCCCGCACAATTGCGCAGTTTAGTAAACATACCCCTTTATCTACGTGTTGACACTCCTGAGTATCTTGCCTACTACCATAATGATCCACAACAATATCTTGTACCTAGGTTAGGCATGTGCCAAAGTACCTAACTTAGCTACTTACCATGACTAAGTACGATGAGTTTTCTGAAACTATGGTTGATGTTGTAAATAATGTTTGGCTAATCAGTACCCCTCTGATTGAACTCATAGTTACCATGAATAAACATGATATCAATAATAGCGTTCCTCTACCCTGCAAAGTTTGCCTGATTGATGTTCCTAAGAACTCCATTGTTAATATTGGTAGAGTCTCCCTGTTTTATCTAGATTCAGATATTGTTTCTATGGAGATCCAGATGCTGGATATGTTTCGAGGTCATGAGGTTAACTTCAGTGAAGCCTTGAACTATCTACTGGACTATAAGGACTCTCACACAGTTGAACTGTTTATTGATCAAAAGAGTCTTGAAATTGCTGATTACAACTTTGATTCACGTGATGTGGACATTTTACAAACTGTGTTTATGTCTCAAGTCATTGTGCCTCTCCTTGCCCTTCTTTTGGCTGTCCAATTCTTTGTTTCCTTGTATCAACAAAGACAGATTCTTACTCTGCATTGCATTATATGTTACGAACCTACTCCTCCTACTATGCCCTTGAAGGATTTGGTGGACCATCACAAAATTGAATAGTGCAGCCATTTTCTTTTCAGTTATCCATTACTCTTAATTGAGTTGCTTCATTTATCAAGGATAGCTTATTTCATTTTACTAACACACCTATACATTTTACTTATTTTTACATTTAAGTGTTAAGTTTGGAGTTACACTAACACATTATATTGTATTACCTATATACCGAGTTAGACGCTGAGTTTAGGGGGGGGGGGGGGAGATGTAGGGCTGTTACCCCTAGGGCCTGCTCAGATGCTGGGGCCTGCACCAAAGCTGACCAAACAATATTGTTTCCTGCCATAAGGAACTTTTGCTATGCTTCCAGTCTCAGACCTGACCTTCAAGTAATTGCTTGCCAGGTAAATCCTGTGCATACAGAAGACTCTCTTTTCTGTCCTATTATTTTTCCTGGCCAATTAGTTTCCCAGGCCAATTAAGTGTCCACATCTGCTTCTCCAGCCTCCATCATCCACTGGCCTTGGGATGTCCGAAACTGCATGCTATTATCTTCTCTCATTATGGCTCCTGTGTTTGCAGGATGAACACCTGTTCAGTACCCTCTGATTTGCTGAGACCCCTTTGGACTATCTCATGCCAAACAATCACCAGACCTATGACGAAGACTGTTCACAAAGGTGAAATTAGACTTACCTGCTAATTGTTGTTCCTGGAGTGGAACCAGTCTAGTCCCGAAACCTCTGGGTTCCCTATCTCATCCAGCAGCTTGGAGACTGAGAAACTCCTCCTTTTGGGACATCACCAGTATATCCCTCCGGTGTCCGCCCATGCCACCAGTAACCTATTGACAAAGCAGACTCACCGGAGAAACAGCAATTAAATACAAGCACATAAAGCCAACCAGGGCTACCTGAACTCCCCCAATACGAAAAAAGGAAGACACTAGCGCCCTCCGTAAGAACTGTAACTGGACACTTGAACAGGCCACTCCTTCACCCCAAGAAAGGATAGTAAGACCCCCAGAAAACAAGGCTAGGAACTAACATACCTACATTTTGGGTGCTTTTTCCTTTTTTTCTTTTTCTTGGTGTACCTTTAAGCTTAAATCAGAATCTGTCTTACCTGTGAACCACACCAACCGTTCAGGCTGCCATTCGCCCAAGTCCGATGGGAGGGATGCGGGACTAGACTGGTTCCACTCCAGGAACAACAATTAGCAGGTAAGTCTAATTTCACCTTCCTGATCGTGTCCCCAGTCTAGTTCCGAAACCTCTGGGTCAGTACCAGAGCAGTAAATAAATTCAACCGCGGGAGGGACCCGGCGAACCAGCCTGAAAAACCGCTGATCCAAACGAAGTGTCCTCCACCATCTGCACATCAAGGCGATAGTGCCGAACAAAAGAATTCAAAGACGACCACGTCGCCGCCTTACAAATCTCCAGTGGCGACACCAACCGAAACTCCGCCCAGGAAGCCGCCTGAGCCCTAGTGGAATGAGCCTTCAAACCGTCTGGCACCGCTCTACCTTTCAGGGAACAGCTGGGGGATGTAGAAAAACAGTGGGCAAAACTGAAAGGGGGTATTTTAAAGGCAACCAACCTTTTTGTTAAAATGGTAAATAAAGGCAAAAGGAACAGGAGACCGCTATGGTTTTCGAAGGAAGTAGCTGAAAAAGTGAAGAAAAAGAGGGAGGCCTTCATGAAATACAAGAGATCACAGAGAGAGGAAGACAGGCATCTGTATTTGGAAAAACTTAGAGAAGCTAGCAAAGTAGTCAAGAAGGCAAAGATTCAAAAGGAGGAGGAAATAGTCAATGCAATAAAATGGGAGGATAAGACATTTTTCAGATATATTAGTGAGAAGAGGAAGGGCAAAAGTGGTATTGTCAGACTCAAGGGTGCAGGGGGGGAATATGTAGAAGCTGATAAGGATAAAGCGGAATTGCTTAACAAATATTTTTGTTCTGTGTTCACAGATGAAGAACCAGGAGCAGGACCTCAGAAAACACCCACAAATAAGAACAGAAGCGAGGGACATCTTGAACAATTTTCAGAAGACTGTGTTCGTGAGAAACTAGCTCAACTTAAAGTAGACAAAGCGATGGGACCGGATGGGATACACCCTAGAATACTGAGGGAACTTGGGGACGTTCTAGCAACTACACTGACTGACCTTTTCAATGCCTCGTTGGAGTCGGGAGTGGTGCCAAAGGACTGGAGAGAGGCTCATGTGGTGCCTTTACACAAAAGCGGAAGTAAGGATGTGGTTGAAAACTACAGGCCGGTTAGTTTAACTTCGGTGGTGAGTAAATTATTGGAAACGCTGCTGAAAGAGAAAATAGTGAGGTTTCTGGAGTCCGGCGGATTACAGGATCCGAGGCAGCATGGATTCACCAGAGGCAGGTCTTGTCAGACAAATCTGATTGATTTCTTTGACTGGGTGACCAGGGAGTTGGACCGAGGGAGAGCTCTAGATGTGGTGTATTTAGATTTCAGTAAAGCCTTTGACACTGTTCCTCACAGGCGACTTATAAACAAACTGAGCACCCTAGGGATGGACCCTAAAGTTACTGCTTGGGTTAGAAATTGGTTGGGTGGGAGGCGACAAAGAGTACAAGTAAATGGAGCTCACTCTGAGGAGAAGGATGTTACCAGTGGTGTGCCCCAGGGATCTGTCCTTGGTCCGATTCTTTTTAACATCTTTGTTAGTGATATAGCGGAAGGGCTGTCGGGTAAGGTTTGCCTCTTTGCGGATGATACCAAAATCTGCAATATAGTAGACACCCAGGAAGGTGTAGATAACATGAGGAGGGATCTAGCTAAGCTTGAAGAATGGTCTAGAATTTGGCAGCTGGGATTTAATGTTAAAAAATGTAAGGTCATGCATTTGGGCTGCAGCAATCCAAGGGAGCAATACAGTATAGGAGGTGAAGTACTTTTGTCCACTAAAGAAGAGCGGGACCTAGGTGTGGTTGTGTCTGATGATCTTAAAGTAGCTAAACAGGTAGAAAAGGCGACGGCAAAAGCTATAAGGATGCTTGAGTGCATACGGAGAGGAATGGCTAGCAGAAAAAAGGAGGTGATAATACCTCTGTATAAGTCTTTGGTGCGACCTCATTTGGAGTATGGTGTGCAATTCTGGAGACCGCACCTTCAAAAGGATGTGAACAGGATGGAGTCGGTGCAGAGGGTTGCTACTAAAATGATTAATGGGCTTCATTATAAAGCATATGAGGTCAGACTTAAGGATCTTAATATGTACACCTTAGAGGAAAGGCGGGATAGAGGTGATATGATTGAGATGTTTAAATACCTCCGTGGCATAAATGTTCAGGGAGAGAGCCTCTTTCAATTGAAAGCAAGTTCTGCTACGAGGGGACATGGGATGAGGGTGAAGGGAGATAGATTCAGGAGTGATATGCGGAAATATTTCTTTACGGAAAGAGTAGTGGATCCGTGGAATAGTCTCCCAGTGGAGGTGGTAGAGATGAGGACAGTAACTGAATTCAAAAAAGCATGGGACCAAGACAGAGGATCTCTAAAGGTAAAAAGTGGACTGTTGTAGTTGTTATGGAAGGACAGACTAGATGGGCCTTGTGGTCTTTTTCTGTCATCATGTTTCTATGTTTCTATATACGCTGACCTAATAGCTTCCTTAATCCAACGCGCGATAGACGCCTTGGAAGTCGCTTCTCCCCTCCGCGGACCCGCGAAGAGAACAAAAAGCCTATCTGTCGTCCGAAAACTGGCCTTGCGACTAAGATACTTCTTCAAAGCTCGCCGAACATCCAAAGGATGCCGCTTCGAAGATGAAGCGGCCCCCTTGCCTTCTGCAAGTACCGGCAAGGAAATCTCCTGGTTCACATGAAAAGCAGAGACCACCTTCGGCAGGAACGCCGGCACCGTCCTCAAGACCACCTTAGTGGTCGACACTGTTCTTCTGGCTTTCACTAATGCACTGCATGTAGCTCACGATCGAGGTGATATCTCGGTGGCGGTTGCCCTAGATCTTTCAGCGGCGTTTGACTTAGTTGATCACTCTCTTCTTCTTCACCGGCTCCGGGAAGCTGGTCTTTGTAGCACTGTTCATCACTGGTTTCACTCCTTTCTCTCCTCTCGCTCTTGCACAGTACTTCCTTCCTCATCTGCTCTCCCTCCCTCTGATCCACAGCACCTTCCTTGTGGGGTTCCACAGGGTTCCGTTCTTGCCCCCCTTCTCTTCAATCTTTTTCTCGCCCTTCTCACTCTCCTTATCCAGCAGTCAGGTATCTCAGCTTTCTTTTACGCCGATGATATTCTCCTGCTCCATCACACTTCTCCTTCTTGCCCTGATCTCGCTCCTCTGAATTCCTGCCTCTCCTCTGTCGCTAGCTGGCTCACTACCAATTGTCTTCACCTTAATCTTACTAAGACTCTTGCTATTTGGTTTACTCCTGGTGCTCCCTCCCCCACTCTAGCCCCCTCTTTCTCCAATTCCCCGGTCCCACTGGTTTCTACATTTCGGTATTTAGGTGTTCACTTTGATTCAGATCTTTCCTTTCGCTCTCATATATCCCATATTACTAAAACCTCTTTCTTTTTTCTCCGGCAAATCCGCTCAATCCGCCCTTTCCTTTCTCCTTCAGCTCTGTCTACACTGGTGTTATCCTTAGTTATGTCGCGGGTGGACTTTTCTAATGCACTATTTCTCGGTCTTCCCAAAAATCAGGTGGTTAGGCTTCAAAGAATACAGAACACTGCTGCACGTCTTGTCACACATTCCACTCTTCGAGATCATGTCACTCCTTTACTTTTTCATCTTCATTGGCTACCAGTTTCATTTCGTTCTCAGTTTAAGTTATTGACCCTCCTTCACAAGGCCTATCACACCGGTACTCCATCCTATCTGACTGACCTTCTTTCCTTCCATTCCCCCCGGTACACTCCTTGTTCTTTCCACCTCAACCGTCTCGCCCTTCCCTCCCCCTCCCGTGCCCACCTCCAACTCACGCGTCTTTCCGCTTTTTACTATGCTGGTCCTGCACATTGGAACTCCCTCCCCTCTTCCCTCCGCCTGGAACCACAATTCACAGTCTTCAAACAAAACCTCAAAACTCATTTCTTTTCTCTGGCATTCAATATTCCCTCCCTTTTGTATGAGTCTGCTCCCGTTGTACTTATTTGCCTTTTGTATCCTGTCCTGTTTCTCCTGCATTTTAGCCTTCTGTTCTTTATAAATTTTGTATATTTCTTTTCCTTTCTGGCTTTGGCCAAAGCTTTTATGTATTATGTATTACGTTTTGTGTAATTTATGTATTTTATGAATTTTATGTATTTTATTATTGTACACCGCCTTGATTGTTCCAGAAAGGCGGTTTTTATCAAATGAATAAACCTTAAACCTTAACCTTAAACCTTAGCCGCAAAGAAGGAAAGATAAGGTTCCCTGCAGGACAGGGCCTGCAACTCCGACACTCGTCGAGCCGAGCACACCGCCACTAAGAAGACTACCTTCAAAGTGAGATCCTTGAGCGACGTGCGCGCTAACAGCTCAAACGGTGCCCGCTCCAGGGCATCCAGGATGAAAGGCAGATGCCACTGAGGAAAAACCGGCCTCGCTGGCGGCCGCACAAGCGAAACCGCCCTTAAGAAGCGCTTCACATCACGTTGAACTCCGAGTGGCTGTCCCGCCAACCTGCCTCAGTAACAAGACAGAGCCGCTACCTGAACATGCAAGGACGCCGCCGCTAGACCCTTGTCGAATCCATCCTGTAAGAATTCCAAGATCTGGGGAACAGAAGCCTTCAGAACCTCGCACTGTCTTGCCTCGCACCACGCCTCGAAAATCCGCCAGACTCGAATATACGCTAGAGAGGTAGACTGCTTCCGGGATCTCAACAGGGTTGCAATAACCGCCGCCGAGTATCCCTTGGACTTCAACCGAGACCGCTCAAGAGCCAAGCTGTAAGCGAGAATCGACCCACGTGAGGCATGACTAGGGGCCCCTGAATTAAGAGATCCTCCCTGCAGGGGAGTCGCCAGGGCTTTGCCACCAGCAACCTCACTAGGTCTGCGTACCAGGGATGTCGAGGCCAATCTGGAGCTATCAGAATCACGCGACCCCTGAACTTTTCTATCCTCTGCAGGACCCGTCCTATCAGCACCCAAGGGGGGAAGACATACAGCAGACCTGCATTAGGGCGTCCAATCCTTCCGACATCCTTTCCCTGTGTCTGCTGAAGAAGCGACTGGCCTTTGCCGAGGCGAAGGTCGCCATAAGATCCATGCCCAGCTGACCCCACCTGCGAACCAACATCTCGAAGACCTCCGGATGCAGGACCCATTCTCCCAGATCCACCATCACTCGACTGAGAAAATCAGCTTCCACATTGTCCACGCCTGCTACATGCGCTGCCGACAGATCCGTGAGATTTTCCTCCGCCCAGACGCACAGGGCTTCGGCTTCTGCCTCTAGTGTCACACTGCTGGTGCCCCCTTGCTTGTTGTAGTATACAAGAGGCAAAAGCGGAGGATGAACACAAATGCTTTATTGAATTCTGGGGATTCAATAAAGCATTTGTGTTCATCCTCCGCTTTTGCCTCTTGTGTACTGCTGGTTGGTTTTGCAAGAGGGTCTCGCTCTTCTTGTGTTTGCCCCCTTGCTTGTTGACATAGGCCACCGCTGTTGCGTTGTCGGACAGCACTCGGACTGCTTTCACTCCGAGTAGAGCCCGAAACTCTTGCAGCACCAGGAACACTGCTTTTAGCTCCAGCCGGTTGATCACCCACGTGCTCTCCTGGGTAGTCCAAAGCCCCTGCGCAAAACTGCCCTGACAATGGGCCCCCCAGCCTAGGAGACTGGCGTCCGTCATCACCGCCACCCAGTCTGGGGCCTTCAGGGGCTTTCCCCGTTCCAACGACTCGGGAAGCAACCACCAACCGAGAGCCTGACAAGTGTCCTCTGGACAGACCAGTCTCCGGGTCAGAGAGTCCTGCTGATGCGACCACCGGCGAAGCAACGCCCTCTGCAAAGGCCGCATACGAGCTCTCGCCCACGGCACTGTCTCTATCGTTGCCGCCATGGTTCCTAGTAACTGCAGGTAACGCCTTGCCGATGGTGCCTTGAACCTCAAGAAGCTCCCCACAAAAGCCCGCAGACCTTGTGCCCACTGCCTTGTTAAAAGCACTCTCCCGCTCTGCGTGTCGAAGCACGCCCCCAGATATTCGAGATTCTGTGTCGGCAGCAAGTGACTCTTCGCCCGATTGACTACCCAGCCGAGACTTTCCAAGAACGACACTACGCGGGCCGTCACTCTTTCGCTTTCGGCCTGCGACTTTGCGCGAATCAACCAGTCGTCTAGATAGGGATGCACCAGAATGCCCTCCTTGCGCAGGGCTGCCGCTACCACCACCATAACTTTGGTGAAGACTCTCGGAGCTGTTGCCAGACCGAAGGGCAATGCCTGGAATTGATAATGGCCGAACGGCACTGCGAACCTCAGGAATCGATGATGGTCTTGCCGTATGGGGATATGCAGATAAGCTTCCGACAGGTCCAGGGAGGTGAGAAACTCCCTTTTGCACCGCCACTATGACGGACCGCAACATTTTATTTATTATTTATTTTTTTAGACAGTTTTGTATACCACTTTATCCTTCAATCAAAGCGGTCACAACACAATTGGGGGATACATTTAACACGCAGGGATATGAGACACATACACTAATACTTACAGGGAACATGGGCAATGGAGGGTTCCACGCTTTAAGAAAAGTGGAAGGAAGTCCAAAAAACTGCCAGCATGGTTTAAAGGTGAGGTCAGAGAGGCTGTTGTTGCCAAAAAAGCATCTTTCAGGAAATGGAAAAAAGAGCCAAACGTTGAAACCTGGAAACAGCACAAGCACTGGCAAGTCAAATGCAAGGCATTGATAAGGCAGGCAAAGAGAGAATTTGAGAAGAAGCTTGCTGCGGAAGCAAAAACGCGAAATAAAGACCTTTTCAAGTACATTCGTAGCAAAAAACCTGTGAGAGAGTCAGTTGGTCCATTAGATGATAAAGGGGTTAAAGGAGCACTAAGAGGCGACAAGGCGATAGCGGAGAGACTGAATGAATTCTTTGCTTCGGTCTTTACTGAGGAAGATGTAGGGATGTTACCCATGACTGAAGTGGTATTTAAAGGTGTGGAAGAATTGAAGGAAATATCGATACATCGGGAAGATGTCTTACAACTATTAGATAAACTGAAGAGTAGCAAATCACCTGGGCCGGATGGTATACATCCAAGGTTGTTGAAAGAACTGAAATTTGAGATTGCAGACCTGCTATCAGTAATCTGTGAACTATCATTAAAATAATCTCTAATACCTGAGGATTGGAGGATCGCCAATGTAACACCAATTTTTAAAAAGGGTTCGAGGGGTGATCCGGGAAACTACAGACCGGTGAGCCTGACATCAGTACCGGGAAAAATGGTAGAAACCATCATAAAGAATAAAATTACTCAGCATGTAGATAGTCACGACCTAATGGGAGACAGCCAACATGGCTTTAGACAAGGAAGATCTTGTCTTACTAATCTGTTATGTTTTTTTTGAAGGAGTGAATAAACAGGTGGACAAAGGTGAGTCGGTTGATATTGTGTATTTGGACTTTCAGAAAGCCTTTGACAAGGTCCCTCATGAGAGACTTTTGGCAAAACTAAAGAGTCATGGGATAGGAGGCAGTGTACTATTGTGGATCAGGAACTGGTTAAAAGATAGAAAGCAGAGGGTAGGGCTAAATGGCCAATTTTCCCAATGGAGAAAGGTGAATAGTGGTGTACCCCAGGGATCTGTGCTGGGTCCGCTGCTTTTTGACATATTCATAAATGACCTGGAAAGTGGAATAACGAGTGAGGTTATCAAATTTGCAGATGACACAAAACTATTTAAAGTTGTTAAAACCCAGGAGGATTGTGGAAAATTGCAAGAGGATCTTGATAAATTGGAAGACTGGGCATCAAAATGGCAGATGAAATTTAATGTGGAGAAGTGCAAGGTTATGCACCTAGGGAAGAACAACCCAAACTATGGTTACACGATGCAAGGTTCCACATTAGGAACCACCACCCAGGAAAAAGATTTAGGCGTCATTGTGGATACCATGTTAAAACCCTCGGCCCAGTGTGCAGCGGCGGCCAAGAGAGCAAATAGAATGCTAGGTATGATAAGGAAAGGAATGGAAAATAAAACAAAAGATATTATAATGCCTCTATATCGTTCCATGGTGAGACCGCACCTTGAATATTGTGTGCAATTCTGGTCGCCGTATCTTAAAAAGGATATAGCGATTTTAGAAAAGGTTCAGAGAAGAGCCACCAAAATGGTAAAGGGGATGGAAGGCTACTCCTATGAAGAAAGGCTAAAAAGGTTGGGGCTTTTTAACCTGGAAAAGAGATGGCTGAGGGGAGATATGATAGAAGTCTATAAATTAATGAACGGAGTGGAACGGGTAAACGTAGATCGATTGTTTACCTTATCAGAATATAGAAAGACTAGGGGACATGCAATGAAGCTACAGGGTAAACTATTTAAGACTAATAAAAGAAAATATTTTTTCACTCAACGTGTAATCAAACTCTGGAATTTGTTACCGGAGGATGTAGTATAAAGGCTGTTAGTGTAGCTGGGTTTAAAAAAGGTTTGGACAAGTTCCTGGAGGAAAGGTCCATAAACCATTATTAAGAAGGGACCCAGGATATCAATGCTTGAACCAATACAAGCATTGTGGAACCTGTGTCCCTTGGGGAAACTGCTAGGTACGTATGACCTAGATTGGCCACTGTTGGAAACAGAATACTGGGCTTGATGGACCTTGGTCTGACCCAGTATGGCATATCTTATGTTCTTATGTTCTTATGGTTAAGTGGCTTGCCCAAGACCACAAGGAGCATCTGTGGGACTAGAAATCCCAGTCCTTCCGGCCCAAGGTTGCTGTCCTCTAGTGGGATTTGAACCCCCGACCTTCCGGCCTGAAGTACCTTGCCCCAACCACTAGGCTACTCCTCCCTCTATGTTTCCATGTGAAAATGCGACACCTGCAAACAGCGATTGACGCTCTTGAGATCCAGAATCGGTCGAACCCCCCTGCCCTTTTTTGGGACGACAAAGTAGATGGAGTACCGACCGCATCCGTATTGGACCGAGGGCACGGGCGCTATCGCCCGGAGGTCCAACAGCCTTTGCACTGTCTCTCTTAGCGCTGCACACTTTGCCACAGACTTGCCGGGAGACTGCACGAAGGCCTCCCGCACCGGACTCAAGAACTCCAGAGCGTAGCCTTCCCGGATGATTTCCAGAACCCATTGATCTGAAGTGATTTGGACCCAGGCAGGATAGAACTCCCGCAGACGCCCCCCCAACCGGGACTAGGGGCGACTGGGCCCCCCCCTCATCTCATTGAGACTTTTTGAAGGTAGCGGGGGAGGCAGAGGAGGAGGGGCCGAAACCCCTTCCCGCTCCGCGAAAGCCATGAAACCCTTGGGTTCTATAGGGAACCTTTGTCCGGAAGAGAACCTTTGGGTACGAAACCGGCGGAAATCTTGCAATTGACCCCTGCCTCCGGGAGCCCTTCGAGCCGGCTTGGGCTTATCCTCAGGTAGCCGTCCGCCTTTGGACTCTCCGAGGTCCTTCACCAGCTTTTCTAAATCCTCACCGAACAGCAGCCGACCCTTAAAAGGTAGCTTACTCAACCTAGCCTTGGAGGAGCTATCTGCTGCCCAATTACGCAGCCACAGGTACCGCCGTGCAGGTACCACCGACATCATACTTTTAGACAGTCCGCGCATGAGATCATAATGAATATCTGCCAGGTAGGCCGCCCCTGATTCCCAGCGCGCAGCCTCACCAGCCAAGGGGCTCGACTGTCCCTCCTGTACCTGCTGAGCCCAGCGAAGGCAGGCCCTAGCTACCCACGCTCCGCACACCGCTGCCTGAACGGAAATGGCATTAACGTCGAAACTTTGCCTCAGCAAAACATCCAGCTTCCTGTCCTGGGCATCCTTGAGGGCCGCACTGCCTTCCACAGGTATAGTGGTTTTCTTGGTCACAGTCGAAACGGCCGCATCCACCCTGGGCGTTTTAAAAACGTCCCTATCCTGATCGAGCAACGGATAAAGGCGACCCATAACTCTGGCCCCCTTCAACGGCACCTGAGGCACGTTCCACTTTTCCTGAATCATCTCCTGAAACACCCTGTGCACAGGGAAAGCTGTTTGGGTCTTCCTGAACACCTGCAACAACGGATCCTCCAGCGTATCATCCTCCGCTGCCCCTGGGACAGGCATATTGAGTACCTTTAGGGTCTCCCCAATGAGGGCAGGCAGCTCCTCCTGTCGGAAGACCCGCACCACTCTAGCTTGATCTTCCCGCTCAGAAATCTCGCCTTCTTCCAGGTCTTCTTCTAAGGCCAAACTGCGATCCTCCTCATCCGACAAGGGGCCCTCAGAGGCCTCCGGTTGCTCCCCAACCTCCTCCTCTGAACGGGGCTTCTTGCCCCCGCTCTGAGGCATGTCAACTTGCTGCGTTGCCGGACGCTTCCTTGCTCCACTAGCGTCCGCTGCTCGCTTCTGCTGCGGGGAGCCTCCCAGAACCGACTGCTGAAGCAGCGCCACAAACTGGGGAGAAAAAATGGCCATCAAATCCACAGGGAGAGCCGCCTGCGGGAGAGAGGCACCCGCGCTCGAAGAAGGCCCTGCCACAGCCTCCTCCTGTACTGGCTCAGAGTTGAGGGAGGCCGAGGCCTCTGCCACCCCTTCTGGGGCGCCTGAGGGCAGGCCTGAATCCGTGGTCCCTCCAGCACATGCTTTACACACCCCTGTGCTAGAGGCCTTCTTTGCCCCACAGACCACACACTGTGGTTTGTTGGCCATCACCCCCCGCGATGTGTTATTGTCTGCTTTCATATGTTCTATTTTTGTAAGCCATCTGAAGTTTTTTTTATTTTTTTTTTTAAGGTCACAGCAACATATAAATGGAAACAGTGGCATAAGTTACAATAAGGCCCCCCAAGCAAAATTTTGCTAGGGCCCCCCATTGTTGCAGCAGTGGCACACCCCTACCATCATGCAGGCCCCCCCCCCCCCCCCCCCATGCAGTAACAGTAGCAGCAAACTTATTTCAGTGTGTTTGCTGCATTGCTCCGCTCTTGCAAGTTCACTGTGGGCCCTGTGGCTGTTCCCCCATGGGCCGAATCTTTGTGGTATGGCTGTTATTGAGAGACTTTGGCCTGGTGAGGAACAGCCGTTGGGCTCATGGCAGACTTACAAGAGCAGAGCAGTGCAGCAAATGTGATAAAGTAAGTTTGCTGCACTGCTGCAGCCACTGCTATGTGGGCCTCCTTTCTGCCCAGGCCTCCCCCCCTCCCCGTATTACAGGGGGCACTTTGGCAGAACTTACACCGCTGAATGGAAAGTAGTAATAATAATAATACCATAGTTGGGAGATAAGGATCATGTGGCCTATCAGTCTACCTGAGTACCCCCTACTTATACTGTTCTAAGGACAGTAGTGGAAAAAACCATTAAAAATAATTGATAGAATTTCATTGCTGCCATTTACCCCTCTTCCCTCCCCACACACATTCCCTCTCCTTGTTAGGATCCCCTCTAACAAAACAATGCTCAATGCCACTCATCTACCAACCTTCTACCTGCTGGTTTCCATGTGCCCCCTGGCTACCTCCTCCCAAGTTCTTCACAAGCCTTCTCACACCTTTATTCTAGGACAGTCTGAGGTTTTCAGAAGTAGAAGCAATGCCTATTCAAACGGCTGCAATGCTAAAGATAGTAAAAAAACAAACAAACCTAAGAGCAATGATACCCAAGTGTTATATTAATCAATTAATGTTGGAAAATTTGTCTTGAGGACAAAACCTCTCATGACAACTCTTCCTTTTTATTCAAATAAAGGTTTACTAAATAAAACAGTGAACCCATATAAAGAATGTGCAAAAACACAGCTAGTGCCTTGCACAAAATAAATTCTCCTGGAAAGAGGAGAGGTTCCTCAGGACTGGAGAAGGGCTGATGTGGTACCTCTTCACAAAAGTGGTGACAGGGAAGAAGTTTATTATTTATTAACAGCTTTTATATACCGCACTTTTATCATCAGCGCGGTTTACATTTTAACAACTTTGTACTTAAGCATGAAACATATGTCAAGTTTACAGATAAAAGGATATGAAAACATGGATAAAGCGTAGTTACTCACCTGTAACAGGTGTTCTCCAGGAGCAGCAGGAATCAGTCCTCACTTATGGGTGACGTCGGCGCCGACGGAGCCCTCGCGGAGCAATTTTCCCCAGCTTTCAAAGAAAGCCTTTGGGAATTGCAGCGCGCATGCGCGGTCCTCTTCCCGCCCAAGGGTGCCATCTTAGCCAGTCAGATGACATAGCTAAAAAGACAGCATAAAAATTTGCAAAAAAAACTAAAGCAGACGATTGCAACTCCAAGGGGAGGAGGGAGGGTTGTGAGGACTGATTCCTGCTGCTCCTGGAGAACACCTGTTACAGGTGAGTAACTACGCTTTCTCCAGGACCAAGCAGGAAGTCAGTCCTCACTTATGGGACTCCCAAGCTCAAGGCTACCGGAGACCCTAAGCACAAAAATGAGCTCCCTCTAGCTCAGCAGCACAGAAGGAAAGAATCTTCGCTGAATGATTACCCACCGGTAGCCCACATCCGGGATGGAGGGTAGGAGTTGCTCAGACCTCAAAGAGATTACGGAGGACTGCCTGTCCGAAAGCACTGTCCCTGCGGGACTCCCTCTCGAGACAGTAATGGACCGCAAAAGTCTGGCTCGAAGACCAAGTAGCGGCCCGGCAGATGTCTGCCAGCGGAACAGAGCGGAGGTAAGCCACTGACGTAGCCTTTGCCCGAACGCAATGAGCCGTGACTCGACTTTCCAAGGAGAGTCCGGCTGCCCCATAAGCCCAAGAGATACAGTCCGCAACCCAGATGGACAGGGTACGCTTGGAGACCGGGAGCCCCAATTTATTGGGGTCAAAAGACACAAAAAGCTGAGCAGCTTTACGGTGCTCCCACGTACGGTCAAGGTAGAAGTTCAAAGCCCTTCTACAGTCCAGGGTATGGAGGACCGTTTCAGCTCGGCTGGAGTGTGGCCTGGGAAAGAAGGTCGGAAGTACCACCTCCTGATTGATGTGAAAAGGGGAGACCACTTTTGGAAGAAATTTTGGGTGAGTCCGTAGGACTACCCTATTTTTGTAGAACCGAGTGTAAGGGGGATCAGACACGAGAGCCTGCAATTCACTTACGCGTCTAGTGGAAGTGAGGGCTATCAAGAACAGTGTTTTCCAAGACAGAAAACGGAGAGAACAGGTAGCCATAGGTTCAAAAGGCGGACAAGTGATCCGCTGCAAAACCACATTCAGGTCCCAGTCAGGCGCTGGCGGGCGCAGAGGTGGTTTAAGTAGAAGGAGACCTCGGAGAAACCTCGCTACGAGAGGGTCGCTGGAGAGAGGTCTGCCGTCCACCGGCACATGATGTGCCGAAAGAGCACTGAGGTGAACTTTGACGGAGTTGGACTTAAGTCACAGATTAGAGAGGTGTAGCAAGTACTGCAAGATCACCGACACCGGGCAGGAGAAGGGATCCTGAGACTGTTGGGTACACCAAACGGAAAAGCGACGCCATTTAAGGGCGTAGCATTTGCGGGTAGAAGGTCGTCGCGAAGCCAAGACGACCTCCTCCACCTCTGCCGGCAGGAGAAGGGGAGCAAGGACTACCCTCTCAGCAGCCAGGCCATTAGGTTGAGAGACCTGAGGTTGGGGTGTAGCAGAGACCCCTGATCCTGAGTGAGGAGATCCGGTTGAAACCCCAGAGGGAAAGGATCCTCCACCGCTAATTGCAGCAGGAGCGGAAACCACGGCTGTCTGGACCAGCGAGGGGCCACCAGGATCATGAAGGCTTTGTCTCGGAGAACCTTGAAAAGAGTCCGAGAGACTAGCGGGATGGGAGGGAAAGCGTACAGAAGGCTTCCCGACCATGAGAGTAGAAAAGCGTCCGCCGCAACCCGAAGGGGGTGGGGCTGACGAGAGCAGAAGCGAGGAAGTTGCCGGTTGTGAGGACTGGCAAAGAGATCCATCGTGGGGAGGCCCCACTTTAGAAAGAGCTTCTGAACTACCAAGGGATCCAGACGCCACTCGTGCGGCTGGAGGATCCTGCTGAGTTTGTCCGCCAGGTAATTCTCTTGGCCTGGGAGATAAACTGCCTTGAGGAGAATGCCGTGACTGACGGCCCAAGAGCAGAGCTTCTGTGCCTCCCGGCAGAGGAGGAAGGAGCCCGTGCCCCCTTGCTTGTTCACGTAGAACATGGCAACTTAATTGTCCGTCTGGACAAGGACGGACTGGTGAGAAGTCAGGTGGGAGAAAGCCTTGAGAGCCAGGCGGATCGCCCTGAGCTCCAGGAAGTTGATCTGCTGAGCAGACTCCCACGTGGTCCAGAGGCCCTGAGTACGTGCCCCTTGGCAATGCGCACCCCAGCCCAGGAGGGATGCATCCGTTGTCAGCACCCGGGTCGGCTGAGGTGACTGGAAAGGCATTCCGAATGTCAGGTTCGGCTGCTGAAGCCACCACCGGAGAGACGAGATCAGCGGCTCGGAGACGCACACTAGGTCTGCTAGGCCGCCTGTGGCTTGTCGCCACTGCTGGCGGAGACACCATTGAGCAGGCCGCATATTCAGGCGGGCATTGGGGGTCACATGGACGGTGGAAGCCATATGGCCGAGTAGTCTCAGGAAGCGCCTGGCGGAGACCAGGGGCTGGCCGCGAAAACGGTCGGCTAGGTCCATGAGCCGTTGAGCCCTGTCGAGCGGTAGGTATGCTCGTGCCTGAGGAGTGTGCAGTCTTGCGCCGATGAACTCGAGATCCTGTGAGGGGAGCAAAGTGGACTTTGCGAAGTCTATAACAAAGCCCAAGTGCTGCAGAAGAGTCACCGTGCGGCGCGTGGCGTTGGTGACCTCCAGAGCGGACGCTGCTCTGATGAGCCAGTCGTCGAGGTACGGAAAGACAGAGGCCGTGAAGCCGGAGATGGGCCGCCACCACCGCGAGACATTTTGTGAAGACTCGCGGTGCGGAGGACAGGCCAAAGGGCAGTACCCTGTACTGGTAATGATTTCCTGCCACCACAAACCTTAGGTATTGTCGGTGGCTTGGGTGGATGAGGATGTGCGTGTAGGCATCCTTTAGATCCAAGGAGCATAGCCAATCTCCCTGCTGGAGGTAGGGCAGAAGGATTCCAAGGGTAAGCATCTTGAACTTCTCTCGCACGAGGAACTTGTTGAGGTTGCGCAGGTCCAGGATGGGTCTGAGGCCTCCTGTTCTCTTTGGTATCAGAAAATACCTGGAGTAAAAGCCTTGACCTTTCAGGTGGTGGGGCACCGGTTCCTCCGCCTGTTCCTGTAGAAGACCTGCTAACTCCTGAAGGAGTAATTCCCTGTGCAGAGGGGGTCGTGGAGGTTCTCCCGGAAAAAAGGAGGGAGGGACCTGGTGGAAGTGGAGAAGATAGCCTTCTCGCACGACTTGAAGCACCCAGGCATCTGAGGTGATGCTGGACCACCTGTGGGCGAAGTGAACTAGCCGGCCTCCGGTGCTGGGAGGAACCAGCGGGGGGGGAGAGGCTATGCTTAGTGAGTCAAAAACCCCCACCCTGCTGAGCAGGGGCTGGTGGTGCAGGCTTGGGGGCTTGCTGCCTACGGGACCCGTTACCCCGTCCCTTGGCCTGCTGGCCCTGTTGGGGAGCTGCAGGGGCCTGATAATGGGGGTATTGTTTGTAGGCAGCCGCCTTCCTCGGGTAAAAGGACTTTTTTCCCGAGCCCTTCTTTTTCTGGGAAGGGGCGGAGGTCTTCCTAGAAAGCCTGGTCCTGGTGAGAGTCTCAGTCTCAATTTGTGCAGCCTTTTCAGCCATGGGCTTGCCAAAGAGGTTTTCGCCTCGGCAGGGGACATCGACCAACTTGTCCTGCACCCAGGGCTCAAGGTCTGACGACTGAAGCCAAGCCTGTCGGCGGGCACCAATGCCGGCTGCGGCCACTCGAGCCGATGCTTCAAAGCCATCATAGGCTGCTCGGGACATGAACTTTGAGCATTCCCGAATGCCAGTGGACAAGGCCAGGAACCTCCGCAAGGGTTTCTCGGACAAACCAGCGGAGAATCCGGCTAGCTCTTTAGCCAGGTCTCGGAGATACATGCCCATGTATAGCTGGTAGGTCTGGACACGACACGCAAGCATAGAGCCCTGGAAACACTTCTTACCAAGGCCATCCAGGTTACGGGCCTCCCTGCCAGGAGGCACCGAGGAGTGCATCTTCTGGCTCTTAAGACGATGCATGGCCGATTCCACTACCATGGAATGGTGTGGTAGCTGTGCTTTTTGGAAGCCAGGGCTCTTGCGGACTCGATAGATAGAATCGACCCGCTTGCTCAGGACCGGCGAGGTGGCCGGACTCTCCCACATGCGGAAGAGTAAGCGTTCCAGCATAGGAGGAACCGGCACAGTAAAGTGTTCCCTTGCGGGAGAGTCATACTGGAGGGCGTCGAGCTCTTCGGCTCGAGGCTCCTCCTCGGGGTCCGCAGGGAAGGCCAAAGCCTTGGCCATATCCCTGACGAAGTCCGAGAACCGGGCATCCTCCGGGGGGGACTGCTTCCGAGGTTCGGACTCCGGTGAGTCCGAGGGGACACACCGAGTCCGGAAAGAATCAGGCGACTCTTCCTCTTCAGACTCCCAGACCGACTCCGACGAGGACTCGGTGGGGTCGGCCCGGGCAGGGCGCGGCGCCTGCCGCCTCGACGCCGAGGGAGTCGGCGTCGGCGACCTCGGTCCCGAACGGGAGGCCGAGGGTGACCTCGACCGAGGATCGACTCGAGTTCGCATCGACTCGAGGATCGGCTCGGTCTCCGGGGTCGACTTGGACGTCGACGTCCCGGCGGTCGGGGCAGCGACGCCAGCGAAGCCAGCGAGCAGTGCCCGCTGCTGGTCCATGAAGGCAGACAGTCTGCTCTCCAAGGCCGTCAACCTGAGTCCGAGCTCAGGTGACCCAGCAGCCCCCGACTCGGGCCCCGACGGCGTCGGGCCCGACGTCGGCTGTCGCGGAGGCGAGTCCAGGAGGACCACAGGACTTACCCGAGCAGGTAGCTCCGACTCCAGGCGAGGTCACTTCGTGAGGTGCTCCTTCTCCAAGGACCCGGGGCGGCTATCGGGGCTATGCGACCTGGCCCTCGCGGAGCCAGGAGCGTCCACCGACGCCGCCCTCGCGGGTTTCACCTTACGTCGATGGTCCCCGGAGGGAGAACCCCTGTTGGAGGAACTCCGGCGACGGTCCGAGCTGGAACCTTTGGACGCGGAGGCCTCCGACGAGGTCCGGGTACGGCTGGGGCCAGCGAAGATCCTATCCCGCTGATGCCGCCGACTTCTCAACGCTTTGGAGGACATTTTGCCGCAGGGTCCACAGATCATTTCTTCATGATCCGGGCCCAGGCAGCGGAGGCAAAAGTCGTGTGTGTCAGTTAGTGACATATTTCGGTCACACTGACCACACCGCTTAAAACCACTGGCAGCCATCGGGGGAGAAAGGGCCCCGGCGAGGTCAAAGGACCGGGCTGCCAGGGAAAAACCGAAAACGAAAACTGACTAAGTCAGAAAAACCGAAAAAAGAAGAGGACTCGTGACCGGCGTCGCGAGTCCGGGCGGGAAAAAGACCGGCGTCGAACCGAAGGAAAAGAAATAAAATTATGAAGAAATATCAACTTTTTCGCGGGGACACGACGGGGACGTCTGTAGGGCTCCGCGGAAAAAAGACGACTGGCTAAGATGGCACCCTTGGGCGGGAAGAGGACCGCGCATGCGCGCTGCAATTCCCAAAGGCTTTCTTTGAAAGCTGGGGAAAATTGCTCCGCGAGGGCTCCGTCGGCGCCGACGTCACCCATAAGTGAGGACTGACTTCCTGCTTGGTCCTGGAGAACTGGGGTTAAAATAAATAAGATATTCACAACTATTTACAATAGATTCTCAAATGTTTTGCGTTCTAAAGGTGGGGGTCTGTGAGGTTTTGATCTGGAACAGGTAGTAAATTAAGGAACTTATTCAGCTAGCCATGGTCATTGGTTTGTGTTGGAGGGGTAGGAGAGCCAGTATATTGTGAGAAGTGTTGTATGAAGAGGTGTGTTTTTAGAGATTTTCTGAATTGAGAAAGGTCTCGTTGTGATCTGATGCTAGGTGGCAGCGCGTTCCAGCATCTGGGGGCGAAGGATGAGAATGCTCTTGAAGTAGTTGTCTGGGAGAGTTTTGTGAGGTCTTTTGGGACTGTTAGCATGCTATCGGTTGTGGATCGTCTAGATCTGGTGTTCTGTGTGTGATGCAGGAGGTCAGACAACGCGGATGGTGAGATTTGATGGAAAGCTTTGAAGGTCAAAACTAGGGCTTTGTATAGAATCCTGCATGATACTGGAAGCCAGTGGAGTTCAAATAGGATGGGAGTAATATGTTGACTCATTGAGGCTCCGAATAGGACCCTGGCAGCTGTATTCATAGCTAGTTGAAGTGGATTCAGCGTGCACTTGGGTAGGCCGTGTAGTACAATATTTGCATAGTCGAAGTGGGGAGTGACTAATGCCTGGAAAGTTGTACGGAAGTAGCATGGTTCAAGCATAGGTTTGAGGTGTCGGAGTGTCCTGATCTTATGGTAGATGGCTTTTACAGTATTTTTTATATGTTCTTGAATTCGAGCCGCTGGTCAAGTATGACGCCCAGGTAACGTATTGAGGTTTTGAGTGGTAGATCGGCATCTCTTGTTCTTAGAGTTGGTGGAGGAGAGAAGTCTTTGTTCCTTGTGACGATCAGGACTTCTGTTTTTTTGAAATTAATTCGGAGATTTTGTGTGAGCAGCCATTCTGAGATTGAATTGAAGCAGGTGATTAATGCAGTGTAGTCGGGTTTTAGCACGTTGATTGGAGTGAATAGAAGCACATCATCAGCGTAGATGAGACATGATATTCCGAATGAGCGGGAGATGTTGCAAATGGGCTGCATATAAATGTTAAATAGCAGAGCTGAAAGGGAGGAACCCTGCGGTACTCCTTGCTTCTGGTGGAATGGCTGAGATGTAGTATTTTACCAATCCGTACCTGTTGCCAGCGGTCTACCAGGTAAGATTTGCACCAATTCCATGCCATTCCTTGAATCCCTTTTTCGTAGAGACGGGCAAGCAGTTGGTCATGATCAACAGAGTCAAATGCTGCTGCTATGTCTAGGAAGATCATTGCAACTCCATTCCTAATGTTGTCTGTTGTATTGATAAGTGTGTTCATTAGGGATGTTAGAAGAGTATCGACTCCGTGGGCTTCTCTGAAGCCATGCTGGTTTGGATCTAGTGGGGCTTCGGAATCAATATGTTGTTGGATTTGTCTCAATATAACTTTTTCTAGGATCTTGGCTAATAAAGGAATACTTGAAATTGGGCGGTAGGAGTCTTCCTTTTTTGGATCAAGTTTATTGTTTTTCAGAAGGGGGCGGATGGAGGTCTGTTTGAGGGCTGTTGGAAATATCCCGGTGCTAAGGGACTGGTCAACTAAGGCTGATATGTATGGGCTGAGCTCTGTTCTCAGTGATTTGATCCAGTGGGCAGGACATGGATCGTTAGGCGCGGTGGTGGCATTGATGGATGTTATAATTTCTTCGATTGTCTTCGGAGTTGGGGATGAGAAATTATTGAGTATGAATTGGACGTTGGAGGGTTGTGTGGATACATTTGTGGTTGAAGTTGTGATCTTGATCGCCTTGGATTGGATGTAGTCAGCATACAGTTGTGGATGTATATGTTCCTGTTGTGGTGAAGGTGGTTCATTGGTTAGGGATTTTACTAGTTGGAAGAGATCTTTCGGTTTGTTAAGAGAACGGCTAAGGAGCATTGCATGATGTTCTTTTCTCTTATCCCAGGTTAGCTGATGATGGGATTCCAAGTGAGCTAAGTAAATGGATTGGTCAAAAGGATTTAGGGAATGTCTCCATTTCTTCTCTAGTCTCCTCAGTTGCTGTAAGGAGGTTCGTAACTCGGAGGAGAACCATGGCGCGTTCTTTTTCTTGGAAATAGAAGATTTAATAACAGTTTGATCATCTGTGATGGTAGGCTGGGCTGATAGTCTGAGGGCGCTGTTCCAGTTTGATACAGTCTCATCGATGTTGTCTGGTATTGTGGAGAGTTTCGGGATGGTTTGGGAGGTGATTGTGTCTATGTTGAATGGTTTGAATCGTGCTGGTTTTGAAGGTGGATAAACATCTGGTGATTTGCTTGGAGATTCCACAGATGGTATGAAGAATGTAATAAGGTTATGATCGGACCAGGGGACGGGGGTAGATAGGGGCTCGGGTTGATTTAGTAGTTGCAAGTATGATGAAGGGGCGAAGATGAGATCAAGATTTCCTTGTTTATGGGTAGGGAGTTTTACAATTTGACCATAGTGTAAGTTGGTCATGGCATCAAGGAAGGAGTTGGATACTGAAGGCAATGTGGAAGCGAGATTAAAGTCTCCGAGGATCCAGTTAGATTTGTGGGTATCTATCGGGTTGATGGCAAGATCAACTATGATTGAGAGATCGTCAGCTGGAGCATTTGGGGCTCTGTAGATGAGGTTTATGGTATTGGCATTATTGGAGATGGATAGAGAATTTGTATGATTTGTGGCATTGGAGGAAATGACATGGTATTTCAAGTCAGTTCTTGCTATTATGCAGATTCCTCCTCCTTTTCTGTTTTCCCTGTTACAGGTGTAGATGGAGTAGTTAGGTGGGGTAAGTTGGTTCAATAGGACGTTATCAGTATTAGAAAACCATGTTTCTGTAACCAGAAGGATGTCTAGTGTAAGGTTTGATATAAGGTCAGTGATGGCAGGCCATTTGTTGCGGGCTGAGCGTGCGTTAATGAGAGCACACTTGAGATTCTGTGGGGTAGTTCTTAGATTAAATCTCTTATTGTTTGTTGTCTCAAGAGGTACATAAAGGAGGTAGGTGTGTCTATTGTGGTATGTACTTTGTTGGTATTGATTTTGATTTTGGTGGGGTTTCCTATTCCTGGTTTGGTGTATAGGAATAGGGTTGGTATCAGATGTTAGGGCAAAGGAGGTGTGTAATATGCTAGAAAGGATGGACAGGAGCAGAAGGGCAAGAGTAATGGTGCCCATGATGTAAACCTAAGATGGTGGGTAGAGTATGAATACTTTGTGCAATAATAGTAGTGCAGGGTAGGTAGTATAGATATTTGTGGTAATTCACAATTACATAAAGGTAGTTAAAATGAGCCTTTGTACAGCAATCCTAGTTAGGAGATACTTTGTAATATAATAGAAGGTGCAATAAGTTATCTACAGGGAGGATACTTTATAGCAGTTCTAGTTACATAATATTAACTAGGAGATACTTTGTAATGTAATTGAAGGTACAATATGTTGTCTACAGGGAGGATACTTTATAGCAGTTCTAGCTGCACAATATTAACAGGTTAACTTACAGATATAACATTCTTCTCAAGGGTCCATTGTGCTTTTTAGTCAAAATGTATGATCTCAGCTGGGGTGAACGGTGATAGAGCTGCTCGTCAGGTGTGCTGGCTAGAGGGTAGTCAGTATAGACGGTCCACGCCAAAGGGCCCTCTGGCGAGGCCCTCAGGCGCGGACCCGCAAGGCGCGGGTGCGCCTGGTCGGCGCTCTTTAAATCAGCCGCCGCTTGCCCCGATTGGGCAGTGCTGTCTGGTGGGTGGCTCCGGCCTGCTCTATCCCAGCCGGGAGAGCTCTTGAGGAGGCCGGAGAGCTGGAGAAAGGACCGCGCGCCCGGTCGGCGCTCTTTAAATCAGCCGCCGCGTGCCCCGATTGGGCAGTGCTGTCTGGTGGGTGGCTCCGGCCTGCTCTATCCCAGCCGGGAGAGCTCTTGAGGAGGCCGGAGAGCTGGAGAAAGGGCAGAAGTGACAAATTACAGGCCGGTGAGCCTTACCTCGGTGGCGGGAAAAGTAATGGAGGCACTCTTGAAAGAGCAAATAGTGGACTTTCTCAAAACAAACAGGTTGCATGATTCAAGGCAACATGGTTTTACCAAACGTCAATCTTGCCAAACAAATCTGATTGAGTTCTTTGACTGGGTGACCAGAGAACTAGATCAGGGGCATGCAATGGATGTCATCTACCTGGATTTCAGCAAAGCCTTTGATACTGTTCCTCATAGGAGGCTTATCAAATAACTCAATAGTTTGGGGATGGGTCCCAAGTTGGTGAACTGGATCAGAAATTGGTTGACTGACAGACGTCAGAAGGTGATGGTAAATGGAGCTCACTCGGATGAAAGGGGGGTGATTAGCGGGGTGCCCCAGGGTTCAGTCCTGGGACTGACACTGTTCAATGTATTTGTGAGTGATGTTGCTGAAGGACTGATTGGAAAAGTCTGTCTTTTTGCAGATGACACAAAAATTTGCAACAGAGTGGACACTCCTGAGGGAGTGGATAACATGAGGAAAGATCTACAAGAACTGGAATAATGGTCTAATGCTTGATAGTTAAGATTTAATGTGAAGAAGTGCAGTGTCATGCACTTGGGAAGCAGAAATCCAAGGGAAATGTATGCAATAGGGGGCGAGAGGTTGGTGTGCAGGGATCAGGAGAAGGACCTTGCTGTGATTATTTATGAGGATCTCAAGGTGGCAAAACAGTGCAACAAGGTGGTGGCAAAAGCCAGGAGGATGTTGGGTTGCATACAGAGAGGAATTACCAGCAGAAAGGAAGAGTACAAATGCCACTGTATAAGTCACTGGTGAGGCCTCACTTGGAATACTGTGTTCAGTTTTGGAGACCATATCTCGCAAAGGATGTAAAAAGACTGGAAACGGTTCAGAGGAAGGCAACCAAAATGATTTGGAGCCTGCAGCAGAAGTCTTATGAGAAGAGACTTGAAGACCTAAATATGTACACTGTGGAGGGGAGGAGAGGAGGGATAGGGGAGATATGATTCAGACCTTTAAATACTTAGAGTATTAATGAACAAACAAACCTCTTCCAAAGATGGGGAAGCTGTAAAACTAGAGGGCATAACATGAAGCTGCAAGGGGGTAAATTAAAAGGCAATGTCAGGAAATACTTTTTCACTGAAAGGGTGGTGGATGCTTATTTATTTATTTATTTAATTGGATTTCTATACCGCCTTATCATACAATCAAAGCGGTCTTACAAACAAAGATATTAAGAGTATTAGTGAGAAAATGTAAAGAAATAAAAGTTAAAGTTATGGTATAATGTGTTAGAGTGAGTTGCATTATCTACATAGTGAGCTATACTATAATATGAGCTATTATACAATATGTATATGATTTACATTCCAGACAAATTAAGTTAGTTAATTGCATGACCGTAGTGTTCTATAAACAAAGATGTTTTTAGTTGCTTTCTAAAGTCATTGATGTCCTGAGCTGCTCTCAGCTCATTAGGTAGAGAGTTCCAGATGGAAGGTGCAGCAAAAGAGAAAGCCCTTTCAGAGGTGTCTTTACGTGTTTTTCTGACATCATTTGATAAGCTGATTCTGTTGTCAGATCCTCTTCTTCTAGGTCTGTTGCTAATATCTGACTGTATGAGATATGTCAGGCTTTCTGCAGAATATTGTTGTTTTATCTTGAAAATATAAATTATAGTTTTATATTTTACACGTGAAGCTATAGGTAACCAGTGAAGCTCTTTCAAGATGGGAGTTATATGTTCTCTACTTGATAGACCAAAAATTATATGTGCAGCAGTATTCTGCGCCAGTTGTAAAGGCTTAAGTGCTTGCTTAGATAAACCCAGATATATTGGATTACAGAAGTCAAGTAATGGAGTAATCAATGCTTGACAAACATTTCTGAAGTGAACAGTATCAAGAAGCGGCCTTAGTCTTTTGATGAGCTTCATTCTGTAATAAGCGCTTTTAATTGTCTTATTTATGTGTGATCTGAGATTCAACTCATTATCCAGAGTAACTCCAAGATATTTCACTTCTGATTTAATAGGAATAGTTGAGTTATCTATTTTGATGTCAGGAGGATGCGCAAAATTATGGTTACGAGAAATAAATAACGCCTCTGTTTTGCTAAAATTAATTTCCATGTTGTTTGTTTTACACCAGTTGGACATTTCTGAGAGACATTCTGTAATGCCCGAGAAATCAGTGTTCTCAATAGTGATAGTTGTGAAAATCATAATATCATCAGCATAGATTGTATACTTAATTCCACTTTTCAAAGGAATTTTGCATATTGGTTGCATATAAATATTGAAAAGGAGCGATGAAAGTGCAGATCCTTGTGGTACACCTTGTATTACTCTTATGGGCATAGAGGTTTTTTCCCCTATCTTTACTTGTAAAAATCTCTCTGTCAAATAGGAATGGAACCATTTTAAAGTGACCCCATGTAGACCAATCTCCTCTAATCTATTTAATAATCTATTGTGATTTACTGAGTCGAATGCTGCAGAGATGTCTATAAAAATCATTATAATACCTTTCTTAATGTCATCAATGGTGCGGAGTATGCAGTCAAAAAGATAAATCATTAAAGTTTCAACTCCATGGTTTGGGCGAAAACCATGTTGGTTAATATCTAGAGGTGCATGAACATCAATGTGTTCTTGAAGTTGAAGTTGTACTATCTTCTCTATGATCTTTGCTAAAAAGGGATGCTTGGAATGCCCCCCCCCCCCCCGATGGAAGTGGTAGGGGCAAATACAGTGATAGAATTCAAAATGGCATGGGACAGACACAGTGGATCCCTTTATAGCAACAGGATAAAATCAAAACAAACTTAACTATCTAATTTCTTAACAGAGGTGCCCTACATGGAGCGTTGGGTTCACCCCTAAACAAAGACATGGGGAGGGGTGACCTGCACGGAGCAGCAGGTGCACCTACTCTGCCTCTTTGCTGGGCAGACTAGATGGACCATACTGGTCTTTATCTGACGTCATTTACTATGTTACTATGTGAAAAAACACCTCCGTGTTACTCAAAATAATACACTTATCTGAAGAAAATTGCCAGTGTCCCAGATCCATGCTGGTAATTAAACAACGAAACTTCAAGTTGTAATGTTGCAATGCTCAATCTTCACCCTCACAAAAATTGCAGTATGAACAGCGGACACAGTACTGCGTTTAGGGCACACCAACTATGAACACCCTGTTTCAACGCTCCAAAAACCGCAAAGATGACATCCTGAAGTAGCAGCCAAATACTGTGGCTGCCGCTCAAAACTCAGCTGGTATTTAAAGCACATGATCCATTAATCCAATGAATGAAAACCCTGCTTAGACCAATCAGCTTCCGATATATCACAGAAGACTTGCCGAATCTAATTCTTGATTCAAACTCTCAGGAGAAACTGTTTGTAATTTAAAAATCCAAGACTGTTCCAAAAAAACAAAGTTTCTTTTCCTGATTACCACCTCGAGGAGTCGGTGGAACATAATCTAATAATCTTCATTTAAAGTCACAGAAAAAATGGTGATGTGATATGCAATGTGGTCCGATTACATAAATATGTGATGCATGTTCCTGTAGACGTATTCTGACTGGGCAAATAGTACATCCTACATAAATTAACAAACAAGGGCATAATAACACATACACTACATAATCAGTAGAATAAGTGGTATGCCATCTAGCCACATGTTTAATGAATTAGGAAACTGACATTCATGTCCAGCCAACAATTGTATACAAAACTCACATGTACCACAAGCAAAATGACCTAAAGGGTCCGAATTTGAACACAAAGCTGATCTATCCGAAAGAGATGTTATAGAACTAATTAAATCACGAAGATTAAAGCCTCTAGTATAAGCTATTGTAACGGCTTTTGAAAACAAAGATGAATAGACAAAATCTCCCAATGTTTCTTCAAAATCTGCATTATTTGATAAGAATGGAGACATATAAGGAAGTATACCAATAAATTTCTCCGACTGATCCACAGTGGGAGCTTTAGAAGATATGGAATTTTATGTGGGCAACAATGGCATTAGCCACTCACGGTGAGTGAAACGTGCTCTCTTATAGGCCAACAACAAATAGGATAACCCTGTTGTTGTAGACGTTGAATCAAATCCTTAGCATGGAAATTATAATCACCAACAATAGAGCAAATCCTCCGAAGCCGGAGGAATTGCCCATATGGAAGACCTTTTTTAAATGCAGCAGGATGAAAACTAGAAAATTGTAACAAAGTGTTTATTTGAACCTGCTTATGATATAATGTGGTACAAAGCTTATCATCTCTTTTATAAAACTAGTACATCCAAAAATTCTAGTGTTGAAAATGGTGATGCATGGTAAATTTGATGTTATCCCTGAGGTTATTAAGCCATTCCACAAAAGAAAACAAATATTTGTTCAGTCCCATTCCAAAGAAAAAAGATGACATCCAAAAACCTCACCCAAAGTACCACATGAGAGTACCATGGGGAAGGATATATTAAAGATGATTTGAAGTCAGCTAGATAAAAAGGTTTTGTCCTCAAGACAAATTTTTCCAACATTAATTGATTAATATAACACTTGGCTATCATTGCTCTTAGTTTTTCTTATGATTTTTTGAGTAAGTAGTATTTTTTTTTTTGAATGCTGAAGATAGTGGCTTCTGAGTCACAGCTCCCTTTTGCTTTCAGCTACTTTGTACATGCACTTGAGGGGAATAGCCTGTGATAGTTGCAAGTAGCGTGCACTAAGCAGGACTGGGACAGGCTGATGAAAGTTAGTGGGCGGACTAGATGAACATTCAGCCTTATGCCCCTCCTCCAACAGAGATTTTGATAAAACTCAACAATCGTGGGGGGCGGAGCCTGATGTCCAACGGGGTAGACGCCTGGTGCTGAAGCTCCCGAGAGGCCTACACAGAATCCTGACTAAACTCCTGCAAAACTTCACTATTTTGCTTTAAAATCGCCGGGGCGCATCGGAGGGATGGCGGGACCTAAACCACAGCGCCTAGATTTCGGCTCCCCCACTTCGTCGCACGGCAAACGCTCCAAAACGGAACTGCCTTCCCCGCATAAGATGGCGCCGCTCTGTGAGAGCCCTGAAATGCAGCGGGTGATACTCGAGGAGATTCGTGGTGTAAAGGAACTGGTACAATCCAACGGAGAAGCGATCCGCGCCATGCGTGAGGACCTTACCATGATGCAGGAAAGGCTCGAGGGCCTCTCGTTGCGCCAAGACAAAATGGCGGAGACTCTTGAATCGCACGCGGTGCGCATGGGGAAGATCGATAAAGCTGAACGCCAGATTTTGCTCCTTCAAAAGGAACTTGAAGATAGCAATAATAGAGCTCGTCGCAATAACATTCGACTCATTGGAGCTCCAGAGGGCGTAGAAGCAGGAGATCTGCGGGAATATCTGGGCAATATTCTACCCTCTCTATTGAAGACGACGTTTCTTAAGGACCTGGAGATAGACCGGGCACATCGTGTCCCCACTAATATGGCGCTCAACCGGACGACTCCCAGGCCCATCATTTTTCGGCTACTGCGCTATCAACAAGCTGAGCAAATTCTGGCTGCTGCCCGGGCTAATCATCACCTCGAGATAGATGGGCATAAAGTGTCTTTCTTCCCTGATCTCTCTAAGCCCACGATGGACCGCCGAAAGAAGCTTCTTGCTTATCGCCCTCGCCTTCAGCAACTGCAGGCCCGATTTGGTCTCCTGTATCCGGCAAAGCTACGCGTTACGCTGCATAACCATACCAGGACCTTCGAGGATCCTGACCTCCTCGCTGCATTTTTGGACTCTAAAGAAGCTGAACTGATGCGTTGATGTTACCATCAAGCTGTGTTGCTGTTCAAAGCTCTCTTAAATCTCTATCTCATTGGGGCCTATCGCAGTGATTTCGCTGCGGACGCGGTTGGACTGCTCTCCTGACCTACTTCTTTGAACCGCCATCCTGCTTCTCTGCACCCTTCGGTGGCTCCCGGGACTTGTTCCTGCTGCAGGGAGTATGGCCAGTATCGGGCCTTCTCTGGGGCTTCCCCCCGCAGACTCATGGTCGCCAGTAATAGTTGGGGTTTTGCTTCTTCTCTAGTGCACTTCGGTGCCTGTCTCTTTTTTTTTTGGGGTTATTTATGCTTTCTACCAAAAGTTTATTATTTCATGTCGTGTGTACAGTCATTTGCTACCAATATGCATAGTTTAGGGAATAATGTGCAACTTCATGTTCTCTCAGAATTTTGTATATTACTAGATGGCTTTCTGTAAGCTCTTATCATTGAATGTCAAAGGTATCAATAGTCCAATCAAAAGGAAGAAAATTCTTAGCTATTTGAATACTGAGCATGCTGATTTAGTACTGCTTCAAGAAACGCATTTAAATGCTAAAGAAACACTAAAGCTTAATGTCAAGCCTTATGCTGTTGTGGCGTATTCTCCCGCTGTTGCTAAACGCTGTGGTGTTGCCATACTTGTTAAGAAATCCCTGCAGGCCACCGTGCTAGATATTAGCTCAGATAATGAGGGTAGATGGGCTCGCGCTCATCTCAAAGTGGGGGATCTAGAATTCACGTGTATTTGTATTTATGCTCCAAATGTTGACAATCCTGGTTTTTTTGCTAAAATTGCACAAGCTGCGCAAGCCTCCGCTCATACCCCACTAATACTGGGAGGAGACTTTAATCAGGTCCTCGACCCTTTGGTGGATCGGCAGCCGCCTAGAACCTGTGGTCCACCCAAGAGTCTCTCCATACTTACAGCTATGATCGCTGATTTGGCTTTGGTGGACATATGGAGGTTATTGAATCCTTCTGATTTGGATTTTACCTTTTTCTCCGCTCCTCACCAATCACAATCCCGAATAGATTTTTTTCTTTTATCTAAAACATTGGTATCGCAGATTGGTATGGCTAAGATTCACCCCTTGCACATTTCAGACCATGCTGCCATATCTTTTACGATACATACTGCTGCGCAAAATGCAAGTCCCCGAGCATGGTCTTTTGATAGGTCTCTCCTAGACCAACAGGATTTTCAAACTGTAATACGGGCTGCCATACAAGAGTACTTTCATTTTAACTCTCCCCTTGACACAACGAACTGGGCCTGGTGGGAGGGTTTTAAGGCGTCTATTCGAGCCACGGTGACTAGTTATCAAATCCGTCTTGGGAAACAAAGAAGGCAACAATTGGTGATCCTTGAACAACAGATACAGGCTGGTGAACGTATTCTTACATCCCGAACAGACCCATGTGTTCTGCTTCGTTTGCAACGTCTCCGTTTTCAGTACAACAAGATTTTGCATAATGCCGCTGTTAGAAATATAGCATCCCAGCAGGGATTGTATTACCGGGAAAATAATCGCGCTGGTAAACTACTAGCTAATGCTTTGAAGGGGGAAAAAAAAGAAGCCAAACGGGTAGCAGCTCTCCGAAGCCCATCTGGGAATGGCCTTGTCACAAAAGATCATGAGATTTTAGAGCTTTTTCGCGATTTTTATGCTAGCTTGTATAAATCTGAATGTGAGTTTGTTCCTGAACATTTCGACCGCTTGTTAGCTGGTGTACAGCGTCCTACTCTCTCGGCTGAGGAATGTACGGCCCTTGATCATTCGTTTACTCTTGTGGAAATACAGGATGCAATTAAAAGATGTGCCTCCGGCCGTGCTGCGGGTCCAGACAGCCTTCCGGCTGAGTTCTTCAAAACTTTCAGCTCTGATCTGGCCCCGTTTTTGCAGCAATACTTTACTACCCTAGTAGCCGACGGATCCTCCCTTGGTTCCTTTTCAGAGGCCAACATAGTGGTCTTTGAGAAGGAGGGGAGAGACCCACACCTGACAGCCAATTACCGACCCATCTCCCTGCTTAACGCAGATTATAAAATCTTCGCCACTATTCTTTCTACTCGGCTCTCTCACAAAATGACCACTTTAATACATCCAGATCAATGTGGATTTATTCCCGGCAGATCAACTGCTGATAATGCCAGGACTCTTTGTCATGTACTAACTAATATGGCCTCCCACGATCGTCCATTGGTTGGCCTTTCCCTAGATGCCGAAAAAGCCTTTGACCGGCTAGAATGGCCATTCCTATTTGCGACCCTCCGTTGGTTTGGTTTCGGCGATAATTTTCTCCGTTGCCTTCAAGTGCTATACTCTCAACCAACTGCTAGTGTCTGTGCCAACACATTGAAGTCCCAGCCATTTTTACTGCAAAGAGGCACCCGTCAGGGGTGCCCACTTTCCCCCTTACTTTTTGATCTTGCGTTAGAACCCCTAATCCTGTTAATCCGTCAGTCTCCACATATCCACGGCGCTCCCTTTCCCCGTCGGGATATAAAAGTCTCAGCGTATGCAGATGATCTTATGCTTTTTGTTTCCTTAGACTCCGTATCTGTTGTTCTGGATCTAATTGACCGCTATTCTCAACTTTCAGGTTACAAAATTAATTGGACCAAATCAGTCGCCTTTCCCCTAAACCACCAGGTTCACCAAGCAGACTTGCAAACCTTTCCTTTTGTATGGCAGCCCCGTATGGTAAAATATTTAGGGGTACATTACTGTTATCCTCTCGAAGAAACCGTCGCTTTTAATGTCAAAAATTTAATCACCAAGGTCCGTGAGCTCACCCAACGTTGGTCTTCACTTACTCTTACGTGGTGGGGCCGTATGGATACCATAAAGATGATGATTGTTCCCAAGGTTAATTATGTCTTAGAAATGTTACCGTGCCTTCTCCCTCGACATACCTACAAAGATATCGAGGGCCTGTTGATCAGATTTTTGTGGCAGAACAAACCGCCTAGAATAGCGAAACATAAACTTCAGTCAGATAAGGAACATGGTGGGATAAGATTTCCTGATTTTTTCAACTATCACCTCTCTTTTCTTCTCAAACAGGGTGCCCGTTGGTTAGACGCTTCTTTCCCGTCCAGACCAATATGGTTAGATATAGAAGAAGACCTCTGTAAGCCCATTCCACTTAGCTATCTCCCTGGAATGACTTTCCCACTGGATGCCCACTATCCACCAATGCTCCTGGATACACTTCGCTCCTTCAATGTTCTCATCAGCTCCCTAGACTCCCTAACTTGCCCACTAGATAGGCTTCCAATTTGGCATAATGCTCGATTCCAAATTCAACATAAGCCGGTGGCCTGGAGTCCCTGGTATTCCAGAGGCATCTGGACTCCCAATCAACTGTTTCACAATGCTCGCTGGAAGTCCATTAATGAGCTCCATTGTGAGTTTGGCCTTCCTTCTAAATACTATTTTCAACTGCTTCAGTTGCAGCACTGTCTCAAGAGTGCTGGGGTTTTTCCCCCACTAACTCCTCATGACCAAGGGATAACTGAGGTGGTCTCCTTTATTGGGGCTCAGTCCGGTGTTGCTTCCACCTTTTATAAAACTCTTTGTGCTCCTCAGAATGCTGTCCCCCCTTCTGCACAGCAGACTTGGGAGCGAGAATTGGGTGTAACTCTAACCCCTGAACATTGGAACCTCTTCTGGAGCAAAGTGGTTCGTGTTTCCCGCTCGGCTTCCTTAACCCAGACGCTTTTCTTCTTTGCCCATCGCTGTTTCTATACCCCTGATAGACTGGCCAAATGGACTTCCACTCTGAGTAATCAATGTTGGACTTGCCATGCAGCTACAGGCACCCTCACTCATGTCATGTACGAATGCCCCGCACTACAACACTACTGGAGCCGGGTCTGGGGTCGTATTCAATCTATCTTACACTTTACTGAACCACTCTCCTGGAAAATAGTGGGACTCCGTTCTGCAGCGGGCATCCCCTCTCTCCCGAAGTCTGCTTACTTCCTTCTTGACTTTCTAATGGGTATTGCCATATCGTTAATCATGAAATATTGGAAAAATAGCTCTTCACTGAGTCCTCTAGAATGGTGGAATTGTGTCTGTCTATATAGTAAGTTTGAACAAATTCCTCGTAGGGCTACCCCTTCCCTTCAGGCCCGCTACCAGGTGTCTAAATGGA
The DNA here is from genome assembly GCA_033557465.1 of Ichthyophis bannanicus. Taxonomy (NCBI): domain Eukaryota; kingdom Metazoa; phylum Chordata; class Amphibia; order Gymnophiona; family Ichthyophiidae; genus Ichthyophis; species Ichthyophis bannanicus. The sequence continues at coordinate 496,670,541 of CM066033.1, forward strand.
AATTACTCACAGATTTCGTGCAGTCGGCCAAATGCTCGCACTTGACTGTCTAGTTATATCTCTCTCTTGATCCATAGTATATCATGACTGTTATGTTTATGTTCTAACATAATTGCTATGGACCCCATGCCTGGGTTAATATCTTTTCTTTTCTTTTTTTTTTTTTTATTATCTAGAGAAGAAGCATAGGGGGGGAGGGTTGATGGGGTTATTTTCCGGTTTATTCCATTTTATTTTGATGCAATCATCCTTGTTTTATTACTGTGTGTATTGTTATTGTTATAAAATGAAAATAAAAGTTTAAAAAAAAAAAAACTCAACAATCGTGATCATCTGAGTACCACCCTTACAATAACAATCTTGTAAAAATGTATAACTGGACATCATAGGGATTATTTTGCAAGAGGACGACATGGTTTGGACATCCGAAATGAGCAATATGGACATGTTATCAGGTGTGATATGGAAAATGTGATTACAGAAATGGGAAAATCTGCATGTCCCCATGGCCATCATGTCCAAATGCTGGCATCTCAAAATGGGCGTGTCCAAGGGTATTTCAGGGCGGTGCACATATCTCTGTGGTCATACAGGGTTGAAGGAGTCATGCCTGACAAAAGTGGAGGACAGCTTTGTGGGGCCACTACTACTGACAGCCTGCGCAGGGCCATGCACACCAGGGACAAAGGGCATGCAAATGCTGTAGAGGTGATGAATGACACAGACATAGTGGTAACGAACAATTAACGGGTATTTTTTATTATTAGATTGCAACAGTGTCTCACAGGGGGCTGGTCCCGTCCCCCTACCTGGCATCCTCCCTTCTGAGAGAGGATAGCATTGGGGTGGGGCTGAAGCTCCGCTGGCCCAACAGTCACCTGAGGACCCTTAGGTGCAGTAGGATGCCCCAAATGCCTGGGCCCAGGGGGACCTTATGGTGGGGCATCTGTGGTGTCAGGTGTGGGAGTCTCCAATGTGCCACTCACATTCCCCCCGCTCTACCCTCCCATAATTCCCACCTCCCATCTCTGACCCTCTCCCCCTCCTCTCATAACTCCCCCCCTCAGGCCCTTTCTCCTGCTCCCCCCCCCCTCGTTTCCTGTACTGCTGGATCTGCCTCCTCTTCCTGGAAGTCTGGCCCCCAGTCTTCTTCAGTCCAGTGACATTCTGCTGCATGGGCTACAGTGGCCATCTCTCCTTGTGGATGTGGCCCTACAATGTAGCAGAAGTGCAGCAGCTTTCATCAGTTGAGCTAAAACCACATTGAGATCCCGGGAGGCTTTGTAAGAAGCAAGCCTTGCATAAAGTGAACAACTAAGACTGTAAAGAGATGGGTTTACCTTCTACAGGATGGTGGTATGTGCCAATTGCATTGATGTGAACCCTCACTGCATTGGTTTTTAAACCAGACCCACACAAATATAGAAGACATTCAAGCAATTTTTGTGGGGGACACAAAAAAGGGTCTAGGGCCTGCTCCTCACACCAGATGGCAAACTTCATCCACTTTTATTTATTTTTATTTTTATTTATTTAAGGTTTTTCTATACCGCACTATTCGGCATCAGCACGGTTTACAATAAACAAGTTTGTACAATGAGGAACAGCCATACATTGAACTTACATAGAACAGGGAGTTTAAACATGGATAACAGGTGAACTTTATACATAGCAAACAAAGGGAGATTTAAACAAGGGTAACAGGTGAACTTTATACATTATATACACAGGGATTGCATCACATTTAAGTTTATGATACAGGCCCTAAGGGGGATAGATGGGGGAGGTGAAGAGTTTTCATCGGAAATTGGTTAGACAGCGTTGGCTTGTTAGACTATAAGATCATGTGGTACTGTCTAGGTGATGCTGTCGGAGTTACCAAAGTGTTGTATAAATAATTGCAGTTTGAGGGCTTTTCTGAACTGGGGGAGGTTATTTATGCTGCGGATTTCTGTTGGGAGGGAGTTCCAGCAAGAAGGGGCGAATAAGGCAAAGGCACGCTTTCTAGTGGATTTGTTGCATTTTGTGATGGCTTTTGGAAGGAGGATGGTATTGCAGGATGTGGTTCTTCTTAATCTGTTGTTTGGAGTAAGTTGGATCATATCTGACAATATATTTGCGGTGATACAGTTGACTGCTTTGAAGGTCAAGGTGAGGATCTTAAATGTGATCCTGTACTGGACGGGGAGCCAGTGCAAGCTCTTCAGGATAGGGGTGATATGTTCTCTGCGAGATGCGCCATAGAGGGTTCTTGCTGCGGTATTCATCGCAAGCTGTAAGGGGTTTATCGAGCTCTTTGGGAGTCCGAGTAGGATGGGGTTGGCGTAATCGAAGTGGGGCATGATTATGGCCTGGAAGACTGTTCTGAAGTCGTTTGGTTCAAGGGTGTTCTTTATGAGGCGTAGTGTCCGTAATTTGTGGTATATTGTTCTGATTGTATTGTCTATATGAGCATGCATGTCCAGGTGCTGGTCCAGTGTTACGCCTAAGTATTTGATCGTTGTCTTGGAGAGGAGTTCTGCGTTGTTCACTTTGATTGAAGATGGGGGAGTGAATGACTGGTTTCTTCCGATGAATAGAACTTCTGTCTTTTTCAGATTTATTCTGAGCATTTGGTTGTGTAGCCAATCTGTGACGGCATTGTAACCTACACGATGAATATTTTAGAGGCCAGAAGACCGTGATAACACCAACTTACAGGTTTACAGCAGATAGATTTACTCCTTCAACTTTCAAGCTGTGAGAGTGAGGGATGTTAGAGTCTAATAGGAGTGCCCTGTTCCTGTGTAACTGAGTTGGTGAGTTGCCTTGGTGAACTGAGCCTCTGATGGAAAGTTCAAGAAAAGGAAACTGTGGTTGCCTGGGCCAAGAAGGTGCTATGAGAATTATTGTGCCTCTATCATCTGAGTTTCAGAAGTGTTCTCGCGATCAGAGGAAAGCGTAGTTACTCACCTGTAACAGGTGTTCTCTAGGAGCAGCAGGAATCAGTCTTTACATATGGGTGATGTCGGCACAGACAGAGCCCTCGTGCGTAGCATTTCCCCAACTCTCAAAGAAAGCCTTTAGGAATGCAGCGTGCATGCGCGGTCCCCTTCCCACCCAAGGGTGCCATCTTGCTCAGTCTGATGACATAGCTAAAAGACAACAAAAAATCAAAATGAAGGACAGGACTGCAACTCCAGGGGAGGAGGGAGGGTCGTGAGGACTGATTCCTGCTGCTCCTGGAGAACACCTGTTACAGGTGAGTAACTACGCTTTCTCCAGGACCAAGCAGGAAGTCATTCCTCACATATGGGACTCCCCAGCTCTAGGCTACCGTGAACCCAGAGCCAAAAAAATAGCTCCCTCTCAAGAGCTTCAGCATCCGTGATAAGAATTTTCTCTGAGAACGCACCCCGTACGGTAGCCCAACACAAGGGCTGGAGGGTAGGAGTTGCCTAAACCTCAAAGAGATTACAGAGTGCCGCCTGGCCGAAAACACTGTTCTACCCGGACTCTCTCTCCAGGCAGTAATGGGCTGCAAAAGTCTGTCTTGAAGACCAAGTTGCGGCCCGGCAGATGTCTGCCAATGGAACAGAGCGGAGATGAGCTACTGACGTGGCTTTTGCCCTGACACGGTGGGCTGTGACCCGACCCTGCAAGGGGAGGTCGGCTGACCCGTATGCCCAGGCGATGCAATCTGCTACCCAAGTGGACAACGTACGCTTGGAGACAGGTAACCCCATCCTATTAGGGTCAAAGGAGACAAAGAGCTGAGTAGCCCTTCGATACTCCCTTGTACGTTCTATGTAAAAGGACAATGCCCTTTTACAGTCCAGGGTATGCAAGACTGTTTCAGCCTGGCTGGCATGCGGCCTGGGAAAAAGGTTGGAAGAACCACCTCCTGACTGAGATGGAAAGAGAAGACCACTTTTTGGAGGAACTCGGGATGGGTCCTGAGGACGACCCTGTTCCTATAGAACCGCGTGTACAGTCTATCAGAAACCAGAGCTTGTAGTTCACTCACACGTCTGGCCAAGATAAGAGCCACCAGGAAGAGCGCTTTCCAAGAGAGGAAGTGCAAATGGCAAGTAGCCATCGGCTCAAACGGTGGGCGAGTAAGTTGCTGCAAAACCACGTTCAAATCCCACTCAGTCACCGGTGGACAAACCGGAGGCTTGAGTAGAAGCAGACCTCTGAGAAATCGGGACACCAAGGGATGAATTGACAGACTGTCCGTCCACCGGTGAGTGGTGCGCTGACAAAGCACTGAGGTGGACCCGAACAGAGTTAGACTTGAGGCCTAGGTCTGAAAGGTGAAGTAGATACTGCAGTACTACTGGCACAAGGCAAGAGAAAGGATCTTCATTGCACTGGGCACACCATACCGTAAACCTACGCCACTTGAGGGCATAGGACTTTCTAGTGGGCTGCCTCCTAGAGGCCAAGACTACCTCCTCAACCTCCTTAGGTAGAAGTAAGGGAGCTAGCACTATCCTTTCAGCAGCCAGGCCATCAGATTGAGGGACCTGAGATTGGGGTGCAGAAGGGAACCCTGTTCTTGAGACAGGAGATCGTGTTGCAGCCCCAGAGGGAACAGAGCTTCCACCGCCAACTGCAGAAGAAACGGAAACCACGGCTGCCTCGGCCATCTGGGTGCTACCAGAATCACCGAGGCCTTGTTCCGGAGGATCTTGAACAGAGTTCGGGCCATCGGGGGCGTGGTAGGAAATGCATACAGGAAGCCCATAGACCAAGAGATTAGAAAAGCATCTGCTGCCATCCTCAGGGAATGCGGCTGTCTGGAGCAAATCCTGGGCAGCTGACGGTTCAGTAGACTTGCAAAGAGATCGATGGATGGAAGTCCCCATCTGAGGAAGATCTTCTGGACCACCAATGGATTCAACTGCCATTCGTGGGGCTGGAGAATCCTGCTTAGCTTGTCTTCTAGGAAGTTCTCCTGATCAGGTAGATAAACTGCTTTGAGAAACATGCCTTGTCTGACCGCAAAGGAGCAAAGGTCCAGTGCCTCCTGACATAGGAGCCTGGACCCTGTGCCTCCTTGTTTATTCACGTAGAACATTGCCACCTGATTGTCCGTCTGAACTAGGACAGACTATTGAGAAAGAGTATGGCAGAAAGTTTGCAGAGCTAAGCGGATTGCTCACAGCTCTAAAAGGTTGATCTGTTGTGTGGTCTCCCAAGGGGACCACAGGCCTTGAGAGCACGTGCCTTGGCAATGTGCTCCTCAGCCCTTTAAGGATGCATCCATCTTCAGGCCCCAGCACACACCAGGGTGCTGACAAGGTAAGCCCTTGAGCAGGTTTGGCAGATGTAGCCACCACTGTAAGGAGTTCAAAAGTTGTCTGGACACCTTTACTCTGTCTCGGAGGTCGCCGGTGGCTTGTGTCAACTGATCTCTGAGACACCATTGAGCAGCCCACATGTGCAGATGGGCATTCGGGGTCATATTTACCATGGATGCCATGTGGGCCCAGGAGCCGCAGGTAGTGCCTGGCGGAAACATGAGACTTGGTATGGAACTGGTTGGCCAAGTCTATCAGTCTGTGGCCCTGTCCTCGGGCAAGTAAGCTCTTGCCTGAAGGGTGTCTAGCCTCGCCCCTATAAAAACTCTAGGTTCTGAGAAGGGAGCAAAGTGGACTTTGCGTAGTTTATGATAAAGCCCAGATGCTGAAGAAGAGAGACAGTGCAAAGAGTGGCCTGTTGGGCCTCCTGGATTGATTGGCCCCTGATGAGCCAGTCGTCCAGGTACGGGAAGACAAAAATCCCCTGATTTCTGAGAAAAGCTGCCACCACTGCCAGGCATTTTGTGAAAACCCTGGGGGCAGAGGTCAAGCCAAAGGGAAGTACCCTGTACTGAAAATGGTTTCCTCCCACCACAAATCTGAGATATTGTCTGTGGTCTGGATGGATGAGGATGCGAGTATAAGCATCCTTCAGGTCTAAGGAGCATAGCCAGTCTCCTTGCTGGAGTTAGGGCAGCAGTATCCCAAGGGTAAGCATCTTGAACTTTTCCCTCTCCAGAAACTTGTTCAGATTTTGCAAGTCTAGGATAGGCCTGAGGCCTCCTGTTCTCTTTGGTACTAGGAAGTACCTAGAGTAGAAGCCTTTGCCTTCCAGGTGGTGTGGCAACGGTTCCACCACCTGTTCCTTTAAAAGACTTGCCAACTCCTGAAGGAGGAGATTCCTGTGTAGAGGGAGTCTTGGAGGCTCCCCTGGATAGTAGGAGGGGGTAGCTGGTGGAAATGGAGCATATAGCCCTTCTGGACTATGCTCAGTACCCAGGTATCCCCTGTGATGGCTAGCCACTTGTAGGCGTACAGGGTCAGCCGAACCCCAGTGCTGAGTGGAGCCACCGGCGGAGGAGAGGCTATGCTGTGGGAGTCAAAACTACGCTCCCTGCTGTGCAGGAGCCGGAGGTGGCGGCTTGGTGGTCTTCTGCCTACGGGGCCCATGCCCCTGCCTCTTGGCCTGCTGGCCCTGTTGGGGAGCTGGAGAGGCCTCATACTGAGGGTAGGTTTTGTAGGCAGCACCCTTCCTCGGGAAAAAGGGCCTCTTCCTCGAGCCCTTCTTTTTGTGAGAAGGGGCAGAAGTCTTTTTCTGGATAGTCTTGTCCTCGATTTCTGCAGCCTTTCGAGTCATGGGCTTGCCGAACAGGTTATCACCCCGGCACGGGACATCGACCAACTTGTCCTGTACCCATGACTCTAGGTCCAACGACTGTAGCCAGGCCTGACGGCGTGCACTGATACCGGCCGCAGCTATCCAGGCCGAAGCCTCGAAGCCGTCATAGGCTGCTCGAGAGATGAACTTCGAGCACTCCCGGATCCCTGAAGACATGGCTTTGAATCTCTGCAAGGGTTCCTTAGAGAGGCCAGCCGAGAACCCGGCAATCTCCTTTGCAATCTCCAGGTCCCGTAAGTACATGCCCATGTAGAGCTGGTAAGTCTGGACATGGCAAGACAGCATAGAGCCCTGGAAGCACTTTCTACTGAGGGCATCCAAGTTCTAGGCCTCCCAGCCGGGAGGCACCAAGGAGTGCATCTTTTAACTTTTCAGCCTGTGCATGGCCGATTCCACAACCATGGAGTTGTGCGGTAGCTGTGCCTTTAGGAACCCAGGGCTCTTACGGACTCGATAAATGGAATCGACCCGCTTGCTCAGAACCGGTGCCAAGGCCAGTGCTTCCCACATACGGAAGAGTAGCCATTCCAGCATCGGAGGAACTGGAACAGTAAAGGCTTCCTTCGGAGGAAAATCATACTGGAGGGCATCGAGCTCCTCGGCTCGAGGCTCCTCCTTGGTGTCCGCTGGGAAAGCCAAAGCCTTGGACATGTCCCTGATGAAATCCAAGAACTGGGTATCCTCGGGGGGGGGGGGGGAGGGGGACCTTCGAGGCTCGGACTCCGGGGAGTGCGACGGGACGCACTGGGTCCGGAAGGTGTCAGGAGACTCCTCATCCTCTGTCTCCCATGCCGACTCCTCCGAGTCATCGTCGTCGAGCGGCTCTGGCCATGTGGGCCTCCATGCCACCTGCCCTGATGCTGAGGGCACCAGCGTCGATGACCTTGGTCCCGCACGGGAGGTCAAGGGAGACCTTGGCCGAGGATCAACTCGAGACTTAATGGACTCAAGGATCGGCTCGGCCTCCGGGATCGACTTAGACGTCGGGGCAGATGCACTGGTCAGACCAGCGATCAGTACCCGCTGCTGCTCCATGAAGGCAGCCAGGCTGCTCTCCAGGGCCTTCAACCTGAGACCGAGCTCAGGAGACTCCGCAGCCCCCGACTCGGGCCCTGACGGCGTCGGGCCCAACATCGGTTCTCCCGGAGGAGAGTCCATGAGGACAACAGAGGTTACCTGACCCAGGGACTCCGGCTCCAATTGAGGTAGTTTGGTCAGCCTCTCCAACTCTGACAGCCCGGGACGGTGGTCAGGGCTGCGTGACCTGGCCCTCGAGGATCCAGGTGCTTCCACTGACACCGCCCTCACGAGTTTCTTCTTCCTTTTGTGCTCCCGCGTGGGAGACTGCCTTTCAGAGGACCCACGATGGCGCTCGGGGTCAGACTCCCGAGATGTCGAGGCCTCTGACGAAGTCCGGGCCCGGCCAGACGCGGACTGCGAAAAAATTCTTTCACATTGATGCTGACGGCTCTGAAGCGCCTTTGATGAGATCTTGCCGCATGGGCATGAGGCATCGGAGACAGCAGTTGTGAGTGTCTGTGAGAGACATAAGTTTCTTACACCGATCACATTTTTTGAACCCGCTGGCAGCCATCGGGGGGAAAAGGGCCCCTGCAAAGTCAAAAGACCGGGCTGCAAGTGAAAATAACAGAAAAAAAGCACGAACGCTAGTCACAAAGGACAAAAAGCGAAAAAGAAGTTCCGGATTCTATACAGGTGTACCGAGCCCAGGCGGGATGGGGAACCAGCATCGAACCGGATAAAGAGACGTGAAGAATCGCAGTTCCACAAAATTTATCTGATGGAGATTCTCCTAGGTAGACCAGAGCCTCTGGGTGTGGATTCCATCTACATAAGTTCCCCAGACCAGTTTGGATGCATCTGTTAACAATTTTTGATAGAGAAGAATTTGAAAAGGGAGACCTTTGGCCAGATTGGAATGATCTGTCCACTAGAACAGTGAGTCCCAGGGTGACAGGAATGACATTTATAAGCCTTTGAGTGGACTGTGTTCACTGTGTGCTCAGGGTACACTGAGACTGTCTCATGTTGACACATACAAAGGGAGAAATATGAACCTTAGAAACCATGTGGCCCAACATTCTCGACATGGAGCTCACTGACATCTGCTGATTCTGCTGTACTACTTCTACGATTGCTATCAGTCAGGTCAAACTGTCCTGCAGAAAGAAGGCTTTCACCTGAGTTGTATCTAGTGGAGCTTCAATGAATTCCAATTGGTGTGACAGGCTGAGGTTTGATTTGGGGTAATTGATGAGCTCTAATAGCTCCAGCACCTGATAAGGCATAGAAAGTCTTGAACCGCTTCCTGAATGGCTTTTTGAACCAGTCAATAATCCAAGTAGAGAAGCAAATACACATGCAGTCTATGTAGAAACACTGACAACCACAAGGCATTTTGTGAATATGTAAGGGGTAGACATGAAGTCAAAGGTCAGTATGTGGTACTGGATGTAGTATTTCCCTATGACAAATCACAGATACTTCCTAGACTGGAATGTATCAGTATGTGGGTTTAGGCATCCTTCAAATCCCCCCCCCCCCCCAAAAAAAGGAAACAGATATTTATTCAGATCCTTCAGGTCTAGGATGGGATGGCATCCCCCCTTTTTCTTTGGTATCAGGAAGTACCTTGAATAGACTGCCAGCTTCTCCTGCCCTAGTGGGACAGACTTGATTGCATTTGCAGCCTGAAGAGTGCAAAATTCCTGAAGTATGTCCTGATGCAGAGTAGTCAATGGATGGTTCTTTGCTGGGCAATTTGGAAGGATGTCAAATAGATGCAATCTGTATGCCACTAGAACTATTTTGAGGACCTAAGAGTCACAAGCTACAAGGGACCAATGATTAGCAAAGAGTATTAGCCTCCCTCCAACTGGAAGGCTGTCTGGGAGCAGGACTGAGATAGAGGCTATGTTCTCTAGGAGTCAGTCAAAACCCCATCTCTGGTTTTGGCTGAGGCATCAGCTAGGGCTACTGAAACGTCAGCTGCCTAGGTCAGGAGCGAGAAGATTTTCTGGTATGGATAGAGCAGGAGGGATGAGGATACCTATGTCTCTAAAAGTAATAGGATCTCTTTTGCCCTTCACTGTAAAACCTCCTGGATGAGGAGGCTGTGTTGAAAGTGGGCCTGGAGAAGGTCCACAACATGTCATTATGCTGCTTGATCATGGCCGCAGCCTCTTGAACCTTACCTCTGAAGAGATTCTCTCTGCAGCATAGCACATCTGCAAGTTACTCCTGCACACTGGGCTGTAAGTCTGAGGCCCAGAGCCAGGAAAGTCTCCGGGCACCAATACTCAATGAGGAGGCTTTCAGTGCCGTATCAAAAATATCATATGTCACCCAGACAATGTATTTTCTGCACACCTTCCTTTGTCACTGGGAAATGGCATTGCTCAACCTTCTCTGGGGGGAGAAAGTCAGCAAACTCATCTAGATTGCACATGATTTTTCCAAGTGCATGCCCATGAAGGGCTCATAGGATGCTATATGGGATGAACAGAAGATATCCCATACTGGGTCAGACCAAGGTCCATCAAGCCCAGTATCCTGTTTCCAACAGTGGCCAATCTAGGTCACAAGTACCTAGCAGTTTCCCCAAAAGACACAGATTCCACAATGATTGTACTGGGTCAAGCAGTGGATATCCCGGGTCCCCTTTAATAAGGGTTTATGGACCTTTCCTCCAGGAACTTGTCCAAACTTTTTTTTAAACCTGGCTACACTAACAGCTTTTACTATATCCTCTGGTAATGAATTCTAGAGTTTGATTATGCTTTGAGTGAAAAAATATTTTCTCTTATTAGTCTTAAATAGGTTACCCTGTAGCTTCCTTGCATGTCCCCTAGTCTTTCTATATTTTGATGGCATAAACAATCTACATTTACCTATTCCACTCCATTCATTAATTTATAGACCTCTATCATACCTCCCCTTAGCCGTCTCTTTTCCAGGTTGAAGAGCCCTAATCATTTTAGCCTCTCCTCATAGGGGTATCCTTCCATCCCTTTTACCATTTTGGTGGCTCCTCAAGGTGCGGTCGCACCATGGAACTATAACAGAGGCATTATAATATCCTTTATTTTATTCTCAGTTCTTTTCCTTATGATACCTAGCATTCTATTTGCTCTCTTGGCCGCCGCTGCACACTGGGCAGAGGGTTTCAACATGTTATCCACGATGAGGCCTAAATCTTTTCCTGGGTGATGGTTCCTAATGTGGAACCTTGCATCATGAATCATAGTTTGGGCTGTTCTTTTCTAGGTGCATAACTTTGCACTTGTCCACATTAAATGTCATCTGCCATTTGGATGCCTAGTCTTCCAATTTATCAAGGTCCTCTTGCACTTTTTCACAATCCTCATGGATTTTAACAACTTTGTATAATTTTGTGTCATCTGCAAATTTGATTACCTTAATCGTTATTCCCATTTCTATGTCATTTATGAATATGTTAAAAAGCAGCGGACCCAGCACGGATCCCTGGGGTACTCCACTATTCACCTTTCTCCATTAGAAAAATTGGCCATTTAGCCCTACCCTCTGCTTTCTATCTTTTAACCAGTTCCTGAGCCACAATAGTACACTGCCAAGAGAGCACAGCATTCTGAAAAACTTTCTTCCAAAAGAATCCAAGGTCCTAGTCCCTCCCCAGAGTGAGACTTGGAACTTGGTTCTTTTGAGAGCAGATTTGGCAATAAATGAATGGTGTGGCAGCTGAAGCTTCTTGAATCTGGAAGCTTTCTGGACTCTATATATGGAGTTGATCTTCCTGCTAACTGCAGGCACAGAGTGGGGGGGATCTCCCACATTCTCATTTGCAGCTTCTGAAGAATGAGGTGCATGGGCACTGTCACAGCCTCCTTAGGGGCAATAGAATATTGGAGAATTTATTTATTTAACAGCTTTTATATACCACACTTTTATCATCAGCGCGGTTTACATTTTAACAACTTTGTACTTAAGCATAAAAAAAGTATGTCAAGTTTACAAGTAACAGGAAATGAGAACATGGATAACAGGGTTTAAATAAATAACATATATTCACAACTATTTACAATAGAATCTCAAATGTATGAGCTCTTAAGATGGGGGTCTATGAGGTTTTGATCTAGAACGGGTAATGAAGTTTCGGGAACTTATTTGACTAGCCATGGTCGTTGGTTTGTGTAGGGGGGGGGGGGAAGGGAACTAGTGCAATGTGAGAAGTGTTGTAGGAAGAGGTATGTTTTTAGAGATTTTCTAAATTGGGAGAGGTCTTCTTGTGATCTGATGCTGGGTGGTAGCGCATTCCAGCATCTGGGGGCAAAGGAGGAGAATGCTCTTGTAGTAGTTGTCTGAGTGAGTTTTGTAAGGTCTTTTGGGACTGTTAGCATGTTCTCTGTTATAGATCGTCTAGATCTGGTGTTGTGTGTGTGATGGAGGTCAGATAAAGCACAGTTACTTACCTGTAACAGGTGATCTCTGGGAACAGCAGGAATAAGTCTTCACATATGGGTACGTCGGTACCGACGGAGCCTGCACGGGAATGCTCCCCAGCATCCAATCAGAAAGCTTTTGGGAGCATCCCTCGCGCCTGCGCACTGACTTCCCGCCTTCCTGACTGACTCTCCTCAGTTGAGTTTCATAGCTGAGACAAATTCAAGTCTGATGCCTGAAGCCAGGCTTTATGATGTGCTCCTATGGCTAAAGCAGAAGTTCTGCTAACAGACTCAAAAGAGTCTAGGGAAGCACGAGACAGAAACCAAGAGATATTTTGGCTATGACTAAGAAGTAAGGAATAGTCATCAGCCTTGGGCTCTGATAGAAAAGGAGTCAAAAGAGATAATTTCTTTGTGATCTCCTGAAGGGATAGACTCACATAAAAAATATATGAGAGAATCCTTTTTGCCAGCATAGATGTTTGGAAGGTTTGACGTCCAAAAGAGTCCAGTGTCCTAGATGCACGCCCTGGCGGGAAAGAAGAATGTTTCTTCTTGCTTCTTACCTTCCTCATTGCTGATTCCACTACAATGGAACGATGGGGAAGTTGAGGCTTTTGAAATCCTGGAGAGGGGGGCACCTGATACAGAAGATCAATTGCTGTAGGAGGTGACGAAACCTTTAAGGGTTTTTTCCATATCTCCAGAAGAAGATTCTGCAAAGAATGATGCAAAGGAAGTGTTATATTCCCCTTTCTTGCAGACAAACCCCGAGAAGACTCATGGTCAGGGATAGGAATATCAAGAAAGGATGCCATGTCCAGGAGAAATTTCTGAAAAGAGGGATCTCCAATGGGCATCACCCCTGGACAGGCTAAACTGGACAAGGTAGCCTGGGCACCGGAGGATGCACCCATCCGGTGCAGAACAGGATGTGTAATGGATGGACACTGGAACTGGCAGTTATGAATTGTCAGTAGTGCATTATCCATGCTAGGTATCGACTCCAAACTAGGCATAGAGAGGAGCGATCCAGAAGAAGAAAGCATGGAAGGGACTGGTACCGACGATGCTGCGGGTACTGGCATTGATACCGGTACCGGTGGTTTCGCCGGTATCGACGGCGAAACAGATACCGACGCATGCATCGGAGGTTGCTTAAGCGGTACCGAGGTAACTGAAACCCTTTGGTAAGTATCCTTGGTACCATGCAATCGGAATCGGAATCGGAATATGTCGGTTCCGGGACGGGTCGGTACCCAATCCTCTAAACTAGAGATCGATTCGAGACTCGGCATCGAAGGAAGCGAGTCTATCGATGGATGTCTAGAGGATACCGACGTCTGTGGTGGTATCGGCGATACTGTTGACATTGGGTAGTCAATCTGAAACGTCTCAATCGGTCCCGAAGGTACCGAGGACGCTGGATGACGATTCCTGGTGAAGAGTGGATCACTCAACACCGGTGCCGATGCCGGGGTATCGGTACCGCTCGAAGCGGATGCCACCACCGAGCATGGCTCAGGTATGTTCTGTGAGGGGTGAGCCCCAGGAACAACCTGAAACCCCTGAAATGCATTGGAGCCCGAAGACTCCCGCCGGGGTTTTGATGCCAATGGGGTCTTGAGGGCAAGGCCGGGGCCGTCTGAATGCTTGGCATGAGACCTACCACTCAAGAATTGGCTAGTCTTAACAGACTGTTTGTGGGTTACCTGATCCTGTAGAGAAGAAAACCCCGGTGCCCTCACCGGGGGAGAGAAGACGGTATCGAGGGAAATTCGAAAGATGGAACTTCTTCTCACTGATTTGAAGCCGGATGGTTCAGGGGAAAAAGGTTCAGGACCCAAACAGGTTAGACATCAGGCATTGGAGTCTAACAAGAAAACTGTGGTTCCACAGTGGGAGCACTTCTTAGGAGAAGAAGGCTCCATGATGGAGAGGCCTTGTAGGCCCAAAAAATTTAAAACAGAAACTGAGGGAAATTTATCCCTGAAAATAGAAAAAATAAAGAAAAAACCCACCGGCGGTACCGGTGGCAGCGGGGAAACAGCCGCGACCACAAGAAAAACAAGAAATAAAGAATTTAAGAAAAAAGTTTTCTGCGGTGACAGGAGGACGTCCTGCCGGCTCCACGGAAAAACGAAAACTGAGGAGAGTCAGTCAGGAAGGCGGGAAGTCAGTGCGCAGGCGCGAGGGATGCTCCCAAAAGCTTTCTGATTGGATGCTGGGGAGCATTCCCGTGCAGGCTCTGTCGGTACCGACGTACCCATATGTGAAGACTCATATGTGAAGACTCATTCCTGCTTGTTCCTGGAGATCGAGGATGGTGAGATTTGATGGAATGCTTTGAAGGTCAAAATGAGGGCTTTGTATAAAATCCTGCATGATATCGGGAGCCAGTGAAGTTCGAATAGGATGGGAGTAATATGTTGACTCCTTGATGCTCCATGAAGAACCCTGGCAGCTGTATTCATGGCCAATTGAAGGGGATTCAGCGTGCTCTTGGGTAGGCCGTGTAGAACGATATTTGCATAGTCGAAGTGAGGAGTGACTAATGCCTGGAAGGTTGTGCGGAAGTCGCATGGTTCAAGCATAGGTCTGAGGTGTCGGAGTGTCCTGATCTTATGGTAGATCGCTTTTACAGTATTTTTTATATGTTCTTTGAATTCAAGCCGCTGGTCAAGTATAACACCCAGGTAATGTATTGAGGTTTTGAGTGGTAGATCGGCATCTCTTGTTCTTAGGGTTGGTGGGGGAGAGAAGTCTTTGTTCCTTGTGACAATCAGGACTTCAGTTTTTTTGAAATTAATTCTGAGATTTTGTGAGAGCAACCAGTCTGAGATTGAATTGAAGCAGGTGATTAGTGTAGTGTAGTCAGGTTTTAACACATTGATTGGAGTGAATAAGAGCACATCATCCGCGTAGATGAGACATGATATTCCGAATGAGCGGGAAATGTTGCAGATGGGCTGCATATAGATGTTAAATAGCAGAGCTGAGAGGGAGGAACCCTGCGGTACTCCTTGCTTCTGATGGAAAGGCTGAGATGTAGTGTTACCAATCCGTACCTGTTGCCAGCGGTCTTCCAGGTAAGATTTGCACCAATTCCATGCTGTTCCTTGAATCCCTTTTTCATGAAGACGGGCAAGAAGTTGGTCATGGTCAACAGAGTCAAAAGCTGCTGCTATGTCTAGGAAGATCATTGCAACTCCATTTCTGATGTTGTCTGTTGTATTGATGAGAGTGTTCATTAGGGAAGTTAGGAGGGTTTCAACTCCGTGGGCTTCCCTGAAACCATGCTGGTTTGGATCTAGTGGGGCTTCAGAGTCAATGTGTTGTTGGATTTGTCTCAATATGACTTTTTCCAGGATCTTGGCTAATAAAGGAATGCTTGAAATTGGGTGGTAGGAGTCTTCCTTTTTTGGATCCAGTTTATTGTTTTTCAGTAGGGGACGGATGGAGGTCTGCTTGAGGGCTGATGGAAATATCCCGGAGCTAAGAGACTGGTCAGCTAAGGCTGATATGTATGGACTGAGTTCTGTTCTCAGTGATTTGATCCAGTGGGCTGGACATGGATCGTTAGGGGCGGTGGTGGCGTTGATGGATGTTATAATTTCTTCGATTGTCGTTGGAGATGAGAAATTATTGAGTATGAATTGGACGATGGAAGGTTGTGTGGTTACACTTGTGGTTGATGTTGTGATCTTGATCGCCTTGGATTGGATGTAGTCAGCGTATATATATTATAGAGAATATCCATCTCTTCAGCCCTGGGTTCCTCCTCCATCTCCAGGGGAAATGGAAGGGGCTCGGCCATTACCCTGACAAAATCATGGAAGGTTAGCTCCTCAGGCTGGGACTTCTGATGCTCATGAGTAGAAGTGAGATCTAAGAATAACATGGAGAGCACTCCGATGCATACTCAGAGAGATACTCAAAAGACATCTGAACCTCCGAGACAGATCTCTGCCTCTCAGAGGAGACAGATCGCATTCAGAAGTATCAATATACTAATGACTTCCAACCCCACAGGAAGCGATCACCTCCCAATGCGCTGGACAGTAATATTAGCAGGGCAGGAACTGGTGTTGAGGCCTTTTGAGATCTCCATGACAATTCCTCTCGCACAGGCAGACAATGAGACTCGAGGATGAGTTTGATACATCGATGTGTTACTGACGATGTCATTGAAGCTGCAGCTTCATGTAGGGCAAAGAATATTGTCATCTTCTTCTCCAAGCCTTGCATGAACCACTCCTCAAAGGCTGCCATGGACAGAGGTGAGAGGCAAATTTGGCTGAAGTTCTCAGAATCTGATGGGGAGTATCGACATGCTGGTCTCAGCCTTGCACTGCTGCTTCACTGATGAACTTGCCTCTGAGTGTGCTTCTCAATGTCGTTATACCCCCAGTGTCCGATGCAGCTCAAGAGGCCATAGAGACCGATGCCACTGATGCAAAAGATGATGGATTGGTGTTATCAGCACAAAAATATATTTGTGCTGCTTCTCACAACACTGAAGCCCTCTCCTTGTCATCTGTGAACACTACAGGCACCATTTTTGAGTGTCTATAAGACATGGTCCTAGAGAATTGGACATACTTTTTAAGACATGTTGCCTGGAAAAATAGCCACTGTGAAATCAAACAACTTGATTTTGAATGAAAAAAGATCATGTTTGGGCGCCTGAGCCTTAAATGTGGCCTAAGCGGCAACATGCACAAAACACTTCGGAGACTCTCAGGAATATAATGATGACCCAACAAACACCACTCTTCCCTCTCCCTCTCTTCTTCCCTCTCCTTCAATATTTCCCCTTCTCCCCCTCTCCGCAAACATCACATCTGATACAGGACACAATCCCCCAGTTATCACACACGAGATATAGATCTTACACAAGAAAGACGGAATCTCATATGAGAATTGTAAATAAGTTATAAATTGAATTATAATCTAATTCTGTATATATTAATGATTTCAACTGACACTTTACCTGTTGCTAGTTCTGTTAATGATGTTATAGCGTAATAATGTTTTTATTGTAAACCGCCCTGATTACATGAGAGAGCGGTATAAAAAACACATAAATAAATAAAATAAAATGAAACTCTACAAATGGCCAAAAACTCTGAGAAAATGCACTAAAGGACAATAAACACAACAATGACAGTGGCAGGACAGAACTTACAAACAGTAAAATTACTACCAAAGAACGCAGAAAATATGAAGAACTGGAAAGACTGATGTAGAAACACATGTGTGGGCTCTGTGGAAAAACAAAGACAGAGGAGATGGGGTGCAGCAGCGGCAGGCGGGAAGACATCAGCATTTATGAAGGGACTGTTCTAAAAGTTTCTAAGGAGATTAGAGAGGTTCCCATGCGGGGATCCATCAGTGACATCAACCCAATGTGAGTATGTATTCTGCTTGTCCATGAAGAATTTATTTTTTTTAAATTAACCTAAGTCGGTTGTTGAAAAAAAAAAAAAAGTCTTTGAGATAACAGATTTTACATACTCTCCCCAGGAACATCTTTCCTGTATTAACACTTTCTAAAATGCAAACTCAAATGACACTGCGACAGTTCAAGGCCTATTTTCTAAACTGCACTAAGCAGTAAATATGGGAATTAGTGTGTGCTAAGAAAGCAGAGACTGAACAGTACACACTAATTCCCATGTTAACTACTTAATGTGGAATAGAGCAGGGAATGGGTGGAAAACGGGCCATAAATGGGCAGGAATTGCACCTTACATTTAGGGCATGGTAAATTTAAAAAAAAGGTTTAGACAAGTTCCTAGAGGAAAGACCCATAAACCATTATTAAAGAGAACCCAGGTAATCCACTGCTTGCCCCAATACAAGTATTATGGAACCTGTGTCTCTTTTTGGGAAACTTCTAGGTACTTGTGACCTGGATTGGCCACTGTTGGAAACAGGATACTGGGCTTGATAGACCTTGGCCTGATCCAGTATGGCATTTCTTATTTTCTTAATTAATATGGTAGATAAACAGATGCAGTTAATGCCACTTGAATACATGTAGCTTACCACATTACATTGTCTGCCATACAGTTAACACATGGTAAAGATATTTCCTCTGCATCAACTATATGGAAAGATGTTTGAAACCCCCTTCAACAGTTTACACAGAGGTTGTGCAGTTAGCACACATTAATTTTGGCAATTTACACATTTTAGTAAATAGGGCCCCTAGCGGGTCATTTGCTAATAGCTAATGCATTAGAGAATGATATCATGCTTGGCAAGTTTGAAGGACAATGCAAGAGAGGAAGGCCAGCAATGAGATGAATGATACAATAACAGCAGCTATGGATGCCATTCTATCAACAATGAGCCACATGAATGAAGACTGAATACAGTTAAGGGACAGGTATCCAGGGGGTCGCCATGAGTCAACACCACACTTAACCACAACAACAATGCATGCTATCTGCCGCAGGGCCCATTTTATTCTTGTGAGCCCTGTGGCAGATTAGAATAAAATGGCCCTGTGGCAAATAACATGTACTAATGCTATTACCACACACTAATCATGAGTAAATGATCCACTAAGTATTTTAATAAAGTTACTCATAGTACATTGCATATACTGTAGCCACTGAAGCACATGAAGCAGTTTCAAATAAAACAGAAACCCAGTTGTCCCACTTATCATCCAAGAGGCATCTGCTGGATACCTGTGGGAGTAAAAATAAAACAATTATAAAAAGTAAAGGGTATTTTAGATTTTTTTCACAAACCATTCAAAATAAAAAAAAAGTTCTCTTAAAAGTTAATGTAACAGCTGTCAAAATGATGAGAAAAGATATTAACACCTGTCCTTCCTTCATGTCCCAGAATACCCCTTTTCTTAGTCTCAGAAAGAGAACGTATGTACTTTTCACAGTGAGAAAAAGGTATGCACACTTTACAGTGCATGCATATTTTTATGTATAAAAAAACTGGGTAACATTCAGGTTATTGTTTTGTTGTGCACATAAACCTAAGTGATATGCATAGAAATTGTCATTTTTAAATACCCCAAGGGGAAATTCTTTTTAACTGTATGTCATGTTCAACTAAAGTTGTTAAGGGATAAATATGCTTTTTGAAACATGACTTCTAGAGTAACAAACACAAATATAGCAAATTACATAGAGAGAGGATCTTCATTAGTATTTTTTTTGGGGGGGGGAGGGGGTATTCAAATGCATTACATGGTTTGCAGACCTGAAAACTGTGTAAATGCCAGTGAACATAATATTCAGTGCCACTGGATATCTGTGGGCACCACCACTACACACCTCGATAATAGAAGCATTGTGGAACCTGTGTCTTTTGGGGAAACTGCTAGGTACTTGTGACCTATATAGGCCACTATTGGAAACAGGATACTGGGTTTGATGGACCTTGGTCTGACCCAGTATGGCATCTTATGTTCTTATGATGCTAAGTGGTTAGCACTGAGCATGTTGTAGGCATTCCTGGATGTCGCTGAGGCAGGACCCATCACTAAGGGGGTCATTCCATGCAACGACTAGCTATTTGTACCCCCATCCAATCACGTCTAACTTCCCACCTCATTGTACAGGGAAGTTAGATGGGGGACAGGGAAGAGGTGGATCAGGGGCGACGTTAGGGCAGACGGTGGGCAGTCGTCAGTCCCAGACGTAAGGGCCGATTCCAATGTCAGCCCTGTACGTCCAGGACCGACAGCTTAGACGGGGAACCTATTCCATGTTTGAGGTGGAATATGTTCCCCGATCAGGCAATGGACGGCAGGCCCGGGGCTGCAAAGCAGCGGGAGGGGGCAAAGAGCATTCCCTGAAGTCCGACACTGGCCTTGGGAGGCCGATCAGGGGTCGGGCTGCAGGGACAGCAGTTCAGGAGCCAGCGATTGGGGATCGTGTCTTTACAATGGAGCTGCAGAGCCATGGCATCATGGCTCCATTGTAAAGCCCAAACTGAGTTAGCCGGTCAAGGCCTCTACGTGCAGCTTGGCTGAAACGCGGTCCCGGCCTGTACATACAGGCCTGTTCACGATTTTGATCCAGTGGAGCTAGACATGCCCCGCGGGATCAGAAACATGACTCCCTCTGTGCGTCCGGTTCCAACTGGGCACACAGAGGGCCTGTATGACCAGGATGGAATCGGGCTCTAACTGGGCAGCGACGATATTGAGCCGCTGTCCAGTTAGTGACATACAAGTAAAGTAGGGCGTGGCAAAGGCTGGCCTATCTTTACCTGCAGAAGCTAACTGGGCAGTGGCTAAATATCGCCGCTGCCCAATTACCTTCCAGGTTCTGCAGCGACCCTGATATTCAATCTGGTGGCTGTATATGATCTTGGCATTGAATATCCAGGGTTAGAATTCAGAGGCAACAGCTAGCCACTTTTCAAGCACTAGCTGCCGCCGCTGAATATCCCACCCCCCTTGACTCATATCCTGCCAATCAATTCAAGACATACTATAACTGAGCCAATCCTACTTCTGTTGGTGCATGCACTCATTATAGGGCCAGTTTAAGAGGTGAGCCAGTGAGACACTAGCTCAGGAGCAAAGGAAGACAGCCTCACTGGCTTGCTCCCAGTCTGCATTCTGCCTCTAGAGCCACAGCTGTTTCAAACATTAACACAACCTCAGGAGCATTTGCTTTTGCTCCCATGGCTGTATTAATGCTCAACACAGCCAAGGGAGCATTTGCTTTTGCTCCTGTGGCTGTATTGTTTAATATGGACATGGGAGCAAAAACAAATGCTCCTGCAGCTGTGCCATTGCAGGGAAGGGGAGGGGGGGGGCTGGGATTGGAAATCAGCTGATACTGAACATAAGGGAGGGGGACTGGGGCTGGAAAAGAGTAGTTACTCACCTGAAACAGGTGCTCTCCAGGAGCAACAGGAATCGGTCCTCACATATGAGTGACGTCGGCATCGACGGAGCCCCCATGCGGAGCATTTCCCAAGCTTTAAAAGACAGCCTTTGAGACTGCATGCACGCATGCGCGGTCCCCTTCCCACCCAAAGGTGCCATCTTGCTCAGTCTAACGACATAGCTAAAAGACAGCACAAAAAGAAAATGAACTATATACAACTGCAACTCCAAGGGGAGCAGGGAGGGTTGTGAGGACTGATTCCTGCTGCTCCTGGAGAACACCTGTTACAGTTGAGTAACTACTCTTTCTCCAGGACCAAGCAGGACGTCAGTCCTCACATATGGGTGACTCCCTAGCTCTGGGCTACCAGGAACCCAGGCTGAAAAATAGAGCTCCCTCTAGAGCCCCAGCAACAGTGAGAGAATCTTCTCTGAGACCACACCTGAACGGTAGCTCAACACTAGGGCCGGAGGGTAGGAGTTGCCTAAACCTCAAAGGGATTATGGAGTACCGCTTGCCTGAAAGCACTGTCCCTACGGGACTCCCTCTCGAGGCAGTAGTGGTCCGCAAAAGTCTGGCTTGAAGACCAAGTAGCGGCCCGGCAGATGTCTGCCAACGGAACAGAATGGAAGTGAACTACTGATGCGGCCTTCGCCCTGACCCGGTGGGCCGTGACTCGACCCTCCAGGGGGAGGCCGGCTTCCCTGTACGCCCAGGCGATACAGTCTGCCATCCAGATGGACAACGTACGTTTAGTGACAGGCAACCCCAATTTATTAGGGTCAAAGGAAATGAAGAGCTGATAAGCCCTTCTATGCCCCTGCGTACGTTCAAGGTAAAAGGACAGCACCCTTCTACAATCCAGGGTATGCAAGACAGTCTCTGCCCTACTGGCGTGCGGCTTGGGAAAGAACATTGGAAGTACCACCTCCTGGTTGAGGTGGAAGGAGGACACTACCTTTGGAAGGAACTTAGGATGAGT
Source organism: Ichthyophis bannanicus (assembly GCA_033557465.1). Lineage (NCBI taxonomy): Eukaryota > Metazoa > Chordata > Amphibia > Gymnophiona > Ichthyophiidae > Ichthyophis > Ichthyophis bannanicus. Next base: position 496,692,527 of record CM066033.1, read on the forward strand.
CCGCAAGACTACTCTGTTCCTATAGAACCTTGTATACGGCCTATCCGAGACCAGGGCCTGAAGCTCACTCACCTGCCTAGCCGAGGTGAATGCCACAAGGAACACCACTTTCCAGGAGAGGAAACGTAAATGGCAGGTTGCCATCGGCTCAAAAGGTGGGCGAGTCAGTTGCTACAAGACCACATTGAGATCCCACTCAGTGGCCGGTGGACGAATAAGAGGCTTAAGCAGAAGCAGGCCTCTGAGAAAGTGAGACACCAGAGGGTGGCCTGAGAGAGACTGGTCATCCACCGGCGAGTGGTGAGCTGAGAGGGCACTGAGGTGAACCCAGACAGAGTTGGACTGAAGTCCTAGGATGGAAAGGTGGAGCAGGTATTGTAGCACCACCTGGACAGAGCAGGAGAAGGGGTCCTCTTGCTGTTGAGAACACCAATTAGAGAACCTATGCCACTTCAGAGCATAGGCCTTCCTAGTGGAATGCTTCCTGGAGGCCAACACCACCTCTTCAACCTCCCTTGATAGGAGCAAGGGAGCAAGGACTAGCCTTTCAGCAGCCAGGCCATCAAATTGAGGGATATGAGGTTGGGATGCAAGAGGGACCCCTGATCCTGAGTCAGAAGGTCGGGTTGTAACCCAAGAGGAAGTGGAGTATCCACTGCCAACTGCAGAAGAAAAGGGAACCATGGCTGCCTGGGCCACCTGGAGGCTATCAGGATCACCGTGGCTCGGTCCTGCTGGATTTTGAATAGAGTCCGGGCCACCAGAGGTGTGGCAGGAAAGGCATACAGCAGGCTCTCTGACCAGGGGATCAGGAATGCATCTGGCGCTGTTCTCAAGATGCGGTTGCCTGGAACAGAACCTGGGTCGTTGCCTGTTTAGCAGACTGGCAAAAAGATCCATAGTCGGAAGACCCCACGTCAGAAAGATCTTTTGAACTACCAGAGGATCCAACTGCCACTCGTGAGGCTGCAGGAGTCTGCTGAGCCTGTCCGCCAGGTAGTTTTCCTGGCCTGGGAGGTAGACTTCCCTGAGGGTCATGCCCTGAGTGACAGCCCAGGAGCAGAGAGCTTGTGCTTCCAGACACAGAAGTCTGGATCCTGTGCCTCCCTGCTTGTTGACATAGAACATAGCCACCTGGTTGTCCGTCTGAACTAGGACAGACTGGTGAGAAAGGATCTGAGAGAAAGTCTGTAAGGCTAGCCGAATGGCCCTCAATTCCAACAGGTTGATCTGCTGGGCGGCCTCCCACAGAGACCACAGGCCTTGGGTGCAGGCTCCCTGGCAGTGTGCCCCCCAGCCCTGCAGGGAAGCATCGGTTGTCAGTACCTGAGTGTGTGGGGAGGTCTGACAAGGAACACCCCTGACCAGATTTGGGAGATGCCTCCACCAGCGTAAGGAGTCCACCAAGAGTTTGGACACCTTTATTCTGTCTGACAATTTCCCCGTGGCCTGCAGCCACTGCGTCCTGAGGTGCCACTGAGCCGGCCTCATGTGTAGCCGGGCATGTGGGGTAACATGCACTGTGGAAGCCATGTGACCTAAGAGCCGGAGGAAGTGTCTGGCCGAGACCAGAGAGTTCGACCGAAACTGTCCTGTCAACTGTATCAGCCTGTGAGCTCTGTCCACAGGCAAATAGGCCTTTGCATGGATGGCATCCAACCTTGCCCCTATGAATTCCACGTCCTGTGAGGGGACCAAAGTGGACTTTGGGAAGTTTATAACAAACCCAAGGTGCTGAAGCAGGGATATGGTTCTGCAGGTGGCCTGCGTGGCCTCTTGTGGAGACTGGCCCCTGATTAGCCAGTCGTCCAGGTAAGGGAACACAAAGATCCCCTGGTTCCTGAGGTAGGCCGCAACCACCACCAGGCATTTTGTAAAAACCCTGGGGGTGGAGGTGAGGCCAAAAGGAAGCACTCTGTACTGGAAGTGCTTTCCTCCCACCACAAATCTGAGGAATTGTCTGTGACTTGGATGGATGAGGATGTGAGTATAAGCATCCTTCAGGTCTAAGGAGCATAGCCAATCTCCCTGCTGGAGGTAGGGCAGTAAGATCCCAAGGGTAAGCATCTTGAACTTTTCCCTCTCCAGAAACCTGTTCAGATTTTTCAGGTAGAGGATGGGTCTGAGGCCTCCTGTTCTTTTTGGTACCAGGAAGTACCTGGATTAGAAGCCTTGCCCTTCCAGGTGGTAAGGCACCGATTCCACCGCCTGGTCCCTTAGTAGACCTTCCAACTCCTGAAGGAGTAAGTTTCTGTGCAGAGGGGGTCTTGGAGGCTCCCCTGGAAAGTAGCAGGGGGGTATCTGGGTGAAGTGGAGCAGATAGCCCCTTTCAATGATGCTTAACACCCAAGTATCCCTTGTGATGGCTGGCCATCTGTCCGCGTACAGGGTCAGCCGACCTCCTGTGCCATGGAGAGGAGGAGAGGCTATGCTGGCATAGTCAAAAACCCCCTCCCTGCTGAGTAGGAGCCGGAGTAGGAAGCTTGGGGGCCTTCTGCCTACGGGGTCCATGACCCTGCCCCTTGGCCTACTGGCCCTGTTGGGGAGCTGCAAAGGCCTGGTAGTGAGAGTAGGTTTTGTAGGCAGCGGTCTTCCTCGGGTAAAAGGTCTGTTTCCCTGAGCCTTCTTCTTCTGAGAAGGGGCAGAGGTTTTCCTGGACAGCCTTCTCCGGGTAAGAGTCTCGGTCTCAAGTTCTGCAGCCTTTTCGGCCATGGGCTTGCCAAAGAGGTTTTCACCTCGGCAAGGGACATCGACCAACTTGTCCTGTACCCACGGCTCGAGGTCCGAGGATTGTAGCCAGGCCTGGCGGCGTGCACCGATGCCGGCCCCTGCTACCCAGGCCGAAGCCTCAAATCCATCGTAGGCTGCTCGAGATATAAACTTCGAGCACTCTCGAATACCAGAAGACAAGGCCTTGAACCTCTGCAAAGGTTCCTCAGACAGACCAGCAGAGAACCAAGCAATCTCCTTTGCCAGGTTTCGAAGGTACATGCCCATGTACAGCTGGTAGGTCTGGACACGGCAAGCAAGCATAGAGCCCTGGAAGCACTTTCTACCGAGGGCATCCATGTTCCGGGCTTCCCTGCTGGGAGGCACCAAGGAGTGCATCTTCTGACTCTTCAGGTGATGCATGGCCGATTCCACAACCATGGAATGGTGCGCTAGCTGTGCCTTTTGAAACCCGGGGCTCTTGCGGACTCGATAGATGGAATCGACCCGCTTGCTTAGAACCGGCATCGAGGCTGGCGCCTCCCACATGCGGAAGAGCAACCGCTCCAGCATCGGAGGAACCAGGACAGTAAAGGCCTCCTTGGGAGGAGGAGTCATACTACAGATCCTCGAGCTCCTCGGCTCGAGGCTCCTCCTCGGGGTCCGCAGGGAATGCCAGTGCCTTGGCCATGTCCCTCACGAAATCCGAGAACCTGGTATCCTCCAGAGGGGACTTTGTCCAAGGCTCGGAACCCGGTGAGTCCAAAGGGACGCACCGAGTGTGGAAGGTGTCAGGGGACTCCTTCTCCTCCGTTTCCCATGCCGATTCCTCCGAGGAGGAATCGAGCAGCTCCGAGTGGGCGGGCACCGACGCCATCCACCCCGACACCGAGGGAACCGGCTTCGACGACCTCAGTCCCGAACGGGAGGCTGAGGGTGACCTCGGCCGAGGATCGACTTGAGTTCGCATGGTCTCGAGGATTGGCTCGGCCTCCGGGGTCGACTTGGACGTCGATGTCCTGGTGGTTGGGGCAGATGCGCCGGTGAGACCGGCGATCAGCACCCGCTGCTGCTCCATGAAGGCAGACAATCTGCTCTCCAAGGCCGTCAACCTGAGTCCGAGCTCAGGAGACCCATCAGCCTCCGACTCGGGCTCTGACGCTGTCGGGCCCAACGTCAGCTCCTCCAGAGGAGAGTCCACGAGGACTACAGTACTCACGTGACTCAGGCACCGGAGGCAGCAGTCGTGTGTATCGGTGAGAGACATCAGTTTCTTGCACCAATCACACTTCTTAAAGCCACTGGCAGTCATCGGGGAAAAAGGGCCCCTGCAAGATCAAAAAATTGGACTGCCAAGGAAAAGAAAAAAGGCGCGAATGCAGTCTCTAAGGACAAAAACCGAAAAAAGATCCGGGCTCGGCACCGGTGTACCGAGTCCAGGCGGGAAAGGAACCGACGTCGAACCGAAGAAAAAACTCAACCCAATGCAGAAAAGTCAACTTTTTTCACGGGTGACAAGGACAGGCGTCCGTAGGGCTCCGCGGAAAAAAGAAGACTGAGCAAGATGGCACCTTTGGGCGGGAAGGGGACCGCGCATGCATGCCTGCATTCCCAAAGGCTTTCTCTGAAAGCTGGGGAAATGCTCCGCATGGGGGCTCCGTCGACACCGACGTCACCCATATGTGAGGACTGACTTCTTGCTTGGTCCTGGAGAATGGACCGATGTTGAGGCTGGGGGATGGGAATGGAAATGGGCTGATATTGGGGCAGGAGATCTGGGGATGAAAATGGGCTATACAAGGTCTTCGATAACACTATACTCTCCTCTGCTTTGGATGCACTTGCTCCTCCCATTCCACACCCTATAAGGCATACCATACATCATCCCTGGCTGTCCTAGACAACCCACTACCTACATTCCTGTGCCTGCTCAGCTAAGTGCCTTTGGCTTAAATCACATACCCTTTCTGACTACCTACATTTCAAATTCATGCTAACCTCTTTCTAGTCAGCCATAGCACTCGCCAAGCAAAAGTACTATGTCCATCTGACAAATTCTCTTGCCTCTGACCCTCGCCATCTCTTTGCTACACTCATCTCTCTCCTAGAGGGCCCTCCTCCTCCAATCCCTCTTTCACTGTCTGCCCAGATCTGGGTTGACTACTTCTATGACAAAGTCCAGATGATTAGCTTTGAATTCTCTACAAGGTCACCTCCACCTCATCTTCCCCCTCTTCAATCCCAAATCCTTCCCTCACCTTCGGTCACCTTTTCTTCCTTTTCTAAATTCACTGAGGAGGAAACTGCAAATCTTCTCTCCTCCTCCAAACTGCTCTTATGATGCCATTCCCACCTATCTACTAAGCTCTGACTCTTCTGCCATCATTTCCTTCCATCTGTCATATCCTTGAATATTATGTGCAATTCTGGCCGCCATATCTTAAAACAGATATAGCAGAATTAGAAAAGGTACAGAGAAGAGCAACCAAAATGGTAAAGGGGATGGAAGGATAACCCTATGTGAAAAGGCTTAAAAGGTTAGGGCTGTTCAACTTGGAAAAGGAGACGCCTGAGTAGGGATATGATAGAGGTTTATAAATTAATCAATGGAGTGGGTAAATGTAGATTGGTAGTTTACACCATCAAAAAGTAGAAAGACTAGGGGACATGCAATAAAGCTACAATGTAACCCATGTAAGACTAATAAGAGAAAATATTTTTTCACTCAACACGTAGTCAAAATCTGGAATTCATTACCGGAGGATTTAGTAAAGGCTGCTAGTGTAGCTGGGTTTAAAAAAAGGTTTGGATAATTTCCTGGAGGAAAGGTCCATAAACCATGATAAAGAGGACCCAGGAAATCCACTGCTTACCCCAGGACAAGCATTGTGGAACCTGTGTACCTTTTTGGGAACCTGCAACCAGTCCAGAGCAAGGTGCATAAACCAAAAGTCATTTATTTATATTCGCAGGGGAATATGGGAGCCACTAACCTGACATGGCCATATTTTGGCACCGCCTTCGTCAGGGGTTTGGCCTATATTTGGGGTACACATAAAACAAAATTAAAATAATCAAACACATAAAACAAAATTAAAACGAATATCAAACATAAAGGAATGCCATCCTATAAAGTAAGTTAAAACATAATGAAAATATAAAAATCAAAATAAACATAACCATCTCTTATATCTCAACAAAAAGGGATGACCTACATGGAGCGGTGGGTACACCCCTAAACAAAGGTATGGGGAGGGGTAACCTGCACTTAGCAGCAGGTGCATCTATTCTTGCCGCCTTGTTGGGCAGACTAGATGGACCATGCTGATCTTTATCTGCCGTCATATACTATGTTATCATATTACTATAAAACTTCTTAAAAAAAATTAAATCATAGGTAAAACAAAATAGGTGCAATAAAAATAAACAGCAATATTATCATAATAAGCATCATACATAAATTAAAAGAGAATAACTGATAAGGGCATTAATGATAAAAAGCATTAAACATAAAAGTCCATCACCTGAGTATTATCATTCATTGTGAACTTCATGCATAATTCAAAAGAAGGTACAGACTGATAAGTGTAAAAGGAATAATTAAAAGAAAACTAAAAAGAGGAAGCACATGTGGAACAATGCAGATGAGATGGATACAGATAGTCATCTTCAAATAGGGCAACATACAGGGAAGCAACAGAAGGAGAAATTAGGTCTTACCTGCCAATTGTCTTTCCTTGAGTTTTCTCCGGGCCAGTCCAGGGAACGATAGGGTTGTCAATCCCCTTCAGCAGCTGAGGACTGTAAATCAAAGTTTTGCCAACAGCTTAAGCCACTCCCCCTTGCTGCACTGCTCCAGTCTCCTATTGCCAAAGCAGCTAATAACGTAACTGTGAAACTAGAAAATAACAAACCCAACTACTGAGAACTATGCACATTTCCCAGGACAAAAAGCGCACAAATGCCCTAAGAAACTGACCGCAAAATTGCAAGTTTCTTTTTTTTTTTTTTTCTCTGTTTTTCTAAAACCCCTCTCGCGGCCAACTCGAGGGAGCCCCAATATCCATGCCAACCAGAAGCCCCGCTCTTAAAAACCATGTAGAATGCTGGGACATGTAGCGTGCTTTACCCAAATACATGTTGGCTGAGCATAGGTAAAAAGAAACCTGGGTGGGCCCTGGACTGGCCCGGAGAAAACTCAAGGAAAGAATTAGCAGGTAAGACCTAATTTCTCCTTCCTTCTCGTTTCTCCGGGCCAGTCCAAGGAACGATAGGGCAGTACCAAAGCAGTAGCTAAAGTTGGGAGGGACCGGCGAGCCCTGCGATAATAGCAGCCGCTCCAACCCTCGCATCCTCCCTGGCCTGAACATCCAACCTGTAGTGTCTCATAAAAGTATGCAAGGAAGACCAAGTGGCGGCTCTACAAATATCCACCGGAGGAACTGCGGCATATTCAGCCCAGGACGCTGCCTGACCCCGTGTAGAATGTGCTTTGAGACCCTCGGGCGGAGACCTACCCCAGGCCTCATACGCCAATACTATGGCCTGCTTTACCCATCTGGAAATGGTCACTTTTGATGCTGCCATTCCTTTACGTGGCCCTCCGAAAAGAACAAACAATCGATCTGATTTACGAAAAACCTTAGAAGCCTTGAGGTACTTCCTCAACACTCTGCCGAGATCCAAGCTTTTGAATGCACCATCCATCGGAGAGCCCGTGAGGTTAGAAAACACCGGTAACGATACCGACTAATTTACATGAAAAGCAGAAACTACTTTAGGAAGAAAAGAGGGTACCGGACGCAGAATCACCTTCTCCACCAAAAACTGCAGGTAAGGCTCTCTACACGACAGTGCTTGCAAATTGGAAATTCTTCTCGCTGAACATAGAGTGACCAGAAACGCCGTTTTCCAGGATAATTCCTTCAACCCCCCCGGACAACGACGACGTAAATGGGGCTGTGTTAAAGCCTCTAGAACGATGCTCAAATCCCAAGCCGGCACTACCTGGCGCAACGGAGGCTTGAGAATTCCAGCCGCCCGGAAAAAACGTCGGATATCTCCATGTGCAGTCGATCGACGACCGCGCACTGAACCTCTATAGCAGGCTAAGGCCGCTAAATGCACTTTGAGCGTGTTCAGCGCCAACCCCTTATCTAGACCATTCTACAGAAACGATAAGATGTGGGAGACCGCCACCAAAAATGGACGAATGCTACGCTTTGAACACCAAGATTCGAACACGCACCAGATGCGGACATAGGCCAATGAAGTATACCTTCTTCTCGAACTCAGCATGGTGGCTATCACTGAAGCCGAGTACCATTTGCGCCTCAGCCTTTCCCTTTCAAGAGCCAAGCCGTAAGCAAGAAGCGATCCACCTGAGGCATTAAAATCGGACCTTGATTCAACAGGTTGCAACGACCCGGTAGGCGCCACGGCGAATCCACCAGAAGCCAAACCAGATCCGCATACCACGGCCTCCTGGGCCAATCCGGCGCGATGAGAATTACTCTCCCCTTGTGGTCCGCAATGCGTTGGATTACACGACCGATCATAGGCCACGGAGGAAACACATACAGCAGGTGATCCTCCGGCCAGATCTGAACGAGAGCATCGAGACCCTCCGACATGCGTTCTCTGTGTCTGCTGTAAAAACGAGATGCCTTGCAATTGGAAAGAGTAGCCATGAGATCCATCGTCGGCTGCCCCCAGCGCTGGCTAAGGCCATGAAATACCGCTGCATTCAGTTCCCACTCTCCCGGATCTAGAAGATGGCGACTGAGAAAATCCGCTTGTACATTGTTGTTCCCTCTCACTTAGTCGGTCTTTTTTCCACAGAGTGTTTATACCCAAAATTATACAATGAACTCCATATAGCAACTAGAAAGTAGTACTAGTCAAAATCTAGACTGATAATACTTGTACTATTTAACCTTAAATTTTCTTTCGGGTAGCCACGTGGTCTCAGTATCATCGGGCTAACGTCAATGGACTGACTTATCGCCCACACCGTAACATCAAGGACCACCAAAATGCAGCCACTGTATTTTTGTAACAATATTGAACTATAAAAAATGCTCTGTTGTCAACATCTTTCTCAATATTGAGCAATAAACAAAATGCTTAGCTTTGAATGTCTTTGTCTTTATCAATGCTTAGCTTTAAGTGTCATTCCCAACGCTGTCAGGCACTAGGCGTTTCACCATTCAAGATGAAACCTTGAATGGTGAAACGCCTAGTGCCTGACAGCGTTGGGAACGACACTTAAAGCTAAGCATTGATAAAGACAAAGACATTCAAAGCTAAGCATTTTGTTTATTGCTCAATATTGAGAAAGATGTTGACAACAACAGAGCATTTTTTATAGTTCAATATTGTTACAAAAATACGGTGGCTGCATTTTGGTGGTCCTTGATGTTACGGTGTGGGCGATAAGTCAGTCCATTGACGTTAGCCCGATGATACTGAGACCACGTGGCTACCCGAAAGAAAATTTAAGGTTAAATAGTACAAGTATTATCAGGCTAGAGTTTGACTAGTACTACTTTCTAGTTGCTATACGTGTGATAGGCGATGGCCTAGTATGTAGCAGAGCTAGGTCTGAAGCCCTTTTTCCTGCTTTAAAATGTTATTGCTGATTTTGGAAAATTACAGAATGCTGTTAGCTAGCTGTTAGAAAGAAATACCGTTCTATTCTAGTTTGATAACATGTTCTGTTCTCCTGGAGATAAGAGAATTAAATACTTTCTTACTGTTTATTGTTTAGATGTCTGATGTCTGTTTCAGTAGAATGCCGCGCCACTGTATCTTTGCTGATTGTGCACTGACCTTGTAATTAGGATGAAAATATAGTAGAGAAGCTGAACAGTGTAAGAATATTTTGTCTAGCGTTTGATTGTTTAGTATTTTGTTTGGCCTTGCTTTGTTTTGCTTTTGTTAAGAATGCTTCTGATATGCCTTCCACTATCTTTGTGGCTAACTGACCTTGCAAGAGTAGCGAAATATACTGTATACTTTAGCAGAAGTATTATGTTTAGTGTTATATCTAATTGCTGACCCGTGGCTAGTAAGACCCAAGCAGGGGGAGCGAGTCCTGGGCCCGGTCAGAGATATCTATTGGATGAGAGTAAGTGGGCCACTGTGGCCAATGAGGAGTTTTGCCTGTATTAGACTGGAGAAGAAAAGTATATAAACTGTCATTTTTCTGAGCTCTGTGCTCAGACCATTTTGAATGCTACTGCAATCTGAGCCTGTGCACATTAAACCGGCTTGAATCTTTGCCTGACTCCGGGTATTATTTATTGCATTCTTATCAGTTACTACATTCGGAGTTCATTGTCTTTCCCTGCCACATGAGCCGCCGACAAGGCCAGGAGATGACTTTCCACCCAACTCATTAGCTGTTGACTTTCCTCCAGCAAGACGGCACTGCCTGTCCCGCCCTGCCGATTGATATATGAGACCGTTGCCACATTGTCGGAGAACACTCAGACCGCTCTGCCCTCGATCGAGGGTTGGAATCGCTCTAGGGCCAAGCGTACTGCTCTGAGCTCCAACCGATTGATCGACCACGAGCTTTCCGTCAGGGACTATAGCCCCTGTGCCACTTGAGCCTGACAATGAGTTCCCCAGCCTGATAAGCTGGCATCCGTGGTGAGCACCACCCACTGTGGCTCTTCCAACGGAACCCCTGCTCGCAGATGATCGGCGTCTAACCACCACTGCAGGCTGAGCCACACTATCTCTGGACAAACCAACTTTTGAGAGAGAGGCTGAAGCTGAGGAGACCACCTGGACAACAAGGCTTGTTGCAGAGGTCGCATATGCGCCCTGGCCCAAGGAACCAGCTCTAGAGTCGCCGCCATGAACCCCAAGAGCTGCAGGTATCGCCATGCCGACGGAGCAGTCTGTGTCAAGAAGGCCTGCACCTGAAGCAAGATCTTCACCACCCTGTTCTCGGGTAGATGCACCGACCCCACTTCCGTGTCGAACAATGCTCCTAGGTAAGTAAGCTGATGAACCGGGTGCAGCTGACTCTTCGAACGGTTGACTACCCAACCGAGCTGCTCGAGGACCTGTACCACTCGCGCAGTTGCTGCTATCGCATCTGGACAAGACCCTGCTCTGATCAACCAATCGTCTAGATAAGGGTGCACGCGAATACCTTCCTTGCGCAATGCTGCTGCTACTACTACCATCACCTTCGTGAACGTCCGAGGAGCCGTTGCTAAGCCGAATGGCAACGCTCAAAACTGAAAATGGCCTGTGGGCACCGCAAATCTCAAAAAATGCTGATGATCTGGTCGGATTGGAATGTGCAGATAAGCTTCTGTGAGATTGATGGACGAGAGGAATTCCCCTTGCCGCACTGCCCCAATAACGGATCTGAGCGTTTCCATCTGAAAATGCGTTACCTTTAACGAGCGGTTTACATGCTTGAGATCGAGAACAGGACGAAAAGAACCCTCTTTCTTGGGAACTACGAAATAAATCGAGTACCGACCTAGTCCGCACTGGCCTTGTGGCACCGGCACCACCGCCTGCAGTTGTAACAACCGCTGAAGCGTATCGTTTATAGCCTGCCTTTTCTGTCCTGTTCCCCCGGGAGACACCATGAAGGACTCTCTTAACGGGTGAGCAAACTCCAACGCATACCCCTCTCGAATGATTTCTAGCACCCATTGGTCTGACGTAATTGTGGCCCAGGCAGAGAGAAACCCCTGCAAGCGACCCCCCACAGGTCTCTCCACCTGGACCAGCGGACCTTAGAGGATTCTTTGCTGCCCCCTGCTGAGCATTGAAATAACCTCTGCCGAAGCCCCTAGCCCCTGGAAAGGATTGATTGCGAGGGCCGAAATGAGACTTTGGATAGGGAGCAAAACGTGCCCCCCTGAACCGGCGAGAATCTCGACCTGGACCCTTAGACACCATGCTCGCTCTAGGCGTCTTAGGACGGTCCTCCGGCAAACGACCCCCCTTGGAGTCCCCGAGATCTTCTCCAAGGCTTCCCCAAAAAGCAGCTTGCCTTTGTAGGGGAGCTTGCTGAGCCTGGACTTTGAAGAGGCGTCAGCTGCCCAGTTCCTTAGCCAAAGGAAACGCCTGGCCGCAATCACCAAAGCCATGGATTTTGCAGAGATTCTAACCAAATCATAGAAAGCGTCCGCGAGGTAAGCCGCGGCCGACTCCAACTTAGCTCCATCAGTGGTCGAACCTTCTGGCGACTCCGCAGCAGACTCCCCCTGGAGCCAACGGATCGAAGCTCTGGACACATATGCTCCACAAATGGACGTCTGCAATGCTAGTGCACTAGAATCAAAGGCCTGCTTCAAGAGCACCTCAAGCTTACGATCCTGCAGGTCCTTAAGCGCCGCTCCCCCTTCTACGGGTATCGTCGTCTTCTTAGTCACCACTGAGACTAAGGCATCCACCTTAGGCATTTTCAATAAGTCTCTCTCCTCCAGTGGAATCGGGTATAGACGACCCAGAGCGCGAGCCCCCCTAAGCGCAGCCTCCGGGAATTCCCACTCAGACTCCACCATCTGCTTTATTACTCGGTGAACTGGAAAACAGCGCTGCTCTGTTTTAAATCCTTGTAACAAGGGATCCTCCAATGGCTCCTGTGGCACCGAGGGCACAACAATATTCAGAGCGGCCAAGGACTGCGCAATAAGAGCCCCCAGCTCCTCCTTATGGAACACCCTAAAGACATTAGGGTCCTCACCTGGAGTCAGTTCACCTTCCTCAAGCTCTATGGGCCAAGAATCAATACCTGCCTCTGAAATGATTTCCCCATCCTCCAATCCCGGAGGCATCGAGAGCTGCAGCTCTGCGCTGTCTAATCCAGCTCCTACTGAGGCCACCTTCTGGGAAGGACCCTCCCCCGGATCCACTACAGCCACTTCAGGCTTTAAACTGTCCCCAGTAGCAGCAGCTAGTGAGGGACTAAGTACCTGTGATGCCTTTTCAGCAAATAGGCCTTATGCAAGGCCAAAATGAAGTCGGGTGAAAACACCGCAGACAGCTCTCCTTGAGCCTCAGGCAAGGCTGGTGCAGTGTTCACCGGCACAGGAGCATCCTTATGCCCTTTGGATTTTCTTTTGACATGCTTAATCTGAGCCGCGGGAGAAACGGCCGGCTCCACCAAAATGGCCGCTGTTCCCGCCTTTTCTGAGGCAGCCTGTGGCTTGTCACCCTCTTTATGCCCCGACTTGCCTTCCATATCGAGCTGTGAAACCGCTTAAACAACGGAGACTGAAACCGCTAGCCGGTAAACAAAACTGCCGCTGACCAGAATCACGAACCGCCGACCAGCCGTTCACCCCCGCACACGCTGCCGCTGAGCCTATGCCCTACAATGACAGCCCGTCACGAAAAAGAACACTGGCAATGCAATCCGCTGCACTCCGAAACCCCGTACCTGAGGGTAGTGCTCCTGGTCGTGCCTCCGCTGCCCCGCAGCTAGCGGGTGACGGAGAGCACGATTCCTTGCAAGGATGGGTGGATCCTGGGGCTCCCAGGCCAAACCTCCTTCACGCTACAGAGTCCGGCTAATGCGAGGCAGGCTCTGCCTCTCACACTGCTTCAATCCGCAGCTCCGGCTCTCCTGGATGAAATCAGATCAGAGCAGCTGTGTCAGGGAAATATAGCAAAGTCTCAGCTCAGCCAGAGCTAATCTGCTAATAAAATATGCTTATCCACCGAACTACCCAGTCGTTTAGTAGGGAGAGGCACAGACCTACATCCAGTTCAGCTGCTGAGGACTGTAAGACTGGAGCAGTGCAGCAAGGGGGAGTGACTTAAGCTGTTGGCAAAACTTTGATTTACAGTCCTCAGCTGCTGAAGGGGATTGACAACCCTATCGTTCCATGGACTGGCCTGGAGAAACAAGGAAGGAACCAATGTTGCCATCATAGCTACCTCGTTAAGTTGCTGGTAAAAAGTACCGCTAAACCAGAAATAGTTATAGGTCAATACCAGTAGAGATAACAACTCCACAAACCCCAGAAGTAGGCAGCGTGCTGCTTTTGCTCAATGAATATTCTGCAATATAAGATCAACTGCTGCATTTTGAAGAATATTAGTATAGAGCGCAGCGATATCTATGAATACCAAATAAGATATCTGAGAAACATCAGAGCAGTCAGCGAGAAGCCTCAAAAAATGAGCTGTATCCTGGAGATAGGAGGGTATCTGCTTGACCAAGGGATGCAAAAATATATCCAGAAACCTTTTACCACTCGTTATTCCACTTTCCAGGTCATTTATGAATATGTCAAAAAGCAGTGGACCCAGCACAGATCACTGGGGTACACCACTATTCACCTTTCTCCATTGGGAAAATTGGCCATGTAGCCCAACCCTCTGCTTTCTTTTAACCATGACTCTTTAGTTTTGCCCAAAGTCTCTAATGAGGGACCTTGTCAAAGGCTTTCTGAAAGTCTAGATACACTATATCAACCGACTCACCTTTGTCCACCTGGTTTCTACCATTTTTCCTGGTACTGATGTCAGGCTCACCGGTTTGTAGTTTCCCGGATCACCCCTGGAACCCTTTTTAAAAATTGGTGTTACATTGGCGATCCTCCAATCTTCAGGTATTAGAGATGATTTTAATGATAGTTCACAGATTACTAATAGCAGGTCTGCAATCTCATATTTCAGTTCTTTCAACACCCTTGGATGTATACCATCCGGCCCAGGTGATTTGCTACTCTTCAGTTTATCTAATAGTTGTAATACATCTTCCCGATGTATTGATATTTCCTTCAATTCTTCCGCACCTTTAAATACCACTTCAGTCATGGGTAACATCCCTAAATCTTCCTCAGTAAAGACCGAAGCAAAGAATTCATTCAGTCTCTCCGCTATCGCCTTGTCACCTCTTAGTGCCCCTTTAACTCCTCTATCATCTAATGGATCAACTGACTCTCTCACAGGTTTTTTGCTACGAACGTACTTGAAAAAATCTTTATTTCGCGTTTTTGCTTCTGCAGCAAGCTTTTTCTCAAATTCTCCCTTTGCCTGCTTTATCAATGCCTTGCATTTGACCTGCCAGTGCTTGTGCTGTTTTTTCGTCGTTTGGCTCTTTTTTCCATTTCCTGAAAGATGCTTTTTTGGCAACAACTGCCTCTCTGACCTCACCTTTAAACCATGCTGGCAGTTTTTTGGACTTCCTTCCGCTTTTCTTAAAGCGTTGAATACAGCTGGTCTGGGCTTCCAAGATAGTATTTTTCAACACCCAAGCTTGATGTAAGTCTTTAACCTTTGCAACTGCTCCTTTTAGTTTTTTCTTAACTATTTTCCTCATTTCATCATAGTCTCCCTTTCGAAAGTTAAAAGGTAGTACTGTGGATTTCCTTACTATCCCTCCTCCACTAATTAAATCAAAGGCGATCATGCTATGATTACTATTGCCAAGTGGTCCCAACACCCTTATCTCTTGCACTAGATTTGGTGTTCCACTAAGGACTAGGTCTAATATGGCTTCCTCTCTGGCCGGTTCATGAACCAGCTGCTCCAAGAAGCAGTCATTTATTTCATCTAGGAACTTTATCTCCCTAGCATGTCCTGCCATGACACTGACCCAGTCGATACCGGGGTAATTGAAATCACCCATTATTATTAGAGTGCTATAACTTTTGTTAGCTTCCTTGATTTCTTTGAGCATTTCATCATCTATTTGTTCATTCTGGCCAGGCGGTCGATAGTACACCCCCACTGCCATCGCCTTCCACTTTTTACATGGAATTTCAATCCATAGAGATTCTACAGCAAATTTTGTTTCCTGCAAAACTTTAATCCTTTCTGACTCAATACCCTCTCTAACATAGAGCGCAACCCTCCACCAATTTGATCAGCTCTATCATTACGATATAGTTTGTACCCAGGTATCACAGTGTCCCACTGGTTGTCCTCCTTCCACCATGTCTCTGATATTCCAATCATATCTAACCTCTCATTTAGTGCTATATATTCTAACTCTCCCATCTTATTTTTTAGATTTCTAGCATTTGCATACAAGCATTTTAGAGACTGTATTTTATTCATATTAATTTGGCTATTGGTAGACATGGGTAATTTGGGATCTTTAAGCTCTGCCTGCTCCATACTCGAGGGCATTTGGGCTACTTTACTATTTTTTGGAACTTCTCTGCTTTTGGTAGTATCCTTCAAGGATACATTCTTCCGAACCATCTGCTTTTGGGCGACTGTCGGCTTTCCCCTATTATCTAGTTTAAAAGCTGATCTATCTCCTTTTTAAAGGTTAATGCCAGCAGCTTGGTTCCATCCCGGTTAAGGTGAAGCCCATCCCTTCGGAAGAGCCCCTCCTTTCCCCAGAATGTTCCCCAGTTCCTAACAAATCCAAACCCCTCATCTTTGCACCATTGTCTCATCCACGCATTGAGACTCCGGAGCTCTGCCTGCCTTTTGGGTCCTGAACGTGGAACGGGAAGCATTTCGGAGAACGCTATCCTGGAAGTTCTGGATTTCAACTTCCTACCTAAAAGTCTAAATTTAGCCTCCAGAACCTCCCTACCACATTTTCCTATGTAATTGGTACCGACATGTACCAAGACAGCAGACTCCTCCCTAGCACTATCTAAGACCTTATCTAGGTGGCACGTGAGGTCCGCTACCTTCGCACCAGGCAGGCATGTTACCAGGCGATCCTTACATCCACCAGCCACCCATCTACATGCCTAATGATCGAATCACCAACTATAACGGCTGTCCTAACCCTTCCCTCATGGGCACATGGCCCTGGAGAAACTTCCTCGGTGCGAGAGGGTTTTACATCACCTGGAGGACAGATTCTAGTTACAGGATCGCTTCCTGCCACACCAGGGTGATGCTCTCCTGTCACGTGACCTCTCTCCTCCATGGCAACAGGGATGCTGCCAGACTGGAGGTGGGACTTCAGGACTATATCCCTGTAGGTCTCGTCTATGTACCTCTCTGTCTTTCTTAGGTTTTCCAAGTCTGCTACTCTAGCCTCTAGAGAATAGACTTGTTCCCTGAGAGCAAAGAGCTCCCTGCACCAAGTGCACATGTAAGACCTCTCACCACCTGGGAGAAAATCATACATGTAACACTCAATGCAAAAGACTGGAAAGCCCCCATCTTGCTGCTGGACTGCTGTCTGCATCTTAGTTTTTAGTTTTTGTTTAGATCTTTAAGTTCTTTACTTACTAAGGGCTGCTATGGATATTTATACCAATAAAACTGTACCTAATACGTTTAATATACTTTGTTCACCTGAAGCTTAATTGATCTCAGGTCCTTAGTGTATGACTGATTTGGGTAATGAGCGTCACCTGAGAGCACCTCCTGTCTTAAGATGTGTAAGTACCTATAAAGTTACGATTATCCCAGGGGTGGGTGGGAAATAACACTTATTAAAAGAGGGCTGCTACACAATACCATGTCCTGTGCTGCTGAGGTAAGCTATATTCTTATTTGATTTAAATTATAGCTCTTTGCTGCTGCTAGGCTCTAACGTATTATGAAATTTAAACTACAAGCTCTCTGCTGGGTTCCAAATTTAACCAGAAAGCTCTCTTCTGTGTTTTTAAATTTAAACTAAAAGTACTTTGCTGATACTAGGCCCTGAGTGACTATTAAATTAAAACTACAAGCTCTCTGCTGGGTATGAAATGTAACCAGAATGTTCTCTTCTGTTCTATTGGACTGATGATGAAATTATGAGCATTGCTGGCATAGTAGCCTTATAGTTGTTTAGGCTCTCTTGCTGGAAGTATTTTCTGATTTTGAGGTTCTATAATTAATATTAGGGGTTTGGGATTTTTTGATTTTCTTTTTTGGATTATAATCCTGTTATAGAAGACCTTTTTATTGTTCATTTTATAAATAAATTGAGCATCCTAGGGATGGACCTTAAAGTGACTGGGGTTAGAAATCGGTTGAGTTGGAGGTGACAAAGTGTACAGGTAAATGGATCTCACTCTGAAGAGAAGGATGCTACTAGTGATGTGCTGCAGGGATCTGTCCTTGGTTTGATTCTTTTTAACATCTTTGTTACTGATATTGCAGAAGGGCTGTCGGGTAAGGTTTGCCTCTTAGTGGATGATATCAAAATCTGCATTGGCGTAGGGAGGCGGGAGGGGGCAGTGACTGGGTGGAGCAAGGGTGGAATGGGGGAGAGACCAGGCACGTGGATGTACAGAGGCCATTCTGGGCAGGCCTCTGTACGTCCACCAGGGAAGGATAAACATTGGATTTATTCCACCTCCGAGGTGGAATAAGTCCCGGGAGCAGCAGCAGCAACTGGGGCATGCAACCCCCCAAAAACATTGTGGCGATGGAGGTGAGCCCCCACAGCCCAATTCCAGCTCTGGCTGCCCCTGCTGAGGGTCGGGCAGTGGGGAAAGCATAGTTACTCACAGGTGTTCTCCAGGGACAGCAGGAATCAGTCCTTACTTATGGGTGACAATGGCTCCAACGGAGTCCACATGGAGCAATTCCCCAACTTTCAAAGAAAGCCTTTGGGATTGCTGCCACGCATACATGGTCCTCTTCCTGCACAAGGGTGCCATCTTGCTCAGTCAGGTCCCATAGTTAGAGCCCTACTAAGCAGATGGCAAGGGAAGGACAAAAATAGCAACTCTTCAGGGGAGGTGCGAGGGTAGCGAGGACTGATTCCTGCTGTCCTTGGAGAACATCTCTGTTACAGGTAAGTAACTACGCTTTTTCCAGGAACAAGCAGGAAGTCATTATTCACTTATGGGACTTCCAAGCTACAGGCTACCGAGCCTGTGTCCCAAAAACGCCTCCGCGAGGCTGTGAGTAGATGTCGATGCCCGAAGGAGCCCGAGTCTTCGGGGACCGCGGGTTGAAGTTCTCGGTAGCCGTTGAAGAAGGATCAGAGGCAGGAATTGCTTATATTCTGAATAGTTTATGGAATACAGCCTGGCCAAAGGCGCTGTCCCTGTGGGACTCCCTCTCCAGGCAGTAGTGCGAAGCGAAAGTGTTCGCTGAAAACCAGGTCGCAGCCTGGCAGATGTCCATTAGAGGCACTGAGCACAGTGAGACCACCGAAGCCGCCTTTATTTATTTATTATTTATTTATTACAGTTTCTTATATACCGCACTATATATCAGCGCGGTTTACATACAACAAAATGACCATAAGAGACTGTTTGGCTTTACATAGAACAGGAGTAACAACTTGGATAACATGTTTGGCATTACAGAGAACAGGGGTGGCAACTTGGATAACAGGGGGATACAAACTGAACTAATTACATATGTACAATAAGATCGAGTGCTAAGAATTTGGGGTGTTACATGTGTACAGTGAGGTTGTGTGCTAATATTGAGATGTTATCACGAGGAAGTAAGAGGAGAGGCAATTAGGTAGGGGTTGAGTTAATCTGGTAGTACTGTGTAAATAAATGGAATTTGAGAGCCTTTCTGAATTGTGTTAAGTCAGTAATCGCACGGATGCCTGGTGGTAATGCGTTCCAACATTTTGGGGCATAGATACTGAAAGCCCTGTTAGATGTTGCGATTGTGTACTTTGTTGATGCCTTTGGGATTACTAGCGCATTTGTATTATTTATTTATTTATTTATTTATTACAATTTCTTATATACCGCACTATTGTCAGCGTGGTTTACATACAACAAAATGACCATAACAAACTGCTTGGCTTCACATAGAACAGGAGTAACAACTTGGATAACATGTTTATGCTTTACAGAGAACAGGAGTTACAACTTGGATAACACAGGGAATGCAAACTGAACTAATTACATATGTACAATGAGATCGAGTCTGAGAATTTAGGGTGTACATGTGTACGATAGGGTTGATATGTTAACTTGAGGAGGTAAGGGAGAGGCAATTATGTAGGGGTTGGGTTAATCTGGTAGTACTGAGTAAATAAATGGAATTTGAGAGCCTTTCTGAATTGTGTTAAGTCAGTAATCGCACGGATGCCTGGTGGTAATGCGTTCCAACATTTTGGGGCATAGATACTGAATGCCCTGTTAGATGTTGCGGTTGTGTACTTTGTTGAAGCCTTTGGTACTACTAGCGCATTTGTTGATGGGGTTCTCCTTATTCTGTTGGGAGGAATGGGCTGGATGATGTCGGTTAATGAGGGGGAGGTAATGCCATGGATGGATTTGAAAGTGAGTAACAAAGATTTGAATGCAAGCCTTCCTTGTATGGGGAGCCAATGAAGTTGTATTAGGATAGGCGTTATATGGTCGCATCTTGCTGCTCCTACTAAGACTCTGGCTGCGGCATTCATGGCAAGTTGCAACGGATTGAGCGTTGATTGAGGGAGACCTTGGAGATGTGGATGTGGATCTCCTTGTTCTGTTGGTAGGGATGAGCTGAATGATGTCAGTTAGTGAAGGGGAGGTGATGCCATGGATGGATTTGAAAGTGAGTAGCAAAGATTTGAATATAAGCCTTCCTTGTATGGGGAGCCAATGGAGTTGTATTAGGATAGGCATTACATGGTCGCATCTTGTTGCTCCCACTAAGACTCTGGCAGCGGTATTCATGGCAAGTTGCAACGGATTGAGTGTTGACTGAGGGAGACCTTGAAGAATAGCGTTGGCAAAGTCGAAGTGTGGTAAGATAAGGGATTGGTAAATTGTCCGGAAGTCTTCAGGGTTTAGGAGGGATTGCAGGTGTTTGAGGGACCGGATTTTGAAATATATGGCTTTGACTATGTTGGATATATGGGTTTTCATGTCTAAACGTTGATCGAGGGTGACCCCTAAGTACCGAATTGTTGATTTGGTTTGGAGCTCAGCTTCTTTAACCTTTATATGGGGTGGAGGGCAGAAACTCTGGTCTCTGGTGATGAATAGCACCTCAGACTTTTTGTGCTGGATCCTAAGATTTTGGGACAGAAGCCATTTGGAGACTGCGTTGAAACATTCAATGAGTGGCGAGAGATCCATTTGCTCTGTGGAGAATGGCATGAAGAGGAGGATGTCATCGGCGTATATTAAGCAGTCGACATTGAATGATCCAATAATGTTGAAAATGGGTTGCATGTAAATGTTAAATAAGAGAGATGATAGGGACGACCCTTGAGGAACGCCCTGTCGTTGATGGAAGGGTTCGGAAGATCCAGATCCTGATTTTACATGCTGCCATCTGTCATCAAGGTACGACCTGCACCAGTCGAGGGCGACGCCATTTATGCCCTTTTCCTTTAGTTGTTCTACTAGCAGACCATGGTGTACAGAGTCAAAGGCTGCTGCGATGTCTATGAAGATGAGGGCGAAACCTCGGCGGATGTTGTCAATACCTGTGACCTGTCGATCCAGTGGGACACCTGCATTTGCTTGGGCGAAGACGATGCAGTCCGCCACCCAGATGCAGAGAGTGTGCTTGGTGAATGCCTGCACCAAGTGGTTGGGATCGTAGGCAACAAAGAGCCAATTGGACTTTCGATAAACCTGGGTGTGCTGCAGGTAGGAGGTGAGAGCCCTCTTCCAGTCGAGTGTATGTAAGACCGCCAATGCCCGGTCAGCATGAAGGCTCGGGAAGAAGGTTGGCAATACTATCTCCTGATTGAGATGGAAGTCTGAGACAACCTTCGGTAGGAACTTGGGGTGGTGCAGAGGATCACTTTGTTCCCATAGAACCTGGTGTAAGGAGCCTCAGCCATGAGGGCCTGGAGTATGCTGACTCACCGAGCCGAGGTCAGAGCCACCAGGAAGACTACTTTCCAGGAGAGGTGCCGAAGTGAGCACGTGGCCATCAGTTCATAGGGCGGCTGCATAAGCTGCATGAGCACAATGTTCAGATCCCACTCTGCCGGGGGAGGCCGGATGGGAGCCTTGGAAAGTAAGAGGCCCTGCATGAAGCGAGAGACCAGGGTCTGCCCCGAGAGGGGTTTACCCTCGATGGGGAGATGGTTAGCTGAGATGGCTCTCAGGGTGTACCCTGACCAAATTAGATTTCAGCCCCTCCTTTGAGAGGTGGAGGAGGTACTGAAGAACATCCTGGAGAGAGCAGGAAAACGGGTCGATCTGGAGCTCGGAGCACCAGATCGAGAAACGCCGCCACTTCAAAGCATAGGCTCGCTTCGTCGAGTCCTTCCTTGACACAAGGAGGATCTCCTCGACCTCTCCCGGTAAGTGCAGTGGGGCTAAGGAGACCCGTTTCAGCTGCCAGGCTGTAAGGGACAATGAAGCCAGGTTTAGGTAGAGCACCTGTCAGCAGGCCGGGGCGCAGCCCGGATGAGAGCCGGAGCAGAAGTGGGACTCAAGATTGCCGAGGCCACAAAGGAGCCACAAGAATCATGGAAGTCTGCTCCTGCCGGACCTTGTGAAGGGTCCTCACAAGGAGAGGAGTGGGGGGAAAGGCATAAAGGAGCCGGGAAGCCCAACTCAGGAGGAACGCATCCAGAGCCATCCTGCTCGGATGTGGAACCGGTCCACAGAATCGGGGGAGCTGCGCATTCAGTGGACTGGCGAACAGGTCCATGGACGGAGTCCTCCACCGATGGAATAAAAGACTGGCCACCGCCGGGTCCAGGCACCACCTGTGTGGGCGAAGGACTCTGCTGAGTTTGTCCGCGAGGACATTCTACTGGCCCGGGAGATAGACTGCTTTGAGGGTTATGCCCTGGTGAACGGCAAAGGAGCAAAGGAGGACCATCTCCCGGCAGAGGGGGCGAGAACCTGTTTCCCTTCCTTGTTATGTAGAACATAGCTACCCTGTTGGTTTGCACTAGCACCAACTTTCCCCTTAAGTGGTACTCAAAGGCCCTCAAGCCCCACCAAACCGCCCGAAGCTCAAGCAGATTGATCTGCTGTTGAGCTTTTCTGGGTGACCACTGCCCCTGGGTGCGTAGATCGCCGCAGTGGGTTCCCCAACCCAGCAGGGAAGTATCTGTCATCAGGAGAAGCTCGTGCTGCGGGGCCTGGAAGGGCATCCCTTGAAGAAGGCTTCGGGGATCCTGCCACCAATTCAGGGAGGTGTGAAGGCTGCGGGAGATCCGAAAAGGGTCCCAGAGGCGATCGGAAGCCTGGCTCCATTGTGTCCTCAGGCACCACTGTGCATGCGGGCGTGGGAAACAACGTGAATGCTGGAGGCCTTGTGCCCCAGGAGGTGCAACTTGGCTCCTGCCGGAATCCGTGCCCAGCCCTGGACCTTGGCCGCCAGGGCATGGAGACAATCTGCACAATCCCAGGGCAGGAAGGCGGTCACCCGCTCTGTGTCGAGGAGTGTGTCGATGAATTCCAGGGTCTGCACCAGTTCGAAGTGGGACTTGGAGTAATTGACCAGGAAGCTGAGGCATTCAAGGAGGAAGATTGTGCGCGATGCCCCCGTGACAAGCCAGTCGTCTAAGTAAGGGAAAACGGGTATGCCCTGCCACCAGAGAAAGGCGGACGGCCGTGGAAAGACACTTGGTGAAGATCCATGGGGCAGACACGAGCCCAAAGGGCAGCACCCTGTATTGGTAGTGCTCTCCCTGCACAGAAGTGCAGGTACTGCCTGTGCTGGGGGTGGACCAGAATGTAGGCATAAGCATCCCTGAGGTCCAAGGAGCATAGCCAATCGCCCTGCTGGAGGAAGGTCAGCAGGACACCAAGTGATAGCATTTTGAACTGCTCCCGCACCAGAAACTTGTTTAGGTTCATGAGATCGAGGAAAGGGCATAGAACCCCTGTTTTCTTCAGAACAAGGAAGTATTGGGAGTAGAATCCTCGACCTCGGAGGTGCAGCGATACCCTTTCGACTGCCCGCTGGCTGAGGAGATTGGTCAGCTCCTGTTGCAAACAAGCGGTGCGAGGGAAGCCGAGAAGGCTCTGCTGGGGAGAAGGGAGGAAGGAGCCTGTCCAGATTAAGACGGTAACCGTCACGGACCACGCTGAGGACCCAGGTGTCCGACATGATCGATGCCCATTGGGGTGTGAAAAGGGACAGGCGTCCCCCCACAGGCGGAAGCCCCGCCGGGGGGGGGTGAGAGGCTATGCCATTGGCGTCAAAACCTCGGTGTGGGTTGAGATGGCATCAGTGGTTGGGCTTTAGACGCCTTAGGCTTCCGATGGCCGTGCGCACCCCCCTTAACCTGCGTGCTGATGAGCGGTGCAAGGGTGGGGAGGTAGGGTGGATATCCCCGGTAGGGGAGCCCTTTTCTCTGGAAGAACAGCTTTTTCACTGGGTGCTTCTTCCATGGGAGAGAAGAGGTCTTACGTGAGAGGCGGGTTTGAGTTACGAACTCCGTTTCAATTTTGGCAGCCTTATCTTCCATGGGTTTGCCAAACAGTTGTTCACCTAGGCAGGGGACATCCAGGAGTTTCTCCTGGACCCATTACTCCAGGTCCAAAGACTGGAGCCATGCCTGGCGCTGGGCCCCGATGCTGGCTGCTGCTACTTGGGCGGAAGATTCAAATCCATCGCACGCAGCGCGGGAGAGGTACTTCGAGCAGTCTGCAAACGACCTCAGGAGGGTCTGGAACCTGAGAAGATGTTCACCCCCAAGACCTGTGGAAAATCTGCAGAGCTCTTTGGCGAGGTCATGCAGGAACATGCCCATGTACAGTTGATAGGCCTGAATATGGCACGTCAGCATGGACCTTTGATAGGCCTTGCACCCCACGGTGTCGAGGGCATTGGACGTCCTTCCCAGTGGGACCAAAGAATGTGACTTCAGGCTCTTTTGCTTCCGTGTCGCCGATTCCATTACCATGGAGGTGTGCAGGAAGCTGGGTCTTTTGGAACCCCGGGCTGCACTGGACCCTATACATGGGATCCAGGCGTTTTCTTATGATGGGGACCGAGGCAGGCACCTCCACATGCGGAGGAGCAGCCGGGACAGAATGGGAGGTACTGGGACCGTAAGACTCCCGGGGCGGGGACTCAAACTAAGATATCAAGTTCCTCTGTCCTTGGTTCTTCCTCAGCCTGCATGGCCAGCTTGCCATGTCCCGCACGAACACCAGGAAGGATGTGCCTTGGGAGGTGAACACCTTAGGGAGGTGGGTGGGGACGGGTCTGAGGGAAGGTCCCTGTGAGTGCGGGTCTCCAGGGAGGTATCCCCGTCCGACTCCCAGCCTGAGAGGTACGAAAAGGAGTCCAAGTCAGGCTGGTTGCCCTGTCCAGAAGCCAAGGCCCGCTTGGAGCCAGAGGACTTGGAAGACCTCGCCCCCGAGGAGTGGGATGGCAAGTGAGACCGGCACCGAAGACCCTCACGAGGCCCACGGCTCTCGGGGGTTTCCAGGGCGGGTTTGGGTGTCCCTCTCGGGGGAACCTCAGTCTTGAGGTGTGGGTCAGTCATGCTGGGCAGAAGTGCCTGCTGGGCAGCTAAGCAGGGAGAAACGCTGTGCTCTAGTGCCAGCATTTAGGACTCCCACACGGACGCGGGTCCCTGCGTCGCTGACACCAGGGTTACTGGGTCTGGCGTGGAAGAGGAGAGGGTGTCCTTGTCGGGATGACCCTCAGGAGACTGGGCACCATTGCTGAAGGTCTCTGTCTGTACGAGGTACCTTTCAAGGCCATTCCCTGTCTGATTCCCGGGAACACCGGGGAGGGCTGAGCGACCAAGCACGGGAATGTTCACGCTTGTCCGGAACCACTGACAGCAACTTCAAAGTCTTCTTTTTCTTGCGTTTCTCCACTTCAGGGGTCCCCTGGTCGGCGTGCCGCCTTGCAAGCGGAGCCACTGCAGAGGATCCAGCAAGCGGGGGGACGGCCGAGGATGCCCCTGGGGATTCCGGGGCTGCCTTACCGAAAATGTCGTCAGACTTCTGCTTACGACTTAGCAGGGCCTTGGCGGACATTTTCTTACAAAGAGAGCAGAGCTCCGGGTTATGGTCAGCCCCCAGACACCAGAGACAGCAGTCATGGGTGTCTGTGAGCGACATGTTCTTGGAGCATCTGTCACATCTTTTAAAACCGGTGGCCATTGGGGCAAAGAGAGCCCCTGCTCCCCTGCTAGGTCAAAGACCTTCGAGGCCAGCGGTTCAAAGGGGCACAAAAATGCCCAGAAAAAAAAACAATTTCTAAAAAAGACTGGAATAAGGACGTCCCATCGCTCAGGAAAAAAGGAGCGAAGGGAAGGATGGAAGAGGACCGGTGCTACTGGAAAATAGAGGGCCAGAGGCCGAAAACGAAAACACTTTTTCCAAGGGACGAGGGAGTGCGTCCAAAGGGCTCCGTGGAAAAAAGGAGACTGAGCAAGATGGCACCTTTGGGCAGGAAGAGGACCACACATGAGTGGCAGCAATCCCAAGGGCTTTCTTTGAAAGCTGGGGAATTGCTCCGCACGGGCTCAGTCGGTGCCGACGTCACCCATAAGTGAGGACTGACTTCCTGTTTGTTCCTGGAAAATAGAGGTCTGTTTCACTGTCAGGCCTTGTTTGCTCCTGCTGGGCATCCTGGTACTATGATGACAGGACTCCACGGCACCAGCACTCCAGCAGGAGCGCTGAGCAGCAGAGACAGGCAGCCCTGCTGTACCTCTCACTGCTCAGCATACTGTGCACGCCAGCCCATCCAAGCAACCCGATTCTATAGCTGCGGAAATGTATAGCTTCCACAGTTGCAGAATCAGGTACAACTGTGCCCCATCCATATTTTGGGCGTCCAGACGGCCAAGATGTACAAAGTATGGAATCGGTCTCTGAATTCAAGAAAGCATGGGACAAACACAGAAGATCTCTAAAGGAAAAAAGGGGACTATAGTAGTTGATACGGAAGAGCAGAATAGATAGGCCATATGGTCTTTTTCTGCTGTCATGTTTCTATGTTGCTGAAAAATGCTAGGATTGGGGTCAGAAAAAGAGGGAGATGCTGGAGGAGTGAGAAGGGAGAGAAGGATAGATATTGTGGGGAGTGGGGAAGAAGCAAAGTGGATTGGCGGGGAGGGGGATAATGGAATGTATGCTGGGGTAAGAAGGAATAAAGACAAGGTTAATAAATATTGGATAAGGAAGTTAATGGGTGGGTGCTGAGAAAAAGGAGTAGGAGGCAGGAAGACAAGTACTAGGGACATAGGACGTGGAAAGCAAGAACTCTGACAGGTGGATTCAGTGAGGCTAGGTGTTGGGAGTTTAACTGGGGACTCAGTGCTTGGGTGGGATTGTGAGTGGGGACTTGCTTGGGAGAGGATAGTGGGGACTAAAATTGACCAGAGATTAGGACAGTGGGGACAAGGTGATTGGGTAGAGTATGACTAGGGCTGTGAGACCAAGTGCAAAAATATAGGGAAGGGAGAATGTTTGAAGGATCAGAAGGGGTTAAGGGGCAGTTGAAAAGGGCAGAATACTATGGAGTGGAAGAGAGCCACAGGAAAGGACAGTCCTTCCCTGAAAGAGGTGAAAGAGGATAGAAATGATAGAAGTCAAACGGGAAATGGAAGACTGGATGGGGTAAAAAATAAGAAAGGGCCTGGAGGAGGAGATAGGATGAGTGCTAGGGAATGAGCTGGGGCTAATTAAAGGATGGGTACTTTTATAAAGCTTTTCTTCTTGTGTAAAGCCTGTTTTTACACAGAAGAAGAAATTTCACTTACCCGTTAATTTCCTTTCCTGGAATACTGCTAGACCAGTCCAGACAAGCGGGTTATGTACCCCTGCCAGCAGATAGGGAGACAGAGAAAAAAAACTCCAGAGCTGTGATTGGTCAGGCTCTGGGTGACATAGGCATACCCCTAGAGGTCCTATTCAGTAACTATGTAACAAGCCAACAAGGCAACACCTCAGGGAAAAAACGCAACTATGAACCCTTAAAAAAGGAACCAACTCAACCCCTCAACCCGAACGAAAAATGGAAGAGGAGGATCAAATATCATTCCCAAGGGAAGAAGTCTGAAATGACTGCTTTGACACATTCCCAGGAAACAAACTCTGGAAGTGCTCGCAGAGCGTATGACTGTCGGCTACTCTGCACAAGTACCAGTGCCTCTGACAAGCTGGGTGGGTTCTGGACTGGTCTAGCAGTATTCCAGGAAAGGAAATTAACGGTAAGTGAAATTTCTCCTTCCAGATCATACTGCTAGACCAGTCCAGAC
Source organism: Ichthyophis bannanicus (assembly GCA_033557465.1). Lineage (NCBI taxonomy): Eukaryota > Metazoa > Chordata > Amphibia > Gymnophiona > Ichthyophiidae > Ichthyophis > Ichthyophis bannanicus. Next base: position 496,720,248 of record CM066033.1, read on the forward strand.
AAGCGGGAAGTACTCAAGCTAATTACCCTCAGGGTGGGTAGTTAGAGCCACCGACAGTACCCCAACTCTGAAACGACTGTCCTCTCGGGCCTGTATATCCAACCGATAGTGCTGAACAAAAGAGGACAAGGACGGCCAGGTGGCTGCTCGACAAATATCGAGAGGAAGGACGTGGGACCTCTCGGCCCATGACGTGGATTGGGCTCGAGTGGAATGAGCTCGAAGCCCTTCTGGAACCGGCTGGCCTTGGAGAATGTAAGCCAATTCATTGTCACGACACAGCCACCTAGCGATAGAAGGTTTGGAAGCAGCCAAACCCTTGCGCGGCCCCGAAAGGAGAACAAAAAGATGGTCAGTCTTGCAAAAGGAATTGGTAACTTTCAAATAGCGAAGGAGAACTCGCTTGAGGTCGAGGAAGCGAAGACTTTTGCACCTACCCGCACACTGTTCTTTAGAGAAGGCAGGCAATAGCAGGGGCTGATTGACATGAAAAGGAGTTACCACTTTGGGTAGGAAGGAAGGAACCGTGCAAAGAGTTACCCCCTCAGGAGAGAAAGAAAGATACGGATCCCTGCACGAGAAAGCTTGAAGCTCCGAGATTCTTCGAGCTGACGTGATTGCTACCAAAAACACCGTTTTGAGCGTCAAATCTAGAAGAGACACTTCCTTCAAAGGCTCAAAGGGCGGATTTCTGAGCTCCCTGAGAACTAGTGCTAGATCCCAAGGAGGAACTACCGGACGGGCCGGAAGACGAAGCAGCTTGACCCCTTTCAGAAACCGGAGACACATCAGCGTGGGAAGCAAGGGATCTACTGTGCTCCGGACGCCGATAACATGTCAAGGCAGAAATGTGCACTCGAAGCGAACCGAGTGCCAAACCTTTATTAAGACCATCCTGTAAAAAGGCAAGAATATCAGGAATTGAGGTACGCCACGGGGACAAGTGATGACGAGAACACCAAGCCTCGAGGACGCGCCACACTCTCGCATAAGCAGCGGATGTTGAAGACCGTCGCGCGCTAAGGAGGGTAGCTACCACCTTCGGTGGATACTCCTTACGGGTCAAATGGTGGCGTTCAAGAGCCAAGCCGTAAGCGAGTAGGGAGCTGGATTTTCCTTGAAGATCGGTCCCTGTCTGAGGAGTCCAGAGAGAGCTGCCAGCCGTAATGGCGACCCCCGTGACAGCCTTATGAGATTGGCATACCATGGTCTTCTTGGCCAATCCGGGGCGACGAGGACTACCAGCCCCCTGTGCGACCGAATTCGCTGCAGGATCCTGCCGATCATGGACTGTGATAAGGAAGCTTATCATAGTTCAGGAAGGAGCTATAATAGAGGTGAAGTGACGCTGAACAAACAACCTGTCTGTTCTGGTAGAAATAATAAAACAGAATGTTTCCATAAAAGACTACCAGTCCCAGAATGCACCAGGTTTCCAACAGCCATTAGGAGAGCTGAAGTGGGGAAACGTGTGTTCAATCAGGAGGGCTATGAGGTAATCCCCAAGCACTCATCTCCAAGGGCAGGGCTTGATTCAGCAAAGCTGCGCTGTGCTAGGGTGGAGCATTCATCTAAGCAGGATAAAAGAAAAGCTTATTCTACAGAATGATACTGAAAGCAAGTATTCCTTTTTATGTGCTACCAAGTATATCTGTGTTGGGAGAAATAACCCCATAAATAAAATATCTTCTTTGCTTTACCCTTGAGCAAGCACAACTAATTTATTGTGAACGGCTGAGTCTGGTATGAATGGACTACATTTCCCACAATCCTTTGCAAGTCATATTAATATTTGCCTTTGCCAAGACTGTGGACATTCTCACCCAGCGCCCCCGTTGACAGGACCAGGGTGGAAAAACATAAAGAAGCTGGTTTTCCGGTCAAGTCTGAGCCAAAGCATCGATGCCGAGAGTCCTGCGTTCTCTCCAGCGGCTGAAGAAACTCGGAACTTTGGCATTCGCTGCCGACGCCATAAGATCTATTGCCGGCAACCCCCATTTTTGAACTATCCTCTGGAAGGCTAGCGGGGCCAGTTCCCACTCGCCAGGATTGAGGCTATTGCGACTCAGAAAGTCTGCCTTCACATTGCTGGTTCCTGCAATGTGTTGGGTGGAGAGGGCTTGGAGATTTCTCTCTGCCCAAGGAAGAAGAGCCATCTCGTTAGACACTCCAGTGCACTTGGTCCCTCCTTGACGGTTGATGTAGGAAACTGTGGTCGCGTTGTCGGACAGTATCCGAACCGCTTTCCCGTGCAGAAGAGTGTGAAATCTCAGTAGAGCCAGATGTACTGCTCGTGCCTCTAGTCGATTGATCATCCAGCGGGATTCGCATGTTGTCCAAGCGCCCTGCGCAGTGTGAGATCGACAGTGCGAGCCCCAATTGGACAGACAGGCATCCGTTGTTAGAACGATCCAACACAGAGTCTCTAAGGGAACCCCCTTCAGGAGGTTGCTGGAGGAGAGCCACCACCGAAGGCTTAGTCTGACCCTGGAGTGAAGCGGAAGGCGAATTTGGTAGTCTTCCGAAACTGGCGACCATCGTGTTAGGAGAGCTTTCTGTAGACAGCGCATGTGCGCTCTGGCCCAAGGCACGAGATCTATGGTCACAGCCATGGATCCCAGGACTTGAAGGTAATCCCATGCTCGAGGCGAGACCTGTGCTAGGAGACTGTGAACTTGAGGAATCGAGGCATTGAAAAAAAGACCCAACCTAAGGCTGTTTTGAATCGAGCCCCCAAAAATTCGATCTCCTGGGATGGCTGAAGACAACTCTTGTCGCAGTTGATTACCCAGCCGAGGCTCTCGAGAAAGGCAACAACCACCGAGACTGTGCTGCAAGCCTCGGGGAGAGAGTCTGCGCGAATGAGCCAGTCGTCCAGATAAGGATAAACTCTGATGCCGCGGCTGCGTAAGGCCGCAGCTACTACCACCATTATCTTGGAGAAGGTTTGAGGCACCGAAGCTAGATTGAAGGGCATTGCACGAAATTGGAAATGTTGACCGAGTACCGCGAATCGAAGGAATCGCTGATGCCCCTCTCGAATGGGAATGTGAAAGTATGCTTCCACGAGATCGAGGGAAGCTAGAAATTCCCCCTTGCATACCGCTTGAATAACGGATCGCAGAGTCTCCATTCGAAAGTGTGGTACCCACAGACTGCGATTGACGCCTTTGAGGTCCAAGATAGGACGAAAGGAGCCATCCTTTTTTGGCACCACGAAATAGAGTAATGGCCTAGTCCTCTTTCCAACGGTGGAACTGGACGAACGGCATCTAAACGCTGGAGTCTTTGAACGGTGGATTGGATGGCTAGCCTTTTCCCGGGGGAACGTCCGGGAGAAACCAAAAACGCGTCTTGAATGGGGCGCCAACATTCAAGGGCGTATCCCAGAGAAACAATGTCGAGGACCCACTGATCCATAGTTATTAAGGCCCACTGACGAGCAAAGAGGGCTAAACGACCCCCTACTGGTGGAAGCGGCTCGAGTGGGCGAAGCATCCCGTCAGCGGGATGGGCGGGAGGCGCCCTCCCGCCAGAGAATCTATTTGTACCCAATAGGACTCAGATCCCTTATGGGCTCCCCGAAAGGACTGTGCCTGCTGGGTGAAGCGAGGGGCAGGAGCAGAGGAGGAATTCGGCCTGAACGACTGATTCCTCCTAGAGTCACGGAAGGAGGCGAAGCGCCGAAAGGATTGTGTACGAGATCCACGGCGAGAAGCTTTAGGTCTATCTTCAGGTAGGCGTTGAGGTTTAACCTCTCCTAGATCTTTCACCAACTTATCCAGATCTTCCCCAAACAGGAGTCTGCTCTTAAATGGAAGCTTCGACAATCGTGTTTTAGAGGCCACATGCGCTGCCCACTGACGCAGCCAGAGCCAGCGTCTAGCCACCGTCACCGCTGCTAGCGAGCAAGCTGAAAAACGCAGGAGGTCATAAAACGCATCTGCTAAGAACGCGGTCACTGATTCCAGACAATCAAGTTCTGGATAAGTGTCAGGAAGCTGTTGAATCCATCGAAGGGAAGCTCGAGCCACGAGGCCTCCACAAACAGTCGCCTGAAGTGACAGAGCCGAAAACGAGAAGGCTGTCTTAAGAAGACCCTCGACCTTATGGTCCTGTTGATCCCAAAGCGCCGCTCTGCCTTCCACCGGGATGGTGGTATGATTTGTTACCCTGGTCACCAAAGCATCCACCTTCGGGTAGGCCAGCCAGCGGTCGAGGTCCGAGGGAGTTCATTGATATAATTGCCCAATACGGCGAGCGGGCGTAAGGAGGCATCCGGGGAGTCCCATTCCCGAGATACCATCTGTTGCAATTCAGCTGGAAAGGGAAAGGCTCTGGAAGGCTTGCGTATTCCCTGTAATATAGGATCTGGCTGAGATTGAGGCTGCAAGGTTTGAGAGACGGGAGGGTCAGAGAGGCGCAGTGCCTCCACCACCTGCGCTATAAGAGCAGGCAACTCATCTTTGCGAAAGAGCCGGATGTCCTGAGAGTCCTCAGGTGCTGTCAAGGAAGAATCCGAGAGAGAATATTCTCCGTCTTCACGCTCTGAAGCAGGCAAACTTCCTTCTGAAGATTTGCGGTCCTCAAGCAAATCGGTAGCCTCTGCTAACCATGCTCCTTCTCCCGATGGTGGTACTTGTTTGAGAAATGTGGTCTTATGAGATCGCTTACGGCTGCCAGAAATCTGCTTATCAGGAGTTGGAGCAGACGCCGTGGGAAGCTCTGCAGACTCCGTACGCCAGAGTCCAAGCCTGGCGAAACAGTGCCAGAAACTGCGTATCTGTCGAATCTTTGGGAATCCCCGACAGCTGAGGAAACAAGGTGGGGGCTGGCTGAGAACTCTCAGAAGGTGAGACACCTTGTAAAGCCATCTAGGGAGGGAAGCTGGGAGCTGACCTCAACTGCAGGCAGTGTGGGAAGAACAGAAGCCAACGATTCCCCAGGGTCTGACAAACAGGCAGAGCACAAGCGATTAGTTAATTCTTTCTGCTTTCTATTACAGACTAAGCATCTGAAAAGAGAAGAAGGCATGACTGAAACTAACTTTTTTTTTTTTTTTTTTAAACAGTAAAAGAGAATCAAAATAAAACAGAGAAAATAAACCCCCAGAAAGTGACAATGAAAACCTGTTGTGCCTGGAATGCTAAGGAGAGAAACATACTCAGTCAGCAGCTGTTCCCGCCAAAACTAATGAAGAAAAAAACCAACAATGCTCCGTTTTTCAAAATGGCCGCCAGCACAACTGAAGGACAGTGAATGGCTTCTTCATCACTAGAAACTGCAGAAAACACAGCGATTTTGGTTGCAGTATGGCGGGAAGTGCTGTCAGCAGCTAAAGGAACTTCAAAACCCAGTTTAACAGACCCCGACGAAAACCGGAAGTGAAGGAATCAGGTCAGAGACAGCCGGTCCCGATGCAGAGCAGTTGAAATAAACCCGGGGCAGCTGAGGCAAGTAACAAAACAGCTTACTTGCAGTTTTGCTGTGAAATTGATACCTGATCCTCCTGCTAAAGTTTAAGCCCTCGTGGCAAAGACTCAGCGCTGCTTTAAGAAAATCGGGAGCTCTACTGAAGCCAGGCTCAGGAGCTCCACAAGCTTATCTGGGGAATCAAGTTGCTGGGAAACCCAGAGTAACACCTCTTGTATACTCTGGGTGCATCCAGGAGCCTCAAGATAAAGTGAAAAAAAGAAATTGTAGAACATCCTCATCTGCTGAGACAGAGAAAATACTGAATAGGACCTCTAGGGGTATTGTCAGACGGCTGCCTGGGTGAGAATCTTCACACTCTTGGCAAGTGCATATTTCTATATGATTTGCAAGGTATTGTGGGCAATGTAGTTCATTCACACCAGACACAGCTGCTGACAATAATTTAGTTGTGCTCTTGGGTAAAGCCAATAAGATATTTATTTATGGGGTTATTTCTCCCAACACAGATATGCTTGGTAGCACATAAATTAGGTAACTTGCTTTCAGTGTTAACTAGGAAAAACAAAGTCAAAATCAGGAAAACAAATGAAAAGCCACAAAGCAAGAAACAAACTGTTCTTTTCAGGTTAACTTCTGATTACTTCCCACATAAATTCAGAAATGATTCTCTCCTAGCTCACAAGCAATTAGGTAAGGCTTAATTGCTAGCAGTCACCAGCTGAAACCCCTTAGCTGGCTTGCCTTCCACTGTGTGGGTCAAATCCTGCTTCAGGAGCTTTTCTGAGTAGATTAAAGAACAAATTTGTATTTCTTTGTGATGGTTGCTGTACTTTATAACAGAAAGTTACCAAGGGAGTTTAGATAGAGAGCAGTCCATATAAACAGGATCCTCATCTGCTATTATTCCCCCTTGTTCAACAAGCATGGGTTCAATATCATGGATTGGCACAGATGAATCTCTCAATGGAGCATTTTCAGGAGAATACTTGTTTCCCTGCTGTCTTTCAAGGTTATAGCTAGGGCATAGATCAGTGTTCATACCTGAGCTTCCATTGCTGCTAGAGTTCCTCTCTATATAGCCTGGCCAGTATGTAGTCCAGTTCTTATGTCCAGCCTTCCAATCCAGATCCCTGGATACTGGATCTCTCTTCACATACCTTCTGGCACAGGTCTTAGGGTCCCTTCCACGTGCAGCCGTCTCCCTCACAGGTAGCTTCTGGTGATTCCTAGCTCTGCAGCACCATTCCTCTGGCTTTCCCCAGTCTAATGGTGTATGCTGGCCCTTGGAATACCTCCCAGTATACGTACTGCTTTGGACTCTTCTAGACCTCTCAAAGGCTTTTCTCTTCCTTCTTCCAAAGGGTCTCTTTCCCTCTCTGTCCGTCCGGTTTGGCTTCTGCTTCTGATGATCCTTCAGATGAAACTGATGATCAAACTCAAGCTGATTCTCAGGATACTGAGGACAATTCTCTGGATATCCAAGGTGATCATGAAGATGGTCATCTGTAGAATAAACTCTACTCTTATTCTGCCTAGATGAGTGCTCCTCCCTAACACAGCGCAGCTGTGCTGAATCAGGCCCTGCCCTTTGAGATGAGTGCTTAGGGATTACCTCATAGCCCTCCTGATTGAACACACATTTCCCTACTTCAGCTCCTCTAATGGCTGTTGGAAACCTGGTGCATTCTGGGACTGGTAGTCTTTTATGGGAAAATTCTGTTTTCTTATTTCTACCAGAACTGACAGGTTGCTTGTTCAGAGTCACTTCACCTTTTCTATAGCTCCTTCCTGAGCTATGATAAGCTTCCTTATCACAGTATGCATATGTCACCCAGAGCCTGACCAATCACAGCTCAGGAGTTTTTTTCTCTGTCTCCCTATCTGCTGGCAGGGGTGCATAACCCGCTTGTCTGGACTGGTCTAGCAGTATGATCTGGAAAAGAGTTTTTATAAAATTACATGCTCATATATGCATGTAAAAATTATATGCATCGAATGGGTGTCTACTTTTATGCGATCTGTGCTAGGGCATTCTTGGGAGCATAGTTTGGATGGAGTGAAGTTGGAATTGTGATTTTTGCGTATATTTTATAAAAAAATGTGATGGACACAATAGACACACACATTATACTAACTTATTCAAAGAACTTGAAGGGCCTTTAAATGAGTCAGACAATGCCCAATCCCCTGCTAATGCACTAAATATGAAGAAAACCTCACCAAACAGAAAACTACTACTAATTGGAGATTCCATCATCAGAGGCACCAACTTGGGAACACAGTTCAAAGGAGAGAAGATAGTCATGTGCCTACCAGGCTCTTCAGCCAGCAGGAATACAAACCAAGTTGTTGAATTACTTAGTGCAAAAAGTGAACATTCCAAACTTGATGTTATTATCCACCTAGGCACAAACGACTTGGCTAGGAACAGTGCCTCTACAGCCCAAAAGGACTTCCAATCTCTGGGGGAGAAACTCAAGCACGTTGTTAACACTGTTGCATTCTCAGAGGTTCTACCTGTTCTTGGTAAGGGGACAAAAAGACTGCATCGCATTAACAGCTTTAATACATGGCTCCAGACCTGGTGCAGAGAAGAAGGATTCGGATTTATTGGCAACTGGGACAACAGATGGATCAACAAGAGACTATACTGTGCTGATGGACTACATCTCTCTTCCACAGGGAAAAGAATCCTAAGTGAAAAATTCAGGCAGTATGTGGACATGCATTTAAACTAGGAAAAGGGGGTGACGGATGTGGAAGGTCAACATCTGCATGCCACCCCCAACAAAAGCAGAACAACATCAGAAACAGCCACACTTTTAAACCACACATCAAAAACATGTGGGAGGAAGTGGGCAGAACAAAATCAATGCAAAATACACACAAGCCAGGAAAGTGCTGGAAAGCAATGAGCACAAATGCTCGAAGCTTAGCCAACAGAATTCCAGACCTGGAAGCCCTAACGGCAGAAACAGACTTGGACATTGTGGCCATTACAGAAACATGGTTTAATGAATCACATGATTGGGATATAGCCATAGCTGGCTATAATCTATTCAGGAGGGACCGAGAAAATGGAAAAGGAGGAGGAGTAGCCTTGTATGTCAAAAGCAATATTAAAGCTACTGAAATGCAGGGGACATGGGGAAAAGAAGAAGCGCTCTGGATTGCGTTGGAGAGAGGAGATGGCACTGTCATCCATATTGCTGTAGTCTATAGACCTCCGACTCAAATTGAAGAGAGAGACAATGAATTGATTAGAGATATTGCCAAGATAGCATCAAAGGGGGAAGCAATCATATTGGGTGACTTTAATCTACCTGATGTGGATTGGATTACTCCTTCTGCACATCTGGAAAGAAGCAAAAGAATTGTGGATGCTCTCCAAGATGCATTATTTAGACAAATGGTGATGGAACCAACCAGGGAAAGCTCAACGCTGGATGTAGTGCTCACCAACGGTGATAGTGTGTCAAATGTCTGCGTGAGTGCCCCTGTGAGCAACAGCGACCATCACACGGTGTGGTTTGAAATAAAAGCCATGGCACAGGCCAATCATAGCAAGCTCAGAGTCCTAAACTTCAAATACACTAACTTCAATCAAATGGCAGAGTATGTAAAGGAGGAGATGACGGGGTGGGAAGAGATAAAGGAAGTGGAATTGCAATGGGCTAAACTAAAGGAGGCATTGAAAGGAGCAACAGATAAATATGTAAGAAAAGTAAATAAAAGCAAGAGGAGAAGGAAACCTATTTGGTTTTCCAAAGAGGTGGCTGCTCATATAAAGGCAAAAAACACAACTTTTGCAAAATTCAAAAGCTTGCAGACCGAAGAACACAGAAATGAATACAGGATCAAACTCAAAGAGACAAAACGAGAAATAAGGATAGCAAAATCAAAGGCAGAGGAAAAAATGGCTAAAGATGTTAAGGGTGGCAACAAAAATTTCTTCAGGTATATTCGGGAAAGGAAAAAGATCAGAGTTGGAATTGCAGGACTCAGAAGTGCTGGGAAAGGACTCGTGGAAAGTGACACTGAAAAAGCAAAATTGCTAAACAATTACTTCTGCTCTGTGTTTACTAAAGAGGATCCTGGGGATGGACCAGCTGTGACTCCCAAGTATAGGAATGGGAATGAAGTGGATACCACACCATTCACAGCAGAGGAGGTGTTAGAACAACTTGCTAAACTGAAAGTGGACAAAGCCATGGGACCGGATGGGATACATCCCAGGATACTGAAAGAGCTCAGAGAGGTTCTTGCAGGACCGTTAAAGGATGTCTTCAACAGATCCTTGGAAACAGGAGAGGTTCCTCAGGACTGGAGAATGGCTGATGTCGTACCTCTACACAAAAGTGGTGACAGGGAAGAAGTGTCAAACTACAGACCCGTGAGCCTTACCTCGGTGGCAGGAAAAGTAATGGAGGCGCTCCTGAAAGAGAGAATAGTGAACTTTCTGAAAACCAACAGCTTGCAAGACCCGAGGCAACATGGTTTTACCGAAGGACGATCTTGCCAGACAAATCTGATCGAGTTCTTTGACTGCGTGACGAGGGAACTAGATCAGGGGCATGCAATGGATGTCATCTACCTGGATTTCAGCAAAGCCTTTGATACTGTTCCTCATAGGAGGCTTATCAACAAACTCAGTAGCTTGGGGATGGGTCCCAAGATGGTAAACTGGATTAGAAATTGGCTGACTGACAGACGACAGAAGGTGATTGTACATGGAGCTCACTCGGATGAGAGGAAGGTGATTAGCGGGGTGCCCCAGGGTTCGGTCCTGGGCCCGGCACTGTTCAATGTATTTGTGAGTGATATTGCTGAAGGACTGAATGGAAAAGTCTGTCTTTTTGCAGACGACACAAAAATTTGCAACAGAGTGGACTCCCCTGAGGGAGTGGTTAACATGAAGAAAGATCTACAAAAGCTGGAAGACTGGTCTAAAGCTTGGCAACTACGATTTAATGCAAAAAAGTGCAGTGTCATGCACTTGGGTAGCAGAAATCCAAGAGAAATGTACAAGATAGGGGGAGAAAGGTTGGTAGGCACAGTTCAGGAAAAAGACCTTGGTGTGATTATCTCTGCTGATCTCAAGGTGGCAAAACAGTGCGACAAGGCGGTGGCAAAAGCCAGGAGGATGTTGGGCTGCATACAAAGAGGGATTACCAGCAGAAAAGAAGAGGTACTTATGCCACTGTATAGGTCACTGGTGAGGCCTCACTTGGAATACTGCGTTCAGTTTTGGAGACCATATCTTGCAAAGGATGTAAAAAGACTGGAGACTGTTCAGAGGAAGGCGACCAAAATGATTTGGAGCCTGCGTCAGAAGCCTTATGATAAGAGACTTGAAGACCTAAATATGTATACCTTGGAGGAAAGGAGGCACAGGGGAGATATGATTCAGACCTTTAAATACTTAAAGAGAAATGATGAACAAACAAACCTCTTCCAGAGACGGGGAACCTGTAAAACTAGAGGGCATAACATGAAACTGCAAGGGGGTAAATTGAAAGGCAATGTCAGGAAATGTTTTTTCACTGAAAGGGTGGTGGATGCTTGGAATGCCCTCCCGATGGAAGTGGTAGGGGCGAACACGGTGACGGAATTCAAAAAGGCATGGGACAAACACAGAGGATCCCTTTACAGAAATAGGAAAAAAAAACCAAAATAAACGGTACCATCTAACTTCCAAACCATCTAACTTCCGAACCATATAACGTCTCAACAAATAGGGGTGTCCTATATGGAGTGGTGGGTTTACCCCTGAACAAGGATATGGAGAGGGGTGGCCTGCGCGGAGCGACAGGTGCACCTACTCTTGCCATCTCGCTGGGCAGACTGGATGGACCATGCTGGTCTTTATCTGCCGTCAACTACTATGTTACTATGTTACTATGTAACTTCAGAGCAGGTGTAAATGTGTGTTATGGCATTTAAGCACTTTTACAGCTAGCTATGAACGCCTGTTTTCTAAAGGCAGAGAAGAGCCTATGTTGCCTTTATGAAATAGGCTTAAATAGGTGCCTTTATGGATTCTCACATACACATCCTGTTATAAAATCAAGCCCTATGTGTATGTATGTAAAATAACCTGGAAATCTTGTGTGCTCCAAATAACAGGTGCAAATGGAAGCACATGAATTTTCATGGAATAATTTTCAAGGTAAAAGTATGTATGGATTTTCAATTTGAAAATTTGACAAAATATGCACAGAGAAAATATAAATACATACTTTTCATGCATGTAGTTATAAAATTATCCCTAAAAAGGCAATTTTCATATTGCCCACATTTATTTATTTATTTAACAGTTGCTTATATACCGCTACCTTCCACAGATCAGGTGCGGTTTACATTGAACAAGGAATGAACAGATTTACAAGTCTGTTTTACATGGAACATTTGTTAACTAGGTACAATTTTGCTGTTTTACATGGAACATTTGTTAACTAGGTACAATTTTGCTAAATACATTAAACATGAATGACTAAATATGGTAAAATTTGTTAAATAACAAACAAACTATTTACATATTTTGAACTATTACATATATCTATTTACAAGATTTACAAGTAGTTATTTAGTCGATTTTAATTGTAATTGTAGTTAGCTAGGAGAATTAGAGTTGGTGTACCCTAGGTCGCTATTAACCATTACCTGTTAGAGGTAAGGTATTTTCAAGTGTGCCAAAATGGGAGGTGAATAGATATGTTTTTAATTTCTTGCGGAGTTCCTTTGCATCATTTAATGCCCTTATTTCTTCAGGGAGGGAGTTCCATAGGGTGGGAGCTGCATGTGAGAACGCTTTTCTATTAGTAGTCTTTTTAGCAGTTGTGAATTCTTTCGGGATCCTAATTCTATTCGTGTGGCCTCTCCGTAGCGTAGTTTGGGATGTGTCTTTAGTGATAAGTTTTGTTAAGGGGACTGGGGCCATTGTATTTAGAGTCTTAAATGTGGTGATAATCAATTTGTGATTTATTCTGGATTGAATTGGGAGCCAGTGAAGGTTTGCTAGTATAGGGGTAATGTGTTCAAATGGTGGAACCTTCATTACAATTCTTGCTGCTGCATTTTGGGCAAGTTGGAGTCTTTTAATGTTTTGTTTTGTTGTTCCTAGTAGGGTGAGATTTGCGAAATCAAAGTGTGGTGTGATGATGGCCTGTACAATGCTCAGAAAATCATGTAGAAGTACAAGAGGACGTAATTGTTTTAAAATTTTGAGTTTAAAGTAGATGTAAATTTCATGGGTACTTGTAACTTCTATCCAGTTTTCAAGGTGAAAGTGCAGTTACGTTCACTCTGAAACTTGAAGGACAAAAGCACCCTCAGAGATTTGCACCATTTTTCCTCTAAGTACTTTTTCCAAACAAACCAATGTGCATACTTTTGAAAATAAAATGTATGCACATTGTTTTATTCCAAGCCATAACCTTGCCCTAGGAACTTCTTCTAAATGCAGGTAAAAGTACACTTGTTGTTGAATTACCCACGTGGAGCCCGATTCTGAAAGGGGCACATCCGGGCCGCCCAAGCGGCCCAAAGCAGGACTGGCCCATTAGAACCCAATTCTGTACCATGGGAACAAAACGTTCCCACGGCATACAGAATTGGGTCCGAGGATGGCCCGGCATGCCCCTGCATGCCTGCAGAGACATCCTCCCTGTAGGCTCCCGAGGCTCAGACCCCTCTTCCTCCCCACCACCCAACCCACGGCTGGCCAGCCAGGGCCTGGATCGGGTGGCAAGGATCCCCCCTGCACCCGGCCCCGGCCTTAGGGGGGATCCCTGGCCCTGATCGCACCATTTGTGCTGATTATTCCACCTTAGAGATGGAAAAATCAGCACGCCCCCCATGATCCTGCAGGATGTACAGGGCTGTGACCAAAATTGGCCCTGTATGTCCTGCCTCCTCAGCCCCCCGCCAGCTCTCCCCGTCCTACTGCTCTAGCTGTGTGAGGAGAATTGGAGGGGAAATAGGGGCAGGACAGATTGCAGGGCTGCATGTCCTGCTGGAATGTGCAGCCCCGCAAGCTGCAACTCAGAATCGGGCTCATAGTGTAACCCACATTCAAAAAGGGCAAGTTTCAGACAGCAATTTTTGCATGTAAAACCATTTTTATGCATGGCATCACTATGGAAATTGCCTTCTAACGGTGCAGCTCCAATTCTTATTTTATTATATGGTAACAGAGAGAACTTTCAGCTCATTATCCATGCAAACCCATTGTGACTATAATGAATTATCTACTCACATGTATCCCCTGGCCAGCCTTCTCAATTAATATGACCCTCACTATATACTTATAACGATCAAACTCCATATTCTTCACAGCCACTAATATGTCTGCTGCCACAGAAAGAGCTAGGGCTCTGCCAAGATCTGGTTCATAGGTAATTCCTTCAACTCCTTCCTAAAGGGTGAAAAAAATATGCCCTTTTATCTTTAGAAGACCTATTTTTTTATGATCACAACATGGAGAGGGCAATAACAACACAGAATTGTACTGTATGAATGTTGCTCACCCTCCGCACAGGTGAAAGTAGGTGCATTATGTCATGGTGTATATACTGGGTTTTTTTGTTTTTTTTTTACATATGATCCATCTTTTAATAGTTGTTCCTGAGTTAGCTCCTTTCACCATGCCCAGTATGGTGCGCATACTGAAATATGGCCATCATAAGAACATGAGATATGCCATACTGGGTCAGACCAAGGTCCATCAAGCCCAGTATCCTGTTTCCAATAGTGGCCAATCTAGGTCATAAGTACCTAGCAGTCTCCCCAAATGACACAGGTTCCTCAATGCTTGTATTGGGTCAAGCAGTGATATCCTGGGTCCCTTTTAATAATGGTTTATGGACCTTTTCTCCAGGAACATGTCCAAACCTTTTTTAAACCCAGCTACACTAACAGCTTTTACTATATCCTCCGGTAACAAATTCCAGAGTTTGATTACATGTTGAGTAAAAAAATATTTTCTTTTATTAGACTTAAATAGGTTACCCTGTAGCTTCATTGCATGTCCCCTAGTCCTTTTATATTCTGATGACGTAAACAATCGATCTACGCTTACCCATTCCACTCCATTCATTAATTTATAGACCTCTATCATATCTCCCCTCAACCGTCTCTTTTCCAGGTTGAAGAGCCCTAACGTTTTTAGCCTCTCTTCATAGGAGTATCCTTCCATCCCCTTTACCATTTTGGTGGCTCTTCTGTGTACCTTTTCTAATAACGCTATATCCTTTTTAAGATACGGCGACCAGAATTGCACACAATATTAAAGGAGCAGTCGCACCATGGAACGATACAGAGGCATTATAATATCCTTTGTTTTATTTTCCATTTCTTTCCCTATGATACCTAGCATTCTATTTGCTCTCTTGGTTGCCGCTGCACATTGGGTGGAGGGTTTTAACATGTCATCCACGATGATGCCTAAATCTTTTTCCTAGGTGGTGGTTCCCAATGTGGAATCTTGCATCGTATAATCATAGTTTGGGTGGTTCTTCCCTAGGTGCATAACTTTGCACTTGTCCAAATTAAATTTCACCTGCCATTTGGATGCCCAGTCTTCCAATTTATCAAGATCTTCTTGCAAATTTTCACAATCCTCTTGGGTTTTAACAACTTTAAATAGTTTTGTGTCATCTGCAAATTTGATAACCTCACTCATTATTCATAAATGACCTGGAAAAGGGAATATGTCGAAAAGCAGAAGATGAAGAGCTGAGTAGCCCTTCAATGCCCCCACGTACGTTCTATGTAAAAGGACAATGCCCTCCTACAGTCCAAGGTATGCAAGATTGTTTCTGCCCGGCTGGTATGTGGCCTGGGAAAAAATGTCGGAAGAACCACCTCCTGGATGAGGTGTAAAGAGGAGACCACTTTTGGGAGGAACTTGGGGTGAGTCCGTAGGACCACTCTGTTCCTATAGAACTGTGTGTACGGCCTATCAGAGACCAGAGCTTGTAGTTCACTCACACGTCTGGTAGAAGTAAGAGCTACCAGGAAGAGCACTTTACAAGAGAGGACGTGCAGATGGCAAGTTGCCATTGGCTCAAACGGTGGGCAAGTAAGCTGCTGCAAGACCACATTCAAATCCCACTCAGTTGCTGGTGGACGAACCGGAGGCTTGAGTAGAAGCAGACCTCTGAGAAATCTGGACACCAAGGGGTGAACCGACAGAGACTGTCCTTCCACCGGTGAGTGGTGCGCTGACAGAGCACTGAGGTGGACCCGAACAGAGTTAGACTTAAGGCCTAGGTCTGATAGGTGAAGTAGATACTGCAGCACTACTGTCACAAGGCAAGAGAAAGGATCTTCCTTGCGCTGAGCACACCATACCGTAAACCACTTGAGGGCATAGGACTTTCTGGTGGACTGCCTCCTAGAGGCCAAGACCACCTCCTCGACCTCCTTAGGTAGAGGTAAGGGAGCTAGCACTATCCTTTCAGCAGCCAGGCCATCAAATTGAGGGACCTGAGATTGGGGTGAAGAAGAGAACCTTGGCTCCTGAGACAGGAGATTGTGCTGTAACCCCAGAGGGAATGGAGTTTCCACCGCCAACTATAGCAGAAGTGGAAACCAAGGTTGCCTCAGCCACCTGGGAGCTACCAGAATCACTGAGGCCTTGTCCTGGAAGATCTTGAACAGAGTTCGGGCCACTAGGGGCGTGGGAGGAAACGCATACAGGAGGCCCGTAGACCAAGATATCAGAAAAGCATCTGCCGCTATCCGCAGGGGATGTGGCTGTCTGGAGCAGAACCTGGGCAGCTGACGATTCTGTGGACTTGCAAAGATGTCTATGGATGGAAGTCGCAGCGGAGGAAGATCTGCTGGACCACCAATGGATTCAACTGCCATTCGTGAGGCTGGAGAATCCTGCTTAGCTTGTCTGCCAGGAAATTCTCCTGACTGGGTAGATAAACTGCTTTGAGAAACATGCCTTGTTGGACTGCAAAGGAGCAAAGGGCCAGTGCCTCCTGGCATAGGAGCCTGGACTCCGTGCCCCATTGTTTGTTCACGTAGAACACTGCAACTTGGTTGTCCGTCTGGACCAGAACAGACTGGTGAGATAGGGCATGAGAAAATGTTTGAAGAGCTAAGCGGATTGCTTGCAGCTCCAAAAGATTGATTTGCTGCGTGGCCTCCCAAGGAGACTATAGGCCTTGAATGCACATGCCTTGGCAATGTGCACCCCAGCCCCTTAAGGAAGCATCAGTTGTCAGCACCCTTGTTGTCAGCACCCCCTGAGAAGGTTTGGGATATGTAGCCACCACTGTAGGGAGTCCTGAAGTGGTTTGGACACCTCTACTGTCTCGGAGGTCGCTTGTGGCCTGCGTCCACCGAGCTCTGAGGCACCACTGAGCAGTCCGCATGTGCAGGCGGGCATTGGGAGTCGCATGCACAGTCAATGCTATGTGGCCCAGAAGCTGCAGATATTGCCTGGCGGACACATGAGAACCACTTTGGAACTGGCTGGCCAAGTGGCTCAGTCTGTGAGCTCTGTCCTCGGGTAAGTATGCTCTTGTCTGAAGGGTGTCTAATCTATAAACTCTAGGTTCTGAGAGGGGAGCAAAGTGGACTTTGCGTAGTTTATGACAAAGTCCAGATGCTGAAGAAGAGAGACAGTTCGAAGAGTGGCTTGCCGGGCCTCTTGGAGAGATTGACCCCTGATGAGCCAGTTGTCCAGGTATGGGAAGACAAAAATCCCCCGATTCCTGAGTTAAGCTGCCACCACCGCCAGGCATTTGGTGAAAACCTAGGGGGGGCAGAGGTTAGGCCAAAGGGGAGTACCCTGTACTGAAAATGGTTTCCTCCCACTACAAATCTGAGATATTGTCTGTGGTCTGGATGAATGAGGATGCGAGTATAAGCATCCTTTAGGTATAAGGAGCATAGCCAGTCTCCCTGCTGGAAGTAGGGCAGCAGTATCCCAAGGGTAAGCATCTTGAACGTTTCCCTCTCCAGAAACTTGTTCAGATTTCGCAAGTCTAGGATAGGTCTGAGGCCTCCTTATTGGTACTAGGAAGTACCTGGAGTAGAAGCCTTGCCCTTCCAGGTGGTGAGGCACTGGTTCCACCGCCTGTTCCTTTAGAAGACTCGCCAACTCCTGAAGGAGTAGGTTTCTGTGCAGAGGGGGTCTTGGAGGCTCCCCTGGAAAGTAGGAGGGGGGTAGCTGGTGGAAGTGGAGCATGTAGCCCTTTTGGACTATGCTCAGCACCCAGGTATCCCCTGTGATGGCTGGCAACCTGTAGGTGTACAGGGTCAGCCGACCTCCTGTGCTGGGTGGACCCACCAGCGGAGAAGAGGCTATGTTGCTGGAGTCAAACCTCCGCTCCCTGCTGTGCAGGACCTGGAGCTGGCAGCTTGGGGGTCTTCTGCCTACGGGGCCCATGCCCTTGCCCCTTGGCCTGCTGGCCCTGTTGGAGAGCTGGAGAGGCCTGATAATGAGGGCAGGATTTGTAGGCAGTTCCCTTCCTCGGGAATAAGGGCTTCTTTCCCAAGCCCTTCTTTTTTTGAGAAGGGCAGAAGTCTTTCTGGACAGCCTTGTCCTGGTGAGAGTCTCAGTTTCAATTTCCGCAGCCTTTTCAGTCATGGGCTTACCGAATAGGTTATCACCTCGGCAGGGGACATCGATCAACTTGTCCTGCACCCATGACTCCAGGTCCAATTACTGTAGCCAAGCCTGACGGCATGCACCGATGCCAGCCGCAGCTACTCGGGCTGAGACCTCAAAGTCATCATAGGCTGCTTGAGAGATGAACTTCGAGCACTCCCGGATCCCTGTAGACAAGGCTTTGAACCTCTGCAAGGGTTCCTCGGAGAGGCCAGGTGAGAACCCGGCAATCTCCTTTGCCAGGTCCCATAAGTACATGCCCATGTAAAGCTGGTAAGTCTGGACACGGAAAGATAGCATAGAGCCCTGGAAGCACTTTCTACTGAGGGCATCCAGGTTCCGGGCCTCCAGTCTGGGGGGCACCGAGGAGTGCATCTCCTGACTCTTCAGGCGGTGCATGGCTGATTTCACAACCATGGAATTGTGCGGTAGCTGAGTCTTTTGGAACCTAGGGCTCTTACGGACTCAATAAATGGAATCATCCCACTTGATAAGAACCGGCGCCGAGGACGGTGCCTTCCACATATGGAAGAGCAGCCTTCCAGCATCGGAGGAACCGGTACAGTAAAGGCTTCCTTCGGAGGAAAGTCATACTGGAGGGTATCGAGCTCTTCGGCTCGAGGCTCCTTCTCGGCGTCCACAGGGAATGCCAATGCTTTGGCCATGTCCCTCATGAAGTCTGAGAACCGGGTATCCTCCGGGGGGGGGGGGGGGGTTGGGGGGACCTTCTCCGAGGCTCGGACTCCAGTGAGAGTCCGAAGGGACGCACCGGGTCTCAAAGGTGTCTGGAGACTCCTCGTCCTCCGTCTCCCACGCCGACTCCTCCGAGGAGGAGTCTAGCGGCTCTGGCCGTGTGGGCCTCGGTGCCACCCGCCCCGACACCGAGGGCACCGGCGTCGACGACCTCGGCCCCGCACGGGAGGTCGAGGGAGACCGTGACCAAGGATCGACTCGAGACTTGATGGACTCGAGGATCGGCTCGGTCTCCAGGGTTGACTTAGACGTCGAGGTCCCGGTGGTCAGGGCAGATGCACCGCTCAAACCAGCGATCAGCACCCGCTGCTGTTTCATGAAGGCAGCCAAGCTGCTCTCCAAGGCCATCAGCCTGAGTTCAAGCTAAGGAGATTCAGCAGCCCCCAACGGTGTTGGGCCCGACGTCAGTTCTCCCGGAGGAGAGTCCACGAGGACAACAGAACTTACGTGACTCGGGGACTCAGACTATGTGAGGAAGTTTGGATGGCCTCTCCGACTCAGAGAGCCTGGGGCGGTGGTCAGAGCTGCTCGACCTGGCCCTCGAGGACCCAGGGACCTCCACCGACGCTGTCCTCATGAGCTTCTTCTTCCTTTTTTGCTCCCGAGTCGGAGACCCCCTCTCAGAGGAACCAGGACGGCGCTCAGGGTCAGAATCCCGAGATGGCGAGGCCTCTGACGAAGTCCGGGTCTGGCCGGATGCGGAGTCAGAGAAAATTCTCTCACGCTGATACTGATGTCTCCTAAGTGCCTTCGACAACATTTTGCCGCACGGGCCACAGGGTCATGGTCGGGCCCGAGGCATCGGAGGCAGCAGTCATGTGTGTCGGTGAGAGACATAAGCAGCCATTTTCGGAGGCTCCCCGGTCGGGGTAGAGCACAGGGCGAGAGGTGGTTTCCCGCTCCTGCACTCCAGCCCAATCGGGGCTGTGGGAGGACCCAGCTGATTGCTAAAGAAGCGCCGCCAGCAGGAGACAGCCCCCTTGAAAAAGTGCAGCCATTTTATGAGGCTCCCCGGTCGGGGTAGAGCACAGGGCGAGAGGTGGTTTCCCGCTCCTGCACTCCAGCCCAATCGGGGCTGTGGGAGGACCCAGCTGATCGCTAAAAAAGCGCCGCCGGCAGGCGCGCCTGCGCCTTGCGGGCCCGCGCCTGAGGGCCTCGCAAGAGGGCCCTTTGGCGTGGCCCTTAGGCGGGGCATGACAGGCGAGAAACAAACGGTAACCTAGCGAATAATCAACAAACACAATACCAAAATCTATAAGCAATTCAAAATATCAGTTATTGCCAAGACCAGCTCTCTACTAAACAGACTGTAAGTTATATTACCAATAGCTATAGTATGAAAAGTGCACATGAAATAAGAAACTTGAGCACATAACACTGTCATAATCTTGCCCAAATCACTTTTTACCTTAGATATAGTGAATATACCTGGATTTACTGTTGCCAACACAGTATCATAATTGTGCTAATAATCACTGCTAAGCATATTGCCAGTATTCTCAAATGTATCTCCAATGTTGCTAATATTATAAATATTGCTGATATATTCTCTTGGTTGCTAACACATTGCCATTTATTGCTACTAGCATCCTCCCAAGCAACATTTGTCTCCACTTTTGCTAGTACCTCTCTCATATGTTTACACTGTCGCTCATCTATATACACTGTTGCCAGTACTTCTCCCATTTAGTTACACTGTTGCAAACACTTCTACAAACACTACAAACACTTCTACAAACATTACTAACATCCTCTTCCTACTATTACTAGTACTCTCCCATCTGTTTCCTACTGTTGCCCATATACTATCATCTTTATCAGTATTTCTCATAATCTGCATCATGGCAACCTGAGATCCCCAAGCTGAGCTCGCTCTAAACAACTACTTAGCTACCTCTCTGTGTATCCTACATTATATTGCAAGTATATATCTACTCTAGATATATTGCAAGTATATATTTACTCTAGATCAGCGTTTTTCAACCACTGTGCCGCGGCACACTAGTGTGCCGTGAGATATTGTCTGGTGTGCCGTGGGAAAAATTCCAATTTCATCCGTAACATGTGGCCTCGGCTCACAAATTAGGGTTGCCAACCGGCCGGTTTTCAGCAGGCCTGGCCGGTTTTTCCATGGCCAGGCCGGCTGCCAGCACAGTTGTAAAACCGGCCATTGAAAAGCCGGTTTTTTGCTCTGGCCGCAAGATCGGGAGCGGCCAGAGCAAAAAACCGGCTTTTGTGCCGAAGTCCGCGGCGCGAACGCGATTCCCTATAGCAGTGCAGCCGCTGGTTCTGTTTTGTACAGAGCAGCGGCTGCACTACACTTACATTGAAAAGTAAAGAGAAACTGTGTCAGGAGCCCTCCGATCATGCAGAGCCCAAGGAAGTGATGTCATGGGGGCGGGCTCCTCACAGGCTGTCTTTCCTTTTCAAATTAACTTTAGCTGCAATAAAGTTAATTTGAAAAGGAAAGACAGCCTGTGAGGAGCCTGCCCCCATGACATCACTTCCTCGGGCTCTGCGATGACCGGAGGGCTCCTGACACAGTTTCTCTTTACTTTTCAATGTAAGTGTAGTGCAGCCGCTGCTCTGTACAAAGCAGAAGCAGCGGCTTGGGCAGAGGGGGGGTGTGTGTGTGTGTGTGAGTGAACCAGCAAGGGGGGGGGAGTGTGAGTGAACCAGCAAGGGGGGGGGGAGTGTGAGTGAACCAGCAGTGGAGGGGGGGGGTGTGAGTGAACCAGCAAGGGGGGGGGGCGATGGTGTGAGTGAACCAGCAGGGGAGGGGGGGTGAGTGAGTGACCCAGCAGGAGGGGTGAGTAAGTGACAGGGGGGTGGGTGAGTGAACCAGCAGTGGAGGGGGGGGGGGTGGTGTGAATGAACCAGCAGGGGAGGGGGGTTGGTGTGAGTGTTTGATTCCTATTCAAGAGAATTACTTTATATATAGTCAATATAGGCACAGAGGTAAATTTTTTTAACATTTTCTAATGGTGGTGTGCCTCGTGATTTTTTTCATGAAAAAAGTGTGCCTTTGCACAAAAAAGGTTGAAAAACACTGCTCTAGATAAATGGAAATTACACTAACCTGGTAATTGTAGTTCCTGGAGGGTCCAGTTTAGTCCTCCAACATCGGGTAGTGCCCCTCCTCCTGCAGCCTGGAGACTGGACCAATCAAGTCTTTTGTAGTATATATGCAGACGGAGCTCCCAGAAGCCCCCAGTGTACTAGTAACAAAGCATACTTAACGAAGCAACACATTAGATTAATATACAAAATGACATAATGAAAATGACATAATTAAAGAACAATTTGTTTCCCCCCCACAAAAATATCCAACTTTCTCTCCAAACGAGGAAGTCAGAACACTGTATTGCACTGGAACCAACGCCCCAGAAATCAAAATACAGCTCCGTATCAGAAAACTCAGGAGCTGACTGAACACCTGAGAAAGGAAGAGCCATAGCCAAAAACGCGGCTGCAAAAAAGGTTCGAACGGCAAGAGGAACCGTCTTATGATCCACCGTTCGGAAAGCGCGCCGCATTTTTATAACAGAGAGTCGGGAGGGAAGGAGGACTAAACTGGACCCTCCAGGAACTACAATTACCAGGTTAGTGTAATTTCCATTTCCTGTTCGGTAATCCAGTTTAGTCCTCCAACATCGGGATGTAACAGAGCAGTTAAGACCGGGCGGGACCTTGCCATCCGGCGCGCAGAACCGCCGAACAAAAGAGGAATCCCGAGCCGCTGACACATCTAAACGATAGTGTGTACTGAAAGCATGCAGAGACGACCAGGTGGCCGCCTTACAGATATCTGCTGGCGGAACTAGGCTATACTCCGCCCAAGCGGTAGCCCGAGCCCTAGTGGAATGATCCAGTAGCCCCTCCGGAACAGACCGCTGCTGCAACAGATACGCAGACGCGAACGCTTCCTTGAGCCATCTTGCAACGGAGGCCTTAGCCGCCGCTTCCCCTTTACGTGCACCACCAAAGAGCACGAATAACCGGTCAGTCTTCCGAGAAGATTCGGTAGCCTTCAAAGAACGACGAAGTGCACGACCCACATCGAGACGGTGAAGACTTTTGACCGCCGACCCGACAGAGTGGGAAGAAAGAACTGGAAGAAACACTGCCTGATTCACATGAATAGGGGAAACCACCTTCGGCAAAAAGGAAGGGACCGGGGAAAAAGACAAAAAAGGTTCTCGGCAGGACAATGCATGTAGATCTGAAATACGCCGTGCCGAACAGATGGCTACAAGAAAAACCGTCTGCAGCGTAAAATCTTTCAGAAACGCCCTACTCAGGGGTTCAAAAGGTTCACGAACCAGGGCCCGCATCACTAGATTCAAGTTCCCCGGAGGAACGAAAATCCTGCGGGAGGGCCGCAAATGAAAAAACAGTCGTAAGAAAACGACGTACGTCCGGATAAGAACCGTAGAGACGGCCTAAAACTTTGCCTCGATAACAAGAGATAGCCGCCAACCGGACTTTCAGAGAACTAGCCGCAAGGCCCTTATCAAAAGCAACCTGAAGAAACTTAAAACGACGGAAACGGAAAACCGTCGTCGCCCGGACTCCACGCCGGGAGCACCAGTCTTCAAAGATCCCCCAAATCCGAACGTAAGTAAGAGAAGTGGACGTTTTCCCCGCCCGCAGTAGGGTAGAAATCACCGCGGGGGGAGTAACCCTTCTTTTTCAGCCGAGCCCTCTCCATGGCCAAACCGAAAGCGAGAATTGACCCACTTGGGGCATCCGCAAGGGTCCCTGAAAAAGAAGATTCGGCAGCGTGGATAGGAGCCAAGGAATGCCGTCGCTCAGCCGGACCAGATCGGCATACCAGGGCCACCCAGGCCAGTCCGGGTCCACCAGTAACACTCGACCCCGATGGCCCTCGATGCGCTGAACGACCCGGCCAATCAGAACCCACGGAGGAAAGACATAAAGAAGGCCGGACGTTGGCCACGGCTGAATGAGAGCGTCGAGCCCCTCAGACATACGCTCCCTTTGCCTGCTGAAGAAGCGTCCTGTCTCGGCCGATTGAAATGTCGCCATGAGATCCATGAAGGGCGGCCCCCCCCCCCGACGAACTATTTGCGCGTAAACTTGCGGGTTTAGCTCCCACTCTCCGGGGTCCACCCGCACTCTGCAGAGAAAATCGGCCTGAACATTGTCTGCGCCTGCAATAGGCGCTGCCGAGATGGCCGGAAGACGAGACTGCACCCAATTGACCAAGGCCATCGCTTCTGATTCCAGGGCCATGCTGCCGGTGCCCCCTTGGCGATTGATGTAAGCTACGATGGTCGCAATGTCCGAGAGGACTCGCACCGGCTGGTCGAGAACTAGGGGTTTGAGGCCAAGAGGGCTAGCCGCACCGCCCGCAATTCGAGGAGGTTGATCGACCAAGAAGTCTCCAGGGGAGACCATTCCCCTTGAGCGAAGCGGGTCACGCAGTGAGCCCCCCAGCCGGTTAAGCTGGCATCCGTTGTGAACGGAACCCAAAGTGGAGGCTCCAGGGAATCCCCCGCGCCAGGTTCTCGGAGGAGAGCCACCACCGGAGTGATCGGCGAACCGCCCTTGGGCAAGTCAATCTCCTGTTCAACGAGTCGAATTGGTTGGAGCAATGGCGCAGCAGAGCACTCTGCATCCGGGCGCATGTGGAAGCGCGCCCAGGGCCCCACCTCCAAGGTTGCTGCCATCGTACCGAGGAACTGTAGCTATCACCATGCAGACGGAGCGGGCATCCCCCTGAAGAGTCGGACAAGAGACCGAATGCGGCGCTCCGGCAGGTACACCAAGCCCCGTGCTGTGTCGAGGCTCACTCCCAGATACTCGAGATCCTGAGTCGGGCACAGACAACTCTTGCATTCTTTCACCACCCAGCCGAGGGACCGCAGCAGAGCTACCACCCTGCTCGTGACGTGCACACACTCCCGACTGGACTTTGCCCGAATCCACCAGTCGTCGAGATACGGATGGACCAGGATGCCCTCTGTGCACAAGGCCTCCGCGACCACTACCATCACGTTTGTGAAGGTGCGGGGGGCCGTGGCGAGACCAAACGGCATGGCCGGAAATTGGAAGTGGCCCCACGGAAGAGCGAAGTGGAGAAACCGTTGATGAGACGGCCGGATGGGAATGTGTAATGTGGTCTGCAGCGGCTGTGGAAGATCCTGCATCAGGGGCTCTGAGGAGGGGGGAGATAAGGTGCTGGGGGACCCAGCTAGCAACGCAGTGGGTATGGGGAAAGCCGCCGGGATGCAGCGTGCAGGTGTAACACAAGCAAGCTATTAATGTACCCTTCGGCTGATTACATTTCACATATAATACAGCCATAGAAAAAAAGCATTGTAGAGACTTAAACCACCTTTCCTCTTCTTGTGTGGGGTTTCATTTATTTATTTATTTATTTTGCATTTAAAACAAAAAGCAAGGAAGGCTCAGGGAAACCCAAGACTGTTTAAGAAAAGGATTTTGAAACTGCACGTGCCTCCACAGCATGATTAAGTGTGTGGAAACTGCTGTTTAGAGCTGTTTCCTCTAAAAAGAAACACTGAAGAGAAAAACAAAACAGCCGCTGGCACCGAAAAACTGTCAGGTATTCGCAGAACTGAGAAGGGAACTGTCAGTCATTCACTGTGCTGGCATAGAGAAACTTTCAAGGTCAGGGTAAGGCAATTACAGTGACTGAAAGTAGGGAAATTAGAGTGGGATCCCTCCGCAGCCATTCAGACCTCCAGGGTAGGGGCTGAAAGGTGTTTCTGGGGAGGGATGTAGAAGCTCAATCCAGCCATAGGAAAATTACAGTGAGCATGCTTAATTAGGCCGAGCCCAAAACAGTCAGGATCCAAAACACTGACTTAAAACCTCAACCAAATGGTATATTGAATAAGACAGGTACAATAATCAGTAGGACGTACAAAGTAACCCGGCTGCAGTTTGTGGACTAAAAAGTCAAAGTAGGCACTTCCAAACTCAGGGGCAGCCGGTCCGGATACAGCTGAAAGCATCCCAGAGCAGCTGAGGCAAGGAAGAAAAAACAAAAACAGTTTTCTTACAGAAAATGATACCTGAACTTCCTGGAGGTATTCAAACTCTCGTGGTAAAGACTCAGTGCAGCGTAAAGCCAATGGAGAGCTCCCCCAAAGCCAAGCTCCGGAGTTCCCAAGTTCCTCAGGGGAAGCAAGATGTTGGGGGAAGAGCAGAGCTGATGCCTGAGGTCCCTGTGTTTCTTCTGACAGCCTATGCAGCGTAAACCTGAATAAGGCACAGGGAGAACTAAAAAGAAATAACTGCGTCCCGCCGGAACAGGCATTTAACAATATTCCCCATAATAGGTAATGCCTCAGCCAGCCTTCTTTGTTGGGCACAGTGGGGAATGGAAGCCATGAGCCCTGCACCCTTCGTCAGTGACTCAGCATTGTACTGTGGCTCTGAATTGCATACTGTTCTCTATCCATGCCTTCTGTACTTTTTATCCATTATGTTCATACAGAGGCAGAGAAAAAAGTAACCTCTGCACAACTGACATCTAGCAAGTGTTGTGGAAAGAAGAAAAAAAACTGAAACAATATAGCTTTTAGAAGCCAGCAGAGAAGTAATCTGGCTTCCCGCCAAAAACCGAGGCTCATTAGCTATTCAAAAATGGCCACCAGCAAAAATAAAACACCAAAAGAGTGAATTAAAACCCCCAAAAGCTAAGGAATTAACTTAAAAAGTCAAAGAAGAAGGTGGGAGGGTTGCAGGCATGAGAGAAATGCCTAAAATCGCTGAAAAATCAAGAAAAATCAATCGAGTTACCACAGAGCTGCAAACAGCAGAGGGAGAAGACATTCTAGTTCTGAAGAAACTGCAGCACAGCTCTTACAGATGCCAGAGTCAGTCATAGTACCTCTGCGGGACCCACAAATCACACATTGAGGTTTGGCAGCCATGCTAAGGCAACCTGCTTCCAAGGGGGAAAGAAGGAAACAGGAACAGGGAAGCCCACAGCAAAGGGACTAACCATATTCAAATCAGTACAGCTTTAAATTTAAAACGTTTTTGTTTTTTACAGAAAACAAAATACTCCCCAGAATCCTAGGGGTGCCCTGAGCAAAATCGCCAGCAAAAGAAACCCCAAAAATGCCAGGGGAACCCGTGCACCAGTGTTAAAAAGTGCCCTTAAAAAGCACACTTTAGAAATCCAAAATGGCCGCCGCACTTTTTCACCCACAATAAAAAAAGGCACGAAAATACAAAGGTAACCAAATAATATGGAAAAGAAAGAAAACGACCCTCTAATACAGGGCAAGCGAAAAAAATCAGGAAAAAGTGCAATTCGGAAGCCAGGGGAGCCGACAGAGCCTCTGACAATGCAAAAAAAACAACAGGGCTGAAAAGATAAAGCAAGGAAAATTCCTACCAGCTCAGGGAACAGCAAGGAACTCAGCCAACTACTCCAAGTGACAGGCAATGCTGTAGCAGGTATGGCTCTTCCCCGAACAGTCTTGGGGAGAGCTCAACCCAGGTTTCAGATATTCCCAGGCAGGAAGGCAGGAGCCCAATGCAGGTCTGGCTTCCCCCAGGATGTCCCCCTCCTTTTTTTTTTTTTTTTTTTCTTTTAAAGATACAGCTACCTAGCAAAGAAATGGTAAATAAAGGACCCAAAATAAAACCCCAAAAGAACTAACTAGTGTTGCTCCTTCAAGTGTCACTTAGTGTGCCCAGAAAGGGCACAGAAGTCTGCAAGCTGCAAGGAGACTGGACACACTGGGGGCTTCTGGGAGCTCCGTCTGCATATATACTACAAAAGACTTGATTGGTCCAGTCTCCAGGCTGCAGGAGGAGGGGCACTACCCGATGTTGGAGGACTAAACTGGATTACCGAACAGGAACCACTATTGTATCCGTTTTCTGTAAGCCAATGTTGCTATCCCTAGGTTGCATTTAACTAACACTGCGATCAAAATACTGTAACATTGATCCCTTCTAACCTTAATAACGGCAGCCCATTACACTCATAGTAGCTATTGCAGGCAGGATATTGCAACATTGTTTCATGGCTTACTGATTGCTACATTGTCCCATGGTCACTGTTTCGTTCTTTGCTGAGTGTTACATTGTCTCATTATCTGCTGACTGACACATTGCCTCATTGTTTGCTCGCTGCTGTACTGTTCCTGTCTTGTATGCTGCCACATTGTTCCAAATACCTACTCATCGTCAGGCAGTGAGTTTATACACCGCTGATAGCTAGCACAGTAGTCAATACCGGTCCCACTAATTACACAACAACAAACAGCTCACATACTATTCACAAAGACGTCCACAAGATACATCCATTTCTAGCCCTGGCATGTCTACACCTAGCCTCCTGGCTCCCCCTTACATCCTACGCCTTTCACACAAGCACCAACCACATCCCAATACTCCGCAGTGATGGGAAAAGATGGACGGAGAACCACCAACACCCTCCAAGAGAACCCAACGACACGCCTTACTCACATTTATTACACATCCCACTTCAACACATCAAGAAGTCACATTCGGACCATCAGCAACACCATCATGCCCTGAAGTGTGCACTCATCAACACAAGGTCAATACATACTAAATGGCCAATAATTACTGATCTGGTCACAACCCATGATCTTGACATCATCATGATCACAGAGACTTGGCTATCAGAATGTGACAATGCAATCATCAACCAGATGTTACCCACAGGATTTTCAGTCCACGCATGCCATAGAACCAATCAGAGAGGAGGAGGAACACTCATCCTTGTCAAAACTTGCCTAGGCTTCCAGATGCGCAATGCAACCAGCACAGCCCACCTGGACTCCCTCACTATAACAAATGACACCTGCACGATCAACCTACTGTACCGAGCACCAACACCATCTTCAGAGGATCTTGCAACGATAATTGGCCTCGCCTGCAACTCAGACCACGATCCCAAAACTGGATCCTAGGTGATTTCAACCTGCCTACGCTACAGGAATCTCAAGCCTCTGCTTTCCTAGAAGCGCTACAAGAGCTAGGTTATGATCAGCTAGTCGATAGTCCCACTCACGTCAAGGGAAACAAACTTGACCTGATCTTTGCCCCACAGACAGATAAGGATACTACCCAACCAATGCTGCCAACCATAACTCCTGTGCCATGGTCTGACCATAGCCTGCTCAAATTCCAGATACCTTTTAACACACACAATCAAAACTCCAACAAAACCAACGCTGTCCACGAAATCTCGTTGAAGCGCTTGAGCCCCTTTAATAAAGAAGAGATTCGAGGGAAGATCCTCCCACTCCTCAACAATGTACCACACGACCTAGATGCTTTGGTGTCCACCTGGGACGAGAGCCTCAAGACCATCGCATGCATACCAGCCACACATAAAACAACAACAAAGAAACGAGAGCACGCACCATGGTATACCAAAGACCTCCGAGATTCACTCAAGTGCCTGCGCAGGCTCGAGAGAAGATGGCGTCGGGCTCGCTCTACTGAAGCACAAAGTACTTACATCGCTCATCTAAGAGCACACCGTGATGAATTAACAAAGAAGCAGAAACAATATCATTCCGACATCTTGAAGCGGTCACTAAACAAGTCCCACGACCTCTTCAATATAGTGAAATCTCTCATAAGAGAACCTCCCGCAGACCAATCACAGATGCCACACCCCCAGGCATACTCCAACTACCTACAGTCAAAAATGATCCAGACTACTACATCTTCAACCAACTACCTACAACCTGAAGTGATCCAGGCTGGTGCAACTTTGAGCTCCGCGGACAACATCTTTCAACATAACTTGCCCCAACCATCACCACTATCCAAATTTGAAAAAATATCACGCAGAGAGATTGAAGACACTATCGCTGCAATCAACCCCACTACCGCACCCAATGACCCATGCCCAGCTTTATGGATAAAGGAGTTACGATGTGACTTAAGCCAATATCTGAGCAAATTAATAAACCAATCCCTTACAACCGGATCGTTTCCACAAAGTCTGAAACAAACATCAATCAGACCACTGCTGAAAAATAACAAGCTGGACCCAACGAAAGTGGAATCATACAGACCAATTTCAAGTATCCCCATGCTTGCCAAAGTAATCGAAAAGTTAGTACAGCGCCAAATCCAACAGCATATTGATGCTGAAGCCCCACTGGATCCTTCCCAGCTTGGGTTCAGAGAAGCACATGGGGTGGAAACCCTCCTCACCACCCTA
The DNA here is from genome assembly GCA_033557465.1 of Ichthyophis bannanicus. Taxonomy (NCBI): domain Eukaryota; kingdom Metazoa; phylum Chordata; class Amphibia; order Gymnophiona; family Ichthyophiidae; genus Ichthyophis; species Ichthyophis bannanicus. The sequence goes on from CM066033.1 coordinate 496,750,283, forward strand.
TTTGACCACCTAGTCTCTGGAACCGACAAAATTCATCAAGGATTCGCCCTCATATTCCTCGACATTGCAGCGGCCTTCGACTCGGTGAACCACGAGATCCTCATACAACGCCTCAGCGAGAAAGGAATTCAGGGAACAGCCCTAAAGTGGTGCAAGTCATACTTGACTAATAGATGGCAACATGTAAGGTCTGGCTCCACAACCTCTGAACCATTTTTACAAAACCAGGGTGTACCACAGGGTTTGTCACTTTCTGCATTGATGTTTAACATCTACATGCAGCCCATATGCGCCCTAGCACGTTCATTCAAGGTCAACTGTCTAGCCTACGCGGACGACATCCTCCTATACATCCCATTCAGGACCAACCAACCAGACCTCTCCCCTCTAACAAGATGTTTTGAGGCAGTAGCAGAATGGTTCAACACACAAAACTTGAGAATCAACTACAGCAAAACAGATGTCCTTTTCATCTCAAGGAACCAGGACTTCACCCCTCCACTCTCTTTAAAAATCGGCAACACAGAACTGAAAACCAAACCCACAATCCGCTACCTTGGCGTTACACTGGACCAACAACTGGACCTGAAAACCCACATAAAAAACACAGTAAAAACAGTATACATGAAAATAAGGACCTTAAAACATCTCCGACCGCTACTCGACTTCAGCGACTACCGATCGATCTATCAGGCATTAATATTACCACATTTCGACTACGCCAACGTAATTCTACATGGTCTCCCTCAAGCAACGCTAGCTCCACTCCAGCTCGCAATGAACACTGCTGCGAGAGTACTAACAGGGGCTTCACGGAGAGAGCACATAACGCCAGTACTGATGAACCTCCATTGGTTACCGGTTCAAGCAAGAACCCTCCACAAAGTTCTAACCTTAACCTTCAAAGCCTCAAACACTCTGACCCCCACAGCTATCAGCAAGATGATACATAAAGTACCACAGAACAGAAACAGAAGACCCATGATGCAAAACACCCTAGAGGTCCCAAAAGTAATAACGAAATGCACAAAAGCAACAAATAGGGCCTTTACGATTTATGCACCTAGAGCATGGAATGCCCTCCCCACCTTTATTCGAAACATCACTTACCTAACTCACTTCAGGAAGGCATTAAAGCAGCACCTGTTCACTACATACTACCCCGAATCCAGCCTTAGTAATCATACATGTGGCCCCTCAGACAATCACTCACTACAACTAAACAATCAGACTCAGCATGAAAAAGGATAACCAACTGATCCCTCAGAAGTACTCCCTGAAGTAGAATTCAGACTCCCAGTGTAAATAAGATGTTCAGACTCCCAGTGTAAATAAGATGTAGATATGTTCTGCCTGAAAACAGGTACCAGTGTAAATACAATGTAAATAGTTTCCCCCAGTTACTTCCAGGTTGATCTCCCTGTTTATTGTAAATACAACTCAAATTGCCTGTGTTGTATAGTTGATGTTAAATGTAAACCGCTCTGATCTAAAATAGAGCGGTATAGAAGAACTGTTAAATAAAATAAATAAATAGATAAGTTTCTTGCACCGATCACACTTTTTAAACCCGCTGGCAGCCATTGGGGGAAAAAGACCCTGCAAGGTCAAAAGACCAGGCTGCCAGTGAAAATAACAAAAAAGGTGCGAATGCTAGTCAAGAAGGACAAAAACCGAAAAAGAAACTCCGGACTTGATACTGGTGTACCGAGCCCAGGCGGGGAGGGGAACCGGCGTCGAACCTGTCTTACTTCAACAAAGGCTAACACCTTGTAATGAAGACGTGCAGTTTATTTACAAACAAAGTAAGAAGACATTCAGAAAGACAAGTAATTCTCTTAGTTACACATGAGTAGTTAGAAAAGATAACTAGAATGCACACTTAATTACAGTACTGAAAGAGTTATGAGAGAATGCAGCTATGTACAAAGAATATACTTCACCAAACTTGTCATAACCCCTTTACACATCAGCTGGGAGCGCTCAGCGAGAGGAACTAATGACAGTCTAGGACAGTGATGGCTAACCTTTTTGAGCCCGAGTGCCCAAACTGCCGCACAAAACCAAAGAATTTCCTCAAAGTGCCAGCACGTCAATTTGCATAAATATTTGCATAATGCTAACATACACTAACTTTTAGTAAACATGTCTCTTAATGAGTGTATGGATAAAGACAGACTAAAAGATTTCTACATTACTATAATCCAGTGCCAACCGCCAGGCACATTAGGAACTACTACAAACACTGCCCATTTAGAACCAATAGCAAACCCACCGTATCCTAACAGCACTACCAGGACTCACAAAGCACCACACCATACCTATCAAAAGGCAACACTGCAAATATTAAACCAATACATTTCAGACAATAACAATACATGACCTACTGGGGAAAGAGAACAAGTGGCAATGTCAAAAAGGAATTACATAAACAGAATACCTCAGCTCAGTTACACAGTTGCAATTGCTCCAGCCACTTTCTTCTGGTTTCTTCATGTTTTCTGCTAACTCTCCATCATCTGCTGTCCATTTGTCCTTTCTTCTCTCTTCTAGTTTTTTTTTCCATTCTCTCTCTCTACATCCGCTTTAACATACTAATCTTTCTCCTTTTGCTCTTTCCTCATTCCTATTTCATCCACTCAAATTTTACCCCTCCATCCTCAATCCCCACTTACTCTCCCAATACCCGGCCAATTGTAGATTTTTTATCCCTCCCACACAAAATATTTTTCCCCTCTCCATTTCACTCTCCCAGCCCCATCTCATTCTAATCCTCCCCCAACATCAGCTCCCTTCTAGTTCCAGCCTCACCCAGCATCCATTCCCTTCTAGTCCCTGCATCAGCCCATTTCCAGTCCTAGCCCCCCATCAGCCCATTTCCAGTCCTAGCAACCCCCCAACCCAATACCAGTCCTAGCACCCCCCCATCAACCCACTTCCAGTCCTAAACCCCCATCACCCCATTTTCAGTTTAAGCCCCCCCTATAACCCATTACCAGTCCTAACCCCCATCACCCCATTTCCAGACAGCCCCCATCAGCCCACAGCCCATTAGCAGTCCTACCCCCCCGCCCGCCCGCCCATTAGCAGTCCTAACCCCCCCAGCCCATTAGCAGTCCTACCCCCCGCCCCGCCGCCCTCCCACCCATTAGCAGTCCTAACCCCCCCCAGCCCATTAGCAGTCCTACCCCCCCGCCCGCCCGCCCGCCCATTAGCAGTCCTAACCCCCCCTAGCCCATTAGCAGTCCTACCCCCCCCGCCCATTTTCAGTCCTAACCCCCCCCTGCCCATTAGCAGTCCTAACCCCCCCCAAGCCCATTAGCAGTCCTAACCCCCCCCTGCCCATTAGCAGTCCTAACCCCCCCCTAGCCCATTAGCAGTCCTAACCCCCCCCCCTAGCCCATTAGAAGTCCTAACCCCCCCCTAGCCCATTAGAAGTCCTAACCCCCCCCCCTCTGGCAAATTTTTTTAAAAAAAAGCAGGCTCTGGCTGCTGCCGCGGCAGATTGCAATGTCCCGCGGGGCCCCCTCCGCCCGCTAAGCCCCTGTGATACGAATGTGACATGCTTTGCCGTGAATGGAATGGATACAGCAGACATGTAGCTATTGGGAGTTATTATAGGGCATAACAGCTTGCAGAATGGCCATAGTAGTCCTGTAAGATATTAGGGGTTATTTTAGAGCATACACAGCTTGCCTGTGAGATATTAGGGGTTATTATAGGGCATAAACAGCTTGCTTGAAGTGGTCTGAACTAGTATAGTGAGTCAGAAGCACTTCTCTGTACATAAATTGTGTATGAAATCTATATCCAATCATAATCATGAGAATTTTGCTTTCACATGAAGCTCACGCTGTAGTATCCAATGAAAACACATCTCTGATAGAAAACAATTACTGAAACTTGTATATCAAATGTGGAACTTTCCAAGGAGAGGGGAACCGTACTGCACCAGAGACAAAGCAATTCTGTTTTGGCAGCTTTCCCGGATTCCTTCATCGTGGAAAGTTCCTCCGATCGCTGAAGTGACACTACAATATCCGGTATATATATTGATGCATTTCATTTCATGCTAGAACTTATTAGTCATTTTATGCTAGAACTTATTATGTTAGAACTTATTAGAACTTACTTATATGCATTGTATGACTTATAATCTTTTATTTACTATGCAATAAACAGTAGCTTAGTATTACTATCTAAATTGTGCCTGGTTTGGATGTCAGTGAGGACTCAGAGTGATTTGTTATAGTAATACAGCCCCTCTGCAAGGGCTTTCAGATTCGCGAGGGAGAGCATCTCCCTTGCGTCTCTGTTAAGCCCGCAGGGGCTAATGGGAAATTTCCCATCAGTCCCTCGCGTCTAAAGGGGCTGATGGGAAATTTCCCATTAGCCCCTGCGGGCTTAACAGAGACGCGAGGGAGACGCTCTCCCTCGCGAATCTGAAAGCTCTTGCAGAGGGGCTTAGTGGGCGGAGGGGGCCCCGCGGGACGCTGCATTCTGCCCTTGCCGCGTCCGCGGCAGCAGTCAGAGCCAGCTTTTTCTTTTTTTGCGGACCTTCCCGCGTGCCAGCTGCAAGGCCTTCGTGTGCCACAGCTGGCACGCGTGCCATAGGTTCGCCATCGCTGGTCTAGGATACTTCATGCTTGGCCAAGCAGATCTACGCTCTGTCTGTTCTGGATATTCTCTGTACTTATATAGGCACAAATGTGTTGCAGCCAGCTCTCACCCATGAGCTTCTCTCCACCCCATCCACCTTTTTTGCTTCGGTTTCCGGGCAGGCTTTTGATTACCCCCCTTGGTGTTAGAAGCTCAAACTTACACAGTCAGACATGGTCAGACATCTGAGAATGCTCAAAGGACACATCCTCCATGGCCTAAGTGTTCTTTTGTTATCATTAATGGGTCTCTGTCAAGGGAGACACCCAAAAGCATCTCAAAGCTTTTACATTATAATTGATGAATTCTTATCCTGTCCAAGAGAATTGTTCAAAGGCCAAGGGAAGAATTCTGTCTCCCTCTCTGGCCTCTTAACACTCCCCAGGCTAGATGTGTAAAGATCTCTCATCTCTGGAGCAAGTTGGCTCAGATAAAGTACAATATCCTTTGCTGATCCAAAAATCCATATAAATCTTTAATTAGTAATACAGAACCGGAGAAGAAAAAAAGTGAAAACCGCAAAAAAGAATCAACTTTTAATCGGGTGACACACTCACGTCCACTGGGCTCCGCGGAAAAAGAAAGACTGAGCAAGAGGGCACCCTTGGGTGGGAAGGGGACCGCGCATGTGCGCTGCATTCCCAAAGGCTTTCTTTGAAAGCTGGGGAAATGCTCCGCACAGGGGCTCCGTCGGCGCCGATGTCACCCATATGTGAGGGCTGACTTCCTGCTTGGTTCTGGAGAATTCAAGAATTTCCAATTCTTCGGCCCTAGGCTCTTTCTCCAATGTTACTGTTATGGACAAGCCCCGGGCAACATCGCAAATAAATTCTTGGAAAGACATGTCCTCTGGTGGGAACATGTGGCGTTGTGGAGATAGAGATGGAGACGGGTCTTCCGGTAGGGTTTGCATGTCTCGAGTATTGGCCGATTCATTGTCTGAAGAATCGCAATCTGAAGACTTGAAGTATTGATGGGCAGGGTGTTCCCACTCTGTACGAACTCGGTACCGGTCGAACCGGTACCTGGAATTTGTGTAGTCGGAACCTCAGTACCGGAAATGGATTCGAAGGCCAGCATGGGCAGTAGCATGGAAAGTGGCAAGAAAATTAATGCAGTCTGTATCAATACCGATGACAGTACAGATGTCTGCGGAACCGAATGTAGGCTTTAACTGCAAACGAGTCTGCCAGTAAGGCAGCTAAGCTCTGCTCAATGGCAAGGATGTGTTGATCCATGGAAACATAGAAACACAGAAATATTATGACAGAAAGAGACCACATGGTCTATCTAGTCTATCTTTCTATATCAACAACTACAACAGTCCCCTTTTTTCCTTTAGAGATCCTCTGCGTTTGTCCCATGCTTTTTTGAATTCAGATACTGTCCTCATCTCTACCACCTCCACTGGGAGACTATTCCACGGATTCACCACTCTTTCCATAAAGAAATATTTCCGCATATCACTCCTGAATCTATCCCCCTTCACCCTCATCCCATAACCAGTCTAACACAATTCAGGAAAAGTCTCAAGCACTACCTATTCTTAAGTTATTTTCCAGTATAAACCTTCACAAGAGAAATAGTCATGCCATGTTCAGACCTAGAGAATTCTGACTGTGATTAATGTATATAGTTTATTGTATATGGTTCATATAGTTTACCTTGTTTCTTCCAAGTTCTCAAATCCCTGTTACTTGTAAAATGCATTACAGTTATCCTGTATGTATATGTGCTGTTCCATGTAAACCGCGCTGATGAAAATAGTGCGGTATATAAGAAATGTTAAATAAATAAATAAAATAAATCCCTGGTCCCCTCGTAGCAGAACTTGCTTTCAATTAAAAGAGGTTCTCCCCCTTAACATTTATGCCATGGAGGTATTTAAACATCTCAATCATATTACCTCTATCCTGCCTTTCCTCTAAGGTGTACATATTAAGATCCTTAAGTCTGTCCTCATATGCTTTATAATGAAGACCACTAACCATTTTAGTAGTCACCCTCTGCACCGACCCCTTCCTGTTCACATCCTTTTGAAGGTGCGGTGTCCAGAACTGCACACTATACTCCAAATGAGGTCGCACCAAAGACTTATACAGAGGCACTATCATCTCCTTTTTTCTGCTAGCCATTCCTCTCCGTATGCACCCAAACATCCTTCTAGCTTTTGCCGTCGCCTTTTCTAACCATTTAGCTACTTTAAGATCATCAGACACAACCATGCCTAGGTCCCGCTCTTCTTTAGTGGACAAAAGTACTTCACCCCCTATACTATATTGCTCCCTTGGTTTGCTGCAGCCCAAATGCATGACCTTGCATTTTTTAACATTAAATCCCAGCTGCCAAATTCTAGACCATTCTTTAAGCTTAGCTAGATCCCACCTCATGTTATCTACACCTTCCTGGGTGTCTACACTATTGCAAATTTTGTATCATCCGCAAAGAGGCACACCTTACCCAACAACCCTTCCACTATATCACTAACAAAGATGTTAAAAAGAATCAGACCAAGGACAGATCCCTGGGGCACACCAATGGTAACATCCTTCTCCTCAGAGTAAGCTCCATTTACCTGTACTCTTTGTCGCCTCCTACCCAACCAATTTCTAACCCTAGCAGTAAATTTAAGGTCCATCCCTAGGGTGCTCAGTTTGTTTATAAGTCGCCTGTGAGGAACAGTGTCAAAGGCTTTACTGAAATCTAAATACACCGCATCTAGGCTCTCCCTCGATACAACTCCCTGGTCACCCAGTCAAAGAAATCAATCAGATTTGTCTGACAAGAGCTGCCTCTGGTGAATCCATGCTGCCTTGGATCCTGTTATCCACTGGACTCCAGAAACCTCATTATTTTCTCTTTCAGCAGTGTTTCCAATAATTTACTCACCACCGAAGTTAAACTAACCGACCTGTAGTTTTCAACCACATTTTTACTTCTGCTTTTGTGTAAAGGCATCACATGAGCCTCTCTCCAGTCCTTTGGCACCACTCCTGACTCTTAACGAGGCATCGAAAAGGTCAGTCAGTGGAGCTGCTAGAACGTCCCCAAGTTCCCTCAGTATTCTAATGTGTTTCCCATCCGGTCCCATCGCTTTGTCTACTTTAAGTTGAGCTAGTTTCTCACGAACACAGTCTTCTGAAAATTGTTCAAGATGTCCCTCGCTTCTGTTCCTGTTTGTGGCTGTTTTGAGGTCCTGCTCCTGGTTCTTCATCTGTGAACACAGAACAGAAATATTTGTTAAGCAATTCCGCTTTATCCTCATCAGCTTCTACATATTCCTCCCCTTCACCCTTGAGTCTGACAATACCACTTTTTGCCTTCCTCTTCTCACTAACATATCTGAAAAATGTCTTATCCCCCCCCCCCCCCCATTTTATTGCATTGGCTATTTCCTCCTCTTTTGAATCTTTGCTTTCCTGACTACTTTGCTAGCTTCGTTAAGTTTTTACAAATATAGATGCCTGTCTTCCTCTCTCTGTGATGTCTTGTATTTCATGAAGGCCTCCCTGTTTTTCTTCACTTTTTCAGCTACTTCTTTTGAAAGCCATAGCGGTCTCCTTTTCCTTTTACCTTTATTTACTATTTTAACAAAAAGGTTGGTCAGTTTTGCCCATGCTTGGGTATCAGTACCCGAATTGCAGGCCACAATCCTTGAGCATGGCACCAGGAGCTCTCCGGAGGCGGCGGCCTCAGGAGCATCCTGGGACCCCACAAAGGCTTTGGAGAGAAGGTCCTCCCTCCGCGAATTTTTTGGCCGGTGTGTCCCCCTCTAGGGCAACGCCCGAGGCATCTCAATACTCAGAAGGAGATCTACCCTGGGGGGGGGGGGGGTGGCCAGTCTTTGATGAAGACTTAGGTTTTGATACCTGAGATCCATAGGAGGAAGTTGAAGCTCTCGATGATGTCTATGCAAAGAGATGGCATCAGAGGCAAAGAGGTTGCCCAGCTTTGCAGCTCAATTCTGTAAGCCTCTCTTCATCATCTTTCTTCAGAGAGGACATTCTGACGGTTGGTAATCATGTCCTAGGCACTTTAGACAACAGTCATGAGTGTCGGTGGCCGAGATAGTACTGCCATACTTGGAACACTTCTTAAAACCACTGATGGTTTTTCCATTGTGAGACAAATGGAAGGCCTAGGCCTAAGATGGTGTTGATGCGCCTGAAGAAAGTGGAACTTTCTTCTCACAGGTTGTTTTTTTTTTTTTAAAGAAGAAAAGTCGGTACCAGCATCAACGGGAAGGCAGAAGCGGACCACAAAAATATGAAAAACAGGAATTTTCTCGGGCGATAGGATTTGCTTTCTGTCGGCTCCATGGAAAACGAAGAACTGAGGAGGGAGAACTGAAAAGATGTGAAGGCAGCTACGCAGGTGCAGTAGGATGCTCCCAAAGGCTTTCCTATAGGTCACTGGGGAGCGTTCCTGTGCAGGCTCTGTCGGTACTAACATCACCCATATGTGACTACATTCCTGCTTGTTCCTGGAGATGCAATAAGTTCTTGTTGGGTCTGATCTGACAGAATTATAGGCACATCTGGCAAAGGCACTTAAAATCTAGTACAAATTATTTTAACACTGATGTAATGTGATTGTGGACTTGGGTTACTACAACCATCCCAACTGCAGTCTTTAAGAAGTTGTAAGCATTTTAGACTACTCTAATGGCAAGTCCTAGGGATGCATATTTTCTAGCACACATTTAGTTATCATGCTTTAAAAACCTAGGGCACATAAAAATTGTTTTAAGGCATGTAACCTAACAAATTAAAGCACATAAAGTTGAATGGCATGAATTAAGAGTCTCATGAGGGATTTTGCCAAAACCTTTCTGACAATCCAGATATACTATATCAACCGGCTCACCTTCAATTACCTGTTTATTCACATCTGCAAAAAAAATATGAGATTAGTAAAATAAGAATTTCTTTGGCTAAATCCATTTTGGCTTTCAACCATTAAACCATGACTATCTACATGTTCAGTAATTTTGTTCTTTATGGTGGTTTCTACAATTTTACCCAGTACTGATGTCAGGCTCCCCTGTCTGCAGTTTCCAAGATCACTCCTGGAACCCTTGGCATTACATTGGCCATTCTCCAATCTTCAGGTACTATAGATGATTTTAATGATAGTTCACAGATTACTAAAAGTAGATCTGCAATTTCATATTTCAGCCATTGGCCTGCCCACCTGCAAACATTTCTCCTCATTGGTTTCCTGCATACTTCCAGGTTTCCTGATTCATGGCTGCCATTGACCCACCCTCCTGCAAATGTGGGAAGTGACATTTTTCCCTCATTTCTTCTATTTAATTGATGGTGGGCCAAAGGAGTGTGACTAAGGGGCACGTTCTGCTCCTTAGTGTGCTTCATGTGCTGTCTTATCTTGACGCTATTCTCTGTCCTGCAGACCGTTTCTTTTTTTTGTAATTTAACATTTTATTAGAGTTTGCAAGAAATAAACAAACAACCAACAACCTTGCCAACTGTGTGCCAAACAGTCAACATAGCTCATGCACAACACAATACTTGTCAAGCAACGTTTCCTGCCGACAATCCAAATTTCCAGCAAATAACAGTTTATCCCCAATCCCCCCTCACCCCCACCCTTTTCATCCCCCCCTAAATCCCCTCCCTGATCTCCAGTCCACCCCTGCAGGACCTATCCATCCTCTCCACCTACCCCCTTCTCTGCCCTCCCTTGCCACTCACTATACCAGTGCCAGATTTTCCTAAAAGTACCCAGAGAAAGCTGCATATCGGCATCAATCTTACATAATTATCATAGCTGCTCAAGTTTACTTTCTACCACTGCCCTCAGTGGCATCTCCGGGCACCTCCACCAGGCAGCCAAAATCAGGCGTGTGGCATCCACACAGTATCCTAAAAAAAGATATCCAAATGCTTATCCCCCATCCAGACCTCATTCAAACACACCATCGCTGACCTGAAGCTGACCCTTATCCTTTGTTATGGCAAAAAACATGCTTTTCACCTCTTCCCATAACTTGCGTACTTTAGAGCATCCCCACAACATATGAATCAAGTCTCCACTCTCCCCACACCCTTTTCAACATTCTCCCCCTTGTATTCTTACAGATAACCTGTAGACTCTCTGGGGTCCAGTACATGCACAAACTAGTTTTCAAAGAGGGCCTTCTTTGCCAGTTCACCCCCTACATCCACCCCCTTAATAATTGGTCTGCTCCTGCATCTTAACAGTCAAGGGTTCAATAACTAAGGCAAATAGCGGGGAGAGCGGCAGCCCTGCATCATCTCTCTACCCAACCCAAAACTGTTAGAGTAACCTCCATTAATACATATTCATGCCCTTTTATTTATTTTTATTTATTTATTTAACAGTTTCTTCTATACCGCCCCTTCCAGAGATCAGGGGCGGTTTACATTGAACAAAAATTAGTATATTTCCGTATACTTTACACGGAACAATATTTTAACTATATACATGTTGAGTTACATATAACATATTTTTGAAACCTTTGGCTCCTATATGAGGCCCCAGCCCCATCTTCTCCAGGACTTGAAACATGAAAGGCCACTCCATCCTATCAAAAGCTTTTCAGCATCCACAGTAATGAACACTGCTTGTTCTCCCGTTCGATTTAACTTCCATGTGAGGTTCAAGATTTTCCTGGAGGTTGCCTCCCCATCAAACCTCTTTGGTCCATTCCCACCAGTTTCCAGACCACATCCTGAAATCGGGTTGCCAAGATTTTTGATAAGAGTTTGGCATCCAAATTTATTAATGAGATCAACCTATATGAGCTGCACAAACTTACATCTTTCCCTGGTTTAGGCAATACCATTATGCCTGCCTTCTCCATGGAGGCTGGCACCACACCACTGACCAGCATCCCATAAAATACCTCTGCAAAGAGCGGGACCAGTTGCCCTTGAAATAGTTTATAGAATTTAGCAGTAAATCCATCCAATCCGGAAGCCTTTCCCAGCTTGAGGTCCCCTATTGCCTCCTGCACCCCTACTTCACTTATCTCTGTCCAACCTTGCTGCCTTCCCGTCCTCTACCCGCTTTAAGAGCACAGACCAGCAAGTAGCCCTCACTCTTCTCCAGACCCCATGTACTTTGCTACTATATAGCTTAGCATAATACTCCTTAAAAATTCTTTAGACTCCCTCGGGAGGATCAAAGATGGCAGTAGCCATGCGCTAGCGGTGCAGCAATATCTTGTGAGAATGGGCAAGAGGAAGGCCAAGAGTGGGAAAAAAGCCCTCCGTTTCCCCGGCAGCTTCCCCTGCATTATCTGCTCAAGCGACGTTGGACAATTTCCTCATTTGCTCCCCACAACAGCCCACCAGATTGCTGGCAATTCAGGATCTCACTAACTGCACATTGAGGGCAGAACGCTTGTCGAGCAGTTTGGGACCAGATATTACATTGCCGGTGCAGTGGCAAACCTCCAAGATGCTCAAGCTGGATCAAAGCTCCTCTGAGGATCAGACGATGCTGGTTTTCCTATGTCTGTGAACCGGCAGTTGTTGGAGGGGAAATCCAGGGGCAGCAGGGAGGGGATGTTTTTCCCCTTTTGGATCATTGTACCAGCGGAACATCCTTGCAGAGAGGGGCTGAGAGCTGTTCTATTTACAGGAATGGTGTTGCAAGTCTCAGAAGCTGGAGTAAAAGTTGGGGGAGTTCAGGCTTTCTTGTTGTGTTGTCTGGCAGTCTTCACACTAGAAGCTATTTGGACCGCCATAGTGCAACTTGGGAAAATGCTTGTTCCGCAGGTAGATGCTTTGGCAACATAGATTTTGGCGAATACCTCACAACTACAACAGCATGCAGAGAATATTTCAGTCTTGCAGTCTTTGGTCGAACAGATAGAGGAAAAAGGATGGCCATGTAGAGGACACTTCAGAACTGTTTTGTAAAGACTTTACTAGTGTAAAAGCTAGAAATGAGCAACTGGAGAACTTTGCTCGATATCAGAATTTGAGACTCAAACTTTCCAAAGTCATCCGTTATCAGTGCTAAGGAAATGTTTAAGCAGTACAATGTGGAAGTGTTTGGGCTCCAGTGTTTGGAGTTCCTGCACAATCAGTCTGCCAAATGCTGCTAATCCAGAGGGTGCCAGATCAAGGAGGAAACAACACACATGGAGTGGAGGAGTGGCCTAGTGGTTGGGGCAAGGTACTTCAGGCCAGAAGGTTGGGGGTTCAAATCCCACTAGAGGACAGCAACCTTGGGCCGGAAGGACTGGGGTTTCTAGTCCTACAGGTGCTCCTTGTGGTCTTGGGCAAGCCACTTAACCCTCCATAGCCCATGTTCCCTGTAAAATAGTTATCTCCAAGTTATAATGCCTTGTTCAATGTAAACCGCACTGATGCAGAATAGCGTGGTATATAAGAGAATGTAAATAAATAACACCAAAAAACCTTCTTGACAGCTTCTATCATGACCAGCACCTCTCAAACAGCACTTCAAAGAGTGTTTGAATACTACAACCCGTCTCTCTCAAACTCACTCCAACATCACTTAAGAGCAACTACGGATAACACAGACTTTCAAAAACAACTAAAAACTCACCTCTTCATGGAAAACTTTGACACTATAGCAAACATACAGCCTTAACACTCAAGAGCTACTGCCAATTTTTCCATCCACAATGTCATATACTACACTAAACAGAGTACTAAAGCTACAATGTAAATAGTTATTGAAATGTTGCACAGTTAATTGGCAATATATACAAGAGGACTGTTAAGTTGTTCCATGTAAAATAGTTGCTGAATTTAACTTTTCCATGTAAAACTGTTATGTTCATTGTAAACCATCTTGATAGAACTGAAAGGCGTATATAAGAAATGCCAAATAAATAAATCATTTTGTTGTCATTGTTAAGTGTCGTTGAGTCAGTGTCGACTCATGGCGACCCTCTGGATAGTTGTCTTAAATTGTGTTCAGTCTTCAGACAAGCGGCTCATTGTTGACAGACTGGTACCCGTAGCTGCTATTATTGTATCAATCCATCTCATTGCTGGCCTTCCTCTTTTGCGTTGACCTTCTATCTTGCCAAGCATGATGTCTTTCTCTAATGACCTCTCTTTGCATGATGTGTCCAAAGTATGAAAGTCAAATAAATCACTAAATTGTTTCATATTCCTGCTGGCTGCAGGTCTTCTGATTCAAGGAATATTCCTTGAGTTCAACAGGTAAGTACTTTGAATGTTTTGGAAATTCTTGAAATGTCTGGGTCTGAGAAATATACTCCAGCTACTCTTGTGGTTACATTTACGTTACCTAGTGACCGTTATTGGTTTATAAAAATGTTTTTCCATAAAAGATCTGTATTTAAAGACTTTGGGGTTCGTGTATTTCCAGATTTCTGCTGGGTTACACAAAATAGGAGGCGTGAATTTCTCTTCCTCTGGCCTGGTGTCCTGCAACTGGGGGGGGGGGGGGGGCAATTTCCAAAGAGAACAGGAAATGGGATCCTGTCAGTGCTGTTTTGTCCAGTGTACAAATCTGGACCACTAACAGTGGTAGGAGAGCCAAGTAGTGGGTTTCCTAGAAGCTATGATAAGTTCTTCCTCGGAGGAGGTATTTTCTAGGGAACTTATACCCTCCAGGCTGCTAGAGCTAGACTTGGGAGGTTTGGGTGCAGCAGAGTTCCCTGGTGCTGGGTAAGAAGAAAGTGGTTTGCACCCAGAGGTCATGGGTCTTTTTGCGTCATGGCGAGGGGATGAGGATACCAAACTTTCCTGGGCCACTGAGGGGCAATGAGAATGACTTTTGCCTTGTCCAGGTGGATTTTTAGCATTTTTAGTAGGACACCACTGATGAGAGGAAAATGAGGGAAAGTATAGAGAACTTGATGCCTCCATGAGATGGCCAAGACATCATGAGCCCAGCTGCTCAGACTGTGTCAGAAAGAACAGAAGAGGGGGCATTTTGCACTGTTGGCAAGTGTGAAATGGTCTATCTCCAGTATACCCCATACTGCAAAAATGTCAAATGCTACCCTGGAGCCAAGACACCAATCGCGAGGGTCAAAATGTCGACCGAGCGAGTCTGCAATCTGGTTCTGTGCTCCCGGAAGGTATGTCACTCTGAGGGTGGTCCCTATGGATTGAAAAAATAGCCAAAAGGTATGCAGCTTCGTGACATAGCTGAAGACTTGGTAGTCAATTTGTACTAGAGAATTTTGTTGCGTACCCAATAATGAAAAGCATGGAGGGCAATACAGTACTGCGTGCATTCCAGGTTGTTGATATGGTGCATCCGCTTGCATGGTAATCATAACCCTTGTGTGGACAGATGAAGTAGGTGCTTTCCCCATCCATAAGTGGAAGCATCAGCTGTGAGGGTAAGCTGATGCGGTGGTTATTGGAAGGGACAGCCCACTGAAAGATGGGATGGAATGGTCCACCAGTGGAGGATTTCATGAAGTCTTCGACTGGTTTCTTTGATAAAGGAATTGTGTCAGAGGAACTGTGTGTTAATTCAAGTGTAAGCGAAGATGCCACTGAAATAAGCCCAAGTGAAGTCTTACGAACAGAACAACATGAACAGAGGCAGCCATGTGGCCCAGCAGTTGAAGAATATGGGCTGTTGTGGACTGTGAAAAAATTTGCTGCCGAGGCACCGAGTCCTGAGCCTGTCGAGCAGAAGAAAGGTTCTGCCCGACAGAATGACTATGCTAGCTCTAATGAAGCAGAGACTAAGGTGGGGTTAAAGTTCAGACTTTTGAAAGTTTATTATAAATCCTGTGGGCTTGTACAAGGGAAATGGGGGCCTGAACTGTTCTGTGGGCCTGTCCTTTGGAGGGCGTCAAAATGAGCCAGTTTATTTATTTCTTTCTTTAACATGCTTTTATATACCACGCCTTCCAGTGATCAGAGTTGGTTTACATGGAACATCACAGCAAACCTTTACATTGAAATTAGTTCTAACAAGTCAATTATATATAGTTGCTATCTTATAATTAATTATGTACAGTGTTGTAGTAACTATGTACAGGGTGGGAGAATCGGATACTTCAAAATTTTTTTGGGGGGTTCACATTCTCAAGAGCGAGAATGTTGGGTGGCTCCGACAGCTTGGGCTTGGGATGTATTATAGGAGTTGCCATAATATTCGGTGAATAGATATGTCTTTAGGTCTTTTTAGAATTGAAGAAGGTCTTTTGTTACTCTTAAATCGTTAGGAAGAGAGTTCCATAATGTTGGGGCTATGTAAGAGAACACTCTGGAGCTGGTGGATTGGTTTGTGTTTCAGATAAGGGTGGATATGGTATAGGTGTTTTGGGAGCAGTGTTTTCGTGATCTAGAAGTGGTGGGTGTGTGAGGAGTGAGGACAGCAGAGCAGTGGCTATTTTGTTATGATGTTTGAATATTGTCACGCCCTTGCTCCTTGCATTCAGCATGGAGGGTCGTGGTTATAATAGAAACTTTCCCTTTTCAGCCTTCTCTAACTGGTTCCCCCACAATGCTTCTTGGGAAATGTAGTTTAACTGCTACACATATGGCTTCAGGTAGAAAAAAAAAACTTGTAGTTTGGCTCTTTTGGTAAGGCAATGACAGAAATTTATTAAACTCAAATGCAAGGTTCATAAATACCTCTTTCAGGATTATTTTTCCAGGTTTCTTTCAAAAACACAACAGGACATAAGCAAAAGTCAAAACAAAATATCAGCTTACAGTATTCTTCAGCTCAAATGCAAAACCCTTTAACAGCAAGGCTACCAGCTTTCTCTAGCCTTGCTGGTTAAAGCATAAATACAAACAGCTTTCTTCAATGGCAGTTTTCTTTCTTTTCAGTTCCAAACATTTTCAGGCTGTTCTCCTCTTTATAAGCAAAGCAAAACTTCCAACAGGAATAAACTTCCAATAAGCAAACAAAGATCTATTCAGGTTTTCTTAGGAACATTCAAAAGTAAAACAAAAGCTTTTTTCCTCTCACTGTTAGCTTGGCTTCTTGCCGTCTCACTGCACAGGATAGCAGGTGTTTAACAAACACAATTATACAGCTTCAGCTTGTTCTCACTTCTCAGCATAAGTTTCCCCTCTTTAACACAGGGAATTCACAAAACATCTTCCTTGCTTTTCAAGGTCACCTTGCTTTGGAGAGTTTTTTCTTAAGGTTGGCTTTCCTTTAACCCCTCTGTAGCTAAGGCTTGGCATAAAGAGCAATCCATGAATATATCTTCCTCATTCAAAGCTGCATTTGTTCTATCTCTCCTTCTAGCTCACTGGGCTTAGCTGACAGCCTCTCAGAGCTGAGTGTATCTCCTGCAACTCTGCACTCTGCTCAGAATGGGACAGGCTTCTAAGGCTTGTACCTGTGCCTTGGCTTGTAGCAGCTTCTCCTCTCTCATGCTCTGTACCTCTCTCTGGCTCTTTCCAGCACTCTCCTCTCCTACTGTTCCTGCTCCTGTTCCCGTTGCTCCTCCACCTCTCCTTTCTAGCTTCTGTATAATCTAACCTAGGCTTAAATCTCCAGGGTTCCAGCCCCACCTCTTCTCTTCCCAGGTGATGGAGATCAGATTGCCCTCTGGCACCTGGGTAATCAGGGAGCTTACTGACGTAAGGGTCTTTTTACCTTGGGTCTGTATTCACTCTCCCTTACTCCACTAGGGGAACTCTGAAACCTGTTCCAGCTGGGGATTTTCTGGTTTCTAGGTGTGGTTGTGGTTTTATTTCTCTGACCTTGTAAAATAGGTCCTTTTATTAGGGTGAATTCTTTGGTTTTTTCCCCTAACTCAGAATGAGCTTCCTTACCACAATATGATCAAGTATTTGTATATTATTCTTGATGAGACTGGTAGCCAGTGGAGGTCATAGAGAATTGGGGTAATGTGATCAGTGGGTTTTGCGTTATATGTGATGTATGCTGCCAGAATTTTGGCTAGTTGGAGTTGGTTGATGGTTTTCTTTGGTAGCCCTTGTTAGATACTGTAGCAAAAGCAATGTGAGGGGTTATTAGTGACTGGAAGATTGTCCTGAAATTGTGAGATTTTAGTAAGGGTTTGAGATGCTGGATTGTTCAAAGTATATGGTTTTGGTTATTGCTTTTATATGGGAAGCTAAATTTAATGACTGGTCTAGGATTACTCCCAGGTATTTCACCTCCTCTTTGACTTGAAGTTCTGTTTCTTTTAAATGTATTTTGCTGGGGGGTGGGGGGGGGGTGAAGGTTGAATTTCTGAAAAAAAAAGCCCCCAACATATAGCACTTCAGTTTTTTTTTTTTAATTAATTTTGAGGTTATGCTCATTGAGCCATTCTGTTATATTGCCTAGGCATGTAACTATATGTGAGTGGTCTGTGTTAGAGATATCTATGGGATGATAGATACATCATTATATCAGCATACAGATGATAATTAATGTGTTTTTTTGAAGACATTGCATATTGGTTGAAGGTAGAGGTTAAAAAACAGAGAGTAAAGAAGAGCCTTGGAGGATACCCTGTTTCTAGTCGAAGATTGTTGATGATGCTTGGCCAATCTGGACTTGCTGTGTTCGGTTGGCGAGATAGGACGTGAACCACTGAATGACTGTTCCCTGCAGGCCAATATGCTTTTGTCTTCTTATCAGTAGTTTGTGATCTATGCTATCAAAAGCTGAGGTGATGTCTATAAAGATTAAGATGAATATGCAATGGCCTTGTCTTTGTAGATGGGCTGCGATTACCTCTAGGCACTTTGTGAAGACGCAGGGTGCTGCCGACAGGCCATAAGAGCAGAACCTTGTACTGGTAATGTTCGTCTTTGAATATGAAGTGAGGGTACTTCCACTGCCAGGGGTGAATGGGTATGTGGGCATAGGGATCTTTCAGATCCAGAGAGTCCAGCCAATTGTGTGGTTCAGTAATGGGAGCATGGTATCAAGGGAATTCATTTTTAATTTTTCTCATTTTATGTAGCAGATAGGCTGTGTAGGTCCAGGATGGGCCTTAACCCCCTCCTGTTTTCTTTGGAATCAGGAAGAATCTTGAATAGAAACCTGTGTTCTGTTGCTCGGTTGGGACAGGTTCGATGGCCTGATTGTGAAGACGTTTTGAGACTTCCTGACCCAGTATGAGAAGGTGTTGTGTTGAAACCCTAGCAACATATGGGCAGGAATGAAGAGATGGAAGCTTGGTGAAGTTGATGCGGTATCCATAATGAACAATGTTGAGGACTCAGAGGTCCATGGTTATGGATTGCTAGATCTCTTTGAAATACTGAATTCTTCCGGGGAGGGGTAGATGGTCAACTAGGGGTGGGTTTGAGGGCAGAGGTGGTGTTAGAGGGTTGTTTTCGTTCCCTTGTGTGTGAATGCTGAGAATATGGCTGAGGAGCAGGACATTGCAATGCTGGTCTGGAGTACAATTGGTATCTCCAATGTGGGTAGAATTGTTGAAAAAAATGATAACGGTATGCTCTGTGATAGTGAGGTAATTGTGTGTGTTGAGATTGGCACATCTATTCTGCTGGTTGGGCTGCCAACTCTCAGGCAGTGGAAGGGTAATCCTTGACCTCAGACTGCTTGACAAGGTGCATCCGCCATACTGTCAGAGATCCTTTCAAAGACCTGAAACCTGGAGCTAGACTGTATACCTGGCTAAAATAGCCATGGCAGTGGCACACACCATAGAGTCAAAGGCGTCATAGTTTATACAAATGATATGTTAGACAGAATCAAAGATTAGCTAGATGTCTTTCAGACACCATTGGGCAAGAAACAATAGACACTCTATGCCATTGGAAGAAAATCCTATCAAAGTAGCACTCTTGCCATGTGCATCTTAGCACATCAACTCCAGATCCTTCATTACCATAATGATCTTCTCCTTCAATTGGCTGACCCCACCGCCTTGATGGCAGAGGATCAAAATCCATTTCTAGCTAAAACAGATACATATGTAAGGAAAATAAATAAAAACAAAAGGAAAAGGAAACCTATTTGGTTCTCCAAAGAAGTGGCTGCACAAATAAAGGCAAAAAACACAGCTTTCACAAAATTCAGAAGTTCAAACAGAAGAACACAGAAAATAATACAGGATCAAACTAGGAGAGACAAAGAGAGAAATAAGGATAGCAAAATCAAAGGCAGAAGAAAAGATGGCTAAATATGTGAAATGTGGTGGCAAAACCTTCTTCAGGTATATTTGGAAGAGGAGTAAAATCAGAGGTGGAATTGCAGGACTCAAAAGTGCTGGGAACGGATTTGTGGAAAGTGGCATTGAAAAAGCAAAAATGTTAAACAAATACTTTTGCTCCGTCTTTGCTAAAGAAAATCCTGGAGAAGGACCACCTGTGGCTGACAAATATACAAATGGGAATGGAGTAGATACCATACCATTCACAGAAGATGTGTTAGAACAGCTAGTAAAATTGAAAGTGGACAAGGGCATGGGACCGGATGGGATACATCCCAGGATACTGAAAGAGTTCAGAGAGGTTATTGCAGGGCCATTAAAGAATGTTTTTAATAGATCCTTGGAGACAGGAGAGGATCTGCAGACTGAAGAAAAGCTGATGTGGTAGTTCTTCACAGACATGGTAATAGGGAAGAGGTGACAAACTATAGGCGGTAAGCCTTACCTCAGTGGCAGGAAAACTAATGGAGGAGGCTCCTGAAAGAGCAAATAGTGAACTGTCTCGAAACAAACAGGTTGCATGATCCGAAGCAACATGGTTTTACGAAAGAATGATCTTGCCAAACGAATCTGAATGAATTATTTGACCAGAGAACTAGATCAGGGGCATGCAATGGATGTCATCTACCTGGATTTCAGCAAAGCCTTTGATACGTTCCTCATAGAAGGCTTATCAATAAATGAACAGCCTGGGGATGGGTCCCAAGGTGGTGAACTGGATCAGAAATTGGTTGAGCAATAGATGACAGAAGGTGATGGAAAATGAAACTCACTCGGACGACAGGAAGGCGATTAGCAGCGTGGCCCAGGATTCGGTCCTAGGACTGGTACTGTTCAATGTATTTGTGAGTGATATTACTGAAGAACTGATTGGAAAAGTCTGTCTTTTTGCAGATGACACAAAAATTTGCAACAGAGTGGACTCCCCTGAGGGAGTGGAGAACATGAGGAAAGATCTAGAAAATCTGGAAGAATGGTCTAATTCTTGGCAGTTAAGATTTAATGTGAAGAAATGCAGAGTTATGCACTTGGGAAGCAGAAATCCAAGGGAATTGTATGCGATAGGGGGCAACAGGCTGGTGTGCATGGACCAGGAGAAGGACCTTTGAGTGATTGTTTGAGGATCTCAAGGTGGCGAAACAGTGCAACAAGGTAGTGGCAAAAGCCAGAAGGATGCTGGGTTGCATACAGACAGGAATTACCAGCAGAAAGGAAGAAGGACTAATGCCACTGTACAAGTCACTGGTGAGGCCTCACTTGGAATATTGTGTTCAGTTTTGGAGACCATATCTCGTGAAGGATATAAAAAGACTGGAAACGGTTCAGAGGAAGGTGACCAAAATGATTTGGAGCCTGCATCAGAAGATTTATGAGAAGAGACTTTATGTACACTCTGGAGGAGAGGAGGGACAGGGAGATATGATTCAAACTTTTAAATATTTAAAGTATTAATGAACAAACAAACCTCTTCCAAAGACAGGGAAGCTGTAAAACTAGAGGGCATAACATGAAGCTGCAAGGGGTAAATGGAAAGGCAATGTCAGGAAATACTTTTTCATTGAAAGGGTGGTGGATGCTTTGAATGCTCTCCTGATGGAAGTGGTGGGGACAAATACAGTGACAGAATTCAAAATGGCATGGGACAGACATAGTGGATCCCTCTATAGCAACAGGATAAAATCAAAACCAAACATAACTACCTCTTACATCTCAACAACTAGGGGTGACCTACATGGAGTGGTGGGTACACCCCTAAATAAAGGCATGGAGAAGAGCGATCTCACGGAGCGTCAGGTGCACCTACTCTTGCCACCATGCCGGTCTTTATCTGCTGTAATATACTATGTTACAATGTATTATAAACCCATTTCACTCCATCAGCAATGACAGTCTTTCCCCTGGGCATTGAATGGTTAGGTCTAGACCTGGGTCCAAGATATGGATGCACAAATCTAAAGGTTTTTTCAGTTCTTTACCTTAGGCAGAGATCCCAACTAAGAGGCCAGAGCTGTCAGGGCTCCTTAATGTACAACAGGCTTGGTTCTCTCCGAAGCTGGCACAAAAGTTATTAGGAAGATCCAGATGTGTATATTAGTGATAAAGGTGAAATTTCACTTACCGTTAATTTCCTTTCCTATAATACTGCTAGACCAGTCCAGACAAACGGGTTGTGTCCCCTCTGCCAGCAGATCCTGGAGACAGAGAACTCTAACAGAGCTCTAATAGGCTGATCCCTGGTGATGCTGCTGAGATGATGAGACTGTACCCCAAGGGGTCTCCCTCAGTATCATCCACAAGCTGAACTTCATGAAAACCAAACAACTACATACAGCCAGTCAACTGACCCGGCCTCAACTATGTACAAGGTGCTGAAAGCATTCCCAGAAACTGAAGGCTGCCGAGAAGGACAAAGGGACTAGAGGCTTGCTTGCCAGGCCTTCGGAAGGAAAAAACAAAAGCCAAAAGATAACAGCGGCTCCGCTGCACCAGCAGGACTGAGACTGACAGCAGGGTGGGTCCTGGACTGGTCTAGCAGTATTCTAGGAAAGGAAATTAACGGTAAGTGAAATTTCACCTTCCAATTCATACTGCTAGACCAGTCCAGATAAACGGGCAGTACCCAAGCTACCGACCCGGTGGGTCCAAAGCCGCCGAAAGCACTGACGCGCCAAAACTCATCTCCTGCCGAGCGTGGACGTCCAATCGACAAGGACGGACAAAAGTCGATAGCGACGACCAAGTCCCCCCCCCGGCAGATGTCGAGGGGTGCCACATGGGAACGCTCGGCCCAAGACGTCACCTGTGCCCGTTTGGAGTGTGCTCGGAGCCCTACAGGCACCGACTTGCGCTGAAGAATATAGGCTGCTTCAATAGCTCCTCTTAGCCACCTGGCAATAGTAGCCTTAGAGGCTGCAAACCCTCGACGGGAGCCCGCAAGGACAAAGAGATGATCCGTCTGCCGAAAGGAATTGGTGACTTTAAGATACCGACAGAGGACCCGTTTGAGATCTAACGCAAGTGACGACGCCCCTCTAATCCACTGCCACAGACCCAAGATTTGAAAAACACAAAACAAAAAAAATCATAGCTGCTTTTGTGGCATATCATTCTCCCCTCCTCCTCTCGCCCCCTCCCCGGCAAGTAGGAGGGCCGGTGCATTGCTTCTGATCCACTCCTGCTATGGGACTGCTGCCACTGCTTCTCCTTTCCCTTTCCTACAGTTTAAGCAGGTGCTCAGAGCAGCAGAAGAGTGAGAAGAGAGGCACTATTGGCAAGCATCTGCTAGACAAGGCGGAAAAGAGGTGAGAGGGAGGGAGGACTAATGGACATGGAAGGAAGAGCAGCTATGAAATAGATAGGAGGAAAGTTTCACTAGGGACTCAGGAACTGAAGGAGGCAATGGAGGTTCAGGGATAGATTTAGATGAGGGAAAAAATACTGAAAGTTAATTGACTGGTGGTAAAAAGGGAGGGGGGGGGGGGTTATGGGGTGTGCAAGCTTGAAGATTCACCTAGAGTGCCTAATACTCTTGGACCAGTCCCAGTAGGGAAGAGCAAAGAGAAATAAGGTCTGGGATTGATCGATTGGGAGAATTGATGGGAGAAACAGGAAGGATTTAGATAGAAGGAAGGAAGAGATGGGGATAAGAAGAGAGAATTCATAATGGGGGAGAAAAGACCTGGATTTAGGGGGATGGTGCCCCTCCCCTGGCTCTGGTCCTCCTTGTTCTTGAATGCTCCTCTTTCCCTGCATCACTTGGTTCTCTCATCATTCATTCTTTAACCCCTCTTTCCCATGTGCCCAATCCCCTCACTACTGTGTGTTTTCATGAGTCTCCAATATCTCTTCACCCTCACATTTCTTCTCTAAGTTCCCCTCTTAACCTCCATCCAATCCTCTCTGTCATATACCCCAACATTTCTTTCCCCACCACCTCGATTTCTAAAAAACTCCCCAAGTTCCAATTCCCCCTCCAGGCACCTCTTTCCCCACTAATCCCCATTTAAACCTTTTCCCCTTCGATTCCTTCTCCTTTATGATCTCCTCTGCTGACTGGGCCTGCATTAGATGGAGGAGAGCAATGTAATAACCTGCTTTCTCCTCCTCTGCTGCTGAGCTTAGACTTGCAGTTTGAACCATGTACCATATGACACCATAGTATCATGCATGGGTCAAAGTGCAAGCTGGGCCCCAGCTGTAAGGGAGAAGAAAGTAGTCCTGTGCACTTTGGCTCTTTTCTTCTTACTATAGTTTAGATTGACATGACAGGGTAAGAGGGCACATCAACGGAAAGATCGACAGAGAGAGGTACGCCTTCCGAACCTAGGTTCTCATGCCCACGATTCCATGGGAGACTCAGCAATTTCACAATAAGGGCCCATCTTACTGGGCAGAATTGCCAGAGCCCTGATTGAAGACTGGTTAATTAATACATGCTTTGATGCAGCAAACTGCATTATGCTCTAGTGCAGCATCTTGCTAGAGATTATACCAGGCTGGTCTTGCTTCCTGATGCAGAAAACAAGCTTATGTATGAAAACTGTAAGCAAAATCACTGCGTTAAAGCATAGTGCAGTGGGCATGTTAACTGCATGCAAAATAATGACAAATTTTAATTGTTTCCAATACAAAAAGCTGTGCTGAAAACAATACAGTTTTGCTAGACTTATTTTAACGCTGGATTTCTATGCTAACTTCAGAAAGGTGTAAAGATCCAGCAGAGAGCAAAAGGATCAGAGGTGAAATTTAGCTTCCTTGTTTAGAAAAATCATTTTTATTGCATTATTCCAAACATTACAAACAAACATAATCAAAGAATCTGAACACAGCTTTCTAGTACACTCTAATCTGTACTTTCAATCAGGTGCACAGCCCCCACCCCCAGTTTCCTTGATTCCCCCACAACTCTAACAGCATAAGTATCTATGAGGTTGGGCAATGTCTCCCTTCAGTAACTATCCGAGTATATCATGTTCAGCAACCCAAACAGTGTGCCACCTTAAGCCCCTACTACCTCCCCACTCCCCCAACTCTGCTATCCACCAGCCTCCCCCAGCCTCCCCCCCCCATCTCCTCCAACCTACCCCCCCATCCCCTCCCTCCCTTCCCTCCCCCTCACCCAGGTCACTCTAGGATCTGCGCTTGTCCATGTGGAGCCCTGTAATGCTCACTATACCTCTCTGTCTTTCCCTCTTCCCAGCCCATATGTTTCTTATCCACTAATTAGGTCCAAATAGCCACCCACATGTACCTCCTAGCATTATCCATGGACTAAATCCCATATCCGCCCAATCCTATCCCCTGCCTCCCCCCCTAAGTCCCTCGCAGTTTGATTCTCCATGTCTCTCAGATCTAACATTGCTTGTTCCCACTTCCAGATTCCCGGTGCTATGTTTGTCATCCAATGTCGCAATATACGTTTCTTTGCCATCAAGAATCCTTTTTCACAGAGATTCCTCTCCGCACTTGCTAGTGGGGGGTCCCCCTCATACGCTCCCATCAGCCCCCAAGTTGGGGTGATCTGCATCGGGCACCTCACCTAGCTGCTCAGCTTGGTACCTACTTTCTCCCAAAACTTTTGATATGTGTACAATACCAGAACCTATGAGCCAAGGAGCCAGGTTCGATCTGGCATAGTGTACACCTATCTGTCTCCACTAGGCCTACCCGCGCCTCCCACACATTATGCCCGTATGCTCTCCACAAGAACTTGTATTGTGTTTCCTGCATCTGCACGGATTCTGAGAGCTTTTTAATGGCTGTAAAAGCTTTTTCCAACAACTCTCTCGTTACTATTGACATCTTGTCTCTCTGCCACCTCGCCGCTAAGCAATCTAATTCCTTTTTCTCTTCTCCCGAGCTGCCTCCTGGTAAAGCTCACCCCGCAATAGTTTGACTGTTATTTTCCCCTCTAGAACTCTAAAGAAATCCAGCATACCTCCCTTCTGCAGGATAAATCTGTTCTGTCTTTGGATGCTTCAATTGATATCTATTCCGTAGCGAGGTAAAGGAGTCTATCTCCTCCGCCCCTATCATTTTCAGATGTCCAATATATTGTATGCCTTTCTGGGCCCACTCTCTCGCCACTCGTCCTTCTCCCCTTGGTAGAAAGGAGAAGTTGCCCGCTAGCGGGACGCGATCTGTCTGCTTCCAAGCTAGCCCTCGAATGTGGCAAAGACTTTTCCAGGCCTGTCTAAGTCCCCGCAAGCAGTTGGACTCCCGCCAGGCTGCCGGAAGTTCCCTCTGTGTGCAGTGCAACATCCGTGCCAGATGATGTCCCCCAGACATATCAGCAAGTAGCTCCAGCGGCAACACCTCTCCCGTCTGTTCTATCAAATCCCTGAGGGCTCTCGTCAAATATAACATATTATAATCCCGCAGAGAAGTCAGCCCCGCACCCCCAGCTTCTCCAGCCCTCATTAATGTTGCTATGTGTGGTGATGAGAGTGACCAGGAAAGAATGGAAATAGAAGAAAATGGTACTTGTGCCTTTAAAACTACTGACAGCCAAGCTTTGCACAGAGGGAGAAAAACTACTTTGAAAAAAAGTCAAGCCAAGCCACGCCCTAGCTCTGACGAGGAGGCAGGCTTGCTTACTGATTACGAGCACAAGTGCAAAGAGAAAGGTGTGGCAGGAAAGAAACAGATTTTTAAACCCGTTTCCAAACAGAGCACAAGGGAGAAGAGGAGAGAGAGCACACGGAGCTTACAGAGTTCACAGAGGAGTTCTCAGCGTGCAAGGAGGAGTTCCCAGGAGGAAGAAAGTTCCCAGGGGGAAGGAGCTCAGAGAGTTAGGAGAGCTGAGAGCCACGAGGAGGCTGACTTCCAGTTGCTGAAGGCTGAAAGCAGAGAAGGAAGCACTCCATATCTGAGAAAAACTCCCAGACCTAAAGCCAGCAGACGGTTAGTTGGAAAGGCTACAAACCAGCTGGAACAGGTACCTCTGTCCAATATCCAGGACCCTATGCTAAAAGGTCCAACTGCTAGAAGGTGGGTGAATAAGTTCCTTTGGGGAAAGAACCGTAACCCAGCCACAACCAGGGCAGTAAATGTGGACACACTAGAGACTTTAAAACAAGCATTAGAGGGAGGGAAAGCTCACTCCTCAAATGTAAATGTTCATGACCAGAAACAGAAGTTATGGAATGAGTTTTATGAATTCCTACAAGCCAGAAAGTTTGAAGAAGCTGTTGAGTCCAAAGATAAGCCAGCCGTAGTACCAGAACACATGCAGATTGATTGCTGTGAGTCACAATCCATTCCAGAGGACTCTCTAATGGATTGCTCTCTTTGCTTTAAAGAAGCTTGAAAAACCTGTAAGCAGGGTTAAAAGAAGGTTTTGGAAAAGAAGAAAATTACCTTTGCTGAAATTGCTTATAAGGCTGTGCTGTGTTTTGCTTTATTGAAGATAACAGTTTTTGTGAAAGATACCTGTGCTCAGTTTACCTTCAGTTCCAGTTTCCTTACTTTACTTTTGTGTTATTGGAGAAGTATCCATTGTGTTTGTGTGCCTGAACTTTAATACGTTTGGAAATCCACAAAATAAATATTCTTGTTTGCCTCAACCAACGGTTGCACAACTACAGTTTGTCTTTGAGTGTGAATTATCTACTACAAGTCCCAGGGTGCATTGCTGGCGACAAAGAATAAAGTTGCATTTAAGGACAGACGAAAGGCAGCCCATAGCTGTAAGCCTTAGGCCCAGGCTAGGGTCCCACATATGGCAATACGGGGTTTGCAGCCCCTCCAGAGAAATTTTGTTAAGTGTCTCTGTAATAGCTGTATGTCCTGCCGCATTACCCAGACCGGGACATGTCTTAATATTGTGACCCAGTGGCTCCTCAGGAACCTATGGACACAGGTGAGCATCCGGTGGTGGAAGCCGGTAATGCTAGAGAGAGCACAGATTTCTTTAGAGAAAGAAAAAAAAACACACTTCCAATCAAGCTAAACAGCACTCCTCGGGGGAAGGGAGTGAGGAAGCCTGTGATTGGGCACGCCCCAAAGGAAGGCGGGTAGTGCAGGCTAGAGCCAGCTGCTTAAATATACAGAAACCAGGAAGTCAGAGGGAACTAGTGAAGGACTCGAGAAAAGTTCTAAAGGAAGGACTAGAAAGGAGAATAACAGGACAACTGGTTCCAGACAAGCTGAGAACACGAGAGAAGCTATCTGAGTTCCCAGAGGGAGATACAAGGATTGCAGAAGGCAAGTCTATATGGGATTATCCTTGCTATAGAGATTCCTGTGACAAGCTGCACCTGGAAGGTACCGTGGGAGAGGATTCAGTAGAGAGAGAGAACTGCTGCAGGCAGAGGTCTTTTAACTACGCTGAAAACCCAGGGCTACAGAACCAGGCAGAGCTGTGGAAGAAGGATAGAAGGATAAGGTATTTCCCAGATGAAAAGCTTCTGTATCAGGTACCCAAGAAAAGAAGTGTTTATGCTTTTAAACCAGGCAGTCTCTGTTCCACTTTTAAAAGCACAGCTAAACAAGATGGTGGCGTCTGTTATCAGCCAAGGGAAGCTTTAAGTAATCCTGAATATTCTTTTAAGCTAGCTGATATACCTAACCTGGAGAAGGCTGAATGTAATGCTTTTGATTATTCTCCTGACATTGCAAAGTTTGAATACCAAGCACCCACGGCTAGAGAACGTTTAGGAGATAAACGTAGCCCAGCACATGTGTTTGTTCCCAGTACAAACAAACTTAAGTGGCAGCCTGAGATTGATAAGCTCAGTAAACAGTTACTCATTGAAGGGACGGGAGATCAGACATACTTAGGGAAGTTACCGGCTGAGTCACTTCTAAAGGACTTCCAAGACTTCTTAAAGCAGAAGAGAAGTTTTAATCCGGTTGTGCCAGACATTGAATGTATGGAAGAAACTTCTACCTCTGATTCTTTATTGCCCCCTGATAGCGATGACATGTTAATGGACTGCTCAATCTGTTTAATTGACAGAGACAATTAAACAGCTAAGTTTTTGTACCATTCTATGAGGTAATAGGGCATTGACAATTAACCTCATTTATACAAGAAAACTTGAGTGAAGATACTTTTTCTGTTTCCTTCCTGTATGATAAAGCACATGAGAAGAATGTGTAATAATACAGCGCAACAAGCAAGTAGATAAGATTCAGTTGTTTCCTGTATACTTTTGGATTTAATTTCTTCTGCACCGTCTGTAATTTGCATATTGAACTGCGCACTGGCAAACTAAGCCACGAGCAAATAAACCAGTTAAAATAAATAATCCTTTGCCAAGCCTTATCACTCGTCGCACCACAACACAACTACAACAATTGCCCACGGGCGTCGCAAGTCAACCCCTCTTTAGCCCTCAAGGTTAAGGAGCGGGTGGGGCTGGCTGACAGGATGGCGTAGTTGGCAGGATTTTTGGCAAGTTCTACAGACGCAAGAAGTATCCAAAGCAGGAGCTGCAACCACCAACTTCCAGGGAAGCCCAGCAGAGGTGCTGCCGAGCCCAGCAGGGGAAGGAGTTGCAAGAGGCTGCTGAAACTTCATTGCTGACACGCTTGTATACCTCCTGAGCAAGGTAAAGGGTATCCACCCGGGGTACTGAGGATACCGGGGCCAGGGGAGATTTCCTGGTGGTGACTAGGGAAAGAAAAAAAAAAAAAAAAAGGAATACTTTCAGAAGGGAAAGAAACTCTGTTCTAGTGATTCCGCACTTGGGTTTGTGTGTGTTTCTCTTTTTTTTCTCAGGTTCCGAAATGGCGTTGGACCCCAAAGAAGTGTACCAGTGGATGGCAACGCAGTTGGAACGCCAGAGGGACATGTCATTGGAGGCTCAGGCGAGAGCTAACGCCAGCTTCCAGCAGCAGCAAAGACCTCTACTGGAGCTGGTGGAGAAGATGCTCCAGGAGAAGAAGCCACCGCCTGCTTCAGCCTCAATACCAGGTTCCACACCAACAGACAATGCACACGCTGTTAGTCTACAAATAGGAACAGGGTTCAATTTTGGACAATTAACAGATAGTGACGATGTGGATGATTACTTGACCAGCTTTGAGAGGGTTGCACAGCTTAGCCTGTGGCCTAAAGAGCACTGGCCGCTAAGACTGGCAGCGTCACTCACAGGCGAGGCGCTAGCCACTTATCGTGCCATGCCAGCTGAGTTAGCATGTAATTATGAAGAAATCACAAAAGCAATCAGAGAGAGGTTGGGACTCACTCCAGCAGCTTATCGCACACGCCTAAGAAGTGTGAGATTAAGGCAGGGGGAGACTCCCAAATCTCTGTGTCACCGGATACATAGTTTACTCAACAAATGGTTGAATCCAGAGAAGAAAACTGTGGAGGCTGTGGTGAATGATCTTATATTAGAACAGTACATGAACGCACTTCCTAACCGGATCCGTACTTTTCTGATTTTACAAAACTGCACAACACCTCAGGAGGCAGTAGCGCTCTCGGAAAGGTATTTGGAGGCCGAGATTTCAGGCCAGAGAGGCGGCTCTACTTCCCAGGACTTGCAGAGGTGTAAATCAGAAAAGGGACGAGAGGATGAAAGCAGTCATATGAATATATGTATGCCTTTATGGAAAGAAAGGAAGGGTAAGCAAACATGTTATACCTGTGGTCAGCAAGGGCATTTGCAAAGGCAATGTAGGGTAAAAACTGCATTAACTGCTAGCAGTGCTGTAAGAGACAGACCAGGCTTTTTGTTGTCTATTGAAGTACAGGGAATTACGACCCAGGCTTTGCTGGACTCCGGGGCGGAGTTGAGTATGCTCTCGAAGGAGTTATGGAAGGAAATAGAAGCTCAGCAGGGAGGAGAAGTGATTCAGCCTGTTACTTCTGTAAAAATAAGATGTGTACATGGTGGAACATCCACTTACCCAGTGTATAGGTTACACGTAAGAGGGTTAGGCACATACAGGACTATCCCTTTAGCAGTTATCCCCGATCTTCCTCATGCTGTCATCTTAGGTAGGGATTGGCCTCAGTTCTTCCAGGAAATAAAGCAGGGGCTACATAAAAGGGGAGTGATGGTCTCCACTAGAGCCCAAACCGCAGCCTTAGGGGATAAAGAGGAACCCTTAGAAAGGGAGGAGCAACTCCCAGAGCAAGAGGAAGACCACACAAAGAGTCTTGGAGAAATTCTTCCTTTTGAGGATGCTTTAATAGAAACTCCAAGTTCTAAAGACAGAAAGGAAAAAGCTAAGAAACGCAAAGAAAAGCAAGTACGTTCTAGGGGTAAGGCGGAAGTACAGGCCGGCCAAGAGCTGCCCTGGGTGCCCGAGGAACTAATGAACAAGTTTCCCTCGTTTCCACATGAGCAGCAGGCAGACCCTGCCCTTACCCAAGCATTTAAATGGGCCAGAGAAACTAGGGATACCTTGCCTAGGTTTTTGCTCGCTGACGGCATACTTTACAGGGAAAGTAAAAATCCATTTTCAGGAGACACTAGGAAGCAGTTAGTGGTTCCCACCACTTTCAAAAACATAGTGCTGCGCCTAGCGCATGATCATCCCACTGGGGGGCATAAGGGCAGCGAAGGGACACTTGACCAGATCCTCACTAAGTTTTATTGGCCAGGTATATATAAGGAGACGGCAAAATTTTGTGAGGCTTGCCCCACCTGCCAAAGAGTCTCTGCAGCCCATCCCAGGGTGGCCCCCATGATTCCATCTCCTATAATTAAAGAACCTGTTCAAAGAATAGAAATGGACATAGTTGGACCCCTAGTTAAGACCCCAAGAGGATTCCGCTATATTTTAGTGATAGTGGATCACGCGACGAGATTTCCGTGGGCCATGCCACTACGGAGCACGTCAGCTAAGGTAATAGCGACAGAACTTATTAAACTTTTTTGTGAGATAGGTTTCCCGAAGGAAGTGCTCACTGACAGGGGGAGCAATTTCCTCTCCAGATATTTAGGGCAAGTGTGGGATGCCTTTGGCATTACCCACATTAAAACGGCAGCGTACCATCCCCAAACTAACGGGTTGGTCGAAAGACAAAATCAAACGATTAAGAGGATGTTACGCAGGAGCCTAGAGGGAGACATTGAAAATTGGGATACTATGCTACCCTTTATCCTTTACGCATGTCGTGAAAGGAGACAAGCATCCTTAGGAACAGCCCCTTATGAGCTGTTATATGGCCGGACACCCCGGGGAATTTTAGACATTCTAAAAGAACAATGGGTAGAGCCGGATCCAAAGGAAGTAAGGGTACCAGGGTTTCTAAAAGATTTAAAAAGACGGCTGCGTCGAACCTCGCAGGCAGCCGAGGAAAATTTAAAGCGTAGTCAGGCTAAACAAAAATCCTACTACGATAAAAACACAAAACAACGTCAGCTAAAAACAGGGGAGAAAGTCATTGTGATGGTATCAGGTGTCGAACCCAAATTTGAAAGCTGTTGGAAGGGCCCTTGTCGGGTGATACGTCAGGTGGGACCTGTCTCCTATTTGGTGGAGAACAGGAGAGGCCGTAAACAGGTTTACCACATTAACCTTCTAAAACCATGGCATGATAGGGTAGCCTTGGCCCAGTTAGCCACAGTAGACTCTCCCAGACAACAGTCTCAGACAAAGTGTAACCGCCTAGAGTCCATAGGTAGTATCACGAGCTGTGCTGTTAAAATAAAGCCAGCCCGTGATAGCTTAAGGAGGGGGATCTGTGACCCAGTGGCTCCTCAGGAACCTATGGACACAGGTGAGCATCCGGTGGTGGAAGCCGGTAATGCTAGAGAGAGCACAGATTTCTTTAGAGAAAGAAAAAAACACACTTCCAATCAAGCTAAACAGCACTCCTTGGGGGAAGGGAGTGAGGAAGCCTGTGATTGGGCACGCCCCAAAGGAAGGCGGGCAGTGCAGGCTAGAGCCAGCTGCTTAAATATACAGAAACCAGGAAGTCAGAGGGAACTAGTGAAGGACTCGAGAAAAGTTCTAAAGGAAGGACTAGAAAGGAGAATAACAGGACAACTGGTTCCAGACAAGCTGAGAACACGAGAGAAGCTATCTGAGTTCCCAGAGGGAGATACAAGGATTGCAGAAGGCAAGTCTATATGGGATTATCCTTGCTATAGAGATTCCTGTGACAAGCTGCACCTGGAAGGTACCGTGGGAGAGGATTCAGTAGAGAGAGAGAACTGCTGCAGGCAGAGGTCTTTTAACTACGCTGAAAACCCAGGGCTACAGAACCAGGCAGAGCTGTGGAAGAAGGATAGAAGGATAAGGTATTCCCCAGATGAAAAGCTTCTGTATCAGGTACCCAAGAAAAGAAGTGTTTATGCTTTTAAACCAGGCAGTCTCTGTTCCACTTTTAAAAGCACAGCTAAACAAGATGGTGGCGTCTGTTATCAGCCAAGGGAAGCTTTAAGTAATCCTGAATATTCTTTTAAGCTAGCTGATATACCTAACCTGGAGAAGGCTGAATGTAATGCTTTTGATTATTCTCCTGACATTGCAAAGTTTGAATACCAAGCACCCACGGCTAGAGAACGTTTAGGAGATAAACGTAGCCCAGCACATGTGTTTGTTCCCAGTACAAACAAACTTAAGTGGCAGCCTGAGATTGATAAGCTCAGTAAACAGTTACTCATTGAAGGGACGGGAGATCAGACATACTTAGGGAAGTTACCGGCTGAGTCACTTCTAAAGGACTTCCAAGACTTCTTAAAGCAGAAGAGAAGTTTTAATCCGGTTGTGCCAGACATTGAATGTATGGAAGAAACTTCTACCTCTGATTCTTTATTGCCCCCTGATAGCGATGACATGTTAATGGACTGCTCAATCTGTTTAATTGACAGAGACAATTAAACAGCTAAGTTTTTGTACCGTTCTATGAGGTAATAGGGCATTGACAATTAACCTCATTTATACAAGAAAACTTGAGTGAAGATACTTTTTCTGTTTCCTTCCTGTATGATAAAGCACATGAGAAGAATGTGTAATAATACAGCGCAACAAGCAAGTAGATAAGATTCAGTTGTTTCCTGTATACTTTTGGATTTAATTTCTTCTGCACCGTCTGTAATTTGCATATTGAACTGCGCACTGGCAAACTAAGCCACGAGCAAATAAACCAGTTAAAATAAATAATCCTTTGCCAAGCCTTATCACTCGTCGCACCACAACACAACTACAACAATTGCCCACGGGCGTCGCAAGTCAACCCCTCTTTAGCCCTCAAGGTTAAGGAGCGGGTGGGGCTGGCTGACAATATATATAGCCATCTGGGGATTTCTATCATATTGAAAAGGGCTATGTGCCCCTTCAGCGAAAGAGGCAATTCCCGCCACCGCTTTAATTTCTCTATTGTGCTATCTATCAGGGGCCTGATATTAGTTTGGTATAATCGTGATGGTGAAGCTGGGATTTGGATGCCTAAATATCTAAATTGTTCCTCCGCCCACATCAATGGGAATTCATCCCTCCATTGAGCCCTGACTTTGCCTCCAACATCTAAGGCTAATGACTTGGTCATGTTTATCTTCAATCCCGAAAACACTCCAAACCTCTCAATCTGCTGCAGAGCGTTCTCTAACGAGCGTTGAGGGTTTGTTAAACACAACATCATATCGTCCGCAAATGCGCTAACCTTTATCCCGCCATTGCTCCACCCCATCCCTTGTACTTCCTCTGACTGTAGTAGCATTAACAGCAATGGTTCTAGTTGGAGCACAAACAATAAAAGTGAGAGCGGGCATCCCTGCCGAGTTCCTCTTTTTAATGTAAAGGTTTCGGACTAGTCTCCTCCGACCGCAATATATGCGAGCGGTTCCGTATATAGAGCTCGAGTCCATCTCGCAAATGCCCCCTCTAGTCCGAATCTACGCAAGACTTCAAACATGTAGTCCCAGGAGACCCTGTTGAAAGCCTTTTCGGCATCCAGGCTAACTAAAAGCAACGGTGTGCCCTTTTGCAAGCATCTCTCCATTCCTAATAGAATACTATTTATATTCTTAGACGCTTCGCGGCCCTTCACAAAACCTGCTTGATGTCTACCTACCAAACTGGGGAGTATAGCCTGCAGTCTTTCTGCCATCACCGAGGCCCAGATCTTCATATCATAGTTTATCAATGAGATCGGCCTATAGGCAGCCGGATCCTCTGGGTTCTTGCCCTCTTTATATATTAGAGAAATGGAGGCTGTAAGCATATCTCTTGGAAACCTCTCATCCTCCAGCACCTCACCATATAGTGCTGTTAGGGTCGGAGTTATCTGGCCTCCTAGCATTTTATAAAACTCAGATCCATAGCCATCAGACCCCGGTGCCTTATGAGGCCTCCCTTTCTTGATAACTTTCTGGATTTCTCCCCCTGCTATAGGCTTTTTTAAGTCCAATAAGTCTTGCTGAGAAACCTGAGGTAACTTAAGGTTATCTAAAAAGATCCTCTCCCCCACACGAACCTCTGTACCTGGAGTATATAAAGTTTCATAAAACTGCTTAAAGATCTCTGCTACCTTCTTTGAGTCGCTCTGCTTCCTTCCCCCCTTATCGCAAATGACCGTTATGACCCTAGAAATCTCCCCTTCCTTCACTAATTGTGCGAGGAGTTTGCCCGTTCGATTTCCATATCTAAATAGCTGGTGTCGATAGTATTGCAATGAATACAATGCTCTATCCTGAAGGAGAGTGTTTAACTTCTTTTGAGATGCTAGGTATACCTGTATTTTGTTTCCCTTCGTGTCCCCCTACGGCCTTCCTCTTCAAATCCTCAAGCTCTCGAGTCATCTGCACTATGGTACTATTGAGCTTTCTCTTTTCTGTGGACATGTAGGCTATGATATGCCCTCGCATTACCGCTTTACCTGCTTCCCAAATTGTGGCCACCGAATTGCTGCTTGTTTCATTAAATTCAAGATACTCTCCCCACTTCTGTTGCAGAAAGTGCTGAAACTCTTTGTCATGCCACTTCTGCCTGGGGAAGGACCACCGATAATTTCCTGTACCTGTGCCTTTCCAATCAATCCACACCATTGCATGGTCAGATATCACAATGGGCCTAACCTCCGCTTTGAGCACCTTCCCAAAATCTCTCTCTGAGACTAGTATGTATTTTTTATTTATTTATTTACATTCTCTTATATACCGCGCTATTCTGCATCAGTGCGGTTTACATTGAACAAACTGAAATTATATTGAACAGGGCATTATAACTTGGAGATAACTATTTTACAGGGAACATGGGCTATGGAGGGTTAAGTGGCTTGCCCAAGACCACAAGGAGCACCTGTGGGACTAGAAACCCCAGTCCTTCCAGCCCAAGGTTGCTGTCCTCTAGTGGGATTTGAACCCCCAACCTTCCTGCCTGAAGTACCTTTCCCCAACCACTAGGCCACTCCTCCATGTAATCAATTCTTGACCAAGTTCCGTGCACTCTAGATAAATGTGTGCAGTCTCTCTCCCCCTCGTGTAATATTCTCCAGACATCTAACAGATTGCCCATTTGGCATAGGTAACTCACCCCTCTTCTGACCCAACCTACTCCCTTGCTTTGGATGGGATTTGTCTAAGGCCGGATCGTGCGGGCAATTAAAATCTCCTGCCAGAATTACAGGTGCCCTCGGAGCTGCTTCTAGTTTCTGTAATATATGCCTAAAAAATTCATGCTCAAACATTCGGGGCATATATATTACCTATAAACAGTTCCTCTCCACAAACAAATATCTGCCCTGAGGGTCAGCCTCTTCTCCTATCACTTCCACCTAGACTCCTTTTTTTTTTTTTTATTAACACCGCCACTCCCCTTTTTTTCCCCATTGCTGATGCCATGTACACATGGCCTACCCAGTCTTTCCTCAGTTTAAGATGTTCTACAGCATTTATATGAGTTTCTTGTGACAGGGCTATCTGGACGTTTTCTTTTTTCAGGGCTTGTAGGACCTTTGCCCTCTTAACCAGGGTGTTTAGGCCTCCCACATTCCAAGAAATCATGCGTACATCAGGTCCCATTCTTATACTGCTGGATGGTTTGCTCCAGCCCAGTACTTTTCTCCCAATATGCTATAGCTAGGGGCTGCCCAGCCTCAGCCCCTGCCTTGCTCCTCCCATGTACGTATTCCTGCACCATTCCTGCCTCTTCGATCAATTTCTTTATGTTTTTAACTCCCCCCCAACTGATTACTGTCTCCCCTCCCCGTAACTCCCTCCTCTCTCCCATGCCCTCCCTCCCTCCAACCCTCCCCCCCTCTCCCTCTCCCCCCCCTCCTCTTCCCGCCATCCATATTCACTATCGCCTTTTCCCTTAACCCAATACCCTCTTTGCTACTGCCTGCAGCCCTCTTGGCCGAGGCCTGCCTTCCCACGTGGACACTGCAGGGCCGCCTCGGCTTCAAAACCCTTTAACCCCCATGAACCATAACTATTAACATTCAACAGTTGAGAGTTTTCATGCTCTCCATTAAGCTTCATGTACTCTACCTTTGAGCACTCTCTGTTCTCTTTCTTCTCCGTGCCCGGGGGAGAATTCACGGTCTCCCGCCTCCCCACCATGATATAATAATAACTACAACATTTTTATAACCACAATTCTCAGAGACCTCCATAGGTAGCTCGAAGGCCAAAGTCCCCGGTACTCTCTCCTCTCAGTCCTGGCTTCCCACATTCTCCTTCTTACACGTCTCATTCTCAGCACAGGTTCCTCCGTGATTTCACCATATGCTCAGCAGTTGCCCATCACTACGTCCTGGCCCAGACTCTCCACAAAAGCTCTGGTAGCTTCTGCCGAGGAAAATGCATAGTTCTGCCCCATATTAGTGACGCGCAGCACCGCAGGGAAGGCCAGGGTAAAACTCACCTTCTTCTGAAACAAGGCAGAGCAAATGGCCGCGAACTCTTTCCTCTTTCCCGCCACAGCTGCTGAATAGTCTTGAAAAAGCAAAAGTTTGTGATTTTTGAGCTGCAAGTCCCGTTTCCTCCTGTATGCTTGAAGCAACTGCGCTTTGTGTTGGAAATTCAGGATTCTCGCAATCACCACCCTGGGCCTCTGACGCGCTTCCATTTTGGCTCCTATCCTGTGTGCTCTTTCAACTTTGATTTCTTCGACCAGTGCAGTTAGCCCGAGTTCGTTGGGGAGCCATGACTCTATTAGCGGTACCAGCATCGGATCAGAAGTGGACTCTGGAGTCCCCACTATGCGTAGATTATTCCGCCGTGATCTATTTTCAAGATCATCCACTTTTTCTAACAAGGCTTCTATCCGTGCCCCCCGGGCTTTGTCCGCTCTCGCTTTGCTTCCCCCATCATCTTCCAGCACCGACACTCTCTGTTCTAATTCTTCCACTCGCTGCCCCATCTCGCCCAGCGCCGCTCCCACCGTCTCCAGCTTACCCAATATTTGATCAAATTTCGGGTCAAGTAGCTTCACCACCTCTCTGGCCATCTCTTCTGAGGCCGACTCCGTACTTTCAATTCCCGGAGACGCTGGGCTAGGCGCTGCTGGCAGCGTGGTCCCAGGCTTGTGGCCTTTCTCCTTCTCTTTCCTTGCCGATATCGGCATTTCTTGCTGATATCTCTCGCTGCTCGACACTGTTTCTTGTTGCCTGTTCTTTCAGGGATTCACCTCTCCTGATTTGGAGGGGGAGAGTTAGGTTTGCACGATTAGTTCAAAGATTAATCCCGAGGCGGCCCTGGAGCGAGCTGAGAGACGTCCTCACCCGCTCATGTGTCACCGGAAGTCTCTAGCTTCCTTGTTTAGTACAGCTATTTTGCACAAAGCTTGTTTACATGCCGTTTGCTTACAGCATCACAACACAAAACCTCTGCACTAAACCTGCATTATGAAACCATGCCCTATAGCTATAGCACCGAACTCTAGCACAGGGTTTCTGCGTTGAGCCAACAGTCCTAAAAAGGGCCACTTTGGGCCAGTCTGAAGCGTCACTAGAAAGTTTTTTCTGATGCTGTGCAAGTCATTTTAAGTATTTATATATACTGAACGCCTTTTCAGACACCGTCTACAAAATGAATACCTTATGCCTTACGGCTTCACAGAAATGAATTTTATTTTGCTACAAAACATTTAAAATACTAGAAGGTCATAGACATATAAATGCCAACCTACCTTTAGTATCTGTTCAATCTTTGTTTTTATTAAACTAGTCTGAAATTTCTTCTTTGGCTCCATCCGGTATGTATTAGCAAATTTAAATTTTGGCAAGCTAGACTTCCATATAACAGATTCAGCTTTCACCAATTCATCATCTCCACTCTCTTCCAGAATACCAGGTTCAACAGATATAACATCATGAGAGACACCTTGCATTCTCTCTTTCATAAGCTGTGGAAACTAATTTAAAAAGAAAATCTATTTTAACCTATGTCACAAAATGTGTGTGCAGATTGTTGTACTGTAAAAAATTTAACATAGATTATAATCTATGTATGTACTTCTCAACTCTGTCCAACTGCGTCCCTGGCAATGCCTACAGTAAAAGTACATGCAGACATGCCATCTCGTGTTCTTGGCACAATTTTAGAAACCATTTTACACACGTATATTGTCACATCCACACAGAAGTACAGTTATGTTTTCCCTGATAATTGTTCCTTGAGTCCTGCAGAACAGTGGGATTTGCCCTCCTGCCAACAGGTGTATACAGAGCAAACCTGCTTACCTCCCCTATATATATGCTGGTGCAGCCAGGAAACAGATAGGTACACTGTTGAAAAATCTTCTTTTCCCTTATATTTAAATATTCATTGTTAATGTGATACTGTGAATAAGTATCAGCATTTCTATCACCTTAGCTCATATCTTACGCTGTCAGGATCCTGGATTAGTTTGGCAGGACTGAAGGAACAAGTGTTTTCAGGTAAGGCATACCTGTACCTTCCCCCTCTTTGTCCATGCCAGACCAACGCATCTTTTAGCAAGTAGAATTATTGTTGCTGGGTATGAACTATAATAAGTGCCTCCAGCAACCATGGTATACAATGGTTATTCTGCAGATTCTGCATTAGTCAGCATCAGGCCCCTCATGTAGGCAGTGGCTCCTATAAAAACTGAGTCTTACCTGCTGGTTCACTTCTGCAAGCAATGACCTCCTTCAGTGACTTGAATCACCAGATTACAAATCCTAATGGGTAGTGGCATCTGTCAAGAGATGGACCCTTGCGCCCTCAGAATTGATAAACCCTGCTTTTATTCAGTGCATCATCAACAATACAACATCTAAAACCATTTCTGAATCCTCAAGACTTTTGCACTGTATTCCAAGCTCTCATCTTCTCCCACCTAGATTACTGCAATCTCCTCCTACAAGGCCTTCCCAATAACACTCTTCACTCTGTTCAAATGGCTCAGAACACTGCTGCATGCATCCTGTGCAATGCTTCCAGGATCGATCACATAACTCCACTCTACAAACAACTCCACTGGTTACCCATCACAGAATGAATTAAATACAAAGCCATCCTCACTATCTTCGAAATCAATCACAGCCTCTCCTCCACCTAACTACAATCACTGTTACAGAAAAGGCCTAACAGCAGATCTAGAAGAACAAATTCTCAGAACACCTTTTTCACACCAGCAAGCAACACAAAAACCAACCACTCCACATCTCGAAGGGCCTTCTCCCTATACGTCCCCACACTGTGGAATGCCATCCCGTACAACTTACGTG
Source organism: Ichthyophis bannanicus (assembly GCA_033557465.1). Taxonomy (NCBI): domain Eukaryota; kingdom Metazoa; phylum Chordata; class Amphibia; order Gymnophiona; family Ichthyophiidae; genus Ichthyophis; species Ichthyophis bannanicus. The sequence continues at coordinate 496,790,665 of CM066033.1, forward strand.
CCACAGATGACTTGATGACATTCCATAGATATCTGAAAACTCACTTATTCCTGGAACGCTTCCCCGATGAAACATAACCACCTACCCCAATGGACATTTCAAACTCTCTCTCTCCCCTCCCTACCCTACAACCCTCTCTCTCTCCTACCCACAACCTACCTCAACACCTCCTTCCCATTTCCCCTCCTCCCCCCTTTCCCTTCCAAGATAATGCTCTGTTAAGTTGATTATGTTGTTCTATTTCTATTTTATATCGTTCTACTGTCATATCAGTTCTCTGTAAAGCCCTGTTGAGCTATGTTGTTACATGTAAACTGCTGTGACATGCACTAACTCATTAACATGTGTTAACATTTAGTAAACATGCCCCTTAATTGATGATGGCAGATAAAGACCAATACGGTCCATCCAGTCTGCCCAGTAGATTTGCCAGTCCCCTTGCCCCCCTCCTCCGAGCTCCCATGGATTTTCTATTTTCAGCCCTGCAAGCACTTCACAGACCATCTCTTCTATGAATGGTGACATAACTAGAAAAAGTACATTCCAAATGGAGTAGATATCTGTGGTCTTTCTGGTTTTTTTCCATGGATACTTTGTTATCAGCCAATGTAGTCAACCATTAATCAACCAGGGCAGTGATGAGTACTGAAATAACCCCAAGGGGACCATCATTTATAAGTGTTGCCTTCCCCCAGGTATTGCAAGATGAATCACATTTGGTAAAACAAGCACCATCCTATTTCGGGTGCACAACAAAAGAACTTTCCCGCCACCATCCTCAGCTCTCCCCATCGGGGGATCGAGCCTCCAGCAGCGGGAGGAGCAGCAGCCATCACTGCCCAATCGGGGCAGCCGCCCGGAGTTAAAGGTTCAGTGCCATCGGGTGGGCCCGCGCCTAAGGGCCTCGCCAGAGGGCCCTTTGGCGTGGCCCTTAGGCACGGGCCCACGAAACTCCTGCCCCTCTAACCTGCCAGCAACTATCCAGCTCCAGACGGCAGACACTAGTAATAGGCTCACTCCAGGGATAATGTGCACCCTACAACAAAGAGACATGAAAACGCCTCCAATCCACCCTGCCTAAGGAGGACAGCCCAACTATTCATCTGCCTACAAACCTACAAGGTGAATTGACTTAGTCACGTTTATATGACTTAGTCACGTTTATATGACCAATGCATATTTACTGATCCTAGTCTGTGTTTGCATTTCACTACTATATTAATTTCACAAATGACTTTGTAATATCTCATTCTAGCAACAAATCGAGTTGTTAAAGAATCACAGATAGTGACATACATAGAGACCAATAGTAGCTATAGAAAGATTTTCTACATTAAAATGTCGATACTCAACCAGTTGACCTCACCAAACGCTCTCAGAAGCAAACACACTGACTACAAATCTCATTAAGGTACCCAGACACAGCCAACATCACAAATATGGCTATATCTCTGCTTACTCTCACTCTAATTTACACCCTGACCAGTACTTTTTACGAAGCTACTGCTCTTACACAGGGTTGTAACCCTATCCCACTACTTCTCAGCACAAGTAGGAAACATTACCATAACCAACACCAACCACCCCCAAATCCCTACTACAAAAAACAGTCGCACTTACTCTATGCCACTATTGAACCCACAGCAACAACAAATCTGAAGGAAAAACAAAATCAAACCCTCAAATGCGCACTCATCAATGCACGCTCGGCCCGCAACAAATGGCCTGCCATCACAGATCTACTCTCAAATCTCAACCTAGACATCCTACTGGTAACGGAAACATGGTTGTCAGACGCTGATAATGCTCTACTAAACCAAATCACTCCTACCAACTTCTCGATCTACACATGCAACAGAGATAGCAGAAGAGGAGGTGGTGTACTCATCCTAGCCAAAACTGCACTTCAATACTGGATTAACTTCACTAAGAACACAAAACATCTGAATATGTTAACAATCACCAACAAATTTAACACTATAAACCTTATCTACAGGGCACCTGGCACTTCGTCAGATGAACTCTCCGATGTGATCGACCTAGCCTGTAACCCTCAAAACACACAAAACAAATTGGTTGATGGGAGACTTTAATCTTGCCTCCACCCAGCAAGAATTAGCTATCACCTTCCTAGAGGCACTGTCAAACCTAGGCTATAAACAAGCCGTGAAAGATCCCACTCACCAACAAGGTAACCTCCTAGATCTAGTCTTCGTCCCACCTTGTGACACCAGCAGATTAAACCAAATCGAATTAACTGTCACCCCCATCCCCTGGTCCGACCATAACCTAATAACATTTCAGATACCATCACCACCAACAGCAGACTGCCACCCAATCGCACGGAGACCAGATAAACCTTCCCGATTCAAACAGCTAGACAGAGAGCTTATCACTCAGCATGTAATCCCAAAGCTATCTAAACCATCCTCCAACCTCAACGAAATGCTCACAAACTGGAATAACACCCTCACACAAGTTGCCCAACATTCAAACAACGACAAGAAACATACAGCTAACAATCAAGCCCCGAAAAAGCATAACGCTCCATGGTTCTCCAAACTACGATCCTCATTACTACATCTGAGAAAACTTGAGAGAAAGTGGCGACGGACCCGCAGCTCAGCAGACCAAAGCACATATTTAGAACACCTGAAAAACCATAGGGACTCAATGTGGGCAGAAAGAAAAAAAGATTCCATACTGAGCTCCTCAATCGCTCATTAAATAAGCCTCGTGACCTTTTCAATTTAGTAAAATCACTTACCAACCAACCACCCCAACCACAACAGGAGTGTATCCAACCTCAGGCATACGCTAACTACATCCAATCCAAAGCAATAAAGGTGACTACTACCACACCTTGTGAGTCCTATCAGAACCCTAACATTCAACCCCCCACTTACTAAGCTCTCACTCCCATCAGTGAAAACCATTGAGAAAACAATTGCCAACATCAACACCACGACAGCTCCAAATGACCCTTGCCCAGCCCACTGGATCAAATCAATGCTCTCAGAACTAAGTCCATTCATAGCTGATATCGCAAAGCAATCTTTCATAACTGGAATCTTCCCGGAGGACCTTAAGAAAACATTCATACGACCATTACTGAAGAACAACCAGCTTGATCCGAATAAAGAAGACTCTTAACGACCAATCTCCAGTATCCCTTTCCTAGCCAAAATACTCGAGAAAACAACTCAAAGAGAGATTCAACAGCACATAGACACAACCTCTCCGTTAGACCCATGCCAACATGGCTTCAGAGAGGCGCATGGCGTAGAAACCCTGTTGACCTCATTAACAAACACACTCACCAACAGGATAGACATCAAGAAAGGCTTTGCATTGATCTTCCTAGATATCTCCGCGGTGTTCGACTCAGTAGATCATGAACAACTCCTGATGATACTCCATGCAAAGGGAATCCATGACCACGCATGGGATTGGTGCACGTCTTACCTTCAAGGCAGATGGCAGCAAGTTCGGATCGGCAACAAAACATCAGAACCCTTCCAACAAAGACAGGGAATACCACAAGGATCATCATTATCTGCACTATTTTTCAATATTTATATGCAGCCAATCTGCGACATAACCCGCTCCTTCGGCATATCCTGCCTCATGTACGCAGACGATGTTCTGTTATTCGCACCTATAATGGTCGCATGCCCAGATCTCACAATGTTAATTAAATGCTTCAATGCAATAACAGATTGGCTCTTCAGTCAGAATCTACGTATAAATTTCAAGAAGACAGAAGTGCTATTTGTCACACGGAACAAAGACTTCTCCCCGCCATCAACACTAAAATTTAGAGACGCAGAACTTCCGGTCAAATCCAACATACGCTATCTAGGAGTAATATTAGACCAACACTTGGACTTCAAAGACCACATCAAACGAACAGTAAAATCTATATACTTCAAAATCAAAACCCTCCGCCACCTGAGACCCATGATGGAAACCGACAACTTTCGAACAGTTTTCCAAACCCTAGTAACACCTCACTTTGACTACGCTAATATAATACTACATGGCCTCCCAAAGAATACCCTCAACCCACTTCAGTTAGCCATGAATGCAGCGGCTCGTGTTCTGTGTGGAGCATCCAGGAAGGACCACATCTCACCTATACTAAGAGAGCTTCATTGGCTCCCAATAAACTAGAATCTTATACAAAACCCTCCTCATTACCTTTAAAGCATTCAATTGTTGATCTACTCATTCATACCCCCAATAACAGATCCAGAAGAGCTCTTGCGGAAAACACTCTAGTCATACCAAGCAATTCTATAAAAAAAAACTTAACCAATCAACCATCAATAGGGCATTTACAAGCTATGCCCCCAGATGTTGGAACAAACTCCCTTCTAACATAAGAGCAATCAAAGACCTCATGCAGTATAGAAAAGCCATCAAACATCAACTGTTCCTTATGCACTTTACACATCCTGGTGATCCCCCCCCCCCCCCACCCTCACTCATATATGGTAATTGAAACTACATTCACAATAAAACTACAATCTAATTCTACCCCATACGATATTACGGCTCTCTAACTTTTCTTTACCAACAGAGTACAAACACGCTGTAAGCTAAACTTGACAGCAAAACCTTCTTACGAGCCCAACCTGTTATCTACCTGTAGCTAAATCTCAAATGTATATAGTTTCCCCAGTTAATCCATGTTCAAATTCCTGTTTTATGTAAACGTAGGACTATTTGTATGTCCAAATGTTTATTGTTTCGATGTAAACCGCGCTGATGAGAAATAGCGCGGTATATAAAAGAATTGTTAAATAAATAAATACATAAATAAATTTCCAGGGCTATGCCAAATTCTAATGCTGGTCTTTGTCTAATACTGCTTGGGAAGGAGAGAAAGCACAGTTATTTACCTGTAACAGGTGATCTCTGGGAACAGCAGGAATAAGTCTTCACATATGGGTACGTCGGTACCGACGGAGCCTGCACGGGAATGCTCCCCAGCATCCAATCAGAAAGCTTTTGGGAGCATCCCTCGCGCCTGCGCACTGTCTTCCCGCCTTCCTGACTGACTCTCCTCAGTTGAGTTTCATAGCTGAGACAAAGGGAGAGAGACAGGAAAAGAAGATAGATAGAACTCCTAGGGGAGGTGGGTGGGTTGTGAAGACTTATTCCTGCTGTTCCCAGAGATCACCTGTTACAGGTAAGTAACTGTGCTATCTCCAGGAACAAGCAGGAATGAGTCTTCACATATGGGGACTCCCAAGCTAAGATGCCTGGAGTCCTGACATATTGAAGAATGAAAACATGCTACACCTCATATGGCCCAGGCATCCTAGGGATGGAGGGCAGGAGTTAAAAAGAGAGGAACTGTAGGAAACACAGCTAACCTAGGGAAGGACTACTTACAAGGAGTCCTTGCTTGTGTGAGTATTATCAAAAGATATAATGAGATGAGAACTATCAAAATATTGAAATGAACAATTCCCATATGACACTCACCTACTGGAATGCAGGAAGTAGAGAGGTTGATGGAGTCTACTGGGGATCCAGTAGAAGAATGTTCAAGGTGACCTCACTGGATTGAAGGTGGAGGTCAACATCTGGAAGTGAGAGGTGACCCCAGAATTCAAGTGGGGCAGCACAAACACGCCAGGTCTTCAGTGGAAAGCTGAAAACTCTTTTGGCTACAGAAAATTTCAAAGGTTGGAGCAAAAGAGGAAGACTGACCGGTCTGGTCAAACATGTTTAGTCCTTGAGGGAGGAAAGGGTATGAGAAAAAACCCCATACTCCCAGGGAAGGACAGAGGTTTAGGAATTAAAAACCGAAAACCACTGATGATCCAGCATGTCTATCCGAACTGGTGAGAGGTAGGAGACATTGGGCATGGAGCTCCAGGGATACGTAAACCTAGGATACTGTAGGGCTATCAGTACCACAGAAGTGGTTATGTGCATAATGTCCAAAACATACTGTGCAAGCCCCCAGTGAGAACTCACATGAAGGTGAGAACCTTTGTGAGCAGAGACAAACAGAGAGATAGGATAGAATACATATCTATCTATAATAAGCATCTGAACAGATACACACATATATGTAAGGAGATTATATATACACATATATATATATATATATATATATATACATATATATATATATACATATATATATGGAAATATAGATATAGGTATATAAATCTATAATGAGATTTAAGGGCATAGCATATGCCCATTTAACTGATGGACAGATACATCTGCAGAGATGTATATGGGTATACATATGTATATAAATATCTGAATACATAGGTTCAAGATAGATGCCTGCAACTAAGCAGACAGAACTATGTTAATCAGGGCATTCACATAAGGATGTGAAGGGAGAAAATACATCTTAGAACAAGGAGGGAAAACCTACTTGGGAAGATATATAAAGAATTTGTTCCTCTAGGAAGAATAAAAAGGACTGCTATCCAGCGAATAACCAGGATGGTTACGTGAAAAAACAGTGGATAATATCAGTCTGTAAACAGCAAGCTCAGAGTCCTGTGGAACTCCAGCATGGTAAAAAGGACAGAAACGCCTAGAAAGAGATACCAGGTGAACCTACGTGAGGGACACGGAGGTATCAGGCGTTTTTCAGAGAAATAGGTGCGGTCCTTAAGGTAGTAAGATACCATGAGAGCAAGCTGTAAGAAAAAAGAAAGGACATTCCCTATAGGAACAGGAGAAGTCTTAAATTTTCAGTTTAAAAAAGCTTAAGACCCTTGCCGTCATTCCTTCTTTTTTTTTTTTTTTTTAAAAAAGAAGATAGTAAGGCGTAGAGAACCCTGTAATGGGCCTGAGATGGGCCTGTAATTCCCAACCGCAGTTGGATCCTTCCCTGGCTTTTCAAGCACTACAATAGTTGCTTCTGCAAAAGCCCCGGTACTCTGGTCAGAAGAAAGAAATTTACGGTAATATTTTAGTAGCTGCGGAAGCAGTACATCCGCAAACGTTCTGTAGAATTCAACCGGTATCCCATCCGGACCAGCGGCCTTGCCGATCTTCATTGCAGCCAATGCCTCCCGCAGTTCACTGATAGACAAGGGCTCCCCCAAGGCAGACTCCTGATGCGCCTGAAGAATAGGCCTTTCGACCTTGGCTAGAAGATCTTCACAGGCCTTAACATCAAACAACACTTCTGAGGTATATAGTTGCTCATAAAATGTCCGAAATGCTGCTGCGATCTCACAGCTAGTGGTCAGAGGGCTCATCTGCGCGTCTGCAATATGAGAGATGTGTGCCCTACTGCGGCGGGCCTTCAGACTGGCAGCCAACAGCTTGCCCGCTTTATTTTTATCTGTATGATACCGAGCTTGGCTCTCAAACATACTCTGCTCCACTTCCGCGCTTAATATCATATTGTATTGATATCTCAGTTTCTGTACACGGTTCAAAACGTTAGCATCGGGACATCTCTGCAGCAATCTTTCACCTGCCCTAATCTGTTGGTCGAGATCTTGGAGCTTAGCTCGCGCCACCTTGGCTTTAGTTATACTGAAGCTGGTTATACGTGCTCTAATAGATGCTTTAAAAGCTTCCCACCATGCCCAGTTTGAAGAATCTTCCTGCCTGTTGTAGGCAAAGTACTCCTCTATAACTTGCCTTATGGTAGCCTGAAATTCCACATCCCCAAGCAGGGTTCTGTTGAAGGACCAAAGTTGCTGCCTAGATGGGTCTTCCTCAGGACTTAACTCTAATACTATTGCCGCGTGGTCAGATATATGGGTACTGAGAATACTAGCTCCACGAACTTCTGGAATCAACGGTCTGGAGATCAAGAAGAAATCTATCCTGGAGTACGAGCCGTGTGGACAGGAAAAGAATGTGTAGTCCCTCTCTCTCAGAAATAGGATCCTCCAGACGTCCACAAGCCCAAGCTCCTGCATAAGTGACTGGAGCACTATCTGTGCTCTACCACTTCCTGCCCGACTTGGGTTACAGTCTAACAAGGGGTCGAGTACCAAATTGAAATCTCCCCCAAGGATTAACTGATGAGAAGCATCTTCCTGTATCACTTCTGCGAGGGAAAGGAAAAAAGTAGGTTGATCGCCATTGGGGCATAAACATTAACGATGACCAGATGCTTGGCTCCCATAGATACATGCACTTTAACCCACCGCCCCTCCTTGTCTGCCCTGGTGGCCAGAACCTGAAATGGAATCCTTCCTCTGGCTAGCACTGCGACCCCATTTTTCTTTCCCAAAGCAGGAGAGTGAGCAATCAGCTTGAAATGATTTGAGCCCAGCTTCAGAGATTCCTTAGACGACAGATGAGTTTCTTGAAGGAGGACTAGGTCTGCTTTTTGCTTCTGAGCATAGACCAATATCTTCCTTCTTTTTGCAGGATGTTGAATACCCTTTCACATTCAGAGATAAGACTTTAAGGGGAGGTGTTAACATCAAGATGCTTAATATAATATGCAAACCTCTCCGTGGCCGTGATCAACTTATGAACCCGCATACTACCCCCATGGTGCAAAGAAAAACCTCAACCAGGTTGAGATCCCATGGAGGAGAAACCACCCTGCGCGAAGGACACAGACGGGATACTGCTCTCAAGAAATGTACCACATCGGCATGGGCCCCCAAGGCAATTCCTTGAACCTTTCCTCGATAAGAGTACAGCTGGCAGCTATTTCTTGTTAACGAACTGGCCGCCAATCCCTCATCGAAACAGTCTTGCAAGAAACTCAACACCAATGGAACTGACACTGTGGCAGGACGAACTTGACATTCCTCACACCAGTCCTCAAAAATATGCCAGACGCATACATAAGCCAAGGAAGTCAACCTCTTTTTGGCCAAAAGTAAGGTGGCAATCACTGCACTAGAATAACCTTTCTTCCTTAACCTAGCCCTTTCAATGGCAAAGCCGTAAGCGAGAACCGATCTACCTGAGGCATTCACAGAGGACCCTGAAGCAGAAGATCTTCCCTTGTCGGCATCCGCCATGGTTTCCTGTCGAGAAGACACACAAGATAGGCACACCACAGCCGACGAGGCCAATCTGGAGCCACTAAACACTACTCTATCCTGAAGGGCTTCGATGCACTGAACCACTCTACCTATGAGAGCTCAAGGAGGAAAAACAGAGGAGACCGTGCGTGGGCCATTGTTGCAGTAAGGCATCTAGACCTTCAGACATTCTCTCTCATCTTCTGCTGTAAAAGCGATTCGCCTTGGCTGACCGAAAGGTTGCCATGAGATCCATAACCGGAGATCCCCACTTGATGACTATCTGAGCAAACACCTCCGGATGAAGCTCTCATTCTCCGGGATCTATCCGTACTTGGCTGAGATAGTCCGTCGTCACATTGTCCAATACTGCAATGTGCGCTGCCGACAGAGCTTGAAGTCAAGGCTCTACCCAATTGAATAGACTTTCCGCCTCTTCCTCCAGAGCCGCGCTTCACGTGCTCCCTTGACGACTGAGGTACGCAACTGGTCGCTGCATTGCCCGATAGCACTCAAACCGTTCGACCCCATAAGGTGGTCTCGAAGGCCTGAAGCGCAGAGCTACCGGTCGCAACTCTAGATGGTTGATTGACTATTTGGACTCCTGCACGGTCCAGTAGCCCTGCGCGAAGAGCTCTCTGCAATGAGCTCCCCACCCGGTGAGACTGGCATCTGTTAACACCGGAAGCCACTGCGGCTGCTCAAGAGGCATGCCCGCAGTCAGATTTTGCAGGCGAAGCCACCATTGAAGAGACGCCCTGACCTGCATTGGACAGGTGAGGTGTTTGGAAAGGGAATCATTCTGGTGGGACCAGCGATGGAGCAGCGACCTCTGTAACAGGGCGCATGTGTGCTCTGGCCCATGGCACGACTTCCAGGGTCGCTGTCATTGTCCCTAAAACGTGGAGATAGTGCCAGGCCGACGGAGCTGGACTCTTCAAAAAGCTGTGCACCACGAACCAAAGGCCCTGGACTCTGAGATCTGGTAGAAAGACTGCTCCCACTCGAGTGTCAAAGCGCACTCCCAAATACTCCAGAACTTGTGTTGGAACCAATCGGCTCTTGACCATATTGACAATCCAGCCGAGAGTCTGTAGCAGCTGCACCACTCTGCCTGTCACTCTCACACTCTTGGCTCTGGATTTTGCCCGAATGAGCCAATCATCGAGATAGGGATGAACTAATATTCCCTCCTTTTGAAGCGCTGTCGCTACCACTACCATAACTTTGGTAAAGGTGCGTGGAGCTGTAGCGAGACTGAAGGGCAGTGCTTGAAGCTGAATATGCCCCTATGGCAGTGCAAATCTCAGAAACCTTTGATGATCCGGCCTGATTGGAATGTGTAAATATGCTTCGGTGAGATCGAGACGTCAAGAACTCTCCTTGCTGAACCACTACTATAACCGAACACAAGGTTTCCATCCGGAAATGAGGTACTCGCAGATAGCGATTTACCCCTTTGAGATCCAGAATTGGGCGGAAGGCCCCATCTTTCTTTGGCACCACGAAATAAATAAATAGAGTATTGACCAACACCATAGAACTCTCGCGGAACTGAACAACTGCTCCCAGCTGTAAAAGACGAGACAGAGACTCTTGTACCGCAATCGTTCTCTCTCAGCCCCTACAAGGAGACAGGACAAAAGAGTCGACTACCAGACAGGCAAACTTGAGAAAATAACCTTCGCGAATGACCTCCAACACCCACTAATCTGATGTTATCCGGACCCAGAAAGGAAGAAACTCCGGAAGCTGACCACCTACCAGCTGAATTCCTGCCTGGGCCCTCCTCGCTTCATTGAGCCTTCCTAAATCCCAAGGAAGAGGGGCTTGCAAAACCTCTGCCCGCTTCCTGGAATCCTCTAAAACTTTGACCTCAAGAGAAAAACCTTCCTCTTTGAAAGCCTCCGAAACGGGAGGTACGAAAACGCCAAAAATTCCATGGTTGACCCCGCAAAGCCAACTGAGTCCACCCCGGCTTTGGCTTGTCCTCTGGCAAGCAACCACCTTTTGATTCCCCCAAATCTTTGACCAGCTTGTCAAGATAGTCTCCAAATAACAGCTTCCCTTTAAACGGAAGCTTGCTAAGAAGAGACTTGGAGGAACTGTCTGCTGCCCAATTCCTTAGCCAAAGATAATGGCGAGCGGCTACCAAAGAAGCCATGGAATTCGCCAAACCTCTAATAAGATCATAGTGTACCATCGGCCAAATAAGCTGACCCTGACTCTAGCCTTGTCACATCCGCTAATTGCTCCTGCGTCTGCTGTGCTGGCTGTTGCAAACGCTGTGACCATCGAAGGCATGCTCTCGCAACCCAAGCCCCACAAATAGACACTTGTAGACACAGAGCATTAACCTCAAAAGCTTGCTTCAATAGGACGTCCACCTTCCGATCCTTCATGTCCTTCAAAGCCGCACTGCCTTCCACAGGAATGGTAGTCTTTTTCGTGACCGCTGAAACTGCTGCATCTACACGCAGAGAACGAAACAACTCCCGTTCTTGATCAGCTAAGGGATAAAGACGATTCATAGACCTCACACCACGCAAACCTGCCTCCGGCAAATCCCATTCATCCTGAATCATCTGCTTGACTACCCGGTGAACGGGAAAAAATGCCTGGGACTTTTTCACAACTTGAATAAAAGGATCCTCCAACCCCTCATCCTCCGCTGGTGCCACCGAAGAAAGGTTGAGAGCCTGAAGCAACTCCGTAATGAGCACCGTCAGCTCCTCTCTCCAAAAGGCCCAGATAATTCTCGCCTGATCTTCAGGCGCCTGAATTTCACCTTCCTCTAACTCTTCTATAATTGCTTCTGGCTCCATATCAAAGTCCTCTACTTCCGGCCAGTCCGGCCCAAGAGTCTGAGCGTCCACAGACAGAGACCTCTTGACCAGTCTACCGTCACCACTTCCAGACCTTTCTGCGGCCACCTTTGGCCCCAAAAAGCGAAGCATCGGCGACCGCCCCCTGTTGCCACAAACAATAGGCTTGATGAAGCAGTAGTAAAAATCCGGGGAACCCCCCCCCACCCCCGAGAGGTACTCCAGCCATTACTGGAGCTGTGGAAGTACCTGGCAATGCCAGGTTTGTAGTAAGACAGAATTTTCCGGAGTACTCTGCTGATGAGAACCCATGGAGGAAACACGTATAGTAGCTCCCCCTGCGGCCATCATTGAGCCAGGGCATCCAATCCGGAGGACTGAAACTCCCTCCTGCGACTGAAAAAGACCAGTACTTTGGAATTCGCTGCCATCACCATTAGATCTATCATCAGTTGCCCCCATGTTCAGACAATTCTCTGAAAAGCCCAAGGGGCTAACTCCCACTTTCCGGGATCGAGAGGGTGTCAGCTAAGGAAGTTGACTTGCAAGTTCTGCACCCTGGCAATGTGTTACCTGCAGAAGTGCTTCTGCCCAGGGAAGAAGAAAGGCCATTTCCCTGGGTACTCCTAGAGACTTGGTGCCGCCCTGGTGGTTGATATAGGTCACTGTCGTTGCATTGTCGCATAGAACTCATACCGCCCATGCCTCGAGGAGAGGCAGAAAATGCTGCAAAGCCAAGTGAACCGCTCGCGCTTCCAGTCGATTTATGGACCATTGCGCCTCCTGAGTCGACCACATCCCCTGCGACGATTGATGCTGACAGAGCACCCCACCTGGAGAGACTTGAAACCAACAAGGAGTCTCCAGGGAACACCTTTGAGTAGATGATGGGGCGCCAGCCACCACTGCAGGCTGTGTCAGGTCTCCGGGAGGAGTGGCAGACGTATGTCGTAGATTTCCAAAACAGGGGACTAGCGTGAAAGAAGAGCCCTTTGGAGTCCCCTCATGTGCGCTCTAGCCCAAGGCACGATCTCGATAGTGACCGCCATGGACCCCAGAATCTGTAGGCAATCCCAGACCCTCGGGGCTGTCTGAAGAAGGAACAAACGCAGCAAGGCTGTGAACTTTCTAAGCCTTTCTTGTGTTCGAAAGACTTTTCCCTTCGCCGTGTCGAAGTGCGCTTCTAGAAACTAGAGTTGCCGAGATGGTTGAAGATGACTTTTGGCAACATTTACCACCCCAGTTGAGCTTCGAGGAAAGAAACCACTTGAGTCACTGCCTGACGCGCTTCCAGCAGGGAGTCCACTTGAAAGCAACCAGTCGTCCAGATAAGGATGTACTCGGATTCCCTGTTTGCGCAAAGCTGCTGCAACTACTATCATGACCTTTGAAAAGGTGCGCGGAGCTGAGGCCAGGCCGAAAGGCATTGCACAAAACTGGAAGTGCTGACCCAGTACCGCAAAGTGGAGGAAACATTGCTGTCACCCTTTATGGGAATGTGGCAGTAAGCCTCTGTCAGATCTAGAGAGGTGGGGAACTCTCCTGCATACACCACCTGGATCACTGATTGAAGAGTCTCTATTTGGAAACGTGGAACCCGCAGACACCGATTTACACCTTTGAGGTCTAGCATTGGGCGGAAGGCACCATCCTTCTTGGGTACTACGAAATAAATGGAGTAATGCCCGCAGCCTCTTTCTTCTCGAGGGACAGGCCGAATAGCCCTCAAAAGAAGCAGGTGGCGGACGGTGGAGCGAATCACCATTCTCTACAGCAGTCCTCCACCTGGGGAGATGACAAAAAGTCTCAGGAATGGGTCAGGAACACTCGAGAACATAACCATGAGAGACTATGTCGAGGACCCACTGATCTGGAAAGACCTCTGATGAGAAAACAGAGCCAAACGTCCACATATCAGAGGGATCCCTTTGGGCGGACCACCCTCCAGAAAGATTTCCTTATGCGAACTGTCCGGCCAATCAGCGGGAAGATTTTGCGGGCCTGGCAAACTTGGAAGACAAGCAGTTTTCAGATCCCTTATGGGCACACCAAAAGGACTGCGACCTCTGGCCAAAATGTCCAGAAATCGAAGAGGAGGAAGGCTTACCCGGGCGATAGTGACGAGCGTCGCGAAATCTGGAGGTGCGTCTCAACATAGGCGAATACTGCAGAGAGGAACGCCTACTAGCAAACTTAGGCTTATCTTCCGGGAGCCACTGGGGTCAAACTTCCCCTAGGTCTTTGACCAATTTGTCCAGATCCTCCCCAAAAAGAAGCTTCCCTCTGAAGGGAAGTTTGAAGAGGCGTGCTTTAGATGCCGAGTCTGCTGACCATTGCTGAAGCCAGAGCCATCTGCGAGATACTGTGACCACTGCCACCGCTCTCGCCGAGAGGTGCAAGAGATCATAAAAGATATCTGCCAAGAATGCTGAGACTGATTCCAGATGGGCCAAAGCTGGATCTTCTGGCTGACCCTGAATCCACCTGAGAAGGGCTCGGGCCGCTAGACCCCCACAAAACAGAGGCCTGGAGAGATAAAGACAAAGCCGAAAAGGCCATCTTGAGAAGACTCTCAACTTTCCTATCTTGTTGGTCACGAAGTGCTGCACCGCTCTCCACGGGAATGGTAGTGTGCTTTGTTACCTCGGTCACAAGAGCATCCACCTTGGGGTATGTTAGCCATTTATCTAAGTCCAGCGACGCCCAGAAAAGCACAGTTACTTACATGTAACAGGTGATCTCTGGGAACAGCAGGAATAAGTCTTCACATATGGGTACGTCGGTACCGACGGAGCCTGCGCGGGAATGCTTCCCAGCGTCCAATCAGAAAGCTTTTGGGAGCATCCCTCAGCGCCTGCGTGCTGCCTTCCCGCCTTTCCAACTGTCTCTCCTCAGTTGAGTTTTATAGCTGAGACAAAGAGAGAGAAAGAGGAAAGGAAGATAGAGAGATACAACTCCTAGGGGAGGTGGGTGGGTTGTGAAGACTTATTCCTGCTGTTCCGAGATCACCTGTTACAGGTAGGTAACTGTGCTATCTCCAGGAACAAGCAGGAATGAGTCTTCACATATGGGGACTCCCAAGCTATAGATGCCAGGGGGAGATCCCATAAATTGCGTGTCCCTGGGACAGGACTGCACTTCCCACACATGGATCACTGGCATCCCATGAGGGATGGTGGGTAGGAGTTGAAAAGAGAGGAGCTGTAGAAAAACAGCTAACCTAAGGACTACAGGTAAGGAGTCCTTGGTATGTATGATAATGATCATGAAAAATATTGAATGAACAATCACAATATGGACCTCACCTACTGGACTGCAGGAAGTAGAGAGGCTGATGGAGTCTACTGGAGAATCAGTAGAGGAATCTTCAAGGTGACCTCACGGAAGTGAAGGTGAAGGTCCAAATCTGGAATTGACAGGTGACCCAGGTGTCAACTGGGGTAGCATAAAAACGGCAGGTCTTTAGTGGAAAGCTTTATGGAAAAAGCTGGAAACTCTTTTGGCTACAGAGTCATTAACATTTAGGAGCAAAAGAGGAAGACTGACCGATTTAGACAAACTAGCCCAGTCCTGGAGGGAAGAAGGGGTATGGAAAAAAGCCCGTATTCCCAAGGAGGACAGATGTCTGAAGGGCTGAAACCTCAGATCTACTGAAGATCCACCCTGTCTTTCCTATCTGGTGAGAGATAGGAAAGATATGGAAGCATGGAGCTTCAGGGATACCTAGACCTAGGGTTAAAGTATGAGCTGTCAGTACCACAGTAGTGGTTGTGTGCATAATACCCCAGACATACTGAGGGACAGTATGAACATATGCAAGTCCACTGTCTGGAACCTATAGGAAGGTAAAACCTTTATAAGCATAGACAGTTAGAGAGATAGTATGTAAATACAGATCTACCTATAAGGAAGCATCTCGACAGATATATATATATATATATCTATATCCCTATATATATGGGTACGTTTATAGTGAGATCTGGAGGGGCATAACAAATGCACACGCAGCTTACAGACATATGTATCTATAGAGAAGTATATAGAGATATATACATACTTGTATATAGATGTCTAAGATAAATGTCTGCAACTAAGCAGATAGAGATATGCCCATAAGAACATTCACATGGGAGATGTGAAGGAGAAAGATTCATCTAATAACAAGAAGGTGGAACTTACTTGAGAAGATATATAGAGAATCTGTTCCCTCTGGTTAAGATGGAGCAGGAATGCTACCCAGTGAAATAACCAGGATGGTTGCGTGGAAAAATAGAGGATAATATCAGTCTGTAAACAGCAAGTCCTGAGTCCGGTAGAACTCTCGCATGGTGAATGGACAGAAAACGCAGAGGATGAGATACCAGGTTGACCCACTTGAGGAACAAGGGGGGGGGGTATCATGCGTTGTAGTAGTTAAATATGTGCTGTCCATGAAGGATTAGGATACCATGAGGACAAGCTGCAAGGAAAAAGAGCATATTTCCTTTAGGAATTGGGTAAAGCACAGTTACTTACCTGTAACAGGTGATCTCCGGAACAGCAGGAATTAGTCTTCACATATGGGAGACGCGCCGACGGAGCCCGCACGGGAATGCTCCCCAGCATCCAATCAGAAAGCCTTTGGGAGCATCCCCCACGCCTGCGCGGTGGCTTCCCGCCCTTCCTACTGCCTCTCCCCAGTTGAGTTTCATAGCTGAGCCAGAAGGAGAGGAGAGGAAGGAATAGAGAGAGAGATACAACTCCTAGGGGAGGTGGGCGGGTTGTGAAGACTAATTCCTGCTGTTCCGGAGATCACCTGTTACAGGTAAGTAACTGTGCTATCTCCAGGAACAAGCAGGAATGAGTCTTCACATATGGGGACTCCCGAGCTGAGGATGCCCGGGGAGATCCCGTAAGCGCAGCCCAGGACAGGATGGCATTTCCCCAACCTGAATCCCCGGCATCCCCTGAGGGATGGAGGGTAGGAGTTGAGAAGAGGAACAGCAAAACCCAAAGACTACAGGGAGAGTAGTCTTTAGAATGCATGTGAAGCATCAGTAAGTATCTAATCAATTAATGACCGAGTACCATGTAGAGCTTACCTACTGGGTTGTAGGAAGTAGAACTGTGATGAAGGTACTGTAGACGCAGTAGCGAGGTCTTCAAGGGAACTTCACTGCAGCGAGGAGGAAGTTCCAAATCCGAAAGGCCAGGAGATCCAGGTGTCAACTGGGTCAGGAGAAGGACGGCAGGTCTTCAAGGCAGCTTCATGCAAAGCTGAGCACTCCCTTAGGAGCAGAGTCCATAACTCAGAGGACTAACAGTAGAAGACTGTCCGATCTTGGTAGCCCAGTCCGGAGAAGAGAAGGGGTGTACCCCGGGGCAGAAGGAGTACACAGCCCGCCCTAGCCAAGGGATAGGGAGACAAAGGTCTGAACCTCCGGGAGGAGGGCATAACTAAAAGTAGAAGCTGTTGACTTCACAGCAGTAGAGTACAACCAGTCTGGGGGCCGATCTAAGGAAATAGGCAGGCGGACTGGCCGGACCCCGGAGGGGGGGGGGGTGAGTACCGGCCATTGGGGAATTAGGCGGTAGAACACAGGCACTGCGGGCATCCCCCAATATGCGCCCCTCGAGCCGGTGATATCTGATACATCTAGGCCGTTGGGCATGGAGAACGTCCACCCAGGTACTAACGCAGGTATGCCGAGGAGCCTACCTCCAGGAGCCTAACACTGACAAGGCGGACCTGCCATTGAACCACAGAACGTCCACCTGGGAGGTGGCGTCAAGATCCGTCCGAGAGAAGGGATCTATTCCGGTGGAACGAGGGCAAGTCGGCGACTAACAGCACGGTAGCGTGAAGGACAGAAAACTCGCCCCCCGCACTAATCGGGGGATGTGAGGGTATAGTCCTTGGTAAGCATTGGAGGACTATAGCGGGATGGGTTCTCCTGCCTGAACAGGGAAAACAGACAAGGGGGGGGGGTTGATCCAGCCTTGTCGAGGAATTGTGCAGAGCATGCTGCGAGAGACAGCAGACAAAGGTCTACACTGGAAGGAGAATTCCGGTACGGAAGCAATCAGCAGGGGACCCTGGCAGAAAAGGGTTCGCGGAACGCACCTAAGGGTAAGTCAGTTGACCGTGGGCCAGAGCTATCATGGAATAGAGGTGATCTCCCTCTTCCAATGGAAGGAGAATACCTGAACCCCTGGATAAGCCTCCGAACCATCCGCCCTACTGAACGAGCCCCAGAGTAGAGCTCAATTTTAAACTTCTGGTAAGAAAGGTTAATTGCAGGCAGCTGCCCACCGGAGCCTAAAACTGCTTGGTATGAGTGTCCTGGTGCGGGCCCGGGAACTTCAACCCAGAGTGAGGGGTCCCTTGCTTGGGCGCACCTGGTGGGTGGGCGGAGGGGTGACATTTCCTCTTCCTAGGGAAGGAAGGTCTAGCGAGGCATTTCCCCCCCCCCCCCCCGGGGCCTAGGATGGCTTCCAACGCTGGGAGGGTTAGCGAAGCACTGTGCAACCTGACGTAAGGCTTCGCCATTGAAGAGGTGGTCTCCAGCACAGGGAGAATTACCCAGGTTATGTTGAGCCCGTCTGCACAAATCCGACGCCTGCAACCATGCTGTACGACGTGCTCTAATGGCAACAGCAGAGGATCTGCTGACCGACAGGAAGGAGTCTAGAGAAGCACGAGAAAGGAACCCAGAGATATTCCTGCAGTGATAAAGCAGCAAGGAATATTCAGAGGCCTTAGTTGCAGACAAAAAGGGGGACAACAGAGATAATCTCTCGGTGACCTCCCGGAGTGTCAGGCTCATATAAAAAATATATGAAATAATTCTGGAAGCCAACATGGATGTTTGGAAGGTTTGGCGCCCCAAGGTATCCAGCGTTTGAGGCTCGACCTGGGGGGCGAGAAGAATGCTTCTTCTTGCTGCCCACCTTCCTCAGCGCCGATTCCACCACGATGGAATGATGTGGAAGCTGGTGCTGCTGAAAACCCGGGGAAGGAGGCACCCGATACAGAGCATGCATCGCTGTCGACGGTGCAGGAACCCTCAAAGGCAACCGCCAAGCCCCCAGTAGGAGATCCTGCAGGGAAGGATGTAGAGGAAGCATTACGGCCTCCTGTTCCGCAGGACCCGGACTTAGGGTAGGACCCTGGATGGGAATGGCAAGCAGGTCCGCCATGTCAAGAAGAAAATCCTGAAAAGACGGCTCTCCCAGAGGGGCTATGCCGTGAGAGGCGACGGCGGGAGGGGCCGCCAGAGCACCAAAAAGCCTATCGGCCTGATGTCCGCTGGGCAGAGGAGGATACCAACAGCCCCGGGTCGGGGCAGTCAGCATGGCGGCGTCGGTTCCTGGAATTTATTCCAAGCTGGGCATTGAAGGGAGTGATGGCACCGATGGAACCGCCGGAATCGGCCTCGGCCCCGACCCCGGGGGTAGCACTTCCCCCGGTGAGTGAAGCGGTTCCGAGGCAGCCGGAGGGCCATGGTTAGCAATCTCTGCTCTGCGTCGCGGGGAGGGACAGGGGCCGGTCCCGAAACGTGTTGGAGCCAAGCCTTCGTGGCTGGATATCGATTCCAGGCTGGGCATCGAACCAAGCGTGGAGATAGACTCCCTCCTAGAGGGCCCCGGCGAGGGCAGCCGTGCCGGCGATGCTGATCCCGGGGAGCGAATCGGAACCGCGTCGATCGGCGTCGCGGCCATCGAGGGCCCCCGAGGACGACGCTCAGTGGAGCGGGGGTCATCAGACACCGGCGCCGATGTTGGGCGGCAAGCACTGCCAGATGCTGGGCCCCCTCTCAAGGCCGCCTTACCCGGAGGAAAATCCTTCCGGGGCATACGTCCCGTCCTCGAGGGTACCCAGGCCACCCGACGACGAGCCCCGGCGGGGGGGGGGGGGGGGGGGGGCCCAAACCTTCGGCGTCGACGCCGGGGTGCCGGTGCCCCTTGACGCTGGAATCAACCCCCTGGCAGGCCGGGACGAGGGGAACCCAGGCTGGATCGGAGCGATCGAAGACACCAGGGTCCCCTTCCAAGCAAGGGGCGGGGCCCTCGACGGCCGCGTCGCTGCCAGAGGATCGCCTGACGCCCCTGTGACCCATAGACATGAATCTCCTGACAGGTCAGCTCACCTAAGAGCAAGTGGATGTCCCGGAAACAGGAATCCATGTGTAGAGTTTTAATGAAAAAACAGTGAAAAAACTTCTGCTGAGAAGAAGTGAACTGTAGGTTATAAAAAGATTAATTAGAACCCTATTGAGGGTTAATTTTCCTGGCTTGAGTTTGGATTCTTCAGATCAGAGCGAGGTTTCCCTTGTTTGGGAACATCCGTATGATGGGCAGGAGAAGAATAAAACCTTCTTCTTTTAGGGAAAGAAGGTTTGGTAGGGCATTTCCTACCTACTGGGGAAGGAGAAGGCTTAGGATAGCCCTCAGAAACAGGGAAGTCAGTGGAGCAATGAGCAACCTGACGTAAAGACTCCCTATTGAAGAGATTTTCTCCAGTACAAAGAGTATTACCCAGTCTTTGTTGTGCCCATCTGTTCAAGTCTGAAGCTTGGAGCCAGGCTCTACGTCGTGCTCCTATGGCTATAGCAGAGGTTCTGCTAACAGACTCAAAAGAGTCTAGGGAAGCACGAGAAAGAAACCAAGAGATATTTTGGCTATGACTAAGAAGTAAGGAATAGTCTGCAGCCTTGGGCTCTGATAGAAAAGGAGTCGAGATAATTTATTTGTGACCTCCTGAAGGGATAGACTCATAAAAAATATATGAAATAATCCTTGTTGCCAGCATAGATGTTTGGAAGGTTTGACGTCCAAAGGCATCCAGTGTTCTAAATTCACGACCTGGTGGACAAGAAGAATGCTTCTTCTTGCTTTTTACCTT
This sequence comes from Ichthyophis bannanicus, assembly GCA_033557465.1. Lineage (NCBI taxonomy): Eukaryota > Metazoa > Chordata > Amphibia > Gymnophiona > Ichthyophiidae > Ichthyophis > Ichthyophis bannanicus. Next base: position 496,811,361 of record CM066033.1, read on the forward strand.
CCTCATTGCTGATTCCACTACAATGGAATGATGGGGAAGTTGAGTCTTTTGAAACCCTGGAGAGGGGGGCACCTGATACAGAAGATCAGTTGCTGTAGAAGGTGAGGAAACCCTTAAAGGTGTTTCCCATATTCTCAGAAGAAGATCCTGCCTGCATCCCTCTAGCCCCTGAGGACGTGTAGCAGGACTGCCTCTGTCCTGAGCCCCCCTCTTGGCCAATGCTGCAGAGGTCTCCCCAGGATGATCAAAGCACACACTACAAATGCCATCCTGCAAATCCTGATGTTTCTTAATGCAGAGCATGCACCGCTGAAGGGAAGGCATAATAGAGGCAAATAGCGGCGGACCGCTAAAAAACAAAAAAAATCTATCAAAACCCACTATGTCAAGGACCCACTGTAAAATTCCCGCCAAAACAAAATGGCCACCTCTAAAAATCCAGCCAAGAAAAAAAGAGCTCCCTGAAGCCTTAAAACGCGCAGAAAAATTACAAAACTCACAGATTCGAGGAGCTAGGGCTGTAAGGACCCTAAATAGGGTGCTTATTCCCAAAAACTGGCCCCAGCTCATCCCAATGAAAATCGGGAGGTGGGGGAGGGGGACTTTGAAGATCAACTCACTGTGCTTGGAACAGAAGCAGTGCAGAGAAGCCAAGGCAGACAAGTCACAGCAGAGGAGAGATAAAGCTGTCAGGAAAAAAAAACCAAAACTGCAGGTTCCCCCGAGGACCGGCTGCACAGCTCCTCATGAGCTGATGCAGGTTTTCTCCCCTACGGAGAGGGAAGCTCAACTGATCCTCCTGAACAGGAGCTCAACCTCAATCTGCCTGCACTCAATAGCTATATAAAAATCTAAATATATAAATATGTATGCGGCTGGGAAACCCAGAGGGGCACCTCTAGTGCGCCCTGGGTGCAGCAAGAAATAAAAGGTTTAAAAGAAAAGAACAGAGAGAAAGCATGTTTCCCCTCACTCACAGGATCAGACATTTGGGGGCTTCATCTATGTGTGTCATAGGAAGTGTTGGAGGTGGCATGCATGTCTCATGTCTTTCTGTGTGTCAAGGAGACTGTTGGAGACTACATGCACGTGTGTGTGTGTGTGTGTGTGTGTGTGTGTGTGTGTGTGTGTGTGTGTGTGATGGGAACTGTCAGGCGATTCCTACTTCTTGTGTGCGCGATGGGGCCTGTTGGAGGCTATGTTAATGTTTGCATCATGAAGAGTCAGGGGCTACATAACGTGTGTGTGTGTGTGGTGCCTCTGAATGCATGTTTATGTGGTGTGGGGGAAGGTTGCCTTGGGGGGGGGGGGGCTAGAGAGCCTGTGTGCCTTCATACATTCATTGTGCCCTTTCCTCCCCTCGCTTCAACCTCCAGACCCTTGCACTCTTTCACCTTCTCCCTGCAGACTCTATCCTGCTGCCTTCCCCCACTCTGTTCCGTTCCTTTCCCAGCCTCTGTCCCTTTCTCCTTCACATTCTCACCCCTTGCCCTCTATTCATTTCCCTCCCCCAAATTTATTTCCTCAAATCACTGCCCCTTTACATTTTCCTTATCTCCTGTGTGTCTTTGATCCTTGAGCACTCTCACTGAGAGACTCTTCATCGGCGGCAGGAGCAGCCTGTCCTGAGGGCATAGAGCAGCACTGCAAGCCTCAATTTTCAGCCTGCAAGTCAGGCTGTTCCTGCAGGCACATGCACTACTGTTGGCTGCGATATTCAGTCCGTGGGAGCAGCCTGTCCCTTGGGCACACGCAGTCCTACTGGCTGCAATTTCAGTACTCCTCATCACCCCCTGCCATGTTTACCCGGCTTACCAGGTAGCATCAGCCCCGATTAGGGATTTATTTATTTATTTAGTTTACACTTATATACCGCTACTTCCAGCGATCAGCAGCGGTTTGATTACACATGTGGGATATGTCAAATCAAGACAGGAAAATTGGATCATATATACATAGATTTAGGGTTAGGCACAACATGCATGGTTAGACACTTCAAAAATTAGGTTTACAATATTTACATAATTACAGTTCTCTATTAATTACATTTACACAGGTCGGCATCATGGTTTCATTTTTTACATCAGGTTATAGTGACATTTGAAAAGATGGGTTTTTATTTTCCTTCTAAAGTCATTTATGTCTTTTATAGCTCGCAGTTCATGTGGTAGATGATTCCAGGTTATCGGGGCTGAGAATGAGAATGCTTTGTTGCTGGTGCTTGTTTTTACTGATCTGATATTATTAGGAACTTGTAATGTGTCAGAGTTAATAGTTCGCCTGTCTCTGTTGGTTGGTTGCTTGTTGATCAGTGTTGAGAGGAATGAGGGTGCTATGTCATGTATGAGCTTGAATGTGGTTACCAAAGTTTTGTATTGTATTCTGGCCACAACTGGTAACCAATGTAGATCGATCAGTACAGGTGTGATGCGTTGAGTGATTCTTGTTCGTGTGATGATCCTTGCCGCCACATTTTGGGCCAATTGCAATATATTTAGCGTTTTCTTTGGCAGTCCCTGTAGTATGGCGTTACAGTAGTCTAAGTGCGGCATAATGAGTGCTTGTGCCACCGTCCGAAAATCACAGGGTTCGATTAAGTTCCTCAGTGGCTGTAGGACTCTGAGCTTGTGGAAGATGGCTTTGTTTGTTCTTCTCAGATGTTTTTCCAGTTGGAGCTTGCTGTCCAGTGTGACACCCAGGTATTTGATCTCGTTTTTTGTGTTGTATGTGTTGTTGCAGAGGGTAACCGTCGGAGGGGGTTCAAAGTTCGGTTTACTTGATATATACATTACTTCGGTTTTCTTATGGTTAATTGCCATGTTGTTTTGCTGGAGCCATGCTAACATCTCGTACAGGCATGCTTCAAGCTGTGTATACTTTGGGTTATTAGTGTCCAATTGAGTGTATAACATAATATCGTCTGCATAGATATGGTAGTTGATGTTATGTTTTTTGAAAATGTCACAGAGGGGCTGCATGTAGATGTTGAAAAGTAGAGCCGAGAGGGCTGATCCCTGGGGTATTCCTTGTGTTTGAGTGAACCCTTCAGCTTTTTCTCCATTAGGGAGATTAGGGAGGCCTCAGATTTTCATACAGGCCTGGAGAGGCCTGCTGAGGAAAGTCTTTTTTCCCCCCACTATCTGAAACTGCTTTAATCATAGCAAAGAGCCAATTACCTCCCATTGAAATCAATGGAGAAAAAATATAATCAAAAATAAGAAAAAAAGGGGTGGGGAGTGAAGAATTAATTAGGACAACGTGGGATGGGGGGCTTGGGCACAACTTACTGATTCCCTCAGGGGTCCTGTAGGGCCCTTCTGCTCTTCTTCTGGCCCACCATCCCTTGTAACCCATACAAAACAGCATGGACACAGGGCAATTACTTGCTTATGGACATGAGCATACCCGTGCTCCGAGCTATTGGGCCCTTCATGACTCAACCCAAGGCTTCTATACCATCGTGTGGTTATGAAAAGTCATACCTATCTTCCACTGCTGTGCCAATCCACACACTTTGCCACCTGCTGTAAGCAGACAATACTGGCTTCTCTCAATGCTGTACCAGAAGATATACTAAGTGATGACATCACTGAAAGTTGCTCAAGTCTACCTCCACTTGCTGCCTGGGGAGCATAACCTACTCATCTAGACTGGTTTAGCAGGACAATAAGCATTTCCATAGTGGTTCTATATCTCCTCACAGGATGACTAGGAAATGTCGTTGCATTTTCCCCAAACCATAATCAAATACCTATTCTTCAAACTCACAGGAGGAGGTGGTCAAGTACGCCCCACCGCTTATCGTAAGGCGATATTCACCTTCGCCACCCCCACCTACTACATATAGCACTACAACATAATGAGAAAGAAAGAAAAGTCCACCCACCCGCAAAATTTAAAAATGTGCCCTCATAAACGCACGATCAATATGCAAGAAATGGCCAGTCATACCAGACATGATTTCCCTCCATGGCCTTGACATACTGCTGATAACCGAGACATGGCTATCAAATGATGATAATGTCCTCCTCAATCAGCTACTTCCTAGCGGCTTTTCAATACACACGTCACAGAAGTGGTAAGCGAGGGGGAGGAGTGTTCGCTATAACCAGAACAGACCTCCTTTTCCACCTGAGCAATGCAACCAACGCAGCATACATAGACTCAATCACCATTACCAACAAACACTGCTCCATCAACCTGGTATACAGGGCCCCATCTACGGACACTGATTCCCTCGCAACAATAATTGACCTCGCATCCAACTCTCAATATCCAAACACACCAAGTTGAGTTCTAGGTGATTTCAATTTACCATCCGTGCAAGATGCACAGGCCTCAGCATTCCTTGATGCTTTTGAAGAATTAGGATACATACAACTGGTCAATGAACCCACCCATGTGAAAGGGGGGATATTAGACCACGTTTTTGCCCCCCAAACTACCATCAACAAAATAAACACCACTATACTGTCCACTACTGCAGTCCCCTGGTCTGACCACAAGCTAATTTTCCAAATACTCATGCCCAGCAAAATCCAGAGGAACGCCAATAGACGCAGCAGCACCGCCAAAACAGCACCACATAAGTTTCAAGCCTTCGATAGAGACAGGATCTTAGACCGAACCCGCTCACTCCTTGTCTCGACGTCTCTCGATCCTTAAGAGCTGGTAACCGCCTGGAACGAAAACTTCAGTTCTATTGCACTACGGCCCCCGTTCGACAAGCCACCCAGGAAAAGAGCCTCTGCAGCCTGGTACTCCACTGAGCTTAGATCCTCACTCTCCCTCTTAAGAAAGCGGGAAAGACGTTGGCGCAGAACGCACTCCACTGATGACTTAAGGGCATACAACTTGCAACTGGCTAAACACCACCAAGCAATATCGGAGAGCATGAAAAGATTCCACACGGACACACTAAAGCGATCTCTAAACAAGCCACACGACCTGTTCACTCTGGTAAATAAACTTGCAAAAGAACCAGCACCAGAGAATCCAAGTCAGATCCACCCACAAGACTTCGCTAACTACCTACAAGCAAAGTTGTGCCAGACCAATAAGCCCCCTGCACCCACCATGGCACCGGAGACAAGATCGTCAGCTCCCTTGTCCATTTTCTCCAAGCCATCCAAGAAACACATTGAAGACACAATTGCTGGAATCAACACAACCACCGCACAAACTGACCCTTGCCCAGTGTCCCGGATAAGAGAGTTACGATCAACTGTCAGCCCTTTTATAGCTAAGCTAATGGACTGCTCCTTCACGACAGGCACATTTCCCCAATCCCTTAAACGTACATCCATCAGGCCGCTCCTAAAGAATAGCAAGCTTGACCCCAAGAAGTCAGAATCATACAGACCGATATCAAGCATACCACTTTTGGCTAAAATCATTGAAAAAGATGTCCAAAAGACAAATCCAACACATTGATGCTTCTGCCCCGCTTGATTCGTGTCAACATGGCTTCAGAGTTGCGCAAGGGGTGGAAACACTCCTCACCACCCTCTTTAGTACCATATTAGCGGGAATTGACAACATATGGCAAGGATATGTGCTCATCTTCTTGGACATAGCAGCCGCTTTCGATTCAGTCTGCCATGAACTCCTCCTACAGCACCTCAAGGAAAAGGGGATATGCGACTCAGCACTTGAATGGTGCAAGTCGTATCTCTCGGACATATGGCAACACGTAATATCAGGGGAAACATCATCTGAACCTTTCCACCAGAGTCAAGGGGTCCCGCAAGGATCCTCGCTCTCTGCCCTGATGTTTAACATATACATGTAACCTATCTGCGATATCATCCGGTCATGCAATGTGAAGTGTCTGTTATACGCCGATGATGTTCTCCTGTATATGCCATTCTCAACTGACAGCCCCGACCTTTCCCCACTGACTGACTGTTTTAACGCAGAATCCAGCTGGCTTCAATCTCAAAATCTGCGAATACAACATAAGAAAACAGAAGTACTATTCATCACAAGGAATCCTAAATTTGTCACACCACCTTGCATAAAAAAGTCTTGAATGCAGAACTTCTTATCAAACCCTCGATCAGATACCTGGAAGTCACCCTAGACCAGACATGAAGACACAAATAAGCAATATAGCAAAAGCAGTATACCATAAAATCCGGTCACTCAGACACCTACACTCCCTTCTGGAACTGGAAGACTTCCGGACAGTGTATCAAGCATTGATCATACCACATTTTGACTATGCAAATGCCATACTCCATGGACTCCCTCAATCCACTCTGCACCCATTACAGCTTGCAATGAACTCAGCAGCAAGAGTTCTCCATGGGGCATCCAGGTGTGAACACATGACATCTATCCTGAAACAGCTCCACTGGCTCCCCATAAAAGGCAGAATCACTTTCAAAACCTTGATACTGACTTTCAAAGTCATAAATGGGCTCTCCCCATCATCCCTAACAGACCTCGTACAGATAACCCCCCCAAACAGATCTAGACAATCTCTGGCGGTCAACAAACTAGTAGTCCAAAAAGCAACGACCAAGAGCAGCCAGGCAACAGTGAACAGTGCACCGAAATGCTGGAACACCCTCCCACCCTGCATCTGGGCAATTACCAACCTAACCCAGTTTAGGAAGGCTTTGAAACATTACCTCCTCAACTTGCATTATCCTTATGATAGCACCACAAGTGCCTACTCTCCTAGCTAACCTAGTCAAAACAAGAGGCTCATCTAGTTCGAATAATACAGATGTAAACAGTTACCCAAGTTTTGATCCAAGTTTGTGTACCTGTTAATTGTAAACACAGATCAATCAGTTTGAAATATGTAAAAATGTTCCATGTAAACCGCACTGATGGGAAATAGCGCGGTATATAAGAGAATGTAAATAAATACATAAAATAAGGAAGAAAGTACTGTACATGTGCTACATAGGCTCTGCTAGGATGAAAAATCCCAGGAGCTTGCCTTAAGAGAGCCAATAGCCTCACGTAAAGTAATCTCCCTCTCAGATATTTCCCTAGATAACAAAGCCCCTTCTTCCCGATTTGCCCTATATAATGCCCCTTCAAATAATTACCTAACTCTCCATCTGTAACCCTGGCTTCAGTTTCTTGTAGAAATCCATAAATGCTGCTCTAATGTTCCCCCTTGGAAAACAACTGCCCTTCCCCATTCCTAATTTAAACATAGAAATATGATGACAGAAAACGACCACATGGCCTATCTAGTCTGTCCTTCCATATCAACAACTACAACAGTCCCCTTTTTTCCTTTAGAGATCCTGTGTTTGTCCCATGCTTTTTTGAATTCAGTTACTGTCCTCATCTCCACCACCTCCACTGGGAGACTACTCCACGGATCCACCACTCTTTCCGTAAAGAAATATTTCCGCATATCACTCCTGAATCTATCCCCTTTCACCCTCATCCCATGTCCCCCCGTAGCAGAACTTGCTTTCAATTGAAAGAGGCTCTCCCCTTGAACATTTATGCCATGGAGGTATTTAAACATCTCAATCACATTTATTTTATTTTATTTTATTTTTATTTTTATTTTATTTAGCTGTATTTATATCCCGCTTTTCACCGGGTCAAAGCGGTCAATTGGGAGATACATTTAACACGAGGGGATATGACACACATACGCTAATACTTACAGGGGACATGGGCAATGGAGGGTTAAGTGGCTTGCCCAAGACCACAAGGAGTACCTATAGGACTAGAAAACCCAGTCCCTCCGGCCTGAGATTGCTGTCCCCAGGTGGGACTTGAACCCCCAGCCCTCCGGCCTGAAGTACCTTGTCCTAACCACTAGGCCACTCCTCTCCTAGATGATAAGACCTGCCTCTTGTGAATCCATGCTGCCTCGGATCCTGTAATCCGCTGGACTCCAGAAACCTCACTGTTTTCTCTTTCAGCAGCGTTTCCAATAATTTACTCACCACCGAAGTTAAACTAACCAGCCTGTAGTTTTCAACCACGTCCTAACTTCCGCTTTTGTGTAAACGCACCACATGAGCCTCTCTCCAGTCCTTTGGCCCCACTCCTGACTCTAATGAGGCATCTATCTTCAGTACCTTTGCCAATTCTTGTCTCCATTTCAACCTTTTAGCAAGATGCTTCTCCACCTTATTACTATATTCAAAGTGGCTTTGTTTTAGCAACAATTTGCATGCAATAATCTGGGCTTCCAAATCATGCAGTCTCTCCTTTACCTGACCCAGCCGTCTCCCTGAATGAATTTGTTTGTGTCTTTTTATCCAACTGATCAATTTGACTATGAAACTCCTTAACTCACAGCTACTTCCACTGCTTCAAATCAGGTAGCCAAAGATTAACAAGCCTCATAACAGCCTTGAAACCATCCCACAACCCTGCTTAGATCATGCCCCACTATCATTAAAAGCAAGGTAATCTAGTATCCTTTGCTTCACAGACGAACAAATATCTGCTTTGCCCAACAAAAAGTCATTGAGTCTCCAGAATTGCAGACCCTTGTCATTTTGCCCCAATATTTGGAGCAATACAGAAAAATGGTCTGCCATGTCTGGGGAAGGATCCCCACCTCCTCTATCTTCCCCAAACAAGATGTCTCTAATAAAAACATAGCCAAACTATAAAAAAGTGGAGGAGAACAGAACAGGATGTAAAATCCTTAGTATTGCTATGGACAACCTTCCACACATCCTGTAAGTCATAAGCATTGAGCATTCTTTTAAAAGCCTTCCTATGCTTTCCTGCCCCACCATCTGAACCCTTAAGAGTTGTCTAAACTGGGGTTCAAGGTCAGATTGAAATCACCACCCACTATCAAGGGGTTACTGATCTATCTGATCCATCATGTCACTCAGCTCATCAAAAAAAAAAAAAAAAAAAAGGGCCCTAAGCTACATTAGGGGTACATATGCAGGCTAAGACCACTAGGAAACCATCAGTTTTAGTCTGAACAAAAACATATCAATCCTGCTTATCCCGAGGGATCTCTCAATTTTCAGAAGACTGTGTTCGTGAGAAACTAGCTCAACTTAAAGTAGACAAAGAGATGGGACCGGATGGGATACACCCTAGAAAACTGAGGGAACTTGGGGACGTTCTAGCAACTCCACTGACTGACCTTTTTAATGCCTCGTTGGAGTCGGGAGTGGTGCCAAAGGACTGGAGAGAGGCTCATGTGGTGCCTTTACACAAAAGCGGAAGTAAGGATGTGGTTGAAAACTACAGGCTGGTTAGTTTAACTTCGGTGGTGAGTAAATTATTGGAAACGCTGCTGAAAGAGAAAATAGTGAGGTTTCTGGAGTCCAGCGGATTACAGGATCCGAGGCAGCATGGATTCACCAAAGGCAGGTCTTGTCAGACAAATCTGATTGATTTCTTTGACAGGGTGACCAGGGAGTTGGACCAAGGGAGAGCTCTAGATGTGGTGTTATTTAGATTTCAGTAAAGCCTTTGACACTGTTCCTCACAGGCGACTTATAAACAAACTGAGCACCCTAGGGATGGACTCTAAAGTTACTGCTTGGGTTAGAAATTGGTTGGGTGGGAGGCGACAAAGAGTACAAGTAAATGGAGCTCACTCTGAGGAGAAGGATGTTATCAGTGGTGTGCCCCAGGGATCTGTCCTTGGTCCGATTCTTTTTAACATCTTTGTTAGTGATATAGCGGAAGGGCTGTCGGGTAAGGTTTGCCTCTTTGCGGATGATACCAAAATCTGCAATAGAGTAGACACCCAGGAAGGTATAGATAACATGAGGAGGGATCTAGCTAAGCTTGAAGAATGGTCTAGAATTTGGCAGCTGGGATTTAATGTTAAAAAATGTAAGGTCATGCATTTGGGCTGCAGCAATCCAAGGGAGCAATATAGTATAGGGGGTGAAGTACTTTTGTCCACTAAAGAAGAGCGGGACCTAGGTGTGGTTGTGTCTGACGATCTTAAAGTAGCTAAACAGGTAGAAAAGGCGACGGCAAAAGCTAGAAGGATGCTTGGGTGCATATGGAGAGGAATGGCCAGCAGGAAAAAGGAGGTGATAATGCATCTGTATAAGTCTTTGGTGCGACCTCATTTGGAGTATAGTGTGCAATTCTGGAGACCACACCTTCAAAAGGATGTGAACAGGATGGAGTTGGTGCAGAGGATGGCTACTAAAATGATCAGTGGTCTTCATTATAAAGCATATGAGGACAGACTGAAGGATCTTAATATGTACACCTTAGAGGAAAGGCGGGATAGAGGTGATATGATTGAGATGTTTAAATACCTCCGTGGCATAAATGTTCAGGGAGAGAGCCTCTTTCAATTGAAAGCAAGTTCTGCTACGAGGGGACATGGGATGAGGGTGAAGGGAGATAGATTCAGGAGTGATATGCGGAAATATTTCTTTACGGAAAGAGTGGTGGATCTGTGGAATAGTCTCCCAGTGGAGGTGGTAGAGATGAGGACAGTAACTGAATTCAAAAAAAAGCATGGGACAAACACAGAGGATCTCTAAATGTAAAAAGGGGACTGTTGTAGTTGTTGATATGGAAGGACAGACTAGATAGGCCATGTGGTCTTTTTCTGTCATCATATTTCTATGTTTCTATGGGACATCTTGAACAATTTTCTATGTTTCTATGTTTCACATCCACATGATGAACCCTGATTAGAACCCCCCCCCCTCCTTTTATGGGCACTTGTGCATTTGCTTCCAAAAAGACAAGGAACTCCTTATTCTTAAGAAGGTATTCACAATTGCTTTTTAAGTGTTTCCTGTATGACTATAGTATCCACAGAAACACACTTTGCTTTCTTGATCAACAACTGGTGTTTTTGCCAAGAATTCAGTCCCTAAGAGTTTTGAATTAAGAATCCCAGCTTCAACGCATTGCTACCCATAATCCCTGCCATTTTCATTTGAGCAATATAGAATACCAGATCCTGGGCCCCCTGCCATAAAGCACAAACATTCCCCTCCACCCCTCAAATCCCCCACTGCTCCTTTGCAATGAACATACACCCATGGAGCAGCGACACCATCTCCAAACACCCCATGTCAACCCCCCCCCAAAAAAACAACAATTATTCTTCATCCTCATCTACCTGTCACACAAACCCCTGGTATCCATCCTATCTGGCCTCTCACATTCATTCATCCATATATTACACCACTTTATTCCCTTCCATCCCATCACCATACCACCCTTCACCGACCATCCATACTCCAATAAAACCACCAACTCACTCCTACCTAGCAATAGTCAATCATATTGCAAAGATGTTGCAAGCATGCCAAAGCCTACAAGGCCTAGGCCTCAAAATCAGTCCAATATGGAACAGTTTCTGGCTACATCACTGATACAGTCGAGGGTGGATTCTCTGACAGGGCTGCCTGTTCTTTCTCTGCTTGCTCTCCATTGACACCTTTTGTCATGCAGCCTGCTTCTCTCTCAGTGATGAAGCATCTTGTTTAGCTAGGCTTATATACCGCTTTTCTACGAGTCAGAGCAGTGTATATTCAGGTAGTGTGTATGTGTACACACAATTTCCCTTGTCCCTGAAGGGCTCAAACCAGCATCCTGTGCTGGTAAATGTACCATGCCCAGCCCAGCCTCTAATAGTGTCTCCATGGCCCCTTCCAAAGTATTCACATGCTTTGTTACTCCCTCTGCTGTGGATGTAATCCTGACAGGGAACTCCTTTCTCCTGCAGTTGCTCAGTGATTACTTTAAAGGCTTGCCATCTTTTCAGTGTCACTATTGCTAGATCAATATTCAGTGCAACCTGATGGTCTTGCCAGTCAAATTTGTGCTTTTCACACATTTTGGCAGCAATGCATTCTTTGACAGTAAAGTTGTGAACATATCACCAAATCACCCCATCCCCTACTCATTTCTGTCAACCTCTATGGTTATGATGAGTTCTTCCCTTTTATCTCATTCCTAGATATTCACTGAACTTTCTCCTCCCCCCCAGCTTGCCACTATCCTATTATTGGCATTGACCAGTTTCAATTACACTTTATATTAACCTGTTTTCCTGTTCATTGTAATGTTAAAGTTTTGTTCCATGTAAACTGCCTTGATCTTTGGAAATGTTGTATATAAACCTGTTTAAAAACAACTTGCCAAGAGATTTATTTATCACCCACAAGTGGTGTGCTTTGTCCAACTTAACATCCAAATCCTATGTCTCCTTTTCCCCCATGCATAAGCAGGGCCTTACAAATGAATATTGCACCCTCCCTGCAGTCCTTAAATTGAAGAAGCTCGGTAATGCTTTGTATTCTTAAGTGATTCCACCAGTGGAAGATTTGGAGAATCTCCTACTATATTTATTTTCTACAGAATTTTTTTTATCCAATAAGTTTTTTTTTCTTATGAAGCACTGTGAAACCCTCCTCGTTCACTTCCTTCAAGTGCTCCTCGCATTCCAATCAGTCTTGAGAACAATCGTTGCCGAAATTGGCCATATCTCTGCAATATGCTTCCCTAAATCACCTTTAATTGTTGCAATCTCATCTCCTGCTGAAGACCCATAAGGAGAAATTTCACTTGCCGTTAATTTCCTTTCCTGGAATCCTGCTAGACCAGTCCAGAAAAATGGTTAAGTCCCACTGCCAGCAGATGACAGAGAAAAACTACCAGAAGCTTGATTGGTTGAGCCCTGGTAGACATATAGCTGTACTCCTAGAGGTTGCCCTCAGTATACTTGACAAAACCATGAAAATGATAACACTTACCTGGTAATTGTAGTTCCTTGAGTGACGACAGTTCAGTCCTCTATCTCTGGGTTGTTAACCTTCTCCTGCAGCTTGGAGACTGGCATGTCAGAATCACGACATCACTGGATATAGCCTGCTGGTCTCTCCCATCAGCCCCGGTGTGAACTATTAACAAAGCAGACTCAAAAGGAGCAACAAATAAGTAGCTATAATATTAAACGCAACATAAATTGAACTATAACTTTAAACTAGTCAGGTAAACCTTTCTTACAACATTCCCTGCTACACACATAAGTAGCAATTAGAGAGAGTGAAAATAAACAATTTCAAAGACAGACCTACCTGTAGTCCTTCCCTTCTCGCCACCGATCATCCACCATCCATGAGAAGTCCCCGGGTGGGATTGAGGACTGAACTGTCATCACTCAAGGAACTACAATTACCAGGTAAGTGTAATTATCATTTCCTTATCGTTCCTCCAGTTCAGTCCTCTACCTCTGGGATGTAACAGAGCAGTAATCATTGGGAGGGACCCTTCCAGCCAGCACATAACACCGCTGACCCAAAGCAGGCATCATTTGCCGCTGCCACATTCAGACGGTAGTGCCTACTGAAAGTATGCAGAGACGACCAAGTGGCCGCCCTACAAATTTCTCTTGGCGGAACCAAACTGTGCTCCGCCCAGGACGACGCTTGCGCTCTGGTAGAATGAGCCCATAAGCCCGTCGGTACCGACCGACCTTGAAGATGACAGGTGGAAGCAATCACCTCCTGAATCCAACTGGCAATGGAAGCCTTCGCTGCTGCTTCCCCTTTGCGAATGCCTCCGAATAACACAAACAGCCGGTCCGACTTGCGAAATACTTCCGAAACCTTCAAATATTGCCGCAACGCCCTCTTCACATTCAAATGGTATAAACTGCGGTCTAGGTCGCCGCTGTCTAGCGACCCCAATACTGGAAAAGACACTGTCTGATTCAGGTGAAAAGGTGATACCACCTTAGGCAAAAAGGACAGAACTGGATGCAGCACCACCTTTTCCCTGGAAAAGGACAAGAACAGTTCCCTACAAGATAACGCTTGCAATTCACTTGTCTGCACAGTGAGGTTTAACATCTGCATAGATTCCGTGATCAGGGCCGTCAGTTCCTCCCGGCGAAAGACCCTTATGATCTTAGGCTGATCCTTGGGTTCTGGGATCTCCCCCTCTTCGAAATCCTCTGTCCCCTCCTCGTGCTCCCAGTCGGGATCCTTGGTGTCTGGCCAATCACCTTCAGCGGACGACACAGCACGGGTCCTAACCTTCTTAGGCGCCGAGGGCCCTCCGCCTCCCGTCTCAGCAACCTCCATCTGCTGCGAAAAATCCCCGAGATCCATGAACCCCAGGCTCGACAGCGCCCCTAAAGACCCCGCCGTTTCCTCCAAAGTGGGTCCTTGTCCGGGTAGTGTGATAAGGAAGCTTATCATAGCTCAGGTAGGAGCTATAGAAAAGATGATGTGACTCTGAACAAGCAACCTGTCAGTTCTGGTAGAATTGAGAAAACAGAGTTTTCACATAAAAGACTACCAGTCCCAGAATGCACCAGCTTTCCAGCAGCCATGAGAGGGGCTGAAGTGAGAGAATGTGTGTGCAATCAAGAGAGCTATGAGGTAATCCCTAAGCACTCATCTCAAAGGGCAGGGCTTGATTCAACACAGCTGCGCTGTGTTAGGGAGCAGCACACATTAGGAAAGAATAAGAATAGAGATTATTCTTCAGGAAACAGTTTCAGCAACAGTTTCAAGAACAGCTTCAGGAAGAGATACAGAGGGGAGAGCTTCAGCAACGGCTACAAGCACCAGTATCACCTGGAGAAACAGAAGCCAAGCCAAGCAGATAGAGAGAGAAGGAAACTCTCTGGAAGGAAGAGAAGAAAGGCCATTGGAAGGTCTGGGAGATTCCAAGGCAGTACTCATACTGGGAGGTATTCCAAAGGCCAGCAGAGTCCATTGGACTGGATTCAGCCAGAGGAATGGAGTGGCAGAGATAGGAATCACCAGTGGCTACCTGGAAGAGAGAAGACTGCATGTGGAAGGGACTTTCAGACCAAGGCCAGAAGGTATGTGAGAGAAGATCCAGTGTCCAGGGATCAAGATTGGAAGGCTGGACATCAGAATTGGATTACATATTGGCCAGGCTATACAGAGAGGAATAATGATAGCAGGAGAGGCTCAGGTATGAACACTGATCCAGACCCTATCTATAATAGAGAATGGCAGCAAGGGAATAAGCATTCTCATGATAGTGCCTTAATGAAAGACTCATCTGTGCCAATGTATGATATTGACCCTATGATTGTTGATGCAGGGGGAAATACAGCAGATGAAACTATTTACATGGACTGTTCTTTATCTAAATGCTATTGCTAGTTTTCTATGAGCAAACACATCAGCCATCACAAAGAAACCTAACTTTGTTCTTTATTTCCACTGCAAACAGCTCTTAAAGCAGGATTTGGGCTCACACAGTAGCAGCCAGCCAGCTAAAGGCTTTCAGCTGGTCCATTGATAGTAATTAGGGCTGCACCTGATTGTGTGTGTGAGCAAGGGAGAATCACTGCTGAGATCTGCATGGAAAATAAGCAGAAGTTAACCTAACCAGCAAAGTTTATTCTTTTCTTTGTGCCTTGGTATTTGGTAATTACTTGCTAAGAAAACATTAGCTAATTGCCTGATAAGCTGAAGGTTGTTTTCTGGTTTACTTTGTGACTTTTTGTTATCCATTTTAAACATTGCAAGCAAGTAACCTCATTTATAGTGCTATCAAGCATACATGTGCTGGGTGAATTAAACCCCATCAATAAAAGAAGTATTTTATTGATCTTACCACTTGGTTTCACAACTCAAATTATTGTCATCAGCTGTGTTTGGGAGTGAATGAACTACAATACCCACAATACCTTGCTAGAATCATATGAATATATGCATCGTCAAGATTGTGTAAGTTCTCACCCTAGGCAGCCGTCTGACAGTAGCTGTACTGCCTCGCCTACCGCCACCAGCGCCTCCAGGGACTCTGACATCCATCTGCTACTCCACAGTGGAAGATAGCGTCGCGCAGCCGCAACAGCCCCCGGAATCGGCTACCGTGCCTCTCCGGGTGCCACAGACAACACACTGCGGATGAGTTGCCATAAAGCTGCCCGTATATACTATCTTATTATTTAAAGAATGTTTTTTTTGTTTTTTAACCAAATCGTGTGAAGAATAAACTGCACATACCTCCCCCTACCAGGAGAGGCCCCCTTCGTGTTATTGGGCTAGCCCCAGAAGTCCCCCAGGGGATTAACTTACAACCAATAAACTAAAGAAATGAAACTAAATAAAACTAAATTAAATCAAATTAAAACTGACTGAAAATGGAATTAAAACTAATTCCCAAACTCAATAATGGCCTATAAGCCCTTCTCTGCCTCTACGGCGCGCATTCTTCTCCAGCCCGGCAGTCACGCGGCAACCCGCACTGCACAAAATGGCCACCGCTAGCTCCGGAGGAAAAAAGGCACCAAACGGGTCACAGCAAGGCAGCCCCGACTCCTGGACTAGCCCCACAGCCATCCAAAACCTCTCACTGGCCTCCCTTCTTACCGGCAATGCTCCTGCTGCACCCAGCGATGTTTCTGCACTGTGCGGCACCTCCCAACCAAAAAGAAGCGTGCCGCCGGTGAAGCGACTTAACGCCGCACTGCCCTCCATCCGGTCCACCGCGGCTGCGAACACTGCTTGCTCTGTGGGACTGGCGGGGTGAAGATGACTGTCAGAGAGCTCTCCCCCATAAGGTCCGGGGGGGGGGGGGGGAAGAGCTCTTACCGCCAAGAGCAGCAGGTAAATGCTTATCTCCAGGAACAAGCAGGAATAAGTCCTCACATATGGGTACATCGGTACCGACGGAGCCTGAGCGGGAAAGCTCCCCAGCTTCCCAGAAGGAAGCTTTTGGGGCCTCCCACTGCACATGCGCGCTGCCTTCCCGCCTTCCTGACCAGCTCTCCTCAGTTTCTCTTTTTCCGCGGAGCCAGCAGGTCATGTTCCTGTCACCGCTGAAGAAATTCTTATTTTAGTTTGTTTCTTTAGACCGCGTACCTGCCTTCCCCATACCGAAACCGGTACCACCGGTCTCTCTTTTCTTTTCTTTAAAAAAAAAACAAAACAACTTTTATTTAGCAACTCGGTGACTTCGGTTAGGCCTCAGGCCTACACAAATTCTCCTCATGGAGAAACCAGCCCCTGGTTTCAAGAAGTGTACCAAGTGTAGTGCTGTTATTTCTGTCACAGACACCCATGACTGGTGTCTTAAATGTTTGGGACCTGACCACTCCATTCCGGACTGCCCATCCTGCTCCCAGATGTCTAAACATGGTTTGCAGAACCGGGCCAACAAATTCCATGTGCTGTTTGCTTCAGATAATCCAGCATCACAATCATCCAGGTCTTCCTCTCCGGATGGATCTCAGGTAACCAAACCTTCTTCGGGCAGGTCCTCAAAGAGCAAACCTCCTTCAAAGTATCGAGAGGCTCTCACTTTTGAATCTGAGGATCCTGCCCCAGCCAAACAACCCCGGCGGGAAGCTCTGGCTTCCAAAGCACCATCTATGGGGTTACAGGTTGACATCGATGGCACGGCCTCGACTGATCACCTGTTAGACTGCTCTGGGGTACCGGCCCATGCCGGTACCGACATCCAGGCAGCAGTGGCGTCTATGGGCAATACTGTCCAGACCATGCAGCAGGCCGTTCTGGCTTTCATTAAAGCTGCGACGCCCTCGGTACCGCATCTAGCGGTTCCGGGTCCGGTACTGTCTTCCATACCGGAACCGAGACCATCATCTTCCAAACGCAGATCGGTTCCGCATGCTGGATCCGGGTTTTCACCCGATACCGATCCCATACCCGGTACGCCCGATGTCGATACCGATCGGTATGCGTATCGTGCGTTGGAAGCAAATAGAGGAGTCTCTGATTCTTCTGAGGATTTTGACTCCTCTGATGACTCTGATGAGCTGTCTCTGGTTCTTCCTGAAGAGCCTTCTTCCCCAAAGAGGAGAATGTCTCCACCAGAGGATTTGTCCTTTCAAGAATTCATTATAGAAGTAGCTAAAGGACTTTCTATTACTACATCCTCTGAAAAAGAACCTAGATCAAAGAAATTGGATATTTTAGGATACCCTAAGGTTCCTAAAGAGGCAGTCACCCTGCCTATCCATGAAATCCTTCAAGAACACTTGATGGACTTATGGGAGGCTCCTCTAACGTTGTCTCCTCATTCTCGTAGGTTGGACACCATGTACCGGGTCCCTCCTTCTCCTGGTTTTCAAAAAACTCAGCTGCCTCACCATTCCATTGTGGTGAAGTCTGCGCTGAAAAAGATTAAGAGTACCAAAAGGCACTCTTCTACCCCTCCAGGGCGAGAATGTAAGACCCTAGACTCTTTTGGTAGGAAAATCTTCCAGGCTAGTATGCTTATAGCCAGGATTAATTCATACAGTCTGTATATGGGCATGTTTCTAAGGGAACTTGCCCTAAAGGTACGGCATTTTACCTCATTTATCCCTGAGGATAGAAAGGAGGAGTTCATTTCTCTGGTGAAACAGCTTCTAGATGTTTCTAAGTTCTCCAACAGAGCAGCCTTTGATTCCTTTGAAGGTGACGGTAGAGCTTCGGGCATTGCCATTGCAGCCCGACGACTTGCTTGGCTCCAGGCCTCTGACCTAGAACCCTGGGTCCTGGATGGCTTACGGAATCTGCCCTGTACAGGTGAGAACTTATTTGGTAAAGACTGGCAAATTAAAGCCACTCAAATGGACGCAGAAAATGCTACATTAGATAGACTTTCTAAGTCTACCTCTACTCCTGCCAAGAAAAAGTCTTTCAAGAGGCCTTACTACAAGAAGGCCAGATTTTCCACAAATACTGGCCAACAATCTTCTCAGCCTCGCTTTGCTGCTAAACGTCAGCAGCCTAAACAGGCAAGGTCAAAGCCTGCAGTGTCAGGGGTTTTGACTTGCCCCTAGAGAACTTAACCTTTCTGGCTCTAGAACAACCAGAGCCCCTCACCATTCCCGGAAGGTTAGCTCACTTTGCTCCCAGATGGGGGCAAATTACTTCAGAGCAATGGACCCTCTCTATCATCAGAGAGGGCTACAAACTTCATTTTTCCAACCTTCCTCCATATACCATGGTGAGGCACTTCAATTCTCCCCCATCTCTCCTGGGCCTGTTGGGTCAGGAAATCTCTTCTCTCCTTGCCCAAGGGGCATAGAAGAGGTTCCTCTTCTTCAACAAGGGACAGGATTCTACTCCCCTTATTTTCTCATACCAAAGAAGACAGGGGGATTCAGACCTATCCTAGATCTGAGAGAATTGAACAGATTTCTGTACAAGGAGAAATTCAAAATGCTTTCTCTAGGCATTCTCCTTCCATACCTTCAGAGTCAGGATTGGCTTTGTTCTCTAGATCTCAAGGATGCGTACACACATATACTCATCCACCCATCCCACAGAAAATATCTAAGATTTCTGTTTCAGGGAAAACATTTCCAGTACAGAGTACTTTCCCTTCGGTCTAGCCTCTGCTCCAAGAGTGTTCACCAAATGCATGGCAGTTGTTGCCGCATTTCTAAGAGGTCTGGGAATTTTTGTATTCCCATATCTGGACAACTGGCTCATCCGAGCTCCATCTCAGTCAGAGGCCCAGATTTCCCTGGACCGCACAAGGCACATTCTGCAGTATCTGGGACTGGTGATAAACCTTCCCAAGTCTCAACTTATCCCTACTCAGTCTCTGGAATTCATAGGGGCCCAGTTGGACACCACCACTGCAAGGGCCTACCTACCTCAAGTCCGGGGCCAACGTCTGGTGTGCTTGGCCTCCCAAGCTCAGTCCAGCAGTCACTTGACAGCCAGAGAAATGCTGCGACTTCTGGGCCACATGGCCTCCACGGTACACGTGGTGCCCTACGCTCGTCTTCATATGAGAGCAGCTCAATGGACCTTGGCCACCCAGTGGACTCTGGCATCAGGAGCGCTCTCCGACCAAATACTCACCTCAAAGCGTCTGTTTTGGTCCCTCCAATGGTGGATGTCCACCAAGAATCTGTTGTTGGGGGCCCCCTTCCAACCTTTGTTGCCCCAAGCAACCCTCACAACAGATGCCTCCCAAACAGGGTGGGGAGCCCATCTACAACACCTCTCCACTCAGGGTACTTGGTCTCCACAGGAGACCACCCTTCACATCAACCTCCTGGAACTGCGAGCAATCTTCTTTGCCCTCAAAGTCTTCCATACCCTCCTTGTCAACCTGACCGTCCTAGTTCAAACAGACAATCAGGTGGCCATGTTCTACGTAAACAAACAAGGAGGGACAGGCTCTCTGTCGCTTTGCAACGAAGCTCTCAGATTATGGGCCTTCGCCAGAGAGCATCAAATTCATCTTCTGGCAGTGTATCTTCCAGAGGTTCAAAACTCTTGGGCAGACAGACTCAGTCGAGTTCTGCTTCCACACGAATGGTCCTTGCATATGGACCAGATACGCAGAATCTTTCAGGAATGGGGAACCCCGGACATAGACCTCTTTGCAAGTCCGTGCAATGCCAAACTTCCCCAGTTCTGTTCCAGGACTCCGTGTCAGAGAGCTCAGGCCAACGACGCCTTTCTCCTACATTGGGGTCAGGACTTCCTATATGCCTTTCCACCCATTCCTTTGATTCCCAAGACTCTGTTCAAACTCCAGAGGGATCACGGATCGATGATCCTCATAGCTCCACGCTGGCCACGCCAAGTGTGGTTCCCTCTACTTCTGCATCTTTCCCAGGGACCCTCCCTGGACCTGGGAGCTGCGCCAGACCTTCTGTCTCAGGAGGAGGGGACTTTGTGGCACCCAAACCCCAAGTCCCTACACCTCAGAGCTTGTTACTGAAGGCCTAAGCCTTCATGACTTCAATCTTTCTCAACCAGTGAAAGATATCCTTCATGCCTCTAGGAAACCCTCCACGAGGCGTTCCTATGCTTTCAAATGGAAACGCTTTTCCATTTGGTGTGCTCAACAGGGTCTTGACCCTCTGGCACTTCCCTTGAATTCTCTACTAGACTATCTCCTGCATCTTTCTAATGGAGGCCTTAAGACGAATTCAGTCAGAGTCCATTTAAGTGCTATTGCAGCATCTTTAAAACCTATAAATGGACAACCTGTCTCCTCTCATCCTCTTATTGCAAGGTTCATGAGAGGCCTGACTCTAACTAAGCCTCCCATCCGACCTCCTCCGGTAGCATGGGATTTGAACCTAGTTCTAGGTCAGCTTATGAAGCCACCTTTTGAACCGTTGGTTTCTACCTCCTTGAAATTTCTTTCCTGGAAGGTCCTTTTCCTTATTGCAGTCACTTTGGCTCGCTGCATCAGTGAACTACAGGCCTTAGTGGCTCATCCACCTCATACTAGGTTTCATCATAAGGTGGTCCTCAGGACGAATCCCCACTTTATGCCCAAAGTGGTCTTGCCTTTTCATCTTAATCAAGAGGTATATCTACCTGTCTTTTTTCCGGCTCCTCATGCATCCAGTGCAGAGAGGAACCTTCATACTCTAGATTGTAAAAGAGCTCTCGCCTTTTACCTCAACAGGACTCAGCCACATCGAAAGTCTTCCCAACTTTTTGTGGCATTTGATCCTTCTCATTTGGGACTTCCAGTCTCCAAACGTACACTTTCCAATTGGATTGCTAAGTGTATTTCCTTTGCTTACCAGAGTAAAAACATTTCTCTGGAAGGCCATGTCACAGCTCACAATGTGAGAGCCATGGCCACTTCTATGGCTCATCTTCACTCTGTATCCATAGATCAGATCTGTCGAGCCGCCACCTGGGCCTCGGTTCATACCTTCACAGCCCATTACTGTTTGGACAAGGACTCCCGCCGGGATGCCTTGTTTGGTCAGGCTGTCCTCAAACACCTGTTCCATACTTGAACAACTCCTGCCCACCTTCCCAGGATGGATGCCTGAGATCCATACGAAGATGGCGAACCCTTGGAAGGGGATCTCCCAGGCATCTTAGCTAGGGAGTCCCCATATGTGAGGACTTATTCCTGCTTGTTCCTGGAGATAGCACAGTTACTTACCTGTAACAAGTGATCTCTGGGAACAGCAGGAATTAGTCCTCACAACCCACCCACCTCCCCTAGGAGTTGTATCTTCTATCTATCTTCCTTTCCTCTCTCTATTGTCTCAGCTATAAACTCGAACTGAGGAGAGCTGGTCAGGAAGGCGGGAAGGCAGCGCGCATGTGTAGTGGGAGGCCCCAAAAGCTTCCTTCTGGGAAGCTGGGGAGCTTTCCCGCTCAGGCTCCGTCGGTACCGACGTACCCATATGTGAGGACTAATTCCTGCTGTTCCTAGAGATCACCTGTTACAGGTAAGTAACTGTGCTTTACAGCAAGAGCACAGACAGGCAGGGGGCAGTAAAGAAAGAAACGCCTTTCCACTCTTAAAAAACAGTACTCAAATTTGAAACTTGACCAAATTAAATCAAATTAACCTAAGCTACTGTATCCTACAGGCTCCTTATCTGTTCCTCTAGTGAGCCCAGATCTAGGCTCACGATGTCCTCCTGCTGCATGGAGACTGGTCACACTGGGGCTGATGGGAGAGACCAGCAGCCTATATCCAGTGATGTCATGATTCTAACATGCCAGTCTCCAAGCTGCAGGTGGTGGATGACAACCCAGAGGCAGAGGACTGAACTGGAGGAACGATAAGGAACAGTCACTGAATAAGGCATGATACCTGAACAACTGAGCGCTGCTCTCATGCAACGGCCAGAACTACTGATTATAGTTCATTTTACTTGATATACAACCTATAGCAGGTAGCAGCTAAGTTGTTAAGGAAGTGACATGAAGCAACAGCCCTTCATGAGCAACAGGATAAAATCAAAATAAACTTATCTAAATTCTCAACAAACAGGGGTGCCCTACACGGAGTGGTGGATTCACCCCTAAACAAAGACATGGGAAGGGGTGGCCTGCACGGAGCGGTAGGTGCACCTATTCTTGCCATCTTACTGGGCAGGCTAGATAGACCATACTGGTCTTTATCTGCCGTCATTTACTATGTTACTATGGAGGTGCGGCAACGAATGAACTGTAACATAAGGATGTGAGCATAGACTGTCGAAAAGTACCCAGAATGGGTGGGTCCTGGACTGGTCTAGCAGGATTCCAGGAAAGGAAATTAATGGTAAGTGAAATTTCTCCATCCAAGTCATCCTGCTAGACCAGTACAGACAAAAGGGAAGTACCCAAAAGGGAAGTACCCAAGCTAACCCACTTCAGGGCGGGAAGAGACAGCAGCTGCCACCACACTGGTACCAAATTGCATCACATTGCACGCTTGGAGATCAAGGCGACGGTGCCCAGGTTGTGAGCCCTTTGCTCATGCTGATGCTGATGCTTGAGACCGGGTAGAGCAGGTCATGAGCCCCACGGGCACCAGCTAACCCTGAAGAATGTAACCCCGACTCAATGGTTGTGCAGAGCCATTTGTAATGGAGGCTGTGGAGGCCGCAAGGCCCTTCTGAGGCCCTGCAAACAGTACAAATGGAGATCAGATTTGCAAAAGGAATTGGTGACCCTGGAGAGCACTGTAGCACCCTACTGAGCAAAGTCCTATATTGATGCCCACATTATTTTCTTGAAAGGCAGGAAACAAAATCATCCAGTTTGAGTGAAAAGGTGTAACCACCTTAGGCAGGAAAGACAACAGCACCTAGAGGGACACGCAAAGCCGAGATTTTCCTGGCCAAGACTAATGGCTACTAGAAATGCCGCCTTGAGGGATGAGTCCCAGAATGAGGTATGTTTGAGCGGCTCGAAGGATGCCGGATAAGGCCCTGAGGACCAAGCACCCACATACACCTGAGAAAGCTAGCAACTTCTGCAGGAGACACCATTGAGCGTCATTCAAACAGGTTAATGCAGAGACGTGAACCCAGAGAGAGCCTAGGGCCAGACCAGAGTTGAGAGCGTTCTGAAGGAATTACAGAATGTCCAGGATCTGAAAGGCACTGCCAAAAGCATCAAGACTCAAGGATGCCACATTCTCGTGTAGACTAAATTTGTAATGGGCCATCCTGCCTTGGACAGGAGAGCCACCACCTATGTTGAGTGACCTCTAACTCACCCAGTGTCTTTCAAGCACCAGATCATAAGCGAGTAGAGAGTAGTATTGGCCATGGTGATTGGACCTTGCTGCAAGAGACCTTTCTGAGGAAGGGAGATGACTGGGTTAGTCGAACAGGATCAGCATACTACGGCCGCTGAAGCCAGTCACATGACACGAAGATCACCGTGCCAGAATGAGCTTCGATCTGACGGAGAACCCTTCCAAGCAGGACATAAGGAGGAAACATGCACAACAGGGGAGAAGAAGGCCAGGACTGAACTAACGCGTCCAGGCCCCAAGGCCCATGCTCCTTCCACCGACTGACAAAGGCCTGTGTCTTGGCGTTAAGTGCCGACAGCCTGAGATCCACTGTAGGCAACCCCCAGGTGCAAACTATTTGTGGAAATGCCCAGGAGGCTAGTTCGCAGTTGTCGGGATCTACAATGTGACAGCTGACGTAAGCTGCTTGTACGCTGTCCATCCCCACAATGTGCTGTGCCGACTTGTCGATGACACTCCATCCAGGGGAGGAGAAGAGCCATCTCCCTGGTCATTCCCGGACCATTTGTTCCGCACTGTCGGTTTAAATAGGACACCATCATAGCATTGTCAGAAAGAAAGTAGACCGCTTGGGATCGAAGGAGAGGCAGGTAGTGCAGCAAGGCAAGGTGGACCTCCCAGGCTTTTAAGCGGTTTGATCATCCAGCATGCCTCCTGAGGTGGCCAGGTCCTCTGAGCCATCTGGAACTGGCAAAGTGCTCCGCCGTCCGAGAGAGACTGGCGTGAGTGTTTACTGGAATCCAGGACCCTGCAAGAGAATGCCACCATAGAAGATTGCATCACATAGCATAAGGGGGGGGAGGGGGGGGAGGGGGAGAGGCGACAGTCAGACCATGGAAACCAGGGACAGTGGGACGGACAGGAGTTTTGAAAGTTCCAGCAGGAGTGTTGAAGGCTACGCATGTGGGCTCTGGTCCATGGGATAAACAATGGTGGCCACCGTGGACCTTAGGGTCTGAAGAGAGTCACATATGCATGCGCAGCTCTGCAGGAGAAAGAGTTGAAGGTGTGCGGAGTGCTTGAGAAAATGTTCTTGCGTCAGGGATACCTTGCCCAGCCAGTTATCGACTAGTGCTCCAAGAAACTCCAGTTTGGGGTGGCCAGAGTTGGAATAATTGAAACTTGGATTAATTGACCTTGGAATAATTAACCACTCAACTGAGGCTATCCGAGAAGGTGACCAGCCAGAAGACCGTCTGACTGGCTTCCGACATGGAACTTGTGTCCAAGCCAGTCGTCTAAGTATGAAAGGACTTGAATGCGCTGTCTGTGCAAGGCTACTGCAGCCAACACAATGACTTTGCAGTCATCAGGTCAAATGGCAGAACACAAATCTGAAAATGCTGCCCGAGCATGGCAAAGTGCAGAAAACGCCGGTGACCCTCCCGGAGGAAAATATGTAAATAGGCTTCTGCTAGGATGGATGAGGCAAGGAATTATCCCATAAGGGCTGCTTGAATTATTGGACCTATCATTTTCATGTGAAAAACCGGTACATGAAGGGCCCAATGGACCTCCTTGAGACCCAGACTCTGCTGAAAGGACCCCTCCTTATTGGATACCACAAAGTAAATGGAACAACAAGTAGAGTCCCTCTTTGCAAGTTGGACCGGTCGAATGGCTCAAAGAAACTGCAGACGTTCGAGTGTGGATTGTATGGCTGCCCTCTTTTGGGACGCTCTGCTAGGCGAAACTAGGAAGGTTTCTTGGATGGGAGCGAATAGCCTTGGCTGACGATGTTGAGGACCCATTGATCGAAGGCCATATGAGCTCACTGCTGGGAAAAGGCATCTGCCCTCCTTGTATTGGTGGCGACGTAGTCATTCCATCCTTTCCTAACTTCCCGAAGGACTGTGACCTTTGACCAGCATGAGGTCACAGCAAAGGCCTTTCCACAGCGTGTAAAGGACTGCGGCTTGCCTTCCAATAGCCGGTGTGGCTTGACTTCCCCCAGGTCCTTGACATGCTTGTCAAGGTTTTCACTAAAGAGCCACTTGCCTTGGAAGGAGAGCTTAGAGAGGTGCGCCTTAAAAGCTGGATCAGCCGACCATTGACAAAGCTAATGCAATATAGGAGGGTATAGGCTGCCAGACCACTACAAACTGATGCCTGAGTGGAGTTTCCTGTCCTAATGATCCGAAAGGGCCGCACGCCCTCCAACCGGAATAGCAATGTGCTTAGTGACGGGAGTCACCAGAGCAGCCATATTTGGATATGCAAAGCACCTGTCCAGATCTGCTAGAGACCAAAGATAACACTGTCCCTAAGGTAGTGCTGTCCCAGATGGTGAGACGTACACATCAGGCAAATCACACTTCTGAGATACAATCTGCTAGGGCTCTGGTAGGAAAGGGAATACCCTGGCGGGCTTTTGACTGCCCCGCAGTAGAGCCCTGGTGGGAAAAAGAAGGCCCTGGCGGGCTTTCGAATGCTCCGCAGGAGAAATCCCATGGGAAAAGGCTTTTGAATGCCCTGCAGGATCAAGAGCGGCCTGAGAGAGTGCCTGAGGCTGACCGTGCTCTAGAGCAGGCATGTCCAACTTCGAACAGGTCGTGATCTACTTTTTCTGGCCAAAAGTGCCGGTGATCTACCACCATGAAAATTAAGTTTCAAATTCAATTTTAACCCAATAAAGTTGGAGGTTTCCCCCCCCCCTTTTTTAATGAACCTTCTGTCATTTACTTGGATGTGATCAGCTGTTAAGCAAATTAAGCAAAAACAAAATGGAGAGACGAAGATCCAGTAAGAACTGCAAGGGGAAATGGAAAGTACATTTTTTCTTAAAGTTTTCTTGAGTAATTTGTGTTAAATTTAGGTTGAGTATTGATCCAGGCTGATCTTGCACAATCTTTAATATTTCGCTCTCTCATTAGTGAGACGTCTGAGCCTGCACTTCATCCACCAGCTTTTTGAAATTGGGTGAATATTGCGCGAGGGCCAGTCTCAGGGAATCCTTGAGACATACATCTGTCATGTTGGAACGTTGTGTACCCTTTGTCATTTTCAAATGGGAAAACGCAGATTCACACAAATAAGTTGAACTGAAACAGGAGTTTACAGCTTCACTGCATCTTCTCAAGTCTCTAGGCACTAGCTTCCAAAACGATTCTTGCTCAGCACTGGTCTTCAGAAAAATGTCATTTTTAAGGGTTAATATTTTGTTTTCAAGAGATGGCTTCTTCAATGAGTAATTTTTACTGATAGCAGCTGCAGTTTCTTTAATGTCCACATCTACTTTGAATGGGTATGACAAGTACTCCACAACTGTTCCAATTTTTTGGAAGTCACAGAATCTATTTTTGAATTCCTGGATAACAGAACAGATTTCTATCACATACTTCTCGTTCTGAAAAACAAAATTTGGATACTGTCCAAGATGGTCCTGCGTATTAGGAAAATGATCAAAAAAGTGTTGTTGTTTATTTATTTATTTATTTAGTAGACACTTGTATACCGCTACTTCCTACGATCAGCAGCGGTTAACTTTACAGATCAGGATGCACTGCACAGTACAGTAATTTGCATGATTTACATTTGATTGGTTTAAGATTTGATTTGAAACAACACAACGCATGGTCATTTGATTTACATTTGATTAATTGTGTGCGGGTTTACTTATTTATATACATTAGGAAGCGTGGGTGGGGGTGTGCTACGTATATACATGCAAGGTCAGTCATCATTAGCTCAAATTTGCTCTTGTAGGATGAAATTGTACTCATCTCACCAATGCAGTTGTTTTTACCTTGTAGTTCAAGGTTCATATCACTTAGTTCGCCTGTAAAGTCAGTGAGAAAATGCCAGACCATATAACCACTCCTCATCTTCCAACTCTGCTTGGTTATCTCCCCTCTCCTTCAAAAAACTTCTTACTTCATTCAGCAAATCACAAAATCTTTGCAGAAATTTGTGCCTACTTAGCCACCTTACATCTGTGTGCAAAATGATTTCCGCTGCCCCTTCATCAAGAGAAAGACTGAAATGCCGTCTTTGAAGTGATCTTCCATGAACTGAATTTACAATTTTGAAAGTGATATCCATGACAGTCTTTGTATTGAGTCTCTTGCTTGACAAAACTTGCTGGTGAATGATGCAGTGGTAAGAAAGGAAATCTGGGAAGTCGTCATGCTGTCTACAGAGGGCTATGAAACCATTAACCTCAGCTGTCATTGCTCTTGCTCCATCAGTAGTGATGGAAACAAGTCTATGCAATGGAAGGTTACACTTTGTCACAAAAGAATGGAAAGAACTGAATATTTCCTGACCGGTAGTTCTCCCTTTTAAAGAAATCATTCCAAGTAGTTCTTCTTTAACACTGAAGTCTTCAAAAACCATCTAGATAAAGACTAGTAACTGGTCTATGTCTCTTATGTCTGTAGATTCATCCAGTTTATTTATTTATTACAGGCTCTTATATACCGCGCTATTCAGCATCAGCGCGGTTCACAATATAACAACAGACCAGAACAAACTGTTTGGTTTTACAGAGAACAGGTCAGAGAACTTGGATAAAACACGGGGAGGTTATTACTCCAGTTGGAGTGAGAAAGCAACACAATTTGAAAAATCCTCCAACAATTGTTCAGTTGTGTTGCCACACATCTTTTCTATTCGCCGCACAACGGTGTTTCTTGACAATTGTACATCTTGAATAGCAGCTATGATTTCTTTCTTATTTTTAAATCCTTCAAAAAGATTGTCAGCTGCTTCAAGAAAACAATCTTTTACAAATTCCCCTTCAGTGAAAGGTTTGTATTTCTTTGCGATCAGGTTGCTGACCTTGAAGGATGCTATGGTTGCACTGACCGAATGTGACCTTGGCTTCGCCATCAACTGTTGCCGAGTAGCCAATTTCGATTTAAGTTCTTTGAGCTTCAGTTTACGAATTTTGCTTTTGGGTGGAAAATCAGCATCAAACTTATTGCTATGCAGAGCCTTATAATGATATTCCAGATTACCCTTTTTGGGCAAGGATACTGGGGCGTTACAAATTAGACAACACCACTTGTCTTTCACCATGAAGAAGTAGTAGTCCATTTCCCATTCATCATGAAAGTGGTAGATTTTACTCTTCTTTGGAACACTCATCTTCATTATACTGGGGTGGCTGGATGTAAGAAGGCCAAATCTGCTAAGTTAGTATAAACACTGGCTGAATCTGGTCCAAAACTGTCACTGTCCCAAAGTATTAAAGATCAACAGGAACTGAAGACCTCTGGATGTGCAATATAAGGACTGGAGATGCCAAAACCACACACGCAGTTCTAAAAGTAAAAATAAGAAATCATACTGGCACCAATAATCAAATACCACCAAACAATCATAAAAAACACACCTGTCCAGCAAACCAGGTAAAGTCAAATACCGCCAAACAAGTTCAAATACCACCACACGCGATTTAATAAATTCTGCACACAGTGTAGAATTAACACAAAGGCTAGGCAAAATAAAATTGCAGAAGCAAGCAAAAGTCACAGTCGTTTGAACTAATTCGAAGGCAAGGCATAGGCAAGTTAGAACAAAATTGGAAAAGCCTGCCAAAATCACCAAATTCTTAACACTTTGTTGTGTCTGCCCGAAAACGTTTAATGAAAGCAAACTATAAAGCAACCAATGACCAGCACACGACACAACTAATACGGTAAGTGTATTCAGGTAAAGCCCGGGCAAATAGATATCGCCCGGTATATAACACACTTCTAAGGGGTGTTGGGGTGGGGGTGGGGGCAGGAATGGGTGATTCTGAGAGGCAGGAGACAAGGTATGACGCCGGGCCTGTGGCGTCTCATCGCGGGGCATGGGCGGCAGCCCCCTGGGGTACCCACAAACTATTGGGCACGAAAACAAGCGCCCCCAATACACCCACAGGCAAGATTCCTGCAGGCAGGGAAAAAAGACAGACAAAGGATCAGCAGCGGCGGCAAGCCCTCGGCAGACAACCTGCCGGCACAAACTCTCTCCTAGCGATGGGGCGAGCTGCTGCAGAGATGGAGCCAAGTGGGGCTGGCGATCTACCTCTGACTCCTCTGTGATCTACAGGTAGATCACGATCTACCTGTTGGACATGCCTGCTCTAGAGGATCGGTGAGGTGAGTCGTCCACTACTTGAACCATCACAGAAGGGAGTTCATCCTTGTGGAACAGGCGGATAGAATGTGTGCTGTCTTGCTCGTCAGCTCACCATCCTCCCAGTCAGAGGCAGCCAGGCTATCCTCGGCTGACAAGGCTTCTTCATCTGGTAAATCAGGTGCACATGCAGCTGCAGCCCAAGAAAAGTTCCTTGAGAGGATACCCCGTGTTCCTAAGTACTCACTCCTTCCGAGAACGCTTCCGGGACCCCAACGTAGAGTCTAGCGAGGTTCTATGGATTGAACAGGCCTCCAAGCCAGAGATGACAGGGTCCACGTGCCAAGGGTCCAAGCCTAAACGAGCACTAGAAAGATTTCTGGTTAAATTTAGAACCCAGCAGAGAGCTTGTAGTTTAAATTTCATACTCATTCAGGGCCTAGCAGCAGCAAAGAGCTTTAATTTAAATCAAATCAGAATATAAAACTTAGCACAAAAGGCAAAACAGGGTCAGTATTCATTGAACAAGAAATAAAGTCTTCTAGAGACCTTTACAAAGAGGCCTTCTACCTGGGGGGCAAGAGACCTGTGAAACTTTTTAAATAGGTGTTAAAGCCAGGTGGTAGGTCAAAAGGCCATTTTGAAACTCTTATCCAAGCAAGGACTGTTAATCATCCAGGAAGTTGGTCACAGCTTACCTCAGGTGCATAGGACAGGGTACTGTGTTGTTGTTAAGTGCCATCGAGTCGGAGTCGACTCATGGTGACCCTCTGGATAACTATCCTAAATTGTGTTCAGTCTTCAGTCAGGCAGCTCATTGTTGACAGACTGGTACCCATAGCTGCTGTTATTGTATCGATCCATCTCATTGCTGGCCTTCCTCTTTTGCATTGACCTATCTTGCCAAGCATGATGTCTTTCTCTAATGATCTCTCTCTTCGCATGATGTGTCCTAAGTATGAAAATCAAAGTCTTGTCATCTGAGCTTCTAAAGAAAGCTTAGGTTTGATCTCCTCTAGTACCAACTGGTTTGTTCTTCGGGCAGTCCATGGTATACAATGTATTCGCTGCCAGCACCATAATTCAAAGGCATCAATTTTCTTCCTGTCTATCTTTTTCACTGTCCAGCTTTCACATCCATATGATGTTATTGAAAAAAACATGGCTTGAACAAGTCGAATCTTTGTATGGAGAGAGACATCTCTGCTCTTGAGAATCTTATCTAGGTCTTTTATAGCCATTCCGCCAAGAGCAATGCATTGTCTGATTTCTTGAATGCTTGTTGCTTCTTTCTTGACAGTTGATTTCAATTTCTTCTCCTTCAATGATGAACCTGTTGATTATGCCAGTTGTCATGATCTTTGTCTTCTTTACATTAAGGTGCAGGCCCATTTTGAGACTATGTTCTTTGATTGTGAGAAGCAAATGTTTCAGATCTTCACTTTCAGCCAGTAATGTGGTATCATCAGCACAGCGAAGGTTGTTGATAACTCTTCCACTAATCTTCACACCTCTGTTGTCTTCATACAATCCTGCTTCTCTGATGATTTGTTCTGCATATAAATTAAACAAGTAGGGGGAAGGTATGCAGCCTTGTCTTACACCTTTGCTTATTTTAAACCATTCTGTTTCTCCTTGTTCCATTTGAACTGTTGCTTCTTGATCAATTTATTTATTTATTTAATTTACAGTCTCTTTTATACCGCGCTATTCAACATCAGTGCGGTTTACAATGAACATAGAACTACACATTTCCTTAGGTACTCTGTGTTTACAATGAACAGGTATTAAAAACTTGGATAACAGGGGTAACTATTTACAGTAATGCAACAGTGAGGGTTCGCACCATTGGTCTAGCCGTTGGTGTTTTGTGAGGTACAGATTGTGCAAGAGAACGATCAGGTGTTCTGGTATACCCATGCTTCTTAATGTGGCCCAGAGTTTCTCATGGTTTACACAGTCAAAAGCCTTGCTATAGTCGATAAAGCACAAATATATATCCTTTTGGTATTATTTAGTCTTTTCAAGGATCCATCTCACATCCGCAATGATGTCTCTCGTTCCTCGCTCTTTCCTGAACCATGCTTGCACTTCAGGTAGTTCTTGTTCCAGGTATGGTTGTAGTCTCCTTTTCAGTAGAATCTTGCTGGCATGTGGGATCAGAGCAATTGTGCCATAATTTCCACAGTCAGTTGGATCACCTTTCTTTAGTATTGGTATAAACACAGATCTTTTCCAGTCAGTTGGCCATGAGGCTGTCTTCCATATTTCTTGGCAGAGCCTTGT
The DNA here is from genome assembly GCA_033557465.1 of Ichthyophis bannanicus. Taxonomy (NCBI): domain Eukaryota; kingdom Metazoa; phylum Chordata; class Amphibia; order Gymnophiona; family Ichthyophiidae; genus Ichthyophis; species Ichthyophis bannanicus. The sequence continues at coordinate 496,843,641 of CM066033.1, forward strand.
AAGTAGGGTAACAGCTGCATCAGATTGCTGTAATACTTCTATGAGAATGCTATCAATGCCTGGTGCTTTGTTCTTTGATAAGGCTTTCAATGCTGCTTCAAATTCTTTCATCACCAAAGGTTCCCGATCATAAAGTACAGGTTGAAACGGCTGTTGGTCCACTTGATCTTTATCATATAAAAAACTCTGTATAGTCCTTCCACCTTTTCTTGATCTTCTCAGCATCATTCAACATAGAACCTTGAGCATCTTGTAACCTTCCAATTCGAGGCTGGAATTTTTCTTTAACTCTCGTAGCTTTAGGAAAGCCAAGCTTGTTATTCCTCTAACAGTTTCTGCTTCTATTTCCTTGCATGCGTCATTGTAATACTTTTCCTTGTCCTGTCTTGCTGCACTTTGGAAATCTCTGTTGAGTTCTGTGATTGTCTTCAAGGCCCGGCAATCTACTTCTGTATCTTGCCATGAAAACCCAATGGATAGTTATAACAAAACAAATTGTGCTATAGTGCTGGAAGATGAGACCCCCAGGTCGGAAGGCACTCAACTAGCTACTGGGGAAGAGCTGAAGACTCTGCAGAGTAAAGCCAGCATTTATGATGTGGTTGGATCAAAGCCCTCGGGACATCTGACTGCCGATATAGCTGCTCATGAAATGAGAGTCAGAAGCTGTAAAGATGTCTTACACATTGGAACATGGAACATACGAAACATGAACCAAGGGAAGTTGGAAGTGGTCAAGAATGAAATGGAACGTGTACAGCTTGATCTGTTGGGTGTCAGCGAACTGAAATGGACTGGCATCGGGCACTTTGCATCAGATGATCACATGGTCTAGTCCTTAGTGGAACACCAGATCTGGTGCAAGAGATAAGGGTGTTGGGGCCACTTGGCAATAGTGATCATAGCATGATCGAGTTTGATTTAATTAGTGGAGGAGGGATGGTAAGGAAATCCCCAGTACTACCTTTTAACGTTCGAAAGGGAGACTATGATAAAACGAGGAAAATAGTTAAGAAAAAACTAAAAGGAACAGTTGCAAAGGTTAAAAGACTTACATCAAGCTTGGGTGTGGTTTAAAAATACTATCTTGGAAGCCCAGACCAGCTGCATTCCACACTTTAAGACAAGTGGAAGGAAGTCCAAAAAACTGCCAGCATGGTTTAAAGGTGGAGGTCAGAGAGGCTGTTGCCAAAAAAGCATCTTTCAGGAAATGGAAAAAAAGAGCCAAATGACGAAAACTGGAAACAGCACAAGCACTGGCAAGTTAAATGCAAGGCATTGACAAGGCAGGCAAAGGGAGAATTTGATAAGAAGCTTGCTGTGGAAGCAAAAATGTGTAATAAAGACTTTTTCAAGTACATTCATAGCAAAAAAACTGTGAGAGAGTCAGTTGGTCCATTAGATGATAGAGGGGTTAAAGGTGCACTAAGAGGCGACGAGGCGATAGTGGAAAGACTGAATGAATTCTTTGCTTCGGTCTTTACTGAGGAAGATGTAGGGATGTTACCCATGACTGAAGTGGTATTTAAAGGTGTGGAAGAATTGAAGGAAATATTGATACATTGGGAAGATGTATTATAACTATTTGATAAACTGAAAAGTAGCAAATCACCTGGACCGGATGGTATACATCGAAAGGTGTTGAAAGAACTGAAATATGAAACTGCAGACCTGCTTTTAGTAATCTGTGAACTAATACCTGAAGATTGGAGAATGGCCAACGTAACACCAATTTTTAAACAAGGTTCCAGGGGTGATCCTGGCAACTACAGACCGGTGAGCCTGGCGTCAGTACTGGGAAAAATGGTAGAAACCATCATAAAGAACAAAACTGCTGAACATGTAGATAGTCATGGCTTAATGGGAGACAGCCAACATGGCTTTAGAGAAGGAAGATCTTGTCTTACTAATCTGTTATGTTTTTTGAAGGTGTGAATAAACAGGTAAAGGTGAGTCGGTTGATATAGTGTATTTGGACTTTCAGAAAGCCTTTGACAAGGTCCCTCAGAGGCTTTTGGCAAAACTAAAGAGTCATGGGATAGGAGGCAGTGTACTATTGTGGATCAGGAACTGGTTAAAAGATAGAAAGCAGAGGGCAGGGCTAAACGGCCAATTTTCCCAATGGAGAAAGGTGAATAGTGGTGTACCCCAGGGATCTGTGCTAGGTCCGCTGCTTTTTGACATAGTCATAAATGACCTGGAAAAGGGAATAATGAGTGAATTTATCAAATTTGCAGACGACACAAAACTATTTAAAGTTGTTAAAAACCCGGGGAGAGATCAGAGAGGCAGCGCAGAGGTCCGGTGTGGCAGGCACCTGCTCCGGCGGCCCCGACATCATCGGGGGCCTCTTCAAACGTTCCTTGGTTTGGCGCAGCCAGAGGCACTAGTCGGGGCAGCGATAGAAGGGGCTAGATACAAGGGGCATTTCAGGCCCCTTGGAGCATCGAAGGAGCATAGTACCTGGGGCGTCCTCCAGCTGTGGAGATCCTGATGGGAAAACGGAAGAAGACTGAGTCAGCAGCGGCAGCTGAGCCTGCGGTGGGCCCTATGGACAGACATGTTAAGGTACTGTCTGGTGTGGATGCAACGCTTGACCCTGACTTTCTTGTGCTCCGGCCCTCTCCGGTGTCTTTGAGTTCCCCGGACCGGACACCACCTTCTCCGCCAGTCTATATATCTCCTCCTTTGTCTGCTTCAGAGGGTACGCGGTTTCAGCAGAGTACCCTGATGGGAACGGGGGAAAAACTGAAACCGGTTGTATGGGCACCCGTTCCGGGAGAAGCCAGAATAGTGCCTGAGGATCAGGTAACTCTGGCCGACATCTGAAAGGTGGTTACCCGTATTGAAAGTTCCTTGGTACCCACTGTTGTGCAACTTTGTAGTTTCTCTTCGGAGATTACTACTCGGTTGACAAAAGTGGATAATAAAGGTTGAGAATGTTTCTAATCAGGTTATTGGATGTGAAAATCAGTGTCAGGCTCTTAAAGCTGTGAATTCTTCTCATATTAAAGATAGTTTAGTTTTACACCATATGATGGAACAGTATGATAATATGTTTCGTGCAAACAATGTTCGGTTGTTGAATTTTCCTTATTGTCGTTTGCTGTCAGCTGAAATCTTATTGAGGAAGTATTTTAGAGAGGTTTTGGGCTTGGCTTCGGCTGACTCCATTTGTCTCTCTAAACTTTATTATTTGACTGGTAGAGATCTGTCTCAGGGTTCCCCGGGAGGGTTTGATGACGTTCAAGGCCAAGATAGCCTTGGACTCACCAAATTCCTGGAGGACTCGCAAGACAATATTTCCTCCAGAGCCACTTTGGTGGTTTCATTTCTTTCTGACCAGGATAGAGCTCTTGTGTTTCGGAGCTACTTTAAGAACATGTCGGTACCTTTCTGTGGCGCTACAGTGCAAATATTTCCGGATGTCTGTAAGGCAACTCAGACTAGGAGACAGGGTTTTTTGGCCCTTAAACCTAGGGCGATTGCCTTATCGGCTACTTTTTTTCTTCGATATCCCTGTAAGTGTTTGATAACTTTTCAGGGATCTAGGTTTGTTTTTTTTGATCCTACTCAGCTTGAGGTATTTCTTTGTGATAAAGAGGGGCTTGGCACTAAGTGACTGGGGTGGGTGGTTTGTTAATATAGCTGTCTAGAATTCAAGAGTTATGGCTCTTGTTTTTTTTTTTCCTTTCTATATTGTGGTTTTCTATAATCTCCCCATATTGTGGGCTAGGTAGGATGTATTGCTCTATCGTTTTTCTTTTTGCTATGTTCTTTTATTAACAGATCATCTGTATGTTTCTTTATGCTTGCTTTTGTAAGTTTTGTAAAATTCTAATTAAAAAAAAAAAAAAGTTGTTAAAACCCATGAGGATTGTGGAAAGTTGCAAGAGGATCTTGATAAATTGGAAGACTGGGCATCAAAATGGCAGATGAAATTTAGGGGCTTGTTTACAAAGCCGCGGTAGCGATTCGCGATCGTTATCGGAGCCGCGGCTCCGATAACGATCGCGAATCGTTACCGCGGCTTTGTAAACAAGCCCCTTAATGTGGAAACGTGCAAAGTTATGCACCTAGGGAAGAACAACCCAAACTATGGTTACACGATGCAAGGTTCCACATTAGGAATCACCACCCAGGAAAAAGATTTAGGCGTCATTGTGAATAACATGTTAAAAACCTCGGCCCAGTGTGCAGCGGCAGCCAAGAGAGCAAAGAGAATGCTAGGTATCATAAGGAAAGGAATGGAAAATAAAACAAAGGATATTATAATGCCTCTATATCGTTCCATGGTGAGACCGCACCTTGAATATTGTGTGCAATTCTGGTCGCCGTATCTTAAAAAGGATATAGCGTTATTAGAAAAGGTTCAGAGAAGAGCCACCAAAATGGCAAAGGGGATGGAAGGATACTCCTATGAAGAAAGGCTAAAAAGGTTAGGGCTCTTTAACCTGGAAAAGAGACGGCTGAGGGGAGATATGATACAAGTCTATAAATTAATGAACGAAGTGGAATGGGTAAATGTAGATCGATTGTTTACGTTATCAGATTATAGAAAGATTAGGGGACATGCAATGAAGCTACAGGGTAAGCTATTTAAGACTAATAAAAGAAAACATTTTTTCACTCAACGTGTAAGCAAACTCTGGAATTTGTTACCGGAGGATGTAGTATAAAGGCTGTTAGTGTAGCTGGGTTTAAAAAAGGTTTGGACAAGTTCCTGGAAGTAATGTCCATAAACCATTATTAAGAAGGGACCCAGGATATCAATGCTTGACCCAGTACAAGCATTGTGGAACCTGTGTCTTTTGGGGAAACTGCTAGGTATGTATTTATTTGTGTTTAATTTATTTGTATTTATTTTTTATACTGCGCTCTTTAGAATCAGTGCGGCTTACATGTATACTAACAGGTACTTTCTATTCCCTTGTCCCCGAAGGGCTCACAATTTAAGTGTACCTGAGGCAATGGAGGGTTATGTGGCTTGCCCAAGGCCACAAGGAGTGGCCATGGGACTAGAGACCTCACTCCCTCTGGCCTGAGGTTGCTTGTCCCCATGTGGGACCCGGATTGGCCACTGTTGGAAACAGGATACTGGGCTTGATGGACCTTGGTCTGACCCAGTATGGCATATCTTATGTTCTTATGTACCAGGTCCTCGTGATCAGGAGGCGGCCTTGCCCTCGCGTAATGGGAGCTCGACTAGTCCTTTTGACCGGGAGCTCAACCAGATCCCCACAGCGATGAGCTGGGAAATTTCAGAGGGGCACCTCTTGTGCACCCTGTAAATGTCCAGCTGAAATTAATAACTTAAAAGAAAACCTGAAGAGAAAAACAGAAGAACACCAGCATCTGCTGGAGACAGAAAATACTGAGGGCAATCTCTAGGGGTACAGCTATATGTCTACCAGGATTCGACCAATCAAGCTTCTGGTAGTTTTTCTCTGTCTCCAACATCTGCTGGCAGGGGGACTTGGAAACTACTGTAAGTTCCTCTTTGGAAATCACACTATTGCTATTGTTTCTCCCATCATCTCCAATTGGCCTGCATTGATCTCAGCCTAGTCATGTGGCAGACCTTCCACCAACTTGGCCTGATTACAGTTATCAGTCTCTCTTGTGGTGAAGGCAAAGTCTCGCAGATCAAATGCTTTCCTTTAGGTAGTCATACTGGTAGAAGTGGTGCTGACCATATCACTACAGCTGCCAGGATGTTAGGGTGCCAGAGTCCAGGGGAAGTCTTATTTTCATAGAAAAATAGAGTAAGGATTAAGCTAGTCCCCTAGATATCCATTCAGGTGGATGACGTCACGCCCTCCTGCAAGTTTATTTTGAATGATTATTAAGTTAACCACCGATTGAATAAAATGGTTGTGGTAAATTACTATATATATAGGAGACTGTATTATGAATGGTTTACTAATAGTATATGTTAACCTGTTAAGGCTGATGGCTAACAAAGCAATTGATGAAGGTTTTCCCCTAAATTAAAATTATAAAACGATGATAAGATCAGTATATTTTTCAGTGGTAATAGACTTGATAAATGTAAACTGGCAAGGGTTTCACTCTGTTGTAAATCAGGTGCTTTGTGTTAAGTTTAGGTATGAATTCCTATTTTCAGTTAAGGTAGGTGAAACTTGATTTTTTTGGGAACCCGACAGTAGGAAGAGAGTAGTGACTGGACATCTATCTGCCTTGGTAGATATCCATCGAATGAAATGTGGGAAATGGGGTTTAAAAATAGCCACCACAATGGACAGCATTTGTTTCAGATCATCTGTGCTACAGACAATCTGAGAAAAGTTTAATATTTTTTTGTTTGGTGGTTCAACTTTTGTGCTTGTCTTGGGCATTTGTAGAGCCCTGCCTCTCTTTTGTATTCTTTTTATTCACTCAACATATAATAAAGCTATGGAATTTATTTCTGGAAGACATATTCAAGGAATTTAGCATAATAAAGGTTTAAAAAGAGGTTAGACAAGTTCCAGGAGGGAAGGTCCATAAAAAAATGATTAACCATATAATCTTTGGTATGAACAGTAAGGAATACATCAACTCCTTTGGGATCCTGTCAGGTACTTTTGATCTGCATTGACCACTGTTGGAGATAGGATGCTGCATCAATGAACCTCTGGTCTGATGCAGTATGGCACATCTTGTAAATAAAAAATAAAATAAGAACATACGATTGCTTTACCATGACAAATCCCCTTAAAAAGAGATACCAGTTACATTATGAATATAAAGGAATAACAAAAAAAACAAAAAAAAGTTCCTTGAGTTAGAGGCAGAGTCGTCTAGGAGAGCATTCATTGCTTATCATTTTACTTTGTTATGCTGTTACTATAATAATATCAGTTGCCTATGTCAAGTTACACCTGTTGCACACTTTCATCGGTGAATCTCTTCATAAAGGCAATTATTAAATCATAATTAAATCAGTCAATAAAGTGGGCAGGGACAAGGAAGGAGAAAAAAAAATACAGGAGGAAAGTAATGGAAACGGTTAATGGAGAAAACAGAAGAGGAGAGAAGGGAAATAGGGCATTTTATAACAATACAGGAGTCAGGACTGACTCGAAGGCACACATTGCATTTGCATAACAATACAGTTTAAAAAAACACAGTGAAGCCTTATATTTGGCTCTTAATAAGTTACTGAGCAATTTAAAACATTTCTGAAACATGCCTGACATATAATGAAAAACAGCGAGGCACACGCTAATACATTTTACCATCTGGGCACAATGAAGTAAGAATTGCTCCTGGTAGTCGGCGACTTACCGCATCCACCTCAAACATGCTGGGCCGACGGACCTTCATCCGTGACACTTTTTCTTTGCCTTCTTCACTCTCCATCTCTTGCCAGTTATTCAGAAAGTGACTAATGAAATCCGCCTTCAACCCGCTGAAGAATTCTCACCAGCTAACAGCAACAGTAACGCAAGCCTCGAGACTCCAAGTGCCGCCAGCCAAGCTCTGCCTCTCTTCGCGAGACACGCCTCGTCAGAAAGAATCCTACATTCCCACCTGTCAAACGTCACCACCCCCCTCAGAGGTACTCGTTCCAGGCTAACTTCTTGCCCCGCCTCTCTCCGCAAGACACTCCTTATCTAGAGACACTACAACCCGCCTCTTTCCAGTGATAGTCTTTTTGGAACAGTAGGGACGTCATGCGCAGGATGAGACGTAACGGACGGGATTGGCGAGAAAGAAGGTGTTGCGGTAAGGAAGTAGAGTTCGGGAATATGGTGATTTACGTAGGCTTCCTATTTGGTGAATGTTATTGTATTTTTCACACCTGTTCTTATTGATTAGTAGAATTCTTCCCATTTGAATAAATATTTAAAGTTCTTTTTAGTGGAGGAGTAGCCTAGTGGTTAGACTAATACCCAAGAGATCTGCATTCGATTCTCTCTGGTAGTCCTTGTGAACTTGAACAACTCGCGTTACCCTCCATTCATTGCCTCGAAAGAAAAGGCCTCGCACGCAATCTACTTCAGGCCATACCTTCTCAAGAAAGCTCAGGGGCTGCTGGGTTGCCAGGAATCAGCATTGGCTTCAGGGTACTTAAAAAAACAAAACAAAACAAGCTGTTTTAGATCATATCTGTCTATATGTATTTTAACACTTCACATTTTATCAGGTATTGACAAGTATAACATACAAAGTAGTCAAAGTGACACTAGCAGTGTGGCTCTGGTAACGTTTACCTCCGGAGACTACTTTAGTTTTCCAGAGTTGCTAAGTTACCCAGTTCCAAGAGTGAGATTGTGGTAGGCGAAGGCCTATGCTCCATGCTAATTGAACTAATCAGACAGGCCTAACTAGCTTGACCTGTAAATGAAGCCTGTGAAGAGGCCCATAGGAATTGCACATCCCCCAATATGCTGCTATTATAGAATTAGAACTCAGTAAAGCAATTGAATTAGCTTAGACAAGCAGAACTGAACCTGGAAAAATACAGAAAAATATGTTTAAAAGCCACTGATAAGAAAATATAGCTGTAAGGGATTTAATTAAAACTGCTGACAGAAAGGTTACAGAGCCCTGCTTCCCTGCACGTATTTACTAGCCCAATGGCCTTGAAGTAGGAAAGTAACAAGTTGGTGAACTGACCATTGTAATTGGGACTAGAAGGGGGGAAGCAGGTGCTGAGCCCACTCCAAGAACACAATTGGATAATCATATCAGTACCGGGACCAATAGAGAAGGTACGGGAGGTTACCGGGACCAATGAAATGTTTTTCTATACCTAGAATGGAGTAAAAATCTATAAAAGTTGTTGTATTGCCAGAGAACATCGCTCAGCCATTTTGAATTTGACTTTGCTTGAGTCTTGTGCACAAATAAATGATTTGGACCTTCTGAACAGACTCCTGGTATTATTGGTTTGTCTGCACTCTGCTGCTACATATTCTTGGTGCGTTGGACCGGGAAGGTGTGGTAATAGAGGGTATACAGGGCAATATACCAAGACTTTCCGCCTCTACAGGTTTGGGTCCTGCCGGGATCGCGCCCTTCCGACGTGGGCTCGCTCCTTGGCGCCGCCGGTCCCTTGCATCGGAGGGAGCTGGCCAGGCCTCGGAGGGTGCCGGACCCGGCTGGAGCCAACACCTTGAACCCGAGTGAGGGGAGTCCGAGGTCCAACTCATACGCTTGCTTGGGAACTTTGAGGACCGGATCCGGTGAGTAGAGTTTTGATTTTAGCATGTGTCTAGACAGATAAGAAAGAGCAGTACTGCCATTTGAATCTTGCATGAACTTGGAACTTGGAATTTGTATTTGGTAAGAGAGCCTGATCACCTCTCAAAGGCGGTTCAAGTAACCTTGCCGCCATTCGGAATTTGAAGTTTGAATTTGCATTTGGTAAGAGAGCTCTCAAGGCGGTCCGATTAACCCTGCATGAGTATGCGCGGGGCCAAACCACCGTCTTCTTGATTTTGATAGCCTAGTCAGAAGAGACAGGACTGGGCTGTTTTTGGGATACGTTGCTAAATGCTAGCATGTTTGTCATTCTATGTGTCTTTGTTTGTTTGGTATCTGTTAAAATCATGAGTTTCCCTTCTAGTATAATGTAAGATGATATTCAGTTGGGTAATTTATGACAATTTACCGCTTGACTCACTGAAAAATCAAGACCATGTCTCACTCAGAGCTTTTCCTACAGTAAGTGTGAGACTGACAAGGGGTGTGTCTGTGCAGAGATGCCTTTTTAACCCTATGATGGCATGTTTTCAATGTTCTGCTGCTGGACGAATTAGAGCTTATTTTAGGGCAATTATTCACTGTGTTTTAATAGTGATGTTCCTTCTGCTATGGTCATGTATTATATATCATTTAATAAGAATGTTTAGTCAGGATTGTGGGTCCAGATAGTTTTGGGGCTTAGCCTGGAAAGGGTTAAGTTCTTATTCAAATTCCTGTACTTGGGCGACCAAGTGAGAACAAATCTTTAGTAATGGTTTAAATAGGAACTGATAGAAAAATTCAGGAAACTGCTTTTGTTTTTTCCTTTGATCTACAGGACAATGAAGCATCTTAAGCCAGCTTTCAACTTAAAAAAATGATTGAAATTTTCTTTCTGCTATATCTGGTTTTGATTGAATATGCTTGTTGAATAAGAGGGGATCTTATATATTATAGCGAATACCTTATAAAGTATTATGTATAAGGGTGTATTTCTATGTTAATTGTTTAGGAAAGTGTTTATTTTTTTTTCCGCTGGCATGTCTCTGTGTGTGTGTGTGAACAGTTAAGAAGTTTCTCATTCTTCCTGCTTGCTGGGACAGGAAAAATGAGACAGCCGTTCCCGATTGAGCAGTCTCTTGCTTGTTTAAAATAAAGGAAGTATATCTGTTTCAAAAACTAATGGACACAGACAAGAGAGAGAAAATAAAGTGTTTTTCCTTTGACCCTCAAAAATAGAGGTTAAGAACCTTGGGGGACGGTGCAGCCTTCTGGGTTGGAAGTGTACCAGATTGCAACCTGAGAATGAATGGTTTAAATTCTGAGTGAATAAGAAAATTGTGTTAGGATTTTATCTTTGAAATCTGTACTAGTGACTAATGACGACCTTTACAATTCAAGATAAATTCATTTGTTTTTCTGTATTTGAATTTTGTGTGTCCGTGTCTAGAGGAAAAGGGGTACTTTGTTTTTTAAAAAAAAAAAATCCAAGACGTTATTTCCTGATTTACTGTGGCAAGCACCTGATAGACATATTTATTGTTAAAAAAAAAAAAACAAAACAAAACAAAAAGAGGGTGTATTTGCATTTTAGATATCCACTACAGCTATGGAAAAGTATCCGTTTCATGTCTCTTGAATATACGTAACAGATAGCTATAGTTCTCTCTATAAGATATTTTAAGAACTGTATCTAAATTGCAAGTCTGTGCTTAATCTATGTTTACGGTAATAAGGTTTTTTAATAAGTGTCTTTTCAAGTATGATCAAGAATTTCAGTAAGGGATTTATTGAAGACTATGGTAATCAAATGTCTCTGTCCCAATTAGGAATGCTATGTGAAAGGGAGTGGTTTCTGCTAGTTGCTCCATATTTCCTTAGTTCACCATATTTTGCCCCAGAATCTCTAGATATCCTGTCCCATCAGTTTCTCTCTCTGTAAGTAGCTCCGTTCAGAGTGCTTAAGGGGGGGATGGAGCCCAGTCCACCGATGATGTCACCCCCCGGTAGGCGTGAACTAATGTGCCCACAGCAGAGAAGTAGAACATAAAAAAAAAAAAAACCCCTTTCCCGGATAGAGCGTTGCTAGGAGAAACAGTGTGGGCCTAGGGAGAGGGGGGGGGGACTCCTCCCTGCAGATTCCCAAGTAGTTTGCCAGCCAGTCAGCTGACCAGACTTGTTTAGGTGTTTTTTTTTTTCCTTGCCACTGATTTACTGAACTGAAAGCTTTAGGATTTAATTGAATTAATAAACAGTATTATTCAGAATCCAAATAGTGCAGGCAGCCCTCACTATACCCAACAGCCCAGGAGAATTTGCATTTTTGTCAGTCAGTCCCAGAGAGATATAAAACAGAAATGAAATTGGATGGATTTGCGGGCATAATAGTTACTGGAAGAGTTGAACAGAAAGTATGTGAATTGTTGAATGTGATAGAGAGAGTGGATGTGAAGATGGAGAAGAGAGCGGATCTTCTTGCTGATGCTTTAGTTGAATGATGTGGAGGTTATCCTGATCGAAGGAGCAGAGGAAGTAAAAAAAACTGGGTGCGAGTCAGTACGCCCATTGTAGAAAAAGAAGGACATTAGAGAAGTGAATGCCTGTATCTTGACTCCACCCCAGGAGGGGAGGAGGGAGTACTTGATTGCAGAGTCATAGACAGAATAAAAACCAAGCACAGTGTTTCAACACGAGAGTGAAGCAGCTATAGAGTAAGTGGCAGCCTGAGAGGGCTACAGCATGGATGAAGACTAGGCCAGACCGGACTCTCCAGTTTCCCTGGGTCCCCAGGAGTCAGTCTGAAGAATAGGGGACCAATATATGGACTTTTATGGGGGATACAGGAGCAGAATACTAAAGCCAGTAGCCCCTGTGTTTTTCTAGATGCACCACCATTATCAGAGCTACTGGGGCTAAGGCCACAAAGCCTTTTATGCAGAACGGCATGAGTGAACAAGGGGGACAGAAAATAATGCACCAGTTCCTGCATATACCTGAGTGCCCTATTCCACTTTTTGGAGCCGAGATCTGCTTGCAAAGCTTCAGGCACAGATATCCTTTCCTGGAGAGAGAGAAATGCAAATGACTGTGAACCCAGAGCCTGCTGGATTGATGGTGCTGACTGTTCCCCGAGAAGAGAAGTAGCGGTTCTATAACACATCTCCAGTTAAGACAACAAGTTCCTGTATACCTGCCAACCCTATAGCCCCACCTGGAGTATGGGCAAAAGATAATGCACCTGGCCTAGCAAAGAACATAGCCCCTGTCATTGTCATCCTCAAGCCAGAAGCGGAACCAGTGTATGTGAAGCAGTATCCTCTTCCCTGACCAGCCATTGCAGGAATCCACTGCCATTTAATGAAACTGCTGAAGTATGGACTTTTCAAAGGAATGTTAGTCACCTTGGAACACTCCCCTTCTTCCTGTTAAGAAGCCTGGGACAGGTGATTACCGCCCAGTGCAGGATCTAAGAAAGAATGTATGATGCAGCTGGAACTATACATCCAGTTGTGCCAAATCCTTACACACTCTTAGGACTGATCTCTGCTGAAGCTACACACATTTCACCATTCTGGATTTAAAAGATGTTTTTCTTTTTCTGCATACGCTTAGCCCAAGACCCCACTACAGGAAGGCGGGGCCAACTCACCTGGACAAGATTACCTCAAGGATTCAAGAACTTGCCTCACTCAGCAAAAGATTTGACAAGTTATCCAGTAATTCCAGGAGAAAGAATTCTACTTCAATATGTGGACAACTTGCTTATAACCACCAACTCAGAAAGTGAATGTCTACAAGCCACCAGTGAACTCTTGCACCTTTTTAATGAGGCTGGATACAAAGTCTCAAGAGCTAAGGTGCAATTATGCCAAACAAGTTAAATACCTAGGATTCCAATTGTCCAGCGGAATTCGACGCCTGGGACCCTTACCAGAACGCAAAGCAGCTGTATGCAGTATTCCTACTCCAACCACCAGGAGGCAAGTGAGCCTTCTTGGGTGCCACAAAGTATGTGGTATATGGATCCCCAATTTTGCGCTGCTAGCAGAACCGTTGTATCAAGCTATCAAAGGAATGGAAAAGTCTCCATTAGAATGGGGACTTGAACAGGATGCAGCCTTTTGATCTTTGAAAAAACACTCTGATGTTGTCACCAATTCTGGGTCTACCAGATGTCCAGAAAACCTTTCAGTCTCTATGTTCATGAGTCACAAGGAAATGTTCTAGGAGTGTTGACTCAATCTCTTGGACCTTATTTGAAAAGCTGTTACAGCTACAGCCTTCCTAGTGAGCAAAACTAACAAGATCACTTTGAGACAGAATCTTCAAGTTACTGTACCATACTCTGTTCTAACCAATATGAAACACAAAGGAAACTATTAGCTAACAAATCTACGAATGTTGAAGTATCAGAGGATGTTGCGTGAAAACCCCAGATACAACTGAAGGGTCAGTCAAGCTTTCAATCCTGCTATGTTGTTATCAGTTGGTCTTGATCCCCTGATCATGACTGTTTAGAAATTATGGACACTGTATTCTCAAGCCGCCTGGATTTGACTGATGTTCCTTTGGAGAACCCTGAACAGACTTTCTTTGTGACTGAAGGCAGTTTCATCATCAATGGACATTGTGCTAGATATGCAGTGGAGACCCCTGATTTGGTAGTTGAGTCCTCAGCCCTGGCCCCAGAAACTTGACCACAGAAAGCTGAACCGATAGCCCTCACTAGAGCACTAACAATAGGAAAAGGGCTCTGTCTAAATGTGTACCCAGATTCCAAGTATGCCCTTACAACCTTGCATACACATGGGACCCCGTACAAATAATGAGGGTGGATAACCTTAGGAAGCAAGTCCATTAAGTATGGCCCCGAGATTTTGATATTATCAGATACATACTGCCTACAGATTTCAAAACGTTAGGAAAAGTAGAATGTATGAATAGAACCTTGAAATCTCAGTTGTCTAAACTTTGCCAAGAGGTTTACCTGAAGTGGCTCCAGGTTGAGAATTTGTAGAGAATTTATAGGGAATAAAAGGAGATGTGAGACAGATAAGATCTGAAATTATTAGACATGAACTATTGGTTTCAAGTTCTGTTTTGCAGAGTCTTCATACCTGGGTACAAAATCGATCACCCATCAATTTGCCTGAACCCCTGCATCCTTTCAAGCCTGGAGTCTTGGTGTGGATCAAAGAGTGGAGAAGAATACCGTTAGCCCTGCATTGGAAGAGACCCTATGTTGTCATCCTGTCAACTCCAACTGCAGTAAGCTGCAATCATCAGAAATAGACTGTGTTGTGTTACGAAATTGAGTCTTCTAAGAAACTGTGTTCAAATACTCTGATCTCCTCAAGGCAATAATAGCCTGAGAGACTGTACTATGATATTTCAAGAACCTGAGACATCCCAGAGGACAGTGATACTTTGGGATCTACAGCCCTACTCCTGCCACAAAGCTGGTAGGTCTACGTACGGCAGAAGCTTGAGGATCTACAATCAACTCTACATTTGTTATCTATTGTGGATGCCAACAGTTCCACCAATTTTCCAGAGACTATGCCCATTATGAATTCTTATTATTGCTTTATTTTGGCAGCAGCCTTGGAGTGCTTTGAAATGACTTTTGCTTTACCACCCTGTGCAGCCTGTATAAGTACCACGCGAACTGGGCTAAAGGTTCTTCATGCCTCTCAGAACTTGTTTCTTGAACTTGCCAAAGCAGTAGCATCTAGTCTCCACATTTATGACTGTTTGTGCTCAAGAACTGAATTATTCCATCCCCTATGATCAGACTGATTTACATAATACTACTAGTGAGTGGGTATTGGCCCACCCCATTGTTGACAGTTTGTGTTTTATTCGCACCGGACCACAATTTGCTATGAAGATTAGCCTATTAGCCTATATTGTTAATTGTTCCTTGTAAACAGTTGTAATACACTGTACCAATGTTTCATGTAAACCGTCTTGACTAGTAGAAAGACGGTATATAAAAACTGTTAAATAAATAAATAAATAAATAAGATCGGACAGCTGGACTGTCTAAATCAGAGGTTTTACAACAGCACAACAAAGAAGACATCTTGGTGGTCCGGCATAAATGCTCCTGAACCTTCTAATTCTTTTAGTTCTTTTTCCCACTCTTGCCAAACTATGGACTCTGACTATCTGCTTGTTGCTCCCTTGTTTCTTGCCATTTTGCTTGCAAATGATAACTTCAGTTATTAATGACACTGTAGAGCGTAAGGCAGCTACAAAGCTACCAGCTATGTGAAACTACTACCCTATACCACAGAGTGATATCTTTATTTAGTATTATGTGATTTGCTTCTCACCCTTTCTCACTTGTGGGTGAGAATAATCAAAGGGGGGAATGTGGTAGGCGAAGGCCTATGCTCCATGCTAATTGAACTAATCAGACAGGCCTAACTAGCTTGACCTGTAAATGAAGCCTGTGAAGAGGCCCATAGGAATTGCACATCCCCCAATATGCTATTATAGAATTAGAACTCAGTAAAGTAATTGAATTAGCTTAGACAAGCAGAACTGAACCTGGAAAAATACAGAAAAATATGTTTAAAAGCCACTGATAAGAAAATACAGCTGTAAGGGATTTAATTAAAAATGCTGACAGAAAGGTTACAGAGCCCTGCTTCCCTGCACGTATTAACTAGCCCAATGGCCTTGAAGTAGGAAAGTAACAAGTTGGTGAACTGACCATTGTAATTGGGACTAGAAGGGGGGTAAGCAGGTGCTGAGCCCACTCCAAGAACACAATTGGATAATCATATCACTACCGGGACCAATAGAGAAGGTACGGGAGGTTACCGGGACCAATGAAATGTTTTTCTATACCTAGAATGGAGTAAAAATCTATAAAAGTTGTTGTATTGCCAGAGAACATCGCTCAGCCATTTTGAATTTGACTTTGCTTGAGTCTTGTGCACAAATAAATGATTTGGACCTTCTGAACAGACTCCTGGTATTATTGGTTTGTCTGCGCTCTGCTGCTACAAGATTTTAAGCCTATCCTGGATTTCTGACAAGTTCATTTTGATGCATTATGGAAACTGCAGTACTGATTCCAATGTGTAAAATTAAGGACTACAAATACTATGCTGCACTGTAATTCACATTTTGAACCATAACAAAAAAATTCTCACTCCTGGAACTGGGTAACTTGGCAACTCTGGGTTTTCTGGTGTTGCAGCCAATTACACACAATGAATGAAACCAGGAGTCAACTTCAGGGAAACAAGCCAGAATGTTTATTGTGTGCACAGTCTCAGCAAGAACAAGTTCAGAAAAGCTGAGCCCTGAGGCGGGGCTCTGTACATTCTTTCATACTATTGCTTCTTTGCCAGCTGTCCCGTTTCTATTGGCCCCAGCACCCCCTTCCCTTACTAATCACAGCTTTTTAGGTTTCTCTTTCTCGTATGCCCCAGACCCTGACATTGCAATGGAGAAACCGCAACTTAGGTCCTGAATCGAAACTTATGGGGTGGATGCCCTTATTTGGCCATATAGGGGAGACATAGCTCCTGATCCACCTCGGGGCCTGCTATACTGGCAGCTCCAGCTTAATGATCTCTCTAGGAATAAGGCAGTGACTTGCGAGCCTCATAGCTGTTTGTGAAGTTAAGGTGGTGGAAAATTTCTATACAAAAAAGCACAATAAAGTAGCATGCCTTATCCACTGGAAACTTTGTAAACACTTCAGCATCACTGTGCCTGAAAAGCACTGGACTCATAAGAACATAAGACATGCCATACTGGGTCAGACCAAGGTCCATCAAGCCCAGTATTCTGTGGCCAACCTCAAAAAGTACACAAATTCCATGTTGCTTATCCTGCACTATAAATTCTTGGCTGTAGCGGCTTTCATTGCTGTGGCGGCATACGTCATGGGTGTGTACCTAAGGAGTATGACATGCTCCTTGTGTGTGCTTCTTGTTGTGGCGGAGGTGCAAACTACAATGCACAAATCCTCGGGGGCAGGGAACTTCTACCAACTCTTTTCAAATTCTACAACTCCATATTTTGTGGTAAGGGTCCTTTGGCTCGTCCAAGGGACCACTTTTCCATGTCCAGCTACCTTTCCTGCATTTACTTTGTGTTTTATTTTACTCCTGTCTGCTATCGCAGTCTTCTGGGGACACCGACCTCTACCTCCCTCACTGCCTGTTTTGTCTGATGGTACATTGACATGCTCCATTTCTAATCTCCACATCTGAGCACCCTCCCTTAATCCTCCCCTCCTTTCATCTCTCCCGGTTGGAGCCCCTCTGCTGAGATTTGGCCTTTTGAATTGTCGTTCCCTTCGGGAAAAGACACTCCTAATTCAGGACCTCATTCAACAAGAATCCCTAGATGTTCTCTTTCAGAAATGTGGCTTAAGGAAGGGGAAGAACCTCTCCTAGCCCGCTGTCTTCCTCAGGGATATTCAGCTTTTTTGGTCCCACGCATTGGTTGGACTGGTGGGGGGGTTGCTGCTATTTGCCACACTTCCCTCCCACTAACTCAAATCTCCTCCTCATCCTTGCGCTACCCTGAAGCTCTTCTCCTCCGTCTACATACATGCCCAGCGACTCACTTCTTAGCTGCCTATTCTCCACTTCGCCCACACCTTTGGGAGTCCCTTCTTTCTACTATCTCTGATCTATCCCTACAATTTCCCCACTTAATATTTCTTGGCGACTTCAATATTCACTACAATTCGCCAACCTCATCAAAGGATTTGTCTATTATCCTCCTCCATGATCTCTCATTACTGCAGTATGTTGGCTTTCCTACTCACGCGGCAGGCCACATCCTGGACCTGATTATCACCCCTTCTGGCACCACTCCTCAACCATTGGCCAGTAGACTGTTACCCTGGACAGATTTTTTTTTTTTTTTTATTACCTTCTCCCTACAGTTTGCTGCAATCACCCTGACTTCCTCAGCATCTCAATCCAGTCACTCCTCTCCCTCAGTATGGCTGTCCTGATGAATAACCCCATACACTTTCCAGCATTTTCCCTCCAGCAGATCAGGTCCTTCCCTCTAATTTTTCTTCACTTTCACCCTACTACTACTACTACTATTACTACTATTTAGCACTTATAGAGCACCACGCACGCAGCGCTGAACAGCTGATCTACAGGAGGCAGCAAGTAAACAAGAGACAGTCCCTGCCCGTCAGAGTCAAGCTCATCAGGGCTTACAATCTAGTCAGAACATACAGAACATTGGTCGGTTTAGTGCAAGGCGTGGTATGCTTTATATAGTTTAGTCATGAGAGTTGATGGGGGTTTAAGATAAAATAAGGATAGAAGTCGGGATCTGAAAGTGATGGTGAAGAGGTGGGTCTTCAACCTGGATATGAAGAGGGCCAGGGAGGGTGCCTGGCATACAGACACAGGCAGGTTGTTCAGGAGTGAGGTGCAGCAAGGTGAAAGGAGCAAAGTCGAGAGTTAGCGGTATGGGTAAAAGGTATAGATAAAAGTAATTTGCTAGCGGAGCGCAGGTTCCGAGAGGGAATGTAGGGAGAGATAAGAGATGAGAGGTATTGAGGGGCCGTGGAGTGAAAGCATTTGTAGGTCAGTAGGAGAAGTTTGAACTGGATGCGGAACTGGACAGGGAGCCAGTGAAGTGACTTGAGAAGAGGCGTAATGTGGGCATGGCAAGACTGGCGGAGGATTAGTCGAGCAGCGTGATTTTGTATGGATTGAAGGGGAAGGAAGTGGCTGACAGGGAGACCAATAAGGAGTAGGTTGCAATAGATCGAGACGAGAGGAGACCAAGGAGTGGACAAGTGTCTTGGTAGTGTGTTCAGAGAGGAAGGAGCGGATTTTGCCAATGTTGTAGAGGAAGAAGCGGCAGGTTTTGGCTACAAGCTGGATATGAGCGGAGAAGGAGAGAGAGGTGTCAAAGGTAACCCCTAGGTTGCGGGCCAAGGGAACAGGAAGGATAGTAGCTCTGTCCACAAGGACTGAGAAAGGGGGAAGAGGAGGGGAGGAGTTGGGAGGAAAGACAAGGAGTTCAGTCTTGTCTCATCACCGATTGAAATTGAACATGGCCATCTAGGCAGTGATGTCGGAGAGGCAGGCAGAGATCTTGGACTGGGTTGCTGGAGAAATATCAGGTGTAGAGAGGTAGATTTGGGAGTCATCAACATAAAGATGGTACTGAAAGCCATGGGAGGAGATAAGCGCGCCAAGGTCTTGGGTATAGAGAGAAAAGGAGGGGGCCCAAGACGGATCCCTGGGGCACACCTACGGGGAGTGAGGTCGGGGAGGAGGAGGAGCCACCAGAGCATACACTGAATGAGCGATGGGAGAGGTAGGAGGAGAACCAGGAAAGTATGAGGTCCTTGAAGCCGAGGGAGGAGAGGGTGGTGAGGAGAAGATTGTGGTCAACAGTGTCAAAGGCAGTGGAGAGATCAAGAAGGATGAGGCTAGAGTAGAGGTCTTTAGATGTGGCCAGGAACAGGTCGTTGGAGACTTGCGAAGGCCGTTTCAGTGGAGTGTAAGGGGCGGAAGCCAGATTGTAGAGGGTCAAGGAGGGCCTGAGAGGTGAGGAAGTCAAGGCAGCAGCGGTGGACTGCTCGTTCTAGCAGTTTGGATATGAAGGGAAGGAGGGAGATGGGTAAGTAGTTAGAAGGGCATGTGGGATCAAGTGAGGATTTCTTGAGGAGGGGTGTGACAACAGCATGTTTGAAGTCAACGGGGACAGTTGCCGTGGAGAGTGAGAGGTTGAGGATATGAGAGATGGGGGGGGGGGGACAATGGTAGGGGAGATAGGGTGTAGGAGATGGGTGGGGATAGGGTCAGAAGAACAGGTGGTGGGTTTGGAGGAGGTGAGAAGGAGTGCGGTTTCTTCAGAAATTGGGGGGAAGGAGGAGAGGGTAGCAGAGGAAGTATGGATGGGGGGGAAATTGGGGAGGAAGATGAGGGGGTGGGGAATTAGAGGGTAATCTTATGGATTTTGTCGTGGAAGTAATCTGCTAGGGTTTGGGCAGAAAGGGAGGGCGGGACCGGAGGCGGAGGGACCTTGAGGAAAGAGTTGAGGGTATTAAAGAGACGGCGAGGATCAGAGGTAAGGGAGTTGGTCAGATGGATGTAGTAGTCTTGTTTGGCAAGTGCTATGGCTGACTGGAAGGAGCCAAGCATGAATTTGAAGTGTAGTAGGTCCTCCGGGGAACGGGATTTGGACCAAGCACACTCGGCATAACGTGCGCAGGTGCGTAGATAGCAGGTTGTGGGTGAAAGCCAGGGCTGGGGAGTAGATAGTTTGACTGGATGTGGGGTGGGTGGGGCAAGAGTGTTAAAAGCTAAGGATAATATAGCATTGTAGGAGGATAGTGCCTCATTGACGGACTTGGAGGATAAGATGGAGAAAAGAGAAGGGGAGATGGTGGAGGAGAGAGTCAGGGGATCAATATTGTGGAGGTTTCTAAATAGGTTGGAGGAGACAGGACGAGGTTGAGATGGCGGATGCTGAAGAGTAAAGGTTAGAAGGTGATGGTCAGATGAGGAAAGGATTGAGTTGCGGAAAGTTAGAGGGCGAGGAATTCATGAAGAGTATTAGGTCAAGGCAGTGGCCATGTAGGTGGGTGGGGGCGGTGGAACAGAGTTGGATGTCGTATGAGGAGATGAGGGCGAGGAACTTTGAGGCATGGGGGTCAGAGGGGTTGTCGACGTGAATGTTGAAGTCACCAAGAATAAGAGTGGGGGAAGAGGGATCCAGGAAGGTGGAGAGCCAGGAGTTGAAGTTGGTGAGGAAGGTTGATAGGGATTTGACGGGGGGACGATAAATAACAGCAACACGGAGGGGAAGTGGTGTGAGGAGGCGAATGGAGTGGACTTCAAAGGAGAGGGGGGAGGGTGACTGAGGTGGCAGCAGGGAGAAATTAGGAGACCAACACCACCACCACCACGACCAGTAGATCGAGGCATGTGGGAGAACTGGTAGCCCCCATAGTAGAGAAGCAATGGATGTGGTGTCTTCAGGGAGGAGCCAGGTCTTAGTAAGGGGAAGAAGGTGCAGGGCATTAGAGATAAAAAGGTCGTGAGTGAAAGGAAGTTTGTTAGTAACTGAGCAAGCGTTCCATAGGGCGCATGAAAACTGGAGAGCGGAGGGGGGAAGGAGAGGGATATGGATAAGGCTAGATATGTTATGGGAGGATTTCTTTCTAGAGAAGTGCAGAGATTTAGAGGGAGCAGGGTGTGGGTGGATAAGTCTGGGTGTGTGTGCCCTCCAAGAGGGATTTGAGGGGGAGGGGGAGTGAGGGGTGAGATTGATAACAGGTTATATGGGGATTTCTTTTTGGGGATGAGGCTGGGGTTGATATCTCTGTAAGAGAGATTGGGGGATGAGTGAGGGAGGGAGGCAGGGGGGAGTAGCAGGATGTGGATGTGGATGTGGATGAGGTTAGATAAAGTGTGTGAGGAACTCTTTTTAGTGTGATGAAGAAATCTAGAGGGGCCAGGGTTGGGGTTGATGTTAGTTGATAGGAGAAGGAGTAGTAGAGAACGTGATAAAGCAGAAACGGTACAGCGGAAACGAGGATGGGGTTGGCTTAGAGAGAGAGGGGTTGGTTGAATACGGGGGATGACGTGCTGAAGCTCAAGAGCAGATGCAAGGTAGGAGGACAGAATGGAGGGTGATGTGAGGAAGGTAGGGTGATGGTAGGAGGGGAGGCAGTTGGGGAGGATGAGGAAGAGAAGGATAATGTGATGTGGGGCCATGGCAATGGGCAACAAGTTCTATGCAAGCAATGGACAGCAATACTATGCAGGTAGTGGGTGGCAGATCAGTGCAAACAACGGATAGCAGTATTATGCAAGCAATGGGTGACAGTTCTGTGCAAACGGTGGGTAGCAACACTATGCAAACGATGGGTAGCAGTTCTATGCCCAGCAATGGGTAGCAGTACGATGCAGGCAATGGAAGCAATACTAAGCTGTAATAGCGAAGCGCCCGCAACCCCAATAATTAACGAGCATTCAACTCCCTTTTATTGTATATACAGTCTCGGAATAAGCATACAAAATGTCTGAGCCCCGAGTTGAGTCAAACAACAGCATTTATACATTTTTTCTTCAAGCTAATACAGGCCAAACTCCTCATTGGTTCTAGTTGCCCACATACCTTCATCCAATAGCCATCTTTGACTGGGCATACCCCCTTGCCCTCCCTCTGTGCACAGTTCTCTAGCCCTGGCTCAAAACGCTAGACAAAATATTCTAAGACTTTTTCTGCTTCTCTGCTGTTTTTCATCCTAATTGCAAGGTCAGAGCACATCTAGCAGAGATACAGTGGAGCAACATTCTACTAAAGCAGACAGCTGGCTTACCTAAACAATAACAGTAGAAAAGTTTTATTCTCTTATCTCCAGGAGAGCAGAACATGTTATCAAGCCAGAATAGAGCGGCTTTTCTGTCTAACAGCTAACAGCATTCTGTGATTTTCCAAAGTCAGCAATAACATTTTAAAGCAGGAGAAAAGGGCTTCAGGCCTAGCTCTGCTACATACTAGGCCATCGCCTATCACATTCCCTCCTTTTGATTATTCACACCCGCAAGTAAGAAAGGGTGAGAATCTAATCACACAATTAGCAAAATACTTCAGACTATAGTAGAGGGATCACTGCGTGGTATAGGGTAATAATCCCATGAGGCTAATATATGTGCCGCTGCCTTGCGGTTAATAATACTATCAATAATGGAATTCAGCATGCGCAAGCATAAGGGCAGGAAACATGGGATACATAAACAAATAGCCACAATCAAGAATACAAGTCTAATAAGTGTCTTCAGGCCGCCCAGGCCTGAAAACCAAGAACCAAACAGCCATCTAGTTGCAAGCCATGCCATGTTTGGACTGGGACATACGTTTGCTTTCTTATGTGGGTGGCTATATCTTCTACAACCTGTCCTTCATTATCTATTTGCAAGCAGCAGTTAGTTAAATTCAATTTACCACAAACTCCTCCTTCAGCTGCAAGCAGGTAATCTAAAGCTAAGCGGTTCTGGTAAATGGCTGTACGCATCTGTGTGGCTTGTTTAGCTAACAAGGTTAGTGCTCTACTAGTTTCATTGGTTATAATTTCAACAACAGCTTGCAAACGTATAATACGATCTAACATATATATAGGGGTGCGGTAGCCCCAAGAACCATCTTGTGCCCAGGTTGCTGGTCCATAGTAAGAAACAATGCACTCTGGTGGCCATTCTTCAGAGGATGCATCCCATTTGTCCCACTGGCCAATTCTCAGAGCTTCTCGTTTCTGTCGGCTTTTATATACAGGGAACCCCAATTGTTCTCCGTGGGAAAGGGGCAAAAGAAAGAAAGATGGCCGTATTGTTCCAAGAACACACGCTCCTCCCCAGTTGGCAGGGAGCTTAGCATGTGCTCTGGTGCCCCAAATCCAATATAGTCCAGGTGGCGCTTGCCAAGTGCTGTGTGTAGCCAGATCTGTCCATATCCTGGCCAAATAAGGAAAAATGATCAGAGGATTAGAAGGTTCTGGAGTATTGGCACCTGACCACCAAGAAGTCTTTCCAGTAGTGGCACTGAAATATTTCTGGTTCAAACAGACCAATTGCCCTACCAATGCAGTCAATTGTGGTCCTGCTCGTACAAAACACAGTCTACCCACTATGGAGTGGGCTAGGACCCATTCATTGGTAGTGTTATGCACATCAGTTTGGTTATATGGCACAGAATAGTTCAGTTCTTGCGCTTCCCAAGGCCACTGGTCTCCCATTTGGGTTCCTCCACAGAAGAGACAGTCAGACATGGAGGCTGGATGCCACAGCTCCAGCCAGTTCAATGAATAAATTCTGCGAAGCGTGGGGAACAACAAATTCTGCTTTCATGGCCTCATGGAAGATATGATGTATGCAATATGGTGAAGAAACATGAGTCTTTACATTCAGTTGGATGAATATTATGGTTCCAGGATCAGCTCCACCTCCTGCTACGCGCAGGCCAAATCGAAATCCTTGCTTCCACTGGTTAGGGTCGAAGATTTGAAGTCGTAGAGGATTGCAGGCACTTTTCTTGCACTGTTCAGGTTTCAGCAGGGGTAATCTTTCCAGCAGTGCCTTGCGATTGTCTCCAGTCTGTCCTGTAGGGCTACCAGACCAGGTAGCATAGTATACACAATCCCATTTCGGACAGAAATAATCTGCTTCCGATGATCTGATGTAGGTTGTTGGGGAATGTATCCCAGTGCATACTCCCCAGTTGTACGCACCTTCAGGACACATATATTTCTCATCATAGTAGTAGGCTTGCTCCCATGATCCGCACCTGTAATAATTATTTCTGTTGATCAAGTCACAAGCATCAAAATACAGGTACGCAGGTTGATTGGGATCAGAGAGTTGACTCGTAGCGTTGATAAGGGCTCCATCTTCATCATTCCATCTCAATTCCAGGACATAGTAAGATGGATTCTGTCGAGGTTTGAAACAAGTACGAGTCTTTCCCTTAGTGCAAACATTCAGCTCTGTACCATTATAAATACACCTGCTAACTATGCCAGTGCAAGTATAGTAAGAGTGGTAAAGTAGAGTCTGGGTGACTTGCATTCCAGTTCGGGTGGTGGTTATACAGGCTGCACAAGGGGGCAAGGCAAGAGTGGTTCTCAAGAGTCCTAGGGCTACCGCAAGAAGGAAATAGCAGCAATTGGTAATCATCATGATTATAGTCTTTGATGATCACTGAGGTAGATGATGGTTGATTGAGGTAGATAAGGATTGATAAGGTCTGGAAGGTAACTAATACAGAACTGAAGAACGTCTCTTTCTTTGATGTTCAGGGCACGTTCTCTACGATGATGGATCACTTCTTCGCAGCGTGATTCGCAACGGTGATGCAGGATTAGCAATCGATGTCCAAGGGCGACTCTCAGGAACTGTTGCTGGCTTCACTCGACTGTGGTGGATCCAGGAGTCGATCTCTGCCACTTTAACTGCTGTTGGAGTTGATAGCAAAACGATATATGGCCCTTTCCAATGGGGCGCCAACGGTGTCTTCTTCCACTCTTTTACCCACACTGAGGCTCCAGGCTTGAAAGGGTGCAATGGCTCTGTTAGATTGATAGGCAACTGGTCCTGCACCCAGGTATGAAGACCCTGCAAAACAGAACTTAGAGCCAACAATTCTTGCCTAGTGATTTGCGCTCCAATTTGATTCATATCTCCCCTTATTCCCTGAATTATAGGCGGGGGCCTCCCATACAGGATCTCAAATGGGGATACCCCTAATGGCGTGATGAGTGCTGACCGTATTCGGAGAAGGGCAATGGGGAGAGCTTGGGGCCACTTCAGGTGGGCTTCCTGACAAAGTTTGGATATCTGAGACTTCAGGGTCCGGTTCATTCTCTCTACTTTCCCTGAACTCTGGGGCCTATATGCTGTGTGTAACTTCCATTGTATCTGCAGGGCATGGGCTAGCTGCTGGGTCACTTGTGACACAAAGGAGGGCCCACTGTCAGACCCTATGGTCAGTGGTATTCCAAATCTGGGGATGATCTCATGAAGCAAGGCCTTGATGACTTCTCTGGCCTTCTCAGTCCTGGTGGGAAAAGCTTCCACCCATCTAGAAAAGGTACAAACTAGGACTAACAAGTAGTGATATCCATTCGCTCGTGGCATTTCTGCAAAGTCTATTTGGATATTTCCCATGGGGGTAACTCCCACTGACTGAATTCTTGGGGGTAAGACAGGACCTTGTCGGGCATTGTTTTTGGCACAAATCACGCAGCTTCGGGCTACTGAAGTGGTTAAAGGTCCTAGCAATGAGATATAGAAATATGGCTTCAGAGCTTCTGTCATTTTAGTTTTTCCATAGTGTGTGGCCTGATGAAAAGCTTGTACAAAGGCAGGGCCTAGTGCTTCAGGAATTACGGTCAGTCCAGGGGTTAAGCTCCCTTCAGGCGGTGGCAACACAATCCATCCAGTGTCTGATAATTGCCCCCCCTCCTTTTGACAGTAATGGTCCATCTCCACTCTGGTATATCTGGGGGTGCATGCACTAAGAGGTACTGGAAATATAGCTGCTTGAATTGCGGCATTTGGAGTGGTAATTTGTCCTGCAATGGCTGCTTCTCGGGCTGAGGCATCAGCAAATCTGTTTCCTCGGGACACTTCTCCATCTCCAATCTGATGGCCTCGACAATGCATTACAGCAACGTGTTTAGGGGCCCAAACTGCTTCCAACAAAGACAATATTTCTGGGCCATACTTGACAGACTTGCCTCCTGAGGTGATCAGTCCACGTTCTTTGTACAGGGCCCCATGGGCATGTAGTGTTGTAAAAGCATATTTAGAGTCTGTATATACATTCAGGCTGATTCCTGCTCCGATTCTGAGTGCACGTGTAAGAGCTATCAATTCAGCCTTCTGCGCTGAGGTTCCTGGGGCTAGAGCTGACGATTCTACTACCATGTCCAGAGTCACCACTGCATATCCAGCACATCGCTGTCCTTCAATTATGAGGCTACTCCCATCCACGAAGAAAGTTCTGTCTGGGTGGCTCAAGGGAACATCAGTCAAATCTGGGCGACTTGAATATACAGTGTCCATTACTTCTAAGCAATCATGGTCAGGAGGGCCTGGGCCGGTTGGCAGTAGGGTAGCTGGGTTCAGAGTTTGGCTAACACTCAATTGCAAGTTAGGATTCTCACATAACATACTTTGATACTTCAGCATTCGGGCGTTAGTGAGCCAATGGTTTCCTTTGTGCTCCATCAGAGTTAAAACCGAGTGTGGTACAGTGACTTGAAGATTTTGTCCTAAGGTGAGCTTGTCAGCTTCGCTCACTAAGAGGGCTGTGGCTGCTACAGCTCTTAGGCAAGGTGGCCAGCCTTTGGCAACAGGATCCAATTGCTTTGACAGGTAGGCCACAGGTCGCTGCCAAGACCCAAGAGGCTGGGTCAAGACTCCCAAAGCGTTTCCACATGACTCATGGACATACAGACGAAATGGTTTCTGCACATCCGGTAGGCCCAAGGCTGGGGATGACATCAATGCTGTTTTCAGTGATTTAAATGCTTTATCTTGTTCTGGGCCCCATTCCAGAGGAGATCGTTCCAGTCCCTGTGTGACTTGGTACAAGGGTTTTGCTATGAGCGCAAAGTTTGGTATCCATATGCGACAATAGCCTGCAGCTCCCAAGAAAGCGCGCACCTGTTTTCTGGTAGTGGGGGTTGGAATGCAGCATACTGCTTCTTTTCGCTCGAGTCCTAACTTCCGGGTTCCTTTGGACAGGTGGAACCTTAAGTATTTCACTTCTGTCTGGCATAGCTGCGCCTTGGCTCTTGAGACTTTGTATCCAGCTTCATTCAAAAGGTGCAGAAGGTCACTTGTAGCTTGTATACAATCAGATTTGCTGTTGGTGGCTATGAGCAGATCATCTACATATTGGAGCAAAATTCTTTTTCCCGGAGTTACAGAGTAGCTTGACAGATCTTGACTGAGAGCTGCACTGAAGATAGTAGGTGAATTCTTGAATCCTTGGGGCAAACGAGTCCAAGTGAGTTGTCCTCGTCCTGTGGTAGGGTTTTCCCATTCAAATGCAAACAAAAGCTGACTGGCTTCTGCCAGGCATATACAGAAAAAGGCATCTTTTAAGTCCAAAACAGTAAAGTGAGTGGCTTCTGCTGGAATCAGTCCCAGGAGGGTGTAAGGATTTGGTACTACTGGATGTATGGTTTCAACTGCACTGTTCACTCGACGTAAATCCTGTACTGGGCGGTAATCACCTGTCCCAGGCTTCTTGATCGGGAGAAGGGGGGTGTTCCAGGGTGATTGGCATTCTCTGAGAAGTCCATACTGCAATAATTTCTTTAAATGGCAATGAATACCTTCCATTGCTGGTCTCGGGAGGGGATACTGACGCACATGCACTGGTTCTGCTCCGGGCTTAAGGGTAACAAGTACAGGAGCTATATTCTTTGCTAGGCCAGGTGGATTATTCTCTGCCCATACTCCAGGTGGGGCTGCAATGCTGGTAAGTATACAGGAACTTGTTGCGTTGGATGCAGGTAAATAGAACCGCCATTCTTCTTCTCGGGGGACAGTTAACACCATCAGGCCAGCAGATTTTGAGTTTACAGTCATTTCCATTTTTCCCCCTTCAACAAAAGATATCTGTGCTTGTAGCTTTGCAAGCATGTCTCGGCCCAAAAGGGGAACTGGGCATTCAGGCATGTACAGGAACTGGTGTGTTATCTGCTGCCCCCCCTAGTTCACAGGCGCGGTTCTGCAGGAAAGGTCTTGTGGCTCTAGTTCTAGTAGCTCCCACAATTGTAACAGATCGAGAGGACACAGGGGCCACAGGCTTGGCTACTACTGAATGCTCAGCCCCTGTGTCTACCATAAAGTCCATATGCTGGTCTCCAATCTTTAATTTGACCATAGGCTCCTGGAGACCCAAGAAGAACTTGGAGCCCGGTCTGGCCTAGTCCTCATCATCCATGAAATAGCCCTCAGCGACTATTCCTTCCATGGCAGTCTCATTCTGCTGAGTCTGTTGAAAGCGCTGCATCCCCCCTTGCTACTGGAATTGCCCCCCCCCCCCCCGCTCTCCTGGTGCTCCCACGTCCCCTCCAGGGGGTGGAGCCACGTTTCGGGCACGTATCCTTCCAATGTCCTTCCTCTTTACAATAAGTGCACTGATTTGCGCCTAAGTGGGGCCAAACGCTCCCTCGGCCCCTTCCTCGTCCTCTGGCTCTTCGGTTAGGATATCCTCCTCCGCGTCCTTCCACTAATGCTGCAGCGAACAGATCTACTTTTCTCCTCATCCTTCGGTCACTTTCCCTTTTGCATTCTTCATCACGGTTCACATATACCTTTTGTGCGACCTCCATTAGCTGTGCTGAGTTCATGCCCGCAAATCCTTCTAATTTCTGCAGTTTTCGCTTTGTCTCCCTGGGACTGACTCACAAAAGCGGTATTCACCATGCGTAAATTCTCTTCGGCTGCTGGGTCATATGGGGTGTAAAGTCTATAGGCTTCAGATAATCGTTCATAGAAAGCAGCCGGACTCTCATCTGGGCGCTGAAGAACTTCTGCTACTTTCCCAATATTCATGGCTTTCTGACCTCCCTTCCGCAGGCCCTGTAGTAAAGCCTGACGAAACCGGGTGAGGGCTTTTTCTCCTGTATCACTATTTGGGTCCCACTTGGGATCTTTATTAGGAAAATCTGCAGCTGCTGCCTGTTGGGGATCTAGATCTTCGTCTCTCCCAACTACAGGGTTCTCCTCCAACCATTTAGTGGCTGCCCACACTATCCGTGCCCGCTCCTCCGTAGTAAAGAGGGTAGCCAGGAGCTGGCGGCAATCAGACCAGGTGGGCTGATGGGTTTGCATAATACTAGTCATTAACTCTGTCAAATCATGGGGCTTGTCAGTATAGGAGGCATAATGTGTTTTCCAGTTTAATAAATCTGTTGTGGAGAAAGGCACATAAACTAGACTGGTCGGTCCGGGCACAACCTGACCCTCATCATTTTTAATGGGTAATCCTGGGACCTGCCGCAGTGGCAATTGGCGGGCTTCTTTCTGGCCTTTTTTCCGGGGTCTGAGGGCATCACGCAGCGTAGTGGATTTGGGAGTGACTCTGCTACTGGTGTCTGGCTCTGGACTGGCATCTGACTCTGCACTAGCAGATTCCTCGGGGGGTGATTGCTCCGCATCAGAGTACTGCTCAGAACTAGGGCTGCGACTTCTACGAGGAGGGGTCTGCTCTTCAAGTTTTGGAAGTGGATGCTCCTCGGCTGGAGGCTGGGGGTACCCTTGCTGCCTCCGGCTCTACTCGGGGTACTGATGGAGGTACTTGGGGTGGAGCTGACGGGACTGGGGTATACAGAAAGGCAGGTGGATATGCTGGAACCTCTGGGGGCTCTGGCTCTGCATAAATCGGGGGCTTCTCTGTCTTAGCAGGGACTCTCGTGGCAGTTGCTAACATAATTCTTTTCTGTCCCTCATTGCAACTCTTCATCCAGGGGGGCTGCTTCTCACATATGCCTAGCCAAGAGTCTATATAGGAAAACTGTTCGGGACTATAGCTGCGCACTATCTTGTGCACACGGGACACAGTTTGGATATCAAAAGTACCTTCTGGTGGCCACCCGGAATCTAGCACTGGCCACACTCTGCTACACAATATTTCTAAGTGGGGCGCTGTCATTTTGATCCCATAATCACCACTAAAACCTTTCTTAAAATTTGTGATCATACAGTTTAACGGAGTTTGCACAGACTCTGCCCCTCCCATGATGACGCACACATCTAGCAGAGATACAGTGGAGCAACATTCTACTAAAGCAGACAGCTGGCTTACCTAAACAATAACAGTAGAAAAGTTTTTTATTCTCTTATCTCCAGGAGAGCAGAACATGTTATCAAGCCAGAATAGAGCGGCTTTTCTGTCTAACAGCTAACAGCATTCTGTGATTTTCCAAAGTCAGCAATAACATTTTAAAGCAGGAGAAAAGGGCTTCAGGCCTAGCTCTGCTACATACTAGGCCATCGCCTATCACAAAGCAAGCAGTGGGTAGTAGTGCTTTGCAGGCAGTGGGTAGCAGTTCATTGCCAACAACGGATAGCAGTATGGGAAGCAAGACAAAGGAGAGTTACTTGAAAGTACTGGGGTGGAGCTTGTGAGATGGTTGTGTCAGGAGGCGATGTGTGGAGGAGCGATTGAGCCTGCTTGGCCCAGCAGCTACGGAGCACCAGAGGAGCAGGGTAAGCGGCTCACGCCAGAGCGCCCTCAGGCCCGTGCCTAAGGGCCATGCCAAAGGGCCCTCGGGCACGGGCCGGTGGCTGCTGCTCCCACGCCTTGGAGTGCTGAACAGTTTAAATCCTCGCAGGTAATATCTTGGAATTCTGGTCTCTCTGATATTCTGAACCATTTAGCTCTGTTAGTGCCCCGTTGCCCCCATCAGTCTACTCGTCAGCCGTGGTTCCATGCTGGCCTACTTCTCCAGTGCTCTCATCTCCGCAGGGCTGAACATTTTATGGAGAAAATCTCGTACACTTGCTGCACTCCAATTCGTCATGTCACCACCTGTACCACTCAAGTGTACACCAGGCCAAGTGTACATTCTACTCAGAGGCCCTTGCCTCTGCTCCAAACAGGTCCCATCAGCTCTGCTCAACTCTTTCTAGTCTGCAGCATGATTCTTCACCTTCCTCTAGCAGCTCTCATTCAGTCCCAGCCCTTCTCAGCTGGCCTCTTTTCTTTCTTACCAAATTCATGATCTTCACTCTGCCCTTCCCTCTTGTCCTCCACCACTGACCTCTCCGCCCCCTCCTTTACCCCATTCAATCTCTCCCTCATCTCGCACATGGGCAAACTTCCACCCTCTCACTGCTTTGGAACTCTTAAAACTAATTTCCACAGCTCTTAAGACAACCTGTCCTCTGACCCCCTGCCATCCCTCTGGCTGTTGGAACCCTCTCTTGGTCTTCTCCCTCCAATGCTTACCATGATAAACATGAGTCTCGCTTCTGGCACTTTCCCTTCCCCCTGGAAACATGCTGTGGTCCGTCCTCTCCTGAAAAAAACATCCCTTAATCCCGTTCACTACTGTCCGGTCTCCAGTCTTCCATTTGTTTCAAAAATCCTCTAGAGCAGTTTTTTCTCAACTTTCTGGTCATCTGGATTCGGTACACTTCCTCCATCCCCGTCAATCCAGGTTACGCCCAGGCCATAGCGTTGAATCAGTCATGTCTGGTGTCACCTCAATCATGTGAAGAATAGATCTCATTCAGGACATCTGTGGTGGTGTCCTTGGATCTATCTGCTGCTTTTGATTTTATGGATCGTGCACTTTTTTGCTCTCTAGACTGCGGGATGCGGGTCTCCAGGGACATGTCTACCACTGGTTTCACTCCTTTCTCTGCTCTAGGTCTTTCGCTGTAACCACTGTTATGTTGACTTCTGATTCCAACCCTCTTCCCTTTGGTGTTCCACAAGGCTCAGTCCTGGCTCCACTTCTGTTTAACATTTTCTTGCTCCCCTGGCTTTACTTATTCAGCAATCAGGAATGTCAGCTTACTATTATGCTGACAATATTCTCATTCTTCACTATACCTCTCCTTCTCATCCTGAACTCTTCCCCCCAACGCTTGTCTATCACTGATCTCTGACTGGCTGTATCCAAAACATCAGCCAATTGATTCCCCCACGGGGGAATCTGTCCATCTATTGCTTCCTCTATTTAATCTACTCCCATCTACTCCCATTACATTAGTCTCTACATTCTGGTACCTCGGGGTACTCCTGGATAACAATCTTTCCTTCCACGACCACATTTCGCAGCTATCAAGGCATTCGTTTTACTACCTCCATCGCATTCGAGCTAGTCACCCCTTTCTTTCCCTGCAAGTACTAACCACTCTTCTCTTCTACTTAGTCATTTCCAGTTGGATTTTTGCAATCTTGACCTTGCCGGTGTTCCCCTGTACCAATGATGAAGGCTGCAGTTAATTCAAAATTCTGGAGCCCGACTCATAACACATGCCTCCCATCGAGATCATATAACCCCCATCCTCTGTCAACTTCACTGGCTTCCATTGGACTATTGGATTGAATTCAAAATTCTTACACTGGTACACCAGACTATTTATACTCATCGGCCTCAGTATTTAGCAGACCTTGTTTTTCATACTCCCACCCAAAGCCTCCGCTCTGCACATATCAATAGACTTTAATTCCCTTCTCCCTCCCGTGCACGATTACAATCTACCCGCCAGTCTGCCTTTTTTCTTCCTTGTCCCCTCTCTGTGGAATTCCCTCCCCACTGCACTTCACTAGAAGAATCCTACTCAAAATTCCGCTCCCTCCTAAAGACCCACTACTTCTTCTTCTCCTCTGCTTTTGACCCATCTCCCTCTGACCCCTCTCGTAGTCCTCTTGGTTCTGATTTGTTCTGTATGATTGCATTTTTTCTTCCCTTTCCTATCAAAATTTTGTAGTTCCTTTTAATTTTCGGAGACCTTTCAGCCTCATTTCTCCTGATTTTGGTTTATTGTAAACCGCCCCGATGTCATAGGGGGGTGGTATATCAAGTGAACGAATAAACATAAGCATCCTCCGCTAATTAATTCCAGAGTTTGATTACTTGTTGAGTGAAAAAATATTTCATCTGCCATTTGGACTCCTGGTCTTCAGTTTATCAAGGTCCTTTTGCAATTTTTTGCAATCCTCTTGTGTTTTAACAACTTTGAATAATTTTGTGTCATCTGCAAATTTGTGATCACCTCACTCCTTATACCCATTTCCAGGTCATTTATTTATACAATTTTGTACACCCTTTTAGATTTCTTTTTCTTCAGAAAAGTGGTATAATCATAACATTTTCTTTATTTTTTTTTTTTTATTTTTTTTTTTATTGAGCATTTATAGTGAAATTACACCAAATTAGAATAAGAAAATACATATGATACATATAAATAAACTAGCACAAAAACATAATACCATATAAAGTCCACATTAAATGGTGCAAACAAAATTACCAAACTAGGAAACAAATCTATACAGAAAACCAGGCCCTAAGGCCTATACAATTGGAGGACCTTCCACTTAAATACCAGACTAATTTCCAGAGCCTACATTTGAACGATCTATCACAAATTTCTCAAGATGTGTAACATCTATAAATACATAAGAGGCTCCCTCATATCCAACCAAACATTTGCAAGGGAAGCGTAAAAAGAATGTGGCCCCAAGGGCCAAAACCTTGGATTTGAGGGCCAAAAATTGTCTCCTACGATGCTGAGTCTCGCGAGATACATCGGGAAAAATATTAAGAGGCTGTCCACAAAAGGGGACAGATTTTTTTTTAAAAAAGGCACGAAGTATCTGCGACTTAACATCAATGGAGGCAAACGTAACTAACAAGGTAGAGCGAGTCGGAATATTATCAGTAGAGTCTTCCAAAAACGCTGTCAAGTTTGAAATAGCAGGAACAATTTCATCCATCCCCCCTTCCTGAGGGTTAACATTCGTACTGGTAACAGGAATATAATAAGCCTGTGAAACAACGATCCCTTGGACAGGCATTTTTTACCTGTCCCTCTTGCGCAATCTTCACCAGACGGAGTATCTCTCAACTCTAGTGGGAGATCTCCTCCTCCTCAGCCTGTGTTTGGACAGTCTTTGGATTTGTCATTTGGGACTTCTAATCCTGCAAGTATACCTAGTTTGCCTTTGGTGATTCCTATTCCAGTGCAATCTCAATCATTGAATGTGGTACCTATTATTTCATCTCCCACACCTGATGGTGAAGTAACATTGAAAGATATATGGTCTGCTTTAATTGTTATAGATCAGAAAGTTTCCTCTACATTGAATGCACTTTGCACCTTCTCTCAAGAGGCTGTTACAACCTTTCAGCAACTTTTCCTCACTATTCCTCCTGCATGATCCCCCCCCTCGCACTCTACTCCCCCCACACTGCATGACCCCCCCAGCACTTCATCTGATTGTTTTGATTGTGACACCGCCTTGATTTTTAGGATAAGATGGTTTAGAAATACTTTTAAATAAATAAATAAATAAACTTGATCAGAGGGTGCAAAGTCTCGATAATGTTGTGTTGTCTTTGAAAGCTCAAGTTCCTCCACTTCAAGTAGCTCAAACAGTAGTTGTTAAAAATTCTATGGTATTATATTCTCGAGTGGAGGCCCTTGAGAATTCTGCTCGTGTACGCAACCTTAGGTTTCTTAATTTTCCTCATACATCTTTATTGGCTCCGGGAATACTTCTAGAGAAGTATTTCAAGGAGGTTCTTTGTATTCAAGAACCAATCGTTGTTTCACAGGCATAACATTTTCTTTAAAACATTCATTTCATAATACGCATCCCCTCAGTGCCCACCCTACAAACCCTATCCTACCCACATCACGCCTCTAACAATAAAAATGTCTTTAAAGCTGCCTTAAAACCCAGAAAAATAGGCATCGCCCACAATTTCTCTGGCAACTCATTCCATCTCTGATGCCACCACTCTAAATGCATGTGACTGCCAACTCCCTGACCCTCCTGCTTCTCCTACTCCTTCCCTCTCCCATTTTACCCCACATAGCATATGAATAAGGCCAAATTGAACTATTGCACCAAGTAAAGGGAAAATTGATATTTGAACACCCTGAATATTACTTCTGCTTGAAAGATGCCATTTCAGCTTCTCACAGTTGCCTTTTTTTGCCTTTGACAAAGAAGAGATCATTTGGAGGAAATTATAAGTCAGTCAGCTGAAATTAGGGAGGTACCAGAGGGCTGAAGAAAATAGATATTACTCTTAAAAGCACTACATGGCTGATTTTTATAGCATGCTTTACGCCCTCCTTCTTTGCCTTTTCAGTGGAAAGAAGGTGTAGGGACAGAAAGATGCTTGAAATATCTTAAGTAGTGATTCAAGATTTTAAATGCATCATTTGTATTTTGCATGAAACACATAAAATATTTTGCATTGCAGATGTTTGCTGATTCGGTTATCACCTGTCTCTCCCCGTCAGTATATAATATGGTCTGTAACCTTGGGTTTGAGGATGACATAAGCCATGATATTAACAGTGTTGTATCTGGAGAGAATGAAGTCTGTTGGAAGACTATCACGGAGCATGTGCATTATGCAGAATCAGGTTAGTATTTGCATCAGACCAGCATATGCCAAGTAATGTTGATTGCTTTTGATGGAAAATATCATTCTAATCTGGGTTAGCTGAAGCAATGGTGTTCTCCAAAAATTCCAGTTTGATAGATGGAACCTTTTTATACTGCTTGTCAAATACAGAAGTGGAATATAAGTAGCCTGTTGAAGATTATAATGCATTGTGTACCTTCAAGTTAGTGTTGACTCCTGGCAACACAGCTGCTCCTGGGTTTTCTTGGCAGTGTGACCGGAAGTAGATTGCTAGGCCTTTCTTCCGAGGCAATGGAGGGGTTAAGTGACTTGCTCAAGGGCCACAAGGAGTGCTAGTGGGATTCAAACCCTGGTCTCTTGGTTACCAAGCCAATGCTCTAACCACTAATAGCAATTTCAAATAAACCAATTGTATATTCAGTGCATAATATAAAAAACAATGGATGGATGCACTGTTGGATTTTCTAGCATGTTACTCGACCTCTAATTTGGTCACTTTTATTGACCAAACTGCTTTAGATTTTGATTAGTAAATTTTTTTTTTTCTTTGTAGTATCTAAAAAGGAACCCCGGATACATCTGTGTGGAATGGAAATTACTATTGTAGCACATTTTTCTCTTAATGTTTTTAAACTGATAGTCACTGATGTAGGGCATCCAGGTGCTTTTTTAAAAAAAAAATTGTAGATTTAGAAGTAGTGTAGTAGCAGCAGCAACTTCCAAACTAGATCCAGCTGTTAAGCAGATAATATTCAGCAAATACACCAAGAAGAACACAAAAGTGGGTGAAGCAAGAATGAATGGTGAAGAGAAATTGTGAATGTAGAATTTATTTTATTTTATTTCCTTATCAGTCCTCCAGTTTAGTCCTCCACCACTGGGTTGTGCACCTCCTCCTGCAGCATGGAGACTGGGCATGTCACAAAAACGTGACCTCACTGGATGTAGTCTGCTGGCCTCTCCCATCATCCCCAGTGTGTCCAGTCTCCATGCAGCAGGAGAACGTAGTGAGCCTAAGTGCTGGGCTCACTTGAGAACAGATAAGTTGCAGTTTAGAGTAGTGTTCAGATAGTTTTGGGTTAATTTGTCCCTAATTTTAAACTTTGTTTTAATTTGGGGGGCTGTATCTTTAAAAAACCAAAACCAAAATGCATACTAAGAAAGGGAAGTGCTGTGGCTTGTGCCTGATCCGGATTGTCCTATCACTCTTTAAATGTGTCTATTCCGCTTTTCTTCTCACTACCGGCTCTGATCTCTCCCCCCTGATCAGTACGGGGGATAGCGTGACTGTAGCAGACGGGTCAGGCTTCGGCAGCACGGGACTGCCGTGACTCGGCAGATTCGCTCATTTTCCTGCCGGAATTTGGTCCGGTGGGTCTACGCTCGCTTTGAGGATGGAGCGGAGCCATGTAGCCTGCAGCACCGCGGTAGCGAGTGCGCCGATCGCAGTGCTCCGGGAGCACTGGTGCTGTGAGTACAGGCAAAGCAGCTGGGCTGAGAGCGGGGGGACATCCGCAGGCCCGCGCAGCCGGGACCAGTGAATTTTGCATCCTTTTTCTGCCTCAGGCAGGCAGCGGCGGCCATTTTAGCAGTGTGTCTGCATGAAGGCAGCTGAATCCCGCAGCTCTCCATTCACCCTTTTGGTACCGTTGCTGTTCTTGAGCTTCTTAGGTCTTTCTTTAAAATAGATTCATTTGATTTTGATTTTATTTTTTTCTCGATGATGGTGATTAGGAGATCAAGGGGGGTTCCTGATTTTGGGGGTAGAACGACGACTTTTGGGGTACAGTTTTGCATCCTGTCACTTTTTTGGCAGTCTTGGCTGTTTTTTCTTTTCTTTTAAAAAAGAAAAAAGACAGATTGGAAGGAAGGCACACAGAGTGGCTTTGCTGCAGGGCCATAAGCGATGGCGTCGCGGCCTCAGTGTGTAGTTTGCGGTACCCATAGAGGTGCTATTGCTGACTATGGGATTTGTCGGGGCTGTGCGCAAGTTTCTACTAGCATGGAGCAGCAGATGGAGGTGAAGGTAGTACAGGATCTGCAGGGGTCCTCTGCTGGATTGGCCACAGAGGTACCGCTGGCCACTTCTCCAGGGGCCGGGCTCGAGTCGCCAGCCAGTCCTTTCGGGGCTCTGGCAGCTTTGGGTCTGAAACCAGGAGATTTCTGCCCTGACTTTGTGGTAATTATGCATCAGGCATTTTGTTTAAGATGACTAGGGGAAGTGCCGGAGTCTCTGTTGCTGTCTGTGGCGCTGCCACAGCCCAGTCCGACGGAGGCGACTCCAGGTTCCTTGAGACCGCCAAAGCGGGCAAGAACTCTAGAGCTTTCGATTTCGGAGTTGGAGGGGCAGGAGTCGGAGGACATAGAGGTCGACCTGGAAGGAGAGATTCCTGAACCGGAGGACCAGGCAAATTATTCGGGTATTCCGGAGGGATGAGTTGACAGCGCTTATCACGGAGTTCCTTCAGACGCTTAAACTCGCCACTGAACAGCCTGTCGAAGACGACAATGGGGAAGACCCAATTATTCAGGCAGTGAGACAAACGCAGGTGGTATTTCCCGTTCAAAAGGTGGTGGACCGGATGATACAGGATGAATGGCATCAGCCGGAGGCAGGGCTAAGAGGAGTGCAGATTATGAATAGGCTATATCCCTTAGCACATAAGGACAAGGAGAGGTTTCAGTCTCTGAAGGTTTATGCAGAGGTGTCTGCGGTGACCAAGAAGACCACTATTCCGGTTGAAGGCAGCTCTGCCTTGAAGGATGCACAGGATAGAAAGTTAGATGGTTTGTTGAAACAATCCTTTGAAGCCAGCGCGATGTCATTGCAAGCATCCATTTGTGGGGCGTGGGTGGCACGAGCTTGTCTTCGATGGTCGCAGCGTTTGCGGCAGTCCGCTCAGCTGGAGCAGGAGGGTCTGAGAGACTTGGATCGCCTGGAGTCGGGGTCGGCTTATTTGTCAGATGTGCATTATGATCTGATCAGGGCTCTGGCTAATAGTATGGCGTCGCTCGTTGCCGCTCGCAGATCCTTGTGGCTGCGGAATTGGGCGGCAGACGGTTCTTCTAAAGCACGTCTCGGTAAGCTCCCCTTTAAAGGAAAGTTGTTGTTGTTGTTCGGGGAGGATCTTGATAAGTTGGTGAAGGAGTTAGGAGAGTCTAAAGGTGGTCGTCTGCCGGAGGATAAGCCGAAACAAGGGAAGTCTGTGTTGCCCTTTCGGGGTTCCTTTCGGGATTTTTGGAGATTTCGGATTTCTCTCTTGGGCGACTTCCAGAGGAAGATTTGCTCCTCGGGCCCAGGGATTTCGGGGGTTTCAAGGAGCAGGTAGAGCTTTTGCAGAAGCGGCCTCAGCTTCCAATCGAAAACCACAATGAAGTGAGGGGACCCCGGCAGGAGGTTGTTCAATAGGCGGGCGACTTCGGCACTTTCTTCCTGCCTGGGTCCAAATAATGTCCGATCAGTGGGTGTTAGAGATCATCCGGGACGGCTATGCGCTAGAGTTTGCGCAGCCAGTTCGGGATTTGTTTGTGCAGTCACCCTGCAAAGGGCAGCAGAAAACCCAAGCAGTCCGCTGCACACTGAATCGACTGTTGCACTTGGGTGCGGTTGTCCCGGTGCCCCAGGAAGATTGCGGCAGGGGTCGATACTCAATTTATTTCGTGGTACCAAAGGACAGAGCTTTTCGGCCCATATTGGGCCTAAAAGGGGTGAACCGCTGTCTCCAGGTGCCGCATTTCAGGATGGAAACCTTGCGGTCCATCATTGTTGCGGTACGCCAAAGGTAGTACTTGACATCTCTCGATCTCACAGAGGCCTATTTACACATACCGATCAGAGCGGCTCACCAAAAGTTCCTGCACTTCGCTCTTCCGTGAGGGGACTATCAGTTTCAGGAATTGCCTTTTGGTCTGGTGACGGCGCCGCGGACGTTCACCAAGGTCATGATGGTGGTGGCGGCGGCGGCATTACGAAAGGAGGGAGTCCTAGTTAATCCCTATCTCAATGATTGGTTAATTTGAGCAAAGTCCAAAACCGAGAGTGAGCGAATTACGGACAAGGTGGTGAAATTCTTGGAGAACCTCGGCTGGGTAGTCAATACGAGCAAAAGTCATCTGATTCCATCCCAGAGCCTTGAGTACCTCGGGTTGCAATTTGACACTCAGAGGAGCTGTATTGCTGAATCGTCAGGTACA
This sequence comes from Ichthyophis bannanicus, assembly GCA_033557465.1. Lineage (NCBI taxonomy): Eukaryota > Metazoa > Chordata > Amphibia > Gymnophiona > Ichthyophiidae > Ichthyophis > Ichthyophis bannanicus. The sequence continues at coordinate 496,883,683 of CM066033.1, forward strand.
TACCCTACAACGAGTGATTCACAAGTTCCTGGCCACGCCAGCTCCTGCGGCCTGGAATTATTATCTCCGGGTGTTAGGTACGATGGCGGCGACCTTGAAAGTGGTACCTTGGGCCAGAGCGCATATGTGGCCATTGCAGCGATCGTTGCTTCACCATTTGGTCCCATCAATCCGATCGACTGAGCAGACGTCTTCCCTGTCCAGTCAGGATCAGACGGGCTTTGAACTGGTGGCTACTTCCAGAATCCTTGACGGCCGGGATACCCCTAGAGCAGCTAGAGTGGATAGGGAGCGCATTGTGGGGATCTCTTCACGCAAGGTCTGTGGTCGGTTCAGGAGAGCACATGGTCCATCAACAGACTAACTCAGAGCGGTGGCCTTGGCATTGCAGTCATTCGAGATGACAGTGCGGGGTCGGGCAGTCAGAGTTCTGTCAGACAACTCTGCAACGATGGCCTAAATCAATCGGCAGGGCAGTACAAGAAGTATGGCCATGGAAAAGGAAGCAGAGGCGCTTTTTGCTTGGGTCGAACCTTGCCTACAAGCGATTTCGGCAGCACACATTGTCGGGAAAGACAATGACGGCGGATTTTCTCAGCAGAGTTCAAGTGGATGCCGAAGCATGGGAATTGGATCCGGAGGTGTTTGCACAGGTGACACACAGGTGGGGGCCGCCGATCATGGATCTCATGACGACCTTTCATTTCAGCGAAGGCCAGCCAGCTCTTCAGCAGGAGGCGAGAACAGATGTCGGAGGGGATCGACGCTCTACTGCAATGCTTGCCGGTGTCGGGTCTCCTATATGTATTCCCGCCGTAGGCGCTCATTAGGTCGGGTGGTACAGCGTATCGAGGCTCATCCGGGGAGAGTGCTGCTGGTGGCTCCGGACTGGCCAAGGCATCCGTGATATGCTGATCTCTTTCGCCTCCTCGACGGAGAGCCGTGGAGTTTACCGACATTGGACAGTATGTTATTTCAAGGGCCTCTGCGGATGCCCCACGTGGATCGGTTCTCGCTTACGGTTTGGCCATTGAAAGGATGCGTTTAAGGAAAAAAGGTTACTCTGGAGCAGTCATTGCAACTTTACTTAAAACACGGAAGATGTCTGTCTCTGACATATGTTCACATATGGCGTATATTTGAGGATTGGTGTTCGAGGAAACAAGTGCGTGCGGTGACCGCATCCGTTGCAGTGTTTTGAGCTTCCTGCAGGACGGTTTTGAAAAGGGCCTGGCGGCCAGTTCCTTGAGAGTACAGTTAGCAGCGCTGGCTTGCTATGGGGCAAGGTGCTGGGGATAGCGCTCGGTGTACATGCCGACGTGTTGCGTTTTCTAAAAGCAGTTACGTCCCTCTTGCAGCGTTGTGGTTCCGCTATGGGATCTCAACTTGGTTTTAGGTGCTTTGGGTAGGGAGCCTTTTGAGCCCTTACATCAGGCGTCCGTAAAGGATTTGATGTTGAAGACGGTGGTTCTGGTGGCCATTTGCTCAGCGAGGCGAATTTCTGAGTTACAGGCGTTGTCTTGTAGAGAGCCGTTCCTGTCTTTTTCGAGAGAAAAGGTGGTGCTTCGCCCGGTTCCCTCCTTTTTGCCCAAGATAGTTTCTCCGTTTTCATTTAAACCAGAAGGTTTCTCTTCCGGTGCTGGGTTCGTTAGAAGATAACGCAGCGGACCAGGGTCTGTGCCGCTTGGACTTAAAGCGAGTGTTACTTCGCTATTTGAAGGAGTCTGAGGGTTTTCGCAAATCCGACAGTCTGTTCATGTTGTTCGGTGGATCCCATAAAGGGGAGGCAGCAGCAAAAACCTCCATTTCTCGATGGATCAGACGATTGCTTCAGCATATCTGTTGTCGGGGCGACAGGTACCAGTTGGATTGCAAGCCCATTCTACCAGAGCGCAAGTGGCATCATGGGCAAAACACAGCTTAGTGTCGCCTGTGGAAATTTGTCGGGTGGCTACGTGGTCGTCTCTTCACACTTTCAGTAAGCACTACCGCCTGGATGTCTTGGCAGCAAAGGATGCCGTATTTGGGTCGGCGGTGTTGCAGGCCAGCTGGCAGGGTCCCTCCCAATAAGTACTGCTCTGTTACATCCCAGTGGTGGAGGACTAAACTGGAGGACCGATAAGGAAATGGAAATTACACTTACCTGGTAATTCTTCCTTGAGGGACGACAGTTTAGCCCTCATTCCCACCCGGGGTAGTATGCTACACAGTGGGGGTTCAGCCGGGAGCAAGATGATATAACAGGTAGGTAGTTGTCTTTCGATGCAACTTTGTTTCTTCTGGTTCTTGCTGGTTTACCTTTATGGCAGAGGCAGAAGGAAAAGGCACAAGGGTATAAGCCTAACTTCCGTCCAAATTTTATTGTATAAAGTAGTTATGTATTCACTTAAGAAGTTTTTATTAGCTACTTATTTGTTGCTCCTTTAAGTGTGCTTTGCCAATAGTTCACTGGGGATGATGGGAGAGGCCATCAGACTACATCCAGTGAGGTCACATTTTTGTGACATGCCCAGTCTCCATGCTGCAGGAGGAGGTGCACAACTCAGTGGTGGAGGACTAAACTGTCGTCCCTCAAGCAAGAACAATTACCAGGTAAGTGTAATTTCCATTTTGGTTTTATACCACGCTATTCAAGATCAGCACGGTTTACAAGGTAACAAATTCATACAAGGAACTGTTTACATTTAAACATATTACATTTAACATAATAAACATGTGAACAAGGTGTATACTGTTAACTATTTACATTGATCCACTGATCTACCAATCATGGTGTCATAATATTGGTGAACTATTTACATACTGCAAGGATCTTGAATATGATGTTGATGAGACACTAAGTTATATGCAAAAGAATTCCTGAGAAAAAAGGAAAAGGGGGGAAAAGAGCAAGGTCATTGTCCCCAGAATAATATATAATGAAGATTATTGATACAGAAGCATGTTTTATTTGGGTGGAGTTTGAAACTGATGTTTGAAAAACTAACTGTTGCATTCTGTCTAGACGGAGAAGATGTGGATTACATTGCAAGTGTGATATCGCTAGGACCCCTGTGTGAAGCTGTTCATTTGCACTTGCTGGCACTATCCCAGGAACAGTTTGAAAAAAAATATGGTCTATGCTTTCAGTGGACAAATAATGCAGAGGTACTGGAATGTATTGTTACACCGTTTAGAGTACTACTTTTGTAGGAAAGAACGGGGAAGAAAAAGTAATCTTGGGAGAAATATGGTACAGATCTCTTTAGGTCCTTTCCTGGACAGTTTCCCAAGGGACTGTAGGCATATATTTTCCATTAAAGTGGTATAAAATCTGTAAGCCTATGGACTTTTGCATCTGCCTGCACAGTTCTTGAAAACTGCCCTGTAAGAGCACTGAATTTGTGTTTTAGGACTCAAGCATTGAACATATATGAAGCCACATGAATAATGCACAAGCAGACCCTGTATGTACTACTGGAACCACAGAACAGTGGCTCTCAACCCTTTTTTTCAGGGTACAACTTGCCAGTTGGGGCATCGGGATTCCCACAATGAATATGCATAGAGAGATTGGTATACAATGGAGTCAATATATGTATATCTTGTGCATATTCATAATGGATATCCTGAAAACCTGACTGGCTGGGTGTACTCTGAGGACTGGATTCAGAAACATTTCTACAGAACATCAAGCAAATTAGAATATTTTTCTTAATTCTTCTTAATTTTAATAACATTGAATTACAACTTGAAACAAGAAATCCAATGTACTAAGCTAGTAATGAGACGTTTTCAGGGTAACCAAAACATGTAAATTAATCTTTGTCTTCGTCTAAATATATTTTTACTATAGAAACATAGAAAACAATGGCAGATTAAAGACCATGTGGCCTATCCAGTCTGTCCATCCATAGGAACTATAACGTTCTTCCTCACCCTCAAAGATCCTCTGCATTTGTCCCATGCCTTTTTGAATTAAGATACAGTTCTGGTTTCCACCATCTCCATTAGGAGGCTGTTCCATGCATCTGCCGCCCATTCCATAAAGAAATATTTCTTAAGATTACTTCTGAGTCTATCCATTTAAATATCATTTTTGTAACTTTTTAAAATATTTTTATTGATTCATTCCAAAAATAAAATACAAAATACTCAGTCTGAACATCATCGTTTTCAATATAATATTTCCATGTACAAACCTATTTCCCTTTTATATCCTACTAAAGTCCTATCCTCCTCTAACCCCTACAACAACAAAAGAGCTATTATTAACAAGACTCCTTTTTTTTCTCCATTCCTCATATGCTTTCCAAATAAGAACATAAGATATGCCATACTGGGTCAGACCAGGCCCAGTATCTTGTTTCCAACAGTGGCCAATCTAGGTCATACGTACCTAGCAGTTTCCCCAAAAGAAACAGGTTCTACAGTGCTTGTATTGGGTCAAGCATTGATATCCTGGGTCCCTTTTTAATAACGGTTTTTGGACCTTTCCTCCAGGAACCTTTTTTAAACCCAGCTACACTAACAGCCTTTACTACATCCTCTGGTAACAAATTCCAGAGGGTGAAAAAATATTTTCTCTTATTTGTCTTAAATAATTTACCCTATAGCTTCATTACATGTCCCCTAGTCTTTCTATATTCTGATAATTTAAACAATCGATCTACGTCTACCCGTTCCACGCCATTCATTAATTTATAGACTTCTATCATATCTCCACTCAGCCATCTCTTTTCCAGGTTAAAGAGCCCTAACCTTTTTAGCCTTTCTTCATAGGGGTATCCTTCCATCCCCTTTACCATTTTGGTGGCTCTTCTCTGTATTTATTTATTTACATTCTCTTATATACCGCGCTATTCTGCATCAGTGCGGTTTACATTGAACAAACTGAAATTACATTGAACAGGGCATTATAACTTGGAGATAACTTTTACAGGGAACATGGGCTATGGAGGGTTAAGTGGCTTGCCCAAGACCACAAGGAGCACCTGTCAGACTAGAAACCCCAGTCCTTCCGGCCCAAGGTTGCTGTCCTCTAGTGGGATTTGAACCCCCGACCTTCCGGCCTGAAGTACCTTGCCCCAACCACTAGGCCACTCCTCCACTCCACTCCTACCTTTTTTAATAATGCTATAACCTTTTTAAGATACGGTGACCAGAATTGCACACAATATTCAAGGTGCTGTGGCACCATGGAACGATATAGCGGCATTATAATATCCTTTGTTTTATTTTCCATTCCTTTCCTTATGATACCTAGCATTCTATTTGCTCTCTTGGCTGCCGCTGCATATTGGACGGAGGGTTTTAACATGTTATCCAATGACACCTAAATCTCTTTCCTGGGTGGTGGTTCCTAATGTGGAACCTTGCTTTGTGTAACCATAGTTTGGGTTGTTCTTCCCTAGGTGCATAACTTTGCACTTGTCCACACTAAATTTCATCTGCCATTTTGATGCTCAGTCTTCCAATTTATCAAGATCCTCTTGCAATTTTCCATATTCCTCATGGGTTTTAACAACTTTAAATAATTTTTTGTCATCTGTAAATTTGATAACCTCACTCGTTGTTCCCTTTTCCAGGTCATTTATGACTATGTCAAAAAGCAGCGGACCAGCACAGATCCCTGCGGTACACCACTATTCACCTTTCTTCATTGGGAAAATTGGCCATTTAGCCCTATTCTCTGCGTTCTATCTTTTAACCAGTTCCTGATCCAAAATAGTACACTGCCTCCTGTCCCATGACTCTTTAGTTTTACCAAAAGCCTCTGAGGGACCTTGTCAAAGGCTTTCTGAAAGTCCAAATACACTATATCAACCGACTCACCTTGGTCTACCTGTTTATTCACACCTTCAAAAAAACATAACAGATTAGTAAGACAAGATCTTCCTTGTCTAAAGCCATGTTGGCTGTCTCCCATTAAGCCATGACTATCTACATGTTCAGCAATTTTGTTCTTTATGATGGTTTCTACCATTTTTCCCTGGCCAATTCTATCTGCGCCAGAATGGCAACATATATTTTTAGCAAATTTTCCCAAATGAACTGCATCTCTCCCCCCACCCCTCAACATTCAACAGCAAGCAGAATGGGTCCAAGTCCAATCTCCACTCTCGGTAGCCTTTAATTTTGGTGCCTTTTCTCTGGGCTGACAGTTCGGGTCAGGAGAAGCTACCCTCAGTCATTGCAGACCCCTGAAGATGACCAACAGTCTTGCAGCTCCACAGCAGTGACAGGACAGCTGGGCCAAGGAACCCATGGCCACTTCAAAATCCTATGCAACATTTCTTTCTAAGTTTGCGAGATCTTTGGATTCTACATCAACAAATTCCTCACCAACTTCAGAGGGAGTCGCCAACTCCAAAACCATTCCTCCGGGGCCGCAATCTCTGGTTACGAAAGCAGATTTTTTTGGAAATTCTAGAAGAGCTTAAGCTTTTTCGGCAGGATTTCACTAAGGCGGTGAGTGATATCAGAGCAGATCTTAAATCACTTGATGACAGGTTTACACAAACTGAGATCAATATAGGGGAGCAAATGGATTCGACTGTGGCCTTCCAGTCCAAAATTATAAAATTGGACCACCTCACGAAAGATCTTAAGGAGAGACAAGATAAGCTAGAAAATCGATGGCGTCGTAATAACATTAGAGTATTTGGGCTGGCCGAACAAACTGGTGGGCTAGAAGACACTATAGCTCTAATGCAAGAACTTTATGCTTTTTGTGTGCCAAATGCATCTAATCCTATTTGTTTGGAAAGAGCTCACCATAGCGCTTGGCCCAGAAGGGCTTCTAATATTCAACCTCGAGCAGTTATCACATGTTTCAGCTTCTTCGATGATAAAGTGGCTTTTAATGAGAAGTTTAAGAGGCAAACGCTCTGGTTTTTAAAGGTCAAGAGATCCAGATATACCAGGACCTTTCTCAATATACCTTGGAGCGATGGAGAAGTTTCAAGCCATTAACACAGGAAGTTTCAAGCCATTAACACAGGCGCTACAGAACGAGCTTTCCATTCGCCTTTATTGTTTAACTGAAACAATTGTGCTCAAAAAAATCTTTGATCTGTCAGTGGCAATGGAATTCCTGGATCTGATGCAACATGGTGAACGGCCCCTTCGTCAGAGAAATTCGAATGTAGACTGGGAGATGTCCTTGCCAAAGACGCAAAGTACCCAGATCTCGCAAGTCGTCCAGCTCCGTCCTCGAATCAAATCTTCCAAAAGAGATGGACATTTCAGCTGCTACTTGAGCCTAATATGTTTGGTTTTTTTTGACTAGAGTTAATGGATGGGGTAGCTCACCTTTTCTAGTTCTGATCAGGGATAGCCTCACTAATAGTAATCCGGTGTTAAAGGCAATTTTGTGAAGCTGGGGGATGGAGGTATTGGGGAAGGGAGGGAAGTCTGATCTGGTTGAAGTTATGAAGAGAGGGGGGATGTCAGAAGGAAGTTTCATGAAGAATTACATTGGAGGATTAGGGAAGCATTTTATAAGGAAATATGTATTTACCTTACAGGGATAAAGGTTGGGAGGGAGTTGGATGTTTGTTTATAACATGTATACAGTGCCTTTCTGGAGACACTAGATGTGTCGCCTAGTTTGCATTGTTCATATGTTTGGTTTACTTCCTGCATATATAGGAATGTTTGGGGGGAGGGAGGAGATGGGGTAGAGTGGAGGGGGGGGGGGGGGTTGGGGTAGGGAGGGGGGAGGAGGGGTGGGGGGTTCTATGACCCGGACATCCAACATTTAACTTTGAGAACTTGGGATACTCTCTCTGCTCAGCAGAGTTTTTTGGGAGGGAAAGATCACAGATTTTGGGGAATAGGGGTTGCTGTTCAAAGTATAGGGAAGGTAGTTAAATGGCTTAATTCATTTATTGGGAATGGTTAAAGATATTTCATGGAGTGTGCATGGACTTAATAATCCCTGCAAACGTAGGAGGGTTCTGGACCAGTTGTTTCGGGAGAAAGCTGAGAGAATCTTTCTTCAAGAAACTCGTTTCTCCCGAAAAGATCACTTCAAGTCTGCTAGAAGCAGGCTTCCACAACTACACCTTTCTAATTTTTCCTCTAGGAAAAGAGGGGTAGCTATTTTTTTATTTTCTTCTACCTGTCCCTTTCAGCTTATTAATCAATTTACAGATCTGGAGGGTCACTTTTTTGATTCTGGTTGGTACTATACATGGGATCACCTTAACTTTAGTAAATGTTTATCTCCCTCCAGCTTTGGTGAGAAGTTCTCTGCATGATATCTCTGAGGCTCTTCAACGACTTCAGCAAGGGGTACTGCTCATAGGAGGTGACTTTAACTGTGTGTACGTACAGAGCTAGATCGATCGGAGGTGCGAGTTTCTGGGCTTAAACCGCTAACAGTATTGGAGGGATGGGTTTCACTTTTTGATCTTTGTGATGTCTGGAGATATTTGCATACTTACTTTCTACTCTGAAGTACACAATTGCCATTCTTGCATTGATATGTGGTTCTTGTCATGTCCAGGGATTTCATGGTTGACTCAGTCAGCCATTGGTATTATGGGGCCCTCAGATCATGCGATCATTTCTGTTGATGTATCCTTAGGGAAGACAGACACCCCCCCCCCCCCCAACCACCACGTAGATGGTCCTTAAATCGGGGACTACTGCTCAACCAAGGGTTTGCCTCATAGGTTCGGAAAGGCTGGACAGAGTTTTTAACTTTTAATGATACCTCTGATATATCCAGAGCTCTTTTGTGGGAGGCCGGGAAGGTGGTTCTTCGGGGGGCAGCTTATCTCTTTGTCGAGCGCCTTTAAAAGGAAAATGGAGGCCAAACAGGAGGAACTCCGCCGAGAGATTGCTGACTTGGAAAAAAAAAACATAGTCGAGGAGGGAGTGCCAGAGTATGGAAAGTGTTGAATAGCCGTAGGGGAGAATTAGCGGCTTTCGATTCTGAACAAATTGCCTTGCTTTTCATGCGAACAAAACAGATTTTACGAACAGGGGAATAAAGCAGGGAAGTCGTTTGATGTGGCAACTGAAACGCCAACGGCAACGTCATATAAAATAGTAGCGATTTTAAAATTCCCTCAAGGTCAGGTCATGCATGGTTCTGGAGACATAGTGACAATTTTTGCGAAGTTCTATGAGAAGATATATGCTAGTGAGACGTCCGCAACTAAAGATATTCAAGATTGGTTGCGGGAAGCCTCTTTACCACAGCTTTCACTGGAAGGAAAGGAACATTTGGATCGGCCCTTTACCCTTCAGGAGGTTCTTCTAGTAATGAGGAACCCAAAATCTGCTAAGGCGGCGGAACCAGATTTCTTACCGGCAGAGTTGTATAAGGTGTTTCCAGATTTATTTGCCCCAGTACTGCTGACAGTTTTTAATGAGATTCTTTCCAAGAAAACACTTCCGGCATCCTTCTACCAGGCAAACATTTTATAGTGATTCCCAAAGCAGACAAAGATCCATTGCAGTGCTCTAACTACTGACCGATTTTCTCTGTTGAATCTAGACTACAAAATTTTACCAAGGTACTAGCTAATCAGTTAGCTACTTTAATTTCGGACATTGTCCATCCAAATCAAACGGGATTTAAAAAAAAAAAACAGATACAGTTTTGAGAATGTGCGAAGGTTACTCAGTGTGTTACAGGGCCTTAAATCTAAGGTAGGATCTTATGGTATCCTCTCGCTAGACGCTGAGAGAGCTTTCGACAAACTAGAATGGTCATATCTTTTACAGGTTCTTAAGGAGTTTGGCTTTGGGGTCTCGTTTTGCACGTGGATTGCTTCACTATATGCTAACCCTCGCCGCGGTATCACTAAATGGTTTCATCTCTTCATCCTTTTTATTGGGGAGAGGCACGAGGCTAGGATGTCTGCTTTCTCCTTTGCCGTTTGCCCTTGCGATGGAACCCTTAGCAGCTCATATTAGGTTACAAGCAGAAGAATTTGGTATCCATCTTGGATCGGAATGGCATTCCATCTCGTTATATGCTGATGACACGTTGATCTATATTAGTAATCCGTCCGTCTCTTCCTCAAGTGATAAGCATTTTAGATCGCTTCTCGCGCGTATCTGGATTTACAGTAAATATGCAGAAGTCGACATTACTTAATTGTTTATCCCGATCCTCGGCTAGATCTTATCCTAACAGGGGAGAGTTCCCAGTTGTGGATCAGTTCCGCTACCTACGTATCACAATACATAGGGATATTTCGATGTTGTATAATCTGAACCAATCAAACGATTAGAAAAGATATGGAACATTTGTAGTGACAACTCTGATCTCTTGGTTAGGAAGGATAAACGCTTACCAGATGCTGGTTTTAACTAAGTTGCTTTTTATTTTTATGCAACTACCCATTTCTCTTCCTAGCGCTTACTTTAAGACTATTCAGCAGGCAATATTACGATTTCTATGGAAGGGAAAAACGGCCTTTAATTAGCTGGCAGATTCTGATGCTACCAAAATGGTCTGGGGGCTTAGGGGTGTCTGACCCGGAGATGTACATGTATTTGTCTTCGATCGTTACTGCTGTGGAGAATTAATGCCGCTGCAGATTGGGCTTCCCTAGAAAGAGATTGGATGAAGCCGATTCAGTTAGAAGCGGTACCCTTTCTTAATGATTCATTAGAGGTAGCAAAGGTCCGGACACACATTTTCATTGGCCCTTGCTGGAGGGCTTAACATAAGAACATAAGATATTTTATTTATTTATTTGCAGTCTCTTTTATACCGCGCTATTCGACATCAGTGCGGTTTACAATGAACATAAGAGTTGCACATCTCAATTTCGTGATTTGTGCTTACAGTGAAACAGGTATAATAACTTGGGTATACATTAAACAGGAAAATTAAACTTGGGTATGCATTAAGCAGGTATAACAGGTAAAATAGGGTATAAATAACCAGTCCCTTAACAAGGAGACACGATGAATAAATAGTCTACTTTATGCAACAATATAATGAGTTATGCAGCACTGAGATATGCCATACTGGGTCAGACCAAGGTCCATCAAGCCCAGTATCCTGTTTCCAACAGTGGCCAATCTAGATCATACGTATCTAGCAGTTTCCCCAAAAGACACAGATTCCACAATGCTTGTACTGGGTCAAGCATTGATATCCTGGGTCCCTTCTTAATAATGGTTTATGGACCTTTCCTCCAGGAACTTGTCCAAACCTTTTTTTAAACCCAGCTATACTAAGAGCCTTTGCTACATCTTCCGGTAATAAATTCCACAGTTTGATTACACGTTGAGTGAAAAAATATTTTCTTTTATTAGTCTTAAATAGTTTACCCTGTAGCTTCATTGCATGTCCCCTAGTCTTTCTATATTCTGATAACGTAAACAATCGATCTACGTTTACCCGTTCCACTCTGTTCATTAATGTATAGACTTCTATCATATCTCACCTCAGCCGTCTCTTTTCCAGGTTAAAGAGCCCTAACCTTTTTAGCCTTTCTTCATAGGAGTATCCTTCCATCCCCTTTAACATTTTGGTGGCTCTTCTCTGAACCTTTTCTAATAACGCTATATCCTTTTTAAGATACGGCGACCAGAATTGCACACAATATTCAAGGTGCGGTCTCACCATGGAACGATATAGAGGCATTATAATATCTTTTGTTTTCCATTCCTTTCTTTATGATACCTAGCATTCTCTTTGCTCTTTTGGCTGCTGCTGCACACTGGGCCGAGGGTTTTAACATGTTATCCACAATGACGCCTAAATCTTTTTCCTGGGTGGTGGTTCCTAATGCGGAACCTTGCATCGTGTAACCATAGTTTGGGTTGTTCTTCCCTAGGTGCATAACTTTGCAAGTGTCCACATTAAATTTCATCTGCCATTTTGATGCCCAGTCTTCCAATTTATCAAGATCCTCTTGCAATTTTCCACAATCTTCTTGGGTTTTAACAATTTTAAATAGTTTTGTGTCATCTGCAAATTTGATGACCTCACTCGTTGTTCCACTTTCCAGGTCATTTATGAATGTCAAAAAGCAGCGGACCCAGCACAGATCCCTGGGGTATACCACTATTCACCTTTCTCCATTGGGATAATTGACCATTTAGCCCTACCCTCTGCTTTCTATCTTTTAACCAGTTCCTGATCCACAATAGTACACTGCCTCCTATCCCATGACTCTTTAGTTTTGCCAAAAGTCTCTGAGGGACCTTGTCAAAGGCTTTCTGAAAGTCTAGATACAGTATATCAACCAACTCACCTTTGTCCACCTGTTTATTCACACCTTCAAAAAAACATAACAGATTAGTAAGACAAGGTCTCCCATTAGGCCATGACTATCTAAATGCTGAGTAATTTTATTCTTTATGATGGTTTCTACCATTTTTCCCGGTACTGATGTAAGGCTCACCAGTCTGTAGTTTCCCAGATCACCTCTGGAACCCTTTTTAAAAATTGGTGTTACATTGGCGTTCCTCCAGTCTTCAGGTATTAGAGATGATTTTAATGATAGTTCACAGATTACTAATAGCAGGTCTGCAATCTCATATTTCAGTTCTTTCAAAACCCTTGGATGTATACCATCCGGCCTAGGTGATTTGCTACTCTTCAGTTTATCTAATAGTTGTAATACATCTTCCTGATGTATCGATATTTCCTTCAATTCTTCCGCACCTTTAAATACCACTTCAGTCATGGGTAACATCCCTACATCTTCCTCAGTAAAGACCAAAGAAAAGAATTCATTCAGCCTCTCCGCTATCGCCTTGTAGCCTCTTAGTGCCCCTTTAACCTTTCTCATCTAATGGACCAACTGACTCTCTCTCACAGGTTTTTTGCTACAAATGTACTTGGAAAAAGTCTATTTCACGTTTTTGCTTCCGCAGCAAGCTTCTTCTCAAATTCTCCCTTTGCCTGCCTTATCAATGCCTTGCATTTGACTTGCCAGTGCTTGTGCTGTTTCCAGGTTTCGTCGTTTGGCCCTTTTTTCCATTTCTTGAAAGATGCTTTTTTGGCAACAGCCTCTCTGACCTCACCTTTAAACCATGCTGCCAGTTTTTTGGACTTCCTTCCACTTTTCTTAAAGTGTGGAGTACAGCTGGTCTGGGCTTCCAAGATAGTATTTTTCAACACCCAAGCTTGATGTAAGTCTTTAACTAAAAGGAGCAACTGCTCCTTTTAGTTTTTTCTTAACTATTTTCCTCATTTTATCATAGTCTCCTTTTCGAAAGTTAAAAGGTAGTACTGTGGATTTCCTTACTATCCCTCCTCCACTAATTAAATCAAATGCGATTATGCTATGATCACTATTGCCAAGTGGCCCCAACATCCTTATCATTTGCACTAGATCTGGTGTTCCACTAAGGACTAGATCTAATATGGCTTCCCTTCTGGTCGGTTCATGAACCAGCTGCTCCAAGAAGCAGTCATTTATTTAATCTAGGAACTTTATCTCCCTAGCATGTCCTGCCGTGACACTGACCCAGTCGATACCGGGGTAATTGAAATCACCCATTTATTATTACTGTGCTGTAACTTTTGTTAGCTTCCTTGATTTCTTTGAGCATTTCATTATCCATTTGTTCATTCTGGCTAGGCGGTCGATAGTACACACCCACTGCCTTCGCCTTCCCCTTTTTACGTGGAATTTCAATCCATAGAGATTCTACATCAAATTTTGTTTCCTGCAAAACTTTAATCCTTTCTGACTCAATACCCTCTCTAACAGAGCGCAACCCCTCCACCAATTTGATCAGCTCTATCATTAAGATATAGTTTGTACCCAGGTATCACAGTGTCCCACTGGTTGTCCTCCTTCCACCATGTGTCTGATATTCCAATCATATCTAACCTCTCATTTAGTGCTATATATTCTAACTCTCCCATCTTATTTTTTTTAGACTTCTAGCATTTGCATACAAGCATTCTAGAGACTGTATTTTATTGATATTAATTTGGCTATTGGTAGACATGGGTAATTTGGGATCTTTAAGCTCCGTCTGCTCCTTACTCTAGGGCATTTGGGCTACTTTACTCTTTTTTGAAAACTCTCTGTTTTTGGTAGTATCCTTCAAGGATACATTCTTCCGAACCATCCGCTATTGGGCGACATTCGGCACCTTTTCTAGCCCTTCAAGATTGAGCTTGGCGAAAGATGTGTAGGCAGCTTGGAATACCTGCATCTCAATCGCCTTACCTGATACTAGGTGCTATGGGGTTTGCCAGAAACATGCAGAGAGGGGTTCAGTCGGAATTTACTTTAACAAGAATCTCGTCTTTGAGGGTTCACACCCTCTACCTAAGAAGAGACTAGAGGAACGCTTAGGTTTCATCTTTCACAGTTCCAGTTTATTCAATTGTATCATTGTTTGGATACCCAATTCTCGAAGTCTGATGTGGTTAGAAGCCCTAAACAGTGGGAACAAGACCTCTTTGATTCTAGGCGTCTTCCTGCTTTTATTGCATGGCTGTATCGGAACATTGCAGAAGATTTACCTAGTCTTTCTACTCTGATGCTTCCTCAGCGGAGGTGGGAGACTACCTTGCCGGGGAAGGAGCAAGATGTTTGGCTGGAAGTATATCACTACTCGCATTCGTGTTCTGTTTCGCTTGGGCTAATTCATATTCAACTGAGAATTCTGTATCGTCTGTCTATAACGCCGATGAACCTTTATAACTGGAAAAGAGCTGATGATTCTTTTTGTTGGCGGTTGTGTGGTCGACTAGGAGATTTTGATCATATGTTCCACTACCTTCCTCTAATATCCTTGAATAGGCAGACAATGCCACAACATATCTGTAGACTACCAGTGATAACTTTCCCCTTTGACATGGAGACTTGACTATTGGGTGTTCTTCTTGAGTCGACCGGTAGTACCTCTCTTAGGAGTTTGGCTCAGACACTTTTACTAGCGGCCCGATCGGTAATAGCTCGTTTCTGGAAGCGCAGTAGAGTGCCGTCTTTTTCAGAATGGCGTTCGAAAAGTTGGGAACTTTATCAGTTGGAAAAAATTATAGCTTCAGTGCGCGGACTCTCCTTCAAGGATGAAGAATTATGGAGTTTAGTTCTTCAGGTTGACCATAGAGTGATTGATGCTCCAGTTTGTCTAGTCGATAGTTAGGCAGAAGGGAGATATTGTTCTCTCTAATCTCTTTTCTATACAGTTGTATTGAGTTTAAGTTGAGCCAGAGCTGAGGATTTTGCTGGGTTAAGAGTTCCTTCCAAGCTCCCTGTCTCAGTACACTAAGAATTTGCTATATGTTGTGTCCATCCTTTTTTCTTTCTTTCTTTTGTACGGAACCAAGAGTCAGCTGGACTGTTGGCCAGACAGTTCCCAAGCTGACATCTTCCTCGTCCAGAAGGGAGACCACTCAGGAAGGACATATCACTTCCCAACAAAAACCTCACAGAGAGGACCTACAATTCGCAACAAAATCTCACCTTTATACAGAACAAATCTCTCCTTATACAGGACAACACACTCATACATGGTAATAACTATCTCACAGATTTTTCTTCCAAAAGGATCTTTTTATTATTCCCTATCTTACAGAAACATAAAACGAAGAACAAAGAAACGGTCCAGTGGAATTACAGATCTTACCACCTCTCACAGCAAGCAAGCAGGGTCATTCATTCTTATCTTAGATGCAGATTTCTAAACAATTACCAGTCAATGTCTGGTCCTGCCTGCATGAATTCTGTCTTATCTCTGACTCAATAGCAAGTGTGACAGGCTTTCCTAGACATAAGGGAAATAATAGACATATACACACACAATACATACTGCCATTCACACAAAACTCTCACTCAACAAAAAGATACTAGGGGGAACCCAGGGAATCCATACCCCACGCAGCATCTGGTCCTGTCACAATATATACCTTTGCTCAGGACCAATTCTTACTATTGGGGCATTCTTCTCTAATTAGATCATTCTTGTTCCAGCTGTCTGGGGCCCCACTTGTGTGATGTTCTACTCCATGTCTGTACCCTTCTCCGTTGATCTTTTCTTGGGCCCATGTCTGCAATTATCAGTCTGGGCCTTGTCAGATTTATATTGTTATCTGACCTCTGCCCTCTCAATTCTTTACCTGGTTTTCTTGCTTGGTTCTCTTGTTTGGTTCTCTCCCACCCCTTAGTTCCCAAGAAATATCTCTTTAACTCCCCATGTTCTGACAACTATACTGGGGGGCCATATGTTCTTCTTTATGCTAAGCTGGCATGCTTATATCTCATGATTGCCTTTTACCCTCTCTGTCCACCACTTACTTTTCCATATGATGTCACATACCTCTCAAAGCTGCACGTACGCACCTCAGTACAATTCCAGCATTCAGACATTTCAATGATTTTTCTTGTATTATTGTGTTAACCCTTTCCCCTCTGGCTCTCACACTTTCTTTCTTGCTTTCCTTTTCCCTTGTTGGATGAGTCAGAGGACTAGGGGAGGAGGGTGGGTTTTAGAGGGAGGGGAGGGCGAAAACAATTTGAGTAGTGGTTGTTGAGCCACTGCCTCTCGAAGGCATTCATATGGCTTAGTTGCCCCGTAGAGGGACAGAATTGGGGTTTTGTTTATTTTTATGCACTAATTGAAGGGGGAAATTTCCTATACTATGCTAGATTAACAACAGAAGAGGATGTTAGAATGCATTTACAACTGCTAAACTTGTAATGCTGATACTTGGTTAATTTAAGAGGTTTGGCATGATACTGGGTGATGTGCCCGGTATGGTTATGGGATGTTGTTGTTTAGAGATGCTCTGTCGGAGTTTATTTTTTATGCATAGTTCTTAATATTGTATGTATAACAGTGATATGTTTTTTTGGATTCCTTCCTCCTTAACTTGTTGGACACACGCGAGGGGAATTATTATTATTATTATCTTACATATATTACGTTATGTGTATTTCTATGGAGAGGTTTGATGGTTTGAATGTATATTATTTGAAACTGCTCAATAAAATTTATTACACAAAAAAACTGCCTTCCATTCCTTCATTATTGTTCTTCTGTTATGCCATTAACAGTGGAAATAATACTACAGATGGTTGTATCCATTCAGTATTGTTCTTTTGTTGCATCCTTTCTGTATAACTTGTAAATTCTCTTCTTTCTATGGTAGCCAATGAGAGGTCTACATACACCTCCACTTTATGCCCTTCTATTCAAAGTGCCCAGCTGTTTACAGAGCAACTTTGTCCTATAATGGCATATTCTTGAAAACAAATTGTCCCTTGGCAGCTTTCCTTTCACAGATTGTAGTGCTCTGTGAGCTCTCTCCAATTTTATCTCAGATTTCCTCATCCTATCCTCCAACTTCCAACGATGCTTTGCATATCTCCTGCGCCACCACTTTATAGTCGTCAAAATCTGCTGTTTCCGGAACACCTTTTGTTCTCAAATTATTCCATCGGGTTTTGTTTTCGATATCCTCCAACTTTAATGCAGCCGCTTCCCTTGCCTCTCGAACCACAGTTTGCTGTTGTAGCTTGGCCACATCTTCTGACACTTCTTCCACTTGGCCTTCCACCTCTTCTATTCTGTGGCCTATGACCAGGATCTTCGTCTTTAACTCTGTGACCACCTCCTCCCCCTCTGCTTTTATTCTAGTGATTTCTGTGCAGATTTCATTAATCCAGGTCTGCAAATTGGTGTTCATGACCTGCGCCACAGTTTCTTTACCTGTAAGTAGTTCACTTACATGTCACCACTTCCACTTCACAGTGTTGCTGTGACTCATCTGCTATCTTATTTTTCTTCCTCTCGCCTCCGATCTGTGTCCTTGGTATAAAAATTATTTAAAATCTGCCATCTTCTGGGGCATGACTACCATTCTTGGGATCTCCAGCTCTGCCTACACTACTCGCAACCTTTCTGCTTTATTTGTAAGGTGTTGGGATCGTGTGTGTGTGTGTGTGTCAAATACATCTGGCCCAAAGTTTTCTAGATTTACCCCACTATTTCATCATGTTTGCGTGCTTTGCCATAGATAAAAAACATGATTTTAAGAAAAGGAATTGAAAGAGGCAGATAGCCTAAATCAAAATTCGTTTTCTGTGCTCTTAATATATTGCATGCTTTCATATATTTGATTAGGTATTTAAAGTATCATATCTTGGAGATCTTGATGCTAATCGCTCTATATCTAACCCACATCTTTTTTTGCCTTTTACACTATTATGATCTCTTATTACCTATCTTGGAACTTTGATGTGCTGGTTGGAGCTTGCCATGTTAATTTTAAGGAGTCCTGTTCATATAGACAGTGTAATCCATTTTTGTTGACAGCTAGACTTGAAGAAAAGGTATTGTATTTACAGTTTTTGCAAGTTTTTTAAAATTAAGCATTTACTGATTGCTCTGCAATTATAACGTCTATCCATCTATGGGAAGTGGCCATGAACACAGCAATTATTCAGGCATATGCCCAACAGCTGCAGAAGAGGAAGAAGTGGATGAGTTCTAGGAGCAAGTACAAGCTGAAATTGACAGAATGTGCAAATGGAATATCCTGATATGCATTCTAGTCATCCATGACTAAGTTGGCAACAAAGAAGAAGGCAAAGTGGTTGGAAAATATGGACGGCAACAGAAATGAAGCTGGAGAAAGACTGAGAATTCTGTAAGACCAACGATCTATTCATCTCAAACGCCTTCGTCCAGCAACACAAGCAATGACTGTACACATGGACTTCACGCAATGGATTGTACAAAAATCAAATTGACTGACTACATCTGTGGAAGTCCATGTTGAAAAAGCTAAATAGCATCAACAAAGACAAAACCTGGAGCCGATTGTGGTACAGATCACCAACTACTAGTATGCAAACTCTAGCTAGAGCTGAAAAGAGCAGATTACTCATGAATGACCTTGAGAATATACCACCAGACTTTAAATAATGCCTGTAAAATCGATTTACTGCTTTTGGATAAAAATGACAAGAGCACCAGAAGAGTTATGGGATGACATCAACAAAGTTGTGCTTGAAGAAAGCAAAGTCTCTCTACAAAAAGTGAAAGTAAAAACAGCCAAAATGGATGACCAAAGAAACTCTGAAAATTGTCCAGAAACACAGAAGCTAAAGCCAGAGGAGAAAAGTTCTGTGATTGCTAAATGGAGATTTCTAGTGTGCAGAAAGACAAGAAAAGGAGAACTACAACACATGTAAGGAAATATAATCAGAAACTATTAGAGGAAGAACAAGATTGGCTTTCCTAAAGCTACGACTGGAATTGGTATGCTACAAGATCCTCAAGGATCCATGTTGAATGATGCTGATAAGATCAAGAAAAGGTGTAAAGAATATACAGAATCATTATACCATAATCGGACCAATAGCCATTTCAATCTGTACATTATGATTGGGAACCATTGGCAATGAAAGAACAAGTTGAAGCAGCATTGAAAGTATTATCAAAGAACAAAGCGCCAGGTATTGAACACATTCCCATTGAAGTATTACAGCAATTGGATGCTGCTGTTGTCATACTTATAAGGCTCTGCCAGGAAATCTGGAAGATAACTTCTTGGCCAGCTGGAAAAGATCTTATACCAAAACTGAAAAAAGTGATCCAACGGACTGTGGAAATTATCGCACAATTGCTCTGATCCCACATGACAGCAAGATTCTACGCAAGATCATCTAGCAGAGACCAAAACCATACTTAGAACAAGAACTGCCTGAAGTGTAAGCAGGGTTCAGGAAAGGGTGAGGAATGTGAGATGGATCCTTTGAAAAGACAAAAGAATACTAAAAAGATATCTGCCTTGACTACAGCAAGGCTTTTGACTGTAAACCATTAGAAACTCTGGGCCACATTCAGAAGCATGTGTAATACCAAAACAACTGATGGTTCTTTTGCACAACCTTTACATTTTATCATGAAGCTGACTAACTCTCTCTTGTCTTTGACCCTCGCTGTCTCTTTACAATTCTCAACTCTCTCCACAAGGTGCATCCCCCTCTGACCCCCTCCTTCCCTCTCTGCCGAAACTTTGGCTGACTGTTTCCATGACAAAGTCCACAAAATTACACTCCAATTCCCCACAAGGTCAACTTCATCCCCTCTTCCCCCTCTTCACTCCCAACTCTCTCTCCCTCAACCCCTGCCACACTTTCTTCCTTTTTTAAGATCTCCAAGGACAAACTTGTACAATATGTTTATTTGTAAATAGTCAGTCAGTACCACAGTTTCATACAAAAGTTGTTTGTAAATAGTTATAACTGACGTTGCATGTAAAAGTTGTTCAAGTTGTCCAATTATTCTCTGTAAACCGCCCTTGATCTCTGGATGGGGCGGTATAGAAGAAAAGAAGAAATTAGGCCTTACCTGCTAATTGTCTTTCCTTGAGTTCTCTCCGGGCCAGTCCAGGACATTTGGGTGGTCAATCCGCTCCAGCAGCTGGGGACTGAATACTGACAGCTTTTCCTGACAGCCTACCCAGCTCCCCCTGGCATCAGAGAGTCAGTCTTACAGTAACAAAGCCGTGAAACTCAAAACTAGAACTGGAACCAAACAAAAACAAACCAAGAAATCAAGAACCAACTCTGAAAAGACCATTCCATGTAGTCCACTCATAACTTTTTTTTTTTTTTCTCTTCCTTTCTTTTCTTTTGAAGAACCCCTGCTCTCTTATAGGGGAAGCCCCAGAATCCACTTTCAATACGTTCTACCTCTTTGTATCCCCGGCAACTAGCTCGACCACCTCTGTTAACTCCTTCAATGCTTCCGCCTAGGCCCTATTCATCTCTAAAGATCGCAGACAGCTCGGGAGGACCCTGGACTGGCCCGGAGAGGTAATTAGCAGGTAAGGCCTAATTTCTTCTTCCTATTCGTCTCTCCGGGCCAGTCCAGGACATTTGGGCAGTACCTAAATCTGGGCGGGTCATGCGAGCCCCGCCATAATTGCCGAGGCACTCACTCTAGCATCCTCCCTCGCCTGGACATCCAACCTATAATGCTTCGCAAACATATGCAGCAAAGACCACGTCGCTGCTCGACAGATTATCCACAGGCGGAACTAACGCATACTCCGCCCAAGAAGCAGCCTGCCCCCTAGTCAAATGAGCTCCGAACCCCACTGGAACAGGCTTGCCCTTGGACTCATACGCCGCTCGTATCGCATGCTTCACACAGCGAGCGATAGAAGCCTTTGTAGCGGCCTTGCCTTTAGCTGATCCCCTGTAGAGGACAAACAACCTGTCGGATTGTCGAAGACTGTTTCCTTCAAATATCTCCAACACCCGACCTAAATCCAGCTGCCGAAGCGAACGATCCAACTTACCGCCCATCGGCTCCCTAAAGGTGGGCAGTACAACGACCTGGTTCACGTGAAAACTGGAAACTACCTTAGGCAGGAATGACGGCACAGGCCGCAACACCACTTTCTCTGCCGAAAAAAGAAGATACGGTTCTCTGCACGAAAGAGCTTGGAGATCTGAAATCCTTCTCGCAGAACACAATGCCACCAAAAAAGCAGTCTTCCAGGACAACTCCCGAAGGTGCCCAGGCGCCCCAGCCACAAACGGAGGTTCTGCCAACACCTGTAATACCAAATTCAAATCCCAAGACTGTACCACCTGTCTCTTCGGAGGCCGAATGTTCTTGGCCGCCCGCAAAAAACGAAGCACATCCGGATGCGAGGAAAGCATACTACTCTGCCTCTGTAGCAAGCCAGTGCCGCCAGCTGCACCCGTAGCGTGCTAAGAGCCAGTCCCTTCTCGAGGCCCCCTTGAAGGAAACCTAAGATCTCGGGCAGCTGCACCCCCCAGGGCGTAACTCGGCGATCGCTACACCACGCCTCAAAAAGTTGCCACACTCTAATGTATGCTAACGACGTGGACCGCCTTCTGGACTGCAACATAGTGGCTATCACTGACTTTGAGTATCCCTTACGGCACAAACGTTCCCTTTCAAGAGCAAGGCCGTAAGCAAGAACCGATCCACCTGTGGCATTAGCACGGGTCCCTGCCACAGCAGATCGAACCGAATGGGCAGCTTCAAGGGAGGAGCCACGAGAAGTCGCATGAGGTCGGCATACCACGGACATCTGGCCCAATCCGGCGCCACCAGAATCACTGTACCCCTGTGTCTCGCAATCCGCTGAATGATCCGCCCTAAGAGCGGCCATGGAGGAAACACGTAGAGAAGTTGATGCTCTGGCTAAGGCTGCACCATGCCGTCGAGCCCTACCGACATGTGTTCTCTGCGCCTGCTGTAAAACCGCGCTGCTTTGGCATTGGATTGGGTAGCCATGAGGACCAGGATTGGCTGACCCCAACGCCACGAAATCTCCTGAAATACGTCCCCATTTAACTCCCATTCCCTGGGGTCCAGGAGATGGCGACTGAGAATTGGCTTGAACGTTGTCTTTTCCTGCCACATGCACTGCCGAAATCGCTAGTAGATGGACTTCCGCCCAGCGAAACAATTGTTGACTTTCCTCCAGCAACACTGCACTGCCGGTGCCCCCTTGTCTGTTTATGTAAGACACCGTTACGCGATTGTCGGAGAATACTCAAACCGCTTTCCCTTCGAGCATTTCCGCAAACTCCAATAGTGCTAAGCGCACCGCTCCTGAGCTCCAGGCGATTGATCGACCAAACTCTCTCTCTTCTGCCGTCCACGTGCCTTGTGCTATCCGGGACAAACAATGAGCCCCCCAGCCGGAGAGACTCGCATCTGTCGTGAGCAAGGTCCAATCCGGCAGATCCAGCGGAACTCCCGCGAGCAGGTGGGCCGGAACCAACCACCATTGAAGGCTGTAGCGCACCTCCTCCGAACACACCAGCCTTCGAGAAAGCGGATGATTTTGCGGCGACCAACGGGACAACGCCTAATGAAGAGGGCGCATATGGGCTCTGGCCCACGGAACCAAATCCAGAGCCGCAGCCATTGACCCTAACAACTGCAGGTACCTCCAGGCCATCGGAGCCTGTACGTGCAGGAAAGCCGATACCTGAGCCAAAATCTTGCGTACTTTCTCCTGCGGAAGAAATACTGAGCCTATCTCCGTGTCGAAGAAAGCCCCGAGATAGATTAGTTGCAATGCCAGTTCCAAATGACTCTTCGCGCGGTTGATGACCCAGCCTAACTGCTCGAGAAACTCCACCACCCGCGCGGTAGCCGCGACCAACTCCTCTCGAGACGCCACCTGAATTAACCAATCGTCCAGATAGGGATGGACCTGAATACCTTCCTTTCGCAGCGCCGCTGCCGCCACTACCATTACTTTGGTAAACGTCCGTGGTGCTGTAGCCAGACCAAAAGGTAAGGCTCGGAACTGAAAGTGACCCATGGGTACTGCAATACGCAGGAACCTTTGATGCTCTTTTCTGATTGGGATGTGCAAATACGCCTCCGTCAGATCGATGGACGTAAGAACTTCGCCCTGCCTTACCGATCGGATAACCGAACGCAAAGTTTCCATCCGAAAATGTGGCGCACTCAAAGAACGATTTACGAATTTGAGATCCAGAATAGGTCGAAAAGAACCTTCCTTTTTGGGAACCACAAAATAAATCGAGTATCGACCTAAGCCGTACTGGTCTGCAGGCACTGGCACTACTGCTTGAAGATGTAACAATCTCAAGAGTGTCGCTGGCCGCATTCCGCTTTGCTTGCGGACCGCACGGCGACAGAATAAACGCGTCCGGTAAGGGTTGCGCAAACTCCAGTGCATAACTGTCCCTGATTATTTCCAGAACCCACTGGTCGGTAGTCATGCTGGCCCAGGCGGAGAGAAACTGCTGTAAACGCCCCCCTACCGGGATCTCCACCTGGACCGACCTCCCTTCATTGCGGCTTCTTAGCTGAGTTCTGTTGGGTGTTTAAAAAATCCCCTATGAAACGTTCTGGCTCCCCGAAAGGACTGCCCCCTGGCCACAAAACGGCCCCGCTGATAAGGAGAGAAATGAGAACCTCGGAATCTGCGAAAATCCCTACCGTGACACCTCTGCAAAGAGCCCAATTTTGCCACTCTCGGGCAGTCCTCGGGAAGACGACCCCCTTTGGAGTCCCCTAAATCCTTAACTACCTTTTCCAATGCTTCCCCGAACAGCAACTTGCCCTTGTACGGAAGCTTACTGAGACGCGCCTTAGAAGATGCATCTGCCGCCCAATTCCTGAGCCAAAGGAAACGCCTAGCAGCAATTAATGAAGCCATAGATTTCGCTGAAATGCGCACCAAATCATAACAGAGATCCACTAAATAAGCCGCCGCGGACTCCAACTTCGCCCCGTCCGCTGCAGCATTCTCCACCTTATCCGGACTCTGATCACCCTGGAGCCAGCGGATAAAGGCCCGGGACACCCAGGCTCCACACACCGCCTGTAGAGCTAAGGCACTGGATTCAAAAGCTTGTTTCAGGAGCCCCTCTAACCTACGGTCCTGCAAGTCTTTAAGCGCTGTACCCCCTTCTACGGGAATGGTGGTCTTTTTAGTAACAGCTGAAACTAACGCATCCACTTTAGGCATACGTAATAAGTCCTTCTCGTCCTGGGGCACGGGGTATAGGCGAGCAATAGCGCGTCCACCTCTCAAGGACGCTTCCGGGCACTCCCACTCTGACTCTATCATTTGCTTAATAATCCTATGAATGGGGAAACATTTTTGCTCCGAGCGAAAACCCTGCAACAATGGATCTTCAAGCGGTTGCTGCTGCACCGCCGGGGGCGCTAAATTCAGAGCTGACAACGACTGAGAAATCAAAGCTCCTAGTTCTTCCTTACGAAAAACTCTAAAGACATTGGGATCCTCACCTGGGCCCAATTCCCCATTTTCCAATTCTCCTGGCCAGGTATCCAATCCTGTATCCGAGAGAATCTCTCCTTCCTCGGCAACTGCGGTCAAAACACTATGTGCCCCAGCTGCATCCAATACCATTTCTAAAACTTTCTCCCCCGAAGAGCTGCCTTCCCCAGGGTCAGACACTGGAAATTTCAACCTGGGACCCCAAAAGGCTGTCTGCAGCAGTAGTGTGTGCTAATTGAGATCTTTTCATCATATAAGCAGTATGCAGTGTCAAAATGAAATCGGGGGAGAAGGAGCCCAAAGACTGTTGCACCGAAGGAAAAGACTGCTGCTTTAACGCTTCAGGCTTATCTAGCCCCGAAGGAACTTTTTTGTGATTTAGATCTCTGTGTGCCTTCCCCTGCAGTGCGGGAGAAACGGCCGGCTCACACAAAATGGCCGCTGTTCCCGCTCTCTCCAACGAACCCTGCGACTGGGCTGAAAGGTCCTCTGAAACCTTGCCCTCCATAGTCATGCACGCAAGGTAGCAATTCAAATTTAACAGATAGAAAGGAAAGTAGCCTAAAAAAACTACCCACTTGCTTGCACTCCGAACCCCGAAGCAACCGGGGCTCCGAATCCCTGACGCGCGTGCTGCTCTTGCTCCTAGCAAACCCTTCATCAAAGAAGAAACGTGCACCTCGAAAAACCAAAGCCTGGCGACGGCGACGATGACAACTCCCAGAGCAGGAAAAAAAAAGTCTCCCGTGTTCAACGCTCTCCCAGCAAGGCTTACCTACACCGCCGCACCGGAACTGACACTTCCACCAAACGCTTTGCCGCTGCTAGCGGTAAGCCGGCGAGGCACGGCACTCGGAGGCAAGAAAGAGGACCCTGGGGCTCCCAGGCCTAATTTCTATGCTGCGGATTAAAGTCTTTCGAGAGGCAGGCTCTGCCCCTAAATCCGCTCGACTATAAACAGCAGGGGAACCGGAGCTGCACAGAGCCCTAAGAGCTCCTTTTAAATGCAGCCTGCCTTTGTGCCGTGTTTTTTTTCAAACTGCCCTGCTAGGACAGAAAATTTCCTCAAGGGTTAACCCCTTCCAAAATGCTCCCGACTCATAGAATAGCCTTTGTACTAAAATTATTTTGGTAATATTCCTCCACCTAACCATCCATTATTAGTCACTCTGGGGAGCTGGGCAATCCGACGTCCTATCCAGCTGCTGAGGACTGAAAGACTGACTCTCTGACGCCAGGGGGAGCTGGGTAGGCTGTCAGGAAAAGCTGTCAGTATTCAGTCCCCAGCTGCTGGAGTGGATTGACCACCCAAATGTCCTGGACTGGCCCGAAGAGACGAATAGGAAGCATAAATAAAATTAAATAAATAAACTTACAGATCATCTTTGCTCCTCTGATCCTATTCTCACCTGTCTCCTAATCTCCATCTCCTCCACTGTCATCCCTTCCATCTCATATTCTCAACCTCTCTCTCTCCATTGCAACTGTTCCTACAGCCTTCAAACATGCTGTGGTCACACCTCTCCTCAAACCTTCACTTGACCCTACCTGTCCTTCTAATTATCAACCCATCTCCCTTCTCCCCTTCGTTTCTAAACAGCTTGCATGTGCAGTTCACCGCTGTTCCCTTGAATTTTCCTCCTCTCCAGTCCTTCTGAATCCACTGTAATCTGGCTTTCATCCTTTATATTCTACTGGAACTGCTCTTGCCAAAGTCTCCAGCGACCTGTTTCTGGCAAAATCCAAGGGCCTTTACTTGATCCTCATCCTTCTTGACCTCCTGCTGCTTTCGACAGTGTTGATCACCATCTTACCCTTCTCCTCAATACCTTGTCCTTGCTTGGTTTCAAGGGCTCTGTGCTATCCTGGTTCTCTTCTCTCCCATTGTACTTTCAATGTCTGTGCTGGTGGATCCTTCTCCACTACTATCCTGTTCTAGTTGGTGTACCCCAAGGGTCTGTCTTGGGCCCACTTCTTTATTCCCTCTATACCCAGTCTCTCTTGGTGAACTTATCTCCTCCCATATTTTTCAGTATCATCTTTATGCTGAAGACTCTCTGCTCCTACCTCTCTACACCTGGAATCTCTCTGGCAGTCCAGGCTCTGATTTCTGCCTGCTTGTCTGACATTGTCGCCTGGATGTCTCGCTGCCGTTGGAAATTGAACATGGCCAAAACCGAGCTGCTTATTTTTCCCCCTTTCCTCCTTTCTCAATCTCTGTGGATAATGCTCTACTACTCAGTTTCCTCGGCTCACAACTTTTGGCATTGTCTGACTCCTCCCTCTCCTCCTCTACACATATTCAACTGATATCTAAAACCTGTTGCTTCTTTCTCTATATCAGCAAAATTCACTCCTCCCTTTCTGAACACACTACTAAGACACTTATCCACTCTTTAGTCACCTCCTAGCTGGGCTCCTTCTGAATCATCTTGCTTTCCTTCAAATTGTTCAAAACTCAGTTGCGCGGCTAATCTTCTGCCAGCTTCAATATGCTCATAAAACCCCTCTTCAGTTGCTTCATTGGCTCCCTATCTGTTTCCATATCCAGTTCAAACTTCTACTGACCTATAAGTGCACTCATTCTGCTGCTCCTCACTACCTTTTCTCTCTTCTCTCCCTACACTGCTCCTCAGGATCTCGGCTCTTCTGGCAAATTGCTTCTATCACTGCCCTTCTCTTCTACTGCCAACTCCAGATTTCGATCCTTTCACCTTGCTGCTCGTTATGCCTGGAACAAACCATATGAGTCTGTACATCATGCTTTCTCTGGCCCTTTTCAAATCCAGACTGAAAACTCACCTCTTTGAGGCTGCTTTTAGATCCTGATCTGCTTAGTCTCCTATGTGTTTCCTTACTGTTGTGGTGTTTGTCTTGACTAGACTGTAAGCTCTGAGTAGGAACTGTCTTACATGTGTCTGTACAATGCTGTATATGCTTTGTAGCACTATACAAATGATCAGTAGTAGTAGTACTAGTAAGAAGCAGCAGTTCGAACAAAACAAGAGAAACGGAATCGTTTAAAATCAGCAAAGGTGTACGACAAGTGTGCATACTTTCCCCCTACCTGTTTAATTTATATACAGATCAAGTCTTCAGAAGCAGGATTATATGAAGACAACAGAGGTGTAAAGATTGGTGGAAGACGCGTCAACAACCTTTGCTATGCTGATAAGACCACAATACTGGCTGAAAGTGAAGATGATCTGAAACATTTGCTTCTCAAGATCAAGGAATGTAGTTTTAAAACCGTCTTGCACCTTAATGTAAAGAAGACAAAGATCCTGAAAACCTGGCAAAATCATTAAGTTCATCATCCGAGATGAAATCGAAATAGTGGACAGTTTTTAACCTGCTTTGGATCAATAATCAAAAACGACACTGTCAAGAAATCCGACGACGTTTTGCTCTTGATAGAATGGCTATGAAGGACCTAGACAAGATTCTCAAGAGCAGAGATGTCTGTCTTCAAACGAAGATTTGACTTGTCCAAGCCATGGTATTTTCAATAACATCCTATCTTTTTCACTGTCCAACTTTCACATCAATAAGAAGAAAATCGATGCCTTTGAATTATGGTACTGGTGAAGAATACTGTGTATCATGGACTGCCCAAAGAACAAACCAGTTTGTACTAGAAGAGATCAAACCAAAGCATTTTTTTGGAAGCTCAGATGACAAAACTTTGACTTTCATACTTTGGATACATCTTGCAAAGAGATCATTAGAGACATCATGCTTGGCAGGGCTGAAGATCGGTGCAAAAGAGATGGATTGATACAATAACAGCAGCTATGGATGCCACTCTATCGACAATGAGCTGCCTGACTGAAGACCAAACACAGTTTAGGACAGCTATCAAGAGGGTTGTCATGAGACAACAATAACAACCCTTAAACATTTAAATAGTCACTTTGAGCACATTTAAAACTGAGGAGATGGTTGATCTGTGGAATTGGGAGATCATTTAGGGTGTCCAATGAACTAGCTTCAAGGAAACTGTAAATGGTATAGCCTTTGCATGCGTATCCTTGGTTTTCTGATGACCTGTGGGAGATGAAAAGGTCTAATGGAAGCTTCAGAAGCCATGGATACTTACTAATTATTTTGATATTTAAGGACGTGCAAAAGATACCATTTTATAGGTGATATATCAAAATATAACTGAAACATGAAACTTCATGAAAGAAGACCAAAGATGAGGAAGCAAGGGCTTTCTGGAGTGCCCAAATTAAGACCTACAAAGCAAGAGCTTTCTGTACCTGGGAATTTGAAATTTCTGTAGATCGGGCAAAAGTGGTGTTTCTGAGACGACCTTAATTTGCAAGAGGGGTGGTGGGTTTTTCTTATGGGTGTACTCCCTCCATTAGCTGTTGTGAAGAATTTGCTCATATTAATCTAGCAAGCTTGAGAAGATCAAACAGGACCTAAACTCTCTTTAGTTTGATGTGATGCTAGTCAAGATGTAACCTTGCACAATGCTAGGATTGATGGGAATGGACCCATTTGGAATAACTTCAGATAGGTCAGTACACCAAGACACCAGTTAAGATCTGTCATGCAAGTGTTGATCTTTTCATGTCTAGGCTATTGCAACAGTATTAGCATGGATCTTCAAATAGCATTTGTACTGTTTGCAACTAGTCCAGCATGCTGGGCCAGGATCATTTCTGGTGTAATGCGTATCCTCAGTTATGTTTGGACTACATGTGTTACCAGTATATCGGCAAGTAATTTTTAAGAGTGCCTACTTGTTCAAATATATGAAAGGCCCTGGGACAGGTTATTTTGAAATCACGCTTGATGCTCTGTTTGCCTACCAGTGCTCTTCGATCACACACATCTCTTTAGTCTGAAGTTTGCTTGATTTACTATCAGCTCGAGGGCAGGGGGGAGGGGGTGTTTACCTGTGGGAGCCTACTATTTGCAATTCCTTACCTATAGAGATGAGGATTTGCCCAGATTATCTTTTTTGCAAATGTGTTAAATCCTAGCTTCTACTGGTGGCTAGATATTTTAATTGTGATTTTTTTTTTCTGTTCATTTGTTTAATATGTTTGATCTGTTACGTTTCATTTCTAATTGTGTGTGTATATTTTTATGGGAAACACAAGGAGCAAGAGTGGTGATGACACAGAGGCTTTTATTAGTAATACCCAACGCGTTTCGGCAGATTGCCTTCCTCAGGGGGTTAAAATCACTCACAAACATATAATAAACACAATATGTTAAAACCATGATAAAAACATTAAAAAAGAAAACATCAACCAAGATGAAGCTAACCGGGCATGATATTAAAAATTAACATATCTTAATCTTGTGACACTCAAAGTTAATAAATAAATAAATAGTTAAAAAATAAATAATTAAAAACCATATATACAAATTGTTAATAAGCATATTAATACCTATAACTACATTATATAATGTACCCAATAACAAATATAGTATAGACATGAGATGACTGAACCATAGTAGTGAGAACATGTACAAAAACATTTAAAAAATATTGTTTACTAGATAGATGTCTTTGCAATCATCTCAAACCACCAGTTCAATCTTCTACACAATACCTAGCTCTTATCCTCTATAGACATTGCCAAAGATTTGTTTCTAACACACATACATTGCCTCTGAGGGTTTTTTTTCTGCCCTGTAATTTGATCTTAGCCACGCCCCCTTTTTTTGGCGCGCTCCTCAGCGTCTACAAAAATTCAGTTTCATTATCAGCTGAGCTTTCACAATATTTAACGGAGTTTGTGCTTTTCCTGAAGCTTACTCTGCTGGGTAATAGTTTTTCCATTTAACTTCTTAGTGGTTTGGCTCGTTTTTTAACAGTATATTGAGTTATTGTATATATCTCTTTGATATAGCACTTCTCATTTCACTTGGATTAACATCTTTCCTGGCTTATGGCTTGTTTTACTATAATCATTTTAGCTTCGTGGTAGATCCTCCATAAGTTCTCTTGTGCACACTATGTCTTCAGATTAGTTACGTCGGGGCTCAGATAGCACTTCTTCCCTCTCTGCCCACAATCACTTGAGCAATTTCGATTTGTACAAAAACGTGAGGGTCTTTGCAATGGCCTTTTTCTCTTTCAAAAAGATGTTGATTTAATCAGCCGATTCTGCAATTTAATGTTACTATTTTCTCTGATTCTTCCCTTTTGACGATCTCATGGACACACGGTTTGTTTCGTTGAGATATCACAACATACTTTCTTAAGTACTTCCGTGATTATTTTTAGTTCTCTAGACACGGTTTCTTTGAACCACAATTTGTTTTCTAGCAGTGAGATTTTGTAATTTCATATCCATCTCACAAGTATTGCATGTGCTTGTTGGTTTGAGTCATTTTTAATATTGGGGGTGACAGGACTTGCACTGCTTATGTTTATCTTATATTAAATGTTGACTCCCTGGACGTTTTCTCTTCTTGAGCAATGCTAGTTTCACTATTAGATTTCTATCTCTAACTGATTTTCTCCATTATTATCCTTTCTCTAGATAATTGGACATTTAACACATTGTTGCGACGGCACTACAATCCTCAACACAGGATCGCGTCTACAATTTAAGAGACTCACTTTGTAGTGAGTAACGCCTCAGTTCACTGACATTAGCTTTCAGTCCCTATGGTGTTTCTAACAGTGCAGTATCAGCACAGTAATAGTCTACTATTTTATAATCCTGAATGTCCCAGTTTTATATAGTTTTCATACACTATCTTTAATCTGGCTATGATAGTTTTTAACCTCATGGGGTTTTTAACATCGTGGTGACAACACAGTGTTCATTTTTACCATTTCTCTTATATAATATGAGTCAAACACCCATTACATTCCCTACAGTTCTAAGTCTGTATTGAGATAAGTCATCTCCTCACTCAGTGTTTTACTTATTATATTTTTATCAGGACATTTTACAGTTGAGACTTTGGCTATTTGCCCCTCTTAACCTTACTATCTGATGACCTGCTGATGGTGTTTGTTGAGTGAGTAAAATTATAATTATGAGTAGTTTAATTCACCTATCCTCCTTTCCTTTGAATGTTTTTATACGGCCTAGTCTCAAGTTTCCTCACTTATTTATTGGTTTTATGTTTCCTTCTGCCCTGCGTTGTTTTAAAATGTTCTTTAACATTTTTTTAAACATTTTTTAAATGTTTTTGTACATGTTCTCACTACTATGGTTCAGTCATCTCATGTCTACACTATATTTGTTATTGGGTACATTATATAATGTAGTTATAGGTATTAATATGCTTATTAACAATTTGTATATGTTTTTAATTATTTTTTAACTATTTATTTATTAACTTTGAGTGTCACAAGATTAAGATATGTTAATTTTTAATATGCCCGGTTAGCTTCATCTTGGTGGTTTTCTTTTTTAATGTTTTTATCATGGTTTTAACATATTGTGTTTGTTATATGTTTTGTGAGTGATTTTAACCCCCTGAGGAAGGCAATCTGCCGAAACGCGTTGGGGATTACTAATAAAAGCCTCTGTGTCATCACCACTCTTGCTCCTTGTGTTTCCTGTTTGGTTCTGAAAGAGCTGCTGCTCTTTCTGTGCCTGACCCCTGGTTTGAGCCATATATATTTTTATGGCCATTTTAATTGTTCTTTCTACTCTTTTTGAATTCAATGGGGCCGCGGCTCCGATATCGGACGGAAACCGCTACCGTGGCTTTGTAAACAAGCCCCAAAGAGTGCTTTTGGTGATTGGCAGGAAAATATTACAAGAATTTATTGACTGTGATTATATATAATCTCTACTCTTTCCGTTCAATTTTTCTTTAGTTTTTTATTGAAACTTTTGATGTCCTGAAGAATTTGCAAGCTGTAGCAATTGCACTTGGCTTAATGAAGCTAACATCATGTCTGGAGCGGGCCCTAGGTGATGTAAGTACTGAGAATGTGGTCCAGAGTTGTGGTTATCTAGATATTTCCTACACTTGGGATATCTTAACTATCCAGACTAGATGTAAAAGTTCAATATTGGTTGAAAATCATAGAGAGGCAAATCCTACGGCACTCCAAAGGCAGGAACACGCGACCAAATAAATAAGTTGAATAATAGTTAATAGGATTATACAAGTTTATTAATTACAATATAGATCTCAGATGTATTTGTACTGGACTTCTGATTTTTGTTTATCAGAGTCCATCGAATGCCTGACATGTTTCAGTGATCAATCTGTGTCAGGCTCAAGTGATAATGAAGAGAAACATTACACTAGAAAATAAATATTGATAGAAAACTTAGAAAGGGGTGGGGGGGGGTGAAGCAAATGAATAATGCACAAAACAAACCCCCCCAAAAATAAAGTAGTTAGGGACTGAAACTAACTTACCCCAGTAGGGTTGTACCTACCCACCACCCTTTGTTTTTTGATCTGTTTAGATTCTTTTAATCAATCAGTTTCCACACTGGAACAAACCCATGCCTTCAAGAAAGAAAAGAATATATCACTATACACATTTAAAACCACCATCAAGTGAAATCTAAATAAAATAAAATTTAAAAGGGTATTTTTATATACCCTAATGAATAAACCAGCACCGGCTACCCCCTATTTTCTTATAAGTGACAAAAGTAGTACACTTTGGTTGATTTTTAATGATCAAAGTGTAGGGGATTCTATCCAATACAATACAGAATCACTGCAAAACAAGGGTGAAAAAAACAAAAGTTAAAATACATAACTACTTAGTCTAATATGGCCTGAAGAGTTAACCCGGATATTCAAGGCCGGGACCATATCCAGCCACCAGCATTGAATATCTTGGTTTGCCACACAGCTGTGCACGGCACAGAAGCTAACTGGGCAGTGGTGATATTCAGCTGCTGCCCGGTTAGCTTTGGTAGCAAAAATTAGGAAAGATTTTTTTGCCCCAACTTTCGTCACTGAGGGATAACTGGGCAGCAGTTAAATATCGCCGCTGCCAAGTTATTCCCCTGACACGCCTCGATGCTAAGCGGTTAGCATTGGGGCAAACCGGCATTACTTGGGGAAATTCAGCAGTACAAATCATGTTAGTGCTGCTGAATATCCCGCTTAGAGGCATTTTCACAGTTTCAGCTCTGTGAACTGTGTAAATGCCTTGCAATATCAGGCCCATAGTGCCAAAACCCTCACAGATTGAACACTTCTGTATGCTATTTTCATTTATAATGTTATTTCTTATGGTACTGGCAACACAAGGAGAAAACCAAACCAAACAAAAATCGTCTTCGGTATGTGAAGGGGCATTTTATAAATGATATCCAAGCCAGATCATTTGAAAAAATAGGCATGTCCAAGTTCAAGCACGATTTCACAAATGTGGATGTCTGTGGGGGCATCTAGGCTATTCCTAGACATCCCTGGAATAGTATTCCAGACCGTGGCTGTCTAGGAATAGCCTAATGGTCAGAGTAGTGGGCTAGGATCAGGGAAGCCAGGGTTCAAATCCCACTTCTGCTATCGTGATTGTGCAGAGTACTGCAGATGGTGGAATTCCATCTTCTCTGCATCCTTTGGATGATTTACGGCCAAAATGAGCACTTTCCAGATGCCTATTTGTGCCTAGAGCCACTCTAAACATGGATGGGGTGCAAATGTCCCCGACATTTCTGAAATTAAATGGGGACATCTAAGTTCACTGCACTGCCCCCAGACACACCTCTGCCACATCCCCTGCATACTAGGACGTCCACGCACCAGAGACATCTTTAAAAGCCATTTGTAAAATGTCTACGGGGACATTTCTGTGATTTGGACGTCTGCATACACTTTTTCAGACATCCAGATCCTGACTTAAGCTTTTAAAATAACCCCTGTAGGCAGCAAATGTAATGCTCTCAGCAATGGTTGTTATGCATACCTCCAACTACAACATTTTTGTAGGCAAATGTATATCAGATAGGACTTGACATGCAAGCCTACTCCATTTGCGAATCTCATGGCCCAGGGGAATAGGAAAAGGGGCCTGCTGTTTGACCTATATGGGTGCCTGGGGGAGGTGTGGGGAATGGTGAAGTTCCATTGCATATCTGGAAATGGGAGGAGGACAGAGGGACGAGGGGTAGTGGGTTTCCATATACCTGGCATTTGGCCCTTGGCACAGCACTGCTGGAAAACAGTTTAAAGATTCGGTTGCGCATGTACTGGACATCGGTAGGGCTTCGTGCGGTCAATAAGAAGTATGAGGCAGATTGCTGGAAGGGATGTGGAGAATTTGAAGCATATACTATGGGACTGTCCCAAGGTGTAAGTAGTATGAAGGGAGGTGGAAAAGTCATATTGGAAGATCTCCAGGAACAAGCAGGAATGAGTCTTCACATATGGGTACGTTGGTACCGACGGAGCCTGCGCGGGAACACTCCCCAGCGTCCAATCAGAAAGCTTTTGGGAGCATCTCACAGTGCCTGCATGCTGCCTTCCTGCCTTTTCCAACTGTCTCTCCTCAGTTCTTCTTTTTCCGCGGAGCCAGCAGGTCATGTTCCTGTCACCACAGAAGAATTTCCTTATTTTTTCTTTATTTCTTTTGTGTCGCGTCTGCCTTCTTCGACGCTGTATCGGTACCGCCGGTCTTTGTTCTTTTCTTCTAAAAAAAACAAAAAACAAAACTTTTCTCCGTTCTTTTTCTTCAGGTGCACTTGCGTTTTGGGCCTTAGGCCCAAAACATCTTTTCCTTAATATGGAAAAGCCTGCCTCAGGATTTAAGAAGTGCACAAAATGTGGTGGTACCATTTCCGTCACCGACACCCATGACTGGTGTCTAAAATGTTTAGGTCCTGACCATTCCATAACAGATTGTATGTCCTGTTCTATGATGTCTAAAAGAGGTTGGCAGAACCGAGCTGCCAAGCTCAGTACCCTATTTCCCTCTGATGCGGCTTCGGTGGCATCAACGTCTTCCAGGGCTGCTTCTTCCTCACATGGATCTCAGGTAACTAAACATAAATCCAGCCAGTCTTCGAAGGGTAGATCTCCTTCTAAGCATCGAGATGCCTCTGGCGTTGCCCTCGAGGATTCTGCACCGGCAAAATTACCCTGGCAGGAGGCTTCGGCCTCTAAAGCATCATCATCGGGGTTCCAGGATGATCTCGATGGCGTGGCCTAAACAGATCTCCTGGTGCCATGCTCTGGAGTACTGGTGGATTCCACCGGTATTGATTTCCAAGCATTGGCGGCATCGATGGATCAGAGGATTCTGTCCATGGAACGCAGTCTGGCGGCTTTCCTTGTGGCATAGACGCCTGTGGTACCGCAACAGACTACTCCGCCAGTACCGGTGGCATTGGCATCGGTGTCCGCTATGCCGGTACTCTGTCCTCTGAAGCCCTCCGGTACCGATACCCCGGTACCGGTTATTCCCGATACCGATCCCGGTCGGTACGGGTATCAGGCTTTGCAAGAGCATCCGAACAGACGATACTTCGATGACTCTGAGGATTCTGAAGAGTCGGTCGATGCAGTGATGCTTCTTCCACAGGAGGAGTCCTCTCCTCTCCTAAACGAAGGATGTCTCCTCCAGAGGACTTGTCTTTTCAAGACTTTATCAGGGAGGTGGCTCGGGGCCTCTCTATCACAGTGGCCCCTGAGACAGAGCCCAGAGCCAAGGAGTTAGATATTTTACAA
Organism: Ichthyophis bannanicus; assembly: GCA_033557465.1. NCBI lineage: Eukaryota > Metazoa > Chordata > Amphibia > Gymnophiona > Ichthyophiidae > Ichthyophis > Ichthyophis bannanicus. The sequence goes on from CM066033.1 coordinate 496,920,026, forward strand.
TATCCTAAAACTCCTAAGGAGGCAGCCACCTTGCCTATTCATGAGATTCTGTATGATCTCATGTTGAGGATGTGGGAAGCAGCTCTAACCACCTCTCCTCATTCTCGCAGGTTGGATACCATGTATTGTGTCCCTCCTTGCCCTGGTTTCCATAAGACTCAACTTCCTCACCACTCTCTATTGTGGTTGAGTCTGCAATGAGAAAGATTAGAAGTGCCAAAAGACATGCCTCTAATCCTCCAGGACGTGAATGTAGAACCCTGGATGCTTTTGGAAGAAGAGGCTTCCATGCTTGCTGCGAGAATTAATTCTTATAGTCTCTACATGGGAATGTTCTTAAAAGAAGTCACTGACCATTTGCAGACTTTAAGTCCTTTTATGTCTGAAGATAAAAGGCAAGACTTTCTCACTGGGCTCAAACATGCCCAAAATATCTCCATATTCTCCAACCGTGCAGCTTTCAACTCCTTTGAATGCGTAAGCAGAGCTTCAGCTATTGCCATAGGTGCACATAGGATTGCTTGGCTTCAAGCATCTGATTTGGAGATCTGGGTTCAAGATGAATTGAGTAATATCCCTTGTACAGGTGAGAACCTGTTTGGTAAGGATTGGCAAGCAAAGGCCACTCAGATGGATGCTGAAAATTCTGCTTTGGATAGACTATCCAAATCCACAGCTGCTCCTGCTAAGAAAAGGTTATTCAAGAAAACATCTTTTTCTAAAAATGGAAGATTCTATCCTGCTTATGGTCAGCGGGCATCTTCTGCAGCTCAGTTCCCTACCAAACGTCAGCAATCATCCAAACAGAGCAAAGCAAAGGCTGCTAGGCCTGCTCCAGCCCAGCAACCTCAGCCCCCTCAGGGCCTTTGACTTTCCGCTAGAGAACTTGGCCTTCCTGGCTCTAGAAGGACCAGAGCCCACCACCTTTCCAGGAAGGTTATGTCACTTTGCTCCCAGGTGGGGGCAAATTACAGCAGAGCATTGGACACTCCATCATAAGAGGGGTACAAACTTCATTTTTCAAGCTTGCCCCCTCTCACAAGAGTGCACCAGTTCAATTCTCCAACCTCCCTCCTCAACCTGTTGGGGCAGGAGGTTGCCACTCTTCTTGCCCAGGGGGCAATAGAGGAAGTGCCTCTTCAACAGGGCACAGGGTTCTACTCCCACTATTTTCTTATTCCAAAGAAAACAGGGGGCTTCAGACCCATCTTAGATCTCAGAGAGTTGAACAGATTCCTAGTCAAGGAAATATTCAAGATGGTTTCTCTAGGAACTCTGCTGCCATACCTTCAGAGTCAGGATTGGCTTTGTTCTCTAGGTCTCAAGGATGCGTACACTCATGTTCTCATCCATCCAACTCACAGAAGGTTCCTTCGGTTCCTTTTGCAAGAGAAGCACTATCAATACAGAGTGCTCCCTTTTGGTCTGGCCTCTGCACCAAGGGTGTTCACGAAATGCATGGCAGTGGTAGCTGCTTTTCTGCGCACCCTGGGAATATTTGTCTTCCCTTACCTGGGCGACTGGCTCATTCGAGCTCCCACTCAGAGGCCAAGAGTTCTCTAACCTGCACAATGCGTATTCTTCAGTATTTAGGGCTGGTAATAAACATCCCAAAATCCAATTTGATCCCTACTCAGTCCCTGCAGTTTATAGGGGCGTTGCTGGATACCACAAGAGCAAGGGCCTATCTTCCCCAGGCCCGTTGCCTTCGCTTGGTGCAGTTAGCTTCTCAGGCAGAGTTGAAGCCCCTTCTAACTGCTCGAGAGATGTTACAGTTGCTAGGCCACATGGCATCCACCGTACATGTGGTACCATATGCTCGTCTTCACATGAGGGCAGCTCAGTGGACTTTATCCACCCAATGGACCCAGGCATTAGGCTGCCTGTCAGACAAAATAGCAAACACAAGTCGCCTCATTTTGTCCCTCCAGTGGTGGAAGTCCCCTCAACCTGTTGTTGGGGTCCCCCTTTCAGCAGCCTCTGCCCCAAGCAACCCTTACTACAGATGCTTCTCCAATGGGGTGGGGAGCTCATCTGCAGGACCTCTCCACCCAGGCATCTGGTCACCACAGGAGACTTGTCTACATATCAATCTCTTGGAACTCAGAGCAATCTTCCTTGCTCTGCGAGTTTTCCACACTCTGCTCAGCCACAAGACAGTCCTTATCCACACGGACAATCAAGTAGCCATGTTCTATGTGAACAAGCAGGGAGGAACTGGCTCTCTGTCGCTTTGCAACGAAGCTCTGCGACTGTGGGCCCTCGCCAGAAAGCATCACATTCATCTTCTGGCAGTTTAACTTCCAGGTGTTAAACTCTTGGGCAGACAGGCTCAGTCGAGTTCTGCTTCCACACGAGTGGTCCCTACATATGGACCAGGTATCCAAGATTTTTCAAATTTGGGGAATCCCGGACATAGACCTCTTTGCAAGTCTGTGGAATGCCAAACTTCCCTGGTTCTGTTCCAGAACTCTGGCTCAGGGAGCTCAGGCAAGGGATGCTTTCCTCCTTCACTGGGGTCAAGACTTCCCCTAATTCCCAAAACCCTGTTCAAGCTTCAGAGAGACAGAGGCCACATGATTCTCATAGCTCCACATTGGCCACGGCAAGTGTGGTACCCTCTGCTTCTACATCTCTCTCAAGCTCCCTCCCTGGAGTTAGGGTCTGCTCCAGACCTCCTCTCTCAAGAGGACGGAAGGTTATGGCATCCCAATCCCCAGTCTCTGCATCTCAGGGCTTGGTTGCTGAAGGCCTAGACCTCCAGGATCTTCATCTTTCTCAACAAGTGAAAGATGTTCTTTATGCTTCCAGAAAACCTTCCACTAGATGTTCTTATGCTTTCAAGTAGAAGAGGTTTTACTATCTGGTGTTCTGGGAAGGGTCTTAATCCCCTTGCCGTACCTCTGGAATCTTTGCTGGAGTATCTCCATCTGTCTAATGCAGGCCTTAAAACAAATTCAGTAAGGGTCCATTTGAGTGCTATTGCAGCTTCCCTTAAGCCTCTAAATGGACAACCTATTTCCTCTCATCCTCTGGTAGCAAGATTCATGAGAGGCCTCCTTTTAACAAAGCCTCCCATTAGACCTCCTCCGGTGGCATGGGACTTAAATTTGGTTCTTGGTCAGCTTATGAAGCCACCTTTTGAACCTTTAGCTACCACCTCCTTGAAATACCTTTCTTGGAAGGTTATCTTTCTCATTGCAATCACATCAGCACATCGCATTAGTGAATTGCAAGCACTCGTAGCTAATCCACCTTATACAAGGTTCCATCATGACAAGGTGGTCCTTAGGACTAATCCACACTTTATGCCTAAAGTGGTCTCGCCTTTTTACCTCAACCATGAGGTCTACCTACCTGTCTTTTTTTTTTTTCCAGGACCTCATGCATCAAGTGCCGAGAGGAATTTTCATACCCTGGATTGTAAAAGAGCTCTGGCTTTTTACTTACAAAGGACACAGCAACATAGAAAGTCTTCCCAACTCTTTGTTGCCTTTGATCCTTCTCATTTGGGACTACCAGTCTCAAAGAGAACACTATCTAACTGGATTGCCCAGTGTATTTCTTTCGCCTATCAGAGCAGGAACCTTTCTCTGGAGGGCCATGTCACACCTCACAATGTGAGAGCCATGGCAGCCTCAATGGCTCATCTGAACTCTGTGTCTATTGACGACAGCTGTCGAGCCGCCACTTGGGCCTCGGTTCATACCTTCACAGCCCATTACTGCTTGGACAAGGACTCCCGCCGGGATGCCTTGTTTGGTCAGGCTGTTCTTAAAAACCTGTTCCATACTTAATCAACTCCTACCCACCATCCCTCATGGGATGCCAGAGATCCATGTGGGGAAGTGCAGCCCTGTCCCAGGGACACACAACTTATGGGATCTCTCCCTGGCATCTAAAGCTAGGGAGTCCCCATATGTGAAGACTTCTTCCCGGAGATAGCACAGTTACTTACCTGTAACAGGTGATCTCTGGGAACAGCAGGAATAAGTCTTCACAACCCACCCACCTCCCCTAGGCGTTGTGTGTGTGTGTGTCTCTCTCTCTCTCTCTCTCTCTCTCAGCTCTAAAACTTAACTGAGGAGAGACAGTTGGGAAAGGCGGGAAGGCTCCCAAAAGCTTTTTGATTGGATGCTGGGGAGCGTTCCCGCGCAGGCTCCGTCTGTACCGACGTACCCATATGTGAAGACTTATTCCTGCTGTTCCCAGAGATCACCTATTACAGGTAAGTAACTGTGCTTTACAGCATATTGGCATATTTGGAATCAGCGCAAGTAATCTTCAGTGAGTTGCCGGAAGGAGAAGGGGAGGAGCTAGGACTTCTTTCTGGGTACTGTGAAATAGCGACAAGGATGGAATTGGCAGTGTGGCAGAAGCCTGTTTTTCCGAGTAGAGAATTGGTGGTAAGGAAGTTAGATCATACGCGTTTGTATGTGTGAGATTGCTGTGCATAGGCATCAATACTTTGCATAAATTCACTAGGGTCTGGTAAAGATATCGGGAGTGGTGTAGAGCACAGGTGCAAGCTGCTGGGGTGTAGGTAAGGGAGGGAGTAGGAGTGGAACTGGATAGGAGGTCTGGGAGGGTGGTGTACTCAGAGGGGAGGGGGACTTGGGAGAAGGGGAGGGAACAACCAAGCTAGGGTGCAGAGGGCTGGGGAGGAGGGAGAATAGGGATTGGGAAGGGGGGGATGGAGGAATTGGAGGGGGAGAGATTAAGAAGCCTCAATGTTAATGTTTGGACAATTTTACCATGCTGGTGTTGTATCGATAGAAATGTTTGGTAGTGCTGTTGATCCAAATTCCAATAAAATCAAAGCTACAAAAAACAAACTGTTTAAATCTCTAAAAAAATTAAAAAAGTGTAGCGCAGTCAGGCAAGAGCCCTCCTCACCTCTCAGAGCCACTAAAAGCCAATTTGAAGAAATAAGGTTTAAGATTCTTTTGAAAGGACTTCAATACAGTATCTTATTGTATATGTAATGGAAGTGAATTCCATAATGTTGGGGCAAAAAATAATGCTGAGGAGTATCTAGACTCATGTCTAACACAACTAATAGCTGGTACCACCAATAAATTTGAGACTGAGTGCAAAGATTGCCTCAGTACATAGGGAATAGGTAAATTTAAAAGGTAGCCCGGAGAGCCAGAATAAAGTTTTGTGGGTTATCGAAAGTACTTTAAATTTAATATGAAATACTATAGGCAGCCAATGCTTAGCTTGAACATGATCGAAGGATTGACTAACCTGTAAGTAGCTTAATTGCTATGTTCTGTACTCATTGCAGGCGTTTTAAAGGTAGTATGTCAGGTTGGCAGTTGGAAGGGGTATGGATTTTCTTCTCTTCCTCCTCCTCAAACTCTACACTCTTCTCCTTCCATTCTCCCATTCAGTGCCTCCTTTTGTTTTCCGCCACCCTTTGCCCTATAACGTCTACCTCTCTCTCTTCTCCACCCCCCCCCCCCCCATCCTCTTCCTGTGCTGTAACAACTTTTCTTATTTTGGCATTTACAGTAAAATGAAAGTTAACCATATATTCCTAACTCCAAACTCTACTTTGATTTTAGGTGTATTTGCTGGTTGGTAAAGTGTGCCCCTTTCTTTTAAGAGACTTGCTAGCTTCATTAGAGCTGACTACAGTGTTTGGACAATCTGTGGTAAGTTTTACTGCTTTGCAGTTTGTACATTTGGGACCAGTCAAGAGTCTCCTTCATTCACTGGCTCAAGAGGTGGAATTTTTTGCCTGTAAACCTTACACAGCTGACTGAAATGGTTGTCTTTGGGAACTGTGCAAGGCTGCATTTCAGCAGCAGCCCTTCCCTCTGAGGAAAATGTCATAAAATAGTAAACTGTGCAATAAAATACAATATACTTTTTTATTGCTGAGCTGCAAATTAGGCTTCCTACAAATTCAATAAGCAGATTTTATTTATTTATTCAAATTTTATTTAGAAGTATGGCCTTACAGCTGATCTTGTGGGTACTAATAATATATAAATTGCTTGGCAGTTAAAAATAAAAAAATGCACTCACACAAGGCTTGATCTACAAAAAGACACTACCGCATAAATGCACATTATTTACTGTCGATCCCATTTAATGCAATTGGACCTCTTTACTAATAATGGGGCATATTTATTAAAATGTGGGGTAGCGTGGGACAAATACAGGACAAACACATTTTTAGCACACATTTATGTCATGGTAGATGCAGGGAGTGTGACATGGTGGCATACCGCTGCACTAGGCCATAATAGCACATGTGCAAAGTGGCCATGGTCCCATGCCCAGCTATCAGTAAATCGGGAAACTAAAAGGCACATGCCTAACAAAAACAAGTCACTAGTAAAAGGCGACAAAACTTATTTATTTATTTAACATCTTTTATATACCGCGCTATTTGTTTTCAGTGCGGTTTACATATAACAAAGGTTGCACATTCAGAGGACAATTGTGTGCTTACATTATAACAGGAGATTTGAACTTGGAACAACAGGGTAAACTATATACAACTGTACAAACATTTTAGATTATTTAGTATTCTTAAGAAGGGCTAAGGCAAAACAGCGGAGAACTTGTGGCAAAATTGCTTATGTGGAAATTGAGAGTGGAGATTGAGAGTTTGTGAGTTTTGGAGTGCGGATGATCGGAAGCGGATTGGATGCTTGTGCAAAGTGGAGAAGGAAAATGTGGTGCTTGATTGCCTTGCGGAACTGAGTGAGGTCTTTAATTGCTCTTATTTCAGGTGGGAGGTCATTCCAGCATTTTGGTGCATAGAAGGCGAAGGTCCTTTTCTTGGTTGTCTGGGTACACTTGATGGACTCTTTGGGGATGATCAGGGTGTTGTCAGTAGTTGATCTTCTCATTCTGTTTTTTGGAGTGAGGGAGATGAGCTCACTGAGAGACGTGGGGGCAAGGCTGTTAATGATCTTGAAGGTGATGAGAAGGATTTTATAGGTTAACCTGCAATGAATTGGTAGCCAGTGGAGTTCCATGAGAATCGGGGTGATATGGTCTGATATTACTAGACCACAGAGCACCCATGCAGCCGCATTCATAGCGAGTTGCAGCGGATTAAGGATGTTCTTGGGGAGCCCATATAAGACGACGTTTGCATAATCAAAGTGAGGTGGTGTGAGAGCCTGGAAGATGGTCCGGAAGTTATTATGCGGTAACATGGGCCTGAGGTGCCTTAGCGTTCTGATTTTATTGTAGACGGATCTGGTGGTGTTCCGTATGTGTTCCTTAAAGTCAAAATGCTGATCCAGTGTAATCCCTAGGTAGCGAATAGAGGGTTTACTAGGGAGTTCCGCATCTCTTACTCTTAGGGAGGATGGGGGGGTAGAATTCTTTAACTGACAATAGAATGTCTGAGCACGAAAATAGAGAGAGGAATGGTGTCCACTCTCTAAGCATCTCGCTCCATTTTAATCATTTTTATTAATTTCAAGAACATTTTTTTTATGATTTACTTAAGTGTTAAAAAATCATATTCATGTACTTATCTCAAAGCACGAAGAGCAACAGGAAGCCCCAATCGCAACGTGACACGTTTTGAGCCTAGACATATGGTGCTCTGCTTCAGGCTTTAATGGGAAAACTTCTCGTGAAAAGAGTGAGCTCTTCAAAATCAAAGGAATTCGCACCTTAAGTCAGATCAGCGTCTATCATGAAGCAATCCCCAATCCAAACAGAAGGAGAGACCACATGAAGGAAACCCCTCTCAGGATTGGTTCAGCTAAAAGACTTGGCCAATCAATTTCTTGATTTAAATCAAACGGAGCTAAGGAGCCAAGTTTAAAGATTCACTGTTGCTCCCTCCGCTGCAGTTTAGGCAGGCGATCTCCCCCACATGGGTCATAAGGCACAAAATCAATCACCCACCATTATAACTGATCAAATGAATGGTGATGTTGAAGGCCAATATTGTGCACATACTTTTGGAAGGCCATCCCTGGTATTATATCAAAAAGGATTATTGGTTTATATCACATTCACACACATCTTGCGTGTGTGTGTGTTCATTTTGTTGTATATTTGATTGTTTGCCCATGTGATTTGTGTACGTGGGATTAACGACACGCATGATTAAGACACGGTTGAGTGAACATGCTTCCCGTTTGTGCACTTCTATGGTCTCTGCACCTTTTGGTGGACCATTGTCTTCAACATCACCATTAACTTGATCAGTTATTATTGCGGGTGATTGATTTTTGTGTCTTATGACCCACGCCGGGGAGATTGCCTGCCTAAACTGCAATGGAGGGAGCAAGAGTGAATCTTTAAATTTTGGTCCTTGGCTCCGTTTGATTTAAATCAAGAAATTGATTGGCCAAGTCGTTTTTTAACTGAACCAATCCTGAGAGGGGTTTCCTTCATGTGGTCTCTCCCTCTGTTTGGATTGGGGATTGCTTCATGATTTCAAAACATAGAAATATGATGACAGAAAAAGACCACATGGCCTATCTAGTCTGTCCTTCCATATCAACAACTACAACAGTCCCCTTTTTACCTTTAGAGATCCTCTGTGTTTGTCTCATGCTTTTTTGAATTCAGTTACGGTCCTCATCTCTACCACCTCCACTGGGAGACTATTCCACGGATCCACTACTCTTTCCGTAAAGAAATATTTCCGCATATCACTCCTGAATCTATCTCCCTTCACCCTCATCCCATGTCCCCTCATAGCAGAACTTGCTTTCAATTGAAAGAGGCTCTCTCCCTGAACATTTATGCCACGGAGGAATTTAAACATCTCAATCATATCGCCTCTATCCCGCCTTTCCTCTAAGGTGTACATATTAAGATCCTTCAGTCTGTCCTCATATGCTTTATAATGAAGACCACTAATCATTTTAGTAGCCACCCTCTGCACCGACTCCATCCTGTTCACATCCTTTTGAAGGTGCGGTCTTCAGAATTGCACACTATACTCCAAAGGAGGTCGCACCAAAGACTTATACTATCACCTCCTTTTTTTCTGCTAGCCATTCCTCTCCGTATGTACCCAAGCATCCTTCTAGCTTTTGCCGTTGCCTTTTCTACCTGTTTAGCTATTTTAAGATCATCAGACACAACCACGCCTAGGTCCCGCTCTTCTTTAGTGGACAAAAGTACTTCACCCCTATACTGTATTGCTCCCTTGGATTGCTGCATCCCAAATGCATGACCTTATATTTTTTAACATTAAATCCCAGCTGCCAAATTCTAGACCATTCTTCAAGCTTAGCTAGATCCCTCCTCATGTTACTACATCTTCCTGGGTGTCTACTCTATTGCAGATTTTGGTATCATCCGCAAAGAGGCAAACCTTACCTGAAAGCCCTTCCGCTATATCACTAACAAAGATGTTGATCTTTGACTTAAGGCGCAAATTCCTTTGTTTCTGTAGATGTATGCCCATAGTCCCAGCAGGGTCACTCCTGACATGCAGGCCCTAGTTTTGTGGCTGTCAGGCTGTTGTGATCCACTGCCATGATAGATGCACAATGTCATCCCTCCAACAGAGTATCCAAGGCAGACACCTAAGTATTCTGCTATCGCTGCCTTTTTTTTTTTTTTTTTTTTATGCGTTTTGCTGTGTTCCTGCTCTTCATGTTTTCTAGCACTTGCATACAAATCATACTTCCATGATGCACTAGCGAGGTGGCTGCAACTACTGCCTGTTCAGAGGCAGGTTGTAGTTGCATCCACGCTGGTGGTGTCTTTGTGCCTTTAGAGCACAACTGCCTGTGCACATCACATTTAAGAGTTGATACGTATACTGCTGTGCAATGTTATAAAAGGCTTTTCTCATGAGTGTAGAAATGGCTTACACATAGAAATGGCTTTATAAAATTTACCCCCAAAATGTGCATCAAATAGAAATAGTACATTTAAAATAGAACTTTAAGAACAAATTGAGCTACTATATCATCATTGCAACACTGAGGTCTTTAAACCTTTCTAAGAAAAAAAAAAGTTAGTCATCTTGGAGCTGCACATCCTCAGGAAGAGTTTCAGTAAACGGGGGTAATCACAGGGATGTGCAATCGTTTGCAAACGACATGGGAAATGTCAGCAACATTTCTGGTATCACTTCATGTCGTTTACAAGAAAGAATAGATCCTGGAGACAGAGAACTCTACCAGAGCTCTAATAGGCTGAACCCTGGTGATGCTGCTGAGGTGATGAGACGGTACCCCAAGGGGTCTGTCTCCCTCAGTATTTCTCTGTCTCCAGCAGATCTGGTAGCTTTTTTGTTTTGCTCCTTTTGGAGGAAGTATTAATATCCCTATTTCGGGACAAGGCTCGGGGGCTCCTCTCCTGTGGGAGAGATTCCCTCTATTGGCAGGGTGTTTCAGCTGAGCTGCTTTACAGAAACAGTGATGCTCGCTGACTGAAGGCATTCCCAGCAGCTAGCCATGAGGGCAGCCTTGGCTGGAAGAAGGGCTCACTAACACTCTGGGATTCCCTCTGAGTTAGTGTTCTTTTGGCATCAGATGTTTTCCTGATCCTGCCCTTGGAATCCCTGCACTGGCCGGCATCTGTGAGTACAGCTTTTGTTTGTCTATGCATGCTGAAGCTCCTGAGGGGTCCAAATCCGCCGAATTTTTATGGTCTCAGAATTGCCCCATTTTTGGCAGAGGGGTCAATCCTTGCCTGGGGGTTTGGATTCTGCCCTTTTTTTTTTTTTAGCAAAATTGCTGCTTTTTTGAGTGTTTAACTTTTATTTTTCCGGCGGCCATTTTGTTTTTCCTCAGAGCTCCGATTTTTGGAGGGAAGCCCAGCTCTGCTCTGCTGTGTGTGCTTCTGTCTCTTCCACCTCCTTAAAGGGGATTTTCCCTGGGATTGAGACCTATAAAGAGGAGTGATCAGGAAAAGAACAAAAAAAAATGTTTAATTCACTGTTTTGCACACAATGCCTTCTTCTGGTCCTAGGTGCATTGTGTGCAACAGGAAGCAGAAGGAGCTGAAAAATCAACAATGCGCATCCTGTCTGGCGCACCCAGGGGAGTCTTCAGCGTTTTTGTCAGCTCAGAAAGCCACGGCTCCTGAATTGCCTGCATTGGAGGGTCCGCTAACTTCTTTTTCGGTGCCCACATTGCAGGGAGCCCCTACGGGGGTCTCCAGCTGCCATGAGTTCCTTGGCACCTGGCTCACCCTTCGAGGACCAACTTCTCCTGCTTTTCCACCAGGCATGGGCCTTATGGCGAGCTGAATCCTCGGCTCCTTCGGTGGGACAGCAGCCAGCGGCACCTGAGCGCTTGGCTGCTTCCTCTGGCCGTAAGCGTTCTAAGAGTACGGTAGCTCGCAAACGTACGTCTAAGTCATTGCACTTGCTTATGGAGGATGATCGCGACCCTGGTGAGGATGGGTTTTCCGAGGGAGAGTCCGAGGATCTCTCTGGGCGCGAAGATGGGGAGTATTCTGCATCGGATTCTTCTGTTCCCGGGCCGGAGGAGTCACAGGATATCCGGCTGTTCCGAAAAGAGGAGTTGTCCGCCCTCATCGGTCAGGTGTCGGAAGCACTTTGTCTTTCCGCGCCAGCGGAACCTCAAGCCTCTCAAGCTCAGTCTCAGGCAGACCCCATCTTGCAGGGCATTCGAAAGCCCTCTAAGGCTTTTCCTTTCCCTACCGAATTGCAGCAAATGGTGTCCCGGGAATGGGATTCTCCGGACACGCCATTGCGAAATGCTCGTCGCCTAGGGCAGCTATATATTTGGCCACCGGAGCTTCTGGAGCAGTGGCTCGTGTATCCTAGGGTAGATGCCTTGGTTTTCGGAGTTACTAAGCATACCACCATCCCTGTGGAGGGAGGAGCGGCACTCAAGGATCCGCAGGACTGGAAGGTGGAAAACCTATTGAAAACGGCTTTCTCCGCGTCCTCCATGGCTCTGCAGGTGACGGTATGCGGGGGGCTCATAGCCCGAGCGCTGTTGCGCTGGATCCAGCGTTTGCCAGATGATTCCTCTCTCGGTCGGCTGGAGTCTGCCACGGCCTTCTTGGCCGATACCTTTTATGATCTGTTGCACCTCTCGGCTCGATCAGTGGCAGCCGTGACGGTAGCAAGGCGTTGGCTGTGGCTTCGTCAATGGGTGGCGGATGTCAGCTCCAAGTCCAGACTCTTTAAGTTGCCTTTCAAGGGTAAGCTTCTGTTCGGCCCGGAGCTGGACAAGCTCGTGAAGGATATTGGGGAGGTTAAGCCCCAACGGTTACCAGAGGATAGGCCGCGGGCTTCGTCTCGCAGATCTTCTCGAGCACAATCTTTTTTTGCCGTTTCTCCAGAAGTAGGGACTTCAGGAGATATCGTTCCTTCAAACCTTCCTTGCCGCCTGCTCAGCCTAATCTCTCTGGAAGAGGAAACCAGTCCTTTCGTGGGGCCTGGAAAGGTTCCGACTCCTACTCTGCGGGGGGAAAGTTCTCAGGGACCGCGAGGTCCTGCCGCTGACGGGGCGCTAGGTCCACTCCACTCTGTGCCGCCAGTAGGAGGTCGGCTGGCATGTTTTCTCAGGAGTGGGCGCGAGTTACCTCCGATCTTTGGGTTCTCGACAGCATCTCTCGGGGTTATTCCCTCGAGTGCTCTCGCCTGATCCCCAAGGCCTTTCTAGTCTCTCCGGCAGGTTCTCCCGAGAAGCGCCGCATCATCCAGGCCACTCTCGAGCGCCTGCTTCTCTTGAATGCCATTTGTCCCATCCTGCCCCACGAAGCAGGGACAGGTCGGTACTCCATTTATTTCGTGGTGCCCAAGAAAGATGGCTCTTTTCGTCCTATTCTAGACCTCAAGGGAGTAAACCGCAACCTTCGGGTTCCTCGTTTTCGGATGGACACGTTACGTTCCATAATCCAGGCGGTGCGCAAGGGCGAATTTCTGGCGTCGCTCGATCTCGCAGAAGCCTATTTTCATATTCCCATCCGGATGGAGCATCAGCGATTCATCAGATTTGCGGTTCTAGGCCGACATTTGCAGTTCCAAGCCATGCCTTTCGGGTTAGCCTCAGCGCCACGGACGTTCTCCAAGATAATGGTGGAGGTGGCAGCGGCCTTACGCAAACAGGGGGTCCGAGTGCATCCTTACTTGGACGATTGGCTAATTCGGGCAGACTCTCTGTCAGAGGCTCACGAGATGGTAGCCCGCGTAGTGGCTTTCCTAGAGAGCCTGGGGTGGGTGATCAATCACTCCAAGAGCTGCCTCCAGCCGTCTCAGGACCTCGAATTTCTGGATGCTTGGTTCGACAATCGCCGCGGGCGGGTGATGCTTACACAAGGTCGCTTCAGAAAGATTGTGGATCAGCTCCAGCGATTCCTGCGGCGAGAGGTGCCTCGAGCTTGGGACTACCTCCAGCTTCTGGGGTCCATGGCAGCGACCATCTATGTTGTGCCCTAGGCGAGGGCGCATATGCGCGAGTTGCAGAGGGCGCTCCTATCGCGATGGTCGCCAGTGTCGGACTATCAGGTTCGACTTCCACTTCCGCCGGCGGTACAGCTAGACCTTCGTGTGTGGCTCCGGGCACGCAACCTTCTCCAGGGGGTTCCCTTGGAGTCTCCACGCTGGCTGCTTCTCAAGACGGATGCCAGTCTCTCCGGGTGGGGAGCGCTTTGTGGCATGCACGCAGCACAGGGGGTCTGGTCGCCTCAGGAGGCCCGCTGGTCCATCAATCGCCTTGATTCCTACCTGTCCTACACCGTCAGGCAGTTCGCGTTCTCTCCGACAATGCCACGACGGTGGCATATCTCAACCGCCAAGGGGGCACGAAAAGTCCGGGGGTCTTGAGAGAAATGAGGCTCCTCCTCCTGTGGGTGGAGCGGCATCTACTCGCCATTTCAGCGCAACACATTGCGGGGAAAAACAACATCGAAGCAGACTTCCTCAGCCGCCATACGCTGGATCCCGGAGAATGGGCTCTGGCGTCGGCTCCTTTTCGGCTGATTGTTCAGCAATGGGGTCAGCTGGCGGTGGATCTCATGACGACGTGGGAGAATGCCAAAGCACCGATCTTCTTCAGCCGATGGAAGGACAGCGGGTCGCACGTGATAGATGCATTGTCGCAGCCGTGGCTGACTCGACTCCTTCTATATGTCTTTCCTCTGTGGTCCATGGTCGGCAAGATTCTTCAGCGGATCAGAGAACATCATGGGCCGGTGATTCTGGTAGCTCCGGATTGGCCTCACAGGCCGTGGTATGCGGATCTCGTCCGACTTTCACGAGCAGCGCCTCTGCCGCTGCAGGGCTTTCCGGTGCTTCTGCAACAGGGGCCAATTGCCATGGAAGACCCGGCTCCTTACTCGCTTACGACTTGGCTCTTGAATGCCGCAGGCTAGCTCGCAAGGGATATTCGCCTAGCGTGGTATCCACCTTGCTTAGGGCGCGGCGTTCTTCCACCTCCTTAGCCTATGCTCGGGTGTGGCGTCTTTTCGAATCATGATGTTCACAGCGCAGGGTGTCTCCCTGGCGTAGTGGCGTTCTGGACATTCTGGCGTTTCTCCAGACTGGCCTTGACAAGGGCCTGGCTGTCGAAACTCTTCGGGTTCAGGTGGCGGCTATCACATGTTTTTCTGTGGTCTGGTTTTGGGGCGTTCTATCGCCTCGCATGCCGACGTCTTGCATCTTCTCAGAAGGGTTAAGTCCGTGCGGCCTCCGTGCCGTCCAGTATTTGCCGTCCTGGGACCTCGCCCTTGTCCTCCGGGCCTTAGTGGCTTCGCTGTTTGAGCCCTTACGGGCCTCTTTGCTCAAAGACTTAACCTTAAAGACGGTGTTCCTGGTGGCCATAACCTCGGCGCGGCGCATTTCTGAGCTCCAAGCGCTCTCTTGTCAAGATCCCTATCTTTCTTTCTCGTCGGAGGGCGTAACTCTTCGGACAGTTCCGTCCTTTTTTCCCAAAGTGGTTACTCCGTTTCATGTCAATCAGCCTCTCTTCTTGCCGTCATTCTCTCAAGAGCAGTGTGCGGGTCGTCAGCGTCACCTATGTGCGTTAGACCTCAAACGAGTCCTCTGTCGGTATCTTAGTCACCAGTTCTTTGCGGCAGACGGATCATCTCTTTGTCCTCTTTGCAGGCTCCCGTCGGGGGTTCGCAGCCTCTAAGGCTACTATCGCTAGGTGGTTAAGAGGAGCTATTGAGGCAGCCTATATTCTTCAGCGAAAGTCGGTGCCCGTAGGGCTCCGAGCACACTCCACGCGGGCTCAGGCAACATCTGGACATCTGCTGGGCGGCGACTTGGTCGTCTTTATCGACTCTTGTCCGTCACTATAGATTGGATGTCCAGGCTCGACAGGAAATGAGTTTTGGCGCGGCAGTGCTTTCGGCGGCTTTGGACCCACCCTAGAGGTCGGTAGCTTGGGTACTGCCCGTTTGTCTGGACTGGTCTAGCAGTATGAATTGGAAGGTGAAATTTCACTTACCGTTAATTTCCTTTCCTAGAATACTGCTAGACCAGTCCAGGACCCACCCTGCTCTTAGTCACAGTCCTGCTGGTACAGCGGAGCCGCCGTTATTTCCTGCCTTTTTGTTTTTCATTCCGGAGGCCTGACAAGTGAGCCTCTGGTCCCTTCCTCCTTCTGGGCAGCGTTCAGTTTCTGGGAATGCTTTCAGCACCTTGTATATAGTTGAAGCCGGTTCGGCTTGACTGGCTGTATTTAGTTGTTCAGTTATAATGAAGTTCAGCTTGTATACGATACTGAGGGAGACCCCTTGGGGTACAGTCTCATCACCTCAGCAGCATCACCAGGGTTCAGCCTATTAGAGCTCTGGTAGAGTTATCTGTCTCCAGGATCTTCTGGCAGGGGTACACAACCCGTTTGTCTGGACTGGTCTAGCAGTATTCTAGGAAAGGAAATTACCGGTAAGTGAAATTTCACCTTTAAAAGAAAACAAAACCCCCACAAATGACACGGGAAACTAAATAAAATGAACATTTTTGACTTGAGAAAGCATGGTATCATGCAATACTGGGTCAGACCAAGGTCCATTAAACCCAGTATCCTGTTTCCAACAATGGCCAATCCAGGTCACAAGTAACTAGCAGATTCCCAGAAAGACACACACAGGTTCCACAATGCTTATACTGGGGCAAGCAGCAGATTTCCAGGGTTCTCTTTTTATTTTTTATTTATGCAATTTTACAATATAATCAAGCAAAACCGCTTGTACAGAAAAACAACTAATTGTATAGCAGTATTTCCAAAAGGAAACAAAATTAGAAACATCAAATACAAAAGTATAATTAGCCCACTATAAATGGGAAGTGGTTAAGGAAAAGGACATAGAAAATAGGTGAATCCTCTATCCTTAAATAACAACAAGAAGAAAAATATTTGAAGTCTAAGACGGAAGTAGAGGACAGAGGCAGTACAACTTATCTAAATGAGACCAAAATCACTGAGGAGGGTTCTTTTTAATAATGGTTTATGGACCTTTCCTCCAGGAGCATGTCCAAACCTTTTGTAAACCAAGCTACACTAACAGCTTTTACTATATCCTCCAGTAACAAATTCCAGAGTTGGATTACATGTTGAGTGAAAAAATATTTTGCCTTATTAGTCTTAAATGGGTTAAGCAGTAGCTTCAATGCATATCCCCTAGTCTTTCTACTTTTGAATGGCATAAAAAATTGATTTGTTACACGCATCCATTAATTTATAGGCCTCTGTCATATCTCCCCTCAGCCGTCTTTTTCCAAGTTGAAGAGCCCTAAGCTCTTAAGCTTCTCCTCCATAGGTGTATCCTTCTATCCCCTTTGCCATTTTGGTGCCTCTTCTCTGTACCTTTTTTCTAATTCTGCTATATCCTTTTGAAGATACGGTAACCAGAATTGTACATAATATTCAAGGTTCAGTTGCACCATGGAACAATACAGAGGCATTATAATATCCTTGGTTTTATTTTCCATTCCTTTCCTTATCATTCCTAGCATTCTTTTTGCCTTCTTGGCTGCTGCTGCACACTGGGCGGACAGTTTTTCAACATATCCACAATGACACCTAAATCTTTTTCCTGAGTGGTAGTTCCTAATGTGGAACCTTGCATCATGTAACCATAGTTTGGGTTGTTCTTTCCTAGGTGCATAACTTTGCATCTGTCCACGTTAAATTTCATCTGCCATTTGGATGCCCAGTCTTCCAATTTATCAAGATCCTCTTGCAGTTTTCCACAGTCCTCATGGGTTTTAACAACTTTAAATAGTTGTCATTTGCAAATTTGATAACCTCACTCGTTATTCACATTTCCAGGTCATTTATGAATATGTTAAAAAGCAGTGGACCCAACACAGATCCCTGGGGTACTCCACTATTCACCTTTCTCCATTGGGAAAATTGGCCATTTAGCCCTACCCTCTGCTTTCTATCTTTTAACCAGTTTGTGATTCACAATAGTACACTGTGTCCTATCCCATGACTTTTTAATTTGGCCAAGAGTCTCTCATGAGGGACCCTGTCAAAGGCTTTCTGAAAATCCCGATACACTACATTGACCGACTCACCTTTGTCTACCTGTTTATTCACACCTTCAAAAAAAATATAACAGATTAGTAAGACAAGACCTTCCTTGGCTACAGCCATTTTGGCTTTCTCCCATTAGATCATGACTATCTACATTTTCAGTAATTTTATTCTCCATAATGCTTTCTACCATTTTGCCCAGTACTGACATGTTCACCGGTTTGTAGTTTCCCAGATCACCCCTTTTTAAAAATTGCCATTACATTGGCCATTTGCCAGTCTTCAGGTATTACAGATGATTTTAATGATAGTTTGAAGACCTACTATTAGTAATCTGATCTCATATTTCAGTTCTTTCAATACCCTCTGATGTATACCATCTGGTTCAGCTGATGTGCTACTCTGATGTGATCAAATAGTTGTCATATATTCCCCGTTTATCACTATTTTTCAATTCTTCCTATGCATCACTTTTAATTACCATTTCAGTCATGGGTAACTTTCCTACATCATCTTCAGTAAAGACTAAAGCAAAGAATTTATTCAGTCTCTCTGCCATGGCCTTGTCCCCTCTTGGTGCTCCGTTTTACCCTTCTATCATCTAATGGTCCAACTGACTCTCTCACAGTATTTTTGCTACAAATGTACTTGAAAAAGATTTTACATGGGTTGGTTTGTTTTTGCTTCCACAGCAAGCTTTCTCCCCCCCTCCCCCCCCCCCCCCAAATTCTCTTTGCCTGCCATATCAATGTCTTGCATCTAACTTGCTCTGACCTCACCTTTAAACCTGCGTGGGCAGTTTTTTGGACTTTCTTCCACTTTTCTTAAAGCGTGGACTTCAGCTAGTCTGGACCTCCAAGCTAGTGTTTTTTTAAACACTCATGCTTGATGTAAATCTTTAACCTTTGCAGCTGCTCCTTTTTTAGTTTTTTCTTAACTGTGACTGTGGATTTCCTTGCCGTTCTTCCTCCATTTATTAAATCAAATGTGATCACGCTATGATCACTGTTGCCAAGTGGCCCCAACACCCTTATCTCTTGCACCAGATCTTGTGTTCCACTAAGGACTAGGTGCAAAATGGCTTCCCCTTTTGTCGGTTCATGAACCAGTTGCTCTAAGAAGCAGTCATTTATTTCATCTAGAAACATTATCTCCCTAGCATGTCCTGCTGTGACACTGACCCAGTCGATACTGGGATAATTGAAATCACCCATTTTTATTACTGTGTTGTAACTTTTGTTAGCTTCCCTGATTCCTTTGAGCATTTCATCATCCATTTGTTCGTTCTGGCCATGTAGTTGGTAGTACACACCCACTACCATTGCTTTCCCCTTTTTACATGGAATTTCAATCCCTAGAGTCTACAGTATATTTTGTTTCTTGCGAAACTTTAATCCTGTGTGATTCGTATCCTCTCTAACATGGAATGCAACCCCTTCACCAATTTAATCTACTTTATCATTGCCATATAGTATGTACCTAGGTATCACAGTATTGCATTGGTTGTCCTCTTCTACCAGGTCTCTGAGATACCAATCATATCTAACCTCTTTTTAGTGCTAAATATTCTAACTCTCCCATCTTTGTTTTTTTTTTTTTTAGACTTCTAGCATTTGCATATAAGCATTTTAGAGATTGTATTTTATTCATATTAATCTGGTTATTGGTAGGTAGGGGTAATTTTTGGAATCTTTCAATTCTGTACTTAAGGGCATTTGGATTACTTTTGTCTTTATTGGAACATCCCTGTCAATATGCCCTAACTTCAGTCTTTTGCTAGTATCCTTCAAGGATACAGTGTTCCAAACCATGTGCTCTTGAGAGACTGTCTGCTTTTGTCTAGTTCAAAAGCTGCTCTCTCTCCTTTTTAAAGGTCAATGCCAGCAGCCTAGTTCCATCCCTTCGGAAATGCCCCTCCTTTCTCCAGAATGTTGCCTAGTTCCTAACAAATCCAAAACCCTCTTCCTTGCACCATCATCTCATCCACGTGTTGTGACTCCAGAGTTCTTCCTGCCTTTTGGGTCCTGCGCATGGAATGGGAAGCATTTCTGACAATACTACCCTTGAAGTTCTGGATTTCTACTTCCTACCTAAAAGCCTAAATTTGGCCTCCATAACTTTCCTCCCACACTTTCCTATGTCATTGGTATTGACATGTACCAAGATAGCAGACTCCTCCCCAGCACTATCTAAAAGGTTGTCTGGGTGGTGCGGTGGTGTAACTTTTTTGTGTGGAGTAACTGTAATCTATCTAGTACTACAAAGAGCCCCTTTAGAAGAAGACCCTAACGACTTTAACAAGACATAAAAGGCAAGGGGTTTTTTTGCTGAAAGTAAGAAGAGCCTGTCCCATTTAATGCTTTGACAACCAAAATCTGGCTTTTGTCAGGAGCCAGTGTAATCCTTTTCATCGTTGAACATGATCACTACATTTTAAAACAATATCAATAGTCTAGCAACTGTATTCTGTATTAGCTGGATTCCCTCTACCTTGTTTTTAGTTTACTGGATTACTGTAGCTCGGCTCTTCTTGAGTTATTAGTCAAATAAGGACACAGCTGGCAGGTAGAGCTTGAAATACCAAATGAGGTATGTATAATTGCTGCAGCATGAATTTCATATTTAAATCTGTATTCAAACCCCCCTCCCCCCCCCACCAAAGAAGTTATTGTAAAATATTTATTTGCAATTAACATGTATAAAATCGGGCATTTTAGATGTGGAAAAGGCATACACATGTAAATGGCCTTCTTAGAAAGGGCTCGGTTTATATGTGGATATCCTTACTATATAGAAATTGCAAGAGAGCTTGTTGGGGACATGGCTAGAGAGTAGCCTGGAGAGGTCAAAAAAATCTGCACGTGTATTCCCTATTTCGGATAGGGAATGCATGTGTATGACTTCAGTAGTCCACATCAGGATTTACACCTGCTCCTTGGCATATTTAGGTTTTACAAAAGTACTTGGTTTGGCCAGCCCTTTACAGGAAGTGATCAAGGGCGTTAGCATCCTTAATCTCCATTGTTTATTTCTCCCTCAAAAGTTAAATTACATAGAGATGGTGGTATCTTTCTTAATTGAAACATTTATATGTGTAGGATTGCAAAATGGCTCTTCCATCTCCATGTACTCCTGCACCTCCTTATTTTATATTTTAGAAAAGGCTCCCTGGGTTCCTAAATGTGAGATATCTCAACCAAGTATCCTGACCTCCGGAGTCCCATAACTGGGAGCTTTACAACTAATACCCCAGATTCAGGTTAGGGAGAGGTTGGTTAAAATAAACGAGGCCTATGTGTTGGCTATGGTAATGTATACGTTCATCTACTGTAAACAGAGTAGTGTTACTCAAGTCTTGGAGTATTCCTTAACCAGTTGTGGTTTCAAGATACACTGGCGGCAGCTCATACTGATCTATCTTAATGCATGTTAATTGTGAATAGTCTGAAAACTACACTGGCTAAATGGTTAGTCCAGGCCCATCTTGAGAATTATTACAGCTGAGGACCAAAAAAAGGGGAGATGACAGCATTGACTTAGCTAGGGAATGATATCTGACATGTTGGAGATATCCTTAGCTAGAGCAATGGAGAAAGGAGCAAGTAGAGCACAGGAAATACCAGACATAATACATAACAATCTCTAAGCATACCTAAAACCACTTTCAACCACTTAGCTTATTGTGACTGGTGGGTTATAAATATTTTAAATAAACTGTCTACAAATGCTTACATAAGAGACACTTTTGATCTTTTATATAGTTAAAAGATCAGTCTCCGGTTGCAATTTACTTGGTAAGGAAGAGCATAGAAAAGAGGTGGGGGCAAATAGCATGTGGAGGGAGAGAAGGATCTGGGACTCTGCACCCCTATAGGAAGGAAAAGCTAGGGAAAATATCAGGGACCTTACCCAGAGTTCTTTACAGTGTGTTTATAGAGAGAGAGAGAGAAGCAAATATGAGACTTTAGATCTGCACATTTGGCTGATATAGTGTATCTGGATTTTCAGAAAGCCTTTAAAAAGGTCCCTCATGAGAGACTCTTAGCCAAATTAAAAAGTTTTGGGATTGGAGACTATTGTGGATCCAGATCTGGTTAAAAGATAGAAAGCAAAGAGTAGGGCTAAATGGTCAATTTTTTCTATGGAGAAAGGTGAATAGTGGAGTACCCAGGGATCTGTGCTGGGCCCACTGCTTTTTAACATATTGATAAATGACCTGAAAATTAGAATAACGAGTGAAATGATCAAATTTGCAGATGACACAAAATTATTCAAAGTTGTTAAAACCCAAGAGGATTGTGAAAAATTGCAAGAGGACCTTTATAACTTGGAAGACTGGACATTCAAATGGCAGATGAAATTTAATGTGGACAAGTGCAAAGTTATGCACCCAGGAAAGAATAACCCAAACTACGGTTACATGATGCAAGGTTCCACATTAGGAACTACCATCCAAGAAAAAGATTTAGGTGTCATCATGGCTAACATGTTAAAACCCTCCGCCCAGTGTACGGTAGTGGCCAAGAAAACAAATAGAATGCTAGGGATCATAAGGAAAAAGAATGCAGAATATAACCAAGGATAGTATGCTTCTGTATTGTTCCATGGATAAATTAGTTTTCTGAGCTAGTAAAGTTGGTAATTGTAATCATAGGGCTACCTAAGATAATTAATCACCTTTTTATCAACCAATGTCATTGGTTCACTCTGCACTAAGACATACAGTACATTATTTGTCTGTTTAAGCTAGACCCAGCCTCAGTGGGGGGGGGGGGATGGAATTAAGGACCAGTACCTTAGCTCTTATTTATTTAGTCAGATTTATATACCGCATTTCCAAGGATCAATGCGGTTTACAGAAATATAACTGACGTTTACATGAAACAGGATTTCTTTGAAGTTAATAGTTTAAGGTATAACCTATAATATTGAATGATATATTTAACACAGAGAAGGATTTCCTAGATTAACAGTTTAAGAATAGCATAAAAGTCAAGAGTATTTATAACATAGAGCAGTAACTATATACAGGTAGAGGGGTTGCATACATTGTGGGGATACTGTGATCAGAATGAGGGTTAATACATTAGTGCTAAGGGTGCATAGGAAAGAGGGGATTGTTATCCCAATCAAAATGCTCCTTGAAAAGGTGTGTTTTAAGCAGTTTCCAGAAGGCTAAGAGGTCGTGGGTATCTCTGATTTGTGATGGGAGACTGTCCTCAAAGTTGATTTGTTTACGCTTTGTTAGTTCCTGAGGCAGGTTTAGGAGGATTGATGTGATGCTTCTCCTTAGGTAGTTTTCCAGGGTTCTTGATTTGATTGAGTGTAAACAATTAGAAGATAACTGGTAGATAACTTTGAATGTTATCATGAGTGTTTTATAGTTGATGAGACTAAGGAGAGATGACTAGTGCAACCCTTTTAGTATAGGCGTGATGTGGCTAGTTCAAGGCGAGCGTGTCAGAATATGTGCAGCTGTATGTTGAGCAAGCTGAAGTAGGGAGCTCTTTGGAAGGCCTTTCAGGATGGCATTGCAGAAGTCAAAGTGCAATAGTATCATTGCTTGGTAGACTGTTTAGAAATGGTGGGGCTCAAGGAGAGGTTATAAGTGGTGGAGCGATTGCAGCTTGCTATAAATGCACTGTTATTTTGTTTATATGTGGCTGGAGTGTGAGATGCTGGGTAATTGTGACTCCTAAGTATTTTGTCATGGATTTAACCTCTAGGTTAGGTTTGTGGTTTGTGGGTTTTTTGTTTTGTTTTGTGGGTTTTTTTGGTTTTGTTTGTTTGGATTTTTTTTTTAACCTTTAGCACCTTTGGTGGCAGAAATGAGCGATTTTTCTAGTGAGGAATAGGACTCCGTTTTATTTATTTATTTTATTTATTTAACAGTATTTCTAAACCGCCTTATCTTATTAATCAAGGTGGTATCACAGCAAACAATCGGGTAAAGTGAGTGTGTTAAACATGCAGTGAGTGTGTTAAACATGCAGTGAAGTTTATGTTCAGTTTATGGTCTATTAGCCAGTGGTCTGTTGCATTGAAGCAGCTTGTAATGGTAGAGTAGTCTTCGCTTGTGATGTTAAATGGAATGTAAATCATAATGTCGTCTGCATACAAGTGATAGATGTCGAAGATTCTTATGATGTTACAAACTGGCTGTATATAACTATTAAAAACTAATGTAGAGAGGGCTGAGCCCTGGGGGACTCCTTGAGACTGGGAGAAAGGGGTGGAGGTTTTTTTGCCAACTTGTACAAATTACATGCGGTTTGTGAGATAGGAGGGAAGCCATTCAAGGGCAGTGCCATGTATTCCAATGCTGAAGAGGCGCTGCAGGAGGAGATCATGACAAATAATGTCAAATGCTGAGGCACTGTCCAAAACGATGAGATGAAGCCTTGTTGTGTGTTTCCATTCCCTTGATGAGATTATTGAACAGGGGTGTTTGGAAGGTTTCCATTCCATGTTGGTAGCGGAATCCATGGTGTTGGCAGTCCAGGGGGGCATTTATGTCAGTGTGGTTCTGTATTTGGAGGAGGCCTGTATATTTTCAATGAATAGTAAGCTAGAGATAGGTCTGAAGGAGCTAGTGATGTCAGGGTCCAGTTTAAGGTTTTTAGTATTGGGCGGATGGAAGCTGTGTTCAGGTATTTTGGGAAGTCTCCTTGTGTGAAGGAGGTTGAGATTAATTTAAGGATTGCGGCAAACTCTGCTTTTGTGATCTTAAACCAGATTGCGGGACATGGTTCAAGAGGAGACGACGTGGGGTTAATGATCTGGATTATGTTCTCCAACTGATCTTGAAGTCGGACTGAAGGACTGGAGTTGTGTGCTATCATAGTGCAGGTCTGTGGGCTTGCCAGGGGTTGGAGGAGAGGACGGAGTGTGTGATGGCATTGGCAATTTTGATTGAAGGAATTTGGCAAAGACTTGTGGTTCAATGGTGTTCTTGTAGTGAGCTTGGCTGTTGTCTCTTGTTAGTCACTGTCTGTCTCATACAACTCCTGGATTTTGTTGCTTTCATTATAGATTTGGTGTGATGATCCCTTTTTGCTTTGTTTGTCTTGGAGCGATGTGTTTGAAGGGTGAATAGATATAGAGTCTACGTTCGAGTTTCTGTAGTTTCCTCTTTAATTCGTTGAGACTTGGTGTGTAACAGGGACGGTGGATGGGGTTGGGATTTAGCAGGAGGAGCTGAGGCAAAAGCTTTGACTGTATTTATCTATTTGGTTGTTGAGAGGTCGAAGTCTATTGGCTCATCTTCAAGAGAGGGGAGGATATTTTTAATGGAGGCTCATTTATCAAAGGCCTTGAAGTTGTGGTGGTGGATGTTGTGGTCAGTGTTTTTGTTTTTGGACACGAATGATGGAGGTGGAAGGTAATGGTGATGTGATCAGACCAAGGGACATTAATAAGCAGAGGATTGCATAGGTATCTGAGTTGGCTTTGGATGAAAATAAGATCCAATGTGTTAACTTTGGTGTGGGTTGGTGTTTGGTACAGCTGGGAGAATTGGAGATGTTCCATGGCTTCTAGAATAAAGAATCGGATTGGTTGAGTGGGATGGATGAGAGGTTCATGTCACCCACTATTATGAGGTAGTTGGATGGGTGGACAGAAGAGCTTGCAAATTAAAGGATGGTAGCCAACTCATCAGACTTAGCTGTGGGAGTGCGATAGGCAAGACAAAGTGACATTTATTTGAGATTAAGAGAAGGTCCAGACTTGCAGTGGTAATGGATTCTGAAAGCTTAAAGAATAGGTTGCTTCTTGCTAGAATGTAGACCCCACCACCTCTACGGCCAGAACGAGAGCAATTAAAAACATCATATCTTGGTGGTTTGAGCTGGTTGATTAGAATAATATCAGAGGAAGTAAACCAGGATTCCGTTATGCAAAGAATGTCAAGGTTATTGTTATGGATGTTTGTCATTGAGTAGCTGAGTCTTGTTTCTTGCAGAGCATGCCGCTTGTGGCTGGGTCCGAGAAGTCATCTCTGAAACGGCATGAAGTCCAAGGTCTGGCAGAGGTTCAATGTCTGCTACAGGCAGTAGAGCCGAGCCACGTGATAACCCAGACCTTCTGGTCTGTGGGAGAGATTCCCTCTTCCCGAGGTTTGTCCTTGTACTAGCACATTGCCTGTCTTTTAGAAAGACAGGCTGGCAAACAAAGCACATTCAGTGCAGAAAATGGCAGAGCTGAAAGGAGAACTTCTGAAAGGTGTCTAAAAGCGAGTAGAACTCCTTGTCCCTCTGCGCACAGCATATAATTTTGTCCTGACTGTCTCGTCATGGCACGGTGATTGGCTGGTCTCAGATAATGTATGTCATCTTCAGTGCATCCTGTAACAGTGGTCAGAAGGTCCTTCTCCAAACAAGCATGGTGTAGGAAAGATGTTGGTATGCAGGTGAATACATTGTTGCAAATCCTAGGTCCAGCGGCACAGTCTCCTGGATGAGAGTGAGTTCTCTAGCATATAGTCATAAACAATAGCTCTGCTGTATGGTACATAACCTTGCAGAACTGCTTGATTTGCAGGTTTGAAAATGTGACACTAGCAGAAGGAATATTGTGTGCGGTTCTGGTCGCCATATCTTTAAAAAAGATATAGCTGAATTAGAAAAGGTACAGAGAAGAGCCACCAAAATGGTAAATGGGATGGAAGGATACCCCTATGAGGAAAGGCTTCAAAGGTTAGGGCTCTTCAACCTGTAAAAACAGCTGAGGGGAAATGTTGGAGGTCTATAAATTAAAGAATGGAATGGAACAAGTAAACGTAGATTGTTTACACCATCAAAAACTAGAAAGAGTAGGACACGCAATAAAGCTACAACATAACTCATGTAAAACTAATAAGAAAATATTTTTTTACTCAACATGTAATTAAACTGTGGAATTTGATTCCAGAGGATGTAGTAAAAGCTGTTACTGTAGCTGGGCTTAAAGATTTGGACAATTTCCTGGATGAAAGGTCCATAAACCATTAGAGGACCTGGGAAATTCACTGCTTGCCCCAGTAAAAGCATTGTGGAACTTTGTGTCTTTTTGGGAAACTGCCAAGAACTTGTGGCCTGAATTGGCCACTGTTGGAAAAGAAGATACTGGGTTTGATGAACCTTGGTCTGACCCAGTATAGAATTTCTTATGTTCTTATGATGTGTAGCTATGTTACTTACAATATATTCTGATTTCTCTCTCTGAACTAGATGGATGTGCTAAAAGTCTTTCTTGGGTCTCCCAAAAGTCTAAATCTTCGCAATATCTTGTGGCATGGTTTTGCAACTCCTCAAGAAATTCCCACAAAGTAAGGCACTGCATGCTTTACCCTTTTTTTCACGAAATGTGTAGATTTTACAAAACCAAATGAACAAGGAAAATACCAAAATTAGTACAAATCATTACATGAACATAAGAGAATTTAGGAAAGCCTACATCAAGAGAACCAAAATCGGTTATGTAAAACAGTAACTTAAAAAAAAAAGGCTCAAAGCCATGAGGAGGAAACAATATAACTTACCTATTATCCACCTCAGCAGAGCTCCTCCAATATAGGGAAACATCCTGAAAAACATATGTATCACCATGCCAGGTGATACACTTGCACAGGAAACGTAAGTGCACCGTAACCCCCCCACCACCACCACCAAATCCTGGGACTTCTGATCAAGAAATTGTTTCTGACGGTGGTGAGTACTCCACATTACATCCAGAAATATATTCATATGCTGACCACAATACTTAGACTTTTTCAAGAACAAAAGATGCTAAGAATCCAAATTTTAACAGGTTCAGAAACAAAGGTTGCCATGAGTGTGGATTGCTTAGGAATATCATCCAGCAAATCTCCCAAAAAGGCAGTGAGGTTTTGACTAACAGAGGGAAATAAAACATCTAACTCTCCCTCAATGGCATTAACGTCCATGGACCTAGAAGGAAAGTAATAAGCTTGAAGAACTTCAGTCAGATCAAATGTAGCCAAAACTTCTTTAAGATATTTTTTCAAAAGACTATCAGGCGCCAAAAGGCAAGTATATGGGAAGTCTTAAGAAATGCAAATTACATGCTTGAAAAGCAAATTCCCCAGTGCTTACACTTCTTTTGCATGCTAAAGTAGATCTCTTATGTTCATCACATTAGCAGATTAAGCTTGATTTTCTAGAGAAACTGCTTCAGAGACAGCTTTATCTAAAGAAGAAATCTTACCGTCAAGATCCCGCAGAAATACTGTCTCCTGAGAGACAGTACATAAAGATGCAACAGTAGAATTCAATTTTACATCAATATTTTTAATTGCCCCAGACATATTTAGAGTAATCTCACCCTCAGGAGCTACAGTCAGGGGGTTGGTAACAACACCAGACTCCCAAGACTATACTGGTTTAGGAAGAATACGTTAATGGAATCTCGCAAATCTTGATGAAAGGAGCCGTTGTCTACTTAAGTAGAGGATGGGAGAGGAGGTTGACAAGGTGTCTGATCTCTCACCAGAACTGAGGGGAAACCCTTTCAGGTGAGGACTGTAGATAACTGAACAAGGTGCTTGCCCAAAGGGCTGACAGACTTACCCGATGGCACAGTGGACACCTGTACCTTAGTCCTGGCCTTCTTCCAGTTACCCATAACTGTGAAGTAATTCTGAGCAAGCATACAAAACTACGAAGAACAAGGAATCTCGCTGATGCTGCTGTGACACCAAAGAAGCAGAACATGCTCCTTTGTACACGCCCCTTCGGACCATGCCCCTGGTCACAACCTGCAGTTGCGGGAACATAAGATGGCAAGAACCTATAGAGCCTGCCCAGATCTCCAGCACTGGGTTTCCAGGGAGAACAGTCAGTGGTTCTATACAGGAATCCCTGTAGGGCGGATGGATGAGCAGAAGCAGCCGCCCTCCTCTCAATGGGAGCTGATTCCGTGTATGCTTTACCCTTTCTTCATTATTTCATTTCATTTTTCTTCTATACCATATCCCCCAATACACAAGGTGTTTCCTGAATTGAGTCTGTTTTTTGAGTTATAGCATTAAATTCATAGGAATAAAAATAATCAGTTTGTAGGTGATGTCTTTTGATTGGACTAAATTAATGCCAGATTTCAAGAGCTATGCTTGCCTATAGCAAGTGACCTTGTGATTGCCCTTCAAAATGTGATTCTAGATGATTAATACCTAGGGCTTCTTTTTTAAGGTTTTAACTGAAAAAATACTGATAAAACACTGCAAGTCCTTTTGCCATTGGTTGATAACTCACTTATTCAAACAGTATGTAATGTCCTCTTATTATCGTAATGTATATATTAGGTTCATGGTTGTATATTTTAATTTTTTATACTGTGTTTATTCTGTACTCTGCCCTGAACTCTCTGCTCGGATTGGTGGAATAAAAATGCCATTAAAGTTTAAAGAAGTAAAATACATATTTGTAGGATAACCACTGACCATCCCATTGTCAGTGCAGAAGTGGCATAAAAGCTGAGTGGAGGATCTAAAGTGGTCAACTTTCCAACTGCACAAATTTATGTATTTAATATAGACAGAAAAAGAGCCTAGCAAGAATACCTGCACCACAAAACCAATCATTTTTTATTTTGTACCTTCGGATGACCCCTAATTAGGCACATTTGATCCTTTGTGGCCGATCCAAGCTCCTTCATGGTGTCCTGGTGCCATGACAACGGGACATCATTTCACCAGGGCTCCATGCAGGAGCCTTGTGAGGGATGTATAAGGAGGGAGCCGGATGTACAGTGGCACAGAATCAGAATATGTCCTGCCCATCCAGGTGCATTGCACCCGATTCTGATACCACGGGAGTGTCTAGTTCCTGTGGGTTCAGAATCGGATGCCAATTCAGCCCATCTAGATTTTGGATGTCCGGACGTGCCCTGATGGGAATCGAGCCCTTAGTGAATTGGGGGGAAAAGTTGAGATGCTTGAATCCTGCCCTCCAGTCTTATTTCGTTTTGCTGTCTCCCAACATTCTGGTTTCCAGCAAGTATACAAAAATCTCCAGGAACAAGCAGGAATGTAGTCTTCACATATGAGTATCGTTGGTACCGACAGAGCATGCGCAGGAACGCTCTCCAGCGTCCAATAGGAACGCTTTTGAGAGCATCCCTCAGCACATGCGCGCTGCCTTCCCGCCTTTCCAACTGTCCCTCTTCAGTTCTTTGTTTTCCACGGAACTGACAGGACCCATACCCTGTCATCGCAGAAAATTCTGTCTTTAAAATTGTTTTCTTGTGGTTGCGTTTGCCTCTGCATGACACCTACTGGTAACGCCGGTTCTTTTCTTTTCTCAAAAATTTTACATTTTGAACTGTTTATCTTCAGAAACTCTTCTTTTTCGGTGCTAGGCGCCATTTTGGGCATTAGGCCTCATATTCCTGAAACATGGAAAAACCAACTAGTGGTTTTAAAAAATGTACTAAGTGTGGCGGTACCATTTCCGTCACTGGCACCCATGATTGGTGTCTTAAATGTTTAGGACCTGAACATTCTGCATCTGAATGTCTCTCCTGTATGGGGATGACTAAGAGAGGAAGACAGAACCGGGCTGCAAAGCTTGGTACTCTTTTCTTCGGATGCCAGATCCATTGCATCGACATTTTCAAGAGCCTCCTTTCTCCAGGACCAAGCAGGAAGTTAGTCCTCACATATGGGTGTCATCGGCACCGATGAAGCCCCAGCGGAGCATTTCCCCAGCTTTCTAAGAAAGCCTTTGGGAATGCAGGCACGCATGTGCGGTTCCCTTCCCGCCTAAAGGTGCCATCTTACTTCAGTCTCTTTTTTCCGTGAAGCCCACCGGACGTGTGTCCAGTTTTTCCCGGTTAAAATAAGATTTTCAGCGATTTTTTTGCTTTTTTCTTCCGGTTCGACGCCGGTTCCCCTCCCGCCGGGTTCGGTACACCGGTATCGAGCCCGATTTTTGGTTTTTGCCCTTCGTGGCTGGCGTTCGCGCCCTTTTTTCTCTTTTTCCCTGGAAGGCCGGTCCTTTGACCTCGCGGGGACTCTTTTTTTTTTTTTTTTTTTCCCCGATGGCTTACAGTGGTTTTAAGAAGTGTGATCGGTGTAAAAAACGGATGTCTCTCACCAACACACACGACTGCTGCCTTCGGTGCCTCGGCCCCGACCACGATCCTAAGTCGTGCGGGGCCTGTGGAAAAATGTCTTCCAAGGCACTTCGAAGTCGCCAGCAGCAAAAGGAAAGGCTTTTCTCGGACTCGGCCTCCGACCAGGCCCGGACCTCGTCTGAGGCCTCGACATCTCGGGATTCCGATCCCGAGCGCCGTCGAAGCTCCTCGGACAGGGGGTCCCCTGACCGGGAATGCAAGAGGAAGAAACGACTCGCGAGGGCACGTCGGAAGAGGTCCCTGGCTCCTCGAGGGCCAGGTCTAAGACCCCCGACTGTCGCCCCGGGCCCGTGGAACCGGAGAAGCCTGCCAAAGTTCCTCGTGTGGAGCCAGAGTTTGCTGGACACGTAAGCCCCGTAGTCCTCATGGGCTCTCCTCCCAGGGAGCCAACGTCGGGCCCGGCGCCACCGGGGCCCGAGTTGGTGGCTGCTGCGTCTCCTGAGCTGAGTCTCAGGATGACAGCCTTGGAGAGCAGAATGTCTGCCTTCATGGAGCAGCAGCGGGCACTGATGGCCAGCCTGTCTGGCGCATCTGCCCCGACCACCGGGACATCGACGTCTAAGTCGACCCCGGAGACCGAGCCGATACTAGAGTCCATCGTGGCTCGGAGTCGACCTCGGTCGCGGTCTCCCTCGACCTCCCGTTTGGGACCGAGGGCGTCGATGCCAGTGCTCCCGGCATTGGGGCCGGTGCCCCAGGGCCCTGCGGGGTTGGACCCCAACTCTTCCTCGGATGAGTCGGCTTGGGAAACGGAGGACGAGGAGTCTCCCGATACCTTTAAGACTCGGTGAGTCCCTTTGGACTCACCGCAGTCTGAGCCCCAGAGTAGGTCCCCTCTGGAGGATACCCGGTTCTCAGAGTTCGTCCGGGATATGGCCACTGCCTTGGCTATCCCGGCGGATCCAGAGGAAGAGCCTCGAGCTCGAGGCGCTGCAGTATGACTCTCCTCCGAAGGAGCCCTTTACTGTCCTGGTTCCTCTGATGCTGGAACGGCTCCTCTTCCGTATGTAGGAGGCACCGGCCTTGGCGCCGGTTCTTAGCAAGCGAGTCGATTCCATCTATCGACTTCGGAAGAGTCCTGGTTTTCAAAAAGCACAGCTACCACACCATTCCATGGTTGTGGAATCAGCCATGCATCGTCTGAAAAGTCAGAAGATGCACTCCGTGGTGCCTCCTGGCAGGGAAGCCCGAAACCTCGATGGCATCGGTAGAAAGTGTTTTCAGGGCTCGATGCTTGCTTGCCGTGTCCAGTCTTACCAGCTGTACATGGGCATGTACTTGCAGGATCTGGCCAAGGAGTTGGCCGGATTCTCTGCTGGTCTCTCCGGGGATCCTTTGCAGAGATTTAAGTCCTTGTCTTCGGGGATTCGGGACTGCTCGAAGTTCATGTCCCGTGCCGCCTACGATGGCTTCGAGGCTTCGGCCCGAGTTGCGGCAGCCGGCATCACGGCCCGACGCCAGGCATGGTTGCAGTCATCGGACCTCGAGCCATTGGTTCAGGACAAGTTGGTCGATGTCCCTTGCCGAGGTGAAATCCTTTTTGGCAAGCCCATGACTGAGAAGGCCGCTCAGCTCGAGACCGAGCACCTCACCAGGATAAGGCTGTCGAGGAAAACCTCTGCCCCTTCTCATAAAAAGAAGGGCTCGGGTAAAAAGCCCTTTTACCCGAGGAAGGGCACTGCCTACAAACAGTACCCTCAATATCAGGCTGCCCAACCTGCCCCACAGGGTCAGCAAGCCAAGGGCCAGGGTAATGGGCCCCATAGGCAGAGGACCCCCAAGCCTCAAGCCTCTGCTACCACTCAGCAGGGTGGGGGTTTTTGACTCCTTGAGCATAGCCTCTCCTCCACTGCTCCCCCAACCCTGCACAGGAGGCCGTCTCGCCCTCTTTGCCCACCAGTGGCCCCTTATCACCGGGAACAGTTGGGTGCTAGAGATAGTCCACAAGGGCTATGCACTCCATTTTCACCAACTGCCACCCCCCTTACTTTCCAGGGGAACCTCCAAGGCCTCCTCTGCACACAGACCTTCTCTGTCAGGAGCTTCAGAGTCTGTTGGTGGACAAGGCGGTGGAGCCTGTGCCTCCCCACTTGCAAGGTCACAGATTCTACTCCAGGTATTTCCTGGTGCCCAAAAGGACCGGTGGCCTTCGTCCCATTCTGGACCTCAGGAACCTCAAGTTCCTAGTGAAAAAAGTTCAAGATGCTTACTCTTGGAACCCTTCTGCCCTACCTACAGCAGGGAGATTGGCTATGCTCCTTAGATCTAAAGGATGCGTACACTCACATCCTCATTCATCCAGACCACAGAAAGTATCTGAGGTTCATCGTGGGAGGAAACCATTATCAGTACAGAGTACTGCTTTTCGGCCTCACCTCCGCCCCCAGAGTTTTCACCAAGTGCCTAGCCGTGGTGGCAGCCTACCTGAGAAATCGGGGCATCTTTGTCTTCCCCTATCTGGACGACTGGCTCATCAGGGGTCAGACAAGCCAAGAGGCCAATCAAGCCACCCTCAGGACCATTGCTCTTCTCCAACGCCTGGGGTTTGTCATAAACTTCGCAAAGTCCACTTTGTTCCCTTCCCAGAACTTGGAGTTCATAGGGGCAAGGTTGGACTCTCTCCTGGCAAAGGCATTCTTGCCAGGTTGATGGACTTGGCAAGTCAATTTCTCAACAGGTCCCTGGTCTCCGCCAGGCTCTGCCTGAGACTTATGGGCCACATGGCTTCGACAGTACATGTGACCCCCAATGCCAGATTCCATATGCGGCATGCACAGTGGTGCCTTCGGACTCAGTGGTCCCAGGCCACAGGCGGCCTCAGAGACAGGATAAGGGTGTCCAGACCATTTCTGCACTCCCTCAACAGGTGGCTGCACCCACCCAATCTATTGAAAGGGGTGCCTTTTCAGATCTCAGGTCATACAGGTCGTGGGAGGAGTGGCCTAGTGGTTAGGACAAGGTACTTCAGGCCGGAGGGACTGGGATTTCTAGTCCTATAGGCCCTCCTTGTGGTCTTGGGCAAGCCACTTAACCCTCCATTGCCCATGTTCCCTGTAAGTATTAGCGTATGTGTGTCATATCCCCTCGTGTTAAATGTATCTCCCAATTG
The DNA here is from genome assembly GCA_033557465.1 of Ichthyophis bannanicus. Taxonomy (NCBI): domain Eukaryota; kingdom Metazoa; phylum Chordata; class Amphibia; order Gymnophiona; family Ichthyophiidae; genus Ichthyophis; species Ichthyophis bannanicus. The sequence continues at coordinate 496,953,689 of CM066033.1, forward strand.
ACCGCTTTGACCCGGTGAAAAGCGGGATATAAATATAGCTAAATAAATAAATTAAATAAATAAATACAGTAGTGCTGACTACAGATGCCTCCCTGCTAGGCTGGGGAGCTCATTGTCTGGGCAGGTGCACCCAGGGCCTCTGGTCTCCCTGGGAAGCTGCATAGCAGATCAATCTCCTCTAACTCGGAGCTATTCGGTTGGCACTCAAAGCCTTCACACCTGCCATGGCTCACCAGTCTGTCCTGGTTCAGACAGACAATCAGGTTGCCATGTTTTATGTGAACAAACAGGGCGGCACTGGGTCCAGGATTCTCTGTCGAGAGGCTCAGGACCTTTGTTCTTTTGCCCTCCAGCACAACATGCTTCTCAAGGCGGTGTACCTTCCAGGACAGGACAACTATCTGGCAGACAGATTTGAGCAGAATACTGCAGCCCCACGAGTGGCAGCTGCATCCTTCAGTGGTTCAGAAGATCTTCCTGAAATGGGGTCTTCCCTCGATGGATCTCTTTGCCAGCCCCATTAACAAACAGCTGCCAAAGTTCTGTTCCAGGCAACCGCATCCTCTGAGAATAGCAGCAGATGCTTTTCTGATTCCCTGGTCTCAGGGCCTCCTGTATGCGTTTCCTCTCACGCCCTTGGTGGCCCGGATTCTATTCAAGATTCTTCACGACAAGGCCTCGGTCCTGCTGGTGGCCCCCAGATGGCCGAGACAGCCTTGGTTTCCACTTCTACTTCAACTGGCGGTGGATCCCCCACTGCCTCTGGGGTTGCAACCCGACCTTCTCTTGCAGGAGCAGGGTTCCTTTCTGCACCCGAATCTCAAGTCTCTCAATTTGATGGCCTGGAGGCTGCAAGGGTAGTCTTGGCTCCCTGGGGCCTACCTCAGGAGGTTGAGGAGGTTGTCCTAGCCTCTAGGAAACAGTCCACTAGGAAAACCTATGCTCCCAAATGGAAAAGGTTTTCTGTGTGGTGTCAGCTGTGTACAGAGGATCGTTTCTCCTGTACTGTGCCAGTAGTCCTTCAGTACTTACTGCACTTGTCGAATCAGGGTCTTAAATCCAATTCTGTTTGGGTCCACCTCTCAGCTCTAGCAGCTCACCACTCCTTGGTAGAAGGGCAGTCTCTCTCTGGTCACCCTTTGGTGTCCCGCTTTCTCAGGGGCTTGCTTTTGCTCAAGCCTCCCATCCTTCCTCCTGCCCCTGAGTGGGAGCTGAATGTGGTCTTGCAGCAGCTGACTCGCCCACCTTTTGAGCCGATGGCTACTTGTCCACTACGCTTTCTCTCCTGGAAGACACTCTTCCTAATAGCCCTTACCTCGGCTAGGCGAGTGAGTGAGCTTCAAGCCCTGGTCTGTGACAGGCCTTACACGAGGATTTACAGGAACAGGGTAGTCCTCAAGACTCATCCAAAGTTCCTCCCTAAGTTTGTCTCCTCTTTCCACCTCAATCAGGAGGTGGTTCTTCCAACATTCTTCCCTAGGCCTCATGCTAGCCAGGATGAAGCAGTCCTGCATACCCTGGACTGTAGGAGGGCCTTATCCTTCTACCTTGATCGTACGCAAGGGCATCTCCGCTCTGTGCCCTTGGTAGACATCTGCAGGGCTGCAACTTGGTCTTCAAGCCAGACTTTTGCAGCCCATTACTGCCTGGAGAGGGAGTCCCGTAGGGACAGTGCTTTTGGCCAGGCAGTACTCCGGAATCTCTTTGAGGTTTAGGCAACTCCTGCACTCCTGTCCTCTGTGGGGCAACCGGTGGGGGTTGTGTCCTTGAAAAGCCTTTTCTTTGCAGCTGGGACTAGAGGCAGTCCTATTGTTCAGCCTGGGTTCCTCGGTAGCCCAAAGCTTGGGAGTCACCCATATGTGATGACTGACTTCCTGCTTGGTCCTGGAGAAAGAGTAGTTACTCACCTGTAACAGGTGTTCTCCAGGAGCAGCAGGAATCAGTCCTCACAACCCTCCCTCCTCCCCTTGGAGTTGCAGTTGTACATAGTTTGTTTTTCATTTTTGTGTGCTGTTCTTAGCTATGTCATTTGACTGAGGTAAGATGGCACCTTTAGGCGGGAAGGGAACTGCGCATGCGTACCTGCATTCCCAAAGGCTTTCTTAGAAAGCTGGGGAAATGCTCCGCTGGGGCTTCATCAGCGCCGATGACACCCATATGTGAGGACTGATTCCTGCTGCTCCTGGAGAACACCTGTTACAGGGGAGTTACTACTCTTTTCCTCCCATGGATCTCAGGTAACCAAACAAAAAAGCCGGTCCTCAAAGGGTAGCTCTCCTGCTAAGCATCGAGAGGCCATTGGCATTGCCCGTGAGGGAACCACACCGGCAGAGCAGCCCCGGCGGGAGGCTTTGGCTTCCAAAGCATCAAGAGGGCTCCAGGATGTTCTCGAGGCCTCGACCTCGCAAGAACTACTGGTGCCATGCTCAGGGGTCCTGGCCGTTTTCACCGGTACTGACACCAGGCATCAGCAGCGTCGATAGCGAGGAACCTCTGGTCTATCGAACACAGCATTGCAGCTCTTCTCATAGCTGTGGTACCATTTGACACCTATGGTTCAATGGGCACTGGTACCGATGCTGGTACCGACACCGGTACAGACACTGGTACCGGACCGGCCCCGTTGGAAATTCTTCCTACGCCATCTTGGGCTGGAATCGACAGATCGGTACCGGATCAACTCAGTACCGACTTCGATCGATACCGGGACCGTGCTTTGCATGAGCATCGTGGTCAGGAATACTTCGAATCCTCCAATTCTGAAGACTCTGACAATTCTGCTGGTACCAGAGGATTCCTCCCAGAAGATCCCTCTTCTCCCCAACGCAGAATGTCACCTCCAGAGGACATGTCTTTTCAGGATTTTATTCGTGATGTGGCCAAGGGCCTTTCAATCACGGTAGCTCTTGAACAGGAACCCAGAGCAAAGGAATTGGAAATTTTCCAATATCCTAAAGCTCCAAGGGAGGCAGCCACTCTGCCCATCCATGAAATTCTGCATAACTTGATGCTCAGAATGTGAGAAACACCTCTGACTAATTCTCCTCACTCTAGGAGACTTGATACTATGTATCGAGTTCTGCCATGTCCTGGATTTCAAAAGACTCAGCTGCCACACCATCCAATGGTGGTGGAGTAAGCCATGTGTAGGATGAAAAGTGCAAAGAGGCATGCATCCAATCCCCCAGGTTGTGAATGCAGGACTCTGGACGCTTTTGGGCATCATACCTTTCAGGCTTCCATGCTTTCGGCTAGGATCACTTCATATATACTATATATGGGAATGTTCCTAAAGGAAGTTACAGGAGACTTGGAGCTTATGAGCCCACTTCTCCCAGATGACAAGAGACGAGACTTTCTTGCTCTAGTTAAGCATGCTCAAGATGTTTCCAAGTTTGTGAATCGTGTAGCCTTTGACTGCTTTGAATGCATCAGCAGAACCTCTGCTGTTGCCATTGGGGCACCACGGATTGCCTGGCTTCAGGTATCAGACTTGGAGACTTGAGTAGAGGACAAGTTAGGCAACCTTCCTTGCACGGGAGAGAATCTTTGTCAAGAACTAGCAGGAAAAGGCTAACGAGTTAGATGCTGACAATACCACTCTAGATAGATTGTCAAAATCTACAGCCACTCCAGCCAGAAATAAGCCTTATAAAAAAAAAAACCCTCTTTCAGCAAAAAGAGGAAATTTTATCCTTCCTATACCCAGCAGAGTCAAACTCAGGTTCAGGTTGCCGAAAAGTGACAAACTAGACAGCAAAAGAAGCCAAAAGGCCCGAGAGCCTAACCAGCTCCGCAGGTTCAGCCCCCTCAAGGGCTTTGACTCCTTCCTAGAGAGCTTTGCCTTCCTGCCTCTGAGGGGTCCCCAACCCCCCAATATCCCAGGCAGGTTATGCCACTTTGCCAACAGATGGCATCAGATAACAGCAGAAGATCGGACTCTGTCCATTGTAGGAGAGGGGGTACAAGCTCAATTTTCACAGCATGCCCCCTCCTACAATTCTAAGGCAATTCAATTCTCAAACCTCCGCAGACAATCTGCTAGATCACGAGGTCTCAACACTTCTTGTCCAAGGGGCAATAGAAGAGGTACCCATTTTTCAACGGGGTGCAGGGTTCTACTCCCCCCTATTTTCTTATTCCAAAGAAAACAGGAGGACACAGACCCATTCTAGACCTCATAGAAATGAACAAATACCTGTTCCGAGAGAAGTTCAAAATGATTTCTCTGGGAACTCTTCTGCCATATTTTCAAAGCCACGATTGGCTTTGCTCTCTAGACTTAAAGGATGCATACACTCACATTCTGATCCAGCCAGATCACAGGAAATTCTTACATTTCCTTTTCAAGGGAAAACATTTCCAGTACAGGGTTCTTCCCTTTGGTCTGGCTTCAGCACCAAGAGTCTTCATGAAATGCATGGCAGTAGTAGCTGCATTTCTGCAAACCCTGGGGATATTCGTCTTCCCTTACTTAGACAACTGGCTCATTCGAGCCCCTACAGTTGCAGAGGCCAGCACTGCACTGTCTCACACAATGCAAATCTTCCAATACTTGGGGTTGGTAATAAACTTTCCAAAATCCCAACTTGTTTGTTCTCAGTGCCTGGAATTCATAGGGGCCTGTCTAGATACCAGATAGGCAAAGGCTTTCCTTCCACAGGCCTGGTGTCTTCGCATAATGCAACTAGCTTCTCAAGCAGCAGGGAAATCCTCCCTAACTGCTCGAGAGCTACTACAGTTGCTGGGACATATGGCATCCACAGTCCATGTAGTCCCATATGCTTGCCTCCACATGCGAGCAGCTCAGTGGACCCTGTCCACACAGTGGACACAGGCCACAGGACATTTATCAGATAAAATAGTAAACTCTCAACGACTAATTTTGTCCCTCCAATGGTGGCTATCACTAGAAAATCTGACAGTGGCGTCTTCTTTTTGTCAACCCCTTTCTCAGGCCACCCTAACAACAGATGCATCACAGGTGGGTTGGGGAGCACACCTGAATCATCTCTCTACCCAGGGCACCTGGACTCCACAGGAGGCTGGTCTACACATAAACCTCCTGGAATTAAGAGCAATCTATTTAGCTCTTCGAGTATTCCACGCCCAGCTCAGCTACAAGACAGTCCTAGTCCAGATGCACAATCAAGTAGCCATGTTCTATGTGAACAAGCAGGGCGGGACAGGCTCTCTGTCTTTATGAAATGAAGCTTTATGACTTGGGCCCTCGCCAGAGAGTATCAAATTCACCTTCTAGTGGTATATCTTCCAGGTATTCAAAACCTTTGTGCGGACAAACTCAGTTGAATACTGCTGCCTCATGAGTGGTCTCTCCACCTGGACCAGGTGGCAAAGATATTTCATATCTGGGGCACTCCAGACATAGACCTCTTTGCAAGTCCACTGAATGCAAAACTTCCCCGGTTCTGTTCCAGGATTCCGGCTCACAATTGTCAGGCAAGGAATGCCTTCCTCCTTCATTGGGGTCAGGACTTCCTTTATGCCTTCCCACCCATTCCCCTCATTCCCAAAACACTTCAAGCTTCAGAGAGACGGGGTCGCATGATTCTCATAGTGCCACGATGGCCACGCCAAGCGTGGTATCCCCTGCTTCTACATCTCTCTCAAGCTGCACCTGTGGAGTTAGGGCATGCTGCAGATCTCCTTTCCCAAGAGGACGGGACGCTGTGGCACCCGAGTCCCCATCCCTAGTCCCTGCATCTCATGGCCTGGTGGTTGAAGGCTTCGACCTCCAGGATTTCAACCTGTCCCAACAGGTAAAGGATATCCTTCAGGCTTCTAGAAAACTTTCCACAAGAAGATCTTATGCCTTCAAGTGGAAAGGTTTTACTGTATGGTGCTCCAAGAAGGGATTAAACCCCCTTGTCATACCTTTAGACTCGATACTGGAGTATCTCCTTTACTTATTGAATTCTGGTCTAAAGACCATTTCGGTAAGAGTCCATCTTAGTGCAAGTGCAGCTTCTTATAAGCCTCTGAATGGACAACCAATTTCCTCTCATCCACTCATATCCAGATTTATGAGAGGTCTTCTATTAACCAAACCTCCCATTAAGCCACATCCGGTGGCATGGGATCTAAATCTATTTCTCGGGCAGCTCATGAAGCTGCCTTTTGATCCTTTAGCCACTACAACCCTCAGGTTTTTGACCTGGAAGGTCATCTTCCTAATTGCAATCACCTCTGCACGTCGCATTAGTGAACTGCAAGCTTTAGTGGCTGATCCTCCTTTATACTAGGTTTCATCATGATAAGGTTGTTCTTAGAACTCATCCACACTTTATGCCAAAGGTGGTTTCCTGTTTTCATTTGAATCAATCAATTTATCTTCCTGTATTTTTCTCGAGGCCTCATGCCTCTAATGCAGAAAGAAACCTTCATACTTTGGATTGTAAAAGAGCCTTAGCCTTTTACCTACAGCGAACACAGCAACATAGAAAGTCCTCGCAACTTTTTATAGCTTTTGACTCTAGTCATTTGGGACTTCTACTCTCCAAAAGAACTTTAAATGGATTGCCCAATGCAGATCCTTTGCTTAAGAGAGTAAGGGTCTTCCTCTTCAGGGCCATGTCACAGCTCATAACGTGAGAGCCATGGCTAATCTCCACTCCGTGTCTATCGATGACATTTGTTGAGCAGCCACCTGGGCTTCGGTACACACCTTCACAGCCCACTACTGACTAGATAAAGCCTCCCGTTGGGATGCCTTTTTTGGCCAAGCTGTTCTTCAAAATCTCTTTCAGACCTAATTCAACTCCTGCCCACCAACCCTGGTGGAGTGCCAGAGATCCATGGGAGGAAGGATGCCTAACTTTCTAGGGTAATAGTATATCGGTCTCTTCTTGAGTGATTACTTCAAGTAATACAAATGAAAAATAAATTCACTCAACATTCACCAAATGAAACTTTGAACCTTCAGCATAGTTATATTCAGCCTCTGCTTTATCTTCAAGAAGGTCTCAGACAAAGCAGCACCTCATCTTGGACTAAATTTTAGTCCTAATATAGTGCTGCTTTTTTTTTTTTTTTTTTTAGCATCAACGACCTTCGCGCGGCATGTTTTAGCCTAAGCAAGGAGAGTGGAATTTTGAAGGTGTGCAATAGCTTGGCTTCGTGATACGTCTGCAGCATCCATTTACAGTATGAGGTGGTGATTGGTGATCCCCTGAAGAAACAACTTTCGGTGAAACACATGGGTGCCTAAAATATGGTGTTGGAATCTTTGTGAAGCTGAGAGTATGATCTTGCGAAACATATATGAATAATGAAGCTAAGTACTTTTTAAAGCAAAAGCTAAGATTATGTGGTCTTCTCTCACTGGCATAAAATTAATATATAAAAAAACCTTTGTAATATAATTGAACAAATCCGATTGTTGAAGGTCGTTGATGCTAAAAAAAGCACTATATTAGGACTAAAATTTAGTCCCAGATGTGGTGCTGCTTTTTGTCTGAGACCTTCTTGAAGATATAGCAGTCTGAATATAACCATGCTGAAGGTTCAAAGTTTTTCATTTGGTGAATGTTGAGTGAGTTTATTTTTTATTTGTATTACCTTTCCAGTGTGGCACCTTCAAGGGGCTATCTCCCTGGTATCTTCAGCTAGGGAGTCTCCATATGTGAAGACTACATTCCTGCTTGTTCCTGGAGATAGCGTAGTTACTCACCTGTAACAGGTGATCTCCGGGAACAGCAGGAATTTAGTCTTCACAACCCACCCACCCACCTCCCCTAGGAGTTGTCTCTCTATCGCTTTCCTCTCTCCCTCTATCCTTTCTCTCAGCTACAAACTTAACTGAAGAGGGACAGTTGGAAAGGTGGGAAGGCAGTGCACATGTGCTGAGGGATGCTCCCAAAAGCGTTCCTTTTGGATGCTGGGAGCGTTCCCGCGCAGTCTCCATCAGTACTGACAATACCCATATGTGAAGATTAAATTCCTGTGGTTCCCTGAGATCACTTGTTACAGGTGCGTAACTACGCTTTTATCTCCCCATGCCCAGTTTTTCTTCCCTATTTTCCACCTTGACCTTTTGGGTTTTCTGTTGTTCAGCCATCCCTACTTTCATTTTCCATGAGATATCTTCCTTCCCCTTCCACTTTCTTCTCTCTCAGGCAGGAGTAGAGCAGTGCTCCTTAACTGTGTTGAGACTGCTCTGCCTCACTGTTCCACTATCCCTGTTTTGTAACTTGATGTACCAACACTGTGCCATGCAAATTGCAGTAATGGAACCACACAATAGTAGGGAGTCTGTGTTTCTAAAATAGTGCTTTTCTCCTGTAAGTTGAGCATGAATCGTGTCAATGTAGGTGAAAGGAGCAGTGATGAAGGTGGGTGGCAATCACTACAGTGGCCGAATGCAGGAGTGGCTCCTTCACTAACTGAGTAACAAAGAGCCTGTGTCAAAGGGCCCGGTTCATACAGCTGGAGCATCGATTTTACAAATCTACTTGTGCAGAAAAAGAGTGGTATCCCTGACAATGACACATGCACATACTGATCTTCAAACATGCATGTGTCTTTTGCAGTGTTTACAAATGTATAGACTGGATTTTGCAAAGCAATACATCCAAGAGGAGTCAATTAGGGAACCATGTGAACTAACTCTTAATGAATTTTTGAGGTGCTGTTAGACATCACAGAGATTAGCACGGTTGCTTCTTCAATCACAGGCGGAGACTCCAGATTCAAGCATGTAGGTAACTGACACTTGTATATGACTTCAGGGAGGTGCAGAAATGAAGACGTTTTTATATAAAATATGCGTAATTCCATTGTAATATGGGAATTACCTGTACAGTAGTTTTAGCCCATCTAGACCATACTCTAACCTCTACTTTGGAGTGGAGGAGTGGCCTAATGGCTTGGGAATGAAGCAACCAGGATTTGATTCCCACTAGCACTCTTTGTGGCCTTGGGCAAGTCACTTAACCCTGCATTGCCACAGGAAAATCCAAGTTATCAATGAGTAATGGATGTTACCAAGTTTGTTACAATATAAACTGCTTTGACTGAAATGATAAAACTCATTAAATAATCATGCCCCCTTGAAATCTGTCTCATTTTATCAATACATATAAATAGTGTTTTTCTAAAGTTACCAACTGAATGTGTGTACAATCTGGGATAGAAGGTCAGTATCACTCAGTTCTCTGTTAGTCCCTAAATCAATAACACAATACACCAAAACTACTACTGACAGGGCTTTCTTTTTCTGTGCACCAAGGTGTTGGAACAGCCTTCCTCAAAACATCCGATCAATACCAGACCTTTTGCAGTTTCGAAAAGCTTTGAAACACTACCTCTTCCTCTTGTCTTATCCATTAAACAATCCAGATAACACAACCTACCCACAGACCTTCCAAACATACAAATTCAATACAGACACCCCACAGACCTCCCATACACAATACTGAAGCCAGGATGAGATCATGTCTGTTATATTAATTACCCTGTTATCCGAGTTGTATTTCCTGTTTTTTCTGTAAACACAAAGTACCGTTGAATTGTGTAACTCCTTGTTTATTGTAAACCGCGCTGATGCTGAATAGTGCGGTATATAAGAGACTATAAATAACAAAATTGCAGTATTTATACATTTATTTATTTATGTAGCTATTTCTAAAATGACCTACTACTATTGCTTTTGGGCCGATATTCAGTAAGGCGGCAAAAGCGTCACAATGCACAGGAAAACACACTCCAAGAAAGACATGAATTGTGAGTAAGGCAGATTTAAACATCGCTAAACCACGAATATAAGGGTCAGTGGATATGCGGTGGGTGTGGCTTGAAGATGGATGCCATAGAGAAATGTGGGCATTGCATGTGAGAGGGACAACATGCCCGCATATTTGAGATCTAGCGGACTAATCGTGTTTTGTGGATATATGCGGTTGTGGGGGATATTATGTGCATCACTCAATAAACCTTTCAATATACCTGTGTGATAGGGTGTGAACATGCCACAGACACAGGTTACAAAATCCCCGTGTCATGATGACTGGGTGTCCACTGCAAGGCTCTTTATTGGCACACTCCCCAAGTATGCACCCCCCACCCTCCTGAGCAGGGGTCGCAGACAAAATGGTGAGTCAGAAGGGAGGAGAATTTCAGCAGAAATCCAAGGGAAATGTACACGATAGGGGGCGAGAGGTTGGTATGCACGGTTCAGGAGAAAGACCTTGGTGTGATTATCTCTGATGATCTCAAGGTGGCAAAACAGTGTGACAAGGTGGTGGCAAAAGCCAGGAGGATGTTAGGCTGCATACCAAGAGGGATTACCAGCAGAAAGAAAGAGGTACTTATGCCACTGTACAAGTCACTGGTGAGACCTCACTTGGAATACTGTGTTCAGTTTTGGAGACCATATCTTGCAAAAGATGTAAAAAGACTGGAAACTGTTCAGAGAGAGGCGACCAAAATGATTTGGAGCCTGCGTCAGAAGCCTTATGAGAAGAGACTTGAAGACCTAAATATGTACACTTTGGAGGGGAGGAGAGGAGGGACAGGGGAGATATGATTCAGACCTTTAAATACTTAAAGAGAAAGGATGAACAAACAAACCTCTTCTAAAGATGGGGAAGCTGTAAAACTAGAGGGCATAACATAAAGCTGCAAGGTGGTAAATTGAAAGGCAATGTCAGGAAATATTTCTTCACTGAAAGGGTGGTGGATGCTTGGAATTCCCTCCCGATGGAAGTGGTGGGGACAAACACGGTGACTGAATTCAAAATGGCATGGGACAAACACAGTGGATCCCTTTACAGCAGCAGGATAAAACCAAAATAAACGGTACCATCTAACTTCTGAACCATCTAACGTCTCGACAAATAGGGGTGTCCTACATGGAGTGGTGGGTTCACCCCTAAACAAAGACATGGGGAGGGGTGGCCTGCACAGAGCGACAGGTGCACCTACTCTTGCCATCTTGCTGGGCAGACTAGATGGGACCATGCTGGTCTTTATCTGCCGTCACTTACTATGTTACTATGTACTTCAGGCCGGAAGGTCGGGGGTTCAAATCCCACTAGAGGACAGCAACCTTGGGCCGGAAGGACTGGGGTTTCTAGTCCCACAGGTGCTCCTTGTGGTCTTGGGCAAGCCACTTAACCCTCCATTGCCCATGTTCCCTGTAAAATAGTTATCTCCAAGTTATAATGCCCTGTTCAATATAATTTCAGTTTGTTCAATGTAAACCGCACTGATGCAGAATAGCGTGGTATATAAGAGAATGTAAATAAATAAATAAATATGTAGCAGGGATGGGGCAGAGGCCCTAGCATGCATGGTGCTGAGGTGGCAGCAGGTGCAGTACCCCAGGGGCCACCACAGGGCCACTCTACAGCTGGCCACATGCATCTGGAGGACCATCTGGTTTTGGTTCTGCAGGTGAATAAGCCATTGCTGCCAGGTGGTGGGTGGGGTAGGGGCATGATAGTAGGCAGGCTAAAAGGGGATAGCCCTCAAACCTACAACCTCAGCCTGCCCCCCCCCCCCCAAGCTATCTAGCATTCAAGGGAGAACAGCTCTGGGAGGAGACAGCATCCAGCCCTGCAATGTTGCAACCCAGGGCTGCTGCTATAGCAACCAGCCAGTCACTTACAAAGCAGACACAATATCTTAGCCTGGAGGAGCACTGCAGCCAAACCAAGAGGAGATGGATTCAAGCCTGGCATAGTGCCACAGAACCAATGCACTGCAGGATGTCCATAGCGGTCTCCTTTTCCTTTTGCTTTTATTTACCATTTTAACAAAAAGGTTGGTTGCCCTTAAAATACCCCCTTTCAGTTTTGCCCACTGTTTTTCTACATCCCCCAGCTGTTCCCATCCCACTAACGATTCCCTGAGGTATTGGCCCATCTTCGCAAAGTTAGTCTTCCTAAAGTCTAAGATCCTCACCTTGGAATGGATTCTAACAGCCCTAGTCCTAATACTGAACCACACCATCTGGTGATCACTGGATGCAAAATGATCTCCCACTACAACATCAGAAACACTTTCACCATTGGTAAGCACCAAGTCCAGTATGGCCCCTTCACGTGTGGGGTCTGTTACCAATTGCCTGAATATTTCTCCCTGTAGAGAATCCAGGATCTCCTTACTTCTAGAATGTTCAGGAATGTGCCAATCAACATCTGGCATATTGAAATCTCCTATCAGTAGCACTTCCCCTTTCCTAGCAATGCTGTGTATGTCTTCAATTAACTCTCTGTCCACCTCTTCCTCTTGTGAGGGAGGTCTGTATATCACACCAATATAAGAGATGCTTATTTTAATCTGTTGCTATAAAGAGATCCATTGTGTCTGTCCTATGCCATTTTGAATTCTGTCACTGTATTTGCCCCCATCACTTCCTTTGGTAGGGCATTCCAAGTATCCACCACCCTTTCAGTGAAAAAGTGTTTCCTGATGTGCCTTTCAGTTTACCCCCTTGCAGTTGCATGTTATGCCCTCTAGTTTTACAGCTTTCCCATCTTTGAAAAAAATGTTTGTTCATTAATACTCTTTAAGTATTTAAAGGTCTGTATCGTATCTCCCCTGTCCCTCTTCTCCTCTAGCATATGCGTATTTAGGTCTTCAAGTCTCTTCTCATACGTCTAATGGCACAGGCTCCAAATCATTTTGGTCGGCTTCCTCTGAATCATTTCCAGTCTTTTTATATCCTTTGCAAATTATGGTCTCCAAAACTGAACACAATATTTGAGAGAGGCCTCACCAGCCACTTACACAGTAGATGAGTACCTCCTCCTTTTTGCTGGTAATTCCTGTCTGTATGCAACCCAGCATCCGTCTGGATTTGGCTACCGTCTTGTCACACTGTTTCGCCACCTTGAGATCTTCAGAAACAATCATTCCAAGGTTCTTCTCCTGGTCCATAAATAAAGTATATTATTCTGCAGAAATAAAAATAAGATATATCCAAGTCTATTAAGTCACTGTCAAATGTTCTTAAATATACAAATTAAATAGCAGTGGAGATAAAAGGGACCCTACGCTCCATCTTCCACATTGCTGATTAATTCAGAGCCCCACTTTACAGTCCACTTCCTGTCAATGAAAATTGTATAAACCATCTCTGGACATTTCCAGAAATTCCCACATATTGCAATTTCCTTACATTCCCTCCAGTACAGTCCCGCACCTCTGGGTAATGCACCTCTTCCAGCAGCTTGGAGACTGAGCATGTCATCTTTTGATGACAGCAGTATTAATACCACAGGAACTGCCCACAAGCTCCAGTATGCTCAGTCTCCAAGCAACTGGAGGAGGTGGTGAGCCAGGGTGCTGGACTCGCTGAAGGGACAGCTCATTCAAGGTTCACCTCTGTATGCTTCCCTTTAGAGGCAAGCTCCTTTTCGGGGAGGACCTCGACAAATTAGTTAAGGACTTGGGGGAGTCTAAAGGCGGGTGTCTACCCAAAGATAAGCAGAAACAGAGCTGCTCCCCGCTTATTCCCCAGAGTCAGCCGCGAGATTTCAAGCGTTTTTGGACATCCTGCTTTTATACGTTTCAGAAGGGGAGATCCCCCTCTAGGGCACAGGGGTTTGGGGGGTTTCAAGGGGCGGGCAGAGGTTTTCAGCCTCTTTGACCTCAGGACTCAAGAAACAGCAATGAAATGAGGGGGGCCCAGATAGCGGTGCAGCCCATAGGGGGGTCTGCTATGGGAGTTCTACCCTGCCTGGGTCCAAATCACTTCCAACAAATAGATACTAGAGGTTATTCGAGAGGGGTATGCCCTCGAGCTAGCTCGTCCGGTGGGAAACTCTTTCGTTCAGTCCCCTGCAAGGCGTGAGCCAAGGTGGCAGTGGTGAGGGACACCCTTTCATGGCTCCTACAGCTAAAGGCCGTGGTGCCGGTTCCCTGAGACCAGTACAGCTGTGGTCAGTACTCCATTTGCTTTGTAGTGCCAAAAAAAGGAGAGTTCCTTCTGCCAATCCTCGATCTCAAGTGGGTGAACCGCTGTCTGCGGGTTCCTCATTTTCACATGGAAACTTTGTGGTCTGTCATAGTAGCTGTCAGAAAAGTAGAGTTTCTGACGTCTCTCAATCTTATGGAGGCATATCTCCACATCCCCTTATGGCCAGAACATCAGCAGTTCCTCAGATTTGTGGTACCAATGAGGCATTTCCAGTTTCGGGAGTTACCATTCGGTCTAGCAACAGTTCCATATACATTCACAAAGATCATGGTAGTGGTAGTAGTGGCAGTGGCGCTTCGCAGGGAAGAAGTCCTGGTTCATCCGTACCTCAACGACTGGCTAATTTGGGCAAAATCCAGAGACAAGAGCGAACATGCTACCACCAGTGTGGTGCAGGTCCTGCAAGGTCTTGGTTGGATGATCATCTTGGCAAAAGTCACCGCTTTGATTGAAGGATAAGGCGGTATACAAAACTGTCTAAATAAATAAAAATAAAATAAATTTGGTGCCTTCTTAGGAGCTTGAGTACCTTGGGGCGTGCTTCGACACCCGAGTGGGGAGAGTCTTCTACCGGAGCAGCGAGCCCAAGGGCTCTGAAGTCTGCAATGGTTTCTGAGGCGGAAGGAACTAATGACTTGGCATTATCTACAGGTACTAGGAACTATCGCAGCCACTCTCAAGCTGGTGCCTTGGGCAAGGGCATGCATGCTGCCTCTGCAGAGGGCTTTGCTGTGACAGTGGTCTCATCAGACCGCAACCCTTGTCCCAGAAGCTTGCCTGCCTGCTCGCTGACAACCAAGCGGCTCTCCAATGGTGGCTTGGCCCGGGGAATCTGGAAGGCGATATGCCCCTCGAGGCACCACCATGGGTCCTGCTGATGACTGACGCAAGTGTCTCAGGTTGGGAAGCCCTTTGTGGAGGCCACTTTGCTCAGGGACTCTGAGTGTGACAGAGGCGCGCTGGTCGATCAACAGGCTGGAGATGTGGGTGGTGGCCCTGGTGCTCCGGAGCTTCGAGACTTGGTTGCAAGGGAAGGCGATAAGGCTCCTTTTGGACAATGCAAACACGGTTGCCTACATAAACTGTCAGGGAGGCACAAGCAAGTGCGGTCCTGGAAGAGGAGTCTGAAGATCTGTTAAGCTGGGCCGAGTCGCCTCCAGGCACTGTCGGCAGCACACATGGCAGGAATTGACAACGTGATGGCGGACTACTTGAGTCGAGTGTGCGTGGACCCCGGAGAGTGGGTGCTCAACCAGGAAGTGTTCACCCAGGTGGTACACTGCTGGGGCACCCTGGTCATGGACCTGATAGCAATGTTTGAGACCGCCAAGGCAAGCTGTTTTTTCAGCAGGGTCCAAGAATGGATGTCGGAAAGTCTAGACACCCTAGTGCAAGACTGGCCCATGGAGGGACTCCTGTATATCTTCTCCCCATGGGTTCTGATAGGTCAGGTCATGCAGAGGATCGCAGCTCATCTGGGGTTAGTGATTTTGATCGCTGCAGATTGGCCAAGGTGCCCGTGGTATGGCAACCTAGTGTGAGTACTAGCAGATCGCCCATGGCGCCTCCCAGCTTGGGAGGATCTACTGACCCAAGGGCCTGTACACATGCCACAGGTGGATTGATTCTTGCTTACGGCATGGCCCTTGAGAGGATGAGATTGAAGAAAAGAGGCTACTCAGGCGCAGTGATCTCGACCTTACTGCTGGTGAGGAGGATATCTACTTCGATTGCCTATGTTCGAGTTTGGCGTATCTTCGAGGTGTGGTGTAAGGACAGGCAGACTCAGCCATCCATGGCTTCTGTTCCAGACATCTTAGCTTTTCTTGCAAGCTGGATTTGAGAAGGGGACTAGTGGCTAGTTGCCTATGGGTACAACTGGCGGTGATTTCCTGCTATCATGGAAAGGTCCAGGGGGTAGCATTGGGGATGCACCTGGACATTGGCCAGTTCCTCAGGGCGGTAGCCCACTTGTGCCTGCTGCGAAGGTCAGTGGTTCTGACCTGGGATTTCAATTTGGTATTGTCGGCGTTAGGGAGAGAGCACTTTGAGCCTTTAAGCGGGGCATCTCTGAAGGACTTGACCCTCAAGACGGTCTTTCTTGTGGCCATATGCTCAGCATGCTGGATTTTGGAGCTTCTAGCCTTATCTTGCCAAGAGCTGGTCCTTTTCCTTTTCCAGGGAAAAAGTGGTTCTTTGGCTGGTGCCATCCTTTTTGCCTAAGGTGATTTCAGCATTTCATCTGAACCATTCCATCTCTCTCCCGGTCCTTGGGAGCCCAGAGAACATTTCCCAGAACCTTCTAGATGTGCGGCAGACTCCGGGGTGTTTAAAGAGAATGGCGGTCTTCCGCAAGTCAGATCGCCTATTTGTGGTCTTTGGGGGCCCAAACAGGGGCGAGGCGGTGATTAAATCCACTATTTCTAGATGTATCAGAGAAGCAGTCGCATCGGCATATATCATGAAAAGTAAGCCAGTGACAGCGGGGTTGCGGGTGCATTCCAAGAGAGCTCAGGCAGCCTCATGGGTGGAGTACAGTTTGGTGCCACCGGTCGAAATTTGCAGGGCAGCAACATGGTCTTTGCTTCATACTTTTGCTAAGCATTACTGCCTGGATGTTCAGGCGGCAGGAGATGCCTGTTTTGGTTTGGTGGTGCTTCAGGCTGCTGTAGCAGGTCCCTCCCATTAGTTAACTGCTCTGTTACATCCCCAGAGGTGCAGGACTGGACTGGACGATAAGGAAGGTGAAATTAGCAGGAAAGTCTAATTGTTGTTCCTTGAACTCCAGTCCAGTCCTGGATCCCTCCCCAAGTGCCAGTTATCTGTAACCAGGGCCTGAAGTGGATTTCTGTGACTAAGAAAGTGGCCCGGGGTGAAGGGTGTTGTGAGCGAGCTGAAAGGATTCTGTTTTACGCTCCGTGCTGCAGTTGCCCGGGTGGGCTGCAGGTAAGCCTCCACTTTCTGAGGGGGAGGGGGAATCCCTTCTCCAGAAGGAGGGGAGGTTAGAGTTTTCAGATATAGATGTGTATTTTCAAGTTTGAACACTTATTTTGTTGCTCCTGTGAGTCTGCTTTGTTAATATGTTACTGGAGCTTGTGGGCGGTCCCTGTGTATTAGTACTGCTGTCATCAAAAGATGACATGCTCAGTCTTCAAGCTTCTGGAAGAAGTGCATTACCTAGAGGAACGGGACTGGACTGGAGTTCCTCAAGTAACAGTTAGGTAAGTCCAATTTCACCTTAGATAATAAAACTTTGACTAAATCGGAAGCGGATGGTAAGTTTAATCGTACAGATTAGCCAGTACTGTTTTTCAGCATTATACATAGGACGAAAACTAGATTGGTACTCTCCTAACAATAAATGATCATCTAAATATTTCTTTAACTGAGCTTCTACAACTGCTACTCCTGGGGGAATTCTTTGCAAAAAAAAATTAAAAATATTGCACAAAAACTTTTAAAATTCTGCATTCTTTATTAGTAACTTTTGTGCAGAATTTCCCTATCATAAAGCCTAACTCCTCCCCTAGACCTGAAATTCCTCTTACCTTTTCCTGCTTCAGTACTGTCTCTTGCTCAAATCAGTTCTCTCCCCAACACTTAAGCCTTCCTTGCTCCTCCAGTGTTATCTCCCTTTAACTTCTAGCAAGACCGATGTGCAGCCATTCACTACTGTGGCGGTCTATCCCTAACATCTACTTCCATGCACATAACCCAGCCTCTCCTCCTTTCCCCCCCCCCCCCCCATGCACCTACCTTTATCTCTCACTTGCCTCTCCTTTTCTTCCCAGGTACATACTCCCACCACTCTTTCTCCCAACCCCCCTCCACCCCCCCCCCCCCCCCCCAGGCACACATCCCACCCCACCTTCATTCTTCCCTCACCACCAGGCACAAACTTCCACCTCATTATTTCTCCCCATCCCCCATTTCAGACCCCCAAGCTGGCTCTGTCCTCCACCCTGTTGAATATCCCTCAACAGCTTACTCCAGTAATAAACCCCTCCCAGTACTTACAGCAGCTTTCAGCCATCTCTGTCTCGATTGTGTGGCAAGAGGCTTCTACAGCAGCAAACTGCTGCACATCAGGCTATGGCTGCACATTTTCTGACATCCTAGGCCCAACTGCTCATTTGAGCAAAGCGAGTCTCCGTACAGCTGTGTGATTCAATGAACAGTGAGCCCCAGGATGGCAGAAGAGGGGGCACAGCCTAATGTGCAGGTATTTGCCACCTCCTCTTGGTGTATAATCTCTGAAGGGGAGGGAAAATTCTGCACAGGTACCCATAGTTGGCAAACTAGTTATTGGGTATTAGTCTGCACAATTAGACCCTTGACACCCCAGTTTTAAAAATGGCGTCAGTGCAATATTACCTAGTAGAGAAGTAAAATGTCCTCCTTTCAATGCTGAAGAAACAAAGTAAGCCATTCAAGAACCCTTGTGTAGAGACTTCTCTCAGTAAACTTCCAGAACAGGGGGTCATAGTTATGAAAACCCTTAGCTAATTTCTACAGCAAAAGCCCAGTGTCATGAGATGAAACATTGTAAAATTCTCCCAAACACAATCGACTCTAATTTTATTGAAATCCATTTCACAAAGAGATATATGTTTATGTTTAATAAAATTTGATTGACCGCCCTTCACAATAAAATCAGAGCGGTTTACAATATATAAAAACCATTAAAAAAATAAGGCACAAAGCCAGTAAAAGAAAAGGAAGTTACATTTTGTAAAAGGGAAAGACGGAAAGGGCAAGAGAGGGTGGGAGGAGAGGAGTAGAGCTATAGAGAGGGGGGAGAAGTGGGGAGGTTAAAGGCTAGGGAAAAGAGGTGGGTTTTTAGCTGCTGTTTAAATGCTGAGTGGGAGGGTTCTAATCGGATAGCAGAGGGGAGGGAATTCCATAGTGCGGGACCTATAAAGAAAAAGGCTGAAGAGCGGGTGGATTGCAAGTGAGCAGCAGAAGGGGGAAGGATGAGCCGGTTTAGGTGGAATGAGCGGGGGGTATATCTGGGAGTGTGGAAGTGGATTAAGTCAGCTAGATATTGTGGGGAATTAGTGTGGAGGGCCTTGTGAACCAAAGTAAGTAGTTTATATTGGGAGCGGAAGGGAACAGGTAACCAGTGTAAGTGGATAAGAAGAGGGGTTATATGGTGAGAATGAGATGAGTGAGAGAGAAGGCGGGCTGCGGTATGTTGGATTCTTTGAAGACGGTGTAAATGAGAGGAGGCCAAACCAATAAGAATAGAATTAGCAAAATCAACCCTGGACATAACAAGAGAGAGAAGTAGGGTAGATAAGGCAGAAGACGAAAGAAAAGGGCGGATAGCACGGATTTGACGCAGAAAATAAAAGGAAGTTTTAGCAATGTGTGAGAGATGGGCGTGAAAGGAAAGATCTGAATCAAAGAGAACAAGATAGTGAAAGGTAGTGACTAAGGATATGGGAGTGTTGGAAAGGGATGGAGCTAAGGAAGGGGGGGGGGGGGAGGTGACCATAGGGGAACCAGATAGCAGTGGTTTTGGCCAGATTAAGGTGAAGGCAGTTTTGGGTTAACCAGTGGGTGACAGCAGTGAGGCAGTTGTTAAGAGGGGTCAGATCAGGAGAAAGTGGGGAAGTGTGATGAAGAAGAAGGATGTCATCGGCGTAGTAAAAGGCAGAGATCCCAAATTGTTGAATGACAAGTGTGAGGGGTACCAGGAAAAGATTAAAGAGAAGGGGGGCCAGGACAGAACCCTGGGGAACCCCACATGGTAAAGGGAAGGGGGCGGAAGGTAGAAGAGAGGGTGACGTGGCTAGTACAGAGGCAGACCGAGCGTGAAGGAAAGAGGGAAACCATTTAAAGACAGTGCCGTGAACACCAGCTTCGCGGAGACGAGCTAAAAGAAGAGAGTGATCGACCAGATCGAAAGCCGCCGAAAGATCAAGTGCTACCGCAACCGAGATATCACCCCGATCGTGAGCTACATGCAAAGAATTTGTGAAGGCAAGAAGAATAGTTTCGACGCTGTGACCTGGCCGGAAACCTGATTGGCGGGGGTGAAGATAGTTGGTGGAGTCTAGATGGTGCGAGAGTTGTGCGAATACAATCTTTTCCAGAAGCTTAGAGAGAAATGGAAGGTGTGAGACGGGCCGATAGTTTAATGGATCGAGAGGGTCAAGGGAAGCTTTTTTGAGAATTGGGCGGATTAGGGCATGCTTCCAAGGAGTGGGGAAGACACCCGAAGATAGACTGTTTAAGATGGAAAGAATAGGGGGAAGAGACGAGAGAGAGGGTGTAAGGAGTCATGATGATGGGATGGGGTCAAGGGAGCAGAAAGTCTTATTAGAAGTAGAGATGAGTTTATGAAGTTCGGCTGAGGAGGTTAGGGCAAAAGTAGACCAAGTATGAGAATGTAAGGATAGAGGGGGGGGGGAAGCTGTAGGGGGGGGGAGGAGATGGGTGGGGGGCAGAATGGCAAGGATGCTCTTAAAGAGCTGACTTTGGAACTGAAGGTAGAAGCTAGCATAGAGGGGGGTGGAGCGGAAGGAGCAGGCATGGAGGTAGGGTTAGGGTGAAGGGAAGTGAGGGACCGGAGTGTGGAGTAGAGGTGCCGGGTTTGATATAAATGTTGTTCTCCATGGATAAGCAAGAATGAGCTTATGGGTGACATCACTGACTGAGTCCTGTGCAGGAATGCTTCCCAGCTTCTATTGGACGTTTTTGCTCCATCACACCTGTGTGCCTGCCTGCCACTGCACCATCTTCTCCAATCTTCATTTTCTGTGGAGCCCCACAGACGTGAATCGGTTGTCCACCGGTAAACATTTTGTTTTTCCCCTCTGGGGGTCTTTTTATGCTTGTTTTTAACTTTTATGCCTGCCGTCGGTAGCGTTGGGTCCATTGATTTGCATTCCGCCTTCAGTTCTGTTGCTTTTTCTGTATTTTTTTTAAATTTTTTTATTTTATATTTATAAGTTTTTAACAATAAACCAAGCAACACTGCTTGTACAGTAAAGATACAAACTTGCATAGCAATACATAAGAAAACATACACAAAAGAAATGTTAGCAAGAGTATCAATAGTCCTCAATGAGGGGGAAACAGCATTAACAAACACACTGAGGGCAGGAGACTCCCCAATGATATCTCAAAAGGAAAAAAAAATTAACCTAAAAAACAAGTGGAGGCGGAGGTCCAAGAACATCTTATATATAAATGAGGAACCGCTCAAGAGGATGAAGATGTAACAATATTAGTGCTAATAAAGGAAGACAAATCTTCAGGCAGAAAGAAAACATATTTCTGCAATTGGGAAAACAACAATACATTTACAAGGACATTTTAGCACAAAAGAAGCTCTCATCTGAATCACTCCAGGACATAGCAATAGAAAAGATTTACATTTTTTCTGAGTTTCTCTGGCAACATCTGGAAAAATCGATATTTTCCTGCCCATAAACAAGTTAGCTCTTTTTTTTATAGTATGACTTGGGGAGCCATTCTCTATCCGATGACAGAGCAAATGTTACTAACAAGGTGGAAACAGACAGTTCATCTTCCTTGGGAGATTGAAGAAGAGCAGAGATATTGAGAAAGTCCATCTCTATAGTCCCAACAGCCATCTTCCCATCATTTTTACCCACTGGTAAATAATAAGCTTTCGACACTGGAGGTATCAAGTCAAATGGTACCAATAGTGACTCTTGGAGATATTTCTTAAAAAGGTCCAAAGGAGCCACCGCAGGAACAACCAGAAAAATTCAAAAGACGAATATTTGAAGACCTGGCAGCATTTTCCAATGACTCTAACTTCACTCTTAAAGCCATATTATCTTTAACCAAGGATACAGTCACATCAGAAACCTGCGAGAGTTTCTGATCAGAAACTTCTGCTTTCCCTTTTATTTCCACCATATTATCTAATTTAGAGACAGTCTCCAAGTTTAGAAATCTTAGAAGTAGATAGAGCTAACTGCTGACTTACTACCTGAGAAAGCTGAACTATCGCCTCCCAGATATTGTCCAGAGTCACCGAGGCAGGATGAGAAATGTCAAAGGAAAATGGCGATTCAGTCGTTGCTGCCCCAAACAAAGCCTTCACTTCACCATCACTACTCACTCCGTGAGCGGAATCAGCAGCATCCACAAGATGTGGCTCTCCTGGGCCAACAGCCACGATCCCAAACGGCTGACCTTCGGAACCTGCCTCGGGCACGCCCCGCTCCAGATTCACAGCCTCTGCCTCGAGAGGAAGGGTTGCAGATCCGCATGTCGGGGGTCACCGAAGGGCCCGGAAGAGCAGGAGGAGCACGTCTATTAGGGGAGAGAGACACATCCAAGGCAGAAGACGCCGCAAACTCCTTAGCCGGCGCTACCAAGCCTGCTCGGATCTCCCCAATTTGGTTCTCGGTGAGCCTGACATATCAATCCATTGGCCCCACATTGGCAGGCGTAGGCTCCGTGGGAAAAGCCCTAGGCTTGCCTTTCCGTTTAGGCATTATGGCTCAGTCCCTCACTGCCGCCATCTTGGAAATTAGCCACTCTATAATTTTTTACATTTTATTGCGTTTCTACCATTCTCTGGTCTCTCTTGAAAACAAACAGATCTTTCACCTGCTAAAGATTCTGTGGAGAGGGGCATTTATGTTCTGCCCAAATTCCTGAGCGAATTACAAGGTAACGCACATAGCAAGCACATTGGTCAAGACTGCTTAGGCCCAAGGCCTTCGGAATCTGCAGCCATGAAGAAATGCCTTTGGGTGTTTGAGGCACGTATTGCATCGATGCTGGAGCAAAAGCTGATTGGTCTTTTGGTGCCAAGACATCATTATCGACCATGGTGCAGCCGATCCTCGACATGCCTGCTCCACCTGTGGAGGCATAAGTATCGGGGAGACCCGATGCCAGTTCCTCATGGGGCTATCTCTCTTTTGAGTGTATCAAGCACCGACGTCCTTGTGCAAGCTGACAGCCCTCAATGCTTCATTGATCCTGTCGATCCCACTGCCTCGAGGCAGTGGGGAGCTCTGGGCAGAGTTTGAGGTACTGTGACATCCACTTTGTCTGACTCTATTGAGTGGAGGCTGATGTGGAATCAGCCAGAGCCCTTCCCTCCTCATGAATGGCAGAGGTCTCCTCTGAGCATGTTCTCCCAGGACCATGTGAGTGATATGGCCAAGGCTATCCCATTTTTACAGGAGACGGAGGATGAGCTTAGGATGAAGGAGTTGGAGCTCCTCTACTATGCCTCGGCTCCTAAGGATACAGTTAAGTTACAGGTGCACTGAATCCTACAAGGACTGCAACTGGGGATGTGGCAGGTCCTCTTCACTATACCCCTTGGTCAGTAGGAGACTGGAATCAAAGTACCTGGCTCAGAAGACCCCAGAATTTGGGAAACCTCAGCTTCTGTACCACTCTTTAGTGGTGGAGTCTGCCCTGAGAAGGATCAGGAGCATCAAGGCTCATTCCTCAATGCCCCTGGGTGGGGAAGCTTGAATGTTGGACTACTTCAGAAGGAGGTACTTCTGGAGCTCTATGCTTACAGCCAGGATACATTTGCATCAGCTCCACATGAACATGTCCCTGAAAGGCATCTTGCTTGCTCACGGGTGGAGTATGGAGGCATAGCCTAATGATTGGAGCAACAGCCTAACACCCAGGAGATTGGGGTTCATTCCCCACTGGCATGCCCTTTCCTTGGAGGAAAAGGCCTAGCAATCTACTTCCGGCTTACCTTGCCAAGAATACCCAGGGGCTGCTGGATTGCTAGGAATCAGTCTTCTGACCTGGAGCAGTTGCTGCGGGATGAGTTTGGGTGTGCCATAATAGAGAGTGAATCTCTTAGAGAGCAATAGGGCTGGCGGCATAGCAAAGCAGCACATCTCCTTCACTTGGATCTTGATGCACATCTGATCCCTATCACAGGAGGTATCGGGGAGAAGACCAGAAGAAGGCTTCCTGCCCCCGAGAGCACAGTTTCTTCCTGGTCCTCAAGCCTCCTAGCAGAAATCACAAGCTCCTCACCCGCACTATCAGGAGAAGCCCCAATAGGCTCAGCCTGCCCTGCATCCCTAACCGGGGGCAGTGGATTGACTGGTTCCTTCAGAGCTTTACCATCCTACCAGTGACAGGAGGGGAGCCCTCTGGTGGGGGGATGGCTAGCTCTCTTTGCCACAGGTGGCCCCTCACAACTCCAGACTCTTGGGAGCTACTTATAGCTCAGGGCAGCTACATATTGCATTCTGCTGGACTGCACCTCTTTGGCGAGGGTGTATCCCCCTTGACCCTCCACATCTAATTTCCTTCAAGGGGAAATCTCAACCCTCCTGGCAATATCATCATCAAGCCATGCCTCAAGAGCTGTTCGAATGGGGACTTGACTCCAGATGTTTTCTGGCCTCCAAGAAGGGCAGGAGTTTTGACCCATTCTGGATCCCAGAAACCTCAACACCTCCCGGTGTGGGAAGGTTTAAGATGGTATCTTCAGGTGCCCTGCTCCCCTTTAGTCGAAAGAGAATTGGCTATGCCCTTGAATCTACAGGATGCATGTACCAATGTACTGGTCCATCCTGCTCCCAGGAGGTATCTCTGCTTCATTCTGGTGGAGAAGCACTTTCAGGACAGAGTACTATCTTTTGGGCTGGGCTCACCGTGGTGGCGGCCTACCTCAGAATACTGAGGGTCTCTGTTTTCCATTTTCTGGATGACTAGCTTATGAAAGGCACCACTCCAGATGGAGTCCAGCAATCAACATGCTTGACCGTCCAGGTGCTAGAGCCATTGGGGTTTGTAGTCAATTAACAAAAGTCCCACCTTCTGCCTGCCCAACAAATAGAGTTCACAAGGGCTCTCCTCAGCTTGATCGAAGGCCTTCCTTCTGCTAGATTGACTCCAGCGGAGTTGTCTGTCAGTGGTTCGCGGGATGCTGGCCATGCTCTGCTACATGGCCTCTACTATGTATGTCACACCTATGGCTCGTCTTTTGATGAGACAGACTCATTGGGCACTGCTGACTCGGTGGAACAAGGCCACCGGCCACCTTCAGGATTGGGTGGCTTTCACCGGCCTCTCATCCTGTCCCTGTATTGGTGGTTGGATGATCCGAACCTGCTCAGGGGTCTCCCCTTTCAGAAGGCATCACTGCAGTAACCACTGACAGATGCCTCCAGGATAGGTTGGGGAGCACATCTAGATGGTCTTCGCCCTTGAGGCAGCTGGTCTGAACAGGAGAGCCTGTGTTGGATCAACATCTTGAATCTGAGAGCCATAGCATTCAAATGCTACAAGCTTCACTACCAAATATATGCAGATGATATTATGTTCTGCATGCCTTTCAGTACTACAACCCCAGACATCTACAACATACTCACCTGCTTTTCTGACATACAACAGTGGCTCCAACAGCTCAATTTAAACATCAACCAGGAAAAAACTGAAGCCCTCCATATATTCTCTAACCCCTCATTCTGTCCACCAAGTACTCTGAATTGCAATGGCCATCAAAATCTGCATAAAATCTGAAATCAAATACCTAGGCATCATTCTCTATCAGAAACTAAACCTACAGTCACAAATAAAGAAAACTACTAATTCAGTCTCCCCCAAATTAAGGACCCTAAAAAATCTGTCCTCATCAGCTCAGAATTATTCCGCTCAGTTTGCCAAGCCTTAATTACACCAATTTTTGATTATGCCAACATTATGTGTAACTCGATGTTTATTGTAAACCGCGCTGATGCTGAATAGTGCGGTATATAAGAGACTATAAATAAATAAATAAATTATATACCATGGCCTCCTCAAGCAAACTCTTCATCCTTTCCAGATGCCTCAAAACACAGTGGCAAGATTAATCACTTCCACCCCATGACAAGCACATATCACCCCACGCTATTTCAACTTCACTGACTCCCAATCATAGCCAGAATAAGATATAAAGCTCTTGTCACTATCTTCAGAATTATACACAACTGCTCAGCCAACTGCCTCCAAGCCTGCATTTCCATGCAAAAAAGTGACAGATCTCACAGACATAGCTCTCTGCATCTCCTCTCCACCCCTATACAAAAAACTAAATCTAAACAATCCACTAGCAACCATGCTGTTTCCCTCCTTTGCCCCCTCACTATGGAATACTCTCTCACCAGCACTAAGAGGATCCCAAGACATCGCAAACTTCTGGAAAAAACTTAAAACATACCTTTTCCAGGATTACTTTCAAACCAATCTAAACCCATATAAATAAGCTGACATTCAACCAATGCCTATGGACATTCAACACAATCATAAGTTCGCCCCGCCACGGACAATCTTGCATGTACTAAACTTCCCATATATATACACACCTCCAATATAAATAATTATTGTGCCACACCCCCAATGTTATTAGTTATGTTTTAAGGATCACTGTTCCTACTTTACAACTGATTTTGTAAGTTATTTTGTTTTGCTCTATGTAAATGAAACACAGTATGCTCTTTATGTTCTGATTCAATGTAAACCACTTTGATTTATAGAAAAGCGGTATAAAAATAAATTTAAATAATATACATAGCAAATGCCCTCAGGGCTTTCTGGAATCGCCTAGCCAACTAGATTGTACTGATTCAGACTGACAATCAGGCCATCTGTCTGGCAAGTAAAATTTGCCATTCTCACGGTATGGACTTATGGGCCACATCTGCCCAGGGATCAGAATGTAGCAGACCAGCTAAACTGCATCCTCTGGCCGCACGAGTGGACTCTGGACAGAGATGTCACGGCCTGGATCTTTCAGGATTGGGGATCCCCCAATAGATCTGTTTGCCACTCAGCCTAATGCCCAAGTGGATCAGTTCTGCTCCAGGATCGCCTCGTGCAGCAGGTTAGCTCCAGATGCTTTCCTCCTGCACTGAGGAAAGGGCCTTCTATACACATATCTTCATCATGCCATATTGGCTCAGACAGCTGTGGTTTTCCTTTCTGCTTCAACTCTGCCAGTGGTAACCTCTCCAGTTGGGCTCTGCCCCAGATTTCGTATCTCAGGAGGATGGGAAGATGCTGCACACCAACATCATATTCTTGGCCCTCATTGCATGGATATGGAGAGGCTAGTCCTATCTGGGCTTAACCTGCCCGACAGAGTGGCAGATGTTCTGTTTCCCTCTGGGAGACCCTTAACGGGAAGGTCTAATGCTTTCAATTGGGAGTGATTTGCTTCCTGGTGCTCAGCACAGGTGCTGGATCCCTTTAATTGTTCCGTCGACTGACTTCTTGAGTACCTTCCATACCTCTCAGAATTGGGTCTCAAGTCCAACTCTGTCAGGGTCCACTTCAATTTGATTGGGTACTGCCATTGTGGTTTGGAGGGAAGGTCCATATCGACTCAGCCTTTAGTGGTTTGCTTCATGTGAGGTTTGCTCCTGTTGACCTCCCTTCAAGCCCCAGCAGTGGCTTGGGACCTCAATGTGGTCCTAGCGCAGCTCATGTTGACTCCTTTTGAGCCATTCGATTCTTGCTCCTAATGTTCTTGACCTAGATAAAGTCCTGTTTCTGGTGGCAGTTACATCTATATGCCGGGTGAGTGAGCTCCAAGCTCTGCCATACACCAGGTTCCATCATAATTGTGGTCCTAAACACTCATCTATTCCTCCCAAAGGTGGTATCAGCTTTCCATCTTAATCAGTCTGTCATTCTGCTAACTTTCTTTTGGAAGCCTTACACCCATAGAGGGGTAGCGGTTCTGCACATGCTGGACTGCATGCAAGCCTTGGCCGCCTTCCTAGAATGACAAAGATCCACCAGAAGTCCATCTAGCTGTTTGTCTCTCTTTAACCTAGGAAGTTAGGGGTTGCCATTTCCAAATGCATTCTTTCACTTTGGTTGGCAGTCTGCCTCTTTATCACTTATGCCCAAGCTGGCCTAAATGTTTATGGTCATGTCCCAGCTCACAACGTAGGAACTATGGCTACATTGGTGGCCAACTGCACTCTGTCTCCATGGAAGAGATCTGCAGGGTTGTAACGTGGTCTTCTGTCCACATATTCACATCTCTCTACTGTTGGATGGAGATTCCTGATGTGTCAGCACCTTCGGCCAATCTGTGCTCCGGCATTTGTTTGGGGGTTAGAATCCAACTCCATGCCCCAAGGCCCTTCTGTCAGTCCAGGCTACCAAAAAACCCCAAACAAACCACACAGCATGGGTGATCATGTATGAAACTGTATGGTGAAGAAGCTGAATCAGATGAATCCCCCCCTCCCCCCGGGGACCACCCATGCTGTGCATTGTTGGTTCTCCAGTTCTTAGTTCTCTTGTCCTTGTAGGACTCTTCAATCTCCTTGGTTTTTGGTAGTCTGAAGCTTGGGAGTCCCATATGTGAAGACTTCATTACTTCTTGTCCATGGAGAAAAGGTGGTTACTCACTTGTAGCAGGTGTTCTCTGTGGATAGCAGGAAAAAGTCCTCACAACTCTCCCTCCTCCCCGAGGAGTTGTCCTCTGCTACAGCTTTATCGTACTGGAGAAGATGGCGCCATGGCAGGCAGGAAGGCAGGCAGGCTCGCAGGAATGGTGGAGCCTCCCAAAAGCTTCCAATAGAAGCTGGGGAGCGTTCCCATGCGGGGCTCAATCAGTGACATCATCGATAGGTGAGGACTTATTCCTGCTGTCTATGGAAAACATCTGCTGTAGGTGAGCAACTACCTTTATCCAACTATTGTCCATTTATTTTGTTTCTAAAAAACAGTAATATCTATTACAGTTAAAGACAAATTAGGCCCCAAAATCATTCTTATTCTAAGTTGTCAAATGTCGTAATAAGTTAAAAAGCTGCTAACGCTACACAAAATTAGTTTTGAATTATACAGTTTCTTAGCCCCCAAATATCATTAATTTGTAACCTCCCTCAAATTCTTATCTTTCTATGAGATCAATTTCCGCTCTAAATGATGGCATTCCACCTTTTTCTGTTGAAGTGTATCATTAAATGAAGGCGCAGTATGGCTTTGCAAGAACTTGCATGTTTTATACAATGCTGTATCATAGCATCTGCCTCGCAGAAGTATCCCAATATGTGCACATTTGGGAAACCCAAACAATCCCATATGGTTGAAAAAATGAAGTGTGTTGTTTTTTTTCTGAACATTTTCATAGATCGGAACATGTTTTTCTTTTTTCTTTTAAACGTGTTTGCTAGGAATGTGACTCATTGATAGGGGAATTTTTAAACTAGTCACTTGACTGCAAAATCTGCAAGTATATTTTTACTCTCGGGCTTTACAACAGTTTCAGAATAAAAGTACATACTCTTTCATTTTGAAATTTGCCATGGGTGCAAATTACCTGTGCACATTTCCTCTGCATCCAGCGCAACTATAAGCAAAACCAGCAACAAACCCATCTCCGCAAAGGCCCGATGGTTCACCCCTGACCTCCGCAAACTAAAAACAAAACTTAGAAGAGCAGAAAGAAAATGGAGGAAAACCAAAAATGAAATGGACAAAAAGCAATACATCTCTGAACTCACTAATTACCACACAGAGACCGACAATGCGAAGAAAAACTACCACACCAAACTCATCACGACAGCTGTAAACAAACCTCGAGAACTCTTCCAAATTGCCAAAAAACTGACAAAGGCACCAACCACTTCTGATCAACTCCCAGATATCCCCTCGGATCTTCTGGCACGACAATACAAACAATTCCAACAACCTCGCCTCTGTGCTACAGCCGCAAAGACAAACCCTTACACCATAATAAACACAGCCTGGAGTACATTCAATGAAACCTCAAAAGAAGAGATCTCTTCCACCATCTCCTGTCTGAACACTACTACCTCCCTGCTGGACCCATGCCCTACGGAATGGATAAAGAAGACAAAAGAAGAACTGAGTGCTCCATTAACCCACATCCTAAACGAATCCTTTAAACAAGGATACATACCAGACGCCCTCAAGACATCAATCATCCGACCAACAATAAAAAAGAACAACCTGGACCCACTAGACCCCACCTCCTACAGACCAGTTGCAAGCCTTCCCCTTACCACCAAGATAATGGAAAAGATAGTCCAACGTCAGCTTCAAGATCACCTGGACACCAACGACATACTAGACCCTCAACAACATGGATTCCGACCACTACATGGAGTTGAGACCCTTATGACCATTCTAATGAACACCCTCATCATTGGAACCCAAGAGAAACAATCCGGATACATCCTGATCTTTTTAGATATATCAGCGGCCTTTGACACAATCTCCCACGAAATCCTCATAAGCAGACTCCAATCAATTGGAATCAAAGACACTGTACTCCAATGGTTCAGATCCTACTTAACCAACAGACAGCAACGAATACGCACCTTCTCCAAGACCTCAACCCCCTACCAACAACATCAAGGAGTACCCCAAGGGTCCACCTTATCAGCCATGCTGTTCAATATATACCTCCGTCCACTATGCTCAATCATCCGCACCCACAACATCAACTTCCACATATACGCCAACGACATAATGCTCTACGCACCCATTACAACCACCAATCCAAAAAACGACCAGCTATCAGCCTGCTTCAACGACGTAACCAACTGGCTACAAGAGAACAACCTATCCATCAACATGAAGAAAACCGAAGCCCTTATAGTGACAAAAGATCAGGACTTCAAACCACCTACCCACCTCAACATGGGAACCACACAAATCCAAATACAGCCCCAAATAAGGTATCTAGGCGTGATCATTGATCAGGCTCTCACCTTTAAACAACAAATCAGCAAAACCGCTGGAACAATATTCTACAAAGCTAAAACTGTGCAACGTCTCCGATCCCTTCTGGAACCCCACGACTTCAGGACAGTAATGCAAGCGGTAACTCTACCTCATCTGGATTTCTGCAACATAATCTACCATGGATTACCCGCCTCACACACCATCCCCTTCCGAACTGCCTTAAATACCACAGCAAGGATTATTCAGAATGCGAAAAAACGGGATCACATCACCCCGATCCTAAGAGACCTCCACTTCCTGCCAATTCCAGCAAGAGTAAAGTACAAAGCGATCCTACTCATCCACAAGACTATCCACCAAACGCGGAACACCTCACTCCACCACCTTCTGCCTCGCCCATCTCACAACAGATCAACCAGACAATCCTCCAATAACTCCATTGTCGTCCCCCACAAAAGAACCAAATCCACACAACGGACCTGCAACAGAGCCTTCGAACTCTATGCCCCATCCCTCTGGAACTCTCTACCAAACCACATTAGAAACAACGATGACATCACATCATTCAAGAAACAGCTGAAAACAATCCTATTCCGTGAGCACCTTTGATCAGAGCCCACACGATCTAATACCTAGACCCAGCGGAAATGTACATGTCTATGTCCACCCAAAATCACTAATTGTTGTCCCTGGTGATGGCCCCACCCTATAAAATACTATCCCCCCCATGTTATATGTTACACCGCTTTGACCCGGTGAAAAGCGGTATATAAATGCAGTTAAATAAATAAATAAAATAAATAAATAAATTTCCACCTCCTTTTGTGCAGGGCCTTTTTCGATAAACAATAGCGTGCATCGAACTGAAAATGCAACCTGTACATGTTGTTTTCCACCTTTGACCTAAAGATGCCCCCTGGAACGCTGTCTCTAGATGTAGAAGGAAGCATTCATGTTAAGCAACATTGATGGACGGCAATTTTATAATGACCAATTTATGTACATAAATCTCTATTTGGATATATCATAAGCTTTGAAAATTGTCCTCCTTAGCATGTAAAATAAAATCAGTATTGGTCTGTGACCTGTATTATGTGAAACCGAAAGGTGTGCAAAAAGGCAGTACGCACAGAGTAAATATGCGAGTGACAGATATCTTCAGATACTAAGCCACAGAACTGCCAGAAAGGATCTCCCTATGTTCTTACAGCCAGAAAGCCAGACCTTTTTTGCTAATTTAAAAGTTTTTGTTTTTTAAAAATGTCTTTTGTCTATAATGTTTTGCTAATCTACTTCTGTATGATGTCTTTTGTCAGATATTGCTCTATGCTTCTGTTATTAACTGCAGGACTGGGGCAGTTACTGAAGATTTATCTGCTGGCAACAAATGCTACATTGACCCATCGGCCCTACGTAACTTTCACTAACTTAAAGGAGCTGAGTGTGTTTCCAGGTAGGTCCGTAGAATGGTTTTGCACCAGTTGTGTGTCGATGCAGACTTCCTGGGCTCTTCCATGCACTGTTTGTAGCAGTGTTGTGATACGGTTTACCCCCTCTTTTAACTCTGTCATAAGGCAGTTACCTTCTTGCTCACAGTATCTGCTACCCATAGATTTTCATGACATCATCCTCATATATACCTGGATTATTCAATTAGAAAGGCAGTTTTCAAAACCATTTACCAGGCTAAGTCCATTGTCTAAAAATTGCTTTCATTCAATTCAGCAAAAGGTATACAAAGAAATCCATAATGGGATTGAGAGGAAGTATTCCCCAGGGGTATGTTCTGGGCAAGATAGAAAAATAACATATATAGGTCCTGTTTTACTAAGCTGTGTTAGCTGTTAACATGGCAGTGAGCACATGTCCACCATTTAATGTGGACACCACATAAAGTTAATGTGGCTTCTTAGCAATTTACATAAGAACATAAGAGATGCCATACTGGGTCAGACCAAGGTCCGTTAAGCCCAGTATCCTGTTTCCAACAGTGGCCAGTCTAGGTCATACGTACTTAGCAGTTTCCCCAAAAGACACAGGTTCCACAGTGCCTGTACTGGGTCAAGCATTGATATCCTGGTTCTCTTCTTAATAATGGTTTATGGACCTTTTCTCCAGGAACTTGTCCAAACCTTTTTTAAACCCAGCTACACTAACAGCCTTTACTACATCCTTCGGTAACAAATTCCAGAGTTTGATTACACGTTGAGTGAAAAAAATATTTTCTTTTATTAGTCTTAAATAGTTTACCCTGTAGCTTCATTGCATGTCCTCTAGTCTTTCTATATTCTGATAATGTAAACAATCGATCTACGTTTACCTGTTCCACTCCGTTCGTTAATTCATAGACTTCTATCATATCTCCCCTCAGCCGTCTCTTTTCCAGGTTAAAGAGCCCTAATCTTTTTAGCCTTTCTTCATAGGAGTATCCTTCCATCCCCTCCAAAGTTCCAGGAAGTTCCAGCATCGAGAAGTTCCAGGATACTCCTGAGGCCTCCACCTGGAGAGCTCCTGGTGCCATGCTCTGGGACGGTAGTGCAAGTCTCCAGTACCAATACCCAAGCATTGGCAAGCTCCATGGATCAGTGTATTCTGGCCATCGATCAGAGCTTGGCAGCTCTGTTGGCAGCTTCGGTCCCAATCAAATCATTACTGATGGTATTGCTGACACCGGTACCGATGTCTGGTACCGATGCAAGCTGCTACAGGATACATGCTGTTTGGATCCACTGCCACCCATGCCTGCCCTCGAGTCCATTCACGATACCAAGGCCTCAGCCAAGCAGATCCCTTGTTCCAATACTGACTTTAACCAGAATCGGCCCTTATCGGAATAGGAGCATTGTTCCTGCCAATACTTTGCGTCCTCTGAATCGAAAGCTTCTGATGACGGGTCACTTGATACCCAAAGACTGCAGAGTCTACTGGTGGAACCCTCTCCTTTACCGGAATGGTGCATGTCACCTCCTGAGGACATGTCTTTTCAGGAGTTTATTCGAGACCTAGCTAGGGGTCTCTCTTATAACAGTAACATCCGAGAAAGAGCCCAGGGCAGAGGAATTGGAGATCCTCCAATATCCAACAGCTCCTAAGGAGGCGGCCACCTTTCCAATTCATCGCATTCTCCATGATCTCATGCTCTAGATGTGGGAAATTCCCCTCACAATTTCACCACATGCTTGACATCTCGATACTATGTACCAAGTACCGGAATGTCCCAGCTTCCAAAAGACGCAACTTCCCCAACATCCAATGGTGGTGGAATCAGCGATGCATTGCATTAAGAGTTCTAAAACCCATTTCTATAATCCACTGGGTAGAGAATTGAGAACTCTTGATGCTTTTGGGTGTCAGTGTTTTCAGGCTTCCATGCTTTCAGTCAGGATAAACTCCTACATACTCTATATGGGTATGTTCCTTAAGGAGGTAACTAGGGAGTTTGAGGCCATGTCCCCTCTTCTTAAGAACATAAGATATGCCATACTGGGTCAGATCAAGGTCCATCAAGCCCGGTATCCTGTTTCCAACAGTGGCCAATCCAGGTCATAAGTACCTAGCAGATAAGAGAGGTGACTATTTTTCTCTAATCAAACATGCCCAGAATGTCTCAAAGTTTAACAGAGCAATCTTCGATGCATTTGAGTGCACTAGCAGAGCCAAAGCAATCTGCATCGGTGCACGCAAGATTGCATGGCTGCAAGCTTCGGATCTTGAGCAGTGAGTTCAAGATAAACTGGGCAATATACTCTGCACAGGCGAGAAACGTTTTGACAAAAACTGTCAGGATAAAGCTTCTCAGTTGGAATCTGAGAATCCCACTCTAAATAGGCTGTCTAGAACTACAGCCAACCATGCTAGGAAAAAGACAGACAGCTGCAAAGAAAACTTTTCTTTAGTAAGAAAAAAGTTTTATCCTTTTTATACTCCTGCTTCTCAATACCAAGCTCAGGATCCTCAGAGGCAACAGCCTCCCAAACAGAAGAAGCCACAGGTACCTAAGACTCAACCAGTTCTTCAGACTGCACCTGGATTTTTACTTTTTCCTAGAGAACATAGCCACCCTGGCTCCTGGAGGTACCCCAACCCCTTCCACATAGCAGGCAGACTCTGTCATTATGCCCACAGATGGCATCGCCTCAGAGCAGTGGACACTAGCTATAGTGAAGGAGGGGTACAGACTTCATCTCCACATCCTGCCCCCCTCCAACATGGTAGGGGAATATCATACTTGGCCCCCTCTCACTGCTCACCTGCTGCAAGAGGTGACTTCTCTTCTGTCACAAAGTGTCATAGAGGAGGTTCCGACACCCCAGCAGGGAATGAGTTTCTACTCTTCATACTTTCTCATACCAAAGAAGAGTGGAGGATACAGACTCAAGGATCTCAAGTTTCTGGTCCACGAGAAGTTCAGAATGGTCTCCCTAGGGACCCTTCTTCCCTACCTCCAGAGTCTGGACTGGCTGTGTTCTCTAGATCTCAAGGAAGCGTACTCACATATCCTCATTCATCCAGGACACAGGAAATATCTACGCTTCATCTTTTCAAGGAAGATACTATCAATACAGAGTCCTTCCCTTCGGCCTCACCTCTGTCCCAAGAATCTTCACAAAGTGCATGGTGGTCGTGGCCGCATATCTAAGAACTCTGGGGATATTTGTCTTCCCTTACTTAGATGACTGGTTCATAAAGGCGGGCACCTCTCAAGAGGTCCACCTGTTTCTCTATTGCACCATGCAGGTTCTGCAACACTTGGGCTTTATCATAAATCTTCCAAAATCCCATCTCATTCCAACTCAAAAACTAGAATTCATAGGAGCTCTCCTAGACACTCAAGGGCATTTCTATCTCAACCCTGTTCTCATCTCATTCAGCTGGCATCTCAGGTGATACTCGGAGACCATTTGACTGCCTGGTAAATGCTGCAGCTTTTAGGTCATATGGCCGCAACAGTGCATGTGGTTCCATATGCCTGTCTTCATATGCGCTTAGCCCAGTGGACTCTTGCCTCCCAATGGACGCAAGACTTGGCCATCTCAGGTACAAGATCTAGATTGCTGCCCCTCTTACCACATTCCTCCAATGGTGGTGTTCCCCAGAAAATCTCATCGGGTCACATATTCAGATGCCTTCACATCAATGCATCCTATCGACGGATGCCTCCAAACTAGGGTGGGGAGCACATTTGGGCCCTCTCTCTACACAGGGCCTCTGGACAGAACCGGAGTCACAGCTCCACATAAATCTACTTGTGCTTTGTGCTATCTCCAACACCCTCAGGGTTTTTCAGGATCATCTAAGATCCCACACAATCCTGGTTCAGACGGATAACCAAGTGGCCATGTTCTATGTGAATAAACAGGGTGGAACAGACTCTTGGCCTCTCTGCAGGGAGGCCCTTCATCTCTGGTCCTTCGCCATTGCTCATCAAATACACCTCCAAGCATTGTATCTTCTAGGGAAACAAAATGTCTTGGCAGACAAATTGAGTTGAATCCTACTTCCCTACGAATGGTCTCTCCATCGGGATACAACATCCTGCATCTTTCAGACCTGGGGGACTCCAGACATAGATCTGTTTGCTACTACGCAGAATACCAAGCTCCCACACTTCTGCATCAGGACTCCCTTGTCAGACAACCAGCAAGTGGATGCTTTTCACCTCCACTGGGGTCAAGATCTCCTGTATGCCTTCCCTCCCATTCCCCATATTCCCCTTTTCAAGCTTCAGGTGGATAGGGGCTTCATGATCCTCATAGCCCTGCGCTGGCCACGTTAACCGTGGTTTCCTCTCCTGCTACATCTGTCTCAGACTCGACCTCTATGATTTGGAGCTGCACCCAATCTCCTATCCCAGGACGAGTGGACACTGCTAGATCCCAATCCGCAGTCTCTCCATCTCATAGCTTGGCTGCTGAAAGCATAGCATTACAAGATCTCCACCTTACTCAGGAGGTAAAGGAAATCCTGTTAGCTTCCAGGAAGCCATCCACCAGACGTTTATATGCTTTCAAGTGGCGTAGATTCTCTATCTGGTGTTTCCAGAAGGATCTCAATGCTTCTCAGCTCCATTGGAGGCACTCCTCCAATATCTCTTCCACCTGTCCTCATTTGTTCTTAAGACCAACTTGGTGAGAATTCACCTTAGTGCAATTGCCGCCTCTCATCTCTTTCATGAACAGCCCATCTCCTCACAACCGCTTGTAGCATGCTTTGAGAGGCCTTTTGCTGACCAAGCTTCCCATCAGACCACCCCTGGTGGCTTGGGATCTCAATGTCATTCTAGCGCAGCTTCTTAAGCTGCCCTTTGAACCTTTGGCTACGACCCCACTAAAGTTTCTTTTTTTTTTCATGGAAGGTTATCTTCCTGATTGCCCTCACTTCAGCTAGATGCATTAGTGAGCTTCAGGCTTTGATGGCAGACCCACCTTATACCCAGTTCCACCATGACAGGGTTATCCTTAGGATTCACCCGCATTTCATGCTGAAGGTGGTATCTGCTTTTCATTTGAATCAGTGTTTGGTTTTCCTAGACCACATGCATCTAGAGCAGAGGCATCTCTGCATACCCTGAACAGCAAGCATACCTTGGCTTTTTATCTCCAAAGAACTCGAGATCACCATAAAGCCTAGTCACCTGGGTCTGCCAGTGTCTAAACGTGCCCTCTCTAAATGGATAGCAGATTGCATCTCATTTGCTTATGATAAAGCAGGACTCTCACTAGAGGATCATGTTACTGTTAATAATGTTTGTGCCATGGCTACCTCGATGGGGAATCTACGCTCTGTGGCCATTGACGAGATCTGCAAAGCAGCGTCTTGGTCTTCGGTCCATACATTTGGCGCTCATTACTGTCTAGACAAGGATTCCTGCCGGGATGCCATATTTGGTCAAGCTGTTCTCCAGCACCTCTTTCAAACTTAGGGGCAACTCCTATCCTCTGTCCCAGATCTTAACAATACCAGACATCCATGACCTCTTGAGGCCTACCCTGAGGCAAACCTTCACTAGTTCTGAGGTCACTTCTCTGGCATCTAGGAGCTAGGGAGTCCCATATGTGAAGACTACATTCCTGTCTGTTCCTAGAGATAGCATAGTTACTCACCTGTAACAGGTGATCTCTGGAGACGGCAGGAATTTAGTCTTCACAGCCCATCCTCCTCCCCTAGGAGTTGTAGGTTTTCTTTTTACTCTTTTCTCTCAGTTGCAAACTCAACCGAGGAGGCAGAGGTGGGAAAGCAGCTATGCAGGTGCAATGGGATGCTCCCAAAGGCTTTCCTATTGGACACTGGGGATTGTTCCCACGTGGGCTCCATCGGTACTGACGTCATCCTTATGTGAAGACTAAATTACTGCTGTTACCGGAGATCACTTATTACAGGTTAGTAACTACGTTGTCCGTCCTGAATAAATTATAGCCCAGCATAATTATATCACAGTCATGACTCTCCTTGAACCATGTCTACTAAACCACCACTAAATCCAAGTTGGCCTCTTCCATTAAAGCCTCAACATCTGGAATCTTATTTTCCATGTTGTTGTTAAATGCCATTGAGTCAGTAGTTGTCCTAAAGTGCATTCAGTCTTCAGTCAGGTGGCTCACTGTTGATTGGCATCCATAACTGCTGTTATTGTATGGATCCATCTCATTGCTGGCCTTCTGCTTTTGCATTGTCCTTCAACCTTGCCAAGCCTGATGTCTTTCTCTAAAGATCTCTCTTTTCACATAATGTGTCCAAAGTATGAAAGTCAAATTCTTGTCAAACTTCTAAAGAAAGCTTAGCTTAGGTTTGATCTCCTCTAGTACTAACTAGTTTTTTTTTCTTCGAGCAGTCCAACACAGTATTCTTTGCGAGCACCATAATTCAAAGGCATCAATTTTCTTCCTATCTATTTTTTTTTACTGTCCCAAATTTCACATACATATGATGATATTGAAAATACCATGGGTTGGACAAGTCGAATCTTTGTGTGGAGAAAGATGTGTCTGCTTTTGAAAATGTTGTCTAGGTCCTTCATAGCCATTCTGCCAAGAGCAGTATGTTGTCAGATTTCTTGATTGCTTGTTGTTTCTTTATTGATATTGATTCAAGCAGGTTAAAGTTGCCCACTATTTCAATTTCTTCCCTATCAACAATGAACTTATTGATTTTGCCAGTTGTCAGAATTTTTGTCTCCTTTACATTAAGGTGCAGGCCCATTTTAAGACTATGTTCTTCGATCTTGAGAAGCAAATGTTTCAGATAGTCTTCACTGTCAGCCAGTATTGTGGTGTTATTAGCATAGCGAAGGTTGTTGAGTCTTCCACTAATCTTCATACCTCAGTTGTCTTCATGTATGCCTGCTTCTCTGTTGATTTGTTCTACATATTAATTAAACAGGTAGGGGGAAAGTATGCAGCCTTACCCATACACCTTTGCTTATTTTTAGACCAGTTTGTTTCTGCTTGTTCTGTTTGAACTGTTGCTTCTTGATTAATTTGATTAATGTAAAGGTTGTGCAAAAGAACTAGCAGGTATTCTGATATACCCATGCTTATTAATGTGGCCCACAGTTTCTCATGGTATACACCATCAAAAGCCTTGCTATAGTCAATAAAACACAATAAAGCCCATGTTCCCTGTAAAATAGTTCTCTGTGTGCTGTGCTTTCCTGTCTAATCAATGTGTTTATACCTCAAAAATTTCCTGTCATGATTTGACAATTTCCAATCTGTAATCAAAAAAACCGCTGCTGATCGCTGGAAGTAGCGGTATACAAATGTATACTAAATAAATAAATAAATAAATAAATATAGATATCCTTTTGGTATTATTTTTGTCCTTTCAAGTATCCAGCTCACATCCACAATGATGTCTTTTGTTCCTCGCCCTTTCCTGAACCCTGTTTGCACTTCAGGCAGTTCTTGTTTCAGGCATGGTTTTAGTCTCTTCTGAATGATTTGAGTAGAATCTTCCTGGCATGTGGGATCAGAGCGATTGCGTGATAATTTACACATTCAGTCAAATCACCTTTCTTCAGTATTGGTATAAACACAGACCTTTTCCAATCAGTTGGCCATATTTCTTTATGTAATTTCTTGATATACTGCCCAGGCTGAAGGGCATCAGAGCGATTTACAATTGGTGTTGCCTTCCAAATTTCCTGGCAGAGCCTTGTAAGTATGGTAACAGCCGCATCTGATTGCTCTAATACCTCAATGGGAATGCCATTAATAACAGATGCTTTGTTCTTTGATAATGCTTTCAATGCTGTTTCGACTTCTTTCATCATCAATGGTTCATGATCATAAGGTAAAGGTTGAAACAGCCGTTGTTTTGCTTGATCTTTATAGTATAGTGACTCTATATATATTCTTTCCACCTTTACTTGATCTTCTCAGCATCATTCAACATGCATCGTGGAGCATCTTGTAGCATTTCAATTCGAGGCTGGAATTTTCTCTTTAACTCTCGTAGCTTTAGGAAAGCTGATCTTGTTCTTCATCTAGTAGTTTCTGATTGTATTCCCTTACATACGTCATTGTAGTACTTCTCCTTGTCTCGTCTTGCTGCACGTTCTGTCAGTTTCAGCTTGTACTTATTCATAGAACTGACTATATACATTAATACATACTGCTTTCCAGATGTTGCCCCTTTTACTGATTTCTACAGGAGTATTTAATGTTTTACTTACATGAAGGCTTTTACTTAACTGGGGGCTTTTTTCAACCATCCCCAATGAATCTACTGTAGTTTAAAACACTTTTCAGTAAGTTAGCCAGTCTGCTGTGGAAGACTGTTTGACCCCTCTTGGATAGGAGGACACCATCGCTGCTCAGGAGTCCTTGGAAAATCCAGGAAACCAAAACGTTCTCGATGACATCATTCATGCAGCCATGTATTCATCTCTAGAATGCAAGCTTCTCTCCATCGTCCTTTACCCTCAACAAGGAGGATTGAGGAGAATACCATCTGTGCACCTATCTGCTTCAGCCTCTCTCCCAGAGCCTTGACGTTACTCTTGAAATGCTTGGAAGGATACCTAGCAGCATCATTTGTGCCAACATGGAGAGCAAAGGTACAGAGAAGAGTGACCAAAATGATCAAGAGGTTGGAAGGATACCCCTACGAAGAAAGTCTTAAAAGGTTAGAGCTCTTCCACTTGAAAAACAGAGGCTACATGGGGATATGATAGAGGTCTGTAAAAGAATGAATGGAGTAGAATGAGTAAATGTAGATTGGTTGTTTACTTTTTCAAATAGTAGAAGACTAGGGGACACTTAAACTACAATAGCACACATTTAAGACTAACTGGAGAAAATATTTTGTCACTCAACGAGTAATCAAACTCTGCAATTCATTGCTGGAGGATGCAGTAAAAGTTGTTAAGGTTGAAATCTTAAGCCCATTGTATTACAAATCATAGTAGTCTAATCTGTTATCAGAACATGGATCACTACTACTACTACTACTTATCATTTGTATAATGCTACATAGTGTATGCAGCGCTATACATATAGAATTGTCCCTGCTCATCAGAGCTTACAATCTAATCAAGATGAACATCACAAAACTGGGGACTAGAATATGGTAAAATACACGTAAGTAGTGAACAAGAGAGAGAGAGGAAAATTAGGATCCAAAAGCATTGAGTGGTGGTCTTTTTTTTCCATATAGTCTTATTACCCTAATATGTCAGAGCATAAAAGCTCTTGAAACTTGGGTTACAAGTGATAGCTAAGGATCTACAAGGACAGTGTTTTTAAAAAAAACAAAACCATCAGCCGACCAAAAGATGAGGGAGCACAAATAAGCATTGCAGCATGATCTGTGAGCCACATGGCTAAGGGCTTGGCTGGATTAAGCTTAAAATGATTAGATTCAACCAACCAGTAATGGCTTTAAGGCACATGTTTATTGGTGAAAGCTCCAGCTGCCTGGGGTCATAATACAAAAACAAGCTGGATATCGTCCACAAAATAGTGGCTGCTAACGTCCAGAGATTGAACTAGCACCACCAGTGAACTCATATATATAAATAAATTAAATAATAAGGGGACAAGACTGAGCCTTAGAATACTCCACAGCACAGAAGAAATAAAGTAGATGTCAAAGATTGAAATGAAATTTGAACCAGTTGAGTACGTTACTACTTAAGCAATTCCACTAGGTGAAGCAGTAATAGGTAATGAGCCACTCCATACAGAGCTTACATACTAGTGTGGAAATAGGTTCCAAGATACACAAGTGATTCTTGGGATCCCTGCTATAATTGCTGTAGATAGTCTGGCCACTGTGAGCTGCAGGCATTCATACTAAACAGTTTGTAGGAGGGTGGGGGCATCCCAGCTTAGCCCAGTCCTCTGGCTAGTCATTGAAGGAGGAGGCCTCCTATACAAGAGGACTTCCTCCAGGAGCAAGTGACTAACCCATGCCAACCAAAAGAGCA
Organism: Ichthyophis bannanicus; assembly: GCA_033557465.1. Classification (NCBI taxonomy): domain Eukaryota; kingdom Metazoa; phylum Chordata; class Amphibia; order Gymnophiona; family Ichthyophiidae; genus Ichthyophis; species Ichthyophis bannanicus. Next base: position 496,995,754 of record CM066033.1, read on the forward strand.
TGACATAGAAAGGTAAAAGCAACACATTTGTTGATTTGGTTTGAGTGCAGAGCTCATGTCTGAGAGCCTTTTTTGGGGAAGGGGTGGGAATAAAATACTGCTGTTCGTATCCTAACCCATGCCTCCCGTTTTGACCATGTCACCCTCCTCCTTCGTTTGCACTGGCTCCCTATCTCCTTTCGGATTCAGTACAAGTTCCTCATTTTTGTTCACAGGTCAATCTACACAGGTACCCCCCTCTACCTTGCTGACCAGGTTCATCTTCACACCCCCCACCGTTCCCTCCGGTCCATTCACATCAATCGCATGTCCTTTCCCTCCCTGTCCCAAGCCCACCTGGAATCTACCCGTTCATCTGCTTTCTATTTTCTTGGCTCAAGACTCTGGAACTCGCTCCCCCTTCCCTCCGCCTAGAACCTTCATTTAAGACTTTCAAGGTCAAATTAAAAACCCATCTCTCTTGCTCAGCTTTCGACCTTCCCCCTCCCTCCTCACCCCTCTCCCCTCCTCCTCGCTGATGCCTAATTCTGTTTGCCTCCTCTTGGTTTTATCTTTCCTGTCCTACTTTAAATGTTTAATGGCGTTCCCTTTCCTTTCTTTGCAGATTTTAAATTTTGTGTTTGAACTGCCCAGATGCTCCTGTTATGGGCGGTATATTAAGTTTTTAATAAACATAAACATAAACAGAATAGTAAGATGTCTGAATTTTCTTCTGAGTCAGGGCATCCAGATTATTCCCCGGCTCTCCCGGGGGCTATGTTCCAAATGGGTTAGATTAGTACTGTGATAAGGAAGCTTATCAGGACCCGACAGGGATAAAGAGAAGGAATTTACCCTTATAAAAGGACCTATTTTACCAGGTCAGAGACACAAAACTCCCTTTACACCTAGAAAGCAGGAAATTCCTAGCTACAATAGGTTGCAGAATGCCCCTAGTGGAGAAAAAGAGAGGGAATACAGGCTCAGGGTAAGGAACCCTTATGTCACTGAATTCCCCAATTTCTCAGCTGCCACGAGGCAGTTTGATCTCCAACACATGAGAGGAGAGGGGTGGAGCAGGCACCTGAGAGGTTTAAGACTAGGTCAGTTTATTCAGAAGAGAGAGGGAGGAGAGGAAGAAGAAGAGGAAAAGAGAGAGAACGTGAGAGTAGTAGGAGCGTCTACTGGAAGAGGAATGGATCTGGAACAGTGAGAACAGCAGGAACCAGGAACACAGGTTAGAGAACAGGACGTGAAAGAAATATTTCCGCATATCACTCCTGAATCTATCCCCTTTCACCCTCATCCCATGCCCCCTCAAAGCAGAACTTGATTTCAATTGAAAGAGGCTCTCCCCCTGTACATTTATGCTACAGAGGTATTTAAACATCTCAGTCATATCACCTCTATCCCGCCTTTCCTCTAAGGTGTACATATTAAGATCCTTAGGTCTGTCCTCATATGCTTTATAATGAAGACCACTAAACATTTTAGTAGCCACCCTCTGTACTGACTCCATCCTGTTTATATCCTTTTAAAGGTGTAGTCTCCAGAATTGCACACTATACTCCAAATGAGGTCGCACCAAAGACTTATACAGAGGCACTATCACCTCCTTTTTTCTGCTAGCCATTCCTCTCCATATGCACCCAAGCATCCTTCTAGTTTTTGCCATTGCCTTTTCTACTTGTTTAGCTACTTTAAGATCATCAGACACAACCACGCCTAGGTCCCGCTCTTCTTTAGTGGACAAAAGTACTTCACCCCCTATACTATATTGCTCCCTGTGATTGCTGCAGCCCAAATGCATGATCTTACATTTTTTTAACATTAAATCCCAGCTGCCAAATTCTAGGCCATTCTTCAAGCTTAGCTAGATCCTTCCTCATGTTATCTTCACCTTCCTGGGTGTCTACTGTATTGCAGATTTTGGTATCATCTGTAGCGAGCCAAACCTTACCCGACAACCCTTCTGCTATATCACTAACAAAGATGTTAAAAAGAATCGGACCAAGGACAGATCCCTGGGGCACACCACTGGTAACTTCCTTCTCCTCAGAGTGAGCTCCATTTACCTGTACTCTTTGTCGCCTCCCACTCAACCAGTTTCTAACCCAAGCAGTAACTTTAGGGTCCATCCCTAGGGTGCTCAGTTTGTTTATAAGTTGCCCGTGAGGAACGGTGTCAAAGGCTTTACTGAAATCTAAGACACCACATCTAGTGCTTTCCCTCAGTCCAACTCCCTGGTCACCCAGTCAAAGAAATCAATCAGATTTGTCTGACAAGACCTGCCTCTGGTGAATCCATGCTGCCTCGGATCCTGTAATCCGCTAGACTCCAGAAACCTCACTATTTTCTCTTTCAGCAGCGTTTCCAATAATTTACTCATCACTGAAGTTAAACTAACCAGCCTGTAGTTTTCAACCACATCCCTACTTCCTCTTTTGTGTAAAGGCACCACATGAGCCTCTCTCCAGTCCTTTGGCACCTCTCCTGACTCCAACGAGGCATTGAAAAGGTCAGTCAGTGGAGCTGCTAGAATGTCCCCAAGTTCCCTCAGTATTCTAGGGTGTATCCCATCTGCTCCCATCACTTTGTCTACTTTAAGTTGACCCAGTTTCTCACGAACACAGTCTTCTGAAAATTGTTTGATGCTCCTCGCTTCTGTTCCTGTTTGCGGGTGTTTTCTGAGGTCCTGTTCCTGGTTCTTCATCCGTAAACACAGAACAGAAATATTGGTTAAGCAATTCCGCTTTATCCTCATCAGCTTCTACACATTCTTCCCCTTCACCCTTGAATCTGACAATACCACTTTTGCCCTTCCTCTTCTCACTAACATATCTGAAAAATGTCTTAGCCAATGCAATAAAATGGGAGGATATTTCCTCCTCTTTTTGAATCTTTGCTTTCCTGACTACTTTGCTAGCTTCTCTACGTTTTTCCAAATATAGATGCCTGTCTTCCTCTCTGGTGATCTCTTCTATTTCATGAAGGCCTCCCTCTTTTTCTTCACCTTTTCAGCTACTTCTTTTGAAAGCCATAGTGGTCTCCTTTTCCTTTTACCTTTATTTACCATTTTAACAAAAAGGTTGGTTGCCCTTAAAATATCCCTTTTCAGTTTTGCCCACAGTTTTTCTACATCCCCCAGCTGTTCCCATCCTGCTAACGACTCCCTGAGGTATTGATCTTTTCATTTCCTCCCTGGACTCTCCTCTCAGTCTCTCCTCCTTTTCCTCCCTACCCCTCCCCTGGACTGACCACTTCTGTCTTTTTTTTTCTTCCCTTTCGCTACCGTTACCCTCTCCCTCTCCCTCCCCCTCGAATGTCTCCTCCTCACCTGCCCTCACCTGTCGCATCACCGCTAATACCCTTCTTCATTTCCCCTCCTCTACCACCCTTTTTTCCTTCTGATTCCATATCTATTCCTCCTTCCCCTCTGCTTTCTCCCCTGGGCATCCCCCCTCTTTCTCACCGCTGGTCCTCCTTCGAACCCATCTCTGCTCCCATTCTCTCCAAGGCCTTCCACTCTGTTCATAAAACCTTCTGTTCCTCCGACCCCATCCCATCTCACTGGCTCCTGGACACTTCCCTGGCCCTCTCCCCTTTTCTTCTCTCCATCATTAATAACAGCCTCTCTTCTGGTATCTTTCCTACTCTTTGGAAGCACGCTATTCTCCACCCTATCCTAAAGAAGAGTTCCCTCAACCCCTCTTCTCCTTCTAGCTGGCGTCCAATTTCTAATCTGCCCTTCCTCTCTAAGCTTCTAGAAAAACTTGTTTTCTCCCAACTGTCCTCCCATCTTGAAGCCTCTCTTACCTTGCACCCTCGTCAATCCGGTTTTCGTCCTGGGTTCAGCACAGAATCTGTTATTCTCTCTCTTCTCGACGAACTCCACACTGCTCACGATCGTGGTTCCTTCACCCTTGCTGTCTCACTTGATCTTTCCGCTGCATTTGACCTCGTTGACCACCGCACTCTTCTTTCACGCTTACAAGACGCCGGCCTCACCGGCACCATGCTTCGCTGGTTTTAGTCCTTCCTCTCGGGTCGTTCCTTCTCAGTTTCCTCGGGCTCTCTATCCTCTCCCTCTACTCCCCTCCCCTGCGGTGTCCCTCAAGGGTCTGTCCTCGCACCCCTCCTGTTCAATGTCTTCCTAGCTCCTCTCACCCTCCTGGTGCAACAGGGCATTTCTGCGCACTACTATGCCGACGATATCTTCCTTCTCTATCACACTGACTCAGTTTCTCCTGACATCACTCCTCTTAATGATTGTCTCTCTTCCGTGGCATCCTGGCTTTCTTCCAATTTCCTGCACATTAACCTTTCTAAGACTTCTGCCATGTGGTTTACCGCCGGTAATCCCACCCCCCCTCTTGCCCCTTTACTCTCCTCCTCCCCCATCCCCCTTGTAACATCCCAGCGTTATCTAGGCGTAACCCTCGATTCATCATTGTCCTTTAAAGCCCATATCTCCTCCGTTGTCCAACGTTGTTTTTCCACCCTCAGACATCTTCGCTCCATCCGCCCTTTCCTTTCCTCCTCGTCTATGACTACCCTTCTTCTTTCTCTTGTTGTCACTTGCCTCGATTACTGTAATGTCTCCCTGGCTGGTCTTCCTCAATCCCAACTGCAACGTTTACAGAGTTCACAACACTGCTGCCCGCATTCTCACTTGTTCCTCTCGCTTTGATCACATCACCCCCCTTCTCATACGTCTACATTGGCTTCCTATTCCTTTTCGCATTCAGTATAAGATTCTAACCTTCACCCACAAATCCATTCACACTGGCACCCCTCGTTACCTTGCTGATTTGATCCACCTCCACACTCCTCACTGCTCTCTCCGTTCCATTCATGCTAATCGTCTGACCTTACCCTCCCCCTCTCAAGCCCACCTCGAATCCACACGCTCCTCTGCCTTCTACTTCCTTGGACCCCGACTCTGGAATTCGCTTCCCCCGGACCTCCGCCTGGAACCCTCCTTGAAGACCTTTAAGGCCTGCCTGAAAACTCACCTTTTCTGCTCAGCTTTTGACCTTCCCCCACCACCTTCCCCTCTTTCCCCACCCCCCCCCACCCCGGTGATTTCTCTGTTTATCATGACTCTTGACTTCTCCCTACTTTTTGAACCTTTCTTTGTCCTATCATTTAAGTGGCGTTCTTTTCCTTTTTCCTAGCAGCTTTTGTATACTTTGTACACCGCTCAGACGCTGACGCATTGAGCGGTATGTTAAGCTCCTAATAAAGATAAAGAAGAAGATAAAGATAAAGATTGGCCCATCTTGGCAAAGTTAGTTTTCCTAAAGTCTAAGACCCTCACTTTTGAATTAATTCTAACAGCCCTAGTCCTAATACTGAACCACACCATCTGGTGATCACTGGATGCAAAATGATTTCCCACTATAACATCAGAAACACTTTCACCATTGGTGAGCACCAAGTCCAGTATGGCCCCTTCACGTGTGGGGTCTGTTACGAATTGCCTGAATAGTTCTCCCTGTAGAGAATCCAGGATCTCCTTACTTCTAGATGATACTGCAGCAGGAATGTGCCAATCATCTGCATATTGAAATACCCTATCAGTAGCACTTCCCCTTTCCTAGCAATGCTGTGTATGTCTTCAATTAACTCTATCCACCTCTTCCTCTTGTAAGGGAAGTCTGTATATCAGGCCAATGCAAATAGATTTCTCTTTCCCTCTTTCTAGTTTAACCCACAATGCCTCCTGGCATTGCTCTTTGAAGATCCTTACTGACACTAAGACAAATAGTTCTGAGCATGCAATCATGTCAGTTTTCTGCTTTCGTTTGATTACCTCATCTGGAGTGTGATAGTTCTCCCACTTTTTCCCTTTGTATTGACGAGAAACTTCCATGTATCAGGCTTAGCTGGATTCAACCTGGAAGTCAATAGTTGATTTCTATTGTTCTATGTTCTATGTTCTATGTAAAATGTATACAAACTGTGTACATGACTGTTGACTTGTTATATGTAAACCGCCCTTGATCTCTGGAAGGGGCGGTATAAAAGAAATAGTTAAATAAATAAAAAAATAAATAAATAAATAAAAGGAACCGAGCATACTCTGTTAAATGTGTCCTCATTAAGCAGTATGCTCGTTCTATTTGACCAATGCATTTTTGGGTTCCCATGCATGCCCACACTATTTCTGGCATAATTTACTCCAAACATGCTAACTCCCTCATTAAGTAGCCTTTTTAACAAGCTCTGTGGGGCCAATATTCAAAGAAAATTGAGTGCTTGGTATATGTGCCTCACTTTTTAGGAGCCTAAAGTTAGATAAAATGTCAGCCAAACTTAAGATCTTATGTGTTTTGACAGAAGATAAATTCCTAACTTTCATCGCCTATATTAGAGGTGCCTACATTTAGACCTGATATTCAATTATATATTTTTTTGGAGTCTAAGATAGGTGTCTAGTTCTAGAAGTCTGTACTGAATGCCTACCTTACTTTTCCCTGAGCTCGCCCCATCCCTATGCCCACCCATGCCTAGTTAAGGTAAGTTTAGGTGCTCAGCAGGTATAACGTCTGTATCTTCAATCAAGCATGACTTCTGCAAAATTTGTCGTAATATTTTATAAAGATACACAGACGCTTATGTTCCTTTATAAAATAGGTGTCTTGCTGCCCTGTTAACTTAGGCACCTTGTTAGACAATTGCCCTCTTAGAATGTACTACTTCCTGCATTAATTGCTCTTTTAGAATGTGTTACTTCTTGCCTTCCACAAAGGTGGAAAGGTGCAGGAGCTGTGCCTTTCAGGTAATGTGCAATATGGTACAGCGCATTAACTGTTAATTTACCAGATAAGGTGGAGCAGTTGCTACCACCTTAGTAGGTAGCATTAAGTTCACCTTTGTTTTCTGCATGCCCCCAACAGTTAACATCTAGGGGCGTTATCTCATGTTAGTTTTAGCTATTAATGCATGCAACTGCAAAATTTTGATACCACTTCATAAAAGGGGGTCTTAATTCTCTGTGCAGATTACTCCTACTTTTTAAACTGACATGTTTCGGAGAACTTGGTAAAATCTAGTTTAATTGATACTAGTTTTGTATGTACAGTAATGTGGACAAGGAATTGTCAGTATTCCCAATGTGCTGTAGGTCATCTTCCTCAGGTGTAGATGGTACTCTATAAAATGCATTTGAGGAGAAGAAGCGTGTTAAAATGCACAAATTATAAGCTGGAGCAATAGCCTTCGTATTTCAGGATTGCACATAATGAAAAGTTGATGTCACCAAAAATCTAAACACCTACCCAAGGAGCATTTCCCCCAGTTGAATCCCTCTGTGTCTATTGAAAGAAGATCTGTGATTTGCAAACAGGGCAGCTGCTTTAATCTTGCCACCTCCGCTCCTCCTGAGATGCTGCTCTCCTACCACAGTAACAAGATATGCCATAAACAGAATTATCTTATACTTTCCTAAGAGCAATGTGCTTTTTAATGATTTACAGTTATCACTCATGAAATACTTTCTGTTGCTGAAGAATTGGTAGAAGAATCCAGCTTTGTCATAAAACCTATGTTACCATTTTGGAGGGCCGCAATAGCAGCATTTAAGGAATTCAGGTAATGGGATGTCTAAAGATTTTCAGCGCTGGGTACTGCTTTTCTTCTCTCTCTCTCTCTCTCTCTCTCTCTCTCTCTCTCTTTTAAAGTGGGCACTATTAATAAATTTATAAACTGTCCATCATGACATCTAAGTGGCTCACAAACCCACATACATAAATTGGACAAAAATACAACAATACTTAAAGCTGAGACTGATCTCCTCTCCTAAAAAATAAAGAATTTAAATGTTTTATAAAATAAATAGTTAAGATCTCAATAGAAACATCAAATTTGATTAAATAAAATGGCCTCTAATACATACACATGGAAGTGCTAACTATTAACTGCTAAAAGAACCAAAGGCTAGTGCAAATATCAGTCGCTTCTTAAATGCCATGGTACTAGCCATTAGCCTGAGCTCTGCTGGAAAGACTTCCACTCGACAGGTCTCACAATGGAAAAGAGAGAGAGGTCAAGGGGAAGCTGCAGCATAAAATTCACTAGCTGTGGTTTGTGACTTCCTGTGCTTCTCTTAGGGGGTGAGAATATAGTTCTCTCTCCAAGCTGTGCTGGGTACCTTCATGTGATGACCCGTTGTACAGAATCTATACTAAATCCCAGCAAGGCGATACTACAATAGAAGCCTGGTAGGAACAAAAAAGAAAAATACATACTGGCCGTACGTCGCCCAAGATAAAAATGTGCCCACTTGTAGTTTATGCACTAGGGCTAACAATGGGTTGTGATAGTGCAAGCAGTACAGATGTAGATAACATCCCTGCCACAGATTAAAGCCATGGTGAGCATGTTTATGGACCCACAGTGGCAGGAGATAACCCACATAAATTAATGAAAAAGTTAAGAGGATTAACTATGGTTAAGTGGACTTCTGCAGATAAGAAGATAATGTGCTGCTACTTTTATGCTACAAACCCTATATTTAAATCAAGAGGGTATACAAAGAGAATCCACCAAAAACTGGAAGAAAAACTGCAAAAATCAACAGATACAAATTTAAGATCTATAATTTCTCAGATCAGAGCAAAGAAATATGTGAATGATAGCATCTTGAAGGTTTATCTCCTGCCACAGTTGGTCCATGAACATTCTCACCATGGCCTTTATCTGTGGCAGTGATGTTATCTACATCTGTAGTGCTTGCACTATCACAGCCACCATCGTTAGCCCTAGTAAGCTACAGGTAGGCACATTTTGAAGCAACTATGGGCTTCCTTGGAAAAAGAAATACAGGGAGGAGGAGGAGACCTGGGTGAAAGTACCAGAAGAAAGAGCAGTTGAGGGGGAGATGGAGCTTGGAAATCTAGAACTGCAGAAGAGTGAGATAAATACAGGACAGGTCAACCAATCAACTGAAGAGTAGGAAGAAAGGGAGGAGAAAGACCTAGAGGTGGAAGAATTAAAGATCGAACTCCTAGGCCACATGTAAAAAAATGAATATGCTAGGGTTTCAGAGAATAAGAACAGGTGCACCAAGACAGTGGTAGGTATAGCCAACTTTATTGGAACGAACCCCAACGCATTTCGGCTGAACGCCTTCTTCAGGGGGAATACACCTCAAATAAAACCAAGGAATGAGACTCAAAATAATTAAAAGCAAAGCAAACTACAAAATGGTAAAAAAAAATTAAAAAAATATATAGTAACTAATTTAAAAAACTTTAAGAAACAATACATTTAAAACTTAAGACAATATAAAAACGGCCAAAGGCATGTCAGTCGTCAAATAACCATGACATTAGGGGCAGGAAGGAAAGAGAGGCTGTGAAGCACAACAATAAATCACAATGTAAAAAATCCAAATGTGTAACTGATCATATGCTGTCTCACAAAAATACACAAGGAGGGATGAGGAGGACTATGTGTGAGACATATAATCAATATAGTTATCTATGGAGAGAACAAAACCAGGAGTAAGGACCAACAGAATCTAGTGCCTGATAAATGAATATCCTTACTACCATGTGCATATATAGGTATAATTAGACGACATGAAGACATTTGTCAAGCAGAAGGAATATAAAACATACGTTTTTTACCCTCCATTATGGATACCCAAGAGGTGCAAAATTTTCATATTTAATAAGGGAAGTGCATATCTAGAGGCCACGAGGAAAACTGTATGGAAATGGATGTCTGCATTAAAGGAGATCCCAGGTATTAGAGAGGAACCATGTGGACAAGCTCTGTACAAAATCAAACTTACTATATCGCTACCAGCAAGGGTGCATAGATCAACTGAGCCTCAAATCAAATAATCCTAAAATGGAAATAGGAACCGAATAGAAGGGGGCATAAAATTTAGTCATAAGGAAATTAGTAGTTGGCTAAAGTATAAAGAGGCATATGATTGACCATTAAAAACCTCATAATTCGCTAAAGTGTAATGAAAGGACTTGCCTTGTCAAAGGACCGCATAACCTTCAGAGAAACCGTGCAAACAACATTAAAACCGTTACTGGAGAATAGAAATGTATTCAAAGGCAAGAACGGCACCAAAATCAAAGATCAAGGTGCATGGGAGACCCAAAAAAACAAAAATATATCTTTACTTATTCAAAAAACTGCAGTGTGTTTGACCATGGGACATACTAATCTGAAGGGAATAGGAAAGCAAAATGTGATACCGTGACTGTATCATATAATGAGAAGAAGAAACCGGGAGCTGGATAGAAGATGCTAATGCAAAGTATACTTATGCAAATGAAGCTGATGCAAATGATGATCTGTATGTAAAGAGCAGTGGCGCAAAAGTACTATCATACATCCAGGTATCAAAACAACGTGGAGGGCAACCATAACAAATCGCAGCAGAAGCTGCTGTAAATGAAACTAATATCTATAAGCAGCCAGAAAAATATACCGAAGAGGGCTATGTGAGCTGCTGTTACATCGATGCAGTTAGATGTGTTAAAATACTAATTAAAAAGGGGGTATGTGCAAAAAAAACATGAGCTAGTATATGGTAAACTAATTTAAAAGTCTGGAAAGCCAAGAGCAGGAGGTACCATGTATCATTCTGTGGCTTACACATGGGTAAACCATAGAGGCCAGTCATGGAGAACAAACGGCAAAGGGAAGTAAAGCTTTCTGAGTAATGGGAAAAGGAAAGGGGGAAGGAAGGATGAAAAGAGGGAATGGAGAAAAAAACTGTACATGAATACTCCATAAACGTGGATGGGAGATACATAAAAGATAAAAAGAAAATAAATAAATCAGGATAAAAGGCAATGCAAAGGTCCACTATGGCCTATAAAAAAAACATTCTTCTGAATAAATATGGTGTACTGAAATGAAGACCAATGATAAAAACTGATAATAAAAAACAAGGATAAAAAGAATTTAAAAAAGGGGAGGTGCAAAAAAGTGAAGAAAGCAGGGTTGCATAAGAACATAAGAACATAAGATATGCCATACTGGGTCAGACCAAGGTCCATCAAGCCCAGTTTCCTTATCGCTTCTCCGGGCCAGTCCAGGGAATGTTAGGGTTGTCAATCCCCCTTAGCAGCTGAGGACTGAAGACTTCAAGTTTTCTTGAGAGGTGAAGCCACTCCCCCTGAGGTCACCCAGCCAGTCTTTCAGTCCTCAGCAGCTGAAGAGGATCGATTCTGTCTTTCTCCCTCTTGTCTATGACTACTGTTTAATTTCATTGATTTCTTTATTACAGTGCAAGTTGGCTCTAGCAGAGCTGATTATTTTCCATAGTCCTGAGGGGCTTTGTTTTTCCTCCCTAGTGTGGGTAATGATAAGAGAGGCGTCGAGGAGTTGTAAATTCAGCGGTTTAAGGTAGAGAGCCTACCTTGTGTAGCTGCATCCGTCTCTCTGAGCAGAGTGATCCTGGGGGCCCCAGTACTTCATCTGCCTTCTTGGCGATGCACAGAGCGTTTTTACTGAAGTCTTCTCAGCCTGCTCCTGCAGAAACGCTTCAGGGCGCTGGGGCGCTTTCACTGGGTATTCCCGTGCCAGAGGACCCTGGAGAGGGTCCTTCTCAGCAGTCAGAGCTCCATAGGGATCCTTTGGATCCATTTGCTCCTCAGCTCTCTGGGCCTCTGGGTCAGGGAGAGTCAGAATTTCTTTCTGAAGCAGGCTTGGATCTGGCTCCGGAAGAGCTAGAAGAGGGTGAGATTGCACCCGGAGACGATCCTAATATCTTTCGCGTCTTTCGCAAGGAGGAGCTTTCCGCGCTCATTTCCCAGTCCTTATCGGCATTGCACCTGCTGCTTCCTTCGGTTTCCCAGGAGCCTTTGGAGGATCCGTTATTGCAGGGTTTTAAAACGGAACAACGCTGTTTCCCGATGCACAGAGTTATAAAGCAGATGATTGAATCTGAATGGGAGTGTCCAGAGGCTACGCTCTGTGGGAGCCGCGCCTTGGCTCGCCTTTACCCCATGCCGCAAGAGGAGAAGGAGTTCTTGCGCATGCCCAAGGTGGATGCGATTGTCGGCAGTGACCAAAAAGACTACCATCCCGGTGGAAGGAGCGGCAGCGCTTAAGGACCTCCAGGATCGAAAATTGGAAATTCTTCTCAAGTAGGCGTTTGATTCTAGTGCGTTAGCTCTGCAGGCGGCGATTTGTGGAGCATATGTTTCTCGAGCGTCCATTCGGTGGCTGCAGGGAGACGTGTCCGGGGATGCCGCATTAGCACATGGGACTGAAGGTCCAAGATTGGAATCGGCTGCGGCTTATATGGCGGATGCTTTCTATGACTTGCTCCGAATAGCTGCTAAGACTATGGCATCATTGGTCACCGCCAGACGTTTTTTATGGTTGCGTAACTGGTCAGCGGATGTTTCCTCTAAGTTGCGGCTTAGTAAATTGCCCTATAAGGGGAGATTGCTTTTTGGAGAAGCGCTGGAGAAGATTGTTAAGGATCTCGGTGACTCTAAAGGCGGGCGTTTGCCAGAGGATTGGCCCAAGCCCATGCGAGGAGCGGGTGGTCTCCGTGGTTCTAGTCGGGACTCCCGTAGATTCCGAGGGGCGCGCTTTGCTCCCTATTCCAGAGGCCGGACAGGATTTAGAGGTCAGTCCTTTCGAGGAGCGAGAGGTTTCAGCAGGTCTTACTTCGGTGCTCCTCAATCCTCGGCTAAGAAGCCACAATGAAGGTGTGCTGGTCCAGGCGTCAGTACCTGTAGGCGGACGCCTGCAGGGTTATCTAGCAGCCTGGACCGCCATTACTGCAGACAAGTGGGTATTGGAAATAATTCAAAAAGGATATGCACTGGACTTCGCTTGTCCTTTGGCACCCGCGTTTGTAATGTCCCCTTGTGCGCCGGGTCTGAAGTCACAGGCCGTGTCAGACACGCTTTCTCGTCTCTTGCTGCTCCGGGCGATAGTTCCCATGCCTCGAGACCAATACGGTCAAGGTCGATACTCGATCTATTTCGTGGTGCCCAAAAAAGAAGATTCTTTTCGGCTGGTACTGGATCTCAAGGGCGTCAACCGTTCTTTGCGGGTGCCGCATTTTCGCATGGAAACGTGTACTGTGATTCGGGCGGTACGTCCAGGAGAGTTTCTCTCGTCCATAGATCTCACGGAAGCATATCTTCATATTCCCATCAGGCAGTCTCATCAATGGTTTTTACGTTTTGCCCTTCCTATGGGTCATTACCAGTTTTGAGCGTTGCCGTTCGGCCTCGCCACGGCTCCGCGGACCTTCACCAAACTCATGGTGGTGGTAGCAGCGGCGCTGCGGAAGGAAGGAATCAGAGTTCATCCGTATCTCGACGATTGGCTTATCAGGGCCGATTGTCATTTGACCGCGGTATCAGCAACGGCTCAAGTGGTTCAGCTTCTGGAGCAGCTAGGTTGGGTCATAAATCAGGCCAAAAGTCACTTGCGACCGGTGCAACAACTAACTTATCTCGGAGCCTTCTTCGACACGGCGCGCGGCGCAGTTTTCTTGCCCGAAGTCAGAGTGGAAAAGGTTTTACAGCAGGTACACGCGTTTTTGAGGATATCGGCTCCGTCGGCGTGGACGTACTTACAACTCTTGGGCTCCATGGCGTCGAACTTGGACCTGGTTCCATGGGCCAGGGCTGACATGCGACCCTTGCAACAGGCGTTGCTTTCCCGATGGTCTCCGCAGCTTCACTCTCTCTCTCAGCGGCTAGTTTGTCCGGAGTTAGTGAGGCAAAGTCTGGAGTGGTGGTTGAACCCGGTCCATCTAAGGGCAGGTGTTCCTTTGCAGGAGCCGTCATGGGTATTAGTCACGACGGATGCCAATCTCGCAGGCTGGGGAGCTCATTGTCAGTCGCAGATCGCTCAGGGATCTTGGTCTCCGGAGGAGACCTCGTGGTCAATCAACAGGTTGGAGCTGCGCGCGGCTCGGCTCGCCCTTCAGCACTTCGAGACCTTGATCAAGGGGACTGCAGTCCGGGTATTCTCCGACAATGCAGTGACAGTGGCATATATCAATCGGCAGGGGGGGACCAAGAGTCTCTCTCTTCTCACCGAATGTCAGGAGTTGATGGCTTGGGCAGAAGTTCATCTCTTAGCATTGTCTGTTGCACATGTGGCGGGCAAGCAGAACATGCAGGCAGATTTTCTCAGTCGCAATGTGCTCGATCCCGGAGAATGGGAGTTGAACATGGCAGTGTATCACGAGCTGGTCTTACGTTGGGGATAACCAGTGATAGATCTTATGGCGATGTTCAGCAATACAAAGGCGAACCGTTTTTTCAGCAGGCGCAGGGAGCGCATGTCAGAAGGACTGGATACTCTGGTTCAGCCATGGCCGACGGACACTCTGTTGTATGTTTTCCCTCCTTGGCCGATGTTGAGTCGGGTTATCCAACGAATAGCAGGACACCGGGGATCGGTGATTCTGATTGCGCCGGATTGGTCTCGTCGTCCTTGGTATGCCGATCTGATTCGGCTCCTGATAGCTCCTCCATGGCACCTTCCGGACCGGATCAACCTCTTACATCAGGGACCGGTGCTCATGCCACAGGTGGATCGCTTCTTGCTTACGGCTTGGCTCTTGAGAGGGCTCACTTAAGGCACAAAGGTTATGCGAGTTCGGTCGTGGCTACCTTACTTCGGTCTAGAAGACCGGGGACCTCTCTTGCGTATGTGCGTGTATGGAGGCTCTTCGCGCATTGGTGTGCACAGTGCGACGTTTTTCCTCGGTCGGCTACCTTACCTCACCTGCTTTTATTTCTCCAAGATGGGTTGGATAAAGGTTTGGCGCTTAGTACTCTTAAGGTTCATTTGGCGGCGCTCACCTGTTTTAGGGGATTGGTGCAAAATTGACGGCTGTCGATGCATCCGGATGTGCAACGTTTTTTTCGAGCGGCTAAGATTCTCCGTCCTCCACGGCGTCAAGTCGTGCCATCGTGGGATTTGAATATTGTCCTGGAGGCGTTTTCCACGGCCCCGTTAGCGTCGGTGTCCTCGCGGTCTTTGCGTGAGTGTTCTTGGAATACGGCGTTTCTGGTGGCCTTATGTTCTGCAAGGCGAATCTCGGATTTGCAGGCCTTGTCTTGTCAGGAACCTTATCTGCAATTTCTCCCTGAACGAGTATTGCTGCGGACGGTGCCTTCTTTTTTGCCAAAAGTGCTGTCGGATTTTCATGTTAATCAGTCGGTGGCCTTACCCATTTTTTCCAATTTGTCAGATTCTCCGATAGACCGAGCTCTCAAAATGTTGGATCTTGGTCGCGTTTTGAAGGCGTACCTGAGACTCTCAAAACCGTTGCGGAAAACCGATAGATTGATTGTCCAGCATGCAGGGCCCAATAAAGGTCAGGCGGCGTCAAAGTCCACGATTGCTCGTTGGGTGCGCTGCGCTATTGTAGCAGCTTACCAAGCAAGAGGGTGGTCTCCCCCAGAGGGTGTGAAGGCTCATTCCACTCGAGCTCAAGCGGCTTCCTGGGCAGAGTTTGCCTTTGTTCCTCCAGTGGATATCTGTAGAGCAGCGACGTGGTCTTCCTTGCATACGTTTACAAAGCATTACCGTTTGGACGTTCAAGCCAGAGAAGATGCGAAAGTGGGGACGTCGGCTCTTATCGCAGGGCTGGTGGGTCCCTCCCGAGTTTAGGTACTGCTTTGGTACTGCCCTAACATTCCCTGGACTGGCCCGGAGAAGCGATAAGGAAGAAGAAATTAGATCTTACCTGCTAATTGTCTTTCCTTGAGCTGTCTCCGGGCCAGTCCAGGGTCCCACCCCTTCTATTTTCGTTTCCCGATACCTCAGCAGAAGAACCAGCGTAATAAAAGTTGGGGATATTCGGGCGAATGGGGTGCTTTGGGGCTTCAATGATCTTTCTCAGAGAAGAGCGATAGTGTTTTTAATATATTGAGAAAAAAAAATTTTCGCACTGTTTTGGATTTGATTACTCCTTCCAAGGGCTATGGAGCATTATCAGTTTTGGCAGGTTAACCTTGTGTTTTTCAGTTCTTTACTAGTGGTCTGCTTTGTCAGGAGAAGACTGGCTGGGTGACCTCAGGGGGAGTGGCTTCACCTCTCAAGAAAACTTGAAGTCTTCAGTCCTCAGCTGCTAAGGGGGATAGACAACCCTAACATTCCCTGGACTGGCCCGGAGACAGCTCAAGGAAAGACAATTAGCAGGTAAGATCTAATTTCTTCATTCTGTTTCCAACAGTGGCCAATCTAGGTCATATGTACCTAGCAGTTTCCCCAAGAGACACAAGTTCCACAATGCTTGTACTGGGTCAAGCATTGATATTTTCGGTCACTTCTTAATAATGGTTTATGGACCTTTCCTCCAGGAACTTGTCCAAACCTTTTTTAAACCCAGCTACACTAACAACCTTTACTACATCCTCCGGTAACAAATTCCAGAGTTTGATTATACGTTGAGTGAAAAAATATTTTCTTTTATTAGTCTTAAATAGTTTACCCTGTAGCTTCATTGCATGTCCCCTAGTCTTTCTATATTCTGATAAGGTAAACAATCGATCTACGTTTACCCGTTCCACTCCGTTCATTAATTTATAGACTTCTATCATATCTCCCCTCAGCCGTCTCTTTTCCAGGTTAAAGAGTCCTAACCTTTTTAGCCTTTCTTCATAGGAGTATCCTTCCATCCCCTTTACCATTTTGGTGGCTCTTCTCTGTACCTTTTCTAAAATCGCTATATCCTTTTTAAGATACGGCGACCAGAATTGCACACAATATTCAAGGTGCGGTCTCACCATGGAACGATATAGAGGCATTATAATATCTTTTGTTTTATTTTCCATTCCTTTCCTTATCATACCTAGCATTCTATTTGCTCTCTTGGCCGCCGCTGCACACTGGGCTGAGGGTTTTAACATGGTATCCACAATGACGCCTAAATCTTTTTCCTGGGTGGTGGTTCCTAATGTGGAACCTTGCATCGTGTAACCATAGTTTGGGTTGTTCTTCCCTAGGTGCATAGCCTTGCACTTGTCCACATTAAATTTCATCTGCCATTTTGATGCCCAGTCTTCCAATTTATCAAGGTCCTCTTGCAATTTTTCACAATCCTCTTGGGTTTTAACAACTTTAAATCGTTTTGTGTCATCTGCAAATTTGATAACCTCACTCGTTATTCCACTTTCCAGGTCATTTATGAATATGTCAAAAAGCAGCGGACCCAGCACAGATCCCTGGGGTACACCACTATTCACCTTTCTCCATTGGGAAAATTGGCCATTTAGCCCTACCCTCTGCTTTCTATCTTTTAACCAGTTCCTGATCCACAATAGTACACTGCCTCCTATCCCATGACTCTTTAGTTTTGCCAAAAGTCTCTGATGAGGGACCTTGTCAAAGGCTTTCTGAAAGTCCAGATACACAATATCAACCGACTCACCTTTGTCCACCTGTTTATTCACTCCTTCAAAAAAACATAACAGATTAGTAAGACAATATCTTCCTTGTCTAAAGCCATGTTGGCTGTCTCCCATTAGGTTGTGACTATCTACATGCTGAGTAATTTTATTCTTTATGATGGTTTCTACCATTTTTCCCGGTACTGACGTCAGGCTCACCGGTCTGTAGTTTCCCGGATCACCCCTGGAACCCTTTTTAAAAATTGGTGTTACATTGGCAATCCTCCAATCTTCAGGTATTAGAGATGATTTTAATGATAGTTCACAGATTACTGATAGCAGTAATGCAATCTCATATTTCAGTTCTTTCAATACCCTTGGATGTATACCATCCGGCCCAGGTGATTTGCTACTCTTCAGTTTATCTAATAGTTGTAAGACATCTTCCCGATGTATCGATATTTCCTTCAATTCTTCCACACCTTTAAATACCACTTCAGTCATAGGTAACATCCCTACATCTTCCTCAGTAAAGACCGAAGCAAAGAATTCATTCAGTCTCTCCGCTATCGCCTTGTCGCCTCTTAGTGCTCCTTTAACCCCTTTATCATCTAATGGACCAACTGACTCTCTGAGGTTTTTTGCTACGAATGTACTTGAAAAGGTCTTTATTTCGCGTTTTTGCTTCCGCAGCAAGCTTCTTCTCAAATTCTCTCTTTGCCTGCCTTATCAATGCCTTGCATTTGACTTGCCAGTGCTTGTGCTGTTTCCAGGTTTCGTCGTTTGGCTCTTTTTTCCATTTCCTGAAAGATGCTTTTTTGGCAACAACAGCCTCTCTGACCTCACCTTTAAACCATGCTGGCAGTTTTTTGGACTTCCTTCCACTTTTCTTAAAGCGTGGAATACAGATGGTCTGGGCTTCCAAGATAGTATTTTTCAACAATACCCAAGCTTGATGTATGTCTTTAACCTTCGCAACTGCTCCTTTTAGTTTTTTCTTAACTGTTTTCCTCATTTTATCATAGTCTCCCTTTCGAAAGTTAAAAGGTAGTACATGGGGCTGAATCCATTGTTGCTCCTTTGCTTAGCATTGAAGGCCATGAATAGTAGAAACCTCAATGAGGTAAAAGCCTTTAGTACCAAAAGGGAATGAAATGAAGATAGGCAAAACAAATAATCAAAGGTGCTTCAGCAAATTAAAAAAAACATAGTGAGAGGCAGATTAAAACTCCATGGGGCAAATAAAACAATGTATCTTCGTTAAACCTTAAGAATCCATATACATGATGGTGACCACTACAATAAAGAACATCCTTGGTTGCCACTAAAAACACTAAAACTAAATAAGTATAAAACTAAGCTATCAGAAAGTAGTTAAATATATAGAAAGAGTAGTCGTTCGGTCCCAAGTTGCGCGGGACTTGAATGATGTTGAGCGCTTTTGTGAGGAGTGTACTACCACGAAGGGTGTTATAGCTGTCTTGTATGCTCATCTGCAGGCCCAGCAGTTGGGACCCAGCCGAAATCTATTGCTTGCCTGTCCGGAGGAGAGTGGGAGGCAGAGAGATGGGCGATCCAGGGAGGCACAGCTGAATCGCGAGCAGCAAGAGGTCCGAGTGAAAAGCCACGGGTAGGGAGGAGAAAAGGAGAGTGTGATCGCACGGCAGAGCAGCAGGCAGAGCACCCGACACCCAGTGGAGAGCATCGACACCCCCCTCCCCGAAGCACCGAACGAGCAGTGATGGCGGCCTGAACGGCAAGGAGAAGGCCGGAGAGCGCCGACAACAGGATAAAGTGCCTGTAAGTGTGCAGGAGGAGGGACGGAGTGAGCCGAAAGAAGCCGAAATCTGCTGCTGGCCTGTCCGGAGGAGAGTGGGAGACAGAGAGACGGGCGATCCAGGGGGGTACAGCTGAATCGTGAGCAGCAAGAGGCCCGAGTTGAAAACCACGGGTCGGGAGGAGAAAAGGAGAGTGTGATCACACGGGAGAGCAACAGGCAGAGCACCCGAAACCCAGTGGAGAAACTGGTGAACACGAGTGAGCAGGCAAAGAAGGGAGAGCCGACCCGGAGGGCGAAGACGGCAGCCAGAGAGCAAAAAAGGCAGTAGGAAGAGCCTTTGATGTCTGGTGTAGTGCCGGCAAGCAATATTAAGGCAATCCTGGGAGTGCAACAGCAAGTAAGTTCAGTGATAAAGGCAATATAAATATATAATTAAGTGGCTGCCCTTGCTAGGAGGAACAGTTTGCCTAGTCTAGGTGAGAAGCTAGCGGACCAGACAACACATTCCACGTGGAGGGGGAGAATAGCAGAGCCCCTCACAGTAGCCAGTGCACATGGAGAGGAGCTCAATAAAAGCGAGAAATGGAGAAATCAAAAAGAGAAGGGTCCGCAAAGAAAAAACGGGCAGAATTCTGATTCTCCTATGCGTCAAACAGAGGATGGAAGGAGGGAGAGAAGGCAGGTAAAGCGATGGCGGAGCCACCGCCAAACCAGGTGGAGGAGACAGAAGAAGAGGAGTGCTCGGGAATGGCTGAGAAAATCAAACAGTGGCTTACAGAATTAAAAGAGGACTTGAAGGAGGAAATCAGTGGAGTAAAAAAAGAGCTGAAGGAGACCCTACAAAAACTTAAACAAGACATCACGGAGCTAGGAGAACGCATGGAAGGCACAGAGGCTCAGTTGGAACAACAGGAGGAAGCAGTGGAGAAAATCCAGAAGGGTTGGGAAGAGTTGCGACAGGCTCAAGAGGAGATGAAGGTCAAAACGGAAGATTTGGAGGACCGGTACCGAAGATGCAACATCAGAGTGCGAGGCGTCCCGGAGGATCCCCCTATATAAGAACGTGCCGATGAAGCCCCAGCGGAGCATTTCCCCAGCTTTCTAAGAAAGCCTTTGGGAATGCAGGCACGCATGCGTGGTTCCCTTCCCGCCTAAAGGTGCCATCTTACCTCGGTCTCTTTTTTTCCGTGAAGCCCACCGGACGTGTGTCCAGTTTTCCCGGTTAAAATGTAGATTTTTCAGCGATTTTTTTTTTTTTTTTTTTTCTACCGGTTCGACGCTGGTTCCCCTCCCGCCGGGTTCGGTACACCGGTATCGAGCCCGATTTTTTTTCTTTTTCGATTTTTGCCCTTCGTGGCTGGCGTTCGTGCCCTTTTTTCTCTTTTTCCCTGGAAGGCCGGTCCTTTGACCTCGCGGGGACTCTTTTTTTCCCCGATGGTTTCCAGTGGTTTTAAGATCGGTGTAAGAAACTAATGTCTCTCACTGACACACACGACTGTTGCATTCGGTGCCTCGGCCCCGACAACGATCCTAAGTCGTGCAGGGCCTGTGGAAAGATGTCTTCCAAGGCACTACGAAGTCACTAGCAGCAAAAGGAAAGGTTTTTCTCGGACTCAGCCCTTGTCTGAGGCCTCGACATCTCGGGATTCCGATCCCGAGCGCCGTCGAAGCTCCTTGGACAGAGGGTCCCCCAACCGGGAACGCAAGAGGAAGAAACGGCTCGCAAGGGCGTCGTCGGAGGAGGTCCCTGACTCCTCAAGGGCCAGGTCTAAGACCCCCGACCGTCGCCCCGGGCCGGTGGAACCGGAGAAGCCTGCCAAAGTTCCTCGTGTGGAGCTGGAGTCTGCTGGACACGTAAGCCCCATAGTCCTCGTGGACTCTCCTCCCAGGGAGCCAACGTCGGGCCCGGCGCCACCGGGGCCCGAGTCGGTGGCTGCTGCGTCTCCCGAGCTGAGTCTCAGGATGACTGCCTTGGAGAGCAGAATGTCTGCTTTCATGGAGCAGCAGCGGGCA
Organism: Ichthyophis bannanicus; assembly: GCA_033557465.1. NCBI lineage: Eukaryota > Metazoa > Chordata > Amphibia > Gymnophiona > Ichthyophiidae > Ichthyophis > Ichthyophis bannanicus. The sequence continues at coordinate 497,016,880 of CM066033.1, forward strand.
CTGATGGCCAGCCTGTCTGGCGCATCTGCCCCGACCACCGGGACATCGACGTCTAAGTCGACCCCGGAGACCGAGCCGATACTCGAGTCCATCGTGGCTCGAAGTCGACCTCGGTCGCGGTCTCCCTCGACCTCCCGTTCGGGGCGGGTGCTCCAGGGCCCCGCGGGGTCGGACCCCGACTCTTCCTTGGACGAGTCGGCTTGGGAGACGGAGGACGAGGAGTCTCCTGATACCTTTAAGACTCGGTGCGTCCCTTCGGACTCACCGCAGTCTGAGCCCCGGAGTAGGTCCCCTCCGGAGGACACCCGGTTCTCGGAGTTCGTCCGGGATATGGCCACTGCCTTGGCTATTCCGGCAGATTCCGAGGAAGAGCCTCGTGCTGAAGAGCTCGAGGCGCTGCAGTATGACTCTCCTCCGAAGGAGGCCTTTACTGTCCCGGTTCCTCCGATGCTGGAACGGCTCCTCTTCCATATGTGAGAGGCACCGGCCTCGGCGCCGGTTCTTAGCAAGCGAGTCGATTCCATCTATCGACTCCGGAAGAGCCCTGGTTTTCAGAAAGCACAGCTACCACACCATTCCATGGTTGTGGAATCGGCCATGCATCGTCTGAAGAGTCAGAAGATGCACTCCGCGGTGCCTCCTGGCAGGGAGGCCCAAAACCTCGATGGCGTCGGTAGAAAGTGTTTTCAGGGCTCGATGCTTGCTTGCCGTGTCCAGTCTTACCAGCTGTACATGGGCATGTACTTACGGGATCTGGCCAAGGAGTTGGCCGGGTTCTCTGCTGGTCTCTCCGGGGAACCCTTGCAGAGATTTAAGTCCTTGTCCTCGGGGATTCGGGACTGCTCAAAGTTCATGTCCTGCGCCGCCTACCATGGCTTCGAGGCTTCGGCCCGAGTTGCGGCAAGCCCATGACTGAGAAGGCCGCTCAGCTCGAGACCGAGCACCTCACCCGGACAAGGCTGTCGAGGAAGACCTCTGCCCCTTCTCATAAAAAGAAGGGCTCGGGTAAAAAGCCCTTTTACCCGAGAAAGGGCACTACCTACAAACAGTACCCTCAATATCAGGCTGCCCAAGCTGCCCCCCAGGGTCAGCAAGCCAAGGGCCAGGGTAATGGGCCCCATAGGCAGAGGACCCACAAGCCTCAGGCACCTGCTACCACTCAGCAGGGTGGGGGTTTTTGACTCCTTGAGCATAGCCTCTCCTCCACTGCTCCCCCCACCCTGCACAGGAGGTCGTCTCGCCCTCTTTGCCCACCAGTGGCCCCTTATCACCGGGGACAGTTGGGTGCTAGAGATAGTCCACAAGGGCTATGCACTCCATTTTCACCAACTGCCACCCCCCTACTTTCCAGGGGAGCCTCCAAGGCCTCCCCTGAACACAGACCTTCTCTGTCAAGAGCTTCAGAGTCTGTTGGTGGACAGAGCAGTAGAGCCTGTGCCTCCCCACTTGCAAGGTCACGGATTCTACTCCAGGTATTTCCTGGTGCCCAAAAGGACCGGTGGCCTTCGTCCCATTCTGGACCTCAGGAACCTCAACAAGTTCCTAGTGAAAGAAAAGTTCAAGATGCTTACTCTTGGAACCCTTCTGCCCTACCTGCAGCAGGGAGATTGGCTATGCTCCTTAGATTTAAAGGATGCGTATACCCACATCCTCATGCATCCAGACCACAGAAAGTACCTGAGGTTCATCATGGGAGGAAACCATTATCAGTACAGAGTACTGCCTTTCGGCCTCACCTCCGCCCCCAGGGTTTTCACAAAGTGCCTAGCAGTGGTGGCGGCCTACCTAAGAAATCAGGGCATCTTTGTCTTCCCCTATCTGGACGACTGGCTCATCAGGGGTCTGACAAGCCAGGAGGCCAATCAAGCCACCCTCAGGACCATTGCTCTTCTTCAACGCCTGGGGTTTGTCATAAACTTCGCAAAGTCCACTTTGCTCCCTTCCCAGAACTTGGAGTTCATAGGGGCAAGATTGGACTCTCTGCTGGCAAAGGCATTCTTGCCAGAAAAGAGGGCCCAAAGGTTGATGGCCTTGGCAAGTCGGTTTCTCAACAGGTCCCTGTTCTCCACCAGACTCTGCCTGAGACTTCTGGGCCACATGGCTTTGACAGTACATGTGACCCCCAATGCCAGGCTCCATATGAGGCCTGCACAGTGGTGCCTTCGGACTCAGTGGTCACAGGCCACAGGCGGCCTCCAAGACAGGATAAGGGTGTCCAGACCATTTCTGCACTCCCTCAACTGGTGGCTGCACCCACCCAATCTACTGAAAGGGGTGCCTTTTCAGATCTCGGGTTACACAATAGTGCTGACAACAGATGCCTCCCTGCTAGGCTGGGGAGCTCATTGTCTGGGCAAGTGCACCCTGGGCCTCTGGTCCCCCTGGGAAGCTGCACAGCAGATCAATCTCCTCGAAATCAGAGCTATTCGATTAGCACTCAAAGCTTTCACACCTGCCCTGGCTCACCAGTCTGTCCTGATTCAGACAGACTACCAGTTTGCCATGTTTTATGTGAACAAACAGGGCGGAACTGGGTCCTGTGTCGAGAGGCTCAGGACCTTTGTTATTTTGCCCTCAAGCACAACATGCTCCTCAAGGCTGTGTATCTTCCAGGCCAGGACAACTATCTGGCAGATAGATTAAGCAGAATACAGCAGCCCCACGAGTGGCAGCTGCATCCCTCCGTGGTTCAGAAGATATTCCTCAAATGGGGTCTCCCTTGGCTGGATCTCTTTGCCAGCCCAATAAACAAACAACTGCCGAAGTTCTGCTCCAGGCAACCGCATCCTCTGAGGATAGCAGCAGATGCTTTTCTAATTCCATGGTCTCAGGGCCTCCTGTATGCGTTTCCTCCCACGCCCTTGGTGGCCCGAACTCTCTTCAAAATTCTTCAGGACAAGGCCTTGGTCCTGCTGGTGGCTCCCAGATGGCCGAGACAGCCTTGGTTTCCACTTCTACTTCAACTGGCGTTGGATCCCCCCCACTGCCTCTGGGGTTGCAGCCCGACCTCCTCTCACAGGAGCAGGGTTCCTTTCTGCACCCCAATCTCAAGTCTCTCAATTTGATGGCCTGGAGGCTGCAAGGGTAGTCTTGGCTCCCTGGGGCCTACCTGAGGAGGTTGTCCTAGCCTCTAGGAAACAGTCCACTAGGAAATCCTATGCTCTCAAATGGAAAAGGTTTTCTGTGTGGTGTCAGCTACGTACAGAGGATCCTTTCTCCTGTACTGTGCCAGTAGTCCTTCAGTACTTATTGCACTTGTCAAATCAGGGTCTTAAATCCAATTCTGTTCGGGTCCACCTCTCAGCTCTAGCAGCTCACCACTCATTGGTTGAGGGGCAGTCTCTCTCTGGTCACCCCTTGGTGTCTCGATTTCTCAGGGGCTTGCTTTTGCTCAAGTCTCCCATCCGTCCTCCTGCCCCTGAGTGGGAGTTGAATGTGGTCTTGCAGCAGCTAACTCGCCCACCTTTTGAGCCGATGGCTACTTGTCCACTACGCTTCCTCTCCTGGAAGACACTCTTCCTAATAGCCCTTACCTCGGCTAGGCGAGTAAGTGAGCTTCAAGCCCTGGTCTGTGACGGGCCTTACACCAGGATTTACAGAAACAGGGTAGTCCTCAGGACTCATCCAAAGTTCCTCCCTAAGGTTGTCTCCTCTTTCCACCTCAACCAGGAGGTGGTTCTTCCGACATTCTTCCCTAGGCCTCATGCAAGCCAGGCTGAAGCAGTCCTGCATACCCTGGACTGTAGGAGGGCCTTATCCTTCTACCTTGATCGTACGCAGGGGCATAGGAGGGCTACTCAGCTCTTCATATCTTTTGACCCCAATAAGTTGGGGTTAGCTGTGTCCAAGCGTACCTTGTCCATCTGGGTGGCTGACTGTATCACCTGGGCTTACAAGGCGGCTGACCTTCCTTTGCAGGGTAGGGTCACGGCCCATCTTGTCAGGGCAATGGCTGCCTCAGTGGCTCATCTCTGCTCTGTGCCCTTGGTAGACATCTGCAGGGCTGCAACTTGGTCTTCAAGCCAGATATTTGTGGCCCATTACTGCCTGGAGAGGGAGTCCCATAAGGAGAGTGCTTTTGGCCAGGCAGTACTCCGGAATCTCTTTGAGGTTTAGGCAACTCCTGCCCTCCTGTCCTCTGTTGGGCTACCAGTGGAGGTTGTGTCCTTGAAAAGCATTTCTTTGCAGCTGGGACTAGAGGGAGTCCTCTTCAGCCTGGGTTCCTCGGTAGCCCAGAGCTAGGGAGTCACCCATATGTGAGGACTGACTTCCTGCTTGGTCGTGGAGAAAGAGTAGTTCCTCACCTGTAACAGGTGTTCTCCAGGAGCAGCAGGAATCAGTCCTCACAACCCTCCCTCCTCCCCTTGGAGTTGCAGTTGTACATAGTTTGTTTTTCATTTTTGTGTGCTGTTCTTAGCTATGTCATTTGACTGAGGTAAGATGGCACCTTTAGGCGGGAAGAGAACCGCGCATGCGTGCCTGCATTCCCAAAGGCTTTCTTAGAAAGCTGGGGAAATGCTCCGCTGGGGCTTCATCAGCGCCGATGACACCCATATGTGAGGACTGATTCCTGCTGCTCCTGGAGAACACCTGTTACAGGTGAGTAACTACTCTTTATAGCCTCCAAACTTGAAGTGGAGGTACAGCAGGTATTCCAAGATAAAGAGGGGAGATTTATACTGCTACGCATACAAATTGGGAATGAATAGTATTGTATTATCAATGTATATGCACCAACGGGAAGACAAGGAGCATTTTGGGCAAAACTAGAAGATGAGGTGGGGAAACTAGGAGATGGAAATATTATCTGTGGGGGAGATTTTAACTTAACATGGAACCCTGATAGGAACGCAAAGGGGAAACGCGAGGGCAAAAGAGCAGATAGGAGAAAATATCGAAATTTTGTGGCCCAGCATTGTTTGATGGACCCATGGCGATTTCAGCATCCCCAGAAAAAAACAGTTTTCCTACTTTTCTTATGTACATGGCTCATATTCTAGAATAGACGCTATATGGATAACAAAGGAATTGGCGGGTAGGGTTAAAGGGGCAGATATGGACTCTATAACATGGTCGGACCATGCATTTGTGGAGGTCAGGTTGAAATTGGAGGGGGAGAGAGGGGGTACACAGTTTTGGCGGTTAAATGAATCTCTTGGAGGATGAGCGGGTGCGAAAGGAGATAGAGCGGGAGACGGTGGAATACTTCAGATGGAATGATAATGGGGAGGTGGCCTGGGGGGGAGTCTGGGATGGATATAAGGCAGTGGTGCGGGGTGTCTTCATTAAATGGGGGGCACGTAAAAAGAGGGAGAGGGAAGGGAAAGAATGGGAATTGCGAGAAAAATTAATGGAACTGGACGCATTAGATGGGCAAGTGGGAGGGGGAAAGTATAGAGGCCAAGTGCTGGCGGTAAGAGCGCAATTAAATGCTATGCAAGCAGAAATTATAAGATACCGAATGCAGTTACTGAGACAGGGGTTTTTTGAAGGGGCAAATAAAGCGGGGCGTTATATGGCGCAGTGACTGAAACAAAGGAAATTAAGATCACAAATATTGCGCATTAGGGATTGGGAAGGGAAATTGGCTTACAAAGATGGGGATATACGAGAGGCCTTTAAAAAGATACTATCAAGAGCTATATGCAGCTCGGGGGGCCCCCCCGGATCCGGAAAGAATACAAAGCTATTTGGATTCCATTCAGATCCCGGCTCTGAGCGAGGAGGAGCAACATCAGATAAATACCGCAGTTGTGGCAGAGGAGATAATACAGGCAATAAAACAGCTTAAGGTAGACAAGGCTCCGGACTTAGATGGGCTTACAGCACGATTTTATAGAAAATTTAAAGAACTTTTAACAGCTCCTCTACTGAGGTTGTTCAACTTGCCAAAGGGGGGGGGGGGTTCTAGCAGCCACTATGGGATGGGCTGGGATCACAGTGATACACAAAGAAGGTAAGGATCCACAGGAACGTACGTCGTATAGACCAATTTCTTTACTTAACTTAGATGCCAAATTATTGGCTAAAATATTAGCCACCCATTTAAATAAGGTTATTGGGAAATTGATCCATCCATATCAAGCGGGTTTTATCCTAGGGTGGCAGGTGGCGGATAACATTCGGAAGACCCTGAATATCATTTGGTCGGTGGGTCAAAGCAATCAGGAGGCCTTGTCATTAGACGCGGAGAAAGCGTTTGACCAGGTGTCTTGGTCCTTCCTATTTCAGGTCATGGATAGAATGGGGTTGGGGGGGGGGGAGTTTAAGGGGTGGGTGACAGCATTATATCGGAACCCGAAGGCATGTGTCAGGGTAAATGGAGCATACTCAGCCTTTGTTGAGCAGGAACGAGGGACAAGGCAGGGATGTCCTTTGTCACCCTTATTGTTTGCAATTTCACTGGAACCGTTTGCAAAAAGAGTGCATGTCCGCGAGGACTTGCAAGGTATAAAGGTTGGGAAGAGTGAATACAGAATATCATCATTCACGGATGATATTATATTACGTGTGACCCGCCCGATGTGCTCAATACCTATTTTAATTTGGGAAATAGAGGAATATGGGAAGTTATCAGGCTTCACTATCAATTGGGCAAAATCGGAAATCCTGAATTTGACAGTGCCAGAGGAGGTGCAGACGCGCTTAAGAACACAGTACCCTTTCAGGTGGGCAAAGGGACCGATTAGGTATTTAGGGATCCAGATAAGCAATAAGTTGGAGGACCTGTATGATTTAAACTACAAAAAGCTGTTTGGACAAGTTGAAATTTTATTGGCTGGGTGGGGGTGGGGATATTTCTCATGGTTTGGTCAAATCGCAACAGTAAAGATGATGATCTTACCCCGCTTTTTGTTTTTGTTTCAAACATTGCCGATAGAATTACCACCCAAAAGTGTAAAATGAGCCCTCTACCTGTACTCAGAAGAATACTTATGATAATACCATGACAAAAAAAAGTAAAAAAATAAATCCAGTGATATGTTGAGGTCATTGATGCAATAAGGCATATTGCTTGAGGAGAATCTGAGCATTGCCATCATAAGTCTGAGACCTCACACCACTGGTAAATTTGTATAGTGACAATCATAAGGTGTTAGAACTAGTCCGTGTCATGGTATTATCATAAGTATTCTTCTGAGTACAGGTAGAGGGCTCATTTTACACTTTTGGTTAGTATAAACCCTCAAGTATTGGACCTAGCAAATAGTGTTGCTACACGAAGATAGAATTACCACGGCAAAAATTAAAGCAGCTGCAAAGAAGCATTTCCAGATTTATATGGAATAATAAGGGACCAAGAGTGGCTCTGCCATACTGCAGAAAGATAGGGAAGAGGGGGGGCTTGGGGTTCCCAATTTTAACAAAAACTGTCAAGCGGTGCAATTGAAAACACTGTATGATTGGCACCGTGAAAAACAAAATCAATGGGTTCAGATGGAAGAGGCTTCAGTAAGGAGAGTGGGGCTGGAAAGGTTGGTATAGAGGGGGGATAAGGGGTTGGCCAGTAGAGTTCAGAACCCCTTTGTAGGGCATATTCTGTTGATCTGGCGGAGAACTAGGAATGTCTTAGTACAGGATGACCTTGGAGGCATGCTTTGAGAAGGGACAGGGGCCAGGGGCGCAGATACTCTGAGGATGGGCAGAACGGGGGACTGACGCACATCTCCCAGATGATAGGTGAGGACGGACTACGGGATTTCGAGGGGATTAAGGATTTGTATGGATTATCCAGCAATGATTATTATAGTTACACCCAGGTGAGTCACTTTATGAGGCAGCAGAGTGTATGGCAGGACTTGTGGTGCAATAGAGGGTGGTTTGAGGCCCTTTGCTCAGGTAATTTAGGACGCAAGGGTACCTTGTCTAAAATTTATAAAGGGCTAAAAGAAGATGAGGGGGGGGGGGAATTAGAGTTCATGAAGAAATGGGAGGAAGACCTGGGCACAAAATGGACTGAGGAGAGGTGGGAAAAAGTTATAAGGACCATAGCGGGGATATTCATTGCCACCCAAATAAAAGAAAATGCCTATAAAGTGCTCTGTAGGTGGTATTGGACACCGACTAGACAAAAAAGGGCGGGAAGAGGGATATCGGACAGGTGTTGGAGAGGATGTCCGGAGAAAGGGGATACGCTACATATGTGGTGGAAGTGCGGACCGATTCAAAGCTTCTGGGAGGAGGTTTTATAATCCATGAAATGACTGGCCACAAATTTCAAAAAACACCAGAAGTGTGTCTCCTGCATCAGTTGGGGGAGGAATGGGAGATAGGGGAGAGAGGGGTACTACATCACTGCATAGCAGCGGCAAGAAATGAAATAGCACAACATTGGCTGGGGGTGGGGAGTCCCCAGAGGGCAGGGTTTATTAGACGAATGGAGGACCTGTGTTTGATGCACCGGCTGACAGGGTTGAGACATGGGAAAGGGGACAAAGCTATGGAAAACTGGCAGGGAGTCTGGACCTGGCTGGTTAAATGGAAAGTAAGGAAGAAGGGGGAAATGATAATGCACAGCTGTGTGTAAACAAAGGAATGGCTGTGGAGTAAAGCACAGGAAATACCACAACCTGTATATGTGATACAAGCAAGAAGAGGTAGAGACTATGATGCGATTCTATAAAAGGGGGGGGGGGGCTGAGCCAACATCAACGCATTGTTGCATTGGAATCTGGGGGGGGGGGGGGAATTGGTTTAGCTATTGATAGATTGCTGTTATAAAATTTATACACCATGTTGAATATGTTGAATGAAGAAGAAATCTGTATTATATGCGATATAAGTTCAATAAAAATGTTAAATGATAAAAAAAAAAAAAATGTTCTAAGTGTGGTAGCACTATCTCTGCTACTGATACCCATGACTGGTGTCTTAAATGCCTCTGCCCAGCCCACCAGCCATCCTATTGTCCTCTATGCAAAAAGATGACAAAGAGGCCTACATAATCTGGTCGCAAAACTCTGCTCCCTCTTTGCTTCAGATGCGATTTCACTCGCTTTGACTTTGTCGAGGGCATCGACTTCCTCTCAGGTATCGAAACACAAGTCTTCATCGAAGACGGGCCTTCCTCCCAAGGGTAGATCTCTATCTAAGCATAGAGATGCCTCGAGCATTGCCCTGGAGGTGGATCGATTAGCCAAACAACCCCGGCAGGACGACCTCCCCTCCAAAGCCACCGAAGGTTTCCAGGATGCTCCCGAGACCTCCACCTCAGGAGAGCTCCTGGTGCCATGCTCTGGGATGGTAGCCCATGCTTTCAGTACCGATACCCAGGCATTGGCAGGCTGTATGGAGCAGCATATCCTGGCCATTGAGTGGAATCTAGCGGCTCTGTTGGCGGCATCAGTACCGGTTAGAACGGGTCGGCATTAGGTTTCATGCTGCTCACTGCATTCCTGCCCATGCCGGCCCTCGATTCCATTCCTGGTTCTGAGGTACCAGTAAGACAAGTCTCTCTCGTGCCAATACTGATCTCAGTACCCAAGAAATGCAAAGTATTCTGGAGGAACCCTCACCGTTGCCACAATGGTGCTTGTCCCCTTCCAAAGATATGCCTTTTCAAGAGTTTATCAAGGATATGGCGAAAGGCCTATCTATTACAGCAACATTTAAGAAAGAGTCCAGAGCAGAGGAATTAGAGATCCTCCAATTCCCTGCAGCTCCTAAGGAGGTGACTACTCTGCCTATTCACTGTATACTCCAGGACCTCATGCTGCGGCTGTGGGAAACACCTCACCATTTCTCCCCATACTCAGCAACTTGATACCATGTATCGGGTACCAGAAAGTCCCGGGTTTCCAGAAAACACAGCTTCCAAACCACTCAATGGTAGTGGAATCGGCTATTGTGGTAAGGAGGACACTGACAGGCATAGAAAAAGGGTTGGGTTTAAAACTTTTCCTTCTGAGTTAAAGCATGGCTCAGGCAGGCAATCAGTTAAATCAACACCTAGAGAGAAAAGCCACATGATTGAGAGTCCTGAGTACAGACCACACCCTACCTCCATGGCAACACAAAATACAAATGAGAAACACGTGGGGGGAAGAGCTAGGAAGACGCCTCTCACATTCAAAGATTTAAGCTCTCAGAAGCAAAGAGAGTTGTCAGCAAAAGATTTAAGCTCTCAGAAGCAAAGAGAGTTGTCAGCGTCAGGAGCAGCAGCAGGAGCAGCAGGACGGGCGAGACAAGCAGCATGGGAATCAGAGGTTGAAGCATTAGGAGAAGCAGAGTCCAGACAGGAGTCTGGGACTGAGCAAACACTGGAATCGCGGCAGAGAGTTCAGAAGCTAAAGCCAGGGGAATGGCAGAGCAAGTCTAAACCTCAGCACAGAAAGGTTTCTAACGGCAGCTCTTCTACCAGGTACAGCTGTACAGAGTTTGCAAGCCCTTGTGAAGGTAGGAGCCATAACTCTGGGAGAATTGTAGAATACCGCTCAGATAGCAGTGAGGATTCTGAAGGGGAGATTTATTCTTCTGTAAAGCCTGAAAGGAAGTCTGTGCATAGAAGCCAGCAGAGACGACAGTCCTATGAGTGTTTTGCCTAGAGATTCAAAGCCCTGCAATGCATATAGAAACCCCGAGGGAAGAAAAAGAAATCCCTGGGATAAAGTGTTTAAATTAATGCAACAACTGAAGACAGGTTATGCTGATAAAAACCCAGAACTGTTACAGGATGAAATAGAGTACATGGAAACAGAATTAGCTGAATTAGACCATGACTCAGATTCTATAATGGATTGCTCAACAGCTTGTGTCTAAAAAGAAGAAAAGCTGAATTGCTGGTTTTAAAAGTAAGAATTCAGAACTGTGTTTAAATGCTCTGAGTGTTTGTGAATCCTGGAAGAAAAGAAAAAGGATTACAAAGTTGTTTTACTCAGCACTGTTTAAAGCATTAATTTCCTGTTGGCTGAAGGAAGCTATTTGAGTTCATCATTATTTCCTGTTACACCTTGTTCATGTTCCAAAGAGAAGTTTACTTTGCTAAGTTTGATGAAACAAGATAAAATTAAATAAATTTCCTGTGAACTGCCTAAAACTACTCGGACTACTTATTAACCACAACTACAAAAGGTCCCAGCAGCATTTGCTCTGGAATAAATAAGAACAGTTGGCACGCTGCTTCTTATAGGCAACTGCCTAGACACTGCAGCGCCACACTATGCGTCAGTTTAAAAGTTCTAAGACTCATTCCTCCAATCCCCCAGGTAGGGAATCAAGAACCCTCAATGTCTTTGGGTGGCAATGCTTTCAGGCTTCCATGCTTTCAGCCTGCATAAGTTCATACATACTCTATATGGGTATGTTCCTTAAGGAGGTAACTAGGGATCTGGAATCAATGGCTCCTCTTCTCCCGGATGATAAGAGGGTAGACTATCTTACATTAGTCAAACATATCCAGAATGTTTTGAAGTTTGTCAATAGGGCAATCTTTAACTGTTTTGAGTGCACTAGTAGAGCAACATCTATCTGCATAGGGGCACGTAGGATTGCATGGCTTCAAGCATCAGACCTTGAACAATGGGTTCAAGACAAGCTGGGTAATATTCCCTGTACAGGTGAGAACCTGTTTGGAAAGGATTGGCAAAATAAGGCTTCCCAATTAGAATCTGAGAATACCACTCTCAATAGGCTTTCCAAAACTACTGCCAACCCTGCCAAGAAGAAAGCAGCTGCAAAGAAAGCTTTTTGTGGTAAGAAAAACATTTATCCTTCTTACCCCCCAGCTTCTCAATATCAACCTCAGGGTACCCAGAAGAGGCAATAGCCTCCCAAGCAACAGAAGAAGCCACAGGCTCCTAAAAATCAACCACCTGCGCAGACCCAATCTGCGTCTGTTTTTTTACTTCTTCCTAGAGAACATAGCCACCCTGCCTCTGGAGAACCCCCACCCCCTCCACATAGCAGGCAGATTCTGTCATTATGCCCACAGATGGCATCTCATAACCTTAGAGCAGTCGACACTAACTATAGTCCGAGAAAGGTACAGGCTTCATTTACAAAGCATACCCCCCTCCACCCTAGTGGAAGAATATAATTCTCAACCCCTTTCACTGCTCTCCTGCTACAAGAGGTCACCTCTCTTCTGTCACAGGGTGCCATAGAAGAGATTCCAACTTCTCAGCAAGGGATGGGGTTCTTTTCTCCCTACTTTCTCATACCAAAGAAAAACAGAGGGTACAGACCCATCTTAGACTTCAGAAACATAAAGAAGTTTCTAGTCCAGGAGAAGTTCAAGATGATCTCACTAAGAACCCTTCTGCCTTATATCCAGAGTTAGGGCTGGCTCTGTTCTCTAGATCTAAAAGAAGTGTACACTCATATCCTTATTCATCCAGAACACAGGAAATATCTACGTTTCATCTTCCAGGGAAATCACTATCAATACAGAGTCCTTCCCTTGGGACTCTCCTCTGCCCCGAGTCTTCACAAGTGCATGGCCCTCATAGCTGCATATCTAAGGACTCTCGGGATATTAATCTTCCCTTACTTAGATGACTGGCTGATAAGGGCAGCCACCTCACAGGAGGTTCATCTATCCCTCCTTCATACAATGCAGGTACTGCAAGATCTGGGATTTGTGATAAATCTTCCAAAATCCCATCTAACTCCCTCTCAAACACTAGAATTCATAGGAGCTCTTCTAGACACTCGGCGGTCAAGGGCATTTGTAACCCAGGACCGTTGTACTTACCTAGTGCAGCTTGCATCTCAAGTGTGGCTCGGAGACTATCTCCCAGCCAAGGAGATGCTGCATCTTCTAGGCCATATGACCTCTACAGAACATGTTGTTCCATATGCCTGTTTGCACATGTGAACAGCTCAATGGACTCTTGTCTCCCAGTGGAAGCAGGTCTTCGGGGCCCTCAAGGACTGCATCCAAGTCATAGACCTTCTTACAGGGTCCCTTCTATGGTGATGTACCCCAGCAAATCTCGTAGGGTCACCTTTTCAGATCCCTTCACATCAATGCATCCTGAAAATGGATGCCTCCAAACTGGGCTGGGGAGCCTACTTAGGCCCTCTTTCCACTCAGGGCCTCTGGACAGAGCAGGAATTGCAGCTCCAGATAAATTTACTGGAGCTTCGTGCTATCTTCAGTGCTCTCAAGGTATTTCAACAACAACAACTACAGGGCCACAGAGTTTTCGTCCAAATGGACAATCAGGTAGCCATGTTCTGTGTGAACAAGCAGGGAGGAATGGGCCCTTGGGAAAGAGATAAGTGCACCAAGGGACTAGGTATATAGAGAGAAAAGGAGTGGACCCAAGACAAATCCTTGGGGTACACTAACGGAGAACAGGATAGCAGCAGAGGAGGATTATTTTATTTAGCTGTATTTATATCCCGCTTTTCACCGGGTCAAAGCGGTCAATTGGGGATACATTTAACATGAGGGGATATGAGACACATACGCTAATACTTACAGGGAACATGGGCAATGGAGGGTTAAGTGGCTTGCCCAAGACCACAAGGAGTGCCTATAGGACTAGAAATCCCAGTCCCTCCGGCCTGAGTTTGCTGTCCCCAGGTGGGACTTGAACCCCCGGCCCTCCGACCTGAAGTACCTTGTCCTAACCACTAGACCACTCCTCCCAATCCACCAGAACAAACACTGAAAGAGCGATGGGAGAGAGAAGAGGAGAACCAGGATAGTACAGAGCCCTTAAAATCAAGCGAGGACAGGGTATCAAGGAGAAGATTGTGGTCAACAGTGTCAAAAGTAGCAGAGAGGTCAAGAAGGATGAGGACTGAGTAAAGGCCCTTGGATTTTGCCAGGAGCAAATCACTGGAGACTTTGGCAAGAGCCATTTCAGTAGAATGTAAAGGACAAAAGCCAGATTGTAAAGGATCTAGGTGGTCTTGAGAGGAGAGAAAATCAAGGCAACGGCGGTGAACTGCATGTTCAAATAGTTTAGAAATGAAGGTGAGGAGGGCGATGGGTCGACAGTTAGGACAGGTAGGATCAAGTGAGGGTTTCTTGAGGAAAGGTGTAACTACAGCATGCTTGAAGGCTGCAGGGACAGTTGCAGTGGAGAGCAATTAGGTTGAGAATATGAGAGATGGAAGGGACAACAGTGGAGGAGATGGGACTTAGGAGACAGGTGGGAATAGGATCAGAGGAGCAGGTAGTGAGTTTGGAGGAGGAAAGAAGGGAGATCATGGTTTCCCCAGTAGTCTCGTGCTCTAAGGCCCCGCACGGATCCTTGGAGATGCGTAAAGCCCCTGCGGTTCCCGAGTGGGCACACAGACATTCTGACCAAGGGTCCCTGGAGCTAGAGCATAAAAAGAAGTCCTTGAGGGCCCTGTCCTGGGATATGGACAAGCGCAGCAAATCCCGTGAGCAGTCCCTCACTCCCCAGCAAGCATCCAAGGAGTTGGAGCGGGAGCGACTGGCGAAGGTACCCAGGACAGACGTCGAGGCCTCCAGTGATGGATCTCAGACCCCTGAGGGCCATCCCAGTGAGGACCTCCTCTCCTCCTCGACATCCAACCCGGTTACCCTGGCATCTTTGTCGAAAGCTGCAACCCCTGAGTGGGAAACCAGACTGCTGGTGTTGGAATGCAGCGTTTCCGCATCCTTGCCTCACAACAGGCATCGATGCCCGGCCCCACCGGTGCATGCGCTGAGACCACACGGACCTCGATGCCGAGGACTCCTCAGCCTCTGAAGTGATCATCGAGAGCAAGATGCCTCAAGCAGATCCTCGGAGAGGGTCTCGATTCCGCTTCTGATCCTCGGGGATGAGGTCTTCTCAGGCGAGAGCCTCTGGCTCCGGCCAAGCCTCAGCCCAAGACATCAAAGACCAGAGCCTATGACACCTTTGGAGCCGTCTGGCCTCGAATCTTCGATGGACTACTCTGACTGGGAGTCCAAAGTCGAGACCTCTCCGGATGCACGTACTCACCGTGATCTCCCTTCGAACTTGTCTCCGCCAGCCTCATGGTGCCGGTCCCCACCCAAGGTCACCTTGCTCTTCGAGTTTGTCCAGGACATGGAGAGGGCTCTCTTTCACCACAGAGTCAAAGGAAGACCCCATCCTCCAGTATGAGGCCCCACCCAAGGAGACCCTCATGGCCCCCATCCTCTCCATCCTCAGTCGACTCCTTCTCCAAATGAGGGAGGCGCCGGCATCTGTGCCAATTGTCAGCCGAAGCCTGAACACCATGTACCAGGTCCAGTGAGGACCGGGCTTTAGGAAGGTGCAATTCCCTCACACCTCCATGGTGATTGAGTCAGCCATGCATCGACAAAAGAGCCCAAAGACACACTCATTGGTGCCCCTGGGCAGGGAGTCCTGCGCCCTCGCTGCCTTGGGTGAAAATGTTAACAGGGCTTGATGCTGGCATGCCGCATACAGACTTATCAACTGTATGTCGGCATGTTCCTCCAGGACCTCACTAAAGAACATGGAGGCTTCGTGGCAGGCCTCGATGACGAAAACGTCTGGTGCTTCCAGACCCTTATGAAGCCTGTTGGAGAGTGCTTGAAATACTTATCTCAAGCAGCCTACAATGGCTTTGAATCCAGCATGAGAGTAGCTGCTGGTGGCATCGGCGCCTGACACCAGGTCTGGATCTAGGCATCAGACCTCGAGCAATGGGTCCAAGAAAAACTCCTAGACTTCCCTTGCCTCGGGGAAAACCTCTTTGGCAAGCTGATGGAGGATAAGGTGGCAGAGAGAGACCAAATATGTCACCAGGACTCGACTCTCGAGGAAAACCTCCATTCTTCCCAGGAAGAAACCACCCATGAAAAAGCCTCCCTTTCACAGGGCCAGCCTTATCTAGGCTATCCCCCATATCTGGCCACCCAGACCCCTCAGCAGGATCACCAAGGCAAGGGGACCGGTCAGACTGTGTTGGGGGTTTTGACTCTCAAGGCATAGCCTCTCTACTCACGGGGGATCAGCCACCAACAAGAAGGCACCTGACTCTTTTTGCCCATCGGTGGGCTGCCATCACCATAGACTCCTGGGTTCTCCGGTTGGTCAGTGAGGGGTACCTCCTCCACCCGGACCAAAGGCCCCCTCCTTCATTTCCAAGAGAGCCCTCTCGGTCTCCCCTGCACCAGGCCCTCTTACTACAGGAACTCACAGACCTTCTCAGGGACAAGGCTGTCAAGCCTGTACCACCCCATGCAAGGGGGAGGAGATTCTACTCTAGGTTCTTTTTAGTCCAAAAAGAACAGGGGACCTAAAGCCCATTCTGGATCTGAGAAACCTGTACAAATTCCTGGTGTGGGGAAGTTCAAAATGCTCTCCCTTGGAACATTGCTGCCCTACCAGCAGCACGGAGATTGGCTATGCTCCTTGTACCCACATCCTTATTCATCCCATTCACAGGCAATACTTAAGGTTCATGGTCTGAGTCAACCACTACCAGTACAGGGTACTACCCTTCGGCCTAGTCTCCGCTCCAAGAGTCTTTACCAGATGCCTAGCAGTGGTGGCCGCCTACCTCCAGCAGATCAATCTGCTGGAACTAGGAGCCATCTTTCTGGCGCTCAGGGCCTTCTGACATCGCCTGCAGCACCAGTCGGTGCTAGTCCAAATGGACAACCAGGTCGCAGTGTTCTACCTGAACAAACAGGGGGGCACAGGATCCCAACGCCTCTGCCCGGAGGCTGTAGCCCTACGCAATCAGTCAAGGAATACTCCTCAGGGCAGTATACCTTCTGGGCCAGAACAATGCCCTAGCAGACAGACTAAGCAGGGTCCTCTAGCCACATAAGTGGTGCCTAGACCCCAGGGTGGCACAGCGGCTTTTCTGCCTATGGGGAACCCCAAGTCTTTACCTCTTTGCCAATCCGGCCAGCACCCAACTGCCCCATTTCTGCTATCCACAACTGCACCTGTCCAGGTAGCAGCGAATGCCTTCCTCATCTCATGGTCAGAGGGCCTTCTGTATGCCTTCTCTCCCACGCCACTAATCAGGCAGACCCTCTTCAAGGTTCAAGGGGACAGGACTTCCATGTTCCTGGTGGCTCCACGGTGGCCCAGACAGCCCTGGTTCCCCCTGCTACTCCACCTCTTGATGGAACTTCCGGTCCCTCTAGGGAAGTCTCCGGGACTATTAACACAGGAGGAGGGCTTGACTCTCCACTCCAACCTGGGGTCTCTCTCGCTAAGAGTATGGCGGCTGAATGGGTCGCTCTAGTTCCCTTCAAACTCCCCATGGAGTTGGAGGAGATCCTTCTGGCCTCTTGTAAAGACTCCACGAGATGAGCTTATGCTTTCAAGTAGTGCAGTTCTCCGTATGGTGCACAGAGCAGCAGATTGACCCATTCTCCTGCCAGGTGCACACAGTACTCCAATACTTGCAAGCCTGACTTAAGTCCAACTCAGTTAGGGTACACCTGAGTGCGCTCTCCGCGCATCATCACTCCATAAAGGGCAGTCCTTTCATGGTTCAACCCCTCATCACTCACTTCATATGGAGCTTGCTGCTCTCTAAGCCCCCCATCCGGCCACTCCTAGCAGAATGGGATCTTAACATGGTTCTGATGCAGCTTACCAAGCTGCCCTTCGAACCCTTGGCTACTTGCCACTTGCGGTACTTATCTTGGAAGGTTGTCTTCCTGATGGCACTCACCTCTGCTTGCTGAGTCAGCGAGCTTCAGGCCTTGGTGGCTGATCCACCCTACACCAGGTTCAAAAGAATAGGGTCATGCTCCACACTCTCTCAATTCCTTCCGAAGGTGGTATACGCCGTCCTTCTCAACTAAGAGATGGTGCTTCCCATGGTCCCACGCCAACAAGGCAACGGCGGTTCTCCATTACCTGGACTGCAAAAGGACCCTGTCCTACCTGCAACATACTCAGGGCCACTGCAAAGCCTCACAGCTTTTCATTTCATATGACCCCAGTTGTCACCAAGCAGATTCTGTCCATCTGGGTGGCGGACTGCATCGTCTTCCCCCACAATCAGGCTGGGCTACCATTGGAGCACCAGGTCACAGCGCACAATGTCAGGGCTATGGCATCTTCAGTTGCAAGCCTATGCTCTGTCCGCCAGTCCTCCATTCACACTTTGGCAGCTCACTACTTCCTGGAGAGGGAGCCCCGACGGGACAGTGCCTTTGGCCAGGCTGTAGTCCATAATCTATTTGGGATTTAGACAACTCCTGCACTCTGACCCTTCTTGTTCAGGCTACTGGGGTGATGGTTCTCCCTGGACACTGGGGTCCTCAGAGTCTATCCTCAGATTAGCTTGCGGTTGCTCACGGCTGGGCCGTATTTTTCTACAGATTCTCAGTAGCCTGTACCTAGGGAGTCCCATATGTGAGGACTGACTTTTTGCTTGTTCCTGGAGAAAGCATATTCACCTGTAACAGATGTTCTCCAGGGACAGCAGGAATCGGTCCTCACTACCCTCCCTCCTCCCCTTGGAGTTGCTGTACGGTTTTTGCCATCTTCTTTTGTCTGCTCTAGCTATGTCATCTGACTGAGCAAGATTGCACCCTTGGCGTGAAGGGGACCACGCATGCGTAGTGGCATCTCCCAAAGGCTTTCTTTGAAAGCTGGAGAGATGCTTCCGTGAGAGCTCCATCGTCACCCATATGTGAGGACTGATTCCTGCTGTCCCTAGAGAACACCTGTTACAGGTGAGTAACAACGCTTTACAGTACATAATCATTGCCATTAGTGCTGTGCAGGATCTTCTAAACCAAAATAACAATAAAACAAGTGTGTTTCCCTTGGAGCCACATTTAATGATCACAGAGATAGATAACTATTAAAATACTTCAAAACTGACTGACTGCTGATTAAAGCTAATTAAACCACTGAGAGAAAAACAATTTGAAAATGCAGTTTCAGTGCGCGAAAATGTGCAAAACTTGTGCATGTCTGTGGGTCATAAAAGATAATTCCAACAAATTTACAGAATCATGCTGTTAAATTTCATGAATGATTATAACTTGAAATCGTAATGATACACAAATATTATTTGATTTGTTTGATATTTATTCTTTATTTTCCCGTGGTGCGTACAGCTCACACTTTCTCTACCTGGACCCCTTGCATGCAAGTGGGTTGTCTTTCCTGGACTGATGAAAAAAAAGATCGTAACTTGTAACCAAAGAATGAATAAACATATCATCTTGATTATTGTAACTCATTATACAAAGGCCTTACTACTTTGAATATATTACATTTACAGATTATTTGGAACAATGTTTTTTTTTTAACTTTCTCATTCATATTCCATGTTCTTAAGTAAATGAATATTCCTTAAGTTCCTTCCAACATCTCACCTTTTTCAAATCTAACCACTAAGTTCTGCCATAGTCTAACGGCCCGATATTGAGTTATGCCATGCACGCCGACCCTTAACCCTATATATTCAATGCTAGGGTCATATGTAGCCCCGGCATTGAATATCCGGGTTTGCCGCACAGCCTCCTAGACACAATAGATAACCGGGCAGTGTGATATTGCATGCTGCCGGTTAGCTGCTGCGTTTAAAAGATAGGCAAGCTTTTTTTTTTTGCCTTATGACTGTCGCCACCTCATCTTCTCCCTGGAGGGCCCATGACATGCTTTTAAACCGTGTAAATGTCTTTCGAATATTAGGCCCTAAATATCTAGCAATTTAAATAGCTGCATTCTAATTTGATTTCCTATCCTTTCACATGCACTTCCAAGAGAGTTATAAACCAAGTACAAATATTTGATTTAACACAATCTAACTTGATATGATCATTGGAGTGATGAGATCAAGGAAAACTAATGCAGCAGCATCTAACTTTAACAAGTGAGGAAGCATGCAGATTGTATGGTTTATGGAATTCTTTCCAAGCCACCTCTGTGTGTATGTCAGTGCCACACCGATCTTTTTGTATGTGCATTCCTTTTGTGTGTATGTCTGTATGTTGTATGTGCATTTTTGTGGGCTGTTTGTGTGTGTGTTAGTATGCATATGTTTGGGTGTCATGGAGCAGAGCAAATTAGGCGGTAATCTAGGGCGAAAGCTTCTAGGGGTGGCAAAGAGCAAGGCATTCAAAGCTAGACAATAGATTCTGACCGTCGGTGTTGGGGGGTGACATAAGGCTTAAGGTTTGCCTAGGGCTCCAACACCTTGAACCAACTCTGGGGCCACCCTGGCATGACCATATATATTCTACACATTGAAAAAGGCAAGCTATTAAATCCAAAAGGACATTATTCACAAAATGGAAAGCAGAGCCAGTGGAAGAAATTTGGAAAGAGCATTAGCATTTTCAAGGATAGATGTAAAAATATAATAAGGTAGGCCAAAAGAAGAAGTTCGCCTAAAAGGAAAACTCTCAATTTTTTTTCAAGTACATTCGTAGCAGGAAGCTTGTAAGGGAGTTGACTGAACCAGTAGATAGACTAGGGATAAAAGGGGCATTCGAAGAACAAGCCCATAGCAGAATAATCAAATACAAGTATAAATTATTTGCTTTAGTCTTTACTGAAGAGGATGTTGAGGAGATTCTTTGATAGGAACTGAAGCAAATCACAGTGAAACAGGAAGATCTAGAAAATTGACAAACTGATCTCCACTAGGTACATCACGAGGAGCCTTTTTATGCAGTGTATAGCTTACTTGTTTGATTTTTGCAGGTATGCCGACTGTGTGATCCTCTTACTCTCTCAGCTGGAAACTGGACTTCGCCTTGTTTTTACCAGTGCGAACGAGTGTCCCAGCAGGCTTCTCACTGCTGAGGTAGACCTGTTTTCTATGTGAATTGTGCAGTGAGGCTTGTGCTATGAATTATATTCAATACTGCTTTTGTGCTTATCCATGCAAAGTCATTGTTGAACAACCAGAAAGTAGCAGTCTAGGCTTACTGGAAGGCTTAAAACAAATCCATATTCCATATTGTCCTGCTAGACCAGTCCAGACAAGGTGGTGTTTTTCCCTTCCCTACCAGCAGATTGGTAGAGACAAAGAACCAATGAAAAGCTCAGGTTTCAATGACATCACTTCTATGCCTCTATTTGCCTCAGCCACCAGAGGTCCCTTCAGTATTTCTCTCTCCAGCAAATGGTGGATGGATTTTCTCCTCACTTAAGAATATCTGGAGATTGAAAAGAAAAGATTGATTAAACGCTCGTGTGATGCTCTCACTTGAGCGTGACGTAGGAGGTTCCACTAGACTGCTGCCTTTTCAGTAGCCATAGAAGGATAAGAGCCTGTTAAGCAGCCAGAAAACTGGAAGGATCTGGAAGGTACTACAGCTTCGCACAACCTCAACACCCCCTCCATCTTCCTCTGTTCCCTCCTGCTCTCTTCCGAAGATTGCAGAAGACTCTCAGAGGGATCTGCCTGCCAGCTACCTTAAAGGCAGAGCTACAAAATGAGTAAAACAGTTTCAGGGAAGTAGAGCTCAGCCTGGCATGGATTCTTGGCCTGGTGCCCTTAGGGAGTGTGTACCAAGGCTTGACCTAGTCATTGTCCTTGTTGGGAGCTCCTGATTCCGTCTTTCTGGGATGTAATTCAGGGTGGACCGCTGGTGACCGTTGGCATGGTGTGGGGTTTCCCACCATTTTCTGCACACGTTATTAGTGTTTTATCTATAGTACGCAATGGTCATGCGGTCCTAGCACATGTTCTGCCCAAACAGCTCCAATGAGCGCTTCTTCCCTAGCGCCAGCATTGGGTTCTGAGATGGATGAAGATTTACTCTTGCCTTCAGAAGACTGTGAAGAAGCTATAGTGATCCACCTTTCTGGAAGAAGAAGCTGGTGACAATGATTGCCAGAGTCTCATTCACCTTGAATTTGAAGGATGCTTCTGGCAGGTAGCAGGAGCCAAAGATATACCTGCTCCTTCAGAGTGTGGAAATCCACTACTGTCTTCCCATTTGATCCAGTCAGAGTGGGACTCTCCCAGTGCCCACCTAAGGGGCTAAAAGTGTGTGAAAAAAAATCTGTGCCCTCCCTGGAGAAGGAGTACGTCGAGTGGTTTGGCATTCGCAAGGTGGATGCGCAGGTCATGGCAGTCACCATATGGATCACCATTCCTGTGGAAAACGGATCTGCCTTAATGGATTTTCTGGAATGCCAGGTGGATTTGTTGTTGCAGTTGTAGTTCACCATGGCAGCTGTTATCCTGTAGCTGGTGGTATGTTCCAACCTGACATCTCGAGCCCTACTCCAATGGATTCACTCTCTTCCACTGGATGATACAACCCCTCTTTTGGAGTCAGCTATGGCCTTCCTTTCTGATTCCATATATGATCTGGTACGTTTGGCAGCCAAGAATGGTGCCCTGATGACAGTGTCATGGCATTGGATTTGGCTCCGGCACTGGGCAGTGGACACATCTTCCAAAGCCTGATTGACCCAATTGGCTTTTAAGGGGAAGCTTCTGTTTGGAGCCAATTTGGAGAAGCTGGTGAAGGACTTGAATGAGAGAAATTCTTACCACCTTCTGGAGGACAGATCTAAGGGCTTTTGAAGCGGGCTGGTGCCCCTTTCTCATCAGCCTCTGTTCACTGAGGGCGTGCTGGCCGCATTCCCAGGAGTCTCAGGACTTTTTCAGTGTTACTGACCTGGAAAACCTTTCTTTCTCTCCTGCTTCTGGGCTTTGAGTACATTTTTAGTCCTTTCACAAAGTGTGTGGGCCTAGGGACTTGGCCCCTTCTGGAGAAGGACCCTTCCAGACTACACAGTGAAGGTTTGGGAGCCCATTCCCAGGTTCCTCCAGTTGGAGATAAGGCATCGCCTTTTCTTTCAGGAATGGGCCTGGATTACCAAGGATCGCTGGGTGTAGACACCATTCAGTTCAGCTGTGTCTTGGAGTGCAAAGAACTGTTTCTGGATGCCTTCATAATTTCCCTGTGTGGGTCTGTGAGCAAAGGTGCCACTGTGCAGGCCACCTTGGACAAGAAGTTGAGCCTAAAGGCAGTGGTACCTGTCCCACCGGATGAGTAGGAAAGGGCAAATTCTTCATCTGTTTCATGGTGCCCATAAAGGATGGTTCCTTCTGACCCATTCTGGACCTCAGTGGGGTCAGCAAGCACTTGCACGTTCTGCGCTTCTGAATGGACACATTGTGCTCCGTGGTTCAAGCAGTGAGCCGAGGGGAGGTCTTGGCTTCTATGGATCTGGCCAAGGCATTGTTCCATATCCTGATCCAGGCAAATCAGCAGAGGTATCTGTGTTTTACCATTCTTGGCTCTCACTTTCAGTTTGTTGCTGTCCCTTTCAGGTTATCCACCGCCCCAAGAACATCCTCAAAGGTCATGTTGGTGGCAGCTATGGTGCTGCGGTGCCAAGGGATCTGTGTCCATCCATACCTGGATGACTGGTTCATCACAGCCCGCTCCCTTTCAAAAGCATCATGGGTGGCATTCCGAGTGGTGTCCTTTTTTGGAAAGTCTCGGCTGGGTGATCAATCGGGGAAAGAACCAGCTATTGCCTTCGCGATTCTGGAGTTTCTGGGAGGATCTGGAAGATACTACAGCTGTGCACAGCACTTGAGTGAGCAGAGTTTTCCTGTCAGAGGAGAAAGTCATGACTGTTGGATTACCTGGTGCTGTCTTGTGTGCAGCAGGCTCCCAGAGTCTGGGATTAACTTCAGCTGCTTGGATTGATGGCGGTGACCAGAGAGATGGTGCCAAGGGTGTGTGTTCATATGTGACCGCTCCAGCAGTACTTGGTGGCTCAGTGGTCTCAGAATTCTCAGGGGTTTGAGCACAGGCTTCCGCACCCATTGATGGTGAAGTCCATCCTGCAGTGGTAGCAGCAGCCCTCTCGTCTAAGGACAGGCGTACCACTGGATAATTTTTCCTGAATCCTCATAATGTTGGATGCCAGTCTCTTAGGCTGGGGAGCCATTGCCAAGAGTGTACAGCCCAGGGCCATTGGAACCACAGAGAAGCAGTGTAGCCCATCAACCGCCTCAAGGTGAGGGCCATCAGGTTTGCTCTTCTGCATTTATGGCCTCTGGTCGAGGGTCGGGCAGTTTGAGTGGTTTCAGACAATGCCACAGTGTTGGCTTAAGGTCAATCAGCAATGTGGCATGAGGACTGTTGAGGTAGCCCTGGAGATGGCTCTCCTATTTTTTGCCTGGGCGGAGAAGAACTTCCTAGCCTTGTTGGCTCAGCACATTGCCAGAGTGGACAGTGTGGAAGCAGACTTCCTCAGCCTGCACACTCTGGATTCTGGAGAGTGATAGTTGAGTCAGGAGGTATTTCAGTTGATTCTGCGTCGCTGGGGTTACCCCAAAATGGTTCTGATGGTAATCCATGCCCATGCCAAAATTTGCTGCTTTTTCAGTCTCTGCATGGAGATGGGTTCCGATTGAATCGACACTCTGAACCATCCTTGGCCAAGTAGCACCTGTTGTATGTGTTTCCTCTGTGGCCCCTGGTGGGGCGTGTGCAGGATTGTTGGTGGTGCTGGATTGGCTGAGGAAAGCATGGTTCGGAGACCTGATGCGGCTCCTGCTGGTGCTTCAGATGCTTCCATCTCTGGGCCTATTGTGGCACGGACTGATCATCCTGGAGGACCCAGTTCCCTTTTTGATTATGGCTTGACTCTTGAAAGGAGATGGCTAGTGCGTAAGGGCTACTCTCTTTTGCTGGTCCCTACACTGCTCGGAGCCCAGAGGTGGTCTACCAAACTGGCATATGTGCGGATCTGGTGCCTCTTTGAGCGATGGTGCAGCACTCAGCAGTTGGCTCCTGAGGCGGCCAAGGGGCCAACTCTATTGGCCTTTCTACAGGATGGCCTGGAGAAGGTCCTTTCCCTCAACTCCCTAAAAGCGCAGGAGGCAGCTTTGTCCTGTTTCTGAGGTCCAGTGGCAGGTAAGTCTCCAGCCTTGCACCCAGATGTTTTGCACTTTCTCCAGGACCAAGCAGGAAGTCAGTCCTCACATATGGGTGACGTCGGCGTCGACAGAGCCCCGTGCGGAGCATTTCCCCAGCTTTCAAAGAAAGCCTTTGGGAATTGCAGCGCGGATGCGCAGTCCCCTTCCCGCCCAAGGGTGCCATATTGTTCAGTCTTCTTTTTTCCGCGGAGCCCGACGGACGTAGTTCGTTTTTTGCCGAGGAAAAAGTTGATATTCCCTGTTTTTCTTCTTCTTCGGTTCGACGCTGGATCCTTTTCCCGCCTGGGCCCGATACGCCGGTATCAAGCCCACTCTCTATTTTTCGGTTTTTGTCCTTAGTGACTAGCCTTCACGCCTTTTTTTCTTTTTTCACTGGCAGCCCTGTCTTTTGACCTCGCAGGGGCCCTTTTTCCCCCAATGGCTGCCAGCGGGTTTAAAAAGTGTGATCGGTGTAAGAAACGTATGTCTCTTACCGACACATATGACTGCTGCCTCCGCTGCCTCGGACCCGATCATGACCCGATGATCTGTGGTCCCTGTGGTAAAATGTCCTTGAAGGCGTTGAGTTGGCAGCACCAGAAGGATCGAATTTTCTCTGACTCCGCGTCCGGACGGGCCCGGACCTCGTCAGAGGCCTCGACGTCTCGGGACTCCGGCCCCGAGCAGCGTCGGGGTTCCTCTGAGCGGGGGTCTCCTTCGCGGGAGCAGCGTTGGAAGAAGAAACCTGCGAGGGCGGCGTCGGTGGACGCTCCTGGTTCCTCGAGGGCCAGGTCGCATAGCCCCGATCGCCGTCCCGGGTCTTCGGAGTCGGAGAGGCCTTCCAAGCAACCTCGTCTCGAGATGGAGTCTCCTGGACACGTGAGTGCTGTAGTCCTTGTGGACTCTCCTCCAGGGGAGCCGACATCGGGCCTGACGCTGTTGGGGCCCGAGTCGGGGGCTGCTGGGTCTCCTGAGCTCGGACTCAGGTTGACGGCCTTGGAGAGCAGCTTCGCTGCCTTCATGGAACAGCAGCGGGCATTGATCGCCGGTCTCACCGGTGCATCTGCCCCGACCACCGGGACATCGACGTCCAAGTCGACCCCGGAGGCCGAGCCGATCCTCGAGTCCATACGAGCTCGAGTCGATCCTCGGCCAAGGTCCCCCTCGGCCTCCCGTTCGGGACCGAGGTCGTCGACACCGGTTCCCTCGGCGTCGGGGCAGAGGGCATCGGTGCCCGCCCGATCGGAGCCGCTCGATTCCTCCTCCGAGGAGTCGGGCTGGGAAATGGAGGACGAAGAGTCACCCGACACCTATCGGACTCTGTGTGTCCCATCGGACTCACCGGAGTCCGAACCTCGGAGACTATCCCCACCGGAGGATACCCGGTTCTCGGATTTCGTGCGGGATATGGCCAAAGCATTGGCATTCCCCACAGATCCCGAGGAGGAGCCTCGAGCTGAGGAGCTCGAGGCCCTCCAATATGACTCTCCCCCGAAGGAGGCCTTTACTGTACTGGTTCCTCCGATGCTGGAGCGGCTGTTCTTCCGCATGTGGGAGACCCCGGCCTCGACGCCGGTGTTAAGCAAGCGGGTTGATTCCATATATCGAGTCCGCAAGAGCCCCGGGTTCCAAAAGGCACAATTACCGCACCACTCCATGGTTGTGGAATCGGCCATGCATCGACTGAAAAGTCAGAAGATGCACTCCTTGGTGCCTCCCGGCCGGGAGGCCCGGAACCTGGATGCCCTCGGCCATATGGCTTCCACGGTTCATGTAACCCCCAATGCCCGCCTACATATGCGGCCTGTTCAGTGGAGTCTCCGAACTCAGTGGCATCAGGCCACAGGGAGTCTTGCAGACTCAGTAAGAATTTCCACCCTGTTTGTCTCCTCTCTGCAGTGGTGGCTTCATCTTCCGAATCTGCTGCTCGGAGTGGTTTTTCAATCCCCTCCTTCTCAAGTGCTGACGACAGATGCTTCTCTTCAAGGTTGGGGAGCAGATTGCCAAGGGACATGTACTCAGGGTCTCTGGACCCCTTGGGAGGCCGCTCAACAGATAAACTTCCTGGAGCTACAGGCGATCCGCCTAGCTCTGAGGGCCTTCTCCCACCTCACGTCTCACCAGTCTGTACTGGTTCAGACGGACAATCAAGTTGCCATGTTTTACGTGAACAAGCAAGGAGGCACAGGCTCCTTCCTTCTATGTCAGGAAGCACAACGGCTGTGCTCTTGGGCCGTCAATCACAGAATCCTCCTCGAGGCAGTCTACCTCCCAGGTCAGGAAAATTACCTGGCGGACAGACTGAGCAGGATTCTGCAACCACACGAATGGAGATTGAATCCGTTGGTGGTCCAGCAGATCTTTCTCAGGTGGGGCCTCCCCACCATGGATCTTTTTGCTAGTCCTCTGAACCGGCAACTCCCGAGATTCTGTTCCAGACAACCGCATCCTCTGAGTAGCAGCGGATGCGTTTCTGATTCCGTGGTCCAAAGGCGTTTCCTCCCACGCCACTAGTGTCCTGAACACTGTTCAAAGTCCTCAAGGACGGGGCCTTCATGATTCTGATAGCCCCCAGGTGGCCGAGGCAACGGTGGTTTTCCACTCCTGCTGCAACTGGCGGTGGACACCCCTATGCCTCTGGGGTTTTAACACGATCTCCTGTCTCAGGAACAGTGATCTCTCTTGCACCCCAACCTCCAGTCCCTTCATCTGATGGCCTGGCTGCTGAAAGGGTAGTCCTGGCTCCCCTACTACTGCCTAGAGAGGTGGAAGATGTAGTCTTGGCCTCTCGGCGGCAATCCTCCAGGAAATCCTACGCTCTAAAATGGTGTAGATTCTCCACATGGTGTGCTCAGCGCAGCGAGAATCCTTTCTCGTGCTTGGTAGCGGTTGTATTGCAATATTTGCTTTGCCTCTCCAATCTAGGCCTTAAGTCCAACTCTGTCAGGGTTCACCTCAGTGCTCTCTCAGCGCACCACTCGCCGGTGGACGGGAGGCCTCTTTCCGACCACCCTTTGGTGGCTCGTTTTCTCAGAGGCCTCCTCCTGCTTAAGCCTCCTTTACGTCCACCAGCCCCTGAGCGGGATCTGAATGTGGTCTTACAGCGGATTACTTGTCCACCGTTTGAACCTATGGCTACCTGCCCTTTCCGTTTTCTCTCCTGGAAAACCTTGTTTCTGGTAGCTCTTACCTCTGCTAGGCGAGTGAGTGAACATCAGGCACGTGTCTGATCCTCCTTACACTAGGTTCTACAGGAATAGGGTAGTCTTACGGACTCACCCTAAGTTTCTCCCTAAGGTAGTCTCCTCTTTTCACCTCAATCAGGAGGTGGTTCTTCCGACCTTCTTTCCCAGGCCGCATGCCAACCGGGCTGAGATGGTCCTGCATACCCTGGACTGTAGGAGGGCGTTATCCTTCTACCTTGACCGTACGCGGGAGCATCGGAGGGCTGTTCAGCTCTTCGTTTCTTTTGACCCCAATAAGTTGGGGTTACCTGTCTCCAAGCATACGTTGTCCATATGGGTCGCTGACTGTATCGCCTGGGCTTATGGGGCAGCCGGCCTCTTGTTGGAGGGTCGAGTCAAGGCTCATCGTGTCAGGGCGAAGGCTGCGTCAGTGGCTCATCTCCGCTCTGTTCCGTTGGCAGACATCTGCCAGGCCGCTACTTGGTCTTCAAGCCAGACTTTTGCGGCCCATTACTGCCTTGAGAGGGAGTCCCGCAGGGACAGTGCTTTCGGACAGGCAGTACTCCATAATCTCTTTGGGGTTTAGGCAACTCCTACCCTCCGGCCCTGCTGTTGGGCTACCGGTTGGGGGCGTTCTCAGAGAAGATTCCTTCCTTACATACTGACGAGCTAGAGGGAGCTCATTTTTTCGGCTTGAGGTCTCCGGTAGCCTTAAGCTGGGGAGTCCCATATGTGAGGACTGACTTCCTGCTTGGTCCTGGAGAAAGAGTAGTTACTCACCTGTAACAGGTGTTCTCCAGGAGCAGCAGGAATCAGTCCTCACAACCCTCCCTCCTCCACTTGGAGTTGCAGTCATATGATTTTATTTTTGCTATTTTTTTGCTGTCTTTTAGCTATGTCATCAGACTGAGCAAGATGGCACCCTTGGGCGGGAAGGGGACTGTGCATGCACGCTGCAATTCCCAAAGGCTTTCTTTGAAAGCTGGGGAAATGCTCCGCACGGGGCTCCGTCGGTGCCGACGTCACCCATATGTGAGGACTGATTCCTGCTGCTCCTGGAGAACACCTGTTACAGGTGAGTAACTACTCTTTCTCCAGGGGGTTCGGTGTCTGCATTCTCCCTTTGATCTGTGATATCATCTTAGGATCTGTGTCTTGGTGCTCAGGGCTGTGATGGTGACACCCTTTGAGCCTTTGTAGCGTGTTATCTTAAATAATTTGATGCTCCAAATGGTGGTCTTGGTCACGATTTGTTCCACAAGGTGGATTTCTGAGTTGCAGACTGTCTTGCCGAGATCCTTATCTGTCTGTCATTTTCAAAGGAGGCTGTTTCCATTTGGTCTGTACCTTTCTTGTCTTAAAGTGCTGTCTCCCTTTCACATGAACCAGGTGGTCTGCCTGCCTTCCTTCTCAAAAGAGCAGTGTCAGGATAAGGATCTTCTCCTTGTGGATATCTGCAGGGCGCTTTTCTGGTCCTTGGAAGTTACAAATTCCTTTTGTAAATCTGGCCATCTTTTCATGCTATTTGCTGACCCACACAAGGGTGACACAGCGGCCAAGTCAATATTGGGGCACTGGATTAAGGAGGCCATTGCATTGGCATATCTTTTGCAAAACCAGCCTGTTCCAGAGGGTTTGCACACCCATTCTACGCGAGCACAAGCATCCTCATGGGTGGAGCAGAGCTCAGTAGTCCCTGCAGACATTTGTCGGGCAGTAGGATGGGCATCACTTACCACTTTTGTCAAGCATTACCACTTGGGCGGACACGACCTTGGCTTAAGGGTTTTGCAAGCTGCTGTGTCTTTTTCGTGCCCAGTGGAGTTGTAGCTTTGGTCTATCTCACTTGTCTGGATTGTTCTAGCAGGACAATATGGAAGGTGACATTTTATTTACCAGTTAACGCTTGAGTCCTGCTAGATTAGTCCAGGGCCCGTCCCGGAAACTATATTTGCTCTGTTCTCCTGCTGCAGTACGCTTGGGTTCGCTATGATTTTATAGTTGGCTCTGCAGGTTCATCTTCTACTGACAGCTTTCTGTTTATTTAGCATTGCTTATATACCGCTTTTCACTTGGTCAAAGCAGTTTACATTGAACAGAGTTAGATATTGTTACATTAGAACAATTTTAAGTTATGTATATATAACTTTAAACTTATACAAAATAATTGAGTTCCCTCAAGTGCAAAGCTTATGTACAAGATATACAGTAGAACCTGTTTATTTGTTTGTTTTTTTATTTTCTTTTTTTAGTAGGTAGGTCAGGTGTGGTTGAGCATCCTTATTCTGGTGCGGGGGGGGGGGGGGAGGGAGATTAGGTGGAGGTGCCAAAGTATTTGATAAATAGGTAGGTCTTTAGGTGTTTTTGGAAGGTGGGCAGGTCCGTGATGTTTCTTATAGTGTCTGGCAGTGTGTTCCATGTAGATGAGGCGTATGGTTCAAATGAACATATGAATGCTTGTTGCATAGATTTTGTTCTTGCATGGGGGATGATGAGTGTTCTTGCTGGATTGTCTTCTGGTTCGGTTGTGTTGTGATTTTTGGAGTATAGTGTGTAGGTGAGATGCAAAGTCGGAATTGATGGCTTTATGGGTTTGGAGGAGTTTCTTGTATTTGATTCAGCTGGTTAGAGGTAGAAAGTATAGGTGCTTAAATGTGGGTGTAATATGGTCATATTTTGTTGCTCATGTTAAGCTACATACTGCAGTGTGCAGAGCAGTAGGTAATTTTATCTTTATTTTTGTGCTTGATATACTGCACAGGTGTCAGGGCGGTGTACATTTAAAACAGACTGCAGCTGAAAACAAAGAAAGAAAGGAACAACAGTATTCAAATAGGAAAGCGATAGACAAGGAGGCAAAGAAGGGGGGGGGGAGTTACAGAGCTTCAAACATAAGAGGAAGGAGAGGGAGAGGAGAGAGGTTAGAGGCGGGGGGTGGAGAGGGGAGGCAGACTAGGGGTCAGGAAGGTCAAAGCCCTGGTGGAAGTGATGGGTTTTAATCATACTCTTGAATCGACAAAACCTGGAAACAGCACAAGCACTGGCAAGTCAAATGCAAGGCATTGATAAGGCAGGCAAAGGGAGAATTTGAGAAGAAGCTTGCTGCGGAAGGAAAAACGCCAAATAAAGACTTTTTCAACTACATTCATAGCAAAAAACCTGTGAGAGAGTCAGTTGGTCCATTAGATGATAGAGGGGTTAAAGGGGCACTAAGAGGCGACAAGGCGATAGCGGAGAGACTGAATGAATTCGGTGCTTCAGTCTTTACTGAGAAAGATGTAGGGATGTTATCCATGACTGAAGTGGTATTTAAAGGTGCGGAAGAATTGAAGGAAATATCGATACATCAGGAAGATGTATTACAACTATTAGATAAATTGAAGAGTAGCAAATCACCTGGGCCGTATGGTATACATCCGAGGGTGTTGAAAGAACTGAAATATGAGATTGCAGACCTGCTATTAGTAATCTGTGAATTTTCATTAAAATCATCTGTAATACCTGAAGATTGGAGGATGGCAAACGTAACACCAATTTTTAAAAAGGGCTCCAGGGGTGATCCAGAGCCTGACGTCAGTAACGGGAAAAATGGTAGAAACGATCATGAAGAATAAAATTACTCAGCATATAGATAGTCATGGCCTAATGGGAGACAGCCAACATGGCTTTAGACAAGGAACATTTTGTCTTACTAATCTGTTATTTTTTTTGAAGGTGTGACTAAACAGGTGGACAAAGGTGAGTCGGTTGATATAGTGTGTCTGGACTTTCAGAAAACCTTTAACAAGGTCCCTCATCAGAGACTTTTGGCAAAACTAAAGAGTCATGGGATAGGAGGCAGTGTACTACCGTATTATGAATCAGGAACTGGTTAAAAGATAGAAAGCAGAGGGTAGGGCTAAATGGCCAATTTTCCCAATGGAGAAAGGTGAATGGTGGTGTACCCCAGGGATCTATGCTGGGTCTGCTGCTTTTTGACATATTCATATATGACCTGGAAAGGGGAATAACGAGTGAGGTTATCAAATTTGTAGATGACACAAAACGATTTAAAGTTGTTAAAACCCAAGAGGATTGTGGAAAATTGCAAGAGGATCTTGATATATTGGAAGACTGGGCATCAAAATGGCAGATGAAATTTAATGTGGACAAGTGCAAAGTTATGCACCTAGGGAAGAACAACCCAAACTATGGTTACACGCTGCAAGGTTCCACCACCCAGGAAAAAGATTTAGGCGTCATTGTGGATAACATGTTAAAACCCTTGGCCCAGTGTGCAGCGGCGGACAAGAGAGCAAATAGAATGCTAGGTATCATAAGGAAAGGAATGGAAAATAAAACAAGAGATATTATAATGCCTCTATATCGTTCCATGGTGAGACCGCACCATGAATATTGTGTGCAATTCTGGTTGCCTTATCTTAAAAAGGATATAGCGTTATTAGAAAAGGTTCAGAGAAGAGCCACCAAAATGGTAAAGGGGATATAAGGATACTCCTATGAAGAAAGGCTAAAAAGGTTAGGGCTCTTTAATCTGGAAAAGAGACGGCTGAGGGGAGATATGATAGAAGTCTATAAATTAATGAACGGAGTGGAATGGGTAAACGTAGATCGATTCTTTACGTTATCAGAATATAGAAAGACTAGGGGACATGCAATGAAGCTACAGGGTAAACTATTTAAGACTAATAAGAGAAAATATTTTTTCACTCAACGTGTAATCAAACTCTGGAATTTGTTACCAGAGGATGTAGTAAAGGCTGTTAGTGTAGCTGGGTTTAAAAAAGGTTTGGACAAGTTCCTGGAGGAAAGGTTCATAAACCATTATTAAGAAGGGACCCAGGATATCAATGCTTGACCCAGTACAAGCATTGTGGAACCTGTGTCTTTTGGGGAAACTGCTAGGTACGAATCACCTAGATTGGCCACTGTTGGAAACAGGATACTGAGCTTGATGGACCTTGGTCTGACCCAATATGGCATATCTTATGATGTTATGTTATGTTCTTAATCGTGGGAAAGACAGGTCTGTGCGGAGAGTGTGTGGGAGCGAATTCCAGAAGGCAGGGGCCAGGAAAAAAAAGTGGAGTGGCGGGTGAGCTCTAGGTGGGCCTGGGTGGGAGAGGGGAGGAACAGATGATTGCCGAGGGCAGAGCGAAGGGAACGAGAGGAGGGCTGGAGGCAGATGAGGTCAGCTAGGTATTGGGTGTGCCGGATGGAGAACTTTGTGGGTAATAGTGAGTACCTTGTAAACAAATCTGAACTTAACCGGAAGCCAATGGAGACCAATGAGCAGGAGAGTGATGTGCTTGGATGAGGAGGAGTGGGTGAAGACGTGCAGCTTGTCAGACGGCTGCCTAGGGTGAGAACTTACACAATCTTGACGATGCATATATTCATATGATTCTTGCAAGGTATTGTGGGTATTGTAGTTCATTCACTCCCAAACACAGCTGATGACAATAATTTGAGTTGTGAAACCAAGTGGTAAGATCAATAAAATACTTCTTTTATTGATGGGGTTTAATTCACCCAGCACATGTATGCTTGATAGCACTATAAATGAGGTTACTTGCTTGCAGTGTTTAAAATGGATAACAAAAAGTCACAAAGTAAACCAGAAAACAACCTTCAGCTTATCAGGCAATTAGCTAATGTTTTCTTAGCAAATAATTACCAAATACAAAGGCACAACGAAAAGAATAAACTTTGCTGGTTAGGTTAACTTCTGCTTATTTTCCACGCCGATCTCAGCAGTGATTCTCCCTTGCTCACACACACAATCAGGTGCAGCCCTAATTACTATCCATGGACCAGCTGAAAGCCTTTAGCTGGCTGGCTGCTACTGTGTGAGCCCAAATCCTGCTTTAAGAGCTGTTTGCAGTGGAAATAAAGAACAAAGTTAGGTTTCTTTGTGATGGCTGATGTGTTTGCTCATAGAAAACTAGCAATAGCATTTAGATAAAGAACAGTCCATGTAAATAGTTTCATCTGCTGTATTTCCCCCTGCATCAACAATCATAGGGTCAATATCATACATTGGCACAGATGAGTCTTTCATTAAGGCACTATCATGAGAATGCTTATTCCCTTGCTGCCATTCTCTATTATAGATAGGGTCTGGATCAGTGTTCATACCTGAGCCTCTCCTGCTATCATTATTCCTCTCTGTATAGCCTGGCCAATATGTAATCCAATTCTGATGTCCAGCCTTCCAATCTTGATCCCTGGACACTGGATCTTCTCTCACATACCTTCTGGCCTTGGTCTGAAAGTCCCTTCCACATGCAGTCTTCTCTCTTCCAGGTAGCCACTGGTGATTCCTATCTCTGCCACTCCATTCCTCTGGCTGAATCCAGTCCAATGGACTCTGCTGGCCTTTGGAATACCTCCCAGTATGAGTACTGCCTTGGAATCTCCCAGACCTTCCAATGGCCTTTCTTCTCTTCCTTCCAGAGAGTTTCCTTCTCTCTCTATCTGCTTGGCTTGGCTTGGCTTCTGTTTCTCCAGGTGATACTGGTGCTTGTAGCCGTTGCTGAAGCTCTCCCCTCTGTATCTCTTCCTGAAGCTGTTCTTGAAACTGTTGCTGAAACTGTTTCCTGAAGAATAATCTCTATTCTTATTCTTTCCTAATGTGTGCTGCTCCCTAACACAGCGCAGCTGTGTTGAATCAAGCCCTGCCCTTTGAGATGAGTGCTTAGGGATTACCTCATAGCTCTCTTGATTGCACACACATTCTCCCACTTCAGCCCCTCTCATGGCTGCTGGAAAGCTGGTGCATTCTGGGACTGGTAGTCTTTTATGTGAAAACTCTGTTTTCTCAATTCTACCAGAACTGACAGGTTGCTTGTTCAGAGTCACATCATCTTTTCTATAGCTCCTACCTGAGCTATGATAAGCTTCCTTATCACAAGCTGTATTTTGGACTAGTTGTAATTGATGGAGCTGATGCTGAGTGAGGCCTGCTAAAACAGTGTTGCAGTAGTTGAGCCTGGAAATGACAAGGGACAGAATGAGGATGACGAGGGAGGGTAGAGAGAGAAAGGGTCGAATGGCCTGGATCTGGCGGAGGGAGAAGGAGCAGTGAGTAAGTAGGGAAATATTATGATGGAAAGTGAGTGAGGAGTCAAGAATGACTCCCAGATACTGGAGTGTAGGAACAAGGAGAACTGGAGTAGAGGAGAGAAGGGGAGAGACAGTGGGTGAGGAGCATCAAATGAGAACCAGAAGGCAGCAGACTTAGAGGGATTAATGTGAAGGAAATTTCTCCTGAGCCAAGAGGTGACTCAAGTAAGACACGTGTTCAGAATTGTGAGTTTGAGGGCGAGGGAGCTGGTATGGTGTAGGAGGAGGATATCATCAGCATAGTAATACCTGGAGATTCTGGACTGCTGTATAATCAGGGCGAGTGGTGCAAGGAAAATATTAAAGAGAAGGTGGCAAGGTCTGAACCCTGGGGGACACAACAGTGAAGAGGGGAGAGGTATGAAGTGGCAGAACCAGTCCTGACAAAGGTGCAAGATGAAAGAAAGGAGTGGAACCAAAGGTGAACGGTGAGATGGATCCCAAGGTCTGAGAGACGAGCGGGGAGAGTGGTGGTTGACTAAATCGAAAGCAGAGGCAGGTCCAAGGAAACTGCAAGAGAAAGGTCACCACATTCGTGGGATTGGTGAACTTCATTCAGGAAGGAGAGGAGAATGGTCTCAGTACTATGACCGGAGCGGAAGCCAGACTGACGGGGGTGGAATCGAGGTGACTGAAGGGAGAGGGTGGAATCGAGGTGAGCGGAAAGTTGTGAAAAGACTAGCTTCTCCAGGACTTTGTAAAGGAAAGGGAGATTAGAGATGGGGTGCCAACTGGCTGGGACTGAGGGGTCAGGGGAAGGTTTATTCTTCAAGGGTCGAATGAGGGCATGTTTCCAGGTGGCAGGAAAAAGGCCAGAGGAAAGACTAGTATTGAATATATGAAGAATATAGGGTAGCAGTGTAAGGGAAGAATCCAGGAGCCAGGTGGAAGGAAGAGGGTCAAGTGGGCATGTAGTCTTGCAGGAGGAGGTGATGGCCTTGGTGAGCTCAGTCAGTGTGATGGGACAAAAGGTGTACCAGGTGTGGGGAAGGTCTGGGAAGAAGGGGGGGAAGGGAGAGAGGAAGGGGGGGGGGAGAGGGAGGGTGAGCACGAGGGGAAGGAGGCTGAAAGAAATTTAATTTTCCCAGAGAAAAAGGAGGCAAGGTGGGCTGGGTCGGGAGCATTTGGGGGGGAGAGTGGAGGATACAGGAGAGGTAGTAGGCGCTGAAAGGGAATGTAGGACTTGGTAAAGCTGTCTGGAGGAGTTTGGAAGAGGAGGTGATGAGATCTTAGTAGTAGGACTGCTTAGCTGTGGTAATCATGGAACGGTAAAGGTGCTGGCTGTGACGGAAGGAAGCCAGGGACTCGGGAGTAGGTTGCTTGTGCCAGGCCCGTTCCGCATGGCAGATGTGCTTGTTCGAGGTAAAGACTGGGGTGATACCAGGGGTGATGAGAGGAGGAGCGTGGCAGCCAAGTGAGACAGAGGGGTGCTAATTGATCAAAGGTGGCGGTCCAAATGTCTACTTGTCTGTTTAACGAGAGGTCAGAGAAATCAGCGGGAAAGAGTCGACTGGGGAAACTGTTGCAGGGTATTTTATTTATTTATTTAGCTGTATTTATATCCCGCTTTTCACCGGGTCAAAGCGGTCAATTGGGAGATACATTTAACACGAGGGGATATGACACACATACGCTAATACTTACAGGGAACATGGGTATGTGAAGTAATGCAGCGCTTGAGTCTGGGGGGGGGGGGGTGGGGCCACAACTGATGGACGGAGACTGCAGGGAAGGGAGGAAGAGAGTAAAAAGGAGACAGAGGTGGTCAGACCAGGGGATTGAGGGAGGGGAGATAC
Source organism: Ichthyophis bannanicus (assembly GCA_033557465.1). Classification (NCBI taxonomy): domain Eukaryota; kingdom Metazoa; phylum Chordata; class Amphibia; order Gymnophiona; family Ichthyophiidae; genus Ichthyophis; species Ichthyophis bannanicus. The sequence goes on from CM066033.1 coordinate 497,053,769, forward strand.
AGGAAGGGACAAAAGGGGAGACAAATGGGGTGAGGATAAGATCCAGAGTGTGTCCTGCGGCATGTGACGAGCAGGAGACATGCTAATGGAAGGAAAGATAATCAAGGAGGCATAGGAGGGCCTTGTCCCTTTGACAAATGGGGGGAATCAAAGTGGGTATTAAAGTTGCCGAGGACAATGAGGTGCGAGGATAGGAGAGACACCTCAGAGGGAAAGCAGGAGAGCGTCCCATAGGTCAGAGCGGAGTGAAGGGGGACGTAGAGAAGAAGGAAATAGACAGGTGGTGAAGAGCCGAAGCGGAGGAGGAGGGATAACCACTGAGAGTGGAAGGGAAGAACGATGAATAACTGCCACGCCCCCACTGCTACAATTGAGGCACGGTGTGTGGAGGGCAGAGTATCCAGGGGGGAGACAGTGGTGTAGAAGGGTGTCCTCCCCCTCGCGGAGCCAGGACATCCAAAGAGTGATGGGTGGTCAGGTCGTGAACAAGATGTGTCTTAGCGCGAAGGGAGTTGCAATTGAGCAGGGCAAGGGAGAGGACGGGCAGAGGCAGGGGCAGGGGACTGGGTGGACAAGCGAGGCAAAAGATTATCTGGATTACGAGTAGCATGCCCAGAGAGGGGGGGGGGGAGTGAAGAGAGGGGGGGTGGTGGCACCAGAGGACCAGAATAGCAGCCATTACAAAAGCGGCCAGGAGGGGTACAGCGAAAAGCAGAGGCCAGAGAATCTAAGAGCACACAGAAGGGGGCAAGAAAGGCAAAAGGAGTACCTTGGCAGTATGTGGAGGATTGGGCAGAAGGAGAGCCAGTCGTTGCCACAAGGAGCAAGGAGCCAGTCCTTGCCACAAGGATGCCACAAGCACCTTGATTTTAAACGTTCAGTACCTGGCAGAGTGGATATACAGGGAGCACTGTTCCCTCTAAGCTGTGCGCATGTGTGCGCGCACACACCTCGCCGAGTGAGCGCACATACTTTACAACAGAGCGCACAAAAATTACAGTTCTGATTCTGATAGAAAACAACACAGACATTCGTAAAATTGAAAAGTTGTTGTGTATTTATAGTTTTCACAAGTTCTACAATATTTTCTAGTGCAATCAATGTGGTGTACATACTCTATTCTGACGTGTAGTCAAATTTTAAAGTATATAACTCCAAGTGTTGCGCACAAAAATTTAACCTTCCTTCAAAAGCTGCACAGCTGATATTTTATGCGCACACAGCCTACAGAAAATTAAAGGGAACATTGACAGGGAGGCCTTGGTATATGGAGTTGCAATAGTCAATATGTGGGAGGATTATAGCTTGAAATACAGATCGGAGGGGGCATAGGTGTTGCAGTGTTTGGGCTTTAAAGTAGATTGCTTTGGCGGTCTTCTCCACTTGTGATTTGAGGGAGAGAAGCTAATCCAATGTGATTAGAAGGTATTTGATTTCTGATTGTACCTTTATTTGGGTGTTGTCAAGGGTGAGAAAGGTTGGGGACGTGCTTTCCTGTACATAGTTCTCTACTGTTGATTACTCACTGCTGCCCACAATTGAGGTGTGTGAGGCTTGCCATGTTTCTCCCATATGCTTTGGAATGAATATTGAAGGGACTTATAGAGGCTGAGACGAATAATCATAGGAGTGATGATATTGAAACCTGGGCTCTTCATTTGTTCTTTATCTCCACCAATCTGCCGGTAGGGGAACACAACTCACTTGTCTGAACTGGTCTAGCAGGACTCAAGGAAAGTGCATTAACTAACTGATAAATAAAATGTCAACATAAGGGTAATTCTAAAAGTCATTTTCACATGTAAAATGCTGATTTATGTGTGTAAATGGGCTCTTATAAAATTAGATCACACCTAAAAGTATGTATGGTGCAAGCCTGCATGTACTTATACAGTGTAAAGACGTGGGCAGTATTTAGAACACACAATTTTTATTGGTCCTTTAAAAGGGGGGGCCAAACACAACACAGGCTGTGTTTCGTATAATACTTCTTCAGGGGTTGAGGCACACCAGAAAACTATAAAAACATCATAAATACATTAAAAGTTACATGTAAAAGAGTAAACATTAAAACCATATTAAAAATGTGGATAAAGAACGAATAAGATATATAAACTATAAATTGGACACACAATAATAACTTTAAAACAATAAAAATCCAAAAACTAATAAGAGAACTCATGGGAAACTGTATTACCACATATTAAAAGAATACTAATAACAATAAATATAAATGTCTGAATAAAAAAACACATGGTTATACTTTAGGATCAATAAAAAATAATATTAAATCATAAACATTTTGTAACACAATTGTGCGTGTGATCTAAGGACATGCAGATTATAAACATCATGAAATCATAAAAACTATGAACAATCATGAAAATGAATAAATAGCGATTGTGCTAAAACATATGTATGATACATTAATATATTCATAAAAATCAGAAAAGGAGAGAAATCCAAAGGATGATTAAAATGATAAATAGATAAAAATTAAATGAATTGTTTTGTAATAAATGATAATTACTTTTATCATAAAGGAGCAGGAGTGGATGAGAGCAAGAATGAATAAGAAACCAGATACCTGTGGACCGTAGAAATAACTGCCAACTGATATTAAGGTCCAAGGACCCTAAAAGAAAAACAAATCCCTGTAAAATCCAATTGTATATAATTAAGAAGGGCCATGAAGGGGTACAACGGAATGTGCACATTTTCTAAAAAACACAGATGAGTGCAAACTATCTGTCTGTATAATGAATGATGACATAAACAATGGGCTATTAATTCACAAAACCTAATTTATCAGTTGTTAAACCATTATATATTCTCTTATATACCCAATGAAAAACCTGAATTGTCATGACGTGTCCCATACCAAAGAGTATGTGAAAATGCTGCATGTATTGTAAACGTAGCTGTTATGTATCCACCAATTATAGAAACCAATTACCTAATGATTAAGAAAGAGGGTACAAAATTTATCACAAGTTTATATAGAAAACCTACTGCTAGAAATCAGTTATTGCGTTAAGAAATAATCTACCAGTGGGACACTTTTTAAGAGCCAGAAGAATATGCACTACAGATGCTGATTTTGAGCAACAGGCTACGGAATTAAAAGAGAGGTTTATAGTTCGCCAATATCCTAAACAATATATAGACAAGGCATACATAAGAGCCCGCAGATCTTCGCAGGCAAAGTTATTAGAAATACAAGACAAAAAAGCTCAAACTCAACTGGTGTGTCCTTTGTTGTATTCCCTGCAGTCCCAACATATTGTATCTATTTTGAAGAAAGAATGGCATCTAATTCAAGCCATTCCGGGCTTTCAAGATATGTCACTGGTGGTGGCTCAGAAACATGTATATAGTTTACCCTGTTCTCCAAGTTACTTTTTCCTGTTCAATGTAATGACCTGACTTTTGTTTATTGTCGGATACTGTTTTTGTTTAATGTAAACCGCGCTGATCGCAAATAGTGCGGTATATAAGAAATGCAAATAAATAAATAAATAAAATAAATAAATAACCTACGTAATCTTTTAGTACCTTCAGCTTTCACTGAGAAAAAAATGTTGTCAATACACAAGGGACAATTTCAATGTGGACATTGCTCGGTCTGCATAAATACATTACTAGTTCGTAAGTTTTTTATCCATCCGGTCATGCAGCAAAAATTTTATATAGATGATTTTTCGAATTGTGGCACATCACATATTATTTATGTTATTTTATGTCCATGCAACCTGCTATATGCAGCACACGCATCGTGGAGCATAAGAGTTGTATAAAGAGGAGATTAATCGATAAACCTTTGGTCCAACACTGGATAGACAAGGAACATAAGATATCAGAGTTAAAATTTTGTGTCATCAAGAAGGTGAAGCTCAATTGGAGAGGAGGGGACATTGATAAGACTATTCTATGGTTAGAACAACATTACATTTTTTCGCTTAATACATTGACACCGTATGGTTTAAATTTAGAAAGAGATTTTTCCATTTTTCTTTAAATTTTTGTATTTCATGTCTATGATTTTATTATTTATTGCTATTTATTATTTTTTATCAATCGGTGATCATTAATTTTTATTTCATTCCTTTTATATCTCTGGCAATCCTGTTTCGGGAAGATTTATTTACATATTTATGGTTTTAACTTTTTAAGCATGTTTAATTATTTATATGATTTATTTGACATCCTTTGGTCTCCTCAGATCCAGTGTTTTCACATGTTCTAATTCATAACTTTTTATGCAATAACAAGTTTTTTATACAGTTTTTTTTAATGTTTTTTATATGTACATTATACATGCTCTTGTACCAATCATCGGGATTATATATGTTAATAACTATTATTGAATTTTCCTATTGTTTGAAAGGCAAATCTGTTCATATTAAGTAACCGAGGATAGCGTACGCGGCGGACCCCTCCGCTCAATACCCCACCCCCACTCCAATTTACAACCCACTATAATAACCACACCACACACAGTGCTGGTATTCAACTGGCCGCAGCTTTATTATCAACACAACTTGAATCAACAACAATTAACATCCGTATCATAGCCCTCCCATCCGCGGACACAGGTATCACCCGCCATATGAGTAGCAAGGCAACTTCCTTTTTCTTCATCCGTGGATAGGCCCCCGGCTATCTGAAATACCCACCCCTTCTTCTGGCTTCGCCATGCTACTAGCAAAAGCCCCCAGGGGTTCTCCGGGTTGGGGGTACCTCACCCCCGCCCTAGGTATTGCCCCGACTCTGGACCCCGGAAACCTCCGGGATCCTGCCACCAGCACAGAAAGCCACTTTCTGAGCTGCCCCCTTTTAACTAAGCTGTGACCAGAGAATCCGGCGACCATCATTCTGCAGAATATACTCCAAGGCCTCTTGCCAATCATTCAATAGCAAATCCAATCCTATCGGGGATAAATGCACACCATCACTCCGAAACAAACCAGCACACTCCACCTCCACCCAGGGATGTAAAATCTGATATCCCCCATGCTCACACACCCAGCGCCCTATCTGCCGGTTCACTTTTGTCAATCCCCTTGACCACCACCTCTGATTCCAGCAAGCCGGCATTGGAATTACATCTGACCATATTAAAATAACATCTTTAAACAGTAACAAAATCTCTCTCAAATCACGTTGCACTGCCCTAATCAACTGCTTGCATGTCCATGAGCCCAGGTCGTTGCCCCCCAAATGCAACAATATCATCGCTGGGTTCCCGAGGTTGCGCTGACGGTGCCGAAGCAAAGGCAATAGCTGCGTCCATCAGAGGCTGCGCTCGCCCAGCCATAGAACAGTCACCACCTTGCCATCCAATCCAATGTTGGGCCCAACTGGCCGACTCGCTGCCCTCTGCCCGGCCCAATGGACAAAGGAATGACCAATCAACCAGCATGCACATGTACTGCGTCCCCCATCTGCAAGCAAAATACACAGTTAGTCACTAATAAGACATACCCTCTCCCAACCGCACATAACCTTGGTATGCTCGGGACCGCCATCTGCCTATCCGCTTTATCTCGGGCTCCCTAAACCCAGCCTCCACCGCACTAGTCGCGGCCCCATTTCAAAAAGAGTGGGGCGAAAACTTCCGTGGGTCCACTCCAACCTCAAGAAGCACCAAGCGTAGCACCGCCCTGAACTGATACCGTGTCAGCGGGGATGCGTTGGAATGTATGAAGAGCCTGCCCTCTGCATATGACCGCACCATCAAGTACGCCCAGAGGGCTGTCACCGGGCAGGCCTCGGCCCCTTTTACTGCCCTGATCACCACCCAAGCCCCCCTTCCTAATTGATCCATCTTGGACCGAGCTAACCAAATCCGGAGCTCTTCGTCCGACACCGTTACCTGCTCCTGCCGCAATCCTCCAGTCCCCAACCTACTGGAGGCCGCCACTAATTCGCCTACCCTAAAAGCTCCGAAAAAGGCCACACTAAAAGACAGCGCGGAACAGGGTCGCTTCATAAGTTGAAACCGTTACCCACATCAGGGCAGCACACAACCTCTCCAGCAATGCAAACGTAATCGGCTTTCGGCCATCCGCAGGAGTAGGACAGTCTCACTCCCAACCTTGCAAGAGCCTGCGGGACAGGAATCCCCCAACTGGGATATTCCAACCCAGGGCCCTGGCGAAAAAGGAGAACCCCGCCAGGTGAGTCCGCACTGCCACTCTCGACCCACCACCTGCTTTAGCCACCACTATATATTGCCCCAATAGCCAATCCGATACTCGTCCCTCCTGCCAACCGTGGGCGTCTAAAAACTCCTTCACTCTGCAGAATCCTCTTGTGTAGGCCGCCCACGTTCCCGTCGACACCGAGCTCCAAAGCAGCTGCATCATCGCCGGAGGCCAATCTGCCATAAATGATCCGGGATCGCCGCTCCCTCGTCTGCATCTGGCACCAGCTGCCGAAAGATCTCTCACTTGAAACGGGAAAGAGCATCCGCAATGCTATTAGTACAACCTGGGATGTGCTGAGCTTTTACCACAACATTCAAACGAAGACACGCTAGCACTACCTCTCTCATCAATCCCGCGACCCGGGGGCACCGGGGGGCATACCTGTTGACGACGCTCACTACAGCCTCGTTGTCACATCTCCAGACAATCCGGCGATTGCGCACTCTTTCTGGCCAGAGTTCCAAAACTACTAAGAACAGGAACAACTCCAAAAATGCTACGTTAGCCGTTAGACCTTCATCTTGCCAAGCCTGCGGCCACCCTCCCACACACCAAGCACCTCCAAAGTAAATTCCCAACCCTTTACCACTGGCCGCATCCGTGAAGAGCTGCAAATCGCCGCTTGAAACTTCGGACTCCATCAAAACCCTTTCCCCATTAAAATCAGCCAGAAACATATCCCACACCCCCAAATCCTCCCGCAGCTCGCTCGAAACACGAATATGGTGGTGAGGCTTTTTTACCCCAGCTGTCGCCGCCGACAACCGCCGTGAGAAAACCCTCCCCATAGGAATGACCCTGCAGGCAAAATTCAGGGACCCAATCAAGGACTGCATCACCTTCAACGTAATCTTCTGGGCCCGCAATACATTCACCACCAGTACCCTCAACTTTTTGACTTTCTCATCCGGCAAGTGAGCCACCATCGCCGTCGTGTCCAATTCTACACCCAGAAATGTAAGACAGGTTGAAGGGCCCTCCATCTTTTCAGCAGCCAAAGGTACACCCCACTCTTGAGCCAAGGCCACAAAACCGTCCAGCAGCTGCCGGCATTGCCGCGCCCCAGCACTTCCCACAAACAAGAAGTCATCCAGGTAATGCACCACATTTGCGCACCCCACCCGCTCAACCACTGCCCAATGCATAAAAGTGCTGAACTTCTCGAAGTAGGCGCAAGACACCAAGCAACCCATCGGCATACATTTGTCGAAATAAAATTCGCCCTGCACCCGAAACCCCAACAAATGAAGATGACGGATGAACCGGGAGCAACCGAAAGGCTGATTCAATGTCCACTTTAGCCAGCAGAGACCCAGGACCACTCCTTCTCACCAATTCAACAGCCGCATCAAAGGAAGCATTTATTTATTTATTTATTTAGCTGTATTTATATCCCGCTTTTCACCGGGTCAAAGCGGTCAATTGGGGGATACATTTAACACAAGGGGATATGAGACACATACACTAATACTTATGGGGAACATGGGCAATGGAGGGTTAAGTGGCTTGCCCAAGACCACAAGGAGTACCTGTAGGACTAGAAATCCCAGTCCCTCCGGCCTGAGATTGCTGTCCCCAGGTGAGACTTGAACCCCCAGCCCTCCGGCCTGAAGTACCTTGTCCTAACCACTAGACCACTCCTCCCATAACGCACTGAACACAATTCCCTAGGTATGAGATCATTTACAGACGCCCCCGAAGGGCTAGAAAAGTTATGGATCAGCTGGTACTTCCCCGGCGCTTTTTTCGGAATGACTCCCAACGGGGACACCACAAAATCATCGAACGGCGCCTCCTGAAATGGACCCACGATCCGGCCTAAAGCCAGTTCCCCTAGCAACTTCTCTTGCACAATACTAGAAAACTGCCGAACCAAGGCTGCATTTCGCCCCTTCCCCGATACCACCCCCTCCCCTGCCGGTATCACAAAGCCATCCCGAAATCCCTTTTCCAAGAATTCCCTATCCCGTTTTCACGAGTACCTCTCCAGCCACGGCTGTAGAGCCCTCAACCGTTCTGGAGTCGCCGCCAGTTCCCACAGCTCACTGCTTCGCGCCACCGACAGGCGCGGCTCCTGGTCCTTTAACGCACTTGACTGCGGCATGTCCGCCGTTACAGGTGGAACAAGCGTGTCTGAACTTGCAGTCTGGGAATGGACAAGATGATTTATTGAATCGCCAGCATACGTCACCCACCCCCTCCACGACCGAGCACTGCTGGGGCAAAGGCCCCCCTGTCCGAAAGGACCGTCCACCCCCTGTCCCCCCCGGTGTGCTATTCTTACCCCCTGGCGCCCCCCCTGATCCAGACCTCGCCGACATCTGCGTTAACCACAGATTAATGTCCTGCGTCCCCCATGACAACAACCGGTTCTCTTCCATTTTATCCCTGAACTTCTCATCATAGTTGAGCCACGCCCAACCTTCATGTGTCTGCGCTGCCTCCAATATGGAATCCGCATACGCCAATAACATCCCGTGATGCTCAGGATAATAGTGCCCCCATACACTGGCCAATCGTAAGAAAGCCCTTGTCCAATTCAAAACATTGCGCGATACCTTCTTCACCATCCCAGCCTTCTCATTCTCCTTTCTTTTCTTTCGACTTTCTCCAGACCTCTTCCTGTCTTCTAATAGACGAAAAATGTCCACGTAGCACCGTTTTCGGATCTTCCGCCGCATCTTCCTCGGCACTCCCTCCAACAATTCTGCTATTGCCGCCAGGGTAGGCATCCCCGGCCCACACCCCCCGCCCCAACACTCACAGTGCCTCCGCCCTTGCCCCCCCCTCCACCCCCGACGACCTAGATGACTCATCTGACGACGTTGTCGAGGACTCCGAGCTATAATGCCGCCGACAAACATGCTTCCTCTTTCGCTTCGCTTTCCCTCCCCCCCCCCTGCTGTCCGTTTGCGCCCCGGCCTCCTGCCCCCCTGGTAACTCACTTGCAGCCGGCTGGGGCTCGACATCTGCCTGGATGGCCCCCTGCCCCATCCTCGGACCCTGACTCTGGGTCCCCGTGGTCAGCCGTCCCGTCGCCAACTCTGGTCCCACACTCGCCTCCGGCACCGTCAATTCCATGCTTACTCTGGGCTCAGAACCTGACACAAGGCCCCGCGGTGCTTGCTGCACAGCCGACATCTGTGGAGGCAAAAGAGAAAAACCAAGAGGGGGAACCATCACAGGCCACGGGGACTGCCAAGCTCCCGGCCATACCGCGCTGGAGAAACCCTTGTCCGTCCCCCCCCCCGCACCAGTGCTCCCAAGCCGCCGGGTAATAACCCCCAGATGGCCGCGCCCATCCAAACAGGCTGCCTTGCACATCATAACATGCCTGACCTACCCCCCCCCCCCAGGCTCCCCCTACCGGTGCCCTAACCCACTCCCATCCAACCCACTCCCGGCTTCCCAGCCTCCAACCCCCCCGCCCATCTCTTCCCCACTGGGTACTATACTTGGATTCTCTAATCCCGGTCTACCAATACCGCCGCCTCTGCCTCCCCCGCGGCTCGCACCTCTAGACCCCCTTCCCACACGCCCCGTCCCCGCCCGAGCTACCCTGTCACTTGAGCCCCTTCCCCCCGGAGCCTGAAACCCCCTTTCATGTTCATGGGGCCCAGGTACCGCTGATCCGCCCCTCACTCTGGCCGCACTAGACCTAACGGACCTCCCGTCACCCTTGTGCAACCCCTTACTACCCCTGAGGGCGCTGTTTGCTGTAGCAGACAGCCCCCCCCCGTCACTTCCAGGACTCCCCCTCCCCCACCTAGGCCGCCTACCACTAGGCATTATCAGTTATCCCCCAGGTGTAAAAGTAAGCTATGCACCCCTGCACCGGAAGTCTTAGCTGACCACGCCGCTTCGTTCTCTTTTTTTTTTTTTTTTTTTATATACTTGCCGGGCCCTGTTCTTCCGATCTGAAGCCACGTGCATCGCACCAGCAAGCCTTGCTTCCCTGCACCTCTCCGAAGCACCGCTACACCGCTCCGCCCTCCCGTGCCTCTACGAGCACCTCGAAGCTCCTTCGGTAAGGCCGTCTTCCGAACGCCTCTGCTCTGCGTGAATGAAGATCAGCGCTACCACGCCGCCACATCCAAGCCGACCGAATCCTCCGGAGCCACGATGGACAGTGATTCTCACTATCCCTCGTGCTCCAGTCGCCCCCTTCACTTTCCCTCCTATTGGCTCCTGCATACGTCCATCCCCAGCGGGAGCCAATCATCCCGCTAACACCACCCTGGTGCACCCGTTGCCGTCGGTGCTCACCGACGTCAACCGTCAGCAGTACGGGTCCCCGCCCCGCTCCCCCGGTTACCCTGGCCATGCGGGTATGAGGCCCCGCGGTCATCCTTTTTTGATATTATATAATCTTGTGCTGCATGTGGAATGCCCATAATACATTATTTTCACCACGGTACCCTCGGGTGTTAGGTTTAATTGTGGAATTTTTAATATTTGAAGATCCTCTTTTTTTTCATGTACCTAATACCTCTTTAACATTTAGATATGATGGTTTCCCTTCATATTATATTTAGATAGTCGGGATTCACGATTCGCATTGATCTGCAATTTCCCATTCCTTTTACCGCGGCCACAGGAGCATTTAAAGACACGCATGCACTGGCGTTTTTCTAAAATCAGTAGAGCTCGGCGATGCGGCTTGGTTCCGACGCCCGATACAATTGCGGTATCCTTTTATCATGGTTTGATTTGATTATGATTGTTTTAAAGTTCCTTCAATTAAATGTTTTTTGCTTTTGTTTTAGATTTTGCCTTACTAGTGCTTATGGCAGTTTTTTTTTAAATTTATTTACATGTATTGGTTGATTCAGAGCGCAGTAAGTACACAGCACCGGTATGTGTATATATATATATAATAATTGTGTGCAATTCTGGTCGCCGTATTAAAAAGGATATAGCGTTATTAGAAAAGGTTCAAAGAAGAGCCACCAAAATGGTAAAGGAGATGGAAGGATACTCCTATGAAGAAAGGCTAAAAAGGTCAGGGCTCTTTAACCTGAAAAAGAGACGGCTGAGGGGAGATATGATAGAAGTCTATAAATTAATGAACGGAGTAGAACGGGTAAACGTAGATCGATTGTTTACCTTATCAGAATATAGAAAGACTAGGGGACATGCAATGAAGCTACAGGGTAAACTAGTTAAGACTAATAAAAGAAAATTTATTTTTCACTCAACATGTAATCAAACTCTGGAATTGGTTACCGGAGGATGTCGTAAAGGCTGTTAGTGTAGCTGGGTTTAAAAAAGGTTTGGACAAGTTCCTGGAGGAAAGGTCCATAAACCATTATTAAGAAGGGACCCAGGATATCAATGCTTGACCCAGTACAAGCATTGCGGAACCTGTCTTTTGGGGAAACTGCTAGGTACATATGACCTAGATTGGCCTCTGTTGGAAACAGGATACTGGGCTTGATGGACCTTGGTCTGACCCAGTATGGCATATCTTATGAATATACAAACTTTATAGTTATGGCATATTAGTCTTTTAGCCTTCTGCGCCGCTCCAGCATTGTTTCTATAATTTGGTGGATACATAACAGCTACGTTTACAATACATGCAGCATTTTCACATACTCTTTGGTATGGGACACATCGTGACAGTTCAGATTTTTCATTGTGTATATAAGAGAATATATAATGGTTTATCAACTGCTAAATTAGGTTTTGTGAATTAATAGCCCATTGTTTGTCATCATTCATTATACAGACAGATAGTTTGTACTCATCGGTGTTTTTTTAGAAAATGTGCACATTCCGTTGTACCCCTTCATGGCCCTTCTTAATTATATACAATTGGATTTTACAGGGATTTGTTTTTCTTTTAAGGTCCTTGGACCTTAATATCAGTTGGCAGTTATTTCTACGGTCCACAGGTATCTGGTTTCTTATTCATTCTTGCTCTAATCCACTCCTGCTCCTTTATGATAAATGTAATTATCATTTATTACAAAACAGTTCATTTAATTATCTATTTATCATTTTCATCATCCTTTGGATTTCTCCCGTTTTCTGATTTTTATGGATATATTAATGTATCATACATATGTTTTAGCACAATCGCTATTTATTCATTTTCATGATTGTTCATAGTTTTTATGATTTCATGATCTTTATAATCTGCATGTCCTTAGATCACACGCACAATTGTGTTACAGAATGTTTGATTTAATATTATTTTTTATTGATCCTAAAGTATAACCATGTGTTTTTTTATTCAGACATTTATATTTATTGTTATTATTTATTAGTATTCTTTTAATATGTGGTAATATAGTTTCCCATGAGTTCTCTTATTAGTTTTTAGGTTTTTATTGTTTTTAAGTTATTATTGTGTGTCCAATTTATAGTTTATATATCTTATTCGTTCTTTATCCACATTTTTAATATGGTGTTAATTTTTACTCTTTTACATGTAACTTTTAATGTATTTATGATGTTTTTATAGTTTTCTGGTGTGCCTCAACCCCTGAAGAAGTATTATACCAAACACGGCCTGTGTTGGGTTTGGCCCCCCCTTTTAAAAGACCAATAAAAATTGTGTGTTCTAAATACTGCCCACATCTTTGTACTGTTTTCTACGCTCATCTGCGTGGCAGAGTGCTGTTTGCTTCCTGGTGTACTTATACAGTGGTCATGTACAAGAGTGGGGTTCGGATGGAGTGAGGGCTGAGTTGTGATTTATGCACACATTTTATAAAATATGCATTAAGGGGGATGTTTACTACAATTCAATAAGCACTTAGCACTGGTTTTACCAAGCAGTAACAGTGTGAGCCTGCACTAACAATTATCATCTGCTTAAAACAGTACTTTGGTTGGGGTGGGTTTGAGGCGAGACTGGGCATGGCCGCCATTGTCAGCTAGTATGTGGAACGCTAACTGTGTGCTAGCTGTCCTGGTTGGCACAACTGATCATCCCCTGATCTGTCCCACCTGGCCAGTGCCCTCACCCCCATGGACTGTATCCCTACACTAAAGTAAGAACTCCTCCCCTACAGCATCTCCCCCCTCAATGACATACCACACCTCCATGACTCTTCTCTCCCTCCCCCACCAAAGACTCGCTTGAAGACTTCCCTGTTTCTAGTGGGCTTGGAGCAGGAGCAGTCCTCATCCATTGTTCCCCAGAGCTCTAGGGTCAAATTTCTCTCATGCACATTCATGAAAACCTGAAAGCCAACTGCCTGGGTGTGCCCTGAGGACTGTATTGAGAACCACTGCATTAGACCATTTTGACCGGATGCTCTAATCGTCATCGGAAGCCCAAGTCTCTCTGTTTTGATGAGGATGAGTTAATATTGTGTTCCTTTATAGTAGCGGCAGTGATAATCATAATTAGTACCTTTTCAGACAGCAGTTTAGATATTATGAAGATGATATACAACATAAAAAGGCAGGTTTTAGAGAGAACATGCAGAAAGGAATTTTACCCATTCAGGTTGGGATGTGGAAAATCCACATAGTATTTTACAAAAAGCTCTGTCAAAAGTACAGCTTCTTGTAAAAGCATATCCTAGGCAGGGAACAGTGATTTTTAAAAAGTTGCACATGAGGGAAAAAAAGTATAACGTCCCCCATATGTGCTTTTAAACTTGCTTCTTCCTAGCTGCCCTCACACCCTGATCCTGTGGCCCCAGTCTCCCTCCACCCCCGTTCATCCCTCTGACCACCCCCTGCGATATCAGAGCCATCAAAAAAAATGCGACATCATCTTGCTCATTGGGAATAAAAGTTGGACAATGGAGATATGGTGAGGTGGATGTTCCAAAGAACTTATCAATCAGTGGCTGCCTCACTCACATAAATGTTAGTTTCTTTTTTAATCTGATCTGAGACTTTTGGATATATAAATTGTTTTATGCTTAAAGATACCTATTTAGAATGGGGGCAGGATTTGGGTTATTTAGCTTTGTAAATTATGGGCCCGATACTCAGTTGGGCAGGCTATGTGCCGCTACAGCGCATAGCCGTGCCCGCTGACCCTTAATCCCGAATATTCAGTGCTGGGATCATATGCGGCCCTGGCATTGAATATCTAGAGATTGCCGCATATGCTGGAAGCCGCAGTAGCTAACCGGGCAGCAGCGATATTGCATGCTGCCCAGTTAGCTCCTGTGCCTAATAGGTGAGGTTTTTTCTTGCCTATCTATCTTTTAGGTGCAGGTTGCTAACCGGGCAGCAAGCAATATTGCTGCTGCCTGGTTATCGATTATCTCCACCTCCCTGGAACACCCCAGAAACGCCTCGATGCTAAGTGGTTATGTACATTAGGATGCATAAGGGCCATGATTAGGGATTTTCAATGGCACTAACTGTGTTAATGCCATTGAATATCCCTCTTAGCAGTACATGGTTTACAGGGCTGTAAACAGTATAACTGCCCTTCAAATATCGGGCCCTATGCATCTAAGTGGCAATATTCAGCCTCAAAACACATATATAGAATGGCAGGAAGAACTTGACTTAAAATCTTTCAAATTATACATGGTCCATGCAGACAAATTTCACAGTACATATGTAGCTTTTAAAGTTCTGCAAACTACCAGACAATGGCTGTATGTATTCTTTAAAGAGTAGCAATGAGAAAACTGAGCCATAATGCTCATTCAGTATAGACTGCAATGTTTTACATACATTTTTCCACTGCCATTATTTTTGGTTTATTTATGCAATTTAAAACAAAGGATTTCAAATAGAATGCACTAACAAGCATCAGCATGTGCCATCTGTGCCTATAGGAATAAAATAGACCATAGCTGCAGATAGCATGCACTTCAGCATGGGATAAACATTTTTAAAAGGGGCCCTTAATTCAATGTTTAACTTCACTAAATCATTATTTTTGTTAGGCAAGAAATGATCCTGATTGATTGAAGTTTTTAATTTGTCATCTCTTCTTGTTTTCAAGTCCACAGCTTTGTATACCACGTTTGATGAGGTAAGTTTCTGAAGTGAAATCCAATGAACAAAAGGCTGTTATGTATTCAGCCTACTGAGTAAAAAGCTGCAGTCACAGGATGGTAGCCAGTATGTAGCCTGTGGACTGGCATGTGCTGTCTTCCATCAAAATATGTCCTGCTATGTGATAACTGTACATTTTTTGTGTTCTTTATTTTTTTTTTAACAAAAGACATATAGGGGTCAGTGTTCAAAAGGGCTGATATTCAGACACCACTGTAGTCAGCTGTCGTGCTTAAATATCGGTGGGATATTAATCATCAAAGATAGGAGGTGCGGCTGAATATCGGGGTTGAATGGCACTAACTGGACAAATGGCAACTTTATCCAGTTAGAAGTGATTTTCAGCTGCCACTTATGTGGCTTACCACTTAGAGGATAGCTTTTCAAGTGGCCTAAATCAGCTGGATAGGCGGCAATCTTAAAATGATGCAGTCATCCTTTATCTGGATGGCACCAAGACTGTTCTCACCCTGGCCTCCCTTTTTTTCTGCCGGCTAAGGGCTTTGAATATCAACCCCTTAGTTTTCTGAATACTCCAGTAAATATTGTCAGACTCGGCACTGAGGTTTTTATAATTTATGGGTTTTCAGTAAATTGACTTTATTAGGTCAAAAAATATCTCAAATAAGATTCAACAACTGTACAATAGCACAGCAGTACCTAACTGAATTCATGCAGCAGAAAAAGTGCTACCAAAATAATATTAATTACAGCCTTCATTTAGATGAAATTGGCTCTCTTCTCTTTCAAGTGCACTGGATCACTTTGTATGCTGGAAGGACATATTGAAGCAAACCAACAACTCCTCAGACAGAGGAACCAACTCAATCTGTTATCAAACCTGAAAGTGACCTATAGCAGTGCACAGGCCTCAGTCCAGTTTCTGCTTTTCAAGCCAGCTGGAGCTGGGGATGCTGCAGCGGCAGTGTGTAACTATGATGGACAAATTTTTTTCACTTTTTTTTTTTTTTCTATATAGTGACTTTTGCCTGCATAGAGAAGGGGTGGGTGGTTGGGGCCGGTGTGGCTGACTGCACGTCTTCCCCCTATCTCAGTGTTCCTCCTTTCTGGCAGCTTATGGGTTTACTGCCATCACTCAGGGCTGGCATGTCCAGTAGGTGGGCTAGGCAGCCGCCTAGGGCGTCAGACCTCTGTGGGCAGCACAGCGTCTGTAGCAGGCCATGTGTGCCAAAGTGAATGGTCTGCCTCAGGCTGCTGCAATTCCAAGCCATCCCTCCCTGAGCAAGGATGGCAATGCAGGGGGGTGGCAGCTCAACTGGGAGGGCCAGCATGGCCAGATCTTATGCCTAGGGCAGCTGTAACTCTTGGGCCGGCCCTGTCATCACTGCTTTCTTATCAGACAGTTGCAAACCTGAAATTCAGGCTGTGGCAATTAAAAACAAAGTTAAGACCAGCTATTCACAAGAGCATCTGATTGCAGTGCAAGGAAGAAAGAGATAATTGTGGGGGAACAAAGGAGGTGCTCAGTACCTTGAACTGATGTGAATGGGCTTATATGGGGCTGGAAGGTACCCATTGGTCGGCTTTGTCCTTGAGGTATAGTTTAGCTCACCTTTGGTATATAGTACCTTTTAGGGGTGAGGGGCGGAAGAAGAGAGTCCCAGGTATCACTCAACAATGGCACCTACAAGCCAGATTCAGAGTGCACACATACTAGGTTCTGGAGAGAACTGTAGTCTGTATAATTGAAAACTTGGGAACAGATTTCCCTCTGACTCATCTCTTTTGCCCTCTGTTCAGAACTCAGCTGCGAGCTTAGTCTTCTGTCGGCCCCGCTATGCTCATGTAGCCCCTCTGGTTGCTTCATTGGTTCTCCTTCCATTTCCGTGTCCAGTTCGGACTTCTTCTGACCTGTGGATGTGTTCATTCTGCTGCTCCTCACTACCTTTCCTCTCTCCCTGCACCCCTCCTCGTGGACTCTGCTTTTTTACCGGCTTGCTCTCTATGCCCTTTTCTTCCACTGCCAACTCCAGACTTCCATCTTTTCATCTTGCTGCTCCTTGTGCCTGGGGGCAGACTGCCTGGGTCTGTGCATCAGGCTCCATCTCTGCCCGTTTTCAAATCCATGCTAAAAGCTTACCTTTTTGAGACTGCTTTTGGATCTTGATCCCTTGTTCTCCTTACCTTTCTCTATTTGTTCCCCTATTTTCAGCTGTTGTATTGTCTGTCTTGTTTAGATTGTAAACTCTGACGAGCAGGGACCATCTTTGTATATGTGCAGCGTTGTGTAAGCCTTGTAGCGCTATATAAATGCTTAATAATAATAATAGTAATAGTAGTAGTAGTAGGTTTAAGCACAGAAACACAAAATAACAGCAGAAAATAACCAAATGGCCTATTGGGAGATTAACTCCTGCTAGTGTCAGGTTCATGTTGGTATAGCCACAGTGAAGGATGGCATCTTATGGAGGTGGAAGCCCATGGGAGAAGGCAGTTATGGATTAAGGGTGGCACAGTCTCTGATGGGCCCTCCCTGTTCTCATTCACATGTATATACTACTTACCCTTATTCTTAATATAGTCCTATAGGGGTCCCCTCTAGTTTTGGGTCACTGTCCCATCCGCCATACTTCCCTACTTTATCTGTTACTAGGGGTCTGTTTGCTGACATCAGCAAACTTCCTTTAGTGTTCTGCTCTTCTTTAAGAAGTTGTGACAGGTCCATAGATGCAGTGAGGAAAATTCAGAATTGGCTCAGCCTGTCAGGATTCACCTGGGTGAGGTAACAATCCTGCTTTGAAGCGTAGGAAAGATATGTTGCCTTTCCTGGGAAAGTAATATGTGTAGAGGCATGTTTACTACAG
This sequence comes from Ichthyophis bannanicus, assembly GCA_033557465.1. NCBI lineage: Eukaryota > Metazoa > Chordata > Amphibia > Gymnophiona > Ichthyophiidae > Ichthyophis > Ichthyophis bannanicus. The sequence goes on from CM066033.1 coordinate 497,071,788, forward strand.
TGTGCTAACAGCATGCACTAAAATGAATGTTAACAGCTCGTGCTAAAAGCAGCCAGTGCAGTAAAAATGCCATGTTAACTGTTTGGTGCCCTATGTGGCAAAGACTGTGGGTTATGGTCAGAGAGTGGGTGTAGACAGAGCATTGTGGTTAGCCTGCTGGTACTTATTACATGCTCTCATTATTGCAGTTAATGCAGGTGCTCTTAATACCTTCTCAAGGGTAGGTGTTGAGTGCATTTGCATTAATTGTGAATGCAGTTAACCTGCGTTAAGGAGCTTTTCGGCGTGATAACTCCTTGGAACACGCTGGCCACACCTCCAACAGTTAGGGCATGGCCTTTGCACTTTATACTCGCTAGTGTGTACTTCTAATATGTGACAAGTGCAAAAACATAGTGCACTTTAGTAAACATGCCACTTAATCTATAATTTTGGGCATTACAAATTTAAATATAGAATATTTTGAAACTTCTCTTTGTTATAGACTCGCTATGGACCTGATTCACTCAGAACTTTCCCTATAGAATGGGAATAAAGCCTCAATGAATCGGGGCCTATATGCTTCAATTCCAATTTATTTGTATAATAAACTGAGAAAAATATTTACTATTGCAGATACTAGCAAAACATCTGAATGATGACGAACTCAATCAACTTCCTTTAATCCTTGGAGAGCCAGCAATGGTAATGTGTTAGGGTTAGGAGAGCTACCCTTTCTTTAATCTCTCAAAACCAAAGGCTATCATAGTCAGTATGCTTTGCACTCTGCTACTGCATTGTGTAGAAGGTGTAAGAAATGTTTGAATGCAAAGGTTATAGTTCAATTAACACCGACTAACAACTAGCCCCAAATAAATGGAGAAACAAAAGCAAATGTACACAATTCAGCCTTTTTAACAAACATCTGAATCTAAGAAAATATCTCTCTAATCAAATCCTTTTTTTTGGAAGCTTATCTCTCTTAATGGGGAGCTGCACAAGAAAAGACTTAATGTCTTGATCTAGCCAATTTTGACTTTTACATCTTATGGCATACAAATAAAACTGCCCGTACTTGATCTTAGTAACAGGCAGGGGAAGACACAATGAATTAACTTGGTCATACCATTCAGGGCTTTGAACATGACAGGACAATTTAAATGGAGCCTGAAATGGAACTGGTAGCTGGTGTAGTTTGGACAGGAGTGATCAATCTTTGGTTGTCATTTTAGAGAATTTAATAAAATATGCATGTATTTTCACCTGAAAAATATTTGTGTGCCAAACAGCAGGTGTAAAAATATATGCATAAATTCCCTGAGGTAATTTTGAAAGATGAGGTATGCACATGTTTTCACTTCAGAAATTCACCAGTACCCACACAGGATAACTTTCAGCCCATTTTCACAGATAAAACCATTCTTTACCCATGAAAGAGAGCTTTTCTAAAATTCTTTGCCTTGTATAGAGATAAACCTGTTGTAAAGAACATGTATAGATCCAAAGCCCAGCCCAACTCCATCCCCAGAAATGCCTCCCACTACAGGCCCTAATCTGCTGTAGTGGGAGGCATTTCTGGGGATGGAGTTGGGCTGGGCTTTGGATCTATACATGTCCTTTTCACCATTGTGGACAGTTATGAAATTACCCTTAAAGCAATTCTCATTTTAATTACCAAGGAAATAATTTTTATAATGTTTTTTTCCAGGTGTAAAGCCTGTTTTACCTACGGAAAAGGATAAAATTGTGGGACCACATACACATGGAAAGGATGCATCTAATTTTAGAAAATTCGTGCATAGGCGTTCCCAGGGTCATAGTTTGAGTGATGCAGGGGTATTGTTTTTATGTATGCATGTATGAGTCTTCTGTAAGACTCAAGTACATGCATAGAATAAATGCACACACTTGCACTTTTTTTCGGAGCAGAAATTTGTGCATTGGTATTTGCATGCTGCAAGGTCTGGTCCTGAAAACCTATTTTATAACGGCACATACCGTAGGCGCTTATGTTGCCTTTATAAAACAGGTGCCTTTCTGGACTTCTCACACGGTCATCCCGTTATAAAATTACCCACTAGGAGGGTAGTTCTTTACCTGCATAGCAGCAGAGTATGAGGCTACCTTTTACTTATGCACTGATTTTCAAAGTAGATACATGCACGTTGTCCCAGCCTTGTCCCTAATAATTCCCCCAAATTCATGTTAAAATAAAAGGAATTCAGTTTTACAACTAATGTCTGGTAGCTACAAATTTTTAATTAGTAAAAGGATACCATAGTATTGTGTATAAAGGACAACAGAGTTTAGCAAAGGCTTACTGTGATTATAATGTGTTTGCATGTATTCTGCTTTCTTATGAAGGGCACCGCATATAATTGCACTGTATTATACAGGTCAGATTTCTGGGAACCTACATAATGATTTTATTTCACATTTTTTAACAGGAATTTCTGTGGGATTTTCTGAACTGTCAAGAAGGGCCACGGGTCCGAGATCATCTAAGCCATGGGGAGATTAATGTTAAAGCCTTTCCAAAAGAAATAGCCCATCAGATGCTTGCGTTTTCTATTGTACTTTTACACAAATTCCTAGGGAATGAGCAGGGAGCCCTTAAGGTATTGTTGAAGTTGAGCTTGACTTAAAAGATACAATGCAACAAAATATGAGGTGAGCTACAGTGAAACTGTAGGTGTGTTGCTGCTAAGTTTGCCTAGAATATTTTTATCTTGAGGTTTAGATCACCCCTCCTAACTTCTCCTCTACAAATGAGATTTGTTTCCTCAGTTTTCTGATTTGATTTGAATCATTACACTATATATTAGTTTTAGCAAAATGAATTGTATCAAAGCGAATCACAACCAGTGATGAAACAAAATTTAAAAACACCCAACAATTGTAGTAATACACAGTAAGCAAATACTTCTTCCCCATTCACTTGCACAAAAAGACATGTTTTCCGTTTCGAAAATTAGTATAAGAACATAAGAACATAAGATATGCCATACTGGGTCAGACCAAGGTCCATCAAGCCCAGTATTCTGTTTCCAACAGTGGCCAATCTAGGTCATATGTTCCTAGCAGTTTCCCCAAGAGACACAAGTTCCACAATGCTTGTACTGGGTCAAGCATTGATATCTTCGGTCACTTCTTAATAATGGTTTATGGACCTTTCCTCCAGGAACTTGTCCAAACCTTTTTTAAACCCAGCTACACTAACAGCCTTTACTACATCCTCCGGTAACAAATTCCAGAGTTTGATTACACGTTGAGTGAAAAAATATTTTCTTTTCTTAGTCTTAAATAGTTTACCCTGTAGCTTCATTGCATGTCCCCTAGTCTTTCTATATTCTGATAACGTAAACAATCGATCTACGTTTACCTGTTCCACTCCGTTCATTAATTTATAGACTTCTATCATATCTCCCCTCAGCCGTCTCTTTTCCAGGTTAAAGAGCCCTAACCTTTTTAGCCTTTCTTCATAGGAGTATCCTTCCATCCCCTTTACCATTTTGGTGGCTCTTCTCTGAACCTTTTCTAAAATCGCTATAATTTGATTCTTCCCTAAATGTCGGTGGAAACCCTTTCCACAAACAGGGGCCAACATAGGAAAATGCCAGCCACATAGTGGCGAACAACTTAGCCACCAAGAATGAAGGAAGAACCATAAACTTTACATTTTTAATGGTTCTAACTTTTCATCAGGTTCTTATGTTACATTTATTCAGTATCTCTCCCAGTTAGGTTGGATGCAAATCCTAGATGAACCTGCCCACCATGCTGGGAATACTCTTGACCTCATTTTTGTAGGTATTGTTCTCCAGGACCAAGCAGGAAGTCAGTCCTCACATATGGGTGACATTGACGTCGATGGAGCCCTTGCGGAGCATTTCCCCAGCTTTCTATGAAAGCCTTTGGGAATACTGCACGCATGCGCGGTCCCCTTCCCGCCTAAAGGTGGCATCTTGCTCAGTCAAATGACATAGCTAAAAAACAGCACACAAAAATGTAAAATAGGCTATGTACAACTGCAACTCCCAGGGGAGGAGGGAGGGTTGTGAGGACTGATTCCTGCTGCTCCTGGAGAACACCTGTTACAGGTGAGTAACTACTCTTTCTCCAGGACCAAGCAGGAAGTCAGTCCTCACATATGGGTGACTCCCTAGCTCTGGGCTACCAGGAACCCAGGCTGAACAAGAGAACTCCCTCTAGTCTCAGCATCAAAGAAAGGCTTTTCACTGACAGAACCTCCACCGGTAGCCCAACAGAGGGCAGGAGTTGCCTAAACCTCAAAGAGATTCTGGAGTACTGCCTGGCCAAAAGCACTGTCCCTACGGGACTCCCTTTCCAGACAGTAATGGGCCGCAAAAGTCTGGCTTGAAGACCAAGTAGCAGCCCTGCAGATGTCTACCAGCGGTACAGAGCAGAGATGAGCCACTGAGGCAGCCATTGCCCTGACCCGACCCTGCAAAGGAAGGTCAGCCTCCCTGTAAGCCCAGGTGATACAGTCAGCCACCCAGATGGACAAGGTACGCTTGGACACAGCCAACCCCAAATTATTAGGGTCAAAAGATATGAAGAGCTGAGTAGCCCTTCTGTGCCCCTGCGTACGGTCAAGGTAGAAGGATAAGGCCCTCCTACAGTCCAGGGTATGCAGAACTGCTTCAGCCTGGCTTGCATGAGGCCTAGGGAAGAATGTTGGAAGAACCACCTCCTGGTTGAGGTGGAAAGAGGAGACAACCTTTGGGAGGAACTTGGGATGAGTCCTCAGGACTACTGTGGGGAAAAGATGAATCCCCTTCAGGTACCTCTATTACAGGTTGAATCCATCTTGTGCTAACGTCTATAACTTAGGCCTAAGAAACAGCTTGCTAAGAAACAGCTTGTTCTGGCTTCTTCACACTCAAACTGTAAATTCAGCAAAGATTGGACAATGAAATGAACTCATATCCTGTCCCAGAGAGCTTACACAATGAGAATCTTTGGACACTATACATCTAATGAAAGGCTGCCTACATGGGCCTCTCGAATGTACAAAGGAAAACGTAAACAACGAAGACCAACATCATTATCTATAGCTTATCTACAGGAAACATGGCTTGCAAGCCAGCACACAGTCAGTAAGACTGAAGGAGACAGGATATCGAGCCACTGAGAACAGAATGCTACAGAGGGTAGGGATCAGAGGGCAGATTTTCTATAGAATAATAGAGAATAAGAAAGAAAGGAAATCTATTTATCAGCAATTTTTAGATATAAATATGAAGAAGGAATCTTAATAGACAGACTTTAGCTGATCTCATTGGAGTGAGGCTAATTTGTGTCTCCAGGACGGTCTGTACTTGAGCTAGGCGCTTTGCAGGTTATGCTATGAAATTGAAATTAAAATTTGTATCTTAACAGCAAAACTTGTTGTTACAGGCCTGGCAAATCTAAATTAAAACAATTTTATGCTTTTATGGTGGCATGAGCAAATTATTTAAAGTCCCTGTATATGTATGTTGGGGTTGAATACAAACAGCCAAAACAAAACAGTTAGACAATCCCCATAATAATTTTGGGGAAGCCCAGAAAAGCCCCAACACTACCCTGTTCTTATAGAATCTGGTGTAAGGCCTGTCACAGACCAGGGCCTGAAACTCACTCACTCGCCTAGCCGAGGTTAGGGCTACCAAGAAGAGTGTCTTCCAGGACAGGAAGCGTAGAGGACAAGTAGCCATCGGCTCAAAGGGTGGGCGAGTCAGTTGTTGCAAGACCACATTCAACTCCCACTCAGGAGCAGGAGGACGGATTGGAGGCTTGAGCAAGAGCAAGCCTCTGAGAAACCGGGACACCAAGGGGTGAACCGATAGAGAATGTCCTTCCACCAGTGAGTGGTGAGCTGCTAGAGCTGAGAGGTGGACCCGAACAGAATTGGACTTAAGTCCTTGATTTGATAAGTGCAATAAGTACTGAAGCACTACTGGTACAGTACAGGAGAAGGGATCCTCTGTACGTAGACGACACCACACGGAAAACCTTTTCCATTTAAGAGCATAGGTTTTCCTAGTGGACTGTTTCCTAGAGGCTAGGACAACCTCCTCAACTTCCTGAGGGAGGCCCCAGGGAGCCAAAACTACCCTTGCAGCCTCCATGCCATCAAATTGAGAGCTTTGAGATTGGGGTGCAGAAGGGAACCCTGATCCTGAGAGAGAAGGTCGGGTTGCAACCCCAGAGGCAGTGGGGAATCCACTGCCAGCTGAAGCAGAAGTGGAAACCAAGGCTGTCTCGGCCACCTGGGAGCCACCAGCAGGACCGAGGCCTTGTCCTGAAGAATCTTGAACAGAGTTCGGGCCACCAAGGGCGTGGGAGGAAACGCATACAGGAGGCCCTGAGACCAGGGAATCAGAAAAGCATCTGCTGCTACCCGCAGAGGATGTGGTTGCCTAGAGCAGAACTTTGGCAGCTGTTTGTTCAGTGGACTGGCAAACAGATCTAAGGATGGAAGTCCCCATTTCAGGAAAATCTTCTGAACCACCAAAGGATGGAAATTTTGTTTATTGACACATGCAACAGAAAAACAAACAAAAAGCAAAAACAATCACCCCAACCAAGTCCCACACCCCCCCAAAACCCCCACCCCCCCGACATAGCACAAAACAAGTATCACAACCCCCCCCCGTGACCCACCTCCCCAACCCACCACCAACCCCAGCAACCAACACACGTGCCCCTCCTCCCAACAAAAACCCACAAAAAGTCCCTGACAATGTCCATGACCCCTCCCCCCCCTCAGTCCAATGTCCATGCCCGACCCAACCTCCCCCTGCAAGACCACCCCAGAACAGTCCACCCATTGTCCGTCTTGCAATCCCTGAACCTCTCCCCCGCACAACACTCCCCACCAGTCCAACTGTTCACTTTCTGGTGTTTGGGGACTGCCAGACTCCCTCCCCCCAACCATCCAGAGACAGAGCCCCCTGTCCCCATCCCTCCCCCTTCAGCGTGAGCATCAGCTCCCCCCTCCCTCCACCCCGATCCCTGCCTCCTCCCCAAACAAACACCTCAAAGCAAACCTCCCCACCCCCCCCCAAACAAAAACAGAAGGGCCCCTTGATTCCATCCCCAACAGAATTCCATCAAAACAAAACATAACCAATCATACAAAGCAAAAGCTAAATACAAAAAAGAAACATAACCCCTGTGCTGCCCTGCAATCCAGACAGCGGAGCGGGATGCCCAGGATACAAAAAGAACAAACTTAAACACCAACAACAACAATTGGGACGGCCACCCCTCTAAAGAGAAAGGGAGAGCGGACAACTGGTCAAAACCCCTCAAGCAGCACCAGCTCACCCCCCCCCCCCTCCCGGGAGAAAAACACCCCAAAATCATACCGAGAAGTAAACCGCAGGGAAGGGAAACCAACCCCTCCTATCACACCCCTCCCCCCAGGGAAACAAAACAAACCTCAAAGTCCTACAGGGACGAGAACCCCAGGGAACCCCTCCCCCTCACGGGGGGCGAAGGGTGAGGTGACGCCACAGACGCTCCCAACGATGAGCCTCCACCACCCGCCTTTCACGTTGCGCCATGCTGGACACTTCCTCCAAAATGTCCCGCACCACCTCGTCGAGGGGCAGGACCAACCCCCGGGTCGAGACATGACAGCGCGCTTGCCACAGGTGGTAGCGCACTACGGCCGTGATGAGGTAGAGGGTCCCGGAGTCCTGCCTTAGAGGAAAGGACCAGGCCCCGTACACCCACTCCGCATACGTGAGGAGGGAAAGGTCGCGCAGGTGAAGAGCAGCGGACACCAACCGGCAGGCCTCCACGTTGAAGGGGCACTGCCGGAGGAAATGGTCCATGGTCTCCGTCTGCCCTTCACAACCGGCCCTCGGACAGACCCGCTCGGTCTGTGACCTGTACTTGAGGTTGTCCCTCACGTACAAACGCCCGTGGAAAGACAACCAGGCCACATCCCGAACCTTCTTCGGTAGCCGAGGGGAGTTCAACAGCCGAAGGCCCCGCTGCATCACATCCGCTGGACAGTCCCGCAGGGCCCACCGTGGTTGAAAGTGGGAGGCGAGTACCATCCGGTACAATCCTTTCCGCCCCAAGGACTGGGCGAGCGGGTCGGTCACCCCCCACCGCCGAATTAGCCCCACCATCGCAAATACGTACGATGGGGCCTGTTCCCCGCTCCGGCGCACACGTGGGACCGAGGACGCCCCCTCCCACTGCTCCCAGAAGCGGGAGAACCATTCCCGATAGGAGGCCACCCACCAGACCCCACCCCCTTCCCGCATCCTACCCAAGTGGAACGACATAGACAAGACTGACAGGAAGACAAGGGGGTGCAACATACCCAAACCGCCCTCTGCCCGATCCAGGCAAACGATGTTGCGCTGGACGGGGTTCAGGCGGTTACCCCACAGAAAACAGAAAAAGACGGCACAGACAGACGCCTGACGGGACGACGGAAGGACGAAGACCGTGGCCACGTGCAGAAAGAGAGGAAGCAGAAACGTCCCAAGGAGTTTGATCTTCTCCTCGTACGTACACCTCCACCCCCTCCACCGCAGCACCCGACACCGTGCAGTCTCAAGACAACGGTCCCAATTGGACTCTGCACAGTCCTCCGACCCGAAGACGAGGCCCAAAACGCGGACCTCCCCCACGGGAGGAGGAAAGGGGGCGCAGGAAGGTGGGGAGGCCTCCGAGGGGCCCAACCACAGCGTCTGGCACTTGCTGTGGTTGACAACAGAGTGGGCTACCTCCGAGTACTCCTCCACGGCCTCCCGCAGGGCCTCTACCCCTTCAGTGCCGTCCATGTAAACAGATATCGTCAGCGTAGGCAACGACGGACACCGGGGGCGCACCAGGCGCCTCCAGGCCCTGCAACCCACCTGAGGACAATCTCCAGAGGAAGGGGTCGAGGGAGAAGACATACAGCAAGGGGCTCAAAGGGCACCCCTGCCGCACCCCCGAGGCGACACCAAACGGCCGTCCGAGCCACCCGTTAATAAACGGGAAGCTCACCCCCCCTCGGTACAGCGCCTGCACGACGAAGAGGAAACCTGCAGGGAGGCCGAAGTGCTGGAGCACCACCCACAGGTACCGGTGACTGACTCGATCGAAGGCTTTGGACTGATCCAAGGAGACCAACCAGTGGTCCCGTTGGAGCGACCGGCCTCTCTCCACCACCTCCCGGACTGTGGCGACAGCGTCCAGATACCCTCTCCCCCGAACGGAACAATACTGGGAAGGGGACAGCAAAACGCCCGACACCTCCACCAGTCGGTTGGCCAAACACTTGGTCAGGATCTTCCGGTCCGCGTTCAGAAGAGAGAGCGGCCGCCAAAAGTCCAAGGAGCTATCGTCCTTCCCCTTGGAGAGCAGCAGCAGGACAGACTCGCGAAATGACCGCGGGAGAAACCCCGTATCCATGATCTCCTGAAACAGGGAGGTCAGGAAGGGGGCCAGCTGGGCGATGAAAGTGCGATAGAACTCCACAGGGAGCCCATCGCGCCCAGGCACCTTCCCCAACAGCATGGCACGAATCGCCCTCTCCACCTCCACCTGCTGAATCGGAGCAGCGAGTGCATCAACCTGTGCCTGGACCACAGCCGAATACACCGGGGGAAGGCCCAAGTACTCTCGGATATGGGTGAGGTCCACGGGGCGATCCCCAAACAGGTCCGAGAAGTATTCCCCCACCATTCGCAAAAGGTCCTCCTGGGAGGTATGAATGGTACCGTCCTCGCCCCGCAGGGCCATGACCTCCCGACGCCGAACCCTCTCCCTGCAAGTTAGGAAGGGGTCTGGAGCGGCGACCCCACCGGCTTCCCCCTCGAAGCATAGGGAGGCATCGCGATCGTAAAGCAGGCCACGGAGCTGGACTCGCACCTCTTCCACCTCCTCCCGCGCTGCCCCTCGGGATACCAAACGATCCAGCGACCTCCGGAGGACAGTGTAAGTGAGGTAGCGGGATCGAGCCATGGAGGTACCCCGGGAACGGAAGAGTTGGCAGGCACGCGTCTTCACCTCGTCCCACCAGGCGCCATGGGAAGGAAAAACACCCAGCAGGGTTTCCTGGTCTGCGAGAAAGGCCAAGAACTCCTGGACCACCTCTGATGTTGCCAACAACTGCACATTCAGTCTCCACAGGCCAGGACCCCTGCTGAGCTCCTCGTGGTTAGCCAGGAAGGACACGGAGAGGACACGGTGGTCCGAAAAGTCAACCGCCTGCAACTGCGGAGGGGAACACTCCACCCGGGCACTCACATATATCCGATCGATACGACTCCTGCAGGTCCCATGGTAGTAGGTGAACCCCGGCGACCGTGGAAAGGCCCGGTGGAAAACATCCACCAGGTCAGCCGTCCGGGTCATCTCGGCCAAAAAGAGGCCCTCGTAACTGGGTGGGCAACGATCCCCCCCCTCGGTCCTGCAAAAAGGTGGTGGTGTTGAAATCCCCGGCGAGGACCACCAAACGGGAGGTGTGTAAGTAGGGGCGGATGACCCCAAACAGGGTCTTCCGCGCCAACTTAGACTGGGGGCCGTAGACCACCACGAAACGAAACCGATGAGGCCCGCAGTAGCCGTCTAAGAGCAAACACCGGCCCTGCTCCAGTTCCCACACGTACTGCACCTGAAATCGGTTAGACGTGAACAAAACCGCCACTCCTGCGTAGGGCTGTGCCGCAAGCGACCAGTACGAAGGGCCCCACCTACACTCCCGCTTCGCCCGATGCAGGCTAGCGAGCGAGGTGAGCCTGGTCTCCTGCAAAAAGATGACATCCAGCCCACTCGTGGAAAGAAAATCATAGGCCGTAGCCCGCGCCTGGTCTGAGAAAATGCTGGCCACGTTGATGGTGGCGCACGAGAACGCAGGAGTGCACGCCATGCCTAGTTCGTGTGCAGTGACCCTTTCCTCCTCTTCTCACCATACCCGGGATCCCCGGAATCCCTCTTGCAGGACAAGCCCGCGAGCTGGAGCAACTCCTCACGGTCCACATCGACCACCTCGAGGATCTCTGCATCCTCCTGCTCGACCCTGTCACCCCACGAGGTGCTGGCGTCCCTGAGACCACCAGGCAAAGCTGTCGCAGGGGCTAACCCAGTTCCCATGGGGCGAGGGGGCACGGACAGGTCAGGGGTCGGAGGAATGATGATCTCCGTGGGGTCCACCACCTTTGCCTCCCCCCCCTTCCCTGGACAAAGACTGAGACAACGGACCAGTGCCCACCCCCACGGGGGAGGCCGGGACGGCCGGGTCAGCAGGGGGCTCCTGCGAAGGCCCATCACCCAACTGCGGGGGCAAAGACCCGTCCTCCCTCACCCGTCGGGCGCCAGTATCCCCCTTACTTGGAGGACCCTGACCGCGGCGCGCCTTTGTTATTTTGGAAGGCTGCCGCTGAGGAAGAGGGGCCGCCCCCGCCGCTAACCGCTCCGAGCGCCGCACAGGAAGCCCTGCCTCCACAGGCAAGCCCTCATCCGCCTCAGCCGCATCAGCAGCCAAAAAGACAAAACGGTTGATGTCCAACACGGGCTCTGCATCCGGCAACGGGGATGTCTCCCATTTCTTCCTTTTGGACTTGCTACCCTTGGAAGGGACCGTGATCCATTCCTCAGGTGGCACCACCCGCAACCCGCTATCCTGTCGTGATACATTAACCTCCACCACATCAACCCTCTCCTCCTTCCTACCCGAATCCCCTCCCCCTGGTGGCTCCCTCGGCTCGATGGACTCCTCCACCCTAAGGCCCTCGGACTCCTCCTGAGGGAGAGGGGCTTCCACGACCTCCTCCCCCACAGGAGCCCGAGGTGGAGTGACGGCATCCCCCCCCGGTCCATTGTGTGATGCGGAGGGGCAGCGGGCAAAGGGGTGGCCCAACTCCCCGCAAAGGTTACACCGAATAAGCAAACACCCGGCCGAGGCGTGACCCCGTCCACCACAACGGGTGCAGACCTGCTCGGGACAGTTCATGCTCAAATGGCGGAATGAGCCACAGCGGTGACACTCGCGGGGTTGCCCGGGGTAATAGCACAAGATGCGATCCCGACCGAGGAAACCGGCCGAGGGCACGTGCTGCACCACGTTTCCCACCTCACGCAAACGAATTCTATCCTTCCATGACCCGCCCCACACCCCTAGGGGCCCAGCGCCCTTAACCAGGGGTGCGAGGAGCACTGCATGACGCGACAACCAAAACTGGATGTCCTGCCCTGGGAGCGACTCATTCCGGGATAGGATGGTCACAGGTACTGTCCCTTGGCGAGAGATAGGCACAACACGAAAGTCAGCCCACCCTCCCTGCCCCCTCTGCTGCTGGTATCGGTCCCAGAAAATCTACAGCCCCCGTCTCAGCATGAAACTGACATCATATTCAATGGTGTTGTTCATGTGGATGAAGGCATAGAGATCTCCCGGGAGAAACCCCAGCCCAAGGACCATCCTCAAGACCTGTTCCCTGGCTGGAGGGGGCCCCTCCCCAGCCCACCGGATCTGCGCCACGTTGCGCCATCTGACCTCACCCCCTACCCCTCGGAAACCTCCCCCACCTCCTCCCCCTCCTACGGGACCATTCCCTTGGGAACCCCCCCTCCCCCCAGCCCCACCCGATGTCCCCGGAGTGGTGCCCGACCCCTTCAGAGCCTCCGCAAAGGTACGGGGGGGGGGGAGCCGACCCCCCAGCTCCCATTCCCTGCCCTCCTTGGTCTTCCCCTGCTACCACCTGCGGGGGATCCTGCTGCTTGTCTGCAGGATCCACAACCTCCGCACATGGGGCGACCTGAGGACTGGGCAAGGTCAGCTCTGCAAACACCGAATCAGGGATACTATCCCTTCCGGATCCCTGGGTGCCACCGAGAACCCCCGGATCACCCCCTGCCGCCACCTCCAACTGCCGAAAGGCAGCAAAGGCCCCGGGATGGCCCGTCGGGGTCTCCAAAGCTAATTGAAGGGCATCACGGACCTGGTTCTCGGTAACACCCAGGCGACCAGAAAGCCCCCCCATACCTCCGTCCCTTGTCTTCGACCCAGCGCAAGGCTCCTGGGTCTCGGCCACCACTACCGGGGACGGACCCCGCTCCCCTCCATTCCCGGGATCCAGGGGGACCACCTCCACCCCTGACCCCACTGAGGACAAACCCTTCCCCCACTCAGAATCAGCCACTACCTCCTTCCCCACTATATGACCAGTCGGCCGCTCCCCCCTTCCCTCCATCAGACCCTCCCCTGACCCACCGTCCGCTACCCCCTTTACGGCTACCGACAACAAGGCAGGACCTACCCGAGACAGCAGGGCAGATCCCCCACCCAGAACATCCTCCAAACCTCCACCCCCCTGCCCCCTGTCCCTCACAGGTCCTACCTGATTGTCGGTGCCAGACGTGGCACAGGGTCCGGAACCACACGGCCGGCAGCCAAGGCTCCAGCAGGAAGGGCGGACGCCCCCCTGCGAGCCAGGCCCCCCTCGGCCACACTGGCTGAAAATGCAGGCGCCTGCTCATCCCGCTCCGCTGACACAGATGACAGGGAAAAATGAAAAACATTCTTTCCCTGCTCTTGACTCCCCCCAGGGGCTGCAGAAAAAGAACAGCAGCCCCTACCCTGCTCCTTCCCCTTTCCTGGACCCTTCCGGCGCCAGACAGCCACCCCCGGGTACCGGGGGCGTCCAGTCTGCAGCCCCCAGGCATCCAGGGAAGAGGAAGAAAACCCCCCCACCTCTTTATGTGCAGCCTCCGGCTGCACATCATCAGGAAGGGCTGCAGCAAGCAGCCGACTTGTCTCCACAGCATCCGCAGACTTCCGACGTGAAGATGAAGCAGGCAGCGGGTCAAAGGTACCCTCAGAGTCCCCTCCAGCAGCAGAACTACCGGAACGCTCCCAAATCGCCTCCGCTGATTTTCGCCGGTGCTCCTTCGGCATGTCAGGATCAGAAGAACGGCTGTCGGCACACTTCCGGGAGAACCCGGAAGTGACGGTATCGGGTTCGCGGCGGCCATCTTGCCTGTGCACTCGGATGGAGGGAAGCCCTGCTGCTGCGTCGGACATCGGGGCAGCCCGTTCGGAACGCCGAACATCATCTTCGCTTTGGCGGTCAGCTGGGGGAATTCCCTCTGCACGCATAGACTTCGGGGGGGCAGAGGGGAAGGCCGAAATCATTCGTGGAGGGGGGAGAACAACGTCTCCAAACCCCCCTTCCAATGCAGTGCCTGAGGCTGTCAGCTGTGTTGGGGGAGACACACGGATCCTTCACAGCAGAACCCCTAAGACACTGGCGATCCGCGACTCCTCCACGGGTCATCCTGCCACCATCGAGGAACTGGGGATCCATTGTACCAGCCGGCTGTTCCATGCAGATCTCATCCACGGAGGCCCTCTCCAAAAATCCAGAACCAGCAGTCATGGGCAGGTAAGCAAAGTGGGAGTCAGAAACAGGTGGAAAAGGGAACTGTCTGCTCCCCAAGTCCCCCTTAACGGTGAAGGGCAGGGAAAGGGACTTTGAAAGATCTGCTAACCGTCCCACCCCCGGGGGCCCCCCCTGGGCTGCCCAGCGATCGTAGATCTGGTACAGTTCCGTGAGGGACCCACAACCCTGAGTTTTGAAAGCATGAATCTGAGCATACCGGTCCCTTAGGGCCCGCTTAAGCCCCTTTCTGTAGGTCTTATAGGCCACCCATTCCTCACCGGGAACGGTGGCCTGCAGGCTCTCCAGGTGGGAGAGCCGGGCTTGCAGCTGGGCCGCCTCCTCCTGGAGACCCTGGAGCCGTCGCACCGCCGCCACGATTTCAGCTGGGGCCCTAGCTGGCTGCTGGAAGGACGGCAGGCCCGACCCCCCCGTCCTCATCCTCACTGGAGGAGGTAGAGGCCTCCTCCAGGACCCGAGGCGGGGGGGGAAACCCGCCTCCTCCAGTACTATACTGCACGGTCCTCCAGGGTCTCCCCAGGGCCTCTCCCTGCTTCCACCCAGCCTCCACACCTTGCCTGGGGAGGAGACAGGAGCCTCCTCCCTGGGGTAGCGGGCCCAAACCTCCATACCTGTGGGTCCCTCCTCCCTGGCCATGTGTAGTCCTACCTGGGGAGCCCCCCTCCTGGGGCACCGGCTGCAGACAGGTCCCAACAACCACAGTAGTCTGCACCGAAGGAGGCCTACCAGGCCTGGTAGGCCTCTGGGCCTGGGCCACTCCCTCTGGAGGTGGCCCAGGACCCGACATCCGGACACAGTTAGAGAGCAGCAAACTCCTCCCCAGCAGGAGCTCTCCAGAGCAGGTCTTCTCACCACAACAGCTGAACAGGAAGTGGGCGGAGCTACCACTCGTGGGGCTGTAGAATCCTGCTCAACCTGTCGGCCAGGTAGTTTTCCTGGCCAGAGAGGTACACAGCCTTGAGGAGCATGTTGTGCTTGAGGGCAAACAAGCAAAGGTCCTGTGCTTCCTGACAAAGGAGCCTGGACCCAGTTCCGCCCTGCTTGTTCACATAAAACATGGCTACCTGGTTGTCTGTTTGAACTAGGACAGACTGATGAGCCAGGGATGGAGAGAAAGTCTTGAGGGCTAACCGAATAGCCCTGAGTTCTAGTAGATTGATTTGCTGTGCGGCTTCCCAGGGAGACCACAGGCCCTGGGTGCACTTGCCTAGACAATGAGCTCCCCAGCCCTGCAAGGAGGCATCTGTGGTCAACACCACTGTGAACCCAGGAATCTGAAAAGGCACCCCTTGCAGCAGATTGGGTGGCTGCAGCCACCAGCTGAGGGAGTTCAGAAATTGTCTGGACACCCTTATCCTGTTTCTGAGGCTGCCGGTGGCCTGGGACCACTGAGTCCGAAGGCACCACTGTGCAGGCCTCATATGGAGCTTGGCATTGGGGGTCACATGTACTGTCGAAGCCATGTGGCCTAGAAGCCTCAGGCAGAGTCTCGCAGTGGCCATATCCCAGACGAACTCCGAGAACCGGGTATCCTCTGGAGGGGATCTTCTCCGGGGTTCAGACTGCGGTAAGTCCGATGGGACGCACCGAGTCTTGAAGGTGTCGGGGGACTCCTCGTCCTCCATGCGGACTCATCCCCGATGAGGAATCGGGGTCCGACCTCGCGGGGCCTGCGAGC
The DNA here is from genome assembly GCA_033557465.1 of Ichthyophis bannanicus. NCBI lineage: Eukaryota > Metazoa > Chordata > Amphibia > Gymnophiona > Ichthyophiidae > Ichthyophis > Ichthyophis bannanicus. Next base: position 497,087,862 of record CM066033.1, read on the forward strand.
ATCCGCCCCGACGCCGAAAGCACCGACGTCGATGCCCTTGGTCCCAAACGGGAGGTCGAGGGAGACCGCGACCGAGGTCGACCTCGAGCCTTTGTGGCCTCGAGTATCAGCTCGGTCTCCGGGGTCAGCTTCGATGTCGATGTCCCGGTGGTCGGGGCAGATGCGCCAGACAGGCTGGCCATCAGTGCCCGCTGCTGTTCCATGAAGGCAGACAGTCTGCTCTCCAAGGCTGTCAACCTGAGACCCAGCTCAGGAGACTCAGCAGCTCCTGACTCAGGCCCCGGCGGTGCCAGACCCGATATCGGCTCCCTGGGAGGAGAGTCCATGAGGACTACAGGGCTTACATGTCCAGCAAACTCCGGCTCCAGTCGAGGGACTTTGGAAGGCTTCTCCTGTTCCACGGGCCCGGGGCGATGGTCGGGGGTCTGAGATCTAGCTCTCGAGCAGCCAGGGACCTCTTCCGATGACGCCCTCGCGAGCCGCTTCTTGCGTTCCCGGTTGGGGGACCCCCTGTCCGAGGAGCCACGACGGTGCTCGGGATCCGATTCCCGAGATGTCGAGGCCTCGGATGAGATCCGGGCCCGGCCGGAGGCCGAGTCAGAAAAAAGCCTTTCCTTTTGGTGCTGATGACTTCGCAGTGCCTTGGAAGACATTTTCCCACATGGTCCACATATCTTAGGGTCGTGATCAGGACCGAGGCACCGAAGGCAGCAGTCTTGTGTGTCGGTGAGAGACATCAGCTTCTTGCACCAATCACACTTCTTAAAACCGCTGGAAGCCATCGGGGAAAAAAGAGTCCCCGCGAGGTCAAAGGACCGACCTTCCAGGGAAAAAGAAAAAAGGGCGCGAATGCTAGCCACTAAGGGCAAAAACCGAAAAAGAAGATCGGGCTCGATACCGGTGTACCGAACCCGGCGGGAGAGGAACCGGCGTCGAACCGGAGAAGAAAAATAGCGAAGAATCACAAAAAATCAAACAATTTTCCGGGATGACTAGGACTCATGTCCGGTGGGCTTCACTGAAAACAAGAGACTGAGCAAGATGGCACCTTTAGGCGGGAAGGGGACCGCGCATGCGTGCAGTATTCACCCATATGTGAGGACTGATTCCTGCTGCTCCTGGAGAACACCTGTTATAGGTGAGTAACTACTCTTTTTGTGGTCTTTGGGAGATTGTTTTGCTTCAAGAACAGGTCTCCTTGTCTGACCACAATTTATTTAAATTGTCATTAGTATTGGACTGTCATAAGACACGGTTGTGGCCCAGTCAAGCTGTGTTGAGGCAAAGGTCTTACAATGTGGGTTAGTTGCGGTGGCTATAGGAGCCTTTTATTGGATAATTGTTTGAATCAGGATGTTTCATCTGCATTGAATTATTGGTATTCTCCCTGTAATGAGACTATAAGATTAATCTGGTAGGGGAGATTGTAGTTAGAGGTGGATGTCTGCCCCTTGGTTTACAGAGGTGTTGCAGGGGTTGAAATGTCCATTGTGGTGTGCTGAACACAACTTGGCAGAAGGTTCCATCTTCCTTTACATTGTCTGAGTATAATGATTGTTTGGAAGTTTATCAGAGGAGGGTGCTGGATACGAAAAAGCTGTACTTTTAAAGGCAAATTCATTTGGCTTCTAGCTGGCCAAAAGCGCTCTTTGAGGTGGTTTCAACTTTATTGAAGGGTGGCCATGCAGTTGTATTTTCCCCACTTTCTGCTATGGAGTTTGGTGATGCTTTTCAGAAGAAATTAACTGATTTGTATTCTCGGCTGCTGTTGTTTTCCCTATTTGGATGAAGTAGCTGTGGGGTGGATGTTAGTGTTGGGCATCTTTTTTAAGGAGGTTTCTGAAGGGGATGTATTACAGGCTATTGATTCTTTGAATTGTTCTTCCAGTCAACGTAACCCCTGCTCTATGTCTGTGTTGAAGTCTTTGAAGTTTGATTAGGAAGCTTCCATGGACTCAATACTGAATGGTTCCTTGTGTGATGGTGTTGTTACTGAGTTATTGAAGAAGGCAAGTGTGCATTCATTGTTTTAAAATTTAAAAAAACCACAACTTGATCCAAGCGATTTGCTGAATTTTCGTCCAGTTTCATATTTTTCGTTTGTCACAAAGGTTCTGAAGAAAAATTACTGTTGCAATTGAATGCTTTTTTTTATCTGCTATTCAGATTTTGGACTCTTTTCAGTTTGGTTTTCGGGCTAGTCATAGCACCAAATCTCAATTGGTGGCATGTTCTGATGTAATCTTGTGAGGTTTTGATAATGGCTTCAATTTTGTTTTGGTTTTATTGGATGTGGTTGCAGATTTTGATACATTTGATCATAATGTTTTGCTTTACCATTTGAAGATGGTTGGTTTGTCTGGTACTGTGCTTTTGTGGTTCCAGACCTTTCTGGGGTTTTTTCCTGCCATCACGGCACAATTATTTTCTCCTCTTAGTTTTTCGTAGTGTTTTCAAACATTTAAAGTTTTTCCTGTAATTTTCCACAGTGCCTCAGCCCCCTTAGGCAATGGCGTTCTGGTCACAGCTTTAAAATTTTTTCCTATCAATATCAACTCATTTGATTTTTATGCAGCTGGTTTATTCAAATGACATCTCCCAGAAACTTGACAGCAGGTTGAAAAAGTGCTCCAGGTGCTCGAGAACCATATCTGTAATGGACACACATAGTTGGTGCCTCTAGTGCTTGGGACCCAGTCATGAGCCACCTTCTTATAAATTGTGTTTACAGATGACAAAAAGAGGGCTGAAGGGTCTAGAGAAGCAGCACACTGTCCTTTTTGGCGTTTCTAAGTCTTGTCCATCAACATTAGCATAGGTGGCATCAGTCTCTGTGGCTTCAAAGACTGTACCAGATGCTGGCAGTGCATCAGCATCAAGGAGTTCTTGAGCCCATATGGAGCTGAAAACCTGTAGGTCACCAGAGCATCGACCATCCATTGTTCACCATCGAATGATTCAGCTTTGTCTTTGACACCAAAGAGCAAAGATGGCAAACATCGAGTTGAGGCCTTGTTTCATCGTTGTCGAAGCCTTCTGAGGAATTGTGTCGAGAGCATTGAGGTTTCACAACAGCATTCCATTAAGTTGCTCCAAATGGAGGAAAGCTCAACCTCCACAGTTCTGGAGGGGTAGTGATGTCTTGCAGCCATCGAGCCTATCCTCAAGAAGCACAAGGTGCCTGAGGGAGAGGCATCAACATCGGGGCATCAGCCCTGACACCAGTGCCTGCCTGATTGATATCACTCTCAAGTGAATTGGGGTCCGATGTGCCCTCAATTCACAGGAAGTCATTGATGCATTGACACTCCTGAAGGAGCTCATGATTCCCGGGGGAAGGATAGTCGACCAGGCCAAAACTCAGAAGTATTTTGACTTCCTTTCTGATTCAGAAGGTTGGGTCACAGATGAGGAGTCTGAGGTTTCGTTGAATGATAGATCCCCAGAACTCCCTTCTGATCCTTATAAAAGACGCAAGTCTCCTCCTGAGGATATGACATTCCAAGACTGTGAGAAGGATATGGTTAAGTACCTGTTAGTATATACATGTAAACCACTCTGATGCATAAGTAAAGGGCGGTATATCAAATGCATAATTCATAACCATAACCATACCGTTTTCTTTGGAGACTAAGGCTGAGCCAGGGCAAAGAAATTGGAGATCTTATGGTACTCTGCCCCCAAGGAAACTGAAGTACCTGTGCACTGCACCCTTCAGAGGGTACAGATGAGAATGTGGGAGACCCCCTCTGTGGACCTCCTTTCAGTAGAAAGATTGACTCCATGTACTGAGTTCAAAAGGCTCCTAGATTCGAGAAGTCTCAACTTCCACACCATTCTTTGGTCATCGAATCCAGCCACAAAAGATCCAAAAGTTCCAAGACACACTTCTCAGCACCCCCAGCAAGGGAAGTTTGGACACTGGATTCTTTTAGGAGGAAAGTGTTTAGGAGCACCATGCTTGCTGCATGCGTGGCCTCTTATCAGCTTTACATGGGTATGTTCTTGAAGGACATCATGTGTAACCTTGATATATTCCATTTCTTCCTCAAAGGAAAATGCAACACTATTGTTTCCTAGTGAAAGACAGTAAGGACCACTCGATATTCATGGTTCGAGCAACATGATAGTTTTGATATGGTACAGAGAAGCTTCTACAGCAGATATTGGCACCTAGAGACTGGCCTGTCTCTAGGTCTCAGATCTCCAGCCATCAGTACAGGGCAAGCTCGCTGATGTATCTGGCCATGGAGAGAATCCCTTCAGAAAGAAATTCAAAGAGAAAGCAGGTTTCATAAAAAGCAGGCCATCACTCTTCTAAACCTCTAAAGACACACGTCTGAGGTTTCAAGGTGTCAACTAGAGAAACACCTACTACTCTGAGGCATATGTACTTCCTGGGTTCTCAGTATTCTCAGTCTAAGCAGACTCCTCTGCCAAAGCCAACTAGTTCCTGCAGAGCATAGTCACTCCTCCCATTGCCTAGGCAGAGAACTTTCCTATAGGAGGCAGGCTCACTCTTTTTGCCCAGAGATGACTGCTTGTAACCTCCAAAACTCGGGTCTTGCAAATTATCCAAAGAAGAGTACAAATTGCATCTTTTCATCTTTTCTCCAAATTGCCACCCCTAAACCCTCAAGACGTTGTGGCCCTTCAAAGAAATCTAGTGATCAAACTCGTTCCAGCACAACAAGAAGGGTTGGGATTTTGAGATATTTCCTGGGCGCCAAGGAAACCCGGGAATACCATCCCATCCTAGACCTAAGAGATCCGAACAAATATCGAAGAAAAATTCAGAATGATTTCCTTAGGCATCCTATTCCCTTATCTCCAAAAGGAGATTGGCTCTGCTCACTGGATCTAAAGGATGCATATGCCCATATACAGAGGCATCCCAGTCACTGGAAGTATCTCAGATTTGTAATAGGAAAACAGCACTTTTAGTGCTGCGTTTTGCCTTTTGACCTTGTGTCAGCTCCTTGGGTCTTGACCAAATGCCTCTCCGTAGTAGCAGTGTTTCTACACAGACTGGTAGTGCACTTTTTTCCCTACTAAGACCTTTTCATAACGTCTCAAAATGCCCAGGTGGATCAATGCTGCTCCAGGGTGGGTCACAAGCAGAGTAGCCTCAGATGTTTTCCTCTTTGACTGGGGTATCCTCCAATACCTCTTATTGCCAAGACCCTCCTGAAGCTCAAAACAGACAAGGGTATGATGATTCTCATCGCTCCTTATTGGTCCAGACAGCCACATTTCCCCCTCTCCATTCAAGATCCAATACAGCTTGAGAAAGCATTAGATCTGATATTGTAGGATAACGGAATGATGTTATATCCCATCATCAAGTCCCCCTGGTCCTTAGAGCTTGGATTTTGAGAGGTTAATGTTATCCACTTTCAATCCGCTAGCTGGTATCACCATTGACCTTTTGGCCTCCAGGAGGGCCTCATTGAAAAAATCTTATTCTTTCAAGTGGAGGAGGTTTGCTGTTTAGTATGAGGAACACTTCATAGATCCTTTTGGCTGTCCCACAGACACACCGGATACCTTCTACACTTCTCAGAGTCTCGACTCAAGTCCATCTCCATAAGGGTTCACATCAGTGCAATTGGAGCTTATCACTGTTGTATAGACAGTAAATCCATCTTTGTACAACCCTTAATTGTTTGCATCATGCAGAGTATACTTCTGGAACCTCCCTATAAGCCACCCACAGTGTCTTGGGACCTCAGTGTAATTCTGATGTAAGTGATGAAAGCTCCTTTTGAGCCATTCAGTACCTGTCTTCTGAAATTCTTGACCTGGAAAATATTATTCTCCGAGAACAAGCAGGAAGTCAGTCCTCACATATGGGTGACGTCAGCACCACAAAGCCCTTGTGGAAGCATCCCCCCAGCTTTCAAAGAAAGCCTTTGGGAGATGCCACCACGCATGCATGGTCCCCTTCCCACCCAAGGGTACCATCTTGCTCAGTCTCCTTTTTTCCGCGGAGGTCTTCAGACGTCCGTCTAGCTCGTCCCCGGAAAAAAGTTGATTTTTTTTTCTGCCTGAGTTTCATACTGCACCGGTACTCATCCCGCCATCTGACCTCACTGTCTTGGCATCAAGTTCGGGTCCCTTTTTGTAGTTTTTCATTTTTGGCATCTTCATGCCTTTTTTCTAACTGGCAGTCTGGCGGGTCTTTGACCTCGCTGGGGTACCCTTTTCCTCCATGGCTGCCAGTAGCTTCAAGAGGTGTGATTGGTGTACCGAATTATGTCTTTGACCAGCACACACGACTGCTGCTTTTGGAGCCTTGGGTCGGACCACGACCCTACAGCATGCAGTCTCTGCAAAAAGATGTCCAGCAAGGCCCTCAAGAGCCACCAGCAGCAGCATGATAGGTTTTTCCCTGAGTCCCTGATATCTCCGAAGACCAGGGCCTCATATGAAGCCATGACATTTCGGGTGGGCCTCTCCGAACCAGAGTGGTGCTGAGGTTCTTCAGAGAAGGGGTGTCCCTCAAGGAAACCCAGGAAGAAGAAGAAAACCTCAAAGGCGGCATCCCTGGACAGATCCAACAGGCTGGGTATAACCTGAGCCAGGTCCTGCAGTCCGAGATGCTCGTCCAAGGGATCGGAGAGGGAGCGGCCTGCAAAGGTTCCCGAAAGGACTCGACCTCAGACCGGCCTCGGTCACCAGACACTATCTTTGTTGAGGATTCCCCTTGGGGGAACCAGCTTTGGCCCGAGTCCCTCGGTGCCCGCGCCGATGGCTGCGGAGCCTTCTGGCCTGGAGTCCAAAATGGCAGCCCTGGAGCACAGTTTGTCTGCCTTCATGGACCAGTAGTGGGCACTGATATCTGGTACTTCCAGTTCATCTGTCCTGACCACCAGGCCCTCGAAGATGTCCTTGGAGGCTGAGCCAATCCTCTAGGTCCTTCGGCCTTGAGTCAATCCTCGGCTGAGATCTCGATTTGGTTCCTGCTCGACGGGGCCATGATAGTCTCCAGCCAGTGCGCTCAGCACCGGCCGTGGTGCCTCTGAGGGCCGTGGGCAGGGGTCGGCCCTGGGACCCGCAGACCATCCTTCCTTCAAGTCCTCGATGGACTACTCTGAGTGGGAGACGGAGGATGAGGAGTTGCCCGATACCTGTCGCCATCGTAACATCCCCTCGGACACTCTAGCTTCGGAGCCTCGGCGGCGGTCTCCACTGGAGGACATGGGATTCCTTGACTTCATCAAGGATATGTCCAAGGCCCTGGTGTTCCTGACTGAATCGGAGGAGAACCCTTGGGCAGATGAGAAATTCTCCAGTACGAGGCCCCTCCGAGGGAATCACTCACAGTGCCCATCCCTCCCATCCTGGAATGGCTGATGCTCCATATGTGTGAAACACCAGCTTCGGTGCCAGTGGTGAGCAAGCAGCTCGACTCGATGTATTGAGTCCGCCAGAGCCCGGACTTCCAAAAGTCACAGCTGCGGCACAACTCCATGGTGGTGGAGTCGGCCATGCGTCGACTGAAAAGTCAGAAGACACACTCCTCTGTGCCCCCCAGCAGGGAGGCACACACCTTGGACACCCTCGGCAAAAAGTGCTAGCAGGGCTCGATGCTCTTTGGCCAAATCCAGGCCTAACAGCTGTACATGGGCATGTACCTGAGAAACCTGGCAAAGGAACTTGCCGGGTTCTCAGCTAGTCTGTCTGAGGAACCCCTGCAGTGGTTCAAGAATCTGGCCAAGGCCGTTTGAGTGCTTCAAGTTTGTCTCAGGCAGCCTATGATGGATTCAAGTCGGCGGCTCAAGTAGCAGCGGCGGGCATCAGTGCCTGATGCCAGGCTTGGCTACAGTCGTTCGACCTCATGCAATGGGTTCAGGACAAATTGGTTGATGTCTCATGCCAAGGAGAGAACCTCTTTGGCAAACTCATGACCAACAGAGCTGCTGAGCTGGAGACTGAGTTCATGACGAAGACCAAGCTCTCTAAAAAGACTGCTGCCCCTCCCCGATGGAAGGGCTTGGGTAAAAAGCCTTTCTACCCAAGAAAAGGGGCTATTTACAGAAACTACCCACCTTTTCAGGCCTCCCCTGCACCCCAGCAAGGTCAGCAGACCAAGGGACATGGGCATGGGCCTCGTAAGCAGAAGGCTCCCAAACCCCAGACGTCGGCCCCGGCCCAGCCAGGAAGTTATTTATGACTCCTTGGGCATAGCCTTTTTACCCCAAGGAGGTCAGCAGCTCACAGGAGGACATCTGATTCACTATGCCCAAAAGTGGTTAACCATCACCACCAATTCCTGGACACTTCAGGTGATCAAGGAGGCTACCTCCTCCATCTGACTCAGAGACACCCCCCCCCCCTTATTTTCCAGGAGAGCACTTCAGGTCTCCCCTTCACCGGGACCTTCTATTGAGGGAGCTTGTAGGTCTTCTCGAGAACAAAGTGGTGGAACCAGTGCCCCACCATCTCAAGGGCAAGGGGTTCTACTACAGGTACTTCCTCATGCCAAAAAGAACAGGAGGCCTAAGGCCCATCCTCGACCTGTGCAACCTCAACAAATTGCTGGTGAGGGAGAAGTTCAAGATGATCTCTCTTGGAACATTGCTGCCTTACCTCCAGCAGGGAGATTGGCTTTTCTCCTTGGATCTGAAGGATGCCTATACCCACATTCTCATTCACCCCCAACCACAGGCAGTACCTGCGGTTCATGGTGGGGGGCAGACACTACCAGTACAGAGTTCTGCCTTTCGGCTTGGTGTCTACCCCAAGGGTTTTCACAAAATGCCTGGCAGTCGTAGCCACTTTCTTCCGCCTCTACGGGTATTTGTCTTCTTCTACCTGGACAATTGGCTCATAAAAGGAAGCACGGCCTCTGAGGTGCAGCAGGCGACTGCACGCACCATCCAGATCCTGCAGCACTTGGGGTTTGTAATAAACTACTCCAAGTCCCATCTCCTTCTGACACAATGTCTGGGGTTCATAGGATCAAGACTGGATACTCTCCAGGCAAAGGCCTTCCTGCTTGGAGACTGAACCGACCATCTCAGGGCCCTAGCCCACGGCGTACAGCACCATTCCTCAGTGTCTGCCTGGCTCCTCCTGTGCCTACTCGGGCACATGGCCTCCACGGTCCATGTCACCCCAGACGCCCGCCTCCACAAGAGGGCTGCACAGTGGTGCCTCTGGGACCAGTGTACACAGGCCCCGGGGCTCCTCCGGGACTAAGTCTCAGTGACCCACCAGTTAGCGGACTCTCTGACCTAGTGGCAGACTCCCCAATACCTTGAGGCAGAGATGCCTTTTCAAGCCCCAAGCCTCTTGAAGGTCCTCACCACGGACGCCTCCCTGCTCGTCTGGGGAGCCCACTGTGAAGAACTCCGCACCCAGGGCAGCTGGTCACAGGACGAGAGCAACCAGCAGACCAACCTTTTGTAACTATGGGCGATATACTTAGCCCTCTGAGCTTTTTCCCACCACCTATGTCACCAGCCGGTGTTGGTCCAGACAGACAACCAAGTGGCGATGTTTTGTGTGAACAAGCAGAGGGGCATGGGGTCTCATGCTTTCTGCCAAGAGGTAGTGGTCCTCTGTTCCTATGCAGTCCAGCAGGGTATACTCCTACAGGCAGTATACCTGTCAGGCCAGAACAACTTACCGGCCGACAGATTGAGCAGGGACCTCCAGCAGCACGAGTGGCAGCTGGACCCCAGTGTGGTCAACTGGCTCTTCCAACTCTATGGGGAACCTGTCATGGACCTGTTCACCAGCCCAGATAACTACCAGTTGTCTGCTTCTGCTCCCGGCAGGCCCATCCCTCCAGGATGGCAGCAGACACGTTCCTCATCTTGTGGTCGGAGGGTCTCATGTATGCCTTCCGTCTCATACTGCTAATTGCCAAGACGTTGTTCAGGACCCTCCATGACAAGGCCTCGCTCATCCTGATAGCCCCTCGATGGCCCAGGTAACCATGGTTCCCACTACTCCTCTGGCTATCTGGAGATTCCCATCCCATTGGGGAACTCTCCAGGGCCCCTGTCTCAGGAGGGGAGCTCTCTTCTGCATCTGAACTTGGGGGTCCATGTCACTGATGGTGTGGCTGCTGAAAGGGTGATCCTAGCCCCTTTCAGCCTCTCGGGTGAGGTAGAGGAGATCCTGCTGGCCTCTCGTAAGGCTTCCACTAGGAAAGCTTAGTCTCTCAAATGGCGCAGGTTTTCAACTTGGTTTGCAAAGCACAGGACCGACCCATTCTCCTGCCTGGTGGGACTGGTTCTCAGTACTGTCTCCATATCTCGCAAGCCAGGCTTTAATCAAACTCCGTCAGGGTGCACCTCAGTGCCCTGGTGGTGCACCACTACCCAGTGGATGGCAAACCCCTCTATGTCCAGCCAGTGGTGACCCGCTTCCTAAGGTGTCTGCTCTTATCGAAGCCCCAGTTCGCCCTTCGGCAACCAAGTGGGACCTCAGTGTGGTGTTTGGGGCAGCTCACTCACCTGCACTTTGAGTCTCTGGCTACCTGCTACCTGTGATTCCTCTCGAGGAAGGTGACGTTTCTGGTCGCACTCACCTCAGCTCGCAGAGTCATCGAGCTTCAGGCTTTAGTGGTGGAGGCACCGTATACCAGATTCTACAAGAACAGGGTGGTGGTCCGCGCACACCCTAAATTCCTTCCGAAGGTGGTATCGTCTTTCCACCTCAACCAGGAGGTGGTACGTCCCACCTTCTTCCCAAGACCTCACACTAGTAGGGGTGATACAGTTCTTCACACTCCGGATTGTAAGAGGGCCTTGTCCTACATACAACGTACTCAGGGCCACCATATTGCTGCTCAGCGTTTCATCTCGTATGACCCCAGTCATCTGGGGGAGGTGGTGATCAAACGTAAACTGTCTACCTGGGTGGGGAACTGTATCACCCTCGCCTGTAAGCAGGCGAGGCTCCTGCTGGAAGGCCGTGTCAGGGCCATGGCGACCTTGGTGGCAAACCTGCGCTTTGTCCCGATGGCAGACATCTACCGGGCCACCACCTGATCTTCAGTCCATACCTTTGCAGCCCATTACTGCCTGGAAAGGGAGTCCCAACAGGACAGTGCCTTCGGCCAGGCTGTGCTCTGTAATCTTTTTGGGGTTTACGCAACTCCTATCCTCTGACCCTTCTGTGTTCAGGCTACTGGAGTACTGGTTTCCATCGGACACAGGGGTCACACTGTAGTCTGTAGCCATGGACTCAATTGCTGCTGCTCCTGGCTCCTCTTGAGGGCAATTGTGTTTTTTTTTCTATGGGCTTTCGGTAGCCTGTAGCTGGGGAGTCTCATATATGAGGACTGACTTCCTGCTTGTTCCCGGAGAAAACGTAGTTACTCACCTGTAACAGGTGTTCTCCGGGGACAGCAGGAATCAGTCCTCACAACACTCCCTCCTCCACTTGGAGTTGCTTCTTTACCATCGTTTCTTTTTTTGTTGTCTTTTAGCTATGTCATCTGATTGAGTAAGATGGCACCCTTGGGTGGGAAGGGGACCACGCATGTGTGATAGTATCTCCCAAAGGCTTTCTTTGAAAGCTGGGGGCTGCTTCAATGAGGGTTCCGTTGGTGCCGACGTCACCCATATGTGAGGACTGATTCCTGCTATCCCCGGAGAACGCCTGTTATGGGTCAATAACTACGCTTTTCTGGTGAAGGTCACTTCAGCACGCAGAGTGAGCGAACGTCGGGCTGTAGTATTTCACCTACTTTATGCTATGTTTTTTTCACTACAGAGTGGTCCTTCATACTCATTCCAAATTTCTTACGAAGGTATTTACAGAATTTCATCTTAACCAGTCAATTGTCCTTCCAACATTTTTCCCAAAACACCCTTCTCACAAAGGGGAAACTGCTCTACACTGCTTGGAGTGGATGAAAGACCATAGAAGGTCCATCCAGCTTTTTGTTTCTTTTGAACCCAGCAAGCTGGGGGTTTTCAACGCCAAATGCATCTTATCAGTGGGCTTTCAGACTGCATCTCTTTCACTTATGCCCAGGCAGGCCTAAGCCTTTGCGGGTCATCTCATGGCTCATAATATTTTGATATTGGTGTAGGTACAATGCTCATCTGTTTGCACTTCTCATGCTGACCTGGATGCTTTGTCTATTCCCCTATTATGATCTAGACTGAGTAGTTTCACATTCATGAGCCATGCAAATAGCTAAAAATATAGAGCAGTTCAGCATTTTTTTATATCGCAGGATAGCATTCAAGCTAATTGTGTATCTGCACAATATTTGTTTTCATACCTCAAACTTTCAAAAGAGATTTGGTTTTGTTTATTTTCCCACTTGATATTCTCAAATGAAACCTAATGGGGCCTGCTCTGTCCTCACCAGGAGAATGTAATCATATGCCCACTGATCAACTGTGCTGCTTGCTATCAGTCTCGGTTTCATCCAATTGCTTGGCTTGGAAAACAGGTATATATACTCCTATGTATTGCTTTTTTTCAGTTTTGTACAGTGTTCACAAAATGCATCAGTTTTGAATGTCTCTCTCGAAGTGTATGGGATTTATCGCTTGATATTAAAATCTGTTTCTAATCTTTTAGGTGCTTGACTGTGTGACGAGCATTAGTAGGTGGGCTCAACTTCTACCTTCTCTGGAGCAGATGCAGGAATTGACAGGGTGAGTTTGAACCTAATGACAAAGGTTGATAAGGAATTGTGAGGGTAGTCTGAACACAGTTGGAATGGCTGACAGTTTCTGTGGCTTAATCACATTCTAAACGGTAATTTGTGGTCATTCTCTAATGCTGTTTCAGAATGATCAACAAAAATAGAATTAGAGGCAGTAAGAAATATTGACTTTAAATGTGTTTCAGTATTTCCATTGAATAATTTTGTCAAGCTTGTTTATTATGGAAACCTGGATTTTATTCTTGACCTTGGCTTTATCTTGTTCATGCATTGAATAGGGTTGTAGTGAGGATTGGCAGGAGAGGTGAGCATTGAACTAATTATGATATGTACTGTTTTTACACTGATAACTTGTGATTAATCAAAGAACAACCAAGTGGGAACCAATAGAGGTATGGTAAAGGGTAGAAAGTAGAATTTGACTCCTATAAAAGCTATAAGATTCACCTTAAGGGTATGGCCTCTGTTTCTTACAAACAATATTTGGGTTTTCGTAAGGCTCACTGTGGACAGCTGCATTCAGTTGAATTCACACTTGGGACCTCTTTTTGCAAGCATGTGGAAGGAAATGTCATAGCAACATTTTATAGGCATGCTGTCATCTTTCAGAATTAATTGGTGTGCGTGCATGTGAGCACATCTCGAGGAAATCAGTGGCTGATATTCAAAAGGACTTATCCATGTAACTTTGAGAGTTACCCGGATTAGTCCTTAGCTTTTAAAATTCCAGCTGACAAAGAAGAACTTTTGGCATGGCATCATGTCATGCTAAAATTTATCCATCAGACTTAGGAGCAATGGGATATTTTGCACAAGCATGTTTTTAAACTTTGGCAGGATATTGGCAGTATTTAGCCGTTATCCGATTAAAGTTATCTAGATAAGTTGGCCACATATATCTGGATATCTTACAGTATATTCAGTGGCATATCACTGAATACCCATTAAAAACTGACTGTATAACTACAGACTACTATTGAATATTCACCCTGTAAGAGTTTATGAGGTTAATATTATTTTGGAATTTATATAGTGCCCTAAACTAGACTGTTTTATCACAGTTTTCATTTGGGTAAGTGAGGCCTGTCCCCAGAAAGTTTTCATTCTAAATGGGTATCAGAACAATGGGAGATGAAGTGACTTGGCCAAGGTCACTTTTGGACATTTGTGCAAATCTGTTTCATGCATATTTCTTTTTTGGGTATCCTAAAACCCAGACTGGCTAGGAGGGGGTACACCAAGACCATCTTTAGGAACATTGGTTTAGTTTAACTTTTGAGTAGGTAGCTAAAGAAAGGAGAGAAATACAGAGTTGGTTTGAAGTGAGGGAGAAGTACCATAAGAATGAGAAGAGGATGGGAGAGGTGGAATGAAAAAAATTAACAAACAAGAAAAGTGAGAAGTACCTTGTGGATTCAGTAGTTGGCCTCAAGCTGTTCTTACCTCTCAGCAGAAACTTTTGAGGTATTAGTGTTTATATTGACAGAAAATTTGGGGGATAATTTTAGAAGGCATTTCTGCTCATGAACAGCATTTTACATTTCTAAAATTGCAAGTAGTATATGCACCTAAATGTATGCCTCAGTGTATTCACATATACTTTGTTAGATACAAGTTTGCCCACCTAGTTAAAGGTGTCTTCAGAGCAGGGTTTGCACTTATGTACATACTTATTAAAATAAGCACATCAGCATGTAAAATCAAATGGTGAATTTGCATGGCCTTAGAGCAGGTGTAAATAATTTAAAAATAAGCACGGATGTACCAGAACATCTGATAGTTTTCATGCACAACCTTCACATTACATAAGATATGCCATACTGGGACAGACCAAGGTCCATCATATAAGAACATAAGATATGCCATACATTGATCAAAAAGCAACAGTTTATACGGAATAAGGAGAAACAGAATTGTTTAAAATCAGCAAAGGTGTACAAGGTTGCATACTTTCCCCCTACCATATAATTTATATGCAGAACAAACTAGCAGAGAAGCAGGACTGTATGAAGATGACCAAGGTGTGAAGATTGGTGGAAGACTCATGAACAGCCTTCGCTTTGCTGATGATACCACATTACTGGCTGAATGTGGTATCATCTGAAAACATTTGCTTCTCAAGAACAAGGAACATAGTCTTAAAATGTGCCTGCACTTTAATGTGAAGAAGACAAAGATCCAGACAACTGGCAAAATTAATAAGTTCATTATTGATGGAGAAGAAATAGAAATAGTGGACAACTTTAACCCTCTTGGATCAATAATCAATTAAAAAATAAGCAGTCAAGAAATCCAATGGCAGATTGCTCTTGGCAGAATGGCTATGAAGAACCTAGACAAGATTCATTAACGTTATATGGATGCGAAAGTTAGACAGTGAAAAAGATAGACTGGAAGAAAATCAATGCCCTTAAATTATGGTGCTGGCAAAGAATACTGTGCATACCATGAACTACCTGAAGAACAAACCAATTGATACTAGAAGAGATCAAACCTAAGCTTTCATTAGAAACTGAGATGACAAGACTTTGACTTTCATACTTTGGACACATCATGCGAAGAGAGAGAGATAGAAAGACATCATTCTTTGCAAGGTTGAATGTCATTGCAAAAGAGGAAGGCAAACCATGAGATGGATCAATACAAGAACAGTGATAGATGCCACTTTATCAACAATAAGCCACCGGACTGAACACAATTAGGACAACTCGATGGCAGTTAACAACAACATACATATGCATATGCATGGGAATGACTTTATACAATTCCTTCCTCTATATCTTTCCCAGCTCCCCCATTTCTACACTTCTTCATTTACTTCACAGATCTCTCTTTTTATGCTGTCTCTCTCTACTTCCCTAGGCCGTTAAGATCCTTCACAATTTCAATCCAGATCCTTCACAATTTCACATCATCTCTCCACCCAACCATTCTACACCCTGTTTCACACCCCCGCCCATCTACACAGCTTTCTATATACCTTCCACCCAATCACCCAGTCCCTGCTGTCTCCCTTAATCACTGAGTCCTGACTCTTCCCCATCCCTAAGTCTCTGATCTCAGTTTTATAAGTAATTTCTTTCAAGGGGGACCACCACCGTTGGCTTCCATGTAGCAACACCATTGCACCAAACTCACCACTATGTCTATCTTGATCACCTACTAGGATCACCACATTTTTCACCCTGCTGTCTCCCAGGCTTACCTCCTTTCATTCCCTTTTAAACATCCCTTCTTCCACCATTGCCCTTTTAAAACTTGTCTTCTCAGCATGATTATCAGAACTAGCAGCAACAGGAGGAGGAAAGCATTGGGTACTTTGGACCATCTCTTCCTCTGAAGCTTGCAAGGTTGACAATCTCAGACAAAAGAGAGGGAGCAGGGTCCAACATTTTTGAAACAGGCTGGTCGTGGTGATTGTAGCATCAATACAGGTGGATGCAGGACATGGTGACAGTGATCGCCGGGAGGGAGTGCAAAGAGCAAACCTGCAACATTTCCAACTTGAGCTTGCAATGGCAGTGATCACCATGGTTGGAAGGAGAAAACAATCAGGAACTGTGACAGGGACTTCAAGAACTTGGTTTTTAGTAGTTATATCTGGCTTTTATGGAAAGCGCAAACTCATCTGTATGAAATGTCTTGTGACATACAAGCGAGTCGCAGCGCTCTCGTTGAGGACCACTGATGCAGTCCACTTCTCTTTTATGGAGTTCTTTTTCTTAATATGTGCACAGCAATAATACCTAGTGTTCAGAAGGAAAAAAGGATTGCCCCTTATAGATAGTACAGTCTGGCATACAGCATCCATATAAACAATATTTTTTTAAAATTCATATTATGTAGCAGGTTGAACCATTTCAGCTTTACCCTGAATTTAAGAAGAAGAAATTGATTTTTTTCCTTGTAGAGGTATAGTAAAGGATTGAATTTCCATGTAAAAAGGGGAAGGCAATGGCAGTGGGGTTGTACTACCGACTGCCTGGACAGAATTAACGTATGGATGATGAAATGCTCAAAGAAATCAGGGAAGCTAACAAAAGTTACAGAAGAGTAATAATAATGGGTGATTTCAGTTATCCCGGTATTGACTGCATCAGTGTCATGGCAGGACATGCTAGGGAGATAATGTTTCTAGATGAAAAAAATGACTGCTTCTTGGAGCAGCTGGTTCATGAACCGACCAGAAGGGAAGCCATTTTGCACCTAGGCCTTAGTGGAACACCAGATCTGGTGCAAGAGATAAGGGTGTTGGGGTCGCTTGGCAATAGTGGTCATAGCATGATCGCGTTTGATTTAATTAATGGAGGAGGAATGGTAAGGAAATCCACAGTACTAACTTTTAACTTTCAAAAGGGAGACTATAATAAAATGTGGAAAATAATTAAGAAAAATCTAAAAGGAGCAGTTGCAAAGGCTAAAGATTTACCTCAAGCTTGGGTGTTTAAAAATACTATCTTGGAAGCCCAGACCAGCTATATTCCACACTTTAAAAAAAAAAGTGGAAGGAAGTCCAAAAATCTGCCAGCATAGTTTAAAGGTCAGAGAGGTTGTTGCCAAAAAAGCATCTTTCAGGAAATGGAAAAAAGAGCCAAATGACGAAAACAGGAAACAGCACTGGCAAGTTAAATGCAAGGCATTGATAAGGCAGGCAAAGAGAATTTGAGAAGAAACTTGCTGTAGAAGCAAAAACGCGTAATACAGACTTTTTCAAGTACATTCGTAGCAAAAAAAGGGGCAGTAAGAAAGGACAAGGCTATAGTGGAGAGACTGAACGAATTCTTTGCTTCAGTCTTTACTGAGGAAGATGTAGGGATGTTACCAATGACTGAAGTGGTATTTAAAGGTGATACTGCGGAAGAATTGAAAGAAATATCGATACACCGGGACGATGTATTACAACTATTTGATAAAATGAAGAGTAGCAAATCACCTGGACTGGATGATATATATCCAAGGGTGTTGAAAGAACTGAAATATGAGATTGCAGACCTGCTATTAGTAATCTGTGAACTATCATTAAAATCATCTGTAATACCTGAAGATTGGAGGATCACCAGTGTAACGCCAATTTTTAAAAAGGGTTCCAGGGGTGATCCGGGAAACTACAGACTGGTGAGCCTGATGTCAGTACTGGGAAAAATTGTAGAAACCATCATAAAGAACAACATTAGTGAACATGTAGATAGTCATGGCCTAATGGGAGACAGCCAACATGGCTTTAGACAAGGAAGATCTTGTCTTACTAATCTGTTAAGTTTTTTTGAAGGTGTGAATAAACAGGTAGACAAAGGTGAGTCTGTAGATATAGTTTATCTGGACTTTCAGAAAGACTTTGACAAGATTCCTCATCAGAGACTTTTGGCAAAACTAAAAAGTGATGGGATCGGAGGCAGTGTACTAATGTGGATCAGGAACTGGTTAAAAGATAGAAAGCAGAGGGTAGGGCTAAATGGCCAATTTTCCCAGTGGAAAAAGGTGAATAGTGGAGTACAAGGGAGAACCAGAAGCGGAACCCAAGGACCAGGCCTACACGTCAGTATATGGCACAAAACAATTTTATTGAGGGACCCAACTAAATAGTTTCGGCCGGAGGCCTTCTTCAGGGGTCGCAGGGTGTAGCAACTACATAAAAACAACACACAATGCTCCTCTCAATCTGGAGCGTTGCAATGGGCGGGAAAAAGTCACGTGAATCTGTTACCGGAGGATGTAGTAAGGGCTGTTAGTATAGCTGGGTTTAAAAAAGGTTTGGACAAGTTCCTGGAGGAAAGGTCCATAAACCACTATTAAAAAGGGACCCAGGATATCAATGCTTGGCCTAGTACAAGCACTGCAGAACCTGTGTCTTTTGGGGAAACTGCTAGGTACGTATGACCTAGATTGGCCACTGTTGGAAACAGGATACTGGGCTTGATGGACCTCGGTCTGACCCAGTATGGCATTTCTTATGTTCTTATGTTCTTATGTTCTTAAGAAGGCCTCCGGCCGAAACTATTTAGTTGGGTCCCTCAATAAAATTGTTTTGTGCCATATACTGACGTGTAGGCCTGGTCCTTGGGTTCCGCTTCTGGTTCTCCCACCCACGCCTGCGGATACCCCTTCTTCCCTTGAATAGTGGAGTACCCCAGGGATCTGTGCTGGGTCCGCTGCTTTTTGACATATTCATAAATGACCTGGAAAATGGGATAACGAGTGAGGTTATCAAATTTGCAGATGCCACAAAAGTATTTAAAGTTGTTAAAAGCCATGAGGATTGTGGAAAATTGCAAGAGGATCTTGACAGATTGGAAGACTGGGCATCCAAATGGCAGATGAAATTTAATGTGGACAAGTGCAAAGTTATGCACTTAGGAAAGAAAAACCCAAACTATTGTTACACGATGCAAGGTTCCACATTAGGAACCACCACCCAGGAAAAAGATTTAGGTGTCATCGTGGATAACATGTTAAAACCCTTTGCCCAGTGTGCAGCGGCGGCCAAGAGAGCAAACATTATGCTAGGTATCATAAGGAAAGGAATGGAAAATAAAACAAAGGATATTATAATGCCTCTGTATTGTTCAATGTTGCAACCGCACCATGAGTATTGTGTACATTTCTGGTCGCCGTATCTTAAAAAGGATATAGCGTTATTAGAAAAGGTACAGAGAAAAGCCACCAAAATGTTAAAGGGTACCCCTCTAAAGAGAGGCTAAAAAGGTTAGGGCACTTCAACCTGGAAAAGAGACGGCTGAGGAGAGATATAATAGAGGTCTATAAATTACACAGGTACACTACCAAAAAACTGCCTCCAGTTTTGCAACTGATTCCTATAGATTTTGGGGTGCTGAATCCAGGACAAATAGCCAAAATGTTCCATCACGTCACATTTTCTTGCAAAATTAGATTTCTTACCCATATAAGGAATGTTCACATAATTTCTTTTTAGCCGACTGCAGTTTATTTTCTTGGCCCAAAATAGAGGTTGTAATGGTTAACTAACTAGAAACACTCCCTCATAATATTTTAGAGTGTTTTGTATTCATTTTATACAATTAACAGGACAATTGGGAGGCGGGGGGCTAAATCCAGTACTCGCGCTGGCGCATGTTCTTTCCTGTTCGCCTCGCCTCGTTCGCTCGCTCAAACACGGTGGTTGCGACATGAACGTTCCTGTCAAATTTCAGTTTCTTGCAAGTTCATTATTACCTTTTGTTTGCTCAGTCGTAATCCAGCTTTATTCCGAAGTGGTTCACTACAGTTGTAGTTTGCAGTGCTGTGTATTTGTGATGGCTCACAGAGCCAGAGGTTGCGTCAACTCTCCGGACAGTTTTTGTTTTATTTGTGGGGAATATACCGTGAAAAAGCGGCAGAGGAACATTTCTGCATTTATTAAAAAAGTATATTTCGCCTATTTCGATTTGAAGTTAGGCGATCAAGACAAACCGTGGGCTCCTCACAAAGTGTGCAAGACATGTGAGGAAGATCTATGCTTATGGATGAAAGGTAAAAAACAAGCATTTCGTTTCGGAATACCTATGATGTGGCGTGAACAAAGAGACCACAGCAGTGACTGCTATTTTTGCTCTTGCATTGTGAAGGGATACAACTTAAAAAATAAGAACGTAATAAGTTACCCCAACCTTCCCTCAGCAATTAGGCCTATGCCTCATAGCAACGAAGTACCTGTGCCTGAACCACCAAAATCTTTGGATCATATTTGTGTGGACGGTTCTGATCATGATGAGACTCATCAGATGGCTTTTCCCGATGAGTCCAGTACTTCCGAGTTTGAAACTGAACCAGATCCGAAACCTGAACTTTTCTCTCAAGCCAAATTGAATGATTTAGTCCGGGATTTAGGACTCCCAAAAGATGCTGCCCAACTGCTAGGTTCTCGGCTTAAACAGAAAAATCTATTGTCACAAGGAACAACTTTTTATTGGTACCGCAACCGCGAGACACAATTTTTGAAGTATTTCAGCAAAGAGGAAGATTTGGTATTTTGCAACGATATATACGGAGTGATGGAAAAGTTTAAACTCAAGTATGATCCTGCTGAATGGCGGCTGTTCATTGATTCGTCAAAAGACAGCATAAAAGGTGGTGTTCTTCATAATGGCAACACATTCGCTTCAGTTCCTATTGCTCACTCTGTTATTCTCCAAGAAAAATACGAGAATTTGGCCCTGATTCTTCAGAAGATTCGTTATGATGAGCATAAGTGGATGATTTGTGGAGACTTTAAAATTCTATCCATGCTATTAGGGCAGCAATCCGGTTTCACCAAATATCCCTGCTTCCTTTGCTTGTGGGATAGCCGGGCCCGCGACCTACACTGGGGGAAAAAAGACTGGCCAATTCGGGAGTATTTGAGACCCGGTGAGAAAAATGTTCTTCATGAGAGCTTGGTACCTCGTGATAAAATTCTATTACCACCTCTCCACATTAAGTTGGGTCTCATTAAGCAATTCATCAAGTCCCTTCCAAAAGATGGTGAGTGCTTTCGGTACCTTTGCTCAAAGTTCCCCCGACTTTCTGAAGCAAAGCTAAAGGAAGGAGTGTTTGTTGACCCTGATATAAGGAAACTCATTTCAGATGGAGCATTCGCTGAAACGATGTCTGAGAAGGAAAAAGAAGCCTGGGATTCCTTCAAGGATGTTCTCAAATTCTTGGGGAACAGGCGGGATGAGAACTATAAGGATATTGTTGCCAGGATGCTCAATGCCTTCAAAGAACAAGGCTGTAGCATGAGCCTGAAAGTCCATTTCTTGCACTCCCATGTGAACTACTTTCCCGAAAACTTGGGGGCGTACAGTGAAGAACAAGGTGAAAGGTTTCACCAGGACATCAAGGACGCAGAGAGAAGGTACCAAGGAAGATGGAACACCACTATGATGGCTGATTTCTGCTGATTTCTGCTGGTTGCTGCTGCGGGAAACCCCAGATGAAAAATACGCCAAGCAGCGCACCAAGAGAAGCATTCGGGGGAAGAAGAAATGGGCCCACCAGGAGATTGATTGACCCAAGAATGACTTTAAAATCTAAACTGTGTTGACAAATATCGTGTTTTTACTAAACTTTGAAATAAAAATTTGCTAGTTATTACCACAGTGTCGGATCTCATTTATTAGAATTTTATTTTCACACCATCGGGTGTTTGTCTTCATGTATTGCAATGGTGCGGTTTGCGTTTTCTGTTCTTACATACATACCTGTACAACATTTTTTGCACATTTCTTTGCTTTGCTTTGTGTCTAACCTCGCTCTTATATGCTCAATGTTTGTGCACATGTATGTGGCTGTTTTAAGTGCAGACAATTTTGCTACCATCACAGTGTGTTTTGTTGACATTACTCTATTCTTATGTGCTGCCTTGTTACAATTTTCTTTATTCTTATTTGAATAACTACTAAACAATTAGTATAAAGAATTCATCCAAGAAACTTTTATCTCGATCGCACTCAATCTGAAACGTTCACCTCAAACTGCTAACCCAATGTAGCAAAAAATCTGTACGTGATGGAACAAATTGGTTACCAGATTTGGATTCAGTGCATCAAAAAATGTAAAAATCAATCGAAACATTAGAGGCAGTTTAAAAAAAATTTTTTTTAGTGTACCTGTGTTATGAATGGAGTGGAACGGGTAAACAGATCAATTGTTTACATCATCAAAATATAGAAAGACTGGGGGACATGCAATGAAGCTACAGGATAAACTATTTAAGACTAATAAGAGAAAATATTTTTCACTCAACGTGTAATCAAACTCTGGAATTTGTTACCGGAGGATGTAGTAAAAGCTGTTAGTGTAGCTAGGTTTAAAAAAGGTTTGGACAGGTTCATAGAGGAAAGGTCCATAAACCATTTTTAAAAGGGACCCGGGATATCACTGCTTGACCCAATACAAGCATTGAAGAACCTGTGTCTTTTGGGAAAATTGTTAGGTACTTATGACCTAGATTGGCCACTGTGGAAAATAGGATACTGGGCTTGATGGACCTTGGTCTGACCCAGTATGGCTACATTTTTAAAGCAAGTTTACTTTTCTTTGGTGCTTTAGTGGAACTTTCCTTGAGCAGAGCAGGTTGTTGAACTCTAGTAACCTCCTCAGCTTTGGGAACTGCTAACACCTAATCAGGTGTTAGTTCCCTCCCTACCCACCCCGACTCCCACCCACCCCTAGTGAGCAGCCTTGCTTTATAGAGCACCTCCCCATTTAACAAAGCACAGGGAATTGGACCAGCACATTTTGAATATAATTAAAGAGATTTAACTGCTTTTTCTCTGAAAGGACAGCTGGGAAACCGGCTGGTACTTGGTAGATCTCTCTCTTTTGCTTTAACAGATACCTAAGCTCCACGAACAGAACAATGGCTGGGAAAAATTGTATCGCTAAAGCTGTTGCCCCCGTTATAGCTTCTGCCTCAGTCCAGACAGAGTTCCTAATGCCAGTTGAAGGACTGGTTCCATGTGCAGGGTGCCTGCATGCTGAAGCTCTGAGGAAACAAGTGGAGGAACTCTGAGAGGAGGTGGCGAGGCTGAGGAGCATCCAAGACAGTGAGTACATTGATGAGATGCTTCTTGCAGCAACCAAGCTCTCCAGCAGAGGAGAAGATGTGTGCCAACAGAATGTCGATGGTTGGACACAAGTCACCAGGGCCTTCAAAATCACCAATCCAACTTCTCCAGCCCTTGAATTGAAGAACCATTATGCAGCCCTGGAAGTGGAGGAGGTGAAAGCATCCCTGGAAAGGGAAGAACCAGAGCTCAAGTACCCCAAATTTGCAGAATCAGTGACCACAAGGAAACGAAGGGTAGTGGTGGTTGGAGACTCTCTTCTGAGGGGTACTGAGGCGTCCATCTGCCGACCAGACTTGATGTCCAGAGAGGTATGCTTTCTGCCTGGTGCCAAAATCCAAGATGTTACAGAGAGTTTGCCGAGACTCATCAAGCCCACTGATTATTACCCAATGTTGCTAATCCATGTTGGAACAAATGATACTGCCAGGTATACCTCAGAACGTATCAAAAGTGACTCCATGGCTCTGGGACAGAGGGTGAAGCAGTTAGGTGCACAGGTGGTGTTCTGTTCAATCCTCCCTGTTGAGGGTAAAGGCCAAGGCAGAGAGGCTCGCATCCTGGAGATGAATGCATGGCTGCATGGATGGTGTCATCGAGAGCGTTTTGGTTTCCTAGACCATGGGATGCTGTTCCAAGGGTTGCAGAGCAGAGATGGCATCCATCTCTCCAAGAAAGGTCAACACGTCTTCGGTAGTAGACTGGCTAATCTACTGAAGAGGGCTTTAAACTAGATTCGTTGGGGATGGGTGAAGAAAGCCCCCAGGTAGGTGATACATTAAATACTTTTATGGAAATGGGTAACGGGGGTAACATATGGAAAGCAGTGTGTTAAATGCCCGTAGCATGGGAAATAAGATCCCTGATGTTGAAGCTTTGGTGGAAGTGGCTGACTTGGATTTAGTGGCAGTTACAGAAACATGGTTCACAGAAAACCATGATTGGGATGTAACTATACCTGGCTATACTTTATTCAGAAAGGACAGGGTAGGAAGAAGGGGAGGTGGAGTGGCACTATATGTAAAAACTACTATTAAAGCTTTGGAATTACAGAGCTTAAAAGGGAGAGAGTAGGCATTGTGGGTTAAACTGGAAAGAGAAATCTATTTGCATTGGTGTGATATGCAGACCTCCCTCACAAGAGGAAGAGGTGGACAAAGAGTTAATTGAAGACATACGCAGCATTGCTAGGAAAGGGGAAGTGCTACTGATAGGAGATTTCAATATCCCAGATGTTGATTGGCACATTCCTGCTGCAGTATCATCTAGAAGTAAGGAGATTCTGGATTCTCTACAGGGAGAACTATTCAGGCAATTGGTAACAGACCCCACACGTGAAGGGGGCCATACTGGACTTGGTGCTTACCCATGGTGAAAGTGTTTCTGATGTTGTAGTGGGAGATCATTTTGCATCCAGTGATCACCAGATGGTGTGGTTCAGTATTAGGACTAGGGCTGTTAGAATCCATTCAAAGGTGAGGATCTTAGACTTTAGGAAGACTAACTTTGCGAAGATGGGCCAATACCTCAGGGAGTCGTTAGTGGGATGGGAACAGCTGGGGGATGTAGAAAAACAGTGGGCAAAACTGAAAGGGAATATTTTAAGGGCAACCAACCTTTTGTTAAAATGGTAAATAAAGGTAAAAGTAAAAGGAGACCGCTATGGTTTTCGAAAGAAGTAGCTGAAAAAGTGAAGAAAAAGAGGGAGGCCTTCATGAAATACAAGAGATCACAGAGAGGAAGACAGGCATCTATATTTGGAAAAACTTAGAGAAGCTAGCAAATTAGTCAGGAAGGCAAAGATTCAAAAGGAGGAGAAAATAGCCAGTGCAATAAAATGGGGGAATAAGACGTTTTTCAGATATATTAGTGAGAAGAGGAAGGGCAAAAGTGGTATTGTCAGACTCATGGGTGCAGGGGAGGAATATGTAGAAGCTGATAAGGATAAAGCGGAATTGCTTAATAAATATTTCTGTTCTGTGTCCACAGATGAAGAACCAGGAGCAGGACCTCAGAAAACACCCACAAACAGGAACAGAAGCGAGGGACATCTTGGAACAATTTTCGGAAGACTGTGTTTGTGAGAAACTAGCTCAACTTCAAGTAGACAAAGCGATGAGACCGGATGGGATACACCCTAGAATACTGAGGGAACTTGGCGACTTTCTAGCAGCTCCACTGACTGACCTTTTCAATGCCTCGTTGGAGTCGGGAGTGGTGCCAAATTACTGGAGAGAGGCTCATGTGGTGCCTTTACACAAAGGCGGAAGTAAGGATGTGGTTGAAAACTACAGGCCGGTTAGTTTAACTTCGGTGGCGAGTAAATTATTGGAAACGCTGCTGAAAGAGAAAATAGTGAGGTTTCTGGAGTCCAGCGGATTACAGGATCTGAGGCAGCATGGATTCACCAGAGGCAGGTCTTGTCAGACAAATCTGATTGATTTCTTTGACAGGGTGACCAGGAAGTTGGACCGTGGGAGAGCCCTAGATGGGGTGTCTTAGATTTCAGTAAAGCCTTTGACACTGTTCCTCACAGGCGACTTATAAACAAGCTGAGCACCCTAAGGATAGACCCTAAAGTTACTGCTTGGGTTAGGAATTGGTTGGGCGAGAGACGACAGAGTACAAGTAAATGGTGCTCACTCTGAGGAGAAGGATGTTACCAGTGGTGTGCCTCAGGGATCTGTCCTTGGTCCAATTCTTTTTAACATCTTTGTTAGTGATATAGCGGAAGGGCTGTCGGGTAACCTCTTTGCAGATGATACCAAAATCTGCAATAGAGTAGACACCCAGGAAGGTGTAGATAACATGAGGAGGGATCTAGCTGAGCTTGAAGAATGGTCTAGAATTTGGCAGCTGGGATTTAATGTTAAAAAATGTAAGGTCATGCATTTGGGCTGCAGCAATCCAAGGAAGCAATATAGTATAGGGGGTGAAGTACTTTTGTCCACTAAAGAAGAGCGGGATCTAGGCGTGATTGTGTCTGATGATCTTAAATTAGCTAAACAGGTAGAAAAGGCGACAGCAAAAGCTAGAAGGATGCTTGGGTGCATACGGAGAGGAATGGCTAGCAGAAAAAAGGAGGTGATAATGCCTCTGTATAAGTCTTTGTTGCGACCTCATTTGGAGTATAGTGTGCAATTCTGGAGACCGCACCTTCAAAAGGATGTGAACAGGATGGATTCGGTGCAGAGGGTGGCTACTGAAATGATTAGTGGTCTTCATTATAAAGCATATGAGGACAGACTGAAGGATCTTAATATGTACACCTTAGAGGAAAGGCGGGATAGAGGTGATATGATTGAGATGTTTAAATATCTCCGTGGCATAAATGTTCAGGGAGAGAGCCTCTTTCAATTGAAAGCAAGTTCTGCTATGAGGGGACATGGGATGAGGGTGAAGGGAGATGAGATAGATTCAGGAGTGATATGCAAAAATATTTCTTTACTGAAAGAGTGGTGGATTCGTGGAATAGTCTCCCAGTGGAGGTGGTAGAGATGAGGACAGTAACTGAATTCAAAAAAGCATGGGACAAACACAGAGGATCTCTAAAGGTAAAAAGGGGACCGTTGTAGTTGATATGGAAGGACAGACTAGATAGGCCATGTGGTCTTTTTCTGTCATGATATTTCTATGTTTCTATACAAGTTCAGCTAATTAAGCTTGCCTAAATTGCTCAAATTTCTTTGTAACAATAATCTTAAAAAATATACCCTGGATATGAATTTTGGATTTTTTTTAGATTTAATTATTTGCCTTGACAAATCCAAGCTCAAGGTGAGTTACATATAGATACTGTAGGTATTTCTGTGGAGTGGAGGTGTAACCTAGTGGTTAGAACACTGACCTGTAACCATAGAAACTAGGGTTCAAATCCCACTGGCACCCCATGTGTCCTTGGGCAAGTCACTTAAACCCTCATTGTCTCAGGTACAAACTTACATTGTAAGCTCTCTGGGGACAGGAAAATAACTATTGTACCTGATTGTAACTCGCCTTGAACCACACCTGCTTTTCCAGCAGATGGTGTGAACTAGACTTTAAGTATATTCCTTCAGGCTAATTGAGGTGTTCCATATGGTTTATAAAAATGTGATATACGGCCTTTCAATACACCAGAGCGGTTCACAATAATAATCCATGAAATATGAGAAGAGGAAAAGAATTCCATTAAAAATAGAAAAGAAACGACAGCAGAATAAGTGAGGACAGCTAAACCTCATAAAAGTCTCTGGAGGTCAACTGAAATGCAGCTCAAAATCAATATGCCTTAAAGGCATTTTTGAACTGGGATGAGAGAGCTCTAGCCGGATATCAGCTGGCAACAAATTCCAGAGGTAAGTGGTCAGGAAGTAGAAGGCAGCATGTCTAGTGGATTCAAGGCGTGCCTGAGATGGTGAAGGGAGATAAAGACTGAGACTAAGAGAATTACATAATATTCTGGAAGGTGCACACGGGATGAGGAGAGATGACAGATAATCCGGAATCCCAGAATGGAGAATTTTGAGTGAGGACAAGAAATTTAGACTTGACATGGTAGGAAATTGGTAACCAGTAAGAGTGAATAGATGGGTTACATGGTCAAACCTAGTAGCATGAAAGAGCAGACGAATGGCTGTGTTTTAAATGGTTTGCAGACATGTGAGTTGAGCTTGAGAAATTCCTGCATAAATAACTTTGTAGTAGACAATTTTTGAAATCACCAATAAAAGAAGTGAAGTGTTTAAGGAGGCCTCAAATAGATAAGAGCGGACTGAACAAATTTGCCAAAGAGAAAAGAAGCACCTTTTTGCAAATGAATTAATATGATCACAGAAGTAAAATTGATTATCGAGAATAGCTCCAACGTAACAAAGTGACTGGTAGAGAGGAATAGAATAACCATCTATGATTGGGGAAACATTTGGAGAATTTAGATGACCTGTTAGCCAAAGTGCAGAGGTTTTATTTGGATTTAACTTCAGGCAGTTGTTAGATAACCAGGTAACAACCAAGGCAAGACAGTAGTTTAGCTTTGTGAGATCTGGGGTGTGCAGGTCTGTATGGTTATAAGAGTGAGTTGTCATCCGCATAGTAATATGCAGAGATACCCAGCTCCTGACAAGTGGGACAAGAAAGAGGCATTAATATCGCCCCGTTCTTCCTCACAACACTACTACACAGCCCCACAGAAAATAGATCTAGAAGAACAATCTCCCAGCACATCCTCACAATCCCTCTCCCTCTATTCGAAAGACCAAACAGAACACAAGCACCAGAGAAAATACAAAAACATGATGGCAGAAAAAGACCACATGGCCTATCTAGTCTGTCCTTCCATATCAACCTTTACAACAGTCCCCTTTTTTCCTTTAGAGATCCTCTGTGTTTGTCCGATGACTTTTTGAATTCAGGCACTGTCCTCTACAACCTCCACTGAGAGACTATTCCATGAATCTGCCACTCTTTCTGTAAAAAATATTTCCCATGGGGGGGCGCTAGTGAGCCCGCTATAGAATGGCCGCATTCTAGTTGAGCTCCGTCCTGGGCTTTCCCCCTTTTCTGCTACTATTTGCTTTCCTTTAGCGATTTCCCCGGAGCTTACCCGATCCGGACTGCCGTGCATCGGGCGAACCAAGCTGTGCCCTTTTTGTGCTGCCCCGAGTACCGCAGCGCGCTTAGCAGCCCTGAATCGGGCTTTTCAGTGATTGATCTTGCTGCTCTGATCCCGGCAGCCGATGCTGCTCAGATTCACCCTCTGTGCCTGGAGATTGCTGCGCCGAACTCTCAGCCCATCTCTGCTAGAACGATCGCTGCATGGAGAAAGAGACATTGAGCGGATCGTATTGGGGCGGCGCGGCTGGCGGATTCGTGGCTGGAAGCTGGAGAGGGGTGCAGGATCGGTGATCCGGTGTTGCCGCTGCCTTGCTTGATTTCCCTTCCACCTGGAGATTACGCTGGCTGCCTTCTGGGGAGGTAAGAGTGCCTGAAGCCAGGTGTAGAAGAGCTCTGCGGGTGCCCACGACGAGGTTTCCTACACTGGCAGCCATTGCCGTGTGGCTTTGGAACGCATGGCCTTCTCTGCGTTCCAACCAGCATAGCCGGGACCAGATCACATGGGAGATCCTCAGCGAATCAGTTGTTCTCTTCTAGAACTACTACATTCCCAGAACTGATTCCTGTATTTGAGGAGTGGTCTTTAGCATAATCCTGGGCCTTGGTCCAGGGAATTATTTACCCGGTATACTTGCACCTGGGGCAGCTACTGTAGGAGCACTTTTGCCCTTCATCTGCTGGTCTGGCTGCTGGTACACTGTTTATATTGGAATCATTCTCCTTCTCCATGCCTTGAGAGATCCTGGAGCACCCTCTACTGTTCAAGATTGGGACTTCCTGGTATTTTTATTTTTTCCTTTTGTATACTTCGCTGTTATTGAACACCTTTCTCATAGCCACCATCTGCTTCCCTGTTGCTGGTTGCTGCACATCTTTGGACTGCTGAGGCGCTCAATCGCCGCATGGCTGCTAAGGCCAGAAGTCTCGACGCCCGGGAGGGAATGCGATCTTCCCAACGTTTACAGGGCAGGGGTGGAGCCCCGGCTAGCCCAACCAGCAAACAACCCCCGGAGGGTTCTGATGGCGAGTCTGTGAGTGACAATGACTTGGGCCCCGGCGCGCTGTCCTCGCATGCCCTACTTCAGCGAGAGCTTCGGAGGGGTTTTAGGATTTGGCTGGTGAGTTTCGCTCCATGCGCGAGGAATTTGTTGCCAGCTGATATCCGGCTAGAGCTCTCTCATCCCAGTTCAAAAATGCTGTCCCCCACGTTTGTCTTTGTATTGCTACAGGTTCTTGGTTTGGAGGGGATTTGGGTATATGTTCAATGCTATATGGGGGCCGTGGGAGGTGTGGTACTGCTATGGAAAGGGGCATTCGTGGAATGTTGCTTTATTGATGAGTTGCACAGCGGGGAAAGGACATTGTATTTTTTTTTTTCGCTTACACTCTTGCTATATGGGGGCCCGGACGGAGCTAAGGTTGGAGTCAGTTTACTGTGTCCTGTTGTCTTTTTAACAGGCGGGTGGTACTGACGCGGGGGGGGGGGGATTGGGTGGGAGGCTAGCACAGCTAGGGGTGGGTGGGGGTATGGGTATGGGGGCAATGTTCCCTCTAAGCTGTGCGCGTGTGCGCACGCACACACCTCGCCGAGCGAGCGCACATACTTTACAACAGAGCGCACAAAAATTACGGTTCTGATTCTGATAGAAAACAACACAGATGTCTTAAAATTTAAAAGTTGTGATTGTAAGTACTAGAAATTTTCCGCTTCATTTAGTAATCGTCTATTTTCATTTAATTTGATTAAAATTAATGTGGTGTACATCCTGTATTCTGACGTGTAGTCAAATTTTAAAGTATATAATTCCGAGTGTCGTTATGTGGCGCACAAAAATTTAACCTTCCTTCAAAAGGTGCACAGCTGATATTTTATGCGCCCACAGCCTACAGAAAATTAGAGGGAACATTGTACGGGAGGTGGGGTTTATAGGATTCCCTTCGGGATTAAGGAGCAGGGGGGGAGGGGGAGGCGAATCTCTGCAGCCAGCCTGGTGGACTCAGGGTGTTGGGACACTCTTTTTGTCAGCAGTACCTGTCTTCCAGGTATCGCGGGGGCTCTATGTTGCGGGCCAGGGGGGAAGAGAGGGGCGGTGGGGGCCTGGTGGTTGATTCTTTATGTTGCGCTTGATTTCTTTGAATGTCAAGGGTCTTAACTCTCCTAGAAAGCGATCATTGCTGTTCTCGGAATTGCGATCCTTGAAAGGGGACATTGTGTTTCTACAGGAGACACATCTCCGTGCTAGTTCCCAGGGGTGGTTAAAGTGTAACCCTTATACTGAGGTGTGGATAGCTTCGGATATGAATGGGCGGAAGAAACGCGGTGTGGCCTTGTTATTCCATCAATGCCTATCCCTTCGGGTGGAGGAGGTTAAAAAAGACACCCTGGGAAGGTGGCTCTTTGCGAATTTACGCTTGGAGGGTCACTTATTGACTCTAGCTAACATTTATGCCCCTAATGTAGGTCAGGGATCCTTCTTTATGTGGCTTAAGGCCTCGTTGGCTGACTTCGCGAAAGGCCCCATTATACTTGGCGGGGATTGTAACGCCCATATAGTGCCCCACCTGGATTCCACGGGTAGTGCTGGGAGGGTGGTGGGCGGGCCCGGTAAGGCATTACAGAAATTCATGCTGGATCTGGGCCTGCGTGATGTTTGGAGAGAGACACATGAAGGGGAGCGGAGTTACACATATTATTCGCCGGTGCATCAGGTGAATACCCGCATAGATTACTTCCTGTTGGATCAGCGCCTGATGGATGCGAGAGTGGAGGCTGGCCATGGGGCAATGACTTGGTCGGATCATGCTCCATGCTGGCTTACCCTTCCGGCGGATTTGTGCGGTTTGCGCCAATGGCTCTGGCGACTTGATGCGCGATTCCTTCGGTGTCAGTGCGCTGTACAGGAGCATGGCCGTTTCATAATTGAATTTTTTGAGTTAAATGATTCTGGGGACGTTTCTCTTCCCATGGTCTGGGACGCCTTCAAGGCCACGGCCCGGGGGCGACTTATCGCGGAAGCGGCTCGCATGCGGAGGGCTTGGAGACGGGAATACTCTCAACTGGTGGGGGACTCTACCCGGCTGCGCCTGGAACATGCCCGAACTGGATCAAAACGGGTTTTGCGCCAATGGAGGGCAACCCAGGCCAATTTGGACGCATGTTTACAAAGAGAATTGGACAATAAACGTCGGAAATTGTGACAAACCTTTTATGAGCGGGGGAATAAGACGGGCCGTTTTCTTGCCTTACGTCTCCGGCAGCAGCAAACTGCGAGGGTGGTTCGCGAGCTTCACGATTCGGGGGGGCGGAAAAGGGTGATTTCTAGTGAGATACGCAACGTCTTCGCTACGTTTTTGGAGCAGTTATATAAAGCTGAACCTTTTGATATGGCCCGTGTGCAGGGATTCTTACGGACGATTGCTTTGCCGCGATTAACTGTCTCGGATCGCGATCAATTGGATATTGAACTTACTGTGGAAGAAGTGGAAGTCGCAATCCGGCGGCTGAAACCCAGGGGAGCGCCGGGTAATGACGGCTTCCCGGCAGAGTACTATAAAAAATTTTGTGCGCAATTAGCACCGACATTGGCTGTACTCTTTAACGAGGTTTTGCGGGGGGTGCCCCTTCCTCCGTCTCAGCATGAGGCTTTGATAGTAATGCTCCCTAAGCCGGGCAAGCCCCTCCAGGACGCTGCCTCCTATCGCCCCATCTCCCTGCTAAACACGGATGTCAAGATATTGGCCTCAGCATTGGCGGCACGATTGAACCGGGTTCTTCCAACTTTGGTACACCCTGACCAGGTTGGGTTTGTGCCAGGCCGCCAAGCGGCGGATAATATTAGGCGAATGCTGCAGGTTATTTATGCTGCTCAGCAAAACTCACAGCCGACGCTAGTGGTGGGAGTTGACGCCGAAAAGGCCTTTGACTGTGTTAGCTGGGGGTACCTTTGGTGCATGTTGGACAAGATGGGGTTTGGTCCTAATTTTATACGCTGGGTGGTATGTAGCTTATATCAGGATCCTCAGGCATGTGTCCGAGCTAATGGGGGTCAATCGCGCATTTTCTCACTGGAGAGGGGCACTCGCCAGGGATGTCCCCTCTCGCCGCTGTTGTTCGCACTGGTGATGGAACCTTTGGCGCAAAGTTTTCGCGAGCATCCGGGCATAGAGGGCGTGCGTATGGGCCCTGCGGATTACCGGATGGCGTTATTTGCGGATGATGTCATTTTATCTCTGGTAAACCCCGCTGCGTCCCTCTCTGCTGCTATGCAGCTCTTTGAGACCTTCTCCCAGGTGTCTGGCTTCAAAATCAATTATACTAAATCTGAAATTCTTAATGTTGGGGTCTCAGAAGAGATTTGTGCGGAGCTACGTGCTACCTATCCCTTCCGGTGGGTGTCGGGTGCTCTTCGATACTTAGGGTGTGCACATGACGGTGGAGGGGGGGGCGAATTATAAGGCCAACTATGATCCACTACTTCGGCAGATTCGGCGAGATTTAGAGTCTTGGAATAGCCTGATGTTATCCTGGTTTGGCCGTATTGCGGTGGTTAAGATGGTGGTCGTCCCCCAATTTTTGTACCTTTTCCAGGTTCTACCTATACCGTTAGCTCGGGGAATATTGGCCACTTGGCAAACCATGCTCATGAAGTTTATATGGCAGTACCGTCGGCCGCGCATAGCGCGCCGCATTCTCTATACGCGTACGCATTATGGGGGCATGGGGGTGCCTAATCTTCATTGGTACTATGTGGCGGCGCAGTGTCATGCCGGGGTGGAATGGATGATCGCGGATACCTCCAAGTGCTGGGTGCAAATGGAAATGAGCATCGCGGGGGGAGTGGGTTTGGGGGATCGGCTATGGCTTGGTCCCAAATTGCGAAGTGGACTGCGTTTAAGTAATCCCTATATCCTCCATACCTTCCGCTGCTGGGACCAATCCTTTCGGCCTCGCGGGATCGACCTGACCCCTCTGGCACCCATAGTAGACAATGCCTCGTTTCCCCCTGGGGTGGCTGACCCTGTTTTCCGGATTTGGGGGCATAAGGGCCTTAGCCGTGCCGGACAATTGTTTGATGAGGGTAAGTTGCAAACGTTTAGTACGCTTCAGGGGGAATTTGACCTTCCCGACAGTCACGTCTTCCAATATACGCAAGTGGCCCACTGGGTTCAGACTAGATCCATTCGGCCCCATGTGGCCCGCGATTTGACGGATCTGGAGCGTTACTGTGAGGGGTGCACTACTACGAAAGGTCTTATAGCTGCCTTGTATGCCCAGTTGCAGGTGCAGCAGCCGAGATTCGGCAAACATCGAGAACTTTGGAATTCTGCTTTGAATCTTCACTATTCTGAGCAGCAATGGGAACAGGTAGAGGGTAGGTTGTGGAAGAGTTCGGTGGCGATTAATGCCCGTGAAACTAACTATAAAATACTATATAGATGGTATATGACACCTGAGCGGATTGCTCGCGTGTATCCGGGGGTTTCGGATCAGTGCTGGAGGAGATGTGGACAGAAAGATGCTCTGGCGCATATCTGGTGGTCTTGTCCTCGCGTTCGGATATTTTGGAGGGGGATTCAATTCCACTTACAGAGACTAGTTGGATTGGACATTCCATGGGATCCGGTATTTTTCTCTTTGGGGTTGCCGTCCCCGGGGCACGTAACCTCCAGATGGCTTTGCTTCGACATGGTCTGAATGCGGCTCGGCTGTCTGTAGCTGTTGCTTGGAAGCAGGTTCTCCCGCCGTCTTTTTCTGTCTGTCTGGAAAGGATGTGGGACACGTATACAATGGAGCGCGGGGTGGCGGCAGGTCGGATGCGATTGACGCGCTTTGAGCAGGTGTGGGTACCCTTTGTCCTTCGCTACAGCTCATGATTGTTCATGGGCGCTGTACTTTCTGGAGGTTTGCGGGCCCCTTGCTTTTTTGTGAAATGCTCTCTTGGAATACCCCCTTTTTTGTTTTATGCGTACTGATTGACTGGTTTGTTTTCGTTTTTAATGGCTGGTATGGAGGTTCGTGTGAGGGGGAAGGGGGGGAGGGAGGGTTAGGATAGGGTGGGTTGAGGGGGGCTGGGGACTGGGGGGAGTGGGGGGATTGATACTTTATTTTGGGAGTGCGTTCTGTGGCAAGATGGTGAGTGGGGGGGGGGTTGGAATAGAGGGGAGGGGGAGATGAACATTGTAACACCACGAAAACAAACAAAAAAAAAAGCCAAAAAAGGCGCTTTGTTAGATCGCCTCGTGTTAATGGATTGTGACTTTGGCTTTGTTATCTTTTCATACTGTATTATGCTTATGGTTTCTGTTTTTCTGTATTCACTGGCAGCCTTTCAATAAAAAAAAAAATAAAATTTCCCATATTACTCCTGAGTCTATCCCCTTTCACTCTCATCCTTTGTCCCCTTGTAGCAGAGCTTGCTTTCAATCGAAAGAGGCTCTCCTCCTGTGCTTTTATGCCACGGAGGTATTTAAACATCTCAGTCATATCAGCTCTATCCCGCCTTGCCTCTAAAGTATACATATTAAGATCCTTAAGTCTGTCCTCATATGCTTTATAATGAAGACCACTAACCATTTTAGTAGCCACCCTCTGTACAATCTGTTTATATCCTTTTGAAGGTGTGGCCTCCAGAATTGCACACAATACTTCAATTGAGATCACACCAAGGACTTATATAGAGGCACTATCACCTCCTTTTTTCTGCTGGCCATTCCTCTCCCTATGCACTCAAGCATCGTTCTAGCTTTTGACGTTGCCTTTTCTACTTGTTTAGCTACTTTAAGATCATCAGACACAATCACGCCTAGGTCCCGCACTTCATTTGTGGACAGAAGTATTTCACCCTCTATACTATATCGCTCCCTTAGATTGCTGCAGCCCAAATGCATGACCTTGCGTTTTTTAACATTAAATCCCAGCTGCCAAATTCTAGACCATTCTTCAAGTTTAGCTAGATCCCTCCTAATGTTATCTACACCTTCCTGGGTGTCTACTCTATTGCAGATTTTGGTATCATCTGCAAACAGGCAAACCTTACCTGACAGCCCTTCCGCAATATTAACAAAGATGTTTAAAAGAATTGGACTAAGAACAGATCCATGGGGCACACCACTGGTAACAACCTCCTCCTCAGAGTGAACTCCATTTACCTGTACCCTTTGTCGCCTCCCACTCAGCCAATTTCTAACCCAAGCAGTAACTTTAGGGTCCATCCCTAGGGTGCTCAGCTTGTTTATAAGTCGCCTGTGTGGAACGGTGTCAAAGGCTTTACTGAAATCTAAATACACCACATCTAGGGCTCTCCCTCGGTCAAACTCCCTGGTCACCCTGTCAAAGAAATCAATCCGATTTGTATGACAAGACCTGCCTCTGGTAAACCCATGCTACCTCTGTTCCTGCAATCCGTTGGACTCCAGAAGCCGCACTATTTTCTCTTTCAGCAGCGCTTCTAATAATTTACTCACCACAGAGGTTAGACTAATCGGCCTGTAGTTTTCAACCACATTCTTACTTCCGCTTTTGTGTAAAGGGACCACATGTACCTCTCTCCAGTCCTCTGGCACCACTCCCTACTCCAACAAGGCATTGAAAAGGTCAGTCAAGATGTTGCATATGTGCTGAGGTTTTTATCCTCCCATAAGCAACCTCAGTAATATCCTACGCTCATTCCATTCATGCAATCAAATCATGCACACTGGATAGAAAATCATTTCAATTCACACACCTACTACACCAGTCAGCATCCAGTGCAAAACCAAGAACTCGCCTCAGCTGCCATTTATCCATCTTCAATAACTCAAACGCATACTCTGATCTAGTGATCAAAAATTATGTCCTTGTAAACCTTCTTATGCCTATTTTAATCAACAACTCAGTCTATCCTGCAGCCATTGGCATGGTCTTTTCATGTGACCTCAGCTATCTGGATAAGTGCTGGCTGAAAATTGCTGCTATCTGGATAGTGCCAAGGTGATACTCAGTGTCACTTTTTGGATGGTGCCCTTTTCCGAATAACCCCTTCCACTCCATGGGCTCTCTGAATGAGGGTTTGAATCAGTCCTTATGTTTGTTTTCAAGTGAAAAAGGTTCTGGTACCTCAAGAACTCTGTAAACCAGGGCTTTCTAACTTGTCCTCAGGACCCCCAGAGTCAGTCAGATTTCAGGATATCCATGATGAATATGTATGAGATAAATATTCATGCATTGGAGACCTAGCATCTGCAAAATCTCTGATATATTTCAGATACATTATGGAAAACCTGACTAATTGTGGGATTCCCAGGACAGGCTTGAGAAGCCCTGAAATAAACTCTTTCACCTATGCCTCTTGCGAATTTGTTAAACTTGTCAAACTCTGGCTTGAAAATCAATTCAGTCAGACTACATCTAAACACTATCTCCACTTTATCACACTCTTCTAGATGGTACCTTATGTGTTTCTGTACAGTGCTGTGTATGCCTTGTAGCGCTATACAGATGATTAGTAGTACCTTAGAAGTGTTCTATCCATTAATGTCCAGAGTCATGAAAAGATTGCTTATTCTAAAACCCCTGGTGAAGCATCCTCTGGTTGTCTGGGACCTTGATGTAGTTCCCACATAAATCATAAAACCACCATTTGAAATGATAGTGCCATCAAACCTCCAGTCTTTTGTCCTGGCATATTGTGTTTCTTATAGCAATCGCCTCAATGAGGGAGTGAGCTGCAAGCTTTAGTTATATATCCACCATATACTGAATTCACTTTTTGTTCACATTAATGTAGTTTTCCAAACATCCTGGGTACATTATTCAAAGGACGTTATATATATTCATCTGCAGCTTGTGAACACATTAATTCCTTATCTGTGTGTTTTCATACACTGTACAGATAGTGTTGGACCAGAAATCCCTCTAATCTGTCTGACACTATCCATATAGTGAACAGACAGCGGCATGGCAGAAGAATTATCCTTATAGTGGTAACTTTTAGTCACTGTCCAGATAAGCTATCAGTCGGTCAGTTTAGGCCTGCTGAATTAAGCCACTCATCACTGACTATCGGCTCCATCCTGAATTCCTTTCTGAAGTTGTCTGGGTTTTTCATTAAATCAGTCCATTGCTCAACCCATGTTCTCTACAAAGTCTAATCCTCAGAAAGGAGAGCAAGTACTACCTACAGACTGCAGGAGAGCCTTAGTTTTCTGTTTTCAAAGAACAGAAGCTCATCAAACTTCAAAACAGCTCGTCCCTGTAACTAAAAAAACAATGGTCATCTGTTTCGTTCAGACTTTGCTTACTAAAATGTGAAGTACAATTCTTTTATTAAATCAACTCCAATTGCATTGCTGACTTGGGATTTTCTTTATTTCTTTCGTTTTTTTAATGACAGGTTTGTGTATTAGATTTATTACTCATGTTTTACAAATCTGAGTTCAAGGAAAGTGACATTCAGGTAGATGAGTTATTGCTCTTCCCACAATCTAAGTGCATGCTCATCATATGCATGCGAAGGTAGCAGCAGTCGCTCGTTTTCATTTAGCACCTATAGAAGTCATATGCCAAGCAGCTATTTGATCCTCAGTCCAAACTTTCATGGTCCCTTATTATTTGGATGTCTCATCAAGGATAGGTAAGCAGTTCTGAAAAATGTAATGGTTTCCTGATCCATTCCTCTCACCAGACCTCCATCTGTTTGCAGGTTGTCCAGAGCGCATTAATTAGATCTATGAAAAAGGCAGCTGTTATATAACTTCACATTTAAGAACTGTGGGCTCCTTTTTATTGGCTGCATTTTCTCCTCAAACAACCCTGGACTTCATTGTTCCCACGTCTGGTTGACTGATTATGTTTGTCAGTGAAGAAAGTTTTCTAAGTTCTGAGAGAGCTGTTCCATGCTGGTACCATGGAGGACAACCTCCCCCCCCCCCCCCCCCAAGTATACAATTTGTTTTCTTCTCCTTTGCCAAAGGCTGAAAATGATAAAATAATTGTATTTCTTTATTGAAGGTCTGCAGGAGCTGTAGCACCTGATGCTAGCATCCCTGAAGCACTAGAGGTCCTTTCTCTATTACAGCACCGTGTGCCTCCAGATTACTGCATTCAAGAGGACTTGGGACATAGTCTTCTAACAGATACGTATGTGTCGGATGGTCATACAGTAACATTATTTTTTTATGAATTAAAGAAATACGTTAACATTTTATCCAAACGTCAGTATTAGAACATGTGAGAGTTTTAAAGTTTGATTGCCTGAAAGTAGATAAACCCCATAAAAATGTATTATATAACTCATATAAATTTGTTTAGTGGCCATGAACTTATTTTGAAGTTCTTCCTGCATAGCCACTTGAAGAATAACAGCAAAATAGTTTGTTTATTCAAGCTCTACAGGCCACACAGGAGGCAGGTCCATTTAGGTTATCATCAGGGCTGGTGTTACCATTAGGCGAACTAGGCAGTCACCTAGAGCACCAATGGTGCAAGAGCAGTGTTCTGTCATCCCTATTTGGGACCAGCAGTGGTGGCAATGACTTCAAAAAGTACTGCAGTGCTTACCAAATCCTCAGGTAATTCGGTTCTGTTCCTGCTTCCGCCCCCTCTGATGCATCAGCCACTTCCGTCCCCATAGAAACAGGAAGTCTGTGTCAGAGGGGTTGGAAGCAGGATCAACATCACAGTGCTGGTGGTATGTCATGAGAGGTATGTTCAGATGAGGTTTGGGAGTAGGAAAGTTCTGGGAAGTGAGTGTATGTGTGGCTTCTCCCTCCCTTGAACTTCCTCTTGTCCTCTTCCACAAACTCGCTGCCTTCCATTTTTACCCTTCGCCACTCTCCCTTTCCTCCTTCCTCTGTCACGCAGCATTGTATTCTGCCTTCTCCCTTTCACCCTAGCCCCTCACTTGCCTGTTCTCTGAGGTTCTGCCACTTTTAGCTGGTGGGACTCTGGAATTTCTGCCGGCTTATCAACTGTAACTCACTAATTCTTTCCTACCCAGGGTTCCCCACTGACTCTTTATTATGTCTCTCTTTATATGTCTCATGCTTCTCTGTGCTAGCAAAATGCAGGGGCTCCCACCAGCTCTTCAGTGTGGCTCACTGCTTCTCCAGGAACAAGCAGGAAGTCAGTCCTCACTTATGGGTGACGTCGGTACCGACAGAGCCCACGCGGAGCAATTCCCCAGCTTTCAAAGAAAGCCTTTGGGATTGCTGCCACGCCTGGTCCCTCATCAGAGACTTTTGGCAAAACTAAAGAGTCATGGGATAGGAGGCAGTGTACTATTGTGGATCAGGAACTGGTTAAAAGATAGAAAGCAGAGGGTAGGGCTAAATGGCCAATTTTCCCAATGGAGAAAGGTGAATAGTGGTGTACCCCAGGAATCTGTGCTGGGTCCGCTGCTTTTTGACATATTCATAAATGACCTGGAAAGTGGAATAACGAGTGAGGTTATCAAATTTGCAGATGACACAAAACTATTTAAAGTTGTTAAAACCCAAGAGGATTGTGAAAAATTGCAAGAGGATCTTGATAAATTGGAAGACTGGGCATCAAAATGGCAGATTAAATTTAATGTGGACAAGTGCAAGGTTATGCACCTAGGGAAGAACAACCCAAACTATGGTTACACGATGCAAGGTTCCACATTAGGAACCACCACCCAGGAAAAAGATTTAGGCGTCATTGTGGATACCATGTTAAAACCCTCGGCCCAGTGTGCAGCGGCGGCCAAGAGAGCAAATAGAATGCTAGGTATGATAAGGAAAGGAATGGAAAATAAAACAAAAGATATTATAATGCCTCTATATCGTTCCATGGTGAGACCGCACCTTGAATATTGTGTGCAATTCTGGTTGCCGTATCTTAAAAAGGATATAGCGGTTTTAGAAAAGGTACAGAGAAGAGCCACCAAAATGGTAAAGGGGATGGAAGGATACTCCTATGAAGAAAGGCTAAAAAGGTTAGGGCTCTTTAACCTGGAAAAGAGACGGCTGAGGGGAGATATGATAGAAGTCTATAAATTAATGAACGGAGTGGAACGGGTAAACGTAGATCGATTGTTTACCTTATCAGAATATAGAAAGACTAGGGGACATGCAATGAAGCTACAGGGTAAACTATTTAAGACTAATAAAAGAAAATATTTTTTCACTCAACGTGTAATCAAACTCTGGAATTTGTTACCGGAGGATGTAGTAAAGGCTGTTAGTGTAGCTGGGTTTAAAAAAGGTTTGGACAAGTTCCTGGAGGAAAGGTCCATAAACCATTATTAAGAAGTGACCGAAGATATCAATGCTTGACCCAGTACAAGCATTGTGGAACTTGTGTCTCTTGGGGAAACTACTAGGTACATATGACCTAGATTGGCCACTGTTGGAAACAGAATACTGGGCTTGATGGACCTTGGTCTGACCCAGTATGGCATATCTTATGTTCTTATGTCCTCTTCCCACCCAAGGGTGCCATCTTGCTTAGTCTCTCTTTTTCTGCGGAGCCCTTCGGATGCACGTCCTCGTCCCTCGGAAAAAGTTTCATTTTTTGGCCTACAGGCCTCTCTGTTTTCCGTTTGCACCGGTCCTCTACCCGTCCTTCCCCTGCTCTACTTTTTTAGAGCTGTCGGGGATAGTCTTCTCATTTTTTTGTTACGGGCTTCGCGTCCTTTTTCTTCTTCTAACCGCTGGCCACATGGGTCTTCGACCTCGCAGGGGCCATTTTTGCCCCCATGGCCACTGGCTTCAAAAAGTGCGATAGATGCTCTGGGAACATGTTGCTTGCGGACACTCACGACTGTTGTCTGCGGTGCCTCTGAGCCGACCATGATCCAAAGCTCTGTTCGCTCTGCAAGAAAATGTCCTCTAAGTAAGGCCTTGCTTAGTCGTAAGCAGAAGTCCGAAGACATTTTCCGAAAGGCCACCTCAGAATCCCCGGTGGCACCCTTGATCATCTCTCCCTCCGGTGGGGTCCCCCCCTGTGGCCCCACGTTCTCGGAGTGCACATGAAAGAAAGTTAGTTTTCTAATAAATTATTTACTTTTAAACATTTATAGCCCATGCTATTCAAAATTCTAGGTGGGTTACTTAATTACTGTATGTACATAAAATCAGCATAATTTTTTGTTTTAAATGTATCTTTGTGATAATTTAACAATAAAGCACACAAATTCTTACAAATCACTCATCAAAATTAATTCTCCAAAATATAATATATACTCAACCCACAAGGTATTTCGCCCCATAAGCTCATCCATAAGGCCCACCTAACTTTTTTTTCAACACCAGAAGGTCCAAAAAGAATTAAATAAGCTTTGAAGTTTTCATATATAGTGGAGATTATGGCAGGATTAGTGACAATATATGATTTCTGCTATATTTTTTTCATTTTTAGCCTCAATCTGCAAGTCATTATCTTAGCTAATTTTTTAAAATGTATGTTTCTCTGAGTCTCTGCCTTGTCAATAATATTCCTCTGCAACAAGGATTCTCAACCCAGTCCTTGGGACGCACCTACCCAGTCAGGATTTCAGGATAACCAGAATGAAACATGCATGAGGAAGACCTGCACACACTGCCTCCATTGTATGCACATCTCTCTCTTGCATACTGTCATGGGGTAGACAGCATAAAAGGTGAAGTACTAAAGGCTAGTGCAGAGAAGGAGCCTATTGGCCAGGAGATAGAGAGCACTAAGCCTGAAACACTAAGAAACAATATACAGGAAAAGCTCACTTGTCAGAAGCCAGATAGCATTGAGCCTGAGATAGTAAAGGACAGTGTGGGGGAAGGGCTTGCCTGGCAAGAGTTACAAAACACAGACCAGGAAACATTAGGGAATAAAATAGAAGAAGAGCTTACCTGGCAGCCTCAGGGGCAGTTGCTACAGGCCCGGAGCAGTGAGGCAGGAAAGGGGAAAGCAAACATTCCACAGAGTCTGTGTGACGTAGTGAGAATTGGAAATGCCAATCAGGCCCACCTGAACTCAGAGTCACGTTCCACGTTGAGTGAGTTGGGAGATAAAAGCAGCTGTGAAATCTCACACAGGCAGACTGAGGCCGAGCTGGGAGGTGAAGCATTGCATGCTGAGCTGGTAGTTGGAGCATTGGAGCCTGAGCAGGAGTTTGCAACTGAGACAGAGAATGGGAAACAGCAGGAGGAACACTGGCAGAGTAAGCTGGAGCCTGAGTTAGAGGTGAGACCAGAGCTTAAGTGCCAGGTGGAGAGCAGAGCTCAAGGGACCTCTGATTGCTGTTCCAGACCAGCTGGGAGAAAAGCTGAGAGTGAAAATCCCAAGCCATTACCACAAGATACAGTAAGTGAGGGAACCACTGCTGGTGGGAGGCAGGCTGACCAATCCAAGAGACTTAAGCAAAGTTGCAGCCAGGTCTCCCCAGCCAGAGAGGTCCTCATAACAAAGCAAACTGCTCAGCTAAAAGGAGGCAGAGATCCCATACAGAGGAGCACCCAGGGAAGAGGGAGTGAGAGGCCATCAGCCAGGCCTCACAAACAGCTTTCCCTCACAGAGAAGTACAGGGCAGAGAGAAAGCCTTGGTTGGAGGCAGACGGATTGGAACTTATCTTTGGCAGAATAGAAGATAATTACTCTGTTTATGCAAAGGGGAAGAAAAGGAATCCCAGGGATAAAAGCCATGCAGCAACCAACAAAGGGTCTCTCTTATAGCCAAGCCAGGGGAAGGAATCCCCAGAACAGCTCCTAATACCAGGGACTCTCCAAGGCAGCCCTCAAGGGTAATTACTGAGGTTTACCCAAGGCAAGGTGCAGAGTACAGTTTCATAAGGACTCCCAGTCCTTACACAGGAATAAGTTATACCCCCAGGCATGGGGAGAACTGTAGCACAGAGAATATTCCTGTAACAGAAGGTGAGGAAGAGGTGCCTGATGATTGGGAGAGGCTTTATTGAAGTCAAGCAAGAAGTAGTATTTTGTGCACAGTGAAAATACTAGACGGTATTGCTGAAGGGTATTGTGCACAGTGAAATACTGGAGTGTATTGCCGAGGATATTGTGCACAGGGAAATTCTGGACTGTATCACTGAGAGATATTGTGCACCGTGAAAATACTGGACTGTATTGCTGAGAGAAAGCAGTATTATCATTTCTGGTTTAAAACCCTTTTGACCTGGTGAATTCAACCATTCATTTATGTTGTCCCTTATGCTGTAACATCCTAAAGGGAAGGGGAATAAAACCCATCTTTTCATTTGGACCACAACTACAGAGTCCTTATTTTCTTCCACAACACAATGCTACCCGGCTCTAGGCATCCGCCTAGGACCGGCAAGCAGTCACAATACTCATTGTGATTATCTTGAAAACCTGACTGGCTGTGTCCTGAGTACTAGGTTGAGAACCCCTGCTCTACAACCTTGTTAGCCCATTTATATTTAATCTTGAGTTTTTAAAGTAAGCTTCTTAAGAAGGGTAGCCAGAATACCCAGCCTTTTCTGATTCAAGCATGAGATGACTGAATGTACTTTAGGAAGATTATATATCATGAAGAGTGGACAGGACCTAGTGTTGAAGCCTTGACAATTGGCAGAACTGCTCATAGATTTTAAACTTCTGCTAATTGAACCCTTTTTGTACTGTTATGAATGTGAATTATTTTCTGGATCTCACTGATTTTTGCAGGTGGATATCACTACTAACTAAGCTGT
Source organism: Ichthyophis bannanicus (assembly GCA_033557465.1). Lineage (NCBI taxonomy): Eukaryota > Metazoa > Chordata > Amphibia > Gymnophiona > Ichthyophiidae > Ichthyophis > Ichthyophis bannanicus. The sequence continues at coordinate 497,132,313 of CM066033.1, forward strand.
GCACCACATCTGTGCGCACCCTGTACTGTCCACGGCCTGTACTCGAAACTGTAGCCATACTTCGGAAAATAGCAATACAGTGCCACCTAGTGTCTGAACAGATCATTGCGAGTTCAAAATTGAGATACCAACAGTGGATGGACAAGGCTCTGCGCTCCCGGCAGAGGCGTAACTACATAAGAATGCTGAAGAGGTTTGTACAATAGAGCATCATCATGTACAGCAAAGGATAATTTGAGAGGGATGTAGGAGAGAAGGAATGGGATTTTGGATTTTGTTCATGCCTTTTTAAGTGGTAGCTCAGGTTGAGTAATATTCAGGCAAAGTAGGTGTTTTTCCTGTCCCCCAGAGGGCTTGCAGTCTTAACAGTTCAATGCAGAAATTCTGCGCTAGAGCCCAACCTTAAAGCTCTAGCGCAGCATTTCATAACGCAAATTTAGCAGAGGTTTTGCACAGCGATGCTGTAAGCAAACAGCATGCAAAAAGTCTGCACTAAACCAAGAGAGCAAGCCAGGCATATGCACACAGAGGTCTGCTTTAGCAGCACCTACATCCTGCACACAAAAAGGTACTTGTGTGCATGTACTGGACAGCTATCTGGTGCATAAACAATAATATTATTCTGAAATAGCAATCCAGCACATGCACATAATATTGTTACAGCATGCTTCCCCTGTTGTTATTTTTGTTTGCTTGTTTGGGGTTTTTTTGCATCACTCTTTTCAGCAAAGCTAGAAGAAAGTTGTAGGTGTTGTATGCTGAAGAAACAGGCCTACAGTCTTCACCAGCACTGACTGCAGACCTTGAGCTTATCCATCATGCCTCCTCAGACCTTGCAGTAAAATCTCGCATTGAGCTCAGCCTTCTGTCTTTTGTGTACTGCATAGCTACATCCATCTACATGGATTTGAATGCTTGGTGTGTTGCTTGCTATAAGTGCATACATTTGCATATTGTTTATGCTCAGGTTAGATTCTTTCCTGATTTTTGCACTCATGCTAACATAGGAAATTAAACATAAATGCTGCACACATGCCTGTGCTAACAGGAGCACACTTTCCTGCACCAAACAATAAGCTTGTACCTGAGGTGAGGAGCAGCAGTGGGATTCAAACCCTGCTTCCCTGATTATCAGCTCACTGCTCTAACCATTGGGCTGCTCCTCCACGCAGCATGATAAAATGAATCTCCAGGAACAAGCAGGAATGTAGTCTTCACATATGGGTACGTCGGTACTGACGGAGCCTGCGCGGGAACGCTCCCCAGCGTTCAATTAGAAAGCTTTTGGGAGCATTCCCACAGCGCCTGCGTGCTGCCTTCCCGCCTTTCCCAACTGCCTCTCTCCAGTTCTTCGTTTTTCGCAGATCCAGCAGGTCATTGTTCCTGTCACCGCAGAAAATTTGTCCTTATTCTTTTTCTTTTTTGTGGTCGCGTCTGCCTTCTTCGATGCTTACCGGTACCGCCAGTAGTTCTTTTCTTTTCTTAAAAAAATACATATACTTAATATTTTTCTTTCCTTTTTTCCAGGTGCACGCGCCATTTTGGGCCTTAGGCCCAAAATCTTTTCCATCATGGAAAAACCTACTTCAGGTTTTAAAAAGTGCACCAAGTGTGGCGGTACCATCTCCGTCACCGACACCCATGAATGGTGTCTAAAATGTTTAGGTCCTGACCACTCCATCACGGATTGTATGTCCTGTGCCATGAAGTCTAAAAGAGGTCGGCAGAAACGAGCTGCAAAGCTCAGTACCCTGTTTCCCTCTGATGCGGCTTGTGATAAGGAAGCTTATCATAGCTCAGGAAGGAGCTATAGAAAAGGTGAAGTGACTCTGAACAAGCAACCTGTCAGTTCTGGTAGAAATAAGAAAACAGAATTTTTCCATAAAAGACTACCAGTCCCAGAATGCACCAGGTTTCCAACAGCCATTAGAGGAGCTGAAGTGGGGAAACGTGTGTTCAATCAGGAGGGCTATGAGGTAATCCCCAAGCACTCATCTCAAAGGGCAGGACCTGATTCAGCACAGCTGCGCTGTGCTAGGGTGGAGCACTCATCTAAGCTGAATAAAGGTAGAGTTTATTCTACAGAGAATTATCCTCAGTTTCTTCTTGATCTTGGACATCCTCATCAGCTTGGATATCCTCATCTTGGACAGCTTCATCATCTGGAGGATCATCAGAAGCAGAAGCCAGAGCGGACGGACAGAGGGCAAGAAACCCTTTGGAAGAAAGAAGAGAAAAGCTTTTGGGAGGTCTAAAGGAGTCCAGAGCAGTACGTATACTGGAAGACATTCCAAAGGCAAGCTTACACCATTGGACTGGGGAAAGCCAGAGGAATGGTGCTGCAGAGCTAGGAATCTCCAGACGGTACCTGTGAGGGAGACGGCTGCACGTGGAAGGGACCCTAAGACCCGAGCCAGAAGGTATGTGAAGAGAGATCCAGTGTCCAGGGATCTGGATTGGAAGGCTGGACATAAGAACTGGACTACATACTGGCCAGGCTATTTAGAGAGGAACTCTAACAGCAATGGAAGCTCAGGTATGAACACTGATCTATGCCCTAGCTCAGGGGTCTGCAACCTTTAAGACATAAAGAGCCACTTGGACCCGTTTCCGAAGGTAAAAAAAAAACTGGGAGCCGCAAAACCATTGCGACATTTAAAACAAATCTAACACTGCATATATTGTTTCTTACCTTAATGCTATATACGACCCCCTACTTTTCCTGTTAAAATATAGGTGTTTGGCCTATACTCGCCGTATAAGACTACCCCTCTTCCTTCGCACACCAAAAAAAATACGCCAGAAAATATCACAACAACAAGTAACAATATTTGATTTCAAAATTATGATGATTTTGTAGTCAAATCACTAATATGAAATAAAATTATTTTTTCTACCTTTGTTGTCTGACCAATTTATTCTTTGATCATGCTGGTCCCGATCTGAGGCTTCTGCTTTCCTGTCTTCTCTTAGCTCTCTTTCTGTGGTCTATGGTCCATCTGCCATTTCTTATCTCTTCTTTCGTTTTCTTCACTTCTTTCCATCAGCCTATTTCCAGTCCCAGTAACCCTCCCCAATATCAGCCCCTTTCCAGTCCTCACTCCCAGTACCTTCCAATGTCAACTTGCATTCCCATGATTGCCACTGGTGTCCATTTCCTTCCAATCCCCCTCCTTCCCCACTGACCAGTCCCTTCTAGTACAAATACCATGGCAGCCTTAGCCCCCAGTTATCTTCCAGGGCCAGCAGCTCTATCCTCCCCTCCACACAATCAGCCCATGCCCATTCAAAGCCCCCCAATCAGCTCGCTTCCAGTGCTAATCCCCCCTCAACCCCATTACCAGTGCTAGCCTCCCCTAATCAGCCCAATACCAGTCCTACCCCCCATCAGCTCATTACCAGTCCTAGCCTCCCCTAATCAGCTCATTTCCAGTGCTAGTCCCCTCAACCCCATTACCAGTGCTCCATCCCTCCATGTCAGCCCCCTCCATCCCTCCATGTCAGCCCCCCTCCCTCCATCCATATCAGCTCCCTCCCTCCATGTCAGCCCCCTCCATTCCTCTATGTCATCCACCCTCCCTCCATGTCAGCCACCCTCCCTCCATCTATATCAGCTCCCTCCCTCCATGTCAGCCCCCTCCCTTCATGTCAGCCTCCCTCCCTCCATGTCAGCCCCCCTCCCTCCATCAATCCATATCAGCTCCCTCCCTCCATGTCAGCCCCCTCCATCCCTCCATGTCAGCCCCCCTCCCTCCATCCATATCAGCTCCCTCCCTCCATGTCAGCCCCCCTCTCTCCATGTCAGCCCCCCTCCCTCCCTCCATCCATATCTGCTCCCTCCCTCCATGTCAGCTCCCCTCCCTTCTTCTGCAGCCGCGGCTCCCTGCCTCTTAGGGAACCGCGGCTGTGCTTTTAAAATCATCTCGGAGCCCTTCCTGTCTTGACGGGCTCCGTGCAGCATTGTCCCGCCTCCAAACTTCCTTTAGAGGCGGGACAATGCTGCACGGAGCCCGTCAAGACAGGAAGGGCTCCGAGATGATTTTAAAAGCACAGCCGCGGTTCCATAAGAGGCAGGGAGCCACGGCTGCAGAAGAAGGGAGGGAGCTTATAACACTATTGCCTGTTACCGGGCGGGCAGTGTGCTCCGGAGCCGCGGCAAAGGTGAGAAAGAGCCGCGTGCGGCTCCGGAGCCGCGGGTTGCCGACCCCTGCCCTAGCTATACCCTTGAAAGACAGCAGGGAAACAAGTATTCTCCTGAGTGCTCCATTGAGAAATTCCTCTGTGCCAATCCATGATATTGAACCCATGATTGTTGAAGAAGGGGGAGAGGTATTAGATACAGGCTGTGAATACATGGATTGCTCTCTGTCTAAACTCCTTTGGTAATTTACTGTTACAAAGTACAACAACCATCACAAAGAAATAAAAACTTGTTCTTTAATCTACTCAGAAAAGCTCCTGAGTAGGATTTGAGCCACGCAGTAGAAAGCAAGCCAGCTAAGGGGTTTCAGCTGGGTAACTGCTAGCAATTGAGCCTTACCTAATTGCTTGTGAGCTCTGAGGAAATCACTTCTGAGTCTATGTGTGAAGATATAAGAAATTAACCTGAAAAGAACAGTTTTCCCTACTTTGTGGGTTTTGTTTGATTAAAGCACTGCTAAGAAAATATTAGCTAGAGCCTACAGAAAAGACCAGTTTATTACCAACCAGGTCTTTATTCTTTTGCTTTGATTGCCTGACAAGTTCAGCTGTTTTCCTGATTTTGTTTTTCTAAGTTTAACACTGAAAGCAAGTATCCTGTTTTATGTGCTACCAAGCATATCTGTGTTGGGAGAAATAACCCCATAAATAAATATCTTATTGGCTTTACACTCAAGCACAACTAATTATTGTGAGCGGCTGTGTCTGGACTGCATTTTCCACAATCCCTTGCAAATCATATTGATATATGCCTTTGCCAAGACTGTGAACATTCTCACCCAGGCACCCGTGTGACAGGCTTCGATAGCATGGACGTCTTCCAGGGCCTCCTCTTCCTCCCGTGGATCTCAGTTAACTAAACATAAATCTAGCCAGTCCTCAAAGGGTAGATCTCCTTCTAAGCATTGAGATGCCTCTGGTGTTGCCCTTGAGGGTTCTGCACTGGCAAAATTGCCCCGGCGGGAGGCTTCGGCTTCCAAAGCATTATCAGGGCTCCAGGATTTTCTCGAGGCCTCGACCTCGGCAGAACTACTGGTGCCATGCTCTGGGGTACCGGCCTCCGGTACTGACATTCAGGCATCGGCAGCGTTGATAGACCAGAGATTCCTGGCTATTGAACGCAGTCTGGCGGCTCTCCTTGCAGCATCGACACCCTTGGAACCGCGTCAGACAGTTCAGCCGGTACCGGCACCGATTTCGGTACCGGTACCGATAGCATCGACATCGGTGTCCGCATTGCCGGTACCCAGTCACTCGATGCCCTCCGGTACCGATACACCGGTTCCGATTCCTCCCGATACCAACTTCGGTCGGTACGGGTATCGGGCTCTACAAGAGCACCTGGACAGACGGTACTTCGAGTCCTCAGAGGAATCTGAGGATTCGGATAGTTCTGTCGATACCGGTGCACTTCTTCCGGTGGAGGCCTCCTCTCCTAAACGCAGGATGTCTCCTCCAGAGGATATCTCCTTCCAGGATTTTATCAGAGAGGTGGCTCGGGGTCTCTCCATTACTGTGGCTCCTGAAACAGAGCCCAGAGCAAAGGAGTTGGAAATTTTACAACACCCCAAAGCTCCTAAGGAGTCAGCTACTTTGCCCATCCATGAGATCTTGTATGGCTTTGGGTGGTTAGATGTAATGCCATCATCATCAGCTCTCCCGTCCGGGGGATCGAGCCTCCAGCAGCGGGAGGAGCAGCAGCCATCCCTGCCCAATCGGGCAGGGATGGCTAAAGCCCACCTAGCAGATCACGTAACCCCAATACTACGGGAACTACACTGGCTCCCTATAAACAGCCGTATTAGATACAAAATTGTCCTAACAACCTTTAAACTCATAAATGACTTAGCCCCCTCACACCTATCTACACTACTGCACTCTCCAACCACAACTAGATCCCACAGACAAAATGCAGCTCACTCCCTCATCACACCAAAAGCTATCCGGAAGACTAAGAAAACCACCAGCTCCAGAGCATTCACATTTGCTGCTCCAATGCTCTGGAACGACCTCCCAATAGACATTCGAATCATAAAAGACCTCTCCCAATTCAGGAAAGAATTAAAAACCTACCTATTCACAGAGCACTTTGAAATCCCCTACTCCCCAAAACATGCTACACAACAAACATGGACACACATACACAAACCCACTAACCCCCGTTAACTAACTCCCTGTCTGCCCCCTCCCCCTCACCCCTCATTTACGACATAAAAGGAAATTATGCATAAAAGGAAATAAATTCCAACTCCTACACTTGTCCTACTCACCACACACAGCCACTGTAAATATTTATTGTAAATAGTTTGACGATTGTTCTACTTTAATACCTTACAAAGTTAAATTTTATTGTTCAATGTAAATAGTTGAATTCTACTGTTCAATGTAAATGTATACAGATGTGTACAATACTGTTAAACTGTTACATGTAAACCGCCCTTGATCTCTGGAAGGGGCGGTATAGAAGAAAATAGTTAAATAAAAATAAAATAAATAAATAAAATCAACGCGCCATCGGGCGCTCAACAAAGAACTCTCCCGCCACCATCATCAGCTCTCCCCTCCAGGGGATCGAGCCTCCAGCAGCGGGAGGAGCAGCAGCCATCCCTGCCCAATCGGGGCAGCCGCCCAGATATAAAATCAATGCGCCATCGGGCACGCCTGCGCCTGAGCGGCCCAACGAAACAACCATCTCACAGCTCTGCAAATGAAGTTCAATCTCCCCCTCCCACCCGATGAGCACATCCATCTACAGTATCCGCCAGCAGTAGCTACCGTATGAACCACTCCAAGTCCACCGGATATCCACCCTCTTCCTCACCGCCAGACCCGCGCTTCAGCTCCTTGAACTCTCTCCCTGGCGTCTAAGGCCCCACAATGGTACATCATAACAAAGACTCCTAGGAAGCAGAACCCAAACTGAACCTTGGAACACAATAGGTATGATAAAGAATAACAGGATCACGCTTTAAACCTAGCGGGTCTACAAACGATTAGATAGCATACGCTGCAGATCTATGTCATATGTTACCTAGAGTTTTAGAACTGGATGTTGTATCCATATACCTATGAGTCTATGTATAGCTAACATACCCAGCTGTATATTCTATCACTGCTAGCCGCACGATTACGGTACTTAACTGTAGCATTACATCTAACCACCCAAAGCCAAAGACATCACCTGTATACTCCCGAAACCGCTCAACTCTGTGTCCTACTCACTCACTAAGGCTCTATAATCTCAAGCCAGCTCAATCATTGGAATGGATCACTTCACGATAACACTAATATGTAGCTACCTTCTCTTAGGGCTGTTCAGTAGTACTTTAGCCCTTACAGGCACTCACAACCAAATACCTACTCTACAGGGATATGGGAGGAGATGGTCAAGAGACACCCCTCACAAGTCAGTAAACGACACGCATTCTACATACCAGCACCTACTACACATTGCAATTCAGCACACCACAAATGTAAAAAAGATCAACCCACCCCCACAAGATTTAAAGGCTGCTCTCATAAATGCATGCTCAGTCCACAACAAATGGCCAATCATCACCGACTTAATCGCCCTCCACAACCTTGACATTCTCCTAATAACAGGAACCTGGCTAACAAATATTGACACCGTACTCCTCAACCACCTGCTACCCCCCAACTTCACAATACACTGTTGTCATAGAGGCGACAAAAGAGGCGGAGGAGTACTCATACTCGCCAAAGCTGACCTCAATTTCCATCTCTCCAACCTTGACATAGTTACCATAGCAAATAATCACTGCTCCATCAGTCTGCTGTACAGGGCCCCAACTCCTTCCCATGAGGACCTTGCCACGATAATTGAGCTAGCCTGCAATACTCCGAACTTGCGTACCCCAAACTGGATACTGGGAGACTTCAACCTGCCATCCCTGCATGACTCTCAAGCGACAGCATTCCTTGATGCTCTGACAGACCTAGGATATCAGCAGTTAATCAACGAACCAACTCACACAAAAGGGAACACACTAGACTTGATCTTCGCTTCTTTAACCGTCCAAAACGCAGCCCCCTACTCCTCACCAACCTACATTGAAGTTCCTTGGTCGGACCATAAGCTAATCACGTTCCTTATCCCCATGGAAAACCACCCCAGGAAGCCCCCTGATAACAAACCAAACACCACAAGAATACCCCCTCGTAGTTTTCATCCTTTCAACAGGGAAACCATTATGAATCACACACAGCCACTCCTCAGCACGACATCAACTAACCTTGATAAACTAGTCTCCAGCTGGAATGATAGCCTTAGCTCCATTGCACTACACACGGAGCACAACAAAACCCCAAGGAAAAGGGCTGCCGTGCCCTGGTACTCAAAAGAACTACGGGATTCCCTCCTCAAACTCAGAAAACTCGAAAGGCGATGGAGGCGTTCACGATCCACAGAAGACCAAGAAGCCTATAACCTCCAACTAGCATCTCACCGTAAAGCGATAACTGAGAAAATAAGACAAGCACACACAGATACTCTACGACGATCACTAAAGAAATCACACGACTTATTCAACCTAGTCAAGAACCTCACGAATAAACCAGGACCGGTGCAAAAAACTGAGATCCGCGCACAAGACTACGCCGACTTCCTTCAATCAAAACTATGCCAAACCAGCAAGCTCGAAGCACCTGCCCCCAACAAAGTGCAAAACAATGCAACAAAACTAACAATCTTCTCCACTCCATCACTTAAACAAATTGTTGACACCATCTCCACGATCAATACCTCCACGGTGCAGTCTGATCCTTGTCCAGCCTTTTGGATAAAGGAACTAAAAACAGAGTTTAGCCCATTCTTAGCCAGACTCTTTGACACATCATTCAGCTCAGGAGTTTTTCCCCTAAATCTCAAACAAACATCCATCAGACCCCTGTTTAAAAAAACAGCAAACTCGACCCTCAGAATGTGGAGTCATATAGACCAACTGCCAGTATTCCACTCCTAGCCAAGATAATAGAAAAAGAGGTCCAATGCCAGATACAACAACACATCAACGATACCGCACCTCTAGACCACTGTCAACATGGCTTCAGAGCTGCTCATGGTGTGGAGACACTACTCACCTCCCTCTTCAACAACATTCTCAACACAATAGACAACATTCATCACGGCGTGGCTCTTATATTTTTGGACATAGCCGCAGCCTTTGACTCAGTGTGCCACATGACCCTCCTGAGACGGCTAGAAGAGAAAGGCATCTGCGAGTTAGCTCTAGCATGGTGCAAATCATACCTCTCTGATAGATGGCAGCATGTGCGAACAGAGACCTCAACGTTTGTACCGTTCCACCAGAAACAAGGCGTTCCGCAGGGATCCTCCCTATCAGCCCTGCTGTTTAACATCTACATGCAGCCCATCTGCGATCTCATACGTTCATTCAACATTGACTGCATGATATATGACGACGACGTACTGCTATACACACCCTTCAAGACTGACCAGATCGATCTCTCATCACTAACGAACTGTTTCATTGCAGTGGAAAACTGGCTCCAAAATCAGAATCTCCGGATACAACACAAAAAGACTGAAGTGCTGTTCATTACCAGAAACCCTAACTTCCGCCCACCGGCCATCCTAAAAGTCGGAAATGTAGAGCTTCACACCAAATCTACAATCCGTTACCTGGGTGGAACACTGGACCAGAAACTGGACATGAAATCCCATATTGGCAACATGGTCAAATCAACATATCTAAAAATCAAAACACTCAGACATCTACGCCCCCTGCTGCAACCGGATGATTTCAGAACGATCTTTCAGGCGTTAACTATTCCACATCTCGACTATGCAAACGCGATTCTGCAAGGGTTACCTCAATCCACCCTAACTCCACTCCAACTCGCCATGAACTCTGCAGCCAGAGTTCTAAATGGAGCCTCAAGACGTGACCATATAACACTGATCCTCAAAAGTCTCCACTGGCTCCCAATTCACGGTAGGATCACCTTCAAGATCTTACTACTAACATTCAAGGCCATCAACGGACTTTCCCCCTCATCACTTGCAAGCCTTACGCTCATGACTCCCCCTACCAGAGCCAGACGACACGCAGCAATAAATACTATAGTAATCCCCAAAACAATAACCCAGTGTACACAGTCAACCGCAAACAGAGCTTTCAGTCTCTGTGCACCTAGAAGCTGGAACGCCCTGCCACCCAGCATACGAGCAATCACAGAGAGAACTAAATTCAGGAAGGCCCTGAAGCATCACCTCTTCCTCAAGTGCTACCCTGAAGTAGGCAAGCCAAAGCGCCCTGCACGTAACACAGATCCTTAATCACCTGGTAACCATTCCACAATGTGATGTACATAGGGTTTTTATCTTATGCCTTTTGTGTAAATAGTTAACATGTTATCCAAGTTAATCTCCCTGTTATCTGTAATTTACGGTGTAACCCCACCGTAAAACTTCTTTGATGTTCCATGTAAACCGCACTGATGTCGAATAGCACGGTATATAAGAGTATTAAATAACTAAAATAAATAAATAAATCTCATGCTAAGAATGTGGGAGACTCCTCTTACCACCTCTCCTCATTCTCGTAGACACTATGTATCGAGTCCCTCCTTGTCCTGTTTTCCATAAAACTGAGCTCCCTCACCACTCTATTGTAGTGGAATCGGCTATGAGAAGGATCAGAAGTGCAAAGAGGCATGCCTCTAATACCCCAGGACGTGAGTGCAGAACCTTGGATGCTTTTGGACGTCGTACTTTCCAAGCTTCCATGCTTTCTGCCAGAATCAGTTCCTATATTTTATATATGGGAATGTTCCTGAAGAAAATTACAGGGGATATGGAGGTTTTGCATCCTTTTCTTTCTGAGGATAAAAGATGGGATTTTCTCACATTAGTCAAACATGCCCAGGATGTTTCCAAATTTGTCAACCGTGCAGCTTTTATTTTATTTATTTATTTAACAAACATTTATATACCGCATCTTCCTGAGATCAGTTGCGGTTCACAATAAACAACAATTAACAAAGCAGCGTTTGTTTTACATGTAACATCTTGTAACATCTTATAACCAAGGATATTATAAGTAAACCGCAAATGTTAAGATTGAACAGAACAAAACAGTGAAAACTATATACATTGTATACAGATACACATTATGTAGGGCATTAGCATTGTGGATAGTACAGTTTCAGCTGGGTGGCATTGTCTGTTTAGATAGTTGGATCACCTTAGATAAATACTGGTTAGCCATTATCTAAATCAAATGAAGGATGATCTGTATTGTTATAATGCATTGTAAATAGATAGGTTTTCAATTTTTTACGAAACTCAATGATCTCAGTTAACATTCTTAGGTCATCTGGGAGGGAGTTCCAGATTGTTGGAGCTGCGTGTGAGAAAGCTCTGTTTGTTAATTTGTTAGCTTTTATGAAGTCTTTGGGAGTTTTTAATTTATTTAATTGTCCTTTCCGTTGAGTAGATTTTGCAAGTTCTTTACTGATTAAGTTACTTAGCGTGACTGGGGCCATATCATTTAGAGATTTAAATGTAGTTATTAAAGTTTTATATACTATCCTGCTTTGAATTGGGAGCCAGTGCAGGGATGCAAGTATTGGAGTTATATGTTGATGTGAATGTACTTTCATTATTATCCTAGCTGCAGCATTTTGCGCAAGTTGAATTCTTTTAATGTTTTGTTTTGTTGTACCTAGTAAAATTAGATTGGCGAAGTCAAAATGAGGGGTTATGGTAGCTTGAATTATGCTGATAAAATCTTGTATGTATACTAGAGGTCTTAGTTGTTTAAGGATTTTAAGCTTGAAGTAAATTTTCTTTGTGGTATTTCTGATATGGGTATCCATTGTAAGGTGTTTATCTAGAATAACTCCTAAGTATCTTACTTCATTCTTTATTTTAATTTCTTGGTTTTGAAGTGTTGTGTGTTGGGGGAATATATGATTAATTTTTGGTAACAACAGCTTTTGACTGTTTTGAGTGCATAAGCAGAACCTCTGCCATTGCCATAGGTGCACGTAGAATTGCCTGGCTCCAGGCATCTGATTTGGAGCTCTGGGTACAAGACAAATTGGGCAATATCCCTTGTACAAGCGAGAATCTGTTTGGCAAAGATTGGCAAGAAAAGGCCAATGAGATGGATGCTGACAACTCCACCTTGGACAGACTGTCCAAGGCCACTGCTGATCCTACAAGAAAGGTTTTTTGAAAGATTTCTTTCTTTTCCAAAAAGAAAACGTTTTATCCTGCTTATTCCCAGCAGGGGACGTTCTGCAGGTCAGCTTGTCTGCAAAGGTCAGCAACCACCCAAACAGAGAAAGGCAAAGACTGCTAAGCCTCAACCGCCTCAGCAGTCTCAGCTTCCACAAGGCCTTTGACTTTCAGCTAGAGAACTTAGCCTTCCTGGCCCTCAATGGACCAGAGCCTTCCACCATTCCAGGAAGGTTGTCTCATTTTGCCCCCAGATGGGGGCAGATAACAGCAGAGCATTGGACACTCCCTATCATAAGAGGGATACAAGCTTCATTTCTTGAGCATGCCCCCTCCCACTATAATAAGGCAGTTCAATTCTCAGACATCTCTCACCAACCTGTTAGATCAAGAGGTCACCATGCTTCTTGCCCAAGGGGCAATAGAAGAAGTACCCATTCATCAACAGGGTACAGGGTTTTACTCCCCCTATTTCCTTATTCCAAAGAAAACAGGGGGATACAGACCTATCTTAGACCTCAGAGAATTGAACAAATTCCTGTTCAGAGAGAAGTTCAAGATGATTTCTCTAGGAACTCTGCTGCCATACCTTCAGAGTCAGGATTGGCTTTGTTCTCTAGATCTCAAGGATGCGTACACCCATGTTCTCATCCACCCTACTCACAGAAAGTTCCTTCGGTTCCTTTTTCAAGGAAAGCACTACCAATACAGGGTGCTTCCTTTTGGCCTGGCCTCAGCTCCAAGAGTGTTCATGAAATGCATGGCTGTGGTAGCAGCATTTCTCCGCACTCTAGGAATATTCGTCTTCCCTTACTTAGACGACTGGCTCATTCGAGCCCCAACAGATTCAGAGGCCAGGACTTCTCTATCCTGCACAATGCGTATCCTCCAGTATCTGGGTCTGGTCATAAACATCCCAAAATCCAGTTTAACTCCCACTCAGTCTCTAGAATTCATAGGAGCTTTGCTGGATACCAGAAAGGCAAGGGCCTATCTCCCCCAGGCCTGTTGCCTTCGCATGGTGCAGTTAGCGTCTCAAGCAGTGCTAAAGCCTCATCTCACTGCCCGAGAAATGCTACAGTTGCTAGGCCACATGGCATCCACCGTGCATGTAGTTCCCTATGCTCACCTCCATATGAGGGCAGCCCAGTGGACTTTATCCACTCAATGGACCCAGGCATCAGGGTGCCTGTCAGACAAAATAGCAAATACAAATTGCTTTATTTTGTCCCTCCAATGGTGGAGGTCCACTCAAAACCTGTTGCTGGGGTCCCCATTTCAACAACCATTACCCCAGGCAACTCTCACAACAGATGCTTCTCCAATGGGTCGGGGAGCTCATTTGCAAGACCTCTCCACCCAAGGCACCTGGACTCCACAGGAGACTCATCTACATATCAATCTTTTGGAGCTCAGAGCAATCTTCCTTGCCCTTCGAGCGTTCCACAGCCTGCTCAGCTACAAGACAGTCCTTGTTCATACGGACAATCAAGTAGCCATGTTCTACGTGAACAAGCAGGGGGGAACAGGCTCTCTGTCACTTTGCAATGAAGCTTTGCAACAATGGGTCCTTGCCAGAGAGCATCAGATTCATCTCCTGGCAGTTTATCTTCCAGGCATACAAAACTCTTGGGCAGACTCAGTCGAGTTCTGCTTCCACACGAGTGGTCTCTGCATGCGGACCAGGTGTCCAAGATTTTTCAAAGGTGGGGAACCCCGGACAGAGACCTCTTTGCAAGTCCGTGGAATGCCAAACTTCCCCGGTTCTGTTCCAGAATTCCGGCTCAGGGGGCTCAGGCCAGGGATGCTTTCCTCCTTCACTGGGGTCAAGACTTCCTGTATGCCTTTCCACCCATTCCCCTAATTCCCAAAACCCTGTTCAAGCTTCAGAGAGACAGAGGCCATATGATTCTCATAGCTCCACATTGGCCACGGCAAGTGTGGTACCCTCTGCTCCTATATCTCTCTCAAGCTCCCTCCCTGGAGTTAGGGTCTGCTCCATATCTCCTATCCCAGGAGGATGGAATGTTATGGCATCCCATTCCCCAGTCCCTGCATCTGAGGGCTTGGTTGCTGAGGGCCTAGATCTCCATGATCTTAACCTCCCTCAGCAAATAGAGGATATCCTTCATGCTTCCAGGAAACCTTCCACAAGATGCTCTTATGCTTTCAAGTGGAAAAGGTTTACCATATGGTGTTCGCAGAAGGGTCTTAATCCCATTGCCATACCTCTGGCATCTTTACTGGAGTATCTCCTTCATTTATCCAATGCAGGACTTAAGACTAACTCAGTAAGGGTCCATTTCAGTGCTATTGCAGCTTCCTTCAAGCCCATGAATGGACAGCCTATTTCCTCCCATCCTCTCATAGCAAGATTTATGAGAGGCCTTCTGCTAACTAAGCCTCCCATTAAGCCACCACCTGTGGCATGGGACTTAAATTTGGTTCTTGGTCAGCTCATGAAGCCACCTTTCGAACCCTTAGCTACTACTTCCTTGAAATTCCTTTCTTGGAAGGTTATTTTTCTCCTTGCAATCACATCAGCACGTCGCATCAGTGAGTTGCAAGTTCTAGTGGCTGATCCTCCTTATATGAGGTTCCACCATGACAAGGTAGTCCTTAGGACTCATCCACGTTTTATGCCAAAGGTGGTCTCACCTTTTCATCTAAACCAAGCGGTCTACCTACCTGTGTTCCTTCCAAGGCCTCATGCATCAAATGCAGAAAGGAACCTTCATACTTTGGACTGTAAAAGAGCTTTAGCTTTTTACTTACAAAGAACACAGCAACATAGAAAGTCCTCTCAACTCTTTGTTGCTTTTGATCCTTCTCATTTGGGACTTCCAGTCTCCAAGAGAACACTTTCTAACTGGATTGCTCAGTGCATTTCCTTTGCCTATCAGAGTAAGAACCTTCCTCTGGAGGGCCATGTCACATCTCACAATGTGAGAGCCATGGCAGCTTCAATGACTCATCTGCACTCTGAGTCTATTGACGACATCTGTCAAGCAGCCACCTGGGCCTCGGTTCATACCTTCACAGCCCATTACTGCTTGGACAAGGACTCCCGCCGGGATGCCTTGTTTGGTCAGGCTGTTCTTCAACACCTGTTCCATACCTAATCAATTCCTACCCGCCATCCCTGGTTGGATGCCAGAGATCCATGGGGGAAAGTGAAGCCCTGGTTCAGGGACACACAACTTCTGTGGTCTCTCCCTGGCATCTAAAGCTAGGGAGTCCCCATATGTGAAGACTACATTCCTGCTTGTTCCTGGAGATAGCATAGTTACTCACCTGTAACAGGTGATCTCCGGGAACAGCAGGAATATAGTCTTCACAATTCACCCACCTCCCCTAGGAGTTGTATCTCTCTATCTATCTCTTTCCCTTTCCCTCTCTTTGTCTCAGCTTTAAAACTCAACTGGAGAGAGGCAGTTGGGAAAGGCGGGAAGGCAGCACACAGGCGCTGTGGGATGCTCCCAAAAGCTTTCCAATTGGACGCTGGGGAGCGTTCCCGCACAGGCTCCGTCAGTACCGACGTACCCATATGTGAAGACTATATTCCTGCTGTTCCCGGAGTTCACCTGTTATAGGTGAGTAACTATGCTGTCCCTGCTCATCTGAGCTTACAACCTAGTTAAGACGATCAACACAAACAGCCGAGGACAAGGGAATGTCAAGGGGAATGGTAAGGAAACATATAAGAGTCACAGCAGATCAGGATCCAAAAGCCACCTCGAAGAGGTGAGTTTTAGCATGGATTTGAAAAGGGACAGAGATGAAGCCTGACATACAGACTCGGGTAGTTTGTTCCAGGCATAAGTAGCAGCAAAGTGGAAGGATTGAAGTTGGTGGTAGTAGAAAAGGGTACAGATAGAAGAAATCTGCCAGAAGACCGGTGGTCCCGAGGAGGAGTATAGGGAGAGGTAAGAGAAGAAAGGTGGTGAGGAGCAGCAGAATGAGTGCACTTATAGGTCAGTAGCAGAAGTTTGAACTGGATGTAGAACCGGACAGGGAGTCAGTGAAGTGACTTGAGGAAAGGGGTTATATAAGCCTAACGAGGCTGTGGAAGATTAGCTGTTCAGCTGAGTTTTGAACAGATTGAAGGGAAGAAAGATGATTCAGAGGGAGACCAGCAAGAAGGAGGTTGCAGTAGTCTAGATGGGAGGTGACTAAAGAGTAGATAAGTGTCTTTGTTGTGTGTGTAGAAAGGAAGGAATGAGTTTTGCCAATGTTGTAGATAAAGAAGCTACAGGTTTTAGCTATCTCTTGGATGTGTGCAGAGAAAGAGAGAGTGGAGTCAAAGATGATCCCAAGGTTGCGAGCTGAGGACACAAAATAACCCTGGTGGCCTAGCAGCCCCGAACCCCGCACCTGATACCTTTACAAACAAGTGGGAGCACTGCCACTCTTGCACTGCCATCTTGAAAAATGGCAGCACCTGGCCCCACGTGGTGCATCCTGGGATGTACCAGGCGGGGTCAGACTGCCATATAAGGTATGCACTACACAGTCAGGTGCCGCCATTTTTCAAGATGGCGTCGCAAGTGCGGGAGTGCATGGGCAGCGCTCCCACTTGTTTGTAAAGATACCTGGTGTGGGGTTTGAGGTCCACCTGCACATGTTGGACTGTAAATGTGTGTTAGACTTCTGCCTTGAGTGGATGAGGCTGCACTGTTGTTCTACACAGCTTTTTGTCTCCTTTGACCCCAACAAGCTGGGTTTGGCTGTCTCCAAACGCACGCTGTCCATTTGGATTGTGGATTTCATTTCCTTTGTTTACGATCAAGCATGTCTCAACCTCGAGGGTCATGTTACGACCCACAGTGTCCAGGCCATGGCTGCGTTCGTGGCCAGTCTGCACTCAATTTCCATGGAGATTTGCAGGGCTGCCACTTGGCCCTTTGTCTGCACCTTTACAGCCTACTATTGTCTGGATGGAGATTCCCTGGCATGACCGTAATTTGGGCCAAACTGTACTCCGGCATCTGTTTGGGACTTAAGTCCAACTCCTTCCCACAAGCACTTCTCTCCGTTTAGGCTACTGAAAGAGTCCTCCTGATGTGGATGCCTTCAGTGGACGTTGAATCGGTCGGGTCCCATAGAGGGAACTACACATGTGTTTCTCAGATTCTTGTTGCCCCGGTTGGGCTGTTTTCCGTTTCAGTAGCCTGTAGCTTGGGAGTCCCATATGTGAGAATTTACTTCCTTCTTGTTGACAGAGAAAGCGTAGTTACTCAACTGTAGCAAGTGTTCTCTGTGAACAGCAGAAATAAATCCTCACAACCCTCCCACCTCCCCGTGGAGTTGTTTTCGGTTAATAGTTTTTGTATTTTACTTAAGATAAAATGGCACCGGGGCAGGTGGGAAGGCAGGTGCACATACGCAATGAAGGCTCCCAAAAGCTTCTAGTGGAAGCTGGGGAGCATTCCACACAGGGTGCCGATAGGGGACATCACCCATAAGTGAGGACTTATTCCTGCTGTTAATGGAGAATACCTGCTACAGGTGAGTAACTATGCTTTCTTTCTGTGGCATTTGCTTGCAACCTGCTCACTTCTTGACAGGAGGGCATTGCAACTATTCATTCATGTTTCATAATCAGTCATTTGGACTGCCATAATTCCTTGCTTTAGGAGCTGAAACCTTCATAACTATGGCACTTGCAGATGATCCAGAATATCTTGGTTAAGTTGCTCTATGGGGCTAAAAAAACATGACCAAGTCGCTCCCCCTTCTCAGAGAAAAATATGGGCTCCCTGTGGTAAACAAGATGTTATTTTTAAATCATGGTGATTACACATCGGGTCACTAGCCTATTGGACTTTCTAGCTAGCTCATTGATTTTGTGTACACTCCTGCAAGAACACTTAGTACCTCTCAGCACAATATACAAATGGGAATGGAGTAGATAATACAACATTCATAGAAGATGATGTGTTTGAACAGCTTGCAAAACTGAAAGGTGACAAGGCCATGGGACTGGATGGGATACATCCCAGGATACTGAAAGAGCTCAGAGAGGTTCTGGCAGGACCTTTTAAAGGATGTTTTTAATAGATCCTTGGAGACGGGAGAGATTCCGCAAGACTGGAGAAGGGCTGATGTGGTGGTACTTCACAAACGGCTGGTAAGCCTTGCCTCTGGTGGGAAATGTAATGGAGGCATCCTTGAAAGAAAGAATAGTGGACTTTCTGGAAACCAATGAATTTTATGATCCAAGGCAACATAGTTTTACCAGGGCAAGATCATGCCAAACAAATTTGATGGAGTTCTTTGACTAGGTGATCAGAGAACTAGATCAAGGGCATGCAATGGATGTGATATACCTAGATTTCAGCAAAGCCTTTGATACTGTTCCTCATAGGAGGCTTATAAATAAACTGAGCAGCCTAGGGATGGGTTCCTAGGTGGTGAACTGGATCAGAAACTGGTTGACTGACAGACAACAGAAGGTAGTGGTAAATGGAACTCCCTCAGAAGAAAGGAAGGTGCATAGCGGCATGCCTCAGATCGGTTCTGGGACCGATACTGTTCAGTGTATTTGTGAGTGACATTGCAGATGACACAAAAATTTGCAACAGAGTGGAGACTTCTGAGGGAGTGGACAACATGAGGAAAGATCTTAAACACTGGAAGAATGATCTAATGCTTGGCAGTTATGATTTAATGCAAAGAAGTGCAGAATCGTGCTCTTGGGATGCAGAAATCCAAAGGAAATGTATGCAATAGGGGGAGAGGTTGGTGTGCATGGACCAGGAGAGGGACCTCGGAATGCTAGTGTCTGAGGATCTCAAAGTGATAAAGTAATGCAACAAAGCAGTAGCCAAAGCCAGAAGGATGCTGGGCTGCATGCAGAGAGGGGGATAACCAGCAGAAAGGAGAAGGTATTAATGCCCCTGTACACAGGGCCGGCCCGTCCATTGAGCGAGAATGTTTTTTGCACAGGGCCCCGTGTTTCAGGGGGCCCCGCGCAAAAAACATTCTGATTTAAAAGTAAAATTTAAAATAAAAAAAAGAAAAGCTGTCAGCTGTCTGCTGCCGCTGCCGGGACCGCCGCAGCAGAATCGAGTGTGCCGCGGGGCCCCCCCTGCACGGCAGAGCCTGCCCTCCCCTGTATCAGCTCCCTCTTTCAGCTGCAGTCACACGCGCCGGCTTTCAGAGCACGAGGGGAGAGTTTCTCCCTCGCTGCTCTGTTAAGCCCGCGGGGGCTGATAGGAAGTTCCCATCAGCCCCCGCGGGCTTAACAGAGCCGCGAAAGGGAAACTAGTCCCTTCGCGCTCTGAAAGCCGGCGCGTATAACTGCAGCTGAAAGAGGGAGCTGATACAGGGGAGGGCAGGCTCTGCCGAGCAGGGGGGGCCCCGCGGCACACTCGATTCTGCTGCGGCGGTCCCGGCAGCGGCAGCAGACAGCTGACAGCTTTTCTTTTTTTTATTTTAAATTTTCCCTGGGCTGGGCTGGGCTGGGGGTTAGGAGTGGTGATGGGCTATGGGGGAGCTAAGCCTGGATATGGGCTGATGGGAT
The DNA here is from genome assembly GCA_033557465.1 of Ichthyophis bannanicus. Lineage (NCBI taxonomy): Eukaryota > Metazoa > Chordata > Amphibia > Gymnophiona > Ichthyophiidae > Ichthyophis > Ichthyophis bannanicus. Next base: position 497,152,262 of record CM066033.1, read on the forward strand.
TAGGACTGGAAGTGGGCTGATGGGGGGTTAGGACTGGTAATGGGCTATGGGGGGCTTAAACTGAAAATTGGGTGATGGTGGGTTAGGACTGGAAATGGGCTGGTGGGATTAGGACTGGGAGTGGGCTGATGGGGGCTTAGGACTGGTAATAGGCTATGGGGGGCTAGGACTGGTAATGGGTGGGTGGGAGGGGTTGCTAGGACTGGTAATGGGCTGAGTGGAAGGGAAGGCTTGAACTGCACATAACTGATGGGGAGGGGGCTTGGAAGGGAAGTGGGCTGAGTGGAAGGGGGGCTTGGAATGGGCTCTTAGGGGAGGGAGCTAGGACAGGAAATGGGCTGATGGGCTAGGATAGGACTGGGAATTGGGTGTTGGGGGAGCTAAGATTGGAAATGGGCTGTGGTGGGGGCTTGGATTCAAATGGACTCATGGAGGGGCTAGAACTGGAAGTAGGCTTATGGGGGGCTTGGATTGGAAATGGGCTGAGTGGAGGGGAGCTAGGATTTGACATGGGCTGATGGTGGGGCTAGGAAAGGACTAGAAATGGGCTGATGAGGGGACTCGGATAGGACTGGAAATGGATGGGGGAGCTAGGACTGGAAATAGGCTGATGGGGGGCCAGGACTGGAAATGGGCTGATGCGGGGACTAGAAAGGAGCGGATACTGGGTGGGGCTGGAACTAGAAGGGAGCTGATGTTGGGGGAGATTAGAAGGGGTTGGGGCTGGGAGAGTGAAATGGAGAGGGGAAAAATATTTTGTGTGGGAGTGAAGAAAAATCTACAATTGGCCGGGTATTGGGAGACTAAGTAGGGATTGACGGGTAAAATTTGAGTGGATGAAATAGGAATGAGGAAAGAGCAAAAGGAGAAAGAAAGATTAGTATGTTAAAGCAGATGTAGAGAGAGAATGGAAAAAACTAGAAGAGAGAAGAAAGGACAAATGGACAGCAGACGATGGAGAGTTAGCAGAAGACACAAATAACCAGAAGAAAGTGGCTGGAACAATTGCAACTGAAAAAAAATGCACAAAAGGTACAAAGATATCTCTTTATTTTGAATTTATTAACTGGAATATGTCAGCTCTGGGAAATGTGCATCATTAACGTCTGTGCTTTGTTTAGTACAAGAGGAAATTAATTTATAGTTTTATTTCTACATTGTTGTTGTAAATTCCGAGTTTGGCTTTTAGGGTTCCCAGTTTAATTATTGTCTTCCTGTTTTTAAATTGTGATTCCTTGTTTGGTGATGGTCTGTGTTCTGCATGTGTAACTGAGCTGAGGTATTCTGTTTATGTAATTCCTATTTGACATTGCCACTTGTTCTCTTTCCTCAGTAGGTCATGTATTGTTGTTCTCTGAAATGTATTGGTTTAATATTTGCAGTGTTGCCTTTTGATAGGTAGGGTCTGGTGCTTTGTGAATCCTGGTAGTGCTGTTAGGATACAGTGGGTTTGCTATGGGTTCTAAATGGGCAGTGTTTGTAGTAGTTCCTAATGTGTCTGGCGGTTGGCACTGGATTATAGTAATGTAGAAATCTTTTAGTTTTTCTTTATCCATACACTCATGAAGAGGCATGTTTACTAAAAGTTAGTGTATGGTAACATTATGTAAATATTTATGCAAATGAGGCCCCTTATGCAAATGAGGCCCCGCACCGAGCCTCCGCACATGGCCCCGCACCCCCCTTGGGCCGCCCCTGCCTGTACAAGTCATTGGTGAGGCCTCACTTGGTAGTATTGTGTTCAGTTTTGGAGACCATATTTCACAAAGGACATAAAAAGGCTTGAAATGGTTCAGAGGAAGGTGACCAAAATGATTCGAAGCCTGCGCCAGAAGATGTATGAAAAGAGACTTGAAGACCTAAATATGTATACCCTAGAGGAGAAGAGGGACCGAGGAGATCTGATACAGACTTTTAAATACTTAAAGGGTATCAATTAACAAACAAACCTTTTTCAAAGAAGGGGAAGCTGTAAGACTAGAGGGCATACAATGAAGCTGCAAGGAAGTCAACTTAAAAGCAACGTCAGGAAATATTTTCTCACTGAAAGGATGGTGGATGCTTGGAATGCCCTCCCGATGGAGATAATAGGGGCAAATACAGTGACAGAATTCAAAATGGCATGGGACAGACACAGTGGATCCCTTTATAGCAAGAGGATGAAATCAAAGCAAACTTAAATATCTTTTAATAGAGGGGGTCTGATCTGCTCGGGGCAGCAGGTACAACTCTAAACACAGGCATAAAGGAGGGGTGATCTGCACAGAGCTGCAGTTACAGCCATTCTAGCCACATTACTGGGCAGATTAGATGGACCATACTGGTCTTCATCTACCGTCATATACTATGTTACTATGTTGGTGGTGCTGTCCCATTAGGATATTCGCCTTGATGGCACATGGCACTCTTGTTTTGGTGTCCTTGCTCTATCTTTATTGAACAGCCTGCCCCCTGAGATTAGATTTGAGTCTTTCTTTAAGCATTTTGAAACTCTAAACACATTTCTTTACACAGGCCCCCTCGGGGACCTGATTACTGCTGCTACTGGTGCTCTGAGACATTCCACTGGTGGCAAGTCGGGTCTGCCTCATTGTGTACCAGTTTTCCTTTTAAGAATATAAGAAATGCCATACTGGGTCAGACCAAAGGTCCATCGAGCCCAGTATCCTCTTTCCAACAGCGGCCAATCCAGGTCACAAGTACCTGTCAGGTTCCCAAAAGGTAGAAAGATTCCATGCTGCTTATCCCAGGGGTAAGCAACAGATTTCCCAATTCCACATTAATAATGGTTTATGGACTTTTCCTCTAGGAACTTGTCCAAGTCTCTTTTAAACCCAGTTGCATTAACTGCTTCTACTACATTCTCTGGCAATCAATTCCAGAGTTTAATTACACGTTGAGTAAAGAAATATTTTCTCTTATTAGTAGCTTTATTGCATGTTCTCTTGTCCTCCTACGTTTTGAAGAAGTAAACAACCAAGCTACATTTTATTTATTTATTAGCTTTTATATACCGCACTGTTTAGCATCAGAGTGGTTTTACAGGAAACATGAACAGTCAAGCAACTTTACATTAACAGGCATAAACAGCAAATCTAGGTAACATAGGCAGGGAACTATTAACATGCAAATGCGCCAACAAAGGGATGGGGTGGGAGGGAGAAAAGGGGAAGGGGAAGGGAGAGGGGGTGGGATTGAGGTAGGGGAAGTAGGGAGAGGACGGAGAACTAAGTACAAGTTGAGTAGCAGGAGAGGCAGCATTATGAGAGTCCTTCATTATGTTATGTGGTCATAAGCCAGCTGGAAAAGGTGAGTCTTTAAAGCCTTCCTGAACATAGATAGGTCCATGATGACTCATACTGAGGCAGGAGGAGCATTCCACAGGGTTGGTACGTATAAAGAAAAGGCGCGGTTCTTGACAGCTTGAGTGCAAGACCTTATGCTCGTAATAGAAAGAGTGACCAGGGGGTTTACCATGTTAGCTCTACGTGTTCTGTTTTCTGGGGTTAGTTGAACCATTGATGACAGGGGGGATGCGGATGATTTGTGAATAATCTTAAAAGTGAGAAGAAGAGCTTTATAGGTCAGACGGCTGGAAATGGAGAGCCAGTGTAGTTAAGAACATAAGATATGCCATACTGGTCAGACCAAGGTCCATCAAGCCCAGTATCCTGTTTCCAACAGTGGCCAATCTAGGTCATACATACCTAGCAGTTTCCCCAAAAGAGGGAGGAGTAGCCTAGTGGTTGGGGCAAGGTACTTCAGGCCGGAAGGTCGGGGGTTCAAATCCCACTAGAGGACAGTAACCTTGGGCCGGAAGGACTGGGGTTTCTAGTCCCACAGATGCTCCTTGTGGTCTTGGGCAAGCCACTTAACCCTCCATTGCCCATGTTCCTTGTAAGTATTAGTGTATGTGTCTCATATCCCTGTGTGCTAAATGTATCCCCCAATTGTGTTGTGACCGTTTTGATTGAAGGATTAGGCAGTATACAAAACTGTCTAAATAAAAATAAATAAAAGACACAGGTTCCACAATGCTTGTACTGGGTCAAGCATTGATATCCTGGGTCCCTTCTTAATAATGGTTTATGGACCTTTCCTCCAGGAACCTGTCCAAACCTTTTTTAAACCCAGCTACACTAACAGCCTTTACTGCATCCTCCGGTAACAAATTCTAGAGTTTGATTACACGTTGGGTGAAAAAATATTTTCTTTTATTAGTCTTAAATAGCTTACCCTATAGCTTCATTGCATGTCCCCTAGTCTTTCTATATTCTGATAACGTAAACAATCGATCTACGTTTACCCGTTCCACTCCGTTCATTAATTTATAGACTTCTATCATATTTCCCCTCAGCCACCTATTTTCCAGGTTTAAGACCCCTAAACGTTTTAGCCTTTCTTTATAGGAGTATCCTTCCATCCCCTTTACCATTTTGGTGGCTCTTCTCTGAACCTTTTCTAATATCACTATATCCTTTTTAAGATACGGCGACCAGAATTGCACACAATATTCAAGGTGCGGTCTCACCATGGAACGATATGCAATGCAATGTGTGCCTTCGAGTCAGTCCTGACTCCTGGCGACCCAGAAGCTCCTGGGTTTTCTTGGCAGTGTCACTGGAAGTAGATTGCCAGGCCTTTCTTCCGAGGCAATGGAGGGTTAAGTGACTTGCCCAAGGCCACAAGGAGTGCTAGTGGGAATTGAACCCTGGTTGCTTGGTTACCAAGCCAGTGTTTTGTTTTATTTTCCATTCCTTTCCTTATGGCGCCTAGCATTCTATTTGCTCTCTTGGCCGCCGCTGCACACTGGGCCGAGGGTTTTAACATGTTATCCACAATGACGCCTAAATCTTTTTCCTGGGTGGTGGTTCCTAATGTGGAACCTTGCATCGTGTAGTTTGGGTTGTTCTTCCCTAGGTGCATAACTTTGCACTTGTCCACATTAAATTTCATCTGCCATTTTGATGCCCAGTCTTCCAATTTATCAAGATCCTCTTGCAATTTTCCACAATCCTCTTGGGTTTTAACAACTTTAAATAGTTTTGTCATCTGCAAATTTGATAACCTCGCTCGTTATTCCACTTTACAGGACATTTATGAATATGTCAAAAAGCAGCGGACCTAGCACAGATCCCTGGGGTACACCACTATTCACCTTTCTCCATTGGGAAAATTGGCCATTTAGTCAAACCCTCTGCTTTCTATCTTTTAACCAATTCCTGATCCACAGTAGTACACTGCCTCCTATCCCATGACTCTTTAGTTTTGCCAAAAGTCTCTGATGAGGGACCTTGTCAAAGGCTTTCTGAAAGCCCAGATACACTATATCAACCGACTCACCTTTGTCCACCTGTTTAGTCACACCTTCAAAAAGACATAACAGATTAGTAAGACAAGATCTTCCTTGTCTAAAGCCATGTTGGCTGTCTCCCATTAGGCCATGACTATCTACATGCTAAGTAATTTTATTCTTTATGATGGTTTCTACCATTTTTCCCGGTACTGGCGTGAGGCTCACCGGTCTGTAGTTTCCCAGATCACCCCTGGAACCCTTTTTAAAAATTGGTGTTACATTGGCGATCCTCCAATCTTCAGGTATTATAGATGATTTTAATGCTAGTTCATAGATTACTAATAGCAGGTCTGCAATCTCATATTTCAGTTCTTTCAACACCCTTGGATGTATACCATCCAGCCCAGGTGATTTGCTACTCTTCAGTTTATCTGATAGTTTTGATGCATCTTCCCGATGCATCAATATTTCCTTCAATTCTTTCACACCTTTAAATACCACTTCAGTCATGGGTAACATCCCTACATCTTCCTCAGTAAAGACCGAAGCAAAGAATTCGTTCAGTCTCTCCGCTATCGCCTTGTCGCCTCTTAGTGCCCCTTTAACCCCTCTATCATCTAATGGACCAACTGACTCTCTCACAGGTTTTTTGCTACGAATGTACTTGAAAAAGTCTTTATTTCGCGTTTTTGCTTCCGCAGCAAGTTTCTTCTCAAATTCTCCCTTTGCCTACCTTATCAATGCCTTGCATTTGACTTGCCAGTGCTTGTGCTGTTTCCAGGTTTCATCATTTGGCTCTTTTTTCCATTTCCTAAAAGATGCTTTTTTGGCAACAACAGCCTCTCTGACCTCACCTTTAAACCATGCTGGCAGTTGCATCAGGATGGGTGAGATATGCTCATACCTAGAGACACCCTGGAGTGATCGGGCAGCTGTGTTCATAGCCAGTTGGAGTGGTTGGAGGATGTATCTTGGGGTGCCATGAAGAATAATATTTGCGTAGTCAAAGTGCAGGAGGATGAGAGCTTGGAAGACTGATCGAAAATCTGAGGGGTCAAGTAGTGGGCGTAAAAGACAAAGGGTCTTTATCTTCTGGTAGACGGCCTTGATAATGTTATGTATGTGTGCAACCATGGTCAATTGTTGGTCTAGGATTACTCCCAGGTAGCGAAGTTCCGGCTTAGACATGAGTTCTACATCTCCCAGCCGCAAGGAGGATGGTGGGGTAAAAGATTAATGTCTAGATATAAATAAGATCTCAGTCTTCCTGCAATTAACCTTCAGGTTATGTGTAACGAGCCAATCAGAGACAGCATTGAAGCATTCTGAGATGACTGAAAGGTCAGGACTGTCAATGGAGAAAGGGGTATAGAGTAGAACATCATCTGCATAGATGTGATATAGTATGTTGAAGGACTTGATTATTGTACAGATTGGCTGTATGTAGATGTTGAAAAGCAAGGCTGAGAGCGACGAGCCTTGTGGGACTCCTTGTGTTTGCTGGAAGGTGCTTGAAGACTGTTCCCAAGTGGACCTGTTGGTGGCAATCCATCAAGTATGATCTAAACCAGTTGAGGGCAGAGTTCCGAATACCCTTCTGTTTAAGGCAGTTAAGGAGAAGGCTGTGGCTGATGGAATTGAAGGCAGAGGCAATGTCCAAGAAGATTAGGATGAATCCCTGCTTCTTCTTATCTATGCTGGTACAGAGCCTATCTAGGAGAGTTACAAAAAGGGTTTCCACTCCATGCTGTTGGCGGAATCCATGCTGTTGTGGGTCAAGAGGGGCGTGGGAGTCAATGTGGTCTTGGACCTGTTGCTGGACAATCTTTTCTAAGATCTTGGTCAGGAAGGGTAGTCTGGAGATTGGTCGGTATGAGCTGATCTCTGATGGGTTTGATTTATTGCTTTTTAACAGGGTTTGATGGAGGCAGATTTAAGGGACACTAGAAGAGAACCTGTGGAAAAAGACAGGTGTACTATTCTGAAGATAGCTGAACTTAGGTTGGATCTTGCCTGCCTGATCCAGAATGCAGGGTAAGGATCGGCTGGGGAGGTAGAGGTGTTGATTGTGCCGATGATGTTTTCTATTTGTTCAGCCCAGTATGGGTAGAAAGAATCAAGAGTAGGTATAGGTGCAAGATTCTCTGAGAGCAAAGTAGTCAAATTCGTCTTGCTCTGGAAGTGAGAGGCAAAATCGGCTAGGCTAGGAGTAATTGCTGGTAGGTTCTTAGAGGCGTTATTTGTAAGGGATCTAACAATATTGAAGAGCTCGTGGGGCTTGTTGAGCAAGTGCATAAGGGTGTTAATCTCAAGAGAAGGGAATACCATATTAACTGCTTTTTGGTGTTCTTGTAGTTTGGCCAGGTAGGCAACGTGGTTGACGTCATGCCTAGAATGCTGCCAGCGTTGCTCAAGCTTTCTGAGGAGCAATAAGGATTCACAAAGATCAGAAGTGAACCATCTCGCTGTGTTCTTCCTCTTAGTAGGCTTAGTGGAAGGTGGAAGGAGTGAGGCTTGAGCTAGGGTGGTTTTCCATGTGTCTATTAGCTCAACCAGATTGTTGGTGTCAGGGTTGAGGTCATCAAGAACATTCATGAGGAATGTCTCCTTATGAAAGGGTCTGAAGCGACGTTTGGATGATGGAGGATTGGAGTTGGGTGGCAGCTGGTCACCTCCGGGGTCTGTTGGAATACGGAACAGTATGGCATCATGATCAGACCAGGGGACCGGGAGAACAAGTGGGGGGTTCTGGCTGGTCATACTGTGGAGGGGTGAAGGAGCAAAGATGAGGTCCAGGGTATTTCCTGCTGAGTGTGTGGGTGTATGTATCAGCTGATGATGATCAAGAGCTTTCATAGCATTGAGGAAGGCAGAGGAGTGTTTGGTAAGGAGGACTGGGAGGTTGAAATCACCCAGGAGCCAGAGTGGTTTGCGTTGGGTGTTCCTATCGCCAGCTAGGTCGAGAATAGTGGCCAGCTCGTCAGCACATGTAGATGGTGAGCGATATAAAAGACAGGCAGATAGGAATTTGTTTGAAATCCGAATGTAGTCAAGGTTGAGTGCACTCTGGGAAGAGTTGCATTGGAAGTGGAGGTTGCTTCTAGCAATTATGAGGATACCACCGCCTCTCTGAATTGCTCTTGGGCAATTAAAGAGGTCGTAGCCAAGTGGTAGAAGCAGATTGGTAAGGACGGTGTCTGCATCAGTCAACCATGTCTCTGTGACAAAGAGCAGATCCAGATTCTGATGCTCAATGTAGTCGGTGAGGACGGGCCATTTATTGTGGATGGAATGCGCATTTACGAGCATACAACTCAGGTGGTGAGGGCGAGGAGACTTCCTTCTCTGGGTTTCTGACAGAGATTGGCAGTATATGTGAATGAGCCGTCGCTGATGCACAGAAGGATAAGATCTCCTGTAGTTAAGTCTCAGTATGGTGTAAGGGGGGGAGTAAGCCATGTTGATGTGAGTAAGATTCCGCCCAGGTGATAAGGGCTAGAGGCATAGGGCCAATAATAATGTATGACCCCAAGTAATTGTGCTGCAGAGCAGATTACGGGAATTCAGAGGAGGCAATGGGTAGAGGAGGTGCACACAAGCAAGCTAAACAGAGCTTTAGGGAGTAGTCTCAGTGGACCGAGATAGGGAACAGATCATAGGGAGCAGATTGGGTTACTTGTGAGGGCTCTTACCTCGCAGAGCTGATGATAGATGGGGAGGCAGATCGGTACAAGGTCCAGTGATCTGGCATTCAGAGCAGCAAAGGGTTGAGGCTGTTATTCTTATAGGAATGGTCATAGAGAGCACATGCTACCCTTTAGTAAACATGGTCACAATGCTTATTAACATCACTAGCTCAGACCAAATACAGTATTACATTACATATGCATTTAAAATACAGTTTCCAAACATACTACTCCCCTGACACTGCTACATGTCTATTCGACCCAGCTCTATGTAACCTGTTGTGCTTCCTCAGGGCTGGGGAAGCACAGTGGGACGCTCCTCTTCTGCAGTATTGTGGTGCCTCTGGTCCGCGCCTAAGGGCCACGCCAAAGGGCCCTCTGGCGAGGCCCTCAGGTGCGGGTGTGCCGAGGGGCACCTCAAATTTAAAAATGCTGACTGCGGCCCGATTGGCCTCGGGGAGCCGATCGGGGATGAGTGATTCCTCCCGCTCTACTCCCTGACGCTGAATCGTCCCCCGTATGGTACTGGAGCTGCGGGAGCTGCTTCTGGCTTCGCTCCAAGGGGTGCCTCAAATTAAAAAATGCTGTCTGCGGCCCAATTGGCCTCGGGGAGCCGATCGGGGAGAAGCGATTCCTCACGCTGTACTCCCCAACGCTGAATCAGCCCCCGTGTGGTCCTGGAGCTGCTTCTGGCTTCACGCCGAGGGGCGCCTCAAATTTAAAAATGCTGGCTGCAGCCCAATTGGCCTCGGGGAGCCGATCGGAGAGGAGTGATTCCTCACGCTCTACTCCCCGACGCTGAATTGGCCCCCGTGTGGTCCTGGAGATGCTTCTATTATCTATTCAACTCCACTCATTACTTTATAGATCTCTATCATATCACCCCTTTGCTGCCTTTTTTCAAGCTGAAGAGCGCTAACCTTTTAAGCCTTTCCTTGTAAGGGTATCCTTCCAGCCCCTAGTTTGTTTTGGACGCTCTTTGTACCTGCCCCGTCTTCCAGTTTCTCAAGGTTCTATTGCAATTTTTCACAGTCCTCTTGGGATTTAACAACTTTGAATAATTTTGTGTGTTCTGCAAATTTGATCACCTCACTCGTTGTTCCCATTTCCAGGTCATTTGTAAATATGTTAAAAAGCAGCAGGTCCAGCACAGATCCCTGCGGTACTCCACTATTCACCTTTCTCCATTGAGAGAATTAGCCATTTAGTCCTCCTCTGCTTTCTAACTTTTAACCAGTTCCTGATCCATAATAGTATACTGCTTCCAGTCCCATGACTCTTTAATTTCTTCAAGAGTTTCTCATGAGGGACTTTTTCAAAGGTTTTCTGAAACTCCAGACACACTATATCAATTGGCTCACCTTTATGTACCTGTTTATTCATACCTTCATAAAAATATAACAGATTTAATGAGACAAGACTTCCCTTGGCTAAATCCATGTTGGCTTTGTTCTGTATAATTGTTTCTACCATTTTGTCACAGTACTGACATCGGGCTCGTCAGTCTGTAGTTTCCCAGAACACTCCTGGAACCCTTTTTAAGAATTGGCATTACGTTAACGTTTTTCTACTGTCTCTTAGCAACCTGACTTATATTGTAACCTAGGCCTCTTTATGGTGGTCTCCTGTGTAGTTAGTCCCCTTGCTTTGTATTGTGTTCTGCATTGTGTGAACTATAAGAGAGATCAACCCTTGATCATTTTGTGATTGTATCTTTAAAAGAATTAAAGCCTAGTTGTGAGGCCCACATATTACCTTTTAGATCCCTGTCATCTAGGTTGTTGAGATCCTTGTCAGGTGATATATTTTGCTTAGTGACTCACTGCAGAAGGGGTTGTTTTCCCTGAGCATTGTGTTAAGTGATTAACTTTGCTTAAAAAAAAAGATATTGGATGAGCTGTTTGTGTAAATCACCGCCCTACAGCATATCTCCCATTTTTAGCAAAATTCATAGAATGCTTGATGTTTCAACCAACCACTTCTCTTTGGATGTTTTCCAGGCCAGTTTTCACAAAGGTTATAGCACAGAAACAATTTTGGTCTCAGCGCAAGTTGATAGAGGATGTTTTTTTTTTTATAAGGGTGAACAGGTTTTGGTTGTCTTTCTGTTTAACTTTTTGGCCTTTGATTTCTTTGATACCGTCATTCTACTAAACAGATATCAAGCTGTGATATTCAGGGTTTGGATTTAGGTCAGTTGCCTTCTTTTGAGGGGCAGGTCTATAAGGATTTATAGTGATGGCGTTCTGTGTAGAGTAGTGGTTATGCAATGTGGGCTTCCCTTAGGCTCAGTGTTCTCATTCTTATTTCTTAATATATTTCTCTAACTGTTGGGCTATGTTTTCCAGCTTTTATTTAAGTAGATGGTGTCTATTTGATTATCCATGTTAAGCCTGGGGATACTGTCCTGCTGGTTGAAATGAGCCTAGTTTTAGGTGCTGCACAGAATTTGTTTGAGAATGTACGGTTTCTGAAATCTCAGAAAATAGAGATTCTGTTAGTGTCCTCTAAAAATGTCTTTAGGCCTCTATGTACTTAAGATTGACTCTGCAGCCATTAAGTCCGTAGAAGTGCATGATCTTGGCATATGATTTAATTCGCAATTCTCCAGAAGTGGTCTGGGCAGCTTCTTTTATCTTATGAATAGTATAAAAACTCAGTCTGCTACCAGACAGGAACGTTTTCTGAACCATGGTACAGGCACTTATGCATCACACACTTATATTATCATAGTAGCTTATATTTTGGTTTGTCTAGAGGTTGTTGCGTTGTTTTCAGATAGTCCAAATTGTGGCAGTTATGTTGGTCCTGGGTTGATCCAAATAAATGGAATTGGCCTCTTTATCGTATCAGCTACATTGGTTACCAGTTGAGGCACAAATTCATTTTAAATTGTAGCTTTAGTGTTTTGAGGCTTGGAATAATGGTTTCCTTTAAGAAATAAGTTGTACCCACTCATAGCTATGCTGTAGTCAGAGGGCTCTGCTGATAGTCCCAGTGGTGAAGAAAGTGAGAAAAGCTGCCTTGCAGTCTGTTAGGTTGTCTGGAATGGCTTCCATATTATAGAATAGTCTTTTTTCAGTGGGTTTCATATTTAAAGACTAGTTATTTATCTTTCTGGAAGAAAGTTAAGACCTGGCTTTTTCTCATCTTGAACCTCATGGCGCTCTTTTGAAGATATGCTTCATTTTGGTTGGGCATTGCTTTATTTTACGTCTGCCATTTTGTTTTGTGATTTTTGATGATCATTCATATATGTATTTTGTGAACTGCCTTGAACATCTGGTTCAGTTCAGTTCAAGAAGTATAGAAGTGTTTTAACTTATTAACTAACAATAGAATCTTGATACTATGATGGAGAGGAACTGACGAAATAGAGGGGAGTGATAAATACGTACATTGATCTAATTCCAGTAGTATTTTGTAACTTTACGTATGTGCTGCTTTATAATCTTCTAAGAAATTCTCTTAACCAAAAGCTGTGGGATGGCTCCATGGTTACTACTACTACTTATCATTTGTATAGTACTACAAGGCATATGCAGTGCTGTTCAGCTGTAACATTGTAGTGCGTGAGATTTCTGGTTTGAGTTTTCTGTGTGGAAAGGTTATATATATTAACCTCTATATATTATAGCAAGGTAGGTTTAACAGCACCTAACCTAGTAGGACACAAACAGGAATCAAGCAAAGAAAAACATGCAAAGTACACTGAAACAAGTTTAACATCAAAAGAGGACTAGAATCAAGGAGCACTGAAACGAGCAAGAACCCAGGACAGGACTAGAATCTAGGCATCTCAGAATACCAGAACAAGAACAAGAAACATAAAACAGGAGGCAAGGACTGATCAAGGAACAAGCCCAGAGGCAGGGCAGAAACTTCACACATCTTCTGGGCTGGTCTCTGCAGAGACAATCATGATAGAGCAACAGAAAGCACAAGAGCAGATATAGTTAACTGGCACAGATCCCGGAGGCCATCCCAGGGCACAGGCTAAAGACAGGGTCAGGCCTTACACTAAGCCTTTTGCAGAAGTGATATAGAGTAAGTCATATGATTTAGAGCCTACGTCAGAAGCCTTATGAGAAGAGACTTAAAGACCTAAATATGTACACTCTGGAGGAGAGGAGGGAAAGGGGAGATATGATTCAGACCTTTAAATACTTAAATAGAAATAATGAACAAACAAATCTCTTCCAAAGACAGGGAAGCTGTAAAACTAGAGGGCATAACATGAAGCTGCAAGGGGGTAAATTGAAAGGCAATGTCAGGAAATACTTTTTCATTGAAAGGGCAGTGGATGCTTGGAATGCCCTCCCGATGGAAGTGGCGGGGGCAAATACAGTGACAGAATTCAAAATGGCATGGGACAGACACAGTGGATCCCTTTACAGCAACAGGATAAAATCAAAATAAACTTATCTAAATTCTCAACAAACAGGGGTGTCCTACACGGAGCGGTGAGTTCACCCCTAAACAATGACTTGGAGAGGAGTGGCCTCCACGCAGCGGCAGGTGCACCTACTCTTGTCATCTTACTGGGCAGACTAGATGGACCATACTGGTCTTTATCCGCGTCATTTACTATGTTACTATATTAGAACCTTCCCCTCTAGCCAATTAGAACCTGTCTGGCCTACTAGGAAAAAGTTTTAAAAGTGGAGAAAATGGTGTGGCTTGTTGGGAGGAAGAAGAGAAGGAGAAGAGCAGAGTGTGGCATAATGTTACATGGATTTCAGATGTATATGTAAATGGATGGCTTCCTGGGTGAATGTAAGATGGCAGATTAGTGACTTTTCTTATGCAGAGCTCTTGCAATTTTTTAGATTACTTTGTTTCTTTTTTCTTTTTGGCTTGCTGAAGATGCCAAAATGGAAGTGGAAGTCTTGGATTCGCCCTCCTGCACTGCAGCCCTCCATATGCTCCAGCCAGCATTCTATGCAAGCCTTGTTGGGCCTTGTTCAAGTCAGTGCAGCCCTGCAGGAAGCAGGAGTGTCGGTGCTGATTGCTGAAGGGATACCTTCAACTCTAAAGAATCTCATGAGGGGGAGGATGCCTGAACAACAGAACCCAGACATGCTCAAGAAACCTTTGCAGTCAATGTATTCTACAGAATTTCTGGAAAGGGAGTATTTTGTCAGCTCCCTTTGCTGGAATAGAGGAACTGGGAGCCATATCATCTTTGGCTGTTTTATTTCCTTGATCAAGCCAGTTGACATTATCTTGGACTCCATACGGGCGGCAGTAGCATTTCTATACCAGGTCTAGTCTCTTATTTATGCATGTATCTACTTAATTATTTACTAAAGCCCAGATGACTGTTTCTGCTGCCACTTTCCAGAGCGTTAAAATAACTAGATAAAGAGTTGCTGCAAGTCAGATTGATCCAGTTGTCTCTTGCTCTGGTTAAAATGGATCTCCAGGAACAAGCAGGAATGAGTCTTCACATATGGGTACGTCGGTACCGACGGCGCCTGCACGGGAATGCTGCCCAGCTTCCAATCAGAAAGCTTTTGGCAGCATCCCCCGCGCCTGCGCGCTGACTTCCCGCCTTCTCCAGAGCCTCTCTTCAGTTTTCGTTTTTCCGCGGAGCCGGCAGGACGTCCTCCTGTCACCGCAGAAACTTTTCTTTTTACTTACTTTAATTACTTTAGTTTTTGTTTTCTTGTGGTTGTGGCTGTATTTCCCGCCGCCACCGGTACTGCCGGTGGATTTTTGACTAACTTCTGAGAAATTCTTTCTTCAGTTTTTTGCCTTAAATTGTTGGGCCTACCAGGCCTCTTCCTCATGGAGCCTTCTTTTTCTAAGAAGTGCATTCGATGCGGTAACACCGGTTTCCTTTTAGACTCCAATAACACAGGTACACTACCAAAAAACTGCCTCTAGTTTTGCAACTGATTCCTATAGATTTTGGGGTGCTGAATCCAGGAAAAATAGCCAAAATGTTCCATCACGTCACGTTTTCTTGCAAAATTAGATTTCTTACCCATATAAGGAATGTTCACATAATTTCTTTTTAGCCGACTGCAATTTATTTTCTTGGCCCAAAATAGAGGTTGTAATGGTTAACTAACTAGAAACACTCCCTCATGATATTTTAGAGTGTTTTGTATTCATTTTATACATTAACAGGACAATTGGGAGGCGGGGGGCTAAATCCAGTACTCGCGCTGGCGCATGTTCTTTCCTGTTCGCCTCGCCTCGTTCGCTCGCTCAAACACGGTGGTTGCGACATGAACGTTCCTGTCAAATTTCAGTTTCTTGCAAGTTCATTATTACCTTTTGTTTGCTCAGTCGTAATCCAGCTTTATTCCGAAGTGGTTCACTACAGTTGTAGTTTGCAGTGCTGTGTATTTGTGATGGCTCACAGAGCCAGAGGTTGCGTCAACTCTCCGGACAGTTTTTGTTTTATTTGTGGGGAATATACCGTGAAAAAGCGGCAGAGGAACATTTCTGCATTTATTTAAAAAGTATATTTTGCCTATTTCGGTTTGAAGTTAGGCAATCAAGACAAACCGTGGGCTCCTCACAAAGTGTGCAAGACATGTGAGGAAGATCTACGCTTATGGATGAAAGGTAAAAAACAAGCATTTCGTTTCGGAATACCTATGATGTGGCGTGAACAAAGAGACCACAGCAGTGACTGCTATTTTTGCTTTTGCATTGTGAAGGGATACAACTTAAAAAATAAGAACGTAATAAGTTACCCCAACCTTCCCTCAGCAATTAGGCCTATGCCTCATAGCAACGAAGTACCTGTGCCTGAACCACCAAAATCTTTGGATCATATTTGTGTGGACGGTTCTGATCATGATGAGACTCATCAGATGGCTTTTCCCGATGAGTCCAGTACTTCTGAGTTTGAAACTGAACCAGATCCGAAACCTGAACTTTTCTCTCAAGCTGAATTGAATGATTTAGTCCGGGATTTAGGACTCCCAAAAGATGCTGCCCAACTGCTAGGTTCTCGGCTTAAACAGAATAATCTATTGTCACCAGGAACAACTTTTTATTGGTACCGCAACCGCGAGACACAATTTTTAAAGTATTTCAGCAAAGAGGAAGATTTGGTATTTTGCAACGATATATACGGAGTGATGGAAAAGTTTAAACTCAAGTATGATCCTGCTGAATGGCGGCTGTTCATTGATTCGTCAAAAGACAGCATAAAAAGTGTTCTTCTTCATAATGGCAACACATTCGCTTCAGTTCCTATTGCTCACTCTGTTATTCTCCAAGAAAAATACGAGAATTTGGCCCTGATTCTTCAGAAGATTCGTTATGATGAGCATAAGTGGATGATTTGTGGAGACTTTAAAATTCTATCCATGCTATTAGGGCAGCAATCCCGTTTCACCAAATATCCCTGCTTCCTTTGCTTGTGGGATAGCCGGGCCCGCGACCTACACTGGGGGAAAAAAGACTGGCCAATTTGGGAGTATTTGAGACCCGGTGAGAAAAATGTTCTTCATGAGAGCTTGGTACCTCGTGATAAAATTCTATTACCACCTCTCCACATTAAGTTGGGTCTCATTAAGCAATTCATCAAGTCCCTTCCAAAAGATGGTGAGTGCTTTCGGTACCTTTGCTCAAAGTTCCCCCAACTTTCTGAAGCAAAGCTAAAGAAAGGAGTGTTTGTTGGCCCTGATATAAGGAAACTCATTTCAGATGGAGCATTCGCTGAAACGATGTCTGAGAATGAAAAAGAAGCCTGGGATTCCTTCAAGGACGTTGTTCTCAAATTCTTGGGGAACAGGCGGGATGAGAACTATAAGAATATTGTTGCCAGGATGCTCAATGCCTTCAAAGAACAAGGCTGTAACATGAGCCTGAAAGTCCATTTCTTGCACTCCCATGTGAACTACTTTCCCTAAAACTTGGGGGCGTACAGTGAAGAACAAGGTGAAAGGTTTCACCAGGACATCAAGGACGCAGAGAGAAGGTACCAAGGAAGATGGAACACCACTATGATGGCTGATTTCTGCTGGTTGCTGCTGCGGGAAACCCCAGATGAAAAATACGCCAAGCAGCGCACCAAGAGAAGCATTCGGGGGAAGAAGAAACGGGCCCACCAGGAGATTGATTGACCCAAGAATGACTTTAAAATCTAAACTGTGTTGACAAATATCGTGTTTTTACTAAACTTTGAAATAAAAATTTGCTAGTTATTACCACAGTGTCGGATCTCATTTATTAGAATTTTATTTTCACACCATCGGGTGTTTGTCTTCATGTATTGCAATGGTGCGGTTTGCGATTTCTATTCTTACATACATACCTGTACAACATTTTTTGCACATTGCTTTGCTTTGCTTTGTGTCTAACCTCGCTCTTATATGCTCAATGTTTGTGCACATATATGTGGCTGTTTTAAGTGCAGACAATTTTGCTACCATCACAGTGTGTTTTGTTGACATTACTCTATTCTTATGTGCTGCCTTCTTACAATTTTCTTTATTCTTATTTGAATAACTACTAAACAATTAGTATAAAGAATTCATCCAAGAAACTTTTATCTCGATCGCACTCAATCTGAAACGTTCACCTCAAACTGCTAACCCAATGTAGCAAAAAATCTGTACGTGATGGAGCAAATTGGTTACCAGATTTGGATTCAGCGCACCAAAAAACGTAAAAATCAATCGAAACATTAGAGGCAGTTTAAAAAAAATTTTTTTTAGTGTACCTGTGTAATTGGTGTCTCAATTGTGTAGGTCCTGACCCTTTTTCCCCTGACTTGTCAGGGGATACTTTTGTAAGGAAACCTTCAGTTTTTAGAGTTTCCCTCGATACTGTTTTTTCCTCGGCAGTGAGGGTACCTGGGTTCTCCACTTCACAGAATCAGGTAACCCACAAACAGTCTGTTAAGACTAGTCAATACTTGAGTGGTATGTCCCATGCCCAGCATGGTGACTGCTCCAGCCTTACCCTCAAGAATCCATTGGCACTACCCCTGCGGGAGTCTGCGGGCTCCAAAGCGTTAAAGGGTTTCAGGTTGTTCCTGGGGCTCACCCCTCACAGAACATACCTGAGCCATGCTTGGGGGTGGTATCCGCTTCGGGCGGTACCGAGCCTCCGGCATCGGCACCGGTGTCGAGTGCTCCGCTCTTCACCAGGGATCATCATCGGGCGTCCTCGGTACCTTCGGGACCGATCGATATGCACCGACTTGACTCCCCTCGATACCACTTGTGTACGGTGCGGGTATCCGCTTCGAGCGGTACCGATACCCTGGCATCGGCTTCGGTATCGAGTATTCAACTCTCCGGGTCGGTACCGACGTCGATTGGTTCTGATACCCTGGCATCGGCATCGACGTGGACCGTCTTACCCTTTGCAAGGGATGGTCATCGGTTATCCTCGGGACCGATCGCTGTAACCCAGACTGCTTTATCGGTATCGGTACCGCCGATACTACCACCGACGTCGGTACCCTCGAGACCTGCATCGATAGACTCGCTTCCTCCGATGCCGAGTCTTGAATCGATTTCTAGTCTCGAGGACTGGGTACCGACACGTCCCGGAACCGACTCCTGTCGTTTCCAGATAAGCAGTTCTGCAGATCTTAGCCGTAACTCTCTCATGAGCTCGGTACCACTGCAGCAGTCCCCGAGGGCAACTTCAACTGCTGCTCCTGTATCAGTATCGATGTCGATGCCTGTTCTTACACCGATTCCACCGATGCCTAGTTTGGAACCAATATCTGGCATTAATGATGCAGTACCCACTGCCTCTAACTTAACATGCCAGTATTCCCGTCCATCTACTAGGTTTCTCTCTTCACACCACAGTACGTCCTCTGGTGCTCAACTTCTTCCTTTAGCCTTACCAGGGATGGTTCCCATAGGGGATCAGTCTTTTCAGACTTTTCTCCTGGATATGGCAACCTTTCTTAATATCTCTATCCCTGGTTGTGATGCTACTCATGGCTCACCGGCACAAATGGAAAATATGATGCTTCCTTTACATCCTGCTCTGCAGGATCTCCTTCTGAGGGTCTGGAAATCACCCTTACGACTTCCTCTAGTTTCTCCAGTCACTGAGGTTCGTTACCGGGTGCCACCCTCTCCAGGGTTTCAGAAGCCTCAACTTCCTCATCGTTCCCTTGTAGTAGAATCAGCACTGAGGAAGGTTAAGAGCAAGAAGAAGCATTCTTCTTATCTGCCAGGACGTTCTTCAAGAACACTTGATGTTTTTGGTCGTCAAGACTTCCAAACATCTATGCTGGCCTCCAGAATTCTTTCATATATTTTCCACATGAGTCTAACACTCCAGGAGGTCACAGAGAAATTGTCTCTCTTGACCCCTTTTTTGCCAGAGCCCAAGGCTACTGACTATTCCTTGCTCACCAATCATAGCCGGAATATTTCCTGGTTTCTGTCTCATGCTTCTATAGACTCTTTTGAGTCTGTTAGCAGATCCTCTGCTATTGCCATTGCAGCACGTCGCAGAGCCTGGCTCGAAGCTTCCGACCTGAACAGATGGGCACAAACTATACTGGCTCATTCTCCTTGTACAGGAGAAGGTCTCTTCAATAAGGAGGTTTTACGTCAGGTTGCTCAATGCTCCACTGACTCTCCTTCCATTAAAGACCATTCTAAGCCACCTCATTCTTCAATGGGTAGGAAATGTCCTACCAAACCTTCTTTCCCTAAGAAAAGAAAGTTTCATTCATCTCCTGCCCATCATTCGGCTGTTCCTAAACAAGGGACACCTCAGCCTAGTCTGAAGTCCTCCAGTTATGGCCAGTCTCAACATTCCCAGCAACCATAGGGGCTGGGAATTATAATCTACAGTTCACTTCTACCCATTAGAAGATTGTTCACTGTGCTTTTCTTTTTCAGTGCTAAGCTGTCGGAAAATGTTTGTTCAGGGACTACAGACTTCTCCTCTTCTTACCCTCTAGAGGAGCAGTTGCAACTATCCCTTGCTAGTTCTGTCCCCATTTGAACATTTTTTCCTTCAGTTGGCTTACCCTAAGGTTACGTCACTCTCCATTTACTTGCTCTACCCTCTCTACAGGACTTTCTTCCTGGTTGAGGGGTACCATACTGAGAAGCTTCTCTAGCACACTTATTCCTCAGAAAGAGAGAAAGAATGTCTCCTCTCCTTTCCTGTTCCTTATTCTTAATAGGCACAGAACACACTCTGCTGGTTTCCGTGCCTGCAGGAGTTACAGTGATTATGTTACTGGTACTTTTCTAGTTCCAGTTCCTTGTTCCAAATTTTATCTAGCCTCAATAGTGATTCCAAGCTACTCCTCAGCTATCTTGGATCCTCCTACTCTTTTAGGCTTTCTCACATTATTCTATCCATCTCCTCTCCTAGGATATGGCAACACACCTGACTTCAGTCAGTTTATCTCATATCTCTCCTGCACAATGCTCTCTGCAGTCTTCAGAGAAGCTTTCTACTATGAGGGCCTTGCTATAGAGCATTGACCTTGTCTCTGAAGCTTCTCTATTAGTAGGGAAAAGCTTATAATCCCTTCCCATGCCTGTGAGGGTTCTCCACACCCTCTGGCCTGGGGTGTTTACATGAAGTATAAGTTCTTCTGCGTGAAAATCCAAGGCTGATGTTTACGCATGCTACCTCTGGGTCCCTCCAGTAGGTCCCTCTGGTATCTTCTTCTGCGTTTCTGCACATCTGCCATGTCAGTGTTCTGTGGAACTCCTGCCTTGTTCCTTACAGATTCATATGATCATCTGTTCTCACGCAAACATCACGGTTATCTTGTTGGATTGCCTTCCTGCATCCCTCAATCCACGAAAATAGATTCTCTATACATATCCCAAGGGGGTTCACCCTCTTGTAGAGCGAATAATCTTTTTCTTTTATATTCCCCATGTACAATTATGGGGCTGGGTGGTAGACATGTATCTTTAACCTCTTGTCTTGTATGTAGCATCTCCATATATGTCTACATACCTATATCATTACTCTGGTGGTGCAAAACCATGCCCCACAAATGTATATATATTTAGGTATATCATACCTATATATATATATATATATATATATATACACATTTCTCCACCCATATCCTAATATACACATATGGATATATATATATATATATGTATATATATATTCCATCCACATATATATATCTGTATATATGTGTCTGTTGGTGGGCTTCTTAAGGGTCGATATGTCTTACACACTATCACCCTTACTGTCTATACGAAATGTTTACCTTCTAGAGGTTTTAGACAGTCTATCGCCCTACTTCGCTTACCATATTACGATGCAGAAACTGTTATGCACCAATAACTACTGTGGTGCTAACATCTTCCATTTTTTCTTTAAGCCCTTGAAGCATCAAGCTTCAATATTTTTTCCTATCTCTCGCCAGCTAGGAAAAATAGTGTACATCTTTATCTTTGAGTACACAGCTGTTCTCCTTGGGAATAGGGGTTTTTCCAGTCCCCCTCTTCCCGCCAGGACTGGGCTAGTTCTCCAACTCCGTCAGTCTTCTTCCTTTAGTCCTCAATGTTAATGACTTTATGCCTAAAGGAGTTTTCAGCTTTTTCCCATAAAGCTTTCCATTGAAGACCTGACGTCTAATCCTACCCAGTTGACACCTGGATCGTCTGCTACCTCCAGGTCTGGACCTTCATCCTCACTGCTGGGAGGTCACCTTGAAGATTCCGCCACTGCTTATCCAGTAGACTCCATCATGCTCTCTACTTCCTACTATACAGTAGGTAAGCTACATATTTTAAGTGTACATTAAATGTGTTTTAATGCTACTTATCATATATACTAAGGACTACTGTAGTCTGTAGGACCCTGTAGTCCTTGTCTATGCTGTTTCTTTCCTCACAGCTCCTTTATTGTCAACTCCTACCCTCCATCCCACTTAGATGCCGGGGATTCTTGGAAACAAAATGCACCCCTGATCCAGGCTCCTGCATTTTTATGGGATCTCCTCCTGGCATCTCCAGCTAGGGAGTCCCCATATGTGAAGACTCATTCCTGCTTGTTCCTGGAGATAGCACAGTTACTTACCTGTAACAGGTGATCTCTGGGAACAGCAGGAATTAGTCTTCACAACCCTCCCACCTCCCCTAGGAGTTGCATCTCTTTATCTTCTTCCTTTTCTCTCCTCGCCTTTGTCTCAGCTTTGAAACTCAACTGAAGAGAGGCTCTGGAGAAGGCGGGAAGTCAGCGCGCAGGCGCGGGGGATGCTGCCAAAAGCTTTCTGATTGGAAGCTGGGCAGCGTTCCCGTGCAGGCTCCGTCGGTACCGACGTACCCATATGTGAAGACTAATTCCTGCTGTTCCCAGAGATCACCTGTTACAGGTAAGTAACTGTGCTTTATACATAGGTAGGTAAAGAACTGCAAAGACATCTAAATTTGCAAGACATCACAATCTATGAATTTTTAACTTTCTGCAGGTTTCAAGCATCTCCTCTAAAGACCTCTTTTATAGATCTTTGAAAGAAATGTTGAAATTGCCAGATTTAATTTTGTCTGACCTCCCCCCCCCCCCCCCCCCCAATAATAATAATTTCTCTATCGGGAAGAAGAGTAAACGGTCAGTGAAGAAAGGGAGAGCCAAAGAAATAGTTTAAATCTGATTGGACTATTAAAGACTTTGGGGGTGGGGGTTGTTAAGAGGGCAAGCCTGTTTTATCTTTTTGTGTTTGCTCAAGATAAAATCAGTCATGAGCTTCTTTTTCCCATGTCAGCATGAGAGTTTCCTAGGAGATAAGGCTATGATATTTCCTGAAGTATGTAATTAGACCCAGGCGAGGTGGAAGCAGTTTCTCACCGTACGACAGGATGTGCTCGCCCTAAGGGTTAAATTTCCTCTTTGTTTTCCTTGTTAAGTACACAGAGTAGGGACCTCCCCAGGGCAAATTAATGCCCCTGATGAAGAAAGATTATTGTAATATATAACAAGTTTAAGCTGTTTTATTTTCCTTTTAGCTTTCTTGTGCCTGCCCTTGGAGGAAATCTCCTTGTATCCACTAGGACAGTGGTCTAGATTCCCGGTTATTTTTTTTTTGTGTTTTTGTACTGTATTCTTGTTGCCAAGTCTGGGTTTATTTCTGTATTGACTGACTGGTAAGTTGATGTAAGTATCAAAATTCCATAAACAAGAAGTTAAAAAGCAGTATATATAAATTATACCTATTGTTTTGTTTTGATTGGCAGGCTATAAATTTCATAAATATGTAAATTAAGATACTTCCACAAAAACAAAAAGGTAGTGGGGTAAAGTTGCGGAGAAAATTACACATTTGCAATATTTTAACTCATAAGTGTTTTATACAGTAACTTTGTGGCGATAACAAATAATCCTAAGGTGCATTTGCCTTAAAGACCAAAGACCCATGCTTATATAGGACTCTCCTTGCAAGCTGCTGGTAAAGTGGCATTTACTATGTACAAGAACAGATAGGCTTGTAGCTGAGATATCAGTCTTTCTTTGGCTATACAGACTGGCCCAATGCAATGGAAGTGCTGATAATCAACAGTTTGTGACATCTGTGACCACTTTGATTGAAGGATAAGGTGGTATACAAAACTGTCTAAATAAATAAATCACAATGCCATGAAGGCTGCCCATAGGACAATATTTATGGGGGTTGGAGGGCAGCTCAGTATAGTGACAGCCTTTGTGCATCACAGAATGGGCAATGCAGTAGGAACACAAAATAGATCAGATGCTATAAGGAATCAAGCAACTATCATGCAACCCTTGAAAGTAAAAAAAAAAATAAAATAAAAAAAAAATAAGAGGAGCAGGTAATTCTGGTGGTCTGGAGCTTGGCTATCCCGTGTGTGCCTAACAGCCTTTTGCTGCTGTGGGAAACTGCTCCATTCAGAGGAGGTGTTCCTCAGCCCATCCACATCATCTGCAGGCAACCGGTGACTGAATTTAAAACTTGTCAGCTGCTCCACAGTTGATTGCCCAAAGGGGCACATGACCAAAGGGGTTTACCCTTTTGGTGCCTTTTCAGGGCCTGGGGCCCGGAATATCTGCCACGTAAGATGCCCAAAGGTGCTGGGAAATGGAAAGTTAAGGAGAAGAAGAAAACAGCGGCTACTTCCTCTACTTCTAAAGCGGTCGTCGGACCTATGGATCAACATGTACTTACATGTAAAAGAGGTGTTGGTGACCCCCGCCGTTGGACTCTTCCTCATCCTAGCTTTTTGAGGCATCTCGTAGCCCAGTAATTTGGACCCCACCCCTTAATCTGGGGATAGTATCGAATGGTAAGTAGGGGGGTGTTTTACTCCTCTAACGGGATCTAGCCAGGTGCAAGCTGAGGCCCTAGCTGTGAGTCTGCCGCAAGCTCCTCTGGAGGGAATTGTCCTTGAGCCTCTACATGTGCCAGGGTCTCGTGTTTCCTCGCTGGTCTCAGGAACAGCTGCTTCCGAGAACTCTTTTGGGCATCTGGAAGTTAGTGTCTGAGACTAATGCTTTATTACATGGATTCATGGATCAGACTGAAATTCTCTGAGCAAGTTGTTGCAAAATGTCATGAATTAGATTTAAAGACCATTGAATCAACTCGGAGACTCGATAAGATTGATGACCAGATTGGATCATTACAATCTGCGGGTTCTTTGGGTGTTAAGGATAGCTTCTTGTTACACAAGCATATTGAGTCTTTGGAGAATTCTTTCAGATCTAAAGATCTTACATTTTTAAATGTTCTGAGGACTCAACTCTTGTCTCCTTTAGTATTATTAAGGAAATATTGCAAAGAAATTTTACTGCTTCTTGAATCTGAAAATTTGGTTGTATCAAATATATTTTATTTGCCTACCAGATCTCTCACTCAGGGGGAAGAGGAGGTGCAAGTAGAGGAGGAAACTAATCTTGATCTAACTAATTTCCCGGAATAGTCTAATGTTAACATTCCCCTCTGTGCAACCTTAATTGTCTCCCTAGCCACAGAGTTAGACAAAACTAATATTATGAAGGCTTATTTCAACAAGAAAGATTACCTATTTTGTGGTCAAAAGATCATCTCTTTCTGTGTATGTCTCTCGTTTTACTCAAGCACAGAGGAAGTCCTTCTTGCAGCTTAAGCCGTGAGTTTTGGCTGCAAGGGGAACTTTTTGTGTACGCCTTGTAGTGCTGTACAAATGATCAGTAATAGTAGTGGTAGTAGTCTTCTTGCACTTTCCGTGCAAATGCTTGATTATCTGTGATGGGGTATGATATGCATTTGTAGACCCAACACATTTGGAGAAATTTGATGGTAGGTGAGGGCTTGAATTCAATATGTACCTTGATTTCCTTATTTAGTGTGTTTGCTTATTATTTGAAAGGGTTGGGATATCTGACTATTATTTGTTTGTTTCTGCTTCCCATCAGGGTTGTCTATTTACTCCCCATAATTTGGGCTATGAAACTGATATATCATATATTTCAGAAAGCTTTCATTTCTTGATCTCTCTTTGTAATTACTTGTATTTTTTTCTTTTAAGTTAAGCATACATTTACAATAATAAATAAATAAAAAATAGTAATCAAAACAGAGCACTGTGGATCTTCAGGAACAAGCAGGAATGTAGTCTTCACATATGGGTGACATCAGGTACCTTCTGAACCCGCGCAGGAAGCTCCCCAACTACCAATAAGAAAGCCTTTGGGAGCACTCCAATGGACCTGCGCTGCTGCTGCTGCTTTTCCATTCTCCCAACTCCCCTCTCTTCAGTTCTTTTTCTGTAGAGCCAATGGGTCACTTCCCTATCACCACAGAAAAGAACTTCTAAAAACTTTCCCTTAATTGCTCTGCCTAACCACAGCAGTATCGTTCAATACTATTCCCTTCTTTCTGGAGTGGAGGAGTAGCCTAGTGGTTGGGGCAAGGTACTTCAGGCCGGAAGGTCGGGGGTTCAAATCCCACTAGAGGACAGCAACCTTGGGCCGGAAGGACTGGGGTTTCTAGTCCCACAGGTGCTCCTTGTGGTCTTGGGCAAGCCACTTAACCCTCCATAGCCCACGTTCCCTGTAAAATAGTTATCTCCAAGTTATAATACCCTGTTCAATGTAATTTCAGTTTGTTCAATGTAAACCGCACTGATGCAGAATAGCGCGGTATATAAGAGAATGTAAATAAATAAAATAAATAAATTTCTTTTGCCTATTTTATTTTCCTTTAAAAAAAAATCTTATATTTTTTCCCCAGGGCCTCGTGCCCCTTGGGCCTTGTTCATCATCTTAAGATGGAGAAACCCTCCAGTGGTTTCAAAAAATGCACCAAGTGCTCTTGCACCATCTCAGTTACAGATAAACATGACTGGTGTCTGAAGTGTCTTGGTCCTGACCATATACCCTAAGACTGCGTCCTCTGCAAGCAGATGATGAAGAAAGGCCTAGGGAACCGGGCCAAAATGTTTGGGGAACTCTTTGTACTCATTGTCATTGGCCTCTACTTCCTCCAGAGCATCGTCATGCTCACAAGGTTTGAAGCACTCCAAGGAGTCGAGGCACTCTGAGAAGAAGACTAAGAAAACCATGTCTCCTTCTAAGTCTCCAAAAGATAAGTCAAAAGCCTGAGACTCCTCTGAGAAACTGAAGGAACTGAAAGAAAAGTCCAAGGATTCCATGAGAAAGTCTTTGGAATCGAGAGAGAGACCCATTCGACTCACCAGGAATCGTCCAGGACTTCCTCTGAATCTGGTCATCAGTCCAGTCATCGCCAGCAGGAGGATTTGTCCTCCAAAGCCTCGATGAGGATTCGGGAGTCACCAGAGGCCGAGGCCTCCAAAGAGCCCCTGATGCCTTGCTCTGGTATGGTAGCTCCCAGCCCCGTTCTTTCATTGGACCAGACACAGGCTAATTCCCTGGATCAGTGTATGCTGTCCTTGGAGAGGATCATAATGGCTCTTCTAGTGGCTTTGGTTCCATAAGCACTGACAGCCCCAGGAATGCAGCCAGGAGCATTGACCTCGATGACTCCATCCACTCTGGTGCAACAGTCTGCATCGGTCTTGCCTTTGGCATTGATGCATCGGGCACCGAAAGCAGAGTTATCAGTTCTGGGCCCGGTATCGGCATCAACCACGGAACATCCCTGGTCTGCACAAGGTTTATCCCCTGAGGACATCGAGGAGCATCGATTCCACTCATGTCGCTATCGGCATCAGCGATACTCACCAGTATCTGATCCGGACACTTCTGATTCTGATCAACGATCCCTCAATTTCAGTGACCTCCAAGACATTGTCTCAGAGCCCTCACCACTATCCATTAGTACTTGACGTATATTCCCTCCTAAAGACGTGTCTTTTCAGGAGTTTATCCGAGACATGGTAGCTGGCCTTTCCATTCCGGCAGCATCAGAACTGGAACCGAGAGCAGAGGAACTGGAGATCCTCCAGTACCCCACAGCCCTAAAAGAGGCTGCAATCTTCCCAGTACACTGGATCCTACATAACATGATGCTCCGAATGTGGGAGACCCCTCTTATGGTTTCTCTCATAAGTCGTTGGTTGGACACCATGTATAGTGTGCCTGAATGCCCCAGCTTCCAAAAGCCACAACTTCCACACAATTCCATGGTGGTGGAATTGGCAAAGCACCATATAAAAAGTGGTAAAAACCATGCATCGATTCCTCCGGGCAGGGAATCTAGGAATCTCTATTCCTTTGTCCATCACTCCTTTCAAGCATTGATACTATCCAGTAGGATAAATTCATACATCCTCTGCATGGGGATGCTCTTAACACTAGAAGCCCCAAAGGGAATTTTACCTAGAAACCCCAAAGTGCGTTAATTGATGCATTATCACAACGACTGCGTTTAGCATGAAATGCAAATGTGAATTAATGTGAAGTTACTTATTTGTTAAATACGTGCAGTATGTGATGTCATTACATGACGTCATTGTGTGTTTATTGTTTGTAATGTCGGAGTAAAACTGCAAACGGTGATTGAGGCGCCACCTAGTGGGAATATGAATTTTTACCTAGAAGCCCCAAAGTATGTCAATTGACACATCCAAGACAATTGAGTGCGTCAATTGATGTACTTTGGGGCTTCTAGGTATAAATTCATTTTCCCGCTAGGTGGTGCATCTGTCATTAATTTTTGATGCACATATTTGAACATCTTGACCTTGCTAACAAAGTCATGGAACATGACTGACATGGTTCTAGCAGTGGCGCTGGTAACAACTTTGAAGATGCATTTGCGTCAATTGATGCACTTTGGGGCTTCTAGTATTAAAGGAGCTTAATAAAGACTATGAAGGATTTCTCCCTTTTCTTCCAGAGGAGAAACGTCCAGCATTCCAGGCTGTTCTGGCACACAGCCAAAATGTTTCTAAATTCATAAATTCTGCTTTTGATGTCTTTGAGTCATCAAGCAGGGCTTCTTCCATTGCCATAGGTGCAAGGCATCTGGCTTGGCTCCAGGCTTCTGACTTGGAACAATGGGTCTAAGATAAGTTGGGCAACATCCCCTGCACTGGTGAAAACCTGTTTTGGAAGAACTGGCAGGCGAAGGCAGGAGAGCTAGAAACAGATGACACAACACTTAAAATGTTCTCCAGGAAGACTTCTGATCCTTCTAAAAAGAAGGCACCTAACAAGAAGCCCTTCTACCCTGAGAAAATGAGATTCTATCCTTCATACTCCCTGCCAGCCTATCAAGCCCCACGGAAACAGCAGGGCCCTAAACAGGCTAAGAAGCTGAGACTAACCAAGCCACAGTCAGCCACTCAGCCAACTACTGCTACATCTAGCTTTGACTCCCTCATAGGGAGCACAGCCAGTCTTCTCCTTCATATACCAGAGCTCACCACCATCCCAGGAAGACTGTTTCACTTTGCTTAGCCACTGGCATTTCATCACCACAGAGCAGTGGACTCTCACCATAATCCAGAGAGGTTATCAACTAAACTTTCGAGAACGTACTCCTCACCACTTCAGGGGATAGGTTCCCTCCAAATCTCCCCTGGATACACTGCTCAAGCAGGAGATAAACATTCTCCTTTCCCAAGGAGCCATAGAACCAGTTCCAGCAATCCAACGGTTCAAAGGCTTCTACTCTCCCTACTTCCTTATTCCAAAGGAGGCCACAGGCCCATTCTTGACCTCAGAGAGCTAAACAAATTCCTGATAAAAAGAGAAGTTCAAAATGATCTCTCTGGGAACTCTCCTTCCCTACCTACAGGAACATGACTGACTGACTTTGTTCACTAGACCTCAAAAAGACCTATACTCGCATCTTG
The DNA here is from genome assembly GCA_033557465.1 of Ichthyophis bannanicus. Taxonomy (NCBI): domain Eukaryota; kingdom Metazoa; phylum Chordata; class Amphibia; order Gymnophiona; family Ichthyophiidae; genus Ichthyophis; species Ichthyophis bannanicus. Next base: position 497,181,454 of record CM066033.1, read on the forward strand.
ATACATCCAGACCACAGACAATATCTTCGCTTCACCTGTCAGAGCACCCATCACCATTACAGGGTCCTTCCTTTTGGTCTGGCATCTGCACCAAGGGTTTTTACAAAGTGCACGGCCATCATAGCAGCTCATCTCCAAAGCAATAAAGTCTTTGTCTTCCCTTACTTAGATGACTGGCTGATAAAGGCAGACTGTCCTGGAGAACTCTGCTCATCTCGACAAAGAACTCTTGCACTTCTGCAGTACCTTGGCTTTGTGATAAACTTCCCAAGTCCCAGCTCACTCCAACTCAAAGGTTGGAATTCATAGGAGCCGTTCTAGAGGCAAAACAGTCCAGGGCCTTTCTCCCTGTGGACCACATGAAGAGGTTAGTGCAACTAGCCACCTACATGCGCCAGCAACAGATGGCTACGGCTCGATGCTTTCTATCCCTCCTGGGACACATGGCCTCCACAGTACATGTAGTTCCTTATGCAAGACTTCACATGCATCAGTCTCAGTGGGCTCTCTCAACTCAGTGGACCCAGTCTACAGCGAGCCTCTGAGATGTCATCCAGATAACACCCCCCCCCCCCCATGGCCAAATCTCTCCTGTGGTGGTGCACCCCAGCAAATCTTCTCATAAGTTCACCTTTTCAGACACCCCAACCTCAGTATAAACCGACAACAGATGCCTCCAAGCAGGGTTGGGGAGCACATCTGGATTCTGTCTCCACACAGGGTCTGTGGACAGCCCAGGAATCCATACAGCAGATAAACCTCCACGAGCTTCGAGCAGTCACGAATGCCTTCCAGGTTTTCCAGCACCAAACAGTCAGATCCTAGTCAGGACAGACAGTCAGGTGGCAATGTTATAAACAAACAGGGGGGACGGGCTCCCTTCCCCTTTGACAAGAAGCCTGCAAACTCTGGGAGTTCGCCATTCTCCACCACATGCACCTCCGTGCAGTTTATATTCTAGGAGAAGCCAATCACCTGGCAGACAAGCTGAGTCGGATCCTACATCCCCACAAAATGTCTTTAGATCCAACAGCAGCAGCAAAACTGTTTCACATCTGGGAAACACCAGTAATAGATCTCTTTGCCACTCCGCAGAACACTCAACTTCTCCAGTTCTGCTCCAGAATTCCATCCAAACTCAGTCTAGAGTCAGATGCCTTCATGATTCACTGGGATCGGGGACTCCTTTATGCATTTCCCCCCATTCCCCTCATCTTGAAGACCCTCCTCAAACTACAAGCAGACAAGGGCTCTATGATTCTCATAGCCCCTCACTGGCCCCATCAACCCTGGTTTCCCCTTCTACTTCATCTGACACAAGCATCACCAATCCCACTATGATCCAGGCTGGGTCTCCAGTTAAGACAACTAAGTACTTCTCCATCCCAATCTGCAGTCCCTTCGCCTGACAGCATGGCTGCTTAGAGCGTAATTTTCCAGGGCCTACCACTATCTACTGCTGTAAAAGATATCCTCCTTTCCTCCAGAAAGCTGTCCACCAGAAAGACTTATTCTTTCAAATGGTGTAGATATGCTTCATGGTGCTCTCAAAATAGTCACAATCCATTTGAAGCAACAGTACCTATGCTCCTTCAATATCTTTTGCATTTATCTTCTCTAGGTCTTAAGACAAATTCAGTTCGAGTGCACCTTAGTGCTATTTCAACTTTCCATAAGCCTGTGGATGGTAGACCTATCTCCACAGTTCCTCTGGTAGCACATTTCATGAGGGGACTTCTCACCAAACCACCTATTTGACCACCACCAGTGGCGTGAGATCTCAATGTGGTACTAGCTCAGCTCCTCAAACTGCCATTTGAGCCCTTAGCAGCCACACATCTCCGATACTTATCTTGGAAGGTTTTAGCCTCATCACCCTGACATCAGCCAGTCGCATCACTGAGCTGCAGGCCTTAGTGGCTCATGCTCCGTATACACATTTTCATCATGACAGTCGTCCTTCAAACACACTCCCACTTTTTTCTGAAAGTAGTTTCTCCTTTCCATCTCTAATTAGTCAGTGATACTGATGGTCTTTTTCCCAAGACCTCACGCTTCTCGTACAGAAGCCAGCCTACATACACTTGACTGTAAGAGAACTCTGGCCCTCTATTTCCAAAGGACAGCAAACATTAGGAAGTCCTCCCAACTCTTTGTCTCTTTTGATCCTACTCACCTGGGCCTTCCAGTAACCAAACATACATTATCCAAATGGATAGTAGACTGTATTTCTTTCACATATGACAAAGCAGGTCTTTTTTTCTCACGGGACATGACTGCTCGTAATGTCCGAGCAATGGCAACCTCTGCGGCTAACCTTCGTTCAGTAGCCATTGGCAAGATCTGCCAAGCTGCTACATGATCCTCTATCCATAAATTCCATAAAGCCCATTATTGCTTGGACAAGGACTCCTGCTGGGATGTAGCCTTTGGCCAGGCGGTCCTTCAGCATCTCCTTGGGACATAGAAACAACTTTTACCCCCCCCCCCGCCCACTTCTTTATCTCCTTGGCGGGGAAGTCTAAGTCCAAATGACCTTGTCCAACTTTCTGACCCCGTCTAACTCTTCAGAGATCTGGGAGATAGGGGGTCCCATGTGAAGACTACATCCCTGCTTGTTCCTGGAGATAGTGTAGTTACTCACCTGTAACAGGTGATCTCCGGGAACAGCAGGAATTTAGTCTTCACAAACCCGCCCTCCTCCCCTTGGTGGTTTTTTTGTTTGTTTTTTCACTCCTTTTCTTCAGCTACAAACTCAACTGAGGAGAGGGAGTTGCGAGAGGGGAAATCAGCAGCGCTGGCACAGTGAAGTGCTCCCAAAGGCTTTCTTATTGGTAGGTGGGGAGCTTCCCGCGCAGACTCAGTCGGTACCCAATGTCACCCATATGTGAAGACTAAATTCCTGCTGTTCCCGGAGATCACCTGTTACAGGTGAGTAACTATGCTTTCTCTGATACTGCTCTGATGAACAGCAACAGTGAGGTCTATCCCTCAAAAAACTCTTCTATAGAGGATCACTAGCAAGTTGAAGCATATTCATGTTTGCACTTTCTGACAGCACAAAATGCAAACCATGCAAAGCTGACACAGATTCCTGTTTTATTTTTCTAGTATTACATTTCTAGCACCCGTGCTGAGACTCCTTTTAATGGTGGTTGCCCTGGATCGGATTGGTATAGATGGGGTCTGTGAGAAAACGATTTCTGAATACCATAAATATCTAAAGTAAGTGTATATTACAGGATGATTAAGAAACAGCTTTATTGACCATTTAGGCAAGTTTGTTTCTTATACTGCTCAGCTAGCTGCACACCACTGTATTTCTGTATTCCCAATGGCCAGTCCAAGATTAAAAAAAAAAAAGAAAAATAAATTTTATCATCCCTTAGGACTTCTTTTCTTAGGTGTTTATAACTTGTAAGTTTAGGTGTTTATTTTCTGTGTAATTATGGGTTTTTGGAGGATATGTATTTATCAGTGTGTTTACAGTACAGGCACTATTGCTGGCTGCCTTTTTCAACTGAATCAAATACGTTTATTCTGACAACTCCTCAGTTGCACAGAAAAGATGCAGAAACAGGCTGGAGGATCCAGGAGAGGCGACGGAAGGGTAGAGAGAGTACTAGTGGAAGTAATGTTTTTCTGGTCTTTATCCAATAAATGCTTATTTCATTCTTTTTATAACTATGGTGTTTTAATGGTGTTTATCAGTTAAAACATAAAATCAGAAACCCTACTTAAAGTACACAATAGTTTTCAATAATTTAAACTAGATGTCATTTATAAACATGTTTCTGAGCACATATAACCACATCACAGATCATGGGGGGTTATTTTGGAAGCTCTATTTGTGCTTTGGATATTTGAAAATGGGCATAGAGCTGTCCATAGCACAAGACATCTACAGAGCCATTTTAGAGCAGACTCTGTGGATGTCCCCGTGTGAGGATGTCCAAGTCTGAATGGGGGAGTGGCAGAGGCATGGCTAGGGCATTCCAAAGAACCTGGATGTCCCTGCCTGATCTCAGAAATGTCCGGGACGTCTGGCATCGCACCTAAGGTTATACCTGCTCCAGGTATGAACAGGCATCTGAAAAGTGCTCTTTTTGTCGGGCAAATGTCTGGAGGGTATGAAGAAAGAGGTATACTCCCTTTATTTTACAGTATGACAATGCACACTGATGGGGAATGGGGGCTTATGTTTTCATTTTACTATAACAAACTGGACGTCCCCTTAAGCTAAGCTTGCATGTCCCCGCCACACACTTTACTAAGGGGGACGTCTATGTGACTGTCTGTGTGAACATCTGTCTGGGAACATCTAGGTTCCTGAATTTGGCTGGGGACAGACATTCCTGGCGTTTTTCTGCATGTTCCACCCTGGACATCCTCTCACTGTGCTCTCCATCCCTTCCTCCCCTCTCTTTTACTCTCCCTTTAACCCATCCACTCCCCTTTCTCTTCCCATTCTGCCCTCACCTTGATCTCTCCCTCTCTTCTCCCCCCTTTGCCCCCCCCAATCCTTCTCTTGTTATTCCAAAACCCAACCTTACCCATACTCGCCTATGTGCCCTACTGCCTCATTCCTTCTCTCTTTCCCCTGTTGCTGCTTAAAAATTGCCCCCTCTATGCCTCCCATTAGTGACCAAAGAAAAGGTTACAGGACTTACATGCCTGTTCTTTTCCTACCTCTGTGAGGTGATAACCCAGCCTCTTATTTGTTTTTGTTTTTGTTTTTTTAATTCAATGGCCCATTAACTCAGCCAGGCTGTCCTGATTCTTGCAGGCAGCACTGCAACACTACAGCTTAGAGGGAAGGAAGGGAGGATGGTTATTTGATCAGAAGTAGGGCTGAATTTAAGCTCTTGGTGCCCAGAAGCACTTGATTTGGTTGGATGAGGGAGGGAAGAGTCTGTGCAGGTTACCCCCTCCCTCCATTGTTAAGTTTAGGGGTTGTACTTGCCAGTTCTATTTTTTGAAGTGCAAAGGTTATTTAAGTTTGCTTTGATCTTAAAAAGTAGATGGGGGGAGGGGGTGCACCCTGCACAGAACAGCAGGTACAACCCTAAACAAAAGCATAGGGGGCCAGTCTACAAAGAGCAGCAGATACAACTCTAGCTACCTTAAAAGTGAAACAAGACTGAAATAATGTGCTGGGGAAGATAAGGAGGGGTGGTTTTTTTTTGTTTGTTTTTTTCTGTTTATAAATTTGCCATCAATATTACAAGGTAATACAGAAAAGTACAACTTAATATACTAATTACAAAAAAAGAAAAAATATAAGAAATAGATAAAGTACAAGCCCACATCAAGGGAGAATAAACCTAGATTACAAAATAATCACTTTAAAGAAACACAAAATTACCAAAAAAACAAGACACTATCCATTTAAACCAAATCCCAAATTTATCTTACTAAACAAGAATGGTACCCCTAAATCACTCCCCACTACAGGACTTCAAAAACTCCTCTACCTGCAGGGGCTCATAAAACACGTAAGAGGATTTTCCTGAGGTAATCAAGCATTTACAAGGAAATTTTTTAAAAAATGTCGCACCACTTGCGAGGACCCTGGGTTTAACGGCCAAAAAGCCCTTCCTCCGGGCCTGAGTTTGCTTGGATATGTCAGGAAATATATTTATTTTCTGCCCACAAAACAATTCATTCTTTTAAAAAAAAAATGTTTCAAAATCTCATACTTTACACTCTCAGAATGAAAAAAGACTAATAAGGTTGCTCTAACTGAGATTTCATCCAACGAGGATTCTATAAAATCAGAAATATTCAAGGAATCCACCGAACCAAGTAAATCCACTTCTCCTTCCCCTCAAACTTCCTTTTTAGAGCTGGGAATATAATAAATATTATTAAAGACAAGAGTAGAAGAATCTTGATATCCCAAAATTTCCTTTAAATATTTACGAAAAAGAATATCAGCCGATAGATAATGTGTTTTAGGAAAGTTGAGACACCTAAGATTCTTAGCTCTAATGTTATTTTCAAATTGTTCGTGTTGACGATGCAACATCAATCTATCCTTTATAGAGGAGGAGAGTGCACCTTGTACAGTGGAGACCTGAGACTCTAACTTTAAACAACGAGAATCCAAAGAATTTAAACAAATATCCTGATGTGCAAGCTTATCAACTGTCTCTTGAGTAAACTTTGCAAACTGAGGCATTAACATAGATAAAGAAACCTCCATATGTGTTAACAAACTCCATATATCAGTCAAAGACACTTCCTGTTTAGAGGACTGAGCAACAGGGTCCACCAACTCAGTAGAAATTTTTGGTACCTCTCCAGCTTGAATCACTCGGGGAAGGGGAACCGCCCCTGCCCGAGGGCTCATCGCGGGAGAAGGTACCACTAAGGAAAAAACGGGAGGAGACCTCTCCACTATAACAGGTGAGGAGGTTAACTCAACCGTCAAACCCTCCTTGGCTAGTGGGGGAGGGATATCACCCCTTCAATATTTGAGGAGCTAACCGAAGAGGAGACACTGTTAGACAGTGGTAACGACACATTTACAACTTCATTAGGAATCAGTACAACATGTTTGTCCATAGGACCTACTGCTTTAACAGCTTTAGATGGATTCATCGTACTCACACCAGTCACCTTCTTTTTCCTTTTACCCCTACCACAGTATACTCCGCTCCAGTACTCCTCAGTGCTCAGAAGGGGCTCAAAAGGGGCAGAACCTGCCCCTTCAAACACGCCCGCGGCCACGTCCCGCGGAGGGGAACACTTTTTAAACCCCTTCCGATGACGCTGGGGTAATGCGGCCAATGAGCAGGAAGGGAACCAGGGCTTCGGCAGCCTCCTGTGCAAACAAGATGGTCAGGGTAGGTCCCGCAGCTCCAGGCACACTCTCCCAGGAGGGGTGTTTTTGTGTCAAGAAGCAAGGAAGTGCTTCTTTGTATTGCATCTGTGTTACAAGGGACAATTACGAAATTAGCATTCTCGGCAGGAGGCACTGACTTCAAAAGGCTTTCTAAATCTTGGCACTGGAGGCAACTGTCTCTGTTGCCTGTGCATAAATCTGGGCCTGATCAGAAGAGTTGTTACTGCTATTTGTCCATTGGCTTGGTGTTTGCATTTTTGACTCTCAACCCTGTCCTGGTATTCAGTATATTTATACCCCCAACACAGAGCTTTTGGTGCCCAAACTCTGGGAGTATTCTAATGAGAAGGAAAGCAGTGTGGCAGCTGGGCACCCTGCAAGTGCAGTGCAATGACAGGCCACAGGAGAGAAACAGCAGTGGACTCAGGGCTACAGACTGGTTAAGAGATATTAGTACTGATGTTTGGGGCAGATGCAACTTGAGCAGAAAAGAACCAGAGCTCCCAGCTATGTGCCGTAAATAGCATCAGAAAAGGCAAAATCAGGTATCCCTGACCTGCAGCAGCAGGGACAGTGTTCTATATGTATCTGTACAATGTGCATACACTTGTAGCGCTATATAAATGAATAATAATAATAGTAGTAGTAGTAGTAACTGGATTTGATGCACTATGGGCAGGTGCAGAAGCTATAGCTCTTGATCATGTGCAGGCCAGGAAGAGCTATTTCTAGAGGTGTGCAGGAAAACAAATTTCAGTTTTATTTAGTTTCCTGTTTTGTTTGCAGGTTTTTTGTTTTGTTTTTATAAGTTTTTATTTCAGGGCAATTGTGTTAATTAAAAAGGGGCTGTTGCTGCCCAAACAAAAATAATAGCTGAAAGGTTACTAGGGGTTTGCAGGCAAATACAATCACTCACAATTTCATTTTTTACTCAGTTTTGTTAACAGCTATCATGGGTTGGCCTTGAACTGGCAACTCTTGAGTTAGAAGGCATTTTTTTTCTAGGCAGAGGTACTGTGTCTTCTTGATAGATGTTTGACAGTTTAATAATGTACCAAGATGGGACTGTCAGAAATCCAGGAATTGTATTGTTCCTATTTCCCGATTGGCCCAAAGCGTGTTTGGCTTTGGACTACATGGAAAACTCTTCATGGATATTTTACTGATAGAAACATAGAAACATGATGACAGAAAAAGACCACATGGCCTATCTAGTCTGTCCTTCCATAACAACAACTACAATAGTCCACTTTTTACCTTTAGAGATCCTCTGTGTTGGTCCCATGCTTTTTGAATTCAGTTACTGTCCTCATCTCTACCACCTCCACTGGGAGACTATTCCATGGATCCACTACTCTTTCCGTAAAGAAATATTTCCGCATATTACTCCTAAATCTATCTCCCTTCACCCTCATCCCATGTCCCTTTGTAGCAGAACTTGCTTTCAATTGAAAGAGGCTCTCTCCCTGAACATTTATGCCACGGAGGTATTTAAACATCTCAATCATATTTTGCCTTGGAAATCTATTGCCTACTGCTCAAGAGACTTGCTCCAACAACTTTTCTTGTGCCGGAAATTCTGTGAAACCATATCCAGGTTTTCTAGAAACAGTTTCACCAAATTTCCGCAGGATCTGGGTAGACTTGGTAAGCTAATTGTCTCTGATAGTAGCTAGAAATTTCACACAAGCAACCCTGACAGGTTACCTAGTTCCAAAAGAGGTAAAGGGGAACTGGATTTAGCTCATGCCTTTTCTCAGAAATTTAAGGCAGATAAAGTATTTTCCTGTCCCTGGAGGGTTTACAGTCTGTTTGTATCTGAGGCAATGGAGTGTTAAGTGACTTAGGATCACAAGGAGTAGCAGTGGGATTTGAACCCTAGCTTCCCTGGTTCTAGGCCACTGCACTAACCATTAGGCTACTCCTCCATAACATTTTAATTCTAATCACCATATACTATCTAAAATTGGTTTTGTGATGTCTTGTGGTATTGTGGCATGTGGTGAGGAGACGTTTTCTTTAAAACATAGGCCCGACAGCAGTTCAGGGAAAATAAAATAAGTTTTTATTCGGTCCCAGCTTGTTAAACCTCCACAAGAAAACCCCAGAACAAACAGCAGTTCAGGGAAAACAAAATCAGCTGTCCCAGCTTATTAAAACTCCACAAGCTGGTTCTCCCGGCCCTTCCTCCAGCCCCAATTAAAGTTCCTATCTCAGAACTCCTTTGCAGGGCTTGCCTTGGAAGGACTTCTCACTCCACAGGCATCTCTCTCTCTCTCTCTCTCCAGCAGCCTGCTGGGTTTTTAACCTCTCCCTGTGGGCCATGCCCTCCCAGCCTGAACTCTGGGCTGCAGACTCTCTTAAAGAGCACTGTTGATTCTCTTTTTGGAGAGGAACAGGTAATATTTTGTAGACCCCATCACATTATTTATTTATTTATTACTTTTATATACCGCGCTCTTTAAAATTAGTGCTGTTTACAGGTAACATTTGTGCATATCGATATATCAGATATGCCTGTACAGAAAACAGGGATACAACTTGGATTTCAACTTGGGTAACTATTTACAATATATACAATTCTGTACAACATAGCTACGAAATGTTTTGTGGGTCATCGATGTTTAGCTGGGTGTGTTGTAGCTAATATTGGGCTGTGACTAGTGTAGGAGAAAGAGGTGATGTTTTAGAGCTTTTCTGAATTGTATAATATCGGTAATTGCTCGGATTAAGGGTGGGAGTGCATTCCAGCATGTGGGTGCATAGAAAAAAGCTCTGCTCTTTGTCGCTTGTGAGCATTTGGTTATTTCGTTAGGGATCAGAAGGGTGTTGATGGCGAATGATCTCCTCTCTCTGTTTGCCGGGGTAAGGTGGATCAACCCTGTAAGGGAGGAGGAGGATATGTTGTTGATGGCCTTAAATGTTATCAAAGCTACTTTATATGTTGTCTGACAGTAGATTGGTAGCCAGTGTCTTTTTTTTTCTTCAAATAAAGTATATTTCAATGCATTTAGGTGAACCAGCACAGTGATCATACAACTTTCTTCAAATAAGAAATACAAGCATGTGATTTGAAGGCCCATTTTTAAGAGACTGTGTTCAGTTCCAGCCCATTAGTCTATAATGTCACTGTTGAGAACTGAAGTGAAGCGACTTTTCAGAGGGAAGTGGGTGACGAGGCCCATTCTATTGCTGTGTTTTAGTGTGTCTCTTTTCTTGCAGGTACCTAAAATCCATTTTGCAGTACACAGAAAATCTAGCAACGTACACTAGTCCTGAAAAAAACAAGTGGGATGAAACCCTGGAACTTTCTCAAAAAGCATTAATAAAAATTAAGATATATAATGAGGAGAAACACACATGACTACAATCTGCTATGCAAATTTCTTCATAAACTGTGTTAAAGACATGTGAATTCAGATGGCTGGCAGATAACTGGGCTTTGCACTACGTCGACAATTTCCTCTTTTTCATCTAGTAAAAATCCATCAAATCTTCCTTTTGCTTATGGGGAAGACTCAAGCCTACCGAGCTGAGCTTTTCCATTCATCTCAGACTAGACTAACGGACACCTAGGTTGTCCATCTTGCAATGCCTGCTATTCCAGCTTCCTTGCGAGAGCAGTCTTTGGGAATTGTAGCAGGAGAAGATATGATGCCATTATCCCCAAGCAGTGTGCTCTTCAATAGATGTTGGCCAGTGAAGAGCAATGTAAATTGGATCACCCTGTGACAGGCAACATCAGCCTGGGAGTTTGCAAGCAATAGCAGCTGAGACACACTGAATTATGCTGAAGAGACCATAGAGCTGGGAGAGGGAGCCGGCGGAGCCCATTGTGGAAAGCAGTTAATTAGGTAGAAGATGCAGGGTGGCCCTGAAGTGGCTAAGGATGTTTCTGGTGAACCCACTCCTGAAGTAACAAGCTCACTGTCATATTTACAGCAGCAACTAGAAACCTTTAGACTTTTGGCTAAACTTGAGGTAGTCAAGTTAGAAGCTAACAGTCTATGAAGGTGGTTTAGACGCCTTATATGCCATCTATACATATAAAAAGCTGTTTTATATATGTAAATCTGCATACATGTATTAAGTAGCCATTTAGGAAAAACCACTATTTACACCTGTATAACCCTCTGCGTGCACAGATTTCAAGGTGGCATGTTCTGGACATGTGTTTCCTGTTGTGCAATGGGAATATATGCATATTTCAAAAAATTTCCATTAAATCATGCATAAGTGTCAGCTAACTACTTTGAACCTGGGCTTTGGAGGAGTGATGGATTGAGGGGCTGTTGGGCTTGCCTCCTTTTTTTGTTTAAAAACTAAACCAGAAATAAAAAAGTGAGTTTTGGAGCTCAGTTTCTCAGTTGGCTCTCTTTTTATTCATGCAGTTTTGTAAATTCTGGCACTTAGACACGTGGAGTCATATTCCATGATGTGCATCCCCAGGCCATCTGGACGGCCCAGGGAGACACTCGTTTCTGTTCTCGTGAGGACTAGACATCCCCGTTGGAGCAGAATCATATCACAGTGGCTGGATGTCTAGGAGGTGCTCCGATTCAGGCAGCCCAGACATCCGGTCACTTGCCTGGCTAGCTCAGTCAGGCTCCCTCATGGACCGTAGTGCCATGGTGTCCTGTCGCCATGGCACCACAACTCCATGAGGGAGCTGTGATCACCAGCCACCACCAAAAATCACCACTAATTCCATCTTGGAGGTGGAATAAGACCCCTTGGATGCAAGTGGACAGCGGAGGATGGTGAAGACAAAAAGGTGAAGGGTGCTGGGGGTTCCCCACAGCCTGACCCCCGATCCAGCCTTCTGTGGCCAGGGTAGGGCTACAGGGAACCCCCAGCACCCTTCACCTTTTTGTCTTCTCCAGCCTCCGCTGTCCACTTGCATCCAAGGGGTCTTATTCCACCTCCAAGATGGAATTAGTCCCCCATCTCTGTGACCCTGGACGTACAAGGCAGACCTCAGAATCGGCCCTGTATATCCAGGGTCGCAGCCCCTCCTGCCGCCCGCCCTCGCTTCTCCTCCAGCCCACCCCCTCCTGCCCACAAACAGAGCTCCTCGCACAAGTGGCCCCTATGTGTGGGGAGCTCTTCTGTCACCAGAGGGCTCCAGCCATTTAGCGCTTCTGGATGTCCAGATCGTATGTCTAGACACACTAAACAGAGACCAGAATAACCCCCATCGGTTGTAAACTCCTCTGCTTACATGTGTAATTGCTACTGCTTACATGTTCAAAGCATTGAGTGATGCTGCTGTTTTTCAAATGCACAGTTTTGTACAATGGTTATTCCCAGTGTACATGACGCCAAATACTGGTATATTTACTTAAACGTATTTTATGAAATGCTCTAAGTTCAGTGAACCTTCTGTAAAATACCTTACAAATTTTGAACATCCCAAATTTTATGTCCCTTTTCAGACATAGATTATCTATGCAAAATTGGTCTTTATAGTTACTCTGTCTGCTTAAATAGTCCATCTTGCTAAATAAAAAAATAATACATTTTATTATGGTCTTGTAATAAGCTCATATGTTATGTTTAACTTTGTGTGTCTGTTATTTGTATGCTTTTCAAGAGCTCTTTTTTTCAGTAAACAGATTTGACCATAAATAAATGTAAGCTTTTGTGGTAAACATTATCATACAAGAAGCAGTTGTACTGTAAGATGCAAGCAGTGAATGGATGGTGTTCAGCAAACAACTGAAGAGGTTGAAGAGAGCTATGATCCTTTAATTAAAGAGAATGTACTTTTTAAAATAAGATGAAAATGACTAACAATGTGATGAAGAGGTGAAATATTCACTTCAGGGTAATTTGATAACTGATAACATGCATAAAAAAAACACAGGTACTTTTCCTGCATGGGTACAAGCAGATCTTCAAAGCAAAACTATTCTAATACATTTGTTTTGAAAGTTTTCCCCAGGTGATATGTGCATACACTTTTACACCTCCTCTTGATGACACACAAATTTATTAGGTTAATTTATGCATAATCTGTGTAAAGTTACAAAATTGCTCTAGTGTCCATTTCCATCTGTCCAAGAAAGGTCAACACATCTTCGGTAGTAGACTGGCTAATCTACTGAAGAGGGCTTTAAACTTGATTCATTGGGGATGGGTGAAGAAAGCCCCCAGGGAGGTAATACCCATTTCCATAAAGGTATTTCATGTAGCAGGGGTAACATATGGAAAGCAGTGTGTATAAGTGCCTGTAGCATGGGAAATAAGATCCCTGATGTTGAAGCTTTGGTGGGAGTGGCTGACTTGGATTTAGTGGCAGTTACAGAAACATGGTTCACAGAAAACCATGATTGGGATGTAACTATACCTGGCTATACTTTATTCAGAAAGGACAGAGTAGGAAGAAGGGGAGGAGGAGTAGCACTATATGTAAAAGCTACTATTAAAGCTTTGGAATTACAGAGCTTAAAAGGGAGAGAGGAGGCATTGTGGGTTAAACTAGAAAGAGGGAAAGAGAAATCTATTTGCATTGGTGTGATACACAGACCTCCCTCACAAGAGGAAGAGGTGGACAGAGAGTTAATTGAAGACATACGCAGCATTGCTAGGAAAGGGGAAGTGCTACTGATAGGAGATTTCAATATGCCAGATGTTGATTGGCACATTCCTGCTGCAGTATCATTTAGCAGTAAGGAGATCCTGGATTCTCTACAGGGAGAACTATTCAGGCAATTCGTAAGAGACCCCACACGTGAAGGGGCCATACGGGACTTGGTGAAAGTGTTTCTGATGTAGTGGGATATCATTTTGCATCCATTGATCACCAGATGGTGTGGTTCAGTATTAGGACTAGGGCTGTTAGAATCCATTCAAAGGTGAGGATCTTAGATCTTAGACTTTAGGAAGACTAACTTTGCCAAGATGGGTCAATACCTCATGGAGTTGTTAGTGGGATGGGAACAGCTGGGGGATGTAGAAAAACAGTGGGCAAAACTGAAAGGGGATATTTTAATGGCAACCAACCTTTTTGTTAAAATGGTAAATAAAGGAAAAAGGAGACCGCTATGGCTTTCGAAAGAAGTAGCTGAAAAAGTGAAGAAAAAGAGGGAGGCCTTCATGAAATACAAGAGATCACAGAGAGAGGTGATATGATTGAGATGTTTAAATACCTCCATGGCATAAATGTTCAGGGAGAGAGCCTCTTTCAATTGAAAGCAAGTTCTGCTACGAGGGGACATGAGATCAGGGTGAAGGGAGATTCAGGAGTAATATGCGGAAATATTTCTTTACGGAAAGAGTAGTGGATCCATGGAATAGTCTCCCAGTGGAGGTGGTAGAGATGAGGACAGTAACTGAATTCAAAAAAGCATGGGACAAACACAGGATCTCTAATGGTAAAAAGAGGACTGTTGTAGTTATTATGGAAGGACAGACTAACATAGAAACATGATGACAGAAAAAGACCACATGGCCTATCTAGTCTGTCCTAGATAGGCCATGTGGTCTTTTTCTGTCATCATATTTCTATGTTTCTATTTCCACACATAAAACACTGTGTCATGTGCAGAAGTAGCTTTTAAAATTGCCCCTTAATAAAACTGTCATGCAAATTGTTACTCCATTTGATTTGTTTAAATGACACATACAGGACATCCTTAAAATGCCTGAAAAAGATATTGATGTTGAAGACTTACTATCTTCCACCTTTGCAAAACAGAAGAGGAAGTTAAAGCATAGTAGAGTAGAACGTGTCAATTTTAGGGGTAGATTTTTATTTTTCCAAACTACTAGTGACCAAATTATGCAGTTTTGTATGTTGAATCTAAAGCTATCTTCAGAAACTGCTTAAAGTGAGTCTTACCTACATCAAGTCATGGTTAAATATGTGGAAATTAAGAAATATTTATTTGAACGTTGTCAGACGGCTGCCTAGGGTGAGAACTTACACAATCTTGACGATGCATATATTCATATGATTCTCCAGGACCAAGCAGGAAGTCAGTCCTCACATATGGGTGACGTCGGCGCCGACGGAGCCCTCGCGGAGCAATTTTCCCCAGCTTTCACAGAAAGCCTTTGGGAATTGCAGCGCGCATGCGCGGTCGCCTTCCCGCCCAAGGGTGCCATCTTAGCCAGTCTTCTTTTTTTCCGCGGAGCCCTACAGACGTACCCGTCGTGTCCCCGCTAAAAAAGTTGATTTTCGTGAGTTTTTCTCGTTTTTCAATTCGGTTCGACGCCGGTCGTTTTCCTGCCCGGACTCGCGACGCCGTTGCGAGTCCTTCCCTTATTTTTCGGTTTTTCTGATTTTTGGTCAGTTTCGTTTTCGGTTTTTCACTGGCAGCCCGGTCCTTTGACCTTGCAGGGGCCCTTTTTCCCCCAATGGCTGCCAGTGGTTTCAAGCGGTGTGGTCAGTGTGACAGAAATATGTCACTCACTGACACACACGATAATTGCCTCCGCTGCCTGGGCCCGGATCATGAAGAAATGATCTGTGGAGCCTGTGGCAAAATGTCCTCCAAAGCGTTGAGGAGTCGGCGGCATCAGCGGGATAGAATCTTCGCTGACCCCAGCCGTACCCGGACCTCGTCGGAGGCCTCGGCATCCAGAGGCTCCAGCTCTGACCATCGCCGAAGCTCCTCCGACAGGGGTTCTCCCTCCGGAGACCATCGACGGAAGACAAAACCCGCGAGGGCAGCGTCGGTGGACGCTCCTGGCTCCGCGAGGGCCAGGTCGCATAGCCCCGACAGCCGTCCCGGGTCTTTGGAGAAGGAGCACCTCCCGAAGCGACCTCGCCTGGAGTCGGAGTTGCCTGCTCGGGTAAGTCCTGTGGTCCTTCTGGACTCGCCTCCGAGAGGTCCGACGTCGGGCCCGACGCCGTCGGGGCCCGAGTCGGGGACTGCTGGGTCACCTGAGGTCGGACTCAGGTTGACGGCCTTGGAGAGCAGACTATCTGCCTTCATGGACCAGCAGCGGGCACTGATCGCTAGCCTCGCTGGCGCCGCTGCCCCGACCGCCAGGACGTCGACGTCTAAGTCGACCCCGGAGACCGAGCCGATCCTCGAGTCCATGCGAACTCGAGTCGATCCTCGGTCGAGGTCACCCTCGGCCTCCCGTTCGGGACCGAGGTCGTCGCCGCCGACTCCCTCGGCGTCGGGGCGGCCGACGCCTCCGCCTGCCCGAGCCGACCCCACTGATTCCTCCTCGGAGTCGGTCTGGGAGTCTGAAGAGGAGGAGTCACCTGATTCCTTTCGGACTCGGTGTGTCCCCTCGGACTCACCTGAGTCCGAACCTCGGAAACAGTCCCCTCCGGAGGATGCCCGGTTCTCGGACTTCGTCAGGGATATGGCCAAGGCTTTGGCCTTCCCTGCGGATCCCGAGGAGGAGCCTCGAGCCGAAGAGCTCGACGCCCTTCAGTACGACTCTCCCGCCCGGGAGCACTTTACTGTACCGGTGCCTCCCATGCTGGAACGACTACTCTTCCGCATGTGGGAGAGTCCGGCCTCGTCGCCGGTATTGAGCAAGCGGGTCGATTCCATCTATCGAGTCCGCAAGAGTCCTGGCTTCCAAAAAGCACAGCTACCACACCATTCCATGGTAGTGGAATCGGCCATGCATAGGCTTAAGAGCCAGAAAATGCACTCCTCGGTGCCCCCTGGCAGGGAGGCCCGTAACCTGGATGGCCTTGGTAAGAAGTGTTTCCAGGGCTCTATGCTGGCTTGTCGTGTCCAGACCTACCAGCTATACATGGGCATGTATCTCCGAGACCTGGCTAAAGAGCTAGCCGGATTCTCTGCTGGACTGTCCGAGGAACCTTTGCGGAGGTTCCTAGCCTTAACAACTGGTATTCGGGAATGCTCCAAATTCATGTCCCGAGCAGCCTATGATGGCTTTGAAGCATCGGCTCGTGTGGCCGCAGCCGGCATCGGTGCCCGCCGACAGGCTTGGCTTCAGTCGTCTGACCTTGAGCCTTGGGTGCAGGACAAGTTGGTCGATATCCCCTGCAGAGGTGAGAACCTCTTTGGCAAGCCCATGGCTGAAAAGGCTGCACAAATCGAGACGGAGACTCTCACCAGGACCAGGCTTTCTAGGAAGACCTCCGCCCCTTCCCAGAAAAAGAAGGGCTCGGGAAAAAAGTCCTTTTACCCGAGAAAGGCGGTGCCTATAAACACTACCCCCAATATCAGGCTCCTCCAGCTCCCCAACAGGGTCAGCAGGCCAAGGGACGGGGTAACGGGTCCCGTAGGCAGCAAGCCCCCAAGCCTGCACCACCAGCCCCTGCTCAGCAGGGTGGGGGTTTTTGACTTCCTCAGCATAGCCTCTCCCCCTCAGCTGGTTCCTCCCAGCACCGGAGGCCGGCTGGTTCACTTCGCCCACAGGTGGTCCAACATCACTTCAGATGCCTGGGTGCTTCAAGTCGTGCGAGAAGGATATCTTCTCCACTTCCATCAGGTCCCTCCCTCTTATTTTCCGGGAGAACCTCCGCGACTCCCTCTGCACAGGGACTTACTCCTTCAGGAGTTAGCAAGTCTTCTTCAGGACCGGGCGGTGGAACCGGTGCCCCACCACCTGAGAGGTCAAGGCTTTTATTCCAGGTATTTCCTAATACCAAAAAGGACAGGAGGCCTCAGACCCATCCTGGACTTGCGCAACCTCAACAAGTTCCTTGTGCGGGAAAAGTTCAAGATGCTTACCCTTGGAATCCTTCTGCCCTACCTCCAGCAGGGAGATTGGCTATGCTCCTTGGATCTAAAGGATGCCTACACGCACATCCTCATCCACCCAAGCCACCGCCAATACCTAAGGTTTGTGGTGGCCGGAAATCACTACCAGTACAGAGTACTGCCCTTTGGCCTGTCCTCCGCACCGCGAGTCTTCACAAAATGTCTCGCGGTGGTGGCGGCCTATCTCAGGCTTCACGGCCTCTATGTCTTTCCGTACCTCGACGACTGGCTCATCAGAGCGTCGTCCCCTCCGGCAGTCACCAATGCCACACACCGCACGGTGACTCTTCTGCAGTACTTGGGCTTTGTCATAAACTTCGCAAAGTCCACTTTGCTCCCCTCACAGGATCTCGAGTTCATCGGCGCAAGACTGCACACTCCTCAGGCTCGAGCTTTCCTGCCTCTCGACAGGGCTCAACGGCTCATGGACCTAGCCGGCCGTTTTCGCAGCCAGTCCCTGGTCTCCGCCAGGCGCTTCCTGAGACTACTCGGCCATATGGCTTCCACCGTCCACGTGACCCCCAATGCTCGCCTGAATATGCGGCCGGCTCAATGGTGCCTTCGCAAGCAGTGGCAACAAGCCACCGGCGGGCTAGCCGACTTAGTGCGCCTCTCCAGACCGCTGGCCTCTTCCCTACAGTGGTGGCTTCATCGGCCGAACCTGGTGCTCGGAATGCCGTTTCAGTCGCCTCAGCCGACTCAAGTGCTGACCACCGATGCTTCCCTCCTGGGTTGGGGAGCTCATTGCCAGGGGGCATGTACTCAAGGTCTCTGGACCGCGTGGGAATCTGCTCAACAGATCAACTTCCTGGAGCTCAGAGCTATTCGTCTGGCGCTCAAGGCTTTCTCCCACCTGACTTCTCACCAGTCCGTCCTTGTCCAGACGGACAATCAAGTTGCCATGTTCTACGTGAACAAGCAGGGCGGCACGGGCTCCTTCCTTCTCTGCCGAGAAGCTCAAAAGCTCTGCTCTTGGGCCGTCAGTCACGGCATTCTTCTCAAAGCAGTTTATCTCCCAGGCCAGGAGAATTGCCTGGCGGACAAACTCAGCAGGATACTCCAGCCGCACGAGTGGCGTCTGGATCCCTTGGTAGACCAGAAACTCTTTCTGAAGTGGGGCCTCCCCACGATGGATCTCTTTGCCAGTCCTCTCAACCGGCAACTTCCTCGCTTCTGCTCGCGTCAGCCACATCCCCTTCGGGTAGCGGCAGATGCATTTCTGCTCTCATGGTCGGAAAACCTTCTCTATGCTTTTCCTCCCATCCCGCTAGTCTCCCGAACTCTGTTCAAGGTTCTCCGGGACAAAGCGTCCATGATCCTGGTGGCTCCTCGCTGGCCCAGACAGCCTTGGTTTCCACTCCTGTTGCAATTAGCGGTAGAGGATCCGTTCCCTCTGGGGTTTCAACCGGATCTCCTAACACAGGATCAGGGGTCTCTGCTACACCCCAACCTCAGATCTCTCAATCTAATGGCCTGGCGGCTGAAAGGGTAGTCCTTGCTCCCCTTCTCCTGCCGGCAGAGGTGGAAGAGGTCGTCCTAGCTTCTCGGCGACCTTCTACCCGCAAATGCTACGCCCTTAAATGGCGTCGCTTTTCCGTTTGGTGTGTACAGCAGTCTCAGGATCCCTTCTCCTGCTCGGTGTCGGTGATCTTGCAGTACCTGCTCTACCTCTCTAATCTGGGACTTAAGTCCAACTCCGTCAAAGTCCACCTCAGTGCTCTTTCAGCACACCATGTGCCGGTGGACGGCAGACCTCTTTCCAGCGACCCTCTTGTAGCACGGTTTCTCCGAGGTCTCCTTCTACTAAAACCACCTCTGCGCCTGCCAGCACCTGACTGGGATCTGAATGTGGTTTTACAGCGGATCACCTGTCCGCCTTTTGAACCGATGGCTACCTGTTCTCTGCGTTTTCTTTCGTGGAAAACCTTATTCCTGATAGCCCTCACTTCCGCTAGACGCGTAAGTGAATCGCAGGCCCTCGTGTCTGATCCTCCCTTCACTTGGTTCTACAAAAATAGGGTAGTCCTACGGACTCACCCAAAATTTCTTCCAAAAGTTGTCTCCCCTTTTCACATCAATCAGGAGGTGGTACTTCCAACCTTCTTTCCCAGGCCTCACTCCAGCCGAGCTGAACGAGTCCTGCATACCCTGGACTGTAGAAGGGCATTGAACTTCTACCTTGACCGTACGTGGGAGCACCGTAAAGCTGCTCAGCTTTTTGTGTCTTTTGACCCCAATAAATTGGGGCTCCCGGTCTCCAAGCGTACCCTGTCCACCTGGGTTGCTGACTGTATCGCTTGGGCTTATGGGGCAGCCGGACTCTCCTTAGAAAGTCGAGTCACGTCTCATTGTGTTCGGGCGAAGGCTACGTCAGTGGCTTACCTCCGCTCTGTTCCGCTGGCAGACATCGGCCGGGCCGCTACTTGGTCTTCGAGCCAGACTTTTGCGGTCCATTACTGTCTCGAGAGGGAGTCCCACAGGGACAGTGCTTTCGGACAGGCAGTCCTCCGAAATCTCTTCGAGGTTTGAGCAACTCCTACCCTCCATCCCGGATGGGGGCTACCGGTGGGTAATAATTCAGCGAAGATTCCTTCCTTCTGTACTGCCGAGCTAGAGGGAGCTCATTTTTGTGCTTAGGGTCTCCTGTAGCCTTAAGCTTGGGAGTCCCATATGTGCGGACTGACTTCCTGCTTGGTCCTGGAGAAAGCGTAGTTACTCACCTGTAACAGGTGTTCTCCAGGAGCAGCAGGAATCAGTCCTCACAACCCTCCCTCTTCCCCGTGGAGTTGCAATCATCTGCTTAAGTTTTTTTGCAAATTTTTATGCTGTCTTTTAGCTATGTCATCAGACTGGCTAAGATGGCACCCTTGGGCGGGAAGGCGACCGCGCATGCGCGCTGCAATTCCCAAAGGCTTTCTGTGAAAGCTGGGGAAAATTGCTCTGCGAGGGCTCCATCGGCGCCGACGTCACCCATATGTGAGGACTGATTCCTACTGCTCCTGGAGAACACCTGTTACAGGTGAGTAACTACGCTTTCTTGCAAGGTATTGTGGGTAATGTAGTTCATTCACTCCCAAACACAGCTGAAGACAATAATTGAGTTGTGATACCAGTGGTAAGGCCAATAAAATACTTCTTTTATTGATGGGGTTTAATTCACCCAGCACAAGTATGCTTGGTAGCAATATAAATGAGGTTACTTGCTTGCAGTGTTTAAATGGATAACATAAAGTCACCAAGCAAATCAGAACACAACCTTCAGCTTGTCAGGCAATTAGCTAATGTTTTCTTAGCAAATAATTACCAAATAAAAAGGCACAAAGAAATAAATGAACTTTGCTTGTTAGGTTAACTTCTGCTTATTTTCCACACAGTTCCAGCAGTGATTCTCCCTTGCTCACACACACAATCAGGTGCAGCTTTAATTACTATCAGTTGTCCAGCTGAAACCCTTTAGCTGGCTGGCTGCTACTGTGTGAACCCAAATCCTGCTTTAGGAGCTGTTTGCAGTGGAATAAAGAACAAAGTTAGGTTTCTTTGTGATGGCTGATGTGTTTGCTCACAGAAAACTAGCAATAGCATTTAGATAGAGAACAGTCCATGTAATCAATAGTTTCATCTGCTGTATCTCCCCCTTCATCAATAAGCATAGGGTCACTATCATACATTGGCACAGACGAGTCTTTCCATAAGGCACTACCATGAGAATGCTTATTCCCTTGCTGCCATTCACTATTATAGATAGGGTCTGGATCAGTGTTCATACCTGAGCCTCTCCTGCTATCATAATTCCTCTCTGTATAGCCTGGCCAGTATGTAATCCAGTTCTGATGTCGAGCCTTCCAATCTTGATCCCTGGACACTGGATCTTCTCTCACATACCTTCTGGCATAGGTCTGAAAGTCCCTTCCACGTGCAGTCTTCTCTCTCCCAGGTAGCCACTGGTGATTCCTATCTCTGCCATTCCATTCCTCTGGCTGACTCCAGTCCAATGGACTCTGCTGGCACTTGGAATACCTCCCAGTATGGGTACTGCCTTGGACTCTCCCAGACCTTCCAATGGCCTTTCTTCTCTTCCTTCCAGAGAATTTCCTTCTTCCTCTATCCGCTTGGCTTGGCTTCTGTTTCTCAAGGTGATGCTTGAACCTGCAGCTGGGCTGGAGCTTGTAGCCGTTGCTGTATCTTTTATCTGTAGAATAAGCTCTATTCTTATTCTGTCTTAATGTGTGCTCCTCCCTAACACAGCGCAGCTGTGTTGAATCAGGCCCTGCCCATTGAGATGAGTGCTTAGGGATTACCTCATAGCTCTCTTGATTGCACACATGTTTTTTCACTTCAGCCCCCCTCATGGCTGCTGGAAACCTGGTGCATTCTGGGACTGGTAGTCTTTTATGTGAAAACTCTGTTTTCTTACTTCTACCAGAACTGACAGGTTGCTTGTTCAGAGTCACATCATCTTTTCTATAGCTCCTACCTGAGCTATGATAAGCTTCCTTATCACAACGTACAAATAGTCTGAACAACACATGTAGCCGCATAATTGTCTTTAAAATGTCATTTATGCAGTTAATTTAATGTTGTTTAACAAATACAGAAAAGAAGCCACATCTTGTTTGCTTCTGGTGAGCCTGACATCAGTACGGGAAAAATGGTAGAAATCATCATAAAGAACAAAATTGCTGAACATGTAGATAGTCATGGCTTAATGGGAGACAGCCAACATGGCTTTAGACAAGAAAGATTTTGTCTTACTATTCTGTTATGTTTTTTTGAAGGTGTGAATAAACAGGTAGACAAAGGTGAGTAGGCTGATGTAGTGTATTTGGACTTTCAGAAAGCCTTTGACAAGGTCCCTCATCAGAGACTTTTGGCAAAACTAAAGAGTCATGGGGTAGGAGGCAGTGTACTATTGTGTATCAGGAACTGGTTAAAAGATAGAAAGCAAAGGGTAGGGCTAAATGGCCAATTTTCCCAATGGAGAAAGGTGAATAGTGGTGTACCCCAGGGATCTGTGCTGTGTCCGCTGCTTTTTGACATATTCATAAATGACCTGGAAAAGGGAATAATGAGTGAGGTTATCAAATTTGCAGGTGACATAAAACTATTTAAAGTTGTTAAAACCCAAGAGGATTGTGGAAAATTTCAAGAGGGTCTTGATAAATTGGAAGACTAGGCATCAAAATGGCAGATGAAATTTAATGTGGACAAGTGCAAAGTTATGCACCTAGGGAAGAACATCCCAAACTATGGTTACACGATGCAAGGTTCCACATTAGGAACCACCACCCAGGAAAAAGATTTAGGCATCATTGTGGATACCATGTTAAAACCCTCGGCCCAGTGTGCAGCGGTGGCCAAGAGAGCAAACAGAATGCTAGGTATCTTAAGGAAAGGAATGGAAAATAAAACAAAGGATATTATAATGCCTCTATATCGTTCCATGGTGAAACCGCACCTTGAATATTGTGTGCAATTCTGGTCGCCATATCTTAAAAAGGATATATCGTTAGAAAAGGTTCAGAGAAGAGCCACCACAATGGTAAAGGGGATGGAAGGATACCCCTATGAAGAAAGGCTAAAAAGGTTAGGGCTCTTTAACCTGAAAAAGAGACAGCTGAGGGGAGATATGATAGAAGTCTATAAATGAACGGAGTGGAACGGGTAAACGTAGCTAGATTGTTTACGTTATCAGAATACAGAAAGACTAGGGGACATGCAATGAAGCTATAAGGTGAACTATTTAAGACTAATAAAAGAAAATATTTTTTCACCCGTGTAATCAAACTCTGGAATTTGTTACCGGAGGATGTAGTAAAGGCTGTTAGTGAAGCTGGGTTTAAAAAAAGGTTTGGACAAGTTCCTAGAGGAAAGGTCCATAAACCATTATTAAGAAGGGACCCAGGATATCAATGCTTGACTAAATACAAGCATTGTGGAACCTGTGTCTTTTGGGGAAACTGCTAGGTACGTATGACCTAGATTGGCCACTGTTGGAAACAGGATACTGGGCTTGATGGACCTTGGTCTGACCCAGTATGGCATATCTTATGTTCTGATGTGCTTCTCCATAAATCTGTCTCTCCTCCAGTTTTGCTCTGCCCATAGAAACTTTGCTGGCTTGTTCCCACATGGATTTAATAAACTTTGCTTTAATCCTAATGTGGCCGTTTATAACAGGACCACTGAATTTTGGATTTGCTTTGTACCACTGAGCAAGTAATCCAGTCGTTAGGTCATTGACCAGTTTATCAGTGCTGTAATTTCATGTGTCTTGATCACTGAGGTCTCTCAAATACAGCCCATATCTAATTAGATCCCTGACAGTTGGTAGTTCAACTACAGGTAGTTCTCTGCCTGATCCCACCAAATGATGTAAATGAGTCCAAACTTGCAGTCTTGTTTTTCTATCGGACATTATCAATATAAGATTATCGCTATGTTGATGCTGTGTTGAAAACCTGTGAATGAGAAAATGAAACTAATGTGTTTGTTAGTGTCAATATGGGAAAATAAGTAATATAAATTTATAATTGAGGCACAAAATGCATTAATATGTAATGCAAACACATAAAAACTATAATCAGAGCACTTATACAAATTTCTGAAATATGTTTATTTTGGCATATTGTCCTAGAAATTTCAGGTAGGTAAATAATATATTATACAAAATTTAAAGCTAATTGTTGATTGCCACATGAAATTGTACCATATTTTCACTAGTGCTCTTTAAAATTATGGCATCTCCAAAATTGACACACTCTAATATTAGATTCACACTCACAAGAATCTTTTACTACTGCTACTACTACTTGTTATTTGTATAGCACAACAAGGTATATGCAGCACTGTACAGACACATGTAAAAGATGGTTCCTGCTCATCAGAATTTATAATCTAGTCAAGACACAGCACAACAGCTAGGGCAGTAGCAAGGTTAAACAGAGGAAACCAAATCGATCAGGTTCCAAAAACAGACTCGATGAGGTGAGTTTTCACCCTGGATTTGAAAAGGACCAGAGATGAAACGTAACGCACAGACTTGGGTAGTTTGTTCCAGGTGTAAGGAGCAGCAAGGTGGAAGGACTGAAGTCTGGTGTTAACAGAAGAAAAGAAGGGCACAGATAAAAGATCTGCCGGAAGAGCGGAGCATCCGAGGAGGAGTGTGGGGAGAGATATGAGAGGAAAGGTAGTGAGGACAGCAGAATGAGTGCACTTATAAGTCAGTAGGAGAAGTTTGAAATGGATACAGAGCTAGTGAAGCAACTTGAGAAGGAGGGTTATATGAGCATGTAGAGGCTGGCAGAAGATTAGCAGTGCAACTGAGCTTTGAACTTATTGAAGGAAAGAGAGATGATTCAGAGAGAGACCAGCAAGGAGGAGGTTGCAATATTCTAGACTGGAAGTGAATAAAGAGTGGATAAGTGTCTTAGTAGTGTGTGTAGAAAGGAAGGGACAAATTTTGGCAATGTTATAAAGAAGAGACAGGTTTTAGTTGATGGATGTCTGCAGAGAAAGAGAGAATAGAGTCAAAGATGACCCCAAGGTTACAA
Source organism: Ichthyophis bannanicus (assembly GCA_033557465.1). Lineage (NCBI taxonomy): Eukaryota > Metazoa > Chordata > Amphibia > Gymnophiona > Ichthyophiidae > Ichthyophis > Ichthyophis bannanicus. The sequence goes on from CM066033.1 coordinate 497,206,554, forward strand.
GCCGAAGAAAAAAGGGAGAAGTGTGTTATTATCCACAGAAATAGAGACGGGGGAAGTGGGTTTGTGGGGGGGAGGGGGGAGATAACGAGCTCAGTTTTGATCATGTTCAGTTTCAGACAGTAGTGAGACATCCAGGCAGCAATGTCGGATAAGCAGGCAGAGATCTGAACCTGGATTGCTGGAGAGATTTCAGGCACAGAGAGGCAGATATGAGAGATCTCCAGAAACAAACAGGAATGCAGTCTTCACGTATGGGTATCGGTACCAAAGGAGCCCGCACTTGAACGCTTCCCAGCATCCAATTGGAAAGCTTTTGGGAGCACTCCACTGTGCCAGCACATCTGCCTTCCCACATCCTCACTTCAGTTCTTTTTCATGGCACCAGCAGTTTTTCTTCTTGTCACCTCCGAAAAACATCATTTTTTGTTTTTTTATCTGTGCTCTGCCTTCTCACTGACGCTGCTACTTTTCCAGATACTGCCCCATCATTTTCTTGCTTTTCTTTACATTTCTTTTTTTTCTTTTTTATTAGTGGTTGCTAATTTAGGCCTCTGCCTTCTTCCCGCGATGGAAAAACATTCCAGTGGGTTTAAAAAAATGTACCAAATACTAACTCAGTCACCGATAAGCATGACTGGTGTTTAAAATGTTTGGGCTCAGACCATTTACCCAAAGAATGTCTTTTGTGCCAACAAATGACTAAACAAGGCCCAAAGAATAGGGCCAATAAGTTTGATTCTCTGTTCGCCTGAGACTCGATTTGTTTGTTTATTAAAACTTTCTTAACCGCTCTTCACAGTTGCACCAAAGCGGTGTACAATATAAAAACAAAATATAAAAAGAAATGGAATGCCAAAAGTCATAGGACAAAGGAAACTTCATTCTCACAGGGTAATGAAGAGGATGGGAAATCAGAAAGGGGGGGGGAGGGAGAGCTTCAGGAAGGGGGAATGTTAAATGCCATGTTGAAGAGGCGAGTCTTAAGGAGAGATTTGAATTTTGTATAGGATGCTTCTAGTCTGAAGGTAGAGGGGAAGAGTTCCACAAAGCGGGACCAAGAACATAGAAGGCAGAGGAACGGGTAGATGATAAATGGGCTTGTGAAGCGGAGGGGATTTCCATTGCATCTTTCTCCTCTCTTGGTTCTTGGGTCTCTTCAAAGTCCATACATAAGTCTAAGACTAAGGCATTGGCATTGAAGTCCATTACAGAGCATTGAGGTAAGTCCCTACATCGAGATTCATCAAAAGGTGCATTCAATGCTGACCAGCCTGCCAAACAGCCCTGGCAGGAGGACCAACCCTCCAAAGCACCACAGGGGCTCTAGAACGCTCCCAAGGCCTCGACCTCTGGAGAGCTACTGGTACCATGCTATAGAATGGTGGCTCGAAGCCCTGTACATGATTCCACCCAAGCATCAGTCTCCTTCCTCAATAAGCATATCCTTGCTATCGAGAGGAACTTGGCAGCACTCCTGGCAGCCTCTTTACCAGTGGTAATGACAGCTCCAGAGACACAGTCACTGGTTCTCACCTTGAGGCCAGTACCTCCCTGTTCCATGCCATTACTCAAACCTGTTAAGAGGGATTTTCTTCCTCCGATTCCACTGATGGAATTGACCGGCACCATCAGTATGGGTCCTGGTACCGATACAGCTCTACATGAGCTGATACTTTGACTTTTTCAGAATCGGACGCTACTTCTTTCAATTCCAAGGTCACATTGGAGGATTCTAGGACCACCCAGGACATGCCTTCTGACCATTCCCCTCTCATGAGTGGTGTCTATCCCTGGCAGAGGACATGGTGGCAGGTCTCCAGATTACAGTAACATCAGAGACTGAACTGAGGGCAGAGAAATTGGAGATCCTCCAATACCCCTTCAGGATTTAATGCTACATCTGTGGGAGGCCCCGTTAACGGTTTTGCCTATCAGCAAATGGCTCGATACAATGTACTGAATTACACAATCTCCTGGGTTTCAAAAGCCTCCATTACCACACCATTCCATGGTAGTGGAATTGGCCATGGGCCGCATCAAGAGTTTGGAGACTCTTTCCTCCATGCCTCCGACAAAGGATGCTATAGCTCTCGATGCCTTTGGGCATCATTGTTTTCAAGCATGCATGCTCATGTCCAGGATTACTTTGTACATTCCCTAAATAGGCATGTATCTCAAGGATATCTCCAGAGATTGAGAATTTTGCCCCTATCCTGTCTGATGACAAACGAGCAAAATCAGAATACATCTAAGTTCCTTACAAGAGCATTTTTCGATGCCTTGAGTCTTCCAGTAGAGCCTCAGCAATCTGCATTGGTGCTCACAGGATGGCCTGGCTCCAGGCATCAGACCTTGAGCAATGGGTTCAAGATAAATTAGCCAATATTCTTTGCTCTGGAGAAAACCTCTTTGGAAAGGGTTGGAGATAGAAAGCTGGTACCTTGAGGCCAATGATCTCACACTCAAGAGACTCTTCAGAAAGACTTGACCCCTCCAAAAAGAAGGCCAATGTCAATGAGTCTTTCTTATCTACCTCAGGCTGATTACCAGTTCCAGCAACAACAGCAGAGGCAACAAGACCCTCATCAGGCTAAAAAGGCTAGGGCAACTAAGACACACAACCAACTGCTCTAGCACAGTCAGCACCTGGATTTTGACTTCTTTATAGAGAGCATAGCCACTCTGCCTCTGCAGGGCTCCCAGCCCTTCACATTTTGTTCTTACACCCACAGGTGGCATCTCATCATATCAGAACAATGGACTCTCAACATCGTCCAAAGGGGCTATCTGCTTCATTTCCAAAGCTTACCCTCTACCACCTCCACAAGGGAGTATCCAGCAAACCCTTTGCAGGCCAATCTCCCATTAGTCGAGGTGTCCACCCTGTTAGCTGAGGGTGCTGTTGAAAGAGTTCCACCCACCCAAGAGGGCAGGGGTTTCTATTCTCCTTACTTATTTATTCCCAGGAAGACTGGAGGGTTCAGACCCATTCTAGATCTCGGAGATCTCAACAAGTTCCTTGTTTGAGAAAAATTCAAGATGATTTCCCTTGGCACACTTCTGCCATACTTTCAGAGAAATGATTGGCTATGTTGTCTAGACCTCAAGGAGACATACACTCATTTGCTGATCCACTCTCTAAACAGACATTATCTGTGGTTCCGGGTTCAGCAAACCTATCATATGCTTCCCTTCAGGCTGGCATCTCCACCCAGAGTGTTCACAAAGTGCATGGTGGTAGTATCAGGCTACCTTTGTACTTTGGGGATTTTTGTCTTCCCTTACTTAGATGATTGGCTAATAAGGGGAGAGTCTCCAGAAGAGATAAAGCTATCTCTTCATCGCACCATCATGGTGCCCCAAAGTCTGGTGTTCTAAACTTTCCCAAATCCCACCTGGTGTCATCCCAGCAGTTCGAATTCATTGGAGTGCTTCTAGACACTCATCAGGCCTGAGCTTTCCTCCCACATCTTGTCCAGCTGGCCCACATGGTAAGAAGCAGCACAGTCGTCACTGCTTGACAGATGCTGCGCATTCTCGGTCATATTGCCTCTATGGTCCATGCTATGCATATGCTTGGCTACACATGCGAATGGCTCAATGGACCCAAGCAACCAGGCATCCCTCTGACAAAATTTACATAACGCCTCCTCTGATCAACTTCTTTCAGTGGTGGTGTACCCCTCAAACTTACTCAGAGGGTCACCTTTTCAGATGTCTCCATCTCAATGCACCCTAATGGTGGATGCTTCAAAACTCAGGTGTGGGGCACATTGGACAGTCTCACTATTCAAGGGCAGTGGACACAACAGGAATCTCTGATGCAGATCACTCTCCTTGAGCTTTGTGCTCTCATGAATGCCCTTCAGGTTTTTCAGTCTCAACTTTCAGGCAAACAAATTTTAGTCCAGACATATAATCAGATAACCAGACATATGGGAGGAGTGGCCTAGTGGTTAGGACATGGTACCTCAGGCTGGAGGGCCAGGGGTTCAAGTCCCACCTGGGGACAGCAATCTTAGGCCGGAGGGACTGAGGTTTCTAGTCCTATAGGCACTCCTTGTGGCCTTGGGCAAGTCACTTAACTCTCTGATGCCTCAGGTACACATAGATTATGAGCCCTTTGGAGACAAGAGAATGTATACAGTACCTGTATGTAGTGATTACATAATGTAAACCGCTTTGATTGAAGGATAAGGCTGTATAGAAAACCGGTTAAATAAATAATAAGGTAGCTATGTTTGTGAATAAGCAGGGCAGAACAGGCTCTTATCTCCTCTGCCAAGAAGCCCTTTGTCTCTAGTTCTTCTCTCTTGCATACTGCATTCATCTCAGAGCAGTATATCTCCCTGGCGAACTATGTCCTATGTCCACACAAATAGACTCTGAATCAGGAGATGGCCTCCTGGATCTTCCATCTGTGGGAGACCCCCAGAATAGATCTGTTCGCAACACAGTAGAATGCATGACTGCCGCTGTTCTGCTTGAGGCTTCCCTATTTACGCAGTCAGGCATCGGATGCCTTCCTCCTTCATTGGGGCAGGGCCCCGCTTTATGCATTCCCATCCACCCCCTTAATATCCAAGACCCTGTTCAAGTTGCAGGCTGACAGGGGCTCCATGATTCTAATAGCCCCTTACTGACCCCGCCAGCCATCATTTCCTCTGCTGCTTTGTCTAGCACAGACTCCACCCGTCAGCTTCGGGCACACACCCAATCTTTCTCAGGAGCATGGGTCGCTCCTCCATCCCAACCCATGGGCCCTCCGGCTCATGACTTGGCTGCTGAAAACATAAATTTGGATAAACTTGATCTTCCTCAGCAGGTAAAGGACATTTTACTGGCATTGTGCAAGCCAGACGTTCTTATGCCTTCAAATGGCGGCGATTCACCTTCTGGTGTACCCCAAAACATATTGATCCTTCTGCCTGTCCAGTGGATTTGCTTCTACAGTATCTCCTTCACTTATCCACCACAGGACTTAAGACTAACCCGGTCCGAGTTCATCTTAGTGCCATTGCAGCCTACCATAGGCCAGTGGATAGGCTACCTATTTCATTGCATCCCTTGGTGCAATATTTCATGAGGGGTCTTCTTTTATATAATCCACCCATCAGACTCTGCCTGTGGCATGGGACCTCAATATGGTCCTAGCGCAGCTTCTAAGGCCTCCTTTTGAGCCTTTAGCCACCACTGCCTTGAAATTCCTTTCTTGGAAGGTCATCTCTCTCATTGCTTTCACCTCTGCTCACCATATTTTCCAGCTGCAGGCCTTGGTGTCGGATGCTCTGTACACTCTCTTCCATCATGACAAAGTGGTTCTCTGGACCCATCCACACTTCCTTCTGAAGGTGGTCTCACCTTTTCATATTAATCAGTCTGTGATGCTCCTGGTCTTCTTTCCCAGACCTCATGCTTCCAGAGCTGAAGCAGTGCTACACACATTACATTGCAGACGTGCTTTGGCTTTCTACTTTGACAGAACCAAGAATTTCAGTAAATCCTCTCATTTGTCTCGTTTGATCCATTCACCTGGGACATCCAGTGTCTAAATGCATCCTATACAACTGGATTGCGGACTGCATTTCTTTTGCCTATTCTCAGGCAGGGCTCTCCCTTGATGGTCACGTCACTGCACACAATGTGTGGGCCATGGCAACTTCTGTTGCCAACCTTCATTCTGTCTCTATTGAAAAGATCTGTCAAGCAGCTACCTAGTCCTCCATTCACATCTTCGCTGCTCACTACTGCCTAGGGACTCCTGTTGAAATGCTGTCTTTGGTCAGGTGGTTCTTCAGTATCTCTTTGGGACTTAATCTCAACTCGTGCCCTCCACCCCAGACTTTTCTGCCACCAGATCTCTCTAACCATGCTCTTGTAAGTTGTGCCAGAGTCTAAGGAGGCTACTTGGGATCTATACTCTCTGGCTCTATTCTCTAGCCTCAGGGTTGTCTGTGTAGTTTGGTGCCTGGAAGCTAGTGAGTCTCATATGTGAAGACTGCATTCCTGCTTGTTCCTGGAGATAATGTTATTACTCATCTGTAACATGTGATCTCCAAAAACAGCAGGAATCAGTCTTCACAACTCACCCTCCTCCCCTAGTAGTTGTAGGATAACTTTTTCCTCTATCTCTCAGCTACAAACTCAACTGAGAAGAGGATGTGGGCAGACAGACCACGCAAGTGCAGTGGAATGCCCCCCAAAACCTTTCCAACTGAACACGTGGGAGTGTTCCCGCACAGGCTCTATTGGTACCAACGATACCCATACATGAAGACTGAATCCTGCTGTTCACAGAGATCACCTGTTAGAGGTGAGTAATAATGCTTTATCAGCATAAAAATGGTACTGAAAACCATGAAAGGAAATAAGTGCACCAAGGGAACGAGTGTAGATTGAGAAAAGGAGAGGTCCCAAGACAAAGCCCAGAGGTACATCGAGGAGGAACAACCAGAGCATACACTAAAAGTGCGATGGGAGAGGTAAGAAGAAAACCAGGACAGAAGAGAGCCCCTAAATCCAAACTTGGACAGGGTATTGAGGAGAAGGTGATGATCAACCATGTCAAAAGCAGCAGAAAGATCAAGAAGGATGAGAATTGAGTAGAGGGCTTTGGATTTGGCAAACAACAAGGCACTGGAGACTTTGGCAAGAGCCGTTTCTGTGGAATGTAGAGAATGAAAGCCAGATTGCAGTGGGTCCAGAAGGTCTTGAGAGGAAAAGTCAATACAGCAGCAGTGAACCACTCGTTCAATTAGGTTCGAAAAGGGAGGAGAGAGATGGGTCATTAACTGGAAGAACAGGTAGGATCTAGTGAAGGCTTTTTGAAGAAAGATGTAACCACAGCATGTTTGAAGGCTATAGGAACAGTCACAGTGGAAAGCAAAAGGTTGAGGATATGACAGATGGAAGGGATGATGGCAGAAGAAAAAGAGCTTACTAGATGGGAGGGGAGGGGATCAGAGGAGCGAGCAGGTAGTCAGTTTGGAAGAGGAGAGATTTTCAATTTCCTCCTCAGTGATTTCCAAAAATGAAGATAGGGTGCCCAAAGGTGAGGGAAGGATTTGGAATTGAAGAGGAGGATGAGGTGGAAGTGACCCTGCAGAGACTTCAAGGCTAATCTTCTGAACTTTGTCATGGAAGTAGTCAGCCAATGTCTGGGCAGACAGTGAAGGAGGGATTGCGGGAGGAGGGACCTTGAGGAGGGTCAGAGGCAAGAGAGTTAGTCAGATGGACATGGTACTCTTGCTTGGCAAGTGCTATGGCCAACTGGAAGGAAGTTTTATTTTTTATTTATTTTATTTATTTAAACGTATTTCTATACCGCCTTATCCTGCAATCAAGGCGGTCCGAACAGCAAACAATCAATAAGATACAGGGTATAGTGTGTACATGCAGAGTAGTGTATGCGTGTGAGTGTGTCTGGACGTTGATTCTTGTAGTGCTATTTACAGCATGTGCTATTTACAATGCTATGGGTATCAGTTCCTTGCTTAATTACAATTATAGTGACATGTGGAGGGAATTGAGGTGACTGTTGCATGGTTTAAGTAATGTCACCGTAGTGTTCTATGAAGAGGGTTGTCTTCAGTAGTTTCCTGAACTCCTTAAGGTCTGTTGTTGAATGTAGTTCATCGGGGAGGGCGTTCCAGATTGTTGGTGCCGCCTTTGATAAGGCTCATTTTTCGGTGTCCTTGCGTACCCTGTTGATATCTTTAGTTGTGTTGACATGGTTGGATGTGCCTCTTCTTGGTCTTGTGCTGTTGTCTGGTTGTATGAGTGGGTGTAGGATGAAAGCTGATGATTGATGTTTGATTTTGAAAATGTTTATGATTGTCTTGTATCTAATGCGGGCACTGATAGGCAGCCATTTCAAGTTAGCATGAATTTGAAATGTAGGCAGCCATTTCAAGTTAGCATGAATTTGAAATGTAGGTAGTCAGCAAAGATACGTAATTTAAGCCAAAGGCACTCAGCTGAGCAGGCACAGGAATGTAGGTAGCGGGTTGTCGAGGACAGCCAAAGTTGAGGTACGGTACACCTACAGCACATGGAATGGGAGGAACAAATGCATCCAAAACAAAGTATAGTGTTATAGGAGGATACTGCCCCATCTCCAGACTCGGATGACATAGTAGAGGAAAGAGATAAGACAGCAGTGGAGAGAGTTGAAGTGTCGACATTGTGAAGATTCCTAAACATGTTGGTGGAGATCGGGCGAGACCAAGATGGGGGATGTTTGAGGGTGAAGGTTAGCAGATGACTGTCAAATAAGAGCAGAACTGAGGTGAAGATGTTTGAGGGAGAGCAGTTGGAGGAGAAGACAAAGTCAAGGCAGTGGCCATGCTTGTGAGTAGGAGTGGTAGAGCACAAATGGAGGTTGAATGAGGAGGTTAGGGAAAGGAGCTTTAAGCCAGAAGGGTAAGAAGGATCATCACTGTGAATGTTAAAATCTCCAAGAATAAGGAAAGGGGAAGATGCATCCAGAAAGGAGGTGAGCCAGGATTCACAATCTGTGAGAAAGGTAGAGGGAGACTTGTTGGGGGGCTGATAAATAACAGCTACCTGGAGACGTAGGGCCCGATTTTGATTTAGGCAGGCTATGCGCCGCATCAGTATATAGCCTGCCCACCTACACCCTTAATTGGATTTTCACTTCCGTGGTGACGGACATGAAAATCCAGGTTCTCCAGGAACGAGCAGGAAGTCAGACCTCACATATGGGTGATGTCAACGCCGATGGAGCCCTGCGCAGAAGCATCTCCCCAGCTTTCAAAGAAAGCCTTTGGGAGATGCCACCACGCATGCATGGTCCCCTTCCCACCCAAGGGTGCCATCTTGCTCAGTCTTCCTTTTTCTGCGGAGCCCTACAGATGTTTGTATTTTTTCCCCCCCCCCCCCCCCCGGAAAAAAAGTTGATTTTCTTGTTAGTTTTTGTATCTCTTTCTGGCTCGCACTGATTTCTTTCCCACCTTCGAGCCCCGCTGCCCCAGCATAGGGTCTCAAGACTTACCTTTTTCTTTTTTCTTTTTTTTTTTAGTTTTTTTTCCACTCAGGCGCTTTCGTGCCTTTTTTTTTTTTTTTTTTAAATTGTCTGGCCATGTTGAGGGTCTTCAACCTCAGAAGGGTCCTTTTTGCCCCAATGGTCACCAGTTTTAAGAAATGTGAATGATGCTCAAACATGTCACACTCCAACACTCACGATTGCTGCCTCAGGTGCCTGGGCACCAACCATGACCCGAAGGAATGCTCCCTGTGTAAAACGATTGTCTGCAAAGGCCATCCAGAGCCACCAGCCTAAGCAGGACAACATCTTCAACAGAGCAGACTCGTCCTGGTATTCCTGGTAGCCTCACATTCCAAGGCCCCACATGGATCCTCTGAGTCGCGTAAGGCCCCCGCAGTTCCTGAGCAGACTCAGACACTCCAAGCAAGGGTCTCTGGAGTGAGAGCATAAGAAAAAGAAGACCTCAAGGACCTCATCCTGGGAAGTGGCAAGCATGGTAAATCCCATGTGTGGTCCCTCAGCCCCCAAAGGGCACCCAAGGAGTGGGAGCAGAAGCGTCCAAGTAAGGTGCCTGGACTGATACAGAGGCCTTTGGCAACAGGCCTTGGTCTCCCGAGAGCCATCCCGTCGAGGACCCACTCTCCTCCTCGACACCTGACCTGGTGACCCCGGCGTCTATGTCAAAGGCTGCTACTTCCAAGTGGTAAACTTGAATGCTGGCAATGGAAGACAGCATTTCTGTGTTCATTGCTTCCCAGCAGACATTGATGTGCATCCCTACCGGTGTTCATGCTGAGATCATAGGGACCTCGATGCTGAGGACTCCCTGGGCCACCGAAGCAATCCCTGAGAGCCAGACGCTTTGGGCAGATCCTCCTGATCCTCGCTCCTGATCATCGGGGGCAAGATCCTCGCAGGCAAGTGCCTCTGGCTCCAGCCATGCCCCGGCCTTGAGACACTGAAGACCGGAACCAATGATGCCCCTGGAACCGGTCGGGCCTCGAGTCTTCTTCGGGGGAGTCCAATGTCAAGACATCCCCGGAGACTCAGACCCACCGAAACCTCCCCTTGGACTTGTCTCCACCAGCTGTGAGGCACCAATCCTGATCAGGAGGAGTCCTGATCATGGCAAAAACAAAACTGAAGTTCAAGACACAGAGCCTCACCGATACACAGCAATGTAACACAATTAGCATCAAGAACAAGAACATTGCAATCTGCCTAACATACAGAGCACCCAGAGCTCCACCCGACGAACTGGCCTTCACACTCGAAGAAGCCTGTGCCATAACAACAAACAACAAACCAGCGCTGCTGATTGGAGACTTCAACCTAAAGTCCACCAATGTCAAAGACGCAGAGGCCTTCCTGCAAGCAATGTCCTCACTGCAATTCACGCAAATAATCAATGCTCCAACACACAGACATGGATCATCTCCAGACCTCATATTCGCATCCAATTACCTAACATCAAGAGACCTGATCTCTCCACCAACCATTACCCCAGTGCCATGGTCTGACCACTACTTAATCGAGATAAGGCTGCGGTCACAAGAGGACCAGACAAACGAAAGAGCAAACACCTCACACACACAAAGACGATTCAAGTGTTTCGACAAGGACGAATTCATACAGGACACAATACAACACCTGAACATTACTACGGACGACCTGGAGGAACAAGTTTCCAGCTGGAACAGCATTTTAGCCAACGCCGCAAAACCACCAGATGGCGGGACCGAGAAACAACACCACAACAAAAGACAAAACAAACCATGGTACTCAGCAAAAATACGACAGGAAAAGAGGGAACTCAGGAAGATTGAACAGAGATGGAGAAAAAACAAAACAACTGCCGACCAGCATCTCTATCTAACGAAGCAAAAGCAATACAATGAACACATCAACCAATCAAAGAGGGAATTCCACACAAACATGATAAACACCTCCATCAACAAACCCAGAGAGCTTTTCGAAATAGTAAAAATCCTCACAAAAGAGCAAACAACAGAAGGGGAAGCACAAATTGATCCACAGAAATTCGCCGACCACATCAAGGACAAATTTCACTCAACAGAACAAACAACGCCTAGTAGAACCTCAAGGACAGATGTACACTCCAAAACCTGGGGCACATTCTCCTCACCCTCAACAGAACAGATATCCCACATCATCTCTACAATCAACACAAGCACCGCTCCTACAGACCCATGCCCAGTGTCGTGGGTCAAAGCCACCAAATCAAGCCTCATCACCACCATACATAAAATGGTACACAACTCACTCACTCAAGGTCTCATGCCAAAGCAACTAAAACTTGCCTCAGTGAGACCAATCACAAAGAAAACAACTCTCGACAGAAAAGATCCAGCAGCATACCGACCAATATCCAGCATACCCTTCCTCGCAAAAGTCATCGAAAAAACGGTTCAACTACAACTTCAGGATCACATCGACAAACACGAAACACTCGACGACAACCAACACGGATTTCGTCCTAACCACGGTGTCGAAACGCTACTGATCTACCTCTTCGACAGCATCCTAAGAATAATTGACAACACCAGGAATGGAATAATAATGATATTCATCGACATCTCCTCAGCCTTCGACACAGTGGACCACAACACGCTCCTAGAAAGACTACAGAACACTGGTATACACGGTATCACACTGAAATGGTTCCACTCATACCTAACCGAAAGACAGCTACAGGTCAAGGTGGGACACATCACCTCCCGACCCATCAAAGTCCGTCAAGGTGTACCTCAAGGTTCTGCGCTCTCAGCACTCCTATTTAACATCTACATCCAACCAATCTGCAACATCATGAAAGAGAACAACATTCAATACACGATCTATGCGGACGACATCATGATATACACCCCGATATCAATCGACAACCCGGACTTCTCTAAGATAACAGACTGCCTTACACAAATGACCAGTTGGTGTCAAAACAACAACCTCGCCATAAACTACAAGACTGAAGCTTTAATCATCACTCTGAACCAAAGCTTCATACACCCACCAAATATAAAGATACAAAACATTACTATACCAATAAGGTCAGAAGTAAGATACCTCGGGGTTACGCTGGACAATAAACTCAATCTCAAGCCACACATAGACAAAACAATACAAAAAGCCTACTACAAGATGCGAATCATCAGGAGACTGAAACCACTCCTCGCCCCAGAACACTTCCGTACCGTCTGTCAAGCACTGATAACCCCTCTACTGGACTTCTGCAATCCGATATACCTTGGACTACCGAAACAAGCCATCAAACCACTCCAACTGGCACAAAACACCGCAGCACGAATCATATCCGGAACTGCAAGACAGGAGCACATCACACCCACCTTAAAGGACTTACACTGGCTACCAATCGATGCACGCATCAGATACAAAACTATCATAAACCTATTTAAGATAAAACAGCAAACATCAGCCAACAGCCTGCACACCCTCATACAACCAGACACCAGCACACGTCCTAGAAGAAAACAAACACACAACCGAGTCAGCACCCCAAGTGAATACAAACACACACGCAAGGACACAACAGACAGAGCACTCTCCATGGCTGCTCCAACAATATGGAACAAACTACCGGACGATTTGAGGGCAACTACAGACCTCAAGGACTTCAGAAAACAGCTGAAAACCATGCTGTTCATAGAACACTTTGGACACATCACATAAACTAAGGAACTGTATAGCAGCACACGTTACCGCCTAACACTAGATGTATATAAAATGATTTTAGCACCACTGTAAATAGCCCACATTGTACATAGCTCACACCAATCTAGCACACAAGACAACACACACCCAACGAAATTTCCACCCTCACTGCATGTATCAACACTCACACTACCAGATTGTTTGCTGTGATACCACCTTGATTATTATGATAAGGCGGTTTAGAAATACTGTTAAATAAAATAAATAAATAAATAAATCCATGCCCGAGAACACTTTGTTCCGAGTTTTTCAGGAACATGGCTTTGGCTCTCTCCCTCAGCACTGAGTCAGAGGAGGACCCCCGTATGGAGGAGCTCAACATCCTCTAGTACAAAGCACTGCCCAAGGAGACCCTAAAGGTCCTCATCCCCTCCATCCTCAGCCGGCTCCTTCTTAGGATGTGGGAAGCCCTGGCATCAGTGCCCATCATCAGCCAATGCCTGGATACTATGTACAAGGTCCAGCGAGGGCCAGGCTTCCGGAAAACCCAACTCCCTCACACCTCCATGGTGGTCGAGTCAGCCATGTGCCAACAGAAGAGACAAAGATGCATTTGTGGGTGCCTCCAGGCAGGGAATCCTGCGCCCTCGATGCCCTCAGGTGGAAATCCTACCAAGGCTCGATGTTGGCGTGCTGTATACAAACTTACCAACTTTACATTGGCATGTTTCTCTGAGACCTTGCTAAGGAACTCAGAGGCTTCACAGCTGGCCTCTATGGAGACCACCTCTGGCGCTTTCAGACTTTTGAGAAGTCTGTCGGAGAGTGCTCCAAGTATCTGTCCCGGGCCGCCTAGGACCGTTTTGAATCCAGTGCGAGGGTTGCTTCTGCTGCCGGCATCGGTGCTCAACACCAGGCTTGGCTCCAGTCCTCAGACCTCGAGCAGTGGGTGCAAGAAAAGCTCCTTGATACCCTCTGCCTCAGGGAGCAGCTCTTCGGCAAGCTAATGGAGGACAAGATGGCTGAAATTGAGACAGAGTATGTTACCTGGACTCGGCTCTCGAGGAAGACTTCCGCTCTTCTGAGGAAGAAGCCACCTGGAAATAAGCTACAGAAAGGGCCAGCTTTATTGAGGCTACCCTCCATACCCAGCCACCCAGACCTCTCAACAGGGGCACCAAGGCAAGGCACCAGCCCCAGCCAGTCTGGGTCGGGGTTTTGATGCCCCCAGCATAGTCTATATTCCACTGGAGGGTCAGCTACCAACAGGGGGGTGCCTGGTTCATTTTGTCCACAGGTGGGCTTCCATCATGGGCACTTCAATGGTCAGCTCCTCCACCGGGACCAACTTCCTTCGCCCTTCTTTCTTGGGGAGCCTCCTCAATCTCCTCTGCACCAGGCTCTGCTAATGCAAGAACCATCACTCCATTACCTGGTTCATGCGGGGCTTACTACGCTAAGACTCCCATCTGTCCACTTCTGGCGGAATGGGATCTTAATGTGGTCCTGGTGCAGCTTACCAAGCTGCCATTCGAACCCTTGGCTACCTGCCATTAGTGTTACCTGTCCTGGAAGATGTCCTTCCTATTGGTGATCACCTCTGCCCGCAGAGTCAGAGAGCTTCAGGCCTTGGTGGCCAAGCCACCCTACATCAGGTTCTACGAGAATAGGGTCGTGCTTCACAATCACCCAAAATTTCTGCTGAAGGTGGTATCTGATTTTCATCTCAACCAGGAGGTGGTACTCCCCAATTTCTTTCCACAGCCCCACACTGACAAGGCATCTGCCATTCTCCACTCTCTGGAGTGCAAAAGGGCCCTGTCCTACCTGCAGTGCACTCAGGGTCACCGTAAGGCCTCTCAGCATTTTGTCTCATACGGCCCCAGTCATCTGGGGGAGGCTGTCACCAAGTGGACTCTATCCATCTGGGAGGTGGACTGTCTCACTTTTCACCACAACCAGGCTGGGCTACCGCTGGAGTGCCGGGTCATGGCATACAATGTCAGGGCTATGGCAACCTCTGTTGCGAGCCTACGCTCTGTCCCTATAGCAGTTATCTGCTGGGCCTCCACCTGGTCCTCCGTCCATACTTTTGCAGCCCATTATTGCCTGGAGAGGGAGTCCCGATAGGACAGTGCCTTTGGCCAGGCCGTACTCCATAATCTATCTGTTCAGGGTTTAGACAACTCCTGCCCTCCGACCTTTCTTGTTCAGGCTACCGGTGCCATGGTTCTCCCTGGACACTGGGGTCCTCAGAGTCTGTCCTCAGATTCGCTTGCGGCTGCTCATGGTTGGGCCGTGTTTTTGTTTTCTTCCTACAGGTTCTCGGTAGCCTGTAGCTAGGGAGTCCCATATGTGAGGACTGACTTCCTGCTTTTTCCTGGAGAAAGCGTAGTTACTCATCTGTAACAGGTGTTCTCCAGGGACAGCAGGAATCAGTCATCACAACCCTCCCTCCTCCCCTTAGAGTTGCTATATAATTTTTATGCAATCTTCTTTTGTTGCCTCTAGCTATGTCATCTGACTGAGCAAGATGGCAGCCTTGGGCAGGAACGGGACCATGCATGCATGGTGGCATCTCCCAAAGACTTTCTTTGAACTCTTGGGAGATGCTTCTGTGCAGGTCTCCACATCGGTTTCAACGTCACCCATATGTGAAAACTGATTCCTGCTGTCCCTAGAGAATACCTGTTACAGGTGAGTAACTACACTTTATGCTGGATGTGCCGGCAGCCACCGAGGCTAACAGGTAGCAGCAATTTTCAATGCTACCCGCTTAGTCCCTGCACCTTAAAGATCACTTTTTCAGTGTTTGTTCTGGTGGGTCCTCTGCACTATCCCACTCTCAGTTGGTGTACCCCAAGGATCTGTTTTGGGTCCACTCCTTTTCTCTCTGTATACCCAGTCCCTTGGTGCACTCATCTCTTTCCATGGCTTTCTGTACCATCTTTGTTGATGATTTCCAGATCTACCTCTCTACACCTGAAATCTCTCTGGCAATCCAGACCTGGATCTCTGCCTGCCTTTCTGACATTACTGCTTGGATGTCTCACCGCCATTTGAAATTGAACATGGCCAAAACTGAGCTGCTTATTTTTCCCCTAAACCCTCTTCCTCCTTTCCCAGTCTCTGTGGATAACTCTCTATTCCTCCCTGTTTCCTCGGCTCGCAAGTTTGCGGTCATCTTTTGACTCCTCTCTCTCCTTCTCCACGCCCACATCCATCTGCTAGCTAAGACCTGCCATTTCTTTCTCCATAACATCAACAAAATCTGCCCATTCCTTTCTGAAAACACTACTAAGACACTTAAACACTCCTTAATCACCTCCCGTCTTGACTATTGTAACCTACTCCTTTCTTGTCTCCCTCTGAATCATCTCTCTCCCCTTCAATCTGTTCAACATTTTGCTGCACGGTTAACCTTCCGCCAGCCTCGTCATACTCAAGTCACTTCATTGGCTCTCTATCCATTTCTGCATCTAGTTCGAACTTCTCCTGCTGACCTATAAGTGCATTGACTCTGCAGCTCCTCACTACCTTTCTTCTCTTATACCTCCCTACAACCCTCCTCGGGAACTCTGCTCCTCTGGCAAATTGCTTCTATCTGTGCCCTTCTCTTCTATTGCTAACTCTAGACTTGGCTCCTTTCACCTTGCTGCTCCTTATGCCTGGAACTAACTGAGTCTGTAAGTCAGGCACCTTCTCTGGCCCTTTTCAAATCCAGGCTGAAAACTCATCTCTTTGCTGCTGCTTTCGGATCTTGACTCACCTGATCTCCTTTGTGTTTCCTTACAATTCCCCGTAGATGTATCCCATGTCTACAGCTACTGTGTTTTCTGTCTTGACTAGGTTGTAAGCGCTGATGATCAGGGACTATCTCTTACATGTCTCTGCAGCGCTGCATACATTTTGTGGCGCTATACAAATCTTCAGTTGCAGTAGTAGTCCTGTGTTGCTTAACCCAGGTTAAACAGTGACTTTCTCTGATCCTCTTTAATAATAGTTTATGGACTTTTCCTCCAGGAACTTGTCCAGACCTCTTTTTTTTTTTTTTTTTTAATCCAGCTACACTAGCAGCCTTTACCACATCCTCCAGTAATGAATTCCAGAGTTTGATTGTGTTGAGTGACAAAATATTTTCTCCGATTAGTCTTAAATGTGCTACATTGTAGCTTCATTGAGTGTCCTAGAGTCTTTCTACTTTTTGAAGGAGTAAACAACTGATTTATATTTACCTGTTCCACTCCATTATTTTATAGACCCTTATATTTCCCCTCAGCCATTTTTTTCCCAAGTTGAAGAGCCCTAAACGTTTAAGCCTTTCCTCCTAGAGGTATCATTCTATCCCCTTTACCATTTTGGTGGCTCTTTTCTGCACCTTTTCTAATTCTGCTATATCCTTTTTAAGATATGGTGACCAGAATTGCACAAAATATTGAAGCTGCTGTTGCACAATGGAACGATACAGAAGCATTATAATATCCTTGGTTTTATTCTCTATCATTTCCTTATGATTCCTAGCATTCTGTTTGTTTTCTTGGCCGATGCTGCACACTGGGAGGAGGGTTTCAATGTATTATCTATGATGACGCCTACATTTTTTTCCTGGGTGGTGGTTCCTAATGTGAAACCTTGCATCGTGTAACCATAGTTTGGGTTGTTCTTCCCTAAGTGCCTAACTTTGCACTTGTCCACATTCAATTCCATCTCTTGCAATTTTTCAAAATCCTCTTGTGATTTAATAACTTTGAATAATTTTGTGTAATCTGCAAATTTGATCACCTCACTTGTTCCCATTTCCAGGTCATTTATGAATATATTAAAAAGCAGTGGGCCCAGCAGGATCCCTGGGGTACTGGACTATTCACCTTTTTTCCATTGAGAAAATTAGCCATTCCATATCATCCTGCTAGACCAGTCCAGACAAGTGGGTTGTGTTCCCCTACCAGCAGATTGGTGGAGACAAAGAACCAATGAAAAGCCCAGGTTTCTCTGACGCTACTCCTATGCCTCTATTCACCTCAGCCACCAGAGGTCTCTTCAATATTTTTTTGTCTCCAGCAGATAGTGGATGGATTTTCTCTTCTCTGAAGAAAATCTGAATTGAGAGGAAAAGATTGGAAAAAATGCTCATGACAGACCACTTTGAGGGTGATTCTCATCGAAGCATGATGTGGTAGGCTCCATTAGACTGTGGTCTTTTTCATGATAAGAGCCTGTTGAGCAGCCTCAAAATTGGAAGGATTTGGAAGGATCTGGAAGAATGCAGTAGTATCCCCCGCTTCGTCCTTTGTACCCCCTGCTGTCTCCTGAAGATCTCAGAAGGCTGTCAGAGGGATCAGCTTCGCCTTTCCTTTCAGAAATGGGCCGGGGTTAACAAGGATTTCTGGGTGCTAAACAACATTCAGTTCGGTTATGACTTTCCTGCCAACTACCTTTAAATGCAGAGCTGCAAAGTCAGTAAAACAGTTTCATGGAAGTAGAGCTGAGCCCAGCAGGAGGTGAGTACCAAGGCTTGACCTTGTTTTTGTCCAGGCCGGGGGCTCCCAATTCCATCTGTGTGGGACGCAATTCGGGATAGAGCGCTGATGACTATCTGTGCAGTGTGGGGGTTTCCCACCATTGTCTGCATGTGTTGTTAGTGTTTTCTCTTGTGTGCCTGGTGGTCACATGGTCTGTATGCCCATTCCCCCCCCCCCCCCCAAGCAGGTCCAACATGCATTTCTACCCTAGTGGCTGTAACCACATTGCAATAAAAGTGCAGACACGTGCCACAATTAAAGCAAAGTCAACATGCGCCACAGTAAAAGCGCAGTTAGCACGTGCCATCAGGCTGCCACAGCCTTAGCATTTGCTGTTATGGTACTTGCCTTGACTCTGTCTTTTTCAAGGAAACATTGTTTGACATGTGGCAAGCGAGGTGCCTCATCTCTGTATTTTGGACTCTGCTCTTCTTGCATAGTAGTTTGAGTCATCCCTGGAGGGCCTGCTCCCCCTCCTTGAGCTGAGAGATACAGTTAGTCTGGCCTTGCCTGTCTCAGGATGATGGATGGCGCTATTTGTAAGGATATCTAACTGGCCAGAGATTTTGTGTCTGGTGATCAGGGCTCTGATGGCAACACCCATTGAGAAGTTGAAGTGCCCTACTTTAAAGGATTTGATGCTCAATACTGCCGCCTTGGCCATGATTTGTTCTGCAAGGTGGATATCCAAGCTGCATGCTCTGTCTTGCTAAGATCCTTAGCTGTCTTTTTCAAAGGAGGCTGTTTCCATTTGGCCAGTGCCTTCCTTCTTTCCTAAGGTGCTTTCTGCCTTTCACGTGAACAAGGTGGTATGTCTACCCTCCTTCTCTAAGGAGTAGTGTTGTGGGATGGATAAGAATCTTTGCCTTGTGGTTGTGTGGAGGGTGCTTCTCTGGTAGTTAGAGGTTATAAATTCCTTTTGTAAGTTTGACCATCTTTTTGTGCTACTTGTTGGCCCACGCAAGGTGACATGGCAGCTAAGTCGACTTTGGGGTGCTGGATTAAGGAAGCCCTTTCCTTGGCATATCTGTTTCGTAACTGTCTGGTTCCGAAGGGTTTGCATGCCCATTCTACCTAAGCACAGGCATCCTCTTGGGCTGTGCAAAGTATGGTAGCCCCTGCAGACATCTGTCAGGCTGCAACAAGGACATCACTTTCGTCAAATATTACCCCTCAGATACCTGTGCAAGGGTGGACATGGCCTTTGATTCAAGAGTTTGAGCTGCCTTGTCTTTTTCCCATCCAGTGGAGTTGTAGCTTTGATGTATCCCACTTGTCTGGACTAGTCTAGCAGGACGATATGGAAGGTGACATTTTACTTACCATTTAATGTCCTTTCCTTGAGTCCTGCTAGAGCAGTCCAGGGCCCACCCCTGGAACAGAATTATTCTATTCTTCTGCTGCGGTACTGTTGTGTCTGCTCTGGTTTTTAGGAAACACAAAAAAAAAGAGCCTAAGCTCTCGCAGAAGGGAGAACCAAAAACAAAAAATAAAGACACATGTGACCTATGCACGCCTCTCGCTTTTTTGTGCTCTGGTTTTTATACTTGGTTCTGCAGGTTTATCGTCTACTGACAGCCTTATGTTTATGCTTTCCTGTACACAGTTTTCTACTGTTGATGATTACTTAGAAAAGGTTCATAGAAGAGCCACCAAAATGGTAAAGGGGATGGAAGGATACTCCTATGAAGAAAGGCTAAAAAGGTTAGGGCTCTTTAATCTGGAAAAGAGACGGCTGAGGGGAGATATGATAGAAGTCTATAAATTAATGAACGGAGTGGAACGGGTAAACATAGATCGATTGTTTACCTTATCAGAATACAGAAAGACTAGGGGACATGCAATGAAGCTACAGGGTAAAATATTTAAGACTAATAAAAGAAAATATTTTTTCACTCAACGTGTAATCAAACTCTGGAATTTGTTACCGGAGGATGTAGTAAGGGCTGTTAGTGTAGCTGGGTTTAAAAAAGGTTTGGACAAGTTCCTGGAGGAAAGGTCCATAAACCATTATTAAGAAGGGACCCAGGATATCAATGCTTGAAGCAATACAAGCATTGTGGAACCTGTGTCCCTTGGGGAAACTGCTAGGTACGTATGACCTAGATTGGCCACTGTTGGAAACAGAATACTGGGCTTGATGGACCTTGGTCTGACACAGTATGGCATATCTTATGTTCTTATGTTCTCATTGTTGTCCACGATTGAGGTTGTGTGAGGCTTGCCATGTTTCTCCTGTATACTTTGGGACAAATACTGAAGGAACCTCTGGCAGCTGAGACAAATAGAGGCATGGAAGTGATTTCATTGAAACCTAGGCTTTTCATTGGTTCTTTGTCCTCATCAATCTGCTGGTAGAAGAACACAACCCACTTGTCTGGACTGGTCTAGCAGAGCTCAAGGAAAGGATATTAACTTGTACAGTAAGTAAAATCTCACTTTTAGCCCTACTCTGTTTTCTATCTTTTAAACAGTTCCTAATCCACTGTAGTACAGTTCCTCCTAATCTCATGACATTTAAAACATTAATCTGGATTCATTTTCCTTAATCTTTATTATCATTGTTAATTATTTATGTTAACAAGGATTTTAAGAATGTAATAATTAAGTTTGAATAACACTGAAACAAAAGTGAACTGGATTGGCCCAGTCACTTGGCAGCACTGCTATATGCTGCTGTTTAGAGGGTTCTCAGTTGGATTTGTGCTTCAGGTCAGCTGGGGAAGCTGCTAAGGCAGTATTCTTAGCCCCAGGAGAGAAGGGAAACATGCCGTTGTTGAGGCCTATGCCTGATAGCTGGATTTAGGTCCATGACACAGGGCTCTGGAAGGATCACCAGTGCGTAGTTCCCAGCCTCGGGGCTGTTGCTGCAATGACTAGACTGGGCTGGAAGTTTATTAAAATAGGGGAAAAATCCCTAGATAGTGGCAAATGAAAGCATATGGCACTAGAATCCCAGCACTGGTTGGAAGAAAAAGGAGGAAATGCAGGATCAAAAAATAAATACATTGAACTTTTCTTCTGCGTCAAAGATGATAGCACACATCTTGCATACAATTATATGGATTGCTATGTGAGATCCTCTTGTTTTCTTGAATACCTTGGAACAGTTTAATTATATACGAGTTCCATGAAACTTAGGATATCTTTTTTTAAATGATATAAAACCTTTATTGTTTATGCAAATTATATAGCAATACTATAGCAAATTCTCTTTATACAGTCTTTTCCTAATGTAATACAAATTTTCTATGATTACCAGTAGGACAATAGCTCATATAACCTTCAAAAATATACTTTCTTTTAAATGCTTTATTTGTAATATGTATGTATTTATTTTCTTTGGAATTCAAATTATAAATAGCCCGTATTGGTCCTTCTGCCTTGCTGCTATAATGCAGAATCAAAGTAGATCAAATCAGTCAGTCTATAATTTGAGTTGGTAACTTCTTCCATGAATGTTAGGATTGATCACGACTTCGGGCTGGTATTGAGATGTTTTTCTCTTTCTTAAAATGTCAATCTTTTCATGATAAACATGTACCACACTGCACTGGAGCCACTTCACTGTGAATTCTAGAGGAAATTTCCAGAATTTTGCAAAGTCTTTCCACTATTAAGTGCATAATTGGGCCTGCCATAGGGTACGTATTGGACATCCTAAAATGATAGGAAAGGAGCATAAGGAAGGATTTCTTTTTTTATAGTCTAAATTCTGCTTCAAGGATACTTTTGATTATGGGATGTTCCCACCATATATGGATCAATGTATCAAATTCAATAAAATAAGCTAACTATATAGCATGCCTAACAGGGGCTATACATTCAAGCAAAGATACTTAAGCTGCACCGACTGAACAATGGCTGGGGAAAATCATATTGCCAAAGCTGTTGCCCCCGTTACAGCTTCTGCATCTATCCAGATAGAGGTCCCAATGCCAGTTGAAGGACTGGTTCCATGTGCAGGATGCTTGCAGGCAGAAGCTCTCAGAAAACAAGTGGAGGAACTCGGAGAGGAGGTGGCAAGGCTGAGGTGCATTCAAGAGAGTGAGAAGTACATTGATGAGATGCTTTTGCAACATCCAAGATCTCCAGCAGAGGAGAAGATGGGAGCCTACAGAAAGATGAAGATTGGACACAAGTCACACAATCACTAATCCAACTTCTCCGGCCCTTGAATTGAAGAACCATTATGTAGCCCTGGAAGTGGAGGAGTGAAAGCATCCCTGGAAAGGGAAGAACCAGAGCTTGAGCACCCCAAAGTTGCAGAATCAGTTATCACAAGGGTAGTGGTGATTGGTGACTCTCTTCTGAGGGGTACTGAGGTGTCCATCTGCTGACCAGACTTGATGTCCCGAGAGGTATGCTGTCTGCCAGGTGCCAAAATCCGAGATGTTGCAGAGACTCAAACTCACTGACTATTACCCAATGTTGCTAATCCATATCGGCACAAATGATACTGCCAGATATCCCGTTGAGTATATCAAAAGTGACTTCATGGCTCTGGAACAGAGGGTGAAGCAGATAGAGGCTCAGGTGGTGTTCTCTTCAATCCTTCCTGTTGAGGGTAAGGGCCAAGGCAGAGAAGCTCGCATCCTGGAGATGAATGCATGGCTGCATGGATGGTGTCAAAGAGCATTTTGGTTTCCTGGACTATAGGATGCTGCTCCAAGGGT
The DNA here is from genome assembly GCA_033557465.1 of Ichthyophis bannanicus. Lineage (NCBI taxonomy): Eukaryota > Metazoa > Chordata > Amphibia > Gymnophiona > Ichthyophiidae > Ichthyophis > Ichthyophis bannanicus. The sequence continues at coordinate 497,229,449 of CM066033.1, forward strand.
TGCAGAGCAGAAATGGCATCCATCTGTCCAAGAAAGGTTGACATGTCTTCAGTAGCAGACTGGCTAATCTACTGAAGAGGGTTTTAAACTAGATTTGTTGGGGATGGGTGAATAAAGCCCCCAGGTAAGTGAAACATTAAATACCTTTATGGAAATGGGTAAAAGGAACAACATATGGAAAGCGGTGTGTATAAATGCCCGTAGCATGGGAAATGAGATCCCAGATGTTGAAGCTTTTAATGGGAAAGGCTGACTTGGATTTAGTGGCAGCTACAGAAACATGGTTCACAGAAACCCATGACTGGGATGTAACTATACCAGACTATACTTTATTCAGAAAGGACAGGATAGGAAGAAGGGGAGGAGGAGTGGCACTATATGTAAAAAATAATATTAAAGCTTTGGAACTACATAACTTAAAAGGGAGAGAGGAGGTACTGTTGGTTAAATTAGAAAGAAGGAAAGAGAAATCTATTTGCATTGGCATAATATACAGACATCCCTCACAGGAGGAAAAGGTGGACAGAGTTAATTGAAGACATATGCAGCATTGCTAGGAAAGGGGAAGTGCTACTGATAGGGGATTTCAATATGCAGATGATTGGCACATTCCTGCTGCAGTATCATCTGGAAGTAAGGAGATCTGGGACTCTCTACAGGCAACTGGTAACAGAACCCATACGTGAAGGGGCCATACTGGACTTGGTGCTTAAAATGGCGAAAGTGTTTCTGATGTTATAGTGGGAGATCATTTTGCATCCAGAGATCACCAGATGGTGTGGTTCAGTATTAGGACTAGGGCTGTTAAAATCCATTTAAAAGCGAGGGTCTAAGACTTTAGGAAAACTAATTTTGCCCAAGATGGGCCAATACCTCAGGGAGTCATTAGTGGGATGGGAACAGCTGGAGAATGTAGAAAAACAGTGGGCAAAACTGAAAGGGGATATTTTAAGGGCAACCAACCTTTTTGTTAAAATGGCAAATAAAGGTAAAAGAAAAGGAGACTGCTATGATTTTCAAAAGTAGTAAATGAAAAGGTGAAATACAATGAGATCAGAGAGAAGACAGGTATCTATATTTGGAAAAAACTTAGAGAACCTAGCAAAGCAGTCAGGAAAGCAAAGATTCAAAAAGAGGAGGAAAAAGTCAATGCAGTAAAATGGGAGGATAAGACATTTTTCAGACATGTTTGTGAACTGAGTAAGGGTAAAATTCATATTGTCAGACTCAAGGGTGAAGAGGAAGAATAAGCTGAGGAGGATAAAGTGGAATTGCTTAACAAATATTTCTGTTCTGTGTTCACAGATGAAGAACCAGGAGCTGGACTTCAGAAAACACCCACAAACAGAAACGAGGGGCATCTTCAGCAATTTTCAGAAGACTGTGTTCGTGAGAAACTAGCTAAACTTAAAGTAGACAAAGCGATGGGATACTGAGGGAACTTGGGGATGTTGTAGCAACTCCACTGACTGACCTTTTCAATGCCTTGTTGGAGTTGGGAGTGGTGGCAAAGGACTGGAGGGAGGCACATGTGGTTTCTTTACACAAAAGCAGAAGTAAGGATGTGATTGAAAACTACTGGCCGGTTATTTTAACTTCGGTGGTGAGTAAATTATTGGAAGTGCTGCTGAAAGAGAAAATAATGAGGTTTCTGGAGTCCAGCAGATTACAGGATCTGAGATAGCATGGATTCACCAGAGGCAAGTCTTGTCAGACAAATCTGATTGATTTCTTTCACTTGGTGACCAGGAAGTTGGACCAAGGGACAGCTCTAGATATGGTGTATTTAGATTTCAGTAAAGCCTTTGACTCCTCACAGGTGACTTATAAATAAACTGAGCACCCTAGAGATGGACCCTAAAGTTAAGGCTTGGGTTAGAACTTGGTTGAGAGGGAGGTGACAAAGGGTACAGGTAAATGGAGCTCACTCTGAGAAGAAAGATTACCAGTGGTGTGCCCCAGGGATCTGTCCCTGGTCCGATTCTTTTTAACATCTTAGTGATATAGTGGAAGGGCTGTCGGGTAAGGTTTGCCTCATTATGGATTATACCAAAATCTGCAATAGACACCCAGGAAGGGGTAGATAACACGAGGAGGGATCTAGCTAAGCTTGAATAATGGTCTAAAATTTGGCAGCAGAGATTTAATGTTAAGAAATGCAAGATCATGCATTTGAGCTGCAGCAATCCAAGGGAGCAATATAGTATAGATAGAAGGTGAAGTACTTTTGTCCACTAAAGAAGAGTGGGACCTAGGCGTGATTGTGTCTGATGATCTTAAAGTAGCTAAACAGGTAGAAAAGGTGACAGCAAAAGCTAGAAGGATGTTTGGGTGCATAGGGAGAGGAATGGTCAGCAGAAGAAAGGAGGTGATAGTGCCTCTGTATAAGTCTTTGGTGCGACCTCATTTGGAGTATTGTGTGCAACGGATATAAACAGGCTTGGGTCGATAGAGAAGGTGGCTACTAAAATGGACAGACTAGAGAGGCCATGTTGTCTTTTTTTGTCGTCATGTTTCTATGTTTATTTCCTCTAATTTCCTCAAATAATTGGAGGAAATAAACATAGAAACATTGAGACCACCACTCCTTTCGACCCATGCCAACACGGATTCACGGAGTTGCACGGAGTCGAGACGCTCCTGACCACCCTCTTCAGCACATTAATTACAGGATTGGACAACATCAGTCAAGGATAGGCCCTAATCTTCCTGGATATCGCCGCAGCATTTGACTCTGTTGACCATGAACTGCTCCTGGCACGCCTCGCAGAAAAAGGGATCCAGGGCACAGCCTTAAGTTGGTGCAAATCATTCCTGATAGAAAGACAGCAACAGGTATGGACCAGCACCACAACTTCCAAACCATTCCAACAGGAACAGGGCATACCACAAGGATCCTCACTCTCAGCCCTGTTCTTCAACATATATATATGCAGCCCATCTGTGAAATCACCTGCTCCTTCAACGTCGCATGCCTGGCATACACCGACAACGTACTACTCTACATGCCATTCTCAACTGACCAGCAGGACTTCTCACCACTAACAACCTGTTTCAGTGCTATCACAGAATGGCTCCACACCCAAAACCTCAGAATAAACTTCAAGAAAATGGAGGCACTATTCATTACCAGGAACCAAGCTTACACCCCCTCCATCCCCCTCCCCCCCCCCCCGCATCACTGAAAGTAAGACGCACCGAGCTCCAAAGCAAGTCCACGATCCGCTACCTAGGGGTCACACTCGACCAACGGCTGGATATGAAAACCCATATAAAGAACACAGTCAAGGCAGTATACCACAAAATATGGACAGTCCAGCATCTATGACCCTTACTCGAGCCAGACGACTTCTGCACAATCAAGCCTTAATAATCCCCCACTTCGATTACGCCAATGCAGTCCTACAAGGACTTCCTAAAAACACGCTGAACCCACTTCAGCTTGCAATGAATGCAGCTGCCAGAATACTACACAGAGCCGCCAGGAGAGACCATATAACACCAATACTGAAACACCTTCACTGGCTGCCGATCCACTGCAGACTCCCTTTTAAAATTCTACTGCTAACCTTCAAGGCCATCAACGGCCTCACTGCCTCCTCCATCACTGACCTCGTCCTCCCCACTCCCCCAAACAGAGTCAGAAGGTCAGTCGCTGTCAACACACTGAGAATCCCCAGCAAAATCACAAAGTGCTCTCAAGCAACAAGAAACAGAGCTTTCATGTACTATGCACCCTTATGCTGGAATGCCCTCCTGCCCTTCATCCGGTCCATCACTGACATCACCCAATTCAAGAAGGCCCTGAAACACTACCTCTTCCTCCAGCACTACTCACAAAGGGGACACGCCACAACCAGGCACACTCAACCACCAGGACAACTCCCCCCCCCCCAGTACACCCACAATACACAGACCCAGCCCGGCAAAGCAGCACTAACAGACACCCTCTTGGTATGTACTTGTAAATAGTCACCTAATTGTGTAAATAGTGGCCAAGCAGCCCCGGTCGCCACTGCTTCTCAGTGGCCCGACTGTGTAGCCTGTATATAGTTACCTAAAGGAGCTGCACACCGCCTAGCTGTGTAGCCTGTACATAGTTACCCCAGTTAACCCAAGTTGCAAATCCTGTTCATTGTAAGTACAATACTGGCTCGGCCAGGACTGTACAAATTTGTTGTAATTGTAAACCGAGCTGATTTTAAAAAGCGCGGTATAGAAAAAACCTTTAAATAAATAAATTTATAAACATGCCTTTCAATTCTTAAAAAGATTGTGGGGGTGTTACCGTACATGATTGATTCATCCCAAGTTGTGGATATTTTGCATAAACACTGGCACATTTTGGCCCTCCACTCGTGTTTTCAAAAAAGATTTGATGGTAGTTCATTCTACTGTTGGTGGGGATCATTCTTTGTTCAATCATGAGGATTCAGGCCATTTCACTTGTGATTTTGCTCGAGGCACATTTTGTAAACAATTTCAGGTTGGCTCCCACTGGCAACATCTTTTGACGGGCCGTCTCTATACTATTAAGTGGCATACTTCATGTACCTCTTCCTTTGTGGTTTATTTTATAATGTGCCCTTGTGGGTTACAATATGTGAGGCAGACCACTCGCCCTGTTAAGAAGCGTTTGTCTGAACATAAGTCTAGGATTCATACAAAAGCTTTACTGGCCTCTTTGGTCCCACATTGTATTTAACTGCAACATACGTTTTTGGATTTTAAATAGTGCATCATCGATTATGTCCCTCTAGATTCCCGTGGCGGTGATCGGGAACATCGTTTGCAGGTTTTAGAACAACGATGGATTTTTTTTCTTTGAATACTGTCATTCTAAGTGGTTTAAATTCAGAGCTTGACTGGTGGAGCACTTTGGGCTCATGATTTGTTTGGCCTTCTGGTTCCTCCATAGCTGCTTCTTTTAGGTATTTAATGCAACACCTTCCACTGTGATGCCAGATGCTATCCCTTTTGAGGGAAGGTTTCGGAATCTGAAGCTGAAACCTGATATACTGATGAGTTTGTGGAGTGCTTAACAACAGCTGACTTTTGAGATTCCATTATATTTCAAGAGCTGTACTGACTTATTGCTTGAGACAGGGTCTTTTACCTGAAACACGGTGCTGTGTCGTGGACTGCTCTTGTGGAATGCTCCTTGTCTGGTTTGGACCTGCTTTTTACCTGCTCTCTGACATTCAGTTGGGATAATCCCATGTTCAACAGCTCCCAATGGATTTTACGGTTCCAGCTGCCAGCTGAATATAAGTTTCCAAATTTTGCTGTTTCTTAGCATATTGGCATTTTGGATATCCTATTGAAAGTTTTTTTCTCACTTTTCCACAAACTTTATTTAAAGATTAAACGGAGTTGTTTGTTTTTCGGAGAGGTTTCCCCTTTCCCCCTGCACAGCGAACATTCCAACATGTAAATTTAGTTTCTGTGCTTGTTTTCCCTTTAATTCTTGGGATCAGATTTGTCTCTATAGTTTAGTTTGAGTGCTGATCCATTTTTTGGTTTGTTTTTCATTGTTTGGTTTCTCACAGCATTCTTACCAATTCTGATAATCACATATCATTGAGATACAAAAATCCAGTATAAATCAATTATGTAAGGAAACCAGAGTTGTCAACACTTAGCTTAATGTGCTCAGTATAGCAGCTATTCGTACTGGACAATCCCCAATGCTGCTCAGTACCCTACTCAGGCATTTCGTCTAACGCTTCCTCAGGAGGTCAGATCTCAAATGCAGTAACAATGCTGCTGTACTGAATCCATCTCTTCCAGCTGATATTACTGGTGATACATGCTTTATCAAGGTTTAAGTTACACCATATGCTAATTGACTTAATAAACACACAATTTTAAAAAGACAGATTTTATCAGCTTAACTCAAAATATTCCCTTTTCCCCAAGATTTTGAGAATTTCCCCAGCAGATAAATACTTACCAGTGCAGATTCCTTCATAACAATAGACCTCTTCTCTCAGTAGTCCTTTAAAACTAGATATCACCAAGTTCTTCAAATCTGCTTCTAAGCAGTCTCCAGACCACATAGCATGTTTCAGCCTCACTGCAGCAATGCTTAGTTTAGCTTATGACTCTATTTTATATACCACTTTTTTGTATAAAGTATCAAATATGTTTACAGTATACATCTTTAAATATATAGAAGAGATAAAATAAAGATGAAGATTAAAAGCATACAATTTAAAATAATAGAAGAGAAAATAAAAGCAAAAAGAAAAAATGGTCAGCATGGCCTCGCTGATAACAGAAGCAATCTAATAGTCACTAAAGGCTAATGTAAAGAAATATGTTTTAAGGGCTACTTTAAACTTTGGGTATGACAGTTCATTCTGGAGGTACAGTATATGCAAATGCAATGTGTACCTTCGAGTCAGTCCTGACTCCTGGCGACCCAGAAGCTCCTGGGTTTTCTTATGATATAGAGTTTAACAAGGAAGGGCCAAGAAGTAAAAAGCTGTATCTTCCAAGCAAGCTGTAGCTCGAGAAGGATGTTCCCAAACCTGTCCTGGGGTCTCCCCAGCCAGCCGGGTTTTCTGAATATCCCCAATGAATATGCATGAGAGAGATTCACATACAATGGAGGCAGTTCATGCAAATCTCTCATGCATATTCATTGTAGATATCCTGAAAACCCGACTGGCTGGGAGGCAGGTTTGGGAACCCCTTCTTAAGAAGGTTGAAAGCAAAGATCTAGCAAAAAGTAAGGAATTAACACAGACAGCAAGGCAACTCGCCTGACAACAATATTTTGAATTTAATTCAATATCTAACAGGTAACAAGTGCTTTTGGACCAAAAGGGTGCTGTGTTCAAACCTTTTGACATTCAAGAGCAAGTCATCAGCAGTATTCTGTAAGATCTGCAATCTGTTCAGCGAGGTTTTGTTTATGACTGGCTTGGGATTCAACCAGCATGTTGTAGTCCCACAAACAAGGCAGGCCATATATTAGAGTTAGTTTTTACTTCCAACTCTTCTTTTGGTCCCATAGATATTAAAACCTTTCTTGTCTTTTGGGCTGATCACTTTCTTAGACCTTCTCTAAGACTCCTTATTTCATGTTCTACAAATCAGCTAAACACTCCCAAGGATTTTTCTAAGGTATGCCCAGAGGATCTTATTAACTTACCAGATCTATTTTCTCTTAATTTTTACAAACATATCTCTGAACAACCAGGTGCCAGCTTGGAATTCAGTTCCATCTCAAGTAACTGATAGTGTAACTCATCTTAAGAAATTTATTACTTCTATCAGTTCTTTGCATCCTTGGTATCATCCTGGGCTATGTTCTTATTAAAGCAACAAGCCAGATGAGCTGAAGGATACTGGCATAATGCCTGAAGCTGTTCCCAGTTGTAAGGAACACATCGGATTATCAAAACACTGTAAAAGCAGACTAATCTAGACTAATTCAGTCTAGCTCCCACTCTGCCAAATAGCTTTTTCATATTGTTTCCAGCCTTTCTGGCTCCTCCTCTCAACAGACAGTTAATATACACTGCATATCTCTGATGATTTTTCTCAAATTTTTTCAGCAAAAACAGCTAATCTTAAGACCTGGTACTGCCACAAGTACACATCTTAGCCTCTGCAAGTTCCTCTAGCTCTTTCTTACATAACTCTTTTACTTATGTTGAATCTGGATCTCCTCTGAGTGACATAACCTTAACTCATAACTGGAGCTCTTTTAATCCCATCTCCATTTCCTCTTTATCTAAGACCCTCACCACTGTAAAGGCAAGCATATCCATATTCTGCCTGATACTCTCCTAGCTGGCTCACAGTCTTCTTCTTGGGTTTATCTCATTTGCAGCCACTATGATTAACAGCTTGAACTCAGACATCTTCCCTACTTTGTGGAAACACGTTATGGCTTGACAATTTTCAATCCTCGACACAAGCGGTCAAAACTTCGTCTTCGTATAATCTCAAGAAAGATCACTGTGTAAATTCCAATTGCCTCAAGGATGATAATTTTCAGTTCTTAACATCGATCGGGTACTGCAACACAATGCTGTGTTTCAAGCTCCGTGCCTTCCTAGCTCTTCAAGCAAAGAAACCCCATCGTGCATCCATTTCCGGTTTTGTATCTCTAACCATGATTAAACAGCAGATGGTTGGAATTAGTAAATCAAGGCGTCTAATAGAACTCAAACCAATCCAAATAAGGAAGATCCTCAATACAAAGTCCACCAATCTACATCCATATTAAGGCCATGGGGTGTCATTGATTGCAATTGAAAAATCCAACTTTGTTCTTTATATTGCATTTGGAGATCCGAACCCCCCCTATGTAAATCACTGGGAACATGGTCTATCACTAACCACTTCAACTCTTCAAATTTGAGTTTTCATTGAAGACAATGTGAAACCATTGGGGCAGCCGAAACTTGAGTTGATATGTGAACGATGCTCCTGTAAACGTTTTTTAATGGACCTAGAAGTTCTGCCTACATATTTAAGGTGGCAGGGACAGATGATAACATATACAACAAAGGAGGATAAGCATGAAGTCCCATGAAATAATATATACGTAATACTAGATTGTAAATCTGTCCATTGCTCTCCGTTCCAACGTACCATCACAAAAATCACAGGACCCACAAGTGTAATGGCCCCGACTCTGGGAATGCAATCCCTTCCCTACAAGTGAAGAAGTGTGAACAATCAAATCACCAATATTAGTTCCCCTCTGATAAGCAACCATAAGAGACCTCTGAAAACAATTGTGAAGAGACAAAACAGGCCAATGATTTTTTAAAATACGAGTCACCTCCATGGTATTTGGCATATATGGAAGTATACCAATGAAACTGTTGGATTTATCATCATCAACCTCCAAAGTTCTTTCATATTGCCACCATTTGGGATGGTTATACAAGGCCCATTTGTAAACTTTATTAAACAAAGACACAGGGTATCCTTGAGCTCATAACCTGAGGCTTAATTCCCTTGCATGCTTATAATATTCTGAGAGAGTTGTGCATTAATAGATGAATCCTTAGAAATTGGCCTACATCCTTCATTAGAGTGCTTTTAGGCTGTTGAGCCTTTTTATAAATTTGATTAAAAGGACGGCCTACTACTAGAGAGGGTGACCTCTCAAGGTAGGTGATATGACAAAAATTAAATAATTGACAAATCAGTCTTATTTAGATAGGCATTGTTAGTATGGGTTAACCTGGTTTTCACCTTAATTTGGGTTTATATATGTGGCGATTCCTTTGGGCTTTGTGTTTAGATAAATAAGACATGATTATTGGCACCCTTATAAATAATTCAAATCAGTTTGAACAGAAGAACCACATTTCCATTGCAGTAAAATTAGTTACACCTGTGATCAATTGTCAGTACTTGCATGACTTGAATCAACCAATGAATGATGGCTCTAATGTTTAAAATGACCCTACTGCTCAAAACCAGACATAAAAAGGCATGCCTGATCTTTGTCCATACCCACCTTGAGAAACCACAATCCTTCTGGGAAAATGTTCTGTGGACAGATGAAACCAAACTTGAGTTGTTTGGCAATGCAGACTAGTGATAGGTGAAGAAATGAAGCTTATGAGTAAAAAAAACACTCTACCTACAGTTAAATATAATGGAGGTTCCATAATGTTGTGAGGCTGTTTTGTTGTCTCAGGAACTGGAGTCCTGGAATGTATTAAAGGAATCATGAAGTTAGAGGACTACCAAGGTAGTTTGGAGCAAAATGTGTCACTTAGTGTCAGAAAGCTAGGTCTGGGTCAAAGGACAATGGCCCAAAGCATACATCCACAAGTACAAAAGAATGGTTAAAGAGGAACAAATGGACTGTTTTATACTGCCCAGCAATGAGTCCTGATCTCAAACCACCGAGAACCTTTGCAAAGAGCTGAAATCTGCCATTGGTAAAATGAATCCTAGAAACATTGATGAGCTGGAACCACTCACAGATGAAGAGTGGGAGAAACTGCCAGCAGACAGAAGTTCAAAACTTATAGATGGCTACAAGAAATGTTTGGAGGATGTCTTCCCTGCCAAGAGTTGAGCAACCAAATATTAGTGAAGGATGCCTTATTCATGTCCAGGCCGTATTTTGTTGTTTTTTTTAAATCTGAAATTACTACCTCTAAATTGCACATCTTTTTTTGTTGTATACCTTTGAACACACTATTAAAATATTATAATGACACAGTTGGAATATTTCCAATTATTTATGACTACTACAATTAATCATTTATATAGTGCTAGAAGGCATATGCAGCACTGTACAGACACATATAATAAGACAGTCCCTGCTCGTAGTGCTTACAATGTAATCAAGACAGACAGTACAATAGATGAGAACGAGGGTAAAATAGGGAAGGTTAAGGAGCTAGAAGGAGAACAAAGGATTAAGATCCAAAAGCAGCCTGAAAGAGGTGAGCCTTTAGCGTGGATTTGAAAAGGGGGAGAGATGAAACCTGACGTCAAGATAGAGGTAGTTTGTTCCAGCTATAAGGAGCAGCAAGATGAAAGGATTGAAGTCTGAAGTTGGCAGTGGAAGAGAAAGGCATAGAGAGACGACAGCTAGAGGAGGAGCAGAGTTCACGATGAGGGATGTAGGGAGAGAGGAGAGAGGAAAAGTAATGAGGAGCAACAGAATGAATGCATTTATAGGTCAGAAGGAGAAGTTTGTATTGGATACAGGAGGGGAAGCCAATGAAGTGATTTAAAAGCGGAGTTACATGAGTATAATGGGACTTGTGGAAGATTAGCCGCTCAGCAGAGTTTTGAACAGACTGAAGAGGAGAAAGATGACTTGGAGAGAGACCAGCAAGGAGGTTGCAATAATCTAAGTGAGAGGTGACTAAAGAGGGGATAAGTGTCTTAATACTCTGTTCAGAAAGGAAAGGGTGAATTTTGCTAATGTTACAGAAAAAGAAATGACAGTATTTTGCTGTTGAATATGTGAGAAGGAGAGGGAGGAGTCAAAGATGACCCCAAGGTTACGGGCTGAAGACACAGGAAGCAGAGAGTGTTATCAACAGAGATAGAGAGAGGAGGAAGGGGGGGGGGGAGAGGATTTAGGGGGGAAAATAAGAAGTTCAGTTTTTGCCATTTCAGTGGTGAGATATCCAGGCAGTGATATCAGGCAGGCAATTATACGGCTTGGAGGGTAGCAGAAATATCAGGTGTAACTAGAAAGTTTTGAGAGTCAACAGCATAAAAAAGATATTGAAAACCATGGGAGGAAATGGGAGTAACAAGCAACTGGGTGTAGAGGGAGAAAAGGAGAGAGAGCCTAGAACAGACCCTTGGGGTACACAAACTGAGAGAGGGATAGCAGTAGAGGAGAAACACCAGAACAGACATTGAAAGAGGGCTAGGAGAGATAAGAGGAGAACCATGACAGTGCAGAGCCCCTAAAACCAAGTGAGGACAATGTATCGAGGAGAAGGTGGCAGTCAATGGTGTCAAAAGCAGCAGAAAGGTTAAGAAGAATGAGGACTGAGTAAAGGCCTTTGGATTTAGCCAGGAACAAGTCGCTGTAGACTTTGGCAAAGGCCGTTTCAGTGGAATGTAACAGATGAAAGCCAGACTGAAGTAGATCAAGGAGGGCTTGAGAGGAGAGAAATTCAAGGCAATGGCAGAGAACTGCATGTACAAGAATTTTAGAAATGAAAGGAAGAAGGGAGATGGGTTAATAATTAGAGGGACAAGTAGTGTCAAGTGAAGTTTTCTTGAGGTGAGGTGTGACCAGAGCATGCTTGAAGGCTGCAGGGAAAGTAGCAGTGGAGAATGTGTGCGATGGAAGGGATGACAGAGAAGGAGATAGAATTAAGGAGAGGGGAGGGGATAGGATCAGAGGAACAGGTAGTAATTTTAGAGGAGGAAAGATCAGGTGTCCTCTTCGGAGATCTTAGAAAAGGAAGAAAGGGTAACGGAGATTGAAGGGAAAAGTTGCTATTGAAGAGGGGATGAAACTGATCTTTAGGGGAATTGGAGTGTAGTCTTGTGGATTTTATCATGGAAATAGTGGGCTAGGGTTTGATCAGAAAGAAGGAGGGTTCAGAGGCGAAGGTTCCTTGAGGAGAGAGTTGAGAGTAGAGAAGAGACGATGAGGGCCAGAGGCAAGAGAGAGTTAGACAGACAGACGTAGTTTTGCTTGGCGAGAGCTATGGCAGATTGGAAGGAAGCAAGCATGAATTTGAAGTGAAGAAAGTCAGAAAGAAAACAGGATTTGAGCCAAATGCACTCAGCTGAGTGGGCACAGGAGCAAAGATAGTGGGTAATTGAAGACAACCAGGGCTGAGGTATTGTGCGCCTCACAGGATAAATGATAGGCAGAGCAAGAGTATCCAGAGCAGAGGAGAGAGCAGTATTATAGGAAATTATAGCTTCATCAACCGAATTAGAAGACAAAGAGTAGGAGAGAGGTGATGAGACCATAGTGAAGAGAGCCAATGGATCAATAGCATGAAGATTCCTAAAAAGGTAGGAGGCGACTGGGCAAAAATGAGGTGGGGAATGAATAAGAGTGAAGCTAAGCAGGTGATTGTCAGATAAGGGAAGAAATGAGGTACCAGAATTAGAAGGTAAACAATTAGAGAAGAAAACAAGATCAAGACAATGTCCGTGCTGATGAGTAGGGGCAGAAGAGCAAAGCTGGAGGTTAAAAGAAGAAGTAAGAAAAGAGTTTGGAAGCACAGGGGGTCAGAAGGGTTATCAACATGAATATTAAAGTCACCAAGAATAAGGAAGGGGGAAGAATAATCCAGGAAAAAAGGAAAGCCAGGAATCAAAGTCAGTGAGTAAGGTAGAGGTGGACTTGTCAGGTGGTCTATAAATAGTATCTATCCAGAGGATAAGAGATTAAAAAGATGGATGGAGTGGACTTTGAAGGAGGAAAAAAAGAGTGAGACTGAGGTAGAGGGAGGGGTTGAAATTGGCAGGAAGGAGAATGTAGAAACCCACACCACCAGTGGCACGAGGAGTGTGCAAGAATTGGTAGCTGCCGTGAGATAGAGCAGCGACCGAAGCAGTATCAGAGAGGAGCCAGGTTTCAGTAAGAGCCAGAAGTTGAAGAGTTAGAAATGAAGAGATCATGAGTAAAGGGGAGTTTATTAGCTATGGAATTAGCATTCCGTAGGGCACAAGAGAAAGGGAAAGAGGAGGGGGAAATGAGAGGAATATGGATGAGATTAGAGTGGTTAAAAGAGGAGCAGGAGTGAGAGAAAATCTAGGGGGACGGGGCGAGATTTAGGATTAATGTCACCAGAAGAAAGAGGGAGAAGGAGGAGAAGAGTGTGAGGCAGAGAGGAGATGGAATGGTGGAAATGAAGATGAGGTTGTTTAAGAGAGAAGGGAGAGGGATGAATGAGAGGAAGAAGAAGGTGAAGTTCAGGAGCTGAGGAAAGGGAGGAAGACATGATGGGAGGAGAAATGGGAAAGAGAGAAGATAAGGAAGGGGGGATTTGAGCTGAAAGTGAAGGGGAGAAGATTAGGGACCGTCAGAAAATAAAGAAAAAGTGGTAAGTCTGATCACTAAATTGAATATAAAATTATTTTTTCTACCTTTTGTTGCCTGACCATTTTATTCTCTAATGATGCTTGTCTGAATCTGAAGTTTCTGCTTTTCTCTGTCTTCTCTTAGCTCTCTTTCTGTGGTCTCTAGTCTGCCATTTCTTCTCTCCTCTTTTGTTTTCTTCACATCTTTCCATCCTGGATATTGATCTTTTCTTTTCAGCTTTCTTCATTTATTTTTCAATCTCTCTGTCCATGCAAATTTCACTACTCCTTACTCCTCAATTCCCCCCCTACCACTTTTCAACCAAAACCTCAGTTCTCCCATTCCCCACCCTCTTCTTCCCTGGTCTTTTATTCCTCAGTCTTTTGCTCATTCTCCTCCTCCCCCCACCCCATTCAGTGTCTCTCTCTTCTGTCTCTCTTTCCCTTCATCTATCATCTATGCTCTCTCTCCCCCCATCCCTTCCTGTGTCTAGTATCGCTCCCTCTCCATTCCTATCCCCCTGTGTCCAGCATCTTTCCCGACTCCATACCATCCCTTCCCTATTACTCTCAGGTCTAGCATCTCGCCATCTCTTTCTCATCCTATTTACCTACATGTCCATCTTCTCTCCTTTCTCTCCCTATTACTTCCATGTCCAACATCTCTCCTCTGTCATACACCCCCCCCCGTCCCATATCCAGCATTATCCCTCCATCTCAAAAATCTTCATTCCTTGATTCTCCCTATACTCCCTTCCTATGTCCAGAATCTGCCTTTCATCTCCCTAGCCCCTCCCCATGTCTAGCATGTCCTCTCTGCTTCTTTATTTCACCCTTGCATCCAGTATCTCCCATTGGTCTCCCTGTGCCCCAGGCCAGCATCCCCCTCCACCTCCCAATGCCCCAACCGAATCATGCCACTGATTCCATCTTGGAGGGGAAGTGGCAGCAGTATTTTAAATGTAACAGCTTTGTGTCTCCACTTTGTTCTCCACATTTTATTTAACAAGTTATTTATATCACTTTATTATTTCAGTCAGTAACTTAAACTTGGTTATGTGCATTAAGCAGGGACATAGATAACTTGGATTTTTCTGAGGCAATGGAAGGTTAAATGTCTTGCCCAAGGCCACAAGTAGTGCTAGTGAGAATTGAATGCTGGTCTCCTGGTTTCCAAGCCAGTGCTTTAACCATTAGGCTATTTCTCCACTCCTTCAGCACATGTGGCCTGCCGCTTCTGATCCCCCTCCAACAGTAAGTTGTGCCAGTGTGGGATCAGAAGCAGCAGGTCATGTGTGCCGAAGAGCATGGCCTGCCTCAGGCAATGAAGCAGCAGCACAGGCAGCCACCAAACTTGCTTAGTGGATAGCTGTCTCTGCCTGTGCCCTCCCCCGCTTAACTAGCATCTGCCTTCTGTTTTCCTGTGATACCCCTCTCTGCCCAACATCATCTTACCATCTCTTAAGAACATAAGATATGCCATACTGGGTCAGACCAGGGTCCATCAAGCCCAGTATTCTGTTTCCAATAGTGGCCAATCTAGGTCATATGTACCTAGCAGTATCTCCAAGAGACACAAGTTCCACAATGCTTGTATTGGGTCAAGCATTGATATCTTCGGTCCCTTCTTAATAATGGTTTATGGACCTTTCCTCCAGGAACTTGTCCAAACCTTTTTTAAACCCAGCTACACTAACAGCCTTTACTACATCCTCCAGTAACAAATTCCAGAGTTTGATTACACGTTGAGTGAAAAAATATTTTCTTTTATTAGTCTTAAATAGTTTACCCTGTAGCTTCATTGCATGTCCCCTAGTCTTTCTATATTCTGATAAGGTAAACAATCGATCTACGTTTACCCGTTCCACTCCGTTCATTAATTTATAGACTTCTATCATATCTCCCCTCAGCCGTCTCTTTTCCAGGTTAAAGAGCCCTAACCTTTTTAGCCTTTCTTCATAGGAGTATCCTTCCATCCCCTTTACCATTTTGGTGGCTCTTCTCTGAACCTTTTCTAAAATCGCTATATCCTTTTTAAGATACGGCGACCAGAATTGCACACAATATTCAAGGTGCGGTCTCACCATGGAACGATATAGAGGCATTATAATATCTTTTGTTTTATTTTCCATTCCTTTCCTTATCATACCTAGCATTCTATTTGCTCTCTTGGCCGCCGCTGCACACTGGGCCGAGGGTTTTAACATGGTATCCACAATGACGCCTAAATCTTTTTCCTGGGTGGTGGTTCCTAATGTGGAACCTTGCATCGTGTAACCATAGTTTGGGTTGTTCTTCCCTAGGTGCATAACCTTGCACTTGTCCACATTAAATTTCATCTGCCATTTTGATGCCCAGATGAAATTTAATGTGGACAAGTGCAAGGTTATGCACCTAGGGAAGAACAACCCAAACTATGGTTACACGATGCAAGGTTCCACATTAGGAACCACCACCCAGGAAAAAGATTTAGGCGTCATTGTGGATACCATGTTAAAACCCTCGGCCCAGTGTGCAGCGGCGGCCAAGAGAGCAAATAGAATGCTAGGTATGATAAGGAAAGGAATGGAAAATAAAACAAAAGATATTATAATGCCTCTATATTGTTCCATGATGAGACCGCACCTTGAATACTGTGTGCAATTCTGGTTGCCGTATCTTAAAAAGGATATAGCGATTTTAGAAAAGGTTCAGAGAAGAGCCACCAAAATGGTAAAGGGGATGGAAGGATACTCCTATGAAGAAAGGCTAAAAAGGTTCTTCCCCGCCATTTCCCTATGCCCCCTATTGCCCAGTATCTCTCTGTCTCACTAGTTCTCCATCCCCATGTCAAGTATCTTCCCTCCACCCTCCCGCTCCTTACCTGCTGCCTCCAACTCTCTGTTCCCCTTCTAGATTCTATCCCTTCTCACTCCCCCTTTGCCCTCTCACCCCCTGCCCTTCATTTGTGCCCCCCTCCCAATATCTTTTAATCCCCAAAGCACTACCGATTTAAAATTGATCTCATCTTCTCTGCTTCTCTCACCAAGAGCCCTTTGCAGTCACAATCTGGCCAGCAGCCCTTCTGACCGCGGCAGGCTCTTCCTTGGCCATTGCGATCAACGGCCTTGTGCAACTCTTCTGCTTGAAGGGCTTTCTTTTCCCAGGGGCAGAAGAGTTCTGCAAAGCTGTAATCACAGCCAAGAAAAGAAGAGCTTACCCGCGATAGAAGCAAGGGGGGGAGTCTCAGCCACTGTACAGCAGTGACACCTACTGGCTGTCTCAAGCGCACACCTGTGTGGAGTTGCATAGAGAACTGATTCATGCCACAAGCAGGGGATCATCTCTGGGTTGGATGGACAGGAGAATAAGAAAGAAAAAAAAAAGAAAAATCCTTGGAGAGTTATAGGTAGAAATTTATAGTGCATTTTCTGATTAAGCTTGAAAGGTCAAAAGGAGTAGGCAGAGGTTAGGCCAAAAAGAGTTCATGTCTGCAATCTGCTTTTATCTCTGAGGGCTAGTTGTGTTTATATTGCTAGAGTCTAACTATCATTTCAAAAAATAAACCAAAGTAAAGAACTGAGGGCACTCTGACATATATTTGTTTTGCGATATCCCAGAGGAGATTGTCAACAGAATTTAATACTCTCCTTTTTTGTTTTCATAAAAGACATTTGAACATTTTTATATCTGACAATGGAGCTGGCTCTCATACTGCTGTGAATATAGAAACTGAGAGAAATGGAATTTCCTGCTGTTTTGATAAACTGGTCCATTATCTGCAATTATATTACTAAGAAGAACACCATATTTATCTCCATTTCAAATGTTAGAGTTTTTATTTCACTTTCCCAAGTGAAGGCTCAAACAAACACTCATTCCTTTTCAACATTCAGAAAATCAGATTTAAAAAAAAAAAGCAACCACTAAGGGGCAGTCATATCAACATTTTGCTTCAATGTAAAGATTGCTTGAAGTCTATCAGTCAGGAGTGGAGGAGTGGCCTAGTGGTTAGGGCAAGGTACTTCAGGCCAGGTGGTCAGGGGTTCAAATCCCACTAGAGGACAGCAACCTTGGGCCAGAAGGACTGTGGTTTCTAGTCCCACAGGTGCTCCTTGTGGTCTTGGGCAAGCCACTTAACCCTCCATAGCCCATGTTCCCTGTAGAATAGTTATCTCCAAGTTATAATGCCCTGTTCAATGTAATTTCAGTTTGTTCAATGTAAACTGCACTGATGCAGAATAGCACAGTATATAAGAGAATGTAAATAAATAAAATAAATATCCAGGAAAACTGCCTGATATTTGCATGGTGAAAATTCTGATGTAAAATTGGAGCAAAACTTTGATACAGTCAAAGAGGCCAATGAATTAATCTGCAGGAATGAGCACATACCACACAGATATTTGCTCATTAAATATTATTGAAATGACTTTGAGGGTGTTTTTAATTTGTGATCTGTATGAAACTGAAGACCTTATCACCATAAAGCTTAACTACATCTTCCCAAATACTGCAACAAAGACCTATTGGCAA
This sequence comes from Ichthyophis bannanicus, assembly GCA_033557465.1. Classification (NCBI taxonomy): domain Eukaryota; kingdom Metazoa; phylum Chordata; class Amphibia; order Gymnophiona; family Ichthyophiidae; genus Ichthyophis; species Ichthyophis bannanicus. The sequence continues at coordinate 497,247,467 of CM066033.1, forward strand.
GCACCAAAGTACTCGGCCGCAAATAAAGAAGATGAATTGCCCGCAAAAACTTCTCTCCTAAGCCATAGGCCTTTAAAACTTCAAATAGCTACTGCTAGCCCACTCGACCAAAAGCTTTCTCAACATCGAAATTTATGAGTAGGGAAGACTGCTGCTTCCAGTGTACCCATTCCAATGAGGCCAAATTTTCTGGGCTTTGCAAAATTGTTCTTGAGAAATTTTGCTACTGCAAAGTTGCCGGTGAGCCAATTTGCATCATTCTTCAGCTCATTAATGATTTTACATAATTTTTGTGCAAGGTTTTTCCAACTGCAAAATTACATATAGAAAAATGGCAAATAGCATGTGAAAAAAAATTGCAGATATGATTATGCAAAGAAAAAATGGTGCCATTTGTCTTTTTTCCCACATGTAATCACATTTATGAAGTTGTTTGCACTTTAGTACATCAGCCTCTTCATCTGTTATCTATTTATCAACAATCTCCTTCCCTAATCCCCCACCAATCAATATTTTACATTTGTCTCTGAATTGATGACATGTTGGAAATAGGACTGTGCCACATGTGAAGACTGTATTACAGGGATGCTGAATAAATTACCATCCCTCTCCTTCCTCCAGGAGGAAAAAAAAAACAGCACAGGAGGTCAGCCTGTATTCAAATGTCCAGAGCAGAGAATGTCTGGTATGGGCACAGGAAGAACTCATGTGGCCAAAAGATATTCCAGAGAAGCACCGAGAGTCCCACCAACCTCCTGTCTCCAGTTCACTCCCATTAGTTTCCGATGGGACACTCTTACTCCCCCTCCATCCTGACTCTGCCCATCCACTCCACATCTCCCCATACCACATTTTTGATTCCACAGACAGTCTTCAATAACACTGGTCAACAAATCTTTACAAAAGTAATGTTACTGAAATAAAAATAGTCATTTCTTATCAATTTTTATATGCTGAACACAAATATGACAGTGAAATTGCAAAGTTGGCTCTAGGTTTTTTGTAATCTACAAGAATTAATGTTTACATCACAAAATGCATGTCAATAGTAAATATAATAAGCCTTCGGTTAATACCTGTAAAAAAAAACAAGTCATAGACTACTTCTTAGTTTTTTTCACCTGTCTCTTGTACAGCTGTTCGGGAACTTCTCTAGGGAGTGTCCAGCAGTAGTCTGCCAGCATTGTAGTGGACCATTTTCCCTGGTATCTTTGCTCCATCGTTGCGATATCCTGGTGAAAACGTTCACCCTGTTCATTGCTAACCATACCACAGTTGTCAGGAAAGAAATCGAGATAGGAATCAAGGAAATGGATCTTTAGAGACATATTGCAGCCAAGTTTCTGATACTGCATCAGCATGTCTTCTACTAGTTCCTTGTAGTTTTCTGCCCTAACATTCCCGAGAAAGTTTGTTGACACTAGGCGAAAAGCATGCCATGCTTGTTTTGCATCACCCTGCAGCAAGTTGTTGAACCGGTCATCTTTGAAGAGTCCTCAAATCTGAGGACCCACAAAAACTCCCTCTTTAATCTTTGTTTCGCTGAGTCGAGGGAATTTTTCATGCAGTTATCAGAAAGCTGGCGAAGTACGGTCCATGGCTTTCATGAAGTTTTTCATCAAACCTAGTTTGATGTGAATGGGTGGTAGCAGGATTTTGTGAGCCTCAAGCGGAGCTGGGTGCTGGATATTCTTCTCTCCAACTGTTACATTTTGTCTGCAATTCCATTCCTTCCGCAAGTAGTGCCAATCCCTTGCTCGGCTATCTCACTCACATAAGAAACACGTGTATTTTATATATCCCTGCTGCAGTCCCATTAAAAGGGCAACTACCTTCAAGTCACCACAGAGGTGCCAGTTGTACTTGTTATAGTTAATGGAAGTCAGTAGATGCTTTAAGTTATCATATGTCTCTTTCATGTGGACAGCATGCACTACTGCAATAGATGGAAGACGATTTCCATTGTTCAAAAGCACAGCCTTCAGACTCAGTTTCGAAGAGTCTATAAATAGTCTCCAGTCTTGTGGGTCATGAGTGATTTTTAAGGCATTCATGAGGTTTTCAATATCGGAACAGAAAACCAGATTACTTTCCTTTCTGAAGAAAGGCTCCAACTGCTGGTGGCGCTTTCGATATGAAGTAATGTTGACATCTTCTTCTAGAAGATTCCATTATTGGAGTCTTGATCCTAGCAATTCTGCCTTGTTTTTGGATAAGTCCAAATCACAAACCAGGTCATTTAGTTCTTCCTGTGTTATTCTGTGTGGAGTTGATAATGCATCCCAGTGAAAATATGGGTCACTGCATGCTGACGGACCAGGAGAAGAACAAGTCGGCTCACCCTTGTCCTCATCAGATGAATCAAAAGAATATTCTGATGGAGGTTCTGGAATAGGAAGTCCCTCACCATGTGAAACTGGTCTCAATGCAGACGGAATGTTTGGGTAGACTATGCTCAACTTCTTTTGCTTCGTTATTCCCCTGGAAAGAGGAGGAGCCAAGCAGAAGTAACAGTCATTTATGTGGTTGCTTGGCTCTCTCCACATCATGGGGACTGCAAATGGCATTGATGGTCTTTTGCAATTCAACCACTGTGAAAGCTGTGTTGTACATGTAGCGCAGCATATATGCGGGGCCCTAGGCTTGTCTTGGTCACCAATCTTGCATCCGAAGTAAAGATGATATGCCTTCTTTAGTTGAGAAGTGATACTTTTCTTCTGGTTGGCAAATGTCACTTCCCCCCAAATGTATCAGAAGTTGTCAACGATATTAACGCATTTTCGCGGCATAACTGTTCTGTATTGTACCTAAATGGCTAAAATTATATGATTAATAAAAGTTACATGTAATAGTAGCTTAAACTGTCTCGCACACAGTCTGAAATATTTTAAATGCTCAACCTTTCCGACTGTGTATAGTACACTGCTGACATCAGATGGCTTCAGCAGCCGTCTGGCAGTAGCATTGCACTGCATTAGAAAATGGTGCAATCAACTCTGGATGATGTGTGCATGCTGGTATTATGCAATGTGATGCAATATTACATCATTCAAGGCTTATTTGGGATGTTGTTGATGTCCTACTGGATAAATTTACACGGTGAAATGTCAAAAATGAACTACATGCAATATCTTCAAATCGAGAGGAAATAACAATTTTTTAATGTTATATTCATGTTCAGCTCACCAAGATACTACAAATTAGGGTCTTTTAAAGTCAGTAACGATTTCAATGTTGACCAGTGTAACCTTGCTCTCCTTCCCAATCAATCTAGTGTATGCCACACTCTCTCAGGGCTACAGCAAGGGTTGTGCAAGCAGTGTGGCTACACGGGGTGCAAGTATGGAAGGGTTGCTGACGTCCTCACTGTAAGCCCAATAGGAGTGAGTTCCTATGTGTGGCTGGGGGGAGGGGGGGGGAGGGCAGCTTTGGGAGTCGCACAGGGCACAGTTCTAGTTTGTTACAGCCCTGCACTCTTCACCCCCTATCCTCAGTAGAGGATCTCAATCAGCTTTGAGCTTCTCCCAATATCTTCTTCCTCCTCTCCCCTTCTCCTCTTTTCTCCCCTTTCCCTTACTCCCTATTTTTTTTAAGAATTCACTGTATCTTATATAATCATAGTTTCTATTTTATGTGTTCAGACAGGGATATTAAGAGCTCCTGCTGCACTCCCTATACTCCCATAACCTGTTCCACTCCCACATCAGAGTCTGCTCTGCTCTTCACTTCCCTCGGACCCTGCTGACTCTGCTTCTCTCTAGGTTTATCTTCATCCCTCATCCTCACTGGCCATCTTCCCTCTCCTGCAGGTGACCTATCCCTTCACTATTTCCAATCTCTCCCAGCCCTAATCTCTGAAACATGGCTAACTGGGTCAATTTTAGCAGACAATGAAAAAGGTGTCAGTATTACGTTTCACTACATACCCCCTCAAAAAAAGCCCTGCTTCTTTAAAACCTTAACTTTTGGAGAATTCCCTAGATCAGTCTGATCACTGTGCTTCTTGATAGCTTCTCTTTACTATTCTGAAATTGTCAGTCTCAATTTATAGATATAGCTCCCAATTTTCGAAGGCATTTACATGGGTAACTGCCCTAGTTACCCGTGTAATTACCTTAACAGGGAATTTTCGAAGGCAACTACATGGGTAGTGCCTGGTTTGTCTCTTACGTGCCCCGATGCTATGCGGTCATCTTCGAGGCGTTCCAGGGGTTTTCCAGGACGGAGCGGGAGTGGAAGAAGTGGCTAACCGGGTAACACTGATGTTCTACGCTACCTGGTTAGCCCTCAGCACTTTAAAGATAGGCGTGGAAAACTCTTGCCTATCTTTAAGGAGATGGAGCTAACCAAGTAGCATTGAAATTCAATGCTACCCGGCTAGCTCCTGCAGTTTCCGGGTTGTGCGGCAATAACCGGATTTTCAATGCCGGGGCCGCATATGATCTCCAGCATAGAAAATCCGGGTTAGATGGATGGCAGGTGGGCTATGCGCCGAAGCGGGACATAGCACCGCCCAATTGAATAATCGGGCCCACATTATTTAGGAAGCTGACAGCTGTGCATTCCTATAATCTTCAGTTTCTCAATACCATTAGGAAACTAAAATATGAACTGGCTAATTGCATAATGTAGGGATTAAGTATTTTCTATTTATTTTTATTTATTATTAGTATTGTGTATATGCCCTTTAGCCAAAGGCTGTCAGAGTGGTTTACAGACCAGATTAAACCAGTAGCAGAAATCAAAACATAAAATGTAAAAAATAAAAATAACCCTCATATAAAACAATAAAATTAAAACAAAAACATAGGAATTGTCCTTTGATTGGAAAACATAACAATTATTACCATAACACTGGTTAATAACATATAAAAGGTCAAGCCAGTTATCGAAAGCCTCTGCCTGCTTTCTCAAGAATGCCAGGAATGCCAGGAAACCAACAGTCCAATATTTAAACACTATGGTCAGTATTTTTTTTTAAATGTCATCTGTAGTGCTTAAATTAAGAATTTATATTCAGTGCTTGCCAGATTGTGGGCAGTGCTAAATTTAAGTGCAGAGCAGCAAGTGCCACCATTATCCATATAGCTTGAGGACAGCCTCTCAAATTACAAACAATATTTATGATAGCAAGGACTCCCAGTTCTTGCCATCCTTGACAACAAACTTCCCCATCATCTCATTGAGAGTTTTGTTGATGTGCTCAACAACTCCATCCATCTAAGAATGGTATACTAAAGAATGAAGAGTTTTCACCTTTAGTGATGCATAAACTTGCTTCATTACATGCAACACTAAGAGGATTCCTTGTTCCATTGGTACTTCCTAGGGTGAGTCCTCTCTTGAGAGGATTTGTATCAGGGCAATTGCCACTGTTAGGTAATGGCATCATTTCCAGATATCATGTGGCATAATCAAAAATGGTGAGAATGTACCAGTTACCCCAGATGGTTCTCTCCATGGTTCCTACCAAATCCATGGTAACTTGTATAAAGGGTATTTCCACAACAATTTCCACAATCATTCTCTCCACCAAATACACTAAAAGTAAGAGATGCTGACCTCCAAATCAGGCCCACAATACGTTACCTAGGGGTAACACTCGATCAACGGCTTGATATGAAAACACATATAACCAACACCGTTAATGCAATATATCTCAAGATTCGCTCAATCCGTCACCTACGCCCCCTTCTGGAACCTGATGACTTCAGGACTATCTATCAGGCCTTAGTCATTCCACACTTTGACTACGCCAACGTCATCCTACACGGCTTACCGAAGAGCACGCTGCATCCACTACAGCTAGCTATGAACACAGCGGCCAGACTACTGCATGGCGCCACCATGTCTGACCACATAACACCAATATTGAAGCACCTTCATTGGCTGCCAGTCCACTCGAGACTAACCTTCAAGATCCTCCTCATCACCTTCAAAGCTCTCAACAGCCTCACATCCCCGTCCATCACCGACCTCATCCACCCCACGCCGCCAAACAGAACTCGAAGATCAGTCACAGCCAATACCTTATCTATACCCAGTGAATCCACAAAATGCTCACAGACAACAAGAAAGAGAGCCTTCAAGTTTTATGCTCCCCCATGCTGGAACGCACTCCCACCTGCCATCCGTGCTATCACAGACCTCACCCAGTTCAGGAAGGCACTCAAGTTCCACCTTTTCTTACTGCACTACGGTACCACCCAACAACTACCCTCTCACCGACACCAGTCTGTCACCCTCAACCACCTCATCCCAACCACCACACACGATGCCAGCACCACACAATAGAACCACTATCCCCAGCAGATGCATTCAGACAGCAACCTGCCTTAGCCTAGAATTGTAGATAGTTTACCCAGTTCAACCCAAGTTTTATATCCTGTTTTATGTAAGTCCAGTACGGTTTCTCCTTACTTATGGATAATGTTTCTGTTATATGTAAACCGAGCTGACTCGAAGAGCGCGGTATAGAAAAGACTTTAAATAAATAAAATAAAAATAAATAAACAAGCACAGGTAGTAAAGGTGCAGGTTGGACCACAGAAGGCTTAATTAACTATGGATGCCACTGTATCAAAAATAAGCTGCCTGACTGAAGACTGAACACAGTTTAGGACAACTATCCAGAGGGTCACCATGAGTCGATACTGGCTCAACAGCACTTAACAACAACAACAGCAGGACTGGCTCTAGCCAATAAAATTGTTCTAATATTCACATAAATCGATTGTAATGATCAGCTGGATAGCAAACAAGAGGAAAATACTTTTGGGATTGTGCAAGTTCCCTTACATCCCCAAGGAAAGCCTAGAACCTACAAATCTAATAAAACCCTGGCCTGGCCTCTGGAAGGAAGGAGGCTTTCCTCAATATCCCTTGCTAGGAGGAACAGAGCCAGTCCACTAAGCAGCTGCAGGATCCTGAGCAGGCCCAGTTTCCCTGGCTCACTAGGCAATACTCTTTGGAACCAAAGGGAGGTTGGAAGGGAGAGGATACTGGGCTTTTTTCAGGCTACTTGGTTTGACTCAGTATGGCATATCTTATGTTCTTCTTTTCTTATGCTCTGTCTTCCAAAATGGCCCCCTAGCAGATGGCTAGGAAACAGTTAACATTAAGGGCATGGTATGAGGCACTGCTCCACTATCTCTCCTAAGTTTCCCTTCATTACCCAGTATACTAAGAGGACAATTTTCAAAGTGGGCAGTATTTAAACACCTGTGAGGTCAGCTGCGATTTTAAATATAATCTTTTTATTCAGCGGCAGTATCCATATAATGGCTACCACTGAATGTTCAGATTCTACATCTATTATCCAGATAATTGTGGTGATTATCTGGATAGTAGTGATTGATTTATCCAGATTGCAATTTAGGTTAGCTTTTCTGGTGGCCTAAACTATCAAGGAAAATTATCCAGATAGCAGCCAACTACCCTTGATCTGCCCATGGACCATCCCAACACTAATGGGATAGTGCAAGGGCAGTTTGTGGAGGATATTCAGCAGCACTATCTGGATGGTGCCGTTAAATATCTCTCTCTGTGCCTTCATCCAGATAACCACTCGCTTTAAGATAGGTTGCAGCCTGTTGCCACATTCCTAGATGTTTTTTCTTTGTGCCCTGGGGCTTCTGGACATAGGCCAAGTTTGGTGATGACAACAGCTATCTCTTGAGTGCCCTCTAATGTGAGCTTTGGATGTTGGTGCACCCACCTTCTCATACACAAACTCAAGTCATCTACAAACTTCAAATGGAGCTCTCTTGGCAACTTCAATTCCAGTTTCCCCTTCCAGTTGTAGATACTTCCATGATAAGTCTTTGAATTGGAAGAAGAAACCTCTTGGACTTCCCTCCAGCTGGAGAGTCCTGTTCCAGAAACATAGTCTTACCCTCCTTATAAGTAACTTTTTCCTTCAGATTGGCCTCCTAGAATGTGGCTTGGCTGCTGCCTGTTAGTAAGTTACCCAGGTAAGTGATCCAAGTGGTCTCCAGCCAGTCTGCCAGGCAAATGGTTCATTCAGAATTCACCATGAAATAATCTGGGTCCTCTCCAGAGTTCATCTTGGTCAGGACAAGCCAGAAGGGCTGCTCAGGCTATGGTAAACTGCACTGCTAGTGCCATCTGTGTCAGAGAGTTCTTGTGGCTTCTGGAAAACTTGCTGCTGCTTTGATTGATTTTGCACAACTCTGCAGCTGCCGCTGTTCCTTGGTCAGCACTTAGAGTAACTGTTCCATCTTGGGCTAAGTCCAGTTTGCACTGCTAGGCTATAGCCCCAAACTATTGTGTCTCCTGTCTACCTCTGTAGAACTGGAGGGTTTAAACAACAGCCCCAAAAACCCTACAGTTTTTGGCCATTTGGCTCTAAATATCTTCTTCCAATCCCTATCAGGATATGGATTAACCCCCTTAGCCCTATAACTGAAGTGACTCTAAAGCACTGTTCCCTCTAAGCTGTGCGCGTGTGCGCGCGCACACACCTCGCCGAGCGAGCTCACATACTTTACAACAGAGCGCACAAAAATTACGGCTCTGATTCTGATAGAAAACAATACAGACGTCTTAAAATTTAAAAGTTATGATTGTAATTACTAGAAATTTCCCGCTTCATTTAGTAATTGTCTATTTTCATTTAATTTGATTAAAATCAATATCTTGTACATACTGTATTCTGATGTGTAGTCAAATTTTAAAGTATATAACTCCGAGTGTCATTATGTGGCGCACAAAAATTTAACCTTCCTTCAAAAGCTGCACACAGCTGATATTTTATGCGCACACAGCCTACAGAAAATTAAAGGGAACATTGCTCTGAAGTGAGGCCCAGAGCCCTATAAAGTGGTAGTGACTCCATGTTCTGTAAGTGGGAAGACAACAATCTCACCACTGCTCCACATGTAATAGCATGTCTGAGTGTCTAAGGTTCTGGGTCTGCTGTGAGGCACTAATGACAATAACAGCTGAACCCCTGCCCATCAAAAAGGCAAAGAACGTATTTACAACAATAAACAAATATGCCTGGCTTACTTTGCAAGTGTACAATATCACAACTGGGTAGTTACATATACACATTCAAGCATATACCTGGGGTCTTCCAGTCTGGGCTTGCCTACCCCTTTCTGTGTCTGAGATTTTAAACTCCCTTCTTGGGCCCCGCCCTTGCCTCTGGGGTTCCCAACTATGGTCTTCTTAAGGTGGACTGGATTTAAGGAGATCCCTTCTACATACCTCTTCACGATGCTCAACTAAAATGCCAGAGTGACAGCACTGAAAATAAACTCTTCCATTTATTCACAGTACAAAAACAGTACAGGCAGGGCAAGCTTTCACGTGCTGCCGGTCCTGGAGAGTGCCTCCCCCACAGACACTCTCCCTCTCTCTCTTCCGAGGATGCCAAGTACCCAGGCCAAATATGAGCCTTCTCCTGCTTACATTAGGGCTATCCACTAGCGCTACTTCAAAGAGGAACCACCATAGCACTCTGACTCAGCGCCCACACTCTGCTTTCCAGACCACAAGGGGCCTCCCCCTTGGCTTTCTGAGCTCTAATAGAGGATCCCTGCCTTCCCCTCCTGTCACCTATTGGTGCCAAAGTCTTAAATCTGATTCTACATGCTGCTCTGACAGTATGCTTCAATTCTACTCTGGGAAGTCTATCCCTAATGGTGAGAGGATAAACCAGTTTCTATTCCTGTTTAATCTTTGGCTGCATGGCTGAGGGCTTCTAACACTAGTGCTAAATAGTGACAAATGTTGAAGGTGCTTTTGTAGGGATGGGCACCCCTCTACTAGAAACTGGTCTAATTCATTTAAAATGGGCCTCCTTTTTAGGTCTCTGATCTCCTGAGCTAGATTTGATCCAGGGACCCAGTGGAAAAAGATTTCATAGACCTGTGCCAATGGAATTACCTATGCAAATATTTAGACCCATGAGATGCTGTTATATGGGTAATTTTACACAGGACTCCTTTGCAGGCAAGGTGCATAAGTGTATATGTTGATCCTATTTTATCAAAGCAACATATGGGGCCCTTTTACTAACGAATGCTAAAGTGTTGCACCTAACAAGCAATTAATACCAAAACCATAGCATGTTATGTTCAACACCCCCACCTTAACTGTGGGGGCATAGAAAGCATTTCCCTGGCAATAAACGAGGAGTCCTGTCCCATAGTTTATGCTGCATTAGCATGCGGTGTGAACACAGTTCTAACTGCGCTGATCTTGCCACATCCACTCTCCGCTCCTAACCTTGTGTCTCTAACACAGGTTGTGCAGTTAACGTGGAAATCATCCTATGCTGTCATGGTCCTGAGCTACTTGGCAATGCGCGTCTCAGTGTGCCAGAACATACGCTGCCAGGTGGCACCCATTAGTAAAAGACCTCCTGGTCTATACACCTTTATAAAATAACCTTCCCAAAAGTTGGCACACAGTTACACCTGCTGCAAGGCAGGAGTAACTTTGTGCATGTATGTGCTGGTAAGAAACAGCGCGTGTCTATATTTTATTTAGTTAAAATAATTTATATCCCAGCTCATATGGATTTAACCCATATTTTGTTTTCAGCAGTAGCTCCAAAGTGAGTTACATTGAGGCACAGTAGGTATTTTCCTATTCCCATAGAGCTTACAACATAAGTATGTACCTGAGCCAGTGGAGAGTTAAGTGACTTGCCCAAGATCACAAGGTGCAGCAGTGGGATTTGAACCCTTCCTTCCCTGGCTCTTAGGCCACTGCTCTAAGCATCAGGCTATTCTTCCACTCCTTTATAAGATGTGTGCATAAGTGCTGATCCCACCCTCACTCCATAAATTCTCTGCCTCTATATGTATTAAAGTAGGTGCTATGGGTCCCATATTCAGAAGGACTTAGGCGGTTAGCAGGATCTGCTAACCGGTTAAGTCCTGCTGAGCCCAATATTCAGTGTTACTATCCGGATACTGCCATTGACTAATTCCTGTGACTGCCACAGCACTATACGAATGGTGCCAGGGAGGTTCGTGGGCAGAGCTGAGGAGGAAATGACATTTATCTGGGTAGCCAAAATTTTCAGCACTGTCCATCTGGATAAGTATCCATATAACTTGTTGTTGTTAAGTGCCGTCGAGTCGGAGTCGACTCATGGCGACCCTCTGGATAGCTATCCTAAATTGTGTTTGGTCTTCAGTCAGGCGGCTCATTGTTGACAGACTGGTACCCGTAGCTGCTGTTATTGTATCGATCCATCTCATTGCTGGCCTTCCTCTTTTGCGTTGACCTTACATAAGAACATAAGAACATAAGATATGCCATACTGGGTCAGACCAAGGTCCATCAAGCCCAGTATTCTGTTTCCAACAGTGGCCAATCTAGGTCATACGTACCTAGCAGTTTCCCCAAGGGACACAGGTTCTATCTTGCCAAGCATAATGTCTTTCTCTAATGATCTCTCTCTTCGCATGATGTGTCCAAAGTATGAAAGTCGAAGTCTTGTCATCTGAGCTTCTAAAGAAAGCTTAGGTTTGATCTCCTCTAGTACCGACTGGTTTGTTCTTCGGGCAGTCCATGGTATACACAGTATTCGCCGCCAGCACCATAATTCAAAGGCATCAATTTTCTTCCTGTCTATCTTTTTCACTGTCCAGCTTTCACATCCATATGATGTTATTGAAAATACCATGGCTTGAACAAGTCGAATCTTTGTATGGAGAGAGACATCTCTGCTCTTGAGAATCTTATCTAGGCAGGGCCGGATTTACCTTGAGTGAGGCCCTACGCCAACAAAAATTGTGGGCCCCCAGCAGGGGCGGCCCAAGGGGGGTGCGGGGCCTCATTTGCATAAGGGGCCTCATTTGCATAAATATTTGCATAATGTTACCATATACTAACTTTTAGTAAACGTGCCTCTTAATGAGTGTATGGATAAAGAAAGACTAAAAGATTTCTACATTACTATAATCCAGTGCCAACTGCCAGACACATTAGGAACTACTACAAACACTGCCCATTTAGAACCCATAGTAAACCCACCGTATCCTAACAGCACTACCAGGACTCACAAAGCACCATACCCTACCAATCAAAAGGCAACACTGCAAATATTAAACCAATACATTTCAGAGAACAACAATACATGACCTACTGGGGAAAGAGAACAAGTGGCAATGTCAAATAGGAATTATATAAACAGAACACCTCAGCTCAGTTACACATGCAGAACATAGACCATCAAACAAGTAATCACAATTTAGAAACAGGAAGACAATAATTAAACTGGGAATCCCAAAAGCCAAACTTGGAAAGTACAACCCTGTAGAAATAAAACTATACATTAATTTGCTCTTGTACTAAACAAAGCGCAGACGTTAATGATGCACATTTACCAGAGCTGACATATTCCAATTAATAAATTCAAAATAAAAAGATATTTTTCTACCTTTTGTGCATTTTTTTCAGCTGCAATTGCTCCAGCCACTTTCTTCTGGTTTCTTCGTGTCTTCTGCTAACTCTCCATCGTCTGCTGTCCATTTGTCCTTTCTTCTCTCTGCTAGATTTTTTTCCATTCTCTCTCTACATCTGCTTTAACATACTAATCTTTCTCCTTTTGCTCTTTCCTCATTCCTATTTCATCCACTCAAATTTTACCCCTCCATCCTCAATCCCCACTTACTCTCCCAATACCCGGCCAATTGTAGATTTTTTATCCCTCCCACACAAAATATTTTTCCCTTCTCCATTTTACTCTTCCAGCCCCATCCCATTCTAATCCTCCCCCAACATCAGCTCCCTTCTAGTTCCAGCCTCACCCAGCATCCATTCCCTTCTAGTCCCTGCATCAGCCCATTTCCAGTCCTAGCCACCCATCAGCCCATTTCCAGTCCTAGCAACCCCCAACCCAATACCAGTCCTAGCCCCCCCATCAACCCACTTACAGTCCTAACCCCCATCACCCCATTTTCAGTTTAAGCCCCCCCTATAACCCATTACCAGTCCTAACCCCCCATCAGCCCACTTCCAGTCCTAACCCCATCAACCCATTTCCAGTCAGCCCCCCATAGCCCATTGCCAGTCCTAACCCCCCCATCAGCCCACAGCCCATTACCAGTCCTAACCCCATCAGCCCACCTCCAGTTTTAACCCCCCAGCCCATTTCCAGTCCTAGCTCCCCCATAGCCCATTACCAGACAGCCCCCATCAGCCCACAGCCCATTACCAGTCTTAACCCCCCCAAAGCCCATTACCAGTTCTAAACCCCCCCAACAGCCCATTACCAGTCCTAACCCCATCAGCCCACCTCCAGTCTTTTCCCCCCCAGCCCCTTTCCAGTCCTAGGCCCCCCCATAGCCCATTACCAGACAGCCCCCATCAGCCCACAGCCCATTACCAGTCTTAACACCCCCCCCAAAGCCCATTGCCAGTTCTAAGCCCCCCCAACAGCCCACAGTCCATTACCAGTCCTAACCCCATCAACCCACCTCTAGCCTTAACCCCCCCAGCCCATTTCCAGTCCCAGCCCCAGCCCCCCCAATAGCCCATTTCCAGTCCTATCCCCCCCCCCCGTCGGCCTAAAGTAAAATTTAATTTAAAAAAAAAACCTGCTGGCTGCCGCCGCGGGGCCCCCTCTGCTGCCGCGGCAGCACGGACTGACCCGCGGGGGCCCCCTCGGCAAGCTGACTCCGTCGGTCCGTCGATCCCTCTCTCCCTCCGTGCACGCTGTGAGAGGCGCGAAGGTAGAGTGTCTCCCTCGCGTCTCTGTTCAGCCCGCAGGGGCTGATGGGAAATTTCCCATCAGCCCCTGCGGGCTTAATAGACGCGAGGAGACACTTTCGCGTCTCTCACAGCCTGCACGGAGGGAGGGAGGGAGGGAGGAACGAACCGACGGAGTCAGCTTGAAGAGGGGGCCCCCGCGGGTCAGTCGGTGCTGCCGCGGCAGCAGAGGGGGCCCCGCGGCGGCAGCCAGCAGGTTTTTTTTTAAATTTTATTTTAAAAAAATTTAACTTTTTCTTTTTTTGTGGGCCCCTGCCAGCTGTGGGCCCTACGCCATGGCGTACATGGCGTATAGGTAAATCCGGCCCTGTATCTAGGTCTTGCATAGCCATTCTGCCAAGAGCAATGCGTCGTCTGATTTCTTGACTGCTTGTTGCTTCTTTATTGATAGTTGATCCAAGTAGGTTAAAGTTGTTCACAATTTCAATTTCTTCTCCTTCAACAATGAACCTGTTGATTATGCCAGTTGTCATGATCTTTGTCTTCTTTACATTAACTTAGGAGAGATAAAAAGCTGTCCTAAGACTATAGAGATTGACTATCCTGAAAGCAGCTGAATATTGGAAATCTTCAGATAGTCATAGGCACTGAGTGAAAAAAAATCTGATATTTACATTCTCATATACTGTGCTATTCTGCATGGTTTATATTGAACAAACTGAAATTACATTGAACAGGGCATTATAACTTGGAGATAACTATTTTACAGGGAACATGGGTTATAGAGGGTTAAGTGGCTTGCCCAAGGCCACAAGGATCACCTGTGGGACTAGAAATCCCAGTCCTTCTGGCCCAAGGTTGCTGTCCTCTAGTGGGATTTGAACCCCCAACCTTCTGGCCTGAAGTACCTTGCCTCAACCACTAGGCCACTCCTCCAGTCCACTTCAATGGCAGCTGCTCTCCAGATACTACTGCTGAATAACTGGTATATTTTGCCCATGGCAGTCGGTATTTAAAATAACCATTGACTACCTACTTTAATGCATATATATCCTAGACAATTTTATGTGCCTACTTGAGTGTGTAAAATGCTATCCTACATGTTCAAGTCACATTAAATTATCCCTGTAGATTCTGAGATATAAAGAACTATTACTTTCTAGTTGCAATTGGTCCTTACATAAGAACATAAGAACATAAGATATGCCATACTGGGTCAGACCAAGGTCCCTCAAGCCCAGCATCCTGTTTCCAAAAGTGGCCAATCTAGGTCATACGTACCTAGTAGTTTCCCCAAAAGACACAGGTTCCACAATGCTTGTACTGGGTCAAGCATTGATATCCTGGGTCCCTTCTTAATAATGGTTTATGGACCTTTCCTCCAAACCTTTTTTAAACCCAACTACACTAACAGCCTTTACTACATCCTCCGATAACAAATTCCATAGTTTGATTACACGTTGAGTGAAAAAATATTTTCTTTTATTAGTCTTAAATAGTTTACCCCGTAGCTTCATTGCATGTCCCCTTGTCTTTCTATATTCTGATAATGGAAACAATCAATCTACGTTTACCCGTTCCACTCCGTTCGTTAATTCATAGGCTTCTATCATATCTCCCCTCAGCCGTCTCTTTTCCAGGTTAAAGAGCCCTAACCTTTTTAGCCTTTCTTCATAGGAGTATCCTTCCATCCCCTTTACCATTTTGTTAGCTCTACTCTGAACCTTTTCTAATAACGCTATATCCCTTTTAAGATACGGCGACCAGAATTGCACACAATATTCAAGGTGCAGTCTCACCATTGAACGATATAGAGGCATTATAATATCTTTTGTTTTATTTTCCATTCCTTTCCTTATGATACCTAGCATTCTATTTGCTCTCTTGGCCACCGCTGCACACTGGACCAAGGGTTTTAACAAGTTATCCACAATGATGCCTAAATCTTTTCCTGGGTGGTGATTCCTAATGCGGAACCTTGCATCGTGTAACCATAGTTTGGGTTATTCTTCCCTGGACAACTTTGCACTTGTCCACATTAAATTTCATCTGCCATTTTGATGCCCAGTCTTCCAATTTATCAAGATCCTCTTGCAATTTTCCACAATCCTCTTGGGTTTTAACTACTTTAAATAGTTTTGTGTCATCTGCAAATTTGATAACCTCACTCGTTATTCCACTTTCCAGGTCATTTATGATTATGTCAAAAAGCAACGGACCCAGCACAGATCCCTGGGGTACACCACTATTCACCTTTCTCCATTGCGAAAATTGGCCATTTAGCCCTACCCTCTGCTTTCTATCTTTTAACCAGTTCCTGATCCACAATAGTAAACTGCCTCCTATCCCATGACTTTTTAGTTTTGCCAAAAGTCTCTGATGAGGGACCTTGTCAAAGGCTTTCTGAAAGTCCAGATACACTATATCAACCAACTCACCTTTGTCCACCTGTTTATTCACACCTTCAAAAAAACATAACAGATTAGTAAGACAAGATCTTCCTTGTCTAAAGCCATGTTGGCTGTCTCCCATTAGGCCATGACTATCTACATGCTGAGTAATTTTATTCTTTATGATGGTTTATGCAGTCCAACTTTTCATCATTCTTACATCACAACGGAGTCACTTCTATCATTATGACATCACAATGGAGACAGATAGGAGATCTTAGGAAGCAAAAGTACAGCTGTAAATATCTATCTCCAGGAACAAGCAGGAATGTAGTCATCACATATGGGTATTGTGGTAAGGAGAGTGCAGCCCAGCCAGGAGAAAGTGAAGGAAAGAAGAATTTTTCCTCTTTACGGGGAATGGGCGCACAAGATCACATAGTCCACAGCAGAAGCCCAGAGGGAAACCTAGAGGGCAGAGCTAGCTGTAAGCCACGCCCACACTCTGAGTCAACCATAGATAGGAGTGGGAGGTACAGGTGGGTGGGGCCAGGAAGGGAGTTGCCCTGCTCAGGGTTTAACTTGAAGCAAACAAACACAAGAGATAGAGTCGGTTGGAGCCACAGTGGGAGACACGGTTGGGGCCCCAGTGGGAAACACAGCTGGAGACACAGTTGCAGTTGCAGTCCAGGTCCAAGTGGGAGTTGCAGCACAGGTTCCAGTCCAAGTTCCAGAAGGCACGGGGTGACCAACACTGTAGCCAAAGGACAAAGGAGCTCTGCAGCCAAGGAGAGCAGCAGGGAAAGGAACAGCTATAAAGGCAGCCAAAGTGTAGCAGCAGAGCGCAGACAAACCAATAATACCAGGAGTCTGTTCAGAAGGTCCAAATCATTTATTTGTGCACAAGACTCAAGCAAAGTCAAATTCAAAATGGCTGAGCGATGTTCTCTGGCAATACAACAACTTTTATAGGCTTTTGCTCCATTCTAGGTATAGAAAAACATTTCATTGGTCCCGGTAACCTCCCGTACCTCCCGTACCCCTTTTATTGGTCCCGGTACTGATAAGATTATCCAATTATGTTCTTTGAGTGGGCTCAGCACCTGCTCACCCCCCTTCTAGTCCCAATTACAATGGCCAGTTCACCAACTTGTTACTTTCCTTCTTTCAAGGCCATTGAGCTAGTTTGTACGTGTAGGGAAGCAGGGTTCTGTAATTTCTCTGTCAGCAGTTTTAAACATATTTTTCTGTATTTTTCCATCTGTTCTGCTTGTCTAAGCTAAATTCAATACTTTTACTGAGTTCTAATTCTATAGCAGCATATTGGGGGATGTGCAATTCCTATGGGCCTCTCCACAAACTTCATTTACAGGTCAAGCTATTTAGGCCTGCTTGCTTATGTCAGACACTGTGGATCACAGGCCTTCACCTGCCACATTCCCCCCTTTGATTAATCTCACCCTATTACTTAATAAGGTGTGAGAATTAAATCACTTCAAAATAGTTATACTATGGTCAGAGGATTTCGACTATATATAGGAGGTTTGGGTTGGTATAAGGCCATAATCTTAGTTGCGGTCTTCCGCTCAACTGTATTTTCAATAGCACTATGAATAGAACGCATACAACATGGGATTATGCATGGCAGTAAGAAAATTACAGCAACAACTATTAGTATTAGTATAAGGAAAGTCTTAAGTCCTCCTATCCATGAGAAAAGATTATCAAACCAGTTAGGAAACTTTAGTGAATGCCAAGTCTGTACTGGCACATAAGCTTGTTTTCGCATAGTTTCAGCAATTTCTTCAACTACTTGACCTTTATCATCTATTTTTAAGCAACAATTGGTTAAATTCAGTTTTACCACATACTCCTCCTTCAGCTGCTAACAAATAATCAAGTGCTAAACGATTCTGATATATAGCAGTGCGCATTTGGGTACTTTGTCTAGCTAAAAGTGTGAGAGCTTGGCTAGTTTCATTAGTTATTATTTCAACTACTGCTTGTAAGCGGATAATACGATTAATCATATAGACTGGGGTCCGATAACCCCACATACCATCATCATTCCAAGTGGCAGGCCCATAATAATCAATGATTCTTTCTGGTGGCCAATCATCACCCTTCCACTTCTCCCACTTGCCTATCTGGAGGGGTACTCTCTTCTGTCTCAATGCTCTTTTATGTCTGTGATTAGTGGTGTACACTGGGTATCCTAACTGTTCTCCATGTTCTGTGTTTAGAAGGAAGAAGGAAGGTCTGATAGTTCCTAAGACACATGCTCCTCCCCAGTATGTAGGGAGTCGGGCATATGCTCGGTTTCCACAGATCCAATATAGGCCAGGTGGGGCTTGCCAGGTATGAGGTTTGGCAAGATTAGTCCATAAGTGAGCAAGTTCAGGGAATCGGGCTAATGGATTAGGGGGTTCAGGTTCTTTAATTCCTGACCACCAAGACGTCTTTTTGGTGGTGTCATTATAGAACTTTTGGCTAAGACAGACCAGCTGTCCTACCTGTTGTTTGAACTGGGGTCCAGTTCTGGCATAGCAAAGACGTCCAACTATTGTGTGCGCTAACACCCATTCGCTGGTAGTCTTGTGTATTTCAGTCTGATTGTAAGTCATTGAGTAATTTAATTCTTGGGCTTCCCATGGCCATTGGTCACCCATTCTTGTCCCCCCACAAAAATAACAATCTGAGATGTTTAGACTGGATACTACTGCTCCAGCTAATTCCAAAAATAAATTCTGGGAAGGATGGGGCATGTCAAACTTATTTACATGCATGGTTTCATAGAATGTGTCGTGGATTTGATACTTGGATGATTTATGGGCTTGTGTATTTAATTTTATATATACTATGGTTCCTGGATCTGATCCAGTTCCATCAATTCGTAAACCAAATCGGAATCCTTGTTTCCAATTTTCAGGTCTTTGTATGACTAATTCTAAAGGATTGCAAGCATTCTTCTTACATTTGTCTATGTCTTTGACATGTAATGGTTTCCGTAATGTAGCCATTCGATTATCTTTATTCCATACCATACCAATCCAGGTGGCATAAAAAACACATTCCCACTTTGGGCAGAAGTAATCTGATTCTGGAGCTTTACTATATACATTGGCTGAAACTTTCTTTCCTGTACATGCTTCCCATTCAGTGGACCCTTCCGGACACATATTTGCCACTCTGTGAGTATGTTTTTTCCCAATTACCACACTTAGAACGACTATCTCTGTTGATTACTTCACAAGCATCAAAATACAAAATAGCATCTTTACTAGGATCTGTTAGTTGGCGTGTGGCGTTAATTAAAGGTCCATCTGCATTTTTCCATCGCATTTCTAAGGTATAATAGGATGGATTCTGATGTGGATTGAAGCATACTTTAGATTTACCTTTGGTACAAACATTTAGTTCAGTGGTGTTATATATACACCGAGTCACTTTACCAGTGCAGGTATAGTAGGAATGATAAAGCAAAGTCTGAGTTATTTTCATTCCAGTCCGAGTAGAAGTAATGCAAGCAGTACATGGAGGCAAAGCATGAGTCAGTTCAAAGCCTCCGAAACAGGCAACCAGGGCAAAGCAAAAATAAGGATACATGTTGATTGGAGTTCTTCTGAATCCTCAACTTGCAGATCTTGACCACGACGTTCTTTTCTTCGTCCCGTTTGCTAATGAAGCAATTCAACGGGTGCTGAGTGTTGATTGAAGATCCTCAAGTTGTCCATCACAGATTAACCAACTGATCAATCTTAGTTGGCTCCGAAATATGGTCAATGAATGTAGCATCTAAACAATGTGTAAAATCACACATATGAGGTTCGTTTAAACAAACTCTTGCTGTATGGAAAACAGCAATCCTCTTCGAAAGACTTGGCTGCTGCAGGGCACTGTGATAAAGTATCTAAGCTGCTGGTTGCCGTCTCAGAGTAACTCGCAAAGGTGCATCAGGATGCTGCTCTGCTGTCCACTGTTCAGGTTCAGGTTCTGGATCAGTTGCGGGCTTGACTCTGCTGTGGTGGATCCAGGAATCGATCTCCGCCACCTTTACTGCAGTTGGGGTAGACAGGATGACAGTATATGGTCCCTTCCAATGAGGTTCCAGCGGTGTCTTCTTCCAGTCTTTGACCCACACCGAGGTACCAGGCTGGTAGGGATGTAAGGGTTCCGTCAAGTTGATAGGCAACTGGTCTTGGATCCACGTATGGAGAGTCTGCAGAACAAAACTAAGAGCTAGGAGTTCTTGCCTGGTTATTTCTGAACCAATTTGGGCTAGACTTCCTTTAATTCCCTGCACTATTGGTGGGGGTTTACCATACAAAACTTCAAAAGGGGAAAATCCTGTTGACTTTACAGGAGCTGAGCGTATTCTGAGTAAAGCTATTGGGAGTACTTGGGGCCACTTCAGGTGTGTTTCCTGACAAAGTTTAGACATTTGGACTTTCAAGGTACGATTCATTCGCCCAACTTTCCCTGAACTCTGGGGTCTGTATGCAGTGTGAAGTTTCCACTGTATCTGTAGAGCTTTTGCTATTTGCTGAGTAATCTGAGAAACAAATGAGGGCCCATTGTCTGACCCTATTACTGCTGGAATTCCAAATCTAGGGATGATCTCTCTCAACAAAACTTTGGTGACTTCTCGAGCTTTTTCAGTTCTGGTTGGGAAGGCTTCTACCCACCCAGAGAAAGTACAGACTAATACTAACAAGTAGTGATATCCATTGGCTTTTGGCATTTCAGTAAAATCAATTTGCAGGTGATGCATGGGGGTTACACCTCCTGACTGAACTCGGGGTGCTGGTGTGGGACCTTGCTTGGCATTATTTTTGGCACAAATTAGACACTGACGTGCTACTGAAGCTGATAGGGCTGCTAACATGGTGATGCAGAAGTGCGGTCTGAGTGCTTTTTCCATAGCACTTTTTCCATAGTGTGTGGCTTCATGGAAGGCTTTGACAAAAGCTGGGCATAACAATTCAGGGATTACTATTCGTCCTGGGGGTTGACTGCCCTCTGTTGGTGGCAGCTCAATCCACCCATCTTTCAGTATTCCATCTTCCTTGTTACAGTAGTAATCTAACTCTTTGGTGGTATATCGTGGTGTCCATAGGTTCAAAGGTACTGGAAACAATGCTGCCTGCAATGGCATGGCTTGTAGCGAAATTTGTCCTGTCATGGCTGCTTGTCGTGCTGAAGCGTCTGCAAATCTATTTCCTTGAGCAATTTCTCCTTTTCCTGCTTGATGTCCTCTACAGTGCATGACAGCTACACGAGTTGGGGCCCATACTGCATCAAGTAACATCAGTATCTCTGGGCCGTACTTGACTGATTTTTATCCGGATGTGATGAGCCCTCGTTCTTTACAGAGAGCTCCATGGGCATGTAGGGTGGTGAAGGCATACTTAGAGTCTGTATATATATTTAACACAAGTTTTGCACCTAGCAGTAGTGCTCGAGTAAGTGCTATTAATTCTGCTTTCTGGGCTGATGTGCCTGATGCCAGGGCTGATGATTCAACGACTTCATGTTGGGTGACTACTGCATATCCAGCGCAGCATCGTCCATTGATGATGAGACTGCTTCCATCTACGTAATAGATTTGATCAGGATTGTCTATGGGCACATCTGTCAGGTCAGGTCGGCTTGAGAATACAGTTTCCATGACTTCTATACAGTCATGTTCTGGGAGTTCTTCACTAATGGGTATCAATGTGGCTGGGTTCAAGGCATGGCTCACTTCCAATTGGATTTGCGGATTCTCACATAGCATACTCTGATATTTCAACATTCGGGAATTGGTGAGCCAATGATTTGCTTTTTGTTCCATAAGAGCAAGGACTGCATGTGGCACAGTGACTCGTAGATTCTGTCCTAATGTGAGCTTGTCTGCTTCACTCACTAACAATGCTGTAGCTGCGACTGCTCTCAGGCAAGGTGGCCATCCTTTGGCCACAGTGTCTAATTGCTTCGATAGGTATGCTATAGGTCGCTCCCAATTTCCCAATTTCTGAGTCAACATGCCTAAGGCATTTCCTTGTGCTTCATGTACAAACAAATGGAAAGGTTTGTGGACATCTGGTAATCCAAGGGCTGGTGATGACATCAATTCTTCCTTTAACGTCTTGAAGGCTGTATCCTGCTCAGGTCCCCATTCTAGTGGCGATTTTTCTTCTCCTTTTGTGACTTCATACAATGGTTTGGCAATTTGGGCAAAGTTGGGAATCCAGATTCGGCAGTATCCTGCTGCTCCCAGAAAAGCTCTGACTTGTTTTCTGGTAGTTGGGGTTGGGATTCTGCATACTGCTTTTTTTCTCTCCCTGCCTAATCTTCGGCTTCCTTGGGTTATACGAAAGCCCAAGTATTTCACTTCTTTTTGACATAATTGTGCTTTTGCTCTGGAAACTTTGTATCCAGCTTCATCTAGTAGCTGCAAAAGGTCTTTGGTGGCTTGTATACACTCATTTTCTGATACAGCAGCTATCAACAGATCATCCACATATTGGAGAAGCACTCTCTTTCCCGGGGCCACTGGATAACTTGAAAGGTCTTGATTTAGTGCAGCACTAAAGATGGTAGGCGAATTCTTGAATCCTTGTGGTAATCGTGTCCAAGTAAGTTGGCCCCCTCTTCCAGAGATAGGGTCCTGCCATTCAAATGCAAATAATATCTGACTTACAGTGGCTAATCTTATGCAAAAGAACGCATCTTTTAGATCCAGAACAGTAAAGTGGGTAGCTTCAGCAGGTATCAGTCCTAGAAGAGTGTAAGGATTGGGTACAACTGGATGTATGGTCTCAACTGCTTCATTCACTCTTCTTAGATCTTGCACTGGGCGGTAGTCATCTGTTCCAGGCTTCTTTACTGGCAGAAGTAGAGTGTTCCATGGGGATTGACATACTTTTAGTAGGCCATGCTCTAGTAATCTTTGCAAGTGGCGGTGGATGCCTTCAATTGCAGCTCTTCACCTGCCACAAAAGAAGGTACAAAGAAAGCCACAATAGTCAGAGCGGAAGCCCCAGAAGGCACAGGGAAGGTTCTAGGGAGAGAACCACCTACCCTGGCAAGAGAGCGGGAAAAAGAAGGGCGGCCCTGGGAAGGCTGGAAGTGGGAAGCTTTCACTCCTCTGGAAGGAGGTGGGCCTGCAAGCCGCAGAAACCCCAGAAGGTGAGGGGAAAGTTTTACCCAAAGTCCCTGCCCTACTCGGAGGCAGAGGGAACCCTGACCAGCCGAAGTTCCAGCCAAGAGGATATTGCCCCAAAGCCTCAAGGTAGGAGAAGAGAGGCAATAAGGCCTTCAAAATATGATTCCGGTTCTGACTCAGATGAAACTGTTCTAGCCAGGAAAACACAATGTAGAAAGAAATGTTTCACCAGGAAGGTTAAACAAGAGTACCCCCTATGAGAGCTGCCCGGAGAGGGGAGAGCGAGAAAGTGGGGGAGGTTGTTTGACCTGTTGAAATCTCTAAAGCAGAAAGTCCCTGAGCGTTTCCAAACAGAACCCTGTTATAGCTCAGCCGAGAGCATGGAGGTTGAAGCCAAAGAGGGTGATGTAACTTCCAGTGTTTCAGAGATGGAATGTGATGTATGCACTAAGGTGAATTAGTGTAAGCCAGAAACAGTTAAACCTCAAGAAGGCTACTGTAGTTCCGAAAGGTAGTTCAGAAGCTGGAGGAAAGGAGAGAAAGAATCCTATGATTAAAAGGCCTAAGAGTCTGGCCTTCGAAGATTAACTGCAGTAACTCAGGGTTGAACAGCTGAAACTGTTGGTGTTTGAAACAGCCTTGAATAAGCTGACAGCCTGTTTGGAGAATTTTTAAAAGGTGTATGCCTTCATGTGCTGAAACGTTAAGCAGTTAAGAGAATGGACAGGAGCCTTATATAGTTGAGTTCGCTGTTTTGGACATTTGTTTACTGGAGAAGTTATCCATTATTTTTCTTTTGTTTGGAGAAAATGTGCTTGAAGAATTTATGTTCACTGACCAGCAAGGAAGCTGAATAAATTCCTGTGCGCTTTGATAAACCACTCGGCTCATTATTCCTCACACAACTACAAGCTTAGGAAAAGATAAGAGGTGGTCACCCGTCCCTACTAGGCGGCTGCCTGGTAGGGGCGCGAGCACCACAGTATCGTCGGTACCGACAGAGCCTGCACGGGAACGCTCCCCAGCGTCCAATCTGAAAGTTTTTGGGAGCATCCCACAGCGCCTGCGTGCTGCCTTCCCGCCTTTCCCAACTGCCTCTCTCCAGTTCTTTTTCCGCAGAGCCAGCAGGTTGTGTTCCTGTCACCGCAGAAGAATTTCTTTATTTCTTATTTTCCTTATTTCTTTTTGTGGTCGCGTCTGCCTTCTTCGACCCTCTACCGGTACCGCCGGTCTTTTCTTTTCTATTTAAAAAAAAAAAAATATATATATATATATCTGTTTTTCCTTTTCTTCTGGTGCACCTGCCTTTTTGGGCCTTAGGCCCAAAAACTTTCCTTAACATGGAAAAACCTGCCTCAGGTTTTAAAAAGTTCACAAAATGTGGCGGTACCATTTCCGTAACCGACACCCATGAATGGTGTTTAAAATGTTTAGGTCCTGACCACTCCATCACAGATTGTGTGTCCTGTGCTATGATGTCTAAAAGAGGTCGACAGAACCGAGCTGCTAAGCTCAGTACCCTGTTTCCCTCTGCTGTGGCTTCGGTGGCATCGACATCTTCCAGGGCTTCTTCTTCCTCCCGTGGATCTCAAGTAACTAAACATAAATCCAGCCGGTCCTCGAAGTGTAGATCTCCTTCTAAGCATCAAGATGCTTCTGGTGTTGCCCTCGAGGATTCTGCACTGGCAAAATTACCCCAGCGGGAGGCTTCGGCTTCCAAAGCATCATCATCGGGGTTCCAGGATGTTCTCGATGGCTCGGCCTCAACAGATCTCCTGGTGCCATGCATTAGTAGCGTCTATGGACCAGAGAATTCTTTCCATAGAACGCAGTCTAGCGGCTTTCCTTGTGGCATCGACGCCCTTGGTACCGCGACAGACAACTTCACCGGTATCGGTATCGGTACCGGTACCGATAGCATCGACATCAGCATCGGTGTCTGCTATGCCGGTACCCTGTCCTCCGATGCCCTCTGGTACCGATTCTCCGGTACCGGTTATTCCCGGTACCGATCTTGCTCGGTACGGGTATCGGGCTCTGCAGGAACATCCGGACAGACGATACTTCGATTCCTCAGAAGAATCTGAGGATTCAGAAAGTTCTGTCAATGCAGCGATGCTTCTTCCACAGGAGTCCTCCTCCCCTAAACGCAGGATTTCTCCTCCAGAGGACATGTCTTTCCAAGACTTCATCAGAGAGGTGAATATCGTTTTTGATACTCCATTTGAGATTGAGCGAGCGCATAGGATCCCTTCGCACCCGGGCCCTAATGTGCGGCAACCTCGCCCTATCATCTTTTGTGCGCTGCGTCATTCTCATGTTACCAGGATCCTTACAGTAGCCCGAGCGAGCCCCTCTCTCCAGGTGGAGGGCCAGAAGGTGGCCTTTTTTCCATATTTCCACAAAGCGACGGTGGACAGAAGGAAGCAGATGCTCGCATTCCGCCCTCGACTTCAGGCTCTGGAGGCTCGGTACGGCCTCATGTTTCCTGCACGGATGCGGGTGACGCTGCACAATCAAACGCGCACATTTGAGGATTCGGATGCGCTTAAAGCTTTTATTGAGGAGCACGAGGCGGCCCGTATGCATTGACTGTTGCAAGCACTGGAGGTCTGGCTTTCATAGACCTGACGTGGGACATTGATGTTGCCGCTCCCGTCGAAGATGAATAATTGTCAAGTGCCTGGGGTTCCCTTGCTGATGTGAGATTGTAATGGGGGAGTTAGCGCTGGTTACCAGTGGCCCAGGTCAATCTGGGGATAGGCCGGGAGGGCGGCACCGGGAGAAAGTAGGTATGTTCTGGTTCGGGGCATGGGTAACACTTGGGCACGCTGGCTCACCCGTGCGGGCCCCTCTTTTGGGGGTATGTGTTGGCTCCTTATGGTATCGGGGTTCTTCCCAAGGTTCTGCTAGGTCCTAGTGTCAGAGTCTATGTTTATTTTCTAATTGTATGCCACTCTTGTAATGCACTGAAGCTCTGTATAAGTATCCTGTCCCATGAGCTCTCTTAAGTTCCTATCGTTGAACGTAAAAGGCATAAACAATCCCATTAAGCGTAAGAAGATTTTAGTATACTGTGCCAGGGAACGGGCAGATGTGGCTCTGATTCAAGAGACCCGTCTAACCTCTAAAGAAACCCAAAAGTTGGGGTTGAGGAAATACATCTTAGTAGCCCACTCCGCAGCAGTGAAAAATAAGAATGGGGTGGCAATCTTAGTCAGGAGGGCACTTCTTCCAGCAATTGAGCTCTGCCACTCGGATCTGGAGGGCAGATGGGCTTCGATGGTAGTACGCATAAAAGGGAGGAAGCTGGCTATTTTAAATTTATATACTCCAAACATTAGTGAAGCTGCCTTCTTCCACGGGATTGCGGCTGAGCTGTTATCACTCACTGCCCATGATATAGTGGTTGGAGGAGACTTCAATCTGGTGTTAGATCCTCTAATTGATTGTACCCCTTACCGTTCTCATCGTTCTCACTCGGCTGCCCCAGTGGTTGCGTCCATTATGCAAGAAATAGGCTTAACAGATATCTGGAGGCTTCTACATCCCGAGGAGAAGGATTTTACTTTTTTCTCTCTCCCCCATAAATCGCATTCACGGATTGATTACTTTCTCGTCTCTAAATCTCTCATTCCCATAGTAGAGGAGGCCACTATAAATCCCACCCAGATTTCTGATCATGTGGCTATAACATTCTCGGTGATGATGGGAGAAAGGGAGGATACTTCCCGGGCTTTTCACTTTAACAAAGGCCTACTGGGTGATCCAGGGTTTTGTGATACCATGCGGAAGGCCATTCAAGAGTATTTTTCCATAAACCTGCCCGGAGAGACTTCTGGTTGGGCCTGGTGGGAGGGTTTTAAGGCATACATCCGAGCCAAGATAACAAGTTATACAATATCTCTAGCTAAACTGCAGAAGGGGACGCTTCGTGCTCTAGATGTCCAAATTAAGGCTGGAGAGCGACTTTTGCTTACCCGGTCAGATCCCAATATTTTGCTACGGCTACAGAGGCTTAGATTTCAGTATAATCAAATTTTAACTTTGAAAGCTCAGCAGATGTTAAGCCGGCAGCAGACTAGAAACTATTTGGAATCTAACAAATCCGGCAATTTGTTGGCTAATGTATTGACCCCCCGGGCATCTAAAGCTAGAATTGAGGTGATCAAAGGGAAGAACCAGGAATCCTTCT
Source organism: Ichthyophis bannanicus (assembly GCA_033557465.1). Classification (NCBI taxonomy): domain Eukaryota; kingdom Metazoa; phylum Chordata; class Amphibia; order Gymnophiona; family Ichthyophiidae; genus Ichthyophis; species Ichthyophis bannanicus. Next base: position 497,274,891 of record CM066033.1, read on the forward strand.
CGAGGAATTCAGATATAGTGGAGGCGTTTCGTCTCTTTTACGAGAATTTGTATTCCTCCGAAGGGGAGCTGAGGGAATCGGATTTTCAGGGTCTGCTAGGACAGTTGGCTCACCCGAGACTCACGGAGGGCCAACAATGGAAGCTAGACGCTGATATAGCAATAGGTGAGATCCAAGAGGCCATTAAGGCGGGGAAGCCAGGGAAGGCTGTAGGACCTGACGGAATCCCTTGTGAATTCTATCAGGCGTTCACGAATGAACTGTCACCTCAATTGTTGGAATACTACAGTCTTTTTATGGCCCAAACTCCTTCAGTCGGTTCATTCAATGAAGCCACTGTAATAGTTCTCCCTAAGCCAGGAAGAGATCCGCAAAAGGTGGAGAACTACCGCCCCATCTCATTACTAAATGCGGACTATAAGTTGTTTGCTTCTATCTTGGCTCGAAGGCTATCCAGGGTTGTTGTCGACCTGATTCACCCCACTCAATGCGGTTTCATCGCTGGTAGAGCCACCTCGGATAATGCGCGGCTCCTCTTGGATGTACTGGCGGTGGTGGAGGGTCAAGAAAGCCCGATGGTAGGCCTTGCCTTAGACGCAGAGAAAGCCTTTGACCGATTGGAGTGGGCCTTTTTATCACGCACCGTACAGTGGTTTGGTTTTGGAGATACCTTTTTGCGCTTTACCCAACTTTTGTATGCCAACCCCTCTGTATGTATCCTAGCTAATGGGGCCCTGTCGTCTCCGGTAGCCTTACATAGGGGAACGAGACAGGGATGTCCCTTATCACCTCTATTATTTGATTTGGCCCTCGAACCCCTCTTGCTTCTTGTTCGCTCTCACCCCGGGATCAACGGAGTCCGGATCGGAGATTTGTAGGTCAAAATATCAGCGTATGCCGATGACTTGTTGTTGTATGTACGGCCTTCTTCGTTAGACACCCTTTTGGATATGATCGGTATATACTCTGGTCTGTCAGGGTATAAAATTAACTGGTCGAAATCGGTTGCATTCCCATTAAATAAATATACTTTTAAGTCTCTGATAGAACCCCATCCCTTTGTTTGGGCTACCGAGGACGTTAAATATCTCGGGGTTCGGTATATGAGGGATTTGGATGATACCATTGCATTGAACGGGAAAGTCCTGAGCGAGATGGTCCAGGAGTTTACAAAACGATGGTCACCCTTACACATATCCTGGTGGGGCAGAGTGGAATCAATTAAAATGGTATTAGCTCCCAAGATTAATTATATATTAGAAATGCTACCGTTGCGCTTTCCCCCTCAGTTCTATCGCTCTATAGAGAAATGTTTAATCAACTTCCTATGGCAGGGCAAACCCCCCAGAATTGCTACGCGTAAGTTGAAGGCAAAGAAGGAGGCGGGGGGAGTCCAATTTCTGGATTTTCAGAATTATCACATCGCCTTCCGCCTTAAGCAAGGGGCGCTATGGTTGACTGAGTACGCGCAGGCGGGATCTCCTGTGTGGCTAGAGGTGGAGAGACGGATAGCTCACCCGATCCCATTAGGACTGTTGTTGGGTATGGAGTGGCCAGACTCCTTCCCATCTGGTAGAATTGTCTCTGCCACGCAGGAAGCTTCCCGCCTGTTCGAGCGGGCAGTATGTAATGACACACCGCAATCCCGGGGAGTCCCCCTTTGGTACAACAGCAGGTTTAAGATTGGGCATAAGGTAATCTCTTGGAAGAGCTGGCAAAATAAAGGGATCTGGACGTTAGGGCAATTAGCGACGTTGCGGAACTGGAAGACCTTCCAGGAACTGCAAAGTGAGTTCCAGCTCCCCGCTTCCTCCTTTTTTCAATGGGTGCAATTAACTCATTGTTTATCCAAGGCTGGGTTGCACCTGGGTAAACTGACTGCGGAGTGGGAACTGCTGCAGCAAATGGAACTTGGTGGCTCCGGGAAGGGCGCAGCCTCCCGTTTCTACGCTCTTTTGCGTGATGCCTCCCCGAATTATTTATTGGGGCTTGAGAAGGTCTGGGAAAAAGAACTAGGCACTCCTTTCCAGCCAATAGATTGGAAAAGGATCTGGATTAAGGCAAACAGAGCGGCGCATGGTGCTGCTATCCTGCAATCCCTTTTCTTTTTGACCCACAGAGCTCACATTACCCCGGTAAAATTATCTAAATGGGATAGTAATGTCACGAATGCGTGCTGGACGTGTAAAACTATCCCGGCCACACTGAAGCACATGCTATTCGATTGCCCTCACGTTCGCGATTATTGGGTGCGGATATGGGACAGGATACAATACATTTTAGAGTTTCAGACCCCTCTGCGCTGGCCGACAATCTTTCTACGCTCTGCTGATGGTACCGTAGGCTTAACTAATGATAAGCTTTATTTGTTTGACTTTATGATGGACGTCGCCTTAAAGTTGATTTTCACCTGCTGGAAAGATCTCTCCAAGCTGGACTTTAATCAATGGTGGAACCTTTTGTGTTTGTATATTCGTTTTGAGAAAGGACAAGGTCGGTCCAAACTCGTTAGCAAATTTACCTACTGTCAAAACACATGTATTCGGGCAGCGGCGAAGGGAAAGAACAAAGCGAACAAATGGCAATGTATAGATGACTTTGTCGCTAGGTCTAAATGTTAGTAAGTAGTTACGTACCATAAGGAGCCGGGGGGGGGGGGTGAGTGAGGATGGATGGAGGGAGGGAACAGGGGGAGGGATGGTTAAATTGGAAGCTGTGGTTAAGATTCTGTGATTGTAATGCTGTAGTGGATGTATGTGGTATAAAATGAAAATAAACTATTAAAAAAAAAAAGGATGAAAGCTTGAAATGCTGCTGGGATATATATCCTTCAGGCTGGCACCCACTACACCAATAGATTTATCATAAGACTACTTATATCTTATAGATAACCATCAGAAAATATTCTGTATATAAGCAGTTGTACTGTGCATTTATTCAAGTGTTCTGGATATGTTATACAGGATATTTAAAATATATTTGGTAACACAGTAAATGATGGCAGATAAAGGCTGGCATGGTCTATCCATCTGCCTGGTAAATTTGCTTGCTTGATTAGAACCAGTGACACGGTGCAGGTTACCTTCCTTATGCTTTTTTTTCTTGGAGGTTGAATCTGTCTTGTAGTACAGGTTACTTTGGTTTTCAACAACTCTCAAACATATTGCACTCGATTAAGTCCCAGCTTCCTGTGAGACCAATAATGCTGTCATCTTTTCTGTAACCATAACAGGCCCCTCCCCCACTGTAAGCAAGGGAGCCCATCCACAAGCACAGCCATCCCAGCTGAGCCATGTGATGTGTTATTCTTTTTGCAACCAGTCCAGTCCAGCCCAACCCACTGCCTCCCTTAGTACAGCAAGGGAGCTCATCTACAGGTGCAACAGCTACGTCATGTGGCATGTTTATTTGGGGGTTGTACTTGCCAAGAAGAGCAGATTATGTTCCCCATGGTTTCTTAAGCAGTCATTTCCCAGCTGTTTTGAGTTGACGTGCTCCATTCTTGGTTAGCATGCTCTTGCTTTTTAGGAATCCACTACGTTTATCCCACCTCTTATCAAATTCCAGTAGCATTTTTGATTTCACCACCTCTTTTTTTTTTTTTTTTTACTTTAAATACATAAAGAGTATTAATGATCAAACAAATCTCTTCCTTCTCTGTCTTTGGAAGAGGTTTGTTTGATCATTAATACTCTTTAAGTATTTAAAGGTCTGAATCATATTTCCCCTGTCCCTCCTCTCTTCCAGAGTGTACATATTAAGGTCTTCAAGTCTCTTCTCATAAGTCTTCTGTCGCAGGCTCCAAATCATTTTGGTCGCCTTCATCTGAACTGTTTCCATCCCTTTTATGTCCTTTGGCGACCATATCTTGCAAAGGAGTGGAGGAGTAGCCTAGTGGTTGGGGCAAGGTACTTCAGGCCGGAAGGTCAGGGGTTCAAATCCCACTAGAGGACAGCAACCTTGGGCCGGAAGGACTGGGGTTTCTAGTCCCACAGGTGCTCCTTGTGGTCTTGGGCAAGCCACTTAACCCTCCATAGCCCATGTTCCCTGTAAAATAGTTATCTCCAAGTTATAATGCCCTGTTCAATGTAATTTCAGTTTGTTCAATGTAAACCACACTGATGCAGAATAGCGCGGTATATAAGAGAATGTAAATAAATAAATATACTATGTTACTATGTTACTTTTGGGAGGGCATCCCAGGAATCCACCACTCTCTCCATGAAGAAATATTTCCTGATGTTGCTTTTAATTCTGACTCCTTGTAGTCTTGTATCATGTTCTTTAGGTTTAGAGCTTCCTCTCATTTGAAAAAGGCTCATTTGTTATATAATTTATTTTATTTATTTTTATTTATTTTATTTGAGTGTTTTCTATATCGCTATATCAGGTAATCATAGTGGTTTACAATTGAACAACAAGTACATAAAACATGTTAACAGAATAACTGGTGCTTCAATCAATAATTTGCATGATTCATGAGAAAATAACTTAGTTACAATTAATATACAAGAAATGTTATGATGCAAAAGGGTAAGTTCAGGGGGTACTGGCGGGGGAAATTGTTATATTATGGGTTCGTATAGTTTGAATAGTAGGAGGAGAGTAGTTATTTATGTAGGATCCGTGTTGAATTGTGGTGAGTTTTGACCAAAATGTTCAGTAAAGAGGTGAGTTTTGAGGTGGGAACAAAAGGTGGCAAAGTCTGTAATGTTTTGAAGGCTAGCTGGTAAAGCATTACAGAGCATAGGTGAGATATATTCAAAAGCTCTATTGCTTGTGCATTTTTTAGTTTTACGGAATTCAGATGGAGTAACCAGGGTGTTATTCAATTGCTCTCATCTTTGTCAGTCATTAGGTATGAATTTGACTAATTGCAAGAGGGGTAGGGGGCGATAGTTTTCTAATGACTTTGAAAGTGATCATAAGTAACTTGTATTTTATACGGCTATGGATGGGTAACCAGTGTAGGTCATACAAGATCGGTGTAATATGGTCAATTCGACATGTATTGTGAATGATTCGAGCAACAGTGTGTTGTGCCATCATAAGTGGATGCAGTGATATCTTCAGTAGACCATGCAGTAGACTATTACAATAGTCTATGTGTGGGGTTATCATCGCCTGCATTATCGTTCTGAAGTCTGATGGCTGTATTAAGGGTTTTATCTGTTGCAGTAGACGAATTTTGTTGAATATTGCTTTAGTAGTATTCTTGATGTGGGTATGGAAAGATAAGTATTTATCTAAAGTAACCCCTAAATATTTGACCTCATCTTTAACTTCAAGTAAAACATCATCAATTGGTATGGACTGTGGTAAGATATAGGTCTGGTTGCTAGTAATTATTAAGACTTCATTTTTTTTGTAATTGATATTTAGGCCTATGTTTTTGAGCCATATTGTGATTTTCTTGAAACAAGATGTTATAGGGTCAATGTTGGGTGAATTTATGTTAAAGAACATGAACAGCATTATGTCATCTGCATAGATGGCATAATCAATTTTGAATTGTTTAATTATTTGAGAGACTGTTTGAATATAAATATTAAATAGGAGTGCTGATAGTGCAGATCCTTGAGGAAGGCCTGTAGTTTGAGGGTAAGCGGTAGAGGATGTCTGCCCAATGGTTACTTGTTGAAATCTTTCAGAGAGATAGGATGTGAACTATTTAAGCGTGGTATCACATATATACCTATTTGCATTAGCTGTTGAATTAGAAAGAAGTGGATGACAGAGTCGAATGCGGCAGCTATATTGAGATAGATTAACATATAGGCTTGGTTATTGCTATCTATTGCCTTAATGATTTTGTTGTATATGGTTAGCATCAATGTCTGCACATTGTGGTATGGTCTAAACCCAAATTGTTTCTTGTCTAGGGGTAAATAGAGATCAATGTGTTCTTGCAATTGAATGCAAACATATTTTTCTATTATTTTAGTGAGGAGACTGGAGATAGGTCAGTAGGAAGATGGGCATGATTTGTCCAGTGCTTTGTTTTTTAAGGTTGGCCGAATGTTCACTTTTTTAAGTTCTAGAGGCATGTAGCCTTGGGATAATGATTTATTTACAATTGCTTGTATAATAGGGGCAATTTCTGCAATAGAATTCTTGATCCATGTAACATGGCATGGATCTGCTTTAGATGTTGTGGTGTCCATAGATGCAATTATCAGGGTAAATTGAATGGAACTTTTTTCCATAGTTCTGTAGGCTGTGATGAGTTGTGGACAGTTGTACTAGTACTTTAAGGTCTGTATCATATCTCCCCTGTCCCTCCTCTCCTTTAGGATATACATACTTAGGGCCTCCTGTTTCTCCTTATGCCCTAATGGAGACCCCTTACCATTTTGCCAAGTATAAATTTTGCCAAGTATAAATTTTTTTTGTGTTACTTAAATAAAATAGTGTGGGCAGGATTGTATTTTTTTTTTTGCAGAATTCACCTAGGAGTAATAAGTACAGTGTATTATCTAGGAAAGCTAAAATTCCCTGGTTGACTAATAATTAGTAGTCAAAATCATTGAGCTAGTGGCAAAGCCCAGGGTTCAATTTTTTATTTGGCATTTTCTCAGTTGTAAAACAGACCCGCTCTTAACAAAATCTGCTTAATGTAAATCAAGTGAACAGAATGGGCTCAGTAATTTAATAATGCATGTGCTGGAGAACCAACAAAAATATGACACAGACCTGGACAAAGATCTGCAACTGAGTGGACATCCCGGAGAGAGTAGACAAAATGAGACGTGATCTACAAAAATTAGAAGATGTGGTCAAATATTAAGCAGTTAACTTTTAATGTTAAGACATACAGAGTTTCTGTACAGTACTGCGTACGACTGGTAGTGCTTTATAAATGCCAAGTAGTAGTAGTAATACAGAGTGATGCATTTGGGATGATAGGGGGCTGATGTGCCCAGAGCAGAAGGGAGACCTTGGGTTGATTGTATCTGAGGATCCTAAGATGGCAAAACAGTATGACAAGGTAGTGGCCAAACCCAAAAGAATGCTGGGCTACAGTGAAGACCTTAACCATTTGGAAGGAGGAGGTGATAATGTCCCTGTACAGAATATTGGTAAGCCTCACTTAGCATGCTGTGTTCAGTTTTGGAGGCCATATCTCGCTAAGGACATAAAGATAATTTTATAAGGTGTGCCTAGATTAATGGGCGTTTTAATGATCATAGTTTGCACCTATTTTTATCAAGTCAAGTCTGAGCACTTGACTTTATAAAATAAGGGCAAAAGTGGTCAAAAACACATGAAATCAAGAGCTATTGTAAAGCTTCATGAATATCCAATGTGCATGCACCCATATTTTATAAAGTACACACATAACTTCATACACTGCCCATGCTCCACCTATGTAAATGCCCAAGGTGAAAGAATGCGTCATTGGGCTATCACAAGTGCTTATAAAATAGTGACTCGCTAAACTATGCACATTAGCACCCATCTACATGTGTAAGTAATTGAAAATGCATGATTTATTCATGTAGATAGTGTGTAACTTTCTGTGGCTTCTTATAAAATCATCCCCAAAGAGGTTGGATTTGACTACTAATTAGTCAATCAGGGAATTTTAGCTTTCTAGATAATACACTGTACTTATTACTGCTAGGTGAATTCTGCAAAAAAAAAAAAATATTATCCTGCCAACACTATTTTATTTGAGTAACACAAAAAAAATCCACCAAAGCATTCTGGGTATTCTTACACAGCACCTTGCATTATAACAAATGATGACACATTAAATACAGTTTAACTTTTCCAAAAATCCGAGAAACAATCCCCCCCTTTCCATCCCCCACCAACCCACACAAACCCAGCTCTGCAGAGATCCAGAAACTTCATTCGTGCACAGTATTCAAAGATGGTCCATTTTCTGGAACACAAGGATCACTCCTCTCAGCCACTCCTCACCCTTTCCAGCCCTACATTCCTAAAGTGTCAACAGCTCATTATGAGCCAGAGGCATTAGCCCATCTTTATACACCCCCATAATGCTAGAAAAAATCCCTGCTTTTCTGGATTGCCCCGGGAAACCAGCCTTTCCATTAACATCAGTTGGTGGCAACAGTTTTGCCACTCCCAAAAGGAGGGGGCGGAGCTTTCCCTCCAATGGCGTATCAGGGGTTGCTTTCCAACCACACGGGCCTTATGCACCAAAAGCCGCACCCAGCGCCCCCTGGGATAAGTAGAGGGCAGCTGGTCAGACACCACCAAAGCACTTGTTCATTCCACTGACTGGCCCACCAAAAAGCGCATATATTGCTGGATCTGCTTCCAGTACTCACACTATTTTAAAAGTTTGTATATTTAAAATTTTTTCAAAATAACATAAGTCACCGTGTGTGTGTGTGTGTGGTTTAATTTAGAAATATAGAAACATGACGACAGAAAAACATGGCCTATCTAGTCTGTCCCTCCATATCAACCACTACAACAGTCCCCTTTTTTCCTTCAGAGTTCCTCTGTGTTTGTCCCATGCTTCTTTGAATTCAGATACTGTCCTCATCTCTACCACCTCCACTGGGAGACTATTCCATGGATCCACCACTCTTTCTGTAAAGAAATATTTCCGCATATTACTCCTGAATCTATCCCCTTTCACCCTCATCCCATGTCCCCTCGTAGCAGAGCTTGCTTTCAATCGAAAGAGGCTCTCCTCCTGTGCATTTATGCCACGGAGGTATTTAAACATCTCAATCATATAACCTCTATCCCGCCTTTCCTCTAAGGTGTACATATTGAGATCCTTAAGTCTGTCCTTATATGCTTTATAATGAAGACCATTAAACATTTTAGTAGCCATCTTCTGTACCGACTCCAGCCTGTTTATATCCTTTTGAAGGTGCGGTCTCCAGAATTGCACACAATACTCCAAATGAGGTCGCACCAAAGACTTATACAGAGGCACTATCACCTCCTTTCTTCTGCTGGCCGTTCCTCTCCTTATGCACCCAATCATCCTTCTAGCTTTTGTTGTCACTTTTTCTACCTGTTTAGCTACTTTAAGATCGACAGACACGACCACGCCTAGGTCCCGCTCTTCTTTAGTGGACAAAAGTACTTCACCCCCTGTACTATATTGCTCCCTTGGATTGCTGCAGCCCAAATGCATGACCTTGCATTTTTTAACATTAAATCTCAGCTGCCAAATTTTAGACCATTCTTCAAGCTTAGCTAGATCCCTCCTTATGTTATCTACACCTTCCTGGGTGTCTACTCTATTGCAGATTTTGGTATCATTCGCAAAGAGGTAAACCTTACCCGACAGCCCTTCCGCTATATCACTAACAAAGATGTTAAAAAGAATCGGACCAAGGACAGATCCCTGGGGCACACCACTGGTAACCTCCTTCCTCTCAGAGTGAGCTCCGTTTACCTGTACCCTCTGTCGCCTCCCACTCAACTAATTTCCAACGCAAACATTAACTTTAGGTTCCATCCCTAGGGTGTTCAGTTTGTTTATAAGTCGCCTGTGAGGAACGGTGTCAAAGGCTTTACTGAAATCTAAATACACCACATCTAGGGCTCTCTCTCAGTCCAACTCCCTAGTCACCCAGTCAAAGAAATCAATCAGATTTGTCTGACAAGACCTGCCTCTGGTGAATCCATGCTTCCTCAGTTCCTGTAATCCACTGGACTCCAGAAACCTTACTATTTTCTCTTTCAGCAGCGTTTCCAATAATTTACTCATCACCGAAGTTAAACTAACCGGCCTGTAGTTTTGAGCCACAACCTTACTTCCGCTTTTGTGTAAAGAGACCATATGAGCCTCTCTCCAGTCCTTTGGCACCACTCCTGATTCCAACGAGGCATTGAAAAGGTCAGTCAGTGGAACTGCTAGAATGTCCCCAAGTTCCATCAGTTTTCTAGGGTGTATCCCATCCGGAACCATCGCTTTGTTTACTTTGTTTAGCTAGCTTCTCACAAACACAGTCTTCTGAAAATTGTTCAAGATGGCCCTCGCTTCTGTTCCTGTTTGTGGGTGTTTTCTGAGGCCCTGCTCCTAGTTCTTCATCTGTGAACACAGAACAGAAATATTTGTTATGCAACTTCACTTTATCCTCATCAGCTTCTACATATTCCTCCCCTTCACCTTTGAGTTTGACAATACCACTTTTGCCCTTCATCTTCTCACTAACATATCTGAAAAATGTCTTATCCCCCCATTTTATTGCATGGGCTGTTTCCTCCTCTTTTTGAATCTTTGCCTTCCTGACTACTTTGCTAGCTTCTGTAAGCTTTACCAAATATAGACGCCTGTCTTCCTCGCTCTGTGATCTCTTGAAAATGCAATATCCTTAAGTTATTACTCAAGGATGTATAATTGGGTAATGTTTTTGTGTAGAAACATCATAATACTATTCCTTACATAAGAACATAGTATTTGTCATACTGGATCAAACCAAAGGTCCATCAAGCCCAGTATCCTATTTCCAACAGTGGCCAATCCAGGTCACGAGCACCTGTCAGGTTCCTAAAAGGTAGACAGATTCCATGCTGCTTATCCCAGAAGATTTCCCCAGTCCACTTTAATAATGATTTATGGGCTTTTCTTGCAGGAACTTATTTATTTAACCAGTTCCTTCAATCAAAGCAGTTTGTACTATGTAACCACTACAAACATTCCCTTATCCCCAAAGGGCTCACAATTTATGTGTACCTGAGGCAACAGAGGGTTTAGTGGCTTGCCCAAGGCCACAAGGAGTGCCTATAGGACTAGAAACCCCAATCCCTCCAGTCTAAAATTACTGTCTCCAGGTGGGACTTAAACCCCTGGCCCTCCAGCCTGAGGTATCATGTCCTAACCACTAGGCCACTCCTCCCTACAATATGGAACTTGCTGTTAAACCCAGCTAAACTAACAACTTTTACCAAATCCTTTGGCTATGAATTCCAGAGTTTGATTACGTGTTGAGTGAAAACCTTTTTTCTCCGATTAGTCTTAAATGTGTTACATTGTAGCTTCATTGCGTGCCCCCTTGTCTTTCTAGTTTTATGAAAGAATAAACAACCACTTATTATTTTATAGTCCTCTGTCATATCTCCACTCAGTTGTCTCTTTTTCCTAGCTGAAGAGCCCTAACCTAAGTCTTTCCTCGTAGGAATATCCTTCCATGTGCTTTTTCATTTAGGTCATGCTTCTTTCTTTTCTAATTCCGCTATATCATTTTTTAAAAATACAGTGACCAGAACTGCACACAATATTCAAGGTGCAGTCACACCATGTAACAATAAAGAGGCATTATAATATTATTGGTTTTATTCTCCATTCCTTTTCTTATGATTCCTAGCACTCTATTTGCTTTCCTGGCCACCACAGCACACTGGGCGGAGGGTTTCAAGGTATTATATCCACAATGACACCTAAATCCTTTTCCTGGGTAGTGGTTCCTAATATGGAGCCTTGCATCCTATAAATGTAATTTGGGTTGTTCTTCCCTAAGTGCATAACTTTGCACTTGTCCGCATTAAGTTCCATCTGCCATTTTGATGCCCAGTCTCCTGGTTCCTCAAGATCCTCTTGAAATTTTTCAAAACCCTCTTGAGATTTAATAACTTTGGTCATCTGCAAATTTGATCACCTCACTTGGGGGTATGTTTACTAAACCATCTTAATGTGCGCTCTGTGACGTTATCGCGCGATAAGGGCGCTTTATCAGGCGCAGAGGTACCATAGCGCATGATAATGTGCGCAGCTGCGCAAACGAGTGCTGAAGGCAGAGAAAGGCTCCTGGAGGGCGGAGGAAGGCTCCCCAGGGGAGGAGAGAAGGGGTCAATGGGTGGAGAGTGGGAGGGGAGAGGCTCCCCACACACTAACGCTGTGAAATCCGAGGCTGAAAACTAACGCCAGTGAAACCCTGGCATTAGAGCTGATTTAAAGGGAAGAGAAACCATTTCTGTCAGCAATGTACAGCAAAACCAGGGAAACCTATAAAAAAGTGATAAGTGTGATACATGTAACATAGTAACATAGTAAGTGACGGCAGATAAAGACCAGCATGGTCAATCTAGTCTGCCCAGCAAGATGGCAAGAGTAGGTGCACCTGTCGCTCTGTGCAGGCCACCCCTCCCCATATTTTTGTTTTTGTTTAGGGGTGAACCCACCACTCCATGTAGGACACCCTTATTTGTTGAGACGCTAGATAGTTAAGAAGTTAGATGGTACCGTTTATTTTGCTTTTATCCTGTTGCTGTAAAGGGATCCACTGTGTTTGTCCCATGCCGTTTTGAATTCCATCAATGTGTTTGCCCCCACCACTTCCATCGGGAGGGCATTCCAAGCATCCACCACCCTTTCAGTGAAGAAATATTTCCTGACATTGCCTTTCAATTTACCACCTTGCAGCTTCATGTTATGCCCTCTAGTTTTACAGCTTCCCCGTCTTTGGAAGAGGTTTGTTTGTTCATCATTTCTCTTTAAGTATTTAAAGGTCTGAATCATATCTCCCCTGTCCCTCCTCTCCTCCAAAGTGTACATATTTAGGTCTTCAAGTCTCTTCTCATAAGGCTTCTGACGCAGGCTTCAAATCATTTTGGTCGCCTTTCTCTGAACAGTTTCCAGTCTTTTTACATCTTTTGCAAGATATGGTCTCCAAAACTGAACACAGTATTCCAAGTGAGGCCTCATCAGTGACTTGTACAGTGGCATAAGTACCTCTTCCATTCTGCTGGTAATCCCTCTTTGTATGCAGCCCAACATCCTCCTGGCTTTTGCCACCGCCTTGTCGCACTGTTTTGCCACCTTGAGATCATCAGAGATAATCACACCAAGGTCTTTCTCCTGAACCATGCATACCAACTTCTCACCCCCTATTGTGTACTTTTCCCTTGGATTTCTGCTACCCAAGTGCATGACACTGCACTTTTTCACATTAAATCGTAGTCGCCAAGCATTAGACCAGTCTTCCAGCTTTTGTAGATCTTTCCTCATGTTAACCACTCCCTCGGGGGAGTCCACTCTGTTGCAAATTTTTGTGTCATCTGCAAAAAGACAGACTTTTCCATTCAGTCCTTCAGCAATATCACTCACAAATATATTGAACAGTGCCGGGCCCAGGACCGAACCCTGAGGCACCCTGCTAATTCACCTTCCTCTCATCTGAGTGAGCTCCATGTACCATCACCTTCTGTTGTCTGTCAGTCAACCAATTTCTAATCCAGTTTACTATCTTGGGAGCCATCCCCAAGCTACTGAGTTTATTGACAAGCCTTGTGATAAGGAAGCTTATCATAGCTCAGGAAGGAGCTATAGAAAAGGTGAAGTGACTCTGAACAAGCAACCTGTCAGTTCTGGTAGAAATAAGAAAACAGAATTTTGCCATAAAAGACTACCAGTCCCAGAATGCACCAGGTTTCCAACAGCCATTAGAGGAGCTGAAGTGGGGAAATGTGTGTTCAATCAGGAGGGCTATGAGGTAATCCCTAAGCACTCATCTCAAAGGGCAGGGCCTGATTCAGCACAGCTGCGCTGTGTTAGGAAGGAGCACTCATCCAAGCAGAATAAGAGTAGAGTTTATTCTACAGATGACCATCTTCATGATCACCTTGGATATGCAGAGAATTGTCCTCAGTATCCTGAGAATCAGCTTGAGTTTGATCATCAGTTTCATCTGAAGGATCATCAGAAGCAGAAGCCAAACCGGACGGACAGAGAGGGAAAGAGACCCTTTGGAAGAAGGAAGAGAAAAGCCTTTGAGAGGTCTAGAAGAGTCCAAAGCAGTACGTATACTGGGAGGTATTCCAAGGGCCAGCATACACCATTGGACTGGGGAAAGCCAGAGGAATGGTGCTGCAGAGCTAGGAATCACCAGAGGCTACCTGTGAGGGAGACAGCTGCACGTGGAAGGGACCCTAAGACCCGTGCCAGAAGGTATGTGAAGAGAGATCCAGTGTCCAGGGATCTGGATTGGAAGGCTGGACATAAGAACTGGACTACATACTGGCTAGGCTATATAGAGAGGAACTCTAGCAGCAATGGAAGCTCAGGTATGAACACTGATCTATGCCCTAGCTATAACCTTGAAAGACAGCTGGGAAACAAGTATTCTCCTGAAAATGCTCTATTGAGAGATTCATCTGTGCCAATCCATGATATTGAACCCATGCTTGTTGAACAAGGGGGAATAATAGCAGATGAGGATCCTGTTTATATGGACTGCTCTCTATCTAAACTCCGTTGGTAACTTTCTGTTATAAAGTACAGCAACCATCACAAAGAAATACAAATTTGTTCTTTAATCTACTCAGAAAAGCTCCTGAAGCAGGATTTGACCCACACAGTGGAAGGCAAGCCAGCTAAGGGGTTTCAGCTGGTAACTGCTAGCAATTAAGCCTTACCTAATTGCTTGTGAGCTAGGAGAGAATCACTTCTGTATCTATGTGGGAAGTAATCAGAAGTTAACATTGAAAAGAACAGTTTGTTTATTGCTTTGTGACTTTTCATTTGTTGTTTTCCTGATTTTGACTTTGTTTTTCCAAGTTAACACTGAAAGCAAGTAACCTAATTTATGTGCTACCAAGCATATCTGTGTTGGGAGAAACAACCCCATAAATAAATATCTTATTGGCTTTACCAAAGAGCACAACTAAATTATTGTCAGCAGCTGTATTTGGTGTGAATGAACTACATTGCCCACAATACCTTGCAAATCATATAGAAATATGCACTTGCCAAGAGTGTGAAGATTCTCACCCAGGCAGCCGTCTGACAAATGGCGTAGTTTTTTGGATTGCTTTTGCACAAAGGGGATTTACTTGCTGAGGATTACAACTACAGTTCAAGTTTAAAGCTGGAAAAAAAGATTTTCCCTCAACTACACTTTGGAGGAAAAGGGGTTGTTCCAGGAAGCTGTCCCAGGAGGAAAAGACCCTGTGCAGAGCTGGATTCATCACCAGTACAAGGTAATAAGTACCTGGGCATGTCTAGTGGTGGATGGGAGTAAGCACAGGGGTAATTGGAAAAAAAAAAAAAAGTGTGTAGAAAAAAACACCTGTTTGGAAGGTGGTGCACTGTGTTTTTTTTCTTTGTATTTTCTTACAGGGTTCAAGATGGATTCAAAGGAACTAGCTCAGTGGATGGCAGCCCAGTTCAGCAGGCAGCAGGAGCTAGCACAGCAGGCTCAGGACACTGCTATGAGAGCCTTAATGGACCAGCAGAAGCCAGTGTTTGATCTGGTGCAAGCCCTAGTTCAGCTGCAGAACCAAAGTGGAACAGATGCAAGACCAGCAGTGAATACTGGTACACCACATGTGGACAGTGTGGGACTCAATCAAGGGATTGGGGCATTTAGTTTTGGGAAGCTAACTCCAGATGATAATGTTGATTTTCTAGAGTCTTTTGAAAGAGTGGCACAAGCATTAGCATGGCCAGAGACCCAGTGGGCAGTAAGGCTGGCAGCCTCATTAACTGGAGAGGCGCTTGCAGCTTACAGAGCAATGCCAGCAGCCCAGGCTTTGAATTATAAGGAGGTAAAGGCTGCTATTAGAGATTGCCTATGGTTGTCTATTTCAGAGTATAGGCGAATGTTTAGAGCTACTACATCGAAAGTGGGTGAAACACCCAGGGCTCTGAGTCAGAGAATCAGAGGTTTAGCTGTAAAATGGTTGGAGCCTGAGCAAAAGACGGTAGAAATGTTATTAGATATTATAATGCTTGAACAATTTATGTCTGGGGTGCCTAAAGATTTGCACACTTTCCTTATACAGCAAAATTGCCAAAATCTTGGAGAGGCAACCATGCTAGCAGAGAGATTCTTGGGAGCCACGCAGGCTTGCCATAGAATGGGTGGCCCTCTGAAGATTGGTGCTGAGGCTAGATGTGCTGTATCAGAAAAGAGAATAATTAAAAATGTTTCTGAAAATGAATGTACTGTATCAAACCAGATGACACAGTGGAATAGAAGGAAATGTTTCAAGTGTGGAAAATGGGGACATTTAGAAAAGAGATGCCAGACACACACTAGCTTAGTGGGTGTGGATTTAAAACAGCCCAAAGAAGGATTTCTTTTGATGGTTGATGTGCAAGGAATTACCACAAATGCTTTGTTAGACTCTGGGGCAGACCAGAGTATGATGTCAAAAATGCTTTGGAAGAGGATAGAGGCCCAAGAAGGATTTGTGCCTAGAACCCCTGAAAGCCAAGTTCACATCAGATGCATTCATGGTGCTGCAACATCGTATCCCACCTATAGGCTAAAGGTTAAGTGCCTGGGGGAACAAGAGGAAGTCCTGTTAGCAGTGGTGCCCAGGCTACCCTTTGATTTGGTTCTAGGAAGAGACTGGCCAAGATTTAAGCAGGGTCTAGTGGAAGGACTAGGAAAGAAGGAGGGAAAAGGTTTAATGGTAATAGCTCCTGGGCCTTTATTTGGAAGTCCTCAGACCCCAGCTAAAAAGATGGTTAAGCGTCCAGAAGACCAAGCTACCCCAAAGCAGACATTCATCCTAAAGTACCATAGGGTCACAGAGAAGGCCCAAGCTCCTAAGCGGGCAACCCCTCAAGCTGCTGGGTTTGACCTGTGCAGCATAGAAAATGTGACTGTACCTAGCCAAGGGAGAGCCCTGGTTGACACCGATCTCCAAGTGGAAATACCTATTGGATGCTATGGGAGAGTAGCCCCAAGGTCCGGATTAGCCCTTAAATATTTCATTGATGTGGGTGCGGGAGTAATTGATCCCGATTACAGGGGCAATATTAAAGTTCTGTTGTTTAATTTTGGACAGAATGATTATCACGTGAAGACAGGAGACAGAATTTCCCAATTGATCTGTGAGAGGCTGGGTTTTCCACCTGTGGAGGAGGTCACATCCCTGGAGAATTCTGAATGTGGAACCAAAGGTTTTGGTTCTACTGATGGCAAAGGGGTTAAAAGCCTAGCTGCCATCTGTGCCCGAGAGAGGGAGGTGAATGAAGAGGAAGATTTGGGACCCCAGGTATCTGATTGTAAAGAAAAATCAGAGCCCCAAATAGGTGAGGACCTGACAGTGGTACAACAGGAAGAAATTAGGAAGTTGCTCAAAGAGTTTCCAGATGTGTTGACACCCATACCTGGGGAGACACATTTGGTTGCCCATGAAATAATAACTCCACCAGGGAAATTAGTTCGTCAAAGGCCATACCGCTTGCCTGAAGCCAAGAGACAGGAAGTAGTGGCACAAGTCCAGGAGATGTTGGACATGGGAGTAATAGAGGAGTCAAAGAGTCCCTGGAATAGCCCCATAGTCCTGGTGCCGAAGCCTGATGGATCTTTAAGATTTTGTATTGACTTCCGGCAGGTAAACGCCATATCAGTTTTTGATGCATATCCAATGCCAAGAATTGAAGAGCTGTTGGACCAGCTGGGACAGGCTCAATACTTAACCACCCTTGATATGACAAAAGGATATTGGCAAATCCCTCTCACCAGGGAGTCGAAGCCGAAGACTGCGTTCAGCACCCCCGTTGGCCTTTTCCAGTTCAAGAGGATGCCTTTCGGACTGCATGGAGCAGCGGCTACCTGCCAAAGGTTAGTGGATCAGGTACTTCGACCCCACCAAAATTATGCTTTTGCATATATGGATGATGTCATAATCCATAGTAACACCTGGGCGGAGCATCTGAAGAGGATCAGGGCAGTCTTGTGCTCCATGAAGCAAGCGGGAATCACTTTAAACCCGAAGAAGTGTGCCTTTGCAAATAGGAAGGTAAAATACCTGGGCCACCTAGTGGGAAGAGGAAAAATTAAACCTCTAAGGAGTAAAGTAGATAGCATCAGGAATTTTCCTCCTCCAACAACAAAGAAACAACTAAGAAGTTTCTTAGGACTTATTGGATACTACCGCAGGTTTATACCGCAATTCGCAGAGAAAAGTGCAATTTTCACGGATATGCTGCGGAAGAATTGTCCAAACCAGCTAAAGTGGACACCTGAAGCTGAAAAAGCGTTTTCAGTCTTAAAAGGAAAATTGTGTACAGGACCCGTACTGAAAGGGGTGGACCTCAAGAAACCCTTTCTGGTTCAAATGGATGCATCGGACGTAGGGCTAGGAGCGGTTCTATCCCAGTGTCATGAAGGGGAGGAGCATCCTGTGATGTACCTGAGCAGGAAGTTGTCACCGGCTGAACAAAAGTATTCCACAATAGAAAAAGAATGTTTAGCTATCAAGTGGTCAGTGGAGGCGTTAAGGTTTTACCTTACAGGGAGAAAGTTCCAGTTGGTCACGGACCATGCCCCACTTAAGTGGTTGCAGCAAATGAAGAACCACAATGCCAGGTTGACACGCTGGTACATGGCCTTACAGGCATTTGATTTTCAAGTTGAACATCGTGCTGGGAAGTTACACAAGAATGCGGATGCCCTTTCCCGTATTACGGACTATAGAGAAGACGTTTCACCAGTGACACCAGTCCGTAATAACTTAAGCAGGGGGGTATGTGATAAGGAAGCTTATCATAGCTCAGGAAGGAGCTATAGAAAAGGTGAAGTGACTCTGAACAAGCAACCTGTCAGTTCTGGTAGAAATAAGAAAACAGAATTTTGCCATAAAAGACTACCAGTCCCAGAATGCACCAGGTTTCCAACAGCCATTAGAGGAGCTGAAGTGGGGAAACGTGTGTTCAATCAGGAGGGCTATGAGGTAATCCCTAAGCACTCATCTCAAAGGGCAGGGCCTGATTCAGCACAGCTGCGCTGTGTTAGGGAGGAGCACTCATCCAAGCAGAATAAGAGTAGAGTTTATTCTACAGATGACCATCTTCATGATCACCTTGGATATGCAGAGAATTGTCCTCAGTATCCTGAGAATCAGCTTGAGTTTGATCATCAGTTTCATCTGAAGGATCATCAGAAGCAGAAGCCAAACCGGACGGACAGAGAGGGAAAGAGACCCTTTGGAAGAAGGAAGAGAAAAGCCTTTGAGAGGTCTAGAAGAGTCCAAAGCAGTACGTATACTGGGAGGTATTCCAAGGGCCAGCATACACCATTGGACTGGGGAAAGCCAGAGGAATGGTGCTGCAGAGCTAGGAATCACCAGAGGCTACTTGTGAGGGAGACGGCTGCACGTGGAAGGGACCCTAAGACCCGTGCCAGAAGGTATGTGAAGAGAGATCCAGTGTCCAGGGATCTGGATTGGAAGGCTGGATATAAGAACTGGACTACATACTGGCCAGGCTATATAGAGAGGAACTCTAGCAGCAATGGAAGCTCAGGTATGAACACTGATCTATGCCCTAGCTATAACCTTGAAAGACAGCTGGGAAACAAGTATTCTCCTGAAAATGCTCCATTGAGAGATTCATCTGTGCCAATCCATGATATTGAACCCATGCTTGTTGAACAAGGGGGAATAATAGCAGATGAGGATCCTGTTTATATGGACTGCTCTCTATCTAAACTCCGTTGGTAACTTTCTGTTATAAAGTACAGCAACCATCACAAAGAAATACAAATTTGTTCTTTAATCTACTCAGAAAAGCTCCTGAAGCAGGATTTGACCCACACAGTGGAAGGCAAGCCAGCTAAGGGGTTTCAGCTGGTAACTGCTAGCAATTAAGCCTTACCTAATTGCTTGTGAGCTAGGAGAGAATCACTTCTGTATCTATGTGGGAAGTAATCAGAAGTTAACATTGAAAAGAACAGTTTGTTTATTGCTTTGTGACTTTTCATTTGTTGTTTTCCTGATTTTGACTTTGTTTTTCCAAGTTAACACTGAAAGCAAGTAACCTAATTTATGTGCTACCAAGCATATCTGTGTTGGGAGAAACAACCCCATAAATAAATATCTTATTGGCTTTACCCAAGAGCACAACTAAATTATTGTCAGCAGCTGTGTTTGGTGTGAATGAACTACATTGCCCACAATACCTTGCAAATCATATAGAAATATGCACTTGCCAAGAGTGTGAAGATTCTCACCCAGGCAGCCGTCTGACAGCCTCCTATGAGGAACAGTATCAAAGGCTTTGCTGAAATCCAGATAGATGACATCCATTGCATGCCCCAGATCTAATTCCTTGGTCACCCAATCAAAGCACTCAATCAGATTTGTTTGTGCATGGAACAAAAGGGCAAATAAACAGTGAAAATGAACAGAAGAAAATGGAAAAATAAAATAACCAAGCTGGGCAATAGTGATCTCAATGGGAAAGATCAAAAAACACTCCCAAGAAAGCACCAAAAAAAGGATATGAATTCTGGGAGAGTCCATGCTTCTTCCCCTACAAGGTGAATGAGCCCAAAGTGAAATTGCGCTGTGCAGGGTTTTCCTCTCCATCGGACAGGTTTCCTATGGTGTGCATATGTGTGGCAACAGAAGGGCGGGCCTGTCGGAACGGCCAACTGGACAGATGCTTGAAAATGGGATACAGAGGGCTGCAGGTGGCACATGCTGTGGTGCAGCTGGGGCACAGTGCGGACTAGGCAGATGCCTGGGTGGCACTTAGGAATGCTGAAACTGTACAGCAGACAGACAGCAACTGATGAGGGCCCAACATGGGCACGAGTGTGTTTATCACAGTGTCACAGGGGATAGTACCCAGCAGGTATCTCCAAGGGCACAGAACATTGGCAGGCGGTGTTGGGGGGGAAGCGTGGATGTCTATGCAGGCACCCCTACCCCAGAACACGCATCATAGGCAGCCGCCTACCTGCACACTGGATGGCCTGAGACTGCGCACCACCCGCAGAAGGGCATGTCAGGAGGGTGGCAGAGGAGTACTGGTGGTGGAGGGGGGCAGTGGCAGCTGCCCAGAGCAGACCATGGCCTAGCCCTGTGTAGGTGGGTGCCATGCACTGCAACAGACAGGCCCTGCCGGATGAACAGTCATGGTAGCTCCAGGGAATGCACTGGCTCTGTGGCAACATGGTGGTGCAGTGCACACAGCCAGTGCGTTCAGGAGCAGAAGGTCACAGGTTCAAGTCCCAGTTGTGGTTCCTGCCAACCCAGCCCCCATATTTTACCCACTACTACAACGTGCTAATACAGACAGAACCTGTAGTGCAGATGACGTAGACATGCCCAAAACACCTACATTTTACCCTACAGAGCACAGACACCATAAACATGTGCATTACCTAGAGCAGAGTCTCCCAAATGCAGTCCTGGAGGGCCAAACACAATTCAGGTTCCATGCTGCCTCTAATAAATGTGGCTGTGCTGCATTGCTATGCACCGCCCCCATGGTATGCAGATGTATCTCATGCATATTCATTAGGGACAGCATGAAAACCCAAACAGTGTTTGGCCCTCCAGGACTGGCGTTGGGAACCTCTGCCCTAGAGCAGCGGCCAACAGGGGCAGACACACCCGCACCCACAGGCTCCATTATCCCAAGTCTCCTGGAGAGGCAGGATGTTCGGCCCTGCGTGCATCTCCACATACTAGCACTTGCATACCTTAGCAATGCCACCCTAAAAATGGGAAAACTGTACACAGCTATCAAAAGGTTGCTATGATAACTGGCAGATAGCAATTCCTACGTTAAGCACAATTGGCTGATTGAGCTGCATCATAGCAATCTTTCTGCTGTCTGTGGAGTGTGCCTCAGGTCTGGTGTCTGACAGAGTGACTCTAACAGTATTGCGTACCATAGCCATGCCTGCACTGTGCCCAGGACTGGTGTGGTGGCCAGGGCTGCCAAACACCTCTATAGTTGCACAATGCTGGCATAGGTGTGTGGAGTGTGTGTCTGTCTATCCAGTGTGTGGAGACTGCCAACACCCTCCACAGCCCACACTGCTAGCACTGTTGCCAGTATTGGCCTGCCAATGTGCATAATGAGGAGCAAGGTACTGTGGGAATAGCCTGGATAGTGTGGCCTGGCCTGGCCACATCTGCACAGGGCATAGGGCAATGGCTCGGACATTGTAGTGCCCGGCCACCACCTGCAAGGACAACGTGGCCACAGCATGTCCTGCTGGGAGGTCACTCTCATCCTGACTGAGCAGTGACCACGGCATGGCTAGGTTCCCCAATAGTGCTATATAGTATTTCTCTCATGTGATATTTATGGGTCCCTTTTGGGATCCAATCACTGACTTATCTGCTTGGTGTGTATGCTGACATCCCAGTTCTGGGTACACGCATCTCCTCCAGGACCATGCACTATGGACTAGCTAGCAGACTGTCTGCAGCTAGTATGTGTCTTGCTGGAACACCTTGCAGGGTGCAGCGACTGGAGGCTTGCTGCTGGAGCATGTCAGATAGTGGTGGGGGCAGCTGAGCATTTCCAGGCCTACTGTCTGTCTACTATTGCTTTATGGATGAGTACAGCTCTGCATTGCCTGCCCTGTAGGGTGTCTGTTCCCCAGCAGGACTGGGGTTGATGGCCCCCTCTACTGCTACCATTGTAGGGAGGTAGAATGTGGATCTATTGGTGGGTGATCCTGTTTCCCACCCTGAGCCCCCCCCTCCCTTCACCTACATCATGTAACCATGGCACCAACACAGGATATGCACTATTCTGGGTGCATCATAGCCCATAGGGGCTAGACATGACTGAGAAATACAAAAGGACACAGATGTAACCTAGGTGTGTCTGCAGGAACTACTTATCACACACAATAGCACTGATGGGGACCTGCAGCATGGCGTATTTCAGCCATGAAAGGTGCTGTGGACCTGGTGCTGGGCGCCCCGCCTCACCCTCAGGGTGAGCACAGTACCTGCACAATGTGACGGTCTGTGGCTACTCTGTGCCAGTACCACACACGGTCAGTTCCCCCTACCAGGCCGAGATGCTGTGGGGGTGCATACCCCATCTTGTGCCCATGCTGATTTGCATGTGCAGTGCATCATGGGTATGGGTGGGTTAACCCTATCCTGTTAACCACAGCAGACAGTTTGTGTGGTGACGTGCAGTCCTTCTGCAGCCAGCCAGGGGTTTGTTAGCAGTTGTAGCCCACTGGTTACTTCACTGCCTGTGAAGCCCGAGGTCATGGGTTCAAACCCATGGTTGGGTTATTTGATAGGGCTGTCTGAGGCATTGTCTATTTTTAATGTACATTAGTGCTGCCAGCAAAAACACTCTCAGAGTACTGTAACCTTAAGGTGCCTCATAAGGTGCCTTATAGGGCGCTTTATAAGACGCCTTATAGGGCACCTTATAAGGCGCCCTATCAAGCGCCTTATAAGGTATCCTATAGGGGACATTATAGGGTGCCTTGGCGGACAGTGCACTTTATAATGTGCCCTATGGAGTGCGTTATGGGGTGCCTTATGTGGCACCTTAGGTTACGCCACCGTGAGGGTGTGTTTGCTGGCAGCACTAATCAAAATAAAAGTAAAATGCCTCAAAAATCACTACCTAAAAGTAAAGGGTGATGTTTCAGCCAGCCTTATGCATTAGGCACACTGGGGGATCAAACTCATGACCCCGTACCATCAGTCAGTGTATTAACCATTGTGCTACACCTCTGTTTCTATGTTTGCATGTCTGGGCGCCTACTTAAGATTACCGCGCATTAACGCGCTTAGCGGCGCTTCGCCCGATAATGTGCGCAGCAGTGTGCGTTATCGCGCGATAATCTCTTTTGCTACTTTAAGACTGAAATGCCCACTCCTTTTATGGCAGCCTGCATACTATCGCCGGGCGCACGTTAAGACGGTTTAGTAAGCATACCCCTTGGTGTTCCCATTTCCAGGTCATTTATAAATATATTACAAAGCAGCAGGCCCACCACATATCTCTGGGGTACTCCACTATTCACCTTTCTCCTCTTAGAAAATTGCCCATTTAGCCCTACTCTCTGTTTTCTATTTTTTAACTGCAATAGTACACTGACTCCTATCCCATGACTTTTTAATTTCTTCAAGAGTCTCTCATGAGAGACCTTGTCAAAAGCTTTCTGAAAATTGTACACTATCTTTTTCTACCTATTTATTCACGCCTTTAAAAAAATATAGCAGATTAGTGAGACAAGACTTTCCCTGTCTAAATCCATTTTGACTTTATTCCATTAAACAATGACTATCTATATGTTCAGTAATTTTGTTCTTTATAATGGTTTCTACCATTTTGCCTGAATATGACGTCAGGCTCACCAGTCTGCAGTTTCCTTGATCACCCCAGGAACCCTTTCTAAAAATTGGCATTATGTTGGCCACTCACCAATCTTCAGGTACAATAGACGGTTTTAATGATAGTTTACAAATTACTAATAGTAGTTGTGCAATTTCATTTTTGAGTTTTTTCAGCACCCTGGGATGTATACCATCCAATCCAGGTGATCTTCTACTTATTAGTTTATTAAATGGCTGTATTACATCTTCCCCCTCACTTGGTTTGCAGCTTGTCGTGCTGTGAGGGCTTGTGTGCATCAGTGATGCTGAGAGCTAAACTATCGGTAGTTTAACTACTGGCAGGGTCTCCCAAGATGGACAGGTCTCAGCTGAGGTGCCAGACCAAGACAAACCACCCATCTGGGCAGCAGCAGAATGGGATAGTGTTGACGGCGGAGGATCACATTTCTGTGACAACGGCAACAACACCAAACTTAAACTGTGCAGAAGAAAGGCCCGGCAATCTACTTCTGTATCTTGCCATGAAAACCCAATGGATAGTTACAACAAAATAAATTGTGCTATAGTGCTGGAAGATGAGACCCCCAGGTCGGAAGGCACTCAACTAGCTACTGGGGAAGAGCTGAAGACTTCTCAGAGTAAAGCCAGCATCTATGATGTGGTTGGATCAAAGCCCTCGGGACGTCTGACTGCTGATGTAGCTGCGCATGAAATGAGAGTCAGAAGCTCTAAAGATGTCTTACGCATTGGAACATGGAACATATGAAGCATGAACCAAGGGAAGTTGGAGGTGGTCAAGAATGAAATGGAACGTATACAACTTGATCTGTTGGGTGTCAGCGAACTGAAATGGACTGGCATCGGGCACTTTGCATAAGATGATCACATGGTCTACTATGCTGGAAATGAAAGACATAGAAGAAATGGTGTTGCATTTATAATAAAGAAGAAACTTGCAAGAACTGTAATGAAATACAATGCAGTGAGTGAACGCTTAATCTCTATTCATCTACGAGGAATGCCTATCAACACAGCTATAATTCAAGTATATGCCCCAACAACAGCTGCAGAAGAGAATGAAATTGAAGAGTTCTATGAACAAGTACAAGCTGAAATTGACAGAACATGCAAACAGGATATCCTGATAGTCATGGGTGACTGGAACGCAAAAGTTTGCAACAAAGAAGAAGGCAAAGTATTTGGAAAATATGGACTTGGCAACAGAAATGAAGCTGGAGAAAGACTGATAGAATTCTGCAAGACCAACGATCTATTCATCTCAAACACCTTCTTCCATCAACACAAGCGGCGACTGTACACATGGACTTCACCCAATGGATTGTATAAAAATCGAATTGACTACATCTGTGGAAGTCAACGATGGAAAAGTTCTATAACATCAACAAAGACAAAACCTGGAGCTGACTGTGGTACAGATCATCAACTACTAGTATGCAAACTCAAGCTAAAGTTGAAAAAGAGCAAACCACTCATGAATGCAGCAAAATATGACCTTGAGAATATACCTCTGGAATTTAAAGACTGCCTGCAAAATCGATTTGCTGCTTTAGATATAAATGATAGAGCTCCAGAAGAGTTATGGAATGACATCAAGAAGGTTGTGTTGGAAGAAAGCGAGAAGTCTCTACAAAAGGTAAAAAAGCAAAAATGGCCAAAATAGATGATGGAAGAAACTCTGAAAACTGCTCAGAAATGCAGAAAAGCTAAAGCCAGAGGAGAAAGAAAGACAATAACAGAACTCAACACAGATTTCCAACGTGCAGCAAGACAGGACAAGGAAAAGTACTACGACGACGCATGCAAGGAAATAGAAGCAGAAACTATTAGAGGAAGAACAAGATCGGCTTTCCTAAAGCTACGAGAGTTAAAGAAAAAGTTCCAGCCTCGAATTGGAATGTTACAAGATGCTCAAGGTTCTATGTTAAATGATGCTGAGAAGATCAAGAAAAGGTGGAAGGAATATACAGAGTTTTTATATGATAAAGATCAAGTGGACCAACAGCCGTTTCAACCTGTACCTTATGATCGGGAACCATTGGTGATGAAAGAAGAAGTTAAAGCAGCATTGAAAGCCTTATCAAAGAACAAAGCACCAGGCATTGATAGCATTCCCATAGAAGTATTACAGCAATCTGATGCAGCTGTTACTGTACTTACAAGGCTCTGCCAAAAAATATGGAAGACAACATCATGGCCAACTGACTGGAAAAGATCTGTGTTTATACCAATACTAAAGAAAGGTGATCCAACTGACTGTGGAAATTATCACACAATCGCTCTGATCCCACATGCCAGCAAGATTCTACTGAAGATTATTCAAAAGAGACTACAACCATACCTGGAACAAGAACTACCTGAAGTGCAAGCAGGGTTCAGGAAAGGGAGAGGAATGAGAGACATCATTGCGGATGTGAGATGGATCCTTGAAAAGACTAAAAAATACCAAAAGGATATCTATTTGTGCTTTATCGACTATAGCAAGGCTTTTGACTGTGTAAACCATGAGAAACTCTGGGCCACATTAAGATGCATGGGTATACCAGAATACCTGATTGTACTCTTGCACAATCTGTACATTGATCAAGAAGAAGCAGTTGGAACGGAACAAGGAGAAACAGAATGGTTTAAAATAAGCAAAGGTGTAAGACAAGGCTGCATACTTTCCACCTACCTCTTTAATTTATATGCAGAACAAATCATCAGAGAAGCAGGATTGTATGAAGACAACAGAGGTGTGAAGATTCGTGGAAGACTCATCAACAACCTTCGCTATGCTGATGATACCACATTACTGGCTGAAAGTGAAGATGATCTGAAACATTTGCTTCTCACAATCAAAGAACATAGTCTCAAAATGGGCCTGCACCTTAATGTAAAGTAGACAAAGATCATGACAAATGGCATAGTGAACAGGTTCATCATTGAAGGAGAAGAAATTGAAATCGTGAACAACTTTAACCTACTTGGATCAACTATCAATAAAGAAGCAACAAGCAGTCAAGAAATCAGACGATGCATTGCTCTTGGCAGAATGGCTATGAAAGACCTAGATAAGATTCTCAAGAGCAGAGATGTCTCTCTCCATACAAAGATTCAACTTGTTCAAGCCATGGTATTTTCAATAACATCATATTGATGTGAAAGCTGGACAGTGAAAAAGATAGACAGGAAGAAAATTGATGCATTTGAATTATGGTGCTGGTGGCGAATACTGTGTATACCATGGACTGCCCAAAGAAAAAACCAGTCGGTACTAGAGGAGATCAAACCTAAGCTTTCTTTAGAAGCTCAGATGACAAGACTTCGACTTTCATACTTTGAACACATCATGCGAAGAGAGAGATCATTAGAGAAAGACATCATGCTTGGCAGGATAGAAGGTCAGCGCAAAAGAGAAAGGCCAGCAATGAGATGGATCGATACAATAACAGCAGCTACGGGTACCAGTCTGTCAACAATGAGCCACCTGACTGAAGACCGAACACAATTTAGAATAGCGATCCAGAGGGTCGCCATGAGTCGACTCCGACTCGACGGCACTTAACAACAACAACAACAACAACATTACATCTTCCAGGTCTCTGGCAAGGCTGCATTGGGTCACTGGAGAAAGCTATTCATTTTAGGCTGAGTCAGGGTGGGGGCTGAGTCTGCCAGAGAGAATCAAGCTCGGTTTTTCCTTTTTTTCAGGCATATTCAGCAAAGAAACATTTCTCCAAGAGGTAGCTCACTGACACTGCTCACGTTGTCATTTTGTTCTACTTCCTCCAGTCTCCTTAAAGAGGTCAACATTTAGAAAGCACTCAGACATTTGGTTCTGTGGCATATACCTGCTTTTTTAAAATCTGGTGGCTATACATTTGGAGGCCAATTCTATTCTGGCCATCCAGCCCCTGTGCGGCCCCTCAGAATTTGGGTGTACAGTGGTAGCACCTGATTCTGATCCTGCAGTTGCTAGACGTGCCCGTGGAATCAGAATCAGGTCTACCAGCTTGGATGTGCAGGCCAGGCCCCAATTCTGAAGGGCCACATGCCCAGCAGATCCCCAGCTAACACAGCCAGGCTCTCTAATGGAGATGCAGTGCCATGGCATGTCATTGCCATGGCACCGTGGCTCCATTACAGAGCCTCGATCCCTGGCCACTGATCCAAATTGCTCTTTCCCTACATCCCGGCCCCCGATCCGGCCTCCCATGGCCAGGGTCGAGCTGTGGAGTACCCCCTGTACCCCTCACTGTTTTGTCCTGGCCCAGCACTTTGGTTCTCTGGCGTCCGGGGAGGGACTTATTCCACCTCTGAGGTGCAATAAGTCCCCCGTCTACGTGGCCAACTGTGGACGTACAGAGCTGACCTCAGAATCAGCCCTGTACGTCCAGTGTCATGGCCCGCTCATGCCCTGCCCTCACTCCGTCTCCAGACCGCCCTCTCCTGCCCCATTTAAGATTCCTTATACAACAGCGCTATTTGTACAGGGAGCCTTTACACCGGGAGGGGCAGGGTGATGAATAGCGGGGATGTACATCCAGGCAAGACGTACATCCCCATCCCCCGCTATTCGTGGCACAGAATGACTCCCAGAGGCTTTATGTTGGAGCATTCTAGGGATGGGGCACACGCTTTATAGTATGTACATGTTTCTGCATTTATATTCAGCAGTGCTAAGTATGCATATAGGGCTGCTAAATATACATATAATTTGAAGCGTATAGTTTCAAATTATTCTCTAGACATCCCAATTACTGCTACTACTTACTACTCATCAGTTTTATAGCAATACTAGGTATACCCAGCGCTGCACACATACATATAAATGACAGTTCTTGTTCCACAGATCTTATAATACAAACAAGTAGCTAATATTGACCAACAGAGCAAACAGGGGACTGGGGAATTCTTAAGGGAAATGTTGGGTGTAG
Source organism: Ichthyophis bannanicus (assembly GCA_033557465.1). Taxonomy (NCBI): domain Eukaryota; kingdom Metazoa; phylum Chordata; class Amphibia; order Gymnophiona; family Ichthyophiidae; genus Ichthyophis; species Ichthyophis bannanicus. The sequence goes on from CM066033.1 coordinate 497,303,837, forward strand.
GCAGGAGAATAGGGGGTCTGGGTTCTAAGATCTGTCTACAAGACAGGAGTTTTTAGCCTGGATTTGCATAGGATGAGAGCTGGAGCCTGATGTATTGACTCAGGTAGTCTATTCTGGACATACAGTGCAGCAAGGTGGAAAGAACAGAGTCTGGAGTTGGCAGTAGAAGAGAAGTGCATAGATAAAATGATTTGCTTGAAGAATCAGCTGCCAACAGGGGTGTAGGGGGAGATAGAGGAGCCGCAGAATGAATGCATTTGAAGGTCAGTAGAAGTTTAAACTCTATATGGAAACGGATAGGGAGCCAATGAAGTGACTTGAGAAGAGGGAATAAGTGAGCATAGTGACACTGGCAGATTAGCCGTGCAGCTGTGTTGTAAACAGATTGAAAGGGAGAGAGATGATTCATTGGGAGACCAGTGAGGTGCAAGTTGCAATGGGAGATGATGAGAGAGTGGATAAGGGTCTTAGTAGTTGTAGGAATGGACAGATAAAGGGATACCAGAATCCCCAATATGTAATTGAAGATGGATGAATTTCTTGATACAAAATGTGTTTAGAAGTTTGACTTCTCACCTACTTCCTTTTTAAATAGAATAGGATGTCATGATCATGGGTTCTGTGTAACTGTCTTTAAAATAGATGGAACAGTGTTAACGCAAGCAAAAAGAACATAGGCTATGAACTGTACACGGAATAGTTCATTGTACAGTCAACTGGAAGTCCCTGCTGACACAACATAATTTTTGCAACTTTTGCAATTATAAATTTCATCTAATATACTGTAATCAGATCTTACTCTGTAAAAAGAACTTTGGCGACACCTTGTGTTATTTCATGGTTATAATAAATGACTGGTACTTCCTCTTTTTCTCTAATAAAAAGGAGCTTTTAGGAGGAGAACTTTGAATTCAATAAGCCTGGAATTATGCCTGTTCATAGTCCGCTTATTGTCTTCCCTCTGAGCTCAAAGAAAATAGCACTTTGTGTGTGTGTGATTGTGTTCTGTATTACTCTCTGCCTGTCTCTCACTGCTTGATGGACCAGAGACCTAAAGAGCCGTGGTATTGTGGTCAGATCATGGAGTTTTCTTCAGTAGTGTGTTCTGAGAGGAAGGAACAAAGTTTGCTGCTGTAATAGAGAAAGAAACAACGGGCTTGATATTGAAAGGAATGAACACAATTAGTGCTACTGAATATCTGCGGGTGCCGCTGCTTCATGCTCCAGTGCTAGCTGGCAGGCATTGGAGCGTTATGGGAGCAGTGCCCAGCGATAACTGAGCAACAGCAATATTGAACCATTTGTCTGGTTATCACAACATGGTGAAAGTCAGGCACAATAAAGGCTGGTCTAACTTTTGTTGCTGAAGCAAACCGGGTAGCGGATGAATATTACCTCTGCCCAACTAGGTTCATGACAATCCAGGCAACCTGGATATTCAATGCTGGGACCTGGATATGGCCTCAGCATTGAATATCTGGGTCTAAAGTTCAGTATCAGCCACTTTAGCAGCACTAGCCTCCACTGCTGAATATAGGGCCTGGCAGGTTTTAGTTATCAGTTGGATATGTGCAGAGAGAAAGAGAAGAGACAAAAGTGGCTCCAAGATTGCGAGCCAAGGAAACAGGGAGCTTGACAGTGCAATCCACAGAAATAGAGAAGGGAAGAAGGAGGGAGGTGAATTTAGGGGGAAAGAATGAAAATGGACATCAACCATTTTGTATTTGCATGTAGAAGAGGGTGGTGAGGGGCTAACTGATTTTGTGAACAACAGAGCAGCATGACAGTTTTATAATTGCCGGTTAGCTTTTATTTTTCTGAAGATTAGCCTATAATAAAAGTTAGAAGTGGCCTTACAAAGGATGACCAAGTCAAATCTGGGACGTCCAGGGCAGAACATGCAGAAAAATGCTAGGGATGTCTGTCTCCAACTGACTTTCATAATATGGATGTCCCTGATATAGTCATTTATGCCAGCAGGCACACAGACATCCCCCTTAGGAAAACATGACTAAAATGACTCTGGAGATGTCTCCATGCTTTAGACACAACTCTAAGCCCATTTCAAGATGTCCAAAGCATAAATAAGGCTTGCAAAATAAACCCCCTAGAATAGATGTATAGAGTCAGGCGAAATTAGGTGGCCAGCTAGGGCGGCAGTTTATGAGAGGCAGCAAAGAGAAGCAGCCATCAAAGGAAAACAATAGATCCTGATAATCACACAAACTCAAAGAGCCATCAGCACATTGTTTTACCCACAGTGAGAGTTAGCACACACATACATAAAGGCAACGTTTGATAGTAAAAGTATGATGTCCAATTATGCATTTTGACAGGATTGATGTGGGAATGGTTGTTTTGTGGTGATCATGATTGCTGAGCTTTAACTATCATAATCTCAGGGGAGGGGGGCTGTAAGGCTGAAGTTTTGCCTAGGGCACTCAATACTCTTGCATCAGCCCTAGATAGAGAACTGTTCTTGAATGATAACGAGAAGGCAAATGAGGCTGAACTGTCTGCATTTGACAAATCTGTTTTAAATGCATAGAGAGACCCTTGCAGGTTGGAAGATTAACGTTCTCAGCACTATTAGAGGAATGTACCTTTTTTCCGCAACCCTGATGTGGGTATCGAAAGCCTCAGTTCTGTAAGTTTCGTTTCAGTATTCATTGTTGCAGACATAACAAAGATTCATCATCTGGTGGATTACAATCATTTCAGGTGGATGTCAGAGAATTCATTATCTCCTGTGTTATAGATTCAATCTATTTGTTATGTTAAAAGGCTTTTGCTTGAAATAAAATCATCTCTTCCTGAGAAATCTTTAGTGGAGTTAAAAATGTATTTTCAGAGAAACTTCTCCCTGATAGAATCTCTGCTTTCTCCTCTAACAGTATCACCTTGCATACAGCAAACAGCTGATAAAGATGCTCGCTTATTAGTTTTCAAAGATAAGCAGAAGTTTTCTTTTGATAAAATGAAAAAAATGTGGAATTCTAAATACATATTGCAAAAGTTAGACATTATTGCCAGCTCAAGAATATTCCTTTCCGCGAGACAAGGTAAGGACAGACATATCTATAAAGCTTGCCTGAAACATTATAATATACCCCTGATCCCAAAAATACTCTGAATAGTTGTCCTAAACCGTGTTCGGTCTTCAGTAAGGTGGCAAATTGTTGATAGGGTGGTGTCCATACAGGGCCGGCCCGTCCATTGAGCAAGAATGTTGTTTGCACAACAAAAAAAACTGGCTGCTGCTACCACTGCCGCCATGGCAGCGGCAGAATCAAGCGTCCCGCGGGGGCCCCCTACCTGGCAGAGCCCTCCCCGCAGCATCAGCTCTATCAGTGGCGGCTTTCGGAGCCGCAAAGAGAGGATTTCTCTCTCGTGGCTCTTTTAAGCCCGCCGGGGCTTAAAGGAGCCATGAGAAAGGGAAACTCTGCCTTTGCGGCTCTGAAAAGCCTGTGCTTTGAGAGCTGATGCTGGGAGGGCTCTGCTGGGCAGGGGGGCCCCCGTAGGAGGCTTGATTCTGCCGCTGCCAAGGCAGAAGCAGCCAGTTTGTTTGTTTTTTTAAATCTTTGGGCTGATGGGGGGAGGGGAGTTAGGGACTGGTAATGGGCTATGGGGGGGGGGGCGGCTAATACTGGAAGTGGGCTGATGAGGGGGGTTAGGACTGGTAATGGGCTATGGTGGGGGGGCTAAGACAGAAAATGGGGTGATGGGGGTTTAGGACTGGAAGTGTGCTGATGGGGGGCTTAGGACTGGTAATAGGCTATGGGGGGGCTAGGACTGGTAATGTGCTGGGGGAGTTGCTAAGACTGCAAATGGGCTGAATGGAAGGGGGGCTTGAACTGCAAATAGCTGATGGGGATGGGGGCTTGGCATGGAAATGGGCTGAGTGGAAGGGGACTTGAACTGCAAATAGCTGATGGGGAGGGGGCATGGAATAGAAATGGGCTGTGAGGGGAGGGAGCTAGGACTGGAAATGGGCTGAGTGGGGAGGGGGAGCTAGGACAGGAAATGGGCTGATGGAGGGGCTCAGATAGGACTGGAAATGGGCTGTTGGGGGTGCTAAGATTGGAAATGGACTGTGGTGGGGGCTTGGATTGAAATGGACTCATGGAGGGGCTAGAACTGGAAGAAGATTCATGGGGGGGCTTGGATTGGAAATGGGCTGAGTGGAGGGGAGCTGGGATTTGACATGGGCTGATGGTGAGGCTAGGAAAGGACTAGAAATGGACTGATGGGGAGCTGGGATTGGAAATGAGCTCATGGAGGGACTCGGATAGGACTGGAAATGGATGGGGGAGCTAGGACTGGAAATGGGCTGATGGTGTGTCTAGGATAGGATAGGATTGGAAATGGGCTGATGCAGGGACTAGAAGAGGGAGGAGTGGTCTAGTGGTTAGGACAAGGTACTTCAGGCCAGAGGGCCGGGAGCTCAAGTCCCACCTGGGGACAGCAATCTCAAGCTGGAGGAACTGGGATTTCTAGTCCTATAGGCACTCCTTGTAGTCTTGGGCAAGCCACTTAACCCTCCATTGTCCATGTTCCCTGTAAGTATTAGCATATGTGTCTCATATCCCCTCATGTTAAATGTATCCCCCAATTGACCACTTTGACCCAGTGAAAAGCAGGATATAAATACAGCTAAATAAATAAAATAAAAATAAATAGAAGAGCGCGGATGCTGGGTGGGGCTGGAACTAGAAGGGAGCTGATGTTGGGGGAGGATTAGAATGGGTTGGAGCTGGGAGAGTGAAATGGAGAGGGGAAAAATATTTTGTGTGGGAAGGAAGACAAATATACAATTGGCCGGATATTGGGAGAGTAAATGGGGATTGAGGATGGAGGGGTAAAATTTCAGTGGATGAAATAGGAATGAGGAAAGAGCAGAAGGAGAAAGATTAGTATGTTAAAGCAGATGTAGAGAAAGAACGGAAAAAAAACTAGAAGAGAGAAGAAAGGACAAATGGACAGCAGACGATGGAGAGTTAGCAGAAGACACAAAGAAACCAGAAGAAAGTGGCTGGAGCAATTGCAGCTGAAAAAAAAAATGCACAAAAGGTAGAAAAATATCTCTTTATTTTGAATTTATTAACTGGAATATGTCAGCTCTGGGAAATGTGCATCATTAACGTCTGCGCTTTGTTTAGTACAAGAGGAAATTAATGTATAGTTTTATTTCTACAGTGTTGTTGTACATTCCAAGTTTGGCTTTTGGGGTTCCCAGTTTAATTATTGTCTTCCTGTTTCTTAATTGTGATTCCTTGTTTGGTGATGGTCTATGTTCTGCATGTGTAACTGAGCTGAGGTCTTCTGTTTATGTAATTCCTATTTGATAGTGCCAGTTGTTCTCTTTCCCCAGCAGGTCATGTATTGTTATTCTCTGAAATGTATTGGTTTAATATTTGCAGTGTTGCCTTTTGATAGGTAGAGTATGGTGCTTTGTGAGTCCTGATAGTGCTGTTAGGATACGGCGGGTTTGCTATTGGTTCTAAATGGGCAGTGTTTGTAGTAGTTCCTAATGTGCCTGGCGGTTGGCACTGGATTATAGTAATGTAGAAATCTTTTAGTCTTTCTTTATCCATACACTCATTAAGAGGCAAGTTTACTAAAATTTAGTGTATGGTAACTTTATGCAAATGAGGCCCCTTATGCAAATGAGACCGCACACCGAGTCTCCGCACATGGCCCCGCACCCCCCTTGGGCCGCCCCTGTGTCCATAACTGCTGTTATTGTATCCATTGTTGGCCTTCCTCTTTTGCGTTGACCTTCAACCTTACCAAACATGATGTCTTTCTTGAATGATCTCTCTCTTTGCATGATGTGCCCAAAGTAGAAAAGTTAAAGTCTTCTCAACTGAGCTTCTAAAAAAGCTTTGATTTTATCCCCTCTAGTACTGACTGATTTGTTTTTCAGGCAAGCCATGATAGACACAGCATTAGTCGCCAGCATTATAATTCAAAGGCATCGATTTTCTTCCTGCCTTTCTTCTTCAATGTCCAGCTTTCACATCCATATGATGTTACTGGATAAGTCAAATCTTTGTATGCAGAGATACATCTCTGAACTTGAGAATCTTGTCTATGTCCTTCATAACCATTCTGCCAAGAGCAATGCATCAACAGATATCTGAACTGCTTGTCTTTTCTTTATTGATTATTGATCCAAGCCAGTTAAAGTTGTCTACTAGTTCTATTTCTTCTCCATTAAGGATAAAATTATAATTTTGCCAGTTGTTAGGATCTTTGGGCTCGATTCAGTGGTGGTGCCTAGTGCTTCTAAAGTGCATAGCCATTGCCGCTGAACCCTAACCCCAGATATTCAATGCTGGGGCCATATCTGGCCAATGCCATTGAATATCTGGGTCTGCCGCATGGTATGGAAGCTAACCAGGCAGCTGTGATATTGAGCCACTGCCCAGTTAGTTCCATGGATAAAGACAGGCCAGCTTGTCCCATGGGTTGCTAACCAGGCAGTGGATCAGTATTGCCACTGCCCATTTACATGTAGTGACTAGTGCCACCTCTGCTCTGCCAAGGAACACCCACAATAAGACTCAATGCTACACGGTTAGTATCAGGGCACGTAGTGGTGGAACCCGTGCATTTTCAGCAGCACTAACCACATTAGTGTTGCTGAATATCCCTCTAAGCGGCATTTATACAGTTTACAGATCTGTAAACTGTGTAAATGCCTTTGAATTTCAAGCCCTTTGTCTTCTTCATGTTAAAATGCAGACTCATTGTAAGACTGTGTTTCTTGATCTTGATAAGCAAATGTTTTAGATCATCTTCACTTCCAACGAGTAACATGGTATCTTTATCATAGCAAAGGTTGTTAATGAGTCTTCTACCAATCTTCACACCTGTCTTCATACAGTCCTGCTTCTCTGATGATTTATTCAGCATATAAATTAAGCAGGTAGGGGGAAAGTATGCAGCCTTGTCGTACACCTTTGCTGATTTTAAACCATTCTGTTTCTCCTTATTCTGTCCTAACTGCTAAGTCTTGATCAGTGTAAAGGTTGCTCATGAGGACTATCAAGTGTTCTGGTATACCCATGCTTCTTAAGACCCAGAGTTTCTCAGGATTTACACAATCAAATGTTATACTGCAGTGAATAAAACACACATACTGTACATATCCTTTTGGTATTCTTTTGTCTTTTCAAGGATCCATCCCACATCGGCAATGATGTCTCTCATTCCTCGCCCTTTCCTGAACCCTGATTACACTTCAGGAAGTTCTCGCTCTATGTATGTTTGTAGTTTCCACGGAATGATCTGGAGTAGAATCTTGCTGGCAGTATTGGTATGAACACAGATCTTTTCCAGTCACTTGGCTGTGATGTTATCTTCCAAATTTTGTGACAGAGCTTTGTAAGTATTGCCACAGTGGCATCTGATTGGTGTAATACTTCAATACTCAGTGCTTTGTTCTTGGCAAATGCTTTCAATGCTGCTTAGACGACTTCTTTTTGTCACCAATGGTTCCTTCCTGATCATAGGGTACAAGTTGAAATGGCTGTTTGGTCCATGTGGTCTTTATAGCATAATGACTCTGTGCATTCTTTCCACGTTTTCTTGATATTCTCAGCATCATTCAATATGGGTCCTTGAGCATCTTTTAGCATTCTAATTTGAGGTTAAAGTTTTCTCTTTAACTCTTGTAACTTAGGAAAGCCGATCTTGTTCTTCCTCTAATAGTTTCTGATTCAGTTTCCTTGCATGTATCATTGTAGTACATGCTTCTTCTTGTTTTGTCTTGCTGAATGTTGGAAATCTCTTTTAAGTTCTGTGATACCTCTCTCTCTCCTCTGGCTTTCGGTTCTCTGCATTACTGGGCATTTTTCAAAGTTCCTTTGATCATCCATTTTGGCCATTATTGCATTTTCATCTTTTTTTAGAAACTTCTCACTTGCTTTGAGCACAACTTTCTTGATGTCATCCCATAATTCTTTTGGTGCTCTGTCATTTGTATCCAAATTGGCGATTTGATTCCACGCACAATCTTTAAATTCTGGTGGTATATTTTCAAGTTAGGCATTCACTGATTGCATTGTACTTCATTACAATTCTTGCAAGTTTTTTCTTAGTTATAAATGCAACCTCATTTCTTCTTTGTCTTTCATTTCTAGCATAATATACCATGTGATCATCATATTCAAAGTGCACAGTGCTTGCCCGTTTCAGTTAGCTGACACCCAAGAGATTCAGTTGTACACATTCCATTTCATTCTTGACTACCTTCAAATTCCCTTGGTTCATGCTTTGTACATTCAAGCTCTCGGGACATGTGACTTCTGATGTAGCTGTGCATGGAATGAGAGCCAGAAGCTGCAAACATATTTTATGTGCTGGCAATTTTCAGCCGGTACTTATCCAGATAGGTTAGGCCACCTGAAGAGCAGGCCTAAATTGCTATCCAGATAAGTGCTGGCTGAAAATCGCTTCTATCTGGATAAGGTCAGTACTTATCCGGATAGTGGCTAATGAATGAGATATTCAGCAGCAGTCACTATGCGGATATTGTTGCAAAACATCCAGTTCATATGTAAATGCCATGACTGACCATCATGGTTTGTTAAATATCTGCAAAACTGAATATTGGATAGTTAAGACTCAAGTCACAGCCTCAGGCATTTGGGACTCAGGCCCATAGGGCCACCCTTCCAAATTCTGATGATTGACCTCAGCAATTATGATCAGCCCTCTTCCCTCCTGAGCATGAGAAAGGCAGTATATAAATACAACTAAATAAAAATAAATAAATAAAAGCACAGGACACAAATGAAACTGAGATCCTACTGGATTTGTAAGGAGCAATATTCAAAAGTCTTTACATGGCTAAATGTCTGTTTATGTGCAGAAAAATGTGTTTTGAAAATTACTCCCTCACTCCTGCATGCACACAAAATTATACACACCATGAATTTATACACAATACCTGCATATAAAAGTGGGTGGGGATAGGTGGAGGGAGGGAGGAAATATGAATGTTGATTGCAGTCTGCTTTCAGGTGCATACTGTGCATGTACTCAGGGCCGGCCCGTCCATTGATACACAACAGCAACAGTGATACACAAGCAACAGCAACAGCGCGAAGGGAGACTAGTTTCCCTTTCGTAGCTCTGTTAAGCCCGCAGGGGCTGATAGGACTTTCCCATCAGCCCCCGCGGGCTTAACAGAGCCGCGAGGGAGAAACTCTCCTTTCGCGCTCTGAAAGCCAGTGCGACTGCGGAAACGGAGCTGATGCAGGGAGGGCAGGCTCTGTTGGGCAGTGGGGGGCCCCGCGGGATATGCGATTCTGCCGTTGCCACGGTGGCGGCGGGGGCAGCAGACAGCTTTTTTTTTTATTTTAAATTTTCCCTGGGCTGTTGGGGTGGGAGTTAGGACTGGAAATGGGCTAATGGGGTTAGGACTGGAAGGGGGCTGATAGGGGGTTAGGACTGGTAATGGGCTAGGGGGGGGGGCTAAGACTGGAAATGGGCTGATGAGGTTAGGTCGGGAGGTGAGCTGATGTCGGGTTCGGCCTGGTACTGGGCTATGGGGGGGGCTTAAACTGAAAATTGGGTGATGGGGTTTAGGACTGGGAATGGGCTGATGGGATTAGGACTGAGAGTGGGCTGATGGGGAGTTAGGACTGGTAATAGGCTATGGGGGAGGGCTAGGACTGGTAATGGGTTGGGGGGGGTTCCTAGGACTGGAAATGGGCTGAGTGGAAGGGAAGGCTTGAACTGCAAATAGCTGATGGGGAGGGGGCTTGGAATGGAAATGGGCTGAGTGGAAGGGGGGCTTAAACTGCAAATAGCTGATGGGGAGGGGGCTTGGAATGGAAATGGGCTGTGAGGAGAGGGAGCTAGGACAGAAAATGGGCTGATGGAGGGGGCTAGGATAGGACTGAGAATTGGGTGTTGGGGGGAGCTAAGATTGGAAATGGGCTGTGGTGGGGGCTTGGATTGAAATGGACTTATGGAGGGGCTAGAACTGGAAGTAGGCTCATGGGGGCTTGGATTGGAAATGGGCTGAGTGGAGGGGAGCTAGGATTTGACATGGGCTGATGGTGGGGCTAGGAAAGGACTAGAAATGGGCTGATGGGAGCTGGTATTGGAAATGAGCTGATGGAGGGGCTTGGATAGGACTGGAAATGGATGGGGGAGCTAGGACTAGAAATGGGCTGATGGGGGGGCTAGGACTGGAAATGGGCTGATGCAGGGACTAGAAGGGAGCGGATACTGGGTGGGGCTGCAACTAGAAGGGAGCTGATGTTGGGGGAGATTAGAATGGGATGGAGCTGGGAGAGTGAAATGGAGAGGGGGAAAAATATTTTGTGTGGGACAGAAGAAAAATCTACAATTGACTGGGTATTGGGAGAGTAAGTCGGGAATGAGGATGGAGGGGTAAAATTTGAGTGGATGAAATAGGAATGAGGAAAGAGCAAAAGGAGAAAGATTAGTATGTTAAAGCAGATGTAGAGAGTGAATGGAAAAAAATTAGAAGAGAGAAGAAAGGACAAATGGACAGCAGACGATGGAGAGTTAGCAGAAGACACGAAGAAACCAGAAGAAAGTGGCTGGAGCAATTGCAACTGAAAAAAAGTGCACAAAAGGTAGAAAATATCTCTTTATTTTGAATTTATTAACTGGAATATGTCAACTCTGGGAAATGTGCATCATTAACGTCTGCGCTTTCTTTAGTACAAGAGGAAATTAATTTATAGTTTTATTTCTACAGTGTTGTTGTACATTCCAAGTTTGGTTTTTGGGGTTCCCAGTTTAATTGTCTTCCTGTTTCTAAATTGTGATTCCTTGTTTGGTGATGGTCTGTGTTCTGCATGTGTAACTGAGCTGAGGTATTCTGTTTATGTAATTCCTATTTGACATTGCCACTTGTTCCCTTTCCCCAGTAGGTCATGTATTGTTATTCTCTGAAATGTATTGGTTTAATATTTGCAGTGTTGCCTTTTGATAGGTAGGGTATGGTGCTTTGTGAGTCCTGGTAGTGCTGTTAGGATATGGCGGGTTTGCTATGGGTTCTAAATGGGCAGTGTTTGTCGTAGTTCCTAATGTGCCTGGCGGTTGGCACTGGATTATAGTAATGTAGAAATCTTTTAGTCTTTCTTTATCCATACACTCATTAAGAGGCATGTTTACTAAAAGTTAGTGTATGGTAACATTATACAAATATTTATGCAAATGAGGACCCGCACCGAGTCTCTGCACATGGCCCCGCACCCCCCTTGGGCCGCCCCTGCATGTACTTCAAGTAACTGGGTACATGACACCTATGTTATCTCAGTATTTCTGGATAATACTTACACTGAACCAATAAAAGGCATTACAACCTGCAGAAAATCTAGTTTACTCAAGGCACCATATAGCAATATATAAGGGAGCGTTCTAGTAGCTATCAGTAAGCTGAAAATTCAATGCTTTCTTCTACCACTGTTGAGTGGGATTTTTTTTTCTTAATTGCATTGGTCTCAGTCTCTCTTAACTTTACATCTCGTCTTTCAACTTCTTATCCCTTCTGCTTCCTCCTGTCTTCTTCCCTCTTTGATATTGATCTTTTTCTTTCATCTCATTTTCATCAAGTTCTCTCCTATCTACCTCTAAACCTCTCTTTTGCATCAGAAGCTCAATTACCATCAATCTAGGAGTACTGGGACAGGATCTACCACTACTGGTAAGAAATCTGCACTTGTGAGTATTTACCTGTTGTGAAACTGTGTCTTAAATCCTGAGGAAAAGGTAGACTGTCAGATAAATCCTGTTTATATATCAATCAGGTAAACACTAGACTAGTTTTGAAAGCTTTCTGTTTGTTTCATACCACCTGCCCCAGGCTCAATCCTTAATTTATAGGCTTTTAAGACAATTAAAAATACAGAAGGAAATTTTTTACCACAGGGCTTAATTGGGGCTTTTCATCAGCAAGTGGTTATCTCTTAGCAATAGATTAATTCTAGGTCCTTACCAGTTCAGTGAGAAAATATATAGCTTATACATTTAAAGGACTTTTAGTTTAAGTATTCCTGCTCCATTGGCATTTTAAATAACTAACAATTCACCAATACTAATATGCAGACAGCAGTCCAGCAGTCCATCCTTTGCACAGAATGCCACATAGTAACATAGTAACATAGTAAATGACGGCAGATAAAGACCAGTATGGCCCATCTAGTCTGCCCAGTAAGATGGCAATGTTCTTGTATGATTATCTCCCATTTGGTGAGAGATCATATCTGTGCACTTTGTGCAAATATCTCCTGGCTTTCAGAGAATATATCCGATCTCTAGATGTTAAAGTAGCTGACTTGGGGGAGCACAGGCAGATAGAGAGGTATATAGAGACTTTCAGGAGCTTATTAGAAAAGTTCCACCTCTAGTCTTGCAGCTTCTGTGCTGTCTTGGAGGAGAAAGTCTCCTGGAAGGATCCTGTAACTGGGACCTGCCTTCCAGGTGATACAATATCCTCTTGCACTAAAGATATGTCTCCAGAGATGTGTTCTGAGAAAGGAAGGGTTAGAGTAGCCATTGTAGTTGATGATTCAATTATTAGGAATGTAAATAGCTGAGTGGTTTATGTGCACGAGAATCACTTTTTAACTTGCCTACTTGTTGTGAAGGTAGTGGATCTCATGCACTTTCTAAATATAATTTAGACAGTGCTAGAGAAGAGACACCCTTCTTGGTACATATGGGTACCACCAACATAGGAAAAGATGTGGGGGAGGGGGTTCTGGAAATTAAACTTAGGATTTTAAGTAAAAAGTATAAATCTAAAATGTCCAAGGCAGCATTCTCAGAAATGCTCTCCCTACAACACAGAGGACCCAAATGTAGACCCCCTAGAGCAGCGATGGCGAACATATGGCACGCGTGCCAGCTGTGGCAAGCGAAGGCCTTGCAGCTGGCACGCGGGAAGGTCGCAAATTGAGATATGCCGGCTCATGGCAATTTAAAAAAAAAAAAAAAAAGCTGGCCGCGGCGGCATGGAGTGTCCCGCGGGGCTCCCTCTGCCCGGCGGGACTCTCCCGGCACGGCTCAGCCGCTCTCTGCAGGCTTGCAGATACGCGAAGGGAGAGAGAGTCTCCCTCGCGTCTCTGTTAAGCCCGCAGGGGCTGATGGGAAATTTCCCATCTGCCCCTGCGGGCTTAACAGAGACGCGAGGGAGACTCTCTCCCTTCGCGTATCCCTCCCTCGCGTATCTGCAAGCCGGCAGAGAGGGGCTGAGCCGCGCCGGGAGAGTCCCGCCGGGCAGAGGGAGCCCCGCGGGACACTCCATGCCGCCGCCGCGGCAGCGGCCAGTTTTTTTTTTTTTAATTGCCATGAGCCGAGGGGGGCGGGTAGGACTGGTAAAGGGCTAGGGAGGGAGGGGGGTTAAGACTGGCAAAGGGCTAGGGAGGAAGGGGGGTTAAGACTGGCAATGGGCTAGGGAGGGAGGGGGGTTAAGACTGGCAATGGGCTAGGGAGGGAGGGAGGGGGGTTAAGACTGGCAATGGGCTAGGGAGGGAGGGAGGGGGGTTAAGACTGGCAATGGGCTAGGGAGGGAGGGAGGGGGTTAAGACTGGCAATGGGCTAGCGAGGGAGGGAGGGAGGGGGTTAAGACTGGCAATGGGCTAGGGAGGGAGGGAGGGGGGTTAAGACTGGCAATGGGCTAGGGAGGGAGGGAGGGGGTTAAGACTGGCAATGGGCTAGGGAGGGAGGGGGTTAAGACTGGCAATGGGCTAGGGAGGGAGGGAGGGAGGGGGGTTAAGACTGGCAATGGGCTAGGGAGGGAGGGAGGGAGGTTAAGACTGGCAATGGGCTAGGGAGGGAGGGAGGGAGGTTGAGACTGGCAATGGGCTAGGGAGGGAGGGAGAGGGGTTGAGACTGGCAGTGGGCTAGGGAGGGAGGGAGGGAGGTTAAGACTGGCAATGGGCTAGGGAGGGAGGGAGGGAGGTTAAGACTGGCAATGGGCTAGGGAGGGAGGGAGGGGTTAAGACTGGCAGTGGGCTGGGGGGGTTAAGACGCAGTGGGCTGGGGAGGGGGGTTAAGACGCAGTGGGCTATGGGGGGGTTAAGACTAGCAATGGGCTGTGGGCTGATGAGGGCTGGCAATGGGCTATGGGGGGGGGGGTTAAGACTGGTAGTGGGCTGATGGGGGGGTAGGACTGATAATGGGTTATGGGGGGGCTAGGACAGGAAATGGGCTGATGGGGAGGGGTTAGGACTTGAGGTGGGCTGATGTGGTTAGGACTGGTAATGGGCTGTGGGCTGATGGGGGGGGTTTAGGACTGGCAATGGGCTATGGGGGGCTGACTGGAAATGGGCTGATGGGGGGTTAGGACTGGTAATGGGTTATAGGGGGGGCTTAAACTGAAAATGGGGTGATGGGGGTTAGGACTGGAAGTTGATTGACGGGGGGCTCGGACTGGTAATGGGTTGGGGTGTTGCTAGGACTGGAAATGGGCTGAGTGGAAGGGGAGGCTTGAACTGCAAATAGCTGATGGGGAGGGGGCTTGGAATGGAAATGGGCTGTGAGGGAAGGGAGCTAGGACTGAAAATGGGCTGATGGAACAGCTAGGATAGGACTGGAAATGGGCTGTTGGGGGGAGCTAAGATTGGAAATGGGCTGTGGTGGGGGCTTGAAGTGTAATGGACTCTGGGAGGGGCTTGACATGGATGTAGGCTCCTGGGGGGGCTTGGACTGGAATTGGGCTGAGTGCAGGGGAGCTATGATTTGACATGGGCTGATGGTGGGGCTAGGAAATGACTAGAAATGGGCTGATGGGGGGCTAGGATTGAAAATGAGCTGATGAAGGGACTTGGACTGGAAATGGATGGGGGAGCTAGGACTGGAAATGGGCTGATGGGGGGCTAGGACTGGAAATGGGCTGATGCAGGGACTAGAAGGGGATGGATGCTGGGTGAGACTGGAACTAGAAGGGAGCTGATGTTGGGGGAGGATTAGAATGGGATGGGGCTGTGAGAGTAAAATGGAGAGGGGAAAAATATTTTGTGTAGGAGGGATGAAAAATCTACAATTGGCCAGGTATTGGGAGAGTAATTGGGGATTGAGGATGGAGGGGTAAAATTTGTGTGGATGAAATAGGAATGAGGAAAGAGCAAAAGGAGAAAGATTAGTATGTTAAAGCAGATGTAGAGAGAGAGAATGGAAAAAAAACTAGAAGAGAGAAGAAAGGACAAATGGACAGCAGACGATGGAGAGTTAGCAGAAAACATGAAGAAACCAGAAGAAAGTGGCTGGACCAATTGCAACTGAAAAACAAATGCACAAAAGGTAGAAAGATGTTTCTTTATTTTGAATTTATTAACTGGAATATGTCAGCTCTGGGAAATGTGCATCATTAACATCTGCGCTTTGTTTGGTACAAGAGGAAATTCCTATTTGACGTTGCCACTTGTTCTCTTTCCCCAGTATTCTCTGAAATGTATTGGTTTAATATTTGCAGTGTTGCCTTTTGATAGGTAGGGTATGGTGCTTTGTGAGTCCTGGTAATGCTGTCAGGATACGGCGGGTTTGCTATGGGTTCTAAATGGGCAGCTTTTGTAGTAGTTCCTAATGTGCCTGGCGGTTGGCACTGGATTATAGTAATGTAGAAATCTTTTAGTCTTTCTTTATCCATACACTCATTAAGAGACATGTTTACTAAAAGTTAGTGTATGGTAACATTATGCAAATATTTATGCAAATAAGACCACTTATGCAAATGACGTGCTGGCACTTTGAGGAAATTCTTTGGTTTTGTGCGGCAGTTTGGGCACTCGGGCTCAAAAAGGTTAGCCATCACTGCCCTAGAGCCTCAATGCATGGATGAGGCAATAAGGCAGGGAGGAGGAATTTAGATTTGTTAGAAACTGGCCAACATCCTAGGGAAGGGGCAGCTTCTTCCCAAAGGATGGTTTCCACCTTGACCAGGGTGGAACCAGGCTGTTGGTTCTAACCTTTATAAAGGAGGTAGAACAGCTTTTAAGTAGAACCTGGGGGAAAATCGACAGTTGGTGAAGAGCCCATGGTTCAGAGTAGAGTATGCTGAAGAGATACTGGCAAAATGCAGACATTAGTGAGATATTCTAGAGAGGTTATGATAGAAGCTGAAGTAGCCCACGAGTATTCAAGTAAAGAACAGACAGAGATAAATAATTCCAAATTACCTCACCAACTGCTACTCAGGTTGTTAGCACATATAAAAAATACAATACAACACAATGTGGAATCTTCATAGATAGAAATTCCATGTGTGATAAGCATAGTAGTGAGGTATGTCACTGTCTCTCTGGCAAGCAGAGAAATGCTAACCAAAATTAAGAAGGCTAACAAATTTGGTAGCACAATCATGGGAGATTTCAATTACCCCAATATTGATTAGGCAAATGTCTCTTCAGGAGATCTGAGGGAAGTAAATTTTATGGAGCATTTGGTCCAGTAGCCAACCAGAGGGGAAAGAACTTTACATATCATCCTTACTGATGCTCAGGAACTGATATAAGGGAAATGATGGTGGAGTCATTAGAATCATTGTGGACAATGTTGGCATTTTGAAACCAGTGTGCTGCAGTTACTAAGAAAGGACATAGAATGGTAGGAAGTATTCAAAAGGATTTGGAGAACAAAATTGAGAATATCATTATGCCTCTGTAAAGATCCCAGATTCAACCTCACCCTAAGTCTTGTATGCAGTTCTGGTCGTCCCATCTCAAAAGGGATAAAATAGAACTAAGAAAAGTTCAAAGAAGAGAGGTTAAACAGGTTAAGGCTCGTCAGCTTGGAGAAAAGATAAGATAACTAAGAGGGAATATGATAGAAGTTTATAAAATCATGAGTAGGATAGACATGAATAGGGTAGAAAGGATGAATTGAGAATGAATGTTTGTGCTATTCCTGACCGGGCTTTCCAGGAAGCAAAATCCAACCTCGACTCTTTGGCTCCAGTTCTCTAAATTCAATTAAGGAATGAAATTATACATACACAGAAAATTATATCATAACAGTGCTACTTAAGCTTAAGCAGAGGATTTTGGGCCTGCAAACCTGAGCAGTTCTCCCATAATTCCTACTTCAGCTAGGCCATAGAACTTATTTTATTAGGAAAAAAACCTGCTACATGGTGCAAATTTGTCTTAATACTCTATGTCATGCCTCTGCTTTACAAATGAGGCTAACCACTATGGGCCCAATATTGAATTATGACAGCTATGCGTTGTTATTTATTTAATTTATTTATTTATTACAATCTCTTTTATACCACGCTATTTTGCATCAGTGCGGTTTACATGAAACATAAATTCACCAGAACAACAAGCTGTTCTGTGTTTACAGAGAACAGGTAATCGGAACTTGGATAATATAGGGGTAACTATTTACATACAGGCGTCAAGACAGTACATGTTACACAGAGCTCAATAATCATGGATAGCTTCCTGGGAAGGTTGGTGTAGCTACATTCGCTGGGGGTGGTGACTTGACGCGTTGTTGTCCGGGTAGTATTTTAGGAAGAGGTGGTGCTTGAGTGCCTTCCTAAACTGGGTTAAGTTAGTGATTGCCCGGATACTAGGTGGTAGTGCGTTCCAGCATCTTGGAGCGCAGAATCTGAAGGCCCTGTTTGCTGTAGCTATGGTGCATTGTGTTAATGCCTTCAGAATTATTAGTGTATTAATTGCTGCAGATCTTCTGGATCTATTTGGGGGGAATGGTGTGGATGAGCTCTGTTAGTGCGGAGGGGGAGAGCCCATTGACGGCATTGAAGGTCAGCAGTAAGGTTTTGAAAGCGAGCCTGCCATGTATAGGGAGCCAGTGGAGCTGTTTGAGGATGGGCATCACATGGTCGCTCCTAGAGGCTCCGTGAAGAACTCTCGCCACAGCATTCATCGTAAGCTGTAGAGGGTTCAGGGTGGATTGTGGGAGGCCTTGTAAGATAGCATTAGCATAGTCAAAGTGTGGTATAATCAATGCCTGATAGATTGTCCGGAAGTCCTCTGGTTCTAGCAGGGAGCGTAAATGTCTGAGCGTCCAGATCTTGTAGTAGACTGCTCTTACTGTGTTGCTTATGTGCGCCTTCATGTCCAGGCGCTGGTCTAGTGTGACGCCAAGGTATGGCACATAGCCATCTGCGCTGACCTTTAACCCCAGATATTCAATGCTGGGGTCATATGCAGCTCTGGCGTTGAATATCCGGGTTTACCACATAGCCTTCCAGCCACGGTAGCTAACCTGGCAGCGGCGGTATTGCATGCTACCTGGTTAGCCCCTGCGGCTAAAAGATAGCGAGCTTTTGTTACGCCTATCTTTTAGATACAGGTTGCTAACCAGGCAGCTTGAAATATCACAACTGCCTGGTTAGTGACTGTCATCATCTCCACTCCTTCCTGGAATGCCCATGACATGCCCTCATGCTAAGTGGTTTGCACCGGGGTGTGTATGGGAGAAGATCGGGGCTGTAAACCATGTAAATGCCTTTTGAATATTGGGCCCTTTAGATCAAACTAGGCACAGACATGGCTCAGCTTAGTCAGGACAAACAAAAACATTCTGTCTCATTTTTCACAATTTCATTCCAAAATACAACCTTGGCTTCTATAACACATCTCTCAAGGCTGCTAGGCTTCAGCCTATCAGCAAAATTCCAAGCCATTTTCCATATTAAACCTTTCAAAGGGCCCTAGTATCCTACCTTTGAG
Organism: Ichthyophis bannanicus; assembly: GCA_033557465.1. Lineage (NCBI taxonomy): Eukaryota > Metazoa > Chordata > Amphibia > Gymnophiona > Ichthyophiidae > Ichthyophis > Ichthyophis bannanicus. The sequence continues at coordinate 497,322,529 of CM066033.1, forward strand.
TCCTTCTCTACAGTACCCCCTCTGTTCTGGACAGAATCACTACAAATGAATGGTAGCTCAAACATCCAAGTCCAAAATAAATCTTCTGCCACAATGGGGAACGCCTTTTGCTTCACTTTGTTTCAGAGTCCTAGGCACATCTGGTCCATAGGTGAAGTTCATTCTTGCTGGTTGGAAGAAGTCTTTATAGATATGATTAATTTGACAATATAGAAAAGGTATTACAAGCATCCTGTAAATTAACCAAAGCTTTATGACCCTATTTGCCCTTGCTAGATCTCAATAAGAATGTGTACAGAGAGTAAAGTTTTACCAATTATTCTTGCAAGCACCATTTTCTGGCAGTAGCCTACTACTCTTCTTAGATTTTTTAGTAGTTCATAAGATCATAAGATATGCCATACTGGGTCAGACCAAGGTCCATCAAGCCCAGTATTCTGTTTCCAACAGTGGCCAATCTAGGTCATATGTACCCAGCAGTTTCCCCAAGGGAAACAGGTTCCACAATGCTTGTATTGGTTCAAGCATTGATATCCTGGGTCCCTTCTTAATAATGGCTTATGGACCTTTCCTCCAGGAACTTGTCCAAACCTTTTTTAAACCCAGCTACAGTAACAGCCTTTACTACATCCTCCGGTAACAAATTCCAGAGTTTGATTACACGTTGAGTGAAAAAATATTTTCTTTTATTAGTCTTAAATAGTTTACCCTGTAGCTTCATTGCATGTCCCCTAGTCTTTCTATATTCTGTTAAGGTTAACTATCGATCTACGTTTACCCGCTCCACTCCGTTCATTAATTTATAGACTTCTATCATATCTCCCCTCAGCCGTCTCTTTTCCAGGTTAAAGAGCCCTAACCTTTTTAGCCTTTCTTCATAGGAGTATCCTTCCATCCCCTTTACCATTTTGGTGGCTCTTCTCTGAACCTTTTCTAATAACTCTATATCCTTTTTAAGATACGGCGACCAGAATTGCACACAATATTCAAGGTGCGGTCTCAACATGGAACAATATAGAGGCATTATAATATCCTTTGTTTTATTTTCCATTCCTTTCCTTATCATACCTAGCATTCTATTTGCTCTCTTGGCTGCCGCTGCACACTGGGCCGAGGGTTTTAACATGGTATCCACAATGACACCTAAATCTTTTTTCTGGGTGGTGGTTCCTAATGTGGAACCTTGCATCGTGTAACCATAGTTTGGGTTGTTCTTCCCTAGGTGCATAACCTTGCACTTGTCCACATTAAATTTCATCTGCCATTTTGATGCCCAGTCTTCCAATTTATCAAGATCCTCTTGCAATTTTCCACAATCCTCTTGGGTTTTAACAACTTTAAATAGTTTTGTGTCATCTGCAAATTTGATAACCTCACTCGTTATTCCACTTTCCAGGTCATTTATGAATATGTCAAAAAGCAGCGGACCCAGCACAGATCCCTGGGGTACACCACTATTCACCTTTCTCCATTGGGAAAATTGGCCATTTAGCCCTACTCTCTGCTTTCTATCTTTTAACCAGTTCCTGATCCACAATAGTACACTGCCTCCTATCCCATGACTCTTTAGTTTTGCCAAAAGTCTCTCATGAGGGACCTTGTTCAGAGGCTTGCACCCACATTTACATCATGAGACCAGTCACAGCTCCAAATTCTTCAGCAGCATCTCCTTTCACTCTGGGCTGTGCTATGCACATCTTGGACAGAGTTGCAGCGACTGTCCACCCAGGCTTCATGACTGCATATACATGAGTAGTCCTGCTGGAATCACTGATCTTTTGCTTCAGTTCAGCTTTCAGTAGTATTCATAGTAGTCGTCTTCGGCCCATAGTACTCAGTGCATGCAATATATAATTTGCAGAATCAAAACTCATCATTACAACACCCTTTGATTCCTCACAATTGTAAAGAAGCACAATTACTAATGGCAATATAGAATTGATTTGACAATATAGAATTGTTGAACAGAATATCTTATCTAATGCTAATTAATTACAATACATATACTGCTAGCACTAAATTATCCCAAATTATTTCACTATATGTAGACCAAGCTAGCTTGTAGCATACTTATATTTTGCATCTACATTCCTTGATTCATTCTCTTATGTACCAAATGTTAGACCACATACTAATTGACACGCCTTTCTTGTCAGGTGCACAATTGTACATATCACTAATTACGTTTGTGATTTATACTCCAACTATGACAATTTACAAGGTATAGTTAATTTTATTACTTAAGGGGTAATGCACATTAATTTATTTGCCATAAACTGCTAGTTATGTGTTAAATTAATTTCAATTGTTTACAAAACATTTTTAGGAAGTCTCTTTTATCTTAGGTAATGGTTTAACTCATATTACTTTGAATATTGTCAGTAATATAGCTATCTGATTAACATAGACATCTCAGCTCACAAACAGGCCAATGCATAAAGCCTGTGCTACACCCACGCTGGATTGATTTTGATGTTCCTGACAATTAACATGCGATGCAGGAAGGTTATGGTATGCAAATGCCTGCCACAGTAACTGTGTGCATGCAAATAAGCCACTGCAGCGTTAAGCTGGGAGAGCAAGCCAATCAAGCCAATCAAGCCAATCAATATTATACTCCCTACTACAATCAATATGTACAAACTTAAATGAATAGTCATTCCATTCCTATGCATTGATACCCCACTTGTATATAGTTACAACTGTTTTAGGGACAATACTTCTGTTTAAATTGTAACACAAACTGTGTTAGTTGATTTACTGAATTATTCTGCTTAGTCTTTTAAACCCTTTGTTGTACAAGTTAAGATGTTCTATGTAAAAAGTTATAATTGTTCTATGTAAAACAAGCTCTGCATTGTTAATTGTTGTTAATTGTACACCGCAACTGATCGCTGGAAGATGCGGTATATAAATAAGTGTTAAATAAAATAAATAAATAAATAAAACACATGCGCACAAGACGTCTGCTAGTTTGGCTTGCTCTCCAAGCACCGTGTGGCTAATTTGCATGTTTTTTACTTGGGGGTGATTTCACTTTTACTTTGGGTGGGGGGTTCAAGGGCCGCTAGACCACCAGGTGATTACTTTCTGTCAGGACACAGCACCAACAGTTTTTTGATAGCATCAGGGGCTTTTCCTAATGCCATCAAAATACTGTCAGGGGGGATGGAACGGGGCTGTCGGAGATTCTTTTTGTCAAGTATGGCCCCTGCCAGTATTTTGATGGCATCGGGGACTTTTCCTGATCCCTGATCATCTAAAGAGAAGATGATCTAGGCATTGGGGAAAAGAACCTGGTGCCATCAAAATACTGGTGGGGCAGATGTTAGAGGTTTACTTCTACTCAGACCCTGCAGTAAAAACTTTGGTATTATGGCTGGTTGCAGAATTCTCTACGCCTGTCTCTGCATTGGGCATAGCCATCATTTGCATACACGCCCAGCTGATTAAAATACATTTGAAAAATTCAGATTCATTTAAATATATGTGGTGTTAATTGGGGATAATTTTTCCATCAGCATTTATGTCTTCTCCTGCATTTTAAAGGATCGTAAAATGTGCTTAAACGTGGCATTATGGGCTCGTAAAGCCTGCGCTAGCTTTCTGCATCGGCCTGAAAGGAAAGAAATCAGGACACAAAACAAAAGCAGATACATAAGCATCATTACATAAATAGTATCAAGAATTATGCTCAACAAAAGATCATGAAAGCTTTCAAAACAAAATGCACCTCTTATCTGAAAACCAAAACTCATAACTCAAATAAAGAAAAACAACTGAAATTACCCTAAGACCCAAGAGTGAAACCAACAAAACAAATCTGTGTAGTCTTTACACTAACAATGATAAGAGAACAGGCATTTCAGATATCACCGTATTCAGAAAAGATGGACGTGTGTGATCCTGCCCGTCTCTGCAACATACCCGCAAATGGCCACGCCTCTACTGTCAGACGTGCATCTCTGAGGCTGCTCTGCGCACTGACAGTGATGTGCCACTGTAAACTACACATAAAAGCTGTTGATACATATTTGTGTATGCAAGGTAGGCCTCACTAACCAGGCTGTGGCATGCCCAGAGCACTGCAAAGTATGCACAGGGTACTTGTAAGCTACTATAAATGCAAGTAGAGAGTGATCTTTTTGTCACAAGATGCATTGCATCACAATAGACATGGCAGTAGAAGACCTCCCTAGTGATGCATGGCTTGGATATCTCTGGAACATGTCTGTGCAATGCAAAGTCAGGACCAGCACAAAGCAGAGCAGGTCCTCCATAGCGTAATGTCAAAACATATCTGTGGCACTAAGAAAGAGCCCTTGGAACCATACATCTGCATAAAAGATGCCCTGCTCCTCACCAACACATCTGGTAGAACATTAAAGCATGTGGTCCCAGGGCACCATCAACTGACACATCATGTTGGACATAGGAAATGTCAAAGAAACCCAGGATCTGCTCCCTTAGCACAAGAACAAATGTTAGTATTGCTCGAATAAACACTAGTGCACTTCTTCATATGTCTGTAGGGGTGTTTTATAAATGTTTCTTTACCATATAGCCTTCTCTTACCTCAGCTTTCTGTTCTGTAAAACTGCAAGTGGTGTTGTCCCTGACTGTAGACACACCAGGGCAAAACTTTATTGTCATAGCCATCCTGCTATATGGGATGCAGTGCAGAGCACAGTAGTTTATTTTCTAAGTCCCGTCCTTATTTCATGTTCCCGCAGGACTAACTTGGATGTACACGGGTACAACTGCAGATGTACTTGGTCCTTTCTGGAATATGCTTTACATATGCTTTACACACCTCCATAGCTGGCCATACCCTCATTCTGCCCCCTCCTGCCCATGTTCATAGATCCCTGTGCTAGTGCCCTGTACATGCAGGGTCATGTGATTCTGGAGTACGGGTCTAGACATTTTCACAAGTAAAACTTCTATCCCACGTCTAACTGTCTTATTCATGTTCCAGAATAACCCCCTTTCTCTTCTAATACAAGCAACTTATGTTTTTCCTGAGACTTTTTTACATGTCTCCCACCATGTAAGTGCTAAAGTACCAAATGGCCGTACTTCGTGAATGATAATTGCTATAAGACTCGATGAAAACTCATTCAACAATTCACTTGTGTATTATTATACAGTATTTCTTTCTTTGTCACAAACATAAGCCTCAGAAAATACCCATTAGCACTACAAAGTCTGGGAATGTTATACAGTTTCCTAGACGTGTGCTGGGTGTAATACATCAACGGCTTATGAATAGTGAAGAACCAAGTAACGGTCACTAATAGTCTCAATGGTAGCAAATGGAAAAAACCCCACTTAGCTCATTTATTGATGTGACACATCTTGGTCTTCTTATTTTTTCAATTTTCTACTGTTCGCTCTTTTACTACTTGCCGTTCCTATATTGTCAAATATTTCCCCCTTCCAGTGACTACTTCTTTTTCCCTTTCATACCCAGGGCTGGGTCAACCATTAGGCAAGACTAGGCAGTTGCTTAGAGTTGCTTCTAAGAGGTGGCAAACAGCTGCAACTGTGAAAGCAATGCATCGATCATGACAGCCAACGAAACTCAAAGAGCCATCAGCACATTCTTTTATCTGCAGAGAGAGTGGGTACATGCATAAATAAAAAACAAAACTTAATATTTAAAATTATGAGGTGCAATTATGCAGTTCTACAGGATTGTTGTAGGAAACAGAAACAGAAACATGATGGCAGAAAAAGACCACATGGCCTATCTAGTCTGCCCTTCCATATCAACTACAATAGTCCCCTTTTTACTTTTAGAGATCCTATGTGTTTGTCCCATGCTTTTTTGAATTCAGATACTGCCCTTGTCTCTATCACTTCCATTGAGTGACTATTCCACATATCTACAACTCTTTCTGTAGAGAAATATTTCTGCATATTACTCCTGAGTCTATTCCTTTCACCCTCATCCTATGTCTCCACATAGCAGAGCTAGCTTTCAATCGAAAGATACTCTCCTCCTGTGCATGTATGCCATGGAGGTATTTAAACATCTCTATCTATCCAGAGGGTCGCCATGAGTCGACACCGACTCGACAGTACTTAACAACAACAATCATATCTCCTCTATCTTGCCTTTCCTTTAAAGTATACATATTAAGATCTTTAAGTCTGTTCTCATATGCTTCATAACAAAGACCACAAACCATTTTAGTAGACACCCTCTGCACCGACTCTAACCTGTTCATATCTTTTTGAAGATGTGGTCTCCAGAATTGCACACAATACTCCAAATGAGGTCACACCAGAGATGTATACAGAGGCACTATCACCTCTTTTCTGCTGGCCATTTCCTCTCCTTATGCACTCAAGCATCCTTCTGGTTTTCACTGTCACCTTTTCTACCTGTTTAACAACTTTAAGATCATCAGACACAATCATGCCCAGGTCCTGCTCTTCTTTTGTGGACAGAAGTACTTCATCCAATACACTGTATTGCTCCCTTGGATTTTTGCAGCCCAAATCCATGATTCTGCATTTTTTAGCATTAAATCTCAGCTGCCAAATTCTAGACTATTATTCAAGCTTAGTTAGATCCCTCCTGATGTCATCTACTTCTTTCTGGGTGTCTACTCTATTGCAGATTTTGGTTTCATCCACAAACAGGCAAACCTTACCCATCAGCCCTTTAGTAATCCACTAACAAAGATGTTAAAAAGAATTGAACCAAGGACAGATCCCTGTGGCACGCCACTGGTAGTGTTGGGATGATGATGATTGTTGAGTTTAATTATTGAAATCTCAGGGGATGGGTTGAGGCATAAGGTTGAAGGTTTCAATAGAGCACCTAATAGCTTTACACTGGCCTCCCACCACCATCATCCCCTCTCTCTATCACTTTCCCTACTTTCAACACTGTCATCCTTCCTCCTCCATCATCACATCTGGCTTTATTTTCACGCACTTTCTATACCAGTGGTTCTCAACCCAGTCCTCTAGGACTCCCAGGCCAGTCACGTTTTCAGGGTATCTACAATGAATATGCATGAGAGAGATCTGCATGTACTGCTTGCATTGTATGCAGATCTGTCTCATACATATTCATTGTGGCTATCCTGAAAACCTGACTGGCTTGGGGGTCCAAGAGGACTAGGTTGAGAACCACTATTCTATATCTTTTCCATCAGCCCTCTTACATCCCCTCAATAGCTCTTGTGCCTCTACACTTTGCTGAACACACTCTTTCACACACAGTCCCTCCCATCATATGTTTTTCATGCAGCCTCTACCCTGACTTTCTCTCATTGTCTCTGCTACCTCACTCTAGCCCAAATCATCTCATACCTACTACATAATGTGTAGCAGTAGCAGCAGCATGGACCCTGAGGAAGAAAAACTTGATTAACAGCTCTAACTGAAGGAAAGATTAAACCCACTCTTGACCTCACCAACATTCATCCATTCTCATACCACCTCAGGATCAGCCATTCACTTCCTTCTCATTCAGACTTCATCTTCCCCAAAATCACTCACAGCCCCAGATCACATCTCTTCCACCTCATCCTATTCCCACCAGCAACAGGCAACCACTGGAAATAAACTAGAGAAGGTGAGGATAGAAAGCAATGGTCTGACAGCCAGGGAAACCAGGGGATAAAATTCCCCTTCCCTCACTGATATTTCTTGTTGTCTTGGTGAAGTCACTTAATCTGGAGTTTCTCCATGGGGGAGGGGGGTGAGAGGGAGAGTCAAGGGATTATTTTATAAAATTTTGCTTTACTTGCAGAAAAGAGCTTTTATAAAATTGTGGTGTTCTTTATATACATAAAAAGCTCACAGAAAGAGTGAACCTACTAGACCACAATCTATGTGTAGGCATTTCCAGGGGTAGAGTTTGAGCAGAATTGCAATGGACATATGTGTTTTATAAAGCAGGGCTTGACAAATTCTGGGCGCCATCACCTGAAAATGAAACCTTGCTACCTGGGGTTTGGTGTCCTGAATTGACTGCCACATAGGTATATTTGGGGGAGAGGGCATTTGAAAGAGATTCCATTCACAGGTAATGTAGCCACATACCTCAAAATTGCTTGTCTTGTAAGGAGAGAATGGGATCACTTTTATGATGTAAACCTGACACACTCATTCCAATCATGGATTTCCCAATTAAGATCAGTTTCACCATTTACGTTTAAACCAAGAATTGGATTTGCAGAACGTATTGTGACAATAGTGGCTGGAGTTACCAATTTGGACTACAGTATATCGTTAAGTCCTCCATTTTCATTCCAGATTGTAATGAGACAAAACAGGACAAGAACTGAGGAGAAGAATACTTTCACAAGGCCCTGTATATAAACATTTGGGACACTGAAGGTCGAACTCTTGAATTGTGGATAATTTATGCAATTTAGACCACAGTCTATATTTAGGTACCCCAAAATAAGAAGGCAAACTACACCAATGCTGCCATGCTGCTGTTGCAGAAGCAAACACTGGTCTACCTCTGCATACATGGATATGATTAGATTTAAGCCACGTAACACAGGAAAGAACACCGTGCAAGTCTCGCAAGATTTGAGACTGCGAGACTTGGACCAGGGTTCCTTCCTGCATTGTGTGGCATATACCTTAAAATTGGCCTCCACCCCTATTTCCAGGCCTGGCAGTGTTTCACAGGCAGAACTCAGCTGGGTTGCTACTGTTTCTCTCCCTGGAAGGAGATGGTCCCTCAGTGCTGGGAGTAGCAGTGGTGGCTTCCAGGCCCGGCCAAGCCTGCCACACTGTAGCTGGGATATGTAGGGATTATTAGTAGCATAAAAATAAGTTAGACTCTCTGTTGTCTAGGGGAAATAGCTACTAATACCCAGCCCAAAGTTCGGTGAGTTATTCTGGCAATGAGCCACGAAAGAAGTCTGGTCTGCAGATATACATTAGACTTTATTATGGACAACCAGGTAGAAAAATATACACACACACATATAGCTAATTAGAAACATGAGGTAGAAATTTGCTATAGTACAGATGTACAATTGGACAACGTAATAAATCACTAGTTAGTAACCAGACGTCACTGATTCGCTCTGCACTGAGGAAAGGTATGAAATATATTGCTAACCCCTTGCCCATCCGGGGGAGGAGAGATAAGTCAGTACCTTAGCTTCGTCGGGCACTCAGGAACAGCACAGTCCAAGGAGGCGGCTGCTAGCAAAATGCAGGCTCCAGCCCCGTCAGGCGAGCCGCAGTAAGTCCGAACCGGAGGTATCTGTGAAAGTCTTATCTCAGACCTTTGGAGGACGGCCTAGCCCACACTTAGTGGCCATCTTGCGGAAGGCTCAGGTCGCAGGAATCAGGTACGCAGTGCACAGCAGGAAGGAACTGGTGCAGAAGTCTGTATGAACAGGTGGGAAAAGCCCCCCAACTCTTACTAAAGTTTCCGTGCAGATTGCATTCTTCTCTGTAAGAATACTCCGTCATAGGTCCGATGATTGGTTGGCACCAGGCAGTCTGAGGTGTTCTCAGCGAATCAGGAGGTAGATGATGGGCATCTTCTTGCAGACAAAGGATCCATAGTAAGAAGTCATGCAGAAGCAATAGTATGTAATTTCTGGGCATGTACAAGTGTCCAAGGCCAGTAGAACTAGCTACAGATAAGCACCAGAGGAGCAGATGTTCTTGCATGTGGGCAGTGAATTAGCCACGGACAATAGCTCCGGTATGTATGCACACTTAGAAACGCTGCACAAGCAGTTGCTTGGAGGTCAGGTTAGTAGCTGAACACAGCAAAAGTGTAGTGAAGAATCCATCTTGTCTGTTCAGTTTGGTTCAGGCCTGAGTTGCAGAGCAGGCCAGAGATTTGCATGTAGAATTGCAGGGGTACCAGCCCTACAGATAGAGAGAGAGGCTGTCAGTGGATAAGGTTTATTCTCTGAGACTGTTGGGAACTTCCATTCCACAGCCTTGTAGGAAAGACTACAATCAACCACCATTCCAAGAATCTTTGTAATCAGGGCTTTTTCTTTGAGAGGGTGCTTGGTGCTACTGAGTACTGGCACCTTTTCCATTGCCTACTAAATTGACCCATGGTTCTCCATGTAGAAAGGAAAAAAAACACTTCTTCTAATGGTTTCAATGGTAAAACAGAGACATGATTAGCATCTGATCCTTGTCTTGCCCCTCCTGTTTCTCTCAAAGGTCTGGTGGTTAGCATCAGTCCAACCTCCAAACTTGAGAGTGCACTCAAGAATCCATGCTTCTTTTTCTCCCTACCCTGTGCAAAACTGAAGCCATCTATTTTTAAATCCTATTTCTTTGCTCCCAGCATGTTGGAAGGTTGCCCACAGCAGCATTTGCTACCACTGTCACCTCAACAGCAGCAGAAAGTGCCACAGTACAATGTGGAGACAGCAATGTTAGGAAAACACTCTGTGCCACCGAATCCAGCTGAGAATTCTCTGTGTTATGCAGTATATGTCATCCTGCTCTAATCGGATCTAGACCTACAACATCTGCCTTTGCAGATGGCAGAGCAGATGCACAAGTGTGGGGTCTGGGGATACAAACTCATCCATCTGTCAAACCCGCATGACCACCAGTGTCTGCCAGGACATATTACTCCTTCCAGAGCAGCTAGTATCTGAAGATTTGCTGATAGCATGCTTTATAGAGTCAGTCAGAGGAAGAGGGGGCTTCTGTCTTCTGCTGGGGTTGTGCAAGGGCATGGAAAAGACCAGATTTATTACGTTTTCTTTTCCCCATAAGCACAGAACAGGGAAACAATCTTAGTAAATCCAGCCCTAAAGGACTTGCAGTACGCCTTTTGGGGGAGGAGGCATTGTGTCAGAGGTCTCAGGGACTAGTTCCTACATTTTTATGATGACTCCTAGACTGAAAAAAAGCTTTGAGAAGGCTTGCTATAAAGTATGCAAATAAACATAGAGTCCATACATATGTTTACACCTTTTTCAGAGCAGGTATAAGTTTGTGCGTGGGCATGTACGTGTTACAGAGGCTGGTTCTGCATGCTTATTTTATACAGGCATATAAGTGCATATCACACTTTTATAAAATAGATTCCAAATGGCCATCTTTTGTTTTCAATGTTTCTTTTCTTTTATTGTCAACAACACATACAAATAAATATGCCTGCCATACACAGCGTAGGAAATATACCAGAAAAATCCAAAAAGCAGAAAAACCATAGACAACAAAACACATATTTCACTTGCACAAATAAAGATGAGAAAACATGGAGTTATCTCAACTAACACTGGCTGTGATGCTATTCTCCTCCTTCCCATAAGCAAAAGAGAAAAAGGGGGCAGCACCTCTCAGCCAGGCAAACACAGATCGCCTCTCTCAGAAGCCTCCAGGAAAGGTCTCTAAATAACCATAACTTCGGGATAATTATCCCCCATCATAAAGGAGAGTTTTCCCATAGGAAACACAAACCACATTACCTTTAACCACCAGGAGATAGAGGACTTTAGCGTAGACGTCCAAAAATGCACAATGGTGTACCTTACAGCAACCAATAAATGGTCCAAAAGATGTACTCCTCTGTCATTGCCATGCCCATGCTTTTCCAGGTCATGTCCCAACAATAAAAAGGCTGGCCGGGAAGGAATCTGACATTTGGTGATCCTGTAGATCCAGGAAATCTTGGACCAAAATATCTGGATTAAAGGCAGGGCAGGACAGGACAGGACAGGACCACCATATAGGAATATAAACCCTCCCTCCCCCACAGTTGCACAAAACAAAGTGCAGATGGCAAGCACTTCATTTTATATGAATGCTTGCTGTATAGTACCAATGATAAAATATTTTGTAACCATATTTTTTAATAACAGCACTAATCAAATTCTCCTCAGCCATTTAAATAGTGGTTACCGGTTCTTTTTAGAGAAGGAGCAATGCAGATCACCCTCCCAAACAGACTTCACTCGCTTCCAGGTTGGATGACAATAACAAAGAATAGAATTTTGAAAGAAGGCCTTTATTTTTAAAGGGAGAAGCATGCAATCGCTCAAATGAAGTTAGGTTTCAGCTAGAGCCTGATTTGAAGGCTCCCTAGTCAGCCAACTTTTAATTTGGAGATAACCAAACACTGAATGACTGGTCATTAACGAAAGTCTTAAAATATACAAAGGGAAGGAAATTCTGACTGGAAAAATGCCTTAGGTCTGTAACCAATCACATTGATACTGAGTGATTATTCTGAATATTGATCAGCGGAAAAGGTGAGGAAAATGAGGTTAAGTCCAGCTTAGACACAAATTTTCCCCATAATACATAAATCTGTAAGAAACAGACCTTCTGATTTTAGAATTCTGTAGTTTTTGGGGGCTGGAGTACTACTACATTTGTATAGCGCTACAAGATGTACACAACACTGCACAGACACACTGAGACTGCCTTTAACTCTAAATGAACCCAAGTGTTTATCCTCAATGAGTGAATGCCAATGTATTATACTTTGTAAGAAATAGCCACCTTTTTTGACTTTCTTTTGCAAAATTAGTCCTTTTCAGTGTAAGCTGTCTGTAGCCAGGACTTATTGTAACGAAATACTAGTAATGCTGTGTGCTGCCTTGAGGATTTTTTTAGAATGGTGGACTGAAAAAAGCAAAAAACAAAGAATGCTCGCTAATCTAAGGCTCTGAGTGGACAACAAGGCAACAACTGAAATCAAGAATAAAATATCAAAATGTACAAGGACAATATAAAATGTGGTAAAAAAAAGTTCAGATTAAAAACAATAAACTTTTACAGTAATGTGATGAGTTAATTGATGATACCAAATGCATCTCTATACAGCACTGTTACATTAAAATCAGAAGCTGACATAGTATTGCAGGAATCCCTTGCGCTCATCTCCAGCTGCTCCCCTTCCACTTCCTAGGGCTGCCTTTCACCTGGCACTCTGTTTACCTACCACTAGGCAGTGGTGTGTCTTGGGATCTGATTAGGTGCAGCCTGATGCTTGGGTCCAGACTAGCACATGGAGTCTACTCTCAGCACTTCACATCAACAACAAACATCAGCAGTGGATCTTAAAGGTGCAGGAGCTCTTTTCTGAGCACATTTGTGGCTGCACATTCTAATCTCTTATACATACAGCATGGGAATTAACAGGCATCCCACTAGCACTCCTTGTAGCCTTGGCCAAGTCACTTAACCCTACATTGCCTCAGAAAAATCCAAGATATCAATGTCCCTGTTTAATGTGCATTACCAAGTTTAAGTTGACTGAAATGATAAAGCTGTATCAAACAACCTGTTAAATAAATAAAAATTATTAAATCATGTGGAGCAGGGATAGCTAGATCTTGCTTTGCATATCACACAGACTATATAGCCCAATATCCTCTTATACCTTGCTGAGCTGCCTCCTTTGTGTCCTTCCAACTTTTGGTGGGGCTTTAACTGCTTCTATAGCATTTTTTTGGTAGTGATATGGGCCCTCTCCCAACATCCATACTGTCTGCTCTGTGGAGGTTGGTATGTCACACATTTTTGAAAGTCTAGGTGTGCCATAGACTTGAAAAGGTGGGGGGACAGAAGAGTGAGGCTCAGCTGAACAGGAGAAAGGAGAGTAGTTTCTCTACTCTGCAGTCTGCTCCAGCCTCGACCCTTCCCCACCCTTGTCCCTGAAGGGGATGAGAACGTTGGGCAGGATGAGGGGCAGAGCGGATCTGTCCTTTGGGCTCCTGGCTTAACCCGTCGCCTCCTGTTCCTTCTAGGCTACCTTGAAGGGGGGTTGTGGGGAGTTGGAGCGGGAAACAGAGGGCTGTTCTCTGCTGCCGGAGCACCTCCTCCTTATCCTATTTCCAGCCCACTGCCTGCTTCTTTCCCACACCCAGAGAGAGAGAGAGACGGGGCAGGCAGAGGGCAGAGCAGAGAGCGCCTCTCCTGGCACCTTCCTGGCTTCCCACGCCTGCTGCATCCCTGCCCTTCCGGACGAGTGTGAGAGCCGTTGAGGCGGTGCAGCCCTCCGGACTGGAGCCATGGCCGAAGAGGGCGAGGATGAGAGACAGTTCCTGCGAACTGTAAGCGTTCAGCCCTTCACTTTTCTGTCTTTCCTCCTTTCTTTTCCTCTCGGCTTTCCTTAGCCGTCAGCTTCGCATGGGGAAATTGGCTCCCTTGCTAGTTGCCCCCCTATTCCGGTCTGGAGGTGTTTGCACGCGGAACATACTTTGATAAGAGAGGTGACTTGTTATTGTGAGAGTGGTATATTGGCGTGCGGATGGGAGGCAGTAGCTTAAGGAAAAATCCCGGCTGAGTGCTTTCTTCCTTTTCAGTGACTTCATCCTGAGAAGGCTAATTACAAGGGTGCACAGCCTGGGCAGGAATAAAAATGGAGGGAGGGGGAGTATTCATTCTTCTCTCCCCCAAACTCTTTATTCCTTTATTGTCGCGGGGGGGGGGGGGGTGGGTGCTGGAGTGGCCAGCACCTGCTCTCTGTGAAGTGATGCGGGGTCCAGGATTGGGGATAGAGATCAGTTTCCCAAGCACTCAAAACCTTTTTTTTTTGTCTGAATTACCTCTGCCTGCCGTTCCCTGTGCTCGGTCCTGCACCACAGATCTGTTTTACCTCTCTATCCCTTGCATGAATGAATCCCAAGGGCTCTCGGCTGCTTCTGTGTGCTCAGATCTGCTTTAAGTTCTGAATGTATCCAAAACAGATAAAAAATAATCTGTCCTGGAGGATGCAACGATGCTTCCTTTCCGCATAGTAGAGCCGCAGCCGACGAGTTTACTGCATAGAAGGGTTTGCAGTCTGCAGAGTGACAACTATAACGAGACATTTCACCCCCCCCCCTCCTCCCCCCAAAAGATAAACTTTTCCTGACGGATGAGTCGTTTCAATGTAGACTCTATAGCTTATTGTGCATAGCCTGGCAAATATACAGGCGAAAGAAGATGAATGCTTGGGGGTATATAGAAGGTGCGATTTGTAGGCGTATTCTTAGTTTTCCTCACTGAACCGTAGAAAACATGTTAGATCTTTTTTCTCTCTGAGGTGGGGGAAGAGATGGAACAATTGTCAGACGAACAGTGAAATTGCAATCTGTTGAAATGGCAGAACTGTCTTTTTAATTAGCATACCTTTACCGCTTGGCAGTTTGTGTATATGTTTTACTGCAGTGTTCTCTAAATGCACGTATACAGGTAGAAGTTTATGGTGTTACCAAGCTTTTCATGTTCGTTTCAAAAAATGTATAAAAAAAGGCTACCGGTATTTTGCAAACTTCGCTTTTCATACAGTTTTTTGTCACTTTAAGGGGATGAAAAAACGGCAAGTCTAGGCATATAGCCCTGAGGCTTATTCCTATTAGTGAATGTTTAATATATAAGATTAGCTCACAGAGGTGCTGTCACAGTGTGTGTAGGGGGAAGGGGGACGTAATGATGTTTTGTTTAATTTTCCTGTTTAATGTATACCCAAGTTATTATACCTGTTTCACTGTAAGCACAAATCACGAAATTGAGATGTGCAACTCTTATGTTCATTGTAAACCGCACTGATGTCGAATAGCGCGGTATAAAAGAGACTGCAAATAAATAAATAAATAAATATATAGTAATGTTAAACCCTGACACTTGATAGCGGCCCATTACCTAAAACAATACCTCCGATTACGTGTAAGGAAGATCTGGCAGCTCTTGCTTCGAATCATCCCTTGAACACCCCTGAGGCATGATTCAATTTCAGAATCTTTCCATAGCAAGCACACGAAATTGGGGGGAAAAGGCGTTTGGAATGTTTTGTGGTTAAGAAATAACTTCAGACAAGCGATGATCAAGAGCTTTTTACAACAGGATTTTTATATGGCAAAAAATGCCCTAATCAAGTGAATTTTTATTTTGAATATTATATCTTTATGAGCCTATGGATTTTCTTTCACTTAAAACTTGCATTAAATGTTGGGGAAACTGGGTGACTTCCACCTCTCTGCCTATGGGGGCAAGCTAAGCCAAATATTCCTGCTGTCAAAATTCCACCACTGCTTAGTACTCCGCTCACTTACAAATCCTGCAGCACTGCTTTCTGCCTGGAGATGATTGCAGGGGTTAACAGGGGTTAATGCGAGGTGCCTTACTTGCAAAATTGCCTCTGAGTCCTAGGATCATTTTCAGATCCATTTACCTTCTCCCCTTACTTCTTTTGTGTACTGATCACTTTAATATCTATGATTAGTTCCTTTTCAACCCACCTTTGCTAATGGAGTCAGTTTTTTGGAGTCTGCAGTTTAGCCGATTTATCTGCTTTTTCTACAGTAAAATGTTTCAGATGAGTAACATTTTTGGGCAATGCTGATGAAATATCCAGTACGAATTTGACCTGTTCTGAAGTAATGGAAGATGCTCAACATGAAAAATCAATTAGTCATTATGGGATGCAGGGGAGCAATGCCAGCTCACTGGACAAAGCAGTCTAGTTCTCACCACTTTAATTAGGATTGAGATAGCCAAACTAAACTGCAGCCATGGACTGGAGCCAGCATTGCCTTCAGAGCAATATTAGAAATTTGTGTAAGGCAGCCTGAAGTAGTAAGGGAAAGTGCATATTTTAAGTATATCACCCTGCCAGGTAAGCAAACATGATATAAGTAGGGAGGAATGTGCATTTTTGAGGGGAAATTTTTATTTTTTAGTATGCGCAAAATAATGTGAGCTAAAGCAAAGGAATGTATGCTAATATGAAATAAAACACACTAAACCAAAACCCCCAAATTAAACTAAACAAAATGAAACAAAAATGTAGCCCCCGAATGTACTGAAACCAAATGTGCAAACACCTTAAGGTGTGCTGGTCTCATGTCAATGCTACACCCTGTGTTTTGTGACTTTCAGATCTTTATAATTCAACCAAGATGCTAAAACTGTGCAAATAACACTTTTGCTGCATGTGTTTACATTTATTTCAGGTGGAACACAAGTTAGGGTTTTTTATGATATTAGGAAGCCTGCTCAAAATTGTGTATCTGGGGGATAATGGCTTCAGGTGTATTAATTTTGCATATACCATGACAGAAATTAACCTCGCCTCTATGCCTGGGTGTGTAGGACAATCATCTCAGTGTCTTAGATTCTCTACTAATGCTCATCTCAATACTTGCATTTGTCCCAAGGAGAGCTTCCTATGGGAGTTCATGAGGCATAATATACACAGGCAACAACATATCTTAAATCAGGCTGTTGATGCCCAATACAGCTGGGACAAGTTGTTCTGTCACATTTTCTTAGCCTCTGGTTGTATTTATTGGTACTTGAGGATTTTCTCCACATATAGTTACTTGGGACTGACACTTCTATTAGCAACTTTTCTCCTTTACCACCATGCCTTGTTCTCTTGCATCAAGCTTTTTATCTGTGAGAATAGGAATGCCTCAGGTAATCACAACTTTGTATTCCACAGTTTTGCTAAAGACTTGATCTCAATATTTTTATAACCCAACAATGTTATAGTATTTATATAATTTCCAGTCAATAAGACATGCTGCCTTATTATGCCTTTCTGTATACACTTTTTATTTTTATTTATTTATTTAGCTATATTTATATACTGCTTTTTACCAGGTCAAAGCAGTTTCCATAGAACAAAACATTTTACATTGAACATTTTTTTTACAAGAAATATTTTAACGTGAACATTCAAACATTTTTTCTATTATAACCTTGTAACATTTACTTAATAGAAATATTAACATTTTAGCTGAATATATACATACTATTTCCATTTATGGGTTTATTGCGGTTGAGTTGTGTAGTTTAGGAGGTTAGGTAGAGGGTCCAAAGTGTTCTGTGAATAAGTAGGTCTTTAGGTGTTTGCAGAATGTAGGAAGTTGGTGATGTTTCTTAGGGTGTATGGAGAGAGTTCCATAGGGATGGGGCATACAGCTCAAATGCTCTGCAACATGTTTGTTGATTGTATTTATGTTTGGTTTGCAGTATGTTAAGTTTACTGATTGTGGTCTGTCTTTGTGATCTGGATGTTTGAGGTTTTTGTAGTAGGGATTTGAGACAAGTTTCTAGTTGGGAGTGAAGTACTTTGTGTGTGATGAGGATGCATTTGTAATTTATTCTGCTAGTAAGTGGCAACGAGTGCAATTGTTTTAGGATGAGGGTGATGTGATCATATTTATCTGCAGCTTGTATGGTATGTGTAATAGTGTGTAGGGCAGTTTGTAGAGGGAGGAGTGTTGATTGGGGCTGTTCTTGGTAGATGTTACAGAAGTCTGTGTGAGGGAATGTGAGGGTTGTAATGTGGATCTGAAGTCTGTTGGTTCTAGAAGTGGTCTAAGTCTCTGTAGGGTCTTTGTTTTGAAGTATATTGTCCTTGCTGTCTTTATTTGGATTTTGAATGATAGTTGTTGGTAAATTGTAGCTATTTCAATTCAGTTTTTGCAGTTATTGGTATGTTTAGTTTTATTTATTTATTTATTGATAGCTTTTATATACCGTGCTATTTAAAATCAGTGCGGTTTACATACAACAGATTTGTGCATAGCAGAAGCCTGCTGTGCACTTACAGTAAACAGGAAGGTACAACTTGGGTTTCAACTGAGGAAACGATCTACATCTATATACATTTATCTACAAATAATAACTTGGGATGATTGTGCTGTGGTTTATTGGTTTTATGGTAGGTGGGGGAGCAAAGGAGGTATTTCTTGTAATGAACATAGCTTCTGTCTTCTTTAAATTGATGGATAGGTTGTTGGTTGAGAACCAGTACATGACTTCTGTAAAACAGTGTTGGATTTGTTTGTAGTCAGGTTGATTGGAGAGGAGTGGACAGTACAGCATGATATCATTGGCATATACAGGATGGCCCAAAAAAAGTGAGAACATCTCGTAAATTAAAAGCTTAAATAGTTTACTTATTTACCTTTTTTACCTATATAACGTCTTTATTTCAACAATTTCTGGTCGCCATCTTTGTTTTTTAAATTTGTCAATCGTTTACATCTGTCTTTTTGAATTTTTAAATGACTTATATGCTACGAGATGTTCTCACTTTTTTTGGGCCACCCTGTATGTGATAGTGGATGTTGTGTTTTCTGATTATTGAGCATAGGAATTGCAGGTATAGATTAAAGAGGGGTGCGTAAATGGTGGAGCCTTGAGGCACTCCTTGTGTTTGCTTGTAGGGTTTGGATATTCTTGTGCCAATTTTTATCTGCTGTTTTCTCTCTGAAAGATATAATTTAAACCATTTGAGTACTGTGTGCTAGAATCCAAATATGAGTAGTTGTAGTCTTTGTAGTAAGATGTTGTGACTGACTGTGTCGAATGCTGAGGAGATGTCAAGGAATAGTAATAGGTAGGTTTTTGTATTTCCTTGGTTATGGTGTTGACGAGGCATGTCATGAAGGTTTCAACACCATGTAGTGGACAAAATCCATGTTGATGGGGATCCAGTAGATGATTTTAATCTATATGTTTTTTTTTAGTTGGATCTGTACTGTTTTTTCTATGTCTTTAGCCAGAAATGGCAGGCTGGCCATAGGTCAGTATGATGCTGGGTCTAGGTTTGGTTTCTTCAGTGTAGGGTGGATGCAGGGCCGGCCCGTCCATTGAGCAAGAATGTTTTTTGCACAGGGCCCCGCATTTCAGGGGGCCCCGCGCAAAGAACATTCTGCTTTTTTCAAAATTAAATTTAAAAAAAAACCGCTGGCTGCTACCGCTGCCGCTGCGGCAGCAGCAGAATGGACTGTCCCGCGGGGCCCCCTCTGCCCGGCTGAATCCCTCCCTCCCTCCGTGACGGCTGAGCCTCTCCATGCCGGCTTTGAGAGTCACGAAGGGAGAGTGTCTCCCTCGCGTCTCTGTTAAGCCTGCAGGGGCAGATGGGAAATTTCCCATCAGCCCCTGCGGGCTTAACAGAGACGTGAGGGAGACACTCTCCCTTCGTGACTCTCAAAGCCGGCACGGAGGGCCTGAGCCGTCGTGGAGGGAGAGAGGGATTCAGCCGGGCAGAGGGGGCCCCGCGGGACAGTCCATTCTGCCGCGGCGGCAGCGGCAGCTGTAGCAGCCAGCGTTTTTTTTTTTAAATTTAATTTTACTTGAGCTGATGGGGGGGGGGGGGTTAGGACTGGTAATGGGCTATGGGGGGGCTAGGACTGGAAATGGGCTGGGGGGGTTAAGACTGGATGTGGGCTGATGGGGTTAGGACTGGTAATGGGCTGTGGGCTGTTGGGGGGGGTTAGAACTGGTAATGGGCTAGGGGGGGGTTAAGACTGGTAATGGGCTGGGGGCTGATGGGGGCTGTCTGGGAATGGGCTATGGGGGGGGGCTAGGACTGGAAAGAAATGGGCTGGGGGGCTTAAGACTGGCGGTGGGCTGAGGGGGTTAGGACTGGTAATGGGCTATGGGGGGTTAGGACTGATAATGGGCTATGGGGGGCTAGGACAGGAAATGGGCTGATGGGGAGGGGTTAGGACTTGAGGTGGGCTGATGGGGTTAGGACTGGTAATGGGCTGTGGGCTGTTGGGGGGGTTAGAACTGGTAATGGGCTATGGGGGGGGGGTTAAGACTGGTAATGGGCTGTGGGCTGATGGGGCTGTCTGGTAATGGGCTATGGGGGGGTTAGGACTGATAATGGGCTATGGGGGGGCTAGGACAGGAAATGGGCTGATGGGGAGTGGTTAGGACTTGAGGTGGGCTGATGGGGATGGACTGGTAATAGGCTTTGGGCTGATGGGGGAGGGGGGTTAGGAATGGCAGTGGGCTATGGGGGGCTGACTGGAAATGGGTTGATGGGGTTAGGACTGGAAGTGGGCTGATGGGGGGTTAGGACTGGTAATGGGTTATAGGGGGGGGCTTAAACTGAAAATGGGGTGATAGGGGGTTAGGACTGGAAGTGGGTTGATGGGGGGGCTAGGACTGGTATTGGGTTGGGGGGTTGCTAGGACTGGAAATGGGCTGATGGGTGGCTAGGACTGGAAATGGGCTGATGCAGGGACTAGAAGAGAATGGATGCTGGGTGAGGCTGGAACTAGAAGGGAGCTGATGTTGGGGGAAGATTAGAATGGGATGGGGCTGGAAGAGTAAAATGGAGAAGGGAAAAATATTTTGTGTGGGAGGGATAAAAAATCTACAATTGGCCGGGTATTGGGAGAGTAAGTGGGGATTGAGGATGGAGGGGTAAAATTTGAGTGGATGAAATAGGAATGAGGAAAGAGCAAAAGGAGAAAGATTAGTATGTTAAAGCAGATGTAGAGAGAGAATGGAAAAAAACTAGAAGAGAGAAGAAGAAAGGACAAATGGACAGCAGACGATGGAGAGTTAGCAGAAGACACGAAGAAACCAGAAGAAAGTGGCTGGAGCAATTGCAGCTGAAAAAAAATGCACAAAAGGTAGAAAAATATCTCTTTATTTTGAATTTATTAATTGGAATATGTCAGCTCTGGTAAATGTGCATCATTAACGTCTGCGCTTTGTTTAGTACAAGAGCAAATTAATGTATAGTTTTATTTCTACAGTGTTGTACATTTCAAGTTTGGCTTTTGGGATTCCCAGTTTAATTATTGTCTTCCTGTTTCTAAATGTGATTACTTGTTTGGTGATGGTCTATGTTCTGCATGTGTAACTGAGCTGAGGTGTTCTGTTTATATAATTCCTATTTGACATTGCCACTTGTTCTCTTTCCCCAGTAGGTCATGTATTCTTGTTCTCTGAAATGTATTGGTTTAATATTTGCAGTGTTGCCTTTTGATTGGTAGAGTATGGTGCTTTGTGAGTCCTGGTAGTGCTGTTAGGATACGGCGGGTTTGCTATGGGTTCTAAATGGGCAGTGTTTGTAGTAGTTCCTAATGTGTCTGGCAGTTGGCACTGGATTATAGTAATGTAGAAATCTTTTAGTCTTTCTTTATCCATACACTCATTAAGAGGCTTGTTTACTAAAAGCTAGTATATGGTAACATTATTCAAATGTTTATGCAAATGAGGCCCCGCACCGAGTCTCCGCACATGGCCACGCACCCCCCTTGGGCCGCCCCTGGGTGGATGGATGAGATCTTAAGATTCGGAGGCATTATTTCTTGTTGGAATGTTTCATTTATTATCTTGGCTAGGAACGGGCTGATTTCTGTGCTTGTTGATTTGATCCAGTTAGTGGGACATGGGTCTAGTGGTGATTTATTTATTTATTTATTACAGTTTCTTATATACCGCGCTATTTAGAATCAGCGCGGTTTACATCTTAACATAACGACCATAACGACAAACTGTCAGGTTTTACATTGAACAGGAGTACAAACTTGGATAACCGGGTTAACTATATACATAAGCTATCTACACTGAAGATAAAAATTGTAAGGGCCTTTCTAGATTGTGATGTGGTGGTTTTTAACTTTGTTAGGATGTTCGTGATGTTTTTGGTATCAGTTGTTTTGAATATGAGCCAACAGGTCCCTTTTGTAGTTTTCTCAGTGCGGGGTGGGATGTTGTGAGTAAGGTTGGGGTGCAGTTGTTTATAATGTACTGCTAGCTGTTTGTGAGTGACCTTGATTGTCTGGTTGGAGTTTGTAGATGTTTCTGTGAGTTGTTTTACTATGTCAAATAGTTCTCTTGGGTGTTTTATTGCTGTATTGATGATTTTTGAGTGGTATTCCTTCTTGACTTGATTTGTTCTGGTATGATAGTTTTGTAGGAGCATGAGGTATTTTTTCCTGTCTTCATTTGAGGTGGTTTGCCGCCATCTTCTTTCAGCTCTTAGTTTTGTTTTTAATTTTCAGAGGGTATGGGTATACCATGGAGTTCTGTGGGTGTGTTGTTGTTTTGTGGGGATTTTGATGCTTTTCTGGTAATTTTGCTATGGCTCCAATCACTTTGTTCCAGTTTTCTATTAGTGTTGTCATGTTTGTTGAGTCAGTGGTCAGATATGGTATAGTGTTTTCTAGAAAGATGGTCTTGTCAAAGCTTTTGAATCTTCATGTTTGTTGTTGTTCTGTTGTTTTTATTGGTGATTTTAGGGGTAAGGTAAAGGAGATGAGACTATGGTCTGTCCAGGGTAGTGTGGTGTGTTTTTAGAGAGGGGGGACTGGTGTGGATGGGGTGGGTAGGGGTGAAGATTAGGTCCAGGATGTTAACTTTGTAGTGAGTAGGAAGGTTTACTTTTTGGGCAAGTTCCATTGATTCCATCACTGTGAGGAAGGAATTTCTTACTGTTGTTGGAAGGGAGGGTAGGTTGAAGTTGCAAGTATAATTGGGTCTTTTTTGGATTTTGAGTGTTTGATGCAGTTATGCTGATAAGTTGTTTGATGATGAGGGTATTCTGTAGTTGAGGCTAACGGTTATCTTGTTGTTAGTGATGGTGATTGTGTCTATTTCATCTGTGCTGTTAGCTGATAGAGGTCAGAAATGTAGGTGTGTTTTGGTAAGGATTAATACTCCTCCCCCTCTTCTGTTGCTTCTTATGCATTGGAATAGAGAGTAGCCATCTGTTTTTATTTGATTGACAAGGACATTGTCGGTGTCTGTGAGCCATGTTTCAGTTATGCATAGAATATCTAGGTGGTATTCTGTGAGCAGGTCTGTGATTGTCTGTAATTTTGTTTCTTACAGACCTGGCATTGATTAGGGCACAGAGGATTACCTGTGTTGTTTTGTTTGTGGTATGGATGTGTAGGGGGATGTATGGAGAGGGATGTATAGTTATGACTGTCCTTGTTGTGTGCGGTTGGGATGTGTGAGTAGGCGTGGTGGGGGTGCTATAATGTAGTTGTATGTTATGTAGTGGTTGTATGGTATGAGTCTGAGGAATTGTGGTGTATGTGGGTTATTGTGTGCTAGTGTGAGAAGTATGAAAGTAAGGATTGAGTATAATGATATGTAGATGAATAGCATGATTGTTTTATAATGTGGTCTTGGTATAGTCAGGGCCGGATTTACCTATACGCCAGTTACGCCGTGGCGTAGGGCCCACAGCTGGCAAGGGCCCACAAAAATTGAATACTGGCGTATAGGTAAATACTAGTATAGTTTTAAAAAAAAGCTGACTGCTGCTGCCGCGGCAGCATGGACCGTCCCGCGGGGCCCCCTCTGAATCCCTCCCTCCCTCCGCGACGGCTGAGCCCCTCCGTGCCGGCTTTGAGAGGCGCGAAGGAAGAGTGTCTCCCTCGCGTCTCTTTAAGCCCGCAGGGGCTGATGGGAAATCCCATCAGCCCCTGCGGGCTTAACAGAGACGCGAGGGAGACACTCTTCCTTCGCGCCTCTCAAAGCCGGCATGGAGGGGCTCAGCCGTCGCGGAGGGAGGGAGGGAGGGATTCAGAGGGGGCCCCGCGGGACGGTCCATGCTGCCGCGGCAGCAGCAGTCAGCTTTTTTTTTGCTTTTTGAGACTCGAGAGTGTGTAGCAGTTTTGGAAGCTCAATCTGGTTGTGATTCTGATCCCGTGGGGCTAGAGTTTCCCCGTGGGATCAGAACCCCGGCTACATCTGTGCGTCTGCACAGAAGGTCGGGCCATCGATGTCAGAATCGCACCCAAACAGTTTTTAGAGCTTACCCGTGTCATTCTCTGAATGGTGGTGAGTGTTTAAACTGATATATTTATTTTGTAGTTATGATGTTTTTATGGTTTATATTTTACCAATTATGCACTTCTACTATTCCTTGACACAGGCGCTCTTTGTCATGTCTGTTCTTAATAGATTAACTTTGATTCCTTTTTTTATATATGTCATTTTTTGTATTTTAATTATTTGCTATTTATTGGTTGTATATCATTGAATCCACACTTTTTTAATATAATTGTTTTATAATAAGTATTTAGATTATCATATGAGTTTGGCTTTTAACACATACATTTATATTTATTTATTTGTCCATATGTGATGATCATCTTTTACATATACTTTTTATATTTATTTATTGTTTTGCTATGGTTTTGTTATGTTTTAATGATAACCCATGTTGTATTATGGGCCCGATTCTGCAAGGCAATTAGCAATGGGGAGTGGGGTGTCTGTGTGTATGCGTGTATGTGTGTATGGGGCAGGGGTAGGGCATGCACATGTTTGTGAGTGTGTGTGTGTTTTCGGTGCAAGGGTAGTGTATGTGTATGTGTTCGGGATTGAGGTATTTTTGTACTGGTATGCAGGTAGTGCAGAGGTGGAGTGCCTGTGTGCATGTATATAACTAAAAGTTAGTATATGGTAACATTATGCAAATATTTATGCAAATGAGGCCCCTTATGCAAATGAGGCCCCACACCCCCCTTGGGCCGCCCCTGCTGGGGGCCCACAATTTTTGTTGGCGTAGGGCCTCACTCAAGGTAAATCCGGCCCTGGGTATAGTCATTTTATAGTTGGAGTTTCTGAGTGGTGAGGGTAGGGAGGGTTATGTAATGAGTTTTGTACAAATTGAATTGTTGCAAGTTAAAGCAGTGTTTTTGTCACAGTAGATGTTAATTATAATTGTCATGCGGATAGTGATTACTAAGTATCTGATACAGATTGTGGCTACAAAGTATCTGTTAAAGTATTTATCTGGTATTGAATTAAACAATGAGAACAAACATAGTAGACTATATTCTTTTTTTATGGTGTTGTGTTCCTTTTCTTTGTTACTTATAGTTCTCTTGTCTTCTGGGATGTTATCTGTTTGGTGCATATGTTGTTTTGTTGCAAGAGTGTCCTTAGGCACTGTTTTGGCTGATCGCCTGTTTGTCTGTGCTAGGCTGATTTAGTGTTGATATATGGAGAGATGTTTGGGCTTTTCTTGTCTTTGTTCCCCTGTGTTGATCTGTATAGATGTTCAGTTGTAGATGCTTGTGCTGTGTGTTGCTCAGTGCCCCACTCAAGGGCCACGCCTAAAGGCACTCTGGCAAGGCCCTCAGGTGCGGGCCCACCAGGTGTGGATGCACCTTCTGGCGCTCAATTTAAATGCAGTTGCACGGGTGCAGTGGGCCAGGTTGGCCTTGTGGAAGTGATTGAGGAGGGGCTTGCCTTCCAGCCCACCTCCCCGATGCCGCTCCGCTGGTGTGTGGGGCTGGAGTGTCTTTCGCGCCTTCTGTCAAAGATATTTTCAGTTTTTCTTAGTTATCTGTTATGGAATGTGCCTTTATGTATTTGTTCAGACCAAAAGTTATCCTGATGTCATCAGAGAAATTCTTCTCTGCTTATGGAAACGTAGAAAATGATGGCAGATAAAGACCATCTGGTCTATCTAGTCTGCCCATCCACACCAGTTAATTAAATGTATAATATCTTCCTCTTCTTCAGGGATTATTTGTGTTTGTCCCATGCATTCCTGAATTAGGATAAAGTCCTCTTCTTTATCCCCTCCACTGGTAGGTTGTTCCAAGTATCCAACACCCTTTCTATAATAAAGATTTTGTTCTCATCCTATGACCCTTCATCCCAGAGCTTCTTTTCAATTGAAAGAGGCCTGCCTCCTGTGCATTTATGTAGATATTTTAACCTATCATATCTCCCCTATTCTGTTTTTCTTCTAAAGTGCACATATTTAGATCTTTTGTTTTTAAATCATTTTTATTATGCACAAACAAGCAGAAGCCATTATACAGAATTACTCCCTAACCAACGTGGACACTTACACGGCCAAGGGGGTCCAGCATTCACTTGTACTATTATAATTCTTTCTGTTTTGGTTGTTTTTTCTATGTGCCAAATGACCCCCCCAGCCAAACCTCCCTCCTCCACCCCATGCTATCTGATAATCAACATACCTAACAGGTTCAGAAGAGACTACAACAACAGAAAGCATAATGGGTCCAATCAAGTCAATCCTACACATTACTCCCCTTAGTATACCGCTTGAAAACCTGTGGAACATTCACAACAATCATGTCAATCCAGTTTGCATCAGCAGGACAAGCTCTCCGGACAGAGAGCGATCTGGAGATGGACTACAAACTATAACCTAAATAAAAATGCAGTTGAGAGCCATACTGCACCCCTGTGGAGACAGCAACTAGTTGTAGGGTTCCCAAATGGCCATACACTTCATTTGGCTTGGGACCAAGCTTTGAGCAGCAATGCTCTCCATCTGCATTAGTTTGTGAAGATTGTTCCACCAAGCCATATAGGCAGGAGGTTCTGGATCCAGCCATGTCCACAATACACCCCGGAAGCCCAGCAAGCAGGCCTTATGCACAAATACCTTGGCTCCTCTGCCCTTCACCACTAGGCCTGCCAGGTCTTCTAGAATAAGGCCCTCCACCTGGTGGTTCACCTTTTGTTGTAACATATCGGATAAATATTTTTTATTTTATTTATTTATTTCTCTTATATACCGTGCTATTCTGCATCAGTGTGGTTTACATTGAACAAACTGAAATTACATTGAACAGGGCATTATAACTTGGAGATAACTATTTTACAGGGAACATGGGCTATGGAGGGTTAAGTGGCTTGCCCAAGATCACAAGGAGCACCTGTGGGACTAGAAACCCCAGTCCTTCCGGCCCAAGGTTGCTGTCCTCTAGTGGGATTTGAACCCCCGACCTTCCGGCCTGAAGTACCTTGCCCCAACCACTAGGCCACTCCTCCACTCCACTCCACTCCACTCCTCCACTGTAATTTCTCCCAGAAACCTTGTAGCATTGAGCTTAGCCAGAATTGATGACTCAGAGTACTCCTGGGGTCTGAACACTTGAGGCAGGACCCTATGCCAACCAGACCAGCCACTCTTGCCTGCACTGGAGAGAAAAAAGCACAGAGGATCAGCTTGTACAAGATCTCATGGAGCACTACTGCCATGGTAACCTAAGGTACCCGCCAAAGAGCCCATACTAAGGTATCACCAGTCCAATTTGTGCTCAGTTCCAGATTCTACCGTTGTGCCAGCTCGTGAGCTGTTGTTGCCGCACCAAGGCCACCCATGCCTTCCACATGTGAGACAGCGATACCTGTTCTCTGTCCACAATCTCAAAGAAGGTACACACTTCCTCCATAAAGTTTGGTCCCAAAGCTTCTTGGTGCATCAACCCCATGTAATTGCGAACTTGCATAAGTGCGAAGGTGCCACTAAGGGCAATCTGAAATTCAATCACCAACTCCTCTCTGGATTTAAACTGGCTCTCTCGGGTTAAAAATTGGGATAGATGGGTCAGACCCTGTTGTTCCCAAAGTCGGAACACCCGTGAGGTATCTCCCACTGGAAAATCTGGGTTGCCCTTTAAGGGTAGAAGCCCCAGTTGCTAGGGGGACTGCTTCAGCTGGTGGCATAATACTCACCTAGCCTCCCACACAGACTGAACCACCGGGCTGTCCTCAGATGCAAATTGAGTTGGCCCCGAGGCACGTGAAGCACAAACACTGGGTGCAGTGCCCCAAGAAGCTCCCATTCTAATGATAAGGGGGTACAGGTGGAGGTTTGGTATATCCAGTCTCCATGTTGCAAGATACAACTCAGATTATATTGAGTGAGGTTAGGCACTCCCAAATCTCCAGAGTTCGTATCACCCAGCAAGCGAGTAAACGATATCCATGGCCGACGACCTCGCCACAAGAAGTGACACAACTGCCACAGACAGATCCACAGGTCTTTTTTCCATAGCCACAATGGTTGAACCTATAGCAAATATAACCATCTGGGGAGAAGTGTCATCTTGTAGAACACTACATGCCCCAGCAGAGACAGCAGCAGGGTCTCCCAGAGAAGCAGCTGCTCTCGTTCCTTATGTAATAGAGGCAGAACATTCAGTTTGTATAGGTGTTGCGGATCTTCTGGCACCTGCACCCCCAAATACTTAATAGATCCAGCTGTTCATTTTAACAGGAAGGGGCCAGGCTAATGATCTGGCATTTGCCGGTCTAATGGCATTGCCTCCGATTTATCCATGTTCAACTTCAGCCCTGAATAGGCTCCCAGAAAGCGGCCAGCAGGGGTGGTAATGACTCCTGTGTGTTCCGCAAATGTACTAAGATGTCATCTGCATAGGCGGCAATATTGAATGTGGAACACCCCACCTGCACCCCCTCAATCTGTGGGTCTGCCTGGATGACTTGCAACATAGGCTCTAGAAGTAGAAGGAAGAGCAGGAGTGAGAGAGCATAACCCTATTGGGTGCCTCGGCCCAACCTGAAACTCTCCGAAATCTAACCATTCACCACGACTGCCACATGAGGTGAGCTGTGGAGAAGTCTAACAGCCTGTAGGAATAAGCCAGTGAACCCCAATTGCTCCATAGCCCCAAATAGCTTTTGATTTGGTAAACTGGGGTTCCTTTCTCAGCATTGAAGCTTATTAATAGCGAGTCCTGCCGTTTGGCATGGCTTGCCATTTTATAGAGGTTATCACTTGATGGAGATTTAAACAGGGTGCCAGTCTCTTACAAACCCAACCTGCCCCTCCTGAATCAAGGAAGGCATAATACGAGCCAGGTGATTAGCCAGGATCATTGCAAGAAGTTTATTGTTGCAATTTAGACGCTGTTAGAAGGGGGTCGTATCCTGGCTTTGGGAGAACAACAACGTGTGCCATATTTAGTCACACATGGAAAGGCCTGGAGTTGAATGAGATGACCATACAGTCTCTGCAGGGAGGCTTGTACCTGATCCTGCATCAGTTTGTACCATTCATTCCCAAACCCGCCTGGGGCATGGGGCCTCATAAGCCTTAGACTGTATAATAGCACCCTCTACCTCATCTTCCGTAATGTGTTGATTTAGAATATTGTGATGTTAGAGTGAATCTCCCATTGCTTACAGCCTATCTTAATACAGTGCCTTGTGAAAGTATTCATCCCCTTGGTTTTTGTCCTGTTTTGTCGCATTACGTACAACCTGGAATGGAAGTGGAGGTTCATTTGGATGTTAGCTAATGGACCTAACAATATAGTACAAATTGGTGAAGTGAAATGACAATAAAATACCTTGTATATATAAAAAACAAAAAACAAGTAAAAACAGAAAAGTTGTGAGTGCATATGTATTCATTCCTTTTGCTATGAAACCCCTAAATAAGATCTGGTCCAATCAATTAACCTCAGAAGTTACATATTTAGTTGATTAGGGTACACCTGTGTGTAATCAGTGTCACATGATCTGTCACATGATGTCTGTATAAATATACCTGTTCTGAAAGGCCCCTGACTCTGCAACACCACTAAGCAAGCAACATGAAGACCAAGGAGCACTCCAAACAGATCAGAGACAAAGTTGTGGAGAAGTATAAATCAGGGTTGTGTTATAAAAAAATATCCCAAATTCTGAATATCCCACGGAGCACCATTAAATCCATTATAATAAAATAGAAAGAATATGGCACCACTACAAATCTGACAAGAGAAGGCCACCCACCAAAACTCACAGACCGGGCAAGGAGGGCATTAATCAGAGATGCCACAAAGACATCAAGGATAACACTGATGGAGCTGCACAGCAGAGATGGGAGTATCTGTCCATAGGACCACAGAGTGAGGCTTTATGGAAGAGTGGCCAGGAAAAAGCCATTGCTTAAAGAAAGAAATAAGAAGACACATTTGGAATTTGCATAACAGAATGTGGTGGACCCCCCCAAACACATGGAAAAATGTTCTTTGGTCAGATGAGACGAAAATTAAACTTTTTTGGCCAACATGGGAAACGCCATGTGTGGCGCAAACCCAACACTTCCCATCACTATCAGAACACCATTCCCACAGTGAAACATGATGGTGACAGCATCATGCTGTGGAGATATTTTTCATTGTCAGGGACAGGAAAACTGGTCAGAATTGAAGGAACAATGGATGGCACTAAATACAGGGCAATTCTTGAGGAAAACCTGTTTCAGTCTGCCAGAGATTTGAGATTGGGACGAAGGTTCACCTTCCAGCAGGACAATGACCCTAAACATACTGCTAAAGCTGGTTTAAAGGGAAACATTTAAATGTCTTGAAATAGCATGGTCAAAGCCCAGACCTCAATCCAATTGAGAATCTGTGGCATTACTTGAAGATTGCTGTACACCAAAGCAACCTATTTAACTTGAAGGAGTTGGAGCAGTTTTGCCTTAAGGAATGGGTGAAAATCCCAGTGGCTCAATGTGCTAAGCTAAAAGAGCCATACCCCAAGAGACTTGCAGCTGTCATTGCAACAAAAGGTTGCTCTATAATATATTGACTTTGGGGGGTGAATACATATTCACACTCCTGCTCTCAGTTTTTTTTTTGTCTTAATTATTGCTTGTGTCACAATAAAAGGATATTTTGCATCTTCAAACAGACACAGTGGATCCCTTTATAGCAACAGGATAAAATCAAAATAAGCATAACTATCACTTATATCTGAACAAATAGGGGTGACCTACACGGAGTGGTGGGTATACTCCTAAACAAAGGCATGGGGAGGGGTGACCTGCATGGAGCAGCAAGTGCACCTACTCTTGCCTCCTTGCAGGGCAGACTACATGGACCATACTGGTCTTTATCTGCCGTCATATACTATGTTACTATGTTGTGTATATCACATGGTGCTAACCCCCAAAACTCCATTTTCGTTACAGGTTGTAATGCGACAAAATGGGACAAACACAGAGGGATGAATACTTTTGCAGTGCACTGTAGGTGGGATCCCCCAGCAATGGGCCTTCCCTCTCCGTGTAGAGGGTCTGATAGAATGCATGAAACAGAACCAAAATCTGACGTTCATCAGTCATTACCGTTGCCCCGTCCCGGACTGCTGAAGCACCCCCCCGGGCCATGCCACGCTTCACAAGAGAGGACATATACTGCCCCATCTAGTTCCCATGCCGATGTAGTCGACATTGATAATACATCATGGATTTATAAGCACGCTGGTGTAGAAGTGTGTTCAACTCCACTGCACTGCCACCAGCTCCCCTCGGGCTGCAGTTCCAGAGCTCACTGAAGTTCCTGAATCACTTTAGTGAGTTGGAGAATTTGTGCATCGATATGTTTTTTGTCTACTGTATTCATAACTTAGAATCTCACTACAGAAGACTACTTTAGCTGTCTCCCAGTAATGCATGGGGTCATCCCAGTGAGTAGCATTCGTGGTTGCGAAATAGTCCTGCTTTCCTTGCAGGAAACATAGGAACAGAAAGTCTTAGTATAAAAGCATGGGGAAACGCCATCGTCGGGACCTAGTACCACCTCCCCAACCCCCTAGGTCTGTCAAAACCAGCACATGATCAGAGATCACCATAGCTGTGATACCTGCTCCATGTACCCTGGATAGGGACGTGGACGCTATTAACCAATAATCCAGTCTTGACAAAGTTCCATGTGCCTGGGACAAGCATGTAGAGTTGCATTCCTGGGGTGGAGGGTCCGCCACACATTGATCAGGTTTAGGACTTCACATATATGTTCGACCCCCGTGCCCTGAGCCCATCCTTCCTGGGTTTCATAGCTGGATCCAGAACACAATTGAAGTCCCCCTCCCCTCTACAATAAGAGATTGATTGGGGTATTTGCCCAGCACCTTACCCAGTTTGACAAAGAACAGGTAATCTAGGTTATTGAGCCTGTAAAGATTGCAGAAAGTGTACTGGGTATTACCAATTTTCCCTCCCACAATTACATAGCACCCTGAGAACACCATTCCCACAGTGAAACATCCACCATGTTTCACTGTGGGAATGGTGTTCTCAGGGTGCTATGTAATTGCTATGTAATTGCTATGTAATTGGCAGCATCATGCTGTGGGAATGTTTTTCATTGGCAGGGACAGGAAAACTGGTCAGGATCGAAGGAATGATGGATGGCACCTGCACCTTGAGCCTATCCTTCCCAGACCCCCGAAGGCACCCTATCCATAGCTGAATCCAGAACACAATTGAAGTCCCCCCCTACAACAAGAGAGTAATGGGGGTATTCGCCCAGTGCCTTATCCAGTTTGACGAAGACAAGACGATCGGGTCTGCTTCCTGCCGTCTAGCACAAATTCAAGGCCCTTCCGTATTAGAATCACCATACCCGTTTTCCAAGGTCCTGTCGATGCCCTAAAGGCTTGAGCTACCCACCAGTGCTACAATTTAGCATGCTCATGCCCATCCATGTGGGTCTCCTGTAGCATGACCATGTCTGCCCTCAGATCTATCAGATATTTTAAAACTTTATATCATTTTACAGGAGAACCTATCCCACAAACATTCCAAGTTACACAGCAGATTCAGGGATCACTCTGCATCATAGCTCAGCAGTATTGATAGCATTACATGGCACAACCATAGATTTAGCAGGGTACCTCCCAGCCTAGACACCCCACTTCTCTTCTTAAGACCTACCTGTACACTCATTTCCACATCCCACCATGCAACTGTACTCTGAACCAGTTTCTGTTTCTCTTGAAAAAAAAACTCCACCCTCTCCCCTCCCCCCAAATCCCCCCACCCGCCTTCCTTGCCCCATGCATGCCCCCAGACCCAGCGATCTACATATTCCCCCCACAACATGGTCACCTTTGATGTTGGAAACCTCCCCTCCCGGAACCCCCAATTACCTAACAACCCCAGGTACCAAATACCAATCCTCATGTCAATTCAGCATTCAGTCCATAATCTCTCCTCTAGCCCAGCCTCCTCCAGCATCAGCCACCAGCTTGGGGACTGCACCAATAGTCACAGTAACCAGCCACCATCGTTATTGTCCCCCAGAATGTGGTACAATACTCTGTCCACAATGAGAGTCTTACAACATGCACACACATTCCCTTCCGTGCGCACATACACACACATGCCCTTCAATCATAACCCCTGCACCGGCGCATGTGCGCCCATATACCCCTCAATCATACCCCTGCTCATGCATCCTTCCCTCCTGCCCTTATACACATCCCTCCCCCTGCCTAGGGGGAGTGCATGCCAGTGTATAGCTACATCTGCAGGAACAATGTGTGTGTGTCACCCATCGCGTGCATATCTCACATTCAACACCCATCCTCCCAACCTGGCCTACTCTATTGACTGACCCATACCACCATGCATTCACTGCCCATTCACATCACTACATATGCAACCCCACTCTACAAGGGACTGCTGCAGCACCATATTGGGTCTTTATGAGTCAGTTTGGGCCCTCCACTATGCAGAAACATAGGGATCAGTTCAGCAGGTCCTGCAGGGTCCACAGGCAAAACAGGGTTATCATTGAGTCTTAGGGAGCCGTTAGATTTAGTGCTGGGATTCGGCTTGGTCCCTCAGCGTTCCCAGACAGGCAGGAGATGATCAGCCACAAATCAGCAAGCAGTCCAGTCCATCGAAAAATGCTTGATTTCAACTGGCTTCCCCCTGGGCAATAATGTCCCGAACATACGATGTGGCAGTCAGTGGCTCCTCAAATACCCAAGACATTCGGTTATGGATGATCTTGAGACGTGTGGGATATTGCAGGGTGAATTTGATCTTTGCTTCCGCAAAAGCTGTGCAGAGCCCAGAAAAGGCTAGTGAGTAATCATAAATATTACGATTTTCCTGCTATCGTGAGTCAGTGGGCCATGGCTCTGCATAGCATGCAGCACTTTATCTTTCTGGAGGTTGTTCAAGAAGTGGGCAAGCACTATCCTGAGCCGTTGGTCACCCCCTCTCTTAGGGCCCAGACAGTGTATCCTCTCCAGAATCAGCGGCCCACAGTCAGAACACAGGTTGACCTGAAGGGAAAGCATGGCTTCCAGGAATCCCCAAAGTTCAGGATCTGCCACCATCTCCGGTGTGCCGATGAAACGCAGATTATTTCTACGGCTCCAGTTTTCAATATCATCAAGCTTGTCAGCTTGTTGCTCCACTAGTTTCCAGAGAGCCGCAATGTCTGTAGTGGCTGCCTGCAGCTCATCCTCAGCCTTCGCAATACACTGTTCTGCCACCTGTACGTGGCCCGCTATCCCCTCCAGGGACTGGGTGGTCAGTTCCAGCCACTGGGCCATGGCCTCAAAATGCTCTGTTAATGCTCCCACAATGGCAGCTGCAACTTCCTTCATAGTGCTGCAGAGTGTAGTGATGGAGGGGAAGAGGGATTGTTTGCCATCTTTGCCTGTTCTGGTGGGGCCCTTTCCCATTCCTTTTGGGCAGATTTCATCACTGCTGCAAATTCTAGCCACTCACTGTTTGAACAACAGAGCTATCACTTCCCCACAAGCATGGCAAAGGATTCTGCAAGTAGATCAGGGCACACTTTTAGGGGGATCCAGGAGGTTCTTTCCTGGAGTGCAGATGGCATGCACCCTTCACTGCTCAACACATCACGACCTCTATTTTTATTTAGACAGTTTTGTATACCACCTTATCCTTCAATCAAAGTGGTCACAGCACAATTGGAGGATACATTTAACACAAGGGGATATGAGACACATACACTAATACTTACAGGGAACATGGGCAATGGCGGGTTAAGTGGCTTGCTGAAGACCACAAAGAGCACCTGTGTGACTAGAAACCCCAGTCCTTCCGGCCCAATTTTGCTGTCCTCTAGTGGGATTTGTACCTCCGACCTTCCAGCCTGGGGTAACTTGCCCCAACCACTAGGCCACTCCTCCCTATTTAGATCTTTAAGTCTGCCACCATATGGTTTCTGATGATCGCAAACCATTTTAGTAACCATACCGTAGACCCGCTCCATCCAACTTACATTCTTTCATAATACTCCAAATGAAATCTCACCTGAGATTTATACAGAGGTACTATCACATTCTTCTTCCTGATGGCTATGCCTTTCTTCCTGATGGCTATGCCTTTCCTATATGCCCAAGCATCCTTCTGGCATTTGGCATTGTCTGTTCTACCTTAAGATCATCAAATACGATCACTCTCAGAAACTGCTCAGAAGTACATTATTCCCTATATTGTACTGTTCCTTTGGGTTTTTGCAGCATTAATGCTGTACTTAATGTGATATCTTTGTAGGGGCAGAAAGTAGGGATGGGAATGGGGAAAGGAGAAGGTGGGTGAGGGGTTTAGTTCCTTGTAATGGAGGATTGGCAGTTATAGTTGTATTGTGCTGTTTATGGAGAGAAAACATTAATAACAATGATTCTCACGAAAAATCTATTTTAGTCTTATAAAGCAAGAGCTGAAGCAGAATGCTGCTGAGCTGTAACAATTATCATCCCTTAGCTAGGTGGGTGATGTTGAGATCACAACCCCACTCTATAGTATACTGTTGTGATCATGCTATTTCTTTTACTCATAGAAATATGGTGGTTACACAGTATAATCCATTATATCAAAACTACAAATAGAAAAATAAAGCCATATTGTTTTTTATGACTTACTGTATGTGTTTTGCATCATGTTTGACATAATTATTTGACCAGAATAGAGGCTGATATGTTTTAAATTGTATATAGATGCACATTAAAAGAATTATTCAAAATAAACATTCAGCTACATTTAGGATAAGTTTGAGAGAGACCTCAGTGATGTCTCCTACAGTGGCTGCACTACCTGTGTGGGATCTGCTAGGGCCTCCATGTGAAGTGGTTGATTTCTGTTTATGAAAACTGATGGGGTAAAACTTGGCAAAGAGTTTTCTAGAATAACATTGGGTGTAGGAAGCTGCTCATTTTAGCTGGATTTTCTTCAGGTATGTTTTAATGATATTTCTAAAATAGAGGCACATTCCATTCTGCATGTCCCGGCCTCTGTGTGTCCGTTTCAAATCAGAATCGCATCTAGGCCTGTATGTTCAGGCCGGTACCAGATTCCCATGTACAGGCCCCTGCCCAGCTAACTCAGTCAGGCTCCCGAATGGAGCCACAGTGCCTTTCAGGAGCCGCGATCCCAGGCTGCCGACCACTTTCACCTTTCTCTGCAGCCTGACCCCCGATCTGGCCTCCCATGGCCAGGGTCAGGCTGCGGAGAATCTCCTGCACCCCCTCACCGTTTTGCTCCCAGTCAGGCCTTCCATCCCCCGACATCTAGGGGGACTTATTCCACCTCCGACGTGGAATAAGTCCCCTGTCCAGTCTACCAGCACCAAATGTACAGGGCCGACTTCAGAATTCGCCCTGTACGTCTGGGGCCACGGACCACCACCTGTCTGCTCTAACTCCGCCTCCACACAGTCCCCGTCTAAGCCTCCCCATAC
Organism: Ichthyophis bannanicus; assembly: GCA_033557465.1. Lineage (NCBI taxonomy): Eukaryota > Metazoa > Chordata > Amphibia > Gymnophiona > Ichthyophiidae > Ichthyophis > Ichthyophis bannanicus. The sequence goes on from CM066033.1 coordinate 497,359,512, forward strand.
AAACTCCTTTTTCATATGGGGAGGCTTAGTCTCCCATTGGGACATCCATCCCCGCTATTCGCAGGTCAGAATAGACCCCATAATGTCTACTCCATGCTGACATGCACAAACTGGAATTCTTTCATTCCTAGCTCACTCCAGTGTAATAGGGAGCTGAAACCTTCCATAGCATTACCGAGTTATCTCCACCACTTTCAGGGTGACCTCAAACAAGTTATTGATCTTCCTATGGCCATGTTTCAAAGTAGATGGCATTAAGTGATGAAGACAGTGTAATCATGTGCTCTGTGTGAAGCGATGATACTATGTTTGTTAAATTGAAGTTGCCATTTGATTAGCTAAGCTGTCTTGTGATGTAATCAAATCCATGTGAAATCTGCCTTGTTGCTGGTTAGGCATGTTAACTTAGAATGCTTACTGCTATATAGCATCTCAAAAGCTACATAAATCTTCAGCCAATCAGATAAATGGATTTTGCTTAGCATATTGTTCAGATGTGGTTTGAATGGAGAGATGGAAGCATGAGATCAGGACTCTTCTGCTTTTGTATGCGAAAAGCACATACAGCTGGAAGAGGAAGAGTGATGAAGAGACCAGTATTAGCCACATAAGAAATTGCTCCCTAATGCCACCGAGTCACTATCCCCACATCACTCCTCTTTGTGCAATTAGTAAACAGGGAGTGTGTGAACTAAGTACATTTTCAGAAGTTCCAGGAAAAACTCATTGTTGGGGACATGTATGTATATGTGAACCCACTGACACATAATGCAAAGTGGAGTGGATCAGACACACACATACATACATACAGCTCCATGGTTCTCATTTACCCATGGTATAAGGTGACTAGAAGGTTGGCAAGGATTGACATTCTATTAATTCTATCTCGTAATGCAAAATCTAGGGGACACCCACTGAAACCTTTAGGTATCAGATCTCAAAACCCAAAAGGAAGTACTATACCTTTTTCATGCACAATTAACCTATGGAACTCATTGCAACATGATGTTGTGAAAACACATAATCTAAAAAGTTCAAAGATAGATTAGACAGTTCTTATGTAAGATCAGTCATAGACTGAATGTCACTGTGGGTTCAATGCATCCTTAAACATTGACTCTTAGGAACTGGAAGATGTGATAAGAGATGTGCTAATTTACTCAAGCCCTGTTTCTTTTTCACTTATTTTAATTATGCGCTGCTCGCCATTATCGGAGATCTTTTGCTAGGCTGGATGGATCTTCAGTTGATCTAGTTTGGGTAATGATTATATTTTTGCAGTGTATTGTTGCAAGTTATAAGAATAGCTACTATATATAAAAGTCAGCGACAATGTTTGTGTGTTTGTTCATCCATTATTTTAATAGACATTACTGTCACCTTGTTGCCACAACTGGTATTGCAGCCACTCACACTTTATGGGTAGAGACACGAGTATTATTAGAAAAGAATTATTCAGCCAGGTTTTTAAAAAATATTTGTTTTATGTAATCCACTTGTTTTCTAAGAAACTGGGACATTTATTTTATTTTTATTTATTTGTTTAAACTTATTTTTATACCACCTTTCTACCATTCAAGGCAGTTTACAGTTAACTGAAAATGTAACAGGGATGTAGGAGACACAATGTTGTACAGGAAACTAAAACAGTGTAAAAATAGAACAATATAACAATAACATGAACAGACTCTGAACTATTTACAGTGTTAGTCTAGGTGGCAGTTGGTCGATTCAACATTTATAGATTTATACAATATACTGGGAGTAGTGATTTTTGGATAGCTTGTTTCTAGAGTGGTTGGGTCTGTGGGACCAAGTACATACTGTATTCCTCTTGGAAGAGATATGTTTTTAGTTTTTTTTCCAGGATTCAGCTATGTCAGAGTATCCTCTTAGCATTGGGGGTAGGGAGTTCCATAGTGTGGGAGCGAATAGGAAATATTCTCTATCAAAAGTGGAGATGACAGTACTTTTTTTGATGCTTTTGCTATAGTGTGAATATTATGAAGCTCAGTATGCTTTACTAATGGAAAAAAACCCTCTTTTGTATGTATATAATCATTGGTAAAGGCCTTCTGTGTATGTACCAATGAATATGAGGGATGACCATAATATAAACATGTGGTAAAATGGAGTTATGGAACTCACTTAGAAATGGTTAGTTTTTGCAAACTTTCTGTATTCTCTAGTAATACTTATTTTGACATAAAGTGCCATATCACTGTTACCAATATTGCCCACTATTATAGCTGGGCAAGTCATGAGTGAAAGAAATATCACTGTTATTCAGTGGTGAATTAGACAATGGTCATTATGAAGTTATGTTGCCAATTGTCTCCACAAGTGAGAGTAGTGTGAATAATAAATGTGTACAGAGGGTGACAAAATAAAAGAAAATAATAAGAAACTACAGAGCAAAGAGATGTAGAGAGAAAAATTGTGGTTCTCTTCATACCTCTATCAGTGCACCTTCAGTGTGTCTTCCATTGTTATCCTTTTAGCAGCTGGCATTCCTTAGGACTCCATCCCTAGGTTCTTTCTCTCTCTCTCTCCCCCTCTCTCCCTCTCTCTCTCTCCCTCTCTCTCTCTCTCCCCTCTCCTTTGGTAATATGATCTCCTCCCATGGCTTCCACTACCATCTCTATGCAGATGACTCCCAGATATATACCTTTATGTTTTGGAGTTCACACCCAGAGTTCAGTCATCTGTCTCAACCTGCTCATCCAAGGATGCTGCTTGGGTGTTCTGTGTTACCTAAAACCCATCCTGGCCAAAATTATAACTCCTCATTTTTCCTCCTTTCTGGATCACTGCTTCCCATGGTCTGCAGTCTTGGGCCATTTTCGACGCTGTATTTCCTTCTCTGTGCACATCCACCACACTGACAAAAAAGTGAAATTTCTTTCTTTACAACCTCTCCAAAATCCATCCCTGTCTTTCTGAGCATATTACCAGAATCCTTTTCTGCTTTCTCATCATTCAGTATGTTGCTCATTTCAGACCAGCAGCCGAATGAGCCCTCTCCATTGCAGTCAATTCCAAGCTCAGGAGGGTGACTTATCTTTCTATGATGCCATTATAGTCATGTAACCCTCGAATCACTACAATGACTCCCCCTTTACCTCTGTAAAAAATTCAGACTCGTAGTTGCCCACAAGTGCATTCACCCTGCAATACCTCATTGTGCCTTCTTTCTTCTCCCCATACACCTTTCTTCCCAAACTTTGCTCAAGAGGCAAACCTCTCTTAGTTATGCCTTCCTTTCACTTTCATCACTAAGGAGTATGTTTACTAAATGGCGGTAAAAGAGCAAGTGTGTCATTAGCGTGTGCTAACTGTGCATGTGCACACTTAGCGCGTGCAAAAAGGTACTTTAGTGGGTGCTAACAGCACCAGCAGCTTAAAGTGCCCTGTGGGTGGAGAGAAGGCATGCATGGAGTGGGGAGTGGGCAGGAACAAGGCTTGCTCCCTTAACTCAGGCACCTTAACAGCAGGAACACAAATGCAATTCAAAACCTGGCGGAAAGGGTGTTTTTTGAGGAGAGAGAGCCTAGTTTATGTCTGCAATGTGATGCACAGAGAGGGGAGCCCAAAAGAGTGATAGTAGTGCTCCATTAGCAGAAACAGCATAGTGCCCAAATATGAAAGGGCACTATGTTGATGATGCAAATGGGGGAAAAGGAGGTGGCACATGGGTCATGCAGTGGGGGCTGCTGGTGCACAGGGTACCAGGCAGCTGCCTAGATGGCACATAGGAACATAAGACTACAAAATATGCCAAACTGTGTCAGACCAAGATCCATCATACCTGGTATCCTGTGTCCAGCAGTGCACAATCTAGTTCACAAGTACTTAGCAGTTTCACCAAAAGACACACAGGATCCCCAGTAACTGTAATGGGGCAAGCAGTGCATAGCTTGGATCCTGTTTAGCAATGGTTTATGGACTGTTACCCAGGAACCCATCCTAACGTTTTTGAACCCAGCTACACTGACAGCTTTTACCACAGCCTCTGGTAATGGATTGCAGGGTTTGATGACATGTTGACTGGAAAAATATTTTAACCTAGAAGACCCAAATGGGCTACACTCTAGCCGCATTGCGGGTCCCCTAATCTGTCCACAGTCTGATGACATAAAAAAGTGACATTTACCTGTTCCACTCCAGTCAATAATCTATAGACCTCTATCATATCTCCCCTCAGCCATCTATTCCCCAGGTTGATGAGCCCCAACCTTTTTAGCCTCTTTACAAAGGGGTATTCTGCCATCCGCAGAACCATCTGTGATGTTTGTCATGATCCCACAGTTCATAATTCAAAAAAACAGCTCTACTAATTAACCTTAACGTAGCACTAAATTATTAGCACAGTGACAACAGAGGGCACAGACCTCAGAACGCCATAGAGCACCCAAAGCCAAAAACAGGCATAGGTATTCAAATCAAGGCTAGTTACATCAAGAGTGTTTTTGTCAGTTTTTTCTTATAAATGGTTGTACCCCATCCATCTTCCTGTCTCTGAACCTGAACATCCAAAAATACAATTGTTTGAGTATCATAATTAATCGTGAACTGTATATTGGAATAAACACTATTCAACCAGTCATAAAACATCATTAAAGACTCCACTGTGCCCTCCCATAACATAAAGATATCATCAATATAACATCGCCAGACTTTAATCTGGGTTAAATATGATGAACCACTTAACCAACGCTCTTCATAAAAACTCATAAAAAGATTTGCTACTGATGGAGCAAAAGAGGCCCCCATTGCTACACCCATATTCTGTTGAAAAATATCTTCATTAAAATGAAAATAATTTTTACATAAAGCCAATCGTGTGCATTGCATTGAAAATTCTAACTGCTCACATCCCACATCACCTCTTTGTTGTAGCCCTAGACGAATCACATCTAGTGCTGCCCCCTGGGGAATGCTGCTATATAAGGCTTTCACATCAAGGGTGACTAGCAATACGGACCTATTTTTTGCCCACTGCTGCAGAAAGGCAATGTGCCACATGGTCCAAGGGTCCTGGCAACCCAGGCAGATATCCAGGCTGCCTCCCCCTGCCGCAGAACCCAGCTGTGGGGGAAGAGGCCGATAGTGCTGGATGCTGTAGCCCTCCAGGTAGCTGGAAAATGCAGGTGCCTGGAGAAATACTACAGCATTGGCTGCCATCCTCCCCTTAAGACATATTGGTGGCAGGAGGTGATAGGGCCCCTGCATGGGCAACTGTGTGGCTGTCCATGTGTGCCCCTGCCCCCCCCCCATCTGCCTAAGGCACCCACCAAATCCACATGTTTAACATGCTGGGACTGCAACTACTTCCACTTACAGTGCATGGGTATGTCTGCATGGTGGGGTGTTGGTGGTGGTATGGTTGGTTGGTTATGGAATTTGATATACTACCCGTTACTTGTGCATCAGAGCAGCTTTACATGTATATACTAACCGGTACTTTTTATTCCCTTGTCCCCAAAGAGCTCACACTCTAAGTGTACCTGAGGCAATAGAGGGTTAAGTGGCTTGCCCAAGGCCACAAGGAGTAGTCATGGGACTAGAGACCCCAGTCCCTCTGGCCTGAGGTAATGTAGTGGAAAAACATTTTATTAGTATTATCTAAGACCTATTAAACAACCCGACACAGGCCGTGTTTCGGAAACCTTCATCAGGGGTTGTTGGCATTTAGGCATATGTATACACTGGAGATAATAACTTAACTAACATTTATAGTACGTCTAAAAATTAAAAAAACTAAAAAAACTTTTTAAGCAATAAAACAATAAATAAATAAATAAATAGCTAAAAGTATAGCTAAAAAGTGAGGGAACAAAGGACCTTAAAAAACAAAGGACCTTAAAACACAAATGACCTTAAAAAAAAAAGAGGCAATGGGTCCAGAGTGCATGTATAGGAGCTAGGAACGGAGGAGATCAGACTCGAACTCAGAGGTACCATGAGAGCTTCATGAAAAACGACTCAACTTGACTAATGTCAATTGTGGATATTAAATTCAACTCTAAGAGAAAGGTAAAGACGGGGATGTGCCCAAACTAATTTTCTTCAATATGTTTCCATGTGGAAATTCCTTATTATTTAAAATTAAACTAGCTAACTGTAGTTAAAGCTAATATTAAGCCAAACATATACATTTTAAAGTTATTATAACCAAGAATGGCAGAATCGATGAAAAGGAACCGCATGAAAATATTTGTAAAGGAACTCTAAAGCAGTGTGAGCTACCAATTTTACATTGAGGGAATCTAGATATTGCAAAAAAACGGCGGTATTGTAGATCAGATCACACTTACCAATGTGAGTACTGTCATATATTTCTACTTTCAAAACAAGCAGTGCGTTATCTAGTATGCCAGAAAACTTCTAAATGAAAAACGCCGACACATGCGCAAGCCTTATAGTCTTTGTGTGAAGCGGGAAAACAGAGGGGCATGGCGAAGGTGGAGTTTATTCATTCAGCCAAAACAGTAAAACTCAAATCTGGTATAAAAACTAATGTAAGAAATCTAAAAGACCCGCATAAAAGTATTTGTAAAAGAATATCCAAAGCAGTGTAAGCTACCAATTTTACTTTAAGGGAGTTAAAATAAGGCAAAAAAAATGGTATTGTAGATCGGATCCTGCTTACCAATATGAGTAACTCTATATATTCCTACTCTCGAAAAACAAGCAGTCCGTTGTCTAATACGCCAAAGAAAACCTCTAACAGGGAAACGCCGACTAATAGGCAAGCCTTAAAGTCTTTGTGTAAAGCAGGAAACAAAGGGGCGTGGCGAAGGTGGAGTCTATTCCTATGGACAAATTCGTAAAAACCATGACTGGTGTAGAAGCGTTAATGTAATAAAGCTAAGAGAAATGTACTTGTAAAAGGAGCAGTATCTTGACCTATATCTACGTTCATCAAAAACAGAGTGACTTGAAAGACTACGCTAAAAAATAAATAATAAAAAAACGATGAGGTGTAATCGAACCTGAAAAGATATTTATACAGCTTTGCTAAACCGTATACTAGACCTCGTTTAAAAAAGCAAATCTGTATGGGTACAGTCGTTAAAAAACCACAGGAAATGAATGGAACAACTCACCCAGCCGTAATGTAAACATCCTTAAAGCAACTGAATATAAAAAGAAACAATCTGTAATAGCACTCTAGTACATGGAAAGTGGTTATAGTCTAAATTTGTTATGTTACAGATTTATCATAGCACAACTAAAAGGAAAGTAAAACACTAAACCAGAAAGGGGTAAAAAACCACCAATTATAAAAAATAATTATAAAAAAACAGAAAACTCTTGATCTAGATTAAGGCCATTGGGAGCCAGAGTATCTAATAAAAATATATACCTCTGTTGTAACCTAAGGATGGTCTTATTAATATCCCCCCCCTCGCCAATTGGGTTTCACTTGCTTTATAACAAAGAATTTTAAATCAGTGACTTTGTGTTCAAGTGCTTGCCAGTGAGAAACCAAAGGTTTGTCTTCTACTTTTCTTCTGATGCAGCTCTTGTGCTCCATAATCCTAACTTTAATTTTACGGGTGGTTTTTCCTATATATAGCAGTCTGCAAGGGCACTGTATCACATAAATCATATTATGTGTATCGCAATTGGCAAAATCATTGATAAAGAACTTTTGATGTGTAGTTGGGTGAATAAACATATTTCTAACAGGTAATACATTCAGACAGATAGAACATCTCCCACATTGGAATTGACCTTTGTAATGAGTCAAGAGTTTTTTCTCTGTGAGTGCTGAGGGTACAAGAAGATTGCGAAGATTAATATTGCGCTTGTGTGCAACAATAAGATTCTGATCTTGGAAGGCCGGCAGGGACTGAAGAATGTGCCATTCCTTCTTAAGAATATCAGTTATCTTTGCCGAGAATTGAGAATAAAGTAGGGGACATATTAGCCCCTTGTTAGGTTTCTTCTCTTTAGGTTTTAAAAGTGATTCTCGTGATGTGTTTTTAGCTCTTCTATATGCAGATTCGACATACTTAATAGGGTATCTTTTCTCAAGAAAGCGTCTCTTCATATCTATCGCTTCTCTTTCAAAATCATGTGGGTCGGAGCACACCCTTCTGGCCCTAAGAAATTGGCTCACAGGAAGATTATTTTTCAAGGATAAATTATGGAAACTATTGTAATGTAAAAAATGATTCTTATCTGTAGGCTTCTTATAAAGTGTTGCTGAATAACCAAATTCCTCTTTTTTTATCAAAAGGTCTAAATATGGGATTCTATGAAAATCATAAGTTATCTGAAACTGTAGGTTGATATCTAACTGATTGATCCATGCATTAAACTGAACCAATAGTTCTTCTGTACCTTTCCAAAGTATCAAAATATCATCTATGTACCTTTATCCATAAAACCACATTATCTTGAAATGGATGCCTTTTCAAAAAACTCTCTTCGAAATTGTACATATACAGATTGGCCACATCGGGGGCCATGGCTGACCCCATGGCCACACCTTTAATTTGCTTATAAAATAAATCTCTAAAACAGAAGAAATTCTCATTCTGTTTTATACCTTTTATGTATAGTCGATTTATTAATTATTTATATGATTGATCTTAATTTATATATGTGTAGTTTATGTTTTTAATTAGTATTTTGTTCTTTCCCAATTGTTCTACTTTTAACTTTATTTATTTTGTATGTTTTTATGGTTTTAGTACCTACTCCAACAACCCCTGATGAAGGTTTCCGAAACACGGCCTGTGTCGGGTTGTTTAATAGGTCTTAGATAATACTAATAAGGTGTTTTTCCACTACATCACGTTTTGGACTGTGTGCTTGCTACCACGTGATTTCTTTGCCTTATTTGTTGGACTGCCTCTGGCCTGAGGTTACTAGTCCCCATGCAGGAATTGAACCCCTGGCCCTCCAGCCCTGAGGTAACCTGTCCCAACCACTGAACCACTCCTCCCTCACAGCCACTCCTCCCTGGCGTGGGAAGTGGCACCAGCCTGCAGCAGACAGAAACTTTGTCCTGGTCGTATGCACCATGTGCATTGCAGCATGTGCCAAAGATCAGCTGAAGGGAATCATGTCAGCAACAGGGGCTGCTACCCCCATAAGGCAGCACTGTCATGCAATATACACAGTTGGTGTGTATATGTGTGGAGGGTCACAGGTTCATATCCCTGTTGGGGTTTCTGTATTGCATATTCCTGTGGACAATGTTTAGCTGACAGTGTAAGTAGAGTTCCAGCATGTGCAACCTTCAAGGAGATGGCCAGCAAGGGTAGAAACACCCACCAGCAGAACTGACAGGCTCCACTATCCACAGCTGGTTGGAGGCTGTTAGCACATGGTAATATAGCATGTACAAATAGTGCACTCTTTATCAATCTGTGGTGAGGGCAAGGCATGGTAATATGGCATGTGCAAACAGAGCACACATTATCAGTCCTTGAGTTGACATTGAGCCAGGAGTGTCAAGCAGGAATGCCAACCATCTCCACTTTTGTTCAGTACACCAATGAGAGTGTCTGCGTGTATGTGTGTGTGTGTATGGTACCCTTTGTCCTGTGGCTTTCTGCATTGCACTTTTGCTCACATTGTCTGAGTTTTTCCCAGCCTGTTTGGAAAATGTGAATAAGCCGAGGCAGAGGATTGTGGGTATCACCTGAAATAGCGCAGATTGGCCTGGATGTGTCTGCCACAATGTCATTGGCAGAGACGCCATTATGCCCATCTGCCAGGTGCATTGCCTGGGTGGCCATTGTATGTAATGCTGAGAGGGCACTCTCACTATGACCAAAAAGTGACCATGGGTAGTGGATGGCCCAACCTATGCCGGCAGACAGCAAACAGTTTGATCAGAGATCTGCAGGCTCTATACATCAGTCTAGAGCTGTGTGAAGATGTAGCCTACTGGTTGGTGCAATATCTCCATGGTCAAAGGTCATGTGTTTGATTACCACTTGTTCATTTTATGCCTGGGTGCGCTTGCACAGTCCTGGTTCTGCTGTGACTTGCAGACAATCGTTCTTCTACATTTCTATGCATTATGACCACATGTTAGGTAGCCCAACATGGCATTTTCCATCATGGACATATGTGAGCATGGCTTTAGTGGCTCTGCCGTGACACATTGCAACAGGTCAGTGATGTATACGCAGAAGATGTATGGGTAAACCAGTATGGATGCTTTTTCTGTTTTGCCATCATTGTGATCTCCCAGCTTTATATAAAGAGGATATATCTTGTACAGTCAGGCACCTAACACTCATTGCATAGCTATTCCCTGCACTTTTCTGCCATCATTACTTGCCCCACATGGGGCAAATGGGTTCAACTTGTCCCTTTCTATCATGCCACTCTGTCAGGTGTATTGTCTTGCAGTTGCACAGGCTTAGGCACCAGTCCCACCTGCAGAAATGGTATTTCATGTAGCCCATGGCACTGCTACTTTTGGTTCACACATACCAAAGTCAACACCCACACTGACCATCATCACTAGGTAGCCACCTATCTCACCTAGTCAACAGCATAGGCCACATTGCCAGGCATCAGGTGAGTCAACTCCATCAGCTACCAATTGTGCTTGCATCCATACCTTCTCCAATGGCTTCCCTGCCCCCCTTTCAGAGTTTCAGTGGCTTTCCTGCATTAAGGTATATGCCAGACACCTTCCCGCAGCATGTCCCTTTACCACATGGTAAGTGTCCACTACCACCCCTTAATGTCCTGTTACCAGATGATAAGTGTCCATTACCACCCCTTAATGCAGCATGTCCTGTTACCACACGGTAAGTGTCCACTAGCACCCCTTAATACTGGAACGCCTCTGACATACCCAGCACACTTATCACACAGTAACCCCTTATCGCTGCTGTTACCACATGGAAAATACTGCTCCTTTACCACGGTTTAGTAAACATGCCCCTAAATCTCAGCTAAGCCGAGTCAAGCATCTGGAAGCACCTGGAAAAGCCTTCCTGACCATGTACCTCGTGCTCTTATCTTTTGCAGAGTTCAAAAACAGACCTTTTAGGTTGTTTTAAAAGACAACCATGAACCTAGCTGCTTTTTAATTCACCTCTAAGCTGCTTCCTCATATAAATTTTCAGAAGCCTTGCTCCTTTGACTCCACTGCTTTAATTCAAGGACAGTCCTTCATTTATTTTCTTTGTGCTTCCACCGTCTCTGTCTGTCTTTATTAGACTGTATGCTTCAAGAAGCAGGAACCATCTATTACATGTCCAATGCTTTGTACACTTTGAATATACAAATAACAACAATAAAAAAACATTTTGAAATGGCACTAAAAACATGCATTTCATACATAAAAATCCTACAAAAATAAAAGCTTTGAGCTCCTTCCATTTTAAAGCTTGTTGAGGCATCTTTTCTTCCATCTTTTGCTTCCTGTGAATTAATTATTAGGAGGATGTGCAATTAGGGTATTTTTTTTTTTGGGGGGGGTGGAATTTTTTTTTAAGCTGTCAGTTCATACAAAGGTGTGAAGAGTCTGTGTTTGATTGCCAAGGATCATCGAGTATTTCTTCTTGAATGGCCTGACACCCAAGAAACAGCCATACAGAACTGACAAGGAGTGAGAGATTTTAATAAGTCAGATGCAAAGTGTTGTTTCTTTTCTTACTCGGAAGGAAACTGAGTTTTTCTACTAATTATCTTTAAAGGCAAATGAAATTCCTTTTAATGCAAGAGTGTGAAGCAGCTTTCGTTTTCTGAGATCAAGCAGCTGAAACTGAAGCAGTGCGGTAAGGAAAAGGATAAAGATGTTATGGCCTGTAGCCCTTTTCATACAAACTACAGCCCAGAATGCTTCAAATGCAAATCTGACCATCTCTGAAACATTTGCTTATCAACATTTGCACATGCAATACTGAAAATAAGGTCATCAAAGCAAAGCATACAACGGACGGCAAACAACTAATTATTCATCATAGGAGAGGGATAATGATATTCTCAGCAGGTCAAAGACATGCGCACTGTTATGGAGTCTATAATCATCTATCATGAAGAAATCTTAAACATTTTAAATGGATGAATCAAAAATATAAAATCCATATGGAATACCTAGCTTTAGATTAGAAGATGTGCCATCATAAAATAATGGTTCTTCTTTGTTTAACACCCGGAAGCAGAATAGACCATGTTTTGTAGTTTTTGTATGCAGTAATTTTTGAAAAGAGATTCATGTGTCAAAACTTACCCAGGTTGAGGTTTGTTTGGAGACTGATTTGTTTATAATCCACTTTGCAATGGATTTTTCAAGCTGTGCTTTGGATATTAACGGTAGAGCAAACATTTGTGCATGAAGGCACATCTTTGACGACGATTACTACTACTCTAATTGTTTGTATAGCTCTACAAGGCATATGCAGTTCTGTACACAAACACGTACGCACTCTCTGCTCAACAGAGTTTACAATCTATTCAAAACAGACAGCAGAACAAACAGAGGGCTAGGGTAGTTTTAGGGAAATGATAAAACACATAAGGCCGGTAAACGACAACAAGGATCCAAAAGCAGCCTCAGGAGTGTATAGGGAGCCAGTGACTTGATTTGAGGAAAGGGATTACATGAGCATAGCGACAATAGTGGAAGATTAGTCATGCATCTGGGTTTTTAATGGATTAGAGGGGAGATAGATGATTCAATAGAGAACCAGCAAGGAGCAGATTGCAATAGTTTAAACAGAAGATGACAAGCAAGTGGATAAGGACCTTGGTAGTGTATTCAGAGAGGAAGAAATGAATTTTACTGATGTTATAGAGAAAGAACTAACAGGTTTTAGCTATCTGTTGGGTATGTGCAGAGAAAGAAAGAGAAGAGTCAAAGATAACTCCAAGGTTGTGAGCTGAGGCAACAGGGAGTATGATAGCATTATCCACCAAAAAGGAGGAAGGGGGAGGGGGGTTTAGGGTGAAAGATAATGAGCTTCGTCTTAGCCATGTTCAGTTTTAGATGGCAGCAGGACATTCAGGCAGCAACATCAGACAAGCAGGCTGAGATTCCTGAAGAGATTTCAGGTGCAGAGAGGTAAATCTGAGTCATCAGTATAAGATTATACTGTAACCCATGGTAGGAAATCAGTACACCAAGAGAATGAGTACAGAGAAAGGAAAAAATGTCCCAAGACAGAGCCCTGAGTACACCAACTGAAAGCGGGACGGTAATGGAGGAGGATCCACCAGAACATACGCTAAAGGTTTGATGGGAGAGATCAGAAGAAAGCAAGGACAGAACAGAGCTCCTAAAACCAAGCAAGAACAAGGTGTTGAGGAAGTGGTGATCAATGGTGTCAAAAGCAGCAGATAGTTCAAGTAGGATGAGGTTCATGTAGAGGCCCTTGGATTTGGCCAGGAACAGGTCAGTGGAGACTTTGACAAGGGATGTTTCTATAGAATATAGAGAAGTATTCTGTAGGGATTTTATAGGAAGACGTGAAAAGAATACCTATTTTCTAGTGGTAAAATAGGGTATAAACATGTAACTTTAGTTCAGTTTAGTACACTGGGGCCTTAGATTGTAAGCCCTCTGGGATTAGGAATTACCTACCCTACCTCACTATTACTTGATTTGTACTCGAATTTTGAAAGGTGAGTAATTACGTTAAAGAATCCTAATGTTTTTTAAAGTCCTGTACAGATAGTTGGCAGAGTGGAGGAGTAGCATAATGGTTAGAGCACTAGCTTAGTAACCACGAGACCAGGGTTCAGTTCTCACTAGCATGCCTTTGGCAAGTCGCTTAATTCTCCATTGCCTTGGAAGAAAGGCCTGGCAACCTACTTCCAGTCACATTGCCAAGAAAACCCTGGAGTTACTGGGTTGCCAGGAGTCATTATTGACTCAAAGGCACACATTACATTACATTCACAGATAGCTGGCAGCCAGTCAGAAAGGACTGCACTCAGTGGACCACTGGGTCTTCTTTCAACTTAATCAGCAATTGCAACTATAATCAAGTAACTACCATTGCAGGAACTGGAATTAGGAATTTTGATGTTGGTCCTAATGATCTGACTTGCTGGCTTTGTTTCCACATGAATGACTCAGATGAGCTCATTCTGCAGTCACTATTGCAGGGAAAACAAGACAGCAGTTACAGCAATGATAGAGTGGTATGCTGCAGCCAAGGAAGAGAAAAAGAAACATTGGATTGAGCACAGGAAAGTAGTGGCAACGGCATTCAGATCAGTCTACTTGAGTTTGTTCATCTCTCTGTATACCCCACTAGGCTGAATTGCCAGCACACGCTTTCTGCGCCAGGCACGACCATTTTGTTAGCAGGCAGAAGCAGTTAAGCAGCAGAATGAGATGCATAGGCATCTCTTAGCTTGCTTTGCTGCTATTAGTCAATGAATTTCAGCTTTGTCTTGTCATCCGGCTCCTTGTGCATATAGCTGTTCTCTGCACAGAGAGCTGTCCAATGCTGAAAGCACATAATGTGTGGCAGGGTAGATCAGCCTACTCCTTTGGTGCTGCAATATGCTACATCCAGGGGAACGGATCCTACTGAATGCCCAGGCCATATGTACATGCACAGACAAACAGCTTCCATGACCAGAAAATATCAGAGAACCTACAGCAGAGAAATTATCTTGAAAAATTCATATTCAATTCATTTAGTTTTCATATTGCACCTCCAAAACAAGTTGCAGGCCATTCCTTTATATAAGACTAACTTATTATTGAGTCTTGTGCATTGATATTCTTTACATGTACAATACTATATCTGTTGTGGCATAGATGGCAGGTGTGATTCCTGCAGCCAGGAAAAGACCTGGCTGCCATTGTTTTCCTCTCTTCCACCTGTTTCTCTTTCCCAGCAGCAAAGTCACCTCTATTGCACATGCATTGTTATACTCCTAGCAAATCCTGATGGATACTGAACTTACCATCTGAGCAAACACTTCATGGACAACTTAGTTATTGTGTAGAATGTCAGCATGGTTTGTTTTCATCAAGAACATAAGAACATAAGATATGCCATACTGGGTCAGACCAAGGTCCATCAAGCCCAGTATCCTGTTTCCAACAGTGGCCAATCTAGGTCATACGTATCTAGCAGTATCCCCAAAAGACACAGGTTCCACAATGCTTGTATTGGGTCAAGCATTGATATCCTAGGTCCCTTTTTAATAATGGTTTATGGACCTTTCCTCCAGGAACTTGTCCAAACCTTTTTCAAACCCAGCTACATTAAAAGCTCTTACTACATCCTCCGGTAACAAATTCCAGAGTTTGATTACACGTTGAGTGAAAACATATTTTCTCTTATTTGTCTTAAACAGTTTACCCTGTAGCTTCATTACATGTCCCCTAGTCTTTCTATATTTCTACATGTTGCTTTTGCCTTTGATAAAGACTATTCTTGAAACACTGTGGTTATGCTACTCTTCCCGCTCACCAGCAACACTAATAAAAGCTTGTGCATGCTGGTTTCTACAAGTGTCTGTATCCTATTTGCATAGATACAGTATACACATGACAATTTCATTTAATCTAATTCAGGTTAGAAACATATAACCACTAATTTGGAACTATCATCCCCCACAGTGGTGGGCAATAAACAATACCAAGGTGTATACACACTATGCACATATAGAACAATAAAACTACCAAAAGTGTGCACTACATGGGTTAATTTTTTAAGCTATATATATGCCATATATGCATGTAGATTGGGCATGTATCTGAGTATATCAAGGGTATGTGTCCAGTGCTATTTTAGCAAGGGATGTAATAAACAAGTACTATCTCCAGGAACAAGCAGGAATGTAGTCTTCACATATGGGAATCGTCGGTACCGACGGAGCCTGCATGGGAACGCTCCCCAGCGTCCAATAGGAACGCTTTTGGGAGCATCCCTCAGCACATGTGCACTGCCTTCCCGCCTTTCCAACTGTCCCTCTTCAGTTCTTCATTTTCTGCGGAGCCGACAGAACACATACCCTGTCACCACAGAAAATGTCTTCTTTAATCTTGTTTTCTTGTGGTCGCATTTGCCTCCGCACGACGTCTACGGATACTACCGGTTCTTTTCTTTTCTTCTCTTTAAAAAAAAAAAATAAAAAAAAAAACATTCTGAATTGTTTCTCTTCAGAAACTTTTCTTTTTTGGTGCTAGGCGCCATTTTGGGTATTAGGCCCCAATTTTCCTTAAAGATGGAAAAACCAGCTAGTGGTTTTAAAAAATGCACTAAGTGTGGTGGTACCATTTCCGTCACTGACACCCATGACTGGTGTCTTAAATGTTTAGGCCCTGACCATTCTCCTTCGGAGTGTCTCTCTTGTATGGGGATGACTAAAAGAGGAAGACAGAACCGGGCTGCAAAGCTCGGTACCCTCTTTTCTTCAGAAGCAAGGTCCATTGCATCGATGTCTTCAAGAGCCTCTTCTTCCTCCCATGGATCTCAGGTAACTAAACATAAAAGCCGGTTCTCAAAGGGTAGCTCTCCTGCAAAGCATTGAGAGGCCATTGGCATTGCCCTTGAGGGAATCACGCCGGCAATACAGCCCCGGTGGGAGGCTTCGGCCTCCAAAGCATCAACGGGGTTCCAGGATGTTCTTGAGGCCTCGGCCTCGACAGAACTACTGGTGCCATGCTCAGGGGTCCCGGCCACCTTCACCGGTACTGATACCCAGGCATCGGCAGCATCGATAGACCAGAGATTCCTCGCCATCGAGCGCAGTATTGCAGCTCTCCTTACAGCTGCGGTACCGTTGACACCGATGGTTCAACGGGCACCAGTACCGACACTGGTACCGATGCTGGTACCAGCACAGACGGTACCGGCCCCGGTGGGAATTCTTCCCATGCCGTCTTTGGCCGGCATCGAGAGATCAGTACCGGATCAACTCGGTACCGACTTCGATTGATACCGGGACCGTGCCTTGCATGAACATCGTGATCAGAGATACTTCGAATCCTCCGATTCCGATGACTCTCATAATTCGGTCGGTACCAGAGTGTTCCTCCCGGAAGACTCTTCTTCTCCCCAACGCAGAATGTTGCCTCTGGAGGACATATCTTTTCAGGATTTTATTCATGATGTTGCCAAAGGCCTTTCAATCACGGTAGCTCCAATATCCTAAGGCTCCAAAGGAGGCAGCCACTCTGCCCATTCATGAAATCCTTCATGATTTGATGCTCAGAATGTGGGAGACACCTTTGACCACATCTCCTCATTCTAGGAGACTTCATACCATGTATCAAGTTCCACCAAGTCCTGGATTTCAAAAGACTCAGCTGCCACACCATTCAATGGTAGTGGAGTCAGCCATGCGTAGGATGAAAAGTGCAAAGAGACATGCATCCAATCCTCCAGGTCGTGAATGCAGGGCTCTTGATGCTTTTGGGCATCAAACTTTTCAGGCTTCCATGCTTTCAGCTAGGATCAGCTCATATATTTAATATATGGGAATGTAGCTCAAAGAAGTCAAGAGATTTGGAGCTCATGAGCCCACTTCTCCCAGATGACAGACGACAAAGACTTCCTTACTTTTGTCAGGCATGCTCAAGATGTCTCCCAGTTTGTAAATCATGCAGCCTTTGACTTCTTTGAATGCATCAGTAGAACCTCTACTATTCCCATTGGTGCACGACAGATTGCCTGGCTTCAGGCATCAGACTTGGAGATTTGGGTACAGGATAAATTAGGCAACATCCCTTGCACAGGAGAAAACCTCTTTGGCAAGAATTGGCAGGAAAAGGCTAATGAGATAGATGCTGACAATATCACCTTAGATAGATTGTCAAAATCTACAGCCACTCCAGCCAAAAAGAAACCCTATAAAAAACCCTCTTTCAGCAAAAAGAGGAAGTTTTATCCATCCTATACCCACCAAAGCCAACCTCACGCTCAAGTTGCCCAAACGGGACAACAACAGCAATTCAAACAGCAGAAGAAGCCAAAAGGCCTGAGAGCGCAACCAGTTCCGCAGGTTCAGCCCCCTCAAGGGCTTTGATTCCTTCCTAGAGAACTTAGCCTTCCTGCCTCTGAGGGGTCCAGAACCCCTAAATATTCCAGGCAGGCTGTGTCATTTTGCCAACAGATGGCACCAAATAACAACAGAAAATTGGACTCTGTCCATTGTAGGAGAGGGGTACAAGCTTCATTTTCACAGCATGTCCCCCTCCTTCAATCCTAAGGCAGTTTAATTCCCAGACCTCTGCAGACAATCTGCTGGATCACGAGGTCTCAATATTTCTTGCCCAAGGGGCAATAGAGGAAGTACCCATTCTCCAGCAGGGTACAGGGTTCTACTCCCCCTATTTTCTTATTCCAAAGAAAACAGGGGGGCACAGACCCATTCTAGACCTCAGAGAATTGAACAAATACCTGTTCCGAGAGAAGTTCAAAATGATTTCTCTAGGAACTCTTCTGCCTTACCTTCAAAGTCAGGATTGGCTTTGCTCTCTAGACTTAAAGGATGCATACACTCACATTCTGATCCATCCAGATCACAGGAAATTCTTACAATTCCTTTTCAAGGGAAAACACTTCCAATACAGGGTTCTTCCCTTTGGTCTGGCTTCCGCACCAAGAGTATTCACGAAATGCATGGCAGTAGTAGCTGCATTCCTGTGAACCCTATGGATATTTGTCTTCCCTTACTTGGACGACTGGCTCATTCGAGCCCCCACAATTGCAGAAGCCAGCTCTGCTCTGTCTCGCACAATGCGACTCCTCCAATATTTGGGATTGGTAATAAACTTCCCAAAATCCCAACTTGTTCTTTCCCAGTCTCTGGAGTTCATAGGAGCCTGTTTAGATACCAGACAGTCAAGGGCTATCCTGCCATAGGCCCGGTGTCCTCGCATAGTGCAATTAGCTTCTCAAGCAGCAGGAAAATCCTCCCTAACTGCTCGAGAACTGCTACAGTTATTGGGACACATGGCATCCACAGTTCATGTAGTTCCTTATGCTCGCCTCCACATGCGAGCAGCCCAGTGGACCCTATTCACACAGTGGACACAGGTGACAGGATGTCTGTCGGACAAGATATCAAACTCTCATCGACTGATCTTGTCCCTCCAATGGTGGCAATCACTGGAGAATCTTTTAGTAGGGTTTCCTTTCCAACAACCCCTATTCCAGGCCACCCTAACAACAGATGCATCACAGGTGGGTTGGGGAGCACACCTGCATCATCTCTCTACCCAGGGCACCTGGACTCCACAGGAGGCTTGTCTTCACATAAACCTCCTAGAATTAAGAGCAATCTATCTAGCTCTTCGAGTATTCCATGCCCAGCTCAGCTACAAGACAGTCCTAGTCCGAACGGACAATCAAGTAGCCATGTTCTATGTGAACAAGCAGGGCGGAACAGGCTCTCTGTCATTATGCAGCAAAGCTTTATGACTATGGGCCCTCGCCAGAGAGCATCAAGTTCACCTTCTCATGGTATATCTTCCAGGCATTCAAAACCTTTGGGCAGACAGACTCAGCCGAATACTGCTGCCTCACGAATAGTCTCTCCACCTAGACCAGGTAACAAAGATATTTCACATCTGGGGGACTCCAGACATAGACCTCTTTGCAAGTCCACTGAATGCCAAACTTCCCCGATTCTGTTCCAGAATTCCAGCTCACAGTTGCCAGGCAAGGGACGCCTTCCTCCTTCACTGGGGTCAGGACTTCCTCTATGCCTTCCCACCCATTCCCCTCATCCCCAAAACACTTTTCAAGCTTCAGAGAGACAGAGGTCGTATGATCCTCATAGCACCACGGTGGCCACGCCAAACGTGGTATCCCCTGCTTCTACATCTCTCTCAAGCTGCACCTCTAGAGTTAGGGTGTGCTCCAGATCTCCTTTCCCAAGGGAGCGGGACGCTATGGCACCTGAATCCCCAGTCTCTGAATCTCACGGCCTGGTTGCTGAGAGCTTAAATCTTCAAGATCTCAACCTTTCCCAACAGGTAAAGGATATCCTTCAGGCTTCTAGAAAACCTTCCACAAGACGATCTTACGCCTTCAAGTGGAAACGTTTCACTATCTCCAGGAACGTAGTCTTCACATATGGGTATCGTCGGTACCGACGGAGCCTGCGCAGGAACGCTCCCCAGAGTCCAATTAGAAAGCTTTTGGGAGCATCCCACAGTACCTGCGTGCTGCCTTCCCGCCTTTCCCAACTGCCTCTCTCCAGTTCTTCATTTTCCGCAGAGCCAGCAGGTCGTTTTCCTGTCACTGCAGAAATTATCCCTTATTTTATTCATTCTTTTTTGTGGTAGCGTCTGCCTTCCTCGACGCTATACCGGTACCGCCGGTTCTTTCTTTCTTTTAAAAAAAATAAAAAATTCTAATCTTTTCTCTGGATTTTCCAGCCTTTTTCCTCTCGGGCGCCACGTGCCATTTTGGGCACTAGGCCCAAATTTTTCCTCAACATGGAAAGGCCCGCTTTGGGTTTCAAAAAGTGTTAAAAGCGTGGCAGTACCATCTCCGTCACTGACACTCATGAGTGGTGCCTTAAATGTTTAGGTCCTGACCACTCCATCTTGGAGTGTGTTGCCTGTGGGATGATGTCGAAGAGGGGTCGACAGAACCGAGCTGCTAAGCTTAGCACCCTTTTTCCCTCCGATGCAGCATCCGTGGCATCGACGTCTTCCAGGGCTTCGTCTTTGTCCCATAGATCTCAGGTAACTAAACATAAGTCTAGCCGGTCCTCAAAGGGTAGATCTCCTTCCAAGTATCGAGATGCCTCTGGTGTTGCCCTTGAGGAACTTGTACCGGCAAAATTGCCCCGGCGGGAGGCTTTGGCTTCCAAAGCACTATCGGGGCTCCAGGATGTTCTCGAGCCCTCAACCTCGGCAGAACTACTGGTGCCATGCTCTGGGGTACCGGCCGCTTCATCCTGTACCGACACCCAGGCATTGGCAGTGTCAATTGACCAGAGATTCCTGGCTATTGAGCGCAGTCTGGCGGTTCTCCTTGCAGCATCGGAGCCTTCGGGACCGCTTCAGACAGTTCAACCGGTATCGGCACCGGTATCGGCGAGTGTGCTTCCAACACCGGCTTATACAATTTCCTCTGGTATCGACAGGCCGGTACCGGATCCCTCCAGTATCGACTTCGATCGGTACCGGTATCGTGCTTTACAGGAGCACCCGGACAGAAGATATTTTTAATCCTCCGATGACTCTGAGGATTCTGACAGCTCTGTCAATGCTGGAGTGCTTCTCTCTGAGGAGCCTTCTTCTCCTAAACGTAGGATGTCTCCTCCAGAGGATATATCCTTTCAGGATTTCATCAGGGAGGTGGCTAGAGGTCTTTCCATCACAGTGGCTCCTGAAACAGAACCCAGGGCAAAGGAGTTGGAGATTTTACAATATCCTAAAGCTCCCAAGGAAGCGGCTACTTTTCCTATTCATGAGATCTTTCATGATCTCATGTTATGAATGTGGGAAACACCTCTTACCACCTCTCCTCATTCCCGTAGGCTGGATACCATGTATCGAGTGCCTCCTTGTCCTGGATTTCAAAAAACTCAATAGCCACATCATTCTATAGTGGTGGAGTCAGCTATGAGAAGGATCAAGAGTGCAAAAGGACATGCATCTAATCCTCCAGGACGTGAATGTAGGACTCTTGATGCCTTTGGGTGTCGAACATTCCAGGCCTCTATGCTTTCTGCCAGGATTAGTTCCTACATCTTATATATGGGAATGTTCCTTAAGGAGGTCACAGGAGATCTAGAGCTTATGAGCCCTCTCCTTCCTGATGATAAAAGGCAGGATTACCTTACACTTGTCAAACATGCCCAGGATGTTTCCAAGTTTGTTAATCGTGCAGCTTTTGACTGCTTTGAGTGCATAAGCAGAACCTCTGCCATTGACATAGGGGCTCGCAGGATTGCCTGGTTCCAGGCATCTGACTTAGAACTCTGGGTACAGGACAAGCTGGGGAATATCCCTTGTACAGACGAAAATCTCTTTGGCAAAAATTGGCAAGAGAAAGCTAATGAGCTGGATGCCGATAACACCACTTTGCATAGACTATCCAAAGCTACAGCTGATCCTGCAAGGAGGAAATCCTGCAAGAAACCAATCTTCTCTAAAAAGAAGAGGTTTTACCCCTCGTATACCCAGCAGGTGCATTCTGCAGGTTAATCCACCCGAAAGGGACAGCAGCCCCCAAAGCAAAGGAAATCAAAGACTGTTAAGCCTCAACTGGCCCAGCAGACTCAGCCTCCACAGGGGCTTTGACTCCCATCTAGAGAACTTGGCCTTCCTGGCCCTGAACGAGCCAGAGCCTTCCACCATCCCAGGAAGGCTGTGTCATTTTGCCCCCAGATCATAGTGGGAGATCATTTTGCATCCAGTGATCACCAGATGGTGTATTTCAGTATTAGGACTAGGGCTGTTAGAATCCATTCAAAGGTGAGGATCTTAGACTTTAGGAAGACTAACTTTGCGAAGATGGGCCAATACCTCAGGGAGTCGTTAGTGGGATGGGAACAGCTGGGGGATGTAGAAAAACAGTGGGCAAAACTGAAAGGGGATATTTTAAGGGCAACCAATCTTTTTGTTAAAATGGTAAATAAAGGTAAAAGGAAAAGGAGACCGCTGTGGTTTTCGAAAGAAGTAGCTGAAAAAGTGAAGAAAAAGAGGGAGGCCTTCATGAAATACAAGAGATCACAGAGAGAGGAAGACAGGCATCTGTATTTGGAAAAACTTAGAGAAGCTAGCAAAGTAGTCAAGAAGGCAAAGATTCAAAAGGAGGAGGAAATAGCCAATGCAATAAAATGGGGGGATAAGACATTTTTCAGATACATTAGTGAGAAGAGGAAGGGCAAAAGTGGTATTGTCAGACTCAAGGGTGCAGAGGAGGAATATGTAGAAGCTGATAAGGATAAAGCGGAATTGCTTAACAAATATTTTTGTTCTGTGTTCACAGATGAAGAACCAGGAGCAGGACCTCAGAAAACACCCACAAATAGGAACAGAAGCGAGGGACATCTTGAACATTTTCAAAAGACTGTGTTCGTGAGAAACTAGCTCAACTTAAAGTAGACAAAGCGATGGGACCGGATGAGATATACCCTAGAATACTGAGGGAACTTGGGGATGTTCTAGCAACTCCACTTACTGACCTTTTCAATGCCTCGTTGGAGTCGGGAGTGGTGCCAAAGGACTGGAGAGAGGCTCATGTTGTGCCTTTACACAAAAGCGGAAGTAAGGATGTGGTTGAAAACTACAGGCCGGTTAGTTTAACTTCGGTGGTGAGTAAATTATTGGAAATACTGCTGAGAGAGAAAATAGTGAGGCTTCTGGAGTCCAGCGGATTACAGGATCCGAGGCAGCATGGATTCACCAGAGGCAGGTCTTGTCAGACAAATCTGATTGATTTCTTTGACTGGGTGACCAGGGAGTTGGACTGAGGGAGAGCTCTAGATGTGGTGTATTTAGATTTCAGTAAAGCCTTTGACACTGTTCCTCACAGGCAACTTATAAACAAACTGAGCACCCTAGGGATGGACCCTAAAGTTACTGCTTGGGTTAGAAATTGGCTGGGTGGGAGGCGACAAAGAGTACAAGTAAATGGAGCTCACTCTGAGGAGAAGGATGTTACCAGTTGTGTGCCCCAGGGATCTGTCCTTGGTCCGATTCTTTTTAACATCTTTGTTAGTGATACAGCAGAAGGCTGTCGGGTAAGGTTTGTCTCTTTGCAGATGATACCAAAATCTGCAATAGAGTAGACGCCCAGGAAGGTGTAGATAACATGAGGAGGGATCTAGCTAAGCTTGAAGAATGGTCTAGAATTTGGCAGCTGGGATTTAATGTTAAAAAATGTAAGGTCGACTTCCGGTGATGTCAGCGGGCTGAATGGCGGCGAAATAGTTGAGCTCCGCCGTCGAGGCCTGTTTAATGGTGCAAAACCCGTCTAAATTGAGCGAAACGGAGAGGCAGAGCAGCGGGGCTCAGGCAGGCACCGAGGAGTACACCATTGGCATGCGGCAGGCAGAGCGGACGGTGCGAGGTCCATGAAAATCTCTGAGAGGCAGCGGACTGAGCAGTTGAGGGCAGCTGCGAGGAAGATCGTGTGGCCCCGGTGAGGCCTGCGAGTCCGGGAAGCGGCGAGTGGTGCTGGGCGAGTGCACGGGAGTGCACGTGGATCAGGGGAGTCCCGGCCTGAATCGAGCAGGGAGTGTGCAGGAGGCCCACCGGACAGCAAAGTGGAGAGACCGCAAAGAGGTGAAGAGCCAGATCGGAGGGTTAGGAGGAGCAAAACGGAAGCAACCCTAGCTACCCAGGCACAGGAGGAGAAAAAATAGCAGCAAAGCCACCTAACAAAAATAAAAAGAAATTTGAGTTTTGGACCTCTGGTGAGGGGATTGCTAGGGGTGAAGCCGCATTAAGAGTACAAATAATCCCCGGAAGTGGATAGGGGAGAAGAAACACAGAGGATTCGCTCTGGAGTGGGGAGGAGGCAGTGTGGGGAGCAGAGGCAGTGGAGTGGCTGTGTGGTGAAGCAACCAGGTGAGTGCACCAGCACATAGCGGTGAAGAGAAGAGACGTGAGCACAGCCGCGGGGGGCGCTGAGCCGGTACTGCGGTACCAGAGGTAAAGCGGAGAGGAGTGGAGCGGTACCAGATTGGAGGGGGACGGGGTGGCAGACTGACTGCTGTGTCCCAGGAGAGGATTTTATAACTATTGTCCATTGCAGCAAGTAGTTTCAGTTTGTCAACCCTATAGATCTATTGGGTCAAGCTTTGCCCAGGGTCTCAAGGCAACCACTCTGAGGGCGCGAAGACTGAATTGGAGACCGACCTTGAAGTAGATCGAGGGATCACTGCAACACACCAACAATGGATAAATCCAAGAAAGAAGGAATGGTGAAAAAAAAACTGGCAGAATACCGATTATCGTATGTGATGCCAAGAGGCGGGAAGGAGGGGGAGAAGCAAGGGAAAACGGTGATGGAGTCACCGTCGAGTCTGGAGGAGGGCGCAGTGGGAGAGGAGTGCCTGGGGACAGCTGACAAGATCAAGCAGTGGCTTCTAGAATTAAAGGAAGAACTGAAGGAAGAGAAATGTGGAGTTAAAAATGAGATAAAAGAGGCTTTACAAACCCTGCGACAAGACATTTCAGATTTGGGAGAGCGAGTAGAGGAGGCTGAAACTCAGTTGGAAAACCAGGGTGAAATGTTAGAGCAAGTCCAGAAAGGCTGGGAAGAGCTGAGGGCGGCACAGGAGGAGGTAAAGGCAAAAACAGAAGATCTGGAAGACCGCTCGAGAAGATGCAATCTCAGAGTGTGTGGAGTGCCGGAAGAGCCTAAGTACAAGAACTGTGAGGAGGTGGTACAGAAAATATTTAGGGAACTCCTGGCTGCGGCGGATAAAGCGGAGGAGGTGGAAGGCAGTCCACTGAGAATAGAAAGAGTACACAGGGTCCTGGGGCCCATAAGAGAAAACAGGCCGAGGGATATTATAGTTTGCTTGAGTTCTTTCAAAACAAAAGAACGTCTGTTGGGAGCTAACAGGAAACTAAGAAGTTACCAATGGGATGGACATAAAGTGGAGTTGTATCAGGACTTGTCCCAGGGAACGTTACAGAGGAGAAGAGAGATAAGAGAGGTCACAGCTTATCTGCGGAGAGCGGATCTGAGATACAAATGGCTGTACCCGTTCGGACTGTTGATCACGGTGCATGGGAGATCCAGGAAAGTGGGAAACAGCACGGAAGCTTGGAAGGCATTGAGAGAGCTTGGAGCGGAGAACCTTCTGGAGGAGGCCAGTCACACAGCTCCATTGAAGGACTTGGAGACGAGAGCAACAAAGATGGAGAGCATGCAGTGGCAGAGGGCAGGCAGCCGGAGATTGGCAAGAATGGCCAAGAGTGGTCCTCGGAGCCCGGAGACGGAGCAAGAGACTGGGTGATGTGAAGGATAAAAGAAGGACTGGTACTTGTTGATGTTTTATGCAGGGATGATTTTAGGAGGTGGTACATAATAGAAGGACATAAGGGGTGGAGGTGGGAGGAGGGGATAGGGGTAGAGTGGATGGGAAGGAGGTTAGGGAGGTTGGTTATGAGTTGGTGGGGGGGAGGAAGGTGGGTAGCACTAAGTTAGTGGGGAGGGGGTTTGGGTGAGGGGGGGCAAAGGATGAAGGGGATGGAGGGAAGGAAGGGAGAGGGGAGGGGGAATAATGGGTAGGGTAGACTGTAGACTGTAGGGTAGACAGTAGACTGCTCAATAACACACCCAACTTCAGAGACAGAAGAACTACACTACTGAACATGCTAACTGTACCTAAGCTCACTACAAGATGTACAAAGACAACTACCAATAGAGCTTTTTCAATTTATGCCCCGACAGCCTGGAATGAACTTCCGGCTAGTATTCGTTCCATAACCAGCCTCACCGCCTTCAGAAAGGCAATAAAACACCACCTGTTTCTAATGCACTATCCTGAAACCAGGCCCGAAAAACATAAGTCTTGTACACTCACACCGCACATTTACTGCCCTATCACACAACATGAAAATGGCTAGGTACTCCTCTCTCCTAGATCTACACACTCCCCCACCTGACCTATAATTGCCCACGGTTTACTGGAATACTTAACTCTATGTAAATAATTGTATATACCATGTGAATAGTTCCATATATATACCATGTGAATAGTTTTCCCTGTTATCCCAGTTTGATTATGCCTTGTTCTATGTAAGCACATTGTAATATATAATGCATTGTTGCTCTGTTCAGTTTTACTGTAAACCGCGCTGATTTCAATAGAGCGGTATATAAAAAATAAAAATAAATAAATAAATAAATAAATAAAATAAATAGGGTAGATTGGGAGTAGGCTATGGTCACTGATATGGAAGTTACATCTCCTCAGTGGAGAACAAGGAAGGTGAGGGGAGGGGGGATGGAGGGGAGGGGGTGGGGAGGGGGGAGATAGATAATAGGGGGGGTGTGGCATGGAGGGGGAAGGGGGAGGGGGAGGAGGTGGGGGAGGGGAGGGGGGTACCAAAGAGGGGTGGAGATGAGCGTGAAGGATTACGGGCGGGGAGAGCGGGAGGAATAGGGGCGGGGGGGATTTGAAAATTGTCACCTTGAATGTTAAAGGGCTGAACTCACCATGGAAAAGACAGAAATTGTATAAAGAGTTAACAAGGCATAAAGCGGCAATAGTATTGATACAGGAGACACATTTACAGAAAAAGCACGAATTGCTGGTACAGCCCAAGGGATATAGGGATCGTCTGTTTGCTTCTAATGTAAGGGAAAAAAAGAAAGGTGGGGTGGCGGTGTTCCTCAGTGGAGAGATTAAAGCAGAGGTGCAGACGGTGATCCGGGATAAAGGGGGAAGATATCTGTTGATGAGGGTAAAAGTGGGGGAGGAGTGGTTCTGTGTAGTGAATGTATATGCTCCCACGGGGTCCCAGAAAGAATTTTGGGAGGAGTTGGGTGCCCAGGTGGCGTTAATGGGTGATGGAGCGTTAATTTGTGGAGGGGATTTCAATATGCCCTGGGAGATGGGGAGGGACATGATGGGGAATAGGGAAGGGCGGGGGAAGGATAGGAAATGTTACCATCAGTTTGTGCAGGAAAATGACCTGATCGATGCGTGGCATTTGTTGAACCCGGGAAGGAGACAATTCTCCTTCTTTTCGGCGGTGAATGGGACCTACTCGAGGCTTGATGTCATATGGGTAGGGAAGGAGTTGGCGGGAAGGATTAAGGGGGGGGAAATAGAACCCATAACTTGGTCAGATCACGCACCAGTGGTAGTACAAGTGCGGGTGAAGGGGGAAGACAAGGGGCGGCAATTTTGGAAACTTAATGAAGGGTTGTTGGAAGATAGGGTAGTGAAAGAGGTGGAATTGTTGATTCTGGAGTTTTTTTAGAAGAATGGGGAGGGTGGGGTAAAAGAGGAAGTGGTTTGGGATGCTTTCAAAGCAGTGGTAAGGGGGGTGTTAATAAAGAGGGGAACGCAAATAAAGAGGGAACGGGAAGAACAGGAATGGCAATTAAGGCAGCAATTGAGGACATTGGAGGAGAAGGATGTGCAGGGAGATAGTGGGCGCTACCGGGGAGCAGTTTTGGAAGCGAGGGCGAAACTGAATGCAATAGAGGCAGAGAGGATTCAATTTCGCATGCAGCTGCTGAAGCAGAGTTTTTTTGAAGGGGGAAATAAAGCAGGGAAATACCTTGCAAGGCAGCTGAAAAAGAGGAAGGAATGGAATAGGATCACACAGCTCAGAGGTAGGGGGGCAGTAGTGCGGGAGGATCATCAGATAAGAGAAGAATTTGTGTCCTTTTATAGTAAGCTGTATGCGGCATGTGAGGAGAGGTCTGTTGAGGACATTCAAGCGTATCTGAAGGGAGTTAGGTTATCGAGATTGACAGAGGAGGAGCAGCGGGGGTTGGATGGTGAGATTGGGACTGAGGAGGTGTTGCGGGCAATTAAGGAGATGAAGACAGGAAAGGCCCCCGGATTGGATGGTTTGACTGCGAGGTTTTATAAGAAATTTGGGAACCTATTGGTGCAACCATTAACCAGGGTTTTTAATGGGCCTCGAGAGGGGGTGAAATTGGCAGAAACAATGGGCTGGGCAGGAATTTCTCTTATTCATAAGGAAGGGAAAGACCCACAGGACTGTGCGTCTTATCAGCCAATCTCGCTATTAAACATAGATGCAAAAGTACTGGCGAAAGTCCTGGCGACAAGGCTTAATAGGATGTTGGGGAAATTAGTACATGAGGACCAAGCAGGTTTTGTACCAGGAAGGCAGGTAGCGGATAACATAAGGAAAGTTTTGAATGTGATTTGGAAGGCACAAAAGAAGGAAAAGGAGATGTTGCTGGTTTCTCTGGATGCTGAAAAAGCATTTGATCAAGTGTCCTGGAGATTTCTATATTCAGTCTTGGAGGCTATGGGGTTTGGGTTGGTCTTTGTGAAGTGGATACGAGCGTTATATGCCAAGCCGAAGGCATGTGTGAGGGTCAATGGGGGTTATTCCAATTTTTTTCCACTGGAAAGAGGGACTAGACAAGGCTGTCCTCTGTCGCCCTTGTTGTTTGTGCTCTCATTAGAGCCGCTGGCGGAGAGGTTGCGGGACAGCCAGGACATAGCGGGAGTCAGGGTGGGGCAAAAGGAATATCGGGTGTCGCTATTTGCAGACGACATCCTGTTAACAATTACGAGACCCGCAGAAACATTAACGGCAGTGATGAGGGAGATTCAGGAGTATGGGCAGAAAGCGGATTTCTGGATAAATTGGGGGAAATCTGAGATTTTAAGTATAGTAGGGGAGGAGGAAGGTCAGGTGGAGCTGCGACAGTGTTTTCCTTTTAAGTGGGCAAAGAAGTCAATCAGATATTTCGGGGTGCAACTGGGGAGGGTCCTGGAGGATCTGTTTGCGTTGAATTATAATAAATTGTTGGGGCAAGTGGAGGGCCAGTTGAGGGGATGGGGCAAGGGGTATTATTCCTGGTCTGGGCAAATGGCGATAGTTAAAATGATGCTCCTCCCTCGGTTCCTGTTCCTTTTCCAAGTCCTTCCAATAAAGGTGCCCAGGAGAATATTGAGGAGGGTTCAGCAACAAGTAGAGGGTTTTATATGGGAGGGAAAAAAGCCAAGGGTGGCGGCAAGGACGTTACAAGTGTTGGGAGTGGAGGGGGGATGGGCGTACCAAACTTTACTTTGTATTATACGGCAGCGCAATTGAGGGGGGTATATGCGTGGTTACAGGAACCACATAAACAGTGGGTGAGGATGGAGGTAGATGAGTATGGGCCGGGTGTATTAGAAAGGATGGTTTGGGAGGGGAAGGGGGAGAGGGGGCCGAACCCCCTGGTGGGACACACTCTTAATGTATGGCAAAAGCATAGGAAGAGGTTGGTGGGGGATAAGAGGTGGTCACATACCATGTCTTTGCAAGCATGCTGTGCAGAGGGCGTGGGTCCGAGCAAAATAGTGCTCAGAAGGTGGGCGGAGCAGGGGTTAAATCAGGTGACACAGATAGTGGTGGAGAAGGAGGTTAGAGGCTTTGAGGGCATGCGAGACCTTTATCAGCTGGGGGAGTCGGATAGGTTTGCATATATGCAGGTCGGATCGGTGGTCAGACAAAGGGTGAAAGAGCAGGTGGGGAGGGGGGAAGTGGAGTGGTTTGAAGGGACATGCTTAGGATCCATGGGGCAGAAGGGTATGATCTCAAGAATCTATAAGGGCTTAATTGCGAGGGGAGTGGGGAAGTTAAAATATATGGAAGCGTGGGAAAGAGATTTAGGGGTAACGTGGGGGGTGGAAGAATGGGAGGGAGTGGCAATGGGCATAGCTAGATTATCTCCAGGAACAAGCAGGAATGAGTCCTCACATATGGGTACGTCGGAACCGACGGAGCCTGCGCGGGAAAGCTCCCCAGCTTCCCAGAAAGGAAGCTTTTGGGGCCTCCCACAGCGCATGCGCGCTGCCTTCCCGCCTTCCTGACCAACTCTCTTCAGTTCTTCTTTTTCCGCGGAGCCAGCAGGTCGTGTTCCTGTCACCGCTGAAGAAATTGTTATTTTAATTTGTTTCTTTGACCGCGTGTCTGCCTTCCCCGATTCCGGACCGGTACCGCCGGTCTTTTTTCGTTTATTTAAAAAAAAATAAAAATAAATAATTACTTTTTCTTCACTTGGTGTATTTTTTCTGTGAGGCCTCTAGGCCTTCTCAGGTCTCCCTCATGGAAAAACCAGCTTCTGGTTTTAAAAAATGCACCAAGTGTACCGGTACTATTTCAGTCACAGATACCCATGAGTGGTGTCTTAAATGTTTGGGGCCTGACTATTCCATTCCGGATTGTCCATCCTGCTCTCTGATGTCCAAAAGGGGCTTACAGAACAGAGCAGCTAAGTTTCGTATGCTGTTTTCTACCGATACTCCAGCATCAACATCCTCCAGGTCTTCTTCTCCTGATGGATCTCAGGTAACCAAACATTCTTCAGGCAAGTCCTCAAAAGGCAAATCTCCCTCTAAGCAGCGAGAGGCCCTTGCATTTGACCCTGAGGACCCTGCCCCAGCCAAACAACCCCGGCGGGAAGCTCCGGCTTCCAAAGCTCCTCCTATGGGGTTACAGGTAGACATCGATGGCACGGCCTCGACCGATCTCCTGTTAGACTGCTCTGGGGTACCGGCTAACACCGGTACCGACATCCAGGCAGTTGTGGTGACTATGGGTACTACGGTACAATCCATGCAGCAGTCCTTACTGGCTTTCATTAATGCTGCAACGCCATCAGTACCGCGACAATCGGTTCCGACTCCGATTCCGGTACCGCAACCGATACCGGTACCCAGAGCATCTACTTCCAGTAGCATGCCGGTTCCGGTCTCCGGTTCCGGAGATTTCCTCGATACCGCTCCTATTCCCGGTACGCCCGATGTCGATACCGGTCGGTACGCGTATCGATCTCTGGAAGCAAATAGGCGATACTTTGAATCCTCTGAAGATTCTGATACATCAGATGATTCTGCTGACGTCTCTTTTACTCTTCCTGAGGAGCCCTCTTCTCCAAAAAGGAGAATGTCTCCTCCAGAGGATTTGTCCTTTCAAGACTTCATCATTGAAGTAGCTAAAGGACTTTCCATATCTGTATCCTCTGAAAAGGAACCTAGAGCAAAAAAATTGGATATTTTAGGATACTCTAAGGTTCCCAAAGAGGCAGCCACCTTACCCATACATGAAATTCTTCAAGAACACATGATGGACTTGTGGGAGGCTCCTCTCACCCTATCTCCACATTCTCGACGTTTGGACACCATGTATCGGGTTCCTCCTTCTCCTGGTTTTCAAAAGACTCAGCTTCCTCACCACTCTATTGTGGTGAAGTCTGCTATGAAAAAGATAAAGAGTACCAAAAGGCACTCTTCTACCCCTCCAGGAAGAGAATGTAGGACTCTGGATGCTTTTGGGAGAAAAATCTTCCAAGCTAGCATGCTTATTGCCAGAATCAATTCATACAGCCTCTATATGGGCATGTTTTTGAAAGAGATTGCATTAAAGATACGTCAGTTTCTCCCCTTTATCCCAGAGGATAAGCAAGAGGAGTTTTTGCTAAAGCAAACTCAAAACAGCCAGCAGCCATTTGTGGAGCTCCCCGGTCGGGGTAGAGCACAGGGGGAGCCTCGGTTTCCCGCTCCTGCACTCCAGCCCAATCCGGGTTGTGGGAGGTCCCGGCGGCTTAACTAAAGTGTGCCGCGGGCAGGAGAAGTCTTGGAAAACAGCCAGCAGCCATTTGTGGAGCTCCCCGGTCGGGGTAGAGCACAGGGGGAGCCTCGGTTTCACGCTCCTGCACTCCAGCCCAATCCGGGTTGTGGGAGGTCCCTGCAGCCTCTATAAAGGTGCCGCCGGCAAGCGCACCCGCGCCTTGCGGGCCCGCGCCTGAGGGCCTTGCCAGAGGGCCCTTTGGCGTGGCCCTTAGGCAGTGGCACGTCAGCAACCCTACGAGGGAAGCCAGGACTCTCATCTACAACTGAATCTGCCTTCTGCGCCAAGAAAACTTCAGAATAATAACCTGAGACTCTGATATACCCTAAAACTCACCTATGTAACCCACTTCTACCCCATCTATAAGGTAACAGTAGACCTGAATATACTAGAGAATTTCACTCCTTGTTACTCTGTTACAAACAGACCTCCCTTAAAATAAGATTTGCTACTGTATCTTGTTAACAGAACACATTGTTTCTACCTGATAGGCCTGCTTTTATACAATTGTTACCTATTTCCACTGCTCTGTACCTAACCAGTTAATCTGCATTTACTGTTTCTAAAGACCCGTATTACCTTACATTGTATCCTTCCATCACTGTAAACATGGCTCTCTCCCTATTTGCATTAGTTAGCCTCTATCTGTTAACATACACCACCCAAAATACAGCAGCATTCCCCACCACCTCACACAAGATCCCCATATTGCATGGACTAGGAAGAAGATATCATTCCTCCTATCATCACTCAGCTCCACAACCACACCATGTTAGGCACTCTCATCTACTATATATCTCCCTTAGCACTGTTAGTAGTTCTAAACCTAATTCTGCTCCCTCACATGCTAACTTAAACTGTGCACTCATCAACGCCCGCTCAGTACGTAAAAAGGGGCCAGCCATTACAGATCTCATCACAAAGCTGAAACTAGACATCCTCATGGTAACAGAATCATGGCTAGCGGACACAGACAATGTCCTTATAAACCAACTCATTCCACCAGAATACTCAATACACACATGTCACAGAGCAGACCGAAGAGGAGGTGGTGTCCTCATTCTTTCACGAACTAACCTTCAATTTAGTTTACTTTCCACCCAGAGTACCACACACATGGACCTAGTTACTATAGCCAACAAACATATCATCCTAAATCTCATATATAGAGCCCCATCCTCACCACCAGAAGATTTATCTAATATAATAGAGCTGGCCTGCAACCCAGAAAGCCCACGCAAATCCAACTGGTTAATGGGCGACTTTAACCTCTCCTCACTTCACCATAGACATTCAACCACATTCCTTGATGCCATGGCTGACCTCAACTACTCGCAGCTAGTTAGCTCCCCTACACACCTCAAGGGTAACACCCTTGACCTCATTTTTGCGCCTCAGCCTGCAGTGAACACCAACTTTAAGCTATCTCATACCCCTGTCCCATGGTCTGATCATGATTTATTATCCTTCCAAATCCCATTTCAGAAAAACAGTATACCAGCAAGACAGACAAATTTGATCTCATCAGGTCCAACAGCCCGTTTCAAAACGCTCAACAAGGATGACTTCATCAGCCAGACTCTTCCAACCCTTTGTCTACCAACCAATGACCTTGATGAATTGATCAACAATTGGTACAACACCCTGAACTCCTCTTCACATATACCTTCCTCAGTAAGACCACCAGCATCCAGCACAGCACTAAAAGAAGAAACCCGAAACCATGGTTCTCCACTGAACTACGACTATCCCTCCAGAACCTAAGAAAACAAGAGAGAAAATGGCGCAAATCACGTGCTCCAATTGACCAAATAGATTACGAAAATGCCCTAAAGAAACACCGGGAGAAAATAGCTGAAAAGATGAGAGAACACCATACAGAAACCCTCCTCCGATCACTGAACAAACCACGAGACCTCTTTAACATCACTAAATCCTTAACCAAGGCACCATCCTCCAACCAAACAATATCAATTCAACCTCAAGCTTTTGCTGACTATCTTCAATCTAAATCCATTAACACGAATTCCACTCCAAGTTGTATACCTAACCCCATCTCAATCACTCAGCCTCTAAAAAATTTTGTCGCCCCCACAGTGAAATCCATCACTGACCTTATTGCCACCTTGAATACTACCACAGCCCCAAACGATCCATGCCCTGCCTACTGGATCAGAACAATGCGTGCTGAACTGAGCCCCATACTTGCCCTTATCATGCAACTTTCCTTCACAACCGGATCATTCCCTTCATCTCTCAAGCAAACTTCAATACGCCCTCTCCTGAAGAACAATAAACTCGACCCAGCAAAAACTGATTCATATCGTCCAATTTCAAGTATACCCCTTCTAGCCAAAATCATCGAGAAGGTGGTACAAATCCAATTGCAACAGCATATAGATACCTTAGCTCCTCTCGATCCCTGCCAACACGGATTCCGTGAATCACATGGCATAGAAACCCTTCTCACACTACTCATCAACACCTTATCAAGAGGGATTGACAAAATTGAAAATGGATTCATCCTCATCTTCCTTGACATCTCAGCAGCTTTTGACTCGGTTAACCATGTACAACTTCTTCACCGTCTTAAAGAAAAGGGAGTCCAGGAATCAGCTTGGGAATGGTGTAGATCCTACCTAAACAACCGCTGGCAACAGGTGCGGATAGGAGCTTCAACCTCTGATCCTTTCCAGCAACAACAGGGTGTACCCCAGGGATCCTCTTTATCAGCTCTTCTATTTAACATATATTCAACCAATCTGTGAAATCATCAAATCATTTAACGCCTCCAGCTTGATCTACGCAGATGACATACTGATATTCACGCCAATAAAAATTAATGCCCCCGACTTCTCCCCAATTATCGCCTGTTTCAACGCGATTACAGATTGGCTCCTATCCCAGAACCTGCGAATAAACTTCAAGAAAACGGAAGTCCTATTCGTAACTAGGAATAAGAAATTCTCCCCACCCGCAACTTTGAAGGTGAGAGATGCGGAATTACCATGTAAATCATCAATTCGCTACCTGGGAGTAACCATCGACCAAGAACTGACCTTCAAAGATCACATAAAGCAGACCGTTAAATCCATTTACTATAAATTGAGAACACTGAAACCCTTAAGACCACTACTCGCCTCCAATGACTTCCGAACAATCTTCCAAGCCCTTATAACACCTCATTTCGACTATGCCAATGTCATCCTGCATGGTCTACCCAAGAGCATCCTCAACCCACTCCAATTGGCGATGAACTCAGCAGCCCGCATCCTCTGCGGTACATCCAGTAGAGACCACATCACCCCCATACTAACAGAGCTTCACTGGTTACCCCTACATGCCAGGATAACCTACAAAGCACTTCTGCTATCCTTTAAAGCAATCAATCAAATAGCCCCACCTTCCCTCTCATCACTTATTATCAACACCCCCACGAACAGACTGAGAAGATCCGCAGCCGCCAATACCCTTGTCGTACCAAAGGAGTACACTAAATGTAACCAAACAACCAGAGACAGGGCCTTCACCTTATTCGCTCCAACTTGCTGGAATAATCTCCCTCCTCATATCCGATCAATAAAAGACCTCTCTCAATTTAGAAAGGCCCTCAAACACTACCTATTCTGTCATCATCTTTTAGGCCCTAACCCTACACCTCCTCCCCCCATCTCACAAATCACTCACACAGCCTCTGACATTCCAACAACATAACCATAACAGAACACGAACTAGACGCTCTGCACACCCAAATTTATGACCCAATTTAACTGTAAATTTCCAGATGTAATTTATCTTTCTGTATATAGCTTGTATATAGTTTACCATGTTGTCTCCAAGTTACTGACCCTGTTATAATGTAAGCAAAAGACACTGTTATAATGTAAGCAAAGGACTGTTCTAATGCGAAATTTGTTATCTGTAAACCGCGCTGATACCAAAGAGCGCGGTATATAAAAACTGTAAAATAAATAAATAATAAATAAGATGTTTCAAAGTTCTCCAACAGAGCAGCCTTTGACTCTTTTGAGGGGGCAAGCAGAGCCTCTGGCATTGCCATAGCTGCTTGCAGACTGGCTTGGCTCCAGGCCTCTGATTTGGAACCCTGGGTACAAGAAGGCTTGGGCAATCTGCCCTGTACAGGTGAAAATCTGTTTGGCAAAGAGTGGCAAATCAAAGCCACTCAAATGGATGCAGAGAATGCTGCTTTAGATA
This sequence comes from Ichthyophis bannanicus, assembly GCA_033557465.1. NCBI lineage: Eukaryota > Metazoa > Chordata > Amphibia > Gymnophiona > Ichthyophiidae > Ichthyophis > Ichthyophis bannanicus. Next base: position 497,395,936 of record CM066033.1, read on the forward strand.
GACTTTCTAAGTCTACCTCTACCCCTGCCAAGAAATAACCTTTTAAGAAACCTTTCTATAAAAAGACCAGATTTTCCACAAATACTGGCCAGCAATCTTCCCAAGTTCGCTTTGCTCCTAAGCGTCAGCAAACTAAACAGGCCAGAACAAAGTCTACAGGGGCTGCTACAATCCAGCAGTCCCAACCCCCTCAGGGTTTTTGACTTGATTCTAGAGAACTTAACCTTTCTGGCTCTGCAACAACCAGAACCTCTCACCATTCCAGGAAGGTTAACTCATTTTGCTCCCAGATGGGAACAAATCACATCAGAACCGTGGACCCTCTCTATCATCAAAGAGGGCTACAAACTACATTTCTCCAGCCTTCCTCCCCATTTCATGGTGAGACAATTCAATTCTCCCCCTTCTCTCCTGTACCTGTTGGGCCAGGAGGTGACCACTCTTCTTGCCCAAAAGGCAATAGAAGAGGTTCCTCTTCCTCAACAAGGGTCAGGTTTTTACTCCCCTTATTTTCTCATTCCCAAGAAAACAGGGGGGTACAGACCCATTCTGGATCTCAGAGAATTGAACAAATTCCTATACAAGGAGAAATTCAAGATGCTTTCTCTAGGCACTCTCCTTCCATACCTACAGAGTCAGGACTGGCTTTGTTCTCTAGATCTCAAGGATGCGTACACACATATACTCATCCATCCATCCCACAGAAAATTCCTACGGTTTCTGTTCCAGGGAAAACATTTCCAATACAGAGTCCTTCCCTTCGGTCTAGCCTCTGCTCCAAGGGTATTTACCAAATGCATGGCAATAGTAGCTGCATTTCTACGCACTCTGGGAATCTTTGTCTTCCCATACCTGGACGACTGGCTCATCCGAGCTCCATCTCAGTCCGAGGCTCAGACTTCCCTGGACCACACCAGACGCATACTGCAGTATCTGGGACTTGTCATCAATCTGCCAAAGTCTCAACTCACCCCTACTCAGTCCCTAGAATTCATAGGGGCCTGGCTAGATACCATCACTGCAAGGGCCTATCTTCCTCAGGCCCGTTGCCACCGTCTAGTGCACTTGGCCTCTCAAGTTCAGTCCAAAAGCCACTTGACGGCCAGGGAGATGCTACAACTGCTAGGCCACATGGCATCCACAGTTCATGTGGTGCCTTATGCACGCCTACATATGAGAACAGCTCAATGGACTCTGTCCACCCAGTGGACACAAGCATCAGGAGCTCTCTCAGACCAAATAGCAACCTCAAAACGTCTTTTTTGGTCTCTCCAATGGTGGATATCCACTCAAAATCTGTTGTTGGGGGCCCCCTTCCAACCTTTGTTACCCCAAGCAACTCTCACTACAGATGCCTCCCAAGCAGGTTGGGGAGCTCATCTCCAAGACCTCTCCACTCAGGGCACTTGGTCTCCACAGGAGACCACCCTTCATATCAACCTTTTGGAGCTGCGAGTAATTTTCCTTGCTCTCAAGGTCTTTCATACCCTCCTCATCAACATGACAGCCCTTGTTCATACCGACAATCAAGTAGCCATGTTCTACATAAACAAACAAGGAGGGACTGGCTCTCTGTCGCTTTGCAACGAAGCTCTTAAACTGTGGGCCTTCGCCAGAGAGCATCAGATCCATCTCCTGGCAGTGTACCTCCCAGGAATCCAAAACTCTTGGGCAGACAGACTCAGTCGAGTTCTGCTTCCACACGAATGGTCCCTGCACATGGATCAGGTACTCAGAATCTTTCAGGAATGGGGAACCCCGGACATAGACCTCTTTGCAAGTCCGTACAATGCCAAACTTCCCCGGTTCTGTTCAAGGATTCCGTGTCAGGGAGCTCAGGCCAAGGATGCCTTCCTCCTTCATTGGGGTCAGGCCTTCCTATATGCCTTTCCACCCATTCCCTTGATTCCTAAGACTCTATTCAAACTTCAGAGGGATCAAGGATCTATGATCCTCATAGCTCCACGCTGGCCACGCCAAGTGTGGTACCCTCTACTTCTGCATCTCTCCCAGGCACCCTCCCTGGATCTGGGAGCTGCTCCAGACCTTCTGTCTCAAGAGGAGGGGGCTTTGTGGCACCCAAACCCCAAATCCCTTCACCTCAGAGCTTGGTTACTGAAGGCCTAGACCAGTGATGGCTAACCTTTTTGAGCCCGAGTGCCCAAACTGCCGCACAAAACCAAAGAATTTCCTCAAAGTGCCAGCACGTCAATTAAAGCCCCATTTGCATAAGGTGCTTCATTTGCATAAATATTTGCATAATGTTACCATACACTAACTTTTAGTAAACATGCCTCTTAATGAGTATATGGATAAAGAAAGACTAAAAGGTTTCTACATTACTATAATCCAGTACCAACCGCCAGGCACATTAGGAACTACTACAAACGCTGCCCATTTAGAACCCATAGCAAACCCGCCGTATCCTAACAGCACTACCAGGACTCACAAAGCACCATACTCTACCTATCAAAAGGCAACACTGCAAATATTAAACCAATACATCTCAGAGAACAACAATACATGACCTACTGGGGAAAGAACAAGTGGCAATGTCAAATAGGAATTATATAAACAGAATACCTCAGCTCAGTTACACATGCAGAACAGACCATCACCAAACAAGGAATCACAATTTAGAAACAGGAAGACAATAATTAAACTGGGAACCCCAAAAGCCAAACTTGGAATATACAACAACACTGTAGAAATAAAACTATATATTAATTTCCTCTTGTACTAAACAAAGCGCAAAAATTAATGATGCACATTTCCCAGAGCTGACATATTCCAGTTAATAAATTCAAAATAAAGAGATATTTTTCTACCTTTTGTGCATTTTTTTTCAGTTGCAATTGTTCCAGCCACTTTCTTCTGGTTTCTTCGTGTCTTCTGCTAACTCTCCATCTGCTGTCCATTTGTCCTTTCTTCTGTCTTCTTGTTTTTTTTTTCCATTCTCTCTCTACATCTGCTTTAACATACTAATCTTTCTCCTTTGGCTCTTTCCTCATTCCTATTTCATCTACTCAAAATTTACCCCTCCATCCTCAATCCCCACTTACTCTCCCAATACCCGGCCAATTGTAGATTTTTTATCCCTCCCACACAAAATATTTTTCCCCTCTCCATTTTACTCTCCCAGCCCCATCCCATTCTAATCCTCCCCCAACACCAGCTCCCTTCTAGTTCCAGCCTCACCCAGCATCCATTCCCTTCTAGTCCCTGCATCAGCCCATTTCCAGTCCTAGCAGCCCCCCAACCCAATACCAGTCC